>OY728151.1:1731051787-1736051787 GCA_963277665.1 Viscum album
ACTTTAGAAACAAAATTTTGAACCGGAGGGAATGATTGAAGATTCTTAATCAACAATGTTTGGGTAGTCGTTAACCCAACCAACTTGTCAAAATCAACCTTGGGAATAGATGACTTTTTAAGTTCTCTAATCTCATCATTAGTATATTTTAACTTCTCTTTCAGGTCATTATAATCTCCTCAAATATTATCAAACTCATTTAAAATATCAGAGGAAAAATATTACATTTTATAACTTTATGAGATCTTACCAATAGAGGGCGATTTCTCATGCAAAATTGGAGGTGGTGATGGTATAGGTGGTGTACGAGAATGTTCAATAGTTTTTATAACCACATAATCTATTCGATCTTCATCAGCAAGTGATCCAAGTATAATTGGATCCATTTAATGATTCTCCACTTCTAGTTTAGATCTTCCTTCACAATTGGCCTTTCTTCAGGAATAAGAACAGTTGTCTCAATAATTTTCCAGCAGGGGGGAGGGGTGTGGAACAGGGGGTGCTGTCCAGGCAGGGGGGAGAGGTGTCCGGGGGGGGGGGGGGGGGCTATCCAGGTAGGGGGGCTGTCCAGGGAGGGGGAGGGGTGTCCAGCAGGGGGGTGCTGTCCAGGCAGGGGGGAGGGGGTGGGTGTGTGTGTGGGGGGGGGGGCTGTCCTGGAAGGGGGAGGGGCTGTCCAGGTAGGGGGAGGGGTGTCCAGCAGGGGGGGAGCGGTCCAGGCAGGGGGGGGGGGCTGTCCAGGAAGGGGGGTGCTATCCAGGCAGGGGGTAGGGGTGTCCAACAGGGGTGGTGCTGTCCAGGCAGGGGGGAGGGGTGTCCAAGAGGGAGGGAGGGGGGGGGGGGGTGCTGTCCAGGCAGGGGGGGGGGTGTTGTCCAGGCAGGGGGGAGGGTTGTCCGGTAGGGGTGGTGCTATCCAGGAAGGGGGGAGGGGTGTCCAGTATGGGGGGGGGGAGGGTACTGTCCAGGTAGTGGGGAGAGGTGTCCAGGGGGGAGGGAGGGGTGGGGGGGGGGGGGGTTGCCGTCCAGGCAGGGGGAGGGGTGTCCAGGCGGGAGGGTGGGGGGGTGGGGGCGCTATATTAAACTGTATAATGATAAGATTTTTTATCTTTATCAACCTATTATCTCAATAGAACAATATCTCAAAGTCGATCTATTAGATCCACCCCTCAATGTTTTTCTGGATTGAAATTAAAGCTGAATACCACTTTAAACAATCAATTATCTTCAAATCTTGGAAACATTATTGTTTTACATGCTATAGTTAGGGTTGCAAGTCGCAATTTTTCCATCGACAATAGAACGCTCTTGAGGTGATACTTAACTTGAAATGCGTAAAGAACAACCATCTTCTAAGATGTCACATGATTCTATTTAGGTAGTGCATGATGGAGATATTGATCATTTAACTTGTGCAGAGATGCAACCTAATCCATATCTAGTGTAGAGGAAGGTAAATAAGTTTTTATTTTGTACAACTTGGGTCCTCAGCGCTAGTGGAAGACTGCTTGCCGCAGGTCTATCGAATTTCTTAGATTTTTAATCACCCATAAGAGTGTTATAAAAATAGTTCAGCCAAAAATTCCTCTTCACCCTATGGAATCTTAAGACCAAACCTCATTGCATCCAAGGGACTAATACAGATGAAATATGCCAAAATATTGTGGCTTCTGCTTGCTAATTTTCTGGAAGGTCAAAGACAAAGGCAAAACAACATGAAGGGGGGGTATTTTTTTATTGATTTGCAGAACCTATAGCCACAGTTTTAAACCGTGGCTATTGGCTTATTGCCACAGTTTTTAACCGTGGCTATAGGCCTAATTCCACGGTTTCAAACTGTGGCAATAAAGGTTGTCTTCCCTCTTGTATAGCCACAGTTATAAACCGTGGCTATAGTGATATTACCATGGTTTGGAACCATGGATGTATACCTATAGCCACACCAAACTTAGCCATGGTTCCTCAAACCATGGATATTACCTATAGCCATAGTTTAAGGCCCTATAACCACCGTTTAAAAATGTGGAAATAGCCTGAATTTCTAGTAGTGATAAGAATATAAATATAAAATATTTTGGGAAAATAAAGTTAACTCTATTTTAAAATCACTAGAATATATAATGTTTAAATCCAATTCCTTACACTTTTTACTTAACACATTTGTATTAACATTTATATATCTACATGGATATATTTAATGCATAAAACACGTGTTTTGAATGTTTATACCAATATATAAATGTCATTTAATTAATTAAAAATAGGTTGATATGAAATTTATATATAACTAGCACCCCATGAGTTCATTTTCACAACATTTAGTATAAAAAAATATATTATTTCCCCGAAAAGTTTTATGTATATTTTCATTGGACATAGTAGCTTGTGGAACAATGGATAATTCAATGAGAGATATCCCGAGAAATTATATTTTAATGGGATATAATATGTTATAAATACGTGGGACAAAGGATTTTAATAAGGAAGGGGATGGGGAGAAATTGGGATTGGAGAATGCATTTGTTAGGTAAGTATTTTCAGTTTTGGGTAAGGGAAACCATGGTGATGACTAAATTGAGGTGGCAAAGAAGTAGGGGATTTAGTGGTGGTGATTCTAGATATGGGCCAGAAGTGGATTGAAATACAATTAAAGTAATGTCTTGAAATGTGGGTAGATGGTAGTTGGAATGGAAATGACAATGTGTGTTTTATTGTCATGGTGGGATACTCTTGGATCTTCACCAAGAGGTTTTCATAGTTATGTGGGTCTGGTGGAATTTTGGTTGTGGGAAATGGTTAAATTTATGTGGGTAGGGTTGGTTTTGGAGTTGGGTTTTGGATGTGGTGGGATGAAAGGGTTGTCTTGGTGGATTAATAGGACAAGATATAGCTTGGACAAAGAAATAAAAGGTTAAGGGTTGGTTTTTACTTTCCAAGGTTAATATAGGCCTAGAAATTGTGCATTTTCATCAAATGCCTATAGAAAATAGTTGGACAGGGCTTGTAAGTAGGTTGAAGAGGGTTGCATCATCAAAATATTGGAGGATATTTATTTATAACAACAACTTCAATGTAGTTGATATTTTAAATTATTGACCAATTACATGTACTCTAATATTGTTGGAATGAAACAAATGATACTTTCAAAAAATATGAAGATACAATATAGAAAAATAAAATATTTCTATAATAAAAATTAAATGAAATTTAATATGAATCTTTTATTTTCTAAAACATAAAATCATTCGATACACATCAGATTATTGATAAAAATCCCATAATAGTAGTTGATAATAAATAAACAAATGTGTGAAAAGGCTAAGAAAATAGATTATAGAAAATACTGAGGCCATAATTAAGTTAGATAATTGAATAAAAATAAAAAATAGGAAAATGGTTCTAGAAGATAAAGTTATTGTAGTAAACATCAGAGCATGAAATTATTATGAGATGACACTAAATTAAGGCCTATGGGAATATATGGAGTCTATGTAATATGCTACTTCTAGACCTATCAATCAGACCAAATTAAACCAATATTTTCCTATCCTTTCATTAAATACATAATTCTAAAAACAAAATAAAAAAAATATCATGTTTTAGTACTAATTTTTCTAAGATGGATTTATATAATAGATGTTATATCTCAAAGTCTCCTTGGAGTTTGAATAATGATTTCAGACTTGTCTCTAAAAAGATGATATTTTTTTCCAGTTGATAGACCACCAACAAAAGCAACAACCATAAAGACATTCATCTATAATTTCATTTAAATGTGAAAAAACATATACCTAAATTGCAAGCTCCATGGTGAAGTAATAATAATAAACAAAAAAATTACTCCAAAAACATGTGTTTTGTTTTCAATTTTATGAAAGGAATTTTAGAATAGGAAATCTAAAGTAATATGTCCTTTCAGACCCTATTTCCACAACACCGACAACATCCTATGACTCAATAGAAAAATCAATATAATAAAAAAACAATTGACACTCAATTTTTTTTCCATATCAATGAAAAAATGAAAAAGTAAAGGTAAAACCATCACTTCATGACTAACATGATGAATTAGAGCATTTGGTATTTCTGGTGGATCCATAAATCTAATATTTTAAAAGGATCTCATGAGTAAGAGATAGAGTCTCTCCACTCCCCATACAAAAAATCCAGTTTCACCAATGGGTACTACATCAAACTATTCTTATTGTAATCTACTAAATCTAGAGATACCTTGGAAAGAATATCCCATATAAAACTACATAACAGGTTCATATAAAAGATAGATTTACATAAATGAGTCATGAGAACTCAAGTTCAATTCTATGATTTATTTTGACATCAGATATACATTTATCAATAAAACTAATAAAGCACATAAAATTTACTACAAACTTATTAAAAAATAATAATTAACATGATAAGTGTATTTATTACTCTAGAAGAAAACTTATCATTTCAATCAATAAAATAAATTTCAATTAAGATAAAAATTTAGGACAAGGGGAAAAATCATCACATTGTTTTATGAAAGAACAATATGAAAATATAAGTATAGGCATAAAACCTTTAGATGATATTATTTATAAATTACCATTGAACTCATCTTGACCAACTAATCTTAATTCCATACCCTTAAAATATATACCAGTTATTTGTATGGGATGTAACCAAAAAGGATAATTCTATGTATCTTGATATCTATTCGAAATTAAATACACAAGTTCCAATAGTCACACATTCAAAAATATTAACTTGTAATTAATGATAAGTGAGATAATTTAAAAGATAAAGATGAATATTGATTATGACTTCATTGGAAATCAATTAAATAAAAGTCAATAAAAATAATAAATTAAAACAACAGTCAATGAAAATTATTGACCTATAAGTATGAATCATATCAATTTTCTTTTTTCCGCTGATGAATTCTTTGGAATAAATCCTCATATCCTTATTTTCACATATAACATCTCCTCATGTTTTATATTTTCACTTTTTAGCACATATAATGACTAGATGGTTAAAAAAGTATTTTTTCAAACATTAATAGATACAGAGAAAATATGAAATGTTTGTTTTATAAGCATGGATGGAAAGACAATCAAATATGAAAAAAAATCAGAAGCACTTTTCCCTCACAAAAACAGATTCCTAGAGTTAAAATTAAGGATTTTAAATATGATACACAATGAAGATGAAATGTGAATTAAGATATATATATATATATATATATAAGATACTATCACAACTACCCCATTCTAGAGGAACTCTTTGTAATATTTCATGTTCCCTACTGTAAAAAAACAAACCATGGATAATGGCCCCCTTAAATAGCTTTAAAGTATTTTGAGTTCAAGGGAACGATTCTAAAAGGAATAACATACAATAAATTCAACCCTAAAAAATTCATCACGATCTGTAGTGAATTGGAAATGATAGGACAAGTACATATTCAAATCCTTTTAAGATTTGTGCATAAGAAAACAATTCAATATTTAATATGCTAAAGATTCATTTAAAAATTATAGAAGTAATAAAAAATGATAATAGTAGTCCACTTCCAAAAATAAAAATATGAGAGGATAGAAATGATTTGTAGTATGAGGTTTCTTTAGAAAGAAATATCTTCTACAAAAACCTCTATCAACGTAACAAATGTTTTAGTAAGAGTACCCAGTAACAAACTATAAAATAATATTTAGTAAGAGTACCCCGAAACCAACCATAAAAAGTTATTCTCTTGTAAATTTTCATTATTGTTGTTTGTAAATATTTAAAAGTAAAAAATATTATTATAAGAGAAAAATTAATTGATAAAACTAATATGATTAAATTCAAATGAAATAATATCATGAAAAATAAAAAATATGCCCCATTTTTATTCCAGTAATTAGACCATTAATAAATTTATGATAGTCAAAAACACATATCACATATCTCATATATAAATTTAGTTATAGATATTATAATAATGTTTCCTCAGTGAAATCCCATATTCCATTAGAACATTAATGAACATAGTCATGAAAGTGAAAAGAAGGTTCTTAAATGAGAGTAACAATATATGAAAGAAGGCCTCTATGATTGTAAGTGTTTCATTAAAGAGAAATAAAAAGATATATAATAAAAATAATAAATGAAATTAATGTGAATAGGTAAAAAAATAAAAAATATGAAGTGTAGTATAATGAAAATAGGTGAATATATAAAAATAAAGTGAAAAATTAAGGGACTGAATAAAATTTAAAGAAACACAAAGATATACAATAAAAATAAGAAATAAGTGGATAGGCAACTAAGAATAAAATATAATTTTTTTAAAATTCATACAACAAACAAAGAGTACATAAAAATTAATTATTTAGTAAACAATAAAATATTATATACATTAAATTCATTCTAAACTAAATATATAAAAATTAAGAAAATTGTACCAATAATTCAAAGAGAAATGTACTCAGAAATTATTCTGAAGAAGTTCACCACTACAATAGGAAATATGGTAAAAATTTATAGTATAATAAAAAAAACAAGTGTAAATACATATAGTGAAAAATAGGAGTAAATATGTTAACAATGATATAAAAAATGTAAATAAATTTGATAACAATAATAAAATAATAGGTGAATTTAGAATTTTTTAAAATAATTTTATTCAATATATTAGAGTGTCAATATTATAATAATAAACATATATAAATAATAATAATGAATACTATTTGACATGGATGAAATAAAAAATCATAAAAGGTGGTTCATGAAAATCTATAAGAATGTAGGTAAACAAATCAAAATAAAATGAAAAATTAATGGAATGAATAATATTTAATGAAATACAAAGAAATAAAATATAAATAAGACAGTAGTGGACATGAAATTAAGAATAAAATGGTAAATTTTAAAAATGAATTCAATACATAGAGAGTATATAAAAACACATAATAATTTTTTATAATAAAAATATTATATATATTAAACTATATGTAAACAAAATATGTAAAATTTAAGAAAATTTTACCAATAATGAAAAGTGAAATGTAGTCAGAAATTATTCTGAAGAAGTTCACCACTGAAAAATGAAATTTGTTGAAAATTTTATAGTACAATCAAAAAATTATTTTAAATACATATAGTGAAAAAATAAGAGAAAACATGTTAACAAAGACATAAATAATTTATCCTAGTAATGAAAATATATGTGAATTTATAATTTTTTCGAATTAGTTTATTCAAGAAATTAAAGAGTCAATATTATAATAATGAACATATATAAATAATAATAATGATTGGTTCTTAATATGGAAGAAAGAAGAAAGCATAAAAGGTAAATTCAAGCATGTAAAACTGTAATGTGTGTGCAAGTCATGTAACACAAAAATATTAAAATGTAGGGGTTTGTGAGAGTATGGAAAGATTGAACATGAAATGAATTTAATTTATAAAAAAATATACATACATCACATGCATACAAGGAATGGACACTGAATGATGTTAATGAAATGGATACAAACTATGTATAAACAAAATTTGATTGTCTGGTGAGTGAAATTGATTTTATAGGAAATAAATAATGAATATGGAAAAAAATAAACCATTATAACTATGTATAAAATATTATTATATTGGGAAGGCATAAATATTATGCATGGAATAAATGGAATAGTACGATTAGTCTATAAAAAATATGATTTTACGGGGAATTCATAAATATTATACAGAAAATAAAGTAAACTGTTATCAATAAAAAAAAGAAATAGTATAGTTGTAATTTTTTAAATATTTAGTGATAGAAATATCAAGATAAACTGAATCTTATGAAAGCAATTATTTTTTCTAAAATTAATGCTTCTGTTAATTGAATGTGTTGCTTAAAAATAAAAAATCTTATAGTACATTAAATTGAAATTATTCTCTATTGGAAATGAATTATATTGGAAATACATACATAATATGTAGGGGAGTTACCTTATTAGGATAAACAAAAATAAAATAAATTTTTGAGTATTGGGGCTGGTGAATTTTGAATATTTTGTAGAGTCGATTGGAGAGACTATAACATCTGCACTGCAAATTTATGATCACAATTTTAGGTTTGGAAGGAAAAGAAAGAGAACATAACAAGAAAGTAAATGATGGTTAGGAAAAGTGGATTCCACCAAATTATATGGATTATGAATAGAAAAATAAAATGGTAATGAAAAAAATCATACCTTTTAGGGTGAGGAAGAGATGTTATTTGGAGAGGATTCTCTTTTGATGCACTTTTTTCGACGAACAAAAGGTGACCGCGATGGGATTAATCAATCATCGGGATGAATCAAGATGTAGTGAAATAGAGTGGTGGAGTGTGGAAATGATCAAAGAAGATGGAACTATATTGAAAAAAGTTAGGGTTTGGATGAAGAGCAGGGAAGGGGGTCAGGAAAAATGAACTGGTGTGGTGGATGGTGGCATTGAGACATTATTGGAGGATAAGGAAAGACAATGGAAGAGACCGAGAATGAGAAGAGGCATAGGAGGAGGAGAAGGAGGAAGAATAAGAGTAATATGAGGATATGAGGAAGAGGAAGAGGTGAAGGTGGAGGTGGAGTTGATTTAAATGGTGGAGTCAGAGGCAGAGTCAGAGGTGGAGGTGGAGGTGGAGGTGGAGGTGGAGGTAAAGGTGAAGGAAGAGATAGAGTAAGAGACTGATCTAGATGAGAAGTCAGTGGCAAAGACCAATGTAGAGAAGATGAACGATGAGACATTGTTTGAGGGGAGGAGAATTATTCTGAGTAAAACTGTTAATGAAGAAAGAAAAATAGCTAGTCACAAATGGGGTGGGTATCGGGAGACATGGGGGGGGGGCATCCACGATTGCAGAATTAGCATGACGGAGAAACGTGGATGGAAAATTCACATACTTTAGTATATTTAATATAATTTATATTAATTTCATATATATATATATACATATTCATATATCACATTTAAAAAAAATATATTTTAAACATGATCAGATTAATTAATCAATTAGAAATGCCATCTTTATCAGCAAATTTCAAACCATACTAAACTCAAATTCATCAATCCAATTGAAAACCACTAAATTTCTTTCCCATAAATACAATAAAGGTTGGTTTAATTTTTAATTCAAAAAAACTAATGATTAATTAAATATTACTAATGATATTCCCAAATATGTGAATGGTCATGATCACATTGCTTATTGCCACCGTGTACTTATTCTTAAAAGATGGATAACACCCAATGTCACCCATACGAAATTCCACTTCATTTCAGGCCATATACACATACTGTTATTAATTTTATTCATAATAAAAATATTAAATAAATAATTTTTTTTATTATACAACATTTTTTAGATTGGATTGATGAGATGGACAAGGATGTCGAATCCCACATTGACTTTGGCGGTAGAATTCCCAAATCCCCCCTTACAAAAGGGGCCTTGGGAATTAGAATTTAAAAATATATATATATTTTTTACCAAATTATTTTAATTTTTATTAAACACATATACCAAGAAATTTTTTTTGTTGTATATATATTTAAAATAAAAGGAAAGATAATTATAAATAAAATAAAATAAAATATTTTATAAAAATGGCTAATATCATGATTAGTCATAATAGTTGGATCTCAGATTTTTGAAATATGAATGGGTGTCAACCAACAGGATTTGTCTCATTTAGTTTGAATCAAGGTTTTATATTATCTAAATTATTAGATAAAATCGGTGTGATTCACACCGATTTTGTTCTATAAATAAGTGACAACAAGGTCACTTAAAAGATAATTCATCTTCTATCTAATAAATTCTCCAGATATATTTACCAACATCAATGATGTAGGGTATTGAAAATTGGTGTTTTATTTTCCCTAAATCTTGGTGAAATCCTTGAGGGAAACTTCCACAATGAACCCTACACCAACAAAGTGGGGGTATATCAAACCATTTTTGGACAGTGAATTAAATTCACACATCGAGATTAAATATTTCATAACCATTTTCCTACATATTTTCAACAATAAAAAGTGTTAGAATCCATAAAAAAACCTATAATATGGATTCTAAATCCCCTAAAGTAAAGATCCACGGCATGGTAAAACTTTAATATTTTAATGGAAAAAACTTCTCTAAGTGGTAAGATAAGATACAGTTTCTTCTTATAGAATTGAATATTTTTTTACATTATGAACCTGAATCTTCCTCTCATTCCTAATGAACCTACTCCAAATCACAGTGGTACATCTGTTGACATGACTCAATTTGATCAAATTTTGTAAATGGTGAAGAAATTTGAAGATGATCATGTTTTGTGTCGAGGGTGTATTCTCAACACATTATCAAACCATGTTGATGATTATTCCCACCAAATGAAGACTACTTGAGAGATATGGTATGCACTTGAGTTCAAGTATAAATCCATGGAAGAAGTAACCATTAATTTTTTTAAAAGTATCTAAACTTCAATATGGTTGATATCAAGACAATGTTGGAGTAAGTTCAATATCTACAAGTTATATAAAATAATTTTCTTTACCTTAAGATTAATATAACAAAAACTTTTCATGTTTTTGAAATTATAGATAAATTTTCACCTATGAGAAAATATTTTGGTAAATCGCTTATTAAAAAGGGTGATGATTTTTCCATGGAATAATTGAAAATTTTTATTTACATTGAAGAAGAATATATGTTGAGAGATACTGGTATGGATTCATAATTAAATACCAAGATTAATATTAATTGAGGAAAGGCACAACCAAAATCTTACTTAAATATAAAAAATAAAAGTCTAAAATTCAAGATGAAATTAAATCCTTAGAAGAAGAAATGTTAATTCCTTTTCAATGGAAAACCAGGGAAATTTTCAAGGGAATGTCACTATCGAATGAAAGTTGATAAACCTACTGCAAATATGATAACTGTAGAAAATATAGTTGTAATGATATCTAAAGTTAGTATGACTTGAATGAATATGGGATAGTGGATTTATTTTGGAGCAACAACACATGTGTGCAAGGAACATTTGTTTTCAAAAAATTTGATGAATATAATATTGATAAGGAAGTATACCTTGTAAATATTACATGCATAAATTTTAGTGGAAAATGAATCATTGGGAAAGAATTTACTTTTGGGAATAATTTTACTATTCTTAATGTGTTTTATATACATGAAATTCAAAAGAATATAGTTTTTTTTGTTCTTCCGTGTAAGAAGTGATTTTGGGTTTCATTATAATTTGATAAGGTTATCTTGACTAATGGAGGCATGTTTGTGGGGAAGGGTACTCAAATGTTGGCATGTATTAACTATCTATTAATAATATGATTGAATCTTCTACATACTTGATTATGTCCTCTAATTTGTGGCTTGATCGTTTAAAAATGTTTATTATAATTCATTAAAAGTAATAATAATTTAAATTCATTTAAATTGGAAAATGAATTAAATAAATGTTAAACATGTGTGGAATATAAAATTATTAAGAAACCTTTTCATAGTTTTGAATGAAATTATGATATATTTGAATTAGTACATTATGATATTTGTGAATTAAAGGGTTTGTTAACTCATGGAGGAAAGAGGTATTTTATTAATTTTATTGATAACTGTAGTAGATATTTATATATATATCTTCTTATAACAAAGGATGATAGCTTTAATTTGTTTACGAAGTATAATGTAGAAGTTTAAAACCAATTAAAAAAATAAAAAAGTATTATGCTCAAATAGAGGTGGCTAATAATTTATAATTTTTTTTAATGAATTTGATGAAGAAAATAGTTTAATACATCAAATTAACGCTCCAAACACACCTTAGGAAAATGGATTTTCCTACAGAAAAAAATAATACTTTAGTAGAAATAGTAAATTTCATGATTAAAAAATCTATGTTACCATTAAATTTTGTGAGTGAAGCTTTATTTGTTGCATGTCATATTCCTAATATGATTACCTCTTAGAAAACGAAGTTATTGCTTTATGAAATTTGGAAAGGAAGAGGACCTAATAATTATTATGTTAATTTTTTTGGTGCTTATCTTAAAATATATTTTCTTATACATAAATAACTGAAATTGGTCCTAGAGTAATAAAACATCTTTTTGTTGGATATTCAGAAAATAGTAAAGAATATAGAATTATGGATTTGAGAGATATTATAATTATTGAATCAAGGGATGTAGAGTTTTTTATAAAAAATTAAATTTATAAAGATGATGTGGAGAAAATTATTCCTCACACCCTTATGTTATGTACTTCATCTAGTTCAAATAAAATAGTAGATAATATTGATTATTCTTGAGTTGATCCTAAACAAAGTAAAAGAATTATAAAAGAGAAACATCTACATCCAGTTATTATTTCTCATGATTCCATAGTTTTTATTATTAAGGGAGATCAAAATAACAATATTATGAATAATTATCCTATATTATTGACTATATAAGATGAATCAAAGACATAAATAAAATATATGACTTCTAGAAATGTTTCTTTCTAGAAAGAAGAAATTAATGAAGAAATAGATTCCATTATAAGGAATATTACTTTGGTCATTGAGGATTTACCAAGAGGTTCAAAACCTATTTGTTTTAAATGGGGTTTTTTAAATTGAAGTATGATTCCAATGGTATCATTCAAGATTTTAAATCTATATTGTTTCCCAAATGTTTCAGAAAAAAATGGATTTATTATTTTGATACTTATTCTCATGTAGCTTGAATTACTTAAATAAAGATATTATTTCTTTTATCTTCAATTAATCATTTGTATGTCTATTAAATGGATGTAAAATCGTTTTTCTAAATAGATAATTGAATGAAGAGATTTACGTGGAATAACTAGAAGGGTTTGTATTAATAAGTATTGAAAATAAAGTATGTAAACTAGTTAAATCTCCTTATGGACTTAAACAAGCATTGATGCAATGGCATGATAAATTTGATTATATTGTTTTATCTAATGGATTTGATAAATGAAATGTAGATAAATGTGTTTATTCAAAAAAATTATAAAATAATATGGAGTTATTTTATGTCTATATGTAGATGACATGTTAATTTTTGGAACCAAAATGATTGGTGTAATTGAGGCAAATAATTACTTATCTCTTTGTTTAAAATGAAGTTTCCTAGAATAGATGAAATTATTCTTCATATTGAAGTTAGAAAACATAATGGGGGTTATTCATTAAGTTATTCTCATTACATAAAAAAATGTTAAATAAATTTCATCATCTTAGTTTCAAGGATGATAATACTCTATTTGATTCTAATGTTAAACTATTTATTTATACTGTTAGATTTGTACCACAACTTGAGTATACTAGTGCAATTGGATCTTTAATGTATGAAATGAATTGAACTAGACATGATATTTCCTTTATGGTATGTAAAATTAGTATATATACTATTAATCTTGGTGTGGATCATTGGAGATGTATAACGAGAATCTTTGGATTCTTAATAATTTCAATTATTTTTGTTTATACTAAATATATTATTCAATTTTATTAGAAGAATACACGTATTAAAGTTGTATTACGAATATTGGTGATAAATAAATCCACATTCAGATGGTTGTTTACTCTTGAAGGTTGTGCTGTTTCTTGGGAGAGAAAGAAACAAACATGTATTTCATATTAGATGATGGAGTCAAAGTATATCACCTTAGAGACATATGAAAAGGAAGAAAATGGATTAGGAATCTATTATTGGATATTACATTGTGGCCTAGTCCAATGCCTCCAATATATATCATTTTTGATAGTGATGAAACTTTAGAAAGGAATATAGTTGCATTTACAATGGAAAGTCTAGACATATAAGTTTGAGACACAATTATGTTATACAATTGTATCAAGTTTGTATCATAACAATTGTCTATTTGAGATAGTGTAAAAACCATGTGTATACATTTAAAAAATATCTATCGTGAGAGATAATTCATGCAAATAATAAAAAGATAGGTTTAAAACCCATATAATAAATCATTTCGGTAATGGAAACCCAACACACTCTTTAGTTAGATCATAATAAAAGTGTTTAATGGGTAAAAGCATGTTACAAAGATGAATGTTGACATTGAAAATTAAAACCCCAAATACTTGGTGATAATATCTTCCATTATTACTAGAGGTTGCGTAATAAACTATTAACAAAATATTAGTCATGTGTTCTAATAATGTAATCATATTGTAATATTTTTCCTATGTGAACTATAAGTGTCACCACTTCTTACAAGAGTTAATGAGTTACTCCATTGAGGGTTCATGAAAAGGTGATAATAACATGGCCATAAAAGTGGTGAAAAATGATATTTTGGATGGAAATACCATTATATGTAAGATATATCTAGTTTATCTTTAATTATAACAAGTTTAATGTTTCAACATCTTGTAAATCGGATAATACTTTGAGATATTGAAATAAGTAAAGTCATAAATCAAAATATACCTTTATTATGTATATCGATTCACTTGTGATTTGTAGAGTTAATATTTGTAAATAAAAGTGGGGGATTATTATTAATATTATTCATAATATAAATAATTAATAAGTAAAGTGTTTTGATTAAAGAAAACTTTTTAGATTGGATTGATGAGGCGGAAAAAGATGTGGAATCCCATATTGGAGTTGGGGGTATAATTCCCAAAGATACCCCGTATAAAAGTGGCCTTGGGAATACGAAATTTCATAAAAATATATATTTTCAAAAATTATTTTAATGTTTTTTTAAAAATATATATTTCGTAAAGTATTCGGTTATATATATAACAAAAAAACAAGAAACAAAAAAAAAAACAAAATAATTTTTAGAAATTGATAATAATGTGATTAGTCGTAACTGTTGGATTTCAAATGTTCAAAGTCTTAATGGGTGTTCACCACCAAGATTTGTCTCTTTTTAATCAAACAATGTTATTATTTTACCAAAACAGTGAGATCAAGTTGGTGAGATTCACAACAATTTTGATCTATAAATAAGTGATGATGAGATCACTTATGATCAAAATCTTTTTCAATCCCAAAAATTATTCAAATATTTTTTTCCAACATTAGTACTATGGTGCTGTCACAAATTGGTGTTCTATTTTCCCTCAATCTTGGTGGAATACTCAAGTGAAACTTCCACCAAAAACCCTACACCAACAATGTGGGGGTGGATCAACCCCTTTTTTGTACAATGAATTAAATTTTCTCATCGAGATTGAATATGTCATCTCCATTTGCCTAACTATTTTCCTAGACTTCCGCCATAATCACCTACACTGCTATTCACCCCTTCTAAAATCCCAGGAGGTTTTTATTGCCTTTGGGATTAAAGTGTTGGTGTTAAAAGCATTCTATCTATAGGATAAGAGGGAAGTGTCTTCCTTAGACCCCCTATAAATTTTCAACATGGCATTGAATTCCCCTATGACCACCTGGGCATCCTTGAGAACATCCATGGAGACATCGTATGTAGAATATTCGAACTGATCACCTAACCCTAACATGATAGGTTCAGTCAGTAGAGGAAATTAATTTGGTGTAAATAATAATATTTCAACCACACACATTACTTTCATTGTTATTCCTGAATTCTAAATGAATCTGCACAATTTGTTTTCTCCTTCACTCATAATGGCTTTTATAGGAATGAGTACCTCAAAATAAACCATCCTATAAATTACAGATTTTATATATAGGAACTAATGAATTTATAAATGTAGGATGATGGTGGTTTTTATGGGAACTATAATATGAAAAATTTACTCCTAAAGCTATTCAGATGTTGAAATTTAAAAAATAATCAATGACTAATTAATTATTATTAATGGGGGTTCACTTTTGATGTGTAACTTAAAATTAAAATGGTATAGATGACCAATAAATACATATAAATAATCTAAAAATGTTTTATTAAACTCTCTTTCTCATCACTCAACCACTACTAAAATTAGAATAAACACTATAAGAAAAAGGATTTTCTCAGTGGGTTTTTTGAAACATTGAACCAATTTAAACAACGACAAAATGATTCATGATGTTTTCTAAAAGCGTAGCATATTATTATTATTATTTTATTATAGAAATTAATATCTCAATATGAAACATCGTATAAATTCTAGGTTTTATACATAATAACTAGTGAATTTCTAAATGTAGAAAGATGTACGTTTTAAGGGAATTATAATGAGTAAAATTTACTCCTTAAACTCTTCACGTGTGAAAATTTAAAGAATAATAAATGTGTGATTAATTATTCCTAACAAGATTTAAATTGGTTTTGTTACATAAAATTAAATTAGAATAGATGAACAATAAATAAATATAAATAATCAAAAAAATATTTTAGTCATCTATCTTTCTCATAACTCAACCACTAGTAAAATAATACTAAACACCACAAAAAAAATATTTCCATGACGAGGTTTTGGAATTTACATGTAATGTCTATGAAATTACATCTAATTTTTTTAAAATTATATGGGATTATTTAAAGATCATACCTTTAGAAAAACCTGATTCTGAGGCCCAGTGAGCCCAGAATAGATTTTGGACCTTTTTTAGGTTCATTTAAATAAACATGTGAGTGATTTTTTCTGGATTTTAAATCAGTCATCAGATCAAACGTAATAGGGGACCATTAAACTCAGAACATATAGATTTTCCTAGAAATGACCTAACTTCGACCAGTGAGGGTTGACCAAAAAAGTTAGTTTTTGGACTTTTTGGGAGAAAAATAAAAATAAATTAAAATTTTAATTTTTTTTTCGTCACTATTGAGCAGTGACGTGACTGCACTGCAATGCGGCGACGAGGTGATGATGAGTCACATTAAATTAATCCCTTTAATAACTCATTAATGTGAAGTGTAATGACTCATTAAATGAAGCGTAACCAATAAGTTGTTTCATAAATGAAACAACATAACGATGTGACGATGCCACGTAACAAAAACACCGCGACACATTTCTATTTTAATTAATTAACGAGGTTGGATAAATGGGATAAAAAATGTGGAACTCCTATGACTAATCGATGGAAAGGAATTCTCTCCAATGAACACCAATGAATCACTAGTGACATTGACCCAACTCGAAGAAGGGGACCAGTGAGAGACGATCACTGATGACTTCAAACTCTTGAATCCCCACAGACGGATCACCACCACCAATGAGCTTCCCTTCGGTAAGAATATATCCCAACTAGGGGTAATTTTTGTTTGAGTTTCCCCATTATTCATTATAAAACAAAGAACGTGGATCAACCCACAAACAAGTTTATCCATGGATCGCTTGTTTTGGTGGGAGTGTTCTATTTCATGGGGGTTTTCATGAGGATTATTTATTTTTTTGATGTAATTTTAATATTAAACCCCCTTGTTTTAATATCTAATATAGAGGGTGCTGGCTGACACGTACAAGGCCTGAGCCCCTCTGCCTTGTGAGTTATCCATGGCCGATCCTCCATGTTGACGGTGAAGCAGTTTTGAGGCCTTAGAAAAGAAGGATGCTGTACCCCTCTCTCTTGGATTTTTATGATCACAATCACTCTTTTTGTTCTAACTTGTTTTCAAGTGTTTTTGTTGATAGGCAAAAGGTTGCCAAAGAGTTGGGCCAAGAAGGACTGAAAGTAGACTCTCTGAGTCTACCAGACAACCGGTGGATTCCCACCGGCCAGCCGGTGGTCTCTGGCAGTTGCAATGGTTTCTGTCCAGAGCCACCGGTCAGCCGGTGTGAGCTCCCCGGCCAGCCGGTGTGCCCAGTCAAACTAGCCGTTGGGCTTTGACCAGACTTGTACTTTTGACTCCCAACGGCTCCGAAGGCCTCTCCAACAGCTCCAAAGACCCCCAACGGCCATTTGGGTGTTCCTCTCCTATAAATATAGGACTAGGAAGCCTCAGAAAAATATAGTAGCCCACGGGAACATTTTTTGATCATTTGGCGAACCTCCGGCGCATTCCTTCAAGGATCCCCACCTGCTCCAACTCACTTCCACAACCAAGGAGCACCACTATAGAAGCTTGGGAGTGCTCTTCATCATCACCAATCAATCCATTGGCGCCCAAGACTTCTCCTCTTTACGGTTTTTATTGTTTTATCATTTTGAGCATTATTTTGAGTTTGTGCATACAAACCCTTCTTTCTCTCATCCTCCCTTTGTTTGGGTTTTCACACCACCTTCAAGGTGTGAAGAGGTTAGTCAAGCCTTCCCTGTAAAAGACTTGAGTCATAGGTGAGCCAGCCTTCACCTGTAAGAAGGCTAGTGGGTTTCTTGCTACAACCAATAAAAAGCAAGTTGTAATAGGTTTCTAGGCTGCCTTAAAGTCTAGTGGGTTTCTTGCTACAACCATTAAAAAGCAAGCTGTCGTATAAATATCTCAACGGTTGAGTTGGGAGCGGAGACGTAGGCTTGGGATTTAGGCCGAACTCCGTTATCAATTTTGTGTCTTGCCTCTTTTATTTCCACTGCGCTTTAACTTTTTCTTAAATTGTTAAACTTTTTTAAAAGGCAATTCACCCCCCCTTCTTGCCATCACTCTTCGTCCCAACATTTGGTATCAGAGCGAGTGTTTGTGTAATACCTTAACCGGTTTCAAATTCAAGATCCATTGTGATGGCTTCATCTTCTTTCGCCCCCGAAGGTTATTCATTGGGTCGTGATCCTTTTTTTGATGGAACCGACTATACCTATTGGAAAACCCGCATGTCTAATTTTCTTAGAAGTATAGGTTATCCTATTTATAGAATTTTCATGCATGGTTACTCTCTCTCTTCTCCCGATGAATCCAAATGGACTCAAGCCGATATTAAAAATTTCGAGCTTGATGGCAAAGCCATGAACGCTCTTCATTGCGGCCTTGATCGTAATGAATTCAATCGAGTTTCCACATGCACTTCATCTCATGAAATCTGGAAACTTTTGGAGGTTACCCATGAGGGGACCAACAAAGTTTAGGATACTCGATTGGATATGTACCGTCAAGATTTTGAGTCTTTTACCATGCATCTATCTGAAAATATTACTGATATGTTTACTTGCTTTACTGATGTTTGTAATGGGAGAAAGTCTCTTGGAGATGATGTTTCTGCATAGATGATGGTCAAGAAGATCCTTTGGATCTTACCAAGTTCATGGGCACCGAAAGTCACGGCAATTCAAGAAACGAAGAATTTAAAAGAAATTCCGGTCGAAGAGCTCATCGGATCCCTCATTACCTACGAGATCACCATGAGGAGGCAAGCTGAAAAGGAAGGCAAACTCATCAAAACTCCAAAGAACATCGCCTTCAAAGTTCAAAAAGAAGAAAGCTCCTCCTCCTCATCTTCTTCCTCTTCAAGCGGCGATTCAAAAATCGAGAACCTTGCCCGCAAGATGCACAAATTCATGAAGAAGAACAAAAAGAAGAAATCTCGCAAGGCTCGAAAGGAAGAACTCGACGAAAAATCCGAGCCCGAGGTAATATGCTATGGGTGCGGCAAGAAAGGCCATTATAAGCCCGATTTCCCAATCCACAGGACAAGGGCCAAGCAAAAGGAAAAGAAAAACGCATTCAAGGCCACTTGGAGTGATAGCTCCTCATCATCATCCTCCTCAAAAGACAACGGTAAAAAATGTCTAATGGAATTTCATGAGGTAACCTCTTCCAACTCCTCTTCCTCTTGTTCTTCCAATTCATTCAATCATTTATCTTACGAGGATCTCCAACATGCAAGAGATCAATTGGAGGAAGGTTTTCACGAAATTTCCTCCAAATTTATTGCTTTAAAAAAGAAATTCAAAATTCTTTCTTCCGAAAAGGATCAACTTCTCAAAGAGAAGGAATACTTTTCCCTCAAGATCCAAAACCTTCCCGATGTTGATTCTATGGAATCAACAATCAAGGATTTAAGGAAATCCCTAGCTAAGTTCACCGAAGGTGAACATAACCTTTCGAAGCTCCTTGGTTCCCAATGCATATCTAGAACCACCCAAGGGCTTGGCTATTCCAAGCAAGCTTCCTCTTCCCATGCTCCTACTATTTTTGTAAGGGGCAGCTCCCAATATAAATTTTGCAACTATTGCAAAAAGATCGGGCACTTAATTTACAAGTGCGACTGCAAAAATGCCCGGTATGGAAGGCCCAAAACCATTTCCTTTAACGATGAATTTCATAGGAGAAGACCCGCCACAAGACAAGTTTGGATTGAAAAATCCATTTTAGCGAGTCTCTCCAGACCAAAATTTGTCTCGGTTCTAAAATCCTCTCCCCGGTGATTTGTTTTTTTTATTTAGGGGGAGTTAGGATCGTTTAAGCCTTTTTGCGTTTTTCTTTCAAAACTTTCAATTCAAAACTTTCAATTCAAAACATTCAATTCAAATTTCAAAAATTTCAATTGGTTTAAATCTCTATCTTGTTTTTCAATCCTTTACTTCAATCAAATTTTATGCCCCGTGCTATTTTGATAATCACAAAGGGGGAGATTTCCTTGGTTGATTGGGGGAGAAATATTTATCTCATGCTGTGCTTTACTTTTCAATTTATCCTTTAAAGCATGCCTTTCATTGCAGTCTTTTATATTGCTTGTTTTGGTGATTGTGATCATCAAAATAGGGGGAGATTGTTGTACCCCTCTCTCTTGGATTTTAATGATCACAATCACTCTTTTTGTTATAACTTGTTTTCAAGTGTTTTTGTTGATAGGAAAAAGGTTGCCAAGGAGTTGGGCCAATAAGGACTGAAAGTAGACTCTCTGAGTCTACCGGCCAACCGGTGGATTCCCACCGGCCAGCCGGTGGTCTCTGGCAGTTGCAATGGTTTCTGTCCAGAGCCACCGGTCAGCCGGTGTGAGCTCCCCGGCCAGCCGGTGTGCCCAGTCAAACTAGCCGTTGGGCTTTGACTGGACTTGTACTTTTGACTCCCAATGGCTCCGAAGGCCTCTCCAACGGCTCCAAAGACCCCCAACGGCCATTTGGGTGTTCCTCTCCTATAAATAGAGGACTAGGAAGCCCTGTGAAAATATAGTAGCCCACGGGAACATTTTTCGATCATTTGGCGAACCTCTGGCGCATTCCTTCAAGGATCCCCACCTGCTCCAACTCACTTCCACAACCAAGGAGCACCACCATAGAAGCTTGGGAGCGCTCTTCATCATCACCAATCAATCCATTGGCGCCCAAGACTTCTCCACTTTATGGTTTTTATTGTTTTATCATTTTGAGCATTATTTTGAGTTTGTGCATACAAACCCTTCTTTCTCTCATCCTCCCTTTGTTTGGTTTTTCACACCACCTTCAAGGTGTGAAGAGGTTAGTCAAGCCTTCCCTGTAAAAGACTTGAGTCATAGGTGAGCTAGCCTTCACCTGTAAGAAGGCTAGTGGGTTTCTTGCTATAACCAATAAAAAGAAAGCTGTAATAGGTTTCTAGGCTGCCTTAAAGTCTAGTGGGTTTCTTGCTACAACCATTAAAAAGCAAGCTGTCTCATAAATCTCTCAACGGTTGAGTTGGGAGTGGAGACGTAGGCTTGGGATTTAGGCCGAACTCCGTTATCAATTTTGTGTCTTTCCTCTTTTATTTCCGCTGCGCTTTAACTTTTTCTTAAATTGTTAAACTTTTTTAAAAGGCAATTCACCCCCCCCTTCTTGCCATCACTCTCCGTCCCAACAAAGGAGACACCCCATAGTGGCCAGAGGCATAAAAGAAATGAGGAATAGACAATCAGAGTGGACCTGGTGGTCCGCTAAAGGCACCACTAGTGGTGGATCGTGGCGACGACAGCGGGCGAGTGGTGGCATTCCACGACAGTGGACCGAAAGAGGCTCTGTGACCGGGTCAAGCTGTAGTGGTGCAGCAGGAGCCTTCAGTGGTTGGAGGATAGGCACACGGCCATCCAACCTAGTCGGTGGAGTAGCCTTCACGGGCCTCAGTTTCCCATTGGCATGCATTCCAGCAATAGTGTATGGGACCAAGAGGTGTGGCTAGGTTAGCATGTCGTAGGGTACTGAACCAGACGCCACATCTAATCAGGGCTGGTGGGGACTAGCCTGTCGGGCGGGCTAGACTGGGGTGTGCAAACCAGGCCAGGTCCAGCAAGGCCCAATGGGCCTTTCCCAATGGCTAGGCCGGCACAGACCCAAACTGGGTCAGGTCAGATTGGTTCAACTGGGTCGAGGCATGTAGGGCCCCTAGGCCGGGTTTCTCAGTTCTCTTAAGGGAGGCTTCACTTTGACTGCAATTGGTTGGGGAAAAAAGTTGGTTTTTGGACTTTTTAAAGAAAAGTAAAATAACTTGTAATTATTATTTTATTTTTATTTTTCTCCAATGGATGAGAGGCGGTGGAGGGACTGGTGACTTGTCAAGCCATTTAATGCCTTCCCTCATCAATTGCGTAACTCCACCATTGTGAATTAAAATAGGTTCATTAATTCATTTAATGCAACAAATTAATTCTTCAATGTGTTACTCACATTTCCCCTTATATTTAAATGGAGCTCGGGGTTGGGTTTTGGAACATATTCTTCAAGAAATAAAACTCTTGTGAATTCCTTCAGAAACATCCACCTGGAGGATGAGACATGATTTAGCGAGTGGTGATGAGTGCCACTGAATGAAGAATCGATGAAAATGACGAAGGAGGTTCCTTCAATCGTCATCGGCAGACGTCTCATCTAGGTAGGGGGTATTTGTTTTATTTTGGTTTAACATTATTGAAATGTGTTTATTTAAAATTTAATGTTATATAAATATTCTCCCTCCTGTTATCTTGTTTACGTGGAGGGCGCGATCCGAATGAACAAGGCCAGCACCTTCCGCTGCTTCGTTCATGTTGCGTTATTCAGGCAAGAATTTCCTAAATTTTGATAGCAACATGAGATAGAAGGTCACACTGTGATGATACTATTCTGGGAGACTTGTAGGTGTAGACGACACCATGAATGGACCATCGGAGCACATTCGGTGGACCGTGGAAAGAACTGCTGGTGCACCATGCTGGCAGCGGCCAGAAGGAGGCCCGTGGTAACCGACCGTGGGTGGTGGGGAAGTGGCACACAATCACGCGCTGTAGTGACCAGAGATGACCAGTCCGAGCCAGGCACATGGGAGAAGGGTGGAACCCATAGGCATTGCAGATAGTAGCATCCGCGACCAGCGGGCCGTGGAAGGAGGGGGAGGCATAGCCCTGCATCGCGCCGTATCGGCTGGAGACCGGTCGAACATCTAGTCGACTGTTGTACACAGTGGGGCAGCACCCCACCGTCCAGACGAAATGGCCCAGTGTGTGCAGGGCCATGTGAAAAAATGACGGACCAGGCTGGACGCTGGTCAATCAAATTGGCCAGACTCGCGGCCCAATAGGCCAGCATAGGTGGGCCGAGCCCCACCTGGCGGGTCGTGCTAACCGTGGCCCGGGCCCACGAACCAGTCATGCCGACCCCGACGGGCCAGACCTAGTTAACCAGGAAGACCCTTAATAGACAAAACCTGGGTGGGGTCAGGTAGACCCTAGGACCCATTACGTCGGGCCAACTTGACTATGTCGGACCACACCCAAACCACACCGTCCCCTGAATAGAGAAATTCCCATAACTGACAAACCGAATGTCTATTTGACACACTGTCAGTGGAGTTGGGACCCCTTTTGGGTAGTGGTCCCTTTGGCATATTTCGGTGGGCTGACTGATCTAGGTTGGATCGAGGTGCGTTCACCCCTGTTTCACAGAAAGGGGTGTAACTAACAGACCGAGCGTCCAATCGACATGATGTTTGTGGCATAAGGACCTTTGTGACAAGGAGGTCCATTAAAGATACTCTAACTGAGTTTTTATGGAGTTTGATGGGAAAACTAGGTTGGATCATACTTGAATCCAACCAGGCCCTTTTTACAAAATCCCCAATATCTAAGAGACCGGGAATCCAATCGACGCGCTATCTGTCTCATTGGGACCCCTATGACGGGGCAGTCCCTTAGGTATGATTTTTGCGGGACTTCGAACTGGTTTAAATATGAATGATGGCTTGAGTAACAAAGTCTTACAGAGATGAGGCATTCTTCATGAGGGAATCCCTTGGTTGGATATGACATGAAGAATAAAAGCGACCAATACGAGTCAGCATCAGAAACCCCAGAGTGGGATGATCTAGCTGTAAGAATAATCATCCATACATCTGTAACAGAGACCAATATGGGTCAGTACCAGTGACCAATATAGGTGAGCACCGATGACCAATACGATTCAGCACTAGGGACCAATACGGGTCAGCACCCGTGACCAATACGGTCAGCAGCAATGACTAATATGGGTCTGCATCTAGTGAGCAATACGGGACAACATACAGTGACCTATACGGGTCTACATCTATTGACCAATACGGTTCAGCATACAGTGACCTATATGGGTCAGTAGTAGAGTTACTATGGATAGGATGATCTGGCTTTATGACTAGTCATCCCTATCCCAGTAACCATGAAGTTATACCTTTAGAGTGAGCTATCTTTTTTTTCTTTATGCTTCATGATTTAGATGATTCTTTTTATATTATCATTGTGGTATTTCATGCATTGGTTTCCTTTGTGGATTACTGAGAGACCTTCAAGGGACTCGAGGTCCCCTACTGAGTTTTTATACTCACCCCTGCATGGGCTCCGCCGACACCTGTGTGTCTGGTGTAGACTACTAATGCTCCAGGGTAGTATTTGGTGGTTCGGGACTTTGTGGAGTTTGGTGAAATGGTAGAAGTTGAGATCCTCTTATTTGAATTCATACTTACTGATACTACCCTCCAGGTAGAGTTCCAGGGTAGATGCAACCACTTTTTACATTCTTTTCAGTTTTTAGGGCTTGTATTCTGGCCCACTGTTTTCAGTTTATAGTTGTACTTGTGGTTGTACATTACTCTCATGGTAATACATGATTTTTGTTGGTTGTTTACATCGTTTTACCTTTTTGAGTGTGTAAAGATCTCTAAGACAATGCCTTACCTATTCGAGAAAGGCCTTTAGGTGCTAGTCACCAAGCCCCGACTAATGGAAGGCGGGCTTGGGGTAGTCACGTCTGGGCCCCGTGGGATGGGTCTTGAGAATGTGGTATCAGAGGGAGGTTAGTTCTACCAGAAGAACTAAGAGTCTAATTTTAATGAGGCAATGGTGTAATGTGTCTTGAGTTCGGTTTTTAGTTCATGGAGTCTAGTGTTTGTGTATTGGTCGACGTATCTGTAAACCAGGACCGTGGATTCTATTTTATGACTCGGTACATGAAAACATTGGTTGCTAGTACTTTGAATGGTTTTCTTGATCTTTCTTGAGTCATCTCACTAGGTATAAATTATTGACTATGGTGCATCTATTTCTGACAGTATGCCTCCATGAAGACAACCATCTAGGATTCTTGTTAGAAGTCGTGATAGTGGCCCACTGAGTGATGAGGTGTCGGTTGAGGGACCACTCATAGTGATGGCACCTTCGGGTGGTGTACCAGCACCACCACCACATGTTGAATAGAAGATGATACCAGTGGATTATGCATGCCAAATGAGCGTTTTTCTTGAGTTCCAGAGATAGATACCTCTGATGTTTTGAGGCGAGATAGGACCCCAGGTAGCGGAGGACTAGATTGAGGCAATTTTGTGGGTCATTAGCTTAGTAGAGACACCCTCCAAGCAGATGGAGATCATGGCCTCTATCCTTCTCCAGGGCTCTACATGATGATGGTGGAGCTCGACTCTCCAGGTGCATGGGTAGATGAACCTCACCTAGACAGACTTTGAGAGCCTTTATAGGGTAGAGTTCGTGGTAGTGACACTACATTCTATGCATATTCAGGATCTGTTGCATCTGCAGCAGGGAAGCCAGACCGTGGCTCAGTACTTAATGAGATTTAATGACCTCTCCTAATAGTCCACCAACATGGTATGAGACCCTTACTTAAGGTCCCAGACCATTGAGTAGGGGCTCCAACATGAGATTAGAGTTGTGACAGTTTCTATCAACATCTCAACGCAAGCTAGGGTGCTAGAACAAGCTTTGATGATGGAGATATTTTTTTCCAAGGAGACACTGATAGTGAGAGCCCCTACCATATGACATGTAGCAGATTCATCTACAGATGACAGTAGAAAGATGATGGAGAAGACCAAGTGGGATAGATCTTTCAGAGGGTGACCCTAGGATGTAGGGTCAGAGGTGTGAGGCTAGAGAGGCCGAGGGATCCACCAGTGGGGCATGATCTGTTTTTCCTATAGGGGACAGGGTCATAGAGCTCATTACTATCTAACTCCCAGTGTGGATGATCGGCAGATGGTGGAGGGGCCACCAATTCTGCGACAATGGTAATATCATGATCATCAGCTAGGCGGAGGATGAGGTGAGGGTGCATGACGTGCAACAGGAGGTGTTCGAGGTCACCAGACACTACCACCACCACCCCCAAGCGGTCCACCACAAGCTCATGGGGTAGGTGGATGGGGACAGGCGAAGCAACAGGTAGTAGAGGCTCACAATCCTAACATCCCTTAGATGATACGATGTAAAATCTGTATCTTCTCTATTCTAGAAGCACTACTTATCAACACCAGTGATATCTATTATTTCCTTTTTGTGGACTTATTTTAGGACTCTGAGATTCCGACTGATATTTTAGCTCGACCTTTGAGTTTTAGTACTTCTATGGGAGAAGATTCAATGGTAACACACTGGTGCTGATAGTGTGATCTTACTCTCAGAGGAGAGAGTTTCAGATGGGATCTTTTAGTAGTAGAGTTCAATCCCTACAACATCATTCTAGGCATGGAATGACTATCAGAAGTTCACACACTATTGATTTCTTGAGTCGTACAGTCCAATGTATGCACAGAGATGGAGGCCAGTTTTCCTTTATTGGTGAGAAGTAAAGTAGAGCATCATGAGATAGAATTGTGCCTAGGAGGGTGAAACAAATTTCATATTAGCTGGCTTACATGACCTTCAACACAGTGGATGAGGCAAGTCCACAGTTTCTAGCGGTGGTGGATGAGTATGAGGATGTCTTTCCAGAAGTTTTCCCACGACTACCTCCGTGTAGAGAGGTATAATTATGCATTGAATTGTACTGAGGAACAATAACGATATCTACACCAGCCTATCTGATGGACCATGCCGAGATCCGAGAGATGTGGGTACAGTTGTAGGACTTACAGAGGATGGTATTCGTAAAGACTAGTGTTTCTCCATTGGCATCCCCGGTGTTGTTTTCTAAGAGTACAGATGGACATTTGAGGCTATGTGTGGACTTCCAGCACCTAAAACAGGTGACGATGAAGAACAAGTATCCTCTGCTGAGGATTGATGATCTGTTTGATCATTTGAAAGGAGAGAAGTGGTTCTCGAAGATAGACCTTAGATCAGGTTATCATAAACTTAGGGTATGGGACAAGGATGTACCTATGACAACCTTCAGATGTCGGTATGGACATTACGTGTTCTTGGTGATTCCTTTCAGCGTGACCAATGCTCTAGTAGTGTTTATGGGGATCATGAATTTTATCTCTCAACCGTACATCTATCACTTTGCGGTGGTATTCATCGATGACATCTTCGTTTACATAGCATCATAGGAAGTGGTGGCTGTACACTTGAGGATAGTTTTGGACACACTATGGGAGCACTAGTTATATGGGAAGCTCTAGAAGTGTGATTTTTGGATACAAAAGGACCACTTCTTGGGACACATCATCTCAGAGGCTGGAGTTGCAGTTGATCCATTGAAGATCGAGGCAGTATTTGCTTGGGAGCCACCCAAAAGTGTTAATGAGGTGTGGAGATTCCTTTTATTAGAAATCTACTATGGGAGGTTCGTACCAAATTTATCAAGAGTAAAAGAACCTATGACTACCTTGACGAAGAAGGGGAAACCATTCCTATGGTCAGAGACATGCCAATAGATATTTCAACCGCTGAGGCAGAGCTTGACCAGTGCTCCCATCCCGAGGTTGTTGGAGGAGGGAACTGGTTACGTGGTTTACTATGATGCATCAGGGAACAGACTTTGTTGCTTCCTGATGCAGGATGATGCCGTGATTTCTTATGGATCACAAAAGCTGAGGCCTCACGAGAAGAATTATGTGACTCATGAATTGGATTTGGCAGCAGTTGTCTTCACACTGAAGATGTGGAAACACTACTTGATGGGCAAGTGGTTCAATATTTACTTAGACCATAAGAGTCTCATATATATCTTCACATAGAAAGATATGAATATGAGGCAACAACATTTTCTAGAGTTCCTCTAGGACTATGACTTTGAGTTAGTCTATACTACTAGGAAGGGGAACATAGTTGCAGATGAACTTAGCTAGAGATCGAGTTTGAAACTACTAAACAAGGCTTTAGAGAAGTTAGCCTTGCTTTAGATATCCTATGTTGATAGAGATGAGAAAGTCTACCCCCATTAAATGATAGTTTACCCTCCAATCCTTCATCGAGTCGAGGAAGCGCAGCTCGGATATAGCAGTTGCGAGACTACACGTTCTCAGATATCATCGGGCCATGCACCTGATAGATATTATGAAGGTGGGGAGCACACTATCATGTTCAGAGGATGTACATGTATTCTAGTGGCTCTATGAGAGGAGGTATTGAGGGAGTTCCATATATCCTCCTTGGAAGTACACCCAAGCATGATGAAGATGTATCAGGACCTCCGGCGTCTGTACTGGTGGCCAGGGATGAAGAAATATGTGGTGGAGTTTTTTCTAGATGCGTCATTTTCTAGAAGGTGAAGGCCGAGCACCAGATATTAGAAGGCTTGAACCAGCCCCTCGAGATACCAGAGTGGATTTCGGAAGGGATATCGATATACTTTGTGATGTTGTTACCACGTACGTCTAGATGTCACGATACCATCTGGGTTATTGTTGACCAACTCACCAAGTCTCCCACTTCCTTACTATTTGATTGAAGGGTTTGATAGAGAGCTCGAGACCTCTCTATATTCAGGAGATCGTGTGACTTCATGGGATGCCTTCGACCATAGTGTCATACCGTGAGGCATACTTCACATCCTGGTTGTGGAAAGGATTGTAGGAGGATTTTGGGATATAACTTTTCTTGAGCACATCTTTTCACCTGTGGAAAGATGGTCAGACTGAGCCGACCATCTAGACCATAGAGGGCATGCATTGTGCATTTATCCTAGATTTTGGTTGTAGTTGGGAGGACCACCTACCCTTGGTGGAGTTCACGTACAACAAAAGCTATCACTCCACCATTGGTATGGACCCTTTTGAGGCATTATACGGATGATTGTGAAGATCACCTTTGTACTGGATGGATCCAAGAGAACTAGTACTGGTGGGCCCAAATATGGTACAAGCTACCACTAAGAAGGTGCAGGTCATCCGAGAGTGGATGAAGACTTCACAAAGCTGACAGAAGTCCTATGATAATAGGAGACAGAGACCACTGGAGTTCTAGGAGGGGGACCACGTATTCTTTCATGTGTCCCCTCGATGGGGACAATAGAGATTTAGTTGAGGTCGTAAACTCTCACTGAGGTTCATCATACCATTATTGATACTTTATAGGATTAGAAAGGTGGTGTACCACTTGGCACTGCTACTATAGATGGAGAAGATGCACGACGTCTTCCACATATCCCAGCTGAGGAGATACGTGTGTAACCCATCTCACATCATCGACCATGGAGAGTTGGAGATTGATGACATGGTGACTTTTTTGGAATACCCGGTGGAGATAGAGGATCGACATGAGCGGATCCTTCATGGGTGGTTTATACCTCTAGTTCGAGTTCTATGGCAGCACGGGAATCTCCATGAGAGCACATGGGACCGAGAGGCTAATATGCATTCCCAGTAACCCTTTTTGTTTGTGTATCCTTGTTTAGTTTTTGGGGATGTAAATCCCCAAGGTGTGGAGAATGTAATGACCTAGAAAATTCAATGTAAAATTTTTCTTTTAAATATTTGTGATTATTAAGAGTCTGTGAAAATTGACTGCGCGTGATTCCGGGGCCCGGTGTGCCTGGAATGGATTTTTGAACCTTTTTTAAGGTACGATCAGTAAAGGCATGGGTGGAATTTTATATCATTTGAACTGGTGCTCGGATTAAAAATATGAGGACACCGTTGAATCCACAACATAGGGATTTTCTTAATGGAGCTTCACTTCGACCGCTATAGGTCGGTAGAAAAAGATAATTTTTTGGACTTTTTAAAGAAAAGTAAAATAAAATGTAATTATTATTTTATTTTTATTTTTTTCTAACAGATGAGCAGCGGTGGTGGGACTGGGGACTTCTCAATCCGTTTAATTGATTGACTTATCAACTATGTAACTCCACTGTTGTGAATTAAAAGAGGTTCATTAATTCATTTAATGCACCTCATTAATTCTTCAACGCGTTACTCACATTTTCACCCCTCCTATTTAAATGGATCTAGGGGTGGGGTTTTGTAACATCTTCTTCTTGTGAGGAAACTCTGGAAAATTCCTATGGAAAGATCCACCTAGAGGATGAGACTGGATTCAGCGAGCAGTGATGAGTGCCTCCGAATCACGAACCGATGACAATGACGAAGGTGGTTCTGTCGATCGTCGACAATGGACGTCTCATCCATGTAGGGGGTTTATGTTTTTCATTGGTCTAAAATTATTTAAATGAGTTTATTTAATCTTTTAATTTAAGATAAATATTCTCCCTCTTGTTATCAAGTTAATTTGGAGGGCGCGGGCAGAACGAACAAGGCCCAGACCCTCGTCCACTTTGTTCATGTTTAGTTCTTTGGGGAAGAATTTCCACAATTTTGATGGTAACGTGAGACAGAGGGTCACGCTTTGAAGCTGGTAGTCTAGGATACTTGTAGGTGCAAATGGAACCAATAAAGGACCACCAATGCACGTCCGATGGACCATAGAAAGAACTGCTGGTGTGCCATGTTGGCGGCGGTCAGTGGTGGCTGGAGGAGGCCTGAGAAACCGACTATAGGCCATGGGAAATCAGTGTGCCATCGCGTGCTGCAGTGGCCAGAGGTGGCCGACCTGAGCCGGCCATGTAGGAGAACTACGACGCCCACAGGCACCTCCGGCGGAAGCTGCTGCAGTAGGAGGGGGCGGCGCAGCCCCACGCCGTGCCGTGTCGGCTGGAGACCGGTTGCACATCTGTCCGACCATTACACGCGGTGGGGAAACACCCCACCGACCAGACGAAATGGCCCCGCTTCCATGGGGCCATCTAGAAAAATAGTTCACCATGAGATGGACGGGGCCGGACATGAGCCGGCTGAATGGGCTAGACCCGCGGCTGAGCAGTCCAGCGTGGGTGGGCCAAGAGAACCGCATCCTGGGCCAACAAACCAGTTGGGCCGACCCCAACAGGGCGGACCTAGTGAACCAGGATGACCCTTAATGGGAAAAACCTGGGACGGGTCAAGTAGATCCCAGGACTCATTGCATCGGGCCGGCCTGACCAAGTCGGACCGAGCCCAGACCCAACCGACCCCCAAATAAAGAAACTCCTGTAACTGACGAACCAGGTGTCTGTTTGACACACCGTCAACGGCGTTGGGAACCCTATTGGGAAACTTTCCTTTTGGCGTATTCTGGTAGGCCTGACCAAGCTGGGCCGGACCAAGATGTGATCACCCCCGTTTCATAGAAAGGGTTGTAACTAACAAATTGGGTGTCTGATCGATGCGATATATGTGGCATAAGGACCCCTATGACACAACGGTCAATTTTAGATACTCTAGGTGAGTTATGAGGGAGTTTGATGTGAGAATTGGGTTGGATCATACTTGAATCTAATCAGACCCTTTTAACAAGAGTTCCCATATTTCACAGTACGAGCATCCGATCTACGCACCGTTTGTCTCGTTGGGAGCCCTATGATTGGGTGCTTCATTGGGTATGATTTTTGTGGGACTTATTATCAGTTGAAATATGACTGATGGATTGAGGAGAAGTGTCTTATGGATATTAGGCGTGCTTCGTGTAGGAATCTAGTGGCTGGCTGTAACATGAAGAAGAAGAGCGACTAATACGGGTTAGCATCAGAAACTCCGGAGTGGGATGATCTAGCTGTATGACTATTCATCCCCACCTATGTACTAGAGACCTATACGGGTCAACACCAGCGACCAATATAGGTCATCACCAGTGACCAATAGAGGTCAGCACCATCAACCAATATGGTGAATGTCTTGGGTGCAGCAGAAGCTCGTGGGTGGATGTGCCCACTTGGCCTTTTGACATTAGAAATGATCAATCCGGGATCAATACGACGATAAATGACAAACTCCAGGGATCAAATCACAGAAATAAACAAAGAAGAAGAATAGTTCCAGAATCAAAAAGGAGGATCATCACAGTTTGATTATAATTAATTTAATTAATTGATAAGAAGTACCTTTTATGATGTTCTTTCTTCATTGATATTTTTGATCATGTTCCGATGTGATTCTTCATTGCGTTACAGAAGAAAAGTGTAGACTTCCTCTAGTGGTGTTCCACACATACACCATGTATCTCTGGATGTATCCAAAGGATTCTCTGGGTGCTAGCATGGAGAAGCCTTTGATTTCATTGTCTGCCTAAGATCACCTTGATCTGATGGAAGAGGATCTCTATTGGTCTTGAGAGCGTTCTTAGAGGAAGGTGTTCTTTCAGCCTTGAGATAATTATCAAGAATATTTGTGCACAACGATTAGGGAAAAGTGTTGGGGCTTTGAGGATATTTATAATCAGATTTTTGGTTATAGAGTTATGAAAATAAATAAATGCGTTACACATTTTATTTATTTCATTAACTCTTATTGAAAACCCCCCATGTCGAATCATTTATTCCTTGACATCCGCCCACATAGATTATAATAAATATAATTTAATAAAACAATATTATTTCCTCAAATACCCGACTGGAAAAACTACACGGCGTGTAATCATTCATACACAATGTGTACTTGTTTTTCATTTCCTTTACAAAATGAAAAATATTTAGGCTTCACTAAATAATTATTAAACCATGTATTGGAATAATATTTATTCTAATTGAGATACTTGGATACACTTTCTGTGTGACCCTCTAGGCCTCTTTCTTGTTGGAATTAGGCGGACTTGCCTAAAGTCCAAGATTACTGTCTAGCAATGGGTCAAGGCACCCAAGAGAAAGAAGTTGAAGCCGCATTGACATGTCACCTCATATGAATTCTTACCATTTCATTTAATCCCTTTGTCTCAATATCTCATCAAATAGGTTTTATGGAAGTTTCATAAACCTATATGCTTGATCTATCAGTTTTTGACTTCCAGAAATAAACTGGTCATGACACCATGGGCATTGAATTTGGGTTATAGTTCTATTTATATCAAATTTCCTGAGATATCTACTTCCATAAATATGGAAGGGACAAATCCTTCCTCGAATTATCCATTAACAACATGTCATTCGTGATGGAAACAACGTACCCTACTTCCCACCAACTGTCTTTGTGGCGGTTTTCATCCGCAAATCTAAGTGCACGAGTCATGACATGAGTTAATGATAATATTCCAGTCTAAGGAACAATACACACACTCATAGATATCAATTTCTGATGACACCAAGATATGTGGAATTACTACTGGCGGGTTTGTTCTCATAATCCCCCATCTTGGATATTACCAAGTGCGAACTCCAAGAGAGAGAGTCTTATCTTCTTATGAGTACTCTCACATGATGGTCTGTATACTATGTGTCATATAATAGTATTTCATCCAATTGTAAAACTTTATTTAAGAATATTGTTATAGCATTTAAAGGTTCTTATCATAGTGGGGATCTGACATGTCCTTATTAATGCAAAAAATATTTCAGGACATTATTATATTATCATCATGCAGAACAATAAACAATATATAATAAGTGTACATTCATGTAATCAAAGTACAAAAAGTTGGTTCTCAAGACACAAAATCTAAAAAAATCCCACTTGGACTAGAGACAACTGCCTACAACTTTTATTCTAATAGACCTCACATGATGATCATGTTTCTTCTGAGTCAAGGAATTAGTCAAGGGGTCCGCCGTGTTGTCTTCTGTGGAAATACTTCTCAGTAAAACTTCACCATTCTGAGAAAAATCCCTCAAGAGATGATACTTCTGAAGTATGTTCTTTGTCCGCTGATGTGACCTTGGATCTTTTTCAAATTCCACCACTGTTGTATTATAAAAATATAGTGTGATAGGAGTTTTACTTCTAGGCACTACATCCTGATCATGGACGAAGCTTCATATCCATACTACTTCATTAGCTACCTCAAAATCTACGATATACTCGGACTCTACTATAGAATCTGTGACCACACATTTCTTTGAGCTCTTCCTGCTCACTGCACCTCCATTCAAACAGAAGATGTATCCAATCTACGACTTCATGTCATCTTGATCAGTCTGGAAACTAGAATCTATATGTCCTCTGATGACTAGTTCATCATCTCCTCCATAAAACAAGAATATATCCTTAGTACACCTCAGATACTTAAGGATAGTCTTGACTGCCATCCAATGGAGGCCTCCTGGATCAGCTTGATATCTACCTACGGAACATAATACATAAGGAAAATCTGGCCTTGTACATAACATAACATACATGAATGACCCAATTGTATATGCGTAAGGGATCCTTGTCATTTTATTTCTTATCTCATGTGTCTGAGGACAAATTTTCTTGGAAAGATGAATACCATGTGACACTGGAATCAATCCCCTCTTAGACTATTCCATACTGAATCTCTTTAGTATATTATTAATGTATATACTTTGACTCAGACCTAACATTCTCTTGGATCTATCACGATGGATCTTCATCCCAAGAATATATACTACCTCTCCTAAGTGTTTCATAGTGAATAATTTTTCCAACTATCCCTTAACTGACTGTAAGACAGGTACTTCGTTTGCAATTAGTAATATGTCATCAACATATACTACTAGGAAAACGACTTCACTTCCACTAAAAATTTTGTAGACACAAGGCTCACATCCATTCTTAAAAAATCCAAATTCTGTTACCGCTTCATCAAAACAAATCTTCCATGACCTTGATGATTTCATTAATCCATAAATATATTTATGCAACTTTCATACCTTGTTGGAATCCTTTGGAGTCACAAACCCTTCAGGTTGTGTCATGTAGACATCTTCCTAGAGTTTCCCATTAAGGAATTCTATTTTGAAATCCATTTTCCAAATTTCATAGTCATGGTAAGTGGTAATGGCCAATAGGATTCTGATGGATTTCAGAATCACAACCGGTGAAAAGGTTTCATAATAGTCAATTCCTTGACATTGTCTAAAACCTTTTGCAACCAGTCGTGACTTATAGGTGCTGACTTATCCCTCCATGTCCAGTTTCTTATTGAATACCCATTTACTACCAATATGCTTTACATCAACTGGAGGATCTACCAAAATCCAGACTTGGGTTTGGTACTTGTAATTCATTTCAAAATTCATGGCTTCATTCCACTTGGAAATTTTTGTGCCTTCAACTGCTTCCTTGTATGTAAGAGGATCAGCATTGTCAACAAATAATGAGTCACCATCCTTAGTTACACGAAAACTACATCGTTCTGGTACTCTCACATCTCTCGTGCTCCTATTCAGTTCTTGTGTCTCTGGAACAGATTATTCTTCCACAGGGCTGTGTGGAATCTATTCTTGTACCAACTCCTGTGTATCTTGATCCTCAACTTTATCGAAGTCTATCTTGCTCCCACTATCTATTTTGGAGATGTTCTCCCTCTCAAGGAATATGGCGTGTCTTGCCACTGTAACATTTTTATTTGAGGGGTTGTATAGATAATATCCACTTTTTTCTTAGGATATCCTATAAAGGTATACATTGTGCCTAGGGGTGAAGGTTTGTTACCTGAATAGGCCTTAGTAAATGCTTCGCTACCCAACACATGTAAATTTGATAACATGGCTTTGCGTCCACTCGATAACTCGTATGGAATACCATTTATCAATTTATTTGGTACTAGTTTTAGTTTGTTTACTGCTATTTGTAATGCATATCCCCAAAAGGATAATGGAAGACTCTCATGACTCATCATTGATCTCACCATGTCCTATAGGGTTTGGTTCCTCCTTTCATTTTCACCATTCCACTAAGGTGTGTAAGGATGAGTGAGTTGAGATAGAATCCCAAACTCCCATAAGAAATCAATGAAGTCCTGATTAAGATATTCTCCTCCTGTTTCAGAGTAGAGTTTTTAAATATTCTTACCAATATGGTTCTCAACTTCATTCTTGCATTATTTGGTCCAATCAAAAGAATCTAACTTATACCTCATTAAGTAAATATATCTATATCTACTAAAATCATTAGTAAATGTTATGAAGTACAAAAACCCACCCCTTTCCTCAATTGGAAATGGTCCACACACATCTGTGTGAACTAATTATAGATGCTATTTAGCCCTGTCACCTTTCCAACTAAATGGGGCTTTGGTTATTTTTCCTTGTAGACACACACGACATACACCAAGGGGTTTTAGTTCGAAAGAATCTAAATACCCATCTTGATGTAATTTTGTCAAAAGTTTCTCATTAATATAACCTAGCAAGTGATGACAAAGTTGGGTGTGGTATGAGCCATGTGAATTAACTTTGTCATCGATTCCCATTACTTGGTTTGTGTAGTATAACACATAAAGGCCATTATATAAAAGTTCCCTACCATAACAAATGCTATCTTTATAAAAGTAGAAACATTCATTTTCAAACCTGAATTTGAATCCATCAGTATCTAATCTTCATACTAAAATATTTTTTTTGGTTACAAAGGGTACATAATAACATCCATTTAATAATAAGAACGTCCCAGTAGGAAATGTGAGGTGGTAGTCTCTGACAGCTACAACAGTGAGTCTGGCTTTGTTGGCTGCTCGCAGATCCACCTCACCTCGGCGAATCTTTCTGAATCTACATGGTTCTTATATTTAGATACATATGTGAGCACCACAAGTAGTATCTAATACCCAATTGAGAGAAACAGATAGATTGAATTCGATAACAAACGCACATGAATCTTCCCCTTTCTTCCTTGGCTGGGTGATGTTTTTCTTCCAGTGGCCCTTCTTACCACATGCGAAACAAACTGCCTCTTATTCTCTTCCCTCCCTATTAATCATTCTTTTCATGGATGTCCTTGAAGAAGCTTTGGTCTTAATTCTCTTCTCCTTCCCTTTCATTTTATTCATCATAAGGAAAGAAGGTTTTTCACACTTCATATCATTGTCCACTTGGAGAATGAGGATAAGAATATCATATGGAGACTTCTCAATGTTTTTTATGTTGAAATTTACAACAAAGTTAGAGAAGCTCTGGGGAAGTGATGCAAGAATGAGATCAGTACCCAGTTCTTCGGGGAGTTTAAACCCTAGATCCTCCAAGCGCTCAATGTAGCCAATGAGCTTGACTACATGAGGCAAATTTGGGGCACCCTCTCCAAGATTGATCTGAAATAGAGCCTTGGAGATCTCAAACCTTTCCTATATTTCTCTCTCGTGGTATAGACCATGATGGTGCTCAATAATTCTATAGGAATCCATTTCTTCATGAGACTACATGAGATAACTAGACATTGATGACAACATAAAATATTGAACGTCAAGTGAATCACTCAAATGTTAATCATAGACTAGAAATTCTTCATCACTCACCCCTTGGGCAGGCGAATCAGGAAGCGAGGACTCCAGCATGTAAAACATTCATTCATGGCATAGGATAACCCGAAGGCACCTAAACCATTCTTAAAATTTACTACCGGTGAGGATATTGTCTTTATCAAGAATTGATCGCAGAGAAAATGTGGTTGAAAAGTTTGTCATATTGATTATACAAATTAAATGAGTAGATTTTTCAGCACTTTCTTGATTACATTTTATGGGAAATAATAAATTTTATTAAGTCTCCCAATATTTAATCAAGTCCCAATGGCCCTCCCCATTGTACTCAGAATGTCTAGTTTTCATGACATTCTAGTGGCAAGGATCTATATTCCCCTTCGAATAACCCCAACAAGGGTTGGTCAAGCTATTATAAGGTATTTAGGTAGGCAGGTCTTTGCCAACTATGAGCTTAGAGTTCCTTGATCTGTTGAGTGGACTCCCTAATCCAGAAATCCTGACTTGGATTTCCTCAACACTTGCCTCTATTTAACAACAAGTCTAGTAAGTGCTACTCCTTTTGATGTGAAATGTTTAATTAAACCCGAAACTTTCATAAGAGATTCCTTTATAAATGTAAGTGTCCCAACAAGGGTTGGTCAAACACATAGTTTTATTGATTCTTTCATTAATCAAGTAACAGAAGTCTTGGTATGACTTAATATGTTATTTTAGGGATTTTATTCCTTTATGCGTTGTTTCACATTATCATATGCTTGTTAATATTAAGTGATGCTTGCTTAAGTGATTAACAATGTTCTGATAATGTTTATGCATTGTCCTGTTTTTATTTTATTCCATATTTGCATGATTTTTTATTTCATTAACTATGTGATCATGACAACACATACATAATAAATAAACCATGAAATCAGACAAAAATAAAATAAGATAGCATTATCATGAGCTTCTATTGCTTAGCTTATCTAGCGGTTTTGATAAGCTGACCCTGACCGAGGAAAAACACCTTGAACCCGATGATTCATGTTTTGTAGCTCCCACTTGTCCACCTTTGTATATTTTTGGGTTAGTTTCTCCTCTGCTTTAGGTTTTGAACAGTATCCTCTGGCTTGGGAGATCCTCCATTAAATGGGGTTTACATCAAAGAAACCATGGGCACAAATGCCCTACATTTTATTGGGAGAAGGCTCACAAGACAACAAATTTAAATTAAATAAAATTAAATGAAACCATACACACAAAAATGGTCTTTCGTCTAGCTCAAGATCATCCATAGCATGCAATGACATTTACGCATGTTTAGTATTCAAATTCATTTAATCATTCTATTATTCAGGATATGTCTCACTTGAATTCAATCAATAATGATCTTATAATTAATCAATTATTTATCTTAAATTTATTTCTGAATGTCCTTGATATTATTCTCATCCATATTCCTTTTACAGGTCTTTGTACTTTGGAGGAAACCCAGTAAAATTACATTTCTAGAAAGTACATGGTGTGTAGGCTATATTACATGGAATGTATTTGTTTTCACCCTTTATCCAAAGTACATATTGGGGGCTTTGGCGTGTTTTTTGTACTTTGGAAATTTTGGAGTACACAACATGTACTTATTACACGGTTACCAGCCTGACAATCCTATGTACGTGGTATGCAGTAGCTCCTTGTACACGGTTTCACCTAGGTCGGATAGGACTACACGGCGTGTTGATTCAACATACACTTCATGTTTTCTGGTTTCCACGCACCATTTAGTTCTGGTCAACACGGTGTATTAAATAATTAGGTATGATCAATACACAAGACGTGGTTTGGCGAACCAGTACCGGTTCGTTGAACCTAACTACACGACATGTAGTTTTCACTACACTCCATGTATTATTGTGTTGTACAGCCATAATGAGAAGCTCCTCCGAATGAGTTCCTCATTTTTATTCTAATCAAAATCAAAATTAAAAATTCATATATGTGATATGAATCAAGAAACAAAGGAGGAAGAACAAATCTCATTCATTCAGTTTTATAGAATGATTTATCTGTAATTTAATCAAATATAAATGCATAAATTATCAATGAAAATTAAATAACTATAATCAACGTTGTGAACCCTCTTATACCACTTGATGGTCCCAGGCGCAGTAGAAGCTCGTGGGTGGATGTTACCACTAGGCTTTTTTTCATTAGAAATGATCAATCCGGGATCAATATGGCGATAAATGCCAGAATCCACAGATCGAATCACATCAATAGACAAAGAAGAAGAATAGTCCCAGAACCACAAAGGAGGATCATCAGAGGTTGATTATAATTAATTTAATTAATTGACAAGAAGTACCTTTTATAGAATTATTTCTTTGTTGATATTTCTGATCACGTTTTGATGTGATTCATCATTGAATCGCAAAAGCCATGTGTAGAATTCTTCTCGCGGTGATCCACAAGTGCACCACGCATCTCTAGACGTCACCAAAGGAGTCTCTAGGTGCTAGAATGGGGAATCCTTTGCTTGTGTTGTCCACCTAAGATCGCCTTGATCTAATGGAAGAGGATCTCTCTCAGTCTTGAGATCATTCCTGGAGGAAGGAGTTCTTTTAGCCTTGAGATAATTCTGCAGAATTTTTTTGCACAATGATTAGGGAAAAGTTTTGAGTTTGTGAGGATATTTATAATCAGGTTTGAGGTTATAGAGTTATGACAATAAATAAATGAGTCACACTCTTTATTTATTTAATTATCTCTTATTGAAAACCCCCTGTAGAATAATGAATTCCTTGACATATTCCCACACTGATTATAATAAATATCATTTAATAAAACAATATTATTTCCTCAAAATACCGACTGGAAAAACTACAGGGCTTGTAATCATTAATACACGGTGTGTACTTGTATTTCATTTCCTTTCCAAAATTAAAATGATTTGGGACTCCTTGAATAATTATTAAACCATGTATGGGAATAATCTTTATTATACTTGAGATACTTGGATACACTTAGTGTGTAACCTTCTAGGCATCTTTCTCATTGTCATTAGGCAGGATTGCCTAAAGTCCAAGATTACTGTCTAGTAATGGGTCAAGGTACCCAAGAGAAAGAAGTTGATGCCGCATTGACATGTCACCTCATACGAACACTTATCGTGAAATTTAATCACTTTCTCTCAATATCTCATCAAGCAGGTTTCATGGTAGTGTCATAAACCTATATGCTTGATCTGTCATTCTTCGAATTCCAGAAATTAACTCGACATGACACCATGGCCATGGAATTTGGGAAACATTTATATTTCAATCAAAGGGCCCAAGATATCTACTTCCATAAATATTTAATGGAAAAATCCTTCCTTGACTTATCCATTAACAACATGTCATTCATGATGCACCCAATGTACCCTACTTCTCGCCAACTGTCTTCATGATGGTTTTTGTTAGAAAATCTAAGTGTGCGAGTCATGACATTAGTTAATGATATTCCTTCAGTCTAAGGAACACTAAAAATTCTTGTAGATAGCAATGTATGATGACACCAAGACATGTGGAATTACTACTGGTGGGTATGTTCTCATAATCTCCCATCCTGGAAATTACCAAGTGTGAAATCCATGAGGTAGAGTCTCGTCTTCTTATGAGTACTCGCACATGACGGTCTGTATACTATGTGTCCTATCATAATATGTCATCCAACTATAGAACTTTATTTAAGAATACTGTTATTTAATTTCAAGGTTCTCATCATTGTGGGGATCTTTCATGACCTTATTAATGCGACAAATATTCGAAGACATTATTATATTTTTGTTATGTAGGACAATGAACAATATAAAATAAGTGTACATTAACATAATCAAAGTACAAACAGTTTGTTCTCAGGACTCCAACTCTAAAATACGGGTCATCACCAGCGACCAATACAGGCCAGCACAAGTGACCAATATGGGTCAGCATCTAGAGACCAATATGGGTCAGCATACAATGACCTATACGGTTCAGCATCTAGTGACCAATACAGGTCAGTTAACAGTGACCTATATGGGTCAGCAGTAGAGTTACTATGGATAAGATGATCTGGGTTTATGACTAATCATCCCCATCCCAGTAACATTGAAGTTATACCATTAGAGTGAGCTATCTATTTTGATTTATGCTTAATGATTTAGATTATTCTTGTGATATTACCTTTGTGGTATTTCTTACGATGTTTTCCTTTGTCGATTACTGAGAGACCTTCGGGGGTCTCTGGGTCCCCTACTGAGTTATTATACTCACCCCTGCATGGGCTCTGCCCGCATGTGTGTGTTTGGTGTAGTCTATTAATGCTCCGAGGCAGACATTGGAGGTTTGGGACTTGTTGGAGCTAGTTGCGATGAGAGTATTCGATATCCTCTTCTCCTACTTCAGACTTACAGATACTACCCTCTAGGTAGAGTTCCAGGGCAGATGCAACATCTATTTAATTTCTTTCTAGTTTCTAGGGCTTGTATTCCAGCCCACTATTTTCATTTTACAGTTGTACATGTGGTTGTACTTTACTCTCATAGTTATACCATACTTTTGTTAGTTGTTTAATTTAGTTTCCATTTTTGAGTGTGTGTAGATCTCTAAGCCAATGCCTTCCCTATTCGGGAAAATCCTTCAGGTTCTAGTCAGCAAGCCCTAGCCTATGGAAGGTGGGCTTGGGGTAGTCACGTTCGGGCCCCGTGTGATGAGTCATGACATTGTACCTTTTCTCAGTGGTTGTTTAGTGGCATGAATTTTTACCTTTATAGTTCTTGGGATGTTGTTGTGTGTGCGTGCATATAAGTACTTATGCAAATGCCTCCCACTTGAAGGTTGACGCCTTTGGCACTATTCAGCAACCCCTAGACATTTGAAGGTGGGTTTGGGGAACTCACAGCATGGGCCCCAGGGTATGGTTCATGACATTAGCGGCAATTTGAAACAATTATAAATAATTCATGATTATTTCTAAAATCAATAAATATTATTATTTATCTATTTATTTATTATAGTAATGAATGCTTCAAAATAAACCATACTATAAATTCTTGGGATTATATCTAAGAACTAATGAGTTTCTAAATGTTAGATGATAGTGATTTTTATGGGAATTACAATAAAGAAAATTTAACCAACTCTTCACTTGTTGGAATTTAATTAATAATCAATGAGTAATTAATTATTCATAATGAGAGTTCAATTTGTTTTTAACTTTAAATTATTTCGGTATACATGACCAATAAGTACATATAAATAAACTAAAAAGTTTTAATAAGCTCTACTTCTCAACACTCAACCACTAATAAAATAGCAATAAACACTACATGGGAAATGTTTTTTTCATGGTTGGTTTTTTTGGAATTTAGTGGTACTTCAAAGAACCACTAAATATTGCATGAAACATTCTAAAAGTGTTGCGTATTATTTATTTATTTATTATAGGAATGAATACCTATAAATAAACTATCCTATAAATTCCAAAGGTTATATATATGAGCTAATGAATTTATAAATATAGGATGGTGGTGTTTTATGGGAATTATAAAAATGAAAATTTAATCTTAAAACACATCACATGTTTAAATTTAAAGAATAATCAATGAGTAAAAAATTATTCTTAACAATATTTCAATTTATTGTGTAAATTAAAAATAAATTGGTATATATGATCAATAAATACATATACATAATCCTAAAATGTTTTAGTAAGCTCTATTTCTCACCACTCAACCAGTAGTAATATTGTACTAAACACTATAAGAAGAAAAGGATTTTCACGGTGGTTTTTTGGCATTTATAAAAAAAAGTGATCTAAAAGCACAACATATTATTTATTTATCTATTTTTTATGGGAATGAATAACTCAAAATAAACCTTCAAATAAATGTAAGTGTTGGTATATAAGAACTAATGAATTTATAAATATAGGATGTTAACGGTTTTTATGGGGATTATAATAAGGAAAAATTACTCCTAATTCTCTTTAAAGGTTTAAATTTAAAGAATAATAAATGGGTAATTAAATATTCATAATAGGAGTTCATTTTTTAGTGTAACATAAAATTAAATTTGAATATATCACCATTAAATATATATAAATAATCGAAAAATATTTCAGTGATCTCTCTTGATCATCACTCAACCTATACTAAAATTAGTCAAAACACCATAAGAAAAAATATATTTTCACAATAGATTTTTTGGAAATTAGAAGAAATTTAAACAGACAGTAAATGATGGGGTACGCTTTCTAAAAGCTCTAAGTATTATTATGTATTTATTTATTTATTATAGGAATGAATACCTCAAAATAAACCATCCTGTAAATTAGAAGATTTTATTTATAGGAACAATGAATTTATAAATGTAGGTTGATGGTGGTTTTTATGAGAATTATAATCAGGAAATTTTAATATTAAAACTACCCACATATTGAAATTTAAAGAATAATCAATTAGTAATTAATTATTCATAATGGGAGTTCAATTTGTTGTGTTCCTAAAAATTAAATTGGTATAGATGACAAATAAATACATAAAAATAATCAAAATATGTTTTAGTAGGCTTTCCATATCATCACACAATAGGTAATAAAATTAAACTAAGCACTACATGAAAAACATGATTTTCATGGAATGGTTTTTAGAATTTAATCATAATTTAAACCAACAATAAATTATGAACGGTGCTTTCTAAATGTGTTTTGTGTTATTATTATTATTTATTTTTTTTATTATAGGAATAAATACCTCAAAATAAACCATCCTCTAAATTCCAAGGTTTATATATAAGATATATGGAATTTCCAAATGTAGGAAGATGGCGATTAATATAGGAATTATAATAAAGAAAATTAACTCCTAAAACTCTTTATATGTTGAAATTTAGAGAATAATCATTGACTAATTAATTATTTATAATATTAGTTCATTTTTTGTGTAAATTAAAATTAATTTGGTATAAAGACCAATAAATACATATAAATAATCCAAAAATGTTTTCGTAATCTCCCTTTCTCATCACTCAACCACTAGTAAAATTCGACTAAACACCAGATGAAAAACGACTTTTACAGTGGGTTTTTTGGCATTTATCGACGATTTAAACCGTCCCTAAATGAGGCATAATGATTTTTAAAAGCATTTAATATTATTAATAAATAAATAAATAAATAAATTTATTATGGGAATGAATACCTCAAAATAAAATATCCTATAAATAATAGGGTTTATATATAGGAAATAATGAATTACTAAATGTTAGATGATGGTAGTTTTTATGGAAATTATAACAATGAAACCTTACTCCCAAAATTCTTCACATTCTGAAATATAAAGAATAATACATGAGTAACTAATTATTCATAACGAGAGTTCAATTTGTTTTATAACTTAAATCTATGTTGGAATAGATGACCAATAAATACATATTAATAATCAAAAAATGTTTTAGTAATCTATCTTTCTCATCAATCAACTGTAAGTAAAAGTTAACTAAAATCTATAAGGAAAAAAGATTTTTCATAGAGGGGTTTGTGGGATTTATAGGCGATTTAAACCACTTCTAAATAAAACATGACACTTTTTAAAAGTGTTGCATATTATTTTATTAATTAAATATTTATATATTATTGGAATGAATACCTCAAAATAAATCGTGATATATATTATATGGTTTATATATAGGAACTAATGAATTTCTAAATGTATTATGATGGCTGTTTTTATGGGAATTATAATAAGGAAATTTTACTCCTAAAGCACTTTACATTTTTGAATTTAAATAATAACAAATGAGTAATTAATTATTCATAATGGGAGTTTAATTTTTTCTGTATCTTAAAATTAAATTGGTATAGGTGACCAATAAATACAAATAAATAATCCAAAAATGTTTTAGTGAGCTCTCTTTCTCTTCACTCAACCACTAATAAAATTAGTCTAAATACTATAAGAAAAAAGTATTTTCATGGTGGGTTTATTTGAATTTCACAGTGATTTAAACCACAGTTAAATGATGTGTGAAACTTTTTAAAATGTAAGTGTATTATTTATTTTCATATTTTTTAGAGGAATGAATACCTCAAAATAAATCATCCTATAAATGTAGGGGTTTATATATAAGATCTAATGAATTTCTAAAGGTAGGATAATGAGAGTTTTCATCAGAATTATAATAAGGAAAATTTACTCCTAAAACTCTCCACATGTTTAATTTTAAATAATAGTCAATGAGTAATTAATAATTCATAATATGGAGTATAATTTTTTGTGAAACTTAAAATTAAATTGGTATAAATGATAAATAAATATAGATAAATAATCAAAAAATATTTTAGTAAATTATTTTTCTCATGACTCAGCTGTTAATAAAAATTTACTAAACACTACAAGGAAAAAATGATTTTTGAGGTGGGATTTTTGGCATCTTGTGGCGATTTAAACTTCCACTAAATGATCCATGATGATTTCTAAATGTGATTCATATTATTTATTCATTTATTTATTATAGGAAAAAATTCCTCAAAATAAAATGTTCTATAAATGGTGGGGTTTATTTATAAGAACAAATAAATTTATAAATGTATGGTGATGAAGGTTTTTATGGGAATTATAATAAGAAAAATATACTTATAAAACTATTCACATGTTGAAATATAAATAATAATCCATGAGAAATTAATTATTTATAACGGGAGTCTATTTTTTTGTGTAAATTATAATGAAATTTGTATATATGACCAATAAATACATGTAAATAAGTGAAAATGGTTTATTAAGCTCTCTTTCTCATCACTAAACAATTAGTAAAATTGGACAAGACATTATAAGAAAAAATGATTTTCATGATAGGGTTTTTCGGTATTTAGTGGTGATTTAAAATGCCGTTAAATGAAGCATTGTGCTTTCTAAAATCCCTGTTTATTATTTAGTTATTTATTATAGGAATTAATACCTCAAAATAAACAGTCCTATAAATGATTGTGTTTATATATATCAACTAATGAATTTCTAAATGGAGGGTGATTGCGGTTTTCATAGGAATTATAATATGCAAAACCTTCTCTAAAACTTATCAGATATTGAAATTTATAGAATAATAAATGTGTAGTTAATTATTTATAACAGGAGTTCAATTTGTTGTGTAATATAAAATTAAATTACTGTATATGAAAATAAATACATATAAATAATCCAAAAAAATCTAGTAATATCTCTTTCTCAACATTCAACCGCTAGTAAAATTCAGCTTAACACTACAAGAAATAAATATTTCCACCGTGGGTTTTTTGGCATTTAACGGCAATTTAAACTGCCGCTAAATGATGCACGACACTTTCTAAAAATGTTTCACATTATTATTAATTTATTTATTATAGAAATGAATAACTCAATATAAACTATCCAATAAATTCCTGGGATTATATATAGGATCTAATGAATGTCTAAAAGTAGGATGAAGATGGTTTTTATGGTAATTATAATAAGGAAAATTTACCCCTAAAACTATTCACATGTTGAAATTTAAGGAATATTCCAAGAGTGATTAATAAACGGGAGTTCAATTTTTTGTGTAACATTAAATTAAATTGGTATAGATGACCAATAAATACAAATAAATAACAAAAAAAAATGTTTTACTAAGATCTATTTCTCATCACTCAACTGCTATTAGATTTAGACAAAACACTACAAGAAAAAAGGATTTTTGGTGGGTTTTTTTGGCATTTAGTGATGATTTAAACTCTCAATAAATGATTCACAATGAACTCTAAAAACAATATGTATTATACAAGTATTTATTTATTTATTATCAGAAATAATACCTCAAAATAAATCATTATATAAATATTAGGGTATATATAAAGAAACTAATGAATTTAATAATGAAAGATCATGGTCGTTTTTATGGGAATTATAATAAGGAAAATTTACTCCTAAAACAATTCACATGTAGAAATTTAAATAATAATCAATTAGTACTTAATTATTCATAATGCGAGTTCAATGTTTGGTCTAACTTAATATAAAACTGGTATATTTGACCAATAAATACATATAAATAATCAAAAAATGTTTTAGTAAGCTCTCTTTCTCATCACTCGATCATTAGTAAAATTATACTAGACACTACAAGAAAAAAATGATTTTCGTGGTGGGGTTTTTGGCTTTTAGTGGTGACTGAAAACACCACTAAATGATGTGTGGTGATTTCTCAAAGTGATGCATATTAATAATTTATTATAGTAATTAATACTACAATGTAAATAGACCTATAAATTCAAGCGTTTATATATAGAAACTAATTAATTTATAAATATAGGATGATTGTGGGTTTTTTGGGAATTATAATTTGGAAAATTTACACCTAAAACTCTTCACATGTTTAAATTTAAAGAATAATCAATGATTAATTAATTATTCATAATGGGAGATCAATTTTTTATGAAACTTAAAATTAAATTGGTATAGATGACCAATAAATAAAAATAAATAATCCAAAGATGTTATAGTAATCATTATTTCTCATCACTCAACCGCTATTAAAATTAAACCAAACACTACAAGATAAAAATGATTTTCACAGTTGGTTTTTTGGAATTTAGTTGCGATTTAAACCACCTCTAAATGATGTATGATGCTTTGTTAAAGCGATGCATATTTTCACGTTAGGAATCATTTCATGGTAGTTTTTTTGGTTATTCATTTTTCATAAGTTTAAAACTTCACTAAATATCTAGTGGTGATTATTTAAAAAAATTATTATTATAATTTATTTATTTATTTATTTATCATCTTCACCCCAACCCATCTAGGGCCAACCATTCCCTGACCCACCATGCCCTCTTTGTAATATTAATCATATAATTATGAAAATTTTGTTCTAAACCTCTTCAGATTTATAAATTTAAAGAATAATAAATGAGTAATTAATTATTTATAATAGGAGTTCAATTTATTGATTGAATTAAAATATAATTGGTACAGAAGAACTATAAATAAATATAAATAATCCAAAAAATGTTTTTAATCTCTCTTTCTCTTCACTGAACCTCTAGTAAAATTAGACTAAAAACAACAAGATAAAAATTATTTTCACGGTGGGTTTTATAGAATTTACTGTAAATTTTCACTTGATATGATTTCCATAGTAGCCAAGGAATTTCTTCCAAGACCATCCTAGTGGAAAAAGTCCATTACTAAACTGGGTTTACTTTCCGTTCCATCCCTGTATTACTGAACCAGATTCTCTTGCCATTACATCCATGTATATATCACGAGATGTAAATATTTACCCAATGCTTTGGAGGGAGATATAGGTCCCACCCATCTCATAGTGAAACCATTCTTATGTGTGCAACAAAATCATAAATCATACATCACAGCATAACCCATGTAATAAAAATGAGATTCTTAAACATCCTACCATCATAACATAATCCATATAAGATAAAAGGACTTCTTAAAAATAATTACATCATAAAATAATCAAATAAATGTAAGAATAGGGTTAGAAACACAACTCTATATCATCCTAGAAGGAAAATAATTTGGATACAACACCTGACTCACTTCTTGAGGAAAATATCCTTTTTCATCAAAATAATGTTCTTTTTTCAAAATGAAATGCAATTTTAAAATAAATGAATTTTTGTTGAAAATAATCATGAAATATTTCATAGGAATCTTCAAGGAGAGAAGGTGTTATGAAACCGTAAAAATATTTTCATGCCGTATATGTTAAAAAAACATTCTTCTTGTACTTTTTTCAGAAAAGTCAAGAAGTACCTCATACTGAAAACGAAAAAAGATTCCTTTCATATATTTTACTAAAAACCCACCAATAGGTAAAATTGGATTTAAACAATTTTATGGGTATATAAATAAAATTTCATATTGAGGAAACATGGATGTGGATGATAAATATGACCCCAGTAAATACTTACGAATAAACAATCCCGAATAGAATGAGACTCGAAGAGTTATCCCTTACCCTATGTCCAATTTCTTCCGTATGTGTCCGAGACTCCTGTATAGTGCGTTTAAACATATTATTAACTTGTAAAAAAACCATAATAATATTTATGATATCATATATGATTCACTTATTACTTTATATTACCCGTTCATTTGTCAATTCCATGTTAATGTCGCATTTTGGGTAAAATCGTTTCATTTATCGTACGCATTTGGACTTGTTGTTCTTGATATTATTATTACTCATATCAAGATTTAATTACTTAAAGAATGTAAAAAATTATTTATATATCATATATATTCATTTTATATATATAATAGATATATAAAAGAAATTAAATACACCGTTCATGGAAACGGTAGACCGTACGTACGCATGAACGCTGTTTTCATTTCCTTATTCAATTGAATGGAAGTAAGTAGATGATATATATATATATATATATACATAAAAATCCAGTGGAATTATTGTTTAATATATTTCATGATGATTTATTATATATATAATTTATAATCATTCTTGAATAGTTAACAGGGAGAATGAATCTCATTATGTCATGGAGACGGTATTCCGTATGTACACATAGGGAATGATATTGTTCCCATAGTTATTGAATGATATTGTAGAGGATGATATAATATCTCATAATTAGTATTATGTTATACTAATCATATATAGTTATTCCATACACCATTATACCCATCCAAGTAATGTGGTGGTGGAAAATAGATTACACCACGGCGTGGAGACATTATTCCTTACGTACCCACGCGCGGTGATTTCTTTTTCCGTAGGATTGATAGAAGGTGAAATAGGGTTGTTTCATATTTATAATAACATATAAGTATATTATTGATACTGATTTTATTACTTTATTATGAAACAACAAAATAATAGGAAGTAGAAGAAGAAATGAATTTTAAATAATCAGTAAAGGATATAACCTCTTCTTCAACGCGCATCTTCTAAACCACCTCTTAGGGCACTAAAGTTGGTCTTTGAAGAAGGCCAGGACCTCTAGTATGATTATAGGGAAGATTAGAAGAGAAATTTTCATGGTTTGTAAGAGCGTGAAGGCTCAAAATGGTGTGATGAGGAGAGGGAGGAGGTTCCCTTTTATAAAGGAGGAGAGGGGCACCATTGGAAACATAAGAAATATTAATTTATTATAAATTCAAAACCCACTTAACAACCTCAAAAAAATACTCAAAACTGATGATAAGACGTTATAGGGTTTTAATCTCATCAACCAATAAAATTTAGACATGTTGGGAAATTATTTTAAACCTTACAAACTTGATTTATCCTTATTTAATCTATTTAATTTTATTTGTGGTAATAATATTCTAAATTTTAAATTGTTATAAATAATTACTTATGAGTTGGAATTGTCCATAATTGTATAATTTATAAAATTTTACACCATATAAATTTCAATTTATAATTATTAAATATTTTTTTGTGATTTTAATCAATTTTATAATATGTTATTTTTATAAAATAACAATAGTGTCAATTTTTACACTATTCAATTATTTGAATTTAAATAAAATCCAAAAAGAAGATATGTTATAAATAAACGATTTAATAGATTCATAACATGTCATATTTATTTATAAAATTCGTGGATCTCATTAAATAGTTCATATAATGTTTATTTTAATATTTTTATAACAATTTATTTGATATTTGAATCAATAAAATAATCTCAACATCACTATTGTGTCATAATTAATGATAATTATTTAATCCCTAAAAATTCTAAATAAATTCACATGATTCATATAATCTTAACATCACTATTGTTTACAACACACGCTATCGAGAAAGATCACTCTTGTGTGTAATGAAATCCAAGTCAATGTTGCTTGTAGTGAATGATTCCATTGGTGTTTCATATAACATAATCAAAATTTATTTCAATTATACATTGAATAAAATCTATACTCAATGTCGCGTAGAATAATTTATACCAAAAAAACATGAAATTATGTGTAACAAGCCAAGAATAATGTTGCGTATACTGCAAGATAATACAATGTTGCATATAGCATAATATAATTTTAGTGAAGTGTACAACACAAGACATCACAGAAATTAAAAAGAATATATCTCATAAAATCTCGGGGTGTTACATTCTACCCCCCTTAAATGAATTTTTCCCTCGAAATTCATCGGGGTTATAAATGTTTTACTACTTGAAAGGTTCTTTCTTAGAAACCCACATCGTAAAAAGGATTACTAAAACATAATTTTAAAATGTAATGTAAAAAATGCAATGGTTACCCAGATTAACTCATTACTGGGATTCCACATAAGAGGACATAGGTGAAAACATGGATATAGAAGAGAAATATAACAATCAAATTCTAATGAAGAGTGGTAGAGGACATGGATATGAAAAATCCAATAATCACAAAGCCATAAATTTGTGATGATCTAAGGTACCATCTGATTCATTGGATATGATGGTTCAAGGAAAACATTTTTGGTTTTCAAGATCATTTCCCTAAAGTTGATGAATTTTTTCATAAGGAGAAATAATTACTTGATTTCAGTGTAATATCACTGTTGGTCATTCTATGAACAATTTCCACTTCATCTCTTATTTAACGAAATGAAGTTGATTTTCTAATTCTCAATGTGTTAGTAGATCATGTGATAGAAAGATAAGTCATTCCATCTATCTCTATCACAAGTTATTAAATATACATAAGTCCATCTATGCTAAGATTAATCAGATATGGTTCCTGAAATAGATATATACTTCATCTATCATACCTTTTAATAAAATAAAACTAGTTTCTACTAACTAGGGACTTCCTGTAGGCCAGTGGTAGGTGATAAAGGCCTATCTCACTTCAGTTGTGGGTTCGATTCCCATATCATTTTCCGACACGACGGGTTGTCGCCCGTTCTGCAGGTTTTCCCTTTTCTTAAACTATACTATTATAACATTCCAGAAATAAAATTGAAAAAAAGTTCTAGCCTTAAACAATACTATCTGATGTCCAACTTAATCCACTGCATCCTTAAGACTTATCCAAAATACTTCTTTCCAAACTCATAGTATAAAGAGAACGATTACAAAAATGGTCACATAATAAGAACATGAATATCATCATTTATCCCTCATATATCACAAGATATATCTTTTTTGTCACATTCCAAACATGTGATTACCTTAATCATTTATTCTCTTGAAACATTTATTACCATAGAACCTTAGTGAAAATATGGATGCTGTGAAAAGTTAACTCTTTCCACATACCAAAATCCCAAAAATTCTATATACTCAAACCATGATATCACTTTGTCCTTATCTCAATCATGAGCTCATGAATACTATCAAATATATTATTTTCTTCTTATCCCTTCATTATGTGCATATCATCTGCTTTCCAAAAATATTTCAAGCACTTTTCAAGGTTATCGGTTCCATATTCTTATGGAAAACCACAATAGACTGATACATAGATATTCCAATATACCATAAAAGTACCTCAACAAAATTATTCTTGCATACCAATACATAAACACTTCAATCCATCCTCTTCAATTATTTTCATGGAATAATTGATTCCTTAATTTAGAAGTAACCTCTTAGGTCAGGGAATTGAGTTGGGTAATGGCCATGTTCTCCACAGATAAGACATTGAACTCCATAATAGTCTGTCACTCTATGACCCTTATCTCCACACAGATAACATCTTCCCCTCCATTTGATGTATTCATCATGTTTCTTATTCCATTATTTAGAAATCTCAATATTCCTTTCTCTATGCTCCTCACCATGAAAACAAGCATAAAAGTCCACCTTCCTCTTATTTGATGAATTAGGAATGCCACTAAAGTTCACCTTGTTAATCATATATCGTGATGACTGATTCGTTATAATCACAAAATCATTATTTCTAATCATTACACAATTTTTTTTCTCATAGTCACCAATTTTTCCATTGGATTCAATGTTGATCCAATTCCTTCTGGTTCCCTCCATTTACTAAAACCAAAAAACAATGGTGTAAGAAATAATTAAAATAATGAGGAACCACATAATCATAAAAAGTCACTTATATGATGTCTAACATATCAAACATTCTTTAATCCAGGACACACTAGGTTCACCGTAGTTTATTCATGATCATAAACATAATTCTTTGACTATAACCTATAGTTATACTAAACCTTAGGGACATCCATAGACATACCTCATAAATATCTCTAGGGATCTCACTAAAGTTTTCGCATCCTTGTTTCCAAAGGTTAACTAAACCTTCTCTCTGTTACCAACTGTACCAGTCTGAAATTATTTCCAGTGGACTATAATTGATACATATCAGAGCACTCCTATGGTAGCTACACCCCCTAGGCTGGACACTCCACCATCCCCAGTGGCAGCTATTTCCTCATTAATCCCTTAGGCGGAGAGCCATGCTTCGTCCAACACTCACATGTAAGAGTTCCCAAGGATTGGATCCATTTTTACCTCTTTTTCTCTGATACCAACTACATAGACCCAAAGATTTATGTACATAGACATTACATTACTTTTGCAGAATACTTAATACATGACAAAAACAGACGCCCAAATACCGTATTAGTATAGTGTCTTTGGAAACTTGGAACATAATATTCTAATCATGGTGAAAGATCTTCAACATCTCCCATAAAGATATTACCCTTTGGTTTTCTTACCTAAAGCCTTTCTTTATATCCTAGGGAAAATAAAACATAAAAAGGGTGAACTCAAATGCTCAATAAGTGTAAACATGGAGAACATAAATCAATCCCTAAACATTTGAATGTAAGAACATGAACATAAAACATCAAAATCATGAGTAATGACATAAATCTTGGCAGTGAATAGGGAATAGATCATAAAGGAACATTGACCATGATAAAATTGCATGGGAATAAAACTTGTAACTTTGGAAAACCATTAAGCACATGATATGATTTCCATAATATCCAAATCATTACTTCCAAGACCATCATAGTGGACAAAGTCTATTACTGAACCGGGTTTACTTGCCGTTCAAGCCCTGTATTACTGAACCATATTCACTTTCCGTTCCATCCATGTCTATCTCATGAGATATAAAAATTTACCCAATGAAATGGAGGGATATATAGGTCCCACCCATCTCATAATGAAACAATTCTTTTGTGTTCCACAAAATCATAAATCATACATCATAACATAACCCATGTAATAAAAATGGGATCCTTAAACATCATACCATCATAACATAGTCCATATAAGATAAAAGGACTTCATAAAAATAATTCCATCATAACATAATCAAATCAATATAATAATAGGGATAGAAACATAACCCTATATCATCTTATATGGAAAATAATTTTGATAAAACACTTCAACTCAGTTCATGAGGAAAATATCTTTTTCTTAAAAATAATTTTCTTTTTTCAAAATGACATGTAATTTAAAAATAAATGATTTTTGTTGAAAATAATAATGAAATATTGCATAGGAATATTCATGGAAATAAGGCGTTATGAAACTGTAAAAATCTGTTAATGCCATATAAGTTAAAAAAACATTCTCCTTGTAGTTTTGTCAGATAAGTCAAAAAGTACCTCGTACTGAAAACGACAAAAGATCCCTTTCATATCATTTAATAAAAACCCAAAAATAAGTATAATTGTATTTAAAAAATTGTAGGAGGATATAAATAATATTACATATTGAGGAAACATGGATGTGGATATTAAATATGACCCTAGTAAATACTTACCAATAAACAATCTCGAATAGAATGAGATTGGAAAAGTTATCCCTTACCGTATGTCCAATTTCTTCCGTATGTGTCTGAGACTCCAATATAGTGGGTTTAAAAATATTATTTACTTGAAACAGAACCATAATAATATTTATGATATCATATATTATTCACTTATGACTTTATATTACCCGTTCATTTGTCAATTCAATGTTAAAGTCGCGTTTTGGGTAAAATCGTTTCATTTATCGTACATGTTTGGACTTGTTGTTATTGATATTATTATTACTCATATCTTGATTTAATTACTTCATTAATGTGAAAAATTATCTATATATCATATATATTTAGTATATATATATAATATACAGATAAATGAAATGAAATACACCGTTCACGGAGACAGTAGACCGTATGTACGCATGAACGCTGTTTTCATTTCATTATTGAATTGAATGGATATAAGTAGATGAAATATATATATATATATATATATAAATAAATCCAGTAGAATTATTATGTAATATATTTAATGATTATTTATTATATATATACTTTATAATCATTCTTGAATGGTTATCACAGAGAATGAATCTCATCGTGTCATGGAGACGGTAATCCGTATGTACACACGAGCAATGATATCGTTCCCATAGTTATTGAATGATATTGTAGAGGATGATAGAATATATAAGAATTAGTATCATGTTATAATAATCATATATAGTTATTATTTACACCATTATACCCATCCAAGTACGGTGGTGGTGGAAAACAGATCACACCACGGCGTGGAGACGGTATTCCGTACGTACACAAGCGTGGTGATTTCATTTTCTGTAGGATGGATAGAAGGTGAAATAGGGTTGTTTCATATTTATAATAACATATAATTATATGAGTGATACTGATTTTATTATTTTATTATGAAAATACAAAAGGAGAGGAAGTAGAATAAGAAATGAATTTGAAAGAATCGGTAAAGGATATTGCCTCTTTTTCGACACGCCTCTTCTAAACCTTCTCTTAGTGCACTAAAGATGGTATTTGAAGAAGACAAAGAACTCTATTATGTTTCTAGGGAAGTGTAGAAGATAAATTGTCAGGTTTTGGCCGATCTTGAGGGCTCAAAATGGAGTGATGAGGAGAGGGAGGAGGTGCCCTTTTATAATGGAGGAGAGGGGCACCTTTGAAAACATAAGAAATATTAATTTATAATAAATTCAAACCCGACTTAAAAACCTCAAAAAACGACTCAAATATGAATATTAAATGAGATAGGATTTTAATCTCATCAACCAATAAAATTTAGACATGTTGGGAAATTATTTTAAACCTTATCAACATGATTTATCCTTATTTAATGTATTTAATTTTATTTTTGGTAATAATATTCTAAATTTTAAATTGTTATAAATAATTACTTATGTGTTTTGAATTGTCCATAATTTTATACTTTATGAAATTTTAGACCATATAAATTTCAATTTATAATTTTTAAATATTTTTGTGATTTTTAAATATTTTTGTGATTTTTAAACAATTTTATAATATGTTATTTTTATAAAATAACAATAGTGTCAATTTTGACACTATTTATTTATTTGAATTTAAATAAAATCCACACAGAAGATATGTTAGAAATAAAAGATTTAATAGATTCATATCATGTCATATGTATCATGAAAATTAGTGTATCACATTAAATAATTCATATAATGTTTATTTTAATATTTTTAAAACCATTTATTTGATATTTCAATCAATAAAATAATTTCAACATCACTATTGTGTCACAATTGATTATAATTATTTAATCTCTAAAAATTATAAATAAATTATAATGATGTAGATAATTTTATTATGTTTTTTTAGACTATTCATGCTCTAATTTTTATGATGTTTATCAATAAATTAAAATTATTACACTTATAAGATATAAGAGAGTGACATGTTGTCACTTTCTATTGTTATAATAATAATTATATAATTTTCATGGTCAAAAGTCCATGAAATGAATCTATTTCGACCATTAGGTGATATGGGTCGACTTTTATTCAGACAATATAATTTTGGTAGGTGTTAGGGTAATTTTATAATCTTATTTTTACCCTTAATTACCCAATTTACCTTTAAGTGTAGTAAATAAAAATTACCGTAGTAACTATTCATAATATCAAAATAAAAGAAGTAACCTATTAACATAATTTGGACCCACTGAATCCAAATATGGAATCCATTTTTCAAAATTCAAAACACAGAATTTCCAGTAATTAATTTAAAATTAATCCCGTTGTTAAGAAAACAAGATTTAAAAGTTAAAACATTGTCCAAGATTGAATTGTTTTTACCTATAATTCAATGTAAAATTAATGGAAATGAATTGAATTATGTTAAATGGTAAAAATATATTCTATTTATACTTTAAAACCATTAAATATTATAATTTAACCATATAAAATTTCAAGATGAAAAAAGTTATTTTTATTTAAAATATAGCGTGTTTTTACTATTCCTTAAAATATAAAAGTTATCAGAATAATATGAAAAATTTATCCAAAGTAAATTTTCATATCCTGATTTCCAAGAAAAATTTTATTTTGTCCAATTGAACTTATAAACATTTCAAAAACTAGATTTAAATTGGATTCTCCCTCAAAAGGCGGAAAAACTGTATTTTTTGAAAAATATATATTTTACCTGATAAATTTATTTTGTTCTCATACCATGCACTAGAAAATGTGTAAGATGAATAATAATGATATAAAATTCAAAATTTAGTTAGTACTATTTATAACGGATAGTTCATAATAATATTATAACCATATATCGTTATTTAGTGAAACTCGGTATTGCATACAACACACGCTATCGAGAAAGGTCGCTCTTGCGTGTAATGCAAGCCAAGTCAAGGTTGCGTGTAGTGAATGATTCCTTTGGTGTTGCATATAACATAATGAAAACTTATTTCATTTATACATTGAATAAAATCTATACTCAATGTTGGGTAGAGTAATTTCTACCAAATGAACATGAAATTGTGTGTAACAAGCCAAGAATAGTGTTGCGTATACTGCAAGCTAATACTGTGTTGCATATAGCACAAGATAATTTTGGTGAAGCGTACAACACAAGACATCAAAGAAATTATAAATAATATTTCTCATAAAATCTCAGGGTGTTACATTTTCACAATTTGTTTTTTGGAATTTGGGGGTGATTTTCATGTTGGGTATCTTTTCGAGATAGTTTTGTTTCATTAAAATTTATTATTATTATTATTATTTATTTATTATCTTTACCGCAACATGACCCACCATGCATGACCTTGTAATGTTAATCATATATATGTATAGTGTAATATTTGAACCCCTTATCGCTTGGTATTCTGCAAATCCTTTACCACACCACCAAACCATTATTCTGGTGACTTAAAAGGCTTTAATATAGTTATATATATATATAGACAAACACACACATACACACACACACACACACACACACACACTGATAAATACATGTAAATGCATAGATATGTGCACATATATATTTATTCATAATTTATAAATACATACATATAAAAATAAAAATGCCTATATATATATATCGACATAAGATATATTAGTGTATATAAATATTCAATAATTGATATCATTATCTATAAAGATAAATTAATATAAATAAATTTACATAAATATATTTAAATACATATAAATATGCAAACACACACACACACACACATATATAAATATTGTTTAATACAATAGTATATATACATATCATCAAAATATATATAAATAAATATAAATATAAATAAATATAAATAAATATAAATAAATATAAATAAATAAAAATAAAAATAAATAAATAAAAATAAATAAAAATAAATAAAAATAAATAAAAATATATAAAAATATATAAAAATATATAAAAATATATAAAAATATTTATAAATATAAATAAATAGATTTAATAATCTACAAATCAATATAAATTTAAAAATATTAACATAAATATATATAGACACACACACACACACATAGTAATATATAATAGTATATAAAGAAAAACCAATATATATAAAAATATGTGCATATAACTATATATATTTACATATAATATATAAATATATATTATTATAAATACATACGAACATTCATAGACATACATATAAATACATATAATTACATATAAATACATATGAATATATATAAATATACATAAATATATATATAATTGAAGATAATTATATATAAATATAAGAATAAATATTTATATCTATATTTACACATATAAAGATACAGAAACACACACACACATAAAGATATGTATATACACACACACACCCACATAATATATATTAATATATAAAAATATTTATAAATATAGATAAATATAAATAAATATAGATAAATACATATAAATATATATAAATATATATGACGGTAAATAAATTCACATACATATATATATATATATATATCTAATTGAATATAATTATATAAATATATATATATATATATAAACATATAAATATACATATAAATAAATAAATATATATATATACCCATATAATTATATAGATAGATAACCAAATAGTACATATAAAAATATAAAAATATATACCTATATATATACATACAATAACTAATAATTAGTAAATAAATTATTTTTTAGAGTTAATAATTAATAACGAGTATTTATTTTAGATAATAAAAAATAAAAAATAAAAAATAAAAAATAAAAAATGAAAAATGAAAAATGAAAAATAAATATTAATACTTATTAAAGAATAAGTAATAAATAATTTTAAACAATATTAATAATAAATAATAACAATGATCAATAAATAAAAAATAAAAAATAAAAAAATAAAAAATAGTACATATTAAATAATATATAAATATACAGACACACACATACAAATAAACACACACACACACAATTATCTATATCAATATATATACCCAAAATATATGTATAAATATGTATAAATATACACAAATATATATATGAATATATACTTACATTAATAATTAATAATTAATAATTAATAATTATTAAAAAATTAAAAATTAATAATCAACCATTCATAATTATTTATAAATTTAAATAACCAATAATACATAATGGTAATAAATAAATAATAATAAATCATTTATAATAAATAATTGATAATAAATAATAAATAATACATAATAAATAATAAATAATAATAAATTAAAAAAATTAAAAAACATTTTTAGAAAATAAAAAAAATAAAAAAACCATTCTGAAATATTTAGCATAGTTTTAAACTACCACCAAATGAAAATATGAATTTGGGGTTATTTTATAAAACAGTTTCTAAATAAATAAAATCAAAAATTTAGGGGTCCTTTTAAGAACCACCGCTTACCACTATTTTTTTGTAGTGAAATTTAAATGACCCATTCTTTTATCTTTTTTTTAAAAAGATGCGGGTTTAACCCAATTTTATTAAAAACAAGAAAGGAAATCCCCTTTTAAACTACGTTAATAGAAAACCCAATACATGGCATGTAGGCCTAGAGGCACTAAGGCTTGTGAGATATATTTCCTGAAGGTTGTTACATGGTCGAATGGACCCAATGACCCGTATGCTAAGATAATTCCCCTTATAAAGGAAATGTCCCATTTTTATGTTAATTATTCAATGCAAGTTGTTAAAAATATTTTCCACCTCGATTAATAAATTATCGATCTGATAAAATATCATTTTCTTTTTTTTATCCAGTTATTTAAAAACCTAGAGTGAAATTATTTTTCTTATTAATTGTTATATAAATGAGGTGAGAAATCTCTCTAAAAAAATGGCACGATGTCAAAAACATCTCCCCTGAACATGAAAAATATTTTCCATGGTTATTTAAAAAATTAATGTGATAAATATGTCTAGAAAAATATGCCAATGCTAATAAATGTCAACTTGCCTCGAACTTGCAGCCCCTCCCACTGACAAACAATATTCTATCACCCTTATATTTTGGTTGATGAAATTTTGACATTTTTTAGTATTTTAATTATTGTTTTTTTCCTATTATTAGAAGCATGAGTAATCACTACTATAGATATGATCTTTATTAACATAAAAATAGACCTCATCAATGTTGGAAAAAATGTGAATGTTGTAATGGTTTTTAAAATCCGATGGTTTTTTAGTGTTAAAAATAATGCCGATAAAAGCTCCCTTCATCAGCGCAAATTTTTTTTTGATAAAGGGGCACTTTATCAGTTCTTTTTATATCACTAATAAAAGGTGCACTTTATCAATTCTATTTCTAGCAATGGTAAAATCCAAACTACTACAGTGTGATACTGAAATTTCAACACACTACATAAATCAATATTGAATTTAATTTGAATTAAATTAACATCACAATACAATAAAACACTATACAATGATTGAAAAAATTACAAAAATTGGTATTTACAATTAAATTGGAACATAACATTTATCAAAATCTTTAATATATTCAAAAATATTAACATTTTGTTTTCTTTGAACTCCCACACACTCTCAAATGATCCCTATCAAGATACTTGTTTCTGAAAAAACCACCCCAGCTCTGTAACACCAACATTTTGTGGCACTTCACCATTTTATTATGAATTTTGGTTTTATATAATGTTTGGGTTGAGTTCCATGAGTTTCTGGTTGAATTTGGTGTGTTTTGAAAGTATTTTTAAGGGTTCATAGGTAGTAAAAACTCTGTAGATTCTCCAATAACCCATGTTAGGGAATCTGAGTGTTACTGGGAAGGTGCATGGTTTTTCCAAACCGTGCAAAAAATATTGGGATATGGATATTTTTTGGTCAGTGTCGTTTCACATTGTCGGTGCATAGTTTGTTAAAACTTGCAGCCTAATCATGTGATGTGCATTAATGACTTCTAAAAATTGGATTTTAATTCCATTTTCACTTTAAAACTCTTATTTTTCTCTTTTTTGCCTATGATATCAGACTACAAAACCCTTCATAGTGAATTTAGGGATCACCTTTAATCTAGTAGCCTGTTTTGGCGGATCTAAGTGGGTTAGATCTCAAGAATCAATAATGAGTGGATGTTTTCTTTCTTTCTCTTTATATCTAGTCATCTCCTACCACACTAAACATTAGATATAATCTTCTATGGATATATCTATAGTTTATAATGTGTTTTTTAAAGATCTAGATTTGTGCATGAGTTGTAGTTTGTTATCAATGATTCTTATTGGTTGTAATAATTTTTTAATTAAATAACATGATTTCATTGATGTCAATATGTTTAAGAAGTTAATAATAAAGAAGTTGATGAAGTTTTTTGGATATCCAAGATTGATTAATGTAACTTGGATGAATGAATTAAGAATATGGTACTGAAGTCTTATTATCTAAAGGAAGTTCTTTAAAAGACTTTATGTTTATAAATTTGAAAATTGATGAAGTGATCCTCATGCTAAAGACTTTTTTGAATAACTACACATTGTTTTAAAATAATAGAGAAAGAAATGAAGACGATGAAAAATAAAATTTCTCATGATGATTAAATTTGATGAATATGAAGATTTTTAGATGGACTTGCTTAATTCCATCATTGCATGAGAAGTTATAAGGCAATGCAAAAACTTATATATGATATGCATGAATGATATTTGAAGAATATTGAGTTTTGAGGTGGGATTGGTATTATTTATCATACTTAGAATATTTATAAGTGTATTGAATTGGACTTCATCCAAAAACATGGCCAACCATTGTCCAAACAAGGAGCCCCTCAACCACATGGGAGAGACTAGACATGGCTAGACATGGGTAGTATGTTAGATGTGAAGGTTCCGGGTGCAGCGAAAGCGTGGTTGGGACGACACCCAACATTGATTTTTTACCATGATCAATGATTATTCCAGGATCAATATAACAATGAACGCCGGTCTCCATAAAATATAATCAACGATTTAGATAAAGAAGGAAGAGGCCTGAAACCTTTAGAGAGGATCTTTCAGATCATTTTTATGATTAATTAAATTAATTTAATATAGAAAATAACACCTGGATATTTGGTATTTTCTTCTTTGATGATATTTATCATTAGAAATTACCCTTTAGGATTATCTTGTTGTGGTTGTAAGGACCCATACTATAATCCCTCTAGCGGTGATCCACACGTGCTCTGATGGCTTCCAATCGACACCACTCATTCTTCTAGTACTAGTGTGGAAAAGTGAGTGTCTTGTGTTAGTCGTTCTTGATCACTTATTCTTCGGTCATGATGAATGTATCTAATTCTTGAGAGGGGAGAGAAGAGGAATTGACGGAGAAATTGTTTGGCTCAACAATTATCAATTCACCTAGCATGCAGTGTGGTTTATAGAAAAATAGGTGTACTTGTCTATTTATATACATGGAATTTTATTTACAATATTTAATTGCATAGTAACAATTAAATACATTCTTGATCTTAGAGAAAACCCATTCATTTAATAATAATACTGCATAATTATTTATGGTGTGCCAACTTTCACAAAATGGAATTATAAAAAAATTACGCATCACAAAATAATGTAGCATTATTTTAATTTGTGCCAACCAGTTAAATAATTATTTATCATCTTGAAAATAATTATTTTACTACCAGACCAAGATTGTTCTGCTCGTACTCCACATCCATTTATTGAACACCTGAATAAATAAATAAATAAATTATTCTATTAAATAAAAATTATATTTACAAACTATTAAATAAATATTTATTAAATGTTCAATAAAATAAATAAATAAATTTTACCCACAATCGAGTGAATAAATACTTATTTAATTTTTTTCAATCAATTTAACATGAATAAACCTATTCCAATTTCTTGAGAATAATATTTACTAATTAAATTCAAATATAATTTAACCAAGACCACTAAAGACACGTGTGTGACCCTCTAGGATTTTTTCTTGTTGGCATTAGGCGGGCTTGCCTAAAGTCCAAGAGTACTGTCTAACAGCTGGTCAAGGAACCCAAGAGAAAGAACATAAAGTCGCAAAAACGAATCCACATACAAACTCTCACTGTCTAATATAATCCCTTTGTCACAATATCTCATCAAGAAGGTTTCATGATAGTGTCATAAACATTTATTCTTGATACATCTTTCTTTGACTGCCTAAAATAAACTCGTCGTTACACCATGCCAATGGGATTTTGCGCGATGGTTCTATTTTATTCACAAGGATGAGATATCAACTTCCATAAATGTAAGGGAAAAATCCTTCCTCGACTGATCCATTAATAACATGCCACTTGTGATGCACCCAACGTACCCTACTTCCCGCCAATTATCTGCGTGAAATCTTTCGTTAGTAAATCAAACTGCATAAGTCATGACACATATTAATGAAAATATTAATGTCTGAGGATAATTACACATGCTCATCAATAGAAATATCTGATGACACCAAAACATGCGTAATTACAACTAGTGGGCCTGCTCTCATAATCTCCTATCTTGGAGATTACCAATTGCAAACTTCATGAGGGGAAGTCTCATCTACCTATGAGTACTCGCACCTAATGGTCGGCATTCTATGTGTCCCATCAGAGTATGTCATCCAACTGCAGAACCATATTTAAGAATATTTTTATAGCATTTCATGGTTCTCATCATAGAGGTGAACTTACATGACCTTACCAATGCAAAAAATACTCTAGGGCATTATTACATCATAGTTATGTAGAAAAATGAACAATATGTATAATAAATTAAATATCCATGTAATCAAAGTAAAAACAGTTGGTTCTAGGACACCAACTCTTACAAACTCCAACTTGGACTAGAGCCAACTGCCTACGACTTTCAGTTCGTTAGACTTCACATGGTGATCATGTTTCTGCTGAGTCAAGGATTTATTCAAGGGGTTCACCACTTTTTCATCCATGGAAATAATTCCCACGACAACTTCACCTCTTTGAGAAAAATCCCTCAAGATATGATACTTCCAATGTATGTGCTTCGTCCACTAATGTGACCTTGGCTCTTTTGCGACAGCCACCGCTGTAGTATTATCACAGTACATTGTGATGGGATCTTTACTGCTAGGTATCACATCTAGCTCATGGACGAAGCTTCATATCCAAACTGCTTCTTTAGATACCTGAAAAGCAACGATATACATGGAATCTTCTATAGAATCTGTGACCACACTCTTCTTTGAGCTCTTCCAGATCACTACACCTCCATTCAAAGTGAATATTTATCCTGTTTGTGACTCCATGTCATCTTGATCTGTATGGAAACTAGCATCTGCATATCCTTTGATGAATAGTTCCTCATATGTTCCATAAACTAGGAACATATCCTTAGTACACCTTAGATACTTTAGGATAGTCTTGACTTCCATCCAATGGTAGTCACTTGGGTCAGCTTGATATCTGCCTACCACCCTCAATGCATAGGTGACATCCAACCTAGTACATAGCATGTCATACATGACTAACCAAATCACTAATGCATTTGGAGTCCTTTCTATTATATTTCTTTCCTCATGTGTCTGAGGACACATTTTCTTGGAAAGATTAATGCCATGTGACACTGGAAATAATCCCCTCTTGGATTGTCTCATACTAAATATCTCCAGTATCTTACCAATGTATGTACTTTGACTTTAGCGTACTAATCACTTGTATCTATCACGATACATATTGAATCCAAGAAATTATGCTTCCTTGTCCAATTCCTTAATGGAGAAGCATTGATTCAACCATGCCTTACTAGATTTTTTGACTGGTATCTCATTTCCAATAAGTAATATGTCATCAACATATACTATTAGGAAAACAACTGCACTCCCACTAAAATGTTTGTCGACACAAGGCTCTCATTCATTCTTGATAAAACCAAATTCTATTATGGCTTCATCAAAACGAATGTTCCATGACCTGGATGCTTTCTTTAATCCATAAATGGATTTCTGCAACTTGCATAACTTATTGGCTTTCTTTGGAGTCACAAACCCTTCAGGTTGTGTCATGTAGACATCTTCCAGAAGGTTCCCATTAATGAATTCTATTTTGACATCCATTTTCCAAATCTCATAGTCATGGTAATCCTTAATGGAAAGTAGAATTCTGATGTATTTCTACATTGAAACTGGTGAATAAGTTTCATCATAATTAATTACTTGACGATGGTTAAACCCTTTTCCATCCAATCATGCCTTATAGGTACCGAATTGTCCTTCCATGTCCAGTTTCTTCTTGAATACCCATTTTCAACCAACTGGCTTTACATCAGCTAGAGGATCTACCAATATCCAGACTTGATTTTTGTACATGGAATCCATTTCAGAATTCATGGCTTCTTGCCACTTGGCAATGTCTGTGCCACTCACTGCTTCCTTGTAGGTTAGAGGATTATTATTATCAACTAATAATGAGTCACTATCCTTGGTAACTAAAAAACCGTACCATTCGGGTTCTCTAACATCTCATGTACTCCTACGCAGTACTTGTGTCTCTAGAAAAAATTCTTCGCCCCTTGGGCTTGGATTCTGTTCATGTACCAACTCTTGTTTACCTTGAGCCTCGACTTCACCAAAGTCTATCTCGCTCCCATTATCTCTTTTGGAGATTTTCTCCCTCTCAAGGAATGTGGCATGCCATTCCACTATAACCTTTTTTTAATGAGGGTTTGTATATGTAATATCCCATTATTTCCATGGGTTATCCTATAAAGGTACACTTTGTGCCTCAGGGTGTGAGTTTGTTACCTGAAGAGGTCTTAACAAATGCTTCACTACCCAACACATGTAAATTCTATAAAATTCCTTTTATTCCACTCCAAAACTCATATGTAATACCATCTATCTATCTAGTTGGTACTTTGTTTAGTATGTGTTACACTATTTGTAACGCATACCCCCAAAAGGATAATGGAAGACTTGCACGACTCATCATTGATCTCACAATGTCCAACAAGGTTCGGTTCCTCCTTTAAATTACACCATTCCATTGAGGTGTGTAAGGAGTAGTGAGTTAGGATAGGATCACAAACTCCTGTAAGTAATCAATGAAGTCTAAAATAAGATATTCCCCACCTCGTTCTAAGCGAAGTTTCTTAATCTTCTTACGAAGATGGTTCTCAACTTCATTCATGTATTCCTTGAACTTATCAAAGCATTCCGACTTATACCTCATTAAGTAGATATATCCATATCTACTAAAATCATCAGTAAAAGTTATGATGTTTGTGTAACCATCCCTTACTTCAACTAGAAATGGCCCAGACACATTGGTATGAACCAATTCAAGAATCTATTTATCCCATTCACCTTTCCAAAAAAATGGGGCTTTGGTCATTTTTCATTGTAAACTTATATGACATACACCATGTGGTTTTAGTTCAAAAGAATTTAAAAATAAATCTTGATGTAACTTTTCCAAGAATTTCTTGTTTACATGACCTTGCTGGTGATGCTAAGGTTGGGTGTGGTATGAGTCATGTGAAGTATCTTTGTCATCAATTTCTATTACTTGGTTTTTGTAATCCAACACATAAAGACCATTGTATAAATGTGACCTACAAAAAAAATTCTAACTTTATAAATGAAGCAACATTCATTTATAAACTTGAAAAAAATCCATCTATATATAGTCTAGATATGGAAATTATGTTTTTGTTTATAGAAGGAATATAAAAAAATTCCTTTAACACCAAGATCATCTGAGTTGGCAACATGAGGTGGTAGTCCCTAACAGCTACGTAAACAAATCTCGCTCTATTGGATGCTCGTAGATCTACCTCTCCCCAATCAATCTTCCTGAATATACATGGTTCTTGTATTTGGATATATATTTGAGCACCAAAAGTTGTATCTAACACCAAATTTATACAAATAGATAGATTTCATTTGATAAAAAACACACCTGAAGGTTCCCCTTACTTCTTAGGCTGGGTGAAGTTCTTCTTTCAGTGGTCCTTCTTTCCACATGCGAAACAAACTGCCTCCTGTTCTCTTTCCTCCCCTTTTATCATCCTTTTCATGGAAGGCTGTGAAGAATATTTGGGCTTAAATCTATTCACCTTCCCTTTCCTCTTATTCACCATAAGTACAGAAGGCTTTTTGCGCTTAATATCTTTGTCCAATTGGCGAATGAGGATAAGAAGATCATATAGAGACTTCTCAATGATGTTCATATTGAAATTCACAACAAAGTTAGAGAATCTCTAAGGGAATGATGTGAGAATGAGATTGGTTCCCAGTTATTCGGGGAGTTTAAACCCTAGAACCTCCATGTACTCAATGTATCCAATGATCTTGACTACATGAGGCCCATATGGGGAACCTTCTCCAAGATTACTCTAAAAGAGTGCCTTAGAGATCTCCATCCTTTCCTGTATTTCTCTCTCCCGGTAAAGACCACAGAGGTGCTCGATCATGCTATAGGAATCCATGTTTTCATGAAACTTCATGATCTCACTAGACATTGATAATAACATCAAACATTGAACATCAACCGTGTCATTCATATGTTTCTCAAAGACCAAGAGATCCTCATCACTCACATATTTGGAAGGAGGATCAGGTAATGCTGAATCCATTACATAAAACTTCCCTTCATGGAATTGGATAACGCGAAGGTGTCTAAAACATTTCTGGAAGTTACTGCCAGTGAGTATGTTGTCTTTATCCAGAATTGATCATAGAGATAGTGTGGATGACGAGCTTTTAATTTTTATTCTACAATAAAAATATCAGATCGTTAGTACTTTATTGATTACATTTTATAATAGATAATACATTTTATTAAGTCTCCCACTATTTTATCAAGTCCCAACAGCTGTCACCATTGAACTCGGAATGTCTAGTTTCCCTGGAATTCTAGTGGAAAGGATCCATATTCCATTTTACATAACCCCAAAAAGGGTTGGTCAAGCTTTTAGAAGGTATTTAGGTAGGTAGGTCTTTTCCAACTGCAGGCTTGAAGCTCCTTGATCTGTTGAGTGGACTCCCCAATTCAGAAATCCTAAATTTGTATTTTCTTATCTCTTGCCTCCAATATTACCCCATGTCTGGAGAGGGCTACTCCTCTTGATGTAATGTGGTTAAGTCAAACAAAACCTTTTATAACGTCTTCTGGTATAAAAGTAATTGTCCTGACAAGGGGTTTTCAAACATATAGTTTTATTGAGTTTTCCCCTTAATCATGTAACAAAAGGCTTGGGTTGACTTAATATTTTATTTGAGGGTTTTTTTATCTCTTATGTGTTAATTTCTTATTTTCATTAGCAAATTATTATTAATATTAAGTGGAACTTTCTTAAGTGATTAACCATGTATTGATAATATTTATGCATAATTTTGGTTTGTTTTATTTCCATGTTGCATGCTTGTTTAATTAATTAATTATGTGATCGTGACAACACATCAATAATGATAAACCATGAAACTGACAAAATTAAAATAATGTAAATTGAATGATCATGAGCTTTTCTAACGGTTAGTTTATCTTGTGATTGATAAACTAATCCTTAACTAGTGGGGAAACACCTTGAACCTTTTGAGTTCATGTTTACAGCTTCCACCTGTCCACCTCTATATCTCCTGGGATTGGTCTCATCTCGGCTCCTGCTTGAACCACCTCCACTATCTTAGGAGTTCCATCCATTACATATTCCTTTTTTAACTCACATGTAGTTGAGGGTTAAAAAGGGGTTCTACATAAAATAATCCTTGGGAACGTAGGCCCTAAATATTAATGAGGAGAAGGCTCGGCGGCCAAAAAATTTAATTCTAATTAACAAATTTAAAAAAACCGTCCACATAAAAATGTATTGGTCTAGCTCATGATCATCCATACATGGAACTATATTTACGCAAAAATAAAACCAGCATTCAATTCCTTAATAATTATTTTTTAAGATAAATCACGCTCGAATCAATTAATTATCATCTTTAATTAATAAATCCTTTTATCTTAAACACTTTTATGAATTTCCTTAAGATTCTCATCCATCATAATTTTAAACAAATAAATTCATTTAAAATTATCTTTGTATGAAACTTGTACCTTGGAGGCAACCTGGTGAATTCCTATTAATAAATACGCAATGAGTAGAGATGAACATTACACAGATGTCAAATTAAACACACATATATAAAACACCTATCATGTGTTGTGCCTCATCTTTACGCATGCACGATGGTACATGACTCAAGGGTTTGTATAATATAATAATAAATTTTAATAAATCTGCGTAATTTGGATTAGGTCATGACATGTAGTTCCATCTACACAGTGTGTACTATTGTTCACCATCTATCCGAAGTACACGCCCGAGGAAATGGATTGTGAGTGTACTTTGGAAATCTTCAGAGTACACGGTGTGTCCAGTGGGCCACATGCCGTGTAGTTCCTCATTACACAATGTCTAGTTGGTCAATCCATGTACATGGTACATGGTCCAACCCTAACCCAAAGGGACTAGACACCATGTCAATTGGGCCACAAGGCGTGTAATCTGAAAACCGTGTGGCACCTGTTCCTGGTCAACACGTGGATTCATTTTGACTTTGACAAACTCCAATAACATGACTTGGTTTGGCAGACTAGACCCAGTGCATTGAACCTTTACTACATGGAGTGTACTACCAAATACATGATTTTTGTTCTGGTTTTGTATGGCTAGGATCCATTGGCAACCACGGATGAGATCCTCTGTTTTATTTAAATCAAAATTAAAAGAAATGATCGTTTCTATAAGGTGAACGAGAAACAAAAGAGGAAGAACAGATCATGAGTTTTATATTTTTAAAATGAATAACTTGAATTGAAACAACTAAATTATTAAATGCATAAATCATCAACAAAATATTTAAATAATTATAAACTATGATGTAACCACTCTGATACCACTTGAAGGTTCTAGCCTAGTGGAAGTGTGGTTGGGACAACGCCCATTTTTTATTTTTTTACCATGATTAATGATTATTCTGGGGTCAATAAGAAGATAAACGCCAGTCTCCATGGAATATAATCAATGATTTTAATAAATAAGTAAGAGGACTGAAACCTTTAAAGAGGATCTTGTACATCATGTTTATAATTAATTTAATTAATTTCATAAAGAAAATAATACCTGGATCTTTGGTATTTTTTTTGATGATGATGTTGATTGTTCGGAATTACCCTTCTGGATTATTTTATTGTGCTTGCAAAGATCCACCCTAGAATACCTATATAAGTGATCCACATGTGCTTCGATAGACTCCGATCGACACCACTCTTTCTCCAGGTGCTAGTGCGGTGAATCGAGTGTCTTGTGTTAGTCGTTCTTGATCACTTGTTCTCGGTATTGAAGAAAATCTCTCGTTCTTGAGGGGGGAGAGAAGAGGATTTTATAGAGAAATTATTTGGCTCAACAATTCTCAATTCACCAGGTGTGTGGTGTGGTGTATGGCATAATAGGCATACTTGTCTATTTATATACATGGAATTTCAGTTACAATATTTAATTACATAGAAAAAATTAAATACATTCATGAACATAATGAAAACCATGTTTTAAATAATAATACCATGTCATTATTTATGGTGTACCAACTAGCGCAAAACAGAATTATAAATAAAATTACGCATTTTAAAATAATAGAAATGTTATTTAAATGTGTGCCAAATAGTTAAATAATTATTTATCATTTTACAGATAATTATTTTACTACTGGACATGCCTTGATCTTCTCAAACTCCACTTCCATTTATTGAAAACCTTAATAAATAAATAAATAAATAATTCTCTTAAAGGAATGTTTTTTTACCAACCACTAAATAAATATTATTGAAATTTTCAATAAAATAAATAAATATATTTTACCCACATTCTGGTGAATAAATATTTCTTTAATTTATGCAATCAATTTAACTTGAATAAAATTATTCCACTATCTGGAGAATAATATTTTCTAATTAAATTCAATAAAGTTTTACTGAGACCACCAAAGACCCTTAGTGTGTGACCCTCTTGGATTTTTTCTCATAGGCATTAGGGGGCTTGACTAAAGTCCAAGAGTACTATCTAGCACTGAGTCAAGGCACCCAAGAGAAAGAACTTAATTTCACAACAATGAAATCCACATACGAATGTTCACTTTGTAATATAATCCCTTTATTGAAATATCTCACCAAGAAGGTTTCATGATATTGTCATCATCATTTATGATTGATAACATTATTTGACTACCTGAAATAAACTCGTCGTTACACCATGCCCATGGAATTTCAGGTGATGGTTCTATTTCAATCAATGGTCTGTGATATCAACTTCCATAAATGGAAGGGACAAATCCTTCATTTACTTATACATTAATAACATGCCACTCGTGACACACCCAATGTACCCTAATTCCCACCAACTATCTGCATGACAAATTTTGTTAGTAAATCAATGTGCATAAGTCATGACATATATTAATGATAATATTAATGTCTAAGGATCATTACACGTGCTAGAAGATAGAAATATCTAATGACACCAAAACATTCAGAAATCCTACTAGAGAGTTTGTTATCATAATTTCTTATCTTGGAGATTACCAAGTGCAAAATTCATGAGAGGAAGTCTCATCTGCTTACGAGTACTCGCACTTGACGGTCTGCATGCTATGTGTCCCATCATAGTATGTCATCCAACTACAAGACTATATTTAAGAATATTGTTATAGAATTTCAAGGTTCTCATCATAGAGGGGAAGTACCATGACCTTATCAATGCAAAAAATACTCTAGGATGTTATTACATCATAGTTATGCAGAACAATGAACAGTATGTAATAATACATTAAATATCCATGTAATAAAAGTAAAACCAGTTGGTTATAGGACACCAACTCTTATAGGATGTGTTAGAGTTGGAATCCTTAGAGCAACTATTTGTACACTGATTACATGTATATTAAATGTATTGAATATTAATTAAATATATTTTGACATACTGTACATTTTTATGCATGAATTTAATGAAATAATTTCCTAGACTATTTGTTTCATTGATAAGGTCATATCAATGCCTTGCTATGAAGATAACCTTGAAGTGATATAAAAATATTCGTACTATAGTTATGAGGGTGGATAATGTACTATGATGGGACATAGAGTATATAGACCATTTTATTTGTGTACTCATAAGAAGATAATTCTTCTTCACATGATGTTCACACTTGGTAATCTCTATGATAGAAGATTATAAGAACAAACCTGCCAGTATGAATTCTCCATATTTTAGTGTCACCGGATATTCCTATCTATGAGCATGTGTAATGGTCCTTAGACATTAATATTATCATTGATTCATGTCATGACTCACACACTTAGATTTACTTACAAAACCATTACTTAATTTGTTGCCGGGAAGTAGGGTACATTAGTTGCATCATGTTTCACATGTCATTAATGGATAAGATGAAGAAGGTTTTGTCCCTTCCATCTTTATGGAAGAAGATATCTCATCACTTTAATTGGAATATATCCATCTCCCAAAATTTCATGTCCATAGTGTAACAACGTGTTTATTTCAGATAGACAAAGAAAGACGTATTGATAAAATAGGATAATGACACCCTCATGCAACATGCCTGATGAGATATTGAGAAAAAGGGATTATATTACACAGTGATCATTATTATGGGGTTGTCATTGTTGTGAGATTAAGTTCTTTTTCTTGGGTGCCTTGATCCATTGCTGCTAACATCCTTGATCTGGATGCCACTAAAAGGTTCCCTATACACGGTTTCCCACATGGACTCAAGCACATCTCCCCTAAATCTAGAGGCTTCCAACAAGTAGCGAAGGCCTAGGAGTGATAGTGGGGAGACTATGCCTTCATTAGAATAGTGCAACACAGCGGAAACACTATCAATAAATAACAGAAGCAGTAATACCATACAACAGATGTAAAAAACAAAAGGTTGATAGTATAAATAACCAGGTGTCATATCCTACAAAAGATGATGATTCATGCTACATGTTCTAAGAAAACATGAAAAACAGGTTACACTATAGTAATACATGATACAAGTACCAAAAGTACAGAAAGGAAAAAAGAAACTGCGAAGTATCACAAGCCTCAGCTTGGTCCCATACTCTCCATCTCCAAAACAACACATCAAGAACCTGGAGACGAGAACTTTACCTTATAGAAACCTATAAAAATATAATATGGTTAGGTCCACAAACATGACCCAAATAGTGGGTGAGACTAAATCACATTAGGCAACCACCCACAGTCTGTTCCATTCTATCAGAGAATATATATTACATGCATTGTACAATAATGAAAGAGGTAAATTAATAAGTAATCAATAGTAAAGAGTCCTACAAGCATTTTTTCCATTTAAATTAATTTCATATTCTTTAGGATTTCATTTACATTGAATTATTTATGTCTTGAAATCTAGTATAAGCCCAACATCCCCCATGTTAAAGTAATCACATCAGATGTCTCAGAATACCATATAAACAAATCATAGTGAAGACTAAATCCAAGCTTGTTCTTTGGATTGAAAAATGCATCATAAAATATTCCATTTTGAATATTCAATTATAAGATGAGCTCTTCCACTATATCAGTGGTATGCTCCCGACTTAAGAATAACAACCTCTTTGAGTCTGTCTGTGGCATTCTAATTTGAATCCATGGTTCAACCATGGTATAAGTAAATGTAAACTCATGACAAATAAACATTTCCAATAGATACCATCCATGAAATCCCAAATTGGATCCATGGTTCACTCGACATTTAACCATAGCCCCCATGAGCCTGACCAGTATATCCACGACTCACTCACATTTTAACATAATAATACAATCTTTGATTATTTCCATGGAATTATAATTTGAATCCATGGTTCCCCCATGGTATAAGGTTCTGTAGTCATATGAACCCATCCATTCCATTCAAATCTCAATCTATGGTCCACCCATAGAAAATTACCCTTTTTATCATATAAGATTCAATTAAAAATTTCATCTGGCATGAAAAGGTCAAAACCAAAAGCATCCAATATAATATCATGCAATGAACAACAATATAAGAATCATCCTTTCAATTACTCACCTAGTCACAATTTTCATAACAATCATAAAATGTAATTTACACTATTATATGGATTTATCATTAATAAACTCATGTGTGATCTTATCATATAACAATAAAACATGTAAATTAAAGTATTACATGGTATAATCATTAATAAACTCACATGGTCACAATTCTCATAATAAGACTATCATGTAATTTAAACTACCACAAGGCTTAACAATCAAATATAAATTTTTTTAATTAATTTGTTTAACTAGTTTCATTTTAAAACATACATGAAGGGAAACAAAGGAATGACTCATAGGAATCTGATGCCAAACAACTATAAATGGTCATCTAAGGGAAACACATCCATGGGGTGGACCTTAATCAAGGTAAACAACCCTAAACATGATTCAAAACACAAAATAAATTTCCTAAAAAATAATATGAAACATTAAAAAGGAATTATCATTCAAGGAGACACACCAAAAATGGGTGTGTGACACTCCAACATATATAAACAGCTTGATAATTTTAAAAAGGCATGAGACCACCTACCTTAGAATCATTTGACTCTCCTAGTCCAGCGTTAGTCTCAAATTCAACCTAGAACTCTGTAGATATGAAATATGATCATAAATTCCTAAACCTTGACAATTTGGTTAAGAGAAAAAACATGAAGACTACCACAATAGGAATTGGGAACTCACCGATAGGTCTCCAACACAACTGACAGTGTTTGAATCTCAGTTTGGAAAAGAATTTGGAGGTAAAACTCCCCTTAGGTCGACCTAGGTACTTCTGTATGAAACCAGTGGGTCAAACTTCTTTCCATCTAAAGAAGATGAGGCTACTTCCAGTTTTAGAAAAAAAAAACACATACATGACTTGTAATTGAAACTACTCTCCGTGTAGTTGCCTTTTTTCTCTTTGTTTCTGAGATTCCTTACACATCATTAATGGGTCATGTCTATGCCATTACCTGGCATTTGCTAGGAAATAAATGTCATGTAACCACCATTCATTTCGTGTAATAGGAATAAAAATATCCCTCGGCCTCTTTCCCTCGTTTTTATAATGTACAAAGAAAAAAAATATATGTTCTACAAAGGAAGAACTAGTTTCTTACAGACTTCCCCCCTTAAAGCAATTCTTCCCTGAATTTCCCTTACAAGGGTGGTGAAGAAACATATAAGAACAAATCCAGCCACTACGATCGAATAGTGTCCTCCCACTCCCAGGTGTCGTCCTATACTCGGCTGTGCTGCTATAGAACCCGTACTAATAGAATAGATTGTCCACAAAGAACTTTCATGCAATGATCCAAAATTTGAACAGGATGATCCTCAAAGGACACATCTACCTATAAGTAAACCTACAAGGGCTTAAAAGTGTGATACATGTCTGAAAAGTAACTTCGTAACTAAGAAACATGGATGATTTCATGCATAGACTGGTATCACTAAGGTAACTACATCCTATAGGCAACTAATTGGACTCTCTCCAGAATCTAATATAGCCCAACATGTCTCAGTGAAAGCTTACCCAACCACCTGATCCTATTGTGTCCCAACATCAATGAAACACATAGGAAAACCTATTCCCTAACCTCAAACTCCAAATCTCATCTGCGGTGATTGGTGTACAATTTCTAATGATATTGCACAATAGCCATTTGTTTCTGAATCAACTGCACCAGCTCTGTGGTCTCCAAGACAAGACGACGTCCGAACGTAGCTACCTCTCCTGCCTCTAGCGAATATAGGGGTGATTGGTATGGAATACCATAAAAAGACTCATATGGAACCATTTTAATAGTATCCTAAAGGATATTGTTATAGGTGAACTCATCCATGGTTATGTGTCTCTCCTAAGAACCCAAAAAATCCAAAATGCATGCTCGAAGCATGTCCTCTAGCCCCTGAAACTTGTGCTCTGACTGGCCATCTATCTGGGGGTGGTATGTGTAAGAGTTGGTGTCATGGAACAAACCGTTTGTACTTTGATTACATAAATATTTAATATATTTAAATATTAAACATATTATTAAATATATTTCATTATTCTACCTGATTATAGTGTAATAATGTCCTGGAGTATTTGTCGCATTGAAAAGGTCATAACAGTTCCCTGATATGATGAGAACCTTGAAGTGATATGAAAATATTCTTAAATATAGTTCTGTGGTTGGATGACATACAATTATGGGACAAATAGTATACAGACCGTCATGTGTGAGTACTCGTAAGCAGATGATACTTCCTCTCATGAAGTTTTCACTTGGTACTCTCCAAGATAGAAGATCATGAGAACAGACCCACCATTAAGAATTCTTTTTTTTGGTGTCATTGGATATTCCTATCTATGATCATGTGTAATGATTCTTAGACTTTAGGATTACCATTAATAGGTGCCACAACTCACGCACTTTGATTTACAAATGAAAACGTCACAGAAATATTTAGTAGGAAGTAGGGTACATTAGGTGTGTCATGAGTGGCATGTTATTATTGGATAAGTCGAGGAAGGATTTGTCCTTTCCATTTATGGAAGTTGATATCTCATCCCTTTGATTGAAATAAAGTTGTCACATGAAATTCCTTGGCCATGGTGTAATAAAGAGTTCATTTTAGGTTGTTAAAGAATGATTTATTAATCACAGAGGTTGTTGACACTATCATGAAACCTTCCTGATGAGATATTGAGACAAAGGGATTATATTACATAGTGAGAATTAGTATGTGGATCTGGTTGTTGAAACTTTAAGTTCTTTCTCTTTGGTGTCATGACCCATTGATAGACAGTACTCTTGGACATTAGAATAGCCCTCCCAATGCCAATAAGAAATAATCCTAGAGGGTCACACACTAAGTGTATCTGGTGGTCTTAATTAAATTCAATTTTAATTGAATTAATAAATATTATTCTAAATACATTGGAATAATTTTATTCAATTTAAAATGTTCTCATAAATTATATAAATATTTATTTATTTTATTGTGAGTAAAATATATTTATTTAAATTATTGAACATTTAATATAATTTTTTTACTATTTTTTAAATAAAATATTTATTTAAGAGAATAAAATATTAATTAATTTATTCAAATATTAAATAAATGGAAGTCATGTCTGAGTGGAACAAGGCTGGTTTGGTAGTAAAATAATTATTTTCAAGATGGTAAATATTTATTTAACTAGTTTGAAAAGATTAAAATAATAATAAAGATGCTATTATTTTATGACATAAAATTTTATTTATAATTCTTCTTTGCACGAGATGGTGTTCTATAAATAATGACATGGGATTATTATTAAAATAATGGGGTTTCATTAAGGTTATGAATTTATTTAATTTCTATTACACAATGAAATATTGTAACCGAAGCCCCATGTCGATAAATAGATATATACGTCTATTTTTCCATGGATGGAACTGCGCACCTAGTGAATTGAGAATTATTGAGCTAAATAATTTCTCTCTCGAATCCTCTTCCCGCCCCTCTCAAGAACAAGAGACATTCTTAAAGGTCGATGAATATGAAATCAAGAATAAAGGACACAAGACAATCACTTCTCCGCGCTAGCACCCTGGGAGTGATTGGCGTCGATCGAAGGCCATTGGAGCACGTGTGGATCACCACTTGAGAGATTCTAGTTTGGATCCTTGAAATCACAACGAGATAATCTGGAAGGTTCATTCCAAACAATCAACATCATTAAAAAATAAAATACCAAAGATCCAGGTATACTTTCATTTATGAAATTAATTAAATTAATTATAAACATGATGTGAAAGATCCGCTCTAAAGGTTTCAGGCCTCTTCCTTCTTTTTCTAAATATTTTATTCTATTCCATGGAGACTGGAATTCATCGTCTTTTTGATCTCGGAATAATCATTGATCATGGTAAAAATTAAAGTTGGGATTCATCCCAACCATGCTTCCACTACGACCAGAACCTACATGTGGTATCAGAGTGGTTATGTCATATTTTATAATTATTTAAATAATTTGTTGATGATTTAAGGATTAATAATTTATATTGTCAATTCTAGGTTATTATTTCTTATAATTTAGATTTTGAGATATGTTCTCCTTTTTTTTGGTTCTCACAGATTTCACAAAAACAAATTATTTTTTAATTAAAATAAAAACAAAGAATTCATTAGGAGTCACCGAAGATTCTACCCAGGTGACAAGAATTTACATTCAGTTTATTTGAAATTACATTCTGTGTTTTACCATACACACTGTGTAATCTGGACTACACGTCATGTAGTCCTGTACAAGGAATCATGAGTAATTTGGAAATTACTCAAGCCGTGTGAATTTATTACATGCGATGGAGTTAATTTTTCACTATGCATTGACCAGGGCAGATACACACACTAATACCGAATTACATGCCATGTGGCCCACTAGACATAGCGTGTAGTCTCTTCGGGTTACAAGCCAAACCATGTATTCCATACATGGATAAGCTGACCGGTAATCGTGTAACATAGAGATAACACGTCATGTATCCCACTGTACACTCAGTGTACTCCAAAATATCTGAATTAGGCATCACATGCCGAGTCCCTAGGAATGTACTTTGGGATAGATGGTGAAGGTAGTACACGCCATGTAATCATAGCTACACACCATGTACTTTACCAACCTTCACAAAGTTAAAACTTTAATGTTTGTGTAATGTTAAGAACTGCTTATCATGTATAAATTATACTACATGTTGTTACTCTATGAATTGAAGAATCATATATGCCATATGTCAGAAGAGTAAAATAATATAAAAATATAATACATGTTTGGTAGATTCGAATGGGTTTTCATCAGCTTACCTCCAAGGTGAATTTATATACAATGATGAGAATCTCACAGATATTCATAAAAGGATTAAGTTAAAAGGATTGATTAATTAAAGATGATAATTAATCAATTCAAGAGAAATTTATCTTAATAAGAATGATTAAGTAATTGAATAATAGTTTTATTAAATACATAACTCACTGTATGTATGTGGGTGACCAAGATCTAGAACAAGACCTTTTGTATGTGATTGGTTTCCTTTTAATTTATTTGTAAAATTAATTCTTGGCCAGCAAGCCATATCTCCTCATTAATATATAGGGCATGTGTGCCCGTGGTTTCTTTTTTTAACCCCACCTTTTTACCCCTCACCCGCATGTGAGTTTAAAAGAATATGTAATGGATGGAACTCCCAAGCAAGTGGAGTTGGTTCAAGATGGATCCGAGACAAAACCAATCCCATGAGATACAGAGGTGGACATGTGGAAATATTTAAACACAAACCCAAAAGGTTCAAGGTCTTTCTCCCCTAGGTCAAGGTTAGTTTATCAACCGCTATAAAACTAACCATTAGAAAAGCTCATGATCATGACCTTTTCTTTATTTTATTTCTGTTAGTTTCATGGTTTATCATTATGGATGTGTTGTCGCGATCACATGAAATAAACAAGCATGCAAGATGGAACAAAAATAAACCAGGATTATGCATAAATATTATCAAGACATGGTTAATAACTTATGTAAGTCACACATAATATTAATAATCATGTGATAATGATAATGATTAATTCACAAAAAAAGAGAAAAAAATCACTCATATAAAATATTAAGTCAGACCAATCCTTCTGTTACTCGATTAAGGAAAAAAATAAATAAAACTATGTGTTTGACCAACCCTTTTTCGGACACTAACATTTATATTGGAAGCCCTTATGAAAGGTTTCAGTTTGACTTAATCATATTACATCAAGAGGAGTAGCCCTTTCTAGACTTGGTGTAATATTGGAGGCAAGAGATGAGGAAATCGAAAGTCAGGATTTCTGAATTGGGGATTCCATTCAATAGATCAAGGAGTTGCAAGATCGTAGTTGGAAATGACCTGCCTACCTAAATACCCTCAAATAGCTTGCACAACCCTTTTTGGGTTTAATCAAAGGGGAATATGGATCCTTTCCACTAGAATGTCATGGAAACTGGACATTCCAAGTTCAATGGTGAGGGCTATTAGGACTTGATAAAATAGTGAGAGGCTTAATGAAATTAATTAATTATTTATAATAAAATGTAATCAAGAACATACTAATTATATGGTCTTTTAATTGTAGAATAAAATGACAAACTCTCCAACCACACTATCCCGGTGATCAATTCTTGATAAAGACAACATCCTCACCAGTAGTAACATCCTGTAATAGTTTAGAAGACTTCGGTTTATTCTACGCCATGAACGAAAGTCTTACGTGATGGAGTCAGTATTACCTAATCCTCCATCCCAAGAGGAGAGTGACAAATAGTTCTTGGTCTATGATAAGCATGTGAATGATGTTTTCTACATTCAATGTTTAAGTCTATCATCAATGTCTAGTGATATCATGAAGTCTCATGAAAACAAGGATTCCTATAGTATGCTTGAGAAACTATGTGTTCTTTACCATGAGAGAGGAAGACATGAACATTTTGAGATCTCCAAGGCACTCTTTCAGAGTAAGCATGGAGCAAGTGCCCCAGCTTGGCCATATGTAGTCAATCTCATTAGATACATTGAGCACTGTATGGTTCTTGGGTTTAAACTCCCTGATGAACTAGGTACTGATCTCATTCTTGCATCACTCCCACATAGATTCTCCAACTTTCTTTTTAATTTCAATATGAACAACATTGAGAAGTATATATCTAATCATCATATCCTCATTCGCTAAGTGGAAAAAGTTCTGAAGTGAGAAAAACCTTTTTTCCTTATGGTGAATAAGAGGAAATGGAAGGAGAATATATTTAATCCCAAAGATTCTTCACGCCCTTCCAAGAAAAGAATGATCAAAGGGGAGGCAAGGGAAAATGAATCTTTTTGTTTCACATGTGGAAAGAAGGGACATTGGAAGAATAACTACACCCAGCATAAGAAGCAAGGGGAAGCTTTAGGTGAGTTTTTTAACGAATGTAATCTCTCTATTTCTACAAATTGGGTATTAGATACAACTTGTGGTTATTAAATATGTATCCAAACACAAGAACCAAGAAGATTTAGAAAGATTTACTGAAGGGAGGTAGATCTACGAGCAGCCAACAGATCCAGACTTGCTAATGTAGCTGTTGGGGACTACAAATTCACATTGCCAACTGAGATAATCTTGGTATTAAATGGTTGTTTTTAAGAGCCATTTTTAACTAAAAACATTATTTCTGTATCCAAATTTTATACATATTGATTTGTTTTCATGTTTAAAAAATAATTTTTCTTCTATTAAAAAGATAACATTTATTTTGGTAGGGCACATTTATACAATGGTCTTTACGTGTTCGATTACAGAAACCAAGTAATGACAATCGATAAAAAAGACACTTCACATGACTAATACCAAACCCAACATTGGCATCACCTACTAGGTCATGTAAACAATAAATGCTGGACTAAGTTACATCAAGATCGATATTTAGATTCATTCGAACTAAAACCACTTGGAGTATGTCTTTCATGATTACAAGGAATAATGACCAAAGCCCTATTTAGTAGAAATGGTGAAGGGGCTAAAGTGCTTCTTGAATTGCTTCATACCGATGTGTGTAGACCATTTATAGTTGAGGAAAGGGTAGGGTACCCATACTTCATAACTTTTACTGATTATTTTAGTAGATATGGATATATCTACTTAATAAGGTATAAGTCAGATTCTTTTGATAAGTTCAATGAATAAAAGAATGAAGTTGAGAACATGCTTGGTAAGAAGATTAAGAAAATCCACTCAGAACGAGGTGGAGAATAACTTAATCTAGAATTAATTTATTACTTATGGAAGTTTGGGATCCTATCCCAACTTACTCCTCCTTACATGACCAAGTGGAATGGTGTGAACAGAAGGAGGAACCACACCTTGTTAGAAAAGGTGGGATCAATAATGAGTCATGTGAGTAATCCATTATAATTTTGGGGATATGCATTACAAATAGTGGCGAACAGACAAAAATAAGTATCAACTAAATTGATAAATGGTATTCCATATGAGTTCTGGAGTGGAAAGAAAGCCATGTTATCAAATTTACAAGTGTGGGGACGCGATCTGTTTGTTAAGGCCTCTTTAGGTAACAAACTTGCACCCTGAGGAAAAAAGTGTACCTTCATAGGATACCCTAGAGAAACAAGGGGATATTACCTATACAACCCCTTAGACAAAAAGGTTAGAGTGGAAAGACATGCTATATTCATTGAGATGGATCACATCTCCCAAAGAGACTGTGGAATCAATATAGACTTCGATGAAGTCGAGGTTCAAGGTACACAAGAGTTGGTACAAGAATAGATTCCTCAAAGCCCCGTGGAATAAAGAACTGTTCCAGAGTCACTAGAACTACGTAGGAGTAAAATAGGGGTTAGAGAACTGGAACAGTAAGGTTTTCTATTTACCGAGGATGGTGACTCATTATTAGTTGATAATAATGATCCTATAACCTGCAAGGAAGAATTAAGTGGAACAGATATTTCCAATCGGCTAGAACCCATGAATTATGAAATGGATTCCATATACCAATAAGAACGTATAGATTTTGGAAGATCCTCCAGTTGGTGTATTGATTGTTGGTTGCAAATGTGTATTCAAAAGAAACTAGACATGGAAGGACAAGTCAGTACTTATAAGGCACGACTGGTTTCAAAAGGTTTCAAGATGCATCAAGGAATTGACTATAATGAAACTGTTTCACCAATTTCAATACTGAAATCCATCATAATTCTATGGGCCATTTCTGGTTACCATGACTACGAGATTTGGAAAATGGATTTCAAAACAACTTTTCTTAATGGGAACCTTTAGGAACATGTCTTCATGACAAAACCTAAAGGGTTTATGACTCCAATGGATTCCAATAAGGATTGAGAGTTACAGAAATCCATTTATGGATTAATTAAAGAATCCAGGTCATGGAACATTCATTCTGATGAATCCATAATGAAATTTGGATTTATCATGAACGAATGTGAGCCTTGTGATTGAAAATGGTTTAGTGGGAGTGCATTTGTTTCCCTAATAGTACATCATGATGACATATAAATTATTAGAAATGAGATACCAGTATTACAATCTATTATGCAATGGTTGGATCAATGATTCTCCATGAAGGACATGGGAAAGGCAGCATATATTCTTGGGATCAAGATCCACCCTGATAGATCCAATAGATTGTTGGGCCTAAGTCAAAGTACATACATTGATAAGATACTGAAGAGATTTAGTATTGAAAAATCCAAGAGGGGATTGTTTCCACTATCACATGGAATTCATCATTCCAAGAAAATGTGTCCTCAGAAACATGATGAAGGAATGATAATTTCAAGGACTCCATATGAATCAGCGATTGGGTCCGTCATGTATGCCATGCTATGTACTAGGCTCGATAACGCCTACGCATTGAGTGTAGTAGGTAGATATCAAGCTGACCCAGGTATCCTACAATTGATGATATTCAAGACTAACCTAAAGTATCTGAGGTGTACTAAGGATATGTTCTTGGTTTATGGGGGAGATGAGTAAGAAGTCATCAGAGGATATTTATATGCTAGTTTCCAGACTGAAAAAGATGACATAAAGTGACAAACAAGATACATATTCACTTTGAATGGAGGTGTAATGATATGGAAGATCTCAAAGAAGAGTGTGTCCATAGATTCTACAATTGAGTCCAAGTATATCACAACTTATGAGGTAGTTAAAGAAGTAGTATGGATGTGAATATTCATCCAGGAGATGGATGTGATACCTAGCAGTATAGATCCCATCACACTATAATGTGATAATACTACAGCGGTAGCTCTTGCAAAAGTGCCAAGGTCAAATCAGTGGATGAAGCACATACTTCAAAAGCATCATATCCTAAGTTATTTTTCTCAGAGAGGTGAAGTTTTATTGAGTAGTATAACCACTACAGAAAACATAGTGGACCCCTTGACTAAAGCCTTGGGTCAGCAGAAACATGATCAGCATTTGAGTTCTAGAGGAATAAAAGTCGTAGGCAGTTGGCCCTAGTCCATGTGGGAATTGGTAAGAGTTGGTGTCCTATAACCAACTGTTTGTACATTGATTATGTGAATATTTAATATTTTTAAATATTAATAATCTTATTACACATTTTTCATTTTTCTTCATGACAATAGTGTAATAATGTCCTGGAGTATTTGTATCATTGAAAAGGTCATAAAAGTTCCCCGCTATGATGAGAACCTTGAAGTGTTATGATAATATTCTTAAATATAGTTCTGTGGTTGGATGAAACACTTTGATGGGACACATAGTATACATACTATCATGTGTTATTACTCGTCAGTAGATGAGACTTCCTCTCATGAAGTTCGCACATGGTAATCTCCAAGATAAGAGATTTTGAGAACAGACCTGCCAGTATGAATTCTTCATGCTTTGGTGTAATAAGATATTCCTATCTGTGAGTGTCTATAATGATACTTAGACGTTAATATTATCATTAATATGTGTCAAAACTCTCACACTTTTATTTACTAAAGAAAACTATCATGAAGACAGTTGACAATAATAAGGTAACACTGGATGCATCACAAGTGGCATGTTATTAATGGATAAGTTGAGGAAGGATTTGTCTCTTCCATTTATGGATGTTGACATTTCAGAATTTTGATTTAAATAGAACCATCATGTGAAATTCCATGGTCTTGGTGTAATGACGAGTTTATTTCAGGTATTCAAAGAATGATATATCAAGCACAAAGGTTGGTGACACTATGATGAAACATTTTTGATGAGATATTGAGACAAAGGGATTATATTACACAGTGAGCATTCATATGAGGATGTCATTGTAGCAACTTTAATTTCATTCTCTTGGGTACCTTGACCCATTGTAAGAAATTATTATTGAACATTATGCAAGCCCACCTAATTCCAATGAGAAAGAATCCTAGAGGGTCACACACAAAGTGTCTCTGGAGGTCTCAGTTAAATTCTATTTGAATTTAATTAATAAATATTATTATCTAGACAGTGGAATAATTTTATTCATGTTAAAATTATTGAATAACTTAAATAAATATTTATTCAATGGATTGTGGGTAAAATATATTTATTTATTTTATAAAACATTTAATAAATATTTACTTACCAATTTGTAAATAAAAATTTATTTAAGAGAATAAATTATTTTTTATTAGGATGTTTAATAAATGGAAGTGGATTTCGAACAGACCAAGGCTCATCCTTTAGTAAAATAATTATTTTCCAGACGGTAAATAATTATTTAAATAGTTGGAAAAAATTAAAATAATAATAAGACTGCTATTTTTTGTGATGCATTATTTTATATATAATTACATTTTTTAGAAGTTTTCACAACATAAATAATGAATAAATATTATTATTAAAATCTTGGGTTTTCTCTGAGGTTATAAATGTGTTTAATTGATATTACAAAACTAACTATAGTAATTGAAGCCACATGTCGATAAATTGACATGTAAGTCCACTGTGCCTTGGTGGAACTACACACCCAGTGAATTGAGAATTGTTGAGCTAAACAATTTATCTCTCTCAAATCCTATTCCCGTCCCTCTCAATAACAAGAGACGTTCTTCAAGGTAGAAGAATAAGGAATCAAGAATGACTAAAACAACACACTCACTTCGCCATGCTCGCAACTGGAGAACGAGTGGCGTCGATAAAATGCCATCAGAGAACGTGTGGATCACCTCTAGTGGGATTCTAGTTTGGATCCTCACAAGAACAATGAGATAATCCAGAAGGCTCATTCGGGACGATCAACATCATTAATGAATAAAATACAGAAGATCTAGGTATTCATTTCTTTATGAAATTAATTAAATTAATTATAAACATGATGTGAAAGATCCTCCCTAAAGGTTTCAATCCTCTTCCTTATTTATCTAAATCAATGATTCTATTCTATGGAGACTGGTTTTCATCGTCATACGGATCCTATAATAATCATTTATCATATTAAAAATTAATGTTGGGTTACGTCCAACCATGATTTTGTTGTGCCCGGAACTTATAGTAAGCTATGCTCAGAAGAACCTATATATCCAACACCCATTGAATCATTTTCCATTAATGAGTAGTAAAATGGGAATCTCTATCTAAAATGATAGAATGCAGGACCCCATGCATATATACAACCTCATGAATGTAAAACCTCCCAATCTAATTAACACTGAAGGTGTCCTTCATTAGATGGATAAGTGAATAATTCGCGAGCCTGTCAATAATAACCGATAAGACATCCTTACCTCATGGAAACTTCAGTAAACCTATTATGAAATATATTGTGACATCATTCCATTTCCACTCAGGAATGGGTAGCTGCTGTAAAAGTCTAGAAGGTCATTGGTGTTCCACCTTCACCTGCTGATAGGTGGAGCTCCTCATGACAAAACTTGCCACATTTATTTTCATACATGGACAAAAATACTAAAAATGTAAATCCTAATACATCTTGGTGACACTATGATGAAATGCCTATACAGAGGCATGAAAATCCCACATTCACTCCATGAATATGTTTGTTGAAACCCACACACAACCATGTAACCGCATAACTTCATCCTTGGCTATTGTCAAACTCGAAGGAGGGTCCTCACCTTCCACACTCCCCCATAGAAATATTCCTTAAGAATCCAATAGTTTCTTCAACCTAACTCTGTCCAGTAGGGTAGAGGTAACAAATAAAGATGAAACAAACTTCTACCCCTAACTATCATGCACCACTATGTGCATCTCAGTGAACAAAGACATAAGCTGTCACTCTCTACTCATCTACTGCACTTACTGAACCTGAGTCCAACTAGTCAAATCATCGACCACTGCATTTCCTTTACCAGGAATGTTGGAATTTTTGATGTCAAAATACTGAAGGTATTCCATCCACCTTCCCTACCTAGGATTCTGATCACACTGTGAAAATATTCACTTGAGGCTTTTATGGTCCATGTACAACATAAAATTCTCTCCTAATAAGTACTTTCCCCAACAAAATAAATCATGAACAACCACAAATAACTCCAAATTTCACATCGGACAATTCCACGCATGTGGCCTCAACTTCCGAGACCCATAAACAATGACTCGATCCTCCTACATAAGAACTACTCCCAGCCTGATACCTGATGCGTCATAGTATAAAGTGCAATTCCTTCCTGGCTCTCAAAAAATCAGTATCAACACTAAAGTAAATCTCCCTTTCTGCTCCTGAAATATAGAAACCCTATCCATTTACATATAATATTACATGATTTTAACCATAAATATACATTAGAGTACAATCCAAGGATCGTGAAGTCTAGTGTCTTTGAAAACTAGGTACATAAAACATAAAACATGGGGATAAAAAAACCTTCTTTATTTAATATCCCAAATGAAATAATAACTTCCATTGTGATCATACATATTCATAGGATATCCTAGGGAAACACATGAACAAAGGCATGAGAATAAAAGCCCAGTATGGGAATGAACCTAAGAATAAAGCTTAAGCACATGAGTTAGGTAGCATAAAATAATGATATTAATGGCATGGAACATATAGAATCCAAACATATAAACATGGGATAATATAAACATGGAATCATATAAATTTGGCATAAACATGAAACATGAATTTAGTATGAGTTAATGCTAACCGCCAATCTCGTTTCCCATAGTAGTATGAGTCAAGGCTAACAACCAATCCCATTTCACATCGCATCTCATGAGACTTAACTTTACCCAATACTTTGGAGTGCTATCCGGGACCACCCATATTAAAATTTTCATGAATATTCTTTCCACATACACAATCACATATAATCAACCATTTATAAACATAAGGGTACCCATGGAATGAAATGGGTAACACAATCATGTCATATAGTATAATAAATGGGCGTAACATTAAAGTGTCCATTAGAGAAAGGAATTAGAACATACATGGACGTTGATAAGGTAAAATTGGCATATAAAATGGTAATTTATTTCAAATATAAGTGAAAATATATAATAAATTAATTTATGAAACTTTAGCATTAAAACACTTTTGAGGAGTTTTAAAGGAAAATACTATTGGGACTTTAAAATAGAAAAGAGAAATAATCATTTATACAAAACATAAAGTGAATGAGGAATGTTTTAAAAATAAATGTACAGATTTTATAAATAAAATGGTTTCTTAATATAGAAGATATAGGTCAGTTTAAATTTGGTAAGAATTCTGGATGTTCACTTAAAATGGGTTTTCTTATCGTGAATAATTAAAGAGGGAATCACTTAAAAACATGTATATACCTAAAAGGGAATGAGGGATGGATCTTGAAGCATGAGTTTGGAGAATATAAATAGAATTTATAAGTTGTTCATAAAAATAAAATACAACTTATTTTTGGTAAAAATAATGATAGAGCAACCCGAAGTAATAAAGGCATTTCGGGTATAATCCCTTACCTTAAGTCCGATGGTGTTCTCCACTTGATATTAATGAAATGAATAATCAAATTAAGTTTTTTGATTAATAATTATAGAACCTATTATATATTAAAATGATTTAGTAAAACCTATTTGAGTTCATTGATAACTTATTGATTGGTTACACGGTTCAATTTCATTGTTCGGGTCCGTTTGTTTCCTTGGTTCTAATGATCGGTTCCCTTATATTCACATTAGAAGAATCATGTAAAACGGGGATGGTTGTATAGAATTGGAGTTATATGTAATTATTGATAATACAGGAGGTTTCATGATTGTAAATTCAATTTCATTACTTGGAATGAATATAAATCATTATATAAATTATTTTATGATAACTGTTTGGGTTAATTGGCGGTTTTTGACCATAAGGATACTATTTTGTTTTATAAATAACAAACATGTGTAAAAAGGATTACAGAACCAATGATGAGACATAATAAATATATTATCGTCTGGTTCAACCATGAAAATTGTTTCATGACTAGAATTGAAGATGATAACAGAAATTGAAAACCCATCGTCCTTAAATGTGTTAAATTAGCACATCTCGGATGGTATTTTCATTTTAGTATAAAAAAAATAAAGGAGTGATTATGAAGAATGATTAATTTATCATTAAAAAAATCCAGTAAATTTAAGGTACTAAAGTCATCACAAAATTTGGGTAAAAGGTGGTGAGTAAATAAAAAGAAAAGAGATGAACTTGAAAATGAAAGAAGAGTTTAGAGATCCTTTATGAAAATTCAGAAACCTAACTGCGTCACATAAAATTTGAAAAAATGAATTTATGAGAGAAAAAATGGTATTTCATAATATATAAATAAAAAGGGAAGTAATAGGGATACATAATATCAAACCCCAACATATGAGAATGTAAATTCAAAGAGATAACATAAAAGAAGTGTTGACAAAAAGAGGAGGGTGAAAGGTTCCCTTACCTTGTAGAGTAACTTCGAGAACTAGAAGGCTGGGTCCTTGGGGGTTAAGGACAACTTGGGAGGACTCCTAGGGAGGTAAAACCACCATATATTTGAGTATTAGAGATTTTTAATGAAATAAAACGAATATATTAGTGGGTATTTATAGTAAAAGAGAGAGAATTTTTTATTAATTTAAAAAGACACCTCATTAGTGATTTTTGTAAAACCATGGGATTACACATGGTATTTTCCCATGGTATTAGACACTTGGTACACCTAATATCTTATTGTACTGTAAAAAATTCGAACATACCTTTTTATTAAATATTACATCATTATGATGTCATCAAATATACCGAAAACTCAAAACTGTATTTTAACTATTCATGAAAATTTCATGTATTTTAGAAAAATCCCAAAAAATGACCCGAACCATTTTTCACCATGAGAATTCAAATATTAAATCCATTTTTTGAAAATAATTTTTTAATTAATTTTAATTTAATTTTTAAATAAAATCGTAATTTATTCAACAAAATCAACATTAAGTATATAAATCATTTTATATCTCCTTGAAAAATTAGTCAAGGTCCAATAAAATTATCTTATAATGTTAATACAAAAAAGAAACAATTTTTGATTATGTTTTATGAAAATAAATTTCAATTTTAAATTATCAAAGTAAATATAAAATTGAAAATAAAATATTTTTGACATACAAATATACCAATTCTTATACTATGATCATTTTTTCACTCTTATGATTTATAAATCATATTTTTACATTCATGGGTGAAGTTTCTATTTTTTTGGTCGATTTTCAATTGATTACTATTCATTACTATTCATAAAGGTATGATACTATTCATAAGGGTATGTTACTATTCATCAAAAATAATTTTTGTCTTATCAGACTCTGAAAATCTTACTGATAACAATTGCTGATGACCATTCTTATAAATTAAAAACACAAAAGTGACAAACTTATGTTTAAAGGTCACATAGTTCTTAGTAGTTACTTGTGTTATGACTCCATGTTATTATTTGATATAATTATAAGAATGGATTCCATTGAAAACATTTGGTTGTTACATTCTTCCCCCCTAAAGAAATTTCTCCCCTGAAATTTCAGTTTTAATTATAGGCTAAAAACAGGTGCTGGTACTTTTCCTTCATTGCATCCTCCTGTTCCCATGTTGCCTCTTCATACTTATGGTTCCTCTATAGTACCTTGACAAGGTGAGTAGTTTTTTCATGTAGAACATTATCTCTATGATCCAAGATCTTCACCGGCTACTCCTCATAAAAAATATCATCCTCAAACTATACCACCTCTGAAGAGAGTACATGTGAAGAGTTTGATATGTACTTCCTTAAGAGGGATACATGAAAAACATCGTGTACTTTAGACATGGTAGGTGGAAGTGGCAGTCGATAAGCTACAGCTCTAACCCGTTCAAGAATATCAAAGGTGCCAATATACCTAGGACTTAACTTTAGTTTCTCCCCAAATATCATGACCTCCTTCCATGGAGATATTCATAGAAATAACATGTCTCCAACTTTTAACTCAAGGTCTCATCAATGGTTTTCTGTATAACTCTTCTATCGACTTTGGGATGCCTTGATATGATGCAGAATCGTTTTCACCTTTTCCACCATTTCTTTGACCATTTCTGGTCCTAGAAGAATACACTCACCTACTTCATCCCCACACACCAGGTATCTTCACCTTTTCCTATAAAGGGCTTCATATGGTGCCATTCGGATGCTCGAGTGGAAACTATTGTTGTAGGAGAATTCAACCATTGGAAGATGTTGGTCCCTTCCTCCTTTGAAGTCCATAGAACATGATCTCAACATATCTTCTAGGGTCTAAATAGTTTTCTCAGATTGACCCTCAGTTTGAGGATGATAGGTCGTACTGAAGTTCAGTTCAGTGATTAGAGCATGTTAAAGACTTTTCCAGAACATTGAGATGAATCTCGAATCACGATCAGATAAAATAGATAGTGGTACTCCATTAAGCCTTACCACTTATTTGATTTATATCTGTGTGATTTTATCCAATGATAAATCCTCTCGAATCGTGATAAAGTGAGCTGTCTTCATAAGACAACCCACAACAACCCATATAACATTGTTTCCTCTGGAAGTCCTTGGATGTCCAGTGACAAAGTCCATGGTGATGTTCTCCCACTTCCATGTTGGTATGGGTAGTGGTTGCATTATCCCATTATAATTATTTCTTTCAGCCTTCACTTGTTGGAATACTAGGAAATTTGATGTATATTTAGCCATCTCCCATTTCATATTGTCCCACTAGATGTTCTCTTAGAGATCTTGATACATCATTGTGATCCCTAGGTGGATAGAGAAGGCTGAGCTATGTGAGTAATTCAAAATCTCATTATTTATCTTTAGATATTATGGTACACATAATCATGACCCAAATATTACAACTCCTTCCTCATCAATCATGAACTTAGATGATTTTCATCTTCGGATAGCTTCCACCCTTTTCAAAAGTGCCATATATTTTCTTTGATCATCCTTTATTTTCTCCATGAGGGATGGTTGAGCAATCATTGGAGAATGTATTGATGATGATCCTCCCTTAATGATTCCCATGTCCATCCTCTGAAAATCTAATAAGGTAAGATCCTTTTCAATTCTCATCATTGATAAAGATACATGATCCTTTCTACTTATATAATACACCACCTTATTTTCCTTACCAGGATGGTAGTAGATTGAGTAGTCATAATCCTTGATGATCTCTATCCATATTTGTTGCCGCATATTAAGCTTTTTTTCTGTGAATATATATTTGAGACTCTTGTGATCAGTATATATCTCACCCTTATCCCCATAGAGATAATGCCTCCAGATTTTTAACACAAAGATCAAAGACGCCAAATCATTCGTGGGATTTTTTTCTCATGGATTTTTAGCTTCCTTGGGGCGTAGGCTATTACTTTATCATTCTAAAATATCACACAACCAAATCCCCTATTAAAATAATCACTAAACACCACAAAAAGTTCCCCACTTGCTGGGAGTGTGATTAATGGTGCAGTGATTATCCTCTTTTTCAACTCCTTGAAACAGTCTTTACATTCCTGACTCCAGAAAAGCTTTACTCCCTTCCATGTCAGCATGGTCATTGGGTTTGAAAATCATGAAAATTTCTTCACTAATAATCGATAATACCAAGATAGACCTAGAAAGTTGCAGATCTCCATTACAAAAGTTATCATAGGCCACTTTTCAATTGCCTTTGTCTTGGAAGGGTCCACAGATATCCCATTGCTGGTGATAACATGCCCCAAGAGTGATACATCCTCCATCCAGAACTCACATTTACTGTACTTTGCACACAACTTATCCCTTCGAGAAGTCTTTAACACAGTATTCGAATGCTTCTTCTGTTCCTCCTATCTCTTGTAGTATATCGAAATATCATCAATAAAGACTACCAAAAAATTATTGAGGTAATCTCTAAATACACTATTCATTAAATCCATGAATATTTTTGGAGAATTAGTGAGTCTGAAGGGCATAACTATGAACTCATAGTTTCCATACATTGTTCTAAAGGTAGTCTTGGGAATATCTTCCTTCCTTACCTTTAATTGGTGATATCACAACCGAAGGACCACCATAGAGAAATAATAGGCCCCACAAAGCTGATTGAACAAGTCATCTATCCATTGAAGGGGATACTTGTTATTTATTGTTATTTTATTGATCTCACAATAATATATTTAGAGGCACATTTATCCATCCTTCTTCTTGATGAAGAGGATTGGAACACCCCATGGTGAAGCACTAGGCTGTATAAAACCCTTCTCTAGATTCTCCAGTAACTACTTCTTAAGTCATCCACCTCTACAGTGTCCATTCTGTAAGGTGTCTTTGAGATAATCAATTATTGGAGGATAAGTTAAATTGAGAACTAAACCTATCTATTAGGTGGAAGACTAAGAAACTCTTCAGGGAATACATCAGTGTAATCCCTCTCAATGGGTATTTCTTCAAACATGATTCTCACCTTTGTCTCAATAATTTGAGCTAGATATTCTTTCTCATAAGGCAACAATATCAACACTTGAGACCATGATTCTAAAGGTGATTTATCTTCCTCCTCACACTTGTAAATAATTGGAGGATTCTTAGGTATGTGAAGAGTGATCACCCTTTCCCAAAAATTGATATCAGTCCTATATAATAGTATTCAATCCATGCCCAAGATTGCGTCAAACTCTACTAAAAGAAGTATGATGAGATTTTCTGGGAGTTTCCATCCATAAATGTTAACCTAGGAGGAGTTATGAACCATGGACGCAATAATTTCCCCATTCAATGTTTTCACAGAGAAATATTCCTCCAAATTTTGAGTTGGTGATTGAATATTTATATTAAACTTGAAAGATATTAATTAATGCATTGAAATAGAATCAAATAGTACGTGCACTATTCTTGAATGAATAACTAGTACACATGTCACCACATCATTGTCCGGCTCCACCTCATCAATAGTGATAACATAATCCTTTATTTGTTTCCTTGGAGGTTGTTGTTGATTTCCTCCGAGAACCCTTGGATTAGCAAAATCATTTACATAATTCCCATGCTCCTTACAGTTGTAACACTGCAACACTGGCTGAGAGTTGGTCTGAACCATCCTTTATTCTTCCATTTTAGCGAGATTTTTCATATCCCTTCAGCAGTTTTTATACAGATGACCAAACATTCCACATTTGAAACAATTCTTGGTTCCCTTTATATCGTTCCAAGGTGGCTTCTTCCCACAAATTTTACAAGCGGGACATTCGGGATTCTTTCCATCATGGGATTTTTTTGTTGAACCACCCATGTTGTTCTCCATTTTCTACTTCTTGTCACCAGGACCCTGAGACCACTGAGAGTCTCCAATCCTCATTTCAACCATGAGGGCACAAAGTAAAATCACCTCATAAATGTCGATGTCTCGAATCGCCAAAACTATTAATAGACTCGAAAATAGTCCGCTAATGAAGCAATCCACCTTTCTTTCAGTGTTCATGACAAATCCAGAGGCATACCTAGAAAGCCTTGTAAATTTTGCTTCATACACCCCGCTGGAATCATCTTCCTTCTACTTGAGTCTGGGGAACTCTCTTTCCATATTGAGATGGAGGGTTTGAGTAAAATATTTATTTGAAAACATCCTTTATAATCCATCCCAATCCATAGAATCCATTTCATCTTAGAACTTTGTATTCTTGATCAGTTTCCATCACTAATCAGCTTCCCCATCAAAACAATAGACTGCTAGTTCAACATTCTCTTCTTCCGAGCACTAGAGGACAGATAATATCTTTTCAATGGAGTTAATCCGCTGTTCTCTGAGTAAGGAATCAGAAGATCTATTAAACATGGGATTTCTTTTCTGTATGAAGGATTCTATAACAACTTTATCTCTTCCTGGAGGATGTGGGTGTTCCACATGATTCCAGATACTATTCATAACTTGAGCTAGCTATTCAAGTACTGTCCTGATGCTTTGAGCACCCGTTCCTGTCAAATCAGGAATATCATTTTGAAATTCTTCTCATTCCCTTTCACATTGAATGTCAAAACATTTTCTTCTTTTTACCTCCATTAAAAAATTAGAAGAATGTAAAATTAGAGGGATTGGATACATAGTTTTTGAACATAAAAAGGAAAATTTTGAACATAAAATGATAACCTTTTAATGGAGAAGTATATCCTAACTTGTGATTAATTAGGTTTAAATCTAGGTATCCTTGATCATTTTCTTAACTTAAATTATTATGGGATTTTTTTGTCCCTTAAGAATGTTCATTACTAAGCTCATGAATCTACCAAAGCATATCCCTTGGGAGTGTCGTAACCAAGAGTGATGTAATTCCTATTATCGTGCACCTGTACCCATATGAGTCTAGATAAAAGCAATTTTTTTGGTTTTAACCCTAGATACATATGTTCCCAAGCCACCTCTACCTACTTGTATCCAGACATGGATGTATTTCCTTGATAAACCACTTACTCAATTCTCACCAAAATTTAGGAATGTTTTCTTATGCTTAGTCTCATCCTTAAGGTTCTCACTATGGTTCTCTATTCCTAATCTCCAAAAATAACTAGACCATCCCCTAATAACATCTATAGTGACCCTATCCTTTTATATATAACATTACACGATTTTAAGCATAAATATACATTAGAGTACAAGACAAGGATCATGAAGTCTATTTTATTTGAAAGAAAGGTACATAAAACATAAAACAAAGGGATAAAAAAACTTCTTTATTTAATCTTTAAAATGATCTCCTAACTTCCATTGTGCTCATACATCTGCATAGGATATCTTAAGTAAACATGTGAACAAAGGCATGAGCTAAAAACCCCAGTAAGGGAATGAACATAAGAATAATGCTTAAGTACATGAGTTAGAAGGCATGACATAATGATATAAAAAGCATGGAACATATGGAATCATAGCATATAAACATGGGATCTTATAAACATAGAATCAAATAAATGTGGTATAAACATAAAACATTACTTTAGTATGAGTTAAGTCTAACAACCAATATAATTTCCCGTAGTAGTATGGGTCAACGCTAACCACAAATCCCATTTCACATTACATATCACGAGACTTAACATTAACCAATGAATTGGAGCGCTATCTGGTCACACTGATATCAACATTTTCATGAATATTCTTACCACATAAATAATCACGTATAATTAACCATTCATAAACATAAGGGTACCCATGGAGAGAAATGCGTAACACAATCATGTCATAAAGAATAATAAATGGGTGTAACATTAAAGTGTCCATGAGAGAAAGGAATTAGAACATACATGGACGTTCATAAGGTAAAATGGGCATATAACATGGTATGTGATTCCAAATAAAAGTTACAATATATAATAAATGAATTTCTGAAACTTTAGCATTAAAACACTTTTGAGGAGTTTTAAAGGAAAGTACCATTGGGCCGGTAAAATAGAAAAGGGAACAATCATTTATACAAAATGAAAAGTGAACTAGGAAGGTTTTCACAATAAAATGACTGATTTTAAAAATACAATGTTCTTTGAAAAAAGAATATAGAGTTCACTTGAAATTAGGTAAGAATTCGGGATGTTCCCTTAAAAAAGGTTTGCTTATCGTGAATAATTTAGGAGGGAATCACTTAAAAACATGTTTATACAAGAAAGGAAATGAGGAATGGATCTTGAAACAAGAGTTTGGATTATATAAACAGAATTTAGAAGTTGTTCAGAAAATTAAAGGACAAATTATTTTTGGATAAAAGGAAAGACAAAGAAACCCAAAGGAGTAAAGGTGGTTCGAGTAGAATCCCTTAACTTAAGACCGATGGTGTTCTCCACTTGATATTAATGACTGGAATAATAAAATTAAGTGTATTAAATAATAATTCTATAACTTATTATATATGAAAATTATTTAGTAAAACCTTTTTGAGTTCATTCATAACCTTTTGATTGGTTACGAGGTTCAATTTCATTGTTCGGGTCCATTTGTTTCTTTGGTTCTAATGATCGGTTCCCCTATATTCATTTTTGAAGAATCATGTAAAATGGGGATGGTGGTACAAAAATGGTGTTATATGTTATTAGTGAAAATACAAGAGTTTACATAATTTTAAATTCCTTTAGGTTACTTATAATGAAGATAAATCATTATAAAAATTATTTAATCATACCCCTTTGGGTTAAATGGTGGTTTTTGACCACAAGGAACATGTTTTGTTTTATAAATAAAAAACTTGTGTACAAAGGATTCTAGAACCATATATGAGACAAAATTCATATATTATGGTCTACTTCAACCATGAAAATGGTTTCATGACCAGAATTGAAGATGATAATAGAAAATGAAAATCCATCATCCTTGAATGTGGTAAATTAGCACATCTCGGAATGTATTTTCATTTTAGTATAAAAAAAGGAAAGGAGTTATGATGAAGAATTATTCCATTATCATGAAAGCAAACCATTTCATGTAAGTTACTGGAGTCATCACAACATTTGGATAAAAGGTGATGAGGAAAGAAAAATAAAAGAGATGAACTTGAAAATGAAAGAAGAGTATAGAGATCCCTTATGAAAATTCAATAGCCTAACATTGTCACATAAAATTTCATAAAACGAATTAATGAGAGAAAAAAGGGTATCTCATCATATGTAAATAAAAAGGAAAGTAAGCGGGATAAATAATTTCAAACCGCAACATATGAGAATGTAAATTCTAAGAGATAACATAAAAGAAGTGTCGACAAAAAGAGGATGGTGAAAGGTTCCCTTACCTTATAGAATAACTCCTAGAACTTGAAGGTTGGGACCTTAGGGGCTTAAATACACCATGGGAGGACTCCTAGAGAGGTAAAACCACTAGAGCTTCTAGGATGAGGGATTTTTAATGAAATAAAAAGAATGGATGAGTTGGTATTTATAGTAGAAGAGAGAGATTTTTTATTTATTAAAAAAGACACCTTATTTGTGGGTTTGATAACACCATGGGATTACCCATGGTATTTTCCCAGGGTATTAGCCACTTGGTATACCTAATATATTGTTTGACTATACAAAATTCGACCTGAAATTTTTATTAAATTTTACATTATTATGATGTCAACAAATATACCAAAAATTCAAAATTGTATTTTTACTATTCATGAAAAATTTCACGTATTTTTGAAAAATCCTAAAAATTCACTCTAACAATTTTTCAACATGTAGAATTCAAAAATGAACTCTATTTTTTGAAAATAATTTCCTAAATAATTTTTTTTATTTTTAAATAAAATCATAATTTATTTAATAAAATCAACATTAAAACTATAACTTGTTTTATAACACCTTGAAAATTAATCAAGGTCCCATAAAATTATCTTATAATCATAAGACAATAAAGTAAAAAATGATTATAAATTTTTATGAAAATAAATTTACATTTTAAATAATTAAATTAAACATAAAATTGTATATAAAATATTTTTGACATTAAAATATAACAATTCATATACAATGATCATTTTTTCACTTTTAAGATGTCTAAATTGTATTTGTACATTAATGGGTGAAGTTTATATTTTTTGGATGATTTTCTATTAATTAATATTCATTAATATTAATATAGGTGTGTTACTATTATAAAGGGTATTTTACTATTCATCAAAAATTATTTTTGTGTTATCAAACTCAAAAACTGTTACTGATCACAATTGTAGATGACTATTTTTGAAATTAAAAATACACAAGTGAAAAAATTATGTTTAAAGGTCACATAGTACTTAGTAGTTCATTGTGTTATGACTCCATGTTATTATATGACATAATTATAAGAAGGAATTCTATTGAAAACATTGGGTCATTACATGAAAGTCCATCTTGTATGAATCTATCCATACAAACCTCACTCCCTTTTTAATCAAGCACGTCAAAAACACATCTAAACGTGAGAAGTACTGTATGAATCACCTATAGTAACCAGCCATCCCCAAGAAACTCCACACCACAAATATGTTATTAGGTTTATCCTAGGAAACTACTTCTGTCACCTTCTCTGGGTCTACTAATAATACGGTCTCTGAGATGATGTAACCTAGAAAGTGAATATGATCCATCCAGAAGTGACACTTTACGAGATTATCATATAACTGATGCACTCCCAGTGTACTCAACATGATCTAAAGATGTGTTGTATGGTCATGTCGATTATGAAAATAAATCAAGATATCATCGATGAAAACCACAACAAATGAATCAAGATAAGTACTTGGTCAGACAAAACCACTTTCCTTTAAATCCACTAGTTGCCTCTTGAACTCCTGCAACTCCGTCGTAGCCATCCTATAAGGTGGAATGGATGTCTTTGTAGCTCCTGGAACTAGATCGATAGAGAACTCTACCTCTCTCATCAGAGGTAAACCTAAAAAGTGATCCAGGAAGACATCCTTGAAATGATCAACTACATGAGGGAAATCCCTCTAACACATTCCTTGGTCATCTAGATATAAACTTGCAATATGAGATATAAAACTGCCTAACTCATAATGCTTGGGTCCATCTCAGCTATGATAGACATTCCATTCAACTTTATGTAGAAATGATCCTCCCTATGGTGATGTAAAACTCACCCTAAGGTGATATAAATCGACAAAGGATTGAAATATGACCAACCAGTCCATTCCAAGGATGACATCAAAGCCTGTCATCTCTAGGACATAGAGGTACCATACGAAGTTACACCTTCCAACCTCCAGGGGCACTTCTTTCACTAATGTACGCTTTCTGTTCTAATCCTTAAAGGATTTTCTAGCATCATAACATCATCAAAATTAAAAACACAGATCCCAAGGATCTCTAAAATAGGAACGAATTTTAAACTATGTGAAGCCCCTATTTCAAAAAGTTCAAAAGCTAAAACAAAGGTGATTAGAATAGTAACTATGACAGTTGAGGATCTATGATCCTTCTCCTACTTGGTATATTGTACTTCATAAGTCTAACCTATACCATACCCCTATGAAACTTCCTAGGTACCCTAAGATGATACACACCTCTATATTTAAGAGCCCAGTGTCTGGATACTACATCCATGACCACTTCCTTGGACAGAACAACCTGATGTACCCCTGCTCCCTATTTGATGAGAAGCTTTTGACCCTGCTCCAAAACATTGTGTCAGTGCAGACCCTCTCTCAGTATCTTCTGGTGGAAATATCCTATAGAAGCACTATATATGGCCCATCTTGCTGAAATATCGACCCATGAATGGGTCCTTCAAGTCAAACACTAAGAGGCATCCTACTCAGGATCCTCCAGGTAAACACGAGTGAAGGAATCCCACATAGTATCCTTATCTATAAGAAAGTGAGGAAACCTACATGGGATCCTCAATTGATAAAAAAGAGAGGGATCCATCAAGGGACTCTCTAGGTCATCATATATGAAAAGTAACCCCTTAGTGGATCCTTGTTAGCATCTAGTATCACTACCTCATAGGCCAGAAGAGCACATATCACAAGGGGAACGTCCTCAAAAGCATAGGTCATGGGATATAGATCACAGGTCATCTCCAATCAAGATCCCAATTAGGTTGGTCTGAACACCTATCTTTCATGCCAAGTATTACTCTCAGGTAACAACTAAAAACAAAAATTGGAGGAATATCCTCTCTATTTAGATCAAATCCCCAAAACCCCCATTAGGTGTCCTCAGAATGCTCCACAGGTTTCAATATCATGATCTATGTGGAAAACAACTTCGAATGGACTAGTCACAGGTCCAATTCTGACATCGGGGTCCAAAATAGGAAAAGTCCCTTAAAGGGTACCGAAAGAGGAGTACACAACATGTAGACACAACACATTGTGTGTATACTAAACCTTCCACTTGTGTGTGTACTTACACCGGTCTCGGAATGTAAACACCCCAGGAACACACTATGTAAGTCAGGTACATACTGTGTACACAAGTATCCCCTCCTAGCCATGTACTTTTACATGGATAGAATGAATTAGGTTTTTCCTGTGTAAAACTAAATGGTGTGTATCTAAAGTAAATGGCATTCACTATCCAAAAAACATCATTCCATGTTCCTATCCACACGGCTAGACACACGGTCATTTACCACATGGTGTGTACGCATAGTACTTGTGGTGTACTTAATAAAAGTCTTTCTCCCAAAATAGAAGAACACATGGTGTGTGTTCATAGAACCTCATGGCGTCTTGTTTGGTTTTCTGAGAAAGAACTTCCTGGAACTTCCCCAGAACCCCTATTTTTGAAAGGTAAACCAAAGGTATTCCAAATTCCGATCTGTGGGGGCCCATACTCCATACGAATAAAAGTTTGGCATCCACATATAGAACATCATAACACAATTCCCCACTAGGCCAAAACAAGATCCACAAAATTATGATCCAAGAGGGCCCATACACCTCAGGGTACAAAGCTTGGCATCCATCCAATTCGAACTATAACACATACCAATACACCTATAATAATAGCAAGCATATCTATCACGATACCTATCACAACAACATGAAATCAGAAATTCTCCTAATGGGAATGGTAAGAATGCATGGCCTGTGATTTCTAGAAAGTTTATATATAATGCATGAGATGGAATACCCTCATCTCACCATGTTGCAACAAAATAGAACCAAAATGATATCTATAATAACAATATAATACAACTGCATCACCCAACGGTGAAATCAAATCAGTTGTAATAGCTCAAAATCAAAAAATAACAATTCAATTTGGGGAAATTTGTATTTTCCTAGTACATGGGGGTTCTAATCCTAATCACAACTTATTACCAAATCCCATTGAATTTCCATATCTTTCCATTGTCTCCAAATAATAAATCAAACCATAAAATAAAAATTTGCTATGATACCACTTTGTATCATCCCAGATTAGGATGCCACTCAAAGGTGCCTCATACTCAATTGGACACATGGCCTCAAGAACATGTCCCCAAATGATAGAGTCTACTACTAGCAAAGAGAGCCTAGAAGTGAGAGTGAGTAGAATACTCCATCATTAGAATAGTTTGAAAAAGTGGAAACAATAGAAATCAACAGTAGAAGTAGTAATACCATACAACGTATGTATACATCAGAAGACTGATAATATAAATAAACAGGTGTCATATCCTACAAAAGATGATGCTACATGTTATATGTTTTATGAAAACATAAAAAGTACGTTACACTATAGTAATACATGATACAAGTACCAAAAGTACAGAAAGAACAAAAGAAACTCAGAAGCATGACAAACTTCGACTTTGTCCCATGCTCTCAACCTCCAAAATAACATATCAAGCACCCGAAGAAGGGAACATGAACTTATCGACACCTGCAACAAAATAATCTTCTTGGGTCTAAGAACATGAACAAAATAGCGTGTGAGACTAAATACCAGTAGGAAACCACCCATGATCCAGGCCAATCTATCAATGAATATATATAACAGAGAATGTAAAATAATGAAAGTAGTAAACTAGGAAGTACTCTAAAGTAAACTATCCAACAAGTACTGTTTTCCATTTACATTCATTTAATATTAATTAAAAGTTCAATTACATTGAATTATATAAGTCTCATGATCCAAAATAAGCCTGGTGTCCCTTGTGTAAAAGTAAGCTCAAAAAATGTCACAGAATACCATCTAAACAAATAGTAGTTAAGACAGAATCAAATCTTCTGATTTGGGTTAGAAAACACATCGTAAGATATTCCATTTCAATATTTAATTATAAGCTGATCCTTTCCACTAAATCCGTGGTTCTCTCACAACTTACACACAAAAACCTCTTTGAGTCTGTCCATGACATTCTAACCTTAATCCATGGTTGAAACAAGGTATAAGTAAATGTAAACTCATGACATATTAACATTTCCAACAGAGCTCATCCATGGAATCCCTCATTGGATCCATTGTTTTCTCGATATTTAAGCATAGCCTCCATGATCCTGACCACTACATCCATGCCTCTCTCATGGCTTAACATAATAATACCCTCTTTGAGTTTATCCATGGAATTCTAATTTGATTCCATGGTGCACCCAAGGTATAAGTTGGAATAGTCATATGAACCTGTCCATTTCATTCAAATCTAAATCCATGGTTCACCCATTTCTAATTACCCTTTTTATCAAATATATTAAATTGAACATTTAATCATGAATGGAATGGTCAAAACCAAAAGCATCCAATACAATCTCAAGAAAGGACCAACCTCATATGGCTTGTCCTTTCAATTACTCACATGGGCACAATTCACATAACAAGAATCACATGTATATTAAACTATTAAATGGCTTTACCATCAATAAAATCATGTGGGAACTTATCATATAACAAGAAAAACATGTAAATTAAACAAATACATGGTTTAACCATTAATAAACTCATATGGGCTCAATTCTCATAACAATCCTATAATGTAATTTAAACTATCACAAGTCTTAAACATCAATTATCTTATGTGGGAAATTCATTTATTTAACCAATTCCATTTTAAACTACCCACAAAGGGAAACAAAGGCACACCTCATAGGCATCCTAGGCCAAATGACCATAAACGGTCATCTAAGGGAAACACACCCATGGGGTGGACCTTAATCAAGGTAAAAACCCTAAACATGCTTCAAAACAATTAATTAATTACCTAACCAACAATAGGAAATAACGAGAGGAAATTATTATTCAAAGAGACATCGTAAAAATAGGACTCTGACACTATCATATATAAAAATAATTGAAAATTTGCGAAAGACACGTGACCACCTACCTCACACTTGTATGACTCTCCTCATCCAGCATCTATGACTAATTTGACCTAGAATGTGGTAGATCTGAAAAATGAGCATAAACACCCAACCCTCAATAATTATTTTGAGAGAAGAAAACACGAATAACAGATCAAGGGGAATCAGGAACTCATCGATGTGGTTCCAACACAATAGATGATGTTCGAATCTGAGTCCAGATGAAGAATCTTGAGGCAAAACTCTACTCGGGTTGACCAGGGTGTGGCTGTAAAAAACTAGTGAGTGATCCTTATGTCCATATAAAGAAGACTAGGCTACTAACTATTTTATAAAATAACACATACATGGCATGTAATAGAAACTACACACCATGTAGCTTTTTATTTTTCTCTTTGTTTCCAATATTCCTTACATGTCATTAATGGGTCCTGGAAAGACCATTACACTGAATGTACTGAGAAATACATGGTGGGTTACCCCCAGTCATGTCATGTAACATTCTTGTAGCCAACCCTTGACCTATTTTCCTCCTTTTTCTCAAGTACAAACCCAAAATAAAAGATCCATTCCTCAAAGGAAGAACCATGTTCTTAAATTGCTAGAAAGTAATCATGGACATTAGGCAAGCCCGCCTAATTATAATTAGAAATAATTTTAGAGGGTCACACATTAAGTTTTTCTGTTGATATCAATAAAAATCTATTTTAATTTTGTTAATAGAATAAATATTATTTTCAAGACTGAGGAAGAATTTTATTCATGTTATATTGATCACATAAATTAAGTAAACATTTACTCTCCGACATGTAAACAAACATATATTTATTTATTTTATATAATATTTAATAAATATTTATTCTATAGAATGTGAATGAAATATATATTTATGAATAAAATATTTATTCAGGTATTCAATAAATACTAAGGATTTTGAACTGAACAAGACTGTGCCTAGTGATAAAATAATTATTTATCAATTTTCATAAGTTGGCACACCAAAAAATTATTAAAATATTATTATAAAGTGGAATGGTGTTTTTAAAGGTTTTATATGTTATTTAATATTTGGTATGAAATAAAATAACATTTTAACCTATACCCTTACTGTAGAAATAGAAGGCTGTGTCAACTATGTATTGCATCAAAGATAGAGAATAGTGATTTTTTGGGGATGATGAATTCTATCTCGACTATTCCTTCTCTATCCCTATCAAGAATGAAAAATAAAAGAGATATTTATTCAAGATTGAATAATTAGAGATTAAGAAAGAATAACATAAGACATTCATTTCTTTTTTCTTGAACCCAAAGATCAAGTGCTATTTCTCAAAGATCATAAGAGCATGCGTGGATCACCACTTGAGGAATTCTATCCATGGATCCTCACAGCGCACTGAAGGTAATCCGAGTGGGGATTTTTAGAAGATCAAAATTCATCAAAGATGAAAGTTACTAAGCCCTGGAATTAATTTCTTTATATATTAAATAAATTAATTGTAAATTTCACATGAAATATCCTCAATCATGGTTTTGAACAATGGTAATTAAAATAAATTTGAATATATCACCCAACCTTTATACGATTCTGATGTGCCCAAAACCATCATGTGGTATTAGAGTGGTCATGTTTAAATTTATAAATTTTTATCATATTGTTGACCAATGTAATTTTTTTTAGATTTTTATTTCATGTTATTCGTACTTTAATCTGATTTGAATTATTATGTTATCGATATATATATCATGTTTGTTCAGTGTTTCATTTTCTTAATTGTTAAAAAAATAAAGAACAATTGGAGATGCCACTGGGAAGTTCCAAATCTTTGGGTGAAAAAACTGGGTTACACAGGGTGTATTCAGACACACACCATATACCCCTACACATTTGACCTAAAAGCTTTGAGCAGCTAATCACATGCGGTGCATTTATTGAACATCATGTGTTGACTGGGCCAATTTGGAACATGATAAGAAGATATATGGTATGTAGCTAGAATGTACACGCCGTGTACTCCGACCGAGTTAACTTGTCGAAGCCTCAGATATGTGACCCAGTTACATGGAAACTAAGATACATAGTGTGTGTCTAGATTGTATATTCTGCATAATATCCAAATTAATGGAATAATTAAATTTCATTAAATCAACAGTTTCACCATTAAATCCATACTTTATTAGTTAAAAACTGTTGAATTTTTGAAAATTTAATAATGGTTTTAAAGATTTTTAAATGATTAATTAATTTTTTGAAATAAATATATCACTATGGGTTTTGTTGTTTATTTTCCATGAATTACATAAATGATGGGTGTCTCCAATTATCTTCGGATGATCATTAAGATTAAATGGAATAAATTAATTAATTAATACAAGTAAGTTTATATTTATAATAATGAAATTAATTCTATCTAGTTAATTTTTCACATTTGTTTCATTTATAACCGTTTATGAGCTTAACCAAGATCAGTGTGTGTGTTTGAATTAATTTAACTTAATTTATTTAATGGTTTTTCAGTTATTTATTTTTCAATTAAATAAGATGCATGAAATTCATCCCTCCCTCCATTATTATGTAGGACCTCCATGTCCAAGGATATTTATGTAATCTCATTTTAACTAATCCTTTGGCTCCCATGACCTGCATGTGAGTCATAAATACATGTAATTAATAGACTACCCCAAGGTGTGTGGAAGTGGTTCAAGAAAAAATCATAATTATTCCATCTTAGGTGATACATAGTTGTATAGGTGAAATGCTATACCCCATGCTAAAATTAGAAAAATAAGTTATTTCCCTATGTTCATAGGTTTATTTAATATCCTCTCATTAAATCAACCATTAGATAAATATCATGAATGGGTTATTTAATTAATTAATTTTTTTCTATGAAATTATTAATTTGGTGGATGTCCGGCCATGACCACAATAAAAAATGAATTAATATTAAAAGATGAAATTTAAATAAATATAAGTGTAAATTTTTATTCTGGTGTGGTCAATTAATTAAATTATATCCACTTAATATTACCAAGACAAATGAAGGATAAAACAAGATAAAATTTATACGTAATAAATAAATTAAATTAATTATGTGTAAATGTTTTATCAAACATAGTAAATATATTAAGTCACTTCAACTAACAAGACATGTAAACAATAAAACATGATAAAATTTCTGAATAATTAATAAAGATCCCTTTACCTAATATTGAGTTAGACTAAGACTTACATTACTTGGTTAGGAAAAAAATTCTATAGAACTAATTGTTTGACCAACCCTTATTGGGAAACATAATTAAATATTGGGAGTTATTATGAATTCTTGGGGATAACTTAACCATTTTACATCAATAAGAGTATTTGAATATAAACATGGTGTAATTAGAGGAATGTGTCGAGGAAATCCAAGTTAGGATTCAAGGATTGGGGAATAAACTAGACAGATCAAGGAGTTGCAAGCCCGTAGTTGGTAGAGACATAGATACCTAAATTCCCTCAAGTAGCTTGACCAACCATTTTTGGGGTCATATAATGGGGAATATGGATCCTTTCCACTAGATTTGTTTAGAAACTCTACATTTTGAGTTCAATGGTGAGGGTTATTGGGACTCGATAAAATAGTGGGAGATTTAATAAATTCAATTAATTTTTTATTTCTCATATAATTTTTAATCAAGAAAATTACTAATTATCTACTCTTTTTAGTTATAAAATAAACTGGAAAGCTCATCATGCACATTATCCCTATGATCAAAATTGGATAAAGACAATCTATAAACATGTAGTAACTTCCATGAATGATAGATACGCCTTTCAGTTGATGTACACCATGAATATAAATCTTAAGTTCTAGAATACTCCATTCCTGATCTACCAGTTATGGAGGTGAGTGATGAAGAGTTCCTTGTCTATGAAAAACATATGAGTGACGCATTCAACATTCAATGTTTTGATGCTTTCATCAATGTCTCATGAAGTCTCATGAAAAAATGGATGCATATAGAATGTGTGAGAACCTCAATGGTCTTTACTAGGAGATATCTAGATAAGAACAGTTTGAGATTTACAAGGCTCTCTTTCAGAGCATTCTTAGAGAGGGTGCCTCATACGAGCCTCATGCAGTCAAGTTTGTTGTCTACATAGAGAGCCTAAAGGTTCTAGGGTTTAAAATCCCCAAGTAATTGTGCATCAATATCATTGTAGAATCACTCTCTCATAGATTCTCTATATTTTTGTTGAATTTTAGTATAAAAATCATTGAGAAGTCTCTTCTAGATCTTCCCACTCTTATTCTCCATGTAGATAAGGTTAAAAATTGTGAAAATAATTCTATATTAGCGGTGAACAAAAAAAAGTCCAAGAAAAGAGATTTAAGCCTGAAGCTTATTTGAACCCTTCTAAGAAGAACAAGACCAAAGGAAAATAAGGGGAATAGGATGATAGTTGTTTTTCATGTGTAAAGATGGGACACCATAAGAAAAACGACACCCATCCAAAAAAGAAAGGGGAATCTTAATGTGCATTTGTTATTGAGTGAAATTTATATTTTTATGTAAATTGGGTATTAGAAACAGCTTAAGGTGATCACATATGTATTCAAATACATGAACCAAGTAGATTTAGAAAGATTAACCGAGGGGAGGTAGATCTACGAGCATCCAACAGAGATAAGATTGTAGTTGTAGCTACTAGGGATTATCACCTCACGTTGCTAGCTGAAATGATCTTGGTTTTTATAGTTTTTTATTATGTTCAATTTGTTATAAAAAACATTATTTCTTTATCCAGACTTGATAAAGATGGATTTATTCTAAAATTTATGAATAATTCTTATTTTTTAAAAAGATATCATTTTTATTGTAAGTAAAATTTAAATAACAGTCTTTACGTATTGGATTATACAGGCCATGTAATAGAAATCGATAATGATGTTACTTCACATTACTCATAACAGACCTAAATTTGAAATCATCTTCTATGTCATGTAAATGAGAAGAACTTAACTAAATTACATCAAGATGGATATTTAAATCCTTTTAAACTACATCCGCTTGGTTTATGTCACACATTTTATAAGGGAAAATGACCAAAGCCCCATTAAGTGGGAAATGTGAAAGGGATAAAGAGATTCTTGAATTAGTTTAGACTGATGTGTATGGACCTTTTCTTTTTGATGTAATGGGTGGGTAACCATACTTCAAAACTATTAGTGATGATTTTAGAGGATATGGATATTTCTACTTAATGTGGTATAAGTCTCATTCTTTTGATAAATTCAAGGAAATACAAGAATAAAGTTAATAAATAGCTTGGTATGAAAATTAAGAAACTATGCTCAAACTGTGTGGAGAATATATTAATCAAGACTTTATTCATTACTTATATGCGTTTGGGGTACTATCTCAACTCACTCCTAGTTACATACCTTAGTGGAACAATGTAAGTGAAATGAGGAACCGTACTTTATTGGACATGGTGAGATCAATGATGTGTCATGTGATTCATCCATTATACTTTTGGGGATATACATTACAAATAGAAGCACATATACTAAACCAAGTACCAACTAAATTGATAAATGGTATTCCAAATGAATTTTGGAGTGGAAGAAAAACAATGTTACCAAATTTACATGTATGGGGAATTAAAGTGTTTGTTAAGGCCTCTTCAGATAAAAAACTTGAACCCCAAGGCACAAACTGTACTTTTATAGGATACCCCAATGAAATGAGGAGATATTACCTACATGACCCCTTAGAAAAAAGGTTACAGTAGAAAGACATTCCATATTCTTTGAGAGAGAAAAATATCTAAAATGTATAGTGGTAACGTGATATATTTCAATGAAGACAAGACTCAAGGCACACTACTGAAGTTTTGATTTATTATAAGGGACTACTTGGGAAGGAATCCCATCGCAAATTGTCATTTGCGATGGGAGTCTATCACTAATAGTCCATCGCAATAAATGACGTCACAATTTTGGTTAATTGCGACAACCTGTTACAAATAATTGTTATTTGCGACAGATGAATCATCTGTCGCGAATAACTGGAATAATTTTTTTAAAACAACATTTGTGAAAAACATATATTATATCATAAATAATAGCTAAAAAATAACTAAATATTCAAATAAGTAAAAAAAAAATAAAATAAATAATTTTTTAAAAAACTAATTAAAATCGATTATAATTAAATAATATACATATACATTTAAAAACAATTCAAATATTTAAAAAAATTAATTATAAAATTTAAAACAAAAATATTTTTAATATTAATTAAAATAAAATAAAATATTAAAATAAAATTAAAAATTAATTAAAATAACTAAACATATTAAATATATTTCAAAAAAATTAAAAAGATTAAAATCAATTAAAAAAATTTAAAACATTTAAAATGGAAAAAAATAGTTAAAAAAGTTACAGATATTTAAAAATCTATATTTTTTATAAAACAATATTTAAAAAAATTAAAAAATGTCAAATAGTTAAAAAATATAAAAAGAAGTAATAATTTAAAAAACATAAAAAACATTATGATAATTAAAAATCATTAAAAATATGAAAAAATTACAAATAATTAAATATATTTAAAAACAAATTAACATATAATTTAAATTGTTTATACGTACTAAAAACTATTGGAAAATTATAAAAACACATTTAATAAAATAAAAATAATTAATTCTTTTTAAAAAGTTACAAATAATTAAAAAATTTACAAATAATGAATTTTTTTAATGATGTACAAATCACTAAAAATTTCAAAAAAATTCTAGATAATTAAAAAATTAAAAAATAATTAATTTTTTTTAATAAAGTACAAATCCATATAAATATCAAAAAAATTACAAATAATTAAAAAATTTATAAATAATTAAAATTTTTAATGAAGTAAAAATTATAAAACATATCAAATAAATTTCAAATAATTAAAAAAATTAAAAATTATAAAAAAATTAAATTTTAAAAATAATGAAAAATAAATATTAAAAATTAAAAATAAATTATTATAATTAAAAATAATTAAAAAAATTGCATATATCTAAAAATATTTTTACATTTTCAGAAATACTAGAAAAAAATAAAAAAATAAAAACATTTAATAAATAAATTAATAAAATTACAAATAATTACAAAAATGACATATAATTAAAAACATAATGAAATTGAAAATCATTAAAAATATTAAAATAGTTAAGAATAGTTAAAAAATTAAAAATCAATAAAAATGTTCATAAAAATACAAATAATAAAAAAATAAAAATTACAAAAAATAAAAAATTAGTATAATTTAATATAAATTAATAAAATATCTGATAAATTACTAAAAATTTGTAAATCATAGAATTTTCAATTTTCAAATCATATCAATAATTAATTTATGTTAATCATGTCCATTTGAAAATCGAATTTCTTATTTCTCATGATCATAAAGTTGACGTACTATATCATTTTCACTTTTCGAACAATTTATAATTATTTACACACACACACACATAAAAATATAAAAAATAAATATAGAATAATAAAAAAGGTGAATCAAAGTTGGATCTGTAAATTGCTCGACCTAGGGTTCGCTAAAAAATAAATCATGTAATAAAGTGCTTAATCTAGGGTTTTACAGAAAATAGAGAATAACAAAATTGCATCAATCCAAAATACTACCAACCCGAAAAACCAATAAATTATAAACATCCATAATATTTCATCAACCATCAAATTTCAACTAATAATATAAAATCATAAAATTCTAACAACCCTAAACACCAAAAAATGATATATTAAGTATAAAGATCAAACAATAACCATAATACCTAAAATAAAATTAAAAAAAAAGTAAGGATCCAAAACATCCAAATAATGAATTATAAATTTATATTAACCCTAAATATAAAAAAAAATTATAAAAATTGGTCAAATTTATAAACCTAGGTTTTAAAAAAAATGATATTTACAACAATTAACCAAAATATGCAAAATTCATTATTGAGGATAGAAGTAGGGTCTATACATAGTAGTTCTAGGTGGAAATCAGTAAGAATAAAATAAGAAACAAGCATGGGTAGAGTTTCTTAGAGAGGGGAGACCTGAGGATGAGAGGCGTTGTGGTTGTGCAGGAGAGGGACCAAAGGAGTGGTAGGATGGTGTGGCATCATGACCGAGCGGTGTGGGGTAGAGGTGTGGTGGAGCGGCACAATGGTGCGGTTTAGTGGCGTAGAGGTAGAGAGTAGTCACGGCGGCTATGCAAGAGAGGAGGAATAACATATGAGATAGAAAAAGGGGGTGTGTAGTTGAAATGAATTTATTATTAGTGAATGAATTAATTCCATCACAAATAGTCTTTTAGTGAAAAGTATTTGTGATGGGAATTTAATTTCGCTATAAATACTTCTGAGATGATGGTTATTTGTGATAGAAGTTGAGGTCCATCATAAATGCCTGTCACAAATGAGTTTGGTATAGTGTGGCGGGAGTTCCCACCCAAACTATTTTCGATGGAATAATTTCTTCCATCATAATTAGAGATTATTTACCAAAGAATAAGTGTTCTGTCGCAAATAGTCTGAGTTTGTTAACTATTTATGATGGTTCACTTGTCCGTTGTAAATAGTCCATCACAAATAATCAAATTTCTAGTAGTGTCACATAATAGTTGGTATAAGAACAGATTCCATAAAGCCCTATTGAAGAATAAATTGTTCTAGAGACTCAAGTACTACATTAGAGTACAAGATAAGTTAGGTAATTAGAATTTTATGGTTTTCTAGTCAATGAGGGTGGTGATTCATTATTAAGTGATAATAATGATCGGCTGACCCTCAAGGAAGTAGTAATTGGAATATATATTTTCAAGTGGAAATAATCCAAGATTTTTGAAATGGATTCCAAGTTCCAAAACTAATTATGGATCTTGGTATATCCTCCATTAGATGTAAATACCATTTGTTACAAGTGGGTATTCAAGAAGAAACTGGACATGGAAGGACAAGTAAACTATTATAATGTGAGACTAATTACAAATGGGTTAAAAAAACATCAAGGTATTGACATTGATAAAAATTCTTAACTAGTTGCAATGATGAAATGCATCAGATTTCTACTTTCCATTGTGTCTGGTAATGACTATGATATTTGAAAATTGTATACTAAAATATCCTTCTTTAATATGAAACTTTAGGAAAATTTTTATATGACACAATCTGAAGGGTTAGCGACTACAAAGGATTCCAATAAGATATGTAAATTGTAAAAATAAATTTATGGATTAATGAAATCATCTTAGTCATGAAAAATTAATTTTTATGAATCCATAATGGAATTTGGATTCATAATGAATGAGTGTGGGCCTTGTGTCAACATGAAGTTTAGTGGGAGTGCATTCATTTTTTTAATAGTATATGTTGATGACATATTACTCATTGGAAATGAAATACCTGTCCTATTGTCGGTTAAGTCATTGTTGAATAAAATATTTTCTATGAAGGACTTGGGTGATGTAGTATATATACCTGGGACCAAGATTTATTGTGACAGATCCAAGAGGTTTCTTGGCCTAAGTCAAAGTACATACATTGATAGGATTCTGAGTAAATTCAGTATGGAACAATCTGAGGGGGGATTGTTACTAGTGTTATATGGTATCCATATTTCTAGGAAAATATGTTCTCAGACACTTAATTAAAGAAAATAATGACATTGTTTCCATATGCATTAGTGATTGGGTTAGTCGTGTATTCTTTTCTTTGTACTAGACAATATGTTTCATTCACATAAAGGGAGGTAGGTAGATATCAAGCAGATCCTAGTGACCGCCATTGGATTTCAATGAAGAATATCCTAAAGTATCTAAATCATACATTGGATATGTTCTTGGAATATAGAGTATATGAATAACTAGTCATCATAGGATTTGTAGTTGCTAGTTTATAAACTTTTCAAGATGACCTGGAGTCACGAAAAGGATACATCTTCACTTTTAATGGTGGATCTATGAGCTGGAAGAGCTCAAAGAATGCAATGGTCGCAGATTCTATAATAGAGTCCAAGTATTTTGTGGTTTTTGAGGTAGCTAATGAAGTAGTATGGGTTCACAACTTCTTCTAAGATATTGATGTGATAACTAATAGTAAATGTCATATCACACACTATTGTGATAAAACTACAGTGGTGGCTCTTACAAAAGATCCAAGGTCACATCATAAGATGGATCTTTTATTTCAGAATTATCTTCTCTCAAGGAATTTTTTCAATAGAGGTGAGATTGTAGTAAGTAGTATTTCCACATAAGATACAGTGGATGAACCCTTGAATAAAGCATTGAATCAGAAAAAAATGGTTATCATGTGAGGTCTAGTGGACCGAAATTCATAGGTAGTTAGTTATAGTCAATGTGGATGTTTTTTGGAGTTGGTGTCCTCAGAACAAATATTTTTAATTTTGATACATGTATATTCTATGTATTGAATACTAAATAAAAATCTTGTTAAATATTGTAAATTTATTTACATGTAATTAATATAAAAATGTCCTAGATTATTTGTCGCATTGATAAGGTCATAACAGTTCCTCACAATGAGGAGAACCTTAACGTGTTATGACAATATTCTTAATATAGTTCTATGGTTGGATAATATACTATGATTGGACACATAATATATAAAAAAATTATGTATGAGTAATCATAATCAGGTGATGATTCTTCTCATTAAGTTCACAGCTAGTCTTCTCTAAGATGAGAGATTATGAGAACAGACATGCTAGTAAAAATTACACATGTTTTGGTGTCTTTGGATATTATTATCTTCAAGTGTGTGAAATGGTACTTACGGTTTAATATTATCCTTTATGCATTCTATGAATCATGAACTTGGATTTACTAACCAAAACTGTCATGCAATATATTGGTGGGAAGTATGGTATGTTGGGTGCATCACAATTGACATGTAATTAATGGATAAGTTGAGGAAGGATTTTTCCATTTCATATTTATGGAATCTGATACCTCGACCCTTTTATTAGAATATAACCGTCACCCTAAATATCATGGCCATGGTGTAATGATGTTTTTATTTCAGATGGCCGAAGAATGCCATATCGAGAAAGTAGGTTAATGAAACCATCGTGAAATCCGTTTGAGGAGATATTGAGACAAAAGGAGTATATTACACAATGATCATTCACATATATTCATTATCATTGTGAAATTAAGTTCTTTCTCCTCGGTGCCTTAAACAAATTGTAGACACTTATATTGGTCTTTAGGAAATCTCGCCTAATGGCAATGAGAAATAATCCTAGAGGGTTAAACACTTAGTGTTTCCATTGATCTTTATTAAATTATATTTGAATCTAATTAATGGAATGAATATTATTCTCAAGATTGACGAATAATTTTATTCATGATATATTTATCACATAATTTAAGTAAATATTTATTTTCTTCCATGTGAATAATAATATTTTTTTTTATTTTATTCAATATTTAATAAATATTTATTCACTGGTATGTAAATGAAATATTTATTAATGAATATAATATTTATTCAGGTATACAATAAATACTGAGGATATTGAATGGACAAAGACCATGTCCGTTGATAAAATAATTATTTTGAATCTGGTACATATTATTTATCAATTTTCACAAGTTGGCACAACACAAAATAATAATATTATAATAAAGTGTCATGGGGTTAATTAAAGGTTCTAAATGTTATCTAATAGCTGACATGAAATTAAATAATATTTTAATCTAAAAACTTTCTCAATAAATAGATATTTATGTCTATTGTGTATTGCATCCAAGATTGAGAATAGAGAATTGCTGGAGACAATGAATTCTATCCCAAATAATCCTTATCTCCCCCTCTTAAAAATGATTAATTAAATAGGTATTTCTTCCAGACCAAAGAAAGAGTGACCAAGAATGAAAAACATAAGACATTATATTCACCGTGATAGCACCCAGAGATCAATTGGAATTTCTTGGAGATCATAGGAGCACGTGTGAATCATGTACAAAGGAATTGTATCCTCATATCCTCACAAAAAAAGGAAAATTGAAAGGATCATTTAATATGATAAACATTTTTCAAATAAGAAATTTCCCAATATAATGAATTTGTTTATTTATATATCAAATAAATTAATTATAAATTTTATGTGCATGAATCTTGCTCATGGTTTTAGGAAATGATAATTAAAACAAATTTTATTGTACCCCACCCCAACGCATGCTTCCACTATTCCTGAAACCAATAAAAAGTTGTGATATAAAACAACCCATGAAGCATGCAAGAGTGCACTAAAGGAACGGATAGAGAAAGCATGGAATACCAAATCCATTGTGTGGGGTCGAATGACGGTGAGGCGGCAAGTTGTGTGAAGTGTTCTGGGTGCCGACCCCATTGATGTAGCTTGAAGTGATAGTAGAATTAGATTAATTATTAAGGAGTGTCAGATAATGGTACCAACTGATATGGGACAAGAAGGATACATTTATTGTTCACCGACATTTAAGAAATATGGATATATTCTGTGCCATCCAATCTAGCTGATTTGAGTCGTCTGATTGATATGTGTTATTTTCTTCAACCACAACCTTCATTGAAGAATTGTACACCACATTTCTTCAAGATGAGAGATTCTATGATCATACCGAGATCTAGATTGTTACATGATAGAGATATTAAAAATAAGAATAATACCATTTGACATGCATGTACTCTATATCTTGAATACATGCTATTATTTAAAGGACGTGATACTATCAAAGGAAAAAGAGTTCCAGATGGATGCCTGTGCATCTGATATGAATGGATGAGTTTGAAATCCAAAAGGAGAGATTTATCATCATAATGGGCATATGATATACTCACAAAGAGAAGAAGACAACCATTAAGGATGTAAATCCATGAATTTGGGTGGTATAGAATAAAGATATCATCATGGAAATATCACCAAACACTAGTATCTTTAAATATTATAATATCCTCATTAGAATGGAATAAAAATAAATCTTATAAGTTAGTAAAGAGTAGAAGATAGGTGGTGATCCTCACCAATAAATATTTATTCCTTGGGGCTATTATAGTTGTTGTCTCTCACGTTATATCTGAGAAATATCATTTTTATTGGAAAAATAATGTTTCAATGCTATTATTACATGAAGAAGTAGAATATCTCTAGTGATACTTGGGCTATGGGAAGTGGGATATCTCTGCATTGATTTTCATAAAGAAGATGAACTGTGGAGGATTTACATATGTTAACACATGATCATAGTGTTTAATACAGAATGGTTCTCCCAATTTAGTGCTTGAGTATTTTACTCCCACTATGATTTTTGAAGAGAACACCATACCTATACTCTATTGACACATGCTGGACAATAATAAGTATCATGAACCATTTTTTTTGTAAGAAGGAAGTGGTAGGTACATGATATACATAGTACAAAATTTATATTCATGAGAACTGAGGTGTTATATAACTAGGCAATGTGAATATAACTAGATTATGTAAAATATTAAGAAAGAATAAGTGAAAAATTATGGTGTATGAATTTAATATGACTTTTCTAATCACATGCAAATGTAAATTCATAATACCATGGGAAAAATTAAAAATACTTGAATAAAAGCACATAAAATCATAAGAATAATAGCAGGTATGTTCTAAGGGTTTTCATAATACTTATATGAAAAAATTTTATTAAGTCAATATCACAGGCAATATTGATTTCATTTTAATTAAGTGAGCACAATATTTTATTAGAAGAAGGAATAAAAAATTTCTTGAGCACTAGATTTATTGAGAGGTTGATAATGAACAACATTTCATATTTCATGTGTAAAAGATCATATACATAAGAAGAGTTAGTGATAGTGTTAATAACTATTGATTATCACTTAGGTCATATAAGAATTCTATGATTTCATTCCATAGTAACATTCAAATCATTCTAAATAAAGAAGTAATTGTGATGACGTTGAGTAGAACTTTCATTATTTCAATATTTATATTAGAATATTGACATTTTATCTTGAAAGAAGGATAACTAGTGAATTATGTTATTCAATGAAGAATAAAGTGAGAAGAAGGTAATAAGATAATAAGAAAAGGAGAGAATAAGAGAAGAAGATTAAAAGAGAAGAAGAAATAAAATTATTGTTCATATTTTTTTCACAAGAAAAATAAGAATATTGTGAAGTTTTCTGTTTACTTATATGAATAGGAATATGAGTTTCATTCCCACAACTATGAAAGTAACAAAGAGAAGAATAAGTATGTGGAAGAACAAATAATCAATATTAAATCCAACAGAAGTGTCATCTGGTGGAATATATTCTTATTGTTATAAAGTAACTTAATAATAAGGTGAAGACTATATTCAGAGGCATCATAAAGGGTTATTCAGGATTAGTAAAACAGGAACTGAAAGTTGAATATAGTGAAATTCAATTTAACGATAATTCCATACCTGTTTCAACCACATTCAAATGATTATTTTCTAGTGGTTGTGCAATATAAGATTATTTTAAAACCATTCCAAGGACTAGCTATTCTTATAAAGTAGAGAACCTTGTAAAAATATCACATTCCATATTTAATTATTTTCATATATATATTCATATGATAAGTAAATGGGAATAGGAGAATCAAGATCCTAACAGGTCTAAGAGTTAAAAGAGATAATATATATAAAATGTTAATAAGTTACAAACACTGATTCAACCTTCTTAGTTTTGAGTATATCTCAAAGTAGACATCTCAATTGGTATCAGATCCAAGGTTCACCTCTATTTTATTTTCTAAACATTATTTTTTCTCTTTTTAAGATTTTACTTTATTTCTTGGGTTGAAAATGAAGTGAAATTTTGGTGAAGATTCAGTTTTATCTGAGAAGAATTATATTTCCACCAAGACCAGGATGAATAGAACAAGGAAAGATAAAAGAAATTTAAAGATGAGGACCCTATTATATAAAAAATAGTAAGTATCAGTATATTAATACATTTCCAATAGTGAATATATATCAGTATTTGGAAGTGAAGAGCAGGTGGATCAAGTTTCCATGAATAATATGGACATTTTTTCACCATCAAATGGATCAAGAAATTCAACTGATCAGTTGGTATGTGTTAATTCTTATAAAAACCAACAAGAAGATAATCGAAGAACTTTTTGGAGTGATAAAATGTCAATTGATTTTCCAATTAACCTCTTAAAAAGTATAATTTATTGTTATCCCAATTAATTAGCTTCTGTTATCTATGTGATATTTTAATGCTTTCAGGAAGTGTTCAATTAGAATTAATATATGTTAGAAGTAATAGGGAAGGATTTAAAAGAAAAAATTTGAGAATATTTAAATATCTCGAGATAATTTGGATCCTTTGAAGAAACAATGATGGAGCTTGAAAAAAGTTCCTCAAAATGGATAACATAAGTCGATGAGAATGAGGGTGTTAACAATGATTTGGAAGAAAAGATACATGAAATTGAAAAATATTTTAGATTATAATTGATGTAAAGGATTTAAAATTAGACTAAAAATTATAGAAGATTAAATAATGTGACTCTTTTTTTACAAAAAAAGTTATGTTTTTATGAATATAAAGTTGAAAGAATGAATAATGTTTGTGAAGAGAAGAAGATTATGATTGAAGATAATACAAAAATCCAAAATATAAAATGTATAGATTTGGAAGTTCAGTTTTCCAATCTTGAGAAGACACATGTTGATTCTTCACAAAATAAGAAGATAGTTTTTTCTGGTACTCAATTATCATTGGATGATTCTAAGGATAAATGACCTCCAACATGTGATAATAAGATCACGAATTCATTCAATGATCTATCTAAAGTAGCTATGAATAAAGATTTATCATCCATACAATCTTGTAATAATGTTTCTAAATATATTATCAAGAATAAAAAGGGTTAAAAATTTAAATATATAGAAGTATAAATAAATAAAGATGATGATAATCCTACCACAATGACTAGGGTGGATAGGAAAAAGAGAGTAGAAGTTGGTTCCCCACAAAAATTCCAACAAGTTATGAAGAAGACCCTAAAAATATTATGGAATAAATAAGAATATTAAGGTTTTTGGTCAATGTTGGTGCTAAAACATATTCGAGCATTGTGCACACTACAAAAAAGTTATGGTTAGTAGTGTTTTATTTGCGGCAGTTTTAGTAACCACCGTGAAATAAATATGATTAAAAAAATATAATACTATGGTGGTTTCAAAAAACTGATGTGATATTTTTTTATGTTTTCAATTAGTAGAGATTTCAATTAAACTAATGCTAATAGTTTAAAAAAATCCTATTCCCTCCCCTGAAAACTTTATTTGTGTGACCCTGAACCCACCCCCCACTTCCCTCAACTTCTTCCTCTCCACTCCCCAATGGTGACCCTGATCCCAAAACCCCATTTCCACCCACCCTCCTCCTCTTATATCCTCAAAGCCGATTCGAAGCTCACAACCCTGATCTTGGGACCCCATGACACCCAATGACCTTGAAACTCATGACTGTCCCCACTCTGACCACCTCTCTTACTGGCTTTTCGGCAACGTGAACCCACCACCGAATTCACTCACATCATATCGGTCCCCCTTTTCGGTGGTGACATGAACCCCCCTTTAGAGGTCCCTCTTCCTGGATTTGATACCCTCTTTGAAGACAATGTAAACCCCCCATAGAGCTTGCATCATTCTCACAATAAATTTATAATTGAGTAGTGTTACATGGAGAATAATGGGTGAAAAAAATTATATAGATTTTTTATTCATTTTACATTAATTATATATTAAAATTTCATTTATAATGTGTTTTTTGGATATTTATGTTAGTTATTTAGAGTTATAATAATCATTAATATTTGTTATGTTGTGTTAAATTAAAAAAAAATTACTATATATTTCAGTTATAGAATCTAGATCATTCATAATTTACTGTTTTTTTTGATATTAATGAATTCCACTTTGTTATATATATGTTAATGCCTCTAATTTTTTATAGATATATAATTGAGGCTATTTTCCAACTCATGACCAATTGGTGGTTGGGTATGCATTCACACATGGTTTTATTACCAACCATAGAAAGGTATTTAAGGATAAAGGCCTTGAAAATGAGATATTATAGCCTTTTTAAATTTATCATATTTCTTTATGTCTTAGGTATTTGTGAGGAACCATTTAGTTCAATAAAATTATATAATAATGATAGGGTAGTTTGGGTTATGTTTTACATTAATGATAATAAACTATTGATTATGGTAAGTAGAACAAACAACATAGTTACATTGATTTTATTTTAACTAACATAATTTTTAATAGGACTATTTATAGCATGCAGTTAGTCTTTTGTTTAGTTGAATGAAATTTTTTTTCTCATTTGATTTGAAAATCACAATTGAAATTATTCAAATTTATTTTAGCATCATGTTTTTATGGTTTATCCCAAATTGAAGGAACATACAATTTGATGTTATGTGAATAGATTTGATATATATAATTCACAAAAAAACATGAAGTCACACTAAACCAACTGAATAGAGTATAGACATATAGAGTTGAATATTTTGGGTATTCATAACAAATCATGATATGCAAATAAATTATAATTTTCTATTAATATTTTTGATGTTATGTGAATAGATTTTATTTAAAAAAATAATGTTTTCTTAAAATATATTATGGATGGTACTTGAAAATGGGTAAGAAATTTAGATGTTCCCTTTATTCGGCCTTGCATATCGGGAATAAATGAGAAGGGAGCCTTGTAAAAAATTTATTTTTTCATAAAATAATGATGAAAGGATCTGTATATATGATTTAAAATGTATATATATATTTAAAAATTTATAAAAAATTAATGAATAATTACATAGGTTTTTAGAAGAAGAAATCAAAACCCAAATGAAAAAGGAGGTTCGGGAAGAAAACCCTTAACTTGTGTCCGAATGTGTTCCATAGTTGACCATAATGTCATGGATAATAAAATTAGATCCAATAATTAATTGATTTATAACCCTTTATATATGTTTTATATTCATTATAATTTTATTATGTTTATTTATGGCCTTATTGACGAGTTATATAGTTATATTTCCTTGTTCTCAAGCATTCATTTTCTTGGTTTTCATGATCGGTTTGCTAGTCTATAAGTAATTAAGTTTATGTAAAATTGGTATAATTATCCAGAATTGAATTTTTATGATATTAATTAACATCTAGAATATTGAATTTTTATACAAATAATTTGGTTATATTATATGAGGATGAGTTATTATATAAAACATTAGTGATAATCATTTAGATTATTTTGGTTGTTTTTCAACCATCACAAAATTTTTTTATCATATGAACAAATATTATGTAAATATACTGGTTATAGAACATTAAATAGGTTTTAATACATATATTATGGTCTCTAATTACCATATAAATTGTTTCACTTCCATCCTTGAAGGAGAAATTGAGGAATTAAAATCTGTCATCCATGAAGGTTGGAAATAGGCATCTCACGGATGATGATTTTGTTCTTAAAATGAAAGAGAGATAGAAAAGAGTTTCAGGAAGGATATTCCATTAAAATTATTTCATTAAACTATATATATTAAATTGATGTTATCATTCTCATTGGTATATATGAGGTTAGGAGGGAATAACAAAATGAAATAACATGAAAAGAAATTAAAAGGAAAAGGAAGAGGATTTTACCTCTTTAATACTCCTCCCCGAGAACCTCCTTAAGGGGATATGTTTTGATCTTTTATTAAGACCAAGAGCTGTTGGACATGGTGTAGAGTCTTAGGGAGAGTATTGGGTAGAATTTTGAGAACCTTCAAGTCTTATAGGTGTGAGGAGAAGTGTTGGTGAGGGGTGGTATTTATAGGGGAGTAGAGAGGTGAGTTTTGAATATTTTAATCATTAGTTTGTTATTTGTTCTCAAGACAAGAAACAATGTTGATTCTTGTGACTAAATATATTAAATTTTGTCATGTAATTTCTAAATAATGGTTATTAAATCATACTTACATCAACATTGACTAAAAAATTCATGTATTTAACATTTATTGTAATTTATCTAATATTACTATTCCTAAAAAAATCAAGCATTCTAGAAAAATTCAAAAAATTCAACATAACAATTTTTCAATTAAAATATTCAAAAATTAACTCCAATTTTAAAAAATGAATTTCTAAATATGAGAAATTTATATTTTAATAAAAGGAATCATTTAGTCGAAAAATAAAAATTATAAAATTATAACTAAATTTATAACACTTTGAAAAATTGACTATGTTCTCATAAAGTTATCCAAAAATAATAAGATAAAAAAATGTTAATTTATGAATACATTTTGTGAATATAAATTTTCTTTTAAATTATTTTATGAATTATAAAATTCTAATTAAATATTTATGACTTACAAATGTACCGACACTTAATTATTAATTTGAAAATTATTCATTTACTTATACTATAATATAAATATATGATGCTTTAAATTATAATGTGCCTAAATTTTATTTATAAATTTATGGGTGATATTACTATTCATTAGGATAATTTACTATTCATAAGGCTCAAAATACTATTTCTGAGATCATGTTACTATTTCATTGGCATAGGTTCCTTAAATCCTTGAAATACCTCTTATTTCATTTATAATGTTTTTATTGTTTTGCATAAGTGATTTTATGTGATCTATAATATATAAAATAAACATAAGAAGGAAAATATAGTTTATAGAAGTTTTCCTTATTACATTCTCCCCTCTTACAAATATTGCATCCTCAAAATTTTCTGATTTTCACCCCATAAAAAGATTTTAGTATTTCCTCATCATAAGTTCCTTAGGCTCCCAAGTTGCCTGTTCAATTTTAAGATTTTATAAAAATTACCTTGAGCAACTAAGTCATACGATTCCTCAACACTTATTATTTAGTTTCTCGAATCTTGGTAGGATTTTTATAGTAAGATAAGTCATGTTCCAATTCTATTCCTTCATAAATGAGTACATGTGTTTGGTCTAACATGTACTTCCTTAACAAAGAGATGTGGAACACATTGTGTAATTTAGAATGTCTAGGTGAAATTGAAAAATGATAACCTAATGCCCCAATTCTCTCTATAATTTCAAAAGTTCCCATGTACATATGGCTCAGTTTCCCTTTCTTTTGAAATCTTATAACAACCTTCCATGGAGATACATTCAAGAAAACAAGATCTCCCAATTGAAATTAAAAATACTTCCTTCGATTCTCGACACAACTATTTTCCCAACTTTGAGTTTCTTTGATATGGATTTTAATAAAAAATACATTTTTTTTGTTTCCTTCACAATATTTGGGCCCATAATCTTTTTTTAACCTACTTCATCCCAAAAATTTGGTTTACGACATCAATTTCCATAAAATGCTTTATATGGTTCTATTTGAATAATATAATGAAAAATATTGTTGTTGGAAAACTCCACCAAAGGTAAATAATAATCCCAAATATATTGAATGTCAAGTTAGCATAATCTCAACATGTCTTATAAAGTTTGGACTATCGTTTCTGATTGCCCATAAGTTTTAGGGTGATAATAAGTACTCAAATGAATCTTAGTATCCAATGCTTTCTGAAGACTTTTTCCAAAATTTGGATTTAAATCATAAATCACAATAATACAAAATTTTGAGAGGTTCACAATGAAGTCTTACAACGTCATTACTATAGATCCATGTAAGTTGATCTAGTGGAAAATCCTTCCTTATATCAAGGAAATGTGTAGATTTGGTAAGTTGATGAACAATCATCCATATTAAATCGTTATTTCTTGGAGTTTTTTGTAATCCAGTGACAAAATCCATGATGATATCATCCCATTTCCATGTAGGACTGGGTAGAGGTTGCATGACTCCTATATGAAAATATATTTCAGCCTTAACTTATTGAAATACTATACATATTGATACATAATCAATAGTTTCCCATTTCATATTATCCACCTGAAATGTTCCTTCAATTCTCAATACATATTAGTGCTACCAGGGTGTATAGAAAAAATTTAACTATGAGAATCATCCACTAAATCAATTTTTAGGTCATGTATAGAGGGAACACAAATTTTTTTAAAAAATTTTATAATTCCATCATCATACAAAAAGTCTTTCAACTTCCCATCATTCAAACCTTTAATTTTCTTTTAAATATTCTCGTCATCAGACTGAAAACATTTAATCATTACCAATAATAATGGTTGGGCAACCAATTTCAAAATTAATGATGTTTCACCTTCCTTTATAATTCCCATATCCAATTTTTCTAGATCCAAGTACATAGGGTCTTTATCAATACTCATTTTGTTCAGAACTCCATGATTCTTCCTACTCAACACATCTTCTACCTTATTCTTCTTCCCTAGGAGGCAATGTATTGAAAAATCATTATCATTGAGTAGTTTGAGCCACCCAATTTATCTCTTGTTGAGTTAATTATGTGTGAAGACATATTTAAATCTCCTGTGATCTACATATATCACACATGTTTCTCCATAGAGATAGTGTCTCCATATCTTGTGAGTAAAGATTATAGTTGATAACTTGAGATCATGAGTTAGATAGTTCTGTTCATTAATTTTGAACAATTTTTATGCATATGCAATAACTCTATCATTCTTTATAAGGACGCACCCAATTCCATTCTTTGATGCATCGCTATAAATCACAAATCCACCATTTCTTGATGGTTGAGTCAAGAGAAGATAATTCACTAATACCCTCTTCAATTATTCAAAACATTCTCACATTATTTTTTTAATATGAACTTGAACCCTTTATGAGTTATCTTGGTTAATGGGTTAGAAAATCAGGTGAAGTGGTGAATGAAATGCTGATAATAACCTACCAAATCAATAAAAACATGTACCTCAGAATATTCTATTACAGTAGGTAAATTTTCAATTTTAATATTTCATTCCTTTTACATAGATGATTTTTTCTATTTCTCCAATATAATTCCATTAAGTATATATACTAGTGGTGGATCTAGATAAAAATCAGACGAGAAGGTTTCTGCTCTAATGATAAGGGATTCCACATCCTATACACCAATTGTAATTTCCTTCTATTTTTGCAATATATTTTAACATCATATTTTCAAATCCAGTCTATATTGAGGATTATTTAAAATTCCATCATAGTTATGATGAAATGGTTAAGAACTATAGTATATTTATCTTTCATAAAGAGGACAGACCTACATATATTTATTTCAATGATACTCCCATTTGTAGTTTTGAATGAAAACTCTTTTATTAACTCAAAATTGAAATCTATAATAGTCTTGGAAAACTGGGAAGATATAAAAGAATTCAATAATCCATAATCAAATAAATAATTGTTTATATTTGAGGAAATGATTAATCTACCTTCCACCACAACATTAGAAAAATCATCCTTAGTAGTTCTAAATGCACAATCTTTTCCTTGCTCACTCAGTTGTATTTGTGGAAAGGTTCCTTGATGCTTAAGACAATAATTTTCATAGTGTCCCATCTATTGAAAATTGTAACATTGATCATTTGTAGCTTATTTATCTCCCTAGAAATCATGGTCTTGGTGGATGTTTCCTCAAAACTTGTAACAAACACCCATACGATTCAAGAAAGTACCACAACGTTTCTTCCCACAATTACTGCAGGATAAAAAATCAACTCTTACCTTCTTCTCATTTTACTCATTTCCTTTTCCAAAGTGTTCAGAATCCCTCTTCTTCACATAATTTAATTTAAATTCATAATCCTTAGAGAATTATTTTTCTATATTGATAGAACATGATACTATATCTTCATATGATGAGAAATTTTGGGATACCAGTTTCCTTCATAGGAATGTATTTAAACCATTAAATAATCGATCAAACTTGCTCCATGGATTACCTATGTAGTACAAAAAATTCCATGATATCCTTGTAATGTTGGATTCATACTTCACAATGTTTTCATCCTCTTTATGATGTAGACTCATGAATTATCTCTCCATATCTGCTCGTTGTTCATGGGGAAATTATTTTTCTTGGAAAATTTCCTTCAAATCCCACCATTCCATATTTCTAATTTATTCCTCCCCATTTGTGTTATGAATTAATGACCACCATTGGTTTTCTTCTTCTGATAGACTATAATCTACCATGACAACCTTCTCCATTTCATTACTTCCCAAAGTGCGAAATATATTCTATAAGGAACTTATCCACTACTTTGCAAAAAATGGGTACATCGTCCAATTAAATGATGGAGGCAGTTATCACAAAAATGCGATCTAACATTTATCCTTCACATTTTGGATCATAATACTCTATATAGGTAAGGTTATTGTTCATAACCGGAGTCAACTATCCCAATGTAGTTATTAGTTACTTATCAGTAGTCGCAACTCCAATACTGGAATCATTATCTTATATAGAAGGGAAATCCCTACATGGGATACATTCATTGATACAGTTTCCATTCCTTCCACGAGGTTCCATTTCTAAATAATGGAATACAGTAGATTAGGTTATGATTCATAATGTATAATCTGAAAATAAAAATTTTTTTAACATAAAATGAAATTCTAGGCATATTTATTCTCATAATATTAAACTTGATTTCAATTGGAACATATTTACTTTTAAATAATTAATAATGATTTGTAAATAAAATGTGACTTATACAAAAAATATCACCCAGGAGTGTTAAACCAGGTGCCCAGTAAGGCCGATTTTCATTTACCACATTACCCCGAGTTAGGACCTAGACACCTTGTTGGAGTTGTTACCCCTATTTTAATCTACGCCATAACCATGCCCACTTGTTGTATCCAAACCAGGATGTATTTCTAGGAAAATAAAAACAACCTCTACCTTACTAAAATTATAGGATGTTCTTATATTCTTGTCCTCAATGTATATCAAGGGTTATATTCCCTAATCTCAATTTTCTAAATCTAGTTTCCAATGTTTTTACAAAAACTACTTTGATACCAACTGTAGAGGCCCTGACCCCAGCTTCCTAGAGTTTGTACATTACATCATTACATTGGCATAATAAAAAATGAAGTTGTATCCTAACGAACCGAATAGTTTTTAGTTATGGAAAATTAGATACAAACATAAGTTTTACATTACAACATTGAAAAGAAAAAAAATATAGATATTCCAATGGAAGCATCCATAACTCCTAGATTTTCCCTGTAAGTCATTCATAATTTTAATCTTCACAACCAAGAAAAAAATATAAGAAAGGGGTGATCTCAGATGCTCAGTAAGGGTATGTAATATAAAATAAGCATCATTATAAGGCATTGTGAATAACTAAAAGTAAACATTTCATTAAAACATATCCTTGGTCATAAAATAGAAGGAATAAGAGCTCCTTAAATAATTCCATAATAAAACATATCCATGAATATTATACTAGAAGAATAATAACATGGACTACCAATTACTAGTTTCATAATGAGGGAATTCATAATTCCAGACATCATAAACATACCATCAAGGCCTCATCAAAGACACCATACATAATGGATAAAAACCAAATCTAGTTTGGATCATGATACCTACCAATGCATTGAGGGGATATAGTGGGCCCCAAACATAATGTAATAAGTCCAATTAAATCCTAATTTGAATGGGGAAAACATAAAAAATATATAAAAATTAAATTTAAATAACATTCCCCAATAGGTAAACATAATCACTAACCATTCTGATTAGTATAGTGAATGATATCAAGATAGCACATCCAGAGTCAAAATGATCATAAACCATTTTATAAAATATGGTGGATAAAAAAATAAGTGATAAACCTCAATAAAGAATGAAATTTAATAGAGGAATTAAAATATATGAAAATACTCTAATAAAATCATCTATTAATGCTTGAGAGAAATAACCTTTTTTACTTTGAAAAGAATATTTCTTTTGGAAAATTCATTTTTATCTGTCATGATTGTATATACAAAACTATAAATGAAAAAATTTAGTTTTTCATGAAAAAATTAGGGATTTTAGAAAAATAATGGTGATGAAAATAGATTTTGTATGGTATGATAAAATGGGAAAAAAATCGAGAGTTCGCTTTAATCGGGCTTGCGTATCAGAAAAAAATGAGATGGTAACCTTATAAAACATTTCTTCAACCACAAAAGAATGATGATATGATTTGGATATAGGATTTTAGAACATATATATATATATATAAATAAATAAATATATATATAAATATATATTTTTATAATAATTATATAAAATTAATTAGGAATTACATTGATGTATATAGTAAGAAAGCATAACAAAAATGAAAATGGAGGTTTGAGAAGAGAACCCTTACATTGTTTCTGAATGTGTTCTGAACATGATCTTAATTTCCTTGATAATCAATTTAAATATAATATTTAATTTCGTAATAAAATATTAAATATTTTTTAGATTCATTATATTTTTATTAAGTTCATTTTTGGCCTTATTGATGAGTTATAGAGTATAATTTCATCGTTCATGAACATTCATTTTCCTAGTTTTCATGATCAGTTCTCTTGTCTATAAGTAATGATATTCCTGTAAAATGGGTATATATCTCCATAATTGAATTTATATGATAATAGTGAACATAATAAATATTTAATGGTTATATAATTAATTTGGTTATATTTTATGAGGATGTTTCATTAGATAAAACATTGTTGATAATCATTTAGATTATTTTGGTAGTTTTTCAATCATCACAAACTAGTTTTTCTGTATGAATTAATATTAAGTAAATTTATTTGTTATAGAACATTAAATTTGATTTAATACATATAATGGTCTATTTTGAAAATAAAAATGGTTTCATTACCATCATTTAAGGATAAATTGAAGAAGAAAAATCCCATGTCCACAAAGGTTGTAAATTGGAACCTCATGGATGATGATTCATTTTTAAAATGAAATAGAGAGAGAAAGGAGTTTGAGGAAGGATATTACATTAACATGATATAATTTTAGTATATAGATTATATCAATGTTATCATGATAATTTTGACATGGGAGGTGGGGATAGAATAATAAAAGAAAATAACTTGAAAATAATTTAAAAGGAAAAGGAAGTGGATTTTACCTCTTTAATACTCCTCCTTGAGAACCTCCTTAAAGGGATTAGTATTGATACTTTGTTAAGAAAAAGAGATCTTGGATGTGGGGGAGATTCTTGGGTAGAGTACTTGAAATAAATTTGACAAGATTTAAGGCTTATAGGTGTAACACCCGATATTTTTATGAGAAATATTTTGTTTTTATGTTATATACACCATCAAAGTAAACTTTCACTACACATAACAGTAGCTTCGATTGCTTTACACGCAACCTCAGCCTTCCTCGATAGATTGCGTTGTACGCAACACCGAGTTTTACTAAACAATGATATGCTATTAAAATATTATTAAAACTAGCCATTACGAATAGTAATACCCACTTTTTGAAATTTTTTAATTTTTATTTTTCAAAACGGACTTCATTTTTGGATTCGGAATATCGAATTTAGCATAGGGTGAAATTTTGGTATTTTTCTGAAAACTTTCAATTTTTGATGAATAGTGAGAACACTGGGTTACTATTTAAAAACCGACATTTTATTTAAATAATAATTTATTTTATTATAATTTATATTAGGTAAAAATTGATACATAATACCTATATAAGTTCAATGAAATTCCTTGGAGTCATTTTATAATAATTTTAGATATATAAAAATTTTATTGAACTTTTCACCGTCTTTTACCCACCTCATAGGAGAATTTCCAAATTCACATAAAACTTAATTTTACCGCTTCTATGAGTGGAATTTCGAAAATCCAAGAGACATGGTTAATATCAGGGACTAAAATGTGGTTTAATGAGATGAAAATAATTTTTGGTGAATAGTAACTTTTTACTTTTTTTACCACGGTTAATAGTAACTAGGGTAATTAAGGGTAAAAATGATATTATTATTACCATAACACAAGTCCTAATTCTATTGGATAAGTGTAATTCGACCAAAAACAACCTTAGGAATAAAATATGACCATTTAGGTACACTTGGATTAGATTAGGACATTTATTATTAATTTATTTAAAGAAGGGTTAAAATAGTTAAAATCAAAGTTTAATAACTAAATCATTTTTATTATAGGGTTATACATAAGATAAATTAGAATATAAATATTAATTAGAAAGCTAAAAATATTTCTTACATAATGGTATTTTATTTATAGTTTTTAGACAATAAATAATTTAATTTATTTATGACAGAATGATGATGCAGTAATTATCTTATTAATGAAATATTGACATAATTGATGTTATAAATACCCAAATAAATGTAATTTCAGACTTTTTATGAATTCCAATAATTTTATATATTAATATGAAATGTTAGTATTGATTTAATTAACTGTTTTTGAACTAAGCTTTATGTTATGATTTTCACAAAAATCCATTACCAAATAGTGTCAAAATTGACATAAAATAGTTTTTAAAACAAATATTATATTATTAGTTGTTATTATATTCCTAAAAATCTAAGGTTAGGCCAAATTACTTAGATATGGTTATATATATTAATAATAAACAACGTGGGGTTCGTTTGTCTTGTTATAGTAAGTTTATTAACCTTATAGTGTAAGAAAACAAGAAGACACGGTAAAAGTAAAATTATTTAACTTAAAGTTAAATCTAAATGATAAGGTTAAAATAGAAACCTAAACATGTCTAAATTATATTGGATGAGAGTATTTCAACCCATACCCACCTTAGCTTTGAAATAAATAAATTTGGAGCTATTTAAAACCGAATATGACTTTATAATAAAATAATATTTTTAGTTTTTCCAATGGTGCCCCTCTCCTCCCTTAGAAAATGGCACCTCCTCCCTCTCTTCCTCACACCACATTGAGCCTTCAAGCTCGGCCAACCCCTACCAATTTCTCCTCTACAGTTCCCGAGAAACATACTAGAGGTCTTGGTCTTCTTCAAAGACCAATTGTAGTTCCCTAAAAGGAGGTCTCAAAGTGGCGCTTCAAAGAAGAGGAGGTTCAAACACTTATGATGCAAATCAGACCTAAGGTAAAGGACAATCTCGCAATCTCAATTTTTATCCAAGATTGTTTATACATCAGAATTTAATGGGGAATATTTATCATCCAAATCCATGTTTCCTCAATATTTAATATTATTTATATCCTCCTATAATTTTTTGAATCCAATTTTACCCTTCGGTGACTTTTTAGTAAAAGATATGAAAGGAATCTTTTGGCGTTTTTTGTATGAGGTACTTTTTGACTTTTCCAACAAAAGTACGAGAAGAATGTTTTTTTAAACTTATACAGCTTGAATGTATTTTTAAAACATTATTTCCAAGAAGTTTCCTTTACAAGTTTTCAATTTTATTTTTAATCAACTTCTTTTAGTTTAAAATTGTATGACATGTTAAGAAAGGAAATGTTTTTTGAAGTAGAAAGGATATTTTCCTCAAGAATGGAGTTCAAGTGTTTTATCAAAAGTATTTTCCATCTAAGATAATATAGGGTTCTGTTTCTATCCATATTATTACATTGATTTGATTATGTTGTGATGAAATTATTTTTATGAATTCCTTTATATTATATGAATTGTTTTATGATGTCACGATGTTTAAGAATCCCATTTTTATTACATGGGTTATGCAATGATGAATGATTTATGATTTTTTGGAACACATAAGAATGGTATCATTATGAGATGGGTGGGACCTATATCACCCTCCAATTAATTGGTTAAAGGTTTATATCTCATGAGATAGACATGGTTGGAACGGAAAGTTAAACTGGTTTAGTGAAACAGGACTGAAACGATGAGTGAACTCGGTTCAGAAATGGACTTTGTCCGCTAAGATTGTCTTGGCTATGTGTCTTGACTACTACGAAATTATTCTCTATGATTATGTGTGTATGCCACAATGTTTCATGTTTTATGTTATGATTATTGGGATTACATTTCACTACTATGATTTATCCCATGTTATGAAATTATGATTTCTTTTCTAGGTTAAGATTTCCAAAATGTTATGTTCTTATGAATATGATGTAATTGATATTTCTTTTGTTTACCCTTACTGAGCATTTCAGCTCACCCTTTTGTATGTTTTCTTTCCCCCGATCAGGAAGAAGGATATTAAGTAAGATATTCCAAAAGGGACTATAGATATGATGAAATAAATGGGAGATAGTGTAGATGCTTTATGAAACATTTGTTTATGTTTCCCAGTTTCTAAAGACACTATACCTATACGGTCCTTTCATGGTTTTGTTATATGTTGTAATAAGTATGCTTCAATTTTCAAGTATTGACCATGTGTGTAACGTATGGGTCGTTATAGTTGGTATCAGAGTAAAGGTATAATCAAACTTTGGAATCTAGGATGTGAAAGCCTTAGTAAGAACCTTGAGGATAAGTCTAAGCATAGAACACAATCTTAGTTTTTTAAAAATTTCCATGAACAACCTATGATAAGACCTTAAGTGTGAAATTTTATTCTTGATTATGTGGTTTTCCTATTATAATTAGTGTTGATCACACTTTTTTTCTTGGTTTTAGTCAATGGATGGACCCCGAAGGAACCGTGTTAATGCGGAATGCGAAGGGCAATGCAATGATTATCCCCCTGAGCAACCAAACGTTATGGGAGCTAGAATACAAAATCTTGTTGCAATGCTCACACAACTTTCTCAAGCTATGAATCATACAAGAAATCCAAACAAGAAAAAGAAGGAGCAACATTCTGTTGAATCCTTCATTAGGAAGCGTCCACCTTCATTCAGTGGGTCCTCTGATCCATTAGTAGATGAACAATGGATCAGTACCACTAAAAAGATATTTTCTGTTTTCAATGTTATGAACATGATAAAGTTATCGTAGCAGTGTATTGTTTGGAAGGTGATGCTGATCAATGGTGGAATCTTATTAAGAATACGAGGCAAAGGGATGAAATTGAGTCTATGGAATGGGATGAGTTCAAGAACATATATTTCAATATGTACTTCCCTCGTATTCTTCAAACAAATATGGAGAAGGAGTTTCTTGAACTAAAGCAAAAGGATGAAGAATCTGTTGGTACCTACAAAGAAAAATTTACAAGACTTGAAAGGTACGCTTCTGGGATTATTATCCAACCCGAGAGTAAGATCGATCAATTCTTTAGTGGCTTAAAACCAAGTCTTCGAATGGCATTAGCCATAAGAGACTTCAATAGCTACGAGGAAATAATTCGATGTGCTCTCAAAGTTGAGATGGTGATTGGAGTAACCCATCAGTCATATGGGTTTGATGAGAAGAGGATAATGGAATTCAAAGGAAAATATAAAGAGAACACTGAAAAGTAGATGATCTTTCCCTTATGCTCAAAGTGTGGATTGAAACATGGAGGGAGTTGTCTTAAAGGGAAAAGTAATTGTTTCAAATGTGGAAAGGAAGGTCATCAGGGATTTGAATGCCGCAATGATGGGAAGAAGATGTCTAGTGATGCGAACAATGAAAAGTCTACACAGAGTGAACCTCCTACACTTCAATGTTACAAGTGAAAGAAAATGGGGCATTATACCAATCAATGCCCTAAGCCAAGGGTTGTTGATGATGATCAACGTCAACAAACTCTTAAGGCTAAATAAAAAAGGAAAGTGACATGCAATTTCTATCAACGATGTGGAGTACGATAACGATGTGGTGAAAGGTACACTTACCATCCAATCTAAAGTAGAAAATGTTTTATTTGATTTTGGATCCACACACTCTTTTATTTCTAAAGAATTTTCTAAGGGTATCACCGTATTACCTCAATAATTAGCTGTTGAGTTAGCTCTGACAACCCCTAATGGCACAATAGTCGCATCAAAAGTTTATAATTCTTCTCCGATTGAAGTTTGTGGGAAAGTGCTTCCTGCAAATCTTGTGATCCTTCTTATAGTGGAATTTGATGTGATTCTTGGAATGGATTGAGTTTCTCTATATGGAGCTCATATCAATTTCCAAAGAAGGAAAGTCACATTTCATATTCCAGATCAATCTATGATCGTCTATCGATGCAAGGATGAACATAACCTTCCAGTGGAAATTTATTCAATCTTATGGGTCTTGATTTCCACTAAATGAACGTTATTTATCTTAAATGGTTGGAGAGAAACTCACAATTAAGAATATTCCCATTGTACGAGAGTTTGGTGATGTCTTTCCAGAGTAATTGTCGGGTCTTCCACCAAATCATGAAGTAGAGTTTTCAATAGAACTTGTACCGGGTGCTTTGCCTATTTCAAAGAAACCTTATAGAATGGCCCCAATTGAGTTGCATGAATTAAAGAAGTAACTCCCAGAGAATCTTGATAAGGGATTCATACGACCTAGTGCGTCACCTTGGGGAGCACCAGTTCTGTTTGTTAAGAAGAAATATGGATCAATGAGACTCTGCATTGATTATTGAGAACTTAACAAGATCACTATCAAGAACAAATATCCCCTCCCGGGCATTGATGACTTATTTGACCAACTACGCGGAGCTCAATACTTTTCCAAGATTGATTTTCGTTCATGGTATCATCAATGAAGGGTCAAAAGGGAGGATATACCAAAGATGGATTTTCGTACAAGGTATGAGCACTATGAATTTATAGTAATGCCATTGGGTCTTACTAATTCCCCTGCTATCTTCATGGATCTGATGAATAGAGTCTTTAGAGACTATCTTGATCAGTTTGTGGTAGTCTTTATAGATGATATTCTTGTCTATTCAAAGGGCAAGGAAGAACATGAAGATCACTTCAGAATTGCATTGAAGACCCTGATAAAGGAGAAGATTTATGCCAAATTTACCAAGTGTGAATTTTGGCTTCAAAAAGTTGCATTTTTGGGTCACATAATCTCAAAAGAGGGGATATCTGTGGATCCAGCAAAAACAGAGGTTATCGAAAGATGGTCGAGACAAACAACAGTCACTGAGATCAGATGTTTTCTTGGTTTGGATGGATATTATCGAGGTTTTGTAAAAGATTTTTCATGATTATCTAATCCAATTACCAGGTTGACTCGGAAAGGATTTAAGTTTGTTTGGACAGAGGAATGTCAAGAGAGTTTCAAGGAGTTAAAAAGAAGGTAATCTAGTGCACCTGTACTCACACTGCCTTGTAGTGGAGAAAGGTTTGTGATCTACAGTGATGAATCCAAGAAGGGAATGGGGTGTGTTCTCATGCAAAACGATATGGTGATAGATTATGCCTCACGATAGTTGAAAATCCATTAGAAAAATTACCCAACTCATGATTTGGAGTAAGCTACGGTAATATTTGCATTAAATATTTGGAGGAATTATCTTTATGGAGAACGGTGTGACATTTATACTGATCATAAAAGTTTAAAGTATATTTTCACATAAAAGGAGATGAATATGCGCCAAAGAAGATGGTTGGAGCTGATTAAGGATTACGACTGCTCAATTCATTACCGCCCTGGGAAAGCAAACAAGGTGGTAGGTGAATTAAGTTGACAAGACCATGCTAGCTTATCCATGATGAGGATCACAAAAGATCCAATATTTATGGATTTACAAAGGATGGATCTTGGAATTATAATGGAAGGGGAAAAATATTATCTTTCTCAAATGAATGTTCAACCATATATTAACGTGAAGATTAAAGAGGCATAGAAAGAAGATGTAGAGTTACAAAAGAAGGTGAGAAATGTTCCTAAATTCAACCTTGATTGTGATGGGATAATAAGATTCAAGAATCGGGTTTGTGTTCCTCCCATCCTAGAATTAAAGAAGGAGCTGCTGGATGGGGCTCATAGTTCTTCATTCTCTATTAATCCTGGAAGCACGAAGATGTATAGGGACCTGAAAGAGTACTTCTGGTGGGATGGAATGAAAAGATATATTACTGAATTTGTCTTTTGATGCTTGGTTTGTCAGCAAGTTAAAGCTGAGAGACAGAAGTCTAAGGGGATGTTACAACCATTAGCCAAACCCGAATGGAAATGGGAAAACATCACTATGGAATTTGTCACCGGACTTCCTAAAACATCCAAAGGAAATAATGCTATCTGGGTCATAGTTGATCGTCTTACAAAGTCTGCACACTTTATTTCTATTAGAGAGGATTTCTCTCTAGATTAGCTTGATAGGATATATGTAAAGGAAGTGGTAATATTTCATGGAGTACCAATTTCTATTATATCTGATCAGGATCCGAGGTTTACCTCAATGCTCTGGAAAAGTCTTCAGCATACTCTGGATACAGAGTTGAGTTTCAGCACTGCTTATCATCCTCAGACTGACGGTCAGTCTGATAGGACAAAAACTCTAGAAGATATATTGAGAGCTTGCTCTATTGATTAAAAAGGTGGTTGGGATCAACACCTCCCTTTGGTGGAACTTTCTTATAATAATAGCTTTAAATCCAGTATTCAGATAGATCCTTATGAAGCTCTCTATGGAAAGAAATTCAGGACTCCAACTTGCTGGGATGAAGTTGGGGAAATAAAGCTATTAGGACTGGATATTGTTGATGAGATGGAAGAAAAGGTCTGATCTATTCAACAACACATTAGAGCTCCTCAGAGTCGACAAAAAAGTTATGCTGACAATCGAAGAAAAGACCTAGAGTTTGAAGTGGGTGATAAAGTGTTCTTACGAATATCTCCTTGGAAGAGAGTAATGAGATTTGGAAATAAGGGAAAGCTGAGCCCTAGGTATATCGGTCCTTTCGAAATACTGGATTGTGTTGGGAAGGTAGCTTACCGATTGGCACTTCCACCGAATTTCTCCCAAGTTCATGATGTGTTCCATGTATCTCTCCTGAGAAAGTACATAGCTAATCCTTCACATTTACTCATCTCAGAAGTTGTACCACTAGAGCAAGATATTTCTTATGAAGAACAGCCGATAGAGATTCTGGATCGTAGCGAAAAAGTCCTACGGAACAAGACCACTCGCTTGGTGAAAGTTTTATAGAGGAACCACCAATTAGAAAAAGCTACATGGTAACTTTAGGATATGATGAGGGAGAGGTATCCTCAACAGTTGTTACAAAGTGACGAATTTCGAGGGCGAAATTTATTTTAAGGGGGTAGAATGTAACACCCGAGGCTTTTATGAGAAATATTTTGTTTTTAGGTTATATAAATCGTCAAAGGAATCCTTCACTACACACAACACTAGCTTGTCTTGCTTTACACGCAACAGCGGCCTTCCTCGATAGCTTACATTGTATGCAATACCGAGTTTCATTAAACAACGATATGCTATTAAAATATTATTAAAACTACCCATTACGAATAGTAATACCCACTTTTGGAAATTTTTAAATTTTTATTTTTCAAAACAGACTTCATTTTTGGATTTGGAATATCGAATTTATCCTAGGGTGAAATTTTGGTATTTTTCTAAAAACATTCAATTTTTGATGAATAATGAAAGCACTGGGTTACTATTTAGAAACCGACATTTTATTTAAATAATTATTTATTTTATTTAATTTTATTTTATGTCAAAATTAATACATAATACCTATATAAGTTCAATTCAATTCATTGGAGTCATTTTATAATAATTTTAGATATATAAAAATTTTATTGAACTTTTCACCGTCTTTTACCCACCTCCTAGGAGAATTTCCAAATTCAAATAAAACATAATTTTACCGCTTCTGTGAGTGGAATTTTGAAAATACAAGAGACAAAATTACTATCAAGGACTAAAATGTGGTTGAATGAGATGAAAATAATTTTTGGTGAATAGTAACTTTTTACTTTTTTTACCACGGTTAAAAGTAAATAGGGTAATTAAGGGTAAAAATGATATTATTATTACCCTAACACATGTCCTAATTCTATTGGATAAGTGTAATTCATCCACAAACAACCTTAGGAATAAAATATGACCATTTAGGTCCTCTTGGATTAGATTAGGACATTTATTATTAATTTATTTAAAGAAGGGTTCAAATAGTTAAAATCAAAGTTTAATAAATAAATCATTTTTAATATATGGTTATACATAAGATAAACTAGACTATAAATATTCATTATAAATATAGAAAGATTTCCTACATAATGGTATTTTATTTATAATTTTTAGACAATAAATAATTTAATTTATTTATGACACAATGATGATGCAGTAATTATCTTACTAATGAAATATTAACATAATTGATGTTATAAATACCCAAATAAATGTAATTTGAGACTTTTTATGAATTCCAATAATTTTATATATTAATATGACATGTTAGTAATGATTTAATTAACCGTTTTTGAACTCATATTTATGTTATTATTTTCACAAAAATTAATTACCAAATAGTGTCAAAATTGACATAAAATAGTTTTTAAAAAAAATATTATATTATTAATTGTTATTTTATTCCTAAAAATCTAATGTTCGGCCAAATGACTTATATAAGGATATATATATTAATAATAAACAACTTGGGGTTCGTTTGGTGTGTTATAGTAATTTTATTAACCTTATATTGTATGAAAACAAGAAGACACGGTGAAAGTAAAATTATTTAACTTAAAGTTAAATCTAAATGATAAGGTTAAAATAGAAACCTAAACTTGTCTAAATTATATTGGATGAGAGGATTTCGACCCATCCCCACATTAGATTCAAAATAAATCAATTTGGAGCTATTTAAAACCGAATATGACTTTATAATAAAATAATATTTTTTGTTTTTCCAAAGGTGCCCCTCTCCTCCCTTATAAAAGGGAACCTCATCCCTCTCTTCCTCACACCAGTTTGAGCCTTCAAGCTCAGCCAAAACCTTCCAGTTTCTCCACTCCACTTCCCTAGAAACATCCAAGAGGTCCTGTTCTTCTTCAAAGACCAATTTTAGTGCCCTAAAAGGAGGTCTCAATGAGGCGCTTCAAAGAAGAGGAGGTTCGGACACATACAAAGCAAATCAGATCTAAGGTAAGGGACAATCTCGAAATCTCAATTTTTATCCGAGATTCTTTATACATCAAAATTTACTGGGGAATATTTATCATCCACATCCATGTCTCCACAATATGTAATATTATTTATATCCTCCTAGAATTGTTTAAATCCAATTTTACCCTTCGGTGAGTTTTTAGTAAAAGATATGAAAGGAATATTTTGTCGTTTTTCATATGAGGTACTTTTTGGCTTTTCCTACAAAAGTATGAGAAGAATGTTTTTTTAACTTATACAGCATGAATGGATTTTTAAAAAATTATTTCCAATAATCTTCCTTTACAAGTTTTCAAGTTTATTTTTAATCAAAATCTTTTAGTTTAAAATTGTATGGCATGTTAAGAAAAGAAAAAATGTTTTTGAAGTAGAAAGGATTTTTTCCTCAAGAATGGAGTTCAAGTGTTTTATCAAAAGTATTTTACATCTAAGATAATATAGGGTTCTGTTTCTATCCCTATTATTACATTGATTTGATTATGTTGTGATGGAATTATTTTTATGAATTCCTTTATCTTATATGAATTGTATTTTGATGTCATGATGTTTAAGAATCCCATTTTTATTACATGGGTTATGCAATGATTTATGATTTATGATTTTGTGAAACACATAATAATGATATAATTATGAGATGGGTGGGACCTATATCTCCCTCCAATGCATTGGGTAAAGATTTATATCTCCTGAGATAGAGATGGCTGGAATGGCAGGTTAAACCGGTTCAGTGAAACAGGACTGAAACGAGGAGTGAACTCAGTTCAGAAATGGACTTTGTCCGCTAAGATAGTCTTGGATATGAGTCTTGACTACTAAGAAATGATTCTCTATGATTATTTGTGTATGAAAAAAAGTTTCATGTTTTAAGTTATGATTATTTGGATTACATTTCATAACTATGATTTATTCCATGTTATGAAATTATAATTTCTTTTACAGGTTAAGATTTCCAAAATGTTATGTTCTTATGAATATGATGTAATTGATATTTCTTTTGTTTACCCTTACTGAGCATTTGATCTCATCCTTTTGTATGTTTTCTTTCCCCAGGTCAGGAAGAAGGATATTAAGTACGATATGCTAAAATGGACTATAGATATAATGAAATAAATGGGAGAGAGTGTAGATACTTTATGAACCAGTTGTTTATGTTTCCCAGTTTATAAAGACGCTATACCTATAAGGTCCCTTCATGGTTTTGTTATATGTTGTAATAAGTATGCTTAAATTTGGAAGTATTAACCATGTATGTAAAGTATGGGTCATTATAATAGGTTTGAGAATAAGTGGTGGTGAGGGGTGGTATTTATTCCGGAGGAGAGGGGTGATTTTTGAAGATTTTAATCACTAGTTTATTATTTTGGATCAAGATAAGAAATACAGTTGATTATTGTGACTACATATAGTAACTAGTTCATTTGAGTTCTAACTATAGGTGATTACGTCAACCTTACATAAACAATGACAAAAAAATTCATGTATTTAACATTTAGCGTAAATTATCGTATTTTACTATTCCTCAAACCTTCAAGTATTTTAGAAAAATCCCAAAAATTAAAACTAAACAGCTTTTGACATATATAATTGAAAAATTAAATTTATTTTATGAAAGTAATTTTATAAATATGATAAATTTAATTTATAATTAAAATCATCATTTACTCGAAAAATACAAATTTAAAAATTATAACTGATTTTATAACAGTTTCAAAAATTAACTAAGGTCAAATAAAATTATCATAAAATCATAAGACAAAAAAATTAAATTCATGACTATATTTTATTAAAAAAAAATTTCTTTTGAACCATTTCATTAATTTTAATATTGTAACTAAATATTTAGGACTTACAAAAATACAAACACTTAATTTTTAGTTTTAAAAATATTCATTTACTTATACTTGGATATAATTATATGATAATTTATTTTATAATGTGCATAAATTTTATTTATAATATTATGGGTGATGTTACTATTCATTAGCCCAATTTTCTATTCCTATGGGTCATATTTCATATTTCAAAGGATACATTACTATTTCTTTGGAATAGGTTCATTAAATTCTAGAAATACCTCTTATTTTATTCATTCATCATTTATAAAGTTATAATTGTGTTTTATAAGTGATTTTATGTGATATATACTGTATGAAATAAACATAAGAATGGAAATAAAAATTATATAATTACAGTTCATTAAAAATAAAAATTTATTTGATTCTTGTATTTATATTAGATGTTTAGTAAGAAAAAGTTCATTATTCGATTCATCCTATTTTCTTTTATTGTTGTTATGAGAGAGTCAATGGAGAAGGTGGGTGATATTTATTTCTGATTTTCCTTGTTTGATTAGAAATTTATATCTTTATATCTGAATGTATAGGGATAATAAAATCCAATACCTATGGATAAAATATGGATTAATTTCCCTTGAAACACACCTCAATATGACAAGGGTTTGGAAGAATTTTTACATTAGAAACTGAAAACCGATCTGTTGATGGTAGAATAAAATATCCATGTCCTGATTATAAATTCAAGCAATGGTTGAGTAGAAATGAATTATATGAGAATTTAATATTGAAATAGTTCTTGATCGATATGTATGTTGTATTTGGCCTGGTGAATCAAATGTTATGGAAAGTTAAAACAATGACTATATTATCAATGAAAAATAATGTGACCTGGCAAAGGAGAATTCTGGTCTAAATTTCCTAAAGGACACATTTTGTTTTTCAGAATAAAATTTCCAGGATTTCAATAGATTAATAGGACCATTAGTTGATCCTGAGTAGGTTATTATTTATCATAACTTTAGTGAAAAATTAATGATATTTATGAATTAGTTGAAGACAGACAATAAGAACGATATGAAGGGTGTGACAAGTGTTTGAAGTTGTCTTTTATACTAAAGTTATATCATATCATGTGTCTCTATGGAATTACTAAAAAATAAATTTATATGATTTTAGAGTTGCCTCATGATGCATTTAGTGAAGTTTAGATCCCAACATCTTTCTATGAGATGATGAAATTCATAAAAAAAATTGGACCTAATTATAAAAAGATACATTCATGCCCTAATGATTTCTTGATTTACTAGGGACAAGTGTTTGATAATGAATAATGTGCAAGATGTCATACAAGAAGATGTAAGTTAATGAACAAAAGTGAGAGTATAAATCAATGAAACCCCAGTAAGAAATGAAAGAATAAAAATCCTAAAAAGTTATTACATGAATTTCCTCTGAAACTACACTTGTAAAGATTATTCATGTCGTCTAATAATGTAGACAACATGAAATGGCATGATCAATATAGTAATGATGGATTTATGAGATATCTAAAAGATTCAACATCATGAAATTTGTTTTATTCAATATATCTATATTTTTCTTCAGATCCTATGAATGAATGTTTGGGATTGACTTCTGATGGTTTTAGCCCTTTTGGTACTTTAAGTATCAGTTATAGAATTTGGCCAGTTGTTTTGATCCACTATAATCTACCTCCATGGATGTGTATGAATGAGACTTCTTTCATAATTTCAATTGTTATTTTTGGAATTAAAATTCATGTAAATGAAATTGATGTATACCTTCAACCTCTAACTAAATAATTTCTAGAATTGAGGGATGACGGAGTGGAACCATATGATTCTTCAATGAGACAACTATATAAAATGTTTGATGATTTAATATGGAAAATTAGTGACTTTAATGGACTAGTAAATTTATCTAGTTGGAACACTCATACTGGTTTGGCTTGTCCAATTTTTAATTTTGATTTTGAACCACAATGATGACCTCATAGTAGAAATTTTTTTATGTGTCATCGTCAATTTCTTGATACATCTCATAAATTCAGGATTAACAAGAAATGATTAAATAGAGATATTGAAATGATAAAGTCACGAAATGTGTTATCTAGTTCATACATCTTGGGACAATTAATGAACGTCGCTGAAGAATATGGAAAATGTCCTCAGTTTATAGAAGGGAGTAAAGGGTCTGAGGTACAATATCCGAAGAATCCAAAATGCAACAATGGAAGAAAAATAGAATATTTTTCAAACTTCCTTGATGGGAGTTTAATTTGATATGTAATAATATTTATATAATGAATATTGAGAATAATATATATGAAAATGTAATTTTTATTGTGCTTAATGATATTGGTAAATCGAAGGATCACCTTAATGCTCCTAAGGATTTGGAAAAAATGAATATAAACAATGGTTTTCGAGAAAATGGGAATGAAAAGTATCCTTAGCCTAATTTTAAAATGATAAATCATGAGAAATTTTTATTCCTTCTAACATTAATGAATATAAAAGTTCCATATGGATATTCAAGTAATATATCAAGGTGTGTTGACTTAAAAGATTAAAAGATACATTTATTGAAATGTCACGACTCACAAATTTTGGTAGAGAAGTTGTTGCTGTTGGATTTGCAAAATACTTTACCAGAAAAAGTAATTGTTGTTCTAGTTGAGTTTTGTACATTTTTCAAAGAACATTGTTGAAAAAATATAATTCCAACCGATCTTGATAAACATCAATAATGAATTGTTTTGAAACTATATCATTTGGAGATGTTATTTCCTCCTTCATTATTTACATTCATGATTCATTTTCCTATTCATTTGGTTGATGAAGCTAAAAATGGATGAGTTATAAAATAACAATGGATATATCCAATTGAGAGGTATGTGGATATATTTTTATTTTCATTAGTGAATTTTATTTTATGAAACTATTGTGTAATTTTTTTAATATGTTTATTATGTTTTTCATCACGTACCCAGGTAATTAGAATTCATATTTTAGGAATAAAACTCAACCAGAAGGCTCTATTGATGAAGTTTACATATCTTAAGAGTGCTTGACCATCTATTATTGGTATTTGGATGATATTGAGACTTTATTTAATCATATTGGGCATACTAATGACATATTCACTAATTATATTTCTAAAAATTAGTCATCGGTACTTCCCACTATTGGACGACCAAGGGGAAAGGGGTCAAATTTTACATTGGATGAATTAGATTTTCTACAATAACATAGATATGTTCTACTAAATAGTGTTATTATAGATCATTTATTGAATAATTGGGACTATAAAAAAAGTGGTGACTAAGGGGTCGAGCTCAAAATGAGCTGTAATTAATAAAATAATTTAATAACGAGTTTGTTGAATGGTTCACCCATTGTATAAGTATATAATGATATTCATTTTATTTACATGTAGTTATTTTTCCATGTAAAAAATAATAGCTTATGTTTTTTTATAGATAATTAATGTTGAAATTTGCGCTGAAATATCGAATGATTTGAAGTTTTTGCCTTGAGATCCTCTAAGGTAGTCTAAGAGGTTCGATTCCTAAAATATTCATGGCTTCAGGATTCATACAATTTATAAGGGAGAAGACATGAAAAATAAAAATAGTGGTGTATTTACATTTTAAGAGGTGTTATACTAAGGGATGATGATTAATATGATTGAATTAAACTATCATGGGAATTTTTTAGTTGTCTTATTCAAATTAAGTTGGTCTACATTGATAGGGGTATAATTAAAGATGTTTAACACTTTACTTATGTCAAATTCTCTCGCTCGATGGATATTAGTGAGAATGTATAACATGATCCATTTATCCTAGATTCCCATGTGATGATGATTTATTATATGAATAATTAAATAAATCACGGTTGGAGTGTTATTGTACACTTAAAGAAAAGAGACTTATATTATCTGGTTGATGGAGAATAATTTTTGCCTTGTTATAGTGAACCACATCAACCCCAAAATATTGAATAGTTTTTTCCAGACAATACTGAAATAGTAGAACTTTCAAGAGAGGGTGAAAATTAAGGACTCGTCACAATGAAGGTTGATAATAATGAAGATACGGATGATGAAGATAATTGAATGTATAAATTGGTAATGAAATTATATTACAATTTGTCATTGATAAGTTTTTCATACATATATTATTTTTTCTAGTTTTTTTATAAAAATCTTTTAGTTTTTCATTTTTTATATATTTGATATACCTTATCTATTTGAAATAAAGGAATGCTGAGAATAATTTTTTAGGATTCTTGCTGATCAACATCTTAGAGCACAACAACACTACTATCATATTTTGTGGATCCAAGTGATTCCATTATAACCGAGACTGCTAGAAAGATAGTTGTTTCCCGAGATGTTATTGGTAGCCCACTGACTGATTCACCACTAGTGATGGAGTAGTTTTTCACCCCTAATCTAGGGGATATTGGCGAGTTACTGGTACTAGTAGGTAAGTCAATTTTCAAAAAAATATTATATTTTCTTAATTATTTAATTAATTTGTCATAAAAATAAATATAACCATATAAATGACACTAATATGAACATAACTGATGTATGGGACTTGAAGAACTTCAAGATTATCATTCCTTATGACAAGTTCATGGTGCCTTCCAGTGATGTTTTTGGAACATATAATAAGATTCATGGGAATCTCTCTTATGAGACAGTGAGATTTACCATTAATTATAAATATTAGAGGCATATTCGTACATCTTGGAAAAATGAGGGCTTTGATACTCAATTAAAGGTAATAATAATTTAATATTCGTTTCTATCTAATTTAAAAGATGTGTAAAATTTTATAATATACTTATAAAGTGTTAGGTTCTTTATTTGTATAATTTTTTTAGTTTTATGTCTCTTACTCCATTTCATGCCCATGTACTTTTTAGATAACACATACAACATCCATACAAAAACTAAAATGATAATTTTATAAAGCAAAATCACATTTTGAGTAATACCAACCACACCTTATGAAATATTAAAATGTTTTTGATTACTATACTTGAAAAATAATTTATTGACTGTTATCTACATGTTTGAAAAAATACGATCTTGTTTTCTCAGATTTGACTCGATAAAAATTTATAAAAGTTATAGAATCCTTTAAAAACAACTGTCGGGAGGTTAAAACCATGAAAATGATGTTGAACTTCCAGGAAATCTGGGTAAAATGACTATATATTTAATTGTAAAATATAGGAACAGATAGTAGGTCATTCCAAATGACATTTTTCCCATTATGGCTGTAAACACATTTTTAGAGTTTCAAAAAACTAAAACATGTGCTGAAGAGTAAGAACTAGGAAAACAATTTCAGATTTTCCTAAAATAAGTGGAAAATGACCATAGATTTAATTGTGAAATATAGGAAATAATGGCCTATCATTTTTAATGACGGTTTTCCTATTATTGTTGTAAACACATTTTTAGTGTTTTAAAACAATAAAACATGTGTGGAATGGTCAAAAATATTCAATGATTATATATTGTCTTGAAATCTGGGGAAAATCACCATAGATTTTATTGTTAAATGTAGGGATTTATTGCACGCTATTCTGATTCACAATTTTCCTATTATGCTAATAAACTCATTTTTAGTATTTTAAAAAACTAAAACATGCGTGGAATGATCAAAATGAGGAAAATAATACTGGACTTCCCAAAAACCAAGGGAAAACCACTAATTAGTTTTTTTAAATGTACACATAGAAAACACATCAATACGATGTGCGATGTGGTCATAATTACTCAGAAAAAACTTATAAACGGTAAACCAATCCTTTAAAAACAAGTGTTGGGGGGTCAAAATGAGTAAAATAATGTTGGATTGCCCAAAAATAATGGTACATTTACCATATATTTAATTTTGAAATGTAGGAAATGATGACACATCATTCTTAATGATGGTTTTCCTGTTTTGTCTATAAACACGTTTTTAGTGTTTTAAAACACTAAAACAAGTGTGAAATGGTCGAAACCAAGAAATGACATTGTATTGTCATGAAATCAAGTAAAAACCATTTCTTAGTTGTTTTTGAAGTGTTATCGTAGACAAAATGTCAAACCGACATGTGGTGTGATCATAATTACCCGGTAAACACTTATAAAAGGTACAAAAGCTTATAAAAACAAGTGCATGGGGGTCAAAATCAGTAAAATGATGTAAAATTGACCTAAAATCAGAGGAAAACAACTATAGATTTAATTTTGAAATGTAGTAACCCATGTCATGTCATTCTGAATGACAATTTTCCCATTATGTAAATAAATATGTTTTTAGTGTTTTAAAACACTACAACATGTGTGGAGCGGTAAAAATAAGGAAAATGACATAGGATTTTCATAAAATCCTGTAACTAAGTATATAGATTTAATTGTGAAATATAGAAACTAGTTACGCATAATTTTGATAGAATGTTTTCCCGCTATGGTTGTAAATGTGATTTTAGTGTTTTAAAACACTAAAACCTTTATGGAAGGGTCAACATTGGAATAATTATGTCATATTTTTCTGAAATTAGGGGAAAACCATCACATATTTAATTTTGAAATTAAGAAAATGAAAAAAATGTTATTATCATTGATAGTTTTCTTATTATGGTTGTAAACACTTATTTAGTGTTTTAAAACAGTAAAACGAGTTTGGAATGATCCAAAATAGAAAAAAGATATTGGATTGTCCTAAAATCATAGGGAAATGGCCACATATTTAATTTTTAAATGTATGAACCCACGACACATCTTTCTGAATGGAGGTTTTCCCATTATGGTCATAAATGAGTTTTTAGTGTTTCAAAACACTAAAACATTCCCAGAACATTCAAAAAAGGAAAAACAATATCATATTGTCCTAAAATAATTGTAAAACCAATGTATATTTAATTGTTATATTTATCAACTCACATCATGTCATTCAGAATGGCGGTTTTCTCATTATGTCCATAAACACGTTTTTAGTGTTTTATAACATTGAAATGTGCGTGGAACGATCAATTACAAACAAACAACATCGTATTTTCCAAAAATTAGGGTACAAGAACTATATATTTAATTGGGAAATTTAGGAACCAAAAACACACCATTCAGAATGTTGATTTTTCTATTAGGACTGTAAATGCGTTTTTAGTGTTTTAAAATAGATAAACATGAATGGAACAGTCAAAACCAAATAAAAAATGTCATATTGTCTTGAAATGAGGGGACAAACACTGTATATTTAATTTTTGAAATTTTGGAATGGATGACACATTATTACAAATGATTGTTTTACCGTTGTGGATGTATAAATGTTTTTAGGGATTTAAAACACTAAAATGTGCATGGATCGATAAAAAATAGGGAAATAATGTCAGACTATCTTAAAATAAATGGAAAACTACCATACATTTAATTGTGAAATTTATGAATTTATGACACATCATTTTGAATGATGGTTTTCTCGTTATGGTTGTAAATGTGTTTTTTGAGTTTGAAAACACTAAAACGTGTTCAAAACGGTGAAAACCCAAAAAAATGTCATATTTTCTTGAAATCTTGTGAAAAATACCATATATTTACCTGTGAAATATAGGAACCTATGACACATCATTATAAATGACAATTTTCCTGTTATGGCCATAAACATGTTTTTAGTGTTTTAAAACACTAAAACATGTGTGGAATGGCTATAACCAGGAAAATGATATTGGATTACCATGAAATTAGGGGAAAATTTTCATAGATTTAATTATGAAATGAAGGAACTACAACATGCCGTTCCAAATAATTATTTTCCTATTATGGCTGTAAACACATTTTTAGTGTTTTAAAACACTAAAACATCCGTAGAACGGTCAAAACCATAGAAAACAACCTCATATTGTTGAAAAATCATGGGAAACCCACATATTAGTTTTTTTGAAACATAATACATGCTTTGATATCAAAATATTTCAAATTTATTGACTAAATAAATTCCAAGAACACAATATGTTGCTTTAAAAATAAATTAGAATATTTACTTATCTCTTTTCAGTTTCAAGTGTCGAATCTTATCTTAAATAGGAAAGTTTCTGTTTTCAATGTGTTTTTCATTATATATTATTTTTTATATTAAGTTTCCTTATGTTTGATTAAAAAAATAACAAATTTTATGTAATACATTCTGAATATATTCGGTGTCTTTTCCCTTTTACATTTCTTTTCGTAAATGTTATAGTTTTCATTTTTTGTGGAAGATGCTCACAGTCGGTAGGAGGTTGACTATTCTAATACACAACATTTTTCTAATGACATTAATGAAGGTTCTTAGTTTCTATGGTATGTTAATGTTTTATCAATTATTCTGCTATAATTCTGAATTTTTATGTTTTGTTTTATTTTTTGTTTCATTTTTTGTTACAACTGATGAGATGTTGTGGTTAGTTTCAGTTGATGTGATGATGTGGAGGTAGACATATGCAATGGAGGTCATGAAATGGATTTATATTTGTAATGGGTTCTTTTTTTACATATTGTGTATGTATATATTGTCGAACAAGGTATTGGTTGATGTATGAGGTGACTAATTATTAGGTTATGATGACCGTGTTTGTTTTTATATGACTATGGATGTGTGATGTATAAATGATGATTTTTTCATATATTTATGTTTTAGTTTATACGATGTCAGTTTTATTTTTTTTATAGTTTTTTATTATATTTTTTAAAATATAAAAATATATTTAGAGGAGGTATTTAGTAACTGCTGCAAAAATATTATATTGAATGTATTTAGCAGCGGTTCATGTAATCCACTGCTAAAAATAACTTCCACTGAATGATATTTGGTTTTTAATTTAATTTTATCTATATTCCCAGTAGATATTTTTTTATTAAATAACCATATCTAATTAAAAAACAAACCACTACTAAATTCTCAAAAAAGAAAACTTAAAAAAACCATGAAATAAAATAAACTCCCACTAAAATATTAGGCTGCTGTTTAATCCACTGCGAGGCCACTAAATTACCACTGCTAATAAAATGTTGTTTTTTAGTGGAAGTAGATTTTTGGTACAATCCTCTAAATTCAAAAGAATAAATAAGTCCCATGTCATGAAGGGGAGATAAAATGATTAAAAATCAACATCCAATGGTTAAGAAAAATATGCATACTTCAAAAAGATTTTGAATACTTGAAATTGTCTATGATGTGCGAAATGGTAGTGGTCACAAGAATGGTTTATCCTTATCTTGACATATATCCAAAGATAATGAGAAAATAAAACCACAAAAGTTGGCTATGAAACAAGAAGCCACCTTGGGAAGGAAAAAGAATAATGTTGAAAAAAAATCTCCCAAGAAGAATTCACGAAATAATATTTTGAAGATCTTGGATTCCAAATTCAAGATGCTGAAGAAAATTATTACATCCAAGAGAACTAATAAGATAGATGGAACTTAGAAGAAGCCATGTGGAATACTTAATCTTACTACTAATATTCCTAATGATATTTTAGTTATTTGGAATGAAAATTAGGAGATAATGTGAAAAATAAAAAAATCACATGTCCAGGCTAGTGAAAAATTAAAATAAAATATTCTAAATGAATGTTAATCTCTATTTGTGAGCTACAAAAGGGCTGATCAAACTATTAGAAATTGTACTACAATTATTCCACCACAAAAAGAATTATTTAATAAGATAATGTTGCATGAGGTGATACTTGTTGTTTAAAAGTTCTTTAATCGAGAAGTTTCATATAAAAAAGAAATTGAATAAGTGATAATATCCACACATCCTTAATTATAATTCAAGGTCATATGTGAATGTTTTAAGAGTGGAGTAAATGGATCAATTCTTGACAGCAAAGATGTATAAGTCACCATCCTTGAATTATTCTTCAATTAGTATTCAAATACAAATAAGATAGAGGATAATATTTGATGAAAATGAATAATGTTATGTCAGATTATAGAATAATAATAATAAATATAATACCATTTAGTTTGATAATATATTTTGTATCTAGAAGAACTAGCGTTGAAGAAGATCATTCTTAGTGAAGTTGTGAATGTTTTCAATTATGGACAGTCACAAGTTGAAGATGAATTATATTGTTTTCTCCAAACTAGAACATATTAAAATCCATTATTTAAGAAATTTACCATTATAAATATGTTTATCATTTTTTCCCTAGAAAGGGGGAGAAAAATTAATAAAATATAAAGTTGATTCCATAGTCATTATATTAATTGGTATTATATCTGATTATTCTGGAAATTTCTTGAAGATTATATCATTGGAAAATATATATTTTTAAAATCAATCATCATTTATTATTAAAAATAAAAAACATAACATAAGTGGGGAGTATTGAAATAATAATTCACTTAAAAAAGTGTAAATATGGATGTTCACTAAGGCTACTTATATTTCTTCTTAAACTTCATTGTTTTTGAAGTTTTTCTTAAAGTGAGATTAAGAGTTTTAGGTTGATATTATTCAAAAAAGATTTATATCTCATTTATGTATCTTTATCCAGGAATAATAAATGGAAAAACCTTGAATTAAAGTATATGAGTTATCATTTCATATGCTATCAAGATCAATCTATAATGGACAACTTTATTTTCTAAACCAAATTCTCTTATTTTTTTACACCAAGAATGCATCACAAATACTAGAGTGAAATAAGTGGTGTAACATTGCTTAAGTATAGACCAAACCCCTTTAACCATGAAATTTTTGTTTCTTTTCAATAAAGAGGTTATAAATCTAAATGAATGTTTGAAAAAATAAAGGGGATAGATTCAAAAATTGACATATTCATTTGGAATAAACATTGATGGTATTTAAAAATAAATAAAAAGGGTGAGATTAAAGATCCCACTTTGAGTATGAGTTGTATTTTTTTAGTGATTTTTATTGGTTTTCAATGGTGGTTAGTGAAATAAAATGATCTAGTTTATGTCAATATGTATAATAATTTAGAAATAAAAAATTTTATGGAGTATTTAAGATATACAAGCTTGATGAATGTATCATAGATTAATAGATGAAGAATATGGAACTAAAGTATAATTATCTTAATGAATTTATTCTTAAGACATTGAGTTTATAAGTATGATGATTATTGGATGGATACTCATGTCAAAGATTTGTGTCAATAGTGAAACATTGTTTTAAAATAATGGAGAAAGTTATAAAGATCATGCAGAATAATATTTTTCCTGATGATGAACAAGGATGAACAATAAGGGATGAATATGGACATGTATAATTCCATCATTTCATTAAGGTTAAGAAGGCCATGAAAACATATATATGTTTTACATAAAGTATATTTTAAGAATATTGAATTTTTATATGGTATTGGTATTATATTTCATACTTAGAATGTTTTTATGTATATAAAATTATCCTTCAAACAAACATATAGAAAAACCTTGGCCAACCAAGGAGTCCCTCCACCACATTTTAGAGATTCAACCTAGATACCTATGGGAGGAAGGTGAGATGTTGCGCTATAATTACACCAAAAAAGTGATCATCAGTACCCTCAAGGAATACATATGGAGTTCCAGAGCCACTGTGTGGGGAATCATGATGGCATTGTGACAATGTGTGTGATGTGTTCTAAGATTCCACCCCAGTTCCATGCCTTGAAGTGGAAGTGGAACCTGATTACTTTTTGAGGAGTGCTCAACCATGACATTTAATGATGTGGGATAAGGAAGATGTGGGTACCGTTCACCTACCTTTAAGAGATATAGATATATTGGGAGCTCTTTGATCTATCTAATCTGAGCTATCTGATCGATACACATCATTTTATTTAACCTCAGACTTTTTCGGAGAACTATATGATGGATTTATTCAATCCATGAGCTTCCATGATCATAATGGGTTCAAGATTATTGCATGATATAAATATCAATAATAATATGATGAATTTACATTCATGCAATTTACTTCTTTCATTCATGCTATTATTTGAAGATTTTCAAAATCTAGAATGAAAATAGATTACAGAAGGATGCTCATGCATATGATAGAAAAGTATGGACTCATGCTTTAAAAGTAGCACATGATCATCATCATGTTCATTTGATATACTCACTATGAGGAGATGCCGATAATGATGAAGTAATGCCCTGATTTTCAATGTTAGAGAGTAATGAAACCCTCATGGAAATATTTCCAAATGCTGTGATATTCTGAGATTTTAATTTCATCATTGACACAATATAAAAAGTAGGTTTCTAATTTGGTGAAGATTAGACGAGATTTGGTTATCCTCACATATAAATACCAAATCCTTCAGAACAAGATAGTTTCCTCCACTTTGAATATATCTAAGAACTCTTATTTTTCAATAAAAAGTGTATCTCCATGATTCTATTACAAATGGTAGAAGACTATTCTGTGAGCCTATTAGTATGCGTGAATAGGGGTGTTCCGTCCAATACTTTTTTTTGAAGAAGAAGAACTATAGAAACTTGACATATGTTAACACATGTTCATAGTTTTTCTTGAAGAATATTTCCATGAAGCCAGTACTTGGGTATCGTACTATCACTACATTACACAAAGAGAACACCATTCATGTACTTTTTTGATACATTATAGACAATTCTAAGTGTCAAGAACCATTTTGTTTCATAAAGTATGAGACAAACACATGATATATTTATCACAAAATTCATATGATTGAGAACTGAGGTGTTATATAACTAGGTAGAGTGCATATAAGTAGATATCATGAAGAAGGAGGTATGAATAAATGAACAATGGGGTTGGATTAATTTAACATGGTCTTTCCAATCACATGCATACATAAATTCAGAAGACCTTGAGGAATGTTAAACATTAGTGAATAATATCACATAAAATCATAAAAAAATACCTGGTATGTGATAAGGGTTTTTATGAGAGTTCTAGGAAATAGTAGCCTGAAGTCAACATCACATGAAAAATTGATATCATATTAATTATTTGGGCACTAGATTTTATTATAATAAATAAAAACAAAATTATCAAAAACATGATTGAATAAAAATATAATAAGGAATAATATTCCATATTGCTTGTCTAAACGATCAAATACATAAGAAGAGTTTGTGACCAAGATAATAAATAGTTTTTATCATTTGGGTCGAAGAAGTAGTCTTTGATTTTAGTCTATAGTGACATTTATATAATTATTATTGAATAATAAGTAATTGTGATGATGTTGGGCTGAACTTTCATTTTTTTAAGATTCATAAAGGAAGCTTGTGATTCTAGCTAGAAAGAAGGAGAACCAATTTATTTTTTCTGTGTAGAAGAAGAATAAGAGAAGAAGAGAAGAAGAGAAGAAATTATTATGTATATTTATTTTCATAGGAAGAAGAATAAGACTGTATAGATTTATATTTTCTATTGTGAATAATAAGAAGAGTTTCTTAGCCACTGATTTTCAAGTAGAAAAGTGAGGAAGAAGTAAGTGGAAGAAAAATGTTTCACTTTGATGTCCGATAGAAGTAACACTTGGTGGAGGAATTTCTTGGTGTAATAATTTTACTTAACAAGAAGGTGAGGAACATATTTATAGAAAGTATAAAGAACCATCCAAGTGCTATAAAATGAGAATTTTTAATTGACTATTGTTAAATACAAGCGAATGGATATTCACTACTTACTATAACAACATTTAAAGGATTATTTTCTATTATTTGTGTGGTATTTTTTATTTACAAACCATTCTAAGGAATAGATAGTCTTATTGAGTAGTGATCCTTGTAAAAAAATAATGTTCCATATTTACCTACTTACATATATTTGAATACAATATGTAAAATAGAGTAGGAGAATCCGTATCCCAGAAAGTCTAAAAGGTAAAAGGAATAAAATTTATAAAAGATCAAAAACTTCCCTAAATTGATTTACCAAATATTTATGTTGTGTTTATCCCAATGTGTTCCTCTCATTTTTATGATATTTTTATCATATATTTTTATGGAATGAAATTTCAATCCCATATCTAGAGGTTTTATTGTTTCATTCTTCAATTTAAACATCCATTGTGAGGTAGGTGACCTCTGTCTTTTCTCCACCTGTTCTTTAACTTGAAGGATTTGTTTTTATTAAATGATTTTTGTTGGATTTTCAAAGGAACATGGGATGTTTTTTAAGGAAAACCCCATTTTTATGAATACAAAATCATTTGAATTTGATCAGTATTTTGGAAAACCCCTTTGATTTATGGTTTTAAATTATATTATTGGTTTAAGGTAAGTATATAGTTTCATTAAATGTTTTAAGTGAATAATTTAATCTGTGTGAAATAAATGGAAGTGAGAACTTGGAATATTTAGAAATTTGAGTGTTCATTTTCAATGGATGTTTCAATTTAATAGTGTGTGGTGTTAGACTAGGGTCGCCTCGAGAATGATCACCTAGTGATGACTTGGTGGATCGATTAGTAATTATTCATGATTATAAGTCTATCACCAGGAATGTATGTATGCATGAGTACATTGGATATGGTTTGGGTAATACAAATTGAATGAATGGTATTTTTTTCAAATTATAATTTAATTTTTTTAAAAGATTAGAAAACCACATTGATGTTACTATCTTTTGTTTTAAGTTCTATTTTGAAATATGAGATAACATGTATTCCTAGTGGAATGATTTGGGAAGCCACTTATGGAATGACTACTGGGTATGATTACCCAACCCTTAGGTGTGTATGCAGATGTTGTTCTTCATGACATAGGTAAATAAAATGTCTCCTATTTAACTAGAGGGGATTCATGATGGGCTTTGTAGATTTTGAGTTTGGAGTTATTTTTTGGAGTGGTTGGAGTGATTCCAAATTGGTGTTTCTACATCAGGATGTCCTTTAGTTTTCTTAGGTTTCATTTTTCTTTCCTTTTCACTTATTCTCTAATATTTTTTTTACAAGTTTTACTTTTTAAGTAAAAAATTTATAATCCATGCATCATATAGTTGTTTTGGACGTTTCTATCCTATATTTATAGGTTGTGGTTTTTAAATGGAAAAATATAACCAACATTTTAGTAACCCATTATCATTTATTGTCAGCCTTCAGTGTCTTGGAGATGTCACCTAAAGGTTAGTGGAACCTCAAATATTTACATGAAAATGGTTAGTGTCACGATGTTACAAGATCAAACAAAAGAGTATAAATATTTATAAAAATAATTATTATTTTGTTAATACTATAAATAAATCATTTAAATATAAATATTATATAATGTATTAATGAAATATCAATTTTAAACTAAAAATATACTCTTTGAGTCATATTGGGAACATTGTGTGTTGGATTAATGTTTGGGAAATTATTACATGTAAAAAATGATTTGTAGATCACTTTACTAAAGTATCAAGAAAATATGAGTGTATTTTCTTAATTTTGAGTAAGTGATGTGTGTTTTTACCAAAAATGTCCATTTTAAATAAAAATAAAAACATTGAGTAATACCAACCACACCATGAGTTATATTGAGGTTTGACTGGTTTATTCACATCAAAAATGATTTGTGGATTATTTTCCTAAAATTCACAGACAATCTAAGTGTATTTTCTTGGTCTTTAGTGAGTGACACACATTTTTAACTAAAATGTCATTTTAAACTAAACACATGATCTTTAAGTCATATCAGTCACATCATGTATCAAATTGATATGTTACTGATTCTTAAATTTCATATATGAAATATGGATCGTTTTACTAAATAATTAGTACCATAAAAATTCTTTTTCTTGGTTTTTAGTGAGTGATAAATTTTTTTACCTAAAATGTCACTTTTAACCTGAAAACACACATTTTGAATCATACCAGTCGTACTGTGTATAAAATTGATGTGTGGATGATTCATTTATGTCACTAATGACTCATGGATCATTTTTATAATTTATTTAAAAAAATAAATATTTTTTCTTGGTTTTGAGTATGTCACACATATTCTGAATGAAAATATCAATTTTAAATAAAAAAACACACTTTGAGTCATTCCAGTCACACCACATGTCATATTTATGGGCGATTGATTCATACACATAAAAAATAACTTATGTGTTGTTTTATTAAAGAATCATGAAAATATGAGTTTTATTTATTGGTTTTTAGTGGGTGACATACATTTTTATCTAAAATGTCATTTTTAAACTAAACACAATCATTATGAGTCATATCAGTCACAATATGTGTCATATTGATGAACAAATAATTCATACACATAAAAAGTTTCATGTGGATAATTTTATTAAAGCATCAAGAAAAAAAAGCATGATTTCTTTTTTTAGTGAGTGATACATATTTTTAAATAAAAATTCATTTTTAAAAAAACTCAATTTGAGTCATACTAGTCTTATCGATTATTTTATTGATTCATGACTCATTCCCACATGTCCAAAATGACTTATGGATAATTTTATTAAATTAATAAGACCATATGACTGTGTTTTCTTGGTTTTCAGCAAGTGAAACATATTTTTTACTATAATGACACTTTTAAATTGAAAACACACATTTCGAGTCATACTATTGACTTTGTGTATGAGAGTGAGGTGAGTATTATTCTTAAATATCAAAAATAACTTATATAACGATATATTAAAGTATCAAAATAATCTTAATGTGATTTATCAGTTTTGAGTATGTCACACATCTTTTGAACTAAAATGTCAATTTTAAATAAAATCATGAACATTGAGTTATATCATCCATACCATGTGTTAGATTGACATGTAGTTTATTATTACACATCAAAAAATACATATGGATCATTTTAATAAATTACAAAAACAATAAAAGTTGGTTTTCCAAATTTTTCATTAGTAACACATATTTTTTTTATCTAAAATGTCATTTTTATTCTGAAAATAGACAATTTGAGTCATAATGGTCACACTATTTGTTAGATTGGAATGTAATTGACTACTACATGTAAAAAATTAATTACATATCATTTTAAAAAATTATCAAGAAAATATTACTGTGTTTCCTTGGTTTTTAGTGAGTGACATACATTTTTAACTAAAATTTCATTTTAATCTAAAAACATGCACTTTGAGTCATATTGGTCACATCATGTATCAGATTTACATGTGACTAATTATTTTATGTCATATATAACTTATGGATAATCTAACTAATGTATGAATACAATATGTCTTTTTTTTTCTTGGTTTTCAGTGAGTGACACATGTTTTTAACTAAAATGTCACTTTTAAATTGAAAACACACATTTTGAGTCATACCACTCACACCGTGTATCATATTGAGGTGTGACTAATTCCTTTGTGTCACAAATGACTCATAGACCATTTTTATAAAGTGTCAAAAATTATGTATGAGTTTTAATAGTTTTGAGTATGTAACAGATCTATGTAACTAAAATATCAATTTTAAATAAAAAAATTCACTTGGAGTCCTTTCAGCCACACCGTGTCTCATATTGATAGGCGATTGATTCATACAGGTTAAAAATGACTTATATATTGTTTCACTAAAGGATCAAGAAAATTCACGTGTAATTTCTTGGTTTTTAATGAGTGACACACATTTTTAACTAAAATATCATTTTCAAATGGAAAACACACACTTTGAGTCATAACAGTCACACTATGTGTTATATTTATGCACAAATAATTCATACAGCAAAAAAATGACACATGGATCTATTTTCTAAAGCATCATGAAAATCTATGTTTTTTCTTTGTTTTTAGTAACTGACACATGTTATTAAATAAAAATTCATTTAAAAAAAACCCACATTGAGTCATACCACTCACACATGGTATTATATTGATGCATGACTAATTCCTATATCTCAAAAATGACCCATGGAAAACTTTACTAAGGAATAAAGACCATATGAGTCTGGTTTATTAGTTTTATGTGAGTGAAACAAGTTTTTAACTAAAATTTCACTATTAAATTGAAGAAAAACATTTTGAGTCATACTGGTCACATTGTGTATCAGATTGAGGCGAGTATAATTAATAAATATAAAAAATTAATTATGGAACTTTATATTAAACTGTCAAAACAATATGAATTCTACTTATTAGCTTGAGTATGTCAAAACTCTTTTTAACTAAAATATAAATTTTAAACAAAAAACATGCACTTTGAGTCATATCTACCATACCACGTGTTAGATTGACATGTAGTTGATTCTCAATAATCAAAAAATAATTAAGGATAATTTTCATAAAGTATTAAGACAATACAAGTGGGACTTCCTAATCTTCCATGATTGACAATTTTTTTAACAAAAATATCACTTTTAAACTAAAAACACACAAATTGAGTCATAATGGTCACAACATGTGTTAAATTGGCATGTGACAAATTCCTACATGTAAAAAATTAATTATAGATCATTTTACTAAATTATGATGAAAATATGACTGTGTTTTCTTATTTTTTTGTGAGTAACACATATTCTTAACTAAAATGTAATTTTAAATTGAAAATGTGCACTTTGAGTCATATTAGTCACACTGTGTATCATATTAATGTTTGAATAATTCCTACACATCAAAAATGACTTATGGATCCTTTTAATAAATTATCAAGACCATAAGAGTTTGTTTTCTTAATTCTCAATGAGTGACACATTTTTTTAATGAACATGTCCATTTTAAACTAAAAATATACATTTTTAGTCATACTCGTCACACCATGTATCCAATTGATGTGTAGTTGATGAAGGAACCCATGGTGTAGGGGATGAATAAAAGAGATGCAATTTAATTTTTTTTGGCTTTGAGTTCATCTTAAAAACATAGAATCCACATAACCCCTTTACCCAATTTATAAAATAATCACATTTAATTCACTTTAATAATGAAAATAAAATCAAACGAAAGATTAAATGGTACCTCATTCATTTGAAGTCATCGGTTTGATTAGATCATCTTTGATATGTTGTGGTTGTAATACCTGAGAGTAGATTTCCTCTATATCTTCCACACATTCCCCAAAATTCATAGATCAATGATCTATATTTTTTGGGTGCTAGAGTGGGAAATCAAAGAGCTTTATGACATCCCTTTGATTGCCTAAAGAATGAGGACTTGATCATGAAATAGAGATCAATCTGACCTTGTTCTTCTTTCAGAATCTCTCTCTAAGAACAATATAGTATAGGAGAAAATATATTCTATCTCTAAATTCATTCAAATTGTGGAGCTATAAATTCAAGTGGATAAAATGAACTGTTATACTTATGTTATACTTTCCAAAATTTCAATTTGGTCCCTGAAAAGTATGAACCTTCATTTTAGACATTTGAGCACATTCATTAATTAATAAACATGTAATAAATGTCACATATATTTTAACACTCACTTGAAACACTATAAAATTTTACATGATAAAATGTGAACCACTAACTCAGCCCATAAAACCTCTAAATAATTTAACGAACCTCAATCATCCAATGATCATTCGAAAGATTATATTTTTCTCACATTCACATTTATGATCAAACAACGTGAGAATACCTGGAAAAATAATTTCAATTCACATTATTCTATACTTGAATAATATAATTGATTTAGTTTTAATTTCGATCAGTTAAACTCAAACGTTCACTGGACCCTGTACGTGGGTTCTACTTCATCCTAAACTCCTATTCATTAGAATAGGTGGAACTTTTGGATACACTAAGTGTGTGACCCTCTTGGTCGTTATCCCAATATCAGTGATTCCAATCCACAGACCGAGGGTGGATTCTAGAAGCCCATTATTATCCCTATGGAGATAAGTAATTTTATAGCTACTAATTCCTCCTTCAAAAATTTACATTGTAATATAATCTCTTTGTCTCGTGATATCTCATAAAGTTGGATGCACAGTTCTGTCATCCTCATTTTTTTGCTTTATATATTTCATGACCTTACTGGAAGGATAGAAATTCTTGTACCATGGCCATGGATTTATGAAGGTACTACCATCCTGGATAAACTGGTCCCACGAGATATCTCTTTCTCAACTTGGAAGAAACAAATTCTATCTTTATTATTCAACCAATGCCACACCACCAATGAGGCACCCAACTTAAACTATACCACCCTGATTTCATTATCATGGTTTTTTCATACATCAATATATGTGATCAAATGGAACGCACTGATAATTATGTCAAGTCTAGAGACCAATACACATGTTCATAGATAGGAACAACCAATGACACCCAAAACATGTGGTGTTCTTATTTTTGGGTCTATCCTCATGATCTCATTACCAGAGATCACCAAGTGAAAACTTCATGAGAAGAATTATCAATGACTATGAGACCACCACACCTGATAGCTAGATATAATGTGTTTCTAATTTGTATATTGTATCTAGACCATAGGACATATATTTAATATTACCATCATAGCATCTCTAGGTCCTCATTATAGCTGGTAACTACCATAACATTTTGATAAGACACATAATCTAAGGACATTACCATTTAAATAGTGGATGTAGAAATAATAACACTATTATGGTAAGAATTAAGACATGTATATATTGAACTGTATATATGAAATTGTAATCAAAAGTACATATAGGAGTTGGGTCTAGGGACCAAACTCAGAACACTCCCACTTGTACTAGATCCAACCACTAACATTTCTCAACTCTCTATCTCTCACATGAGTATCATGCTTCTTTTCAGAAATGGATTTAGTCAGGGGGTCTACCACATTATCCTCTATATACACTCTGTTAACTGTGACTTTACATCTATGAGTAAAATACCTCAATATATGAAACTTCTATAGCATATGATTGGTTCATTGGTGTGACCTAGTCTCCTTGGAAAGCACTAATACTATAGTATTATCACAATATATTGTAATAAGATCCACACTAATAGGTACAACAACAAGATAAAATCAAATATTCATATGAAAACTGTGTCCTTAGCTACATCATAAGTTGCTATATACTCAAATTATATTGTAGAATCGGTAACCAAATAGTTATTCAAGCTACTCCAGCTCACTACACCACCATTCATAAAAAACACATCCTGTCTATGATTTTAGATCATCATGATCTGTTTGGAAAGTAGCACTAATGTATCCCCTTATCACTATGTCTTCATCTCTTCCATCCACCCAGAAAATATCCCTTGTACATTGTATTTACATTAGGATAGTTTTTACAGATCCCCAATATAGCTCTCTTGGATTGGATTGATATATTCTCACCATTCTTAAAGAAAAGGAAACATCAAGCCTAATACATAACATAAAATACACGAAATATCCCACAACTAAAGCATAAGGAATTATACCCAAACTTTTAATGTCCTCCTATGTTTGTGGACACATCTTCTTGGAGAGATTAATGCCATGTGACACTACCAACATTCCTCCCTTGGATTGTTCCATACTTTACCTTCTAAGTAAATTGTCTATTTATGTACTTTGAGATAGTCCAAGAAACCTATGGGATCTATCTTGATAGATATTGATCCCTAGAATATAGGCTGCTTCACCTTATTCTTTCATGGAGATTAATTCATTTTAGCAATTTTAAATATGCTATAATACTTTCACTTTGTTTCCCATAATTAAATGTCATAAATATATAATTCTAAGAAAATAAAAAAATTTCTATTAACCTTCTTATAAAAACATGGATCACATTAAATCTTGACAAAACCAAATTGTCTTATGGCCTCATAAAAATGAATATCCCATGATTGTGGTTCCTCTTTCAACCAATAAATGTATATCTTCATCTTGCAAACATTATTGGAATTACTTGACTTAAAAACCCCTTTAGGGTGAGTAATATAAACATCTTAAAAAAAATTTAAAATTAGAAAAGATGTTTTGAAATAAATTTTCCTAATCTCATAATCCTGGAAGGATGCTATTGTAGGCAACATTAAGATGGATTTGAACATTTCTAATGGTCATAAGGTTTCATCATAGTCGATGGCCTGACATTTTCTAAAACCCTTCACTATCAATCTTTCCTTGTAGGTATTGGCCTTACCATCCATGTCCACCTTTTTATTGAATGCCCATTTTCACCCAATGGGTTTTACATCATCTGAAGGATCTACAAAAATAAAAAATTTATTTTGATTCATGAACTCAATCTTAAAATGCATGGCTTCTTACAATTTAAAAGTATTATTTCCATCTATAGCTTCCTTGTAGGTCCTAGGTTCATCATTCCCTAGGATCAATGTGTCACCTGACTTAGTGAAAAGAAAACTACATCTCAATAGTTATCTAACCTATCTAAAAGACCTACATAGTACTTGTGTGTCACGAACATTTTTCTCTCCCACTATATCTTATAGGGATTTATCCCATACGAACTCTTGTGCATCTAGAGCTTCAAATTCATTAAAGTAAATCTTAATCCCACTATTTCCTTCGGAAATGTGCACCCTTTCTAGAAATGGGGATTGTCTTTCCACAATAACATTTCTATCATAAGTTTTATATTGTTAATATTTTTTTTCTCTTTAGGAAAACCTAAAATGATCCACTTTGTGCTTCAGGATGAAAATTTTTCATTAGGTAGAGTCTTGAAAAAAACCGTTAAATCATTAAACACATATGTGGGACTTATTGGGTTTCTTTCCACACCAAAAATCACATGTAATCCAATATGTAGCCTTATTTGGTACTCATTTAAGGGTATATGCCACTGTATGCAAGGCATATCCCCAAAAGGATATTAGAAGAGTCGACTGACTCACCATTGATCTGACCACATTTAGTTCGGACTGATTCCTATTTTTACTCACATATTTATAATACGTTGTATAAGGAGGAGTGATTTGGGACACTATCCTAAACTCCTTCAAGTGATCAATGAATGATTGGTTATGATACTCTCTAAATCAATCTGAGTGATGTGGGTTAATATTTTTACTATGTTGGTTTTATAATTCATATTGATATTTCTTAATCATCTGAAAGGAATCTGACTTATACTGCATTAAGTAGATATAACCATACATACTATAGTCATCATTAAAAGTAATTTAGTATGGAAACTAACCCCATTATACTACTAGGAGTGAACCACATACATCAGTATGAACTAATTGCAGTAATTTAGTGGCTCTTTCACCATTCTTAGAAAAGGGTCCTTTGGTCATTTTACCTTCTAAAAACGTATGATATACATCCAATGGTTTTATCCCAACTGATTCTAAATACACTGTTTGATTGAATTTTTGTAAATTATTATCATTTTCATGACCAATCTTGAAGTTACACTAGTGGGTAAGATATATTTAATTCTCGTCAGATTTGACATTAATTCCTAATACTAGATTTTGATGTTCCATTATATAAAATCAATTATTAATATGTACTAGGCCATAACACATGTTATCCTTAGGCATAATATAAAATTTATTTCCAAATATGAAATAAAATCCGATAGTTTCTAATCTCAACAATGAGATTATGTTTTTTGGTAAATTAAGGAACATAATGGAAATTATTCAATAAAATAACCACACAATTTGGAAAATTAAGATGATAATGTACCATTTATAAGGCTACTAGATGCAACATATAAAACTTGATGATCTAATTAAATTTTTTCATTTTTCTTGAATCTACTTGGTTCCTGTATTTGAATATAAATTTCTATGCCACAAGTAGTATCTTATAGCCAACTTGTAAAAATAGATATATTGCATTCAATGAAAGAAATACCTGAAGTAGAAGCATCACCTTGATTATTCTTACCATCAATGTTTTTCCTCATCATATGGCCTTTCATGCCACATAGAAAGCTTTTATCTTTATTTTCATTGTAATCCCTTTTTATCGTTGGATTTTTGGAAGGATGGTGTCTAAGTGCCTTCGAATGTTACTAAGCCTTAGACCCTTTTTCTTGACCTTCATAGTCCTATTCACCATAAGGAATAAAGAATTGGTATTATTCATATCCTTATTATACCTCGGAACTATACTCAAAAGATCCAGGAGTGACTTAATCATGTTATTAATATTATAATTAATAATTAATGTCAAAAATCTATATGGTAAGGAGACAATAATGAGATCAATTTCTAGATATTGGTTCAATTTGAACCCAAGAAACTCATGTATCTCAATGTACCAGATCATCTTGAGTACATGTGGTATCTCATGATTTCATTCCTCTAGAATACATCTATATAGATCACTAGATATCTCATATTTTCTTGCCAAGCTTTCTTGTTATAACTCTTGGAGATAAGATTGCATTTTTAATGAATCATTATTTTCATGAACTTTTTGTAACTCACTAGACAAAGATGAAAAAATGAAAGACTATAATTTTTTTAAATATTTCATATTATTCTTATATTTATCTTTATCTTGCTTATTTCTTGTTGAGGAGGCTTAGCAGCAATTAGGGATTCTAACACATAAAGCCTCCTCTTTTTTGGTAGTACTATGCACAGGTGCCTATACCACTCATGGAAGTTATAACTAGTAAGGATATTCTATTTGTCCAATATTGATCATAGTGAAACTGAATTGGTTGTTTCCATTTAATCGACAAAAAATAAACCAAACATATTATTAATTTATCTTGATTACTAGCAGAAATTTTAAATTATTAATTATAAATTTCTCCCAAAATTTTATTGAATTATAAGAACCCTATGTACTAAAATTGGAATATGTTGTCACTTGAGTATTCTTGTGTCAAGGATCCAAGAAAATCATCCTCAAAATCCACAATCATTGGATACACTACTAATAGGAGAGTCTATGGTAGTCACTAATCTGGCCAACTGGATTAACTCATGACTCATTAATCTGTTGAGTGGAGTCCCATTTCCTCCAAAGAATTACTTTTCTTCTCAACTATTTGCCTATAGAGTTGCAACAAGATATCTCTAACTAAAAAATTTCTACCAAATTTAGTTATGTCAAACCACCACTCTCATAATAACACCTTGGTAGTAGGAGGAACCCTCAACTTTGGTAGGTCGAGCACCTCGTACACCCAGTTTTTCTCAAATTTGAGCAGTGGAAGGCATTTAATGACTTCACATTTTGTTTAATGGATTTGGTAATTTAATATCAGAGAATGTAATCATTTTATATTTAACTTGATAGTTCCATGTGATCACACTCATAAGTTAAGCATGGTTTTAAATATAAAACATTCACTACAAAGTTCATTTTATCTTTTCATGCTTGTTTAATATTATACCATATGATAGCACGAAATAAATACACATTAACAAAATAATAAACCATGCACATGAAAAAATAAATAATATTCATATGAACATGAGCTATTACTTATTGGTTAATCCATAGATTAAATAATGGATTAACTGAGAAACTAGGGGAATTCCTTAAGTCAATAACTAAATTGAAATGCAGCACTCGTAACTCCCGTGTATTCCACTTGTTTGGTCTAAGATAGATATCAAATCAAACCGCGTCACTAAAAAATCCTCCGATCTTTACAGTGTATACTCACATTAATGTGAGGAGAAATAGTGGTGTAAAATTACATTTTGTATAACTTAAATGTGGAAACATAGGCCCTTATACAAATTAAATATGGAGGGATAATGCACCGATCATCAAAATAAAATAATTACTATATTTTATATAACATAAATTAAATAATTTAATTTTAAAAATAATTAACCAAAATTCATAGGTCAGTCTCAGATCATTATCAGCCACATTAATTTATTCTTGATAAGAAAAATTACATTTTCAAAATTCAACTCGAGGGTATTTTTATTGCGTTAAATTTCATTAAAATAATTTTAATTAAATATCTATACGTCCCACAAAAATTGAAATAATTTTATTAAATCCCACTAAATTTAATTAAATTTATGATTTTTTTATAATGTTTTAGGTTTGTTTAGGCCTAAATAGGTTCCTTGAAAATAAATTTTGGACATGTGACGGGTTAAAGAGGTCAAGATGGTTGGACCCAGAACGAACTGGTCTAGGCTGAGATAGGGTATCAATTTATAGGATATATATATATACATATATATATATATATATATAATAATATAAAATGATCACAAGCTTCTAACAAATATTTTATCCCTTTTTTATATTTATTTTAAAAAATAATCCATTGTGAAGATTTTAATAAGGTTCCTAGTGATGATTTTTAAATTTAAATTAACAATATTCTATAAGAATCTTCAAACTAGCTTCCATGGGATTCTTTTTTCCTTTTAATTAAAGAAGCTTCCATGAGAAGATTTAAACTATCTTCCAAGGGAATCTTAATTATTTTCCAAAAAAAAAAATTCAACGGGAACCTTTAAAATATCTCATATGGGATGATTTATAATTAAACAAGCTTCTATGGGAATAATTGAAATAACTTCCAATGGAATCATTATCCTTTTTATTAAACAAACTTCCATGGGAAGCTTTAAACTATCTTCTAATGTTTGCTTTATCTGTTTAATTAAACAAGAATCCATGAAAAGATTGTATTCCTAACCAACTACCCCAATTGAGTTATGATATATCTAGATACCACTTAAGGTACTTACATTATTCTATGACTAAAAATATGAAACACTGGTAGCCATTAAATTGAAGCACAAGTTTACACATTAATTTTCGTAGGAACATTTTCACAAAACTCTTCAATATTCGATCTACCAAATATTGGAGATATGAACAAGGATCGACATACCCTAAGTTTCATTATGACCTTATCAAATCTATCTTTCATAATCAAATAAAATTTAATTTAAATTTAATTTTTTTTAGTTATATAACTACACTTTTTCTCTAATACCAATTAATGGATCCTGAGGCACAACTGAAGCTTAAACTAGACATAATTTAAAATTTTTGGGATTGAATTAATGTTAAAAACATTTGATCTACTTAACCCCTTTACCATATTTTTAAAAGGATCTGGTTTAATTCAATTTAGAAATGAAAATAAAATCAAACCAATGATTAAGAGATACCTCATTCATTTGAAGTTTCCAGTTCGATTCTCTCACAGTTGATATGTCATGGATGTAAGATGCCAAACTAGACATCCTATAGATAATCCACATGTGATCCAAAATTCTTCGACCATTGATCGATGTTTTTTAGGTTCTTTCATGGGAAATGGAATATCTTTACAATGTCCATTCGATCTCTTAAAGAACATAGACTTGATCGGGAAAGAAATATCGATCTAACCAAGTTATTCCTTCAGAATATCTCTCCAAGGACGAGATAAGAGAGGAGAAGAAATATTCTCTCTATAAATTCATTCAAATGGTTGAGCTACAATTTCAAGAGGCTAAAATGAGCTTTTATACATAGATTATACTTTCCAAAATCGAACTTTGGTCTCTAGAAAGTAATAAACTTCATTTTACACATTTTTTCACATTCATGACTTAAAATATTATCATAAATGTGAAAAATATTTTATCACTCACTTGTAACACTATAAAAAGTTACGTGATAAAATACAAACCATTAACTCAGTCCGTATGCTCACTAATTAATTTACCAAACCTTGAATGTCCAATGTTTATTTGAAGAATTATATTTTTATTGTATTCACATTTATGATCAAACAACTCATTAATACATTGAGAAATAAATTCAATCCTCATTTTTATAAAATTAAATATTATAATTGAATTAGTTTTAACTGTAATCTGTTAGACATGGACGTTCACGGTCCACCACACATTGGGACAACTTCATCCTAAACTCCTATTCATTAGAATAGGTAGAACCCATGGATTCACTAAGTGTGTGACCCTCTAGGTACTTATATCAATATTAATTAGTCTAACCCACAAACAATGATCAGAGTCTAGAAACCCATCATGAACCCGAAGGTGATAAGGAAGGTCATTTCTATGACTCCCTCCTATGAACACATACTGTGTATTATAATATCTTTGTCTAGGATATCCCAAATAAGTAGATGCAAACTATTGTCATCATCCTATATTTTTTTTTTATATTTGATGACCTCACTGGAATGAATTATCTTTTTTTACCATGATCATAGATTTATGAAATTACTACAATCCAGGTCAACCAGGTTCCATGGGATATATTTTCCTTTACTCAGAAGAAACAAATTCGATGGTGATCATTCAACAAATTTCATACCCCCAGTGATGAACCCAACAAAAACTACCTCACCCTCATTCCATTATAATGGTTTTCTCCTTGCATCAATGTATGTGATCAAAAGGATAACACTAATAATGATCTCATGTTCAGAAACCAATACAGAACATTCTTAGATAGGAACAACCAATGACACCCAAAAAATATTGTGTTTCTATTATTAGGTATGTCCTCATGATATCTGTAGTAGAGATCCCCAAGTGATAAGTTCATGAGAAGAAGTCTAAATGCTTCTAATCCTCTCAAACCTAATAGCCATACATCATATGTGTCCTATCAGTATGATGTATCTCGACCATTTGACATATATATTTTGGATTACTGTCATAGTATATAGAGTTTCTCATTATAGATGGGAACAACAATAACCTTTTGATATGACATATAATCTAAATACCTTACCATTTAAATAGTGGATTCATAAATATCCACACTATTGTGGCAAGAATAAACACATGAATATATCAAACAGTATACATGAAATTGTAATCAAAAGTACATACAAGAGTTGGGCCTAGGGAACTCACTTAAAAAACCGATTCTTTTATATAAAAAATGAAATATGGATCACGTTCCAAAATTATAAAAATAATATGAATTCGTTCTCTTAGTTTTGAGTGTGTCACACATCTTTTGAACTAAAATGTCAATTTAAAATAAAAAACATACAACTTTAGTCATACCATCCAAAATGTGTGTCATATTGACATTCGATTTATTCTTAAATATAAAAAATGACTTATAGATCATTTTATTAATGTATAAATACTATACAAGTGTTTTTGATCAATTTTCATTAAGATATTTTTGTTAACAAAAATATCATTGAAAAAAGAAAACACACACTTTGAGTTATACTGGTCACACCATGTGTTAGATTGATGCATGGATGATTTTTACAGGTCACAAATGACGTATTGTTCATTTTAATAATGTATCAAGACAATATGAGTGTTTTTTATTAGTTTTAATTGAGTGACACACATTCTTAACTAAAATGTCATTTTAAACTGAATGTTTTTAATTTGAGTCAAATCGGTCTGATTGTGTATCATATTGATGTGTGACTAATTCCTACACCTTAAAAATTAATTATGGAACCTTTTTATAATGTATGAAGACTATATAAGTTTGTTTTCATAATTTTTAGGGCGTGAAACTTGTTTTTTACTAAAATGTCAATTTTGAATTGAAAAAATGTTTTTTTGAGTCATACTGGTTACACCATATATCAGATTGAGGTGAGGATAATTCCCTCATGTCACAAATGAATTATGGATCATTGTATAAATGTATAAAAAATGTAGGAATTATTTTTCTTGGTTTTGAGTATGTCATATGTATTTTGAAATAAAATGTCAATTTTAAACTAAAACACACACATTGTGTCATTCTGGCCCCATTATGTGTTGGATTGATGTGTGGTTGATTCATAGACATCTAAAACGACTCATAGATTATTTTAATAATGTATCAATAAAAATGTAGCATGTTTTTGTGGATTTCAATGAGTGACAGACATTTTTAAATAAATTTTCATTTTAAACTAAAAACATGAACGTCAAGTCATATCTTCCACACAGTGTGTTGAATTAATGTGAAAATGATTTATAAATTCCATAAATTACCTTTGAAACATTTTGTAAAATATCAAGAAAATATGATCATGTTTTCATAGGTTTGTGTATGGGAACCGTGTTTTGTTCTAAAATGACAGTTTTAAATAAAAATGCACACTTTTAGTTATACCGACCACACCATGTGTGAAAATTAACAAAATAAGTAATTGATAAAAAGTAAAACAAAATTAACTAAAAAATGAGTAGATAATATAATGATAAAAATATCTAAATAAATATTATGAAGTCCCATATTCATGATGTCTGTATACATTCTGACAGTATGAATTCTTCCCACTCGTTTCTAAACAAATCTATTTCCTATTTTAAATATGTGGGTTGTCAACCATACTAGAGGTAAAAAAAATATAAATAAAAAAATTATTGATAATTATTTTTAATGACATTTTAATTATCATAAAAAAAACTCTTTGGGAATGATATTTTATTGATGGAATATGATACCTTTCATAACATTGCAAACATAATAACCAAAATCTTTTTATTGTGATTATTTTAGACATTATAGAAACATTCCTAAAAATAATTAATTTTTTTTAAAATATATTTTGATAGTGAATTATTTTTATGTATATACAAATACTTATTTAGTTTTAAAATGTGATAAGATTTTTGTTCTCATGGATCATACTCATATCATGATTTTGATGACAATTAAAAACCACCCTATCATAATTTTTTTTCATTAAGACTTGAAAAAAAAATTATAACATGAAGTTTATTTTTAAAATGTTGAATATCCTGTATTACCCGTTATTAAAAATCATCATGTTTGGTAAATTTATTGGTAATCCATGAAATGAATCTGAAAAACCAATCTTTAGAGTATCTAAATTGATTTAAATGATCAACCAATGATCATTAGAAGACAAAATGGACTAAGTAATGAATGAAATTAAAATATATTTGAGATTATTATATTATTGAGTTTTACTCATAGATCATGGGTATTAGGAAGAGTCTATCTTCTATAAGTTTCTATTCAAACATTATGATCAGTTGGTCAAGTATTTTTAAAAATTTCTTTTCATCCAATGACATTTATTGTGTTGAAGTGATGTGAGTACTAATAATTTTAATTTTTTGTTCATAGTATTTCCCTTAAAATAGTACTTATATTTATGACTGTAAACAATATAAATAGTATTTAGCTATAATTAGCATAGTAGATCTACTATTAGACAAAGTGATTATGAAAACGCACCTCATGAATAGTTTTATAACTCATAATCCAAAACACAAATTCATAAGTATTTAATATAAATTCTATAGAATAGGTAAGTTTGTAATGGTCTCTCTATAAATTTTTTCTTCAAAATGACTAATAGTTATATTACTATATTTTAATATTGTATATGCATGAACTTGTAATAAGGAAATGTGTGAGTTTTTATTGATATAAATCAAACTCAATTTCACTTTATAAAATATTAGTAATGGAAAGTTATTAATATATTTGTAATTTACATTTTTCAGAACCATTTATGTAAAAATTGATTACCTCTTATAAAGAATACCATTGTGGGGAATGAATCACCACAAAGCTGGGGGGGGATGGATATTTATGTAATGGTGGTTTTTTATTATTTTTTTATGTTTGATTCCTTCCCAAAAAATTCTATAAAAACATATAATACCAATTAATTTTTATTATAGAAAATTTATTCATGACCCCATCTTATCAATTTTATTATATTTACCCCTTGTATATTTATTTTCTCAAAATATGTCCAAGGTGATACTCTAAAACCCACACATCTTATGTGACCATATTATTCTAGATGGTTCAAGGCCAATGAAAGTAGTTCATTATCATGCACAACCTATGTTGATTCTTTTGTTTAAATAGATAAAAAACATAAAAAAATATGTCATGATTGTTATGTAATACCGATTTAATGAAATTTTTTATTATTTCATACTCATGCATGATTCCAATACTATTTGTGTGTTTTCATATACTAGTATTCTGTCTTCATTTATATGAGCCTCCTTCCATAACACATGACTTGGGATTGAGGTGGATTTGGATTTGGAATCATCAATCTGAATATAAAAAAGGAATATAATTATATTATTGTTTCATTCCACATAAAAGTATTATCATTAATGTAAAATACATACAATTTTTTCAAGTGAAGCATACCCCATCATTGGTTTATAGTAGGGGTATGTTGGTTTTGATGCGCACTCCTTATTTTGAATACTTAATTGATGTTTCATCAAAAATAAATTCTTAATCAAAGTGACTAATACACATTTTTTCATTTAATGTATTACCAATCACAGTGTTCCTAACTTGATTCCTCCTCAATATAACCAATAAATGTATTCCATGTTTTATGGTTTATTGTGTGAGTATATCTATGGTTGATTAATGTTTTATTTCCATTTAACAAATATAATAAAATTCTTTATAAGATTTTTTAGAAGGGATTTATGAGACTTTCTAATGACCATTAATACAGATTTCATTTGATATTCATCTAGTAAATATTCACTCTATAAGTGATAGTGAAGAGAAAATTATCTTTTTATCTTTTTTATTTTTTTAGTTAAATAGTGAAATTATATCATAATGTTACCCTAATATCTTCCCAATTTAGTGTATTAATCATGAGAACAACAATTCATTACATATCTATAGCAATCAACACACGAATTTGAGTGGTTTCCCTAATGTAACTAATGAATATGGACATGTTGGGGTTAATAGGCAAGCTAGGGGCTTTCCATCCAACCATGACATTGAATCTTATGCTTTATGCCATAATATGTTTTAAGAACGTTTGCACTATGATGATCTCAGTTTTTCTCAGACAAAGTTTATTAAAATTCCAACAATTAATCAGTTTCAAGATTATAAATATTTTATTTATTTGGATTCGTAGCATTGACATGTGGAGAAACCTATTTTTCCTTTAGATTTAGAGAATCAACATATTGAAAAAGATTTTATTCCCCATGTTTGGGAGAATCAACATACGGAGAAACCATTATCCATAGAAGTGGTTGAACATTTAATTTATATTACATAAATACATTAAATAACACATAATACTATGACGTAAAAAAGTATATTAAAAAAACATTAACTAGATTATTGAACTATATCTTTTTTCTTTAATTGTTTAAGGGATTTTACCCCTCTATTGAGTACCCAAATCACATAATTGTGGTCACATATGAAATTCAAGACCTCATCTATATTGGGAAAATATTGAAATTATTTCAACATCATAATGAAAGGTTCAGGCTTAGTTAAATTGACATCTGACCCAGTACTGGTATTGGTCAATAATAAAAAATTTAACCACTTTATATTTACAGGATATGGGACATAAAGTTGTTGTAATACTTGTGATGCCATTATGAATGGTTTATCATGATGGAGTTGATATCCTAGAACCAACTGTTTTTACTTTGACGACATGTATATTTGATATATTGAATAATAATAAAACTTATTATTAAATATTGTTTATTTCTATACATGAATCTATTATAATAATTGTTGGCCCATAGGAGACTATGACCACCCCCTCTAGTATTTATAGTTTTAATAATAAAAAATGTTGTTAATTATTATTAATCGTGTCTAAAAATTTCAATCATAATTATTTATGTCTTATTATGTGAAATTAGGTATCTATGATCTCCCATAAATTAGGTACATTCTATTAATATTTTTATTTTAAAACCCAGAAAAAAATATATTCTATGTGTAATAGTTTGATGTCGACAAAAGAGATGAGATACCGATAGTCCAGCTGACCTACTGACAGGTGACCTACCAATGCTAATGACCTACTGATGTAAATGACCCATAGCCATTGATGACCTACCGATGTAAATGACCTACCAACGTAGATTACCTACCTTCCGTTAAAATGAACTACTAATGCACGGTGCTACCGACTTAAGGAATCACTATTAGTTAAAATGAGTCACTGATGAAATGAGTCACCGATGCATAGAAAGACCAAAAAAATGAGTCACCGATAGAAGGAGATACCGAACGAGAACACACCGTTAGACTGATTAAAATTTTGTCTACTTAAAAATATTTCTAATGATCATATTTTGAGTATTTTATTGTGATTGATTAATTGAATACCTTTTTGAAGACATCATAAATAATGATGTTCGAAATAATAGGTACTCTGTCTAACTCAAACATGGACATTTTCGGGTTTCAAGAATATATAAACAAAGAAGATCTCATGATATAGATACTCACAGGAAGACTCATGCAGACACATTTACATAAGAATATACGATTGGTCTCCCACGAGCCCCATACTAAAAATAAAAATGCACGATCAATTCTCCATTCCTGCTTGCTATGGATCAGAGAACTGGTGTTCATCATAGTTATATCATATCTACAGTATCCAACAAAATCTAATGAGAATAACATCTCACCCTCTTGAAGGATAGAACATAGTTCCCCATGAAACTCTATTTTTAGTGTCTGTTTCTAGAAGAGGTCTTGAGCTTCAAATCTGATACATTAGAGATTCTAGAGCTCAATTTAATAACACTCAGTGCATCTCTAATACCTTCTTAATTTATTATGCTCTCTTTTTTACTATTTAACTAAACTTTTGAGTAGTGTGTGTGTCTGTAATAAAGACACACACTATCTACTACACTAATGAGAAGGATACTAGATATCCTAAGAAATCTCTGGCGATCGATTAGCAATTCGAAGAGATTTTCTTGCATATTCTTGATAAAACAGCGTTTATATATAGATGTAGGAGGATCTATTTGGGAAGTAAGAAGTACATTTGACATCTCTTCATATGCAAATAATTATCGATGTGAAAACACAGAGATAAAGGGAGGATCTTTCTTACACTTTTTTTCCCATGAAGAACTATAGAAGAGGTCCTGTGTGACCTGATTATAATTTTTATTTCCACGTAGAACTGTGGTAGAGGTCTTTTGACCTGGACTATATGTGTACTGTTCTATTAACACCGATCCATGGTGTGGATAAAAATATATATTTATAAATATTTCATGGTGGCAGGTGATCACTAAGTGGGGAGGGCTAATTCTCTACTTGAGACAGAACCCATTATTTTACATCAACCATCTTTTAAATTTAGTATTTCTCTATTTTAACTCATTTTTTAGAAAAAAAATTAAATTTATATTTAGTCGTGGATAGTATTTATAACTAATATGTATTATTAGAGTAGTTTTAAAATTTGTATCAATATATAATATTGTTATAACTAAGAATTAATCAATCTTCTAAGAAACTATTTGAACAGTCAACCTATTATAATTTTACTACCTTGGTTAACTGTCACGTTTTATTTTAAATTGGGGGAAACTTTTAAATAATATTTTTAACAGAAATTTCTATAGGACCTCAACTAATCCCCCCTCTAGAGTGTCCTACTCTAACCAAAATTTGGTATCATAGGATTTCTTTCAAGTTACTATTTTAATATTTTAAATTTTAAATCTATTTTAAAGTCTTTTCCAACTGTGATTTTAGTTGTATTTTAAAAATCATTAAATTTTTATTAGTTCTAAATTTTTATTTCTTTTAAAATCATATTCCATTATCATTGATAATAGATTGGAAGTTGATGCTACCAACATACCTCTATTCATTAAGGGAACAAATTACGGACAATGTTAAATTAAAATGAAGATCCACTTAAAAATTATGGGTTTTGTGATTTGGTCTTTAATTATAGTTGAATATAAGATTCATGATACTGAAAGGCATAATTGGGATGACCCAACTGAGGGTGAATATAACAATAATTTAAAATCCATGAATTTTATATACTGTTCTTTAGGTGATTAAGAGTTTAATAGAATTTCTACATGTAAAAAAGCCCATGAAATTTGGGACACATTATCTATTTCACATGAAGGAACCTCTAGTGTTAAGGAAATGAGACTTAACACATATACTATTAAATATGATAACTTTAAAATGATTCTTGATGATCCTATTTATGACATGTATATCATGTTTAATGAAATTTTGAATAAAATGATCTCTGTATGAAGGGATGTTAAGCCAAGGAGAAAATCATAAAAACCCTCAAAAGCTTACTAGATAGATGGAGGGGAACTTCTATATCGATCAAAGAATCCTATGATATCATCAGGTTACCAATAAAGGAGATTAGAGGGAAGTTGATGATGAATGGAAAAGAATGAAAAGTCAATAGAGAAGAGGACGATGAACCCAAAATAAAATCGGTTGCTTTCTAATCTAGTACCTCTACGTAGAATAACAAAGTTCAAGATGAAACTGAAAGTTCAAGTGCAAAAAAAATAATCATAATATAGTGGTGAGGAGATGGATCAAATAGATAGATGGTTTATGAAATTTTATAGAAAGAATAAATTCTTTAGAAAGCCCAACTACAAAGGTAAATATGATCATATGGGCCATTGGGTAAAGGATTGGAAGAAAGGTGATACTTCAAGTGAAATAATCTTTTATGGATATAAGAGAAAGGTCCATTTAAAGGCTAACTATACTAAGCTAAAGTACAAGAAGATGTTTAATGAAAAGGAAAAAATGTATTAAAGGCCCTGAAGGCAACTTGGAGTGTTTTTGAGGATAGATCAAGTGTCTCAGAATCTTCTCATGAAATATCTAATAAAAAAATCTGTTTTATGGAAAAAACATCTGATGCAACACTAAATTTTTATGAACATAATTCCTATTATTTTGGAGATGAAAGTGATTATGAAAATATGAAAAATTATGAAATATTGGAATACTCAAAAATCTATAAGAGACTTGTAATGAATTAAAATATAAATACAAATCTTTAATGAAACAACATGTATTGACTATCTCTGATAAATCTTAACTTGGTGTGTAAAAAGAGAAAAATTCTCAACAGCATAAAGAGAAATATGAAATTAAATTATCAAATGTGCAATTGAAAAAGGACCTATGAATATTTAAAAATGGTAAAAAAATCATTAGTTAAAATTATTGGTAAAAAAACATAACCCAAGTATACTACTAAAATAGGATACCAACGAGAAAAGAGGAATATGAAAAAACTCATTTTGTTTCCAAATCTTGAAAATCCAGTTTTATGCTAAGATCTGAAATAAATTTTACAAGTTCCAATTATGAACCATTTTCTAATGCTTCATCTTTTTCTCGACCAAATAATGTTTTATTTGAAATACTTTTAAAAAATCTAATATAAACCCTATAAAGAAAATTTTGGTTGCCAAAGCTCTTATTAATAATGTTACATGATCTGAACAAATCTAGGTACAAAAATCATTCCTGGGCTAATTTTTTTAAAGGAACACTGTCTGAAAAGATTTTATAAAATATTATGGTTCTTGGATAGGGGATTTTTTTGGAAATATGACATGATATTACTCTTTCCTCAAGAACATGATAAAGATTGATGGTGGGTATGTCACCTTTTGTGACAATTCCAAAGGAAAAATAATTGGGCTCACCTATATTAGTGACTCTGACTCAGTTTTAATTTATAATGGATTTTTTTGATGGATTAAAAAAATCCACTTAGTATCTACCCAAACTAGAGTTTCAAAATGACAATGTCTATAATCTTTGTCAAAAGGGTAAACAACACAAAATCTCTTTCAAACCATATAAAGAAGTTTTGACTTCTCAAACTCTTGAGTTCGTTCACATGGACTAGTTTGGACCTTATAGAGTTTCACGATTAAGTGGAAGAATTATGTATATGTTCATATAGATGACTAATCTAGATAAAATTAGGCCTTTTTCTTGGCTCACAAAAGTAAACATTGCTGTAATTTTACCAAGTATTCTAGGACTATAGAAAATATTAGTGATTAAAATGAAAACCATAAGAAGTGACCATCGACATGAAATTAAAATCCAAGAGCTTGAATCTATTTGTTCACAAAATGGATACAGTCATAACTTCTCTGATCCTAGGACACCTTAGTAAAATCATGTTATAGAAGTAAGAAATAAAGCCCTGCAAGAAATTGATAGAACCATTCTTGGTGAATATGACCTACCTATTTACTTGTTGGGAAGAAGATGTTAATAAAACATGCTATATAATCAATAGATTCTTTATTATACATATCCTTAAAATAAATCCATATGAGTTGTGGGATAATAGAAAACCCATGGTTAACTAATTCAATGTGTTTGGTTAAAAATTTAATATTCTTAACACTTCATATAATTTGGACAAATTTGCATCGAAGAGTGATGAAGGAATTTTCCGAGGTTATTCAATTTCTAGTAAATCCTATAGAGTCGTTATTAAGAGAACCAAATGTGTGGGAGAATCTATACATGTCATGTTTGATGACATAGATGCACATTATCCAAAGACCCCTCTAGAGAATATTGAGGATTATATGTCAAAATTGGACATCAATACTAAATATTCTGACCATCCTGTAATGAAGTCTATTAAAACATCCAGTTCTGGAAATTCTCTATACTCTATTCATAATGAACCTAAACCTATTGATGAATCTAAAGTGATTATACCTTTGTTTTCTAAACCTTTTATAACTCTCAAGAATCATACTTTTGATGAATTTTTTGGATATTTGGACAAAGGAACATAGACTAGAAAATCTGTGAGAAATTTGGTTGAACATCAAGCTTTTCTCTCACAACATGACCCTAAAAACATCAATGATGCTATCAATGATGAATTTTGGGTGATGGGTATGAAATAAGAGTTAAATCAGTTTGAAATAGACAATTCCTGGAAACATAGAGATAGATCCAAATGTACCTTGACTATAGGTACTAAATGGGTGTTTTGGAATAAAGTAGATGAAGTAGGTAACATAGTTTGAAAGCAAGATAGATTGGTTGCACAATGTTATATTCAAGAATAAGTAATTGACTATGAGTAAAATTTTTCACCAGTAGCTAGACCTAAGGCCATTAGAATCCTTCATTCCTATACATCACATCTAGATTTAAATATTTATCAAATGGATTTCAAGAGTGCATTCGTAAATGGTTATATACTTGAGGATGTTTTTATTGAACAAACCCTCATTTTCCAAATAATTTTTTTAAATTAACAAAAGCTTTATATAGTTTAAATCAAGCACCAAGACCTCGGTATGAACGGTTCAACACATTACTTATTTATGAAGGTTTTACAAATGGTATAACTGATCCTACTAACATTATAAAAAGAATTTCCAGATATGTATTACTTTACAAATTTATGTATATGATGTCATTTTTAGATCTTCTAAAAATTCATTATATATTGAATTTTTGAAGATGATGCAATGTGAATTTGAAATGAGTTTAATGGGTGAACTCAAACACATTCTTGGATTTTAAATATTTCAAAATAAATAATTTATTTTTTTAGAATTAAATTAAATATAATAAGGATCTTTTAAAATGATTTGGATTTGAAATATCTAAGAGTAATGACACTCCAATAAGTACCAGTTGTAATTTGGACCTTGTTGAATATGGTAAATATGTTGATCAAACCACTTATAGAGTAATTATTGTACGTTTACTATACTTAAATACTAGTAGGACATATAATATTATTTAGTGTATGCATGTGTGCACATTTTCAATAAAACCAAGAATAATATCATCTTCTTACTGTTAAAAGATTTTCAAATACATCAAATATACTCTGAACCTAGGACTATTCTATCCTTGAGGATAAAATATCGATTTAGTGAGTTATTCAGATGATGATTTTAGTGGATGTAATTCAGATAGAAAAATCACTTGTGGCACATGTCACTTTTTGGGCATGTAACTAGTTTCATGGTGTAGTAAGAAATTTTTTATTGTTGCATTATCTACTGCCAAAGCTGAATACATAGCTACTAGTAGTTATTGTGCACAGATTTTGGGGATGAAACACACATTACATGATTATGAATATCAATCCAAACATGTCCATATAAATTGTGATAACACAAGTGCTATTAATATTTCTAAGAATCCTGTTTCACATTATAGGACAAAACACATTAATTTAAGGCATCAATTTTTGAGGGACCATTATCAAAAATGTTATATAAAATTAGAGTTCATTGGAACTGAACATAATCTTACTGATATCTTCACCAAGACATTGAACATTGAAAGAATGAACTACATTAGGCATTAATTAGGAATGATCAATCTATAAGACCTTGTGTTGCTATTTCATTGGACATTTTATGTGAAGTTTTTATATTTATACTAACAGTATGAAGTTGAAAATGTCATGATGACACTGATAACTTTGATATACTGACATAGTTGTCATGCCGACACCGAAGCTATGTCATACTGACACAGTTGTTGTGCTGAAACCGACACTATTTCATGTTGACATAGTATTCATGCTGACAACGATAAATTGTTATGCAGATACCCTATCATGCCGACACTAATGAATTGTCAAATCGACATTGTTAATATTTTTAAAAATCATTCCTTCCAACACCGATGAACTACTATTTTTATACATTTTATTTTTTTAACAAAAGACACTATTTCATTGATTTTTTGAACCCAGTTCTTGATTATATGATTTTGTGATTTTAAAATAACTAAATGATATAAATTTGAATTGATCCACTCTACTCCTGTACCCCTACACTCTCCCAATCATTTATATCTCTACTACCAACCTTTCACCTTCCATCCTTTAAAATAAACTATTGTAATGGCATGTGTGAGGTGAGCTCTTGATGGTGGCAAGTATCGCGCATCTATGAAATAGAAGGGAGAATCTAGAATATAATCTAGACCTTTAAATTCTACTATGTAGAACCATGTTGTAACTCTAGAATGAGAAGTTATTGCAGAATAGATGTTGGAAAGAATGTCTCTGCTACCCAAGGTACTACAAGATCACAAATGGATTGAGTGGTTTTTAAATAATTAACGACCCTTTTACCTGAAGATAGTTCATGAATTTACCATGAATATGGAGTTCCTGGTGGAAGGAAGTGATGTACCCTAGATCAATTCCACAGTGAAAGGGAAGAGAATCTCTTTCTCTTCAAGAAAATGGGATGACTCTCTTAATGTTCCTCATGAAAGTGTATTTGATTATTATCATGGTACCTATCCACCTAATAGTGATATGTTATCCTTTGAGACAGCTCTGATGGAGTTTACCAATAATGATGAGGAAAAGAGACCCATCACTACAGAGTTAAGTGGAGAATTTAGAATCTTTTTTATGTTTATTCAAAATCAGATCTGTCCCATGAAAGGGTACTTTTCTTCTCTGAAGTATCAAGATATCTAGTTGGTTTATCTGATACGAAAAGGGATCATGGTAAATTTCTATATATTCCTTGCCATGAACATGAATTAAATGATCAAAACTTCATAAAAAATAATTATCTATTCTATCCAAGGATGATATCAACAATTCTAAAATATAAATTTTGTGTAAATGTAGGAGAATAGTTTGTTTCAGAGTGTAGTGGGATCTGCCTTAGTAAAGAGATTTGTACGAGGGTGAAAAAAAACTAGAACCCATGTAAGATAGAATGGGTTGGAGATAAAGATAAAATCTATGATAAGATCAATTCGGTTCACTATACAACTAGGCCTAATAATATGGAAGATCCTAGTCTAGGACCAAATAAAGAAGTTGTTTACTCTTCAGAAGAAGAAGAAGAAGAGCATACCACTCTAGTTAGAGATCAGGGATCACCTATCGATGATAGTAGTGATATTAACACCACTAGAACTCACAATGGGTTTTTCCTTTGGACCTCCAAGTCCTTCACTTGCCTTACCCAATAATGAGCCCACACTTGAAGAAAATGGAGATGATGATATAGAAGTCTCAGGAAGTATGGAAATTTTTTTAGATACAGTGGCTATGATGAAAAAGAAGAAAGTGAAGATAATGAAAGTGACAGTTTTAGTGAAGAGGAAGAAGGTAAATAAGATGATGATAAAAATGGAAATGAAGAGAATGTATTTAGAAATGATGATGATGAAATTAGTGGAAGTGATGATGACCATCACAGGGATGATCAAATTCAAGATGTTGAAATGGTTAAATCTGTGGATCAGGATAGGTTGGAAGCACCTCCTGATGTTATTTTTGAAGTAATAGAAAATTCTAAAGTTCTTTTTGAAGTGGAAGTTCAAGAAATTATTGTACGTCATTTAGTTTATGAAAGAAAAATACCTCTGTCTAAATATGAGAAACCAATAAGGAGAGATCAGATTGAGGGGGAGCCTCATGAAAGGGGAGATCAAGCTAGTGAAGTACATCAACTTGTTAGAGTAAGACTTGATACTCTCACTCATATGGATGACGATGTAATTGTTCAATGGGAAAAGAATCTAGGGTATGTTGCACTGATATTAGATTATGAAGATTCAGAGGATGAAGTTTTAGTACCAGTTTTAAGGGAATCAATGGCTGAGACCCTTCCTTGTGACTTTACACTAAAGAAGATATTGAAATGTTTAAAGAAGAGGTCTATTCAACTATAAGTATATATGTTCAATATCATATGGTGTATGAGATTCATACAACTAGAAGAGAAAAAACTGAGATGAGTGATGAATTAGACTCTCTCATATCCTCAATATCATAAATGAGGAAGCTTGGGAGAGATGTTTCTATTACAAGTTCAACAGTATGTATAAGTGAGGATGACATGGCTAATGTTTTGAATAAAGTGATATAGGATATTCAACCCAACCTAATTACAAATGTTGAGAAAATTTTTTCATGTACATACAAGTTGAGAAAATAAATGACCGGGCTTACATCTATAATAAATACTATGACCTTACTATACAAAGGTTGTGTGGAGAATGTTTATAAAACATTGAATACTTATATCTCAGCTCCAATTGATAATCCCTCTACATCTAGTCAGACTTCTTAGACTTTGGAAATTGAGTATGTTCGAGGTGTTGCAAAGGAAGATCTTAAAGCTCTATTTGGCGCCTCTAGTTTTGAAAGTCTTTCTATGATTTAGAAGAACAATGACCGTGTGCATGATTTGGTAATATTTTATACCAAGGAAGAATCCACTACTCAATAAGATCTTACAAAGAGGATTAATTCATATTTCTAAAATATTTACACCAAGAAACAGTTGAGAAGTCACCTTAAGTACTTGGAAGATAATTTGACTTTACCCCCAGTTACAAAAGCATTCAAAGAACCAATCAGGATATTGAAGAACTTCACCCCTATTTTGAAAAAAATCATTGAGAATAAGGATGAATTTGAGAAATGAATGATGTATGGTGGTGAGATTATTGAGGATTTCATCATGATATTAAATCCATACGTTAAATTCCAAAGTGAAGTGATTGTAGTGCCTACTGTTGAACCTCTTAGACCTTATGGATCAGTTCCTCCACCTCAAATTTCTATTGCTCTGGCTTGGAATATAGTTCGTCCAGTGATCCAAGAATAGATTCAACCTCCCGTGTTGTCCCAACACAAACCCATCCTTGTACCTAATGTTCTGGAAGTAGTGATCCTACCACCAGTAAAAATTTCTTCAAATCCTCCAGCTTCCCAACCACCAGCTAATGGACCCTTTATTGATCCCTCTATGAAAGGGGCATAAACTCTTAATCCTTAGCCATTGTGTGGATCAATATCCATTAGGGACATTTTCTTGACTTTTTTTATTTTTCATTGAAGAATTTTAATACATTTTACTTTATTGATTAATGGAATTTTGTGTTCGTGTATTTCCTCTATTTCACTTTTATCTATTACTCTATGTCCCTTTTTATTTATTCTCTACATGTATTCTTTTTTATAATCCCAAAAGGGGGATAAATAGTTGGAATTACTCTACCTTTGATATTACTCTTATATATGTTATTTTTTCCTTCTCTTTGATACCATTACTCTTTATTTTAACTCAGAACATTATCTATATATTATAAATAGTCATCTATAATGATAAATGATAAGTAGAATTATTTATTTCCACATCAAATGATTTTACTAACTAATTCCATGATTTATGATCAATAAAAGAAGGAGATTGTTGGCCCATTAGAGACTGTTTCCAACCTCTATAGTATTAATAGATTTAATAATCAAAAACTCATATAAATTCTTATTAATAATGTCTAAACATTTCTATCATAATTATTTAAGTTTTAGTTTGTGAAATTATGTATCTATGATCTCAAATAAATTTGGAACATTCTGTTAATATTTATTTTGTAAGATAGTCTGAACATAAATATTTTCTAAGTGTAATAGACTGACACTGATAAAAGATATGAGACATCGACAGTTCAACTGAACTACTGAATGATGATCTACTGAGAAGAAAATGCAGTTGCTGACTCTCTTTCCAACAAAGTTCTTTATCAGACCATGACTTGGCTGGACTCTATTCCTTCTGACTTATTATATCTCTTTGATAGAGATTGTAAAAAAATCCCTTCCTTTCGCCTTTTGTAATCCTTTTTAACTTTAAATAAATTGTGCTTTGGTCTTTGACCAAAGCTTCACCTTAAAAAAAATAGCTGACCTAATGTCAATTAAAATGGCCTACCAATGATTGGTGTTATCAACGCATGGACTCACCGATAGCTAAAACAAGTTACTGATGCAATGATTCATTGATGCATGGAAGGATTGAAAAAATGACATATTGATGGAATGAGTCATCAACAGGAGGAGATATAGACTGAGGACTCATCGATAGACTGTTTAAAATTTATTCTATTTAAAAATATTTCTAATGGTCATGTTTTGAGTGTTTTAATGTGATGGATTAATTTAATTCCATTTTGCAGACATCTTAAATGAAGATGTAAGAAATACGAGGTACTATATATACCTCAAACATGAACATTTTTGGGTTACAAGATTATATATACAATGAAGAGAGGATGAAAGAGAGACACATGAGAAGGCTCACGTAGACACATATACACAAGAAGATATGGGTAGACTCCCGAGAGCACATTAATGAAAAGAAGAATTCATGACGAATTCTTCATTCCTACTTGTTGTAGATTATAGAACTTCTATTCATAAATTATAAGGCCCCAGCCTTAAACCTTACTTAAAATTGAATTAAATGAATAATTCACATTGAGGATCTTTTCAGGTTTAGATTTTTAGAGAATTAGGACATAACTATTACATCTCAAAAGATTACAAAGTAGTCTATTCTTCTAAATTTCCATAAAATAAAAACTCTTAAAAAGAAACATGTCTAGATTCATGTTTTAGGTAGCATGACTTTCCCTTGATCCCATCCTTGACCCTATTCCACGCTAAGTCCTATGAAAAACATTTCAAAAACTTGGGATGAGCATAAAAACTCAGTAAGGGATACACAAAGAATAAAAACTGTTAGTTTATCAAAACAAAAAGTAAACCATGTATACTTTATCAAAGTAATACTTTTCACCTTTATGAAATAGTAAAAACTCTTCACTGAATAAAATATCATTACTTACATTTTTGTAACCAAAGGATTACCATAAAACCCATATAAAGAACACATAACATATATAAAGGTAACTTGGGACATAAACATACTTAAGTGGAATAACCATACGGTCGACTCCCACACATATCACTTAATGGAATAGCCATACGGCCAATTTCCATACAAACTTAATGGAATATCCATACGGCCGACTTCCATACCCAATGCATTGGAGGTTATAACGTAACCACCCGTCCTGGTATTCACGGCACCACCCGTCATATGGTTTATAATGTAACCACCCGTTAAAATGTCCAAGTACCAATATAAAATCATAAAACATATAACCAATATAAAGGAATGATAACATTTCCACATTTCGATCACAATATATCATAAATATATTGACATAATAGAATCCTTTATCAAAACCATTTTCAATACCAAAATACATAAAAGAGTATAAGGTATTTATTTTATTTTAAAACCATTACGGCTTGTTGAGGAAGCCAAAGACCAAATAATACTCGCGGCGGCGGAAAAGGTCATTGTCACCGCGTACGTTAAAATAAACATTCCTTTTTTTCGTTTTGTATAACGCTTCGTAGAAAATGATTCCTTTTGTATAAAAGTAAAATTAAAAGGGGTTTATACACCGTATAAAAGGAAGTTGTGTATAAAACAAAATATGCCTCAATGAAAGCAGATTGAGACGAAGTCCCTTACAAAGACGGTATCCTTGGTTTAAGGATAAATCAATTACATAATTATGTGTGACAAAAGAATACACCAAATATAAGTGGATATTAAGTGTAAAATAATAAAAGGTCATTCACACATATTCAAAGGATGACATATTCAATAACTACATGTCGAACCCAATGAAATCGAAATTGGGTTAAGAAGTTCCCTTGACAGCCTAACGGCGTCACATCAAAATGAGTTGATGAGAGATAAAAAGTGTATCTAATCACTTGGACATAAAATTTACATCAATAAGGATATATGAGAACATATCCCAACATAATAATATGTAAATTAAAAGACCCAACAAAAGAAGTCTTTTAAAAAAAAGGAGGGTGAAAGGTTCCCTTACCGACTTGGGTATCTTTCGAAACATACGACCCGTGAAAGAAGGACAATACATCATTGATGTAAATACTCATAAATGAAGGAATATTACACAATGAGTAAAATAATGTTCAGTACATACACCACTCAAAGGAAATTGTGGCAAATGTAGAATAAAATCTCACGGGAATAAAAGTGAGATGAAAAATCACTTACGAAAACTCGGCAGCCTAACAACGCCACTTAAAGCTTCAAAAAATGGATTGATGAGATCAAATAGGGTATCTCATCACATTAAAACAAAATTTACAGAAAGAGGAATATTAAATAACATCCACCATCATAACAAATAGGAGCTTAAAAGAAGTGACATAAAGGGGAGTACTTAAAAAGAAAGAGAGAGGTTAGATCTCTTACGAAAATTCGGCAGCCTAACGGCGCCAATCAAAACTTCCAAAATGGATTAATGAGAGATAATAGGGTCTCTCATCACATGAACATAAAAATTACAATAAGTGTAATATATAATAACATCCCAATAACATTAAATATGATCTTTAGAGGTAATGACATAAAAGAGTGTACTTAAAAAGAAAGAGAGGAGTAAGATCCCTTACCTCGGGTCCGACTTGACTCGATCGTTCTTTAATGTCCTGAATAATAAACTTGAGATAATTTATACTTGCTTAAGAACCAATTTTCAAGTTCATTATTCCTTTTATATCACTTATTACCATGTCATGAACACTATGTAATTATTTAAGTTAATAACGGTCGTTTTAACGATCATTGGTACTTGAGTAAAAAATAAGCCCTTTATAATTATATGTTGTTCATGTATCCATTATATCCAGAATGATATTCATGATGTAGATATCATATATGTCATATATATCCAGTAAATTCATGCATTTATAATATTACATAATCATTTAGAGGTAAGAAATGAAATGCACCGTTCATGGAGACGGTAAGCCGTACGTACGCATGAACGCTACTTTCATTTCTATTTCGTATTTTATAGAATGGAATCATAATGATATAAAGATATATTATAATTCTAGTATAATATCATATATAATATCATAGTTCCATCCTTTATATGTCCCACATATGGTATTTAACGAATCAACTCACTTTAAGGGGGCGGTAGTCCGCACTTCCTTAAATGAAGATATCACGTTTACCCATAATGGAAACCATAAAGGTATGACCAAAATGAAAAATACAGAAGTTTAAGGAAAACATAAACATATTATATATCATATATAAATATAGTGACATCTTAATGGCCAACTTTGAAGGTGTTAAAAGAATGTTGAACAGTCATCGTTTCGGGAGGCGTAAATTCACCATCCACGGAAACAGTATGTTCATTAACCATTAGATGTAGATGTGTGTAAGTGTAGCTCGAATAATTCTTATAACAACATCCTAGTATATTGAATATACTTTAGTTTTTACAAAAGAAATGAATAAAAAGGGTTTAGGGGGTTGGAGAAGCAAAATAAAACAACGGACTCAAGTGAAGACTTTCCCTTAAAATCGGGTAACTCCCTTTGGTTTGAGCTCAAAGGCTTCCTTGGGAAGTCTTCTGCCCAAAGTGAGGCGTCAAGGAGTAAGTGAGGGAAGTGGAGAGACAAAATGGGCAGGGGTTGGCCGACCCAAATGTAACACCCCGAGATTTTAGGAAAAATATTATTTTAATTTCATTAATGTCTTGTGTTGTATTGTACACCAATATTACATTGTGCTATACACAACACCGTATTAGCTTGCAGTATACACAACACTAGTCTTGGACCGTGTTACACACAATTTTGACAATAGTTATTCTACGCAACATTGAGTATATATATATATATATATTAAATGTATAAATGAAATGTGGTTGGATTCTGTTATGCGAAACAACGAAGGATTCTTTCACAACACGCAACCCTGACTTGGCTTGTATTACACGCAATCGCGACCTTCCTCGATAGCGTGTGTTGTACGCAATACCGGGTTTTAATAAACAATGATATATTATTATAATATTGTCATGAACTAGCCGTTATGAATAGTATTAACTAAATTTTGAATTTTATAACATTATTATTCATCTTACACATTTTCTAGAACATGGTATAAGAACAAAATAAAATTTTCGGGTAAAATAAGTATTTTTCAAAAAAATGTTGTTTTGCCGCCTTTTGATGGTGCACCCACTTTAAATCTAGTTTTTGAAATGTTTATATTCTCAATTTGATAGAATAAAATTCTTCTTTTGAATCAGGATATAAAAATTTACATTAGATAAAGTTTTGATATTTTTCCGATAACTTTCATTTTTTAATGAATAGTAAAAACACGCTATATTTTAATTAAAAACAACTTTTTTCATCGTAATATCTTATGTGGTTAAATTATAATATTTAATGGTTTTAAAGTATAAATAGAATATATTTTTACCATTTATTATAATGTATGTCATTAGTATTAATTTTACCTTGAATTCGTAGGGTAAATCAATTCAATCTTTTGCAATGTTTTAAAGAAAAACCCGTCTTCTTTCGACAACGAGATTAATTTTAATTTAATTTCTGCAACTTTTGTGTATTGAATTTGGAAAAATGGATTCCATATTTGGAATCAGTGGATCCAAATTATGTTAATAAGCTACTTTTTATTTTTGGGAATTATGAATAGTAACTAGGGTAAATTTTATTTACTATAGTTAAAGGTAAATCGGGTAATTAAGGGTAAATATAATATTTTAAAATTACCCTAAAAAATGTAAAAAACCCATTTGATGACTAAAAGTCGACCCATATCTCTTAAGTTTCGGATTAGATTCATTTAATTAAATTTTTTCAATGAAAATAATTTAATTATTATTAAAACCAAAGAATGTGACAACATGTCACTTTCTTAAATCTTATAAGTATAATAATTTTAATCTAGTGATAAACTTCATAAACATTCGAACATGAATAGTCTCCAGAAATCTAATACAATTATCTACATCATAGGAATTTATTTATAATTTTTAGGGATTAAATAATTAACATTTATTATGACACAAAGATGATGCAGTAATTGTCTTATTAATGAAATATTGACATAATTGATGTTATAAATGCCCAAATAAATGTAATTTGAGACTTCTCATGACATACATTAATTTTCTAGGTTAATATGACATGTTATTGTTGATATAGGTAACTTGATTCGAACATATAATTCTGTTATAAATTTCATAAAAATCATGTACCAAATAGTGTCAAAATTGACATAAATTAGTTTTTAAAACAAATATTATATTATTAATTTTTATTTTATTCCTAAAAATATAATGTTCGAAAAAATGACTTATATAAGGTTATATATATTAATAATAAAAAACTTGGGGTTCTTTTGGCTTCTTATAGTAAGTTTATTAACCTTATAGTGTAAGAACACAAGAAGACCCGATAAAAGTAAAATTATTTAACTTAATGTTAAATCTAAATGATAAGTTTAAAATAGGAACCTAAACTTGTCTAAATTCTATTGGATGAGAGGTTTTCGACCCATCCCCACCTTAGCCACGAAATAAATCAATTTGGAGCTATTTAAAACCGAACTTGACTTTATAATAAAATAATATTTTTAGTTATTCCAAAGGTGCCCCTCTCCTCCCTTATAAAAGGACACCTCATCCCTCTCTTCCTCACACAACTTTGAGCCTTCAAGCTCGGCCAACCCCTGACAAATTCTCTTCTCCACTTCCCTAGAAACATCATATAGGTTCTGGTCTTCCTCAAAGACCACGTTTAGTGCCCTAAGAGGAGGTCTCAAAGAGTTGCTTCAAAGAAGAGGTAATTTCCGTTACCGATTCATTCACCTTTATTTCTTCTTCAACTTCTTCTTCTTAGGCTGTTTCATTATGAAGTAATAACATCAGTATCACTCATATACTTATATGTTATTATAAGTATGAAACAATCCTATTTCACTATCTATCCATCCTACGGAAAAGAAAATCACCGCGCGTGCGTACATATGGAATACCGTCTCCACGCCGTGGTGAAATCTATTTTCCACCACCACCTTACTTGGATGGGTATAATGGTGTAAATAATAACTATATATTATTATTTTAAAGTGATATTTATTCTGAAATAGTATAAACTCCAATACAGTCCCACGATCATGAGAACGATATCATCGCTCGTGCGTACGTACGGACTACCGTCTCCACGACGCGATGAGATTCATTCTCCACTTTAACCATTCATGAATGATTATAAAGTATATATAATAAGTACTCATGAAATATATGACATAATAATGATACTGGATTTATGTGTATATATATTAATGTCATCTACTTAATTCCGTTCAACTCAATAAGGAAACGAAAACAACATTCATGCGTACGTACGACCTACCGTCTCCATGAACATTGTATTTCTTTCCATTTACTAATTTATTATATATATGTATATTCTGAATATATATATATATATATATAAATCATGTTTTATATTCTGGAATTATGTAATCATGATCTAATTAATCATATGAATAATTACAACTCAAAACACGGACGAAAAATGAAACAATTTTTACCCAAAACGCTCTTTAACATGGAAATTACAAAAGAACGGGTAATATAAAGTCATAAGTGAACCATATATGATATCATAACAATGAATATGATTCTGTAATAAGTAAATGACATTATTTAAATCATTATATAGGAGGTTTATACACTTACTAAGAAAATCAGACCTAAGGTAAGGGAAAATATCACAATCTCATTTTTATCCGAGATTGTTTATACTTTGGCATTTACTAGGGTGTATTTTATCATCCACATCCATGTTTTCTCAATATGTAATATTATTTCTATCCACCTACAATTGTTTAAATCCAATTTTACCCTTCGATGAGTTTTTAGTAAAGGATATGAAAGGAATATTTTGTCATTTTTCGTACGAGGTACTTTTTGACTTTTCCGACAAAAGTACGAAGAATGTTTTTTTTAACTTATACGACATGAATGGATTTTTAAAACCTTATTTCCAAGAATCTTCCTTTACAAGTTTTCAAGTTTATTTTTAACCAACTTCTTGTAGTTTAAAATTGTATGACATGTTAAGAAAGGAAAATGTTTTTTAAGAAGAAAGGATATTTTCCTCAAGAATGGAGTTCAAGTGTTTTATCAAAATTATTTTCCATCTAAGATAATAAAGGGTTCTGTTTTTATCCCTATTATTACATTGATTTGATTATGTTGTGATGAAATTATTTTTATGAATTCATTTATCTTATATGAATTGTTTTATGATGTCATGATGTTTAAGATTCCCATTTGTATTACATGGGTTATGCAATGATGTATGATTTATGATTTTGTGGAACACATAAGAATGGTATCATTATGAGATGGGTGGGACCTATATCTCCCTCCGATGCATTGGGTAAAGATTTTATATCTCATGAGATAGACATGGCTTGAACGGTAGGTTATACCAGTTCAGTGAAACAGGACTGAAACGAGGGTGACTGGGTTCAGAAAGGGACTTTGTCCACTAAGATTGTCTTGGCAATGAGTCTTGACTAACAAGAAATGATTCTTTATGATTATGTGTGCATGTCACAAAGTTTCATGTTTTATGTTATGATTATTGGGATTTCATTTCACTACTATGATTTATCCCATGTTATGAAATTATGATCTCTTTTGCAGGTTAAGATTTCCAAAATGTTATGTTCTTATGAATATGATGTGATTGATATTTCTTTTGTTTACCCTTTCTGAGCATTTGAGCTCACCCTTTTATGTTTTCTTTTCCCAAGGATATAAAGAAAGGTTTTAGGTGAAAAAAAGGGAAGATCTTTATGGGAGATGTTGAAGATCTTTCACCACGATTAGAAGATTTTATTCCAAGTTTCCAAAGACACTAAACTATTACGATCCTTGTGTGTGTGTTTTTGTTATGTACTAAGTATTCTTCAAAAGTAATGTAATGTCCATGTACGTTAAGCTTCCGGTCTCTACAGTTGGTATCAGAGGAAAGGTTTAGTCAACCATTGGAAACTAGGACGCGAAAACGTTAGTGAGATCCCTAGAGATATTTCTAAGGTATGTCTAGGGATGTCCCTAAGGATAAGTATACATATAGGATATTGTCCTAGCACTACGGTAACGATCTTAGAATTTAACCTAAGATGTTAGATATTGAAGTTACTCCCCCTTTATTATGATTTTTGCATCTCACACTATTCTTTTTGGGTTTTATAAAATGGCTGGAAACAAGATGATTCACGATAATGGAGGATATGATGGACAATGGAATGATATTCTTCATAAGCAATCAAATGAAATGGGATTTGGAAGTCCAAACATCATTATTATGCCGAATCAGCAATCTCATAATATGATCAATAAAGTAAAATTTTGTATGTTTCCTGACTCGTCTAATAAGAGAAAGATGGAGTTTCATGATGATCATAGAGGAAAGAAAGTTCAATTTCCATTATGTAAATCATGTGGGAAGAGGCATCAAGGAGAATGTTTCAAAGGAACTGGAAGATGCTTTGGGTGTGGAAAAGAAGGACACAAAGCCAGTAAGTGCAATGGAAAAGTTTCAGTTAACACCATGGATGAGGTTAATGGTATTGCTACGACATCAACAATGGTTAAATGTTTTAAATGTGGGATGTACAGGCATTATGGAAACCAATGCCCTAAGGGAATGTCTCATGAAGAGAATCGGTATGGTCGTATGGGTAGTATTTTTGTTGATGATGATGAAGAGACTACAAATGATATGTGAGATGAAAGAATTGTTGAAGCTCGGTCAATGGTTTAAGAAGCTAGTGGAATGATTACATGTTTATCAAGTGTAATGTTGTACTATAGAATAAAAAGACATCTAAGGACTGTTACACTGTTGTCTTTCATTAAGTTTTGAAAGTTTATGATGAATGGTATGAGTAACAATGAAAGGTTATTCAGATATTTTTTGGAAGGTGGATGATATGCGCATAATGAAGAGATAAAGAGAAAATGAAATGTTTGACAGTATTCATGAGCTCATGATTGATATAAGGACTAAGTGATATCACGGTTTGATTATAAATAATTTTGAGGATTTTGGTTTGTGGAAAGTGTTAACTTTTAACTACATTCATGTTTTCACTAATGTTCAATGGAATACATGATTAAGGCCTTCGAATGATTGTAATGTGACCAAAAAGATAGGAATGTTGTATTACGATATATGGGGATCAACTATGGTATTAAATATCTGGTAATCGTTTTCACTATGTTATGAGAGTGGACCGAAGTATTTTAGATAAGCCTAAATATTGGAATGCATTATGTTGGACATAAGTTAGTATTGTTTAAGGATAGAACTTTTTTTGATATTATTGATGGGATGTTATAGTAATGTAGTTTTAGAAAAAGGACAACCTGCAGGACGGGCGACAACCCATCGCGTCGGACAAGGCTATAGGAATCGAACCCACAACCGAAGTGAGACTGGCCTTTATCGCCTACCACAGGCCTACAGGAAGTCCCTGGTTAGTAGAAACTAGTTTTATTTTGTTAAGCGGTATGATATATGAAGTATAAGTTCATTTTTGGAACCATATACGATTAACCATAAGATGGACTTATAACTTTTGCTAACCTTTTGTTTGAAAGAGATGGAATGACCCATCATTCTATCACATGATCTGCTAACACTTCACAAATAACAAATTCAACTTCATTTATTTAAGAGATGAATTGGAAATTGTTCAAGGCACGAACAACAGTGAGATTGTACCAAAATAAAGTAAGTATTTATTCTAATTCAAATTCTTCAACTTTAGGGAAACGATCTTGAAAACCAAAAATGTTGTCCTAGTGCTCTTATATCTGATTAATCAGATGGTACCTTAGATCCTCACAAATTTATGGATTTGTGATTGTTGGCTTTTCCATAGCCATGTCCTCTACCACTCTCCATCAGAACATGATGGTTAAATTTCTTTTCCATGTCCATATTTTCACCTATGTTCTCCTATGTGGATACCCAGCGATTAGTTAACTTGGGTAACCATTACGTTTTATACTTTAGTTTTTAAAGATATGTTTTGGTATTCCTTTTTATGATGTGGGTTTCTATCAAAGAAACTTTCAAATAGTAAACCATTTATAACCCCGACGAATTTCGAGGGTGAAATTCATTTTAAGGGGGGTAGAATGTAACACCCCGAGATTTTATGAAAAATATTATTTAAATTTCATTAATGTCTTGTGTTGTATTCTACACCAAGATTACCTTGCGCTATACGCAACACCGTATTAGCTTGCAGTATATGCAACACTAGTCTTGGACCGTGTTACACACAATTTTGATAATAGTTATTCTACGCAACATTGAGTATATATATATATATTAAATGTATAAATGAAATGTGTTTGGATTCTGTTATACGAAACAACGAAGGATTCTTTCAAAACACGCAACCCTGACTTGGCTTGCATTACACGCAATCGCGACCTTCCTCGATAACGTGTGTTGTATGCAATACCGAGTTTTAATAAACAATGATATTTTATTATGATATTTTCATGAACTAGCCGTTATGAATAGTATTAACTAAATTTTGAATTTTATAACATTATTATTTATCTTACACATTTTCTAGAACATGGTATATGAACAAAATAAATTTTTCGGGTAAAATAAGTATTTTTCAAAAAAATGTTATTTTGCCGCCTTTTGATGGGGCACCCACTTTAAATATAGTTTTTGAAATGTTTATATGCTCAATTTGACAAAATAAAATTCTTCTTTTGAATCAGGATATAAAAATTTACATTAGATAATGTTTTGATATTTTTCTGATAACTTTTATATTTTAATGAATAGTAAAAACACGCTATATTTTAATTAAAAACAAAAATTTTTCATCATAATATCTTATGTGGTTAAATTATAATATTGAATGGTTTTAAAGTATAAATAGAATATGTTTTTACCATTTAATATAATGTATGTCATTAGTATTAATTTTACCTTGAATTCGTAGGTTAAATCAATTCAATCTTTTGCAATGTTTTAAAGAAAAACCTGTTTTCTTTCGACAACGGGATTAATTTTAATTTAATTTCTGCAAATTTTTTGTATTGAATTTGGAAAAATGGATTCCATATTTGGAATCAGTGGATCCAAATTATGTTAATAAGCTAATTTTTATTTTTGGGAATTATGAATAGTAACTACGGTAAATTTGATTTACCATAGTTAAAGGTAAATCGGGTAATTAAGGGTAAATATAATATTTTAAAATTACCCTAACAAATGTAAAAATCCTATTGGATGACTAAATGTAGACCCATATCACCTAAGGTTCGGATTAGATTCATTTAAGTAAATTTTGTCAATGAAAATAATTTAATTATTATTAAAACCAAAGAATGTGACAACATGTCACTTTCTTAAATCTTATAAGTATAATAATTTTAATCTAGTGATAAACATCATGAAACATCGAACATGAATAGTATCTAGAAATCTAATACAATTATATACATCATAGTAATTTATTTATAATTTTTATGGATTAAATAATTATCATTTATTATGACACAAAGATGATGCAGTAATTGTCTTATTAATGAAATATTGACATAATTGATGTTATAAATGCCCAAATAAATGTAATTTGAGACTTTTTATGACATACATTAATTTTATAGGTTAATATGATATGTTATTGATGATATAGGTAACTTTTTTCGATCATATCATTCTGTTATAAATTTTTATAAAAATCATGTACCAAATAGTGTCAAAAATTGACATAAATTAGTTTTTAAAACAAATATTATATTATTATTGTTATTTTATTCCTAAAAATATAAGGTTCAGACAAATGACTTAGATAAGGTTATATATATTAATAATAAACAACTTGGGGTTCTTTTGGATTCTTATAGTAAGTTTATTAACCTTATAGTGTAAGAACACAAGAAGACACGGTAAAAGTAAAATTATTTAACTTAATGTTAAATCTAAATGATAAGGTTAAAATAGGAACCTAAACTTGTCTAAATTCTATTGTATTAGAGGATTTAGACCCATCCCCACCTTATCCTAGAAATAAATCAATTTGGAGCTATTTAAAACCGAACTTGACTTTATAATAAAATAATATTTTTGGTTATTCCAAATGTGCCCCTCTCCTCCCTTATAAAAGGACACCTCCTCCCTCTCTTCCTCACACAACTTTGAGCCTTCATGCTCGGCCAAACCCTGAAAAATTCTCTTCTACACATCCCTAGAAACATCCTAGAGGTTCTGGTCTTCCTCAAAGACCAAGTTTAGTGCCCTAAGAGGAGGTCTCAAAGAGGCTCTTTAAAGAAGAGGTAATTTCCGTTACTGATTCTTTCACCTTTATTTCTTCTTCAACTTCTTCTTCATAGGTTGTTTCATTATGAAGTAATAACATCAGTATCAGTAATATAATGATATGTTATTATAAGTATGAAACAATCCTATTTCACCATCTATCCATCCTACGGAAAACGAAATCACCGCGCGTGCGTACGTACGGAATACCGTCTCCACGCCGTGGTGAAATCTATTTTCCACCACCACCTTACTTGGATGGGTATAATGGTGTAAATAATAACTATATATTATTATTTTAAAGTGATATTGATTCTGAAATTTTATACACTCCAATACAGTCCCACGATCATGAGAACGATATCATCGCTCGTGCGTACGTACGGACTACCGTCTCCACGACGCGATGCGATTCATTCTCCACTTTAACCATTCATGAATGATTATAAAGTATATATAATAAGTAATCATGAAATATATGACATAATAATGATACTGGATTTATGTGTATATATATAAATGTTATCTACTTAATTTCGTTCAACTCAATAAGGAAACGAAAACAGCATTCATGCGTACGTACGGCCTACCGTCTCCATGAACGGTGTATTTCTTTCCATTTACTAATTTATTATATATATGTATATTCTGAATATATATATACATAAATCATGTTTTATATTCTGGAATTAAGTAATCATGATATAAGTAATCATATGAATAATTACAAGTCAAAACACGGATGACAAATGAAACAATTTTACCCAAAACGCTCTTTAACATGGAATTTACAAAAGAAAGGGTAATATAAAGTCATAAGTGAACCATATATGATATCATAACAATGAATATGATTCTGTAATAAGTCAATGACATTATTTAAATCATTATACAGGAGGTTCGGACACTTACGAAGCAAATCGGACCTAAGGTAAGGGAAAATATCACAATCTCATTTTTATCCGAGATTGTTTATACTTTGGTATTTACTGGGGTGTATTTTATCATCCACATCCATGTTTTCTCAATATGTAATATTATTTCCATCCACCTAAAATTGTTTAAATCCAATTTTACCCTTCGATGAGTTTTTAGTAAAGGATATGAAAGGAATATTTTGTCATTTTTCGTATGAGGTACTTTTTGACTTTTCCGACAAAAGTACGAAGAATGTTTTTTTAACTTATACGGCATGAATGGATTTTTAAAACATTATTTCCAAGAAGCATCCTTTACAAGTTTTCAAGTTTATTTTTAATCAACTTCTTTTAGTTTAAAATTGTATGACATGTTAAGAAAGGAAAATGTTTTTTAATAAGAAAGGATATTTTCCTCAAGAATGGAGTTCAAGAGTTTTATCAAAAATATTTTCCATCTAAGATAATAAAGGGTTATGTTTTTATCCTTATTATTACATTGATTTGATTATGTTGTGATGGAATTATGTTTATGAATTCCTTTATCTTATATGAATTGTTTTATGATGTCATGATGTTTAAGATTCCCATTTGTATTACATGGGTTATGCAATGATGTATGATTTATGATTTTTTGGAACACATAGGAATGGTATAATTATGAGATGGGTGGGACCTATATCTCCCTCCAATGCATTGGGTAAAGATTTTATATCTAATGAGATAGACATGGCTGGAACGGTAGGTTATACTGGTTGAGTGAAACAGGACTGAAACGAGGGTGACTCGGTTCAGAAAGGGACTTTGTCCATTAAGATAGTCTTGGCAATGAGTCTTGACTAACAAGAAATGATTCTTTATGATTATGTGTGTATGTCACAAAGTTTCATGTTTTACGTTATGATTATTGGGATTTCATTTCACTACTATGATTTATCCCATGTTATGAAATTATGATCTCTTTTGCAGGTTAAGATTTCAAAAATGTTATGTTCTTAAGAATATGATGTGATTGATATTTCTTTTGTTTACCCTTGATGAGAATTTTAGCTCACCCTTTTATGTTTTCTTTTCCCAAGGATATAAAGAAATGTTTTAGGTAAAAAAAGGGAAGATCTTTCTGGGATATGTTGAAGATCTTTCACCACGATTAGAAGATTTTATTCCGAGTTTCCAAAGACACTAAACTATTACAATCCTTGTGTGTGTGTTTTTGTTATATACTAAGTATTACGAAAAATTAATGTAATGTCCATGTACGTTAAGCTTCGGGTCTCTACACCAAATTCTTTGGGAGTGTGGGAAAAGAGGTAGAGGTGGGGGCCTTTTATAAGAGGAGAGGAGGGTCACTCTTGGAAAGTAAAGATAAGTTACTTTATTTTAAAAAGAGCTTCGGATTCAAAAGGTCCCACATTGATGTATTTCGAGGATAAGGTGATAAGGGTTCGAAATTCAATCATCCAATAGGTTTTGGACATGTTTAGGTCTTAGATATTACATTATCTTTCCATTTTATTTGAATCGTTTAATAATGAGGTCATCGCTGCATCATCATGATGTCATAAATACTTTAATTTATTTAATGTCTAAAAATTAAAAAAAATACTATGATGTAGAAAATACTTTTATCTTTCCAATGACTATTTATAATCAAAAATCTGATCTTTATAACCCCATGTAAAAATTGTTTTCATAAAACATATTATGTTTGTGTCATTTTTACTTTTACATTAAATAAAAAGTTATTTATGTCATTTCCCAACCAAAGTGGCTCCATGGGGTCCCCAAGTTGACCCATGGCTTTTCTTGGTCGGCCATGACACATCCAATAAGGTAAGGACATGTGTCTAGATCATTTTATATTATTAAAGCATTATTTTTACCTTAAACTACACTAATTACCACTAATCGCGATTAAGAACGTAAAAGTTACTATTCACCAAAAAATTATTTTAATCTCATTGAACCACATTTTACTTCTTAATGACAACCATGTATGTCGGATTTTTGAAATTCAAAACACAGAAGTGGTAAAATTTCATTTAAACGAAAAATTAGTTTTTATAAGTACCACTTAGTGGTTTCACTATTCATCAAAAATTGAAGTTTTTCAGAAAAATCCCAAAAATTCACCCTAAGCTATATTTGATATTAAAAATTCAAAAATGAAGTCTATTTTACAAAATTCAAAACATATAAGTCACATTAATTAATTTAATAATTAATTCCCGCTGTGAGAGCAAATAGCGTGTTTTTATGAAACAATAAGTATCAAAAGATTGACACTAGTTTAAGTCTGATTTCAAAGTGAAATTAATTCCAACGACCACTATTGGATTTAATGGTAAAAATATTTTCTAATTTCACCTTAAAACCAATTGAAAAGATAATCTAATTATATAAATAAATTAGATTAAAAAGATGTTTTGAATTAAAATACAACATTTTACACTATTCATTAAAAAAATGAACTTTATCGGAAAGGTACCAAAATTTACACAAAGTTATTTTTGATGTCCCAATTCTAAAGAAGAGTTATTTTTGGTCCAATAGAATTTATAAGATTGATCAGAACAATATTTAATGACGGTTCGCCGTCAAAAGGTGATAAGTGAACCCTTAGTGAAAATTAGGGTATAAATGCCTAAAATTGAACTCTTTCCATATTTTAAGCCTTTATCTTTTATTGGGTAAATGTAAAAACATTTAAAAACATATATAATCATATTTTAGATATTTCTATCCATTCCCGCTAGTACAACGGCTACGTGTTAACTAACATTTAAAATAATATTATTTTATTACTTGTGTGCATCGTAAGTTTTCTAAGAAACTCATCGTTGCGTATCGAGTACTCTATCGAACGTAGAAACCCCTTTTAATTAAAATTAATATTTAATTCGTAAATATTAATAAATATGAAAATTCTTTATTCTTTATTTACCTGGGATGTTACATAAATGGTCCATCATCTCTGCAGCAACCAATAAAAAAAGGCTAAGAACATCTCACCCTCCTAAAAGACAGAACACAATGCTCCATGACACTCTATTTTTAGTGTCTGTTTCTAGAATTGGACTCGAGCTTTAACTCTGATACATCAGAGAGTCCAGAGCAGAATTGAATAACACTTAGAGAATCTATAATCCCTTATTAATATATTATTCTCTATTGTGTAATATTTAACTAATCTTTTGAGTAGTGTGTGTGTCTGTACTAAAAACACACACTTTTTCTTATATGAATCTGGAGGATACTGAATATCCTCAAACATCTGTCTTCTTACATTTTCTTAACCCATAGTAGAACATTGGAAGATGTCCTATGTGACATTATTATAATTTTTTCCCTCATATAAATGTGGTATAGGTCTTATGACCTATATAGTATTTGTACTCTTGTGTTAACTCTGATCTAGGGTGCAGATCAAAATATTTATTTATATTTATTTTTTTGGTGGAAGGTGATCACCAAGTGGAGTGGACTATGTCTCTTCTTGAGACTGAACCACTTTTGTACATCTGTTTTGTTTTCAATTTATCCTTTCTCTATTTTAATTATTTTTTAGAAAACTAAACTTTACTTTGATAGTTAGTCATAGATAGTAGTTATAACTATTTTGTCTTATTAGAGTAGTTCCAAAACAGGTATCAATGTCTCATATTGTTATAACTAAGAATTAATCAATCTTTTGAGAAACTATTTGAACATTCAATATATTATAATTTTATTACCTTGGTTAACTAGCCAGTTTTATATTAACTTGGGGTATCCTTTTAAATAAACTTATTATCATCAATTTTTATAGGAACTCAATTCACCCGTATTGAGTTTCCTACCATGAAGAACAATAATATCCTATAGTATACATTGAATTGATAAGGTAATAGTATTACACCACTAAAATGAAAACCTTGAAGTATTATGATGGTATTCTTGAATAATTTTATTTAGTTAGATAATGTACTTTGATGGGACACATAGTACATAGACTGTCATTTGTGAGTAATTGTAATTCGATGAGGCATCATCTCATGATGTTCACACTTGGTAATCTACAAGGTGGGAGATTATGAGAAAAGACCCAAAAATAGGAATTCAATATGTTTTGATGACATCATAGATTCCTATATGTGAGCATATGTAATGGTCTATAGACTTTAATATTATCATTAATTCATGTCATGACTCGCGCACTTAGATTTACTAACCAAAACCGTCACACAATTTGTTGGTGGGAAGTAGGGTATATTGGGTACATCATTATTTACATGTTATTAATGGATAAGTAGAGGAATTTGTTTTTCACTTCCATCATTATAGAATCTAATATCTCATCCCTTTGATTAGAATATAACCATAACCCAAAATTCCATGTTCATGGTGTAACGATTTGTTTATTTTAGATCATAAATGAAATATGTATCAAGTATATATGTTTGTGACATAGATTTATAACCTTTCTGATGAGATATTTTGACAAAGGGATTATATTATACAATGGGAATTCGTATGTGGTTATCACCGATGCAGAATTATGTTATTTTTATTGGTTGTGTTGACCATTTTCTAGATAGTAATTTTGGAATTTAGGCAAGCCCACCTAATGTCAAAGAGAAATAATCCCAATGGGTCACAAAATAATTGTTTTTTATTATGTTGATTAAATTATATTTAAATTTAATTATTGGAATAAATTTTATTCTCCAGATAGATGAATATTTTTATTAATGTTTTATTTATTTCTAATATTCACAAGGTAATAAATAATTATTTGTTTATTAATAAATAATTTATTTTAATACATGAATTTATATAAAATATTAATTCGCTGGATTGTGAATAAAATATTCATTTTATTCTTTGGAATATTTTAATAAATATTTATTTGCTGGATTGTTAATAAAATATTTATTTACGAAAAAGTATTTATTCGAGTGTTAAATAAATGAGTGAGGAGTTCGAACAAACCAAGACCGAGTCTGAAGACAAATATTGACCAGTAATATGTTTAAATATTATTTTTTATTGCACAAGTTGGCACACACCACAAAATAATAATTATAATAATTATAATAATAATAATAATAATAATAATAATATATGACATGGGGATTATTAGATGTATTAAATTTTATTTAATGGCCTAAAAGAAATTCCATAATAATATAACCTAATCTCTATCTCTATAAATAGACGATTACGTCTATGGTATATTGATCGAATATTGAGAATGGAGAACTCCTGCAAACAATGAATTCTATCTCGACTACTCCTTTCAATCTTTCTCCTAGGAAAGAGAAATGTAAGAGAGATCCCTTTAATATTGAAGGATGGGGGATAAACACAAGTAATACAAGTAAATCAACTCATTGTGCTAGCACATGGAGATGGATTGGTGTTTCTTGAAGATGAAAGGAGCACATGTGGATCTTCGATAGAGGAATTATCTCCTTGGACCCTCCCAACGCAGTGAGGGCAATCCTAATGGGACTTTTTTGTATGATAAAAAATATCAATGATAAATGATTCCCAATACAAGGTAATCATTTCTTCTAATATAAAATAAATTATTTATTATTTTTTCATGCAAGATATTTTCTCTTAGGTTTGGGAATTGAAATATTAAAATAAATTTTAATACATTTCCCACCACTACATGATTATGCTTTTCCCAGAACCATTAATTAGTATCAGATGGGACAAGATTAAATTTATAATTATTTATTTGATTGTTGATATATGTGAAATGATGGTTTAGATTTCATTACATGTTATTCATTTTTTAATCATAATTAAATTAACATGTTTAGAAATATTAATTATGAGATATTTCATGTTTTATTTTCATAATGGTTTATGTCCGGATAAATAATGACTAGATGTGTCCCGATGAAACTGCCAATTTTTGGATGGTAAGATACTGTTACATGGTCTGCACTCAAAAGTACATTCCATGTACCCTCGTGCACTACATCACGATGAGCTGAGGGATACACAATGCTCTATGCAGTAATTAAATTCAACATACACCACATGTTGACTAATCAAACATTCACGTGATTGAAAGATTAATGGTGTGTATCAGTGTACACATTGTGTATTTTACACAAGTTAGCGGTGTAAATCGTGAAATCAATGGGGTGATTATACATGGTAAAAACCCCACGACAATGACTACCTAGAGAATTTATGATGTACACAACATGTATATGATGTTCATGACATGTAGTTCATTAATTCCCATACACACTGAAGATGTAGGCATGCATCTTGGACACAAAACAATAAGAACACATGACGAGTAGTGTGATTGAGGTACACACCGTAAACCCATGCCGGTACTCTGGATACATGTTAACCAAGATACATGGCATAAAGCTATTCTATAATTGACGTGTAGTCTCCAAATAATGGAAAAATTAAAATTATTACATTAAATTGGAAATTTCACCATTAAAACCTTACTTTATTGATATTAACACCTTTCTGTGTTTGACAATTTAACAAATTTTTTTAATAATTTCAAATGCTGAGTTAATGTATTGAAATAAATATGTCATTATTGGATATTTTGTTTATTTTCCCTGAATTCCATAAATTATGGGTGTATCCAATTATGTTTAGATGATCATTAAGATGAAAGGGAATTAATTAAATAATTAATTAATGCATGTGTATTTATCATAATAATAAAGAACAATTAAAGAAATGAATTATAAATGCTTACATTTTTATATTCGTTGCATGTATGACTTTTCATGAGATTGACCAAGACCTATGTATATATTTATATTAATTTATATTAATTTATTTCATGGGTTTTCAATTATTTCACATTAAATGAAAATGATGTCTTATGTATCATCCATACCTCCATTATTATTTAGGACTTACATGTCCATGATTATTTATGTAACCCCTTTAGCCAATAATTTGGTTCCCCTCACCTGTGTACAATTCAAAAATACATGTAATTAATGTAGTATCCAAAAGCATGTAGAGGTATTTCAAGACAAAACCAATATGATACCAACTCAGGTGATACACAGGTGTATATGTGGAATGCTGAAACTCATGCGAATATTGATAATAGGAGTTATTTTCCCAAGGTCAAAGGTCAATTTAATCTTCAATTCTTAAATAATTCATTAGATAAATCTCAGGAATTGTTCATTTAATTTTTTATTTATCCATATCTGTGTAATTATTTATTTTATAGATACAAGGTCGTGATCACATATTTAAATGAATTAATGTGAAAAAAGATTAATTTTAAATAAATGAATTAGGCATAAATGTTTTATCCTTCCTGGTTAATTAATTATTTAAAATACACGTAATATTAACCCGAAATGTAATGTATAAAAAGTTGATAAAATTTATTCATAATAAAAAATAAAATCCCTCATGTAATTATAAAGTCAGACATTGACTTCCATTACTTGATTAGGAACAGAATTGAAAAGAACTAAGTGTTTGACCAACCATTTTTGTGAAACATACTTTTATAAGGGGGTTTTAAGAATGTTTTTTGTTGAATTAACTATTATACATAGAGAGGATCATATCTTGGTAGAATTGGTGTAATATTGAGGCAATTATTGGGGAATTTCATATCTGGATTTTAGGATTGGGAACCCACTCAAAGGATCAAGGAGCTACAAGCCCAACGTTAGAAATGATCTATTTACCTAAATACATTCATGTATCTCGAGAAAAAATTTTGGGGTTATTAAAAGAGGAATTTGGATCATTTAACCATTAATGTACTAGAAACTAGACATTCTACGTTCAATGGTGAGGGCTATTGGGACTTGATAAAATATTGGGAGATTTAATAAAATGAATTAATTTGTATTTATCATAAAATTTGTAATCTAGAAACATACTAATAATATTCTCTATTAATTGTCGAATAAAATGGAAATCTCATCATCAATATTAACCCTATGATCAGTATTGGAGAAAGACAACCACCTTATTGGATGTAACTAACCAGAATGGTACAGACACCTTTGGTTGTATTTATTCCATAAACAGGAATCATAAATGTTAGAAAAATTACTTTTTGATCTTCCTCTAAAGGAGGTGAGTGATGAATAGTTACTATTCTATGAGAAACATACAGATTATGTGGTTAACATTCAATGTTTGATCATTTCATCTTTGTCTAGTGAGACCATGAAGTCTCAAGAAAACATTGATGCATATATAATTCCCATTCATCTCCACAGTCTATATCATGAGAGATAGAGATAGGAGTAGTTTGAGACTTCCAATGAACTGTTTTAGAGTATGATTTTAGGGGATTCCCCAAATGGGCATTATTTAGTCAATCTCGTTGGCTACATTGAGTCCATAGAGGTTCTTAGTTTTATACTCCCTAAAGAACAGGGAACCGATCTCATTATTGCATCACTCCCCCAGAGATTCTCTTGATTTTTTTGAATTTTAATATTAACAACATGGATATGTTTATAAATATCATATCAATCTTCATCAACACGTAGATAATGCTATGATGCATGAAAATCCATAATTCATTAAGACCAACAAGAAGAAAGGACGTGAAAAAAAGACCAAGGCCAAAGCTTCTTTGTGATTCCCTTCCATGAAGAGGAAGGTCAAGGGGAAAGAAAGGGAACATGATTTTATTTGTTTAGCATGTGGTAAGAAGGGATAACGAAATAAAAAACTACAAAATAAAAAATAATAATGTGTAAGATTCAGGTGAATTTTTTATCAAGAAAAATTTACATGTTTCTACAAATTGGGTATTAGGTAAAAATTAGGGAGCTCAGATACGTATCCAAATAGAGGGACCTAGTAGATTCAGAAAGATTTAAAGAGGGGAGGTGGATATATGATAATACAATAGAGCTATACTTTGAACTATAACTATCAGTTACTACCACTTCACATTGTCAACCAAGATGATCTTGGTTTTAATGGGTTGTTATTATGTTCCTTTAGATACCCAAAATAGTATATTAGTATCTAGACCAGATACATATGGTTTTATTTTCAAATTTGGAAATAAATTTTGATTAATTTATAAATATATCATTGGTTATTGTAAGGTATAATTAAATAATGGTATTTATGTGTTGGATTAAAAAAACCATGCAAATGAAATTGATAATGAAACAACCTCACAGGAATCATACCACACCCAACATTGGCATCACCGACTGAGTCATGTAAATGAAAAGCACTTGACTAAACTATATAAAGATGGATATTTATTTTATTTTGATCTAAAACCACTAGGTGTATGTCACATATGATTACAAGTTAAAAAGACCAAATCCTTATTTAGTGGGAAAGGGGAAAGGGATAAAGTGCACATTGAATTAGTTTGTATCGATTTGTGTGGACCATTTCATATTAGGGAAAGGGGTAGTTACTCATACTTCATAAATTTTAAAAATTATTTTCTTATATATGGATATGTAATATTAAAGAGGTATAAGTTAGATTATTTTGATAAATTCAATGAATACATGGATGTTGTTGATTACCATATTGGTAAGAAGATTATGAAACTCTACTCAGAACATGGTGGAGAATATCTTAACCAAGACTTCATGAATTTATTATTGGAGTTTGTGATATTATCCCAACTCACTTCTAAATACACACCTCATTGGAATGGTGTAAGTGAAAGGAGGAACCATACCTTATTGTACATTATTAGATCAATGATGAGTCATATAAAACTTCTATTATCCTTTTTGGGGTACACGTTACAAACAACTACACAAATACTAATCCTTGTAATCACTAAATAAATAAATGGTGTTCCATATGAATTTTGGAGTGGAATAAAAACCAGGTTGAGGAATTTACATGTTTGTGGTAGTGAAGCATTTGTTAGGTCCTCTTCAGGTCACAAACTTATACCCCAAGGCAGAAAGTGTAGAGACCCGTATCCTGACATACATGGACATTACATTACTTTTGCGGAATACTTAGTACATAACAAAAACACACACTAAAGGATCGTAATAGTTTAGTGTCTTTGGAAACTCGGAACGTAATCTTCTAATCGTGGTGAAAGTTCTTCAATATCTCCCATAAAGGTCATCCCTTTTTTTTACCTAAATCCTTTCTTTATATCCTGGGGAAAAGAAAACATAAAAGGGTGAGCTCAAATGCTCAGTAAGGGTAAACAAAAGAAATATCAATCACATAATTTTCATAAGAACATAACATTTTTGGAAATCTTAACCTGCAAAAGAGAGCATAATTTCATAACATGGAATAAATCATAGTAGTGAAATGAAATCATAACTTAAAACATTACTCATTGTGGCATACACACATAATCATAGAGAATCATTTCTTGTTAGTCAAGACTCATTGCCAAGACTATCATAGTGGACAAAGTCCCTTTCTGAATCGAGTAATCCTCGTTTCAGTCCTGTTTCACTGAACCGGTATAACCTACCATTCCAGCCATGTCTATCTCATGAGATATAAAATCTTTACGCAATGCATTGGAGGGAGATATAGGTCCCACCCATCTCTTAATGAATCCTTTCTTATGTGTGCCACAAAATCATAAATCATACATCATTGCATAACCCATGTAATAAAAATGGGATTCTTAAACAACATGACATCATAAAACCATTCATATAAGATAAAGGAATTCATAAACATAATTCCATCACAACATAGTCAAATCAATGTAAAAATATGGATAGAAACAGAACCCTTTATTATCTTAGATGGGAAATAATTTTTATAAAACACTTGAAATGAATTCTTGAGGAAAATATCCTTTCTTCTTCAAAATCAATTTCTTTTCACAAAACATCATACAATTTTAAAAGAAAGAGATTTTATTAAAAATAGTCATGAAATATTTTGGAGGAAGGTTCACGAAAATAAGGCTTTATAAAACCGTAAAAATCCGTTCGTGCCGTATAAGTTAAAAAAAACATTCTTCTCGTACTTTTGTCGGAAAAGTCAAAAAGTACCTCGTACGAAAAACGACAAAAGATTTCTTTCATATCTTTTACTAAAAAACTCACCAAAGGGTAAAATTGGAATTAAAACATTTTAGGTGGATGGAAATAATATTACATATTGAGGAAACATGGATGTGGATGATAAGATACACCCCAGTAAATACTTACGAATAAACAATCTCGGATAAAAATGAGATTGTGATATTCCCCTTACCTTAGGTCCGACTTGCTTGTACGTGTCCGAACCTCCTGTATAATGATTTAAATCATGTTATTGACTTATTACAGAATCATATTCATTGTTATGATATCATATATGGTTCACTTATGACATTATATTACCCGTTCTTTTGTAAATTCCATGTTAAAGAAGCGTTTTGGGTAAAATCGTTCCATTTATCGTAGGTGTTTTGACTTGTTGTTCTTGACATCATTATTACTTATATCATGATTTACTCACTTCCAGAATATAAAATATGATTTATATATCATATATATTCAGTATATATATATATATAATACGTAGATAAATAAAATGAAAAAAAACACCGTTCATGGAGACGGTAGTCCGTTCGTACGCATGAACGCTGTTTTCCTTTCCTTATTGTCTTTAAATGGAAGTAAGTAGATGACATACATATATATATATATACATAAATCCAGTAGCTTTATAATGTCATATATTTCATTATTATTTCTTATATATACATTATAATCATTCTTAAATGGTTAACATGGAGAATGAATCTCATCGCGTCGTGGAGACGGTAGTCCGTACGTACGCACGAGCGATGATATCATTTCTATAAATATTGAATTGAAATGGAGTGGATTATACAATATATCAGAATCAATATGATGTTTTAATAACTATGTATAGTTATTCTTTACACCATTATACCCATCCATGTAAGGTGGTGGTGGAAAATAGATTACACCACGGCGTGGAGACGGTATTCCGTACGTACGCACGCGCGGTGATTTCTTTTTCCGTAGGATGGATAGATGGTGAAATAGGGTTGTTTCATACTTATAATAACATATCAGTATATGAGTGATACTGATGTTATTACTTCATAATGAAACAACCTAATAAGAAGAAGTGGAAGAAGAAATAAAGAATTGGTAACGGTAATTACCTCTTCTTTGAAGTGCCTCTTTGAGACCTCCTCTTAGGGCACTAAAATTGGTCTTTGAGGAAGACCAGAACCTCTAGGATGTTGCTAGGGAAGTGGAGAGGAGAAATTGTCAGGGGTTGGCCGATCTTGAGTGCTCAAATTGGTGTGAGGAGGAAGGGGAGGAGGTGTCCTTTTATAAGGGAGGAGAGGGGCACCTTAGGAATACCTCAAAATATTATTTTATATTAAAGTTAAAATCAATTTATAATGGTTCCAAAGGGTCTTATTTCGAAGCTAAAGTGGGGATGGGTCTAAATCCTATCAACCAATAGGATTTAGACAAGTTTAGGGTATTATTTTAACCTTATCAATTAGATTTAACTCTAAGTTAAATAATTTATCTTTTACCGTGTCTTTTTGTTTTCTTTCCCTATATGGTCAATAAACTTACTATAACATGCCAAACGAACCCCAAATTGTATATTATTAATACATATATCCTTATCTAAGTCATTTGGCCGAACCTTAGATTTTTAGGAATAAAATAACAATTAATAATATAATATTTGATTTAAAAACTATTTTGTGTCAATTTTGACACTATTTGATATATGATTTTTGTGAAAGTCATAACAGAATTATATGTTCGAACCAAGTTGATTAAATCAACACTAATATATCATAGTAACCTAGAAAATTAGTGTAATTCATAAAAAGTCTTAAATTACATTTATTTTGGTATTTATATTATTAATTATGTCAATATTTCATTAATAAGATAATTACTGCATCATCTTTGTGTCATAAATAAATTATATTATTTGATGTCTAAAAATTACAAATAAAATACCATCATGTAGGAAATCTTTTTAGCTTTCTAATGAATATTTATAGTCGAATTTATCTTATGTATAACCCCATATTAAAAATGATTTACTTATTAAACTTTGATTTTAACTATTTTAACCCTTCTTTAAATAAATTAATAATAAATGTCCTAATCTAATCCAAGTGGGCCTAAATGGTCATATTTTATTCCTAAGTTTGTTTTTGGTCGAATTACACTTGTCCAATAGAATTAGGACATGTGTTAGGGTAATATTAATATCATATTTACCCTTAGTTACCCTATTTACTATTAACCGTGGTAAAAAAAGTAAAAAGTTACTATTCACCAAAAAATTATTTTCATCTCATTGAACCACATTTTAGTCCTTGATATTAACCGTGTCTCTCGGATTTTCGAAATTCCATTCACAGAAGCGGTAAAATTAAGTTTTATGCAAAATTCAGTTTTTAACCTACCACTTAGTAGTTTCACTATTCATCAAAAATTGATGTTTTTCAGAACAATGCCAAAATTTCATCCCAAGCTATATTTCATATTCCGAATTCAAAAATGAATTCTATTTTACCAAATTCATAACATAAAAGTTGCATTAACTAATTTTATAATTAAATCCCGCTGTTAAAACAAATAGCTTGTTTTTAAGAAACAACATCTATCAAAAGATTGACACTTGTTTATGTCTAGTTTAAATGTGAAATTACATCCAATGACTAACATTGTATTAAATTGTAAAAATATATTCTAAATATACTTTAAAACCACTCAAATTAATGATTTATCACTATTAATTATTTCGATTAAAAAAGTTGTTTTTAATTATAATTTAGTAATTTTCACTATTTATCAGAATATGAAAGTTATCCGAAAAGTACCAAAATTTCACCTTAGGCTAAATTCGATACTCCGAATCCAAAAATGAAGTCCATTTTGAGAGTTAAAATTTCTAAAATTTAAAAAGTGGTTATTACTATTCATAACGGCTAGTTTTAATAATATTTTGATAGCATATCATTGTTTCGTGAAACTCAGGATTACGTACCACACACGCTATCGAGGAAGGTTGCGATTGCGTGTAATGCAAGGAAAGTCAAGGATGCGTGTTGTGCAAGCTCTTTTTGGTGTAGCGTATAACACAAGACATTAGTAAAATATGAAAGAATATTTTTCATAAAATCTCGGGCTGTTACATTCTACCCCCCTTAAAATGAATTTCGCCCTCGAAATTCGTCGGGGTTATAAATGGTTTACTATTCGAAAGTTTCTTTAATAGAAACCCACATCGTAAAAGGGAATACCAAAACTTGGCTTTAAAAACTAAAGTATGAAATGTAACGATTACCCAAATAAACTAATCACTGGGTTTCCACATAGGTGAAAATATGGATATGGAAGAGAAATCTAACCATCATGTTCTGATGGAGAGTGGTAGAGAACATGGCTATGGAAAAGCCAGTAATCACAAATCCATAGATTTGTGATGATATAAGGTACCATCTGATTCATCAGGTATAAGATCACTATGACAAAATTTTTGGTTTTCAAGATCATTTCCCTAAAGTTAAAGAATTTGAATTAGAATAAATACTTACTTTATTTTGGTACAATCTCACTGTTGTTCGTGCCTTTAACAATTTCCACTTCATCTCTTAAATAAACGAAGTTGAAATTGTTATTCGTGAAGTGTTAGCAGATCATGTGATAGAATGACGGGTCATTCCATCTGTTTCAAACAAAAGGTTAGCAAAATTATATACATAAGTCGATCTATAGTGAGATTAATCACATATGGTTTCTAAAATGGACTTATACTTCATATATCATACTGCTTAATATGATAAAACTAGTTTCTACTAAACAGGGACTTCCTGTAGGTCAGTGGTAGGCGATAAAGGCCAGTCGCACTTCGGTTGTGGGTTCGATTCCTACAGCCTTGTCCGAAGCGATGGGCTGTCGCCCGTCCTGTAGGTTGTCCCTTTTTCTAAAACTACGTTACTATTACATCCCATCAATAATATCGAAAATTTTCTATCCTTAAACAATACTAACTTATGTCCAACATAATCCAGTCTAATCTTTAGGCTTATACATAATACTGCAGTCCACTCTCATAATATAGTGACATCGATTACCAGAGATTTAATACTGTCGTTGATCCCCACATATCATAAGATATGTCTTGTTGGTCACATTCCAAACATTCAAAGTCCTTAATCATGTATTCTCTTGAATACCTTAGTGAAAACATGAGTGCAGTTAAAAGTTAACACTTTCTACATACCAAAATCCTCAAAATTCTATATACTCAAACCATGATATCACTTAATCAATCATGAGCTCATGAATACTATCAAAAATTTAATTTTCTCCTTATCCCTTCATTATGCGCATATCATCTTCATTCCGAAAATATCTGAATAACCTTTCATGGATACTGGTAACATTAATCATATACTTTCAAAACACAAGGAAAGACAACAGTGTAACAATCCATAGATGTCTCTTTATTCCAAAATCACACATGATAAACATGTAATCATTCCACTACATTCTCAAACCATTGACCGAGCTTCAAAAATTCCTTCATCTCACATATCATTTGTAGTCTCTTCATCATCAACCACATAAATACTACCCATATGACCATACTGATTCTCTTCATGAGTCTTTCCCTTAGGGCATTTGTTTGCATAATGCCCATACATTCCACATTTAAAACACTTAACCATTTTTGATGTCGTAGCAATACCATTATCCTCATCCATGGTGTTAACCGACCCTTTTCCTTTGCACTTACTTGCTTTGTGTCCTTCTTTTCCACACCCAAAGCATCTTCCAGTTCCCTTGAAACATTCTCCTTGATGCCTCTTCCCACATGATTTACAAAGGGGAAATTGAACTTTCTTTCCTCTATGATCATCATGGAACTCCATCTTTCTCTTATTAGTCGAGTCAGGAAACTTACCAAATTTTACTTTATTGATCATGTTGTGAGATTGCTGATTCGGCATAATAATGATGTTTGGACATCCAAATCCCATTTCATTTGGTTGCTCATGAAGAATATCATTCCATTGTCCATCATATCCTCCATTATTGTGAATCATCTTGTTTCCAGCCTTTTTCTAAAACCCAAACAGAATAGTGTTAGATGCAAAAATCGTAATAAAGGGGGAGTAACTTAAATATCTATCATCTTTGGTTTAATCTAATATCGTTACCATAGTTCTAGAACTATATCCTATACGTATACTTATCCTTAGGGGCATCCCTAGACATACATTAGAAATATCTCTAGGAATCTCACTAACGTTTTCGCATCCTAGTTTCCAAAGGTTGACTAAACCTTTCCTCTGATACCAACTGTAGAGACCCGTATCCTGACGTACATGGACATTACATTACTTTTGCGGAATACTTAGTACATAACAAAAACACACACTAAAGGATCGTAATAGTTTAGTGTCTTTGGAAACTCGGAACGTAATCTTCTAATCGTGGTGAAAGTTCTTCAATATCTCCCATAAAGGTCATCCCTTTTTTTTACCTAAAACCTTTCTTTATATCCTGGGGAAAAGAAAACATTAAAGGGTGAGCTCAAATGCTCAGTAAGGGTAAACAAAAGAAATATCAATCACATAATTTTCATAAGAACATAACATTTTTGGAAATCTTAACCTGCAAAAGAGAGCATAATTTCATAACATGGAATAAATCATAGTAGTGAAATGAAATCATAACTTAAAACATTACTCATTGTGGCATACACACATAATCATAGAGAATCATTTCTTGTTAGTCAAGACTCATTGCCAAGACTATCTTAGTGGACAAAGTCCCTTTCTGAATCGAGTAATCCTCGTTTCAGTCCTGTTTCACTGAACCGGTATAACCTACCATTCCAGCCATGTCTATCTCATGAGATATAAAATCTTTACCCAATGCATTGGAGGGAGATATAGGTCCCACCCATCTCTTAATGAATCCTTTCTTATGTGTGCCACAAAATCATAAATCATACATCATTGCATAACCCATGTAATAAAAATGGGATTCTTAAACAACATGACATCATAAAACCATTCATATAAGATAAAGGAATTCATAAACATAATTCCATCACAACATAGTCAAATCAATGTAAAAATATGGATAGAAACAGAACCCTTTATTATCTTAGATGGGAAATAATTTTGATAAAACACTTGAAATGAATTCTTGAGGAAAATATCCTTTCTTCTTCAAAATCAATTTCTTTTCACAAAACATCATACAATTTTAAAAGAAAGAGATTTTATTAAAAATAGTCATGAAATATTTTGGAGGAAGGTTCATGAAAATAAGGCTTTATAAAACCGTAAAAATCCGTTCGTGCCGTATAAGTTAAAAAAAACATTCTTCTCGTACTTTTGTCGGAAAAGTCAAAAAGTACCTCGTACGAAAAACGACAAAAGATTTCTTTCATATCTTTTACTAAAAAACTCACCAAAGGGTAAAATTGGATTTAAAACATTGTAGGTGGATGGAAATAATATTACATATTGAGGAAACATGGATGTGGATGATAAGATACACCCCAGTAAATACTTACGAATAAAAAATCTCGGATAAAAATGAGATTGTGATATTCCCCTTACCTTAGGTCCGACTTGCTTGTACGTGTCCGAACCTCCTGTATAATGATTTAAATAATGTTATTGAATTATTACAGAATCATATTCATTGTTATGATATCATATATGGTTCACTTATGACATTATATTACCCGTTCTTTTGTAAATTCCATGTTAAAGAAGCGTTTTGGGTAAAATCGTTCCATTTATCGTAGGTGTTTTGACTTGTTGTTCTTGACATCATTATTACTTATATCATGATTTACTCACTTCCAGAATATAAAATATGATTTATATATCATATATATTCAGTATATATATATATATAATAGGTAGATAAATAAAATGAAAAAAAAACACCGTTCATGGAGACGGTAGTCCGTTCGTACGCATGAACGCTGTTTTCCTTTCCTTATTGTCTTGAAATGGAAGTAAGTAGATGACATAAATATATATATATACATAAATCAAGTAGCTTTATAATGTCATATATTTCATTATTATTTCTTATATATACATTATAATCATTCTTAAATGGTTAACATGGAGAATGAATCTCATCGCGTCGTGGAGACGGTAGTCCGTACGTACGCACGAGCGATGATATCATTTCTATAAATATTGAATTGGAGTGGAGTGGATTATACAATATATCAGAATCAATATGATGTTGTAATAACTATGTATAGTTATTCTTTACACCATTATACCCATCCATGTAAGGTGGTGGTGGAAAATAGATTACACGACGGCGTGGAGACGGTATTCCGTACGTACGCACGCGCGGTGATTTCTTTTTCCGTAGGATGGATAGATGGTGAAATAGGGTTGTTTCATACTTATAATAACATATCAGTATATGAGTGATACTGATGTTATTACTTCATAATGAAACAACCTAATAAGAAGAAGTGGAAGAAGAAATAAAGAATTGGTAACGGTAATTACCTCTTCTTTGAAGTGCCTCTTTGAGACCTCCTCTTAGGGCACTAAAATTGGTCTTTGAGGAAGACCAGAACCTCTAGGATGTTTCTAGGGAAGTGGAGAGGAGAAATTGGCAAGGGTTGGCCGAGCTTGAGTGCTCAAATTGGTGTGAGGAGGATGGGGAGGAGGTGTCCTTTTATAAGGGAGGAGAGGGGCACCTTAGGAATACCTCAAAATATTATTTTATATTAAAGTTAAAATCAATTTATAATGGTTCCAAAGGGTCTTATTTCGAAGCTAAAGTGGGGATGGGTCGAAATACTATCAACCAATAGGATTTATACAAGTTTAGGGTATTATTTTAACCTTATCAATTAGATTTAACTCTAAGTTAAATAATTTAACTTTTACCGTGTCTTTTTGTTTTCTTTCCCTATATGGTTAATAAACTTACTATAACATGCCAAACGAACCCCAAATTGTATATTATTAATACATATATCCTTATCTAAGTCATTTGTCCGAACCTTAGATTTTTAGGAATAAAATAACAATTAATAATATAATATTTGATTTAAAAACTATTTTGTGTCAATTTTGACACTATTTGATATATGATTTTTGTGAAAGTCATAACAGAATTATATGTTCGAAACAAGTTGATTAAATCAACAATAATATATCATAGTAACCTAGAAAATTAGTGTAATTCATAAAAAGTCTTAAATTACATTTATTTTGGTATTTATATTATCAATTATGTCAATATTTCATTAATAAGATAATTACTGCATCATCTTTGTGTCATAAATAAATTATATTATTTGATGTCTAAAAATTACAAATAAAATACCATCATGTAGGAAATCTTTTTAGCTTTCTAATGAATATTTATAGTCGAATTTATCTTATGTATAACCCCATATTAAAAATGATTTACTTATTAAACTTTGATTTTAACTATTTTAACCCTTCTTTAAATAAATTAATAATAAATGTCCTAATCTAATCCAAGTGGGCCTAAATGGTCATATTTTATTCCTAAGTTTGTTTTTGGTCGAATTACACTTGTCCAATAGAATTAGGACATGTGTTAGGGTAATATTAATATCATATTTACCCTTAGTTACCCTATTTACTATTAACCGTGGTAAAAAAAGTAAAAAGTTACTATTCACCAAAAAATTATTTTCATCTCATTGAACCACATTTTAGTCCTTGATATTAACCGTGTCTCTCGGATTTTCGAAATTCCATTCACAGAAGCGGTAAAATTAAGTTTTATGCAAAATTCAGTTTTTAACCTACCACTTAGTAGTTTCACTATTCATCAAAAATTGATGTTTTTCAGAACAATGCCAAAATTTCATCCCAAGCTATATTTCATATTCCGAATTCAAAAATGAAGTCTATTTTACCAAATTCATAACATAAAAGTTGCATTAACTAATTTTATAATTAAATCCCGCTGTTAAAACAAATAGCGTGTTTTTAAGAAACAACATCTATCAAAAGATTGACACTTGTTTATGTCTAGTTTAAATGTGAAATTACATCCAATGACCAACATTGTATTAAATTGTAAAAATATATTCTAAATATACTTTAAAACCACTCAAATTAATGATTTATCACTATTAATTATTTCGATTAAAAAAGTTGTTTTTAATTATAATTTAGTAATTTTCACTATTTATTAGAATATGAAAGTTATCCGAAAAGTACCAAAATTTCACTTTAGGCAAAATTCGATACTCCGAATCCAAAAATGAAGTCCATTTTGAGAGTTAAAATTTCTAAAATTTAAAAAGTGGTTATTACTATTCATAACGGCTAGTTTTAATAATATTTTGATAGCATATCATTGTTTCGTGAAACTCAGGATTACGTACCACACACGCTATCGAGGAAGGTTGCGATTGCGTGTAATGCAAGGCAAGTCAAGGATGCGTGTTGTGCAAGCTCCTTTTGGTGTAGCGTATAACACAAGACATTAGTAAAATATGAAAGAATATTTTTCATAAAATCTCGGGCTGTTACACAAAATGTACCTCTGTAGGCTACCCCAAAGAAACAAAGGGATATTATGTATATGACCCATAAATAAAGGTAATAGTGGAAAGACACACCAAATTACTTGAGAGGGAGAACATATCTGAAAGAGATTGTGGGAGTGAGATAGATTTTGATGAATTTGAGGATCAAGGTAGAAAAGTATTAGTGTAGGAACAGATTCCAAAAATCCCCATGGAAGAAGAAATTATTTGATAGAAACATGTAATGTGTAGAAGTAAAAGAGAAGTTAGAGAATCGAAACAGTATGGGTTACTAGTTACCAAGGATGGTGATTCCTTGTTAGTTGATAATAATGGTCCTCTAACATAAAAGAAACTATTAAGTGGAATAGTTGTTTCCAAGTGGAAAGAATCCAAGAATTTTGAACTGAATTAAATGTACCAAAACCAAGTCTAGATTTTGGTAGATCCTCTAGTGGATGTAATCCCCATTGTTTGAAAATGGGTATTCTCGAAGAAGCTGGAAAAGTAAGGGCATGTTAGTACTTATAAGGCGTGACTGGTTACAAAAGGGTTTAAATAGCATCAAGGAAGTGACTATAATGAAAAATTTTCACCAGTTTAAATACTAAAATACTTCAGAATTATATATTACATTACTAAATAAAATGTCTTTGAGATTTGGAAAATGGATGTCCAAACATCCTTACATAACAAGAATCATTAGGGGAATGTCTGTATGACACATCCTAAAGAGTTTGAATAAAGTCATCTCAATGATGGACTTAAGTGAGTCAGTATATATACCTGGTATTAATACCCATCATGATATATCCAAGAGGTTTTTCAGCATAAGTCAAAGTAAACACATTGACAGGATACATAAGTGATTCCGTACGGAATAATCTAAGAGGGGATTGTATCTAGTGTCATAGAGAATTAATCATACTAGGAAAATGTGTGCTTAGAAAAAAAGGAATTAAATAAAATGGAAAGGATTCCATAAACATTATAAATTGGATTAGTAATGTATTCAATACTATTTTCTAGGCTAGACGTCACCTACGCAATAAATGCAGTAGGAAGATATCAACTTGGCCCAGGTTGTTGCTACTGGATGGTAGTCAAGAGTATCCTTATGTATATAAGGCATATTAAGGATATATTCTTAGTTTATTTAGGAGATGATAAAGTATTCATATTAAGATATGAAAATAATAGTTTCAAAACATATCAAGATTACATGAATTCACAAATGGGATACATCTTCTCATAGAATGGAGTTGTTGTAGGATTATAGAGCTTAAAGAAACCATGGTTACAGATTCTACAGTAGTGTGCAAGTATATTGCAACTTCTGATCCAACTAAATAAGCAGTATAGGTGCACAATGTCATCCAATTGCTTGATATGGTACCTAATAGTAAAGATCCAATCATAGTATATTTTTATAATACTACAATGATGGCTATCACAAAATTATAAGGTTGGATTAATGAATGAATCCCATAATTTGAATGTATCATCTCTTGATGAATTTTTCTTAGAGAAGTGAGGTTATAGTGATTACTATTTCAATGGAAGACAATGTGGTGGACCCCTTGACTAAAGCCTTGAAAAAGTAGAAACACGATTATAATGTGAGGTCAGGTCAACTAAAAGAAGTAGGTATTTGGATCTATTCCATGTGGGATTTTGTTGGAGTTGGTGTCATAGGACCAACTATTTTTACATTTATTAGATGTATATTTGATTTATTGAATAATAATAAAACCTCGTTTTATAAATTTTTCGTTTTTCTTCATGAATCTAATGTAATAATTCCCTAGAGTACACATTGCATTGATATGTTCTTAGAAATTCCCCATAATTATAATAACCATGAAGTACAATGAAGATATTCATAAAGTATATTAAATAGTTGGATATCATACTATGATGGGAGACATAGTATATAGAATGCCTAGTGTGAGTAAGTGTAAGTAGATAAGGCTTCTTCTCATGAAGCTCACACTTGGTAATATCCAAGATGGAAGATTATTAGAACATAACCGTTAGTAGGAATTTTACTATTTTGGGGTCATCAAATAATCCTATCTGTGAGTTTATACAACGGTCCTTTGACTTTTATATTATCATTGATGCATTTTATTACTTTCAATCTTATATTTACTAACCTAAATCATCACAAAATATATTGGCAGGAAGCAGGGTATGTTAGGTGCATCATGATGGACATGTCATTAATGGAGATGTTGATAAAGGATTCATCACTTCTATATTTATAGAAGCTGATAACTCATCCATTTGATTAGAATAGAATCATTTCCCTAAATTCCATGAACATTGTGTAATGATGTGTTTATTTCAGATAGTCAACTGAATATATATCAAGCGTATAGGCTCGTGAGATGGATTTGACTCCTTCTTTATGAGATATTTTGTCAATGGGATTATATGACACAATGATCATTCATATATGGTTATCATCATTATGGAATTACATTCTTTATATTGGGTGTCCTGAACCATTGCTAAATAGTATTCCTAGGAATTAGGAAATCCATACTAAATCCAATGAAAAATAATCCTAGAGTGTCACACACTAAGTATTTCCTATGATCTTGATTAAATTCTATTGAATTTATTTATTGGAATAAATATTTTTCTCAATATCAATGAATAATTTTATTTAATTTTTATTGATTTCTAATATTCACCAGGAAATATATAATTATTATTTTAGAGAACCAATTTTTTCCTTACAAGAATTTAAAATAATTATATATATATTTCTAGAGCTACACACTAAGCTAGTGTGTGCTTCCAAGGAATGATGTTCCCAGAATTAGTTTTATAAAAATATAAAAAATATTTTATATCGAACACATAATGATTATAAAATAAAATTGGATAAATATTAAATGGTTGATAAGATCAGAAATCCAAGACCACAGTTGAGTGCATAGTATTTTTTTTTCCATAGGCATAGAAAAAAAAGAGTTAGCACAAGCATTAGTACCCCTCTATAAATGGTGGTTCATTTAAGTGTATTGATTAATTACTGAGTTAATTAGTTAATCCACTTAAACCTAAAATGATACATTATAAAAGTGTGTCCATGGGAAAATTTTCCGAGGTAATCTCACAATTTATGGAATCTCTGGCAAGAGGTCATTCCTCCTCCCTTTGGAAGACCATAATGAAAAATGATGAAACAACAAAAATAGAGTAGATCATGACTCAATGAATGCAACGACTCCTCCAAAATCATCGGTGAACGATTCATTCATTAGTGATCAATATTAAATCAAGGCAGGGCTCATAAATTTTGGTTCCTTCCCCTTTTGTTTACATGTTTGTGCATGATCAATCCCCTTTCCTTGATCTGTGTTAATTTTTTGGCCTCTGTATGAGCCTAAGTACCTATTTTCAATTCATTAAATGAATGTTCTAACCTCGGTATACCGTTTCATGATCATTGACCAAGAATTATCAGACACCGATGATTAAAACTTGGATCTTATTTCTTTTCTCCCTCATTTCTTCAGTTTATTAACTAGTTGGATCCATTTGGTCTCGGTATAACAATTGTCGGGCAGTATCGAGCCCGATAAAACCCTTGGATTCATAACGGTTTTGCGAGAATAGATTATATTGATGAAGTGGTTGTAAATTTTGGAATATTTCGAGTTATGGAAGATTTTTTTATTGAACAGTTCATGAGAAATCAACCACAAAAGATTCAGGATGTGCGATGGTGTACAGGAACACAAAACTCAATTAGAGATCAGTTTTAAACCTCCGGAGGGATGAAAAAATAGATCCAGACTAGATCCAATGTTCATGGTAATATTGGAGGTATGATCTATGGTGAAATGGGGTGAAATTTCTAGATCTATATTTCAGATAACATATCTATATTTCTATCAACAAGCTATCTACATGTCATGTTCAACGAAGAACAGACAACGTGTAGCCCCTCCCATGGTGGTGACTAGAATTTTGGAAAAATTACAGGGACATGACATATAGACCCCCTCACACATCATGTATCCTTTTCCTAGAGGAAAAAACTGTATGATGAGTCACATAGATGGGAACCTGTGTGAATATACATGGGGTCAGGTACACACCTGTGTACTTTGATACACATGCATGGCATGCAGCACACAGATCTGGTCCTAGTTACCTAGGACAAGCCATGTAGTCCACCTACATAGTGTGTACTATTGCACGAACATGAAGTTGCATGCCATCCAGGGACAAGACCAGGCTATTAAGTGGTTCCACAAGCTGTGTGGATCCCCTCACACACTATTTACCCCTTGGTTCTTTTAGGAAACATCAATGCTACGTATCTCTTTTGTTTGACATTGTATTTTGGTCCAAAAGTAGCCTATCTTGTATGTTTTTCCATTTAGAACATGATGGTTCCCTTTGTTTTGGATTTTGAGATGCAATGTGAAATGTTTTAGGAATGAATTTTTCTAGGCTTGACATGGGTCTTGGTTGGCATATAGAGTGGAACCCTCCATCCAGGCTGAGATTTGGTCCTCTATAGACTATTAAGTGGAACCCTCTATCTGGGATGGGCATGAATTCCTGATGACTATTAGAGTGGAACCCTCTAGATAGGATGGGCATGGGTCCTTGACCTCCCATGTGGAAACCTCATGCCCCATTAGGGCATAGTTCCTCGATGAATTTGAGTTGAACCCTCCAGATAAGATAGGCAACGATCCTCAACATCCATAGTAGAACCCCCCTATTGTACCCAAGCATGTGTTCTCTATCTAGAAATTATGGCCCCTTGAATGTGTGATACAATGATGAGATGTGGTTTGATGTGTCTTTGGACTCATGATAAAGAGGTACGCTTTCCCCACTAAGACTTATTTTGGTGACATGAACTAAAACCATCTGGGAGAGTTAGTTCCACCCAAAGCGGATTGTATCACGGTGTGTGTAATGAGTTCCTTAGACATGTGAATTTAGGGCTGATGTGGGGGATTCTAAGCATTATTGTTGGAATTTTGGAACTATTGGCTACTCATCTTCTTAGGGTGAGCTATGAGATGGAGATCCCATTACTCTATCATTTGGACACCTTTTTAATTGAGAATATATATTTATATATATGTATATCCTTTTTCTGAATCCACTCCATGGATTTGGAAACTCTCATTCTATGAGAGGCGAAGACGCGTAGGGTTTTCCATGTGATTTCCTTATCCGAATTCTAGTTGTTGGATGAGATCACTATCCAACTATAGGTGTAAAATCTGAATGGGTAGTTCATCTACTCATTGTGTTTATCCCCTTGTGTTTAGAAAAGCTTACTTATAATATTTTTGTTGTTGATCTGTACTCTTTCACTGTAGCTTGTGATAACAACTATCTCTCTATTCCTCTTATGTATGTTAATGCTCCCCCTCAACTTTCAGGCCCCCCTACTAGGTATTTTTATACTCACCCATGCATGGGATTTTCCCAAACGTATCATGTCCTATATAGACGACAAACATGTTGACCATGACTACATAGGATCTTAGAGATACTGGGTGGTTGGACCAAGTATGGTGGTCGTAGATTAGGATTATAGATTTTGGATCTCCCATATGTTTACTTTTTTAGTTTTCTACTAGGTTGGGACACATTTCTAGTTGAGAGTTTATTTTCCCCCTTTCTTTTCACCTTACACAACTATAATTTTGTACTGTCTAGAGGTTCATGCATGCATAGTTTATTTTATTTCATTGTGGCATATTTTATTCATTCTGTATGCACTTTTCATTGAGTTCACTATGTGTCTATGTACATATACTTAGAAAATGGACTCCCTGAGTTATTTATTCCTTCAACGCTTTTATCCACCCCATGGACTATGGAGACGAGCTTGGGGTAGTTGCGGCTAAATCCCAAACATGGGTTAGGTCATGATAGATTGGTATTAGAGAAATTCTGTTCCAAGGGATGTTTTTTAAACGTACCTCAAAAATAGGATTATTTTGGTTTAGGAAAATAGTGTTGAGGTTTCATGAGTGCGACTCTTAGGCTGGGAAATATAGTGATTGTGCAGTGTCCAATGTAGCCATTAACCAGGACCATGACTATGTTCTTATCTACTCAGAATGTCAAGACACTTGTTACACATATCAATGGTACATGAATCATATTGTATTGAGTCTTTGACTAACCTAGTTGAGTCAGAACCTTTTTTTTATTGATGTATATATATATATATATACGCTCATCTGACCATGACACTCCTTAATAACTTTTAGGATTCATCCTAATTGACAACCAAATAGGTTACTAGCTTCAGTTTTTGGAGATGATATTATGAGCGATGAGGCCTTAGTTTAGGGTTAGTCCCATGACCCCCTTCCTCCATGTAGACAGGTAAAAAACCTCCACCTATCAAATAGTAGATCATCCCGACAAAGTAGGTAGAGGTCGTGTATAGGCTTAAAGAACTTGGTGAGTTCTAATGTCATATAACACTATGGTTCCACAGTGAGCCAAATACTTAGGGAATAGGGAATTAGAGAGAGTTGTTGGTCCATATCTTCAGGCTTGTTCAAACCATTATGGATCAGGTGGTGGCAATAGAAGCCATCCTTTTCCCTGGAGTAGCTGGGTGTCGGTGGAGTATTGTTACATAGATGGATAATGAGTCGACACTCTCATGTGATGATTTTAAATAGCTATTCCATGAGGAGTTCTACCCCTCCTACTAATGATATGTCCAGATCCAAGAGATTCTATAAATTATTTTGGGAGGGATGATTGTGGATAAGTTAGTGGAATGCATTACAAACCTTACACATTACTCTCATGACATGATCCTAGATGGCTACTTTCGAGCATGGAATTTTATGAAGGGAATCCACAGAGAGATCTATGCCATCTTTGTAACCTTGTGCATCCCCATATATGATGAGGTATAGAAGAGGGCACTGGTGATAGAGATATTTCTATTGGAGGAACTCTAGATATTTGGAGCTGACAGTGGACACTAGGGAGATGAGTTGTCTTTAGCAACTAGGAGACATTACGTATTAGGAGCTCAGCACATGAGATATTTCCATGATTAGACTCAGGTGCATGGTCAGGAGCAGTGTAGTGTGCTAGGGTAGCCCTAAGAGTGGAGGTTCTATACTTGTGGTGGGCGAGGTCACATGGAACAAGACTGCCCAACTAGAGATGTAGATCATCCTAGGAAGATAACTGATGGATTGCCACAACTAAGGTATCATTGTGATTAGGGATCTACCATGTGTGTATAGGTTGGTCCCCTTAAAGGTGGAGTAGGAGGAGCTTCAGCTTCAGGATAATGCTATGATATCCTTCCACCACCACCACCACGCATCCCACATCCGGCTCGTAGAGCTACCAGATAGGGCCCTGAACAACTGCCAGCATTGGATGTCTACGATCGCACACCGCACGAGATGATAAGAGGTACAATTTTTGTTTATTATACTCTTTCATGGATACTATTATACATAGGTGTCATCCATTACTTTTTCTATATACTCCTAGCATGAGAGATATATCTCCTAGTTGGGGCGCTATCACAACACGTTCATCTTGAGGTTTATACAAGGAACAATTCTTCTATATCTTTTATTTGCTGGTAGTGAAAGCTATAGCTTATAGGAGAGAGGTTCACATGAGAAATTTTCATCGCCATGATGTAACCCTATAATAATATCTTGGGTATGGATTTTCTATCCATGGTCTAAGCCCATATTGACTGTAACTGCAGACATGTTAGGAGTGTACGTGATGATGGGATGAGATTCTCCTTTTTCGGTGAGATAGATCTCATGGAATGGTAGGTTGGTTCCACGAATAGGAGGATGCATCCCATTACCAATCAGCTAGCAAGGATATCCCTTTGCGTAGTAGGATCTTTAGGAATCTAGTTTTCTATAGCTGTGGAGGAATATATGGGAGTATTCCTCGAGGTGGTTCTAGGACTACCTTTGAGGTGGGATATGGAGTTTTGCATCAATTTTAATCTCGGAACCACTCTGATATCTTCTGTGGAATATCATATGGAACCTACCGAGATTTGTGAGTTTCAGTTGTATTTGGAAGTCCTTCATGAGAAAGGTTTCATCAGAACTAGTGTTCCCAATAGGAATCTTTTATCCAATTCATTAAAAGTCAGATGGGAGCTTACAGATTTTCATGGATTATCATCGCCGAAACCAATCTATAAGAAAGAAAAAATAACCTTTTCCAAGGATTGATAACCTCTATGATTAGTTGTGATGTGTGATCTAGTTCTATATGATTGATATCAGGTCTGTCTACCACTAGTTGGGGGTTTGTGAGACTAATATCCCAATGTTTGCATTCCAATGTCTTTATGGACACTATGAGTTCTTAGTGAATTCTTTTAGTGTGAAAAATTCCCTTGCCATGTTTATGGATTTTATGAACCAGGTATTATATACATACATTAAATAGTTTTATTTTGTCTTTATTAATGATATACTTGTCAACTCTACATGAGATGAGGATAATGTGGAGCACTTGTGGATAGTTCTTGAAATTATTCAAGAGTACTAGTTTTACATAAATCTTTAGAAGTCCTAGTTCTGGATTCATGAGTTTTTCATTCTAGGGAATGTCATTTCTAAACAAGGTTTAGGCAGGAAACTAGTGATGATTGAATTAGTGATTTATTGGGATCCACCCAAGAACATGTCAGAGGTGAGTATCTTCCTTTGTTTGGTGGGGTAGTACCAGAGGATTGTGATAGACTTCTTCATAATCACATCCCCTTTGACCACTCGATCATAGAAATGGAACCCATTTACCTGGTCTAAGTTGTATCATAGATCCTTTGAGGAGTTGAGGAATATGAATATGAGTGCTCCAGTGTTGACACTACTATAGGAAGGCGTTGATTTCATAGTGAATTGTGATGCCTCAGGAGATGCGCTTGGTTACGAATTGATGTAGCATTAGGAAGCTCTCACATACAGGTCAAGGGAGTTGAGACCCAAAGAAAAGAACTACATATCTCATGAACTAGACCTATAAGTGATATTATTTTCCCTGAGGATGTGGAGGAACTTAATTTTAGGAGTGTGATTCATGTTTTACTCAAACTACCAAATTCTTAGGTACATCTTCACGTATGGATCCCTCAACCTGAGATAGTGAAACTGGTTGGAGTTCCTATAGGACTATAACTTTGAGATATTCTATACCCTAGTGAAGGTCAAAATTGTAGAAGATTCCTTTAGTAGGAAGTACCAAGCTCATTTAGTGTAGGGATCTTTAAAATAGTTATCTTCCCTGAATATGACGCTAGTGAAGCAGGAGGGTACAACTTTTCTGCAGTCTATGGTGTTGAATACTTTTCTCTTAAATCATGTGATAGATTCCATGCTTGGGTAAATTAAATGTGAGGTCTTACATAAACATGTATCCATAGAAGACTCAACATATAGATATTATTAAGGAGGGAATCACATCATCTTGTTCCATGTACAAACAATGGTTCCAGTCATGTTGTTAGAGAAGGTGGTGGGGGAGTTCAACAGTTCCCTCTAGCTTTAGATACCAGTGTGTGGAAGGTGTACAGAGACATTAATTGGTAGTTATTGTGGTTTGAAATGAGTTGAAGAATAGATGAGTTCATCTATTGGTGCCTCACCTGTTAGCAGGTGAAAGATGAGCACTATGTTTCAACTGGTTTGTTGTAGCCCCTTGAGATCATGAAGTAGAAATGGGATGGTATATCCATGGACTTTGTCACGTCAAATATTCACACAGAAAAGGGTCATGAAACCATTGAGGTGATAGTTGAATGGATTATGAAGTCGACACACCTCCTTACCATTAGGGAGTCGAGTTCAGTGGTGAGTTTAGGGCCATTGTATGTATGGGAGATCGTTCTCCTTCATAGGGTTCCCTCGATGATTGTCTCTGATTGTGGAACATAGTTTTTTTAATCATTGTGGAGATGCCTACAAGTGGAATTCAGGACCAAATTTTGGATTAGTATAGACTTTCATTCCTAGAGATATTTTCATTGTCAGAACACTACATAGGTGATGGAGGATATGATGAGGGATTGTGTGTTGGACTTCAACCAGATTGGGATAGATCACCTACCATAGGTAGAGTTTTCATACAACAACCACTATTACACTACCGCCTCCATGGAACAATTTGAGTCCCTGAATGGGAGACCCTACAAGTCACCATTGTGTTGGACAAATATTTTTGAGTCATATCTTGTAGGGATAGAGTTGGTGCAGGTGATAATAAGGAAAGTTTAGGAGATCCATGATATGATCAGGACAACCAAAAGAAGACATAAATCTTATATAGATTTCCATCCTAGTCCCTTTGAGTTCAAGAAGGGAGACTATATTTTATTTTGAGTATCCCCATGATGAGGATTTCAGAGGTTTATATGGGGAGACATGTTATCCGTAAGATTCATTAGGTCATTTGAGATTAGGCAGAGGGTTGGTGAGGTTGCCTATCACCTTGCCCTACCTCCAATAGCTGGTGTAGGTGAACAATGTATTCCTTATGTTATAGCTAAAGAGATACATGCATGAACCCACACACATCATAAACTTGGATGAGTTGGGAATCGAGGATGGATCCACATTTACGGAGCACCCGGTGGGGATAGAGAATTGTTAGTATCAGACCATACATGGATGGACCGTCCCTTTGGTTTGTGTGTTCTGGTAGTACAAAAACGTGCAGGGATATTCTTGATAGTGGGAGAGAAAAGTATGGGATTAATATCCTGTGTTTTTTTCTAGTTTTTTTCTATTTTAGGATGAAAATATAGATGAAGAGAATGATATAAGGACCTTTTTTTATTTTATATCTTTTAAATATTTCTATATACTTTTCCAGTGAAAACTACTAAGATGGGTTGCGATTTCGAGAAGCAGTGTGCTCGAAATTAATTTTATCAAAATATTTAATATATTTTATATTGATCACATTAATCTTTTTAAAGAAAATGTAATAAATATTAAATGGTTGTTTTGATCAGAAATTTGTGACCACAGTTGAGTCCAAAAAATGTTGTTTTACCTAGGCGTGACATAAAATGAGTTAGGGCGGGACATTTTGATCCCTCACTCATTGGTGGTGAATTTATGTGGATTAATTAATTATTAAGTTAATTAATTAATCCATTTTAACATAAAATGTTACATTATAAAAGTATCTACATAGAAAAATTTCTAGGGTTAGCTCACAATTTCTAGAATCTCTGAAGATAGCTCCTTCATCCTCCCTTCGGCGGACCACGACTAATGACGATAAGACTCTAGAAATCAAGAAAATTAGGAGATAGAAAACACATCAGATCTTCCCAAATATTTTAATGACGTTTTATTCATAATTTATTAATCTAAAATTGAGTTTAGACTCATTAATTATGGTTCCCACCCCTTTTGATGGAATACTGGAGTATGATCAATCCCCTTTATCTGATTTGATTTAATTTTGTGGCCTTCTCATGAGCTTAATTTCTACTTTTCAATATGTTAAATAAATGTTCTAACCCCATTATTTCCGTTATTGAGCTTTTCCAAGAACACCTGACAATGATGTTTAAACCTAGGCTTTTGTTTCTTTTATCCCCCGTTGCTTCACTTTCTTCGTCATTTGGATCTCCGCACTCTTGGTTCCACAATTTTTGGGGGGTAACAAGCCAAATCATACCTTTGGATTCATAATGGTTTCATGAGAAGCAATCAGATTGATGAAGACACCGTAGATCTGGGAGGATTTTATGTGAGATCTATAGTGAAAGTGGGTGAAATCGAAAGATCTACCATGCAGATCATGGATATGGATTTCTGTCAATAACCCGACTACACACCAGGTTCAATGGAGAACACACGATATATATCCCCTCTCGTGAAGGTGGCTAGGGTTATGGAACAATTTTAGAGGACCCGACATGTAAAACCCCCTCACACACCATGCATCCTTTTCCTGGATGGAAAACCCATGTGATGTGTCACACAAAACGGAACTCGTGTGGAGGTACATGGGGTCAGTTACACACCAGAGTACATAGTTACATGGACATGACATGCATCACATGGATCTAGTCCTGGTTATCTTGGACATGCTGTGTACTCCACCTACGTGATATGTATTGTTTCCAGGATAAGAAATTGTGTTCCAACTATTGCTATGACTAGGAGGTGAATTGGGGACACATGCCATATGGGTTCCCTCACAGGACATGTTCCCCCTTGGTTCCATTTTGAAAACTTTTATGTTTCATATCTCCTTCGTTTGAACTTTGATTTTAGCCTATGAGGAGCCTATCCCTAGTGTTTTTCTATTTAGATGGCTATAGTTCAATTGGGTGTGGCTTTTGAGATATGATGTGAACTTTTCTAGGCACAACACCTTATGATGAGATCACATTGACTATAGTAATAAGGCAGGATCACCATATGCTTACTCGTGAGTGGAACCCTTAAGCTGGGTTGGGCATGGGTCCTTGATGGCATCGAGAGTGGAACCTTCCAGTCCGGATGGGAATGAGTCCTCTATAGACTCCCAAGTGGAGCCCTCCCACTGGGATATGAATGGGTCATTGATGACTATCATAGTGTAACCCTCTAGCTAGTCTGGGCATGGGTCCTCAACCACCTAAGTGGACCCCTCCTATGGTATTAGGGTGTGGAACCATGATGACTTAGAGTGGAACCCTCTAGCTGGGCTGGGAATGAGTCCTCAACTACCCGAGTGGAACCCTCCTCTTGTATGAGGGGTGGATCCTATATTTAAAAATTATGGCCCCACGATTGTGTGACACTATGACGAGATGTGGTTTGATGTAGCTTTGGACTCATAAGGAAGAGGGACACTTTCTCCACTGAGCTGTGTTTTTATGACATGATCTAAAGATGTTAATGTGAGTCAGTGATTCCGAAAGAGAATATTATTAAGGCGTAGTGAATGAGTTCCATAGACTTGGGTGTTTAGGGAAGGCGTGTGGGATTCTGGTAATTTTTGATGGACTTTTTGGACGATTAGATACACTTTTTCTTAGGTTATTCTATGAGATGCAGATCCCCTTAATCTCCCATTTTTGATTCCTTTGATTGAGAACACACACACACATACACTCACACTCACATATCATTATTCTATATCCACTCATTGGATTTGGATCCTCTCTTTCTAGGACAGGTTCTGATGTGTGGGGTATGCCATGTAATTTTCGTGTCTATATTCTTGGGGTTGGATGAGTTTAATCTCTTAATATTAGTGATGAAGGCTCGATGGGTAGTTTATCTACTCCCCATGTTTATCCCCTTGTGTTTGGATGATCATACTTACATTATTTTTTGGGTTGATCTGTAGTCTTCCACTATACCTGATGCTACATGTTATCTTTCACTTTCTTTTATATCTCTTTCTGATCTCCCCTAAATATTCAACACATCCTACTAGGTATGTTTATACTCACACCTGTTTATGATTTTCCCACACATATCATGTCATATGCATAGGATATATAGGTTGACCATGAATAAAGAGGAGCTTTTGGATACTTGGTTCTTATACTGCAGAAATTAGTTGTAGAATGGAATTTAGGAGATGGGCACTCTCAGCTATTTACCTCTTAAATTTTCTTATCAGGTTGGGACACATTTCTATTTGAGTGTGTATTTTTATAATTTAATTTCATTCTTACACTGTCATAGTTTTGTACTGTCTCATGATTCATGCATGATTGTTTTATTTTATAGTAGTGTTTGATATTTTATTCTTTCCCACTGAACTTTGCATTGAGTTGGATGTGTGCTTGTGTACATGTACTTAGACAAAGACCTCCCAATGTTAGTTATTCCATCAGCACTTGTCACCATCCCAAGCCTATGGAGGTAGTCTTGGTGTAGTTGTGGCTTGAGCCCCAGCATGGTTCGGGCTGTGGAATATTTTTGTTAATAAATAATTTATTAGATCACATGAATATATATGGAGTATTTATTCACTGGATTGTGATTAAAATATTTATTTTATTTATTGAATAATTCTATAAATATTTATTTGCTGTATTTTGAATAAAATATTTATTTATGAATAAAATATTTATTTGAGTGTTCAATAAATGATAGAAGAGTTCAAATGAACCAATACCGAGTCTGGTGAAAAATATTAATTAACAATATGGTTTAAAAATATTTTTTATTTCAAAAGTTGGAGTGCACCCTGAAATAATAATTAAAATAATATTATTATATCCAATGGGGATTTCTAAATATTTTAAATGTTCTTTAATGGCTCAAATGAAATTAAATAATATCTTAACCTAAACCCTATCTCTATAAATATAAAGTAATTTTTATTGTTTTTTGATTGAATATAAAGAATAGGAAACTGTTTTGCACAAAAAATTCTCTCCCGAATCCTCCTTTCCTTCTTCCTTTCACGAATAATAAACTTATGAGAGAACCATCCAAGATTGAAGGATAGGTGATCAACACGAGTAACATGGTACAGTCAACTCACTACACTAGCACCTAAAGATCGATTGACATTTCCTAGAGATCAAAGGAGCATGCATGGAACTCCACTATAGGTATTCTATCCTTGGATCCTCATAACACAAAGAAGGCAATCTAGAAGTGTCTTGTTTGGATGATCAACATAATCAATGATGAAATGTACCTAATCCAAGGGAATCATTTCTTACAATATTAAATAAATTAATTTTAAATTTCACAAGAACGATCCTCGCTGTTGGTTTTGGGTAAATAAATCTTGAAATAAATTTTAATATATCGCCCACCACCACATGCTTCTACTACTTCTGGAACTATCACATCCTTGTACCCTTCCATACTGGAATCCACTTTCAACCATACCAATTTATTGGTTTTAACTACACTCCTATTATAAACACGCTTGAATTAAAAAATAGGAATTTGTGGTATATATAATCCAACTCCTATATTTTCTCAATGATTCCAATGTATGACATATTCACATAAATTGGATTTCTTTCCTTGGTACTAGTTTCATGATGATATTCTACCATAAGAGTAACTCCCTTATTTTTCGTGGTACTACATTCATCATGTTCATTTATATAGAACATATAAACATTAAATACATAACTATTATAAGATAACATATACACGCTTGGTCCTCTGGGTTTCCATCAAATTCGTGATGAAATTCAATCCATATTTATAGTTGACTTCATAAAAATATGATCTTGAAACCATCCTATAAATTATCAATTATGAATATTTGATATCAATCATTCATCCCATAATGGTTTAAAATTCATAAGAATTACCTTGTGGGTTTCAAAATATAGAGAAACATATGAACTATTATGTAAAATGTAAATGTAATCCTACTACTGATCCATAATAGAAATTATGAAAACATGTGTTCCATAAATTCTTCCCCCCACAAGTCACCCCCAGTGATGAGATTTTGGTATACCAATACTGTCTACATTAGTCAAGTAGTTGTTATAGAATTCATCAGCTTACTCAAAAATATATCAATATGTGAGACTACCTTATGACAAAATATTATTTTTGATATACCCTTTAAAATTCATTATATACCATTTAATGGGGTATATCCATATATAAATTATTGGAGCACATAACGAAATCTCTTTTATGAAGTGAACCAATATCAAAGAGTGATGGTGAGAAGAACATATCTAATTCACATTATATTATAGTATTTTACTTTTACATAGTTGAAACATTCAATGGGTCTATAAATTTTATTCATATAGATTTTAAATAAAAACAAATCATAGTTAATATAAAACAACATTTGTAAAAAAATACAATGTAAAAATTCAATCATTTAATGTAGCATCAAAAAAATAAATCCACATGATTCCATGATCTTTGAATTTTAAATAGTCATTGACATGATATTATTGATAATTGATGAATACCCATCTAGATATTTTACATCATTCAAGAAGTTTCAAAACTATTAACCCTCTTTCCTAGAAAGAGTGTAAGAAGATTATGGATAAAAATTCCATATTTCACTCTTCACTAATGCCAACTCTTCCTGTATCCCCATGTCAATCATGTCCACCATAGCCTTAAGGACACCCTTTATTTTTCCATTTTCATTTAGTAACATTCCAATTATATTATTAAATACATTTTTCTATATATGCATGAAATCATGATATTTTATCATGTACAAATAATCCTAGTAATGTAATTAAAAAAACCAATATCATTTTCAATTTTTTTGTAATGTTTTTTGAAGAAGTTTTAATTATAGTGGTCAAAATATTCCTTTCTCAAAAATTTGATCACCTATTATTTGAGATGATGTCATAAATTCCTCTAAATTCCCATTAATAGTTTTTTTGAAAGATCATTATTTATGTCTCCAGGGTAGAAATTTGTGATTTCATAGAAAAATTGTATTTGATTTATTTTTGAACCTAACAGAGTGCGTACCTTGTTCAGAAATGGGATACCCTTGAGTTCCTTTAAATCTATATCCTGAAAAATTTCTATAAACAAAATTTTCATTTATCATCCTATCAATTATGGTTCTCAACATGAAACCTTAATTTCTATAAGCATCCTGCAATGTAACTCTCCCATATTTATTCAAGATCCTGAATCAAAAGAGTCAAATAAACATCAATATCATTACTCAATTTTTTTGGCCCAGATAAATGAAAAGAAAAAATAAATTACTTTTACTTCATGTATAACCATAGTGGAAATTTATAATTTACCAACATAAAAATATATATACTATGTGTTAGACATTGTAAATGATACTTATACTTCATGCATATATTTTTTATTCTAAAATACATATCTTTTACAATTATAATTAATAGTTATTTACTATACATATAATTCTTTTTCACCATTATAAGGATACCATTATTAATTGATAACTAGAAAAAAGATTAAAACTAATTAATATTTGAACTAAAAGAAGGATTTCCCCAATGTAGGTTGCCCATGGGATGTTATGGAGGCTCATTACATGAGAAATGGGTTGAAATAGATGTTATCGCACTAGAAAATATCCATTCACATCGCAAATGGGATTCATGTTGTGAACCTAATACAACACAAGAAGACATGGCATAAAGAAAACACACATTTGGGGAGAAGGCCATAACTTTCATGGCGTGACACTTAAGTCATACAAGGATACTTTCTAGACATACCCATATTTTAATAGTTTGACATAGAACTTTATGGAAGACTTATGTTAGTGATCTAAAATGAAAATTAATCAATGATATTGAAGCAGGAAAACTTTTTGATGAATTTTTTGATAAATTAAAGAAAATTCGAGCACCATGAATATCTAAAAATAGAGGCATTGGATGCTTTTTCTAGGTATAAATCTAGAGACCCAAGCTTGAGGTTAGGTACTGTGCTGTAGAGTTCACCACGAATCACCCCTCTTAAAAATTTTCTTTATGAATTCGTTTTCTTTTCTCCCCACTTACAAGCCCATTACTAGGATGAGGGGATAATTACCACATTTTGATGAGTGATGTAAATAATGGGGGATGCTGCATTGGTATTTTTTTTTATTTTTTTCATTAATGTTGGGTTTCTATAATAACTAAATTTCAAATTCTAATCTAATTCAATTTATTTTCTAATGAAAATTTAGAAAAATTCAAGAAATTTACTTCTTTAATTGCACAAATGATTTCCCTAAACTATTTCATGACCATTGAATAGTCTAGGTTAATTTGTTTTAAATATGGTGTCAAGAAAAACTGGATTCATTAATACCATAAATTACAATACCAAGTGAAATATGGGATTTATATATTAAGTAGGGGATACCATGAAAATTAAATCTTCATCATCTCAATTTAGACACCAACAATGAATTAATCAAATTAATTTCTAAATACTTATTACTTTATTCCTAAATATGAAAATCTCTGACATGACTTCCAAATTGACTTTCAAAAAACAAAAATTACTTCATTCACTTTAATATCTTCTTTAAAATAAAATTCATCACCAATATGATTTATTATTTCATATTCATAAGATAATTAAATAAATAATTTTTAATTTCCATAAAAAATGTATTTAGCTGTCTCTTAGGATTGACCTCAAAATCGATACATTCTAAATTAAAACTTTTTTAATTTTTTTTCATCCTTTTATAAGTAATTAGATTTTTTATCCCCTTAGGGAAATAACAGTTCCCTACAGGTGTTCAAATTTGGGATCCATTTCTAGGGATGGTTGTAGATTAGGTTTTTAGGTTTTTAAATTTTTATCATTTTATTTTAATTTCCCTGTTTATGGTAGTAGGATAATGTTGTGAATTTCAAATTTCAAAATTTTTTACACCCACTACACCAGGGAAAAAGGGAAGAAAATACTCCCTTTTATCCCTAAGCCTAAATAACTCCTTAATAATAAAAAATCATAATTGACCATTTCTAGTGTTGTGTTAAATAAAATTACTAGGGAACTGGTAAGATATCCTAGGCTATGAGTGATGGAAGACTACAGAAGACCATCAAACATTAGCCTACAACCAAAAAAACTTGTACGAATAGTATCCTCTATGAACTTTGAGATCAATCCAAAAATTATTCTATTCATCTCCAATATGGTGAAATTTATTAGATTCCCTCAGGAAGACCCAACAACACAACATGGTGTACTCTCCAATTCACCAAAGTTTCGATCGATTTGGTAAGACTTCACTAATTTTTATTTTTTATGAGAGTGTTCTCAATAATGTATCTAGATCCTTCAAATAAATTCCATTACTATGTGGTATGTGTTGGTTAGATACTTTTTTACACATTTCATTCCTCACTTCATGTATATATACATTTAGGTTAACATTCTAAACTTTTTTTAATTTTACGATGCGTCCCTATATAGTGCATGAGACCACTTTAAATATTTAATTTTGAAATTTCCACATCATGAAATTGAAATATGGTTATTGATAAAAAAATTATATAACGGAATTTTATTGGGAAACATATCGATTTTTGACACTAATGCTAGTGAGTCATTGATGAAGAAGTCATCAAAGGAGAGAAACAATACACTAGATGAGATGGGTAGTAATATCTTCCAATAGAACAATAAAGGAATGAAGATAAGAGGCATCCACATGGTCCACAATAATACTATATGGTGCAAAAAATTCAAGCCATGACTAGGAAAATGAACATGATGATGGTCAAGTAACAAACCCAAGACATTTATATAGAATTTATCAACTACATTGACTCTAATCATCAAATTAATTTTTAGGGATGATGGTCACAACAAAAAGGGAAAGGATTTTAGAATATAGCATCGAGTTTCCAAGCATAGAAAGGACCATCGCGATAGAGACAAGTCCATAAACTAGAGGAGACTTTGTATGATTTTATGAATACCACCAGAGATTTCACCAAATAAAATATGTGATATTCAAAATATCAAAGAGGGATAATAAAGGAGTTAAGGAGTGACTCAAGGGATCAGAAGGCCACACTCTTGAACCTTGAACTTCAAGTAGAGAATATTTTAGAGAAACATAGAGAGAGGCCAAGTAGGGTTTTACCAAGATTCCCTGAAGCACACCCACATAGAAATTTGATAGATATAACCATGAGAATTTTGAAAAAAACATAGAACTACCATGAACCAAGTGGTGAATAGGCTTAAGTAAAAACTGATATAGAATAATAATAGATGGAAAAGTATAAAGGAAAAGGAGTTATTGGAAACAAAAGAGAAGAACCACTACCATATAATCTGAGGCTACCTTTACTAGAGAAGCTAGATCATTAGAAGACAAATTCCAAAAATGGGAAATTTATTGAACATTTTAAAAAAATTCATATTAGCATACCTTATTCTGAATCCCTTTCCAACATGCTAACATACATGAAATTTATGAAGGATTTGTTTACCAATAAATAAAATATGGAGAATATTGACCCCATTCCACTCATATAATAGGGACACAATGTTTTTGGAAAGGACATAACAAAAACCTAGGAGGTCCTAGGTAAATTTCAAATTCCATGAAATATTGGTTATAAAAAAATTATAAAATAAGTATGTGATTTAGGTGGTAGTATGAAATAATTTAATAAAAAATTCAAGATATTTGGTTTAGAGAAGATGAGAAATACAAGAGTTCCACTCTAACTTGAAGATTCGATGGAAAATACCCCTAAGGGGTAATTGAAGAATTATTTTTCGAATTTAATAAATTATAATTTCATATACATTTCTTAGTAATTGATATGGAAGAAGAGATAACTCCTATCATTTTTTGAAGACCATTATTTTCTATCAAGGGATCACTGATAACTGTACAAAGTGGAGAACTCTGTCTTAGATATTTTAGAGAACAAGAAGGTTTCAACATTCATCAGGTGTCGAAGAATTATAATTTTAAGGATGAAGATGAATATGTAGAGTAAAATATACATAAGGTTGAGGATATTTCTAAAATTTAAAAAGTACCTGAGGTGGATGCTATCATACAAGAGGATATTCAATGTAAAGGCACTAAAAATAAGAATGATAAGATGATAGATTATACCAATTACACCAAAGGAGATGCTGATCCAACCATGTTTAAAAATTGCATAAAGTATTCTTGGTACATGACCTTCTATTCAGTTCTTCAAGATTAAATAAACACAGGTTTAATGGCCTAATGGAAATTTAATGAGTGCTTCTAGCAGGGAAGATCAACATATTTTCAGAAGAAGGATGCGGCCCAACCTCTGTGGATAGGTCACACCTGAGGTTATTTATGGACCCAGTATAAGTAAAATCATTCCAATCTCCTATCACCTGAGATGAGGTGTAAAGGGAAATCCAATGATGCAAAAACTAAAGAGCTTATTGGAGGTGACCTGAAATTTTTTTAGGTTTTTATTTTTTTCTTAGGTGCATGCACTCTCCCAAAAAGCATTCAAATTTTATCAGAATTTTTTTTAGTTTCTATATTTATTCATTTTTTAGGACCATGAGGACACTAGTAGACAACATGAAATGTTATCACATAAAAAATACACAAAGTAAACCCAGTGCGGGAAGAACCTATGCAACCCAATTTTAATGCATCATTGAAAGGGGAGTAAGTATTTCAATTCTGTATTTTCAATTTTATTCTCTACATAAATTTGTTTATAAATTTTAATGTCCAATTTCATTCCATTCCTTGATTAATGCTTTAATTAACTAAAATAAGAGACATAAACTGGTATGGATAATTATCATTCCATGATTTTAAATTTCATTATCAATGAATTTGAATGAGAAAAACATGATAAAGAATAATTAGAGATAAAAATGTTGATTTGGATTTGAAAAATTATAATTTAGGAAGACTTATTGATTCTTGTAAAAGATTTTTTTTGATATTTGTTCAATCTTGAATTTTAGAAAGTTTCATTAATTGATTCTATTATTCATATACACCACCATGAGTGATTATCCCAACCCTCCATTATCACTCTTGAGACATTTTATAAAACAATATTTCCCATTATTTCTGTTGTATATTTATTGAGATACTTTGTTCATGTTATCTTCTAAAACATGCTTTCCATATTATTAAATCCTTGACTGAATAGAATCACTTATAATATTATTAATGCGTGTTATTAATGAACCCTTTATCCTTGGACCCAAAATATAATCCTTATTTTTCATATATTATATATGAATGAACTTTATAAGAAAACACCCATGTTTCAATCCAATTATATCATTTATTACCCTACTTTTAGTGTTTTTCAAGATATAAAAAATAATAACTGTGGGGGAGAGGTTTTCTATAGAGGATGAGGATGTACTTAAGTGGGGATACGTTTCATAGGGGGTTTCTTATGATATAGGGAGAGGTAATTTTATCATTCATTTTACTTTATTATCCAAATATCTTTTAGTAATAAAATAACAAAATAAAATAAAAAATGGGGTGTGTCTTTAGAGGATAAAAAATAACCATTCCCAGACCGATGATCTTTTGATCCTATGCTGTAAGGTGTTTGATGTGAGAATTTATTTATGTATAGATTAAAAAAAAGAAATAAAAAATAAATAGAGGGATATTCATTAATTATTATTACTTTTATCGTGTGCCCATTTTGAGCTTTGGGGGATGTGGAGATGACATGTTTATTATTAAAGGATTATTTCAATGTGCCTATATTATTAGATCATGTAGTATGCTTTAGAGCCGAACCTTGTTTTTAGATTTATTTGTTTTCACATAATTACTCACCTATCTTATGACATAGATAATTTTAAATGTTGATATGAATTCCTAATGATTTACTATGTTCTCTGTATTTATATGGTGGAGATGCTAGATGTCTTTCAAGCCGATGGTAAGTGACAAGTTCTTGAGCTATGAGAAAAATTTCACATACAATTGTTACCTTGATGATGGGTGGAAATGTTAAAAGTAAGATTAATTACAAATTGTATGCATACTAATAATGAATTTAAAAATTAGAATGGGAATATTAAGGTGTACAGTCAATTCAAAATGGGAAATATAAAATAAATGGTTGGCTTACTTCTTTAAAAAGCGCTTAGATGATGAAATTTTATTGTGTCATTATCAACATTTAAATTCCCCATTTGATCAATTAATTTTATTGAAATTTATTTTAAATGATGGTAAGGTGAGTGTAATTTATATTATATTGAGATTTCATTCTCGAGTTCAAGCCTGAATTCAGGTGTGGAGGGAGTTGATACTCACATTTCATGAATATATTTTTGATATTAAAAACCATTAATTTTATGATTTTAATTTCAAATTATTTCTCAGATGTCTAATGTTTTGTTCATCTTTCCAAGGATACCATATTTATATGATAATTAGAAATAAATGAGTAAAGTTGATCAATATTTACATTAAAATAAGGCTTTCCATGATGTGGGATGTCCATGGGATGTTTTAGAGGCTCGAAACTATTGAAATTAGATAAAAAAGAGGTTTAAGAGATGTAAAATAGTAATTCACATTGTGAATTTAATTTAGGAAATGAACACGAAACAATACTTAAATACATAGTGTGAAAAACACATTTGGGGAGAATTCCACTACTTTCATGGCATAACACATAAGTCACACCATGAAACTATCCATACTGAACTAGATTTCCCTAGTTTGACATGGATTTTGATAGAGTACCTATATTAATGACCCATAACAGACATTAATAACCATGATTGACTTGGGAATACTTTTTTGACACATTTATCAATGAATTAAATCAAAATCGTGCACTATAGAGATCAATAAATAGAGGCTCATGCTGCTACTACTGTTAATGATCAATCTAGAGACTAAATCTTGGGGTGAGGTGTTACACATCAGATTCCTCCACCAATTCTCCCACTCCATATTTTATTTATTAATTATGTTTCTTTTCTTCTTCCACTTACTCCCTCATTACCAGGATGAGGGGGTAATTAACATGTTTTTTGGGTTATGCACATAAATTTTGAAGGTGCATTGTATTTTTTTTATATTTCCAATCATGTTGGGTATATATAATAAATAAATTTCAAATTATAATCTGATTATTTTATTTTATCTTGACCATTGAGAAAAAATTGGGAAATTCACTTCTAAAATTGTGAATCTAATTTCCATAAAACATCTCAAAAACCATTGAATAGTCTATAGTAATTAGGTTTAATACTGTATCAGGACAAAAATGATTTTGTAATGACCTAAATTACCTGGCCAAGGGAAATATGATATTATTGTATTAAGTAGAAGATACCAGGACCATTGGATCTTATATATCACAAATCTGACACTAAAAATGGATCAATTAAATTAACTTCTAAATCTGAAGCACCTAAACACTAAATCTAGAAAACCCTAACACACTTTCTAACATGATTTTCAAAATCAAAACCTATTTTACTTTCATCACTCTTTATTTTAAAAATCAATTTCAAAACCACTCTGATTTATTCTTTCCCCTTCAAAAAAAAATCATTAAATATTCTTTAAATTCTAAAAATAAACTAATTTTTCCGTCCTTTAGGTTCGAACTCAAACTCACTTTGTTCAAATTTTAAACTAAAGAATTGTGATTGTTTGATTAATTTATAAATAATTAAATTTGATTATTCCTTTAAGAAAATAATGATTCCATCCGGGTAGTCAGTAAACTAGAAAGATTTATTCGACCCACGGATAGTGAAAGATGAATCTTTGTCAGCACATTTCCAAATTCAAGATACTCATTATAAATTTTCTTCTACTGAGGATAGTCTACTGGGTGATGAACCTTCCCATCATTATTTCATATATATCTGCGCCACATCAATTTCCTTGAGGCATCATCACATCCATATTGGTTGATAGAAATTGTAATGATTGTAATTTACTATAAAAATGTTAAAGGATTTGATTCAACATTCATGTATTGAGAGACACCAGACATTGGGTATTTTTTATGTCATTCATGGTACTTGTGAAACAATTTGTAGTCATTTGGACAAACATGTATTCTTCTACAGATCATACCCATTGAATGTGGAATTAATTTGGAATTAGATGTTCAAAAAGGAAGATCATTATCTTCTAGTATCATACCATTCAATAGAGAAATCAGTTCAGTAAAGATGGTGTCACTCAATCCGTTTCCATATTATAGATTATATATCTTTAGTATGGCTAGAAATGTTGTATATTTAGTTCAAACGACATACATTTATGTATTTGAACAACTGTTTAACATCTAAAATACATTTTTACAATCACAATGTTTATCTTTTACTATCATTATCATTTAATCAATAATATATTCATCATTATTTACACATTTAATCATATCCTCGATACAGTCTTAATCATCATTCAAACTTATAATCATATCAAATGAGTCATTACATATGTTTAATACTATATTCACAACTTTGATCTATTCCATGACATATTATGTGTTCCACCAACTACAATGGAAAAATTAGTCTTGAATAATAACAATATAAACACGGACAAAGGATTTGGGAGGGTCACATGAATGATCTTGTGCAAACATGATAAACTCTTCAACCCTATACTCATACTCTTTTTTTTCATACAATTATAATCCATCAATTTTTGATTTATAATCATCCTATTTGATTGATTAATGTTCATATTTATGAAAAACAATTACATTGAAGGTATGATCTTTGAATCATAAATGGATATTCATTATATATACACACATATCGTAATCATATTTGATATGGATTATCATCTCATCAATAACTTGATAGAACAAATAAAGTCCAAGAGTTATATGAATTTAATGTACTATAGAACATACTTTTTAATTAAAATAAGTCACATTTCATAAATAATTATTTTATATTGAAATAGTTTCATCAAGGGAGATATTAATGTAAACTTTTAAAATGGAGATCACCATTTCAAGTTTGTTCACTTCATTAAAATTCTTCAAGGTCATAAAAAGTCATTGGAGGCCACCTTCTAGAACAAATACATATAAAAAACATGGATTATTTGAAGTTTACATATAATATGACATATTTTGAGTTGTCATTCACAGAACATGGTTAACTATGAATGATATTTTTTCTGGAGTATAATTCCAAATTAATATAAGAAGATTAGTATTAAATCATCAATCATTGAACCACGTTTAACAATTTTGTTTTTTTAATACATCATTATACTATGGTATTTAAAAAAGAGTGGGTTATGATAAAATACCACAACCTCTTAAATATTTGGAAAACTCTTAACTTAGGTATTCTCTCCCAGAATTTTGGTAAAAAAAATTAATGACATTTCCAAGATTATTTAATTAAATAATAATTATATATTTGGAACATTTACACGATTAAATATATGTGTTTCATTAGAAATAAATATTTATATATACTATAATGATTTTTGAATCTAACAAAGTACCATAAAAACCACTTGTTTGTATACTTGTTGATGCACACACACATTTATGTTTTAGGGAAAATTACTCACTATATCTGTTTTACTTTTATAACATTAATTGTTATTATTTTTCATAAATAAAAAGATTCCAACATTTCAAATGATTCATAACAAATTAATTATGTAAATGTATATTTATGGGCCCATTAGATTTAATTTTCATTTTTATATTATAGATGGTAATGATAAAAGTGAAATTTAATTGTTAACTTTGAACATATTATTTCATATATTATTGGAATATGTTAAAGTCTAGGATATATAATAATTTAACATCATGTATACCACCATGATACATTTTGTTTATATAAATTGACAAGTTTTTAATAATATTTAGAAAATATTTATTATTATAAATAAGAAACAAAAATAAAATTTCTTATGGTAGAAACTTAGTACCAATTTTATAATCCCGGACTGATTCCAATAGGGAAAGGTAGATAATAGGTTCATATAGTTTAAAACAACCCTTAATGCATTTCCCCATAAAGATGAACGTTTACTCTAACCAATTCCAATTTTCTTCTCAAACAATTAATATATACAAAACTATTGACCCACATATGACATCAAATTTCTTTGAAATATAATCAAAATGATTAATATCCCTAACATATACACCTCAATACCCATGTTTTTTGGTTTCTCATTAATTCATTCAATCATATTGAATACCTTTATGTTTTCATATTGATTTTGAAATTATAATACATGGATTTATATTATAAGATAACATTTATCAAAGGAAAAAACCACTAATAATAGGGAAATGGTAATGAGAATTTCTCAAAATTTATAGAATGAAAAAAATTTCATAGATTATTAGGAAAATAAGTAAATGTAATTAAAAGAAAGATGTTCTAAAAAATAGAAGAACCAAAAATCACGAAAATATGTGTCCAAACATTGATTAGAAGAAGAGAAACTAAAAATTGTTTGATCAAGGGTCCAAAAATTGATCATAAGGGAATAAGAAAGGAGAAGAACCAAAAATAAAAAAATAGTTCCAAAACTTCATGTAGATAAGAAGAACCTAATGAGATGATTAAAAAACCATGAAAAGGATAAAAAGATTTATTAAAAATGGGTAAGGAATAATTTAACTTCGATTTAAGGTTTTATTTGGTCAAAATATTCAAAGGAGGTGACTTCAAAAATTAGCATCTATGAAAGCTTGAACGGTGCGAGAAAGGCTCCCATGATAAAATACATATTTATCAGTGCTTTCCAATATTGAGATAATAAATGTGTGTTTTATAAATGTTTTTTTCTATAGATGATAAATGTAGCTTTTATGAATGCTTCATATAGCACGGATAAATACTAGTTGAAAATAAAAAATAAAAAATAAATTTAAAAATAACAATAAATTACTAATTATATAAAAATTAACATTAAAAATTACTTTATTGAAAATACAATAAATATTAAAAGATATCAATTTAAAAATATTAAAATTAAATAAAATTATTTTTTATATGAAATGTGTTAATAAATTTGATGATATTATGATAATTATATTAATTTTATAAAAAAGGAGTAAATAATATTAGTTAGGTAGGACAAATTTTTTTATAAAAATAATAAATTATATAAATTATATATATATGAAAAATTAATATAAATGAATACATATTAAAAATATACTAAAATTTTCATTTAAATTAAAATGATTTAAAATTAATTCCTAATAAAAAATGAATATATTATAATAGTACAAAGATTTAAATAAAAAAATATTAAAATAAAAATGAATAAATATTAATTATGTAAAATAAAAACAAATTAAAAATAATAAATATTAATAAATTAAAATCCATAAATAAATATTTAACATGAATAAATTAGAGAAATATTAAAATAATAAATATTAATGGTGAATAAATTTCAATGATATTAAAATTGAATAAGTATTAAAAATGAATTAAAAACGATTTATTGATAAATATTGAAAATGAGAAAAATTTAGTAATTATAAATGAATAAATTTAAAAAAATTAAAAAATTAATTAATCATTAAAATTATAAAAAATAATAAATTATCGAAAGTTAATAAATATTAAAGAATAAATAATAATGTTTTAAAAATTAAATTTTAAAACTAGTGATTTATAATGAATTAATGAGTATTAATGAATAAATAATAATAGTATAAAGATTTAAATACAAATATATTAAAATGAAAATGAATAAATATTAATTATATAAATTACATACATATTAAAAGTATTGAATATTGATATTTAAAATTGCATAAATAACTATCAAAATTGAATATATTACAAAAAATATTAAATGAATAAATATTAAAAAGGAATAGATATGAATAATGAATAAATTACAAGAAATATTAAAAATGAAAAAAATATATTAAAAATGAATAAATAATATTATCTGTATAAATTGACATACACATTACATACATACACATACAGACAAACATACACATAGGCATACATGTATACATACTCACACACACACACACACAGATATACATACACATATACATATAGACATATATATGTTTACATTTATATACTTGTATATACGCATACATATACATGGATATGCATACATAAGCATACGACATAGACATAGACATACAACACAATCATACAAATACATTCATATACACATATACACACATACACGTACATACATAGATATATATTTATACATACACATTCACATTCACATACACCTACACATAAACATACACATACGCATACACATACACATACAAATACACATACAGATACAGATACAGATACACATACACATACACATACACATACACATACACATACACATACACATACACATACACATACACATACACATACACATACACATACACATACACATACACATACACATACACATACACATACACATATACATACACATACACAAACACATACGCATACACATGCACATACGCATACACATACACATATAAATACACATACACACATATACATAAACACATACATACACATTCATCCACATACATCCAGATACATACACCTACATGTTCACATACACAAGCACAGAAACATACACTCACACCTGTACATGCACATGCACATTCACATCAACATCCACATACACATGCGTATGCACACACACATCCACATAAACGTCCATGAACATATACAAATACACATCCAAATACACATACATATCAAAATACACGTGCACATACACATACATAAACATACAAACACGTATATATTAAATCATACGTACATACACATACACATAAACATTCACATACACATACACAAACATAAATTCATATACATATAGATAAGCACACCAACACGTACAAACACACACACACACAAACACACTCACACAACACGTATATATACAAACAGTTTACCACTCTCTTTAATGGCATTTTCATGATCACAATCACTCACCAATGTTTCTAATAATCTCATTTTAGAATGTTTTAGGGTATAATTTGAATAACAAGTAATTGAATTCAATAAAATATTAAATTTTCATTGATTCCTTGATAAAATAATGTATATATCTCCTTCCATACTTGAAGTATTTTTGTGAAATTATAAATATCCTTAGAAGTATTTTAAGTGATGTGGAGGTGTCCATTATTAGATTTGGAGAAATGAAGATAACACCGACTTGTCAGTGTAGGGAACCAACCAGCCCATTTCATGTGTCAAAAACCACCATATGTCTATAATACCCACCATATTTCCAATATTGGTGTACTAGTTAGGTAGTGGAGGTGTACTGGCTAGCCGATGCTAGTTCCATAAGTAAGGATTTTACCATGTTTCAAATTGGATACCTAGTGATGGATACAAGGTAACCGATGACATATTAGTGGAAATTTTGCGTAAGTATTTATTAGGATAAAAAAAATAATTATATTATTACATAGCTTAATGACCATTAGTTAATTCTATAACCATCCTGGTACTTTTAGAGCCTATAAAATTACTCCTTTGGCCTCTTGGAGGATTCACCTTGCTTTACAATAATGCTCTCTATCTGAATTGACGACAAAGTTTTAGAATTTTAAAATCTTTCAAATGATTTGGAAAGTTGTAAATGTCTCAATAATCATAACCAAAATCTAAAATATATCATACTTCATTATAACTCATTCATCCTAATAGATTTTTTATTGATTTTAATGTGTTTTCCTAAAGAAAAACTCTCTCTTATCAACCACCTTTCTCTAACATCTCACACTCCATAAAATTGCGGGATGAGTGTCATAGCTACCAAAGAAGATTAAAAGGGTGATCAAAATACAAAATTATGAGGAATGAGTTTCTTGATAACCTCTATGATAATGGGATTAATAATGTAGACCTCTCAAGTTGAGGGTTGGAGATGTGCGGGCTCACATTAAGCTCTAGTTGAACTCCTTATCAATTGTGTTTTCCTCCACTTACTTTATCACATTGCATAATATAAATATTGACTCACATACTTTGATAAATCTAGTTAGATAATTTCCATTATTAAATTACTTTGATATTATTTGTATACAATAATCTAATTTATAAACTATTTATAAATTGATTCCCCAATTTCTTTCACTTTTTAAATTTTAATTTTTTAATATATGAATTCACCCCCTCTTAACATTTATATATAACTAATGAATGGTATAAAATTGTTCTGTGTGTTTCTTTTAAATTTAACCATGATTTCAAAAAAAATGGAAATTTTATTTTTTAGATCATTAATTGATTTCAGTGATTTATTTTATTATTGGATCAAATTTCTATTCACATGATCCTATTTTTTATGATAATAATTACTCACATTGGAAGAATTGAATGTGAATTATTATTTATTCCATTTAGAAAATGGTAACACATGAGTATGTTAGTTCTAAATAATTTTAAGAGAAATGGACTACCAAAGATATTATGAATCTTGAACTTTATAGAAAATCTATAAATTTCGTACATTGTTGTCTTGATAAAAATATTTTTAATCATGATTCCATATGAAAAAACACTAATGATATTTGGGAATTACTATAAGTCACAAAAAATATTAATGAATAAATTAAATGACATAAGAGAAGATGAGATTTTAAAATATTTTTAATGTTTCTCTATGCATCAAAATGAATCTATTACTCACATTTTTTTAGATTAAAAGAAATATGTGATGGTAAAAAGTACTCCATTGATGATTAATCTATAAAAATTATTTTAAATATTTTTTTTTGGGATTTAGCTAACTATTTGGATTCTAATGTCAAAATAATTCAAGAAGGCAAGGAAATGAAGAATATGGAGGCTAAGGAACTCATCAAATCCTTAATGACATACAAAATAATTATGAAATTAAAAGAGAACATGGAGGCCAGTGATGTCAAATAAGTTAATAAAACCATATCTTTCAAATATATAAATGATGAACCACCCAAAGGTGAGTTAATTTCCTATGCTCAACTTTATAGGAATATACACAATTATATCAAAAAACAAAACATTCTATAAAATCTAATCAAAATGTGGAACCAAAAGTGTCATGTTAGGAATGTAAAAAGAAAGGTTGTAAAAATACAGAGGGCCCTATCTACAAAAGAAGTTCAAAGAAAATTAATTTATGTCAAAAGGATTTCAAATTTATGATGCGGAGTAAAAGTAATGAATCCATGGATTTATAATTATTTAAATTCATAGTTTTCATATTATAGAATTTTTTAACCAGGATTTCAATGTTTTTTTATTTTAAATTATATAATCATGATTTTATTACTCCTCCACCCCTTAAGAAATTGGGTAGTATTGAGATGAAATAAGACAATCCAATAAATTTCTCAAACTCTCTTAAATAGATTTAATTTTTCAAAATATTTTTTAGTTGAGGCCATAAATATTTCATGCTATATCATTAATCACATTCTCATTAGGCCTTTTATTAGAAAAACCCCTTATGCTCATTGGAATAATAGAAAACCCAAAGTAACATTTTTGAATGTTTTTTATTGCAAATTTTTTATTTTAAACAATATATAAAATCTTGTAAAATTAATTCTAAATATGATGAAGTTTTCTTTCATGGTGACTACAAATCAAGAAATGTATACCGTTTCTTTAAAAAAATGAATAAAACAATTGAAGAATCAATTCATATTGTTTTTGAGGAATTTTTTCAAAAAAATCCTTCTCAAAATGTTTTTCAATAAAATATTTTAGATAAATAATTTTAAAATAAAGTGGATGAAGAAGAATAAAAATCTCCTTTAAATTATTTTCCTACAGTTTTCAGAAAATCTAAAGACCATCCCATTGAAAATTTCATCAGATATCTATAAGTGGGTTTGCATAATCGGATATTAGTATTAAATATAGTTTAATACCATGAATTTTTCTGTCACCTTGAATAAAAAATCATTAACAACACCCTTATTGATGAATATTGTGTTATTTCAATTCAATAAGAAATAAATCAATTCACTCAAAATGATGTAGGTACTCTAACAGAAGGAACTAATGACCATTCTATTGTAGGATTAAAATTCTTATTCAAATTTAAATTAGACAAATACGGTAATATTACTAGAAATAAAGCTCCTTTAGTTTCTAGAGGTTGTAACCAAGAGAAAGAATCAACTATGAGGAAAAATATACACTTCTCAATTTATTAGAATCCATTACTATATATTTTGTATTTTGCATATATATCATTTTCAAACTCTTTAAAATGGATAAAACATGAACTTTTTCATATGTTTTTACATCTAAAAATGTACTTGTGGAACTACCACCTATTTTTGAAAATAATCCTTTAAAAATTGTACTTTAAAATTAAAAAATTCACTTTATAGTTTAAGAAAATATCCTTAGGATTATTATAGATTACGTAAAGAATTTATTCTTTCAAATGATTTTAAAACTGGAAAATATGGTTCTATTATTTTTTAAAAAACATATCAAATGACTTTTACCCATAAAAATTTATGGTGATGATTTTATATTTATTTCTACCAATGAATCTATATTTTTTTAATTTTATAATTTAATAAAAAAGGTATTTGAGTTGATCATTATAGGAACTCACAATTTTTTTCACGGTTTTCAATTTTCTCAAAGAAATGATTGAATATTTTTAAACCTAATATTATACACTAATTAACTCTTAAAATGATTTATAATGGATCATAACAAGGAAATTAACACTCATATGAGTATAACTTGTAAGTTAACAATATATGAAGCTGGTAAAATGGAAAAAAACATTTTAGAAATATGATTGGTAGTATGATTTACCTTATTCTGGCCCAACCTAATATCATATTCTATATTTGTCTCTCTGAGAATTTTTTATAAAATCCAAAATAATGCCATTTAAAATATGTCAAACGGATTTTTTTGGGTATTTAAATGGATCCAGGAATCTCGTTTTATTTTATATAGAATCAAAACCTTTTGAATTAACTTATTTTTACAGTGGAAATTTATAACTACTAAGAAAACAACATATCTCATAGATTTGTAAGAAGTAGACCTTAGTTTATTTTTTGACTGCCAAAGCGACATACATCACCACTAAGGGTTTTTGTGACAAAATACTTTGGATGAATCACACTCTATTAGATATTGAGATCATATTTTATCATATAACTATTAATTATGACAATACCAGTTCCATAAATATCTCTAAAATCATATCCCTCACCCTCACCCCAAACACATTAACTTTTGACACTATTTCATTAGAGATCACTTCAAGAAAGGTAATAACATATTATATTTTGTCCTAAAGGAATATCAAATCACTAATATTTTCATCAAACTTCTAGACCTTGATCATTTTGAATTTATTAAAGGTAAATTTCTAATGTTTCACTTCTTACTTATTTCATTTGATCATTTTCTATCTTGAGTTATATTATTAAAAATATTTCTATTTTTTTTAAATCATTTCAATCATGAATTTATTGTTTTTTTATTTTAATTCTATCATGGAAATGATCCTTTTATATCATATGTTATATTATTTTAGGGGGATAATTTTATGTTTAATTATAAAAATTTCCTTAATTGAGATATTTTATATTCAAAACATACTAATTATTATAATTTAAAATGTTTTCTATTCTTAAAAATTTCAAAAAAACACTTTCTAAATATGTTTTCTTATATTATTAACAATTTTTTTATAAAATATTTGATAAGTTTTTTTAATATATGATTAAAATTAATTTTTAAAAATCATAAAATTATTTATGTATATACTGTATCTAAAAAAATATTCCTTTTAATCTCTCTAAAATAAAAAACAATGGCATGTTAAAATATTTTATACATTTATGTTTGTAAATTTTATCTTAAGTTTACTTTAATGAAATTAAAATTAAAGAAAATATTTTAACTATTCCATACATAGAAATAATTTTTTCATCAATCCTTTTTTAATGAAGAATTAAGTCATTGGAGGTAAGGAAATTTCCTAAGGAAAATTGATTCCATGATAATGGTATGTGATGTTTTATTTTCATTTTTCTTACTTACTTAATTCTCTATTCATATATTTATATTTTTTCATCTTTTATGCCACACTTTCTCTTCCTTTGATACATATTTTTTCACTTTATTCTTTTAACATTCCTCCACTCTATATAATGATTTATTTATTTTGGGAGTTTGGTAGTTAAGTGGTGTTTTTCATATTCATTCCTTTACTCTTTACTTTCATCTTCCACCAATATTTTAAATTACACACACTCACGCTATCTATATAATAATAATATTATTTGGTTAGTTTTGATATTAATATTTTTTTTTCAAAATCTCTCATTTTGTTTACTCATTGTCCAAACCACACTCTCTCTTGAATCTTCTATTAAAATTTTGTTTGGGGGTCTTCAAAATCTTCCTCAAGTTTTTCTACAAAATATTTTTTGATTATCTCCTTCCTCTAATGATTTTTGAAAATTTGATAATCAAAAGGGGTATAAATTTTATAATGACTTTTTTAATTTTTTGAAAAAGGGGGATAAATTTTAAAAATAATTTATTTTCAAAAAAGTGGAGTAGTTCTTAAATTATTTATTCTTTTTATTATTGTATATTCTTCCCCTTTTATCAATTATTTTACAAAGAGTGATATTTTAAAAATCTTCTTTTTTTAATAACATTATTATTGTGTATACTTCATTAGCTCATTCAATATATTGTTAATATACAGAATTAAATTTTTATCTGTTCTATTCTTGATTTATGCTTAATTTATGTTTTTTAGGTTATCTGTTTTTTTCACCAAATAGAGGAAGTTTATTTTACCAATCTCTCTCATGACGTTTCCATGATCACAAAATATATCCAAAGTTTATAACAATTTAATTTAAGTATTTTTAAGTGTTTTATTTGAATACCAAGTATTGGAATTTAATGAAATCAAAATGTTTCTTTGAAGCCTTGATAAAATATTTTTCATATCTCATTCTATCCTTCAAGTGATTCAATGAAACTTTAAAAACCCATATAAGGATTTGATGAGAAATGGAGGTGTCCATGTATAGATTTTGAGAAATGTAGATAGTATTTTTTAGCCAATTTAGGGCACCAAAAAACCAATTCCATGTGTCTGGAAGCACCATATGTCTAGAAAACCCACTGATCGGTCGTTGGAGTCCCATTGACCAACCAATGGTAAAAGAACTATAAAAATTTTATACAAGAGTCACCTACTAGATGGTGGAGATGAACTGGATAGATGATGCCAGTTGCAGAATCAAGTATCATCCCATGAATCCCACTATCTACGTAGCAATGGATATCGGGTAACCAATGGTGTCGAAGTAATAGTTTCTATAAATTATTTATTATGGTATGAAGACCATAATTGTGGTATTCTGTTACTTCATAATCCCCGAAGAAATCCAAAACCTTCCTAATCCTTTTGGAGCCTATAGAAGGACTCCATTAACCTCTAGAAAGATTCACCATTCTTTCCAATAACCCTACAGATCTGAATTAATGACACTGTAAAAGAATTTTAAAATTCTCTCAAGAGCCTTCCAAAGTTCGAAATCTCTTGAGGATCTTAACCATAAAAATAAATATCACATCCTATATTAAACCTCTTCTGTTTATTGAAATTTTTTATCATCTTGAAATGAGTTATCCTAAAATAAACGTCCCTCTTCTCAAACACATTTCTGCAATGGTTCACACTATGAAAAAGGGTAGGATGATTTTATTGGCCACTCATGAATCCTAAGAGGTTTCTAACAAACCAAAATTATGAAGGATATGTTTTTTGATCACCACCAATATTAACATGTTAATAATATAGAGCAATCAAGTCAATGGTAAAATACATTGAGGATCACATCTATCTTTAGAAGAAATCTTTATAAATTATGTTTTCCTATATTTAGTTTATCACATTAGATCATTTAAACATCAATTCACCTGCATTACTTCAGTTTTATTGTTTCCTCACTTAAATTAACTTAATAATATATTTATAAACTTGAATCAAATTTATCAATTATTTCTTAATCTATTTATCACTTTATTTCATTGTTTATGTTTTTAAATGATATTCACCCCTTCATTACATATATATCCAACCAAAATATACCATTTACAAGCGCAAACACACCCAAGCACACACATAAACACACACGAACACATACATACATCCATATATATAAATATTCATACACAAACCTATAAAAATATGTGTATATACATATATATAATTATTTAATATGAATATAATTATATAAATTGAAATGTTACCTATATTTAAATAATTATATATTAATTTATATATTTATGAATTTTTTTAAATTAAATTTTATAATATTATATTTATATATAGGTTTTTTAATTAATGTATGTAAATATATTACTAAATTTTTATATTGGTTAATATATATTAAATATTTTTTATATATAAAATTTAGAAAATAAGATTTGATATTTTTCTACTATAATATAGTTATGTAAATCATATTAATATATTATATTTACATATATAATTATTGTTATATAAATAATATTTAGAAATATATAAATATGAATATATGAATTAAATTATTCACAGTTCCCTTTACAAATGTTATTTAGCACTGTTAAATGGGGGGGGATTTTATTAGTGTTAAGAAAAGCATTGATAAAGGGGTAACATTATCTGTTCTAAAAAAGTACTGAAAAAGTTACCCTTTTATCAAATACATTTTAGCACTAAAAAAGGTCACAATTATCAGCAATTTTATCTATCTCTAATAAAATATAACCCTTTATCAGATATTTTTTAGTGATAATAAAGTTTAGTTTTTAATAAATTCAATTCTATAGCAGTGAATGTAGTTACTGATCAACTTTCTCTCTGAGTAATGTGGGTGATTGAGTTTGAATAGGGTGAGTTCCTATCGAGGTTTAGTATTTTGTATCAATGGGTATATATTTATGATCTATTTGATTACTTCAAAAAATATTATCATACCAAAAATATTCCCCACCCAAAAAATATAAATATTCCTTTTTTTATAAAACAACCTTGAATAATATATTTAATATCAATTTTTTTTAAAAAAACATGGAAGATATTATATAATACCACAACAATAAAATATATTCTTATTAATTATATAAATATTTTTCAAGTCAAATTTTCATAAAACCAACTTGAAAAATATTCTAAAAAAATACTGTTAAGTCAAAAATTTCATCCCTCTAATATATATATATATAAATATATATATATATCAATTTTTCCAAAGAACCAATGTGAAAAATATTCCATAAAAAGTACTAAAATGTAAAAGATTCATGTCTTCAAAGAATATATATATATTTCATTTTAGTGTTTAAAATAATTCCATGAAAAATATTTTTCACATGAATGTTTCAAAAATTCATCACGAAAAATATTCTAAAAAATATCGTCACAATAAAAATATCAATTCAAAATATATATTTTTTATATCTATATTATAAAACCCAATTTGTTTTGAATATATTTTCCATGGATGTTTTTTAAAAAATACACATGAAAAATACTATTAAAAAAATACAAGTAGAAAAAGTTCTTCTATCCGAAAAATTGATATAAAAAATGTTTCAAAAGACATAATGACACGAAAAATAAGTTACCTAAATAATATATTTTTCATGTTGATGTGATAAATAACCAAAAAATATATATTTCATATTTTTTAAAAGAAAAGTGACCTGGAAAACATGTCTAATAAATTATTAAATATTAAATATTAATTATTACTAATTACTAATTAATGATTATTTTATATTGTTTTTTATTTCATAATTAATACTTTCTTATTACATGTTAATAAGTAATAAACAATGGATAACACTTCATAATTAATTATTACTAATTAGTAATATGTAATTTTCAATAAAGAGATAACAAATAATAATATTTAATTAATAATTTTCAAATTTATTTGTCATTTATTTGAATGTTGTAAAATATTTATATGAAAATATAAATTAAGTTTCCAATATACTTATTACAATACAAATCATTTAGAGTAATCATTAATAACATGTGGAGTTATGTATGATTTGATGAGTATATTATAAGGATTAATAACCATATGAGATGTATTAGTGTCACACCTTCAAAAAATTAAAAAAAAGACAATGATAATAAACAAATAACATGAAATATAATTATCATTAAATTATTAATTATAAATAAATTAAACAACTTAATTAACAATTACTTATTAATTTCTAATATATTTTTCAAGATAGTTTTTAAAAAAATCACTATAAAAATTTTACATCATATTTTTTATGTCGGTTCTTTAAAAAACACCCATAATTTTATTTAGGACTAGATTTGGAAAAAGTGTGAAAAATATAATTTTTATGTCATGATTTTTAAAATTGTATATAATGTGTTAAAAAATAACTAGTATGTAAAAGGTGTTTTTCTACTAGTGTTCACTTTATCCAATGGTGTTTTATAGACATTAGCATTTAAAAATAACTGTTTGAATAAATGTGGACCAATTTTATCCCAATCTACAAACACCAAAATACATGGCGATTGGAACTAAAATCATATATTTAGAACCAAAACCTGAATATACATTAAAAAAACATAATATAATTAAAAAAAGGAGGATATATATTTATTACTTTTAAATAATTATGACACAATTTTAATGTGATCATGTATAATAATCTATTTTAACCTTGATAGACTAAAAAGAGAGAATACAACGTCCCGGTTCTGGGTGCCACCCAAAGGTTCCCCTTACCCGGTTGGTCACATGGCCTCAAGCTTATTTCTCTGAATGCCAGTGGCTACCGACTAGTAATGAGGGACTTTTGTGTGAAATTTGGGAAACTATGCCCTCATTGATGGAGCATGCACATTGGAATAACAAATAGAAATGAGTATCGAAAGAAAAACACCATACAAGAAGTAAACAGAGGAAGATTGAAAGTAAATAACAACTGGAGCACATATATATATATGATGCATGTGACATTTTTCTAGGAAAGTATCCAAACATGAAAAAACCCTGGAAATACAACAGAACCATAGTACATGAAAATAGGAAAACTCTAGCAGCATCGTAAGCCTATGCATGGTCCTATGCTCTCCACCTCCAACTAGCCAATCATGTACCTAAGGAAAAAGGGCACTTTCCCTTATCTACACCTCCAACTCAATAATCTATTTGGGTCAAAAAACATGACAAAAACAAGATGTGAGATGAATCCAAGTAGGTAACCACCATAAGATCTGTACCTAACTATCCGTGAGTAAATATAGAAGGTAATAATGGAAATGAAGCAAATAACTAGAAGTGCACAAAAGTAAACAATCCTACAATTTCTATTTACAATGATTAGCATTTAATGTTCATCATTTAATCAATTAACTACCACAGTAGGCATCTTAGAAGACTAAATAACAGTACCAAATACAATATTGTTCTTTGTCTTAGATGACGCATCCCAAGAATTCAATATTTTTTTAACCATCTAGGAAGGTCACATAGTATAACCCCTCTGGACATGTAATGTAATAAAAAGGAAAAAACAATCTGAGGATGAAATCACTATCAATTACCCCTATGGTCTTTCCCCACCAACTATAAACACTCTAGGTAAGAACCCAACATAATTCCCCCTGTGGTATCGTAACGTAAACTATAGACACTCTAACTGAGCACTCACCATTAATCCCCCCTATGGTCTCGTCGCATGAAATATAACAGACACTCTGAGAAATCACTCAATGTTAATTCCCCATGTTGTCTAACTACACCATGTAACCACAGTCTTATGAAATTCAATCATGAATATATGATATCAATCTACCCAAAGAAATATCAACTAATACATGGATAAACAATTACAATACATATCAGAATCATTTAACAAGAAGAAAAATACAATCAGTTCTATCCTATCAAGGAAGGCAAGGAAACAAGGTCTGCCTCTTAAGCAACCTGGTCCAAATGGCCCTAAACATTCAAACAAAGAAACTCACCCATAGGGTGTTCCATAAAAATGAAATTTCACATAAAAATACAACAAAAAATATTTAATCCTACAATCAATCTACGGTAGATAAAATAGGGTTTAATTTCCATAAATATAAATACCCAAAACAAGGGTAAGTGGCACGTTGGCATATAAACTCAAATAAAAACAACAAAAGGAAACAAACCACCTACCTTTATGTTGTATGAAGAAGAGTCTCAAATTTTGGCCCTTGAATCAACCTATAAGGTCATAGATCTACAAAAATGGTCAAAAACACTCAACCCCGAATAACTCACGAAAGAAGAGGAATTTGGGGGAGAGGCTCTAGAATAAAGAATAAATCACTGAGGGGATTCCAATTCACATTACAGAGATCGAATTAGAAATTGGATGGAGAAATGGTGTCTTGTAGAAGAATTGGTGATCCTAGAAACTCCTTCATGAGGCATGGTAAGAAGAGGATGTTTCAGGGGATTATACGTGACCCTAGTTCGATTAGTAAATTAAATGAAAAAGTACATGATATGTATTATTAATGAACATGTCATGTGTTTTCCTCAACTAGCCCGCAACATTAGCGGTTTGCCACGTCACCCCACATGACCATGTCTCTACTATTACATTCCCATGAGTGGTTGCACGCTGTAACTGGGTACATGGTGTGTACTTCTATGTACGTGGCGTGTATTTTGAAAATTTCCAAATTCTCCCATTTTTCTCAAACACACCTGAAATCATGGTCCTTACCTGAAATCAAGATCCTAGTTCTTATAGAGAATTAGATAAAATATTTTATAAGAGGTTGTGGTTGTTGTTAATGGGTATTGTTAGATGAAACATGTATATGATTAAGTTATGCAGAAGTTTGGGGAATTATAGAGGATCATTACAGTGAATTTGATAAAGAAAGAAAGAATCATAAAAAAATTAATATGGCTATGCAATTATTATTTTTTAGAATTATGTTAGATAGAGAAAGAAATACACCACCATAAAGATTAAATAATACATCATGATTCTTGTTGTAAAAATATAATTCATCTAATATAGGAATGAGTTAATAAACAATAAAATATATAACCGTCATGCCTTAGTAGTCAATAAACATCTATATTAAAATTACAAGAATATAAATTGTTAATTTTACGCTAATTTATAAATGGAATAATTTTTTAGTAAGTACCTTTCAGATTAACATCATATAGAGTAATGAGTATATGGTTAAGTAAATTATAGAGAAAATAGAGAAATTTACGAAATTATATAGAATAAATCCATGAAATTTAATAATATTGGCCTGAAGGAGAAAAATATTGTTAATTGAGAGATGAAGGGTGATAGAGAACCAAAATATTTTGATCAATTTTAGGTATGAACTATAAATTAAAAAGATAATTTAAAGTGAAATATCTCAAACAAAATACCGAAGGAGACAGATCTTTTATATTTTTTGTGGAGAATGGAAGTAAAATTATTATAAAAATTTTTAAAAATAATTTTCAACATGGTTATAAAATCAAAAATTTATGTCACTTTCACAAATCCATTGCAATGGGTGAAAAGAGTACATTAAAAACCTTAATTTAAAAAAAATTATAAATATGAAAACTGCTAAAATAAATTTAGATAAAATAGGAATTCTAAAGTAGAAGATAAAAATATATAGAACAGGAATGACATCCATTTATTTATTCTTCTAAAACATTAACCTTTATTTCTAGAATAAAAAATTCATAGAATAATGGAAATTTGATTTTCATTGAAAACCCATGAAAACATAGAGAGTAATTTTTAATAAGTAAAAGTATTATAAAATATAAAAAGTTAGTCTTGTGATAAACATAAAAAATGATACCCATTGTATACATTTTCAAATAAAGTCAATAATGACCAGTGAAAAAAAATATTAATAAGATACTTTTTAAAACATAGTAATGAAATTCAAAGGCTATAGAAAATGACCTTTATAAATCATTAAAGTATAGAAAAAATAATTCTTGTAAAAATATTAATACCTTAGACATGGATGAAAAATATTCCTGACAATAAATAAAATAAAAGGTTGAGTCCACATAAAAAAACCGTTTTGTAGAAAAGAGGGGGTTAATATAACATGATAAAATGATAGAGTGTAAGGAATAAAACATAAAAGAATAATGTTTAATAATTAATATTTTATATCCATGAAAGAAAATTAATTTTAAAATAACCCTTATGACTTAAGTAATGATTCAGTCAGAGGAAAATGAAATGGAAGAACTTAAATGAAAGTGAAAATCCCAATAAATTGGTTAAGATATGAGAATAAAATAAGGTATTATTTGAAACATATAAAAGTAAATGGGAACATAATAGGAAATATGTCTCAAGGAATTGAAATTGGGACAGAGAACCCTTAATACTTATGTAATGTATGAGTTGAAGGATAAGGGAAAGTGAAATATTAAATGAAAGTGAAAATATGATGAGTAAGACATCATTTATGTGTAGATAAAAAAATTCTTATAAAATGATAAATATTATAGACATCGATGAAAAATATTCATGATCATATATAAGAGAAAAGGTTGAGTCCACATATAAGAAATTGTTTGGTAGAAAATAGAGAGGGAAAACATGTTTAAATGATATAGTGGATGAAATAAAACAGATAAAGATAATGTTTAAGAATTAATTTTTTATCTCTAGGAAAGAAAATTAATTTAACAAAAACGCACATGACTTAAGTAATATTGGATTCAAAGGACAAGAAAAAGGATGAAATTAAATGAAAGTGGAAATACCAATAAATTGGTTAAGATATGTTCAGAAAAAAGGTAGTATTTTCACAATATAAAATTAACTGGGAACATAATAAGAAACATGTATGAAGAAATTTAAATTGAGATAAGTAACCATTTATATTTATGTAATTTATGAGTTGAAAGATAAGGGAAGGGAATAGATTTAATGAAAGTGAAAATCCAAAGAGTGATAAATGATTTAATATAGAAGAATTCAAAAAGGAAATATTTAGAATATATACTAGTAAATTTGTGTATAATAAGAAACATGTCTCAAGGAATTTAAATTGAGACCAAGAACCTTTACCAATAGTACAAAATTTCATAGTTTTTCATTCTAACCACATGAATAACAAAATTATGATTATTAAATTCTTTCTTCATAACAATTTTGAGATATATTTCATTATTAAGGTCTATTAATTATCATATTGTTTATCCCTATAGAATATTATTTTTTATTTGTTTTCAAAACTAGTTTATATGTGATAATTAATGAAGTAATCATCAATAAAAGGCAAGTGATGATGATATGGGGGTGTTTTATACATTATTTAATTAAAAAAAGAGGACTATGTCTTGAGGGGAGATTAAAGAACTAATGTTAAAAGGTGAAAAAGATTTAATGAATAGTGTATGATCCATCTATAGAGAATCAAATGTGAATTCTGTTGTATTAATTGATTACGAATCATTGGATTATTATTTGGGATGAGTTTATGTGGTTTATAAGGCCTTGATATTAGTTAAAGAGGTTTTATACTGAGATTTTAGAATGTTTGGAATTCTGGTGATGGGATAATGAAAAATATAAGGGTGATTCAAGATCTTGTATGGATCATCGATCCTTAAAAAACATAATGATCATGTTATCCTTATTTCATAAAACTTATTCACACATACAAACTAGTTTATGAAGATCTATGTAATCATGTATTCCTGTAAGGATTATTTATCCTTACAAAATTGTTGTTGAAGTTCAATGGAAGTATTATAGAAGATCCAATAAGGGTGATACCTTATGGATATTTTTATCTTTATAAAGATTCTCAGTGACTCCATAATTCATATTAAATGAGGAATAAAAATATAGACGATGAAAGGTGAACCGATATTCAAGGATTCAAACGTCATGATCAATCACATGATAATGATCCTAGAATATATTTAAGAAATACCATCCAAGGGAGGTGTTTAATTTTAATTTGAGTTCTACATTGAATCAAAGATATTCCACATCATAGTTCAACTAACACAAGTATATTTCAAGGAGTAATAATAGTTTATATTTCCAAGAGATGATAATATATTTTAAATCACATGTAGAAGGAAATAATCCCAAGTCTTTAATAAAATTAAAATGATGGCCTTAACTTGATTTGAATGAGAAATAAAAATTAGAAGGTGCCTACCATAAATTAAGTTGTTTCATGAAATTTAAATGGGAAATTATATTTATGGAAATATTTTTAGAATATAAGAGAATAAAATTAGAAAGAGAGAGGTGGTCTATAATTTCTACATCTCTGTGAAGGTAATATTAAACTGATCAATATCTATAGGGTTGCTGTGGAGGATCAAAGCTTCAGTGATGGTTATTCATCATGGAGAACCATTCCGTTTTTTATGTGATATTAGAATTGATTTATTCTAATAATTATAATGAGTTCAATGTTCTACCCTTTCTTGAGTTTCTTTGGTTAATAAAAAGTATTTGTGAACATGGGATAATAGACATGACACAATAGAGACATATTCAGCATTAAAGGAGGGTAACATCATTAAAAAATATTCCTTGCTATTTATTTTCAACATTATTAAGTATCTTAAGATAATGGTTTAGAATAAACATTAAATTTCAATTGGATTTCTAAAATCTATACACTCTGATTGAACCCCATCTTAGTGTGTATCACCCTTCATGTGATCTAAAAATTGGAATCGGAGATGGAAAACACTCTGGTGATGCTCTCAAGTTCTAAGAATTGATTATAAAATCTCAGTAAAAAATAAATATATTACTAATATTTTATTGAAAAATATTTCATGACATTATATAGAGTGTTACCCTACCTACTCTCATTTATATTCGATGTAATTAATTCAATAGAGTATGGTTTAACAGTTCAAGGTGATAATTCTACATGGAATTTAATTAGTAAAAAAATAAAAATGATTGAAAGTCCCTAAATTCATTTTTTTCTTACTAAATAAGGATCTAACAAATTTTATTGGATGTAAAAATGGAAATTCTATTTGTAAAAATATTCATTGAATACATGGAGGAATCTAAATTAAAAATAAATAGATAATAATTTAAAGGCATCAGGATGTATAAGTAAGAAAGAGTTGGTCAGTTTTTCACAAAGTTGAATCTAATTATTAGATTCATTGGAGGGTTTGGATAATCTCTAAAAGAATATATTATAGTAAAAAAATTAATAATAATGTTTCCTTATAAAATTGATTACAACATTTCATCTCTTGAATACAGAGATTTGATGAATTCACTGTTGATGATCTCAAAAACACCCTCATCAACTATGAGATAAGGTGAGTACCTATACTCAAAATAAAAGGAAGGAAGAAGAAAAAAATTTCCTTCTAATATATCAAGGGAAAATATTTCAAGAGGTCTAAGACTTCCCATATACTGAATAATATTTGAATGATTATTCTGAAACACATGATTTTATGTCAAGAAGCTTCAATCATGTCATAGGTAAGTACCCAGGAAAAACCCCTTTAAAACGATTCAATTATAGAATGGTAAATCCATTTTCATCCAATTGTCCCTATAAAATTAAATTAAAAAGTTATTATACAAAGGTAGTCAAAATTCCCCTAAAAAGAGGAACAAGTCCATGGGGAAGAAGAATATTTCTCCCAATATTTTTAGAAGGAACAATATTTTAGATGAGGAAGTAATATCTGATAATGAATAATGTGATGATGAGAAGGAATTCAATCATAACTCACAAGGTCTTCTTATAAAATAATGATAAAAAGAAGATTCATGATAATATGATAGTCAATACCATAATTTGTATGCTTTGGTGGAAGGAGAGACTACCAAAGGACGCACCGTCAAAATGAAATAAAAATGTGTTTAATATAAATATGAATTACAAGAGAATAAACTAGTCAAGTAAAAGTAGGGTCAGACAATTATTGTCAACTATAGGTTTAAAAAGATAGTATTTTCAATGAAATACAATGAATGTATGACGGAAATATTAAATTTTATTTAACAGAAAGTAAAATCATTAAGAGGGAGTGAATGAAGGGCCCCTAACATGATAAAGGCCAAGAGAGTCCTCGACAACAAAAATTTGACAAACCTGGGCTTTTGAGCTTAGAGAAGATTAAATAAATAAAGGGATAAACACATATATAAAATAAAAGAAAATATCAACTATTTTGTTTCCTTCATTCCAAGTGTTTTGGAACCATACATTGAGAATAAGACTTTTTTATTTCCAAATGATATAAGAAACTAGACAATGTAAGGCTTTCAGGGTGTTTATGATGTCAAAAGTCAGTTCATAATCCAACTCTTCCTTTCTGATAGAAATTACTCTATCTTGGAAAGTAAGAAAATCATCAAGAAGAGCATTGGAATCCTCAAGAAGTGAATTAACATCACCATATACCGAACTAAATTCAAACAATATTAAGCCAATATTTTCATGAATAATGCCTCTAAAACTCATAATACCTTTGCAAAAATATTTTTATGTATATAACATCAAACTAGAACATGGTGGTAACCATGAAAACCATCATCCATCATTAGAATAAATAGGATCCAAGGATGGTTAAATTACTAGTCTATAGTTTAAAATAGAATGAATTATTGTTGAAACTATCAAATGATATAACATTAGTGAAGACAAGAATTACAAGATTATTTAAGGAGTGGATGATGTAAATAGGTTTAAGAAAATTATTAATTAAACTATAAGAATAAAATAAAATCTCAATCAAGATAAGAAGACAACTATTATAGAAAATGGGGATACTCTAAAGAACAAGTTGAAAAAATATAAATAAAAACATTAAATTTATTAGTGAAAAGGTTATAATATTATTACCCCATAAGAAGGATACAACTACATAAGAAGTTAGTGAGATTTTAAAAACTATAGTAGCGAAGAATCATGATGAAGAATAAAATTAAACTTAGATTTGGGAGGAGAATTATTCAAGAAAATAACATCAAAATTTCAAAAAAATTAAATAAATTATTAATCAAAATAATTATATGGGAAAAAGTTGATCAATAATAGAAAACAAGGATGAAGAAAACCCAAACAGTCATATAATTTCATTAAAAGATGACAATTCCTGGTCTATTTTTGGTGTTTTGGAATATTATTAGACAAAGTATAGAATTTCTAGTACAATATTTCTCTACCAAGAATAAGAAGAGGGTTTTAATTTAGGTGAAACAAAAATCACAAATGAGAAATTAGTAGAAGCCCCAACGGGTTGATAAAAAGATTACAGTGAAAAATATATTTTAAATAATAAAATATTTTTTTGGATAATGTGATAATGAAATTGAAATAATAGATATATAAGTCACATTTATTACAACACATTTGAACTTATGTTAGAATACCTGAAGTTACCAAAATCATATCATGATATATGTAAATGTTTTTAAGGTTTCATTTATGTCCTAAAAAACTAAAAAAAATTGTATCCTGGATATTTCATCATCATCTCAAAAAATAGGTGACCTAAATAACATTAAAAGGGTTAAGAAATATGATATAGGAGATATAACATCATGAAATGATAGCTCTTTAAAAACTAGAGGAAGTGTAATAATAGATATTGGTAATAATTAAATTATCTCTAAGAATGTTTTATTTATTTTTGGATTAAAGAGTAATTTACTCAGCATATTAAAACTATGTGATGTTGAATATGAGGTTATTTTATAGAAAAATGGATGCATTTAAAAGAGGTTAAAATATATAACAGTATATAAAAAGGGGTTGAGAACCCTATGAAATTCATTTCATGTCAGAGAGGAGAGTTCCGACAATTTTTTATAACAAAAATTAGAATATAACATATGACAGAAAAGAATTTCCCAGCTTGGAAAAAATAAAATGAGTAAACTAATAAAGGATAAAACTTTGAGAAATATTGTCATCTTAAAATAAGATACAACTTCAATTTTTATTATTTTTAAGAAAGGAAAAATCGAACAAAAAACTCCCAAAGGAGGTGAGATTTAGACATCATAAACACTTGAGCTGATCGATTCTGATGTGCCTAGACCTATTACCAAAAAGTCAACTAGTGGAGGAAGGTAGTTTATTAAATTTACAAATGAATTCCTAAAGATAAAATGCTTCTTGTTTATGTTATACAAATCATAGGGTTAAAATATGATCTAGATTTTTAGATGGATTGTATAGAAGTATACATGATTAATTTTAAAGAGGATAAGATCTACAAATGGTAGTGTGTATTCTAATATGAAATTTATTAAATACCTTGAAAAGTATATCACTGGAAATTAATTTAGTGGTCTACAAACTCCCCAATAAAATGGAGTGGATGAAGAGAATAATATGATTATGGTTGACATAGGTAGATATATATTGACATATCATGACACATTAATATTTTTCTAGTCTTGGGGTATCAAAACTTTTGGGATCGTCCAAAATAAGTGTCTCTTAAGGATAAATTATGATATGTATCCTTATGAGATGTGGTTTAAAAATAATCCAAATGTTTATCATTTTAGAGTGTTTTTAATTCCATGTCTAATTGAGAATAAGTATATAAGTGGGGGAATGTTTGATAAAAATGATCAAGATGGAATTTTCATAGGTTAGACGGTGAACGTGAGTTCCTACAAGTTATATAATAAGAAATTTGAAATATTTGTTCATACTAATGGTATATTTTTTAATGAAAATTATGAATAAATAAAAAGATATATTCTTATATATGATAATGATGATGATGATGAAATATATAAATGTATAGTAAAATTAGTTTAGTGCATATAGATTCAAGTTGAAGGAGAAGATTTTGATTTCACTAGTGATGATGATGATACATGGGTGTCTGATGGGGATGGTAGTAGTGATAGTTGTTTGAAACATATGACCATAGCTGTAGTTTCAATAATAATGAAATATACATATTTTTATAATATAATTAGTGGCATGGATTAATTTGTAAATTTATTTGGGGAGTATCATAGTAGAAAACTATAATAGTTTTCTATCAAAATTTGAGAAAAAATATACTGAAGATGATTTTGAACGTAAGTGGTGGGTTCATTATATGAAGTAGGATCCAACTAGATCCAACAGAATGAATCATGGTAACTTACTCCCACACCCACTAAAAAATTTTGATTGGATAAATATGAATTTTTAAAAATAAACTAGATGAAATGGTGAAGTGGATGGAAACACAGGCGGACTGGTAATCAAGGAACATTAATAAATTGAAGTGGTTAACTTTGATAAAACCTTTTAACAAGTGGTAAAACTTCATTCCATCAGAATATAATTAGTAATAGAAGCTTAGATAAGACTAAAATTATTTCATATGAATGTGAAATAAGATTTTATGGATGGCGAGAATAATCAGGAAGTGTACATGGAATAACACTATGTCTCTATCCTTGATTATGATTCCATCCATGTGTGTAAGTTAAATAAGGAACATTATGGATTAAAATAGGTTCCAAGGGAGTGGTATTTCAATCTATATGAATATCTAAATAGTATAAATTTCATGAAAGGGAAAATAGAAAACATCATGTGTGTGAAGAATACCAACCCCACAACTATCATTGTGATTATGTATGTTGATGACATAATTTTTTATTTCAATAAAGTAATTTCATGTGAGAAAATATCAACACATAGGAAATAAATTTTTTAGATTTCAATTATTTGATAAATGTAATTCATTATAGGTTTATAGGTAACCCAATCAGTGGAATAAATATTTTTTTATTAAGAAAAATATTCCATACAGATTTTAATGAAGTTTGAAAAGAATTAATACAAAGCTGTGTAGTCACCAATTATGGTCATTAAAAAAAGAGTAAGGATGATGGAGGACATTCAATAAATATGAAATATTTAAGAATCTTAATTGGAATTATTATGAATTTGACACCCACCATAAATAATATTATATACATCATCACACTTTATGAAAGATTCTAATCTGATCTTCTGGAATCACACTTACAGGAAGAAAATACAACATTTAGATACATATCCTAAAATTTTAGTTATGTGTTTATATAAAAGAAAAATGAAGATATCGACCTAAAAGGTATACTGATGCACACCAAGAAATAGTTATATATGAAAAAAATAAACCTTTGGTGGAGTTTTTCTTATTGGTAGATGTTGTGTTTCATGAAATTCAAAGGATTAAAGATAGGTAACCTTGATTTAAACTATGGTTATGTATGTAGATGCATTAAAACTACCTAAACCAGTGATTTGGATGAAAAATAACTATAGGAATTTAATTTGGAATATAATTATCCTCTAGTTATATATGTTACAATCAATGTATAATTAATATGTCCAAAAATCATACTCTATATTCTTTGTCATAAAATATTGAAATAATTAATCATTTTCTAAATGAAAAAGTAGTGGAAGGTATCAAGAGACTAGAGTTTGTTCCATCAAAAAAAATATCTGGATGATATTTGTACAAAACCACAAATGACTGAGAAATTTAAAAATTTAAGGCTTAAAATTTTAGTATAGCCTGAATCTACACACTGATGTACAAATATCATTGAGTATCCATGTATAAATTTTTATTAATAAATTCTTGAGGAGTCAGTATCTATATGGGAAAAAATTTATTCCTTGTTTATGAACTATTTTAATTTTTCTATAGTGTGTTATAATTAATTATTTGAGAAAAACATCATTGTTCATACTATTTATGAAAATTAAATTTATGGAATTTATAAGATTAGTTGTTTTATAGAAAACATTTTTTTAGTCAAACACGTTTCTACAATGATCTAGCTCAGAAATACTTAGATTTGGTAAAATAATGACTTATTTGTTTTTGGTACTTATTTTTTCCCCTGTTATATAGTCACTTTGGTTTTATTAACAATAAGGGGGAGAATAGATCAATGGTATTTCCAACAAATACAAATGTGAAAATTGTTAAACCCTAAATAAGATGATGTTATACATGTGATCAATATCAAATTATATATGAAAATTGAAAATATAATCTTTAGGACAAGATACGTTTTGGTGATATGGAAGTTCCATCTTCAACATTTATTAGAATAATATGGAAGATGGGTAGATGAGATATTTAAGAAACAACAATAAAAGAGAAAGAATCAATATTGAACAGTGGAGGTACATCCATCATGCATAAAGTATAAATGTTGTTTTATAAACTGATGCAGACTCATTGGATGATGATTTGAGTTGAATTAATGTGGATGATAAGGCCTTTGGATTAGTGGATGTGGCTCTGAAATGAGATATGTGTTAGTATGGAATTCTAGTACTGAGGTGAGGAAAACTGTAATGATGATTCTGTATCCCATAAGGATAATTCATCCATAAGAACTATAAGGGAAAATTTATCCTTAATCCATATGTATATTTCATCCTTTTGAATTGGTGTATGATGATTCATGTAATCATGAATGTCTATAAGGATCATTCATCCATATGATATGGTTACTAAAGATCTATGTGAACATTCTAGACAAGATCATAAGGGTGAAAACATAGATATATTTTTATTATTACAGATATTATGTGAGTTTCCAAAATTCATAAGAAACAAATAATATTAATTAAAAATATGTATGGTGAGAAAATATTTAGAGATTAAAACATCATGAACAATCACATGATCATGATACAACTAATAGTTAAGGAAGACCACCCAAGGGAGATGATGGATGTTGAGTTGAGTTCCACACCACAAGAGTGAGATTCTGTGTCACAGTGCCATGAAAACAAGTATATTTCAAGGAATAATAAAAGTGTGGATTTTTTGGAGATATTTCCTTTTTTAAAATTAAATTAATAAGGAATGAAGCCCAAATATTGATGATAATTAAAATGGAGACCATGAATTTATTTTAATGAGAATCAAAAATAGGGAGGGACCTTCCATATATCAAGGATTTTTTCATAATTTAAAATGGAAATAACATTCATGGAAATATTATGGTAATATTAGTTTATTAAATGATAAATATAGTGGTGATTGTGAATTTCACTATATATATCATAACACATTTTTTGAGTATTGAGAACAACAATAAAACTAATGTGAATATAAGAGGAAGAACATCATTATATGTGGAGTCTATGTAGAGTCTCAAAGATCCAATCTGAGATTTTAAATAGTTTAATACATATATTATAATGAGTTAAAGTTCATACACATTCTCATGTTCCTTTTTATAATAAAAGGGATATATTTTCATAGGATAAGAACCGTGCCACTCCAGGGACGTAGTCATTCTTAAAGGATGTGAAAATAATTAACAAATGTAATGTGTATATTTCTTTTTAGTATTAGTTCATATTGGGGTTTTTGAAACCTATGAACATGTATTAACCCATTAATCTAAGTATGTATCACCATTTAGGTGATCTAACACATATTTAATTCATTTATTATATACTCATTACTCTCATCTTCCACATGAGATTGTTTTGTTAATTCCTCCAAAACTGATTTGGTAAATTGACTAGGGTAGAATGATTTGGAAAATAGTTTCATTTTCTCAATAATTATAAATATATATGTTATTTATCATTCCAATATCATAAAATTTGTATAGTACAATAGGTTTCCAAAAATATATTGAAATTATGAAAAGTGTCTCAGTATGCTTATTTTTTAGGGTTTAATTTATAATTACCATTTCTTATTAATATTATTAAAATAATGATTAATTTTTAATTCCATAATCTTATTAATTTCATAAATATCATATTCTTTTATTAGATACACTTTTATAAACATCTATGTTTGGTGGGGATGCAAAATGAAATATATTGTTCACAAATGTGGTAATTTGAAAATAACACTAGTGATGTTTTCATTTTTTAATAAATGGGAGGGAAGTAAATAGTGGTTATTCCATAAAAATTATAAAATTTAAATAAACTAATGATATTTATGTCCTTATATTAATATGGTTATTATAGTTTTTAAGGAGTTGGAATCAGAAAGAAACTTGAAATAACTCAGTTAAAATGACTACCTATTCAATTGATATCCTCCTTTATACAACTCATTATGAATTCATCGATTATTATTTTAGTTATAACATAACATATAATATGAGGGAAATAGTTTTGAGGAGTTTTGTTATATATTTGGTTGATTTAAAAGTCTTTAGTTGTAAGGAGAAGTGGGGTAGTGAAGGGGTCCTTTTATAAGTGAGAGAGGTGACATATTTGTAAATATCAATTTCATAATATTCATATAGATATAATATTTAAGTAAAGTGGAAGGAAATTGATAATTAGATATTATACGATATGTTAAGGTTGATCAATCCCTCAACCACCCATTTATAGATGAGATTTTTTGATATTTTGAGACTTCACCTTTTAACATATCTTTTTTTAACTCATTTTAACTTTAACTATGGTGACTATTTTTTTCATGGATTTTTTTTAAAAAATAAAAATAAAATTGATCTTATTAACTAACTTTTACATGTATATTCTTTATATGAAACATGTTTTACTTGATTCAGTTTCTATAAGGGATACAAATTTATTTTAATTTATTAATGAAAAAAATGGAACAAGAAATTTTAGAAAAATTCATTTTAAGCATAAAAAATCCTATTTTAGCCAAATAATATGATTATTATTAATAACCATGTTATTTATTAGTTTACAATTAAATAAATTAGGTTATATGGATTGAAAACCAAGAATAAAATTGAAATTCATCTAGTGAATACTTAATTAAATGAAAAGGAAAAAAATAGTTTTTCAAAAGAATTAAATATAACATAGGTTCCAAAATGTCAATCATAGGTTTCTAAATTTGAAAAATTATTTTTAAATAAATTATTTGTATCATTAAATAGATATTTTTCCTTGTAAAACATCATTTATATGTCATAGTAATATCATAATGATTCCATAATAGTAACATCACTTATAAAACCATATTTTTACTTTTAACCCAAAAACCAACCTAATAAGAAAAAATGAATAAAATAACCAAAAGATAATTTTGATGTTATAATTCAATAAAATAATTTCATTTTATCAAATTATGTAAATAATATTTTAGATCTTAACTTTTATCCCAAAACCTAATATATAATTAGAACTAGTTTTTAAAGAAAAATAACTTCCAAACATCATGTGTTCTTAATCTTACTTCATTTCAATTACTAATTAAGAAAAAATTGATCTATTTATTTTCACATTGACACATTTGACTTCAATAGTACTTAATTTTTTTCAATTTTATTTATTAAGATAAAAATATATTATATATAGAAAAATATAATTTTTTGAAAAATATGCCTCTTAAGAATAAATTGATTTTGCTTTTATTTAAAATAAATTGTTAACCTATTTCCTCAGCATCAATAAAAATATTTTTTTTATAGATGGAATTTTAAATTTATTCTAAAATTAATTTTTTTTAATAATTTCCTAATAATTATAACATCTATTAATAATTAAATATGTATATTATCTTAAATTATACTTACAAAATCCTTTAACACCTCCATATAAGATCTCAGGGAAATATAATAAATAGTGTCCATCATGGGTAGTGACTTATCTAGTATGGATCTCATAATGATTTCTACAAGAATGGATTTCTCTAATATCAGGTTCAAGGTAAGATATCTTTTTACTATTTAAGAGTTTGTACCTTTGGATTAGAGAACATCTAATATGATCTTGTGGGTTTTAAAAAGGAACTAGGGGTGGGAAATGGCTATAGGATGGGTTCACACCATGAATCATACATTCACAATGTCAATTAACTATAGATAGAAAATATAAATTTATTTCAATGTTTGAAATTTTTTCATGTCATGAATGGGTGAATCCTGTCTTTTAATATTAGACACTGCCTTTTTAGTTGTATATAAAAACCTATGAATTATCTTTTTGAATACATGATTCGGGACATGAATCCTTTCTACTCAGAAAATTTTATCAAGCCACATGTCTGACCCTTTTATGATTCAACATGTTTCTTTCTCTCTTGAACCTTAGGTCTTCTCCAAGATTTTTTGGGTGGAATTTTCCCCCATATAATTCTCTATTGATTTATTTGATATCTGTTTTTATTTGTTTCTCTTCTCTTGGTATGTGAAATCATACTTTTCTCATTTTCCTCCTTCTTATTGGCTTTGTTAGCAGTGGTTGGTTGCATTTGAGGAGTATAAAGATCATTTTGTGATCTTTGTAGGCCCCTTATAGAATAAATATATGTTTTCTCATTGGGTACATTCCACGTGTGGGTTGTGGTGAGGTGAATGAGTTTCTGAAGGTATGTGTTGATATAACTTCTCCGATGAATCTTTATCTTATGGAATTCAATTCTAAGATGTAATAATTGATATTAGGGCTACTCTTAATTTCCATTGTGATACCCTTTATGCACTTGGTGTGTGGGTACCATCATTTTTAGTGTGTGACATAAGATTTAGGTAGGTGGTTCTATATCTAGCATATGGAATGTTAACCATAATTTCTCTTGATTTTATAAATTTTTTTCTAAATAAATTAGTATGATTTTTTCCATCAGTAATTTTTTTGGGTAAATAGGATTTTAAGAAAAATGGTCTCCCCCTTATTTTGTTAAAAGAAAGGTGTCGTTCAAAGCATTGTGAAATGTATTGGGAAAATTGTATTCAAATCATTGTTTTTTTGAAAAGGGTTGTTTGAAATTATATTGTGAAATATGATTAAATCTTTTGAATGGATTTTTGAATTCCTAAAATGAGTTTCATGGGTATCTAGGGGAAGCGTTTTATTTTGGTCCTTGTTTGTTGTTTCCATAGGGGTTTCACTCATGGGGTGTTTCTCTATTTTCTAGGCCATCTTTCATAGGGAATTGATCTTGACATTCTAAGTGGTTCACACAGGGAGTGTTCTTCTTTTTCCTAGATTTTGTGTCCTAGGTACATGAGTGAGATCTAGTTATTATTTCTTCTTATAGTATGAGTAAATTATCTATCCATCACTTTTTTTATCCAAGGGATGTTTACCATTGTGATTGGGTTTTGTAATGTTTTGGATTTGATGCAAAATGCTACATGATTTGATAAATGTTTATGGGTCTTACGCTTTGAAATTTCTTTACCTATATAATTATAAACCATGTAAAAGAAAAAAATATTTTATAACAACCCAGTGTTCTCATATATTGATATTATATATTTATAGATGACTATTTAATAAATTACACACACACACATGCCCGTGGATTGTAACAATTTACAATCTTTTGAGACTAGGTAAAAAATATTCAAATTGATTAAGGATATTTAATTTTTCTAAAAAAGATATTGCCATTTATTAATCCTTATAGAAATACCCATCATAAAACCTTTATTCATAACCAATGGAGAGGAAACAATAGAGGGGGTGAGCTCAGATGCTTAAAATGGGTAAACAAGGGAGATATGTAAGTATAAAATGAACTTAAGGGTATAATAACATGGACATACCATTTGAAAACCATACCCTACATAACAAAGATCATAATACTTAGTAATAGAACAAATATTGGAATTGTATAAGACATGAATCATGTGGTAATAAAGGATCCTAATCCCCTGAGATCATAACATTGGATTAAGACATAGATTTGTGGCATGTGTATTCACTTTGAACATTTTGAACATGAATAAACAGAGATAGGTTTAATCATTAAGTTAAGAACAATAAATCAGGAACTAGAATAAACTTATGAACATACAACTAGGTTTACACATAACATTATGGAAATGAAATATAATTCCATGCATAACACTATGAACAAGTAATCAGGTTCACACATAATATTTTGAACATATATTTAGTTTCACCCAAACCATTATAAAAATGTAATTAGGATCATGAATAACATTTTGAATATGCATTAAGGTTTATACATAACATTGTGAACATATAATTAGGTTCACTCATAGATTATTTACTCATGATCTATCCAGATTCAACCAATTCATTGGAAGGATATATAGGTCCCACCCATCACATAATAAAAATAATTTGTATGTATGCAACAATTTCATAAAACATTTGTCATATCATAACCCCTGAAATAATATGGTTTTCATAAAAATTTCATTATATCATAACCATTAGAAGAGATACCGGTTTTATAATCATTTCATCATTTCATCATAGCATAACCTACGAAAAAAGTACGTTTCATAAAAAATTTATGATGGTATAAACTATGGAAGAGAACATGTTTCATGAACATCATGTTATGATAAACCATTTAAATAATTAATAAGAAAGGAATCCATTTTTCATATCCCTATAAAAGTATAATTAACATCAAATGATTCCATCTTGGATGGATAATGATTTCGAAAGATCACTTGGAACTTTTCTTGAAGAAAATAACCATTCATAGAAAATTACTCTTTAAAACTAAAAATTCATAATTGTTTTTTGAAAAACCATTTCATTGAAAATACAAATGATCACTTATAAGGAATTTTTCAAATAATATATTGGTAATGATGGTAGAAAATTCCATTCATACCATACACGTGAAAACAAATATTCCTTTCACATTTTTAATAAAAGAGAAACATACATTGTTTTGAAAATGACTTGAAGATTCCTTTCATAAAATTATTTACATAGTAAAACATTGATAAAAAATTATTTAAAATATAATTTTATTGATGTTATTTTTTTTAAAATAGTTCTCAAAAACATGATTTTGGAAGAAAATGTGTTTTCGACCGAAGAGATAAATAATGACATTTTTTATTAAAAAGATTATTAAAAAATGTTAAGTACATAAAGAGTGAAAAATTATTGGAAAAAATGTATTCTAAATAAATAACCAAAGGAGAAGAAAATTTATGACATTCATGGGAGATAGATCAAAATATTTCATTATTGGAAGCATAATTATAAACGGTCCCAATAAATAGTGAGATTGTAACATAAAACAATTAAAACTTTGGTAGCTTTGAATCTTATGTACCATTAAGGAATAGTGTTAAATTAAAACTGAAATATAATTATTAAAAATTAATTCATGATGTTACATGTAAATTGGTCTCTATATACACCACAAAAAATAAACTAGTTGTGAATTCCATATGTCTCTTAAAAATAAAAGAGAAACTAAAAATACCTTACCTTAAGTATCAAATTCCAACATAAAAATTCAAACCTCTTATATAACAAATATAATTTTATTTCAAATATATTATAGAACCATAATTATGTATATAATATCATATATTATTTTTTTATAACCATTTATTACCAGTTTATTAAGAAATCCTTGTTAAAATCACATTTCAGGTAATAACCAATTTTTTGTATTTGTTTTGATTTTTTATATTCCATGAACAGAAATTATTCATTATTAAATCATCTTAATAATAATAATCATGAAATAATTTTTATTTTTATACATCAATTATACTTTTAAGACTAGTCATGAAAGATGGTTTTGAGAAATGATGTACGTTACAATCATGTAAATGATTTTCCATACGTACTCATGAGAAACATTACCATTTTTAAAAGATAATTATATAAATGAGGTACTTTATATTTACAAATACATATCATATATGTTGTGTGATGATTAAAATAGAGAGTCATATTTCTTCGTGATGGTGGTAGTCCACATATACACAAACGACATTATCGTTATCCACTGAGAAAAAAGGTAAGAAAGAAAATGATATATTGTCATTTAAGAAAGGTAAAATTGTCATGAATATAATATTTATTTCATTCATACTATATATATTCATTAACTTTATCCTTATTTTCTTCAATGGAATGTGTTATTGAAAAACAAAGCACATTTCTTTGTGAGGTAGTAGTCTGTCGTACACACAAATAACGTTATCGTATCTCTTACGGAATGGAAGGTAATATGTATATATGATATAATGGATAAACTGATATAATTATGTTATATATATATATATAATTTATATAATTTATATATATCATTAAACTCAACCATGATAGGTGGTAACAGAAAAACAAATAACATTGGTTCATGAGGCGGTAGTCCTCCGTACCCATGAATGATAATTTCGTAATAGAGTTTATGGAAGTGGATATAGTTTTAGGTCACAAAGTTAATATAAAAAAACTATGTGTATAGAAGATACTGATATTATTATTAAAAAATTTAATATTAATTGAAGGAGTTGTAAGAAGAAATAAAATAAAAACACTCATTGAAAAATGTTTCCTCTTCTTCCGGTAACTACATTAGGTTTTCACTAAAAGCCATCCTAGGTTAAAAGTATGCATAAAATACGGATTATATAATGAGAGGTGGGAATTTGGAAAGTTACTTGGGATGTTCTTGTCTAAACCAAAATTTTTTGAGGTTGTGAAGAGAAGAGGAGAGTGGGTAGACTTTTATAAGTGAGTTGAGTGGCACACTTGTAATGTTTTGAAAAGAAAAACGTGTCCCCGCATTTTTCTAATGAAAAAGGATAAAAATATTGAGTATTATATATAATTATCCATTATAGGTTCTAAATATGGTGATAAAATAGATTTAAAAAACATTATTTCATTTTAACCCATATATGTTTATTTTACCTCCAAATAAACACATTTTTACCTTAATTGCGGTAATTAATTTTTACTATATTAATAATTCATTATAGTAAAAAATTAACATGTAATTATTAGATAATATAAATTATGGTGATTCCAAAACAGGATTCTATTTTTATAAATTCAATTTTAATAACTGTTAAAATTTATTATAAAATAAATCTCCATGACACGATGAGAATGTAGGTTTTCAAAGACAAAATTTTCAAAACATTACATGGCTTTTATATCCGAATTCAATATAAAGATGATTAAAATGACCTAAATTGGATTAATATATATATAATTGGAAAAAATATAATTTAAAACCAATTTAAAATATATTATAATGTTATAAATAATATATCCTTAAAGGAAATTTTGAATTAAAATTCAGTATTTTTAACTATTAATAAAAAAATTAATGTTTTCAAAAAATTTAAATTTTAACCATAAGATAATTTTTAGATAATTATTTAAAAAAATATTTTTATTTTTTCAAATATATTTTCCAAAACTTTCAAAAATTAGCTTTAAAATAACTGTGTAGAAGTTGACAAAGCAGCTTTTCAGAAAAATACAGTTTTGAAGTGTAAAATTTGATGTACTCTTATCTCTTATCTAGAAAACACAGAATATGAATGTTAAATAATTTTTAAAAGTATAATATGTAAATTTCAGTAAAATTATTCACCAAAAGTAGTTTGTGATATTTATTGAGGTAATATTTTTTTCATGAAAATAGTTTTATAGGAAAATATTCCATTATTTTCAAATAGTTTTAATTTTAAATTTTATTTATATAGTCACTAAATAATTCATTTCATTTTCAAGTTTAAACCATATATTTTCAAAATTTATTTAGTTCTTTTCATACCAACCATTCCAATTTCTAGGTGATAACCATCATTTTAAATAATTTTTTTAAATTGTATATCATGTTGTAATTAAACTTACTGTCGCTCGTAACACAAGATGAACTAAGCGTTTTGTGTAATGAAACAGTAAAAAAGATAAAATTTATTTGAATAAATATATTTCATAATATCATAGTTTGGTATATTCTACCTCCCTAAAATGATGTTATCCCTCAAAATTTGTCACTTTTGTTCATAAAATGAAGATACTTCTACATCATTACACCCTCTTGTTCCCACGTATCTTCCTCACGATGGTGGTTTCACCACAAAACATTGACAAGGTGAGTGGAATTTTTTCATAGCAATTTTTTTGTATAATCTAGAATCTCAACTAATTGGTTCTTATAGAAAAGATAATGATATTTAGGAATGACCTATGAGTTTAATACATGTGGTGGATTACGTATGTACTTCCTTAAGAGATATACATGGAACACATTGTGAACCTGAGAGAGTTTTGGTGAAGGTTTCAAGCTATAAACTACTTTACCAATAAGATAATGAATTTAAAAGGGACCAATATACCTAGGGATTTGTTATACCTTCGTTATTCAGAAAATAAATTCAATGAATGTCCTTAAATCTAATTTAAAATTCAAGATCTTATTGATGACTATCTGTATAATATTTTTGTCAAATTTTCATTTTCTTGTTGTTGATTAGCTCTAAACTTTTCTTCAATAACATAAACTAGCTAAGGTCCCCAAAAATTTCTTTTTTCAAATTCATTGTAGTGCATTGGAGTTCTATAATTATTTTCATAAATGTCTTAATAAGGATCCATTTGAAATCTCATGTGAAATCTTTTATTGGAAGAAAACCCAACTTGAGGAAGGTGTTGGTCTCAAACACCTTTTAAACGCATAAAATATGATCTTGGAATATTCTAAAGGGTTTCAATTGTTCCCTTAGACTGATTATATGTTTGATGATGATACAAAGTGCTGAAACTCAACTATGTATCATGAACTTTCTAAATAATTCACAAAAACTATGAGGTAAACTTCATGTCCCGATCTGATTCAACTGAATCTGGTATCGCATGGAACCTTACCACTTCCTTAATGTATATTCTAGTAAGAGGATCCTACGAGAAATCATATTTGGTAGAAAATGTGTATACTGACTTTAGAAAGTGATCAACTATAACCCATAAGTACCTCAATATCACGGATAAGATAAATATTCAATTTTATCGGTACATTAAATCATATATTTAAAAAGGGGAAAAGAATTCCTCCTAAAATGAATTTTTCCCTAAATCATATTCAAAACAGCTGGGTTGTATTAGAATAAATTTATTTTAAAATATCCTTAAACAAGATAAAATTACATTATATAAATCCTCAAAAGTGGTGTTAATAAATTTGAACATATTGTCAACCTTAAACTCATAAACCCATGATGATATCCACAACTCTTAAGTTAATATTACATGGAGTCATGTAGACTTCCAAACATTAATTCAACCTTAATTCCTTATCTATGCTCGGAAAATATAAAAAACCAATTTAATTGGAATATTGTGTTCATCCTTGTACCAATAGAGTATAAAATATTTTATTACCCCTAGTTTATGTTATTCAACCCTTTCTTGATGTTTTTCGTGGTTTTGAAATTAAGGGTGATGAATAGGAGAGTCAGGAGAACTTGGAATGATGTTTGAGGCAAAAGGGAAGTCACACAGGCAGTGCACGGTTGGTCTAAACCATACTGCCAAACCGTGCGTAGATTGCTCTTCAGGCAGTGGATTATACATGGTTGGCGCATGGTTAGGAGAGACTGTGTGATGAGGATGTACGAGAGGGGTGTCCGGGGTAGTAGCTAACGCACAGTTAGCACAAGGTTTGTCAAACCGTGTGAACTAACCATGCTGACACTTAAATGAGATCCTAAAAAAGTCGATCTCCTTCGTTTTCCCCCTAAATGGATCATTTTAACTCCTAAGTTGCCATAACTCGGGATTTTGCTTCTCCTAAGGTCAAATAAGGCTCTCCTATCATTCTAGAGGCTATCTGAATGCTTCTCTTAGCGAATCGAAGCCGGACTCTTGAGGTATGTGATCATTATTCTTCTTTCTTGTTTGGTTTCTTAGATCTACTTAGATTGACTTCTCCTCTTATCTCAGTTTCTTAGATATACACCCATTATGGGTAGATATAAGTGGATGGATGACAAATATGATGATATTTTGTCTTGGTATTTCTAGGATAAGAGTTCTAAGGAGGGTTCATCATGGATAATCCCAGTTTTCTTGAGAGTTCTTCGTACATTGTGGTTTTCATCAAAACCATTGAGGCAGGAGGCTTCTCTCTCAACCCCTCTTGTTATAATAAATTTGAAAGCTTTCAAATTGAATGTGTGGTGTGGAATTGATTTTGATTTGGTTGTGGAAAACTTTTTGGAAACCCTCTTGAGTGATGGTTGTGAAATCTGGAAAATTGGTGATTTTGAATGATTTCTTTGGTTATTGATTTTAAAATAATGATTTTAAAATGGGGATTTGATGGAATTGTAAATGGTTGATGAAAATGGGTTTTCAATTAAAAGGTTTTTTTATTTAAATGGTTTGAATTAATTTTCTTCAATAAATAGGAGATGTTTTATTGATGTGAAGTGACTGTTTTGAAATTGGATTATGCTTTGGTTTTCAATAAAAATACGGTTTTGTTTAAATGGTTTGAATTGGTTGAACACACTTGGTTCTGATGGAAATGGTCTTAAATAAAAGGTGTTTTATTGAAAGGATGGTTTTTTCATGATTGTTGGGAATATGTGGTGTGTTTTCATGTTTCATGTATGAGGTTTTTTTGAAATAGAATCTTGTGCTCGGTGGAAAACATTTAATGGAACATGGAACTTTTATGTATGAGTCTTGGTTGAATTATGACCTTGTGATCAGTTCCAAAGGTGTAATGGAACATGGGAAACAATTACCTTGTGATGACTTGTTAGATTGATGAGAAACTCCTCTTGATTATGGAACTATCATATCGTAGCATGCATGGTTGGTTACATGGGTTTGGGAAATTTTTGGGTATGCCAAAAAGTGATATTGTGAAATTGTTCTAATGCTTGTTTGGTTATTTTTCAGTAAAAATAACTTATTGGAAAATTGGTTTCAATTTCTCTTGGAGGTTTTTGGTTATGAATGATTTTGGAAACTTGTTTATATTTAGTTATAAAATTCTTTTGAGAAAATGTTTATATAAAATATTTTTATAGAATTGTTGCTTACTCTTCTATCCTAGTGGCATGGGTATGGAAGTCATTGGGGGAAAACCCACTGAGTTTTATACACACCCCTACTTTGGCACGTTGGTGCTTTTGCAGATGTCATTTTCTGGGATGTAGGTATAGGTAAAGCATCTTATTTCTAGTGGCTCATGGTGGTGCTTAGGAGATTTTGTGGAGCATTGAGCTTGTGGAGCACAGAGTCATTGTGTTTTTTTGAGATTCTTGAGTTTTTCATCGGTTCTGTAATTTGATGCTTGGTTTGGTCTTCCACTATTGTGTACTTTGATGTGGTTTTACATAAATGAATTTGTTTAGAGGTATTTCATTTGTTCATGAACCATATAGTGAATGTTTGGTTATGGTTGGTTGGTTTATGGGTTTATTTCTTAAAGGCTAACTCATCCCCCATCGGTTCTTGAAACCCTTTAGCATTTATTTCCAGCCTTTGGAATCTTGGGGATGTCACTTAAGGCCTATTAATGACTCATTGTACTCTCAATCCAATGAGAATTGGAGGGTCATTACAAATAGGATTTCATTATTCCAGAGTCCATGTAGAGGAAAAAAAATTCAAGAAAATTCACTAAAGGATGAACAATAATATTTTCATAGGGCTCATTTATACAAAATCAAACACAAAATTCACACAAAAGGGGGGTAGGATAATCTTTCCCTGATTAGCATGATTCAATTAATCCATTAAGATTTCATAATATTTCACATTATTATTTCTATTTAGAGGTATTTGTGGGTTATCATCCATAATATCTCATGGATTGGGGCATTGATTCACAGAATTCACAAACTCCAAGCGCATGAAACACTAGATTGTGGGTGGTGCATTATGTTGAGATCTCTCTCCATTCATTTCATTAACTTTCCACATCTAAGTAGTTCTACATTATTTTTTAAAATGTCTAGGACTCCCACACTTAAAAGAACTTTCATGTTTCTTTCAGTCACTCACCCAAGTACTTGTTCCCATAATTTTGGAAAGGGGTTTAAAATTTTTTCTTCCCTCCATGTGACATATCATTTTAATTTCCATAGAACCCATCCTCCTTTTCTTATAAAAAGAACCAAGATGTTTCATATCTTCTATTTACACTTCTAGTTAAAAATAATGATTTATTCATAGAATCCAATGTTCCTTATAGCTAATTCCCTTCAGAGATTTAGTTTTTGGACACTAAATAATTGGTCACCCTTACCTCTATGACGAATGATAATACCTAAAGAATAACTTTCAATTCCTTTAAAATTTTCTTCATAGTTACCAACATATTCATCATCCTTCTTCTTAAGATTTTTTAATTTCTTATTCATTTTTAAGAAGAATACAATGAAAGTACTTATTAAAAAAAATTATCTTTTAAACTCATCCCACTTTGTAGAGTCAATTTATTCTAGTTAACTCATATTATTTGTAGGTTTATAACATTAATCATCCTTTAATAATATATGGTATATAAAAAAATGAGTTTTTTATGATTTGAACACTAGAAAAACCAGAAAAACTTTTCAGTGGTGTTGATTAATTTCTCAGTAACTACAGAATCACTAGAACCATTGAATTAAGGTGGGTGTTTCCTTACGAAGGACTCAGAAAAATGTTGTTCCATTATTTATCATTTTTAATTTTAATATGAATTATATATTTTGAGAAATTTGTTTGAGCATATAGGTGTTTTTTTTACTTTAGTTCCCAAAACATTCGTTTTCCCAGGAGTACAATCATTGTTTTATACATTTCATTCCGAATTAACATATTTCATTCAGGTACCGTCCATTGACTAAAACAAAAAATCATAGTGTAAGAAAAAATAATTGTAGTGTAGAACCAAATAATCCTGTAAAAACACTTATATAATGTCTAAATCTTGAAACCATATTTTTAATCTATGAAACCATAGGTTTATCCTAGGCCACAAAATGACCTAATTTATTTAAATCATTAATGATAGTTTGTAAATATTTTTTGAATTTCCAAATCCTATCTCTTGGGAGTGTCAAACAATAAGTTTATAAAAACCCATTATCATGCACCATGTGATGATAGAGTCCAGCTTAATGTTCCATTTTCTATGTCATTTCCCTAGTTACCTCTGTTAAAGAGACACATCCACATTTTTTATCTAGATATAGATTTGATAACCTTGAAACCAAATTCTATCTCTTTTAGTATAATTCCAACACATTTTTCTATACATTGACTCATCCTTAGACTTATCCTTAGAGGAATATGTAGACATATCCTTAGAAATATCTCTAGGGATATCACTAAAATTTTCTCATCATAGTTTCAAAAGGTTAACTGAATCATTCCTATGATACTAGCTATAGCGACAATGACTTATGATATATTGATATTACATATTTTTTTATTAATATTAAATAAATGAGGCAAACACATGCCTAAGGACCATAATAGTTTACTACTATTCGAGTCTAGGAAGAAAATATTATTATTTTATAAAATATCTTCAATGAATTGAATAAAGATAATCTCATTTAGTATTATTGATATACATTCCCCACTTAAAACCATTCTTTATAACCTTTATAGGGGAAACATAAGAAAGGGTGAGGTCAAATACTCAGTAAGGATAATTAATGGAGATATATATGCATAACATGAACGTAAGAGTATGAGAAAATAATCGAAAAACATTCAAACCATACCATGCTATCAAATATTATAATGTTGAGTCATGGAATAAAGATTGGTCGTTTATAAGACATGAATAATAAGGGAATCAAATAACATGAGTCGTGAGAGAATAAAATTGGAATAATAGATAAATTTTTGGAATACACACAAGCTTATAACATTTTTAATCTATACAAATAGAGACAAGTTCACTATTTATTTTAATGACATGAAATAATGACCTTATATAAACTTATGGACATGCAACTGGGTCCACACATAACATTATGGACATTAATGATAGGTCCATGCGTAACACTATTCACATGTAATTAGGTTAATGTATAATGTTGTTATCATATAATAAAGTTCACCCATAATATTGTGAACATGTAATTAGGGTAACTCATAACATTGTGAATATATAGTTAGGTTCAGGAAAAACATTATTACCATATAATTGGGTTCTATCATAACAAATTTACTCTTGAGTTATTCATCTTCGCCCAATGTGTTGAAGGGAGATATAAGTCCCATCAATCACATAATAAAAATATTATGTATGTGCCCTTAGATTATAAAGAATTAATAATATCATAACCCATGAAATGAAATGTGTTTCATAAACATTTCATCATATCACAACCTGTGGAAAAGAGATAGGTTTCATTATCATTTCATTGTTTCAACATATCATGTCCCATGAAAAAAGAAACAAATTTACTAATAATGTTACCATTGTATAACATGTGTAAGAGAAATGGGATTCAGAAACATATTTTCATGATAAGAAATTCAAAAAAAACATGAATAAAATCCCTGGTTCATATCCCTAGAAAATCATTAGAAATATAAAATCACATTCTCATTGACAGAGAATTATTCTTAAAGATCACTTGGAACATTTTTTGAGGAAAATAACATTTCTTTAATGTTCACATTTTTAATCTAAATAATCTTTAAATTGTTTGAAAAAAACATTATTTGAATATAAACTTATAAAATTAAAATGAAATATTAAAATGAAATAATGGTCTTTATGGAAATTGTTTTTTGTTTATGTCGTACATTTTAAAATAAGGGTTCTTTTTAGAATTTTAGTAAAAGCCAAACGATCATTGTTTAGAAATCAACATTTATATTACTTTAAAAATATTTTGTAAAAAGTAAAACATGGCTAAAAATTTATTATAGAAAACAATTGAAGAATTTTAAAAAACATTTAGAAAACACTTTTTTAAAACATAATTTTTTAATAAAAAGGGTTTTCAATTGAATTGATAAATAAATATATTTTTATTAAAAACACTGTTTTGGACTCTTGAGTACACAAAGAGAGGTAAATGAATGAAAAAATTTATTCTTAATAAATAACTTCAGGATAATAAAATTCCTGAGTTTATTGAGATATATATCATAATATTTCATCATTGGATGCATAATCATAAACAATTCAGATAAATAGTGAGATTATAACATAAAAATCATACTACATTAGTAACATTGAGTCATATAACCCATGAAATAATTATGTTAAAATAAAATTTAATTTTTTTAAAAAAAACAATGATATTATAATTCAATTGGGGTGTATATACATGGAACAAAAGAAAAAAGTGGGGAATTTTTAAATATATCCTAGAAATAAAAGAGAGAATAAAAATCCCTTACCTTAAGTTTTGAGTTCTATCATATATGATTGAAAATCATGTATAATAATATAATTTTATTATAATTATAGTATTTTAATATAAAAATATTTATAATATCATATATGATTTACTTATGACCATTTATTACTCGTTCAGTATCAACTCCTTGTTTAAATCATGTTTTATGTAATAACCTCTTGGTTTTTCATATATGTTTTCATTTTTTATTTTTTATCCTATTAATGTGATCATGGTTCCATAATATAAATAATAATAATTATGAAAAAATTATCATATTTACACATAAGTGATACTTTTAATACCAATAATGAATGATGTTTTTGAAAAATTAAATATTTTATGATCACAGAGGCGGTAGGTCGTACGAACGCAAAAGTAATGTTACCATTTTCAATGATCATTATGTAAAGGGGGAAGTAAAATTTTATATTTATAAAATGATAATAACATAATAAAGAACATATTATTTCTTTAAATATTCTTATAAATATCATCCATTTGGTGTGGTGATGAAAATATAGATTCACATCGCTTCATGAAGGCAGTAGTCCACACATACACGAACGATGTTATCATCTTTCAGTGAATAATAAGGTAAGAAAGAAAATGATATTTTATATTTTAATAATGGTAAATATTTCATTAATATCATAATTATTTCCCATATATAACATCTATTCAGTAGAATTATCCTTATTATCTTCCATTTAAAGTGTTAATTAAAAATGAATCACATCACTGGCGAGGAGGCAGTCCACCGTACAGAGTACCAACATTATCCTATCCCAAATGACATGGGTGGTAAAATTGTATATATGATATATTAACTCTAGAATTATAATTTATTTATATATATATATCATATATATATAATTTATGTCTATCATCATACCCAAATGTGATAGGTGGTAATGGAAAAACAAATGACATCATCTCTTGAGGCAGTAGTCCTCGGTACACACAAATGATTGTTTCCAAACCAATTTGGTGGAAGTGAAGATGGTTTCAAGTCGTGAAATTAACATAAAATCATATAATAATATTTAATATTATTATAGTATTATATAATAATGTTTTAATAAAAATTCAATTATATGGAGGAAGAAATATAATTAAAATTCTAATTGAAGAATGTTACCTCTTCTCTAGGTTGCCTCCTTAAGATTGCACTAAAATCATTCATAAGAAATATGTATGCTAGAAATAAGAACTCTATGATAATATTAGGGAATTTGGGATGTTATTTGGGTATTTATTATTTGAAACAATAGGTTTTGAGAAGTCAAGAGGGTTGGAGAGTGGGTGGACATTTATAAGTGAGGTGAGTGGCAGAAATGTAATTTTCTTAAAAGAAAATGGTATAACCACATTTTTTACAAGATAAAAGGATACCAAATGGAGTATTATATATATTTAAACATTATATGGTCAATATATTTAAATAAAATATATTTTATACAATTTTATAGGCCGTATTATCCCTTATATTTTTAACTTTACCCCCAGTAAACCCATTTTTACCTTAACCACGATAAAGAATTTTTTATGTTTCAAATATTCATTATGGTCAAAAATTATGTTCAACTTATTATATAGTATAAATTATTTTTATTTCAAATATGTAATATCCTTTTACAAAACCCATTCATATTAGTGGTAAAATTTAATTTAAAATTAATCCTGTAGACGTGATGAGAAAGCTGGTTTTCCAAGACAAAATGTTAAAATGTTTACAAGGTTTTCATGTAAAAATTCAGCATAAAAATGAATAAAATGAACTAAATTTATTTAGTAGATAATTATTTTATATAATTTTAGTTTAATTAAAATTTAAAATAAAATATATCCTTATAATTAATTTAATAAATAAGTAGTTTTTAATTAAAATTCAGTATTTTTTTCACTATTCCTAAAGAAATTAATGTTTTCAGAAAATTTTAAATAATTCACTGCAAGATAATTTTAAACTTTATGGTTTAAAAAAGTAACTATATTTCTTCAAATAAATTATCTAAAAGTGTAAAAAATTATCTTTAATATGAATGTGAAAAAAGGAGGCAAAATCACTTTTTAGAAAAATATAGTTTTTATGGGTAAAATTGGGTCTATTATTATTTATTGTCTAGAAAAAAGATAAGATGAATAAAAAAAATTATATTAAATATATAATATATGAATTTAATTAAAATAATTCACTTAAAGTTTTTTCAAAATTTATGGTGGAAAAACATGTTTCTTTTCATAAAAAAAGTTTCTTCAAAAATGGATTTCCATTATTTTTAAATTGTTTTAATTTAAAATTTTAATTAATTGATCACTAAAGAATTAATTTTATATACATTTTTAAACCATATATTTTCATAATTTAGTTAATCATATTCATATAGACCATTTCAATGGCTAATATATAACAATGATTTTAAATAACAATATTTTAATTATATGCCATGTTTTATTTAAACTCGGTATTGTGTGTAAAAAATATAAAATTAGTGTTGCGTGTAATGCGAAATTTGAAATAGATTAAATTAATTTGAAGAAAACATTTCAAAAAATCTTAGAGTGTTATAGTATTTCCTTGATTTTGATTTAAAATTTATTGATTGCTTATCATGCCATGTTTTCTATAAATTGAGCATATTTGGATTATTGGATAGAGTATTGATATGGAACACCTAGGTGGGATACTACTAATACTATTTAGATAAATACCTACACACTCTCTCTAGGGTTTGTATAACTTTTATCTTCTTATTATGTATGAAATGGAAAGGCAGTAAAATGAGGCAGTGATGTTTATATCTGCTTGGTATATGTAGAAGGATGTGAGTTGGTGGGGTGTTGCCAGTATGTTTCATGGAGTAACTATTTTTTGGTTTTATTTGTCATTTTGGGTTGTTGGACATGTACTTTTTGTTTTATCACCACCTATTATTTATTCTTTTATGGAATATATATTTTCCATTTTTTCTTCCTTAGGTATATATATGTAATGTTAATAGTTTTTGGTTTGGTTATATTATTCCCTCTGGTTGTTGTTAGAGATAAGGGTGCTCATCGCTATTCTATGGGTATCAAGAACAACCTTAGGGTCTTTCCACCATCCATTTAAGAACCTAGTTTATGGGTTATTTGGGTTGTGTTATGAAAATATTGTATCATAGAATGGTTATGATCATTCATGGGAATTTGGAAGAGATGAAATAGGATTTTTAAGACTTGAGAGGAATGTTGTGGTGAGTGAATGCCAATATATTTTTATGAAAATCTTTAATTAAACATGTGATGTTGGGATATATGTATCTTATGTTGTTTTTTTACCATGATATGATTTTCTACTCATTTTCTTATAATTTATACTTAGATATTTCTGTTGTCTAATAATTTGCTTCTTCTTTTGGCGTATAAAAATATTCCTATTAGATGTCTTCATTGAGTTTTATAGGAGGGTGTCTGGAATGATTACCCTCAAGGGAATCCTTCCCTATATTTTTATATTATAGAGGCTATCATGTAGGAACTTCATGCCATAGATCAACATTTACCACAAGTTTACAAATAAACTATTAAAGAAACAAATAGGAGTTAGAGGTGACATGGATCAATCATGAGAGTTCCTAAATGAGAATCCCCCACCCATTAAGGGTGTGAATGAACTCAAATAGGTGGAGTATTGGATGAAAACGATCAATTAGGTCTTCAACTTCTTAGTGAAGCATGAGGATATCAAGGTTATGTGTAAAATGTTTAGACTTGAGGGTCCCAATAAGTAGTGGTGGGATTATATGGTATAATAAAATTGGCATGTGGGATTGAATCGAAAGGGTTACAAGATTAATTTATTTTAGTAGTTCTTACTAGATTATTTAATAATGAAAAATTATATAATGTTACACTATTTACAACATAGAGATAATTTGGTGTCTGATTACACCAGTTTTTTTAAGCTAGTTCATTTTTTTTCCAGCAGTGATGGTTATTAATGTGATAAATCTAAAAAATACTAGCAAGGTTTATAACTAGGTATCCGATCAATGATATAAATGATTAAGATTACCAACTATACTAAAAAATGTCGATAGGATGATGATGGAATAGACCGATATAATTGGAAATATTGAATACTCTTATTTTTCTCTTCCATCCATTGGATGCTTCAGTGGAATGTCGAGAAAGAATATGAAGTGGCATGATAATCATAAGGGGAGTGGAGGTGGTTCTAAGAATTGGGCCTCCTATTCACTATCAAGAACATCCATTAATGTAACCAAGATTTTATATCAGTGTGCCCAGTCAAGACACACCCTATATAAATTCCCCATACCCTAAAAACATGGGATGCTTATGGTAGCCAAGGCCATTTTAGAGATTTTTTTCAATCTATGTCTACACCCCATTACAGTCGGGGATATTCTTTTCCAAATTCCACTACAACTTATTTGAATCATTAAAATCCATGGGATCCATCAATATGACTCAAGAGTGAATCACTTTAACATATTTAATGAGTTTCTAGGGGATCCTGGTGCAAACCCAGTTACAGTGAGAATTGACATTTTTTTTCATCTTCTATAGTAACGTCTCTGTTTGATATAGTTTCCTCGAAATCATTTATATATTCAGTTTATGTTGATATAATGACACTTCCAATGAATCTCATGTCTTTTGTTTCGGAGTAGGAAATTATTCGTGGAAAGAGGAATGGGAAGTTGTCTCATTGTCCGATGTGTTCTCTATTGATTGATGATGAAGAGTTGGCATGAGATTTCCAATTTCTAAAACTGGATCTACTTGTCCTCATAATTGGGATGGATTATCTAGTCTCTCACTATGCTGATATTGATAGTTATCATCATCATGTTTCATTATGTTCTATCGATGGGAGATCTTATGTATTTCTAGGAGAGTGGGATCTATGGCTCGGTCATATAGGACATTCCATAATAGAGATCAGGATACTATTTTATACAGTTGGAATTGTGCCCGATTACGTTTCATTTCTTTTTGAACTCTTATGGTTATTAGAGACTTCTTTTATTTGTTCCTAGATTACATCACTGATATTCCTCTAGATATGGAGGAAGTACTCACAATTTATTTGGTGATAGGCATGAAACCGATTTCTATACCCACATACCATATAATTGTAGATGAGTTAAATGATATAAGGATTTAGTTGGATGATTTTATGAAGATAGGTTTCATTCACCCTAGTGGTTCACCATAGGTAGCACCATTATATTTTCCAAGAGGACTATGGTTCACTTCGTTGGTTCTTTGACTATCGAAATTTGAACATGGTGATGTTTAAGAATAAGTACCTTTTCCCTATGTGGATGGCCCCATTGATCATTTGAAGGGGGAAAATTGGTTTAAAAAAATCTTGCTTTAGCTGGGTTATCATCATCTTTGGGTTCATGTGTCTAATAATATAAATACCACTTTCAGGAGTCGGTATATCCATTAAAAATATTTTGTGATTTATATTGGGTTGAAAAATGCTATTTTAGTTTTTATGGCTTTGTTAAACCATATATTTCATTAGTATCTAATCACATTTTTCATTATGTTTGTGTATGATATCCTAGTTTATTTGGGATTTGAGAGTGAGAAATTGTACCATATGAATCTGGTTTGGAAAATCGTGAAAAATCTATAGTATTATGGGAATATTTTAAAACAAATTTTATGGATCCAAGAAGTGATGTTTTGTGGCATGTGATTTTTTAACATGACCTATCAGTCGATATTGGGAAGGTGAACACTATTTTTACATAGTAAGATCCCTGGAACACCTTTGAGATATGAATCCTCCTATGTTTGGTTGTATAGTATCGGTAGTTTGATACTGATTTTTCAAATTTAGAATCACCCTTGAATTCTCTTACCAATAAAGGGGTGAAATTTAAAGGCGGTGCTAAATTTTATAATTATTTTTTTAGTTGATACAACTTATGAAATCATCTCCTATTTTGATATTTATTAATCCTCGTAATGGGATTGTGGTGTACCGTGATGTGTCTGGTATCATTCTAGTTTTTATATTTATAAATAATGATCACATGGTGGATTATAAATCTCATCATCATTGAACACATGATAAAAATATCCCCACTCATGATTTAGAGCTCCCCATAATTATGAATACTCATAAGTGTTGCAGAAACTATCTATTAAGGGAGGTTTATAGTAATTTTTAATAATAATACTTCAATCTATATATTTTCTTAGATATACTTGAATCTTAGGTAGATATGATGGGTATGATTCCTCCAGCTGTTCATCATTGACATAAACTACACATTGGGTAGGGTGAATGTTATCACATATGCTTTTATAAGGAGGGTTTCACAATAGCATTTTTTTGAATCAAAGGAGGAGTGGAAGCTGATGGAAATTTTGGAATAGTTGAACTATGACATGCATGAGGGTAATTCAGTTATGGTTTTTACCCACATTCACCAATCATCATATCTCGTTGAGTTTATTTTTTAGGGTAAGTATTAGGTTGATGAGTTCCGATGAATTTGGAAAACCTTATTTATTGGGGAGACTATTCCTTGCTGGTCTCACCCTTATGATAATACTCTCTAGTTTGGGAATCAGTTTGTCATCCCATCAGCTGTGAGAAATTAAGTGTTATGAAATTTCCATAATACATTATATACCATCCGTTATATCACTATGAAGATGTATTATGACATGAGACATCCTTTCTGGTGGCTGAGTTTGAAGCATGATCTTTGAGATTATGTTTTCCACTATTACACCATACAACAAATAATGATAGTGCACCTAAAATTTCAAGCATGTTCCAGCCTCTTCTAGTGTAAATTTGGAAATGGGATTATGTGTCCATGGACTTCATTTTCAACTCCCATTGACTCAATGATGAAATAATTCTATATGGGCAGTGAATGATTTGTTAACAAAATCAGATCATTTTATTTTGATCACTTACAACACCAAGGTTGATGATCTGGGTAAGATGTATATAGAGGAGATTATATTCATGCATGTGGTTCCCTCTTCCATTGGCTTGGATAGGGATCCTAGGTTTAATTCCATATTCTATAAGAGTTTCCATGTGGATATGGGGGATCAGTTTTTAATAAAACTTAATAATTAAATATGGAAGGGAAGTGTAAGATACCATATTTTTCTAGGTTTGTCTCTCTTTAATGTTATGGAAAACATCTTTGAGATATTTTTTTGGATTAAACCTGGTTTATTGATCCTTATTTTGGATGGAATTTTTTTGGACGAAGAAGGAGGATTTGAGCTTAAAAATTTTATTTGAAGGTTATTTTGTGGCATGAATCCTTATTTTGTGCCATACGGTAGGCTGATGTGGTATGGATATCCCAACTGTAACATAGATTATTGACAGGATGCGAATTTGAGCAACTTCCAATTTTTTAATAGTTCAAGTGTGGAGCTCTAATTGTGGAATATGAAATTAATTAGTGGTTGAGTGTATGCAATTTAAATGTCCTATCTGCAATATAGGGACCGAGGGTTGATCTTGGGAGGATCTACAAATTTTGGAGAAGCTATGATGTGGAGGATAACCCGCATCATTAAATCCTCCTTGGAGAATGGGTTTTGTTGTGTAGTGAATTAGGTTGTTCCATAGTTCCTCTCTAGGATTATAGAATCTAGGTCATGGACATCACTATGAACATCCAAAAAAATTTGGCCAAGAAGGCTGCAATGTGGTCCTTTATGATATGTTGTAGTCTTACCCATGTCACCCATTTTTATAGAATGTTCTTAAAGGCTACTGCATTTTCTTTTCTTTTATAGGTTTTTATAAATTCCCCCAACCCCCTTCAAACCAATTTTTCTCCTATCTATTTCACTCAAACCCTTGGTACCCTAGATATATTTTTGAAGGCCTTGGAATATAGAGACCCGAAGCTTATCGTACATTGACATTACATTACTTTTGCGGAATACTTAGTACATAACAAAAACACACACACAAGGATCGTAATAGTTTAGTGTCTTTGGAAACTCGGAACGTAAACTTCTAATTGTGGTGGAAGATCTTCAACATCTCCCATAAAGATCTTCCTTTTTATACCTAAAACCTTTCTTTATATCCTGGGGAAAAGAAAACATAAAAGGGTGAGCTCAAATGCTCAGTAAGGGTAAACAAAGGAAATATCAATCACATAATTTTCATAAGAACATAACATTTTTTGGAAATCTTAACCTGCAAAAGAGAGCATAATTTCATAACATGGGATAAATCATAGTGGTGAAATGAAATCATAACTTAAAACATTACTCATTGTGGCATACACACATAATCATAGAGAATCATTTCTTGTTAGTCAAGACTCATTGCCAAGACTATCTTAGTGGACAAAGTCCCTTTCTGAATCGAGTAATCCTCGTTTCAGTCCTGTTTCACTGAACCGGTATAACCTACCATTCCAGCCATGTCTATCTCATGAGATATAAAATCTTTACCCAATGCATTGGAGGGAGATATAGGTCCCACCCATCTCTTAATGAATCCTTTCTTATGTGTGCCACAAAATCATAAATCATACATCATCGCATAACCCATGTAATAAAAATGGGATTCTTAAACAGCATGACATCATAAAAACATTCATATAAGATAAGGGAATTCATAAACATAATTCCATCACAACATAGTAAAATCAATGTAAAAATATGGATAGAAACAGAACCCTTTACTATCTTATATGGAAAATAATTTTGATAAAACACTTGAATTGAATTCTTGTGGAAAATATCCTTTCTTCTTCAAAATCAATTTCTTTTCACAAACCATCATGCAATTTTAAAAGAAAGAGATTTTATTGAAAATAGTCATGAAATATTTTAGAGGAAGCTTCATGAAAATAAGGCTTTATAAAACAGTATAAATCCGTTCGTGCCGTATAAGTTAAAAAAAACATTCTTCGTACTTTTGTCGGAAAAGTCAAAAAAGTACCTCGTACGAAAAACGAAAAAAGATTCCTTTCATATCCTTTACTAAAAACTCATAGAAGGGTAAAATTTGATTTAAACAATTGTAGGTGGATGGAAATAATATTACATATTGAGGGAACATGGATGTGTGATAAAATACACCCCAGTAAATACTTACGAATAAACAATCTCGGATAAAAATGAGATTCTGATATTTCCCTTACCTTAGGTCCGACTTGCTTTGTAAGTGTCCGAACCTCCTGTATAATGATTTAAATCATGTTATTGACTTATTAAAGAATCATATTCATTGTTATGATATCATATATGGTTCACTTATGACATTATATTACCCGTTCTTTTGTAAATTCCATGTTAAAGAAGCGTTTTGGGTAAAATCGTTTCATTTATCGTAGGTGTTTTGACTTGTTGTTCTTGACATCATTATTACTTATATCATGATTTACTTACTTCCAGAATATAAAATATGATTTATATATCATATATATTCAGTATATATATATATATATATATAATAGATAGATAAATAAAATGAAAAACACCGTTCATGGAGACGGTAGTCCGTACGTACGCATGAACGATGATATCATTTCTATAAATATTGAATTGGAGCGGAGTGGATTATACAATATATCAGAATCAATATGATGTTGTAATAACTATGTATAGTTATTCTTTACACCATTATACCCATCCATGTAAGGTGGTGGTGGAAAATAGATTACACCACGGCGTGGAGACGGTATTCCGTACGTACGCACGCGCGGTGATTTCTTTTTCCGTAGGATGGATAGATGGTGAAATAGTATTGTTTCATACTTATAATAACATATCAGTATATGAGTGATACTGATGTTATTACTTCATAATGAAACAACCTAAGAAGAAGAAGTGGAAGAAGAAATAAAGATGAAAGAATTGGTAACGGTAATTACCTCTTCTTTGAAGCGCCTTTTGGAGACCTCCTCTTAGGGAACTAAAATTGGTCTTTGAGTAAGACCAGAACCTCTAGGATGTTGCTAGGGAAGTGGAGAAGAGATTTTGGCAGGGGTTGGCCGAGCTTGAGTGCTCAAATTGGTGTGAGGAGGAGGGGGAGGAGGTGTCCTTTTATAAGGGAGGAGAGGGGCACCTTAGGAATATCTCAAAATATTATTTTATATTAATGTCAAAATCGGTTTATAATGGTTCCAAAGGGTCTTATTTCGAAGCTAAAGTGGGGATGGGTCGAAATCCTATCAACCAATAAAATTTAGACAAGTTTAGGATATTATTTTAACCTTATCAATTAGATTTAACTATAAGTTAAATAATCTAACTTTTACCATGTCTTTTTTTTTTCTTTCACAATATGGTTAATACACTTACTATAACATGCCAAACGAACCCCAAATTGTTTATTATTAATATATATATCCTTATCTAAGTCATTTGGCCGAACATTATATTTTTAGGAATAAAATAACAATTAATAATATAATATTTGATTTAAAAACTATTTTGTGTCAATTTTGACACTATTTGATATATGATTTTTGTGAGAGTCATAACAGAATTAAATGTTCGAACCAAGTTAATTAAATCAACAGTAATATATCATAGTAACCTATAAAATTAGTGGAATTCATAAAAAATCTCAAATTACATTTATTTTGGTGTTTATAACATCAATTATGTCAATATTTCATTAATAAGATAATTACTGCATCATCGTTGTGTCATAAATAAATTAAATTATTTTATGTCTAAAAATTACAAATAAAATTTCATAATGTAGGAAATCTTTTTATCTTTCTAATGAATATTTACAATCGAATTTATCTTATGTATAACCCCATATTAAAAATTATTTACTTATTAAACTTTGATTTTAACTATTTTAACCTTTCTTTAAATAAATTAATAATAAATGTCCTAATCTAATCCAAGTGGGCCTAAATGGTCATATTTTATTCCTAAGTTTGTTTTTGGTCGAATTACACTTGTCCAATAGAATTAGGACATGTGTTAGGGTAATATTAATATCATATTTACCCTTAGTTACCCTATTTACTATTAACCGTGGTAAAAAAAGTAAAAAGTAACTATTCACCAAAAAATTATTTTCATCTCATTGAACCACATTTTAGTCCTTGATATTAACCTTGTCTCTCGGATTTTTGAAATTCCATTCACAGAAGCGGTAAAATTAAGTTTTATGCAAAATTCAGTTTTTAACCTACCACTTAGTAGTTTCACTATTCATCAAAAATTGATGTTTTTCAGAACAATGCCAAAATTTCATCCTAAGCTATATTTTATATTCCAAATTCAAAAATAAAGTCTATTTTACCAAATTCATAACATAGAAGTTGCATTAATTAATTTTATAATTAAATCCCGCTGTTAAAACAAATAGCGTGTTTTTAAGAAACAATATATATCAAAAGATTGACACCTGATTATGTCTGGTTTAAATGTGAAATTACATCCAATGACCAACATTGTATTAAATTGTAAAAATATATTCTAAATATACTTTAAAACAACTCAAATTAATAATTTATCACTATTAATTATTTTGATTAAAAAAGTTTTTTTTTTAATTATAATTTAGTAATTTTCACTATTCATCAGAATATGAAAGTTATCCGAAAAGTACCAAAATTTCACCTTAGGCTAAATTCGATACTCCGAATCCAAAAATGAAGTCCATTTTGAGAGCTTTAATTTCTAAAATTTTAAAAAGTGGTTATTACTATTCATAACGGCTAGTTTTAATAATATCTTAATAGCATATCGTTGTTTAGCGAAACTTGGTGTTGCGTACAACACACGCTATCGTGGTAGGTCGCGATTGTGTGTAATGGAAGGAAAGTCAAGGATGCGTGTTTTGAAAGCTCCTTTTGGTGTAGCGTACAACACAAGACATTAATAAAATTAAAAAGAATATTTTTTATAAAATCTTGGGCTGTTACATTCTACCCCCCTTAAAATGAATTTCGCCCTCGAAATTCGTCGGGGTTATAAATGGTTTACTATTCGAAAGTTTCATTAATAGAAACCCACATCGTAAAAAGGAATATCAAAACCATCCTTTAAAAATAAAAGTATGAAACGTAACGGTTACCCAAATAAACAAATCATTGGGTTTCCACATAGGTGAAAATATGGACATGGAAGAGAAATCTAACCATCATGTTCTGATGGAGAGTGGTAGAGAACATGGCTATGGAAAAGCCAGTAATCACAAATCCATAAATTTGTGACGATCTAAGGTACCATCTGATTCATCAGGTATAAGAGAACTAAGACAACATTTTTGGTTTTCAAGATCATTTCCCTAAAGTTAAAGAATTTGAATTAGAATAAATACTTACTTTATTTTGGTACAATCTCACTGTTGTTCGTGCCTTTAACAATTTCCACTTCATCTCTTAAATAAATGAAGTTGAATTTGTTATTTGTGAAGTGTTAGCAGATCATGTGATAGAATGACGGGTCATTCCATCTCTCTCAAACAAAAGGTAAGCAAAAGTTATTAAATATACATAAGTCATTCTATAGTGAGATTAATCATATATAGTTCCTAAAATGGACTTATACTTCATATATCATACTGCTCAATATAATAAAACTAGTTTCTACTAAACAGGGACTTCCTGTAGGTCAGTGGTAGGCGATAAAGGCCAGTCACACTTCGGTTGTGGGTTCGATTCCTACAGCCTTGTCCGAAGCGATGGGTTGTCGCCCGTCCTGCAGGTTGTCCCTTTTTCTAAAACTACGTTACTATAACATCCCATCTTCTATCCTTAAACAATACTAACTTATGTCCAACATAATCCAGTCTAATCTTTAGGCTTATACATAATACTGCAGTCCACTCTCATAATATAGTTACAACGATTACCAGAGATTTAATATTGTCGTTGATCCCCACATATCATAAGATATGTCTTGTTGGTCACATTCCAAACACTCAAAGTCCTTAATCGTGTATTCTCTTGAATACCTTAGGGAAAAAAGTTAACACTTTCCACATACCAAAATCCTCAAAATTCTATATACTCAAACCATGATATCACTTAGTCCTTATATCAATCATGAGCTCATGAATACTATTAAACATTTCATTTTCTCGTCTTCATTATGCGCATATCATCTTATTTCCAAAAAATATCTCAATCACTTTGAATACCACGTCAATAAATATTGCAATACTCAATGATACAACATTATTTTGGAATCCCATTACATAAACACTTAATCATTCCACCACATCGTTGTCATATTCAACATTGCCAACAGTGATCGCATGTGATTTCCCTTTGTCCTTTGCCTTCAGTGGTTGCTCATGTTGATCATCACTAACCCTTGGATTAGGGTAATTATTAGCATAATTCCCCATTTCCTTGCACTTGAAGCATTGAAGTGTTGGCGGTGCGTTCTCTGCAGTGTTTTCTTTATTCACATCATTAGAAACCCTTTTTCCATTACTTCGACACTCAGCTGCTCGATGACCTTCTTTTCCACACTTAAAACATTTTCTAATCCCTTTAAGACAATCTCCACCATGCTTCTTCCAACACTTTGTGCATAAAGAAACATTCATCTTCTTTTCATCATTATTCTGAGATTTCTCCTTGAACTCCATCTTTCGTTTCTTGTCAAAACCATGAGATGGATATGTAACACCAACTTCCATTTCTACCTTGATAGCACAACGCACAATTTCTTCATAGCTACTGAAGTCTCTTATAGCTAATTCCCTTCGAAGACTTGGTTTTAAGCCACTGAAAAATAGATCAACTTTACTTTCAGGTTGGATGATAATTCCAGAAGCATACCTTGCAAGTCTTGTAAAATTTGCTTCATAGGTACCAACAGATTCATCGTCCCTTTGCTTCAGTTCAAGAAACTCTTTCTCCATCTTTGTTCGAAGAATACGAGGGAAGTACTTACTGAAAAACAAGTTCTTGAACTCGTCCCATTCCATGGACTCAATTTCATCTCTTGGCCTCGTATTCTTGATAAGATTCCACCATTGATCAGCTTCACCTTCCAAACGATATACTGCTAAGATGAATTTATCATGTTCAGAACATTGATGAACTGAAAATATCTTTTCAGTAGTACTAATCCATTGTTCAGCAACTAATGGATCAGTAGACCCACTGAAAGAAGGTGGACGTTGCCTCATGAAGGACTCAATAGAATATTGTTCCCTTCTCTGCTCATTTGGAAGTCCAGAATGATTCATAGCTTGTGTAAGTATAGCAATAAGATTTTGCACTCCATCTCCCATAACATTTGTTTGTTCAGGAGGGAAATCATTGCATTGTCCATTGCATTGATCAACACGGTTCCTTCGGGTTCCAGCCATCGTCTAAAACCCAAAAAGAATAGTGTGAGAGGCAAAAATCATGCTAGAGAAACCAATCTAGTAAAGGGGAAGTATCCTCAATATCTAACTTCTTAGGTTAAATTCTATGATCGTTACCGTAGTTCTAGGACTGTATCTTATACGTATACTTATCCTTAGGGACATCCCTAGACATACCTTAGAAATATCTCTAGGGATCTCACTAACGTTTTCGCATCCTAGTTTCCAAAGGTTGACTAAACCTTTCCTCTGATACCAACTGTAGAGACCCGAAGCTTATCGTACATTGACATTACATTACTTTTGCGGAATACTTAGTACATAACAAAAACACACACACAAGGATCGTAATAGTTTAGTGTCTTTGGAAACTCGGAACATAAACTTCTAATTGTGGTGGAAGATCTTCAACATCAACCATAAAGATCTTCCTTTTTATACCTAAAACCTTTCTTTATATCCTGGGGAAAAGAAAACATAAAAGGGTGAGCTCAAATGCTCAGTAAGGGTAAACAAAGGAAATATCAATCACATAATTTTCATAAGAACATAACATTTTTTGGAAATCTTAACCTGCAAAAGAGAGCATAATTTCATAACATGGGATAAATCATAGTGGTGAAATGAAATCAGAACTTAAAACATTACTCATTGTGGCATACACACATAATCATAGAGAATCATTTCTTGTTAGTCAAGACTCATTGCCAAGACTATCTTAGTGGACAAAGTCCCTTTCTGAATCGAGTAATCCTCGTTTCAGTCCTGTTTCACTGAACCGGTATAACCTACCATTCCAGCCATGTCTATCTCATGAGATATAAAATCTTTACCCAATGCATTGGAGGGAGATATAGGTCCCACCCATCTCTTAATGAATCCTTTCTTATGTGTGCCACAAAATCATAAATCATACATCATCGCATAACCCATGTAATAAAAATGGGATTCTTAAACAGCATGACATCATAAAACCATTCATATAAGATAAGGGAATTCATAAACATAATTCCATCACAACATAGTCAAATCAATGTAAAAATATGGATAGAAACAGAACCCTTTATTATCTTATATGGAAAATAATTTTGATAAAACACTTGAATTGAATTCTTGAGGAAAATATCCTTTCTTCTTCAAAATCAATTTCTTTTCACAAAACATCATGCAATTTTAAAAGAAAGAGATTTTATTGAAAATAGTCATGAAATCTTTTAGAGGAAGCTTCATGAAAATAAGGCTTTATAAAACAGTATAAATCCGTTCGTGCCGTATAAGTTAAAAAAAACATTCTTCGTACTTTTGTCGGAAAAGTCAAAAAAGTACCTCGTACGAAAAACGAAAAAAGATTCCTTTCATATCCTTTACTAAAAACTCATAGAAGGGTAAAATTGGATTTAAACAATTGTAGGTGGATGGAAATAATATTACATATTGAGGGAACATGGATGTGTGATAAAATACACCCCAGTAAATACTTACGAATAAACAATCTCGGATAAAAATGAGATTGTGATATTTCCCTTACCTTAGGTCCGACTTGCTTTGTAAGTGTCCGAACCTCCTGTATAATGATTTAAATCATGTTATTGACTTATTACAGAATCATATTCATTGTTATGATATCATATATGGTTCACTTATGACATTATATTACCCGTTCTTTTGTAAATTCCATGTTAAAGAAGCGTTTTGGGTAAAATCGTTTCATTTATCGTAGGTGTTTTGACTTGTTGTTCTTGACATCATTATTACTTATATCATGATTTACTTACTTCCAGAATATAAAATATGATTTATATATCATATATATTCAGTATATATATATATATATAATAGATAGATAAATAAAATGAAAAACACCGTTCATGGAGACGGTAGTCCGTACGTACGCATGAACGATGATATCATTTCTATAAATATTGAATTGGAGTGGAGTGGATTATACAATATATCAGAATCAATATGATGTTGTAATAACTATGTATAGTTATTCTTTACACCATTATACCCATCCATGTAAGGTGGTGGTGGAAAATAGATTACACCACGGCGTGGAGACGGTATTCCGTACGTACGCACGTGCGGTGATTTCTTTTTCCGTAGGATGGATAGATGGTGAAATAGGATTGTTTCATACTTATAATAACATATCAGTATATGAGTGATACTGATGTTATTACTTCATAATGAAACAACCTAAGAAGAAGTAGTGGAAGAAGAAATAAAGATGAAAGAATTGGTAACGGTAATTACCTCTTCTTTGAAGCGCCTTTTGGAGACCTCCTCTTAGGGAACTAAAATTGGTCTTTGAGTAAGACCAGAACCTCTAGGATGTTGCTAGGGAAGTGGAGAAGAGATTTTGGCAGGGGTTGGCCGAGATTGAGTGCTCAAATTGGTGTGAGGAGGAGGGGGAGGAGGTGTCCTTTTATAAGGGAGGAGAGGGGCACCTTAGGAATATCTCAAAATATTATTTTATATTAAAGTCAAAATCGGTTTATAATGGTTCCAAAGGGTCTTATTTCGAATCTAAAGTAGGGATGGGTCGAAATCCTATCAACAAATAAAATTTAGACAAGTTTAGGATATTATTTTAACCTTATCAATTAGATTTAACTATAAGTTAAATAATTTAACTTTTACCATGTCTTTTTTTTTCTTTCACAATATGGTTAATACACTTACTATAACATGCCAAACGAACCCCAAATTGTTTATTATTAATATATATATCCTTATCTAAGCCATTTGGCCGAACCTTAGATTTTTAGGAATAAAATAACAATTAATAATATAATATTTGATTTAAAAACTATTTTGTGTCAATTTTGACACTATTTGATATATGATTTTTGTGAGAGTCATAACAGAATTAAATGTTCGAACCAAGTTAATTAAATAAACAGTAATATATCATAGTGACCTATAAAATTAGTGGAATTCATAAAAACCTCAAATTACATTTATTTTGGTGTTTATAACATCAATTATGTCAATATTTTATTAATAAGATAATTACTGCATCATCGTTGTGTCATAAATAAATTAAATTATTTTATGTCTAAAAATTACAAATAAAATTTCACCATGTAGGAAATCTTTTTATCTTTCTAATGAATATTTACAATCGAATTTATCTTATGTATAACCCCATATTAAAAATTATTTACTTATTAAACTTTGATTTTAACTATTTTAACCTTTCTTTAAATAAATTAATAATAAATGTCCTAATCTAATCCAAGTGGGCCTAAATGGTCATATTTTATTCCTAAGTTTGTTTTTGGTCGAATTACACTTGTCTAATAGAATTAGGACATTTGTTAGGGTAATATTAATATCATATTTACCCTTAGTTACCCTATTTACTATTAACCGTGGTAAAAAAAGTAAAAAGTTACTATTCACCAAAAAATTATTTTCATCTCATTGAACCACATTTTAGTCCTTGATATTAACCGTGTCTCTCGGATTTTTGAAATTCCTTTCACAGAAGCGGTAAAATTAAGTTTTATGCAAAATTCAGTTTTTAACCTACCACTTAGTAGTTTCACTATTCATCAAAAATTGATGTTTTTCAGAACAATGCCAAAATTTCATCCTAAGCTATATTTTATATTCCGAATTCAAAAATAAAGTCTATTTTACCAAATTCATAACATAGAAGTTGCATTAATTAATTTTATAATTAAATCCCGCTGTTAAAACAAATAGCGTGTTTTTAAGAAACAATATATATCAAATGATTGACACCTGATTATGTCTTGTTTAAATGTGAAATTACATCCAATGACCAAAATTGTATTAAATTGTAAAAATATATTCTAAATATACTTTAAAACAACTCAAATTAATAATTTATCACTATTAATTATTTTGATTAAAAAAGTTGTTTTTTAATTATAATTTAGTAATTTTCATTATTCATCAGAATATGAAAGTTATCCGAAAAGTACCAAAATTTCACCTTAGGCTAAATTCGATACTCCGAATCCAAAAATGAAGTCCATTTTGAGAGCTAAAATTTCTAAAATTTTAAAAAGTGGTTATTACTATTCATAACGGCTAGTTTTAATAATATCTTAATAGCATATCGTTGTTTAGCGAAACTTGGTGTTGCGTACAACACACGCTATCGTGGAAGGTCGCGATTGCGTGTAATGGAAGGAAAGTCAAGGATGCGTGTTGTGAAAGCTCCTTTTGGTGTAGCGTACAACACAAGACATTAATAAAATTAAAAAGAATATTTTTTATAAAATCTTGGGCTGTTACATGGAAGCCCTGATCCATCTAATTAAACCCCATATTTATAAGGATTAATTTTTAGTGATCCATGATCTTCCAATACTGACCACTAAATGTTCCATACAAACTAAAAGCAAGATCCATTGGATGCCAGTGTTCTGAGACTAGTTTTTGAAGGAAATCTAAACATTAACTTAGACATTGAGGAGTTATCTACAGCTTCTGTACTTTGAGGTTGGTGGCCTAGAACAACTCCCTTTCTTCTATTTTAATCTTATAGTATGTGAAATAATAGAAATCATGTTGGAACTCAATGTTTGTTATCTAAATGAATGATAATTCCATGTTTTTATTATAACCACTTTTATTAGGCATACCATGGATACCATTGGATCTATTAGCATTGAGATCAAAGTCATGGACACATGAGAGGTGTTCCAACATTTTCCCATGATTGGATTGTGGTTATGCTAACATTAGATTCATAAGATTAATTGGAAATGTTTTGAAAATTGTATAAATATTATGAATTGGAATAATATGTGAATTGTAGTGATTGCTTGAAATAGAATAACATAGACAAAAATTGGTTAAATGAAATTTAATTGGATATATGTGTTAACATGGGGAGATATGGATATATTTTCATGTAAATGGATTTGGGATAAATTTATAAATATAGCTTCAATTGTTTATATTATAAAGATAGTTGGGAACATGAATTTATAGAATTTAAATAGCTTGATCATTGGTAATTAAATGAATTGATCAATGTGTCTTATGACAGAATATCTAGGATTCTTGGTTCTTGTATATATGTTCCACTTACATGCATGATATTTTGAGATGATTCTATTATGATTGATGCATGAGGGTGGGATGTTACATAAAATGTTGAGCTCTTTTCTTATTATGTCTCATGCTTGTGTTTGGTATGAAATGAACCCATATCGGATACCTGAGGGTATTTTGAGTGGTTACATCTGGTTAAGGGTAAGATTCATGGTATTTGATAATGCTTGAGGGTAAGATTCATGTGTACAAAAAACTAGAGGGTAATATTCATAGTCAATGGATGCTTGGGGGTGAGAAAAATTCTTTCCCAAAGTTGGGTACCAATAGTGAATGACACAAATTGGTACTATAGATTCATCTTGATGTTAGAGGATACACCACTTAATAGGGACATATATTAAGGATATGGAGGAGGTTTGGATAACCCCTGGTTTTACCCCAAAACATGAGGGATGGTAGGATATTTGATGTGTCTTATTAGATTAATGATTTAATACCCTTATTTATCACCTTATTTAATGTACTATATAATCAAACACAACTTGTTTAGACATGGTGGTGTTTACCCATTGAGTTTTACTCAAACCCTATTTGGGACCTCAGAATATTTCATAGATGCATGTATGGACAAGGGAAAGGACCATTATTGCAAATTTTTTTATTGCTGGATGGATGTTTGGATACGGGATCAACAAGGGGATTAGGATCGGGGATTTTTTCAGTCTTTCATCATACTATTAAGTATTATGATTGTATTTAATAAATCACATCATTTATTTTCATTCATCTTAAAATTACATGGGTTTAATTATTTTTATTAATTTTCTTTTTGGGCCTTCTTTTTTCTTAGGTTGCTCGTCTAATTTTTATTTTGTTTCCATGATTTTTTATCATCTGTTATTATTTATACAAAAATTAAAACTCTATAATAGTGGGTATTGTATCCAAACCATATAACATACACCCTCTCTTCTAGTAGGAATATTTTGACGTACGGGGAGGTTTGTTTGAGGTCACATAGACAACCATTTCAGTCATGTGTGGGAGTATTGGGTCTGGGATGTTGCAAAGTGGTATTAGAGAATGATGATTACTATCTTTTGCTTTACTATATGGGAATGGAATAAAGGATACATGAATGTTTTGGGACATGGTAATGATATTTTCCATGGGTGTAACTGACCCTTGTGTAGGGAAAATATGAGTTTCCAAGAATGGGATTTTGTTAATATAGTTCACTTGTTATTGTTTTGTTGTTATCTCACCTTGGGTGACTAACTTGTTGTTTGGTGTTACTATTTAATGAGATTTTACTGGTGGTTTGGTATGGAATGAGGTGACTATAAATTCTTCTTGGTATGAACATAGGGTATTTTTTAACATGCATTATTAATATTAAGGACCTATATATTGCATGTGACATATATTACCATATATATTGTGAAATGAAAAACTATGTTATACCAAATAAAATGAAATGAAAGAAATTGTTATGTTATTCAAATTCACTTGTTATGAAAAGTATAAAAGAAACGTTGAGCCAATGGATCTCCATTATTTTCACCTATCAAATTTGACCTTTAATTGTAATGTTTTTTTTGAAAATTGTGTTAAACTGTGTAGAGAAAATGAATCCTCACCATCTTTGAATCAAGAATTAGGAGAGTGGTAATTAGATTTCTCCAAATGTGGTTGTACTAGAAGATACTACAGCTCTAGATAATCATATGGATGATCATATTTACAATATATTTTTTATGGTCATGCAATATATGGAGGTGGAGACTATTTATACCATTCCATTAATGTATGAGTTAAATATAGAATTCTATCTACAACATCAACCTACATTCACTGGTGGGGAGGCCCCGTGGTAGCTTAGTTTTGGATTGAGTTAGTGTAGTTAATATTCATGAACCTCGAGATAATCATAGATATATGGGTAAATCATGTTTCTCACATGATTAATGGACCTTCTAAGAGTTTTTGGGACATTCTAGAGTAATTTGAGTAGTAGGACATGTTTTCATAGAAGGGCTTCAAGGAAAATTTTCTACGATACTTCTATCTAGAGACATCGATGGATGTAATGGATTGTGAGTTCATTAACTTGACGTTATAGAGAATTTCAATGATGGATAAATCTAGATTCTTTATTAACCTACAATTTTGAACCACATCCTTGTAATTTAATTATGTATCCATGGAAAGATATTTTTTAGTTTGGATTTACTACAAGATAACGGGAATATGTGAATGTCTTTCACCTTAGAATATTTTTTGACATGATGAATTGGGATCTCATCAAGGAAGTAAATATGATAGAGTCCCCGAGTGGTAGCTATAAATTTTTTGAAATGTGATTTGGGATCTCTTATTTTGGATTCAAGAAGCACCGCTATGATAGATACCACCTCGTTAGTATTTGGAATAAAATCTAGTGTAGTGGAAAACCATCTCATAACCATTATCCGTTATAGTGATTTCAGTGTGATATGTTGGGAAACAAGAACCTGTAGTTTTCTCACCCCATAATGGAGTTCCATACTTCTAGTGATTTGGGCCATTTAAAAAAGTTATATAGGAGTATTTAGTAGTTGAGAAATGTTTCGATATTAGTACAAGCACCTAACTCTAGGATGGCCTCAACAACCCATCTGTAGAATTGTATCTAAAGTATCACTAGAAATTCATCCTGAGGTAGGGGATGTGGTACCCCAAAAAATGATAAATATTACCATATAGAGGTATTAACATATAGGAGCCATACTATAGCCTAGGGTTGAGGGGCGATTTTTCTTAATGATATACCATCTGCTCCTTCTAGTATGAATGTAGGAAATTCTAACATTAGCGATACTATTATTATATTATACACAGTTTATTGAAATTTATTTCATATAGGATCATCACATTCATTTTTGTCTTTTAAAATTTTAAATGTATTAGGTTTGGTTGTTGAGATCTTGGATGTCATTTTTACTATTAACACACTATTTTGAGCGAGGTTATAGGATGTGAAATGTTTCAAGCAAAGTTCTATTAAAATTGGGGGATACCGATTATTGGGAGATTTTTGTACTAGAAATTAAAATATTCAATTTTATTATTGGTTTGTATTGGTTAGTATGGTACGATGGTTATATCGGCTCTTATCAGTGGATAGTTACCTTTATCTATTTAGCGGGTGACGTCCATTTCACTAGGGTAAGTGGGATATTCAAGGTGGTGGTGCCTATCCAATTCAGTGTAGATTGTATTATATAACAACTTATATAGAAATAATTATTTTGGATTATGGGGGAATACATTAAGCTAATTTTCCTCTAATAGTGGACTATTTTCTAGTTGTTTTTCTAAAATAATTCTTTGGATTACCATCCAAGTAGGAGATCAAGTTAACTATTGAATTTGTTCCTAGAGTTGATCTATTTTCAATCCCACATTAGAGAATGTAACGAGTTGAGATTTGTGAAATGAAAGTTAAATTGGAGGATCTGGAAGTAAATTTTTTTATATGACCTAGTACATCACTATGGGGTTTTCCCATAGTCATCACCAATAAGGATGATGCAGCTTTTCACTTTTGTGTGGATTCTCAAAGATTGAACTAGATGAAGGTTAAGAACTAGTATCCCCATCCATACATCAATGATCACTTTGATTAGTGGAGAAGTTACAAGATATTATCTAAGGTCAACATAAGGTCTGGGATACATTAGTTAAGTGTCAGACTATCTGACATACCCCAAACTAATTTTAGGATAAGGTATGACTACTATGATTTTTTGGGTATGTCATTCAGTTTCATGAACACACCACTGATATTCATGTCCTTGATGAATCATATCGTTCCTCCATTACTAGATCCTTTTTTGGTGGTTTTCTCAAATAATATCCTCATGTAATCCCAGTTTAATGATGATCATTCCCAACATCTTAAAATCATCTTGAGTACACTAAGAGAGTGTTATAATTATGGTAAGCTATCTAAATTCAGTTTCTTGACTGATGGCGTGCACCTCTTGGGACATCTTATCTCAAAAGATGTAGTAGGAGCAGTCATAGAGAATGTGGTAGATATGGTATATTGGGAATATGCTAATAATATATTCATGATTCATATCTTTCTTGGTCCAGTGGGCTATCATTGTTATTTCATTCATTACTTCTCCTATATAGAATCACTGATATTAAATGTGACCAAGAAAGGGGTGAAGTTTGTTTTTCCATATACTTGTGAGAGATATTTACAGGATCATAAGAGTAGGATAATATCAAAATTGATCCTCTCCTCACCTATGTCTGGAAAGGCATATAAGTTATATTATGATGCATCTAGAGTCAAACTCAAAGAATTTTTGATATAGTAGGTTCACATGGGTTTTAATTGATCCAGACAGTCGAGACCTCATGAGAGGAATTAGCATACTCATGATCTGGAGTTATCTACAATGGTATAATACATGATATTATAGAGATACAATCTATTGTGAGAGAGTTTTTTGTTCTACACGTACCACAAGGGTCTCATGTATATCTTTTCTCAGCGGGAACTAAACCTTTTGAAGAGTATGTGGGTCATGTATCTTCTATTTTTCAACTTCAAGATGGTGTATAGACTAGGAAAAGGAAATTTCATTTCCATTGAATTGATCCATAATATTTATATAGAGGTAGTGTGAGAGTCTTGTGATGATTTTCATCTGAAGAAACTCTTTGAAGAAGTGCATTTTGTCGTCCAAGACTCTTAGAGATGAGTATCTTTGACATTGAAATATTTTATACCTATACTTATTTACTGGTTAAAGATAGATAAGTTATCTAATATAGTGTTCTTACCTATGAGTGATAGTTAATAGGGTGGGGATCCACCATTAGGATGGTATCTTGGACATGGAGACGTTCATATTATCCACGACCAAATATGGGTTCCTACAGGCATGCATGAGGTACTAAAAAAACATTTTCATGGTTCGAAATGGGTGGTACATCAAGGTTTAAAAAAGATGTCTCATGATATACATAGATAATAATGATGGACAAGGATGAAAATAATATATTAGGCTTCACTAAATGATGCATCACCTTGTAGTAGGTGAAGGATAATCATCAAAGACCTACTGTGATATTACAACCTTTACCCATTCCAGAATGTTATTGGGATGATGTTAGTATGGATTTCATGATATTATTCCCTAGAAGGTATTGTAAAAATGATAAAACATGTATTACCATGGATTTAATTTCGTAGTTAACCCACTATTTACCTATCTGGGTGACCTTCACTGTCGATGATCTTGGTACTATCTAGATGTGGAAAATAGTTTTATTACATGGTGTTATGAATAGTGTATTTACAAATATAGTTCCCCATTTTACATCTTGATTAAAGAAAGGCCTTTTGAAGGATTTGGGATTGTAGGTTCTTCTGAGTAAAACCTTTCATTCTTATACTAACAGCCAATCTGGATGGATGATTTATATTCTAGAAGATATCATACGAGCATTTTTTTTGGATTTTGATGATCCTTAGGAGAATCATTAGAACTCATCAAGTTCACATATAATGGTAGTTTCTATGATTGAATCTAAATGGAACCTTTTGAGGATTGGTATATAAGGTTATTCAATCTCCACTTTTATGGATAGGTGTTAGAATGTTAGTTCTTATTGGACCTAGTCTCGTGTAAGAGACATTTTAGAAGGTTTAATGATCATAAAGAAGTTTGTGACCGCAAAAATCTCAGATAAATCCTATTCTAACCATTAGATATGAACAATGGAGTTTTAGTATTTTCATCATGTTTTCCTTTTGGTGTCACCTTGTCTAGGAGAACACCATATGAGGTATCAGTGGAAGTTATTAACCAGGTTTTTCGGTCCATTTGAGATAGTGTAAAGGTTCGTTCTAGTGGTGTTCTATTTAGCCCTTCCACAGTGATGTAATGCCAAAAATGATATGTTTAACATGTCACAACTTGAAAGATAACATCCAATCATTTTTCATGAGATAAAATTTGATTACATCAAGAAAGATGTAGATTCATCCTTTTAGGTGTATCTGATCTGTATTGTGGATCATATTGAGAAATATCTTCAGGGAAAGATTGTACCTCTTGTGTGAGTGTATTAGTACCACGAGTTTCTATAAGGGGATACCTAAGAGTGGTAGTCAAATATATAGAGTAATTGGAAACAATTGTTCACTGATACCCATCAAGATTCTTGAGAGCATCAATCAGGGTTAAGCTATTATATGGTGAGGTGGTTATTATAACCCATATTTTTCCAGGTACTCACTTATTTAATGTTTTGGTAAACCTCATTGAGTTAGTTGTTTTTGGTTTTATCCTTGGTTGCTGGGCCTTATTTAATATCATTTTTTATAGGAGTAAGTGGAATGAGTTGAACTAAAATATCTATTATGAAGTGGATTATGTAGTGTGGAGCCTAGGGCTACACTCTAAGGTATGCCACTATGGTGTGGGGAGCCCTTATGGAGTGTAGAGTCTCAAGTGGAGGAGAATAAAAAATACCAATAATTTTGGCATAATTGTGAAATGGAGCTATAGATATTGTATAATACCTTCCTTGATAGTTGAGTGGTTATAGCGTGGAGGCCTTGACTGTGTTGTAGGAGTTTAAGGGATGATTTTGGGAAGCTCTTCTAATTTTGGGGTACCTAGAGCTTGGATGATAGGATGTGTTGTATCCTTCTCCTTTGAGAATGGGTTCCGTGATGTGCTGATTTCGAGTGTTTTTTAGTCCCTTAGGATTATAGGATCTATAGTGTAGAACTCTTCATGATCTTAAAACACAGTTTTTCAAGGTTGTCTATGATGTGGTGATTTGTGCTATCTCATTCCCCTACCCATGTTATCTTGTTCTGTATTGTGGTCTGGGAGGTTATTCCATGGTATTCTGTTTCATAGGCTATCTATAAATACCCCAAAGCCCCTCCCAATTATTTATCCCATTTACTCCACTCGAACCCTTGGTTCCACAAAGAGATTTTTGAAGTCTTTAATTCCCCTCTGATCAGATTAAACCCCCATATTCTAAGGATCATTCCATGGTGATCCAAGCTCTTCTTATAATAACCTATGAATGTTTATTAATACTAGAAACCAGAACAATTGGATATTAGTATTTCTGAACTAGATTTTGAAGGGAATCATATCACTACCTCATATATTGAGCAATTTTCCTCACCTTCACTTCTTTGATGGAGGTGGTCTAGAAAAAATCCATTTTTTTCTTTTTTTTTAAATTCTAGTATATGAGATAATTGTGATCACACCATAATGCCACACACATGATCTAAATGAATAATAATTCAATATTTTGGTGAAAATCAATTTTCATAGACCTATCATGTATCTCATTAGGTCAATCGGCATTGAGACACAATTTTAAGCCATCTGAGTGGTGTTCCAACCTTCAAAATTGAATTTTTCTTGGTTAGGTTAACTTTAGATCCCTAAGATGAATTGGAAATTAGTTGAAAATTGGGTTAGTATTGTTAATTTCCATAACATGTGAATTATAGTGATTTCCCAAAATAGAATCACATAGACTCATATTAGTTAATTGATATGTAATTTTATTGATGTGCTAACATGATCAGATATAACTGTATTAATATGTTAACAAATTTGGGATAATTTTATAATTAAATTGGGAATTGATGAAATTACTATAAAAATTGGGAACTTTACTATATGGGATGTAAATTGTAGGTAATCAGTAATTGAATGAATTGATCAATATGTCTTATCATATCATGTAATTTTTTTGGCACTTAGTTTTGTGTTCTTCTTACTTTCTTGATGTTTTGAGATGATTCTATAAAGATTGATGCTTAAGGGAAGGATCTCACATAACATATTGATCACTTTTATTATTATTTCGTATCATTTTTTTGGGTGGAATGACACCATATGTGATGCTAGAGGGTAAGGTCCATGGTTATTATGGATTGAGTGTAAGATGGATGGTATTTGATACCACCCGAGGGAAATATTCATGTGTACATACCACCGAGGGTAAGATTCGTAGTTAGGGGATGCATGAGGGTGAGATACTTATTTTATTAAGGGTGGGTCCCATTGGTGTATGATATGACATGGTACTATTGATTCATCCTAATACAGGAGGATATTCCTCTATTTAGGGAGATATTGAAGCGTGCCAAAGTAGGTTTGGATAATCCTTGGTGTCATCCTAGATCCTGAGATTCGAAATGATATTTTATGTGTTTTATTGGTTTAATTAATTAATAGCCTATTTTATCTCTATATTTCCTGAACTATATACTCAAACATGATGTTTTTAGATGTGGGGTTTTTGGACCACTATGTTTTTCTCACACCCTATTCGTGCCTCTATTTGGTACCCAATGAGATTTCTTGGATGCAGGTATGAATAAGGTCAAAGTATCTTATTGATGATTTTTTTTTCTTATTGGATAGGATGGAGTTTGGAGATGGGATCAACATGGGGATTGGGATTATGGATTTTAGAGTAATTAATCATATCTATTTAGTATTTTGATTGTTTGTCATTTAGCACATCATTTATTTTATTCAACCTAACATTACATGGTTTCCATTATTTTAGCCTTATTTTTTCTTATATTTCCCCAAGTATTATTTATATTTTTTCCTCAATTTCCAACACAAAGTTATTATTTCCTATCTTATTTAAATTATGTACCATATAGTGTACTCTATCTACTATATACCTTACACCCTCACTGCTAGTTGGTAGCCTCTAGAATATAGGAAGGTGTATCTGAGGTCACACAACCAACCAACTCAGTCATGAGAGGGAGTATCTAGATAGGGATATTATGGGATGAAAGAGAATACTATTCAGATGTCAGAGGATATTCTATGTGCTTCCGTCTTGTATTTAGGTTAATTATGGGACAAAAATTTAGGACTAGGCATGTTTTATTATAATAATAGTTACCAATCATAGATTTTAATGGTTCCCCTCAATCCTCTTTATGGTAACTCATTTATATCATCTTATTTAGGAATAGGTGGGATAGTCCTCCCTTTTAGAATTGAGAGTCAACAAGGATATGTCTATGAGGATTAAAGGTGTTTGTCAATTATCTATTACTACTTAGAGTTCATATAAGTCATATGTGGATTGTCGATTCCATCCTTTTGAGTTCTCCATTTTTGATTGGGTTTTATTGAAATTTTCTCATAGGTTGGGCCACTATTGTCCTCTGAAGAAGAAGAATATTGATCTGAGATCTGTTGGTAAATTTAAGGCCACAGAGAGAATTGGTCAGGTTGCTTATCAATTTATATTACCAGCCCGATAGAAAAGTATTCATGTTTCTTTGGGCACATATAAGCTCATGAAATACCATCCAGATTCATCCCATATTTTGATTTGGGAGTATATTGAGTTTGAGAACAATGTTTTCATTGTGGAGAATATTAGGGAGAAAATTGTTTATCAAATAAAAGTATTTTGGGTTATGTCTATTCCATTAGTCAATGTGTTATATTGGAATAGATCATATTCACAAGAATATTGGTAGCATGGATTCTTTGTGAGGGTGTAGTAGCCTCACCACTTTCCAGAGCACTCTTCTTCTTCATGACTTGGCAGTGATGAAAATTATTATGGTGGAGAGAATTAAAAGATATTGGTTAAGGTGTACTCTCTATTTAATGATTATGAGTTTGTAAATTGGTTTTATATGGAATAAAAGATGATCCAAGGTTTTTTCTAATGGAAATGAGGTTGGTAACTAGCTACATGATAGGTTCACTCAAAGAATCATATATTCAAAATAGAAATTAACTCTAGAAATAATCCTCAATTTTGGTTCAAAGGGAGAAAAGTGTTCAGTTCATGAATTATATTTTCCTCGTGAATGAGTAAATTAATATTTTTATTCTATGGGGACATATTTTTCATCATACATGAAAACCTAGTAATTCACATTTCAAATCCTTGATTAATGTGATAAATCCGTTCCACCATGTGCATTTTATCACACCTCAAACATAAAAATTCTATCATTCAACAAGAATCTTTCTATATTTGTAATTATTGTTTTTCTAGGTGTATTTGGGCGGATTCTTCTAAATTATAGTTCTATGTTTAGTGCTTTGACATCTTTCTTAGTTGGTTGCTATTATTTTTGGAAAGTGAAATCATTTTATTCTCATTTTCTTTTCCTGTCATGGCTTTGGCAGTGGCGTTTGGATAAATTTTTGGAGTCAATATATTGGTTTGTGATCTATATTGGTCTCTTGTAGATTCCCTATGATTTTTCCTTCTAGAGGATGACCCTCACGTGGGTTGTGAAATGACACATGAGTTTCATGTGGTATGTGTTGGTCTAACCTCTCTTCCAATATTCTTTATCATGTAATTAGAGTCTATAATTTGAGAATTGATGTTAGGTCCTCTATTTATCTCCCTTTTGATTCCCTTGGTACTATTGGAGTGTGGATCCTATCGCATTTGGTTTGGAACCTAGGTTTGAGGTAGGTGGTTCCATCTAAACCCTATGACATGTGATCAATATCTACTATTTGTTTTATAAACTATTTTCTAAACGAATTTTCATGAATTTTTTATATTTTTTTTTTGTGTTTGTAAATAGGTTTTTATGAAAAATGGGGTTTCCCAAATTTTGGTAACATAAATATTTCTTTCAAATAATTGTGAGATGTATTAGGAAAATTATTTCCAAAGCATGTATTTTATGGAAATGGTTGTTTGAAATTTTATTGTGATGTGTGATAAACCATTTTGAACCTATTGAGATTTTACAAATATGGGTGACTTGGGTACCCAGGTGGAAGGTTTTGTATTGGATACTTTTCATTGTTTCTATAGGGGATTCACTCATTGGGTGTCTCTTTGTTCCATGAATCCTGTTCCCTTAGGACATGCTCATGATATTGTAGGGGGTTCACTCATGGGGTGTTCCTCTCTTCTATAGGCCCTATGTCCCAAGTACAAGAGTGAACACTTGTTTTTTTCATTATCGTATGAGTTACCAAGACAAAACAAATTTTTTTATCCTAGGTATGTTTACCATTGTTATTTATCTTTTTACTATTTTGGATTCTAACAAAAATTCTACAGGCTTTGATGAATGTTTATAACGAACATGCTTTGAAACTATTTTACCTATATTGTATAGAACCATTGAAAAATGGGAATTGTTTTTCCATAATGTTAATATAAAAAATTTCAACTTATTGTCAAGAAATGTTTTTATTAATTGATAATATTGTTATTATTTAACAAAGACTAGATAAGTTACACCTGGGTGTGATCATACTGAATGTTTTTAGCTCACACCCTAAACACTCCCATAGGGGTGTGTATAAATTCTATTGTATTATGATACTGGAATGGGAAAGGTACCACAATGAGGTGTGCATGATTATATTTTATATTAATGGGTAGTTGATTGTGAGATTGTGGGGTGTTTCCCAAAGGTCACATGGATTAGCAATTTCTATTTTTAGTTATCTTTTTTGGTTTTAGGACATTTACTTTAAGTTGAATCATTACATTTTCTATCTGTTTTAGGGAATCTATCATTTATAGTTGTTATTAAACATGTATATATAAATATATATAATGTATCTTGTTTTAGGTTGGTTTAAATTATTCCCTCTGGTTGTTGATCGATGCCCTAGTGCTATTCTCTAGCCTTTGTTGATTGAGAATAACCTTCACGTATTCCAGTTTAGAACCTAGTTGATGGGTTATAATGGTCATATTTGAAATAATTATATTTTATATGATTTTAATCAAGTTATACATGTTAAATATTATATTAGGATTGGATTAATTAAAATTCCTAGTGATGCTACTTCCTTTCCAAGATTGGTCAAATACTGATCATAAGGAAGAATCGTACTGGTTTCTCCTATTAATTCCCCTTTCTAAATAGACTTCATAATGTGGTTAATTATCTTTATACGGACAAATTCAACAACTTTACTTCAATAGTTCTTTTTAATAATTATAATTTTTTCTTATTAAAACATCTCCATTCATTTTAATTCAGGGTTACTTGTGATACAAGCTATTCTACATAGTATTTATTTAACGGATAAAATTTACTAAATTCCCAGAGTCTTAAATCCTACCCCCATAAAAAATCACTTCCTAATATTATTAATTTATATCACTAATTAAAATAAATGAGATGTTTCTTAATATATTCATGAATCATGATATAATAATGTATTCAAATCCTCCATAATTATTTATTAAGAGATTGTTAATCATCCAAAGCATATCTGATGGGAGTGTCAAAACAAGTGTGCAGTTATTTCGTCTTGTCATACACTGAGTAGGGATCAATTTAATACCCACCACTCCTTTTTAGGGACATTACCCCTACCTTGATTAGATATAAATTATGAAATAAGTTTTAGTATGCATACAAGGATGTCATTTATTATAAATCGCACACATTTTACCAAAATTTTAGGGTGTTTTCATATATTTATATTTGTTCATAGGGTTAACTCTAATTTATTCTAGGCTAAATTCCATATAATAATAAAATCAATAAATTTATTAATACATCGACAATTTAAACTTCAGGGAAATATTTCCTCCCAAAATCTAATCTTAACCTTTTTCTCCAAACAATACTTATTTCATACCAATAAATATATACATTAGTCATGGATACTCTAAAAAGATATTAATAATTTAGTAAATAACCTTAATTTCGTTGAAATTAAATTAAATTTCAACCATAAGTCCTCTATATAACTCAATCAAGTATTTTTCTTAAAAAACCAGTAAAAAAGTCTAAAATATCAATAATCACCCTAATATCCATTTGCATAAGTCCTGAAAAAGGATATCTCTTCCAATAAAAATATAATCAAACTTAAACATATTAATAAATAATGATAACCATAAAACCTAAATTATCCTCATATGATAGAATAACAAACTCTAACGTTATAAAACCCTTATTTAATACCAACGGTGGCATCTTAGACCTGCACTCCAAAATCTGGTGCCAAAACAATATTCTATTCATATTGGTTTGATACAAACTGAAGTGACCCAAACATAAATCATCCATAATTAAATTATCATAAAAATATATTAAATCCCTTACATACAAAATATATTTTAGCTTTATAGTTTTCGAGAGTTAAGAAAAAACATTAACTATCAAAAACCCATATCTTTCCCATTAAATGGGAATTTTCCCAATAGACTAAGGACTCCTTATTTGACAATAAGTCTTCAATGTCTCCAAAACAATTATCCACACATAAAAACCATCTAGAAATCTAATTTGAAATAATATTATTTATAAACAAGGGAATATGAAAAAAATAAGAGTTAGAACAACTACTTACTAAGGGGTAGTGTGCGACATGAGTTATCATGGAATAAACAAGGCATTAATAATATAGCCACAAGAAATAATAAAAGTAAATTTTTAAAAAAATTTAACATGAGAATGTAATATATCCATGGATAATATGAAAATTTAAATAATAAAATAGATAATAACAACTAATTTCATAGTGATGGAATTCATAATTTTAGACACCATAAACACACCATTTAGACTATGTGTCAATAAATCACATATAAATTAGTTAATATTACACAAAATAAGCAATTTTTTTCTCATGTGATGTACTAATTTATCAAGGATCTCTATGATTTCAGGACCCGGACATCACCAATTAATTCTAATTCATTAATCATATTATGGAATGAATATAAATTAAAATATTTAACAATATGCCTTAGTAATTAATAAACATACATATTGAAACAACATGTATATTAATTTCTAATATTTCCCTAGTTAATAAATGAAATAAATTTCATGGTAACACCCTTAAAACTATAATTATAGAGTAATGTGTTTATAGTTAGTTTAATACTTTGAAACATAATATATAAATTGTGTAAATAATATAGAATATATACATGAAATAAAAGAATATAGACATCCTCTAGAAAAATATAGGCATGAGAGAGATAGTGAGTAATAGTGGACATAAACATTATGATCAAGGTAAGGCAGTAACTATAAATTAATGACATAATTTAGAAGATAATACCTGAATCATAACCCCAAAATTGGTATATCATTTTGAGTTTCATATGAAAATGGAAGAAAATTTATAAAAATAATTCTTATTAATCTTTTATAACATGGTTATAAAAACAAACTTTTAGGTAAATTTTAAAAATCCATTTCAAATGGTGAAAAGGTGTTATTGAAAATTTAATTTAAAAATAATTAAAATTATTAAAACCTTTAAAATAAAAGAAGTTATAAATATGAAATATAGAGTGGAAGATTAAAAACATACATAAGTGAAATGAAATCCCATTATATATATTTATAAAACATAACCCATTTTTTTAAAAAAATCAAACAATCATATTAATATGATTATATTTGAAAATCCATGTCAACATGGAAAGGAATCTTTAATAATTCAAATGGTAATAAATTTAAGAATACATGGTCTTGTGGTAAAGATAAAAAATGATATTCTTTTCAGACTTTCGTAAATAAAGTAAAAAACGACCAATGTAAAAAATATTAAAAGGATTCTTTCTAACATTGGTAAATAAATTTAATGGCAATAGAAAATGAGCTTAAATAATCAAGGAAGTATATATTAGATAATTATTATTATAATATAATGAATATGGACATGTGGGAAATTACTCATGAATATTAAGAAGGGATAATGTCAAGTCCACATACACAAAATCGTTTGGTTGAATTGTTAATAAAAGAGAGGTCTAATTTCAATTATACTTTTAAACAACAAAAAATAATGGGTAAATAAAATATGATATAATCATAGGTTGAATAAAATGAAACATAAAAGGATGGAGTTTTAAAATAATATTTTTAGTTCAATGAAAATAAATTAATTTAACATTTACCCTTATGACTCACGTAATGTATGAGTCAAAGGAATAGGATAAAGAAATATTAAATGATAGTGAAAATCGAAAACAAATTATTTATGATATATTATGTCAAGAAGGTGTTATCTAAACCATATAAATGTAAATTGGGTCATAATAGGAATCATGTCTCAAGGATTTGAAATTGTGAATAAGATACCATAAAACATAGGTAATATATGTGTTAAAGGATAAGAGAAAGGGTGATATTAAATTAAAGTGAACCTCCAAAGAGTAAAAAATCATTTACTAAATATGAAGTAAATAAGGTAATATCTACACCATGTAAAATTAAATTGGTTCATAATAAGAAGCATGTCTCAAGGAATTGAAATTGCGACACAGAAACATTACCTTGATTATCTACTCACTTGATTTGTTTGTCTAACCTCATGATTAACCAAATTAATTTTGTTAAATACTTTATTAAGAACCTTTTTAATTTATATTTCATTTTCAAGGTGTATTTATTATCATATTTAATTTATTAATTGTATAGTATTTTTACTCATCTGCCACTTGGGGTTGTTCAATCAATTCATCAAAACATCGTCAGTACATTGACCATGGTCAAAGGTGTTATAAAATAGTTTCACCATCACTAAAACTATGGTGACATATTTTCTTTATCATTCATTTAGCATGAAATTTTAATATTTTAATAAGTTATAAAAAATACATTCAAATTAATAAAAATATCTCAACATGATCTTTTTAGGAGGATAAATATAGAACAAACATTTATTGTTAACATTATTAATATAATAATTATTTTATCTTTGTAGAATCTTAATAATGTTATAAGTATAATATTTATTAACTTAATTTACTTTTATAACTATCCATGGCCTTTCGGGCCACCGAAGACCTTCGGGCCAGTTATCTCTCAAGGCCATTGGGCCACCTCAAGCCCTTCTAGCCACCTAATGGCCTTCAGGACACATGAAATATGTAGACGTACCATCATATTACAATGGAAAAGGCTCAAGATGAGGATTTAGAGAAGACACATTCACCAGAGTAGAGCTAACTGGAATTGGAAGATTGAGAGGTTATGACATTTCCATCGGTACTAGGCCTGTATAGTACTACACAGAACAACTATATGACTATAAATACAAAGGTGGAGTGTTGATATCATGACATTTTCCAGGGAAAATCATTTCCAGGTTTTCTTGTATGGGTTATTTCCTCTAAGACCTATGGGTCATGTAATTGTCTCTTAAATCTTTGGTCCTTATAAGGGTTCCACCTCACCCCTTAAAATTTGTATTATCAATAATATTAATAATAATAATGGTTGGAAGGTATAAAATGGTTATTACATAAACATAATTAAATTTAAGTATATGAATTATATGGATGTAATTACATTATGATGAATTTATTAGATTTGGAGGAGGTGGATGAAGAAAGAAACTTGAAAGAACTTATTGAAAAAAATCATTCCCCCTTTTGATATCTTCCTTTAGAAAACTCTTTAAGACTTCTAATATTGTTATTTTCGTGAGGCCAAAACCTCTAGGGCATGATCAATATGGTTTTGGGGAGTTTTACAAATTTTGGTCAACCTAATAGATTTGGGTGGTGAAGGTATCCTTTTATAGTGGAGAGGGGTGGAATTTTTGTAAATATTAATTTTTTAATATTGAGAGAGATGTCATTTTCAAGGAAATTGGATTAAAATTTACTAAATAGAAAGGAAATGACTTGGTAGGGATGAAAAATTACTCATCAATCCATTTAATGTTGAGGATTTATGAAATCTTAATACTTTTCCTTTTGATTTAACATTTTAACCTCATTTTAACCTTTAGTATAAATAATAATTTTTTACCTTAGTTGCTTATTTTTAAAAATATAAATAAAATTTTACTAATTAATTTATTTATATTTTATAATTACAATTATAAAATAGATTTTACTTTATTTAGTTTCAAAAGTAAATAAAAAATATTTTTTATTGATAAGGCATAATCGAGAAAAATAATTTTTTAAATATATAAATTATGGATTATGACAAATATTTTGATTAACATTAACAAAAATGTTATTTACTATATGATTAATAAATAAATGAGGGTAATTTGGATTTAAAATGAACCAAAAACTAAATGAAATCTAGTGAATACTTAATTAGCCAAAAATGAACAAAATAGTTTTCTATTTGAATAAAATGTAATACATGTTCCTAAATGTAAATCATATTTTTCTAAATTATGAATGTTATTTTTAAATATTTTATTTTACTCCGTCAATAAATATTTGGTTGATAAAAGGTACCATAATTTTTTATGTCATTATTATATTATAAGTATGTCATAAAAGTTCTGGTATATGTTAAACTATATTTTTACTATTCACCTTTAAAATCAACATTTTTAGAAAAATAAAAAAAAATTATAATCTAATCTTGACCATTGATTAAAATAATCATTTTTATTTTAAAAATAATTATTTTTCCACTTTTATGAATTTATATTTTTAATGAAAATATAAAATACAATAAAAAATATTTTATTAAAAAATGAATTTAATACTTTCAGTGTTCTTAATCAGATTTTACATCAATTGCCAATTAAATATGTATTAATATATTTGTTTTCCCAGTGAAACGTTTTTTTGAAAAATCCTTTGAATGTATTGAATTAAATTTATTAATATAAAAATACATAATATTTAGAAATATAAAATTATTTGAAAAATAGATTCTTTAAACAATAAATGATTTTGATACTATTTTTTAGAAAAATTATTACTTATTTCCTATGAATTAATCAACAAATTTTTATAAAATTACATCCTTTTAAATTTCATTAAAAAATTAAATTGTATAAAAATTCAAAATAATGAGAACATATATTAATAATTACTCATTTATATTCTCTTAACCACTACATGAAAAACAAATATTAAGCTGCACATAATATTTAGGGGTAATATAAGCAATGGTGGACATCATGGGTGGTTATTCACCTTTCATTGATTATGTGTGACTTTCATGAGCTTGAAATTCTTATACAGATGATTTCAATCACACCGTACTTGTTGAAGCTCAACTAGTACTTGGTCTAGGGAAAATCCAAGTGATTTAACTTCATTTAAATGAATAAAAAATGAGACTTGCATGGGGTAATTCTATTGCTGGATTTGGTAACTTATCCTTTTTAAATAGACTCTATAATTTTGTTACTTCTATTTATACTCACTAAATAAATGGATATATTATAAGAGTCACATTTAATACTTATGATATTATTTTATTAATATATCATGATTGGTATTAGTTTGGTATAATGTGTGATATAATGTATTCAACATAGTATTTATTTAAAGGATAAAACATACTAAAATCACCAGATGTTACATATATAAAATGTAGGATGATTTTGTTAATTATGTAGATATTTAATAGACTATTAAGGAATGTTTTAGTGAATAATTAAGGGATGAAATTTGGAATAATATGTTAGATACCATTAGTGGGGATATTAAAATGTTTATTTATTAGATTAATCAGGATATATAATATATAGATAAATAGATCACCACATATAAGAGGGAGGAACTTCTATCAATATGAAATTATGGAGTATATTTTTAGTATAATAATTAGAAATAATCATTTTATTGAAGACCTTTATCAACTCATATATATGTATCTATAGTGAAATGCCATTCCTAAAATGGAATACTAATTTCATTGAACATAAATTCAAAAACACTAAGGATTTATATTTTTTGGTCCATATCTCGAAGTATTGAAAATGAAAAGATGAGGTAGTGAACCCTTCATTTTTTAGTGAGTTAATGATAAATATTTTCACCTCTTAAAATTAATTTATTAGATTTAAGCTACATCAATATATCATACAGTAAAAAAAGTAACAAACTAGTAATTTTTATTTATAGGGGGTTATTCCCAACCCCATAAAACTTCATTTGACACATATATTTGTAGCTGTTATCCCAATACCCCTCTAAATAATAATTTAGTGGTATCTATGGAATAAACTCCACTAAAATATAATCAATAATTTTTTTAAAAAATTATCAACAGATTATACCCATATATAAGTATTTTTTTACATTTCTAAAAAATAAAGAGGGTATATTTTAGTGGTGGTGGCTTTGGGATAACTACTGCAAAAATATAAACAATTTATTAAAAAAAGTAAGGAAAACATTATAAGGGGTTTAAATAGCTGCTAATTTAAGAAATTAATGGTAGTTATTAACCACTACTAATCACATATATTAGTGGTGGTTTAAACCCCATCTATTATATATATATATTTAAAATTATAATATATATATATAGTAATATATTATCAAAAAAATTATATTGATGTATTTAAAAAACTAATATATATACATGTAAATATTTAATTTAGAGGGAGTCATATATAAATATATTATACTACACCTAGGGGCAGTTCAGGGGGGATACTGCGAGTAGGGGGAATATATATTTTTTATTATAAAATTCCATTTAGCAGTAGTATTAATAATTGTGGTTTATTTAAAAATATATGTATTTTAGGAGTGATTTTTGGAAACACTTCTAATTTTTCATTTTTGTCATTTTTTATGAAAATAATTATAATTTCATAACATTAATTTTTATATATTATTTTACAGGCATTATAATGGCTAAACAAACCACCGCCAAATTTCTTATATACCAGCACTTAGAAATAATATCCATTATCTAGAGTTGGTGATAATTTTAGCAGGGAATAGGGTTTGGGGTGAAGTGGGGTACACATAAAATTTTTGTAGGGGTGAGGGATATTGTGATATGAGGGTTATATATTTTTTATTTTTAAAATTTTTAGGATATCTTTTAATTACTTCCACATATTAAAAAAATCATATATTTTAGGGATGGTTTTAAAATTCCTCTAAGTTTCTATAGCTTTAGTTTTATTTATAATAGTGGTTGTTATTTTCTAATAATATTATTTATATATATTATTTTAGGGTTGTAATAACAACTGAAAAAATGACTACTGCTAAATTTCTAGTATAAAGGTGCTTAGAATTGACAAAAAAATTTCAGAGTAGGCGACCAGTTTAGTAGAAACTTTCCATAACCATAAATAATTAATTTTTATGGGGTTATAACCATCACTAATGGGAATAATAACTCCCTCTAAAGACTATATTTATTTTATAGTTATAATTTTATGGTCCACTGATATATCCATTTTGGGTGAACACTGAAAATTAATCATGTATGCGAACATTACATTCCTTATTTAGACGTTATAAATGGATTTGTTGATACAATATATTTTAATGTTCTAACTATCAGGAAAAATATATATATACTATATAAAGAAACTTACATACCCTAATTGTCCCCTAATCATAGGTTGATCATTGGCCTAGTATTTCTGTCAGGTTGTATCAAGGAGGAATGGTTATCATCTTGTGAGTATATCATTAGAACATCTTTGATATGAAGAACAAGGTAAATATGATAGGAGTTTTAATATTTTATTTATGGTATTTTTGTATATGGAATAATTTACTCATATCTCATCTCTAATATCATAGTATTAACTGATTCTTTAGAGTTATACATGGAATCCAAGTTAACAACATAATTTGAGGCTTGATGTAGGGCCTAACCATATACAATTTTGTAAAACTGATAGTGTAAAAAAATGTCCGACTAGGTTCATATCCCAAGGATATTTGTAAAATCAATCATCTTCCCCGTCACTTATTAGTGTTTTGTTTTTTTTGTTTAATAAAAATAGGAGGTAATTGAAATAGGTTTGGTATATGATGATGAAAGAAATTAAATGTAAAATTAAAAGATATAAATTTTTTTAGGGAAAGGTATTGAATCCTTGGTTTAGCCTGTAGTTTTATTAATTATCTATTTAAGTTATTAATATTCATTTGATAATGAACTTAATAACTTTTATGTATTACTTTTACCCACTTAGATTCGGATATATGGTTCGCCTTTTGATACCTCCTTGGTATAAGGATCATCACCTACTTAATAATAGAGAATGAATAAAACCCCACTAGTAAGGAATGGTGATGAAATTCTTCCAACCCCAATATATATTGTTTATGGATTTATCCGCCATGTTCCATTAAATATGAGGTGAACTGAGGTATGGGATGTCGTTTGGAATTTACAGGGAATAAAATATATTCCTGGGTAAACCTAGAGGGTGTATGAACACTACACCTAAACCATAAAAGACACATAGAACCATAAAAAACGTAATGAAAATATTTAAAATTCAGATTAGAGATTTGGGAATTCTACGAACCTCCCTCAGGGATCACCAATCTTTGGTTAACTACCTAATATCATGGGAATTTAGAGGCACAAAGTGGTAAGAACAATATGAATATAAAATTAAGAATATGAACTTTGATAAAATATAAATGAAACCACTACAATAAAAATATAGAATAAAATTACTAGTAAGAAATGTAATCATAAAATACTATATAGATTGAACAAAGGATATGTATCCACCCCTTTTCAGGTGGGAAGAGTGAATGTTTATATTGCCTGTAGTGAATCTTCATTGTGTTTAGGATATATTACAAGAGGAAATATCGTAGAGTTGTATTTAAACTACTTGTTTACATTAAATATTCATCCATATTTTTTTATCCCCTCAATGATATCTTGTTCATCAGTTAGATAGGCGGAGTGAATGTGGCACCACTTATCAATATTTTCTCAATTTGGAGTGGAAAAATGAATCTAAAATATTCCCTTTCAAGGATTACATGTTCTTTCATGATGAATTTCATAGGAAAAATTCATCTTTATGAGTATTTTGAGATTACCCTTGTGATCCCCATCCTTTTGGTTACTCCATATGTGTTTTTTGTGGCCAGGATCCTGGCATTTTGCTAAGGGCTGAAAACACTATGTTATGTCTCAAACATCAATCAGTGGGATGAACAAATAAATTTTGTCTTTTTTAGGGTTTCATTATCTAGATTTTAAAACTTTGTGTCCATACAGGTGTATGTATAGGGTTTAATTTTCAATAAAATTATGAATTCTTGAACTAGTGGATGAGTTGCATTTTTAATCAATATTATGAATATAATTTCAATATTTTGGATTCCCTAATGTTTTTTAGGATACAGTTTGGGTCTGAGATGTGTTTTTATTTCTTAGATACGACTTTGGAGTGTTAGGCATCGAGATCATGTTTTTGGGTGTTTCATCCTATGGTGTAGAGTTGACAAAAAAATACTTCAAACCATGCACCCCATCTACGAAAGCAATTATAAGAAATATCATGTTAGTTTAAACTATGTGAAGGGGTCCTACAAACCATATAATGGTAAACATATGACTACAACATAGATCGTTGGATTAGAATACTATTTTTAAAACCATTTAGGCTAACCTTGCGACCTAACCATGTGAAATGGGATTTCTTGAGGCAATACTAATAGAAATCATGACCTACGATTTGGAAAAACATTTGGAAAAAATATAAACCCCTTAAAAATTGTGTTTTTATCATTTTACTTTATTTTATTAGAACCCAAAACACTATTTTATTACCCCATTCACAACCTAGAAGCCTCCGAAACACCCTCCTTCTTCTCCGCTTCCTCAAAGATTAATCTCCCTTTATTTTTGGTTGTATTAACCACTGTCACTTTTGATCAAGGGCCTATGAAAAAGATTTTACTCTATTTCATCCTTGAATAGAATCCTCTAATCTGTTTGTTGTTACAAATAGGATTTTGGGTGGTTATTTCACTATATAATGGTGGAATCTTCCTAAGATAAAGGAACTTCATTGCCACATAGAGGGAGGGTGTCCCAAGACTATTCCTACAACTCTTTTCCAGTCATTTTTATGGAGGTATACGTCCCGATGTGTTTTAAAGGTGGTTTGTTTAAATTTAATATAATCACTTATATTTTCATTTCTAGTTGTTAGATATTTGGATCAAGGTACATTTGGGCGTATTAACCGAACATTCAGTGGGTTTCTGGACATAGTCCTGGTGCATCGGGAGAATTCAGGGGGTGTTTAACCATTTATTCCAAATTTATTTACCTAGGATAATTATTGTAACTTGGTAATTATTTATGATTCGATCTTAATAAATTAGTATTATATATTTGGATGTGAGTTAGGGATGTATATTTCGGGGCATTGCCCATTGGTCTTGGCTGATCATGAGCAGCGGGTCACCGGGGTAGAGTTAGATAAAAAAACCATCATATATGTGGTAGGGGGTCTAGTTTCATTTCCCTTAAAGTCTCGTTATTTTATAAATAATATCAGTTTTTTATTTCTACAACAACTTGATGCCGATGATGTATTGTATTTTTAATGAATTTGTCTTATTTTAGATCCCTTAATTGTATTCATACTACTTAAGTAGTGTCCTTAGATTATCAATATAACCCATGGTATGGGTATGGTCCATGGAGGATTTACATCTTAGCCTTAATACTAGAAATATTTTGGCATAATTCATAACCCTTAATAATGTTTTATATGAATGGTGAAGAAAATAAACTAATTAAACTAGTTTAGTTGATGAAGTAAGGTCCATAGAAGTGTATTGACTTATTAAATTATTCACCAATGAGGTTCCATTAGTTTTTATAATTTATTTCAAAAATAGGTTTTTTCTCTAGGAGTGCTACATCCTAAGGGAATACTCCAATTAATCTAGAAAAAACCAAGATTGTTCCAAATATCATGAACCCCCTTTATTTATTAAACTCATAATTTAATTAGTTGAACCTATTGTATGAATAACATGCACGTAATAGATGACCATGTAGTACTTTTTATTTTTGAACATAGCTTGATTTGGGGTATCTTAACATAATTCATTGACCTAGTAACCACATGTACCATAGGATATTGGGTTTTATTGGATGTGAGTTAAGAAAATGTTAGCTTCTAAAATCCATTATTTATGTAATAAAACTATAAATATAATATTGATGATTTGATATTCCTTGAAATAAATAATTTAATATGAATATGAAATATGAATATGTAACCTAATAGGTTAATGAGAAATAGGATTATTAGGGTGTATTTAAAATGAATGCCCCTAATCCAAATTGTATGTTTACTTAATTAAATTTACTTTTCTCTAAAAAGGACCTTATGATTTTCAATCCTTATTAATATAACGAGACTGGTTATGGTTAGAAAGTCATATATTATATGGGAAATCATTAGATTCATGATTTGAATTCCAAACATGATCCCAATGGATGGAACAAGATTCATTGATTAAAATGCCTATGGGTAATCCCTCCTTGGATTTTATAAATGAATTATATTCATAAATTCATTTTCATAACATCATGGATTCACTAGAAGACTCAATAAATAGGAATTCTTAGGATGAGATCCTAAATTCACCTTAAAAACATCAAACATAGAATTCCTTTGGTTTAATCATTGGTTTACAATCAACCCCCCTTACCAAAATTACCTGGTACATGCTCCTTCAGTTTGGTTAGAGGTCCTTTAGAAAGTTGAATGTTGAGGGTTAGTCCCTAAAATTATATTATTGATCTAGATAGTGTGTATTTATCCCGACTAGTTATCCTTCTAGTTGCACAGCCAAAATGCCTTATAATTTTCCATTAATTCTTAGAGTTTTTATCCATGGGAATGCTCAAACCCACTCCCTATATTCATCTTTTTTTTTATTTCACTTGGATTCTTGGGTCATGTTCCATGGGTCCTACAACCCCTTATTTGGTCAAATGATTAGATATATCTGACTTAGTCCAAGAAAAGTGGTATTCCTTGATCCTTATCCACTTTAATACTTTATTATTCATATTCTGAAAACCGTTATGTTTTACGATCAAAAACAAGAAATTAATTAGAAACCGCTGGTTGTGGCCTAATTTGTTTTACTCAAACACTATTTGGGCCACTATATAGTACTCAAGAATATCACTTGGATGTAGATTATGATTTTGGTTGGAGCCTCTTATTACTTCTTGTCTTGGGCTAGGACCTAGTGTGGGTATTGTGAATCATGTATGCACTCGTATTTCCAACTTGAGTTGGTTTATATTATTTATTTATTATTTTTATCTATCCCCATTGTATGTATATCACTTACTAATTGTAATGAATAACTTGTATATACAACATCATTCTTCCATTAACAAATGTTTTTTTAATACTTTACTGGTTATTAATTTTGTTATTATCTTCTTAAAGATCATTTCACTTATTTTATATAATGTATGTAGTATTTATCTAGAGGGTATACTCTCCCCGAATTACCACCATTAGACCCTCACGTATAGTTGGAAGCCTTTGGTGTATGAAGAGGTGTGATTGAGGCCATGTGGCCCTTTGGACTGGTTTCTTATGAGTGAACTCGGTTGGGGGATTCACAATGATTGATTCTATATTGGTTCCATGGATGTATTCATCAAAATTGGGAATAAAAACATTGATTACATTATGAGGAAAACATAACATCTATTGGATTCCTAAAATAATATCAAGGTGATAATGGATACTATGTCGAAGTGTGAGGCTATGCTGATCTAGTGATGTTGACAACATTTAACACTATGTTTTTATTCTAGCAACTATATTGTCCTGAATAGTTAATATATCATCCATTTAAACATTTCATATCTTTAATAATTAGAATGAGTAGTGTTGGTGAATTGAATAAGTTTTAGGGTCTTCCATATGAGTATGTTAGCGTCCTAGAATTTCCTTAGGTGTTAACATGAACCCTTTTTAACAATTTTTTTTTCTGATTGGTCAATATAAATTAACACCATAATTAATAAAAACTAAGGAAAAAAATTACATTTTTGATAATTGGGGAATTAAACTGAATTTAATAAGAAAAGAGATAAAAATATGTTTCAATGTTAAAATTATTTTTTATGATCTAAATATCCATTTTTTTCAATTTTTGAATGTTTGGGGGTTTTTGGAGAAATAATGAGGTTTGAAAGATTACATATTTTTTGGTGGATTCATTTTATTAAATTTGAATTCATAATGATTTTTTGAATGAGTCCCTAGACAAGTCAAAAAATGAGATTAAATTAGAAAATAAAATGTTACATAAGAAAAAATAAAAAAAATCTATGCAGAATTAATCTATTGTCTGTGTGTGATTAATGGGAATCTTAAATACTATGTGATATTAAACCGTGCTTCCCAAAAATAACGAATGAGTTACAAACACATAAAAAACTCATGTTTTATTTAATTAATGATTTCAATGATCATGTCAGATTAAATTAAAACTATATCGGATTAATAGTTGTGATCCAAGAATAACATAAGATAAAATCCCTGGTAAATCAACTAACATCAGATAAATTTCTCAAGAGATAAGAACTATGTGAAATAAAATTCAAGTAGAAGTCAACATTACATCAGATAAAGCCTTCTATATGAGTGATTAAATAAAGATTACCTAAAATGAATCATATAATAGTTATTTAGAAAAATCAAAATTCCTCATGTATGTATAGATCAAGGAATAATTATTTAGTCTCCCATTTGACACACATCATGTAATCAATGGAATATGTGATCATGGGAATAATTTCTAATCATGTAAGATTCGAGTGATGTGCTCACATGGAGAAATTATGTCTCTCATCCAATCCACATGGAATCACTCTAGGGTATGAGTTATTCAAAAATAAAATTCACTGGTATATATAAAATATATCCTCCAATTCATATAAAAACATTTTTTCTATTCATTTATAGGGATCCCACTTCTAGGCCTTTCATTCTTACTTCAAATTAGATTAGAACATTATAATATTTATGTTTATTTTTAATAAATTTCAATATTCGTCTTCTTTTTAATTTAATGTTCAATTATATGGTGTTATTTATCAATTTTTATAGTGATCTCATACCTCCATTATTGAATAAAGGGAAAACCAAGATCTACTAAGACATGGCACAATAAATTTCTGAATATTATGTTCAAATTTTTAATATTTTTTGACACTATGATTTCAGGAGGGTTCAAGGGATTTTATTAAGTGATAGTGGCTCTTACCCTTCACTATTCCTCTATCTTCTTCGACTTATTCACAAATAAATCACGACATCTGTCTACCATTACAATGGTTATCCTATTGGTTTTGAATGTGTACAAGAGCACACTATGGATGTGAGTGGGGGATACTCTTAGTTGGGGAGACCATTATTTACTCACACCTAGAATATGTGAGTGCATGGTGTTCTTGAAATTTTAATATTGTATAACACAACAAAAAAAATTGATTAATGGATGGGGGATTAATGGTATTCCACACACATTGGGTGAGTGTAGGTTAAATCAATAGTAGGTAGAAAGAGTCTTAATAAGTGTCTTCAAAATGAGTGTTTCATTGTTTCTAACACATATTTTCTTTTATTAGGTTTTGTTTCATTTTTTATTTCAACTTCACCTTCATTTTATTTCAATGATTATAATTTAATAAAATTAAAAAATTAATATTAACTGACAACATCATAAGAAAAATGAGTTTTGGTACAACTCATTGTGATACAATTGAGGTTAGCTTCTGGAATATATATTTGGATTAAATTTCTCCAAATGAGAACCCTTTGAAAACCCCATTAATAAAATTTGGAATCTTTATTAGGGAGATAATACTTTCATTAACCATATTTTCACATATATTTATAGTTTTTTATTACTTTTCTTTAATTCATTATTTTTCATTGTACTGGGGATAGAAATTATAGTGTGTCCATTTGATAATAAAGGATAAAAATTTATTTTCTAATTTTATGGAATTTTTTAAAATATTTAAAGAGGTAAGTAATGAAAACATTTCCATATATTTACTATTATCAACTTCAACTTCATATAATATATTGGGGAATGAAATAAAGGTTAAAATTATGTGAAACTAGTAATAAACACTAATAAATGATATGATTTGTTATATTATAATATTGTAACCAAACAACATCCAAATCACAATGACCCAACCCATTATGCAAGAGGCAAACCAACACCAGAGGATATTAAGAAGGTAATATCTAGTTTATTGTTGTTGGTCCGAATGTTCATAGAATAAAAATTCATGATGGAAGTACTCAAGGACATTATGTTAATGATAAATGTCACACTCCATGTGTTTATAGAGAAAAGTTCAATATAGTAATATGAACAAGAAGAAAAACCGACTATAATATTTGTTCAAAATGACATTCAAGTGGTGGATAAATCACTTGAAAACTCTTCTCTCCCAAATATTTTGAAATTATTCTTGAGGAATTTACTATACATAAAAATTTAAAGTCAAAGCACTCAAGTGAGTTAAACATTAATTAGATACCATTTGTTTTAATTTTTTATTACACAAAATGCCTCTTGGCTATTTTTTTGAATATTTATGACTTTTCTAAACAATATATTTCCTTAGAAAGTGAATATAATGAAGGTAAATCCATGATTAAAGATATAATGGTGTTTTAATTTGAAGAAAAAGAGTTTCCAGGATTTTTTCATGTTAATATAAAACTACTATACATAATAAATGATGGGGAAAATGAAAATTTTAATGCATTTTGTTTCAATATTTTTCTAGTTGATATTTTCATGTATTTTACAAATGATTTTAATTTACATTGGGCACCAAATAATTTATCCATTTTTTGAAGAAGATACCAACCTAGAGGTTCTATAAGAAGAATAAAACACCTTGATAACCATGGTGAAACTAATACTTCATCCACTACATCATGAACACCTTATAGGTAATGATACATGTAATATGGAGACAAATTAAATTTTATTCCCACAATTTTCCTACTTTTCATTTATTTTTTGGTATGGAGTGAAACACTATATTTTTCGGGAACTCAAAAAATATTTTACACTCTTAGACATTGGTAAAAATATCATGTGATGGTTTATGCCACATAAAACACAACCCCTTATGATTAGGGTTGAATCGTAAATAATCATGCTACTAGATAGGTAAATCATATCACCCACTCGTAGAATGATCTAAGAGTATGTTACCTTACCAATTTCATATTTTTCTAATTTGAATAATTTTTCCTTCTTATTTATTTTTAATGTTTAGGTTTGAATAGGAAAACAATAGAATATTAAATCAACGATACTAATATTTTAAAAACATGGATGTATTAATATTTAAAATTTATTTGATTACTAAGATAATTTTTATTTCACAATTCTTGTACATCTATGTTGAAATATTGAATGATTTTAGGGGGGATATCTGCCTATTTTCTTGGGGTTTCATTATTTTATTTTATATTAAATTTAATGTGTTTTTTAAATAATTTTTTTTGTATTTAATTATTTCCTACCATATGATAATAATTTTAATTTTTTTTATAATTTCACTTTCCATGAAATTATTAAGTTTAAATTATTTATTATATGAGTTCTTCTAATTTCATGTACTTGAACTATTTTGAGTAACCTCGATATGAATTCCGAAACTATGGTTTAACTTTCCAAACATTTTATCCCCTATCTTAGAAACATTATAGTTATATTTTATATATTCAATCCTATAATCCATTTATCAAGAGTATCAATAATTATGTCAAACTTTATCTTTCATTTAATCTTATTTGAAGTCTAGGAGCCAAGTATTCTGAGTATTATTTTGGCCATCATTAAAATAAATAGAGCCAAAAAAATATATTTTAAAATATATTTTTTCACTTAATCTCTTATAAAATTAGAAACCATGGTAAACTAATTAGGCAAAACACATTACAATCCATTTTTATCCATTTCTATCCAAGTATTATTACTTTTTATGTTATATTTTCAACTAAATGAAGGAGAGACAATGTGTTCAAGGAAATTATTTAGAAGAATTTCACTATTTCTGGTTTAGTGGAGGATAAATTACTTTTAATTATGGATAGTGGGATTACATGGTAATTTTCCATTATAATTTGGCTACCCTCTTAGACATCATAGAAATAATTCTAAAAAAATAAAATCTATATATAAAAAATATAATAAAAGAAAAATATAATAAAAAAATAGATAAAGGAGAATTTTTATTCATTTCCATTCATTTAATTAGCTATAAATCACATAAAAAATGCGAAAGGAGTGTTGTGAGTGTCATATTTAGAAGGTGAAGAGTGAGTATATTCATTATTTGACACATATTGAAATATAAATTTCATTTTATTTTAGAGATATAAACTCATCTTCCAAGATTTTATATTTCACATTTGAATCCGCCCAACCTTTGATCCCCAAAATTTTTTTTTATAATTACTATTTAGTAGCACTCTTGTCTCTTTCAGTGGATAACATTGAATCTTGTATTGAATTTAGAGGATCACATTCAGTCTAAGAATGATTAAAACATTAAATCACATGTTCTTTGAGTGATGAGTTGTGAATTTAATGTGAGTTAATTTATATAGAGTAATTAGAAGGATTAAATAGTTGAATTCATAATTGAGAGTAACCTAGGTAGTGATATTGGATTATAATTTTGTAAGGATACATTTTAATGGTGGATAAATAAGAGTTTTTTGTTTCATTATGTTATGTATGTAAACATAGAATGATGCATCATCTTCATGAATTATATGAAATTGAATTACAGGTAAATGGAATGAGTGTTTTGGGGAATTTAGAACTAAATTTTCATATTTGATTTCTAAATTTTAACTAAAATTTTACCCCATAATTAGTATTAAACCTAGAAAAACAATTCATTTTTTTCATTTTGGAATAATTTAAAATTTAATGCGATATTGGGTAAAATTTTGTTTTTAATGTTAATTTTTTTTTGTGATTTAAATCCCCAAGATTAAATTTTTTTTATTTTTTTTACTGATTTTCATTTGAAATTATGAGACAATGGATGATTTAAACTATTTTTTGTGGCTATATTATATTAAACAACTTATTTTTTTGTGTGAATCAGTCCCTTGACCAATCACTACATGATACTAAACCGGGAAATACAATTTTTTCCAAAATAATCTATCTAGGAACAAATACTATGACAAATTTAACTTTAACCCATGTATAACTAATGTAAATTCAACCACTATGTGATATTAAATCGATCCTCTCAATAATCGTGGAAGAGTAATCAGACCACACATCACTTTTGTTTGATTAAATATATCACTTTATAAATAATTACAATTTAAATGAAATCTATATCTAATTAATATTCATGATGAAAGTTTCACATAAGAAAAAACACAAGTAAAATCAATTCATGTCAGATTAATCACCCAGGAGCTAACCATTTTGTGCAATAATTTTAAACATGATGCCACATTGCATTAGATGAAACTTTTTTTGTGTGAGATTGAAATTAAAATCAAACAAATATAATTAGGGATCAACTGTTTATAAAAATCCATATTATTCCAATATAAATAAATTATATAATCTCCAAGTGAGATCCTATGTGTAATTAATCTGATAGTTGAAGTAAATAATGATCATGGTCATAATTTCTTATCAGGGAAGATTTAAAAGATGTTATCGCATAGAGAAATCATGCCCACAAATATTCTCTATAGAACTGATCCAAGGAAGAACATTATAAGAACTAAAACTCATTGGTAAATAGTGAATTGAGCCCTCTATTCCAATAAATATTCCCCTAATTCCTTTATGGATTCATTTATGGGCCTATTGAACACACTTCTAAATAGCATAATAATTTATAATTTTTTTTAATTTTAATATAGTTCATTTTTTTTATTTTTTAGGTATTATTATTCTATTATATTCTATGTTTCTATCCATTTTGATATGATCTAATGCCTCTATTCTTGAATAATGGTCAAATTGAGTTCTCTTAAAATAGGATTCTATGAACTTTTCTTATTTTTTTCAGTCATTGGTTTTTAATATTTTAAACTAATAATTCCAGAGGGTTTAGGGGATTTGGGTAGGTGATAGTGTCACTTACCCTTTATTCTTCTTCCCTTTTATTCCAATTAATCACAAATTAATCATAAATTCCCTCTATCATTATGGTGGTTGTCATGATGATATTTAATTTGTGTTGGAGCACACCAAGGATGTGAGTTTTGGATGCTCTCTATTAAGGAGGCCTTCATTCAATTTCCCATGGAATAGTTGAGTGTGTGGTATGATCAAATTGTTTACTGTTCATTATAAAATCACACTAAAGTGATAATGTGATGTATGTTTAGTGGTATTTAGTGATCATGTTAAATAAATCGGAGGTAATGAAGGTGTTCAATAGTGTCTTTATGTTGGGTGATTATTTTTGTTAAAACATGTGTTTGATTACTTTATTTTCATTTCATTTTTCATTTGTTTCCAATTTCACTTTAATTTTTATTCAATGATTTTATAATTAAAAAAATAAAACATAATAATAATAAGTGACAAAAACCTAATAACAATTAGTTTTTAGAAATTTTATTCATGAGATAGGTCATCCACTGGGATATACCATGGGATTAAAATCTATTTAAAGATGACCCTTTGATAAGGACCTTCTTTAGGTGCCTATGTAAGATTATGTCTCCCTGATGAAACCTATTTGGGGGGTATTTATTGTGTTTCATTTTTGGGATGATTGAAACTTCATTACCCTACATTATTACAAAACACAATAAAAATATTTAATAGGTTTTTGGTTTGATCCATTTTACATTGAATTAATATTTTTTCATTGAATAGGTATAATTAAGATATTATTATATTAACAAGAAAAATTACCCTATAAAATGAAAATTTTATTATTTCAAATATTTAGTATGACATATGTTTTATTTATATATTAATTATATATTAAAAATGCTGATAAATATGGATGAATCGTAACCCCACAAATAGTTTTATGATACTAAACAGATAATATGATACTCAATGACAACCAAAAAGCATATAATTATTTATATGGTTCAGAATAAAATCGAAAATACATGAATTTGATGAGATAAAGAGCAGTAATGGTAGTATGGGATCAAGTATATAACATTTATGATGCTGATATAAATGTAAAGTTAAATACATATTTTTAATATAAATATTTTGATGATTTGAAGATATACCATGATGTGAAAATTTATGAATTTATTATTACCCTTTTTAGGTTATTGGATTTATTCATTTACTTCATGATGAAACTAGCGATATGAAAATTATAAGGAAAATAAATATAGAACTTCCATATTTGTAGAATACAAAGGCGTCACTGCTTAAGGAAAATAATGTGGCCCATTTATCACATTATAATCTTAAAATTTGGTTGGTATTATATAATATGTTTTTGAAATTTTATGGATAATAAATTTATTTATCCAAGTATATGTATTTTAATGAAATATAGAATGTAAAACTCGATCATGATAAAGGATAAGAGTATGCAAGTGATGAATTTCTTTCACTAATGGACAATTAGTTCATATAATGGGATGGGTGATTTGAAGGGATGTATCTATTTGACTATTTCAAGTGTTGAATGGTTGTACACATAGTAGAAATGTGTCTTCATAGTTAATGTGAAGATGATTGTGATATGTATTAATTAAAAAATAAAAAATGAATTTTTACATTTGGATGGAATTTCAAATTTAAAAATACCCCTAGAAATATTTTTTTTGATAAAATAAATATGTGATAAAGAATGAAGTCTATGATGAATATTTTCTTGAAGAACGAGAAACTAAATTCATATCAAATGTAAAAGATTTAATTATGGAAATGATAAAACACGATCAACATGAAAAAAAGAATAATAGAAACCAGATGGTGTAGTAAATCTCAAATTTGATTTCAAGGAGAAATTGAGTAGATAAATATTCATAGAAAGAAAAATATAAATATTGTAAGACATTTGAATTTATCTTAAAATTATTTTTGAATAAATCAAATCAAAACTCAGTTGGATAGAAATGTTTGTGTATAATCAAAGTAATTTTAAAGAAAAATTTATAATTTTTTTTAATTCAGGGTGAAATTTGAGGAAAATGATAATGTGATCAATGACCGTAACACTTATATTGGAGAGAGATAGAATAATATTAAATAAATCAAGGAAGAATTGGTTACATTAATGATGAATTTTGGTGTCTAATTGAACTCTTGGGATTCAAATAAGAAGCTATAATTTAGAAATTTCTCATATGAATATGTAAAAGAGTGTGATAAAAGAGGTAAAATAAACCTTGGGAATTTATTGAATAATAAAAATTATAATATTATAGGAAATATTATATTTGGATATGATGTTTATTCATCAAATACATGAAAAAAATTATATAATGAATATATGAAAATAGGTTAGATGAAATTATTAAAAGTATAGTTTAGTGATACAAAAAAATGTAAAATATATTCAGATGTAATGAATATGTGGTGTGAATAGAGGAACATATTATCATATTTGCAGGGATAATAATGTGATTTATTGGGTTATATTATGAATTATTATAAAAAAATAAGTTATATATGAGGAAAAATATCCTCCAGTTGATATAAAATTCACAAGTGTATATCAATGATATCCTCCAATTCATATAAAAACATATTTCTATTCATTTATAGGGATTTCAATTCTAGGGCTTCCATTCTTATTACCAAAAATCTTAGAACATTGTAATTTTTAGGTTCATTTATAATAAATTGCAATATTTTTTTTCTTTGCCTTTTAATTTTCAATTCTATGGTGTTATTTCTACCTTGGTATAGTGATCTCATACATAAATTATTTAATAAAGGGATATCCTAGATCAACTAAGGGACAACACTATGAATTTATGAATATTATGTTCGGTCATTTAATATTTTTTACACTAAGATTTCAGGAGGGTTCAAGGGATTTTAGTATGTGATAGTGGCTCCTACCCTTCACTATTCTTATATCTTCTTCCACTTATTAACAAATAAATAATGAATTCCATTTATCATTATAATGGTTATCATGTTGGTTTTGAATGTGTGTAATAGCACACTATGGATGTGAGTACGAGATTCTCTTAGTTGGGGAGACCTTTATTCACCCATACATGGGAAATGTGAGTGTGTGGTGTTCTTAAAATATTTACAGTGCATTACACAATCAAAAAGATTGATTAATGGATGTGTGATTAATGATAAACCACACACATTGGGCGAGTGTAGGGTAAATAAACAGTAGGCAGTGAGAGTGTTCATAAGGGTCTTCTAAAGAAGTGATTCTTTCCTGCCAACAATATTTTCGTTTTGTTATGTTTAATTTCAATTTGATTTTTATTTAACTTCAATTTCATTTTATTTCAATGATTATATTTTAATATAATTCCACTAATAATAATAAGAGAACACAAACTAAGAAAAACGAGTGTTTGTTACAACTATTTGTGATAAAATTGAGGTTAGATGCTAGAATATATATTGGGATTAAATTCCACCTAATAATAACCCTTTGAAAAACCGAATAATCTAATTTGGCATCATTATCAGAGAGATAATCCTTTCACTAACTATATTTTCACATCTATTTATAGTTTTTTTATTAATTTTCTTACATTAAATATTTCTCTCTAAACTTGTGATAAAATTTACAGGGTATCCATTTGATAATAAAGGATATAAATTTATTTTCTAATTTTATTGATGTTTTTAAAATCATTAAGGAGGTAATTAGTAAAAACTTTGCCCAAAATTTACCATTAACCACTCCATCTTTATATAATATATTGGGGAATTAAATCATGGTAAAAAATATGTGAAACCAGTAGTGAACAATAATAAATGATATGATTAGTTCTATTATAATGTTGTACCCAATCAACATTAAAATCACAAAGACCCATACAATTATGCAAGAGAAGAACCAACACCATAGGATATTAAGAAGGAAATACCTAGTTTATTATTGTTTGGCCAATATTTCAAAGAATAGAAATTCAAAATATATGAACTGAAGGACAATATTTTAATGATAAACACCACACTCCATGTGTTTATAGAGCAAAGTTCACTGTTGTAATAAGAAAAATAAGAAAAGTGACTATAATATTTGTTTGAAATGACAATCAACATTTGGATAACTCACGTGAAAACCCTTCTCTATCACATATTTTGAAATTCTTCTAGATGAATTTTCTATACATAAAAATCTAAATTCAATGCACTCAAGTGAGTTAAACATTAATTAGATACCATTTCGTTTTATTTTTTATTTCATAAAATGCCACTTGACTATTTTATTGAATATTTTTGATTTTTCTAAGCCATATATGGCTCTCGAATGTGAATAAAATGAATATAAATCAATGATTTAAGATGTAATGGTGTTTCAATTTGATGAAAAAGAGCTTCTAGTAGTTCTACAGGTTAATAGAGAGCTACTATCCAACATAAATGATTGTAAAAATGAAAATTTTAATGCATTTTGTTTTAATGTTGTTCATATAGATATTTTAACTGATTTTCCATATGATTTTAATTTACATTTGGAACCTAATAAGTTATCCTTGGTTGTTGAAGAAGATACCACCCAAGAGGATCCATAAAAAGAATAAAACACCCTGAGAACCATGGTGAAGCTAATACATAATCCATGACATCATGAACACCTTATATATAATGATACATGTAATACAGAAGCACTCTAATTTTTATTTGCACAAATTTTTTATCTTTCATTTCATTTTGGGTATGGATCGAGACACTATATTTCTAGGGAACTCAAATAATAGTGTCCACTCTTAGACATTGGTAAAAATATCATGTGGTGGTTTATACCACGTAAACCAAACCCCCTAATGATTGGGGTTGAACTATAAAGTTTTATGTTACTAGATTTTCAAACAATATCACCCACTTGTAGAATGATCTAAGATTATCATTCCATACCACCATCATATTTTTTTTCATTGATTAATTTTTCATGTGTGTTTATTTTTATTTTGTAGGTTTTAAGAGGAAAATAATTGGATATTAAAACAATGATACCACTATTTAAGAAACATGGTTTCATTTATCTTTAATATTTATTTGAGAACTATAGAAATTATAGTTTCATAATTCTTGTGCTTTGATGAGTAAATTTTGAATGATTTTAGGGGGGAATATCATCATATTTTCAGGGGACTTCATTCTTTTATTTTATTCTAATTTCTAATGTTTTTTTGTAAAAAAAATTACTGTTTTCCTTTACTGATTTCTTACCTTGTGAAAATACATTAATTTCTTTATAATTTTACTCTCTTTAAATTATTATGTTTAAATTATTGATGTTTTGAGTTTTTTTATTTTCATATACTTTAACTAGTGTGAGTAACCTGTATATTAATTCCCAAAACATTATTTTAATGTCTAATTTTTTCATCCCCTATCAGAGAGACATTATAATTATATTTTATATATTCATTCCTATAATCCATTTCACAAGATTATCACGACTTCTCTAAAACGAGATATTTCATTGAATCATTTTTAATGTGTAGGAGTGAAGTGTTCCGAGTATTATTATTTCAATTGTTATATTAAAAATAGCCTAAAAATATTTTAAATGTTATATTTTCTTTTAATATCTTATAAAATTAGAAACCATGGACAACCTATTAGGTAAGACACATTACAATCCATTTTTATCCATTTCTATCCAACTCTTATTACATTTGATGTTATATTTTTCAACTAAATTAAGTGGAGAAAATGTATTTATGGAAATTATTTTGAAGAATTTCACCATTTTTAGTTTAGTGGAGGATACTTTACTTTTAGTTATGGATAGTGGGATTCCATGGTAATTTTATGTTAAAATTTTTCTACCCTCTTAGAAATCATTGAAACATTTCTACTGAAAATAAAATCTATATATATAAAAAAATAAAAGAATAATATATTAAAAAAAAGAGAGAGGATGATGTTTATTCATTGCCACTCATTGTTTTGGTTATGAATCACATAAAAACTATGGGAAAAGTGTGTTGTAAGTGTCACATTTAAAAGGATATGAGTGAGTATATTCATTATTTGACACTTATTGAAATATTAATTTTATTGTATTTTAGTGATATAAACCCATCTTCCCACCATTGAAATTTAAAATTTGAGTCCTTCCATCCCTCAATCCCCAAAACAGCTTTTTTGAAGTACTATTGAGTAGCACACTTATCTCTTTTGGTGGATAAATAAGTATCTTTCATTGACTTTAGTTGATCACATTTATTCTGAGAATGATTAAAATATTATTTCACAGGTTCTTTGAGTGATGAGGTGTGAAATTAATGTGAGGTCATTTATATAGTGCATTTGGAAGGATTAAATAGTTTAACACATAAGTGAGAGTACCCAAGGTGGAGATGTTTTATTACAATTTAGGAAGGATAAGTTTTAATGGTGGATAAATAAGTTTTTTTTGATTTATTAGTTTTTGTATATAAAACTATAATGATGCATCATCATTATGAGTTCATTGAAATTGAATTATAGGGAAATGTAATGAGTTTTTTGGATTAATGAGAACCAAATTTTCATTGTTTGTTTTCTAATTTTTAACTATAATTTTACCACAGAATTAAAATAAAATCTGCTGATACAATTAATTTTTTTTAATTTGGGAATAATTTAAAATTTAATGTGATGATTGATAAAATTGTGTTTTTAATGTTAGTTTGGTTGTGATTTAAATGACCAAGATGAATTTTATTTTCATTTTTAATGATTTTAAGTTGAAATAATGAGGCGATGGATGATTTAAAGTGTTTTTGTAATGCCCCGACCCCAGAATCCTAGTGACGGTGCATTATTTTAATACATTAGCATGATTACAAGGAATCAATTCCCGAAGGACCAATCAGTTTAATTGTCTTTGAAAATAGATTACATACATGAATGTTATATTACACATTCTAACATAAAACACAACATAAATAATCTTTTGAGAACGTTATTATTCCCGTATATTAACCATGCATATCAATCATAATACAGTTCTTGGAATCCTGGGAAAAAAAACATAAGAAAGGGGTTATCTCAGATACTTAGTAAGGGTAAGTAATTTAGCATATGATATAAACTTTTAAAGAAATATGTGTAAAAAAACAATAGCCTTTTAAACATAAACGAGAACATAATATTGAAAAAATAAATCAAACATTTCCATATTAACATGCACATGGATACTCAAATAGTCGAATAATGACATGTAATAACTAATTTCATAACGAGAAAATGCATAATTCCAGACCTCATAACCACATAGTCAAGGCCTCGTTCGAAGACTACAAATAACAATTTTGTCAAGGCCTTGGGTCGAGAGACTAATTTGTGTCATGAGACCTACTGATGCATCGAGGAGCTATAGCGGCCTCCACCCATCACTTACTATGTCCAATGCATTCCTAATTTGAAAAGGGTTAAACATAACATAAAATTTTTCATTAAAACTTGGATATGAGATGTTAATATTTTAACCATAAACAATGAATGGTATAAAAATATCACATCTACAGTCAAACATATCATAATACATTCAATACAATATAGAATATTGTATTATAATAATTTAACCTAAATCAAGAATAATATCTAGTAAAGGATTTTGATATATTTGAAATTATCATTAAAACTGTTTGGGAGAAATATCCTTTTTTTGTGAAATCATTTAAAATTCATAGTACATACTTACAGATAAACAATCTCAGATAATAATTAGATTGGGGAATTAACCCTTACCTTGTACATTTTTTTTTCGAGGGTATGTTTAACAAATTATATAATGACCATGGTATGTTATTAAATTACACCATAACTATATTAATTTTTATTATATCATATATGATTCATTTGTTAATTTATACTACCCATTTAATAATAATTTCCATGTCAATGTAACATTTCAGGTAATAATCAGTTTCTTTATCATACGTGTTTTAACTTGTTATTCTTGATCGTATCACTTAGATCATGATTTACATATTTACAGAATATAAAACACGATTTATATATTATATTTATTCAGAATAAAAATATTTATAATAGATTGATATATTAAATAGAAAACAACATTTATGGAGACGGTAGTCCGTACGTACGCATAAAAATTGTTTCCATTTCTATATTGTATTGAACGAAAGTATGTAAATGAGATATATGTAAATATATATATATATATATCATTCTATTATCATTATTATTTTATATATTACATACTTATTAATAATATATATTTTTAAAATCATCATTTAATGGTGAACGTGGAAATGAATCTCATCACGTCGTGGAAATGGTAAGCCGTACGTACGCACAAGCAATGATATAATACTATTGATGGTGAATTCATATGTAAATAGATGATATATTATATATAAATAATCATTATTATGTTATATTTTTTATTTACAACAATTATACTCATTATTAAACCCATCAAAATAATGAAGTGTTGAATAAAAAACTACACCACGATGTGGGGACAATAAGCCGGATGTATGCACATATGGTGACATTATCATTCATATGATAGATAGAATAATGAATATGGTTGTACCAAATTTATAATAAAATATAAGTATTTAGAAGGTAATAGAGTTATTAATTTATTATGGAAACAACAAATAAAGAGGAAGAAGAATAAGAAAAGAACCTTGAAAGAGGTGATGAAATAATTACCTCTTCTTCAGGTTCTTCCTTATGATTTTAACAAAATGGATCAATAGGTTGGATTTCTGATCAAATTAATTCCTCTAGGATGAATTAAGGTTAGTTAGGAGGAGATTTTAGTAGGGTTTGGATGATCCAAATGGCTTTGGTGGTGTGAATTTAAGAGAAGGGGAAGTACCCTTTTATAAGAGAGGTGAGGGGCACTTTAGGAAAAGCTTGAAATATTAATTTATTCTAAAATTATATCGAGATTTTAATAGAACCAAATGGAATTATTTAGATGCTAAGGTAGGGATGGGTCTAAATACTCTCAACCAACAGGATTTAGAAATGTTTAGGTCACCATATTAACCTTATCTTTTATATTGAACCCTTAGTTAAATAGTTTAACTTTCACCATGTCTTCTTGTATTATTATAATATATGGTTAATACACTTTCTATAAAATACCATTATAACAAAAAGTGGTTTATTAATGAAATATTTATAGTTATATCATTTCTTTTTCCAAACCATATATTTTTAGAGATATTATGTCATTTTATAATATAGTATTTTTTTTTAAAACTCATTTGTGTCAATTTTGAGACTATTTAGTATTTGGTTTTGGTAAAAGTCATAACAAGTTGATTACTTAGAAAAATTACATTAAATCAACCCTAAAATGTAATATTAACCAAGAAAATTCTTTTATGGAATAAAAAGTCTCAATTTACATTTAATTTGATATTTATAATATTCATTATTTTAATCATTCATTAATAAGGTAATTACTGCATCATCATTGTGTCGTAAATAAATATAATTATTTAACGTCTAAAAATTATAAATAAAATTCCCTGATTTTGGAATTCTTTTTAGATTTATAATTAATATTTATAGTCGAATACATCTTATGGGTAACCATATATTAAAAATCGTTTAGTTATTAAACTTTGAATTTAACACTTTTAACTCTATTTTAAATAAAATATAATAAATGTACTAATATAACTCAAATGGATCAGAAGGATCTTATTTTTGTCCTAAGGTTTATTTTGGTTGAAATAAATATATACAATATAATTGGGACAAGTTTTGGGGTAATTTTAAAATTATATTTACCTTTAATTACCTTATTAACTTTTAAGCGTGGTAAATAAAATTCAAAATTTACTATTGACCAAAAAATATTTCCGTCATATTGAACCACATTTTACATAGTTATGTCAATCATGTCTCTTATATTTTTTAAATTAAATTCAAAAAAGCAGTAAAACTATGTTTTATGCAAATTTGCAAATGTGCCTAGAACGTGGGAAAATGTGTCTAGAAGTTGGGTAAAAAGACGTTAAAATGGTTCAAAAAAATTATATTTAATTAATATTAATATAAAATAACTACAATGACTTAAATTTTACTAATATATGTATTATTTATATATTTTATGAAATAATTTTAATTAAAAATTAAGAAAAAGTCAGTTTTTTTGTACTATGCAGTATTTTTCACTGTTGATCAAAAATTGAATGTTTTTAGAAAAATAAAAAAAATTCACCCTAAGATAATTTTTATATTCCAAATTCAAAAATGATGTCTATTTTAACAAATTAAAAACATATAAGTTTCATTAATTAATTTAAAATTAATTCCTGTTGTCAAAACTAGAAAGTGAGTTTTTGAGAAGTAAAAACTATCCAAAGATTGATATGTGTTTATGTCCAATTTAAATGTAAAATTACTTCCAATGACCAACATTGGATTAAATGATAACAATATAAGCTAAATATCATTAATACCATTTAATTGTATAATTTAACACTATAAGTTATTCTTGTTAAAAAAGTGGTTTTTAATTAAAATTTAGTATTTTTCACTATTCATCAAAATATAAATGTTATCATAAAAACACCAAAAATTAATCCAAACTAAATTTTTATGATTAAATTATAAAGAAGAAGTTTATTTTGACAAATTTAATATATAAAAGTTTAAAATATTTTATTTAAAATGGCTTCTCCATTAAAAGGGTGTAAAATGGCATTTTTTGAAAAACACTTCTTTTATCTGAAAAATTGAATTCATTATTTTATTATGTAAAAAAACACATAATATGGATGTTAAAATTATATTGAGTATATAAAATTAAAATTGTAGTTAATAGTATTCATTACCACTTTTTAAACAGCTAGTTTGGTAAGTCATGGTGAACTCGAACTCGATGTTGCGGGTGGAACAAGCTATTGAATTACTTTAAAGAGATAACATATTTTGAAATCCTAGGGTGATACATTCTCCCCTCCTTCAATAAATTTCATCCTCACAATTTGATATTGTTCTTTTAAAATAAAATGTTAAAAATAGAAAATACCTTTGTGGAAAACCCACATCGAAAATTGGGCTAACAAAATTTAGACTTAATAAGAGGGAAAGGGAAATGAAAAAGTAACCATCAAATTAAGATTGAAAATAGGAGAACATAGGGGGAAATTAGAGACATATAATTAGAGGAAAATGTAAATATTTATAGGGAGTTATTGAGGTCAACAATCACATAAAATTGAACAATAAAAGGAAAAAGTGAAGGCCTCAAAGCCATAAATCTATGATCATATAAAATATCATTGTTTCAAAAAAACATAAGGTATTTAGATAACTCATTTTTTAGATATGTTATTTATTTTAAGAGGAGTGATTAATTTAATATTAAGATAAGAACATAAGAAAAAATACTTTATATTAGTACCTAGCATAATCATAATTTCATAATTTGGTTATGCTTCGATCTATTTTTATTTCATCCCATACACTACGAAATAAATGTTCAAAATGAATTTTTTTAATCCCAGAAACACACTTTATAAATCATAAGGCCAAAAAGTATTTCCTTGATCTTTTATATGATTACTAAAATAAAAAAATTTAGGTCAAATTCACTAATAAATTATACTTTAACATTATACAAAATATCAAGTGCTCAAGTTACTCTATTCTAACCTTTAGAATTATCCAAAATACTTGTGTCCTAACTCACAGTTAAAAATTTTATATGGGAGGTAATGAAAATGAAGACCTAATCTTTTCAACATAATAACATGTGTATACCTTCGTCATGTATTCTCTTAAAACATGATAACACATTTAACTACCATAAAAACATATTTGAATATATATTTACTTCCTTATTCCTTCATTAAAACACTGGATAATGGATATAATACTTAAATCCATAAATTTTATAGACTCCAACAATGATGTAATATACAAATCATTAATTAGTTTCAAGGTAGTCAAGAATATCCAATTTATCCAAATCAATCATATCTTATTAAAAAATTATTACCTCAGTTTCAGAACAACATTAATGTTTATCATTCCCTCAACCATGTATTTTCCCAAAAGATTAACTTGCTATTGAGTCACTTTTCATAGAACCATATAATTTCAAATACTCAATAAAATAGTACTGTAGTACAATCCTTAAATACTTACATAATTCCTATAACCAGTACAACATTGATACAACACTCCAATGACATACTTCTTCAATCCAGAAATAGTAATACATTAATTATTCCACGTAGACTGCAGTAACAGATTATGCTAGATCTTGATCTCGTTGATTCTTCTGTGCACTATTTCCTCGATGCTTAGGACCTTTTTTTTCATAAATTACCCATTTCAATATAGACGAAACACTGAATATTATTCTTTTATTTCTTCCCTTTTCATTATTTTTCTTAATGACCATTTTCTACACATTTATAACAAACTCATATTCCCTTCATGCATTTACCAAGGTGATTCATTCCACAGTTATGACATTTGGGAAAATCCTACTTTCCTTTATTCCATTTATCTATCTTCTTCCCTATTATCCCCTTCTTCTCTTTCCTCCCTTAAAATCTATAGGACTCATAGAATTCATTAAATAACTTATTAACACATGATATTATTTCGTTATATGATTCAAATATGTGGAAGACTATTTCCCATCAAAATGTTGGATTAAGAACATGAAAGATATGGTCCTTTTTACTCTTTGGATGATGCATATTGCTGGATTTATCATTCCTTTTACTGGGCCCCATTTCTAAATGAAAACATACACTAGGTTAGATCATATCAAAATATATAATCCAAAAACAATAAAAATTCTCAGCATTATTTGGATATTTTCACACATCTAGTCTCATAATCATAAAAATGGTTTATTTGATGACATATTTATTCATAAATCCTTCATAATGTGTTATAAAGAAAATCTGAATTATCCTAAGCAAATCCCTCAACAGTGTCAAACTAGGTGCGCAGTAAGGCCTGTTGTCATGTACCAGGATACCATAGGTCAAGACCTAAACTCCTTGTCAGAGTTTTCACTCCTAGGTGCATTTGATCCAAAACGACATCCACTTGTAGTGTATAGACATGGATTCTTTTCTTGGAAATCCAACATAATATATACATTACTAATTTTTTTGATGTTCTTCTAAAATAATCCTCAAAGTCTATTTTAGGGCAATGTTTCCCAATCAGAGTTTATCTAAATCTAGTTTCCAAGGTTATTTCTAAACATCCTCTAATACCAACTGTAATGCCCCCACACCAGAAGCCCTAAGCTGGTGCATTATTTTAATACATTGGCATGATTTCAAGGAATCAATTCTTGAAGCACCCGTAAGTTTAGTTGTACTAGAAAATAGATTACATAAATGAATGTTAAATTAAAGATTCTATCATTCAACAAAACATAAATAATCCTTTGAAAAATCCATTATTCTCCTAGCTTAAATCTATATATCAATCATAATACAATTATAAGAATTCTGGGAAGTAAAATATAAGAAAGGGGTGAGCTCAGATGCTCAGTAAGGTTAAATAATTTAGCAGAAGCTATAAACTTTTAAGGAAAGAGGTGAAATAAAAAACAATTGACTTTTAAATATAAACATGAACATAATAAGGAAAAAATAATCCAAAAATTTCCATACAAACATGCTCATGGATATTCTACTAGTTGAATAATCACATGTAATAACTATTTTCATAATGATAGAATGCATAATACTGGACATAATAACCAAATATTCAAGGACTCGTGCCAAGACTACAAATAAGAATTTTATCAAGGCCTTATGCTATGACACTAATTTTCCTCATGAGACCAACCCATGAATCAAGAAGCTATAGCAGTCTCCACCCATCACTTACTAAGTCCAATTCATTCCTCATATTAAAAGGGTGAAACATAACATTAAAATTCATTTTAAAACTGGCATACAAAATGTTAATACATTAACCATAAACCATGAATGGAATAAAAATATCACATGCACAGTCTACCATATCATAAATAATTCAATATAATATAGAAGACTGTTTTACAATAAAACAACGCCAATCAAGAATAATTTATTATAAAAGATGTTGACATAGATGAAAATGATCAGTAAAACTCATTATGAGAAAGAACTATTTTTTGGTGAAATCATTTAAAATTGACACATTTATAAATGAAATAATTTAAAAGATATGTTTGAATCATAGTTTCCTACAACACTTTGAAACTTTTGAATGTAATTAGCATTTTAAACCATTCATGTCCTTATAAATAAATCCTTAAAAACATTTTCAAAACATGGAAATTAATTAGAAAGGTTTAGAAGAATAAATATTTAAAACATTTAAAATGATGTTTTAGTTAAAGAGAGCCTTAAATAGAATCCATTTGAAAATGATTATATGAAACATTGGCATGGATGATAAATATGTCCCAGTATATACTTACACATAAACAATCTCAGATAATAATGAGATTGAGGAATTAACCCTTACCTTGTACTTTCCTTTGCTCGAGGGTATGTTCAACCTCTTATATAATGACTATAGTATGTTACTAAATTACAGAAGAAAAATATTAATATTTATGATATCATATATGATTCATTTATTACTTTATACTACCCATTATGTAATAATTTCCATGTAAAAGAAACATTTCAGGTAATAATCACTTTCTTTATCGTACATGTTTTAACTTGTAATTATTTGTCGTATCCCTTAGATCATGATATAAATACATACAGAATATAAAAAAGGATTTTTATATCATATATACTCAGAATATAAATATGTATAACATATAGACATATGAAATGGAAAAAACCATTTATGGAGACGGTAGGCCGTACGTATACATAAACGTAGTTTCCGTTTTCATATCGTATTGAATGGAACTAATTTAATGTGATATATGTAATTACGTATATATATATACATATATATATTTCCAGTAGACTTATTATGTTTCATATTACATATTTATTAATAATATATATTTTTATAATGATTGGTGAATGGTGAACGTGGAAATGAATCTCATCGCATTGTGGAGACTGTAAGCCATAAGTACGCACGAGCGATGATATCATTCTACTTTTGGTATAATAAAATGTAATTGGGTGGTATAATATATTTAAATAATAATTTAAATGTTATATTTATTATTTAAATCAACTATACTCATTATTTTATCCATCAAAATATTGATGTGTTGAATAACAAAATACACCACGACATAGAGACGATAAGCCGTACGTACGCACGTATGGTGACTTTGTCATTCATATAATGGATAGAATAATGAAAAATATTATACAATATGTATAAAAATATCTATGTATGTAGAAGGTACTTTATTTATTATTTTATTATGGAAACAACAAAGAAAGAGGAAGTGGAAGATGAAAAGAACATTGAAAGAGGTGTTGAAATAATTACCTCTTCTTCGGGTTATTCCTTTTGATTTGAACAAAAGGGCTTCGTTGGTTTTATTTCTGATCAATTTAAGGCCTCTAGGATGAATTTAGGGTAGTTAGGAGGATATTTTATTTGGATTTGGCTGAGACAAATGGAATTGGTGTTGTGAATTTAAGAGAATAGGATGTACCTATTTATTTGAGAGGTGAGGGGCACTTTACGAAAATCTTGAAATTTTAATTTATTCTAAAAATATTCTCATTTCCAAATGGATTTATTTCATGGATATGGTGGGGATTGGTCGAAATACTCTCAAACATTAGGTTTTGGAAAATATTAGGTCACCATATTAACCTTATCTTTTAGATTTAACCCTTAGATAAATAATTTAACTTTTACCATGGCTTCTTGTATTATTATAGTAAATGTTTAATAAACGTACAATAAAATTCCAGGAGAACCTCATGTGATTCATTAATGACATATCTATCTTTATATAAGTCCTTTTTACGAGCCTTATATTTTTATACATATTATATCATTTAATTATATAGTATTTGTTTTCAAAAATTCATTTATGTCAATTTTGACACTATTTAGTATTTGGTTTTTGTGAAAGTCATAAAATGTTTATTAGTTCAAAAAAATACATTAAATAAACACTAACATGCTATATTCACCAAAAAAATTCGTTTATGGAATAAATATTCTCAATTTACATATATTATGATATTTAAAATATTTATTATTTTAATTTATCATTAATAAGGTAATTACTGCATCATCATTGTGTCATAAATAAATTTAATTATTTAATTTCTAAAAATAATAAATAAAATACCATGATTTATGAATTCTTTTTATCCTTTAAATTAATATTTATAGTTGAATTTATCTTATGTGTAACGTTATATTAAAAAAATTTTAGTTATTAAACTTTGAATTTAACACTTTTAACTATTCTTTAAATAAAATATAATAAATGTCATAATCTAACCCAAATAAATCAAATGAATATTATTTTATTCCTAAGTTTTATTTTCGTTTAAATAAACTTATCCAATATAATTATGACATGTTTTGGGGTAATTTTAATATTATTTTTACCTTTAATAACCTTATTTACTTTTAACCGTGGAAAATAAAATTCAAAAGTTACTATTCACCAAAAATAATTTTCATCATATTGAACCACATTTTATTTAATGATTTCAACTGTGTCTCTAGTATTATTCAAATTCAATTCATAGAAGCTGTAAAAGTACATTTTATGCAAATTTGTAAATGTGCCTAGAAGGTGGGTAAATGTGCCTAGAAGGTGGGTAAAAGTGAGTTAAAATGGTTCAATAAAATTATATATATATAATATTATTATAAAATGAATTAAATGACTTAAATTTTACTAATATATTTATTAAGAATATATTTTTAGATAAATTTTTAATTAAAATTTTTGAAAAAATTGGTTTTTATGTATTATGCAGTATATTTCACTATTCATCAAAAATTGAATGTTTTTAGAAAAAATAACAAAAATTCACCCTATGATAATTTTGATATTAGAAATTAAAAAATAATTTCTATTTTACCAAATTAAAAACATAAAAGTAGAATTAATTAATTTAAATTTAATTTCTATTGCCAAAACCAGACAGTTGAGTTTTGAGAAGTAAAAACTATTAAAAGATTGATATATGTTTATATCCAATTTAAATGTAAAATTAATTCCAATGATCAAAATTAGATTAAAAGATAAAAATATAAACTAATTATACTTATAAACCATTCAAAATTTTAATTTAACACTATAAATTATTTTTATTAATTTTTTTTTCAATTAAAATTTAGTATTTTTCACTATTCATCAAATTATGAAAGTTATCAGAAAAACACCAAAAATTTATCCAAACTAAATTTCATTGTCCCTTTTCTAAAGAATAATTTTATTTTTTCAAATTTAATATATAAAAGTGTTAAATATTTGATTTAAAAAGGGTTCTCCATTAAAAGGCTATAAAATTTCATTTTTTCTAAAAAACACTTCTTTTATCTGAAAAATTGAATTTGTTTTTATATAATGTCAAAAAAACACATAATATGAATGTTAAAATTATTTGGAGTATATAAATTTCAAATTGTAGTTAATATGATTCATAACCTCTTTTGAAATGGCTAGTTTGGTAAGTCATCGTGCGCTCTAACTCGGTGTTGCGTGTGGCAGAATCTATTTAATTACTTTAAAGAGATAACGTATTATGAAATCCTGGGTTGTTACAGTTTTTCTGTGGCTATGTAGTAATAAAAAACATATTTTTTTGTGTGGATTAGTCCCTTGACCAATCACTATATGAGATAAAACCAATATATACAATGTTGTGAAAATTAAACTATCTAGGAACAAATATTGTGATGGATTTAACATTCACCCATGTATGTCTAATGCAAATTCCAACCACTATGTGATATTAAATCGATCCTATCAATACTCTTGTATGAGTAATTGGGCCACACATCACTCTTGTTAGATTAAATATGGGATTTTATAGATCATTCTGAATTAAATGAAATTTATATCATATTAATAGTCATGATCCAAGATTCACATAAGATAAAAACCAAGTAAAATCCACTCATGTTAGATAAATCACCCAGGATCTTAGCACTGTGTGAGATAAATTTCATCTTGGTGCCCCATTGCATCAGATGAAATTCTTATTATGTGAGATTGAAATTAAAATTACAAAAAGATAATTTGGGATCAACTGTTTTGAAAAATATATATTCTTCCAATATACATAAATTATAGAATCTCCATGTGAGATCCCATGTGGAATTCTTCTGATATTTTAAGTAATCAATGATCATGGTCATATTTTCCAATCAGGGAATATTTAAAATATGTTCTCACATAGAAAAATCGGGCACCTCAACCATTCCCTATAGAAGTGATCTTTGGAAGATCATCATAAGAACTAAAATTCATTGGTAAATAGTGAAGTGAGACCTCGATTCCAATAATGTTTTCCCTAATTCCTTTTAAGGATTCAATTATGGTCCTTTTTTCCATGATTCAAATTATCATAAGACTTTATAATTTTTTTGTTTACTTTAAATAAAGTTAATTTTTATTATTCATTAGGTTTTATTTTTCAATTATATTCTATGATTTCATCCATTGTGATATGATCTCATACCTCTATTCTTTAATAGAGGTAAAATTGAGTTCACTAATAGTCTGATTCTGTGAATTTATCTTGTTTTTTAGTCATTGCTTATTAATTTTTTAAACTACGAATTCAAGAGGGTTCAAGGGAGTTGGGTAGGTTATAGTGTTGCTTCCCATTTATTCTACTTCTGTTTTATTACACCTTATCACAAATTAATCATACATTACCTCTATTATTATGGTGGTTTTCATGATGATCTTTAATGGGTGTGGTAGCAGACCAAGGAGGTGAGTTTGAGATTCTCTCTATCAAGGACGCCTTCATTAAATTTCCCATGTAAGAGGTGTGTGTGGTATGATCAAATGGTTTAAAGTACATTACATAATCACACTAAAGAGATAATGTGATGTAAATTTGATAGTATGTAGTGAGCATGTTAAATAAATAGGAGTTAGTGAGGGTGTTCAATTGTGTCATCCTTTGGGGTTATTATTTTTATTAACACATGTCCTTCTTTCCTTCATTTTAAATTCATTTTGTGTTTTGTTCAAAATTCACTTTAATTTTTATTCAACAATTTAATTATTAAAAAAATTATAAATAATAATAAGTGACAGAAAACCAAGAAAAATGTTTTATTATAAATCCTATTAGGTCATCCACTTGGCTATACCTTGGGATTAAAATATATTTTAAGAGGATCCTTTGACAAGGTCCTTAATTAGGTTCCAATGTAAGATTATGTTTCCAACATGAAAAATATTTGGGGTTATTTATAGTGTTACATATGAGGGATGATCAAAACTCTATTATATAACATTCCTACAAATCGCAATGAAAATATTTAATTGGTTTTTTATTTGATCAATTTAACAAAGAATTAATATTTTTTCATTGAAAAGTTAAGACTAAGATATGATTATCTTAATAATATAAATTACCCTATGAAATGAAAATGTTATTATTTTCAATATTTAGTATGATATATGTTTTATTTATAAATTAATTATCTGTAAAAAAAAGAAAAATATGAATGAATCATAACCCCACAAATATATTTTTTATCTAAATAGATAATATGATATTCAATGAAAATTAAAAAAGCTCAAAATTCATTATATGGTCCAGAATAAAATTGAAAATACATGAATTTGATGAGATAAACAACCATCATCGTAGTATGTGATCATGTATATAATGTTAATGGGGATAATATAAATGAAAAGTTAAATTCATATTTTTTATATAATAAGATTGATGATTTGAAGATATAAAATGATGATGGCATTGATTAATTTATAATTACCCTTTTGAAGTTATTTCATTTTTTCATGTACTTCATGATGAAACTATGGATATGAGAATTAAATGGAAAGTAAATATAGAACTTCCAACTTTGTACAATCTAATGGTCTTAGTGCTTAAGGAAAATATAGTGGCCCATCTATCACATTATAATCCTCAAATCAGGTTTGTATTAAATAATATGTGTATGAATTTAATGAATAAAGAATTTATTTATCCAAGGATATGTATTTTAATGAAATATATAATGTCAAAATTGATCATGATAAAGGATAAGAGTATGTGAGTGATGAATTTCTCTCACTAATGGACAATTAGTTCATACAATGGGAAGGGATATTTGAAGGGATGTTTCAATTTTATTATTTCAAGTGTTAATGGTTGGACACATAGTAGAAATGTGTCTTCTTAGTTAAAATGTATATGATTATGAGATGGATTAATCATAAAATAAAAATTTAATTTTTTCCTTTTTATGGAATAACAAATTTAAAAATAAATCTCGAAATAAATTTTTATAAAAGAAAATTTTGACAAAGAAAGAAGTCAATGATGAATATTTTCCCAAAGAAATAGAAACTAAATTCATATCAAATATAAAATATTTAATTATGGAATAGTATAAAAGTATCAACATAAAAATATAGAACCAGATCAACCAGACGGAGCAGCTGATCTCAAATTTGATTTCAAGTGGAAATTGAGGAGATAAATAATCATAGGAATAAAAATATTAATATTGGAAGACATTTTAATTAATATTAAAATTATTTTGACCAACTAAAATCCAAAATCATTGGGCTAGAAATGTTTCTGTATAATCAAAGTACTTTATAAGAAAAATATATAAATGTTTTTAATTAATGTTCAAATTTGAGGGAAAAAATTTTTGATAAAAGACCATAACACTTGCATTGGAGAGTAAGAGAATAATATTAAATATATAAAGGAAGAATTATATACATTACTGATGAATCTTGAAGTCTAATTTACCTCTTGAGATTAAAAAAATAATATATTATTATTAAATTTCTCATATGAATATGTCAAAGAGTTTAATACAAGAGTTAAAATGAATATTGGGAATTTATTAAATAATAAAAATTATAATATAATGGGAAATATCATATTTGGATATATAGTTTATTCATCCAATACATGATAAAAAAATTATATGATGAATATATGAAAATAGGTTAGATGAAATTAATAATAGTTTAGTTTTAGTGTTAAACAAAAATCTAAAATATATTCATATGTAATGAACATGTGGTGTGAATAGAGTAACATATTATCATTTTTGTAGTGATATTTATGTGATTTATTTGGTCACATTATGAATTATTAGAACAAAAAAAGAAGTTATCTATGAGGAAAGGAATATATAAGCAAAGAACAAAGGGTTATAATATATTCTACACAATAAATAATAAACTATTTTTATGGGCATTGTTTTCAAAACTCTAACCTTATTCATAAATTCTTAAAATTATAGTCCTAGGAGGATTTATAATAGAGGATCTAGAAGAAATCAGTGGAAATTTATTAATACCATTCCATTAGAGGGGAAATTATATTCATTTTAGGAAGGGAATGCGTATCTTTATTCACATTCTTAAAATAATTCAGAGAGGCTCAATCATAGATAAAATAATTATAGAATCTCTATTAAGGAAAATAATAAGAATTTAATGTCTATCTTTTCCAAAATTACACTCAACGGGTGTAGGAAAAACAATACATCGATTCATGACAGTGGATGTTCATCAAACATGATTGTAAATGCCAGTTTTTTTAGAACATGAAGATTTGTAGTGATGGTACCATTATACTCTGAACTAGTAGAGCATTAAAGATTCAAGGTAGCAATTAAATGAGGACAATATTCCAACCCAAAATTCGTATAGGTAAATAGACTATTGATGCATGCATTAGAGGGAAGGTTATTTACAACCAAATATAAGAAAAATATGAATGGAACTCTACATTAACTTAATTATTTTATACTAATGTGGGTGGTCTAATGAATCATATTATAAAAAATGTAGGAAACGTATTTGGTATTATTTTTATAATATTATAGTAATATAACATGTATATTTTTTGTTAATATTTAGAAATTGGTGATAGAATCAATCTAAACCACATGAGGCATGTTAAAAAAATCAAAATGATGACAAAAATATTATTATCAAATAATGATATAGAGTATACCTCTATTGATTTGAATAATTATATTTAAAATCATAGAATCAAACATGAACTTTATTCGGTGAGAAATCCATAATAAAACTAGGTTATTCAATGTAGAAACCTCATGGTTAAAAATATGTAAATCACATACTCGTTGAGAGTGGTATCTCAATGAAATATTTGAATAATACTAGACATGTAGTTGTATGTACTTAACCTAGTTATTTTTATGTCTTTAAGATAATATGAAACTTCATTATATATGTATTGGTGTAAATAAAACTTTAATAAATATATATTATATTGATGTAAGTACTACATTTATAAAAAAATATGGTACTTAAAGTAAATACAGTGATTTAATAGATAAAGGTGTGTTTTTTGGATATTCAACCAAGAGTAAATCATTAGTGTTCATTCACAAGAGGCACAAAAAAATTTATGAAATTTAAGATGTCTATGTATTGAAGAAAAATAAGGGAATAAATTTAAAAATACAAATTCAAAAGAAACATATAAAGAAGAGGATGATCATGAAATAATTTTTAGACAACATCAATGTTTATCACATGAGGAAAAATTTTATATTGAAATAAAAGAACAAAAAATATATTATGTGAGAAAATACTATACCTAAAGGAATAGAGGACGGATGGAATTGATGACTGAAATATCCTTAGTGGAAAACATTATCCAATTAAAACTCAATTAATGATTGCCGTGTATAATATTTTGTTATCACATGTTAAATATATATCCTTTTTATATAAAATAAAGGATGATTTATGTATTAAATCCGTGAATAATTAATTTTCCCAAATAAAAAATAATTAATCTCAGAGAAAAATAATCAAAACATTATTTAAATGAAATTAGTATACAAAAAAACATAATGGGCATGAGAATGTGATCCAAAATAAATTAAGGAATAAAAAACCAACATGATACGAATGAAATTATATACCAAAATATATTATATTTTTTATTGAATGGATATATAAAATTCAATAGTAGGATGGACCCTAACTCTCTGGGTCCCCCCTCTCATTCCGCGCTAGGGTGTCTTCCCAGCGCCACCGCCTATGGTCCCTCCCTGTCATCGCCCCCACTTCATGAAGGTCCTTCTCCGACATTAATACTCTTCTCTCTTTCTCATTCCCCTACTCTTCTCCTGACCTCATTTCTCCTGGGGAGTGCTCTCTCTCGGCGATTATGGTTTCTCATCCTCCCACCTCCTTCCTCTGTGCAGCGACGCTCCTCTTTACCCCTACCTTTTTACCAATTCCACTACGTCATCCTTCTCTTCTCGTGGAGTGCGGGATCCCTTCATTTTTATTCCCCTTTTTTCTTGTTTTTATTGGGTCGTGGCCCGTTATCCCGCATCCGCCTCTCTTTCCGTCTTCCTTGTCATGAAAGGCCCTATCATGGATGAACTTGAAGGGTCATCAACGACTTGGGTCTTTGAAGGAGCATGCTTTCTTGGGTTCTTCTAGCTTCATTCAAATTCATGGGTGTTCTGTCCTCTTTTACGTTGTTTTTTGACATTTAATTTCCTTTTTAACTGTTTCTTCAAAGTGGAAAAAGTTTCAGTGCTTATGGTGATGGAGATGAGTCTAATGTTGCATCCCACTGCTAAGGCTTCTCAACCTCAAACTCTGATCTAACCTCCTAGTTTTTCATCCTAAGGTAGGTCGTCCTAGAGGAATGGTTAATCTGAAGGATTTGGGATTTTGCGGTTTGTGTGGTATCTGGCATTCTAGGAGGCGCAACCTTGAGTCGGTGTTAGTGTTGGTCCTAGATTTTGGATTTGGTCCAAGATTTGGTGTTTATGCAATGGTTATCCCTATTGAATGGGTTCTCGAAAGCTTTTTTATTTCTCCACTATGGCCACAAAAGTTTCTAGTTGATGTGGTTCCTTACAAATTTTTATTTTTCTATGTTCTAATGAATCTTCATAGTGATTTGAATGATCCTCAGTCGGGTCCTCTCGAGTGCTGCGATGGGTGATGATGATGTGGATTGTTGATTTAGTGCATCAAGGTGTGTACCACAAGGGGCATACTATCCATGGTAATGATGACTCTTCTTTCTTTTGACATTTGAAATTGTGGATTGGTTGTTGTTTCCCAGTTGTGTTCTTTTTTGTGTTTTTTGAATTTGTATCCAGTAATTTGTGAGCTTCCCAACAATCCAAAAATAGGTTTATTGAGAAAATGAAAAAAAGGATTTGGAGGATATATTCTATTCAATAGAATATATATTCAGTTTTCATTCTCACCAGTGTTGAGACTTTACTCAATTTGGTGGAAATTAAATGAGGATTCAAGGTATATCAAATTGGTGTAATGTATGTATTTTTAGATAGAGTACACAAAGAGGAGGTTTACATTGAACAATCAGTATATTTTTAAGTTTTTGATAATGGAATCAAGGTTTTAAATCTGAAGAATTGATTTTATGGATTAATAAAACACCAAAAAATTTGAATGATATTATATATTTACATTTTATGAAATTTGAGCATAAAATTTAAGGTGTTCACTATAACAACTATATAAAAATATTGAATGAAAATAGGAAATTTTATTCATTTAGTATTATTATATCATATTTGGTGGTAATAAGAAGTACTTGGTAATGGAATTTTCAAGCATGGTATGATAAAATTTTGAATTTTTTTTATAATAGAACTCAAATATTTTCTTAGGCTCCAAGTAAATCAAATATTCAATTCACTTTTACTTATCAAGACAAATGTACATGATTTTCTTTAAAAAAATTAATATTTATATTTGAAAAAAAAATTCTTCTCAAATAATTAATTGAATTAAACATAGAAAAATGAAAATAGAAATGAAATTATTCCTATATTTATTTTGATAATGGTTAAATTTTATATATATTTGTGGAAAATAGGTTAGAGATTGTTTATTAATCATTTTTGGAAACTCTATTTCAATTATTCTGAACGAGGAGCACCCTATGGATGTAAATTGAGTCCTGGGATATGTGCATTAAATAGTAGATTATGGTTTGGTCTATAAAGAAATAAAAAATGAGACTTAAGGAATTATTCATATGGGGATATGGATGGAGATATTTTTAATTAAAAATAAACAAGTGTATGTATCTTTTTCATTAGTGTTATGTTTTTTATCTTGATTAGAAAAAATCAAGAATTTACTTCTATTATCATCGATGAATTGAAGTATATTTTCTAAATAAATTAGCATATTCAATTTATTTCAATGAAAAAAATAGAAAGAAGTATTTTATGAATTCAATATTTCCCTAGATATATTTTATAAACCATGTATGATTTTTCATATAAAAAATTAGGTGTAACACTCATGTATAAATACTATAGAAATAAAGTAGAACCTTTTCAAATAAAATGTTGAACATAAATTTATCAATTTAGAGAATACTAGAAAAAATCAATCTATGGTAGGAATTTTTTAATCCAATTTGGCGACAGTTGTATTAATTAAATATTGGTGGAATCTTGAAGTTTAACCAACTTCTAATTATATAAGAGGAATGTTGTATCTTATCTTCGAATTTTTATTTAGTATATAATAAGTATTCTCAGTAATGATATGATTAAGCCCATTGAGGTTTATTTAAAGAGTCTGTGAAATCATTAAATATCATAAAATCATGGATGTGGATAACAAGAGGAAGTAGATCTTATTTTATTATTATATTAAATATGAATAATCTATCAATGAGTGCTATATTTTTTATAAGAATAAGGTGGAGATAATATTTATAGGGTTATAATGAATAAGGGATTATGAAATTGGAATCTTATTAAACTAGTGGTTTAGAAAGCTAAAAGTTAATGGTAAGGATATAAATATTTCAATAATTATTGTTTTTATATTGAGCATAACACATATATAGGTAGAGAAATAATTGAGACTTCTAATTTCTAGTTTTTAAGGATTTAATAATAATTTCCAATAATATAGTTGGGATTATGAGATATTAGTAATTGACCTTTGTATTCCCATCAAACCTAAAGGGGACGAATTTTGGAACCTAGGTATATGGAAATCCATGCATGAGATATATGTCATTAGAAGTGGTTGTTTTTTTTAAATTCTATAGGTTATTTGATTAAATATGTATATGGTGTAGTCAAGATAAGGCTTGGAGAAGTTATGAGGAGGTTTTGGTGTTGAATATTTGATGAAATGAGAAAAAATGATATAATTAATTTGGTAACACCATTTTTATGTTTAGGGAATTTTATTTGATGTATAATGTAATATTTCCTCATTAAGAGTAATTATTATGTCATGATTCATGTCATCTAAGGTTTAAATCTTGATAATTAGTACACGGAGTACTTTTAAACATAAGTGTTATACCACTTTGAAGAAGTCCTAATGAGGAAGGAGTATGAGCTTTTGATAATAACATGAGTATCATGATAAAGTGGAACATCAAGATTTTTGTGTAAGGAATTATTTTAGATTAAGTGTGTGAGACAAATGTAAGAACCCACATTGTTATAGATTAGTGGAGTTTAAAATATTTGAACATCAATAAATAAAAGTAAAGGTGTGTTTTTTGTATTTTAAATTAAAAATAAATTTCTAGCGATGAGGATATACCTATAAGTTTTTTTATAAATGTTTATGTCAGAATCATATTGTGTGAAACCCATTTTCCGAAAAAAGTTACTAAATAAATTAAAAGTGATATTCCATATTAAATTTTCTAATTATGGTTGGAGATGGTGGATTGATAATGATCAATGTATAGTAGCCCATAATTTAAGTAGACCATGTGATTTTATTTGGAATATATGACCAAATTTTACTTTTTGGTCACTCATCTTAGAGGTAGGGATAAATATTTAAAAGACATGCATATGAGTAAATATTTTTAAGTATATGATTATTTTGGATGATATGTAAGGTTATTATTTTTAGAATATTTTTAAAGGAATTTTATAAATTACTTTTAATTAATACCTAATAGTAACTCTATAGAATTTCCCTAAGTGCTAACTATTTATTGGAATTAGGAGTTGATGCTGTGAAAATCATCGACCATGTGAATAGATTTCCATGAAGATTGAATAAGGTGAAATTTATCTCTTAATGTTCAGAAGGTAGTGATGATTGGTTGTACTAGGTAAACATTACTATATTCATGGTGTCTCAATTATATTAAGTGACTCATGACTGATTATCATTGTAATTATTTCTTGTGACCTTGAAAAAACTGAATCAAAATTCCCCCTATAGAGTAGGATAATATCTACACTATGATAAATTATTTTTTATTCTTAAGTATTTGTATGTTTCAATCATTTTATTATAGATGTTATTTTTTTGGATTCATTCAGTAGGTGTGTTTTTTGGTGTGGTGACATAGATGTGACATGTATTCTATGGTCTAGATATTGTAGAATGGGTCTACTCCACTTCATTGTTTTCACTTTTATGTTCTGAAGGGTATTTTCATAGTGGTTAAATGTTATGGAATCAAAACATAAAAGATGTATCTAAAATAAATTTTGTGTGTTTTGGATGGTCATACATTGTAATATGTGTTTCATATCTTCTTTTAGTAGCATCATTCTTCCTTCATCATTGTATAAGAATTTTGGTATGTGTTCCCTTATACATCATGTGTTTTATATAATTTAGTGGGGTTCATTGATTTCTAGAGGATTGTTTTTGGATGAGGGTAAGGTGCATGTGGAGAAGTTTCCAGACATAAATGTTAGATTTTGGGAAATAAATTTAGAGGATTTTATTGAATAGATGGATATTAATCTAACATTGATGGGTACGAAGTCAGAAGTGATGAAAAATGGGAAATGGGAAATAATGGATAAGAAATCAGTAGGTATGATTTATATTCCATTATATTCAAACATGAATTATAAATTTTGATAGGTGAAGACTACTTCATAAATTTTGAAATCCATTTCTATTATGTATACGAATCATATAATGATGAAAAATGAGTTGTTAATAGAAAAATTATAGATATGATGATTCTCAAAGGGAAGCGTGTGATTGATCACATTAAATAATTCAACACGATAAATATCATGTAGAAATCAGTGAAGGTGAACATTAGTGATCTAGAGTGGGAATTTTTGATACTCTAATAAATCTCATATTCATGGAATGTCACAATCAATAACGTGTGTAACTCAAGAAGAAATGATGAATTGTTGTTTTAGAATGTTAGAAACCAAATATAGAATGGCTAAATTCACCATAATATTATCTTTTTATCTTATAAAAATGATTATATCCTTGAAGGACGGGGGTCTTCCAAAACATGGAAAATTTATAAGGAAGTTAAATAATGGAAGAGTCAAATTAAGAGTATATCACACTACTACAAATACGGCCTTTATCAGCGCTAAAAATGGCCTTTATCAGCGCTAGAAAAAGCGCTGATAAATCCAGAGAAGATAAAGGGGTGGTCCTCTTTATCAGCGCTCCGAAAATTGCTGATAATGACCCCTTTTATCAGTGCTAAAAAAAGTGCTGATAAAAGGGGTGTTTTATGAGCGCTAAAAAAAGAAATGATAAAAGTACCCCTTTATCATGGATTTTTTTAGCACTGATAAAGGGGTCCTATATTAGCGCTTTCGTTTTAGCGCTGATAAAAGTTAAAAAAATTAAAAAAAAGTTAAAAAAATTAAAAAAAATTAAAAAAAATTAAAAAAAAATTAAAAAATACTGCCAATCAGGGGGCTTTTATAGCGCTTGAGGCCCCTTTTACAGCACTTTTCTTCTCCTATACAGCACCCCACGCACCCCCTTGACCCTTTAACAGTGCTTACTGCTATATTCCCCCATGCGTGCGTGCCCCTGCCTCCCCCAGGATTTGAACTCGAGACCTCCCCCCTGCGCGCCTAAGCCTTTACCACTACTCTATTTTGATTTGTCTTCCAATTCATTATATATATATATAGTTATATTTATTCGTATAGTAATATATATTTATATTAATATATATATAGTTATATTATAATATATATATATATATATAGAGTTATATTAATATATATATAGTTATATTAATATATATATATAGTTATATTTATTAGTATAGTAATATATAGTTATATTAACATATATATAGTTATATTAACATATATATAGTTATATTAATATATATATAGTTATATTAATATATATACAGTGATATTAATATATATATTTATAGTGATATTAATATATATATTTATAGTAATACTAATATATATATATGTAGTTATATTAATATATATATATATATAGCTATTAGATTAATATATATATAGTTATTAGATTAATATATATATAGCTAGATTAATATATATATATAGTTAGATTAATATATAGGCATATAAATATTCATATATTTTTATTTTAAATAAAATCGATTTTAGTTATTATTTAGATAAAGCTATTATATTTTATATGTAAATATATTTTATTATTTATATTTATAATTAAATTTTTAGGTGTGAATATATAAAAAATATGTATATATTTTTATATATTTGATTATAAACAGCAGTTCATTATAAAAAAAGATAAAATTTCAAAGAAATAATATCAATATGAATGTAATACCTTGGAATAAATTTAGTCCCCACCAAAAAAAGCCAATAATACCCCCTCAAACGAGGCTGAAAACCCACAAAATGTTAAAACATATCGGTACCCCGACTAAAAACTCAGTTTTAGAGGCCTTCTAGGACACTTTTGGCCTCGAAAAATGCTTGATCGGGGTTTCCCCAAGATACAACGACATAGATCTCGTCGCAGGCTTCGATTTGATATGTGGTAGAGCTCAAACAGACACCTGGATCAAAAGTTATGGCTGTTTGAAGTTTGAGTTGCGTTTTCAACATATTTTGGATCTTTTTTTAATTTTTTTCATTTTTTTAGTCTTCAAATTGTTATTAAATGACTATTACTCCATAATAATTAGCAAATTATTAATTAAAAATATATTTTTTTAATTTTTTAAGATGCCATTTTCACTAAATATCTTATATATTAAGTATATTCAGTGTAAATGTACATTTATACTTATCTAAAATATATTTAAAAATTATATATTATATTTATATATCAATATATCTATATTTATATATAAATATATTAATATATATATATAAAATAAATTTTATGTCGACCCTTTATCAGCACTTTTTTGTAAAAGCGCTGATAAAGGCCCCCCTTTATTAGTGCTACTAAACAAGCGCTGATAAGGGGGGGGGGGCGCTGCGAAAAACTATTTTTGTGGTAGTGTCAATGGAAGGTGAACCCTTGTATTAGCATTCCAGGAGAAAAGGTCACCTTAAAAAAGATTGAAATGAGTTAAGGATGAATTCCAAAAGATACACTTATAGAAGTGGAGATGAAGATATTATATCTAGACATAAAAGTGGTTTGTTATTAAGATTTAAAAGTTCATTTGAGTCTTTTATTATACGATTTTATACTTAACTTCACTTAATATTAGAGAGGGAAAAAATGAGGAACTGTACTTTTAGAATACTTGGAAAGGTATATCTTGTAGACAATGAGGCTCTCGATAATATATGGAAGGGTGATGTTTTTATCCAAATAAAGAACTGAATTTTTCTAGAGTTGAGTTTTTTTCTACTCATACTAGGATAGAGGAAGAAATTAATTTTTTTAATGTTAGAATACATGGGGTTTCTTACAACATTCAGGTACAATTCATGAAGAATATTTTGTGGTCACATAGATATTAGCAAATGAGTAAAGGATGAAACTTTGTACCTGATATGAGTATCAAAAGGTTCAATTCAAGATAAAGAGATAATATCTAAAAACATATGGAATAAAAATCTCTGTCACTTAAGAAAGAAAGGGATTAAAACCCTTGCTGCTAAAGGTATATTGAAAACTATATGAACATGGAACACAACATGTAGGGGGTGAATATTTGAGAATAAATGGATGGTGTGTTTCTAAAAATATGGTATGACACCAAAGAAGTAAAATTTAGAGCTGATTTATAAAGATGTTTGGTGTCTCGCTCCATTTTGTTCTCATGGATGGTTACTGTTCTATATATCCTTCATCGATTAAGTGACATGGAAATTTAGGGTTTTCATTATTAAGAAGAATCAAAGGTATTGATAATCTTTATTCGAGGGAGATCCATGGTGACCAAAGATATTGGTGAAAATATAAGTTCTTTATGTTTAGTATTTGTGTGGTGAAAATAAGAAGATAGTTTTATCAGTTCTGTAGGTAGAAATGAATATGATTTGATAAAATCATACTACATACTCCCAAACATAATGACGACATTGAGCGGATGAATCATATTTTGGTTGAGAAAGAAAGGTGCATGAGAAATCATATGGGATTCCCAAAGGTGCTTCAGGTTGAAATGATGGATTATGAATCATAATTAATCAAATTGATTCCCTCATCTCCATTGGGGAACGTACTTATACAATCTTCTTGTCCATGAAGAACAATGTACATCACCTATCTGGGTTTATTTAATTTAATTGGACAAGATTTAGGTGAAGTCACAAGCATGTAACTTTTTAGGGAATTTCAATGATGTTATTGGATTTCAACTCATGGATAATAACTCCTAGATGGTTTTAAGAAGCTAGAATGTGATATTAAATAAATAGATCATATGGAAGATTAAAAATATAGTATTTTTTACTGAGGATAGAAAATTATCATCAAAATATAATATTTAACTTAATGGATTTAAAGAAGCCATTAATATTTTGGACGATTCTATGAGTATGTTTGTTCTAGATGCACCAGACATCAATGAGAGAGTGGTGAAAGGTATTCATGTTTTGATTGTGTTTCCACGGTTTAAATACCTAGAAATATTGAGGATTATATAATTTGGAGTTAGAGTTATGATATGTGAGGTTATTAAAGTTATGGTACCAAAAATATCATAACATAACTATAGGGATAGTCCCATAAACTAGAGTTAGGATCTAACTACAGAAGTTTAGATGTAAATTTTCACTAATTTCTTAATTTCATTAAATGGATTATAGATATCCTGGGAGCCCGAGATCCTATATGAGTCTAGATGTTTTAAAAATTCTAATCAGATGGAGTTAGCCTTGATGGGTGAGATTTATTCCCTCTATGTGTCACGACCCGTCCTCGGGGCCCGTGCCGTGAGTACCCCAAGCCCGCCTTCCATAGGCCAGGGGCTGGCGACTGGCACCAATGCGTAAATCCCGGTAAAAAGGGAAGGGATTGCCTTTGTAAAGTAAACAAGCACCACAGAGTAAGCAAGCGGAAAAGTAAACACTAAGTAAAAATAGAGTACAACTGAAGTGCGGAAAAGTAAATGGACCAGTATACAAACCCAACTGATAGTAAAGTACAACTCGAAAGGGAAAACAACAACTGTAAAGTAAAAGCCGCTACACTGAGCTGTCCACTGGAAATCCCACCTGAAGGGTGGGTACAGATAGCTCAAATGCTCCTCGGGTCCCGCCGTCCGCTCTGAGCACGTCCCGCCCAGTGGTCCACCTCCAGGTACCGTCCTGCTCTGCAAGCCTCAGCCACAATCAACGCTGTCTGTCGTCTGCAACCAACACAACGTAGTGCGGGCATAGCCCATGCATGGGTGAGTATAACGATACTCAGTAGGGACCCCGAGACCCTCAAGGTCTCACTAAAACCAACAAGTATAACCAAAAGAAGATCTCAACAGATAACCTCTACTTAGATATATGCCCATACATATACCTAAGTTATCAAGTAACCCATTTCAATCATGAGGCAAACACAAGGCCAAAAGTCTCAGCTCAAACCAGGATTTTCATCATCGAAACCGTAACTGCTGAAGAGCTCCGTCTCTGGAGTGTACAGTGGTCCTGTCACAACTCTGAGGTATTTCTCACTAACTTAAGACTGCTGTAGTACTCCACCTATCAAGTATTGTGGGCCAGCCACTACCACCAAGCGCTCCCATGTGCCGTTACAACCAAGCGCACCACTGTCATGGGTCTGCCGCTACAACCAAGCGCTCCCATGTGCCGCTACAACCAAGCGCACCTCTGTCGTGGGTCTGCCGCTACAACCAAGCGCTCTCATTTGCCGCTACAACCAAGCGCACCTCTGTCATGGGTCTGCCGCTACAACCGAACCCTCTCATGTGCCGCTACAACCAAGCGCACCTCTGTCGTGGGTCTGTCGCTACAACCAAGCGCTCCCATGTGCCGCTACAACCAAGCGCACCTCTGTCGTGGGTCTGCCACTACAACCAAGCGCTCCCATGTGCCGCTACAACCAAGCGCACCGCTGTCGTGGGTCTGCCTCTACAACCAAGCGCACCTCTGTAACACACCGAGTCGTTCGATCAGTAGTCATCGGGTCTCAGTCAGCTACACGGTCTCCGTGCTCCGCCCGCTCGTCTCCGGGAGGGTCCGCTCCACGAGCTACAGGTTGATACTCCAAATATCACAAAGTCCCGCAAGGATGTATCTCAAAGGACCACCTCGTCATAGGGGTCTCAACGCAATAGACGGCGCGTCAATCGGACGCCCGGTCTGTGAGTTATTAGCCTTTTCGTCCCAGGGGCCCGGTTGGTTTCGTGTGCGAACCAACCCGGGCGTACCCAAACTGTACCCCGAACTCTCATGGGGTATACTCAGAAGGACCGTTTCTCAACGAGATCACCAACGCCGCTGACGGTTCGTCAAACAGACGTTCTGTCTGAAAGGAATCAGCTTTTCCGTTCCAGGGGCCCGGTTGGATTTCGGTGCGATCCAACCCTGCCACTATCCAACTGCATCCAAAACTCGGGCGAAGGATGCCAAAAGTTCCGTCTCATCATGAGGAAAGCAACGAGACAGACGGCACGTCAATCAGACGTCCGGTCTGTGAGTTATTGGCTTTTTCGTTCCAGGAGCCCGGTTGGATTCGTGAGCGAACCAACCCGTCCGCACTCCGATGACATCCCAACCTCGAGCGGAGTAAGCCAAAAGATCCGTCTCACCTAGAGGAATTCAACAAAGCTGACGGCACGCCAATCAGACGTCTGTAGCTCTAGATATGAGCGTTTCCGCTCCGAGGGCCCGGTTGGTTTCGTGTACGAACCAACCCGGCCAAACCCAAATTATTCCGAAACCATGAGTGCGATAAACCGAAATGACCGTCTCACTCCAAGGATTGCGTTGCCGCTGACGGAGAGTTCTTTGGAGGCCCGTAGCTCAAGTTACGGGCGTTTGAACGAAAGTCGTCCGAAGACGGGGGGTCCGGGCCCGGGGCGACCCGACCCGACCCCCCCTGGTTGGCCCTCACCGGGTCGGGTCCGACCCGGTTGGCCCGGCCCGGCCCGGCCAGGGCCGTTCCGGCTCGGCTCGGCCGAGCGGCCGACGCGGGGGAAAGCCGCCGCCCCGCGTGACACCCCCGCGGCACCCGCGGGGTGTCGGCCAGACAGCCGGACGCGCCGCGTGACAACCCCGCGGCACCCGCGGGGTGTCGCCCTGGACAGCCGCGGGGTGCCGCGTGACAACCCCGCGACACCCGTGGGGTGTCGCCCTGGACACCCGCAGGGTGCTGCGTGACAACCCCGCGGCACCCGTGGGGTGTCGCACTGGACACCCGTGGGGTGCTGCGTGACAACCGCGCGGCACCCGCGGGGTGTCGCCCTGGACACCCGCGGCCCCCGCGGGGTGTCTCCCTAGACACCCAGGCGCGCCGGACCCGTGCGGTCACGGGTCCACGGGCGCCGCCGCCTCCAGCCGCCGCCGTCGCCGCGCCGGCGACCCGCGCCGCCGCCGGCTTCCGCGGGCCGCCGGAGTCGCTCCGGTGGCCCGTTTTCCTTCCCGTTTGCGCCGTTGCTCCTCCCGGGACTCGTCCTTCACTGCGGAAACATCAAACATCTGTTGCGGCAAGTTCCGTCATCACCCGTCAAATCCGCACAAAACGAAGAACGACGGAGGGTCGTCGGGCCGTGTTCGTTTGGCCCGCACCCTCCACGTTAGAGATAATCAACGGGAGAAAATAAAATGTTCAACACATGACCCAACAATTTTAACAAAATAAAATTGTTTCTTTGATTCCGGTTATTTAATTTTTAAAGAATGTTCACGGGAATATAAGGAGGGGTATTTCCAAAATATAAAATCCCTACCTCGCTGGACGTCGCGTGTGAGCTTTCTTCGCGGAATTGCTTGTCGCGGAAGAGGGGGGATCGTCGCGTCGTCACGGGAAGGCGTCGTGTCATCGCGGAACACGGCGTTGAGTCGACGAACTCAACGCCCCATGAAACAGCAGATTTAATTTTAATTAATTAAATCCGTGTTTTGGTTAAGAACCACGAAGGAGATAAAAAGGAAGGTCCGAGACTCTTACCTCAAGCAGCCGATCGAAGACCCATCACGGAGGAAGAGACGTCGCAGAAGAACATTGTCGGCGTCGCGGATCACGGCGTCGCGTCGTCGATTTCCGGGTTCGGCGTTCTTCGCGTTCTTCGCGTTCTTCGCGTTTTTCGTGAAGGAGGCTGAAGGTTCAAGGGTCCTTTCTCAACGAGTAATCCTCCAAAAGAAAAAGGTTGGTCTTATTTTATTATTATGCCAACTCACGAAAAAGGGTAAGTACCGACCCATCAATTCGTTGAATTATTTCAACGAAAGAAACAACTCATTTAATTTACGAAATAAACCACCCAATTAAATGGTCTGTTAAGAATTTAGAAAACGCGTCAGTTGACTTTCATATTGACAGGTTTTCGCGGGTGCGTTACTTAGCGTAATGAAACGGCGGGGCTCGTGTGGGCCCCACCTCACAAATATCCTACAAAGGGGGTAGGATATTTCTGGATAGCATCCTATCTGGTTCAACTCAGTTCAATCTGCCTTTAAGTGGTTTCAAGTGGCTTCCTAGTGGCTTAAGTGAAATAAAATAAAGTTGTCGAAAAATTATTTTATTTCTTAACGTTAAACCCGAAAACTAAAATCCACACCCGAGCAACCACAACTCCGGAAGTGGCGTTTCTAAGCGAATACCGGTGCTGTGATTTCATCGGTGCCCTCAGAATTCGATTCCGGGCACCGGTTCAGAAGTTAGAAAAAAAACTCGCTCGTCCGTTCACTAAACGTACCCGAGCCAAACTTCGGAAAATGATTCCGGGCACACCAGACCTCGGAATCAGGTGCCGTCAGAAACTGCGCTCTTGTAAAATTCCAAAGAAAAATAAGAAAAAAAAATTTCCTTGAAATTTATGGGTCTTTACATTACTCCCACCACAGGGCTTTACGTCCCCGTAAAGCTTCAACACAAACTAGGGATACAAAGGCGGTACTGAGCACGCATCTGAGCCTTCCGCTCCCATGTGCTCACCTGGACCTTCTCTATCGTGGCCCGGACCACCTCTGGTCCCACTAGAGCTACTATGATTTCTTCCTTGCCGATAAGAGAAATCTGGTCTCATCCCCTAGATGAACCACGTTCTTTTCCTAATACTGTCAAACCCGACATGGATGATACTAACCCATACCAAGGATGACGTCGTAAGGCCTCGATGCTACTACAAAGAGATCCAACCGTTACTCTCGCCTCCAAGGGTTGATTCATACTGTCGGCATCAGTGTGTGGTAACTAGGTCTCCTCCAGTAGATACTTCTCAAGTGAAGGTCAAGTCAACGGTCTAAACCAGAACCTCTTAGTAACAACACAAGAGAGGACAGGGAAGTAAACATCACAAGATAAGTGTCTTTATTTTATTGCAGCTCATGGTACAAAGACACAAAAACAACATCAACATGGAACTAGAAGTACAAGAGACGTATCCACTAGTTCCGCTCCTGTCCACCTGCTCCATGAGCTCTACTGCCTTGCCCACTGCTCTACTGTTGCTCAAGAATTCGTCGCTGCCTCTGCCTCGGTGGCTCCTCAAAAGGCTATGGATCAACTGTACGAGGAGTCAGACAGTCACGTGCCAGGTGCCCCTTTCCACTGCACGAGTAACACAGTCTGCTTCTGGCACGCCTGGCTCTGACCCCACCCCGAGTGCCCCGCACAACCGGTCCTAAAACCCGAGATCGCCCAACTGCTGGTCTGGTCCTCCTAGACCTCTGCATCATCTGTCTACTGCCCACAGATGACTCGGCTCCTGATCTAAAAACACGCGGCAAAGGCAGCAGCTCCTGAACACGCTCGGGGTGTAGAGCTACTGACACAAACTCTACCCTGAAGAAGGTCTCGAAGTCTTCCCATGTGAAAGCCATCCCATCGCAAAACTGGAACAAGTGGTTCCACCACCTTCCTGCTGCTGCCTGAAGAAGGCTGGCAGCAAAGGTCACCATGAAGTCTGATGGCGTCCCCACTAGCCTGAAGACTCCCACCACAGCCTCCAGTCAATCCTCAGCCGCCTGCGGGTCCGTCTCTCCCCCGAACCAGGGTGGCCTTTGGCGCTAGAACTCATGCAGTGCGCTCATGTAGCGGGCATCACCTACTGCTGGGGCTGGTGGCATCGGTGGCCCAACGTATGGTAGTACCGCTGGCCCCTCCGCTGGTGCCTCAACTGTAAGAGGGCCCTGTACCGAAGCCTCGTCACTCGACAGGCTGTCAGCACGCACATCCCTCTGGGCTCTAGCTGGTCGTCCGAGAAAAGGCATCCTGAAAGAAACAACGTAACACGGTCAAATGATTATACCTGGTGAGATGACCTGGTTTGAGCTGTTTTAAAGGGAAACCTTGGAAAACACACACGCAAACAGTGTTTTCGTGCACAAAGTCGAAAATCAGTTGCCAGGGTCCTGGTGTATGGATACGTCGGCCGCCCGCACCAACACTGGACTCCCTAAACTGAAAACCACACTCGGTACCCTTAACACTATTGCTTCATAGAAAGAAAGATCAGAGTCTGCAGTAGAACCGACCACCTCTGATACCAATTTGTCACGACCCGTCCTCGGGGCCCGTGCCGTGACTACCCCAAGCCCACCTTCCATAGGCCAGGGGCTGGCGACTAGCACCAAGGCGTAAATCCCGGTAAAAAGGGAAGGCATTGCCTTTGTAAAGTAAACAAGCACCACAGAGTAAGCAAGGGGAAAAGTAAACACTAAGTAAAAACAGAGTACAACTGAAGTGCGGAAAAGTAAATGGGCCAGTATACAAACCCAACTGAAAGTAAAGTACAACTCGAAAGGGAAAACAACAACTGTAAAGTAAAAGCCGCTACACCGAGCTGTCCATTGGAAATCCCACCTGAAGGGTGGGTACAGATAGCTCCAATGCTCCTCGGGTCCCGCCGTCCGCTCCGAGCACATCCCGCCCAGTGGTCCACCTCCAGGTACCGTCCTAATCTGCAAGCCTCAGCCATGATCAACGCTGTCTGTCGTCTGCAACCAACACAACGTAGTGCGGGCATAGCCCGTGCAGGGGTGAGTATAACGATACTAAGTAGGGACCCCGAGACCCTCAAGGTCTCACTAAAACCAACAAGGATAACCACAAGTAGATCTCAACAGATAACCTATACTTAGATATATTCCCATACATATACCTAAGTTTTCAAGTAACCCATCTCAATCATGAGGCAAACAGAAGGTCAAAAGTCTCAGCTCAAACCAGGATTTTCATCATCGAAACCGTAACTGCTGAAGAGCTCCGTCTCTGGAGTGTACAGTGGTCCTATCACAACTCTGAGATACTACTCACTAACATAAGACTGCTGTAGTAATCCACCTATCGAGTATTGCGGGCCAGACGCTACCACCAAGCGCTCCCATGTGCCGCTACAACCAAGCGTACCACTGTCGTGGGTCTGCCGCTACAACCAAGCGCTCCCATGTGCGGCTACAACCAAGCGCACCTCTGTCGTGGGTTTGCCGCTACAACCAAGCACTCCCATGTGCCGCTACAACCAAGCGCACCTCTGTCATGGGTCTGCCGCTACAACCGAGCGCTCCCATGTGCCTCTACAACCAAGCGCACCTCTGTCGTGGGTCTGCTGCTACAACCAAGCGCTCCCATGTGCCGCTACAACCAAGCGCACCTATGTCGTGGGTCTGCCGCTACAACCAAGCGCTCCCATGTGCCGCTACAACCAAGCACACCTCTGTCGTGGGTCTGCCTCTACAACCAAGCGGTTCCATGTGACGCTAAAACCAAGTGCACCTCTGTCGTGGGTCTGCCGCTACAGCCAAGCACACCTCTGTAACACACCGAGTCGTTCGATCAGCAGTCATCGGGTCTCAGTCAGCTACACGGTCTCCGTGCTCCGCCCGCTCATCTCCGGGAGGGTCCGCTCCACGAGCTACAGGTCGATACTCCAAATATCACAATGTCCCGCAAGGATGTATCTCAAAGGACCACCTCGTCATAGGGGTCTCAACGCAACAGACGGCGCGTCAATCGGACGCCCGGTCTGTGAGTTATTAGCCTTTTCGTCCCAGGGGCCCAGTTGTTTTCGTGTGCGAACCAACCCGGCCGTACCCAAACTGTACCCCGAACTCTCATGGGGTATACTCAGAAGGACCGTTTCTCAACGAGATCACCAACGCCGCTGATGGTTTGTCAAACCGACGTTCTGTCTGAAAGGGATCTGCTTTTCCGTTCCAGGGGCCCGGTTGGATTTCGGTGCGATCCAACTCGGCCACTATCCAACTGCATCCAAAACTTGGGCGGAAGATGCCAAAAGTTCTGTCTCATCAAGAGGAAAGCAACGAGACAGACGACGCGTGAATCAGACGCCTGGTCTGTGAGTTATTGGCTTTTTTGTTCCAGGAGCCAGGTTGGATTCGTGAGCGAACCAACCCGACCACACTCCGACGGCATCCCAACCTCGAGCGGAGTAAGCCAAAAGATCCGTCTCACCTATAGGAATTCAACAAAGCTGACGACATGCCAATCGGATGTCCGTAGCTCATGATATGAGCGTTTCCGCTCCGAGGGCCCGGTTGGTTACGTGTACGAACCATCCCGGCCGAACCCAAAGTATTCAGAAAACTTGAGTGCGATAAATCGAAACGACCGTCTTGCTCCAAGGATTGTGTTGCCGCTGACGGCGACTCGTTTGGAGGCCCGTAGCTCATGTTACGGGCGTTTGAACGAAAGTCGTCTGAAGACGGGGGGTCCGGGCTCGGGGCGACCCGGCCCGACCGACCCTGGTTGGCCCGAACCGGGTCGGGTCCGACCCGGTTGGCCCGGCCCGGCCCGGCCAGGGCCGGTCCGGCTTGGGTCGGCCGAGCGGCCGACGCGGGGGAATGCCGCCGCCCCGCGTGACACCCCCGCGGCACCCGCGGGGTGTCGGCCAGAAAGCCGGACGCGCCGCGTGACAACCCCGCAGCACCTACCGGGTGTCGCCCTGGACACCCGCGGGGTGCCGCGTGACAACCCCGCGGCACCTGCCGGGTGTCGCCCTGGACACACGCGGGGTGCCGCGCGACAACCCCGCGGCACCCGCCGGGTGTCGCCCTGGACACCCGCGGGGTGCCGCGCGACAACCCCGCGGCACCCGCGGGGTGTCGCCCTGGACAACCGCGGGGTGCCGCGTGACAACCCCGCGGCACCCGCGGGGTGTCGCCCTAGACACCCGCGGGGTGCCGCGTGACAACCCCGCCGCACCCGCGGGGTGTCGCCCTGGACACCCAGGCGCGCCGGACCCGCACGGCCGCGGGTCCACGGGCGCCGCCGCCTCCGGCCGCCGACGCCGCCTTGCCGGCGACCCACGCCGCCGCCGGCTTCCGCAGGCCGCCAGAGTCGCTCCGGTGGCCCGTTTTCCTTCCCGTCTACGCCGTTGCTTCTCCCGGGACTCGTCCTTCACTGCGGAAACATCAAACATCTGTTGCGGCACGTTCCGTCGTCACCCGTCAAATCCGCACAAAACGAAGAACGGCGGAGGGTCGTCGGGCCGTGTTCGTTTGGCCCGCACCCTCCGCATTAGAGATAATCAATGGGAGAAAATAAAATTTTCAACACATGAACCAACAATTTTAACAAAATAAAATTGTTTCTTTGATTCCGGTTCTTTAATTTTTAAAGAATGTTCACAGGAATATAAGGAGGGGTATTTCCAAAATATAAAATCCCTACCTTGCTGGACGTCGCGTGTGAGCATTCTTCGCGGAATTGCTTGTCGCGGAAGAGGGGGGATCGTCGCGTCGTCGCGGGAAGGCGTCGCGTCGTCGCGGAACACGGAGTTGAGTCGGAAAACTCAACGCACCATGAAACAACACATTTAATTTTAATTAATTAAATCTGTGTTTTGGTTAAGAACCACGAAGGAGATAAAAAGGAAGGTCCGAGACTCTTACCTCAAGCAGCCGATCGAAGATCCGTCGCGGAGGAAGAGACGTCGCAGAAGAACGTTGTCGGCGTCGTGGATCACGGCGTCGCGTCGTCGATTTCCGGGTTCGGCGTTATTCGTTTTCTTCGCGAAGGAGGCTAAAGGTCCAAGGATCCTTCCTCAACGAGTAATCCTCCAAAAGAAAAAGGTTGGTCTTATTTTATTATTATGCCAACACACGAAAAAGGGTAAGTAACGACCCATCAATTCGTTGAATTAATTCAACGAAAGAAACAGATCATTTAATTTATGAAATAAACCGCCCAATTAAATGGTCTGTTAAGAATTTAGAAAATGCGTCAGTTGACTTTCATAATGACGGGTTTTCGCGGGTGCGTTACTTAGCGGAAAGAAACGGCGGGGCTCGTGCGGGCCCTACCTCACAAATATCCTACAAACGGGGTAGGATATTTCTGGATAGAATCCTATCAGGTTCAACTCAGTTCAAGCCGCCTTTAAGTGGCTTCAAGTGGCTTCCTAGTGGCTTAAGTGAAATAAAATAAAGTTGTCGAAAAATTATTTTATTTCTTAACTTTAAGCCCGAAAACTAAAAACCACACCCGAGCAAACGCAACACCGGAAGAGGCGTTTCTAAGTGAATACCGGAGCTGCGATTTCATCAGTGCCCTCAGAATTCGATTCCGGGCACCGGTTCATAAGTTAGAAAAAAAACTCGCTCGTCCGTTCACTGAACGTACCCGAGCCAAACTTCGGAAAATGATTCCGGGTACACCAGGCCTCGGAATCAGGTGCCGTCAGAAACTACGCTCTTGTAAAATTCCAAAGAAAAATAAGAAAAAAAAATTTCCTTGAAATTTACGGGACTTTACACTATGCATCGAGAACATGGGAGTTACCAGAGAGAAATTATTGAATAAAGTTCTTACAAATGGGTTTAGCTATTAAATAATTTGATGATAGATAAGGGTATAATGAAAAATAGTTTCAAAATGGTTTAAAAAAATATAAGTTGTGGATTTTTTAGAGAATAATTCACTATTAGTTAAACATAGGACTATTTAGAAGACACATTGTACAGTTTAGATGTAGTGTTTTCAAATTAAATAGTTATATTTGATGACAAATCCTTTTACAACGACATAGATGATGAAATTTTTATGGAGTATCCAATAGGTTTCATGGAAAATCATAGTAGGGACCATGTGTGAAATTTTTAATGTACCCTTTATCAATTAAAATTGGTACCAAGGTAATGGATATAGTAGTTTGCCTCTTTTATACTGGATAACATATTCATCTTGAGTAATGCTAATCATTTATTATACCAAGTGGGGTTTAATGTTGGAAGTTTCACCATATTTCTTCTCTATAATTATGACATGATTATATTCAATCTATTGAAGGAAAGGATAAATGGATTGAAATTAAAATTATATGGAATTTTTCAGATAAAGGATCCTAGATTAGATAGATGCACCATAAAGATGTAAATTATGAATAAACTATGTTTTGGAATTTTTTTTTCTGACATAAGATAATTATATCTATAAGTTTGTACAAACCTTCAACATGAGTGAAATGAAACTAATTTCCACTCACATGGGAAATAATTTTAGGTTAATAAAGGAAAATTCACCATGAATTGAAGCTAAGGTAGAGTACATGGAAAAGGTTAACAATGAATTGATAGTTGAATATTTGATATATCCCATGTTTTATACTAAATTAGATATGTGATAAGCTACGAGATTAGTCAACAGAATCATGGAGAATCTGTGAGGAGAAAATTATGAGGATATAAATTATATTCCCCCGTACCTTAAGGGTTTTAATTTATTTTCACTTTTAATTAGAATAGACAGTTTATTACATGGGTTTACAGACTCGTACTTTGGAGGATATAAAGATACGGAAAAGGGAACCACCATATACATTTTTACCTTTAGAGGAATTGCTATGATATTTCTAGAAAAAATTTAACATGTATTTTCACAGTTGATAATGAGATCTTTGTGTTCTGTATTAATAGAAGCTGAGAAAGATATGGTCTGATTGAAAGCGGGATATTGTATGATCTTGGAATAAGGAAATATGAGAGAAATCAATTTTTGGATTCAAAAAGTGAGATTCAATTAGGAAAAAATATTAACTTTTATTCTAGAATGAATAATATTTATATAAATTACAAATTTATTTAGATGTTTTTGGGTTATAGAGTGTTGGATTTATAAAAGATAAATAGGTCTTGGAATCTGATAGATATGATGACAAAGGTTGTTGTAACATTTCGGGTAAATAAATCATATTACTTTTTCATATTTATTAATATTTTTGAAATAAAATATTAATATTTCTTTAAAGGGAACGCTATGCTCGATGGCGTACCCAATACACAACAACATGTTTCTATGAAATCGTACGTTGCACTCTAATAAAAAAATAATATTAGTTTAAATGGTATTTAATGCCTAGCCGTTGTATTGGTGGGAATAAATAGAAATAACTTATATATGATTATATATATTTGTTTAAGGTTTTTACATTTATCCAATAAAATATAAAGTCTTAAACCAAGAAAAGAATTCAATTTTAAGCATAAATACTCTAAAATTCTCTAAAAGGTTGATTTATCAACTTTTGATGGTGAACCCTATTTAATATATTTTTGGTCACTCTTATACAATTTATGGGACCAAATAAAATTCTTCTTTAGAATTGAGAAATCAATATTTACTTTGTGTATATTTTTGGTATTTTTCCGATAGAGTTCATTTTTATAATGAATAGTGAAAAATGTTGTATTTTAATTCAAAACCTCTTTTTAATATAATTTATTTATATGATTATATTATCTTTTGAATTGGTTTTACAGTCCAATTATAATATATTTTTACCATTTAATCCAATAGTGGTCATTGGAATTAATTTCACTTTGAAAATGGACTTAAACTAGTGTCAATCTTTTGATATATATTATTTCATAAAAACACGCTATTTGTTCTAACAATGGGGATTAATTCTTAAATTAATTAATGAAACTTATATGTTTTGAATTTTGTAAAATAGACATCATTTTTGAATTCGGAATATCAAATATAGGTTAGTGTGAATTTTTTGTATTTTTCTGAAAATATTCAATTTTTTATGAATAGTGAAACCACTAAGTGGTAGTTAAAAAACCGATTTTTTGTTTAAATGAAACTTTTCCACTTCTGTGATTTGAATTTCAAAAATATTATATTCATGGTTTTCATTAGGATGTAAAATGTGGTTCAATGGGATTAAAATAATTTTTTGGTGAATCGAAACTTTTATGATTTATTAATCGCGATTAAAGGTAATTAGTGTAATTTAGGGTAAAGATAATGTTATAATAATATGAAATGACTTTGAAACATCTCTTATCCTTATTGGATGAGTCATGTCCGACCAAGAAAATCCATTGGTCAACTTGGGGACCCCATGGAGTCACTTTGGTAGGAGAATTACATTAATAACTTTTTATTTAAAGTTAAAATTAAAATGTCACAAACATGTATTGTTTTACTATAAAAAATTTTACATGGGGTTATACAAGTCATATTTTTGACAATAAATAATCATTCTAAAGTTAAAAATATTTTGTACATCATGATATTTTTTTAATAATTTTTAGACATTAAATAAATTAATTTATTTATGACACCTTGATGATGCAATGATTACCTCATAAACGAATGAATTAAATAAAATGAGAAGATAGGGTAAAATATTAGTCTTTAACATGTCACAAAACTATTTTATGGGTGGATTTAGAAACCTTATCACCTTATCCTCGAAATATATCCTTTTGGGACCTTTAAAATCCGAAAATCATTTTATAATAAAGTAATATTTTATCACTTTCCAAGAGTGCCCCTCCTCTTCTCTTATAAAAGTCCCTCACCTCTATGACCTTACCCACACCTATAAAGCCTTTGGCTTGGAAAAAACCTAACCATTCATCTCTCCACATCCCTCTCTTCATCATTGAAGCCTCACCTTAGGCAGAAAGATCTTCAAGAAACCCTTTTGGTTCAAACCAAGGAGAGTTACCCGATTGAAAGGTAATGTCATCCCTAAAGTTATTTTGTTTTATTTTGCTTATCCAACAAACTAAACTATTTTTATTCCTTTACTTTGTAAAAAAAACAGTATCTTCAATATACTAAGATGTTTTTATAATAATTATTCGAGCTACACTTACACACACATCCGTCTAATGGTTAAATAAAATACTGTTTCTGTGGATGGCGAATTACGGCCTCACGAAACGATGATTGTTCAATAATATTTTAACACATTTAAAGGTGGAAATTATGATGTCACTGTATTTTATATATGATATATATGGTATTTATGTTTTATATAGGCTTCTGTATTTTATATTTAAAACATACCATTATTCTTTGCATGTTGTGCAAAAGCGATAATTTTATATGAGGAAGTGTGGACTACCGCCCCCTCAAGTGATGTGACTCATTCATGAAATACATGGAATGTATAAAGAGTGAAATTAATGAACTTATGTGAACTATATAACATATATATTATACTGGAATTATAATATATATATATATCTCAATTATTTTTAATTCCATTAATATGACAAAGAAATGAAAGTAGCGTTCATGCATACGTACGGCCAACCGTCTCCATGAACGGTGCATTTCATTTATTTTTATCTCCAAATGTTATGGAATAGTATAAAATTAATATGTAAAGGATATATATGATATTTAAATCATTAATAATATTCTGTTTATGATGTACTTATATCTACAGGGACAATTCTTTTCAAACAAGTCCATTTTGACTCATGTACCAAACATCGACAAAAACATCTGATATGAACTCACATAATTAAATAATTATTATAAAATTATAATATGTTATATGAATTGAATAATAAAAATTAGAGGAGGTCCTTATGAAATTAGAGATTGACAAAAGTTTATTATTCAGGAATATAAAGGTACAGACAAGACAAGTCGGACTTGAGGTAAGGGATCCTACCTCCCTCTTTCTTTTTATGTACTCTTTTTTATATAACTTAACATAAGCTCATATTTATTATATTGGGGGATGTTATTTTATATTAATCTTTCTGTAAATTGTATGTTAATATTATGAGAGACCCTTCTTGATCTCATCAATCCATTTTTGGAAGTTTTATTTGGTGCCGTTAGGCTGCCGAATATTCATAAGGGGATTTTCATCTCACTTTTTATTCCCATGAGATTCATGCTACATTTGAAACTATTTACCTTTTTGTGGTGTATGTAATGCCCAATATTTTACGATTTGTATAATATACTCTAATTTAGGGGTATTTACATCTTCATTGTATGACCCTTCTTTCATGGGGTGTACGTTTCGAAAGTTTCCCAAATCGGTAAGGGAACCTTTCACACTTCTCTTTTTAAAAGACTTATTTTGTTATGTATTTTAATTTACATATTTTCATGTTGGAATATGTTCTTATATATCCTTATTGATGTAAATTTTATGTTCATGTGATGAGATACCATTTTCTCTCTCATCAACTAATTTTATGATTTTTAAAGTGACGTCGTTAGGCTGTCAAATTTTACCAAGGGAACTTCATATCCCAATTTTGATTTCTTTGGGTTCAACATGTAGTTATTGAATATGTCATCCTTTGAAAATGTGTGAATTACCATGTATTATTTTACACTTAATATCCACTTATATTGGGTGTATTTATATTTTTCATACATAATTATGAGATTGATTTATCCTCAATTTAAGGATACCTTCTTTATAAGGGATTTCATCTCATTTTACATTTCTATTGAGACATAATTGTTGTTATGCACCAATTCACTCTTATATGGTGTATATATTGTCATTTTTAATATTATATCATGAAAAAATTTATTCTCATGATATTTTAAAGTTCTGATTAAATGTTACTCCTCAATTATTGTATTCAAGTGTCTCTCATTTTGTCAAAAACCCTTTAACTAAAATATCGTTTTAAATGTTTTAATAATTTATTCTTATAATATTTCTCATTAATATCCATGTTTTCATAATGGTTTTAAGGATTTATTTATATGGATATTAATTGTTTAAAATGTTAAAATCTTTCAACTAGTATGGGACTGTTTGATTCAAAAATCTCTTTATTAAATGTTTTAAATGGTTTTGAAAATGGTTTTTAGAATGGATTAATTATTTCAATATCTTAAAATGTTATATAGTTGTTGAAATATGTGACTTTTATCTTTCCTTTATGCTTAAGTTATGTGATATTATTATGTTATGGTTCTTAGGCATTGTTTATGAAGACTGGTGGTTCCATGATAACCTAAGGGTGGGTGAGCCCAATATAGCTCTCCAATGCATTGGGTAACGCAAAGGGGTTAAACGTTAAGGTTTATCTGAAGTGAATTAGGGAATATACTGTGACGGGTATTCCAAATGTAACCATGAGGGTTACTCCCTATGTAAGAATGTTATGAATGCCTCAAGTTACCTTTATGTCTTATGATTTCTGTGAGTTATTCGTAAATATTATGATTTCATGAGGAATGTTAATGTACTTATGTTTTATGAGAAAAGTACAATTTCATTGATTCTTATGTATACATGGATGAATGTTTTCTTTACATTTTGTGATAAACCTTACTGAGCTTCTTATGCTCATCCCATGCTTTTTTTGAAATGTTTTTCACGGGACATAAAAGGGAATACGGTCAAGGACAGGATCATAGAAATGTCATGATTCCTAAAACATGGAACTAAACATGACTCTTTTGTTCAAGAGTTTATATTTTGTAAAAAAAATGGAAACTGAGTAGATGTGTCTACCTTGTAATCTTTGTGATGTAATAGTTATGTCCTAATTCTCCAAAACACTAGACCAAAAAAGATCACCAATGTGAATTATTCAATGTAATTCAATATTAAGGAACGTTATAAGGCTGGGTCCTTATAGTTGGTATCATAGGGTGGTTTAGATAAATTTAGAGGTTAGAGTGTTGTTTAAGCATATGTGACACATTATGTATAACCAAAATTGTTTTTATATTAGATATAGTCATTGTAATTTATGAAATTTGGAATGAGTTTGAGATAACATGGATAATTATATCTTAGTGTTTATCATCCTATTTAGTACATGATGATTTTTTTGATATACTCACACTGACATTTTTGGTTTTAGTAAATGGATGGATCTAGCAGGAACCAAAGTAACAATGGGTTTGATGGAAATGGTTGTGGTTCTCTAATTAAGAGTCTGGATGAAATGGGGGGATTCAATGAGGAATCTCGTTGTTATTCTAAACCAACTATTAAGGAGTCATGATCAACCACTTGAACCTTGGTGAGTTATCTAATGTATTATGTATGAGAGAACCTACTCAATGTGGAATTTCTGGTAATAATTATAAAGGTAACCATGAGGGTTTATATGATCCTTACTTTTGAGGAAATTATGGGTTACTATATGCTATGATCTAATATGAACGACATGAAATAAATTGAGGTTAAATTATGTTATGGTTATTCTTGAATATTTTATCCCTTTTGGAGAATGTTTTACGAATTATATAGTTTTGGAAAAGGGGAAAACATGCAGACCGTGTGATAACCCGTCGCGTCGGACCAAAGCGTGGGAATTGAACCCACAACCGAAGTGAAACTGGTATTTATCACCTACCACTGGACTATGTGAAGTTCCTGGTTATTATGACAAATTATTTTTCAGTTAGACGATCTTATAAATCGAGAATAAGTTGATTTTGGTTTATCTATGGAAATGATTAACCTATCATGGAGAATATGTGATTAGGTTGATTACTTTTCAATACGAGACTTTAAGAGCAACTAATGTTATTTGGAGATAAATGTTAATTTTACCTTGGAAAACTATGTGGTTAAATCATTCAAATATTTGGGTTTCAATATTAGTTTGGTTTACTTCGATGAATTTTATGGACAAATTGTTTATCGAATGGTCTTCGTTGGACGTGGGGTTTTTTGGACAACTTTTGGAGATTAAGAATAGATTTTCGTTTTATGAAGGATTATCCTTTTTGGGTATTATCTGATCTAGTACTAACCTTTTTGATTTTGGTTTTGCTTAATGCCTAAAGGCATGGGAAATATATAGTTCTTTTTTGGATTAGTTGATTATCAAGATGTTTATTATAGTACTTTTAATGTGAACAGGTCTTCCTAAATTCTCATCTTTTGGAGAATATATGATTTTGTGTCCGAAATCTTAAGAAAATTGAAAGTCAACATGACAAGTAAGTATGTTCCTTTATGATTTAGTTAATCTTATAAATAACTTACTAAATGAAAATTAACTTAAAACTAAAATGTTATCTATTAACTTTTCCTACTGGGGAATCAAATACCATTTAACCCATCACAAGTTTGTGATTTTTTGGTGGTTAACTTTCTCCTAAACATGTTTTCTATCACTCTCCCTCAGAACATGACCCGTTGTTTTTTCTTCCATATCCAGGTTTTCCTACATGGAATCCTAGTATGGGTTAACTCGGGTGGCCTTTTTTACTTCGATTTCTTTATTTTAAAGTGATAGTTTTACCCACTCTTGTTCCGATTTGGGACTTTCAATGAAGTTTCTGAGCCCAGTTTTAAAATTGCAAGGACGCAATTCCCAAAAGGGGGGAAGGGTGTAACATCCCAAGTAAATAAATAATGTCACTTTTTCATATTTATTAATATTTTTGAAATAATATATTAATATTACTTTAATGGGAATGATATGCTCGATTGCGTACCCAATACGCAACAACGAGTTTCTATGAAATCTTATGTGGCACTCTAATAATAAAATAATATTATTTTAAATGGAAGTTAATGTCTAGCCGTTGTATTGGTGGAAATAAATATAAATAACTAAAATATGATTATATATGTTTGTTAAATGTTTTTACATTTATCCAAAAAAATATACAACCTTAAAATAAGAAAAAATTCAATTTTAAGCATAAATACTCTAAAATTCACTAATAGGCCGATTTATCACCTTTTGATGGTGAAACCTCTTTAATATAGTTTTGGTCACTCTTATACATTCTATTGGACCAAATAAAATTCTTCTTTAGAATCGGGACATCAAAATTTACTTTGTGTAAATTTTTGGTATTTTTCCGATAATGTTCATTTTTATAATGAATAGTGAAAAATGTTGTATTTTAATTCAAAACCTATTTTAAATATAATTTATTTATATGATTATATTATCTTTTGAATTGGTTTTAATGTGAAATTATATTATATTTTTACCATTTAATCCAATTGTGGTCATTGGAATTAATTTCACATTGAAATTGGACTTAAACTAGTGTCAATCTTTTGATATATATTGTTTCATAAAAAATGCTATTTGTTCTGAAAATGGGAATTAATTATTAAATTAATTAATGAAACTTATATGTTTTGAATTTTTTAAAATATAAATCCTTTTTTAATTCGGAATATCAAATATAGCTTAGGGTGAATTTTTGGTATTTTTTTGATAAACTACAATTTTTGATGAATAGTGAAACCACTAAGTGGTAGTTAAAAACCTGATTTTTCGTTTAAATGAAACTTTACCAATTTTGTGATTTGAATTTCAAAAATCCAACATACATGGTTTTCATTAATATTTAAAATTTTGTTCAATGGGATTAAAATAATTTTTTGGTCAATAGTATCTTTTAAGTTTTATTAATCGCGACTAAAGGTAATTAGTGTAATTTTGGGTAAAGATAATGTTATAATAATATGTAATGACCTTGAAACATGTTATAACATTATTTTATGAGTCATGGACGACTAAGACAATCCATTGGTCAACATGGGGACCCCATGGAATCACTTTGGTAGGAAAATGACATTAATAACTTTTATTTAATGTTAAAATTAAAATGTCACAAACATGTATTCTTTTACTAAAACAATTTTTACATAGAGTTATACAAGTAATATTTTTGACAATAAATAAGCATTATAAATCTAAAAATATTTCCTACATCATGATATTTTCTTAAATAATTTTTATACATTAAATAAATTAATTTATTTATGACACCGTGATGATGCCGTGATTAACTCATAAATGAACGATTTAAATAAAATGAGAAGATAGGGTAAAATATAAGTATTACACTTGTCACAAAACTATTGGACGGGTGGATTTAGAAACCTTATCACCTTATACTCTAAATATATACTTTTGGGACCTTTAAAATCCGAATAGCATTTTATAATAAAGTAATATTTTATAACTTTCCAAGAGTGCCCCTCCTCTTCTCTTATAAAAGTCCCCCACCTCTACCACCTTACCCACAACTCTCAAGCCTTTGGCTCGGCAATCCCCTGACCATTTAATCTCTCCACATACCTATATTCATCATTGAAGCCTCACCTTAGGCAGAATGATCATCAAGAAACCCTTGTGGTTCAAACCAAGAGGAGTTACCCGATTTAAAGATAAAGTCTTCCCTAAAGTTATTTTGTTTTATTTTACTTCTCCAACCCCCTAAACACTTTTTATTCCTTTATTTTGTAAAAAACAAGTATCTTCAATATACTATGATGTTTTTATAAGAAGGATTCGAGCTACACTTACACACACATCCGTCTAATGGTTAAATAACATACTGTTTCTGTGGATGACGAATTACGACCTCACGAAACGATGATTGTTCAATATTATTTTAACAAATTTAAAGGTGGAAATTATGATGTCACTTTATATTATATATGATATATATGGTATTTCTGTTTTCTATATTCTTCTGTACTTTATATTTAAAACATACCTTTATTCTTTGCATGTTGTGCAAATACGATAATTTCATATGAGGAAGTGTGGACTACCGCCCCCTAAACTTATGTGACTCGTTCATGCAATACATGGAATGTATAAATAGTGAAATTAATGAACTTATGTGACCTATATAACATATATATTATATTTTAATTATAATATATATATCCCTAAATTATTTTTGATTCCATTAATATGATAAATAAATGAAAGTAGTGTTCATGCGTACGTACGGCCTACCGTCTCCATGAACGGTGCATTTCATTTCTTTTTATCTCCAAATGTAATGGAATAGTATAAAATTAATATATAATGTATATATATGATATTTAAATCATTAATACTATTCTGGAGATGATGTATTTATAGTTACAGGGACAATTCTTTTCAAACAAGTTCATTTTGGACTCATGTACCAAACATCGACAAAAACATCTGACATGAACTCACATAATTAACTAATTATTATAACATTATAATATGTGACATGAATTTAATAATAAAAATTAAAGGAGGTAATTAAGAAATTATAAATTTTAAAAATTTATATTATGGTAATATAAAGGAATGAAAAAGACAATTCAGACTTGAGGTAAGGGATCCTACCTCCCTCTTTCTTTTTAAGTACTCTTTTTTATGTAACTTACAATAAGTACCTATTTATTATGTTGGGGAATATTATTTTATATTCTTCTTGCTGTAAATTTTATATTAATATTATTATAGACCCTACTTGATCTCATCAATCCTTTTTTGGATGTTCTATTTGGCGTCGTTAGGCTACCAAATTTTCATATGGGGATTTTCATCTCACTTTTTATTCCGATGAGATTAATGCTACATTTGCCACTATTTCCTTTTTTATGGTATATGTACATCCCAATATATTAATATTTGTATAATATACTCTAATTTATGGGTATTTACATCTTCATTTTATGACCCTTCTTTCATGGGGTGTACGTTTCGAAAGTTTCCCAAATCGGTAGGGGAACATTTCACACTCCTATTTTTAAAAGACTTATTTTGTTATGTGTTTTAATTTAAATCTGTTTATGTTGGGATATGTTCTTATATATCCTTATTGACTTAAATTTTATCTACAAGTTATTATATACCATTTTCACTCTCATAAAATAATTTTATGATTTTTAAAGTGTCATCGTTAGGCTGTCAAATTTTACCAAGGGAACTTCTTAACCCAATTTCGATTTCTTTGGGTTCAACATGTAGTTATTGAATATGTCATCCTTTGAAAATGTGTGAGTTACCATTAATTTTTTTACACTTAATATCCACTTATATTTGGTGTATTTATATTTTTCACACATAATTATGAGATTGATTTATCCTTAATTTAAGGATACCTTCTTTATAAGGGATTTCATCTCATTTTACATTTCTATTGAGACTTCATTGTTGTTATGCACCAATTCAATCATATATGATGTATATAATGACATTTGGAATATTATATCATGAATACATTTATTCTCATGATATTATAATGTTTTGATTAAATGTTATTCCTCAATTATTGTATTCAAGTGTCTCTCATTTTGTTAAAAACCGTTTAACAAAAATATAGTTTTAAATGTTTTAATGATTTATTCGTATAAATATTTCTCATTAATATCCATGTTTTAAAAATGGTTTTAAGGATTTATTTATATGGATATTAATGTTTTAAAATGATAAAATATTTAAACTGGTATGGGATAGTTTGATTAAAAAATCTCTTTATTAAATGTTTTAAACAGTTTTAAAAATAGTTTTTAGAATGGATTAATTATATAAATATCTTAAGATTTTATATAGTTATTTAAATATGTGAATTTTATCTTTCCTTTATGCTTAAGTTATGTGCTATGATTATGTTATGGTTCTTAGGCATTGTTTATGAAGACGGGTGGTTCTGTGATAAACTAAGGGTGAGTGAGCCCAATATAGATCTCCAATGCATTGGGTAACGCGAAGGTGTTAAACACTAAGGTTTATCTGAAGAGATTTAGGGAATATACTGTGATGGGTATTCCAAACATAACCATGAGGGTTACTCCCTGTGTAAGAATGTTATGAATGGCTCAAGTTACCATTATGTCTTATGATTTTTGTGAGTTATTTGTAAATCTTATGATTTCATGAGGTATGTAAATGTGATTATGTTTTATGAGAAAAGTATGCTTTCATTGATTCTTATGTATACATGGACTGATGTTTTCATTCCATTTTGTGATAACCCTAACTGAGCTTCTTATGCTCATCCCAAGTTTTTTTGAAATGTTTTCCACAGGACATAAAATGGAATACGGTCAAGGACGGGATCATGTAAATGTCATGATGCCTAAAACATGGAACTGGACATGAATCTTTTGTTCATGAGTTTATATTTTGTAAAAAAATGGAAACTGAGTAGATGTGTCTACTTTGTAATCTTTGTGATGTAATAGTTATGTCCTAATTCTCTAAAATTCCAAACATGAAAAATCATCAATGTGAATTATTCAATATAATTCAATATTAATTAACGTCATAAGGCTGGGTCCTTATAGTTTGTATCAGAGAGAGGTTTAGATAAATTTAGAGGTTAGAGTGTTGTTTAAGCATATGTGACAAGTTATGTATAACCAAAATGGTTATTATATTAGATAGAGTCATTGTTATTTATGAAAGTTGGAATGAGTTTGAGATAACTTGGATAATTATATCTTAGTGTTTATCTTCCCCTTTAGTACATGATGATTTTGTTGATATACTCACTGTGAAATTTTTTGGTTTTAGTAAATGGATAGATCTAGCAGGAACCAAAGTGACAATGGGTTTGAAGGAAACTGTGGTGGTTCTCTAATTAAGAGTCTAGATGAAATGGGGGGATTCAATGAGGAATCTAGTTGTTATTATAAAACAACCATTAAAGAGTCATGACCAAACACTTGAACCATGGTGAGTTCTCTAATGAATCATGTATGAGAGAACCAACTCGATGTGGATGTTCAGGTAATAATTATAAAGGTAACCATTAGGGTTTATATGATCCTTACTTTTGAGGTAATTATGGGTTACTATATGCTATGGTGGAATATGAACGACATGAGATAAAAACTTGAGGTTAAATTATGTTATGGTTATTTTTGAATATTTTATATATTTTGGGGAATTTTTTAAGAATTATATAGTTTTGGAAAAAGGGACAACATGCAGACCGTGTGACAACCCGTCGCGTCGGAGCAAGCCGTGGGAAATGAACCGACAACCGAAGTGTAATTGGTATTTATCAGCTACCACTGGACTACGTGAAGTCCCTGGTTAGTATGAAATTATTTTTTTAGTTAGATGATATTATGAATCAAGAACAAGTTGATTTTGGGTTATCTATGGAAATGATTATCCTATCATGGAGAATATGGGATTAGGTTGATTACATTTCAATACGAGACTTTAAGAGGAACTGATGTTATTTGGAGATAAATGTTAATTTTACCTTGGTAGACTATGTGATTAAATCGTTCAAATATTTGGGTTTCAATCTTAGTTTGGTTTATATTGATGAATTTTATGGACAAATTTTTTATTGAATGGTCTTCATTGGATGTGGGGTTTTATTGGACAAACTTTGGAGATTAAGAGTAGATTTTATTTTTATAAAGGATTATCCTTTTTGGGTATTATCTGATCTTGTACTAACCATTTTGATTTTGGTTTTTCTTAATGTCTAAAGACATGGGAAATATACAGTTCTTCTATGGATTAGGTGATTCTCTAGAAGTTGATTATAGTACTTTTAATGTGAATAGGTCTTCCTAAATACTCATCTTTTGGAGAATATATGAGTTTGTGTATGAAATCTAGAAAAAATTGAAAGTCAACATGACAAGTAAGTATGTTTCATTGTGATTTAGTTAAGCTTATAAATAAATTCCTCAATGAAAAGTAACTTAAAACTAAATTTTTTTACGATAACTTTTCCTACTGGGGAATCAAATACCGTTTAACCCATCACAAGTTTGTGATTTTCTGGTGGTTAACTTTCTCCTAAACATGTTTTCTATCACTCTACCTCAGAACATGACCCTTAGTTTTTTCTTGCATATCCATGTTTTCCTACATGGAATCCTAGTATGGGTTAACTGGGGGGACCTTTTCACTTCACTTTATTTATTTTAAAGTGAGAGTTTTACCGACTCTTGTTCCGATGTGGGACATTCAATGATGTTTCTGAGCTCAATTTTAAAATTGCGAGGACGCAATTCCCAAAAGGGGGGAAGGATGTAACATCCCAGGTAAATAAAGAATATTAATTTTTCATATTTATTAATATTTTTGAAATAAAATATTAATATTAATTTAAAGGGAATGTTATGCTCGATGGCGTACCCAATACGCAACAACGAGTTTCTATGAAATCTTATACTGCACTCTAATAATAAAATAATATTATTTTAAATGGTAGTAAATTCCTACCCATTCTATTTGTGAGAATAAATATAAATAACTAAAATATGATTATATACGTTTGTTAAATGTTTTTAAATTTATCCAAAAAAAGATAAAGGCTTAAAATAAGAAAATAATTCAATTTGAAGCATAAGTACTCTAAAATTCACTAATAGGTCGATTTATCACCTTTTGATGGTGAACCCTCTTTAATATAGTTTTGGTTACTCTTATAAATTCTATTGGACCAAATAAAATTCTTCTTTAGAATCGAGACATCAAAATTTACTTTGTGTATATTTTTGGTATTTTTCCGATAAAATTCATTTTTATAATGAATAGTAAAAAATGTTGTATTTTAATTCAAAACCTCATTTTAATATAATTTATTTATATGATTATATTATCATTTGAATTGGTTTTAATTTCCAATAATAATATATTTTTACCATTTAATCCAATATTGGTCATTGGAATTAATTTCACTTTGATATTGGACTTAAACTAGTGTCAATCTTTTGATATATATTGTTTCATAAAAACACGCTATTTGTACTGACAATGGGAATTAATTATTAAATTAATTAATGCAAGTTATATGTTTTTAATTTTTTAAAATAGAAATCATTTTTTAATTTTGAATATCAAATATATCTTAGGGTGAATTTTTGTTATTTTTCTGAAAAACTTCAATTTTTTATTGAATTGTGAAACCACTTAGTGGTAGTTAAAAAACTGATTTTTCATTTAAATGAAATTTTCCACTTCTGTGATTTGAATTTCAAAAATACGATATACATGGTTGTCATTAGGATGTAAAATGTGGTTTAATGGGACTAGAATAATTTTTTTGTGAATAGTAACTTTTAAGATTTATTAATCGCGATTAAAGGTAATTAGTGTAATTTAGGGTAAAGATAATGTTATAATAATATGAAATGACTTTGACACATGTCTTAACCTTATTTAATGAGTCATTTCCGACCAATACAATTCATTGGTCAACTTGGGGACCGCATAGAGTCACATTGGTAGGAAAATGACATTAATAACTTTTTATTTAAAGTTAAAATTAAAATGTCACAAACATGTATTGTTTTACTAAAACAATTTTTAATGGGGTTATACAAGTCATAGTTTTGACAATAAATATTCATTATAATATAAACAGATTTCCTACATCATGATATTTTTTTTAATAATTTTTATACATTAAATAAATTAATTTATTTATGACACCGTGATGATGCAGTGATTACCTTATAAATGAATGATTTAAATAAAATGAGAAGATAGGGTAAAATCTAAGTCATAAAAATTGTCAAAAACTATTGTATGGGTGGATTTAGAAACCTTATCACCTTATCCTAGAAATACATCCCTTTTTTACCTTTAAATTCAGAAGATCATTTTATAATAAAGTAATATTTTATAACTTTCAAAGAGTGCCCCTCCTCTTCTCCTATAAAAGGCCCCCACCTCTACCACCTTACCCACACCTATCAGGCCTTAGGCTCGGCCAACCCCTTCCCATTTCATCTCTCCACATCCCTCTCTTCATCAAATAAGCCTCAACTTAGGCAGAAAGCTCTTCAAAAAACCCCTTTGGTTCAAACCAAGGGGAGTTACCCGATTTAAAGGTAAAGTATTCCCTAATGTTCTTTTGTTTGATTTTTCTTCTCCAACCCCCTAAATTCTTTTTATTCCTTTATTTTGTTAAAATACATGTATAATCAATATACTAGGATGTTTTTATAAGAAGTATTCGAGCTACACTTACACACACATCCATCTAATGGTTAAAGAACATACTGTTTCTGTGGATGGAGAATTACTACCTCACGAAACGATGATTGTTCAATATTATTTTAACACCTTTAAAGGTGGACACTATGATGTAACTGTATTTTATATATGATATATATGGTATTTATGTTTTCTATATGCTTCTGTATTTTATATTTATAACATACCTTTATTCTTTTCATGTTGTGCAAATGCAATAATTTCATATGAGGAAGTGTGGACTACCACCCCCTCAAGTGATGTGACTCGTTCATGCAATACATGGAATGTATAAAGAGTGAAATGAATGAACTTATGTGATATATATAACATATATATTATAATGGAATTATAATATATATATCTCTCAATTATTTTTAATTCCATTAATATGACAAAGAAATTAAAGTCGCATTCATGCTTATGTACGACCTACCGTCTCCATGAACGATGCATTTCATTTCTTTTCTATCTAAAAATGTTATGGAATAGTATAAAACGAATATGTACTGGATATATATGATTTTTAAATCATTAATACAATTCTGGATATGATGTACTTATAGTTACAGGGACAATTCATTTCAAACAAGATCATTTTTGACTCATGTACCAAACATCGACAAAAACATCTGATATGAACTCTCATAATTAACTAATTTTTATAAAATTATAATATGTGATATGAATTCAATAATAAACATTTTAGGAGGTGCTTAATAAATTATAAATTGACAAAAGTTTATTATTCAGGAATATAATGGTACAGACAAGACAAGTCAGACTTGAGGTAAGGGATCCTACCTCCCTCTTTCTTTTTAAGTACTCTTTTTTATGTAACTTAACATAAGCTCCACTTTATTATGTTGGGGGATGTTATATTATATTCATCTTTCTTTACATTTTATTTTAATATTATTAGAGACCATGCTTGATCTCATCAATCCATTTTTGGAAGTTTTATGTGGTGCCGTTAGGCTGCCGAATTTTCATAAGGCGATTTTCATCTCACTTTTTATTCCCATGAGATTCATGCTACATTTGAAAATATTTACCTTTTTGTGGTGTATGTAATGCCCAATATTTTACTATTTGTATAATATACTATCATTTAGGGGTATTTACATCTTCATTGTATGACCCTTCTTTCATGGGGTGTACGTTTCAAATGTTGTCCAAATCGGTAAGGGAACCTTTCAGACTTCTCTTTTTAAAAGACATATTTTGTTATGTATTTTTATTTACATCTTTTCATGTTGGGATATGCTCTTATATATCCTTATTGATGTAAATTTTATGTCCATGTGATGAGATAGAATTTTCTCTGTCATCAACTAATTTTATGATTTTTAAATTGACATCGTTAGGCTGTCAAATTTTACCAAGGGAACTTCATAACCCAATTTTGATTTCTTTGGGTTCAACATGTAGTTATTCAATATGTCATCCTTTGAAAATGTGTGAATTACCTTTTATTGTTTTACGCATAATATCCACTTATATTGGGTGTATGTATATTGTCACACATAATTATGAGATTGATTTATACTTAATTTAAACATACCTTCTTTATAAAGGATTTCATCTCATTTTACATTTATATTGAGACTTCATTGTTGTTATGAACCAATTCACTCTTATATGGTGTATATACTGTCCTTTGGAATATTATATCATGAATCCCTTTATTATAATGATATTATAAGGTTCTTATTAAATTTTATTCCTCAATTATTGTATTCAAGTGTCTCTCATTTTGTTAAAAACCCTTTAACTAAAATATCATTTTTTGTTTTAATGATTTATTCTTATAAATATTTCTCATTAATATCCCTGTTTTCGAAATGGTTTTAAGGATTTATTTATATGTATATTAATGGTTTAAAATGTTAAAAGATTCAATGTGGTATGGGACTCTTTGACTCAAAAATATCTTTATTAAATGTTTTAAATGGTTTTGAAAATGGTTTTTAGAATGGATTAATTATTTAAATATATTAAAATGTTATATTGTTATTGAAATATGGGAATGTTATCTTTTTTTTATGCTTAAGTTATGTTCTATGATTATGTTATAGTTCTTGGGAATTTTTTATGAATATGGGTGGTTCTGTGATAAACTAAGGGTGGGTGAGCCCGATATAGCTCTCCAATGCAATGGGTAATGCGAAGGGGTTAAACGTTAAGGTTTCTCCCAAGAGATTTAGGGAATATACTGTGATGGGTATTCCAAACGTAACCATGAGGGTTACTCCCTATGTAAGAATGTCATGAATGCCTCAAGTTACCTTTATGTCTTATGATTTCTGTGAGTTATTCGTAAATCTTAGGATTTCATGAGGTATGTTAAAGTGCTTATGTTTGATGAGAAAAGTACGATTTCATTGATTCTTATGTATACATGGACTGATGTTTTCATTCCATTTTGTGATAACCCTTACTGAGCTTTTTATGCTCATACCATGTTTTTTTGAAATGTTTTCCACAGGACATAAAATGGAATATGGTCAAGGATGGGATCAAGGAAATGTCATGATGCCTAAAACATGGAACTAGACATGACTCTTTTGTTCAAGAGTTTATATTTTGTGAAAAAATGGAAACTGAGTAGATGTGACTACCTTGTAATATTTGTGATGTAATAGTTATTTCCTAATTCTCTAACACTCTAAACCTGAAAAGATCCTCAATGTGAATTATTCAATGTAATTCAATATTAAGTAATTTTATTAGGCCGTGTCCTTATAGTTGTTGACTGAGATGTGCTGAGGTGACGATATGTCTCAATTGGACATGAATGATTAGAAGAATTATAGGTGAACCTTGAAGCTACCAATTTGTTTAATGTGTGGAATAAGATCCTTGGATACTGATGGAGGACTTGATAGTTAATCCTGAAAATAATTATTAATTGTATTATTTTTAGGGCCATGTTTTATGAAAACCATTTCCGGGATGATGTTCCTAAAATAATGGATGTGAATATATTTAATGTTATGTTCTGATGCTAGATGAAGATAGTGGATCAAAAAATGATTGATTTCTGTAATTATGAAATTTTATTAGACTAGATGATTTATGTCAGAAGATATGACTAAAAGATACCATTTGATCACTTGACTTAGTGGTAGTGTAGGAGATAACAAATAATCTTGTATGAGTAACTCTTGAAAAATATAATATTATTTTAGATGATACACAAGGGGTTTTTACAATGAAAAATCATATAAAATGGATTCTGTATCAACCAAAATAAGAATATGTATGTGTAATTTATTGGTATTTCTAAAAGCGATAACTACATATGAGAAGAAGAATTTTTAGTGGTGGAATTATTTGACTGAGTAGAGGATTTTCGGTGGAGATTGGATCATGGTGAAATTCATCCTGAAAATATTAGAAGGTGGTGGTGGACAATTATTCTAGTGGGGCTCTATAATTTGTAACTGGAGATTGATTCTCATTATAATCATCTCATGTTTCCTTAAAATAGTAAATCTAAATTCCCTTTGAGGAGTTATAGAAATTATGATCCATGTTAAAATCTCATGTTGTTCTTTATTATTTTCTATTTTTAGTTATTATCCTATAGATTTTTTTTTTCTATTCAAGTTTTTTTTGTAATGATTAATTGAACATAGTGTGGTGTGTGTTATACGTTCCAAACATCATAGAATAACCCCACCGTGGGTTTTTAGTCTTTCTTGTAAATTTAGGTGGATAACTTTTGGGAGTTAAAATGTGGTGGCATCTGAACCACTAGTTCAGATATATATAGATCATCTAGGGTTTGAGTGAAGGATATAAGTGGGTGGTTTGAGTAGGAACATAATATAGAACTACTGATCACCCATTATGATTAGGTTACTATAGTAAAATATGAAATATACCTTTGAGGTATATCAAATAATTGTAATGAGTACATATTGGTATGTTCAGGTACTTGGGTGACCCCTGGGTGACTAGTGGGTACCTGATTTTCATCTACCAGGTACATAATGATTTTTTGGATTTTTTATTATATAAATAATTAATTTAATTGAAAAATATTAAATTATAAATTAACCCAAAACATCTCAGGTCATCCCACCTAGGAGGACCCATCTCTTTATTTTTCTCCCTCTATCAATCATTTCTAAACATCAGGAGCTCTATCTGTTCATTAATAAATTTCTTATTTATGGAAGTGGGATCTCATAGGCATGGTTAGTGCATTTGATTTTTTATTTAATTATTTCACATGTATCACTATTTTTAATCATAAATCCATAAATATGGAATTTTTTTCATGTTATCATGAAAATGGATATAAATAAAATGATTATGATATAGGTTATTACTCTGATAACTATGAGGTAAGTGATCCCTCATATATTATGCAATATATTTTGTGTCTATGTCTAATGAAACATGTGTGTATAAGAGTTTTATTCGAAGAATAATAATATGGGCCAGGAGTGGTCAAAATTAAGATCTAATTTTGGTAGGTCTTCCTAGGATTGAAATTGTTGTTAAAATATTATTTGGATGACCATTAAACATCACCAAGGGGATTATGTACTAATTATGTCCAATGAGAATGAAACAGGTCATTGGTCTTGGGATAAGATATGAGGAGTTAGGTGTAGACTCCCTTTAGATAAAATATATGTTACACTGGGATTTTAACTTCTAAATGATAAATGAGGTGACTATTATCCTATGGGTGGTGCAATTTTCCCATTTCCAGGGAGAATTAGATTCATGGGTATGGAATTGAATAAGACAACCCTACCTAGGATAGGTAAATCCTAACGAAGTGATTCCTTTAAACTGATTTGGTGGATTGGTGTAAAAATATTTTTCCATCTAGTGGATACCATCATAGGTGAGTCATAAAATATAGGTTATGGTATATAAGTACTCTGTCGATAAAAACAAGATGGGTATTATGGTTCGAGTTTTCTTCAACTCCTTAAAGGGCTTGGAATGGTTGTGTGATTTCTCTACCTTAGGATAGGCTAAGGGTTTCTCTTTGTAACGAGTTCTATAATGGGATTATTGCATGTATTAGGTTTTTATTTTTCCTGATGGCTAACTTAATAACTATTTATTTTGTTTAGAACCCTTACGATTAGATGTTTTCACTATTTAAGTCTCTTGGAATAGATTGGTTATGTCATATGAGCTTATAATTGATGGGATTTTGGGATCAAATAAACATTATTATTATATATAATACATTAAAAAATATAATATAAGATCATATGTTCGGTAAAAATCAAACCATGCATAATATAAAATAATGAACATACCATAAACCAAAGATAACTGAGCTTCATATCACTAATTAAGTTCTTAATGAAGATCAATTTGAAGTAGCCAAATAACTTCTTACTTATATGGTATCCATTATTTGAGGAATCACTCAACATTTTTCCAAGATCCTTCTTTTGACCAAAGTATTCTAGTACCTCTTTATTTCACCTTTTATTACATCATATACAATAATTTTTTAATATATTTCCAAAAATCCATTTAGATAAACTCGTAAACACTTTTGAAATATTTGTCTAAGTCGTATAAAACATATTTCAAATTTAGTCAAACATATTGATCTCCATCAAAAACATATATCTATATACCCTTTTCTATCAATAATATCATATACAAGTATTCATAAGCATATAATCCATTTATCCAACTATTATAATTCATGAAACTCTATGGGGCGAGGGGGGTTATAATTGGGGTGTTACCTTATTTTAATATTTTCTCCTCATCAATTTACACATGGATCTTGTTCCAATATTTGATGTAACACTTTTCAATAATATATTATATTATTAAAAAATATCATAAAATTACAAGAACATTTACAAAAATTTAAAATGAATATCTCACAAATATTTTTACATGGTCTACCCGCATTAGGCTATATATATGGATCATACAATCAACATTTTTTTGTTGTATAAAAATACACTAAAACTCATTTATTTTATGGAATCAATATATAGGTGATGTCAATATAGATTGAGGATCACTACCATTAAAAATTTAATTTATTCCAATCCTCACCAAAAATCACCACCTGTACAAGTTTAGGAGAAGTCACTCCTTACTATGACTCACTTCTGAAAGAATGGTCTATTAAATGACTCTTTGAAACAAAATGGACACTCCCTTATCCTCATCCTTTCACTTACCTAGAATATATTTGTTTATGTAATTTTATGAATACTCTCTATTTAATTACGTAATGGTCACTAAATGTTAAAAAACTATTATGTGAATCATAATTTATGGTGCAATGCTACACTCTTTAACATGAATTACTCCAAATTAAAATACAAAATATAATCAATTAAAAATAAATGGATTTGAATCATAAATATTCAAAAAAATATCACACTGTAGAAAATAATATTATTTAGGTTGAATAATTCAATCATAAAAATTATCTTCATTATATTCTGCCTTCCTTACTCTATCAAAATTGATGTATCTATAAAATTACATGAAAATGATCATTAATATATTCTTATTCGACAAAAAAAATAATATTAATCAAGATATTAAGAAAAGATCCTATATCTAAATACATTTATATTCCTTCATAGAGCACACCTATATATTTTTTTCTTTATTACCTTTACTTCTATATATTCTTTGTATCAATCTCTTTATAATCATGTGTGTATATATTATTCTTCTTTACACTAGGTTCTATAAAATACTTTGGGAATTATTTAATTCCAAATTAATAAAATTAAATATAAATCAACTTATAACATCCTCTACTTCAAATCAAACCTTTGGGTCATTTTTAATCAAATATCCACCATTTAACTATATTAGATCTGTTGATGTTCATTCCATGTCCACAAAATAGTTGTAAAGTGTCGGTTGATAAATCCAAATTGAATTATCTACTTTTTATGAATCAAATAATTTCAACATGAATAATGGTGTGAAAAATTAGATCGTTATTTAGTTTTTATTTAACTTATAATTTCACCTTCGTGTGATATAATTATTCATCACTTGCCCTTAATTATGTTTCACAAAATCGTGAAACTTAAAAATAATGAAATTCTGTATTTCTTGATGGTATTTTAATCACAACATGGTTACATTAAAAACTATATGATATAAATATTCATGGCATGATCTTTTTTGATATTTCTAAGAATCCCAAATCTCAACAATAATGGACCTAATTCATTCTTCATATTTTAATTATCATGGTGTTATTTATGTAATCAAAACAATATTTTTTGATCACAACATGAGAAATTTATAGATATATCAATCACCAATACTATTGTTGAATGAACTCTTCCAAAGTATGGGTTTCATAAAATAACTAGTTCCACTAGATTCTTTGTGAATCTCTTCACATGATTTTTAATTCATGTGGTTATGAACTCTTGTGTATCAGTTCTTATAGAGAGTTACTCTTATATTAACAATTGAATTTATATATTTCATAAATTAATTTTATATATGATCAAAATGAGTGAATCATATTTAACAATTTAATGAACTGTATGTCTATACAAATATTTTCATGAATGGATATATCATAACCAAAAATTGATGGATATTATAAGGGTTAATGACTATGATATTTTCATTCCACCATCATCTTATACCATTTAAATAATAAGGTATTATTGGCCCCAGATTGTAATGATCCATTACTATAAATGTTTATGGTACTATTACCATGGTATTGTATTGTCTTTTATTTTTCGTCCACAATAGTTATCATTTAAGTATTCATTAATTAAGAAGTAACACATATGATTAAATTAATTTATTTAATGGGTTTTGTGAATTAGTCAAGGAATTAACTCATATTTTAAATCACAAGAGTTAATGCATGCATCACCAACAAGAATCCTCATGAATTTTACGAACCCTACTACCATATGTTGATTTATGTGTGTAATGTCAGATCGATGATTCCCCAAAAATCATAGGACCCCTATAATCTATCCTTTATCTCAATTTATACATAAGTAAAAAAACACCATGATATATGAAGGATCACTCCTGTAACATCCCACAAAACCAATTGGCTTAGGTCGGGTCGGAGGTGCTTCTAATCTTATGTGACATATCCTAGAAACCAAAAGCCAATAATAAATATCGATGTCTATGTAAAAAATTGGTGTATTGTTTCCTTGAATAAAAAATATAACCTAAAAAGTATAAATAAAAACACCCAAACCAACTATAAGAATCATGATTAATAATGATACAACACAAATGGAAACTAAATATATAGTAACATCAGACTAGAAATGATTTGGTAATAAAATAAGTCACAAATAAACCCAAGGACATCACAAAACAGTAACACTGATGTAGTGTCACTCCAAAGAACTGTGTAGATAAAACCAAAATCTAAACACCAAATCAAGGAAGAATAATCCTGATGTACAACTAGAGAAATAAGACACCTTTCTTTTACCTTTATCTTGATAAAAATCATCTACAAACACACCAAAGTGACCAAGAAGGAGGTGAGTATAACACTCAGAAGGATTTTCCAAATAAGATTCTTTACTCATTTCACTAGGAAAATAACATTTAACACACATTTTAAAACATAATTTATATTATAGATCATAATATAAAATATTTATTCAATTCAAATAGTTAATGTTGAATCTGGAGTAATTTATACGTAAGAAAATAGTTTAATAGGAAAATTTGAACTCAATAAGTTTTTTATTCCTTCTGTTCCATTTGGAATACCCATTCCTTGTTTCTAATTCTCACACTCAAACACACATATTTATTCTAAGTAACAATTAAATACTAATTAGATGGTTTTCATTAATACACTAAGACATCACAAGTTGAATAATCTCTAGGTTACATAATTTCTCATGCCCTTTGTTTAGGGTCACATAAGGATGAAATGAGCTCATAATAACCATGTATTCTTAGTCCGATATCAATTCATTACACATAATTCAATTCTTCCCTTAAAAAAAGTTTTAATGGAAATATTGATTTGGTTGAACCAAAACAATAATTTTAAATCCAAAATTTAAATTTATAAACTAATGGGATTTCCAAATGTCATTTAAATCTCCTTCTTCTAAAAAAATAATTTTAAAATTAATTATATTAATATTATAAACAAAAAGAATTCCATTCAATAAATAAGTCATAATATTCCTTTAAGATTTAATAAAATTCAATAAAAACTATCCCTACATGTTCTAGAACAAGTGGAGAAGAGATATGAGCCACCTACCACTCAATGGTTGAATAAAAAGAATAAATACACAAGAATTCTTTTAGTACTGGTTCAAAAATAATTTGATTCATTATTTGTAATATAAATAATATCAAATAAAATCAAGGATAATAGATCTATACATATCATAACAGAATTTACACTCTAGGTTATAGAGGACGAGAATATATAATAGAAATGTCATAAAACAGATCCTTATCAATGATGTACTAGTATAAAATGTAGTTAGCACATCAGGTTTTTCACATCGGTTATCCATAATCAATGAGAAAAATTCATGTATATTGATTTATCATTTTGTTATATGATATTGTATTTGAAAAAAACTAGTATCTATATTTATTAGGTCATTTATATAGTAACTGTTTTTATAAAAAGGTTTTTCTTTGTCCGTTATATTATAATCATCTTGATAAAAAATTGATTACATTATCATGTCAGTTATAAGATAACTGATGTTATAAAGAAATTTTTTTTCATGTCAGTTATTATATATCTGAAATGATAAAACGGAAAATCTCATTGTCACACAAGTTATAATATATATGACCCGATATACATTTTAAAATTTCATGAATTTCGGTTTTGAATCATTTTGGAGTTCATTGATATCATGAACGAAAAATCATTTCTCTCTGGTAGAAGCCCTAAACTTGTTTCTTCAGTCTAGTGTCTTCCAATCTCGGTATTCCATCTTCATACATCATCAGTTTTATTCAGTCTCATTTTTGTGAATTCAATTATCTCATCTCTTAAATCTCAAGTAAGCCACACACAACGGTCCTTTCACATGGAGGCCCTAACTATTTTTCCTTGATTTCATTTATTCAAATCTTACATTACTATCTTTTTTATGTAAACTGACTATGCTATGATAAAAAAGTTGATTCCAAATCCTATTATGGAATTAGAATATTACATGGTGGATTAAATTAGTTCTTATTATGGTAATGGTTTTAGAATAATTTCATTGTTTTCTACCTAGTATTTCTTATGTTTTATTATTAATGGGTTATGAAAAAGGATTATTGGGTAGTTTTTTCTTTAATTTTGTTTTGGATTTAACAGTATCCTCATTGATCATTTGGGTTTTTAATGATTTCCTATGTTTATAGTAGGTTTTATGAACCCTTATAGTGATTTTTTGGGTATTCATATGATATTTATACAACATGTGTTTGTAATGTAGTAATAATGTGGAAAATAAATTTTAAATGTATGATTTTATGGTATTTCATTGCTACATCAAATTAATTAATCTGATCATTCTAAAGTATTTTTTGTTGAAAAATGATATTGTATTAAATCACACATGCCTATAGAAATCCTTGTTTTTGATATAGTGTAATGTAAATTTTTTTCAACTCCTTGGATAATTATATTTAATTTCATCTTGATTTTTTATTGTTAATATGTATTACAAAATAATTTTATCGGTTCCCTCATATAAACAAGTCTAATATGGTTTCATATGTACTCTTGTATTTATTTTCATTTATATGTTACATATATAATGAATGATTTTTTGTCACATCCATGACTTATTTTAAAGTAAAATTTCATTTAATTTCAATTCTTGCTTTTTTTTGCGGGTTTCCCATTCATTTTTGGAGGAATGGGAGAGTTTTCATGATTTGGGACAAATCGTGAGCCCATTTCCAGATTTAAAAACCAATTTTGTTTCTTTAATAAATATTTAATTTTTCAATATTTTTCACCCATTACACTTTTAAAATTGCATCCCCTTACCTATTAACACCACCATATTAATTTGTAACCTTTATGAATCCATAATAATGGTGGATTTGTGTTTTAATTTATGGAATTGAGCCTGCCCAAAAGGCCATTTATAGTTTAAAAAATTGTTTTTATTTAATAAATTATACATTTTTTACTCTTTTTGGATATTCCACCTCCAAATCAAAGACATAATCCCTAGGCATTACCCCATCTTCACTTCTCCCACTTTAGAGTTCATTTCTATCACAGATTAGGGAAAATATTTTCAATCTTACTCAAATCTTCTAGATTTGAATAAGTAATTTGGTTCCATCATAAATCCTTAATTTATCACTCTTTTACCCCTATTCTTGTTCCTACATGGCCTCTTCATCCTTTTTAGAACCTAATGTGAATTTTTGGCTGTTTGTAAATTCAGCTACTGGTGTATTTTGGGAGATTTCTTCCAGATCCCTCAAGCAAGTAGGTTTCTATCCTTCTTTCTCACACATACATAGGGTTTCTTCCCTTATTATTGAAGTTAATAATGTCCAATAAGTAGGGTTATGATATTACGGTTTGATATTGTGTTTCATGGTCTAAAATTATCGTTTTAGGTCTGTTTTAACTCATTTGTGGTGCAGAGGTGGTGCAGTTGAACTTTCACACAAATATTTGAGGTTTTTGACACTTATGGTAGGTGATTAAATTATATATTAAATACTTGTGACTTAGATCACTATGTTTATAGTATTTTTATGTCTATATCATTTGATTATTTATACAAAAATTGGTTTTATTGGTGTTTGTAATGAAAATGAATTTTAAGTGTCATTTTTATGTGAAATTGGGGGGTTTTCAAAGAAATCTTTTACTGTTTCACTTGGTCCTTCCATATAACCACTTATTTGATTTTATTGGGATGTATTTGGGCTGATAAAACTATTTTTAATGTTTATATCCTTTGGTTGTTGCTGTGAAAATCTGTTTTAATGGTGTTTGTGATGAATATGAGTTTTAAGTTCAATGTTTGTGTGAAAATTGAGGTTTTAAAAAGATAAAAACTTGTTGGTTCATATAGGGCTACCACATAACTGAATGTTTTGTTTAATTGGACATAATTGTACTGAGATTTTTGTTTTGGTAAATTGTAAGTGTGCAAACAGTGTGAAAAGTTGGGATTTCATGGAGTTCTGGGAGCAAAACAATGTGATATTTTGAGAAGATGTTCTCTTGAAAATCAAAATGTTTTGTTGTGTGTTTTATGTGGTATAAAATGTTTATAGCTACTTTATTGTTTATATGTGACCAGTATTTTTGATTTTATGTGAAATATAATGTGTGTTTCTTGATGAAATTATTTGAGCACACAGGGGGATGCCCAGGTACCAAGGTGGAAAGATATGTACTAGCGCGACTAGTGATCTGGATAGTTTTTGTCCCTGTTTCACTGAGAAAGTGGATAAAACAACTCTAACTAAACTTTGTGGATGATGTTTTAGTACGACTAGGTTATGGGTATGTTCCCTACTAGTGGCTCGTGCATGGTAAATGATTGTGACTTGGTTACTTTACACCGAGGTACAAGGTACATAGGGATCGAGACTATCTTTTTACCTAGAGGTGTTCTCTATTTTGGTGCTCATTGTTATTTACCCTTGTCATAGGGTGTGTTTGTATGTACATTACATTATATAAATTTTATTATTCAAATGTGTTAACATTCTGAATGTTTTAGTATGAAAACTATTTTCAATTGAATGTTTCATTTCATGGAAATTATCATCAATTTTATTTACATATTAAAACAACTTTCTTTTTCAGCTTGTATTGAATTCACTTTATAATATTTGGGTGGTATACTATTGGGATTAGAATCACACCCTACTTATACCCCTTGGGTATAAGTAGTGTTGATTATGTTTTACTCTAATAAAGGCAAAGCCTCGGGTGAAGGTGGTTTGGGTTGTTAGTTCCCTCTTACAAAGTAGTGTTATGGAGACGGCTCAGGGGTGATGACCCATTTTCATGTGGAGTCTTTTTTAATGATTATTTTATATTTTTGTTTATGTTTGGACTTATTTTCTTTAAACCATGTATTCAGTTCTGGTTTTTAATGAAGTCTTTTTTGGCATGGAAATTTCATATTCTTATTATTAGTTTTTTAAATGTATTATGCTTTCATACTCAGGTAAATCATTCACAGACCAGATTTATTGATTCCTGGGAACTTGTTCTAGCCCGTGGGGATAGGGAAAGACCTTCAAGATATGTCATGGTCTGGATTCGGTGCTGGTAATAGTGGAAACTAGATCCATTTTGTGAAAAAATGGTATGAGATGAGTTTATGTTTTTTAGTTACATTATTATTTTGGGATGAGTTGGGCTAGACAGGATCTAGGATTTTCAGGACTCGGAGTTAGGGTCATAAGTAAGGTGCTTAGTCCGAACCTCTCGTTTAAAAACTCAAGTTATCAGGGGACATCGTAATTGTTTTTTTGAATTCAATTCCAGGTGAGACGTGTGGGCTGTAGACTACACGTGGACATCAGGCATGGGTGGACTAGTTGATTATTTTATTACGGTAATGCATTTAGATTATTTATATTTGATGTATTTGATTAAATTTTTTAGAATATTGATATTGACTTTTTTTTGTGACTGTTGCATTTAGCAGCAGCATGCCTCTCCAGAACTCTCCCATGTGCCCATGGGAGGAAGGTGAAGAGAGTTATCATACACTAATTGATCAAAGGCTAGTCGAGGTTGTGGTCCAAGCTGTCTAGGAACTAGGATAAGGACCAGATCCTGTTTCAGCTCTTTTTAGAGAGGATGAGATTGTTCATAGAAAGGACAAGGCCCAAGGGTACCTGAGAAATAAGCCTCCCACATTTCAAGGCATCATAGAACCCCATGATGTATAGGATTGTCTCGAGAAGATTGAGAGAATGTTTGAGTTCTGAGATACACCTGAGGAGATGGAGGTGAAATGTGCCGCCTTCCAATTACAGGGTCCCTACCACAGGTGGTGGGAATCAGTTCTTCTGACTGGGAAGAATGAGAAGATGTGCAGGGGAGATTTCAAGGCTGTCTTCAATGAGCTGTACTACCCTTAGGTCTAGGCATATACATGGTCCAAAGAGTTCATGGATCTTGTTTAGGGGAATCTTTATTTCATGGAGTATGCCAACTGTTTTTCTATGTTTTTTCGGTATTCTCTAAAAATTTCCTCGAATGAACAAGCGAAGGGACATTGGTTTGAGAAAGGCTTGCGACTAGAGATATAATCCCAAGTTTTCTTGTTTAACCTAAGGACCTATGCTGAGGTCGTTGACCGGGTGTGTATGGTGGAGATTGACCGTAAGGGCAGGGATGGATTCTCTAGGTCAGTATCAGTAGTGGGATGTGGTAACACTATAAGTAAGAATAGAAAGTGAGTGGAATAGGTGAAGAAAAGAGGTGGCAGTTCAGGCCACTTCTCTAGGCAGTTTTCTTTATTGACTTCTAATGAGAGATTGGTCATGTGCGACTAGTGTGGGAATCCATAGCACATCTGACCAGCATGAACACTACTCCTGATTCCTTGTTACCAGTGTGGAGCCATGGGTTAATTTCAGTGCTTTTGCGGGGTGGCACACCCACTTCCGAGTGGGGTAGGGTCATTTGATTCAAGAGTAGTTCTAGCACAGTCCGAGCTGTCAAGGATTGGGGTATCTTGTTTTGGTGGCCGTGGTGGTTGGGATGGGTCATATTCTGGGCAGATCTATTTAGGGCACAACCACATACTACTGGTCATCCTCATCTAAAGGCAGGACATCTCCATGCAATGGATCTGGCACTAGCAAGATCAGAGGCAGGACCGTCGATAGTTCGAGGTACAGTTCTGATCAAATCCTTTATAGTTTCTTTTATTTTTGATACTAGTGCCTCTATTTTATTCATTTCTGCCAATTTTTTGGATACTTTGAATTTTCCAACAGAGTTTTTGTCTTTTGCGATGGATTTAGTGACGCCTCTAGGAAAGAAAAAGGAGTAGGGTCTCAGGTGCCCGTTGTATGTGCTCACCATGTTAGGGATTGAGATAGAGTGGGACCTATTGGTATTATATATATATATTTTTTATGTGATACTTGGAATGGATTGACTGATACACTTCCAGGAACATATCGATTTCTACAGGCGTCAAGTGAGTTTCATGACACCTGATGGGAGGCGTCAGGTTTTTCATAGAGAATGGGATCCTCGGTCGAGTCGTAGAGGACCTCCACTCCCATGTTGGGATGTATAATATTCTAGTTATCATTTCTCACGATATAGGATGATAGTATTTCCCCAGAAGGTTCACTACCTCAGTTAGTGAATGAGTTTCCAGAGGTATTCCCGAATGATTTTTCAGGTTTTCCCCCGGAGCAGGATGTGGAGTTATCGATTGATCTAGCACCGAGAACACATCCAATATCTCTTCCCTAATATTTCATGGACCCTACCGAGCTAATGGAATTAAATATTCCACTGGAAATCATGGAAACCAAAGGATTCATTCACCTGAGCATCTCTTCTTGGGACGCTTATGTGTTGTTCCTGAAAAGGGTTGATGGATCCCTCTGGCTGTGCATTAACTACCAGAAGCTGAATATGGTCACAATTATGAAAAAATACCCTTTGATGAGAATATATGATTTTTTGATCATTTGAAATGGGAAATGTGTTTATCAAAAATAGACTTCTGTTAAGGATACCATCAACTTTGGGTGAAAGAGGTAGATATCCCAAAGACGACCTTCCAAAGTAGTATGACCACTTCGAGTATTTGTTCATGTGCTTCGGATTAAAAAATACTCTAGTGGTACTTATGGAACTCATGAACAGGGTGTTCCATTAGTATCTTGATTCCTTGTTGTGGTGTTCGTGGATGACATTATAGTATACAATGTCTCGGAGGAGGAACATGAACATCACTTGAGGATCGTTCTGGCCACTTTACGGGATCACCACCTCTATGAAAAGTTGTCAAAGTGTACTTTAAAGATCAGGGAGGTGAAATTTCTGGGGCTTGTGGTCTCAGAGAAGGGGGTTTTAGTGGACCTCAAGAAGATTAGTGCAGTTATGTCATGGGAGTAGCTGAATAATCTGTTCAACATTAGGAGTATCCTTGGCCTGGCTGGTTATTATAGGAGATTCATTCTGGATTTCTCTTGGCACGCTTCACCGATGACCACTCTCCCCTAGAAAGGGATGAAGTTTGTGTGGGGGCCAGAATGTCAAGCATCCTTCAAGGTGTTGAAGTGGCGGTTGACTACCTCCCGCATGATATTTTTTCCTGAGGCTATGAAGGTGTATGTGGTCTGTTGTGACGATTTAAGTATGGGTCTTGGGTGCGTTCTTATTTAGGATGATCGTGTGGTGGGATATGGATCTCACCAACTCCAACCACTTGGAATGAATTGCACGACTCACAACTTGGAGTCAATAGTTGCGATGCATTCTATGAAGACATGGGGTCACAATCTCTTTGGGGAGAAGTTTGTGGTCTAATATTATCACAAAATCATGGCCTATATATTCTCAAAGAAGGACCTCAACTTGAGAATGCTTATATGGATCGTGTACATATAGGGGTTCGACATTGACATTGTCTATACCCTAGGAAAGGGTAATGTGGTGGCTGAAGACTTGAGTAGAAGAGTTCTAGTGAAGTCTTTGAGGAATTCCAGTGATGAGAGGAATTTGATGGGGCTATTTTCTTAGATACATGTGGAGATGATGGAGAAAAATGGTGGTGAATTCTTGGCGATCGTTCAGTTTACTCCTTATCTCGTGGAGATGATTCAGTTGGAATAACCTATTGATGCACTTTCTCAGTGGTCTAGATAGTTTCATCATGGTGGGGAGATGTCCTCTGATTGGTCATCATCTCCTAAGGGAATGTTATGCTTCAAGGTCCATTCATATGTGTCGTCATCTCTGTGAAAGGGGATGATGTAGGATAGCCTCAAGTCTTAGTGGGCTGTCCATCTGGGATCCACCAAGATGTATAATGACGTGTGATGGCAATTATGGTTTCCAGGTATGTGACAGGATATAACGGACTTCTTGTTGAGATGACATGCCAGTAGGTGAAAGCAGTGCATTAGATGCCCTTCGATTTTCTCCATCCATTACCCATTCCTACCTAGAAGTGGGAAAAGGTAGCCATGGACTTCATTGTTATCTTGTCTTGTGAACATCATGGTAAGAATTCCATTTGGGTAGTGACTGATCGTTTGACCAAAACATCCCACATAAATACGATCAAAGATACAGCTAAAGTGGATGAGTTGGGCCGTTTGTATCTTTAGAAGGTGGTGATACTCCATGGTGTGTTGTTATCAGTTGTCACAAATAGAGACCCCTTCTTCACTTATCAGTTTTTTGAAGGCCTTCTAAAGGCCTTGGTGTCTCATATTAAGATGAGCAAAACATACCACCCTCAGACAGATGGTCAGACAGAGGAGGACAATCATATTTTGGAGGACATGCTCTGTGCATCTGTTCTAGACTTTGGATGTTCCTAGGATAACCAGTTGGTATTGGTTGAGTTTTCATATAATAATAGTTAACAATCCTCAATTTGAATGGCTCCTTTTGAGGAGCTCTAGGGTCGACCTTATTGTCCCCCCCCAAACTGTGTTGGTCTGAGGTAGGTGAGACCTCACTATTGGGGCTGAGTTTGGTGTAGGAGACGTCTGTCAAGGTAAATTTGATCATGTATCTCTTATTGACAGTTTAGAGTATCCATAAATATTATATTTACTAGAGGTATCAAGTCCTAGTGTTTTCTGTGGGAGACAGGTTATTCATGAATGTGGCCCCTCGTATGGGTCATTGTCGATTGGGAAAGAAAGGGAAGCTGATGCCGTGATATGTCAGAACATTTGAGATCACCAAGATTATTGAATAGACGACATACATGTTGGACCTACCATCTTAGTTGAAATCCATTAATGAAATCTTCCATGTCTTCTAGCTGAAGAAATAAAACCCAAATACACCCCATGTACTAATGCAGGAGGGATGGATAAATAGCCTGATTTATCTGTTGTTGAGAAGCCTGTGCAATTAGTGGACTTCCATGAAAAATTTCATCAAATAATGTCTATTCCACTGGTATCAGTTCTTTGTCATCATGGTATTGATAGACATGGGACATAGGAACAGAAGTCATTGGTTGATGAAGAGTACTCATTCTTCTTTTTTGATCAAGATTCAGGTTGACTTTCCGAGGTGGAAAGTCTTTCATAGTGGAGAGAATTTTCACATCCATGACTTATTTTAAAGGTATTTTTCATTTAATTTCCATTAATTATTTGTTTTGGGGGTTTCCCAAGAATTGTTGGAGGAATGGGTGAGTTTTAACAATTTGGGCAAAACCATGATCCCATTTCCAGATTTTAAAATCAATTTTTTTTATTTTATAAATCATTCAATTTTCAATATATCGTACCCATTAAACTTCTATAATGGCTTTCCCTGACCTATTAACACCACCATATAAATTTGAAAGCTTTATAAATACATATTAATGGTATATTTGGGTTTTTACATAAGAAATTGGTCCAGCTTGGAAGCCCATTTCTAGTTTTAAAAATATATTGTGTTTATTTGATAACATTTTCTTTTTTTACACTTTTTCGGCGATTCCACCTCCCACTCGAATAAACCCTCCCTAGGAATGACCCCATATTATCTTCTCACTCTTTGAATATCATTTCCATTTAGAATTAGGGAAACTCTTATAAATATTTCTCAAATCCTCCAGATTTGAAGAGGTAATTTGTTTCCATAATAACACCATCATTTCTCACAGTTCCCCCCATTGATGTTCCTACATGACCTCCTAATACTTGATAGATCCTCACTTGATTTTTGGCAATTTCTAAATTCATCTACTGGTTTATTTTGGAAGATTTATTCATGATCCCCCATGTAAGTGGGTTTCCATCGTTCTTGCTCCCATTTGCTTAGGGTCTCTTCCCTAATTATTGATGTTCCTAATGTCCAGAAAGTTGGGTTTATAAATGAGGGTTTTATCTTGTGTTTTAGGGTATGAAAATATGGTTTTAGGTCTGTTTAAACTCATTTGTGGTGCAGAGGTGGTGCAGCTGAACTTTCGCAAAATGATTTGAGGTTTTTGACACTTGTGGTAGGTGATTCTACTATGTATTCAATTATTGTGACTTATAATTCTTCTCTTATAGTATTTTCATGGAAATATCATTTTATTATTGTTAAAAAATTGGTTTTAGTGGGGTTTGTAATGAAAATTAATTTCAAGTGTCATTTTTATGTGAAATAGGGGGGTTTTCAAAGAAATATTTTATTATTTCACTTAGATCTGCCCTAAAATTACTTATTTGATTTTATTGGGATGTATTATGGCTGATAATATAGTTTTTATATACTTTTGTTTTTTATTCGTAATTTGTTTGTGGTGTTTCAGAAGCATTTGAGTTTTAATTGCCATGTTTGTGTGAAAATGAAGGTTTTGAAAATATATAAATTTTTGGATCATATGGGGATACCCCCTAAGAAGAATGTTATTTCATTGGATGGTATTTTTATGAAATATCTATTTTGGCAACTTGTAAGTGTGCATATGGTGTGAAATGTGGGGATTTCAAGGAGTTTTGGGTGCAAAACAATGTGAGATTTTGAGAAGTTGTTCTATTGAAAATAAAAATGTTTTGTTGTGTGTTTTAAGTGGTATTAAATGTTTATAGATACTGTTTGCTTTTTATGTGACCATATGTGGTTTTTATATGAAATGTAATGTGTGTTGATTTGTGAAATTATTGGAGTATAAATGGGGAAGCTCGGGTACCTAGGTGGGCAGATATGATTTAGTAAAACTAGTGATATGGATGGGTTTTGTACCTGTTTCGCTGAGAAAATGGATAACAACAACTCTAAGTAAACTATGTGGATGATGTTTGGGTACCACTAGGTTATTAGTATGTTCCCTACTAGTGTCTTGTTCACGAGAAATTATGGTGACTTGGTTACTTTACATCGAGGTATGAGATACATAGAGACCAAGACTGTCTAGTTTCCTAGGGGTGTTCCCAGTTTTTGTGATCATTGTATTTGTGGTATTTACCCTTTTATTAGGGTGTTTTTGGATGTAAATTACAATAGATAACTTTTATTATTCCTATGTGGTTACATTCTGAATGTTTTTTTGAAAACTGTTTTCAATTGAAAGGTGCATTTCTTGGAAATTATCACGACTTTTCTTTACATGTTAAAACTGCTTGATTTTTTACCGTGTATTGCATACTCTTTGGATTATTTGGGTGGTATCCTATTGGTCATAGTATCACACCCTACTTACTCCTCTTGAGTGTATGTATAATTGATTATGTTTTACTCAGGAAAAGTCAAAGCCTCGGGTGAAGGCAGTTCAGGATGTTAGTTCCCTTCTACAGTGCGGTGTAGTGGAGATGGCTCGGGGGTGACGAACCCTTGTCAAGTGGATTATTTTTGGATGATTTACTGCAATTGATTTTTATGTTTGGACCTCTTCTATTTTGTTTAAAACCATATATTAAGTTCTTGTTTTTTATGATGTCTTGTTTTTCATGGAGATTTCTAATTCTTATTATTGGTTATTTTCAATGTATTATGCTTTCATACTCAGGTATATCGTTCCCAAATTAGATTTATTGATACCTAAGAACATGTTGAGGCCCATGGGGATAGGGAACAATCTTAAGGCCTTGTCATGGGGTGGATTTAGTTACAGTAATAGTGGTGACCAGATCCGATTGACAACATTTTACTTAACATAGTATCATCAAAATGTAAGGGTGGATTATGTATGATGTAATGATTGATGTTTTTACCAAACCATTTTTCTTGTTAACTAATAGACAAGGTAGATTCAACTCAATGAACATATCCCTTATTGGGATATTATAGTGTTGAGATTTTTTTTTCATTTTTATAATGTTTTACATGCTGAGATCAACTATTCCCACTATATCCTATTTGAATTATAATTAATGAATGATTCTAAAAATGAAAGTGACTATTAATTGATCATATATTTACTTTAACATTAGTTTATCTGCATTCCATTAGTATAATCACTATTATGAAAATAATGAAATATTATTTACAAATTGGCAGTAAATTATTCTAGTAGGATCAAATATGATATTATAATTTTTTTTATTTTATAAATTAATTACATCTTTAAAACCATTAAAATGGATCTAAATACACATCCGAATGAAATCATACTTGATATAATAGTTTCTATTCCCATATTTACTTTTTTGACAAATATTTTAAATTCCACATTTATTTACATTTTGTGGAATATATAATGACCCCTTGATAAGTTATATAATTAAAATATTTATCATAATTATGTTTAAAGATCAGTAGATGTTATTTCTTATACAGGGATTACGATTCAAAAGTTTCCAAATTATTAAGGGTTTATTTCCAAATATCATCATTATTCGGGAATCTTTATGTTTTTGTCTCCCTTTGGGGAATTATTTGATATTTATATTTTAAAATACATATATTTTCTTTGGATCTAGTTATTCAGGAAATATTTCAATTAATTGAACCATTTTCACTCTTTGGTAATTTAAATGATTATGGAAATGTTTTTAATAAAATCTGAATATATTTCTCACTTTGGACAGAAATCATTTTTCATCAGAACCCATGTTTTGTAAATTTTTTTATAAAATATTATTATCCCTTATATAATTATTTTATCAATATATATTTAATCACGATTTATTTTTACAAATTTTTTTAAAGCTAATCTTCAGGTCATTTTTAAAACGATCCACGTTTGGATTTTATTGAAAATATAAGAGATATCATATATTAAACACGTACGTAATAAATATAATTTTCCACCATCAGGAAAAATAAATGTATTATTGCATATTTTACATGTTCTTAAAGGATAAATTCAATGAAAATTATTTTAATTTTTTTGTGGCCATTTTTTTAAATGGAGAGTTTTAAAATGAAAATGATATTTTTTATCAAAAATAATTTTAAGTAATTTTTCATAGTATTTTTATTATTCAACAACATAAAACCTTTATTTTATTTATGATCAACTAAATATATGTTCTATTTATACCATCCTTATTATTTTTCAGGATTCTTTATGATTAGTTTGACTATTGATGTACAATTTTATTACTATTCACCATTTTACTCTAGATGGATTATGATTATGTTTATTGATTGGGGTATGTAATCAAATTTCATATCATAGTTATTAAATATGAATATTTATATTGATTAAAATTAAACCCTTTTATTTGATGAATTCCGTGAGATTAGTATGTTATTTATGGGGTACACTATATCACCTTGATGATTCAATAGGTCTAATTAGACAAACTATATTATGTTTTATCTAAGAAATTATACATTTATTAAGATGTATTTTCACATGGGGTCAAATGTAATTTTTTTGATGTTAGATATTATGAATTCCATAATTATGAATTTAGTTATTAGATATTCTATGTGACTATTTAATTAGTTAGAATATAAATCTTTAATTTATCAAACTCATTTACTAAGTTATATGTAATTATTTAATCATAATTTATTCCTTCAATATTATGATCATGTTTTTGGTAAAATGGAATGTGTTTTAGTTTTTTATCCTTCATTATTGATTATGTATTATTTATTAATATCTTTCATTGTGCGTATACCCTTAAATATTATCTAATCTCAACCTTTGTTGATGTTATATTTTCCATAGGATATGAAGATGTTTTTTGTGTTTGATATTAGGGGAAACATGAAGGGAATAATTGATTTAACAAAGTAAACAGTACTTGTATTTCATTTTAAAAATGTATTATGAATTTGAATCATCTATATAGATTACAATGAATATTAAAATATCCATTCCTTATGTATTTTATTACTTGTATCATATTAAATGTAATAATGAAGACACCGATACCAGGTTACTAGAGTGAAGTTCACAATAGTTTTATCAAATAATGTTTAGTAGAAAACAAATGAATTGATTTATGAAAACATAGATTAGGGAATATAACCCTATGATATACATTGGGTATAATTATAGAAGAAAATCAAATTTTTTTTATAAGAAATAAATTTTTTTCCTTAAAAATACATCAAATTATGGATATTAATGTGTTCATAGTTCTATCATAGATGTATGTAGGGATAATAACTCGGAAAAGGGGGCACTGGGCTTGACCAGATTATCAAATAGTGTAGGAAAACATGCATTACTTTACCCATGGACTGACACTCTAGTGGGTTATTCGTAGGATAAACTGTATTTTCATTTAAAAACTATTATGTATGAGTTGAAAATAAATATATCCCAAAATAAATCAGGATTATTAATATGGTATTATCTATTCATAAATTTTTTAATTTATATTATGTGCTTCACTATTTTTACGATATACATTATGGTTCATAATATTTTGATGTAATCTATTCAATTTTATTATTTAGAAGCATACCCTAAGTGGAGGAATGTGAACCATGTTGATGCATGTGCCCCATGTAGGTATTCCCCCCTGGAAAGATAATGATTTCAGAGATGGAGCTAGTTTCAGAACTAATCAAATTATTTCCATATTGGGGTAGCTAACTATGGTTATGAGTAATATACTTTCCCAAATTAAGTTGCCTTTTGATCCAACATGATATGTATTTTTGTTAGACAAATTCAAGAGTTGGAAACTTGTGTCATTATATGGGACTACAAATCCTTGTTCAACAGAGAAATTTAAAACTTATTTAGAGAATATATTTCTCGCTTTGGGTATAAAAAAAGGGATAAAGCTGCCATAATAGATTTTTGACTCCATGGATATGTGAATAAATAGGGGTTATTAACACAAAACACTATGTATTAGGAGAAAATGAAATGCATGGATTTGATGGATTTCATGGTACTCTAGTTGGAAAAAAATTCCTTTTGATAAAAGAGAAGATATAGAAAAAGTCTTCTTTAGTTTAAGATAGAAAAAATATGAAATTTTTTTATGTATGAAGAAAACTATAAGAGGTTTTCAAGCCATATTCCCGATCATATAAATAATACAGATTAAGAATGATCATTCCTTCTAGGGTCATCATCCAATATTTTTAAGGGAACTTATCTCCCAAAAAGTATCATCATACAAAGACATAGTAGTAGTTACTATAAAGATAGATAAATAATTATCTATATATTATGAATTTGAAGAGAATATTCAAAACAAGATGATGGTAACGAAAAATAAATAAAGGGAAGAAGGTATATAATGATTTTCACTTATGTGAAAATTGTGGGGGAGAAGAACCATAGTAATTCACTAGAAAAAATTGAGTTTTATTCAAGTGTACTGAAAAATATGATAATGATCACGAATACAAGTGTAATGGGGATCCCCTCATACTACATTACTTTAATAGTAAGGGGATGGATAACTATTTCAACCAATTCCCTAATCAACAAAGGAATATTCATCAGAATATGATAAGGGATCAATGTCAAGATTTTTCTATTAATACAATATATTTCGATTCATTAAGATTCATTTTATCTTATTAATGAATTATGTTACCATTGTAATTTTATCTCACATATTATAGTTATAATAATCGTGTAATTTAAAATGATTTTACTGTAGTACTATTTCTTAAAGGTTTTGAGAGAATATGATGAATGGTAATGATGAAAAAGAAAAGTTATTCAACGACAAGTGGTACATATTTTAAAAATGATGATTAATGGAAGATAAAAATTAATATGCACTATAGGTTTACATAATAATGACAGTGATATTTTTGTGGGATAATATTTGTTTCCAGGAAATCGGATAGTGATTTTATGGTTTATGTTATCTTTTATGGAATTTACTTCATGTTTGGATCTATGGAATATATTCAACAACCTAATAATTTATTTTTGAATGATTTCTTTTTTTCATTATGATTTTATAGTGATTAAGTTTTTAAATTATTTGGAATGTTAAGTTACTAGCCACTATATATTTTATAATGAACATATTGTTTATTTAGTGAAATTCCATAAATTTCTTTTTGGACATTAGATTTAGACATAATATTTTGTAATATTAATAATTAAATAAATTATGAAATTGATTAAGTTAGATTTTTTGATTTATTGGATAACTTGATACAACCATTTTATTAAAAAAATTCAATGATAAGAGGAATGAAATTTCATTATTTTATTGAGATAATGATATGTTATTTCAATTTTAGTGCTTACAGAATAATAAACCCTATCTCTTATTAATTTTATTGAGTTAAAAATAAGTAGGAATTTGTAAAACCATACACAAAAGATGAAATTTTTCCTATAAAAAGATATCATGTCAATATATTTTATTAGTTTCTTAATATAGATGGAAAGGAATTATTCCACTCAAGAGATGGGAAATTGAAACAATTTTTTTTATCACATTGCCTTTATTTAAAATGAATCAAATAGTTTTTATCTAATCACATCTTATTGCTTTTGTGGTTATTTTCATTTTTTGGATCACCCACTTTATAGTTATAAATGATCTCTATAATTCTCTATTAATTCTTGGGAATTATTATTCTCTTCTATGTATATGTTTTCATTTCCCACAAATGTTCTCATATATAGAAACATAATTATGTGTCATTATTGATGATACTTTTGCTTCTCTCCCTATATTATTAGGTAGATGATTTGTTAACAAATTTTACAATGAGTTTTTTCAATGAAGGTGTTTTAAAATTTGAAAAAATTCATTATCTATATCATGATTAAATATTGAGGACGTAATTTATTTATGGGTGGATAATGTGACACCCTCATATTTGAAAAACATTAACATAATGTTTGATGGAATGTATGATGTACAAAAAAAATAATATAGATGAATATAACATTATGATACTTTATAATAACTTTATTTTTAAATACATTCAATCACATATATAGCTTACAATGCACACAACACTTGGTTTAAAAAAAACATAACACTATATTAAAATTATATTATTTGAACATTCCAATTATAACCTATCCATTATGCTAGAGGGTATGAAAAGTAATAACTGAATTATGATTCTTTTAACAAATTTAGAAAAATATTCATTGGTGATTTATTTTTTATAAATAATATAATAATCATTTCAATGTAAAAGAAATGTTTTTAAAAAAATGCATTTTTCTAAAAGGCAGTTTAGTCACACACTGCACACCTAATTTATAATTAATTTTTAACCCTTTAATAAAATTTATGTTGAAAAATAAACTTCAATTTTGAAATAATCATAACAAAAAAATATTATTGTGATTTTTTTAATTTTTATAAAATGTTTTATATCTCGATGAGTAGTGAAAAATACTGATTTTTTACTAAATATAAAAATTTTGATTAAATTATTTAAAAATATAAATTATACATTAAATTGGTTTTAAAGTTATATTAGATTAATTATATTAAAATGTAACTAATTTTTTTCATTTAATAAATTTTAAATTTAATTTTTATATTAAAACCTTTTATACTTATGAAACTTTTCACTTTGAAAACTTGATTTTTCATCACATGTTCGATTTTAATATTAAATCGAACACTAATTATTTTGTGAATTGAATTTTTAAAAATTAATTAAATATTTGGAATCATGATAATTTATATTATAATATATTTTCAACTTAATTTCATAACAACATGAATATTTAAAATAGTAACAATTAGTTATCATAGATAAGGTAAAAATGGGTTTACTGTGGGGTAAAAATACGATTATAATGGTTAAAATAACCTATAAACTGTGAGAAATATTAATATTTGAATATACTTAATCTTTTTAATAAAAAAATTATAAACTATGTTTATTTGGTAGTGTTTTTTAGGTGAATGGATTTATCATTTTTTATTCTTTTGTGAAATTTCTATAAAATTTCCACAAGTGTTCGCTTTCTCAAATTATTAAAAGAAACTCCCTCCCCTCAATTATTAGCACCCCAAAATCAATCTGGCTTTACGAAAACCTGAAAAAAAATCTTCCCATCTTCCTTATACATATTCCAGTTCTTATGTTCCTCCAAAAATTCTATCCCTAGTTTCTATAATAGGAGAACCCAATGAGGTTTTTTATTGAAGGTATCTATCTTAGTAATGATCTTTCATTTTCATTATTCATTTTCCACATTAAATAATCTATTAACAGTTAAAATATAATATCCGATTTATATAAAATATATTTTCATTTCATTATTTTTATGGAATAATATTTATCCATCTCCACCTCCATCAAATGGGAATCAGAATCATAGATCTTTTAATCAGCCGACTACCTCATCGTAAACCGTTATAACATGTTTTCCATCACCACAATTCAATGATTTATATAATTATATATTTTACACACGTATATGATAAATTTTATGTTATTATACTTCTATAATTTAAATTTTAGATATACCATGTAACCTTCCATTTAATTACAAAATGGATGATGTCACTATTGTGTACAGTAGACTCCCACCTCCCGAAGTGAGCAGATTCATATTTCAAGTAAGGTTTACTTGGAAATTAATAAGGATAAAATTAATAAATAATTTTTTTATGAGATATGATATTGATTTTGTAAAATTAATATATCACCCACTTCCTCACCCTTTCACTCATTAATAGGTTTATATCATCTTTAGTGAATACTTATGGCCTATCATATCCTTAAAGTGATTTGATTCATTTTCCATGTAAAAAATTAATAAATGGTTTGAAACATTTATATAATGAGTAAATATGAATTTTATATAAATATTATCATTTTGTAGATTATATATAGATATATAGATATATATATCTTTTTCTTAATAACATTACCATTAATAACAAAATATGCATGAGAAAACAAGGAAATTAAGACATGAATTAATATAAAAAATGAAATATTAATAACAAATAAGTGGTAAAATATTATAAAAGTATCATATACGGTATTATAAATTTTATAATAATTCTTATATAAATTCATAATGTTCATAAAACCATCATATAAGACATAAAAACTCGTTCAAAGGAAGTCAGAACTAAGGTAAGGGTTGTTATTCTAACTTTTACTTAGGTGAGACATATGCCATATTCACCACTCATTTAATTTTTGTGGTTTATATAATTCCCCTTTGATATTTTATATAAATAATTTATTTGTGATCATTTTATTTAATGGGTCATTTTAATTCATTTCATTTATGGGGATTATGATTCAGAAGTTACCAAAGACGTAATTGTTTATTTAAAAATATCATTCTTATTTGGGATTATTTATGGAAAGGCCCCCCATGGATGGAATTATTTTCTATTTATATAATAAAAGAAATCTATTTTGATCATAAATGTTTTTAACAAACACTATCATGTATTAATTATATTTTTACTATGTTTTTTACATATAATTATTGAGAAAATGATTTTTAAGATAATTTAACACTGTTTCTCACTTCGGTAGGAAGACCTTTTTTCATTAAAACCCATGTTTTCTAAAAATAGTTCCAAAAAAGTATTTTACCATTTATAAAGGATTTATTAAGTTAATTTCATCCCACTATTAATTATTAAATAAAAATTTAAAGGAATCTACATGTATTTTTTTTTAAAATGTTTTAAAGATTTTAATTAAAAGGTGAAAGTAGTTTTTGTTTTAACTTGTATGGAATGAATGAAACTTTCCACCATCATGATTAATAATTTTTTACTATTTATTTTTATGTTTTTAAAAGTATATTTTCACGAAAATATATATTGATAATTTATTGTGTATTTTTAAAGATGATTTTGACTGGGTGGTCTAGAATGATGTCATGTCAATTTCACACTCTTTGATAGATGTGGATTTGAGGAATATATAAAATATTAAAAATGTTCTAATGTCGGGAAAAAAAAATTGATATATTCTTCATCGATAATTGAAATTATTTGATGTAGGTACATAATTGTATCACCAGAAATGGATCCTTGGATTTCATATAGGAAAATCCAATATATATTGAATTAATGCTCGAGTAATGGAAACATTTCGATGTTTCGGGGCTCAAGACTGGTTTGAGAACCAAAAAATGAAAGATTGATGCTTTATGGATGAAGATGATATAGGTTTGGTAATTGTATGGTTGGAACACTTTTTTAATAGGTATGGGTTTCATCAATACAATTCTCCATTCATATAAATCTAATTTGATGGTCTAGTGTTCTAGTTTTCTGAATCACAAACTAGGTACTCTTCGATTTCATGATTTGGATCTTGGTTTGATCCATTTCAAAAAAAAGTAATGTTGTTCATTCATTGATCATTTTCAAAGGATTTAATTTGTTATTTATGCATCCCACAATTCTTTAGGATATCTCCATGGATATGGAAAATCCAATTAAATAATATAATGAAAATGAAATAACTAGATAAGGTAATTATTAAATAATTCTAGGATGATTTTACCTCAGGGAAACAGTATTTGAAACATTCAATTTAGTTGATGGTGAGTGTCAATTGGTGCTAAAAATTGAATATGAGTATGTTCTGGATTTTTTTCTTCATATACTGTTCAATTCAGCATGTCATATATACATTTCTAAGTCAAGAAATGATCTAATTGTAGGAAACATATGCATCGGGTTACATTTTGTAATCATAAATATCTATTTCATGATGAGAAAACTTCTAAAGTGGGAAACCATTATTAGAAGAAAAATAGGGAACATCGTATTAAGGATGGTGATTGAGCAAAGAGAGGACTATTAACTGGAATTACTAATAGACCTCTATCTAAGAGTGGATCTTCTGCTCTTGTAATTCATCAGAAAAATGTCCTTAAATAGTATTTTGTATATATGGTCATTGGAAATTATTATATTTCTTATTTTGGTAATTAAAAACTCAAATTTAATACAATTTATGACACTAAAAGGATTGCGGTATGTAAAAATTTGACGGATCTCATCTTGATTAAAATGTTAATTTCATGATTTGTGAAATTTCATTACAATAAGTATGTAATGATTAGGACGTTTGTCCAACAAAAAATCAAGATGATTTATGGGATATAATTATAATTATTTGATCATACTAGATAGTGGTCTGTCGATGATATGTCTTCTTCTTACAGTGATGCCAAGGCACAGAGTATAGTAGATATTGTGGTCATGACCACTAATGGTATAAAAGCTATTCAAACTAGCCCATGTTTGACACAACATATGGTTTATAGTGGGATATTGTCTAAAAAATAATTTTAACATGATAAAATGATTATTGTAAGGGCTTATAAAGGAAAATGAAATGAATGATAAACCTATTTCGATTTTTATGTTAATTAAGAATGAAAATATGCCTCTTTTTTATCCTATCATATTTAAGGAATGAACTAAAGGAATAAATCCTTTTATTTATTTAGAGATTCCCATTACATTTATCATACAGGTTGAGGATAATGAGAGACATAGAATCTTAGAATCATAGAAATTATGTGTCTATGTGAACACTCCACACTCACAGGAGGAGGTTCAAACTACTATGGGAATGATACTTCCCTTTCATTCAGATTTTCGGGTTTATGAAACCATTATTGTTGATATTTTTTACCTGTATTTGATGGGTATTAATGAAATGAAAACACTAATTATTCCAATACGAGAATAATTCATGATTAAAACCATGGTACCCACCTCAAATTCATTTTGGGGTGCTCTCAGTTAGGGGGAAAGGCTTATAGGACCCCAGTATGATAGAGTATATGTTGAATAATGTGTGGTGAATGACATTGAAAATAATTTTAGTGAATATTCTTTTCGAATTGAAGATCATTAGGAAAAAGAGCACAAATCCATGGGAGAGGAAAAAATCTGAATTGGAGAGAAATGAACTAGAAGAGACAAGAAAACAAGTAAATCCATGGAAATTGGGTTGTAATAAAAAGTGTTGTGGCTAAGGGAATGGTAGTACTAATTTATATAATAAGGATTAAATTCAATTTATTGTTGAAAATAAATCAAATGGTACTAACTTTGAAATCATACTTCATCATGAAAAAATCATGAGATGGTATTTTACTAGGGTAGCAGTTGTGGACATGGATAAGGAATCGATTAGAATGCCTTTTAAAATGTGTAATTAATGATACGGATAAATATTAGAAATAAAATTGGTCCTTGAATATTTTTAATAAGGAATGATATGGAATTTAGGATACAATCATATCATTTCTCTATTTTAAAGTCTTTTAATTTTAATAAATTTTATTTTTTCTTTTCCTAGAAAAAGATATTTTCACCATATTTATATTCATTATCAACATAAAAGATATATTTTACATGTGATTCACTAATGATTTTTGTGTGGATAATATCATTATCATTTATCAAGATGTTTTATGATCATTATGACTTGGGCAGAACAATTTTATTACCATACACCATTTTACTCAAGATGGTTTATGTTTATGTTTATTAATTGCTGTATATATATAAATTATGTATTTTAGATTTTATATATGAATTTTTATATTGATTACATTTCACCACATTCATATAAAAAATTCTCTACACATAGTAAGTGAACATGAAGTGCCCACTATAGAACAAAAATGCATTCATAAGACTCATGAGACAAACTGGATTGGGTTTTGGATGAAACCTTACCCATAAATTTATATTTCTTGGAACTAGGAATCAAAGATATTGTTTTAGATGTATATTATTATGAATTACATAATCATTAATTGGGTTACATGTATTCCATGTGAATACTTTATTATATATAAAATATAGGATTATTTATTAAGTGCATGTGATTATTTATATTGCATTATTTTATCATCATTTATTTTCTCCATAGTAAGTTAATGTTATTGATTATGTGGAATTTGGTTTATTAATTACCCATTCCATATTTATTATTACTTATTTATTTATATATTTAATTTTAATTATACCCTTACTAGGAATTTGAGATCACCCATTTATTATGTTTAATTTTCCCCATGATACAAGTGATTTTTTTTTCTATGTAGGGAAACTATATTGATAATAATAGAGTCTAGAAGGAAAAACATTTTGTTTTTTATTTTTAAACTATAATCATAATTTTTTTATATTTCTATTTTTGTATGACTTATATAATTTTTAGTTTTTTTGGATTTGATTCCTTATATCTCATTCATATGTAAAAATATAGATACCAACTTTGGGTTAATGGAATCGGGGTCTCTACCAGCTTTCTTTGGGAAGAATTGTTGGACACAACGTTGAGGGATAATTTTGGAGAGAAGAAGATGATGGTACCTGATATTATCCAAGATATGAAAAAGATAGTTCACAACATTAGTGAACATATGAAATATTCAAAATAATGAAAAATGATCCATGTAGACAGTCATCAACGAGACATGGAGTTTGAGTTTACATTTATGGTGTTCCTTTTTATATCATACTTGAATAATGTCATTTTGTTTGGGAAGAGTAAAAATATTCGTCCAAGATAAATATTTTACTTTTATATCCATTAGTTCATCATATATATATATAATAAAATGGAAATAAATCCAAATCAATATCAAGTACACGACGTGTTCTTTTATACCTCTTATGAATGTACATATTGGACACATTACATGTATAGAATCTAGAGGTGGTACCTTTAGAAAAAGATCTTTCATATGAGGAGAATCCTATGAAGAGATATTTTAATGAAATAATTTTAATTGAAATAATATGAGTTTCCTAGTCAAATTACAATAGTTAAACAATAATTTGGCGGAGGAAACATGGAAACCATAATGGTTGATAAAATATTAGTACCTTCATATATTTTAGTTTAAAAAAAATATCATATAAGAAATTTATGAATGTGGAAATAATGTAATGACCCAAACATTTATAAATTATATTTCCTTATGAATGAATAAATTTCATATTAAGTAATTTAGTTGTATTAAAACATGCACCATATATCTATTTTTTAATCCATAATAAAATAAAACCAGAATTTTCCATTTAGGATTGAAATATGATTAATCATCATAAAATTTATAATATCACCATTCTAAATTGACCATTAATATTAGTATCTTTTTGGGGTTATGATAAGACCTAATACACTTTAAAATAATAATTTATGTCCTATAACAATAGGTTTATACCATATAAGACCAATTTTTCATACCTTTTGAGGGATATGTCCTTCCTATGATTTTCCCTTAACCAATCCCAACCCATGATTTGACAATTAAAACTTGAGTGAAAATATTTTCACATGAATTTTATATTTATCATTATTACATTCCAAACCATGTTTTTTGAACAACAAAAAGAATGTATAACCATCACATACCTTACCTTATGGGTATACACTAGTGTATTATGGGATTATGTGTCTAAACTATAGTAGAATGATTTTTTATGTATTTTTTCCAAAAAATTAATGATTATATATATCCCTTATAAATATTTATTTAATTATAGGCCTTATTGAATAATGATTTTTGAAAAAATAAGATTATTATATGAGAAAATAAAAAATATATTCTTGGAAATTTGTTAATTTCAATTAATACACACTTTCGATAAATTAAAAAACTATTCATATAAATATTATTTTAGAGAAATATTCTTATTAATTTAAATTTATTTATTCATAAATTATAATATTAATTAATGAATTGTAATATAATTTTTATATAGCTGAGAATGAAGTTATTGTCACAAAAATTTTCCTCTTAAATTTATAAGGATTTTTATTTGAAATTATAAATTATCATATTTAAGAAATTATATTTTTACTAAAAAAATTTTATTTTGAAATCATCTCATTTAAATTATCCAATGTTGAATTTTTCACACTTTTCTGAGATAGTTAAATTTATTGGGTAAAAATTAAATTCTAAATAAATATAAGGTATGTATAAATACATCATTATATAAAAAAATATATTTAATTTATATTATAAAGAGAAGAAATGACCAAAAAAGGAATTTTTAATGACCTGAACTGTTATAAATAAAATATACCTTTTTATTACATTATACCTCTTATGGATTTATAAAAAAACATTCACTTATACTATTTTATTATATTAAATTTTATTTAATTGATCATTCAATATCTTTATCATTGAAAATATAGTTGTTAAACAACAGTTACATTACTAGTATAGGTATAGGATTTTAAAAAATTATTTTGTCACAAACAAAGGATGTGATTGCCTCAAATAGTAGGATCATACACTATAAAGACCACTTATCAGAGCATCTGAGGTAGATATAATTTATGCTATTTTTCCTCGACCATTCCCAAGATGAGATCCAACAACTTAAGCATGAGTGAAACAGTTTAAAGGATAAATTTAAGCTCATCGAGCAGTCGGCCCATACAATGGTGACTGAATGGCCCCAAGAAATCCACAGCATTGCTCACATTACTCTTCATGCATAAACTGATGTATTAGAAAGATATGTATCAAGACCTTAGAAAGAGGATAATGTAAATTATTTTTAATAAAATTATAAATATATTTCCATCTTATTATTGTTACATTTTAAATGATTTTTTTTAAAAAAATGTTTTTGCTTTTCAATCAATGAATTTATGAACTGATTGATTTTTTTAATAAATAATATTTTATTGGAATATTATTATTAAATAATATTTATCATATATAAATGATCTTATATTTTTTTAAGTCATATGTAATTTTTATGAGGGTTTAAAAAACATTTATTTTTCAACAACCCGTCATTTTAAATAAATGTCAATTTTTATTTTATATGTTGAAATTCAAATATTTATATAATTATTTAGATAATTTGAATATAATATTTAGAATCAGGATGATGAAATTATTCAATGGATAATATTTCATAATTTTCTGTGACAGTCAAATTTTTGGGTAAAAATTAAATACTGTATAAATATCAATTGTGTTTGATCACATCATAATGGCCCAATAGTGATTAAATAAATACTATAAAAGGTATCCCCTGAACAATAATTGTTTCCCTTTAAAAATATTTCCTTTTAATTTTATTTGATTTATATATGAATTCTAGGGTGAATCCTTAATGACTTATAATATATTTTAAAATTTAAAAACCATTTCCTCGAGAGTTTGACTCACCAACACAGAATAAAGGGATTTATTTTAATATGCTTGGAAATTGGCCATATAAAATAATATAAACCAGTCCCCTTTAGGGGAAAACATGGGAAAAAATCAATGGATGGTTTGTGGTTATATTTGGAGAGGGGTATACCTGCTTTCATTATGGGACTTTTTTCCAACATGAAATCATTACTGTTTATCCATGACTTGTGTTTATGATATAGTTATTTATGTTGTTTCCACATTTCCCATTTATTATTATCATTCTATATCATGCCTAGTAATTAATGTTCTTTTTATTGATCAGTTGTTATTCCTATTATCTATCATATATTTCCTTCTTCATGTTATTCCTTATTTATTCCCCAACTATGCCTAATATATAACCCTTTCTTTATGTATGTCCTTAGGATATCCCATGAAGTTTTAGGATTGATAATATATTATGATCATTTCAAGGATGTATTCAATAATGTTGTTGTATCCTATGTTATAATTTGTCATGTAATTTTCCTAATTCCCAAAGACACTATACATTTTGATATTTTTTGGATTGTGTTAACTGTAATCTCATGTATTAAATCAAGTATTATTGTGTAATAATGTGAATGGGTTTTTAGTCGTTATTAAATACAAGTATTGTTATTTTTTGATTAGGTTTTTAGAACTATAGTGAAAAGCCTTAGGGATAACACCAAGTGTAAGAAAATATCCCTACATTTTTGTAAGTATAAAGTGAGTGTTGTATCATGAAAATACAACCTTGTCAAGATACTACAAGTTGAACTGGTTCTGGTATATATGTACCTAAGAGTAATTACTCTTACAATGTGTTGTGGACCAGACTTGGTGTAACCTATTACATAAAAACTGGGCTTACTAAACACCTATTTTTAACCTCCATTGAGATATCCTTTTGTAAATTCATAATATCATTATGAATCTTAATTAATGGATAAAAAAATCCAATATGAATATATGTCAAGAGATAGATCATGATTAACAATTATTGATACCTAAAAAATCCTAAGATAAGGAGATAAATGTAATTTATATGTTATCCATTTATTGAATTGTAATATACTTTATGAGTTTAATATTTTAAAATAATCATCCCTAACATTGAAATTTATTCTAACCAATGTCATGTAATAGGAGGAATCAGGTTAGCAATCCATGCAAAGGGTAATGAGATAACTACCCCAAAAAGATGCCTAACCCAATGGGATTAGGATTCAAAAAAAATATTTCATGATACTCTCTCAACTAACACATGTTTTGAGTATAATCATGGATCAAGAGGAGCACCCAAACCCCCTAAGATAGAAGAACCGACAATAGAGAGTTTCATGTGACAAGGGACTCTTACTTTTAATGGATCATCTGATCCCTTAATCATGGACCAATTAATTAACTCCATTAGAAAGTTCTTCTCCATCCATCAATGATCCGAAATAGATACGTTTTTCCTAACATGTTATCATATGGTGGGTGGATATAATCAATGGTGGGAATTGATCAAGAATATTAATCATAAATAAGAGAACAAAGTAATGTAGTGTATGGAATTTTATAAAACAAATTTGATAAATATTTTTCCGGCACCATCCTCATTAAAATGGATTGATATTTCCCCACAATATATCAAAATGATGACTAACCTATTCGGAATTATGAGGTAGACAACACAATACATTCACAATATGCCTCTTGTTTTTTCATTACTCTTGAATACAAGGTTGACCACTTCTTTAGTGGGCTAAATCCTACTTTATGAAAAGCCTTTCCAAACCATGACTTCGATAGATGTGAGGAAAATGTAGCATGTTATATCAATTTCAAAATTAATATCGGTGAATATTAGGGGTATCATATGGATAATAATATAAAAATGCAGTTTAAGTCTGGTTATTCGATGGATATATACAACAGTGATATGAAATTTTTTCATCCCACTTGTCAATGGTACAGAAAGTGAAATCCTAGAAATTCGCTAAGGGGAAGAAGGAAATTCTTTAGGTATTGAAGAGAAGGAGACCTATAAAATTATTTTTGACCTGAGAAACCCACCAATGTGATAGATTAATGTTTTTCCATGATCCACCCTCAATGATTTGTTCATTTATACAACTACAAGGAAACATTCAACTTTGTGAACTAGTTCCCTATGAGAAGGGTTTTTGATGGCAAAAAATAACCTCCATGGTAGCAAGGGAGATATATTTCCATCACTACCATTGATGTGAATTACTTCCACATAGTGGTGATAGGTATTCTATTTATTCAATAAAGAATATATAATATACATTTTGATTCTGGTTCTACACATTCCTCTATGTCACAAGTGTTTTGTTAAACAATCCAAACACCCCCCCCAAATCATGGAAGTGGAGATGTCGATAAAAATGGAAAATGGGGTAATTATTGCAACCCATGTATATAGTTCCTCCCCAATCAACATTTGTGGGAATAACTTCCTAGATAATCTCCTCATACTCTTTTTGGTGGAATTTTATGCAATTCTGGTCTTGGATTGTCTTTACCTATCGAGATCCAAAATAAATTGATGTGAAAAGGAAATCACTCCCCGTATGGAGTATCAACCTCTAATTCTATACATTTTAAATGATGAGGATGAATCTTCTTCAGCACCATAATCTAAAGAGTAGATATCACTACCATATGAGCTTGTATATCTTGCATATATGATTGAGAATAAAGAAAGAACTATCCTTAAATACATTCTTATTGTGAGGGAATTCACTGATGTGTTTCTCAAGTTATTTCCTGGTCTTCCTCCTAGATGGAAGGTTTAATTTTCCTTCAATATTATACCTAGGGAGTTTTCAATATCCATGATTCCATATAGGATTAATTTTTTTTAAATTATGGTGTTGAAGAAACAACTATAATAGAATCTGGATAAATGGTATAAATTCCTATGTGCTTCACCATGAGGTGCACAAATCCTCTTTTTCATGAAGAAAGACAGTTCAATAAGACTTTTAATTTGTTACTTAGAGCTCAACAAGAACATGATAAAGAACATGTATACTTTTACATAGATTAATGACTTCTTGGATGATCTATGTGGAGAAAATCACTTCTCCAAGTCGGATCTATGGTTATGATATTTACAAGTTAGAGTGGATAAGGAGGATACCCCCAAGGCTACATTTCTTACAAGGTACATACACCATGAGTTTGTTTTGATGCCTTTCAGACTCAATAATTATTTTTAAATATTTATGTAAATTATATATAATTTCATTATAGGATACCTAGAAAAAATTTTAGTATTCATTATAGATGATATTATATTATACTACAACCCCAAAGGAGGAGCCTAATGAGAATTTGAGCATTTTTCAAAAGACCATACAAAAAGATAATCTCTTGGAAAATGATATAAATTATGAGTTTTGGTTGAAGTAAGTATAATTTATGGGTCATATAAAAAAATTGGATATCTATGGATTCTTAAAATAAAAAAAATAAATTTACTGATGGTCGATGCCAGCATCCATGATAAATATTTGTATCATCCATAGGATAACTGAATATTATCGCTGATTTGTGAGAAATTTATCATGATTTTCTAATCCTCTTACCACGATAACATGGAAGCGAGTCCTGTATTTTTTGAATTGTGAATGTGAAGAAATATTCATGGAGTTGAAAATAATTCTTATCACTACTGCTATACTCAGCCTACACATATGTGGGGACCTTTTTGTAAAATTCATGGATGCTTCAAAGAACGGATTGGGAAGTGTGCTGATGAAAAACGAAAATGTCATTCCCTACACATCAAGGAAGTTGAAAAATAATGAGAAACAATATCCCGCACATGGAGTGGAGTTTCAAGTTGTGTTCTTTGCATTAGAAACATGCCAGAATTATCTCTATAGGGAGAAGTGTGTGATATATACTGATCAAAAAATCCTCAAATATATATTCACAAAGAAAAAGCTTAATTTACATCAACAAGGATAGTTATATCTGATCAAGTATTATGACTGATCAAGTCACTACCATCTTGGGAAATCAAATAAGAGGAAGATGCTTTAAAAAGAAATGAATCATCAATTCTATCATTGATGAGAATTGAAAATGATCAAATATTCTTGGATTTTAAGAGGATGGTCATGATAATTATAAATCTAGAAAAATCATCAATCATTGTACAAATGAATGGTTAACCATATTTTGTGGAAATGTTAAAGGGTGATTAGAAATATAATTTTGGAATTATAAAGAGGGTGGTAACTATATGGAAATGGAAATCCTCATAGTTCAATGTTAATGAAGAAGGAATTGCGATATTTGGGTAAGGACTATGTTTTCAATCAAATCCTAATTTAAAAAAGGAATTGTTGGATAATGCACATAGTTTGACATTATCTATTCACCCAAAAAAAACATTAATATTTGTTGAGATATCTGATTAAACAATTGGTGGGACAACATGAATAAATATATTTTTGAATATACATCATAGTTCCTAGAATTTCATCAAATAAAGGTTAACTGGAAGAAGTGTTAAGGGATGACGCCAACATTTCTCATAACAACATAGAAATGGGAAAACATCACCATGGACTCTGTCACTGGACTTCAAAATACACCCAATGAAAATAATGCTATCTATGTTGTTTTGTATTAGCTTACCAAGACTGCACATTTCATTGTGATTTGATAGTATTTCTGATTGGATCAACTAGAAAGGATATACATCAGAGAAGTGATAAGGGTTCATGTAGTACCACAATCGATTATATATGATTGGGATCTATGAATAACCTCAATGTTATAAAAGAGTATTAAGCATGCTTTAAGGACTATACTAAATTTCATTATGGCCTATCCTCCTCAAATTTATGGACATTCAGATCAGACTATTCATACAATGGAAGACATGTTATGAGCATGTTATGTGGACATAAAATACAGATTAGACCAACTTCCTACTTTAGATGAGTTGTCTTACAAAAATAGTTTCCACTCGAGCATCCAAATGGACCTCTATGAAGCCCTTTATGGGGAGGGGATCATAACAACTACATCTTATTATGTATATGGGGAACAAAAAATTCTACATTGTAAAATGGTTGAGGAAATTTCTGATAAGGTAAAACCATTTAGAGGCACATCAAAGCTGGTCAGGGTCTACAGAATAGCTTTGCTGAAAATCCACGATGAGAACTGTAGTTTGATGTTAGAGACATGGTATTACTATATATATCATCATGGAGGAATGTACTGACATTTTGAAACAAGGTAATCCCTGCCCCAAGGAACATTATAACATTATAGATCCTTGATTGCAATGAAGCAGTGTCCTGTCAACTTGGACTCCTGCCAAATCTATCTCATGTTCAGTATTTATTCCATGTACCACTCATGATGAAGTACATACCTGAACCCTCACATTTACTAAATCTAGAGGTGGTATCATTGGATATTTATCTTTCCTATGAAGAGTACCCGATATTGATCATAGATCATAGATATAACATTTTATGAAATAATAATAATCCCATAATCAAATAGTTGTGGATAAACCACTTGATTGAAGAAGAAATATGGGACCTGGAGAAGGTTTTGAAGTGGAGTTACCCTTATCCATTTTAGTGTGTGAATGGAAAATTTCAAGGGATAAATTTCTAAAGACGGAAATTTATAATGACCTGAACAACTTTGAATAAAATTCCTTATTTTATTAAATTATATATATTATAGAAATATATAAAAATAGCACTTACTTTGTTTTATTATCTCCAATTAGGTTTAAATGTGTGTATCGTACCTTTACCATTAATAATATAGCTATAGAACAGTGATCATATAACCAGTGTTAGTATAGGTATTTCAAAAAATCTTTTTTCACACACGAAGGAAGTGATGAAATCAACCTGTATGATCATACCCTATGAAACCCATTTATTAGAGATTCTATGGGAGATATTATTTTTGGATTTTCCCTAGACCATGTACATGACAATATTAAACAACAATGTCATGAGAGAAACCCTTTAAATGAGAAGATAAATCTCATCAAGATCACGACCCAACCCATGTTCAATGAAAAACCCTATGAAATCCTTATCATCATGCACTTTAATTTTATAGAGCATAATTTTGTATTAATGGGATATTTATCAAGACCATATATATAATATTTTGTACATTATTTTTTTATAAAATTGGGAATATATTTTCATCATATTATTTAAACTTTGTAAATCATTTTAAAGCACATTTTTTTATTTAATTAACGTTTTTATAAATTAATGGATTTTTTAAATGAATAAATTTTTAATCAAAATTTTTATTCAATAATTTTTATCAAATTTAAATGATCATATAATTTTAATGATATCAAATGTAATTTTTATAATGTTTAAAAAAATTGTTATTTTTCAAAAATGCATATTTTTAATAAATGTAATTTATTTTTAAAAAATGAAAATTACAATATTTAGGAAATTATTTTGATAAAATTAATATTATTATTTGAATTAGGATACACAATTTTCAAATGGTGATTTTCTCATAATTTTTTGAGACAGTCAAATTTTCAGGTAAAAATAAAATACCATATAAAAATACAATGTGTTTTATGACATCATAATGGCATGATAGTGATGAAATAAGTACTATAAAAGGTATAATTTTTTTTATATATGGTTTCACTTAAAATTAATGTTATTTTAGAATTATTTTATAAATCTATTGTGAATCCTCGAAGACTTATAATATATTTTAAGATTTTAAAATCATTTCCTTGAGACTGTGAATCACCTTTACATAAGAAAGGGAATTATTTTTTGATGATAGACTCATGGCCATAAAAAAGAATTTAAAACACTACCATTTTGAAAACACACTCGGAAGTCTATGTGATGTATTTTAGTTTTGAGAATTTTATTATGGAGTGTCCAAACCCAAAATAATACTGAAATCCACATTATTTCCTATATTAACCCACCCAAGATCCTATTTCTATTCACTCAAAATCCAGGAAGATTTCAAAAAATCATCCCAATACTCTAAAATGTCTTAAAAGGGAACCCCTATGATCCCATGAATCCTCTCCAAATCATTTGGAATCAGACTTCCAAGTAATGGATTTTTCATTTCTTTTTTCTATTCAAGAAGTTCATTTATATAATGCATCTTAAATTCCATTTTAATAAATTTGGATATGATGTTCAATATTAACATTACTTTCCATTTAATATATTAATAATGATATACCATTTAATTATCTTTCAACCCACATAATAAACATTATATAGACCTATTACCAGGTGAAAATTTTTATATGTGTTATTTCTTTTCTCCTCTTTCACATGTTTCATTATTATGTTAAACCTTATATTTCCAATTAATTTTGTACATACATGTATTTCCATTAACCTATTAATATAAATTTAATATCCAAATGATGAGATACCCATTTTATCCCTTATCAAAAAAATTTATGGATTTATATATGATGTCGTTATGCTACCGAAACTGCACTGTGATTTTCCATTCCAAAATAATCTGGTAGTGAAAACCATACACATTTACCTATCATGGGTATTTACAATTCTACACATTTACTTATTTATTAGGGAACTAATTGTATTTATTCTTCATTCCTTGATCATTTAATAATATATGATTTTTTATGAAAACATTTTATATGATATATGCCACACTTTAGCATGGGATTGAAGTGATTATGAAGGTTTTTCCATGATAACACCCCAATGCATTGGGTAATGTTTAGTATCATGATATTTAATGTTTGTATAGGGGTGTAACTGATTCCAATATGGGAATTTCATCCACTATTAATTTAGGGCAGTTTAACATTAACTTATGTTTATGATGTATTGTTTTAAATTGATTACACATTTCCCATGTTATGATCATCATGTTATATCATGCCTTATTATTCATATTCCATTGATTCTCCATTGATATGCCTATTGTATTACATGTATTATCTTATTCATGTTTTTCCTTGTGCATTCCCTTTTTGGTCTTAAAATCTCACCCTTATTAATGTATTTATTTTAGATATTCCATGTAGTTTTATGTTTGGTGGGTTATTTTGATTTGGTCAAGGATGTTTTCAACAATGTAGTCTTATCCCATTTTATATGTTGTTATTTAATGTAACTAATTCCCAAAGAAACTATAATTCATGATATTTTTGGGTTCTATTAAGTGTAATATCATATATTAAATCATGTGTTAATGTGTAATAAAGTGCATGGTTGTTTTGGATTTCCCATTATAATAATGTGTTTATTAAGTTGTTTGATTAATTTTCAAAACCACTAATGAATCCTCCATAACAGATAATATTTGTTATAGATTTTTATTTAATTAATTATGAACATTTACACATCCAAAGTATGGAATTTTTTTTGGGTTTTTATTCTAATACTAGAAAAATATTTAAAACAACTATACTTTAGAGGAAACAAAGTGAATATTTATTCTTTTGATTACTTTTTCCCATAAATTTCAATAGTTATGTTTTGATACATTTAAATATCCCACCTTTTTCTATAAATACCCACCCAACCTGTAACAGCCCGAGATTTTATGAAAAATATTCTTTCTTATTTTACTAATGTCTTGTGTTATACGCTACACCAAAAGGAGCTTGCACAACACGCATCCTTGACTTGCCTTGCATTACACGCAATCGCAACCTTCCTCGATAGCGTGTGTGGTACGTAATCCTGAGTTTCACGAAACAATGATATGCTATTAAAATATTATTAAAACTAGCCGTTATGAATAGTAATAACCACTTTTTAAATTTTAGAAATTTTAACTCTCAAAATGGACTTCATTTTTGGATTCGGAATATCGAATTTAGCCTAAGGTGAAATTTTGGTACTTTTCGGATAACTTTCATATTCTGATGAATAGTGAAAATTACTAAATTATAATTAAAAACAACTTTTTTAATCGATATAATTAATAGTGATAAATCATTAATTTGAGTGGTTTTAAAGTATATTTAGAATATATTTTTACAATTTAATACAATGTTGGTCATTGGATGTAATTTCACATTTAAACTAGACATAAACAAGTGTCAATCTTTTGATAGATATTGTTTCTTAAAAACACGCTATTTGTTTTAACAGCGGGATTTAATTATAAAATTAATTAATTCAACTTTTATGTTATGAATTTGGTAAAATAGACTTCATTTTTGAATTCGGAATATGAAATATAGCTTGGGATGAAATTTTGGCATTGTTCTGAAAAACATCAATTTTTGATGAATAGTGAAACCACTAAGTGGTAGGTTAAAAACTGAATTTTTGCATAAAACTTAATTTTACCGCTTCTGTGAATGGAATTTCGAAAATCCGAGAGACACGGTTAATATCAAGGACTAAAATGTGGTTCAATGAGATGAAAATAATTTTTTGGTGAATAGTAACTTTTTACTTTTTTTACCACGGTTAATAGTAAATAGGGTAACTAAGGGTAAATATGATATTAATATTACCCTAACACATGTCCTAATTCTATTGGACAAGTTTAATTCGACCAAAAACAAACTTAGGAATAAAATATGACCATTTAGGCCCACTTCGATTAGATTTGGACATTTATTATTAATTTATTTAAAGAAGGGTTAAAATAGTTAAAATCAAAGTTTAATAAGTAAATCATTTTTAATATGGGGTTATACATAAGATAAATTCGACTATAAATATTCATTATAAAGCTAAAAAGATTTCCTACATGATGGTATTTTATTTGTAATTTTTAGACATCAAATAAGATAATTTATTTATGACACAAAGATGATGCAGTAATTATCTTATTAATGAAATATTGACATAATTGATAATATAAATACCAAAATAAATGTAATTTAAGACTTTTTATGAATTCCAATAATTTTATAGGTTACTATGATATATTAGTGTTGATTTAATCAACTTGGTTCGAACATATAATTCTGTTATGACTTTCACAAAAATCATATATCAAATAGTGTCAAAATTGACACAAAATAGTTTTTAAATCAAATATTATATTATTAATTGTTATTTTATTCCTAAAAATCTAAGGTCCGGCCAAATGACTTAGATAAGGATATATATATTAATAATAAACAATTTGGGGTTCGTTTGGCATGTTATAGTAAGTTTATTAACCATATAGTGAAAGAAAACAAAAAGACATGGTAAAAGTTAAATTATTTAACTTAGAGTTAAATTTAATTGATAAGGTTAACATAATGTCCTAAACTTGTCTAAATTCTATTTGTTGATAGGATTTCGACCCCTCCCCATCTTAGCTTCGAAATAAGACCCTTTGGAACCATTATAAACCGATTTTGACTTTAATATAAAATAATATTTTGAGATATTCCTAAGGTGCCCCTCTCCTCCCTTATAAAAGGACACCTCCTCCCCCTCCTCCTCACACCAATTTGAGCACTAAAGCTCAGCCAACCCCTGCCAAAATATCTTCTCCACTTCCCTAAAAACATCATAGAGGTTCTGGTCTTCCTCAAAGACCAATTTTAGTGCCCTAAGAGGAGGTCTCAAAGAGGCACTTCAAAGAAGAGGAGGTTCGGACACATACGAAGCAAATTGGACCTAAGGTAAGGGAAATATCACAATCTCATTTTTATCCGAGATTATTTATTCGTAAGTATTTACTGGGGTGTATTTTATCATCCACATCCATGTTCCTTCAATATGTAATATTGTTTCCATCCACTTACAATAGTTTAAATCCAATTTTACTCTTCGGTGAGTTTTTAGTAAAGAATATGAAAGGAATCTTTTGTCGCTTTTTCATACGAGGTACTTTTTGACTTTTCCGACAAAAGTACGAAGAATGTTTTTTTTAACTTAAACGGCATGAATGGATTTTTACGGTTTTATAAAGCCTTATTTTCATGAAGCTTCCTCCAAAAGATTTCATGACAATTTTTAATAAAATCTCTTTCTTTTAAAATTGCATTATGTTTTGTGAAAAGAAATTGATTTTGAAGAAGAAAGGATATTTTCCTCAAGAATTCATTTCAAGTGTTTTATCAAAATTATTTTCCATCTAAGATAATAAAGGGTTCTGTTTCTATCCATATTTTTACATTGATTTGACTATGTTGTGATGGAATTATGTTTATGAATTCCTTTATCTTATATGAATTGTTTTATGATGTCATGATGTTTCAAGAATCCCATTTTTATTACATGGGTTATGAAATGATGTATGATTTATGATTTTGTGGCACACATAAGAATGGTATCATTATGAGATGGGTGGGACCTATATCTCCCTCCAATTCATTGGGTAATGATTTTATATCTCATGAGATAGACATGGCTGGAATGGTAGGTTATACCGGTTCAGTGAAACAGGACTGAAACGAGGGTTACTCGATTCAGAAAGGGACTTTGTCCACTAAGATAGTCTTGCCAATGAGTCTTGACTAACAAGAAATGATTTTCTATGATTATGTGTGTATGCCACAAAGTTTCATGTTTTATGTTATGATTATTGGGATTACATTTCACTTCTATGATATATCTCATGTTATGAAAGTATGATCTCTTTTGCAGGTTAAGACTTCCAAAAGCTATGTTCTTATGTATATGATGTGATTGATATTTCTTTTGTTTACCCTTACTGAGCATTTGAGCTCCCCCTTTTATGTTTTCTTTTCCCCAGGATATAAAGAAAGGTTTTTAGGTAAAAAAAGGGAAGATCATTATGGGAGATATTGAAGATCTTTCACCACGTTTAGAAGATTACGTTCCGAGTTTCCAAAGACACTAAACTATTACGATCCTTGTGTGTGTGTTTTTGTTATGTACTAAGTATTCCGCAAAAGTAATGTAATGTCCATGTACGATAAGCTTCAGGTCTCTACAGTTGGTATTAGAGGAAAGGTTTAGTCAACCTTTGGAAACTAGGATGCGAAAACGTTAGTGAGATCCCTAGAGATATTTCTAAGGTATGTCTAGGGATGTCCCTAGGGATAAGTATACGTATAGGTTATAGTAATAGAATTACGCTAACGATCATAGAATTAAACCTAAGATGTTGGATATTGAAGGTACTCCCCCTTTATTATGTTGTTTTCCCTAGCATGATTTTTACCTCTCACACTATTCTTTTTGGGTTTTAGACGATGGCTGGAACCCGAAGGAACCGTGTTGATCAATGCAATGGACAATGCAATGATTGCCCTCCTGAACAAACAAATGTTATGGGAGATGGAGTGCAAAATCTTATTGCTATACTTACACAAGCTATGAATCATTCTGGACTTCCAAATGAGCAGAGAAGGGAACAATATTCTATTGAGTCCTTCATGAGGCAACGTCCACCTTCTTTCAGTGGGTCTTCTGATCCACTTGTGGCTGAACAATGGATCAGTACTACTGAAAAGATATTTTCAGTTCTTCAATGTTCTGAACATGATAAAGTCATCTTAGCAGTATATTGTTTGGAAGGTGAAGTTGATCAATGGTGGAATCTTATCAAGAATACGAGGCCAAGAGGAGTCCATGGAATGGGACGAGTTCAAGAACTTGTTTTTCAGTAAGTACTTCCCTCGTATTCTTCGAAAAAAGATGGAGAAAGAGTTTCTTGAACTGAAGCAAAGGGACGATGAATATGTTGGTACCTATGAAGCAAATTTTACAAGACTTGCAAGGTATGCTTCTGGAATTATCATCCAACCTGAAAGTAAAGTTGATCAATTTTTCAGTGGCTTAAAACCAAGTCTTTGAAGGGCATTAGCTATAAGAGACTTCAGTAGCTATGAAGAAATTGTGCATTGTGCTATCAAGGTAGAGATGGAAGTTGGTGTTACATATCCATCTCATGGTTTTGACAAGAAACGAAAGATGGAGTTCAAGGAGAAATCTCAGAATAATGGTGAAAAGAAGATGAATGTTTCCTTATGCACAAAGTGTGGAAAGAAGCATGGTGAAGATTATCTTAAAGGGACTAGAAAATGTTTTAAGTGTGGAAAAGAAGTTCATCGAGCAGCTGAGTGTCGAAGTAATGGAAAAAGGGTTTCTAATGATGTGAATAAAGCAAACACTGCAGAGAACGCACCGCCAACACTTCAATGCTTCAAGTGCAAGGAAATGGGGCATTATGCTAATAATTTCCCTAATCCAAGGGTTAGTGATGATCAACATGAGCAACCACTGAAGGAAAAGGACAAAGGGAAATCACATGCGATCACTATTGGCAATGTTGAATATGACAACGATGTGGTGGAATGATTAAGTGTTTATGTAATGGGATTCCAAAATAATGTTGTATCATTGAGTATTGCAATATTTATTGATGTGGTATTCAAAGTGATTGAGATATTTTTTGGAAATAAGATGATATGCGCATAATGAAGACGAGAAAATTAAATGTTTAATAGTATTCATGAGCTCATGATTTATATAAGGACTAAGTGATATCATGGTTTGAGTATATAGAATTTTGAGGATTTTGGTATGTGGAAAGTGTTAACTTTTAACTGCACTCATGTTTTCACTAAGTTATTCATGAGAATACACGATTAAGGACTTTGAATGTTTGGAATGTGACCAACAAGACATATCTTATGATATGTGGGGATCAACGACAGTATTAAATCTCTGGTACTCGTTGTCACTATATTATGAGAGTGGACTGCCGTATTATGTATAAGCCTAAAGATTAGACTGGATTATGTTGGACATAAGTTAGTATTGTTTAAGGATAGAAGATTTTCGATATTATTGATGGGATGTTATAGTAACGTAGTTTTAGAAAAAGGACAACCTGCAGGACGGGCGACAGCCCATCGCTTCGGACAAGGCTGTAGGAATCGAACCCACAACCGAAGTGTGACTGGACTTTATCGGCTACCACTGACCTACAGGAAGTCCCTGTTTAGTAGAAACTAGTGTTATTATATTAAGCAGTATGATATATGAAGTATAAGTCCATTTTAGGAACCATATGTGATTAATCTCACTATAGAATGACTTATGTATATTTAATAACTTTTTCTAACCTTTTGTTTGAGACAGATGGAATGACCCATCATTCTATCACATAATCTGCTAACACTTCACAAATAACAAATTCAACTTCATTTATTTAAGAGATGAAGTAGAAATTGTTCAAGGCACGAACAAAAGTGAGATTGTACCAAAATAAAGTAAGTAATTATTTTAAGCAAATTTTCAACTTTAGGGAAATGATCTTGAAAACCAAAAATGTTGTCCTAGTGATCTTATACCTGATGAATCAGATGGTACCTTATATCATCACAAATCTATGGATTTGTGATTACTGGCTTTTCCATAGCCATGTTCACTACCACTCTCCATCAGAACATGATGGTTAGATTTCTCTTCCATATCCATATTTTCACCTATGTGGAAACCCAGTGATTAGTTTATTTGGGTAATCGTTACATTTCATACTTTAGTTTTTAAAAGCCAAGTTTTGGTATTCCCTTTTACGATGTGGGTTTCTATTAAAGAAACTTTCAAATAGTAAACCATTTATAACCCCGACGAATTTCGAGGGCGAAATTCATTTTAAGGGGGGTAGAATGTAACAGCCCGAGATTTTATGAAAAATATTCTTTCTTATTTTACTAATGTCTTGTGTTATACGCTACACCAAAAGGAGCTTGCACAACACGCATTCTTGACTTGCCTTGCATTACACGCAATCGCAACCTTCCTCGATAGCGTGTGTGGTACGTAATCCTGAGTTTCACGAAACAATGATATGCTATTAAAATATTATTAAAACTAGCCGTTATGAATAGTAATAACCACTTTTTAAATTTTAGAAATTTTAACTCTCAAAATGGACTTCATTTTTGGATTCGGAATATCGAATTTAGCCTAAGGTGAAATTTTGGTACTTTTCGGATAACTTTCATATTCTGATGAATAGTGAAAATTACTAAATTATAATTAAAAACAACTTTTTTAATCGAAATAATTAATAGTGATAAATCATTAATTTTAGTGGTTTTAAAGTATATTTAGAATATATTTTTACAATTTAATACAATGTTGGTCATTGGATGTAATTTCACATTTAAACTAGACATAAACAAGTGTAAATCTTTTGATAGATATTGTTTCTTAAAAACACGCTATTTGTTTTAACAGCGGGATTTAATTATAAAATTAATTAATTCAACTTTTATGTTATGAATTTGGTAAAATAGACTTCATTTTTGAATTCGGAATATGAAATATAGCTTGGGATGAAATTTTGGCATTGTTCTGAAAAACATCAATTTTTGATGAATAGTGAAACCACTAAGTGGTAGGTTAAAAATTGAATTTTTGCATAAAACTTAATTTTACCGCTTCTGTGAATGGAATTTCGAAAATCCGAGAGACACGGTTAATATCAAGGACTAAAATGTGGTTCAATGAGATGAAAATAATTTTTTGGTGAATAGTAACTTTTTACTTTTTTTACCACGGTTAATAGTAAATAGGGTAACTAAGGGTAAATATGATATTAATATTACCCTAATACATGTCCTAATTCTATTGGACAAGTTTAATTCGACCAAAAACAAACTTAGGAATAAAATATGACCATTTAGGCCCACTTGGATTAGATTTGGACATTTATTATTAATTTATTTAAAGAAGGGTTAAAATAGTTAAAATCAAAGTTTAATAAGTAAATCATTTTTAATATGGGGTTATACATAAGATAAATTCGACTATAAATATTCATTATAAAGCTAAAAAGATTTCCTACATGATGGTATTTTATTTGTAATTTTTAGACATCAAATAAGATAATTTATTTATGACACAAAGATGATGCAGTAATTATCTTATTTATGAAATATTGACATAATTGATAATATAAATACCAAAATAAATGTAATTTAAGACTTTTTATGAATTCCACTAATTTTATAGGTTACTATGATATATTAGTGTTGATTTAATCAACTTGGTTCGAACATATAATTCTGTTATGACTTTCACAAAAATCATATATCAAATAGTGTCAAAATTGACACAAAATAGTTTTTAAACCAAATATTATATTATTAATTGTTATTTTATTCCTAAAAATCTAAGGTCCGGCCAAATGACTTAGATAAGGATATATATATTAATAATAAACAATTTGGGGTTCGTTTGGCATGTTATAGTAAGTTTATTAACCATATAGTGAAAGAAAACAAAAAGACATGGTAAAAGTTAAATTATTTAACTTAGAGTTAAATTTAATTGATAAGGTTAAAATAATGTCCTAAACTTGTCTAAATTCTATTTGTTGATAGGATTTCGACCCCTCCCCATCTTAGCTTCGAAATAAGACCCTTTGGAACCATTATAAACCGATTTTGACTTTAATATAAAATAATATTTTGAGATATTCCTAAGGTGCCCCTCTCCTCCCTTATAAAAGGACACCTCCTCCCCCTCCTCCTCACACCAATTTGAGCACTCAAGCTCGGCCAACCCCTGCCAAAATCTCTTCTCCACTTCCCTAAAAACATCCTAGAGGTTCTGGTCTTCCTCAAAGACCAATTTTAGTGCCCTAAGAGGAGGTCTCAAAGAGGCACTTCAAAGAAGAGGAGGTTCGGACACATACGAAGCAAATTGGACCTAAGGTAAGGGAAATATCACAATCTCATTTTTATCCGAGATTATTTATTCGTAAGTATTTACTGAGGTGTATTTTATCATCCACATCCATGTTCCTTCAATATGTAATATTGTTTTCATCCACTTACAATAGTTTAAATCCAATTTTACTCTTCGGTGAGTTTTTAGTAAAGAATATGAAAGGAATCTTTTGTCGCTTTTTCATACGAGGTACTTTTTGACTTTTCCGACAAAAGTACGAAGAATGTTTTTTTTAACTTAAACGGCATGAATGGATTTTTACGGTTTTATAAAGCCTTATTTTCATGAAGCTTCCTCCGAAAGATTTCATGACTATTTTTAATAAAATCTCTTTCTTTTAAAATTGCATTATGTTTTGTGAAAAGAAATTGATTTTGAAGAAAAAAGGATATTTTCCTCAAGAATTCATTTCAAGTGTTTTATCAAAATTATTTTACATCTAAGATAATAAAGGGTTCTGTATCTATCCATATTTTTACATTGATTTGACTATGTTGTGATGGAATTATGTTTATGAATTCCTTTATCTTATATGAATTGTTTTATGATGTCATGATGTTTCAAGAATCCCATTTTTATTACATGGGTTATGAAATGATGTATGATTTATGATTTTGTGGCACACATAAGAATGGTATCATTATGAGATGGGTGGGACCTATATCTCCCTCCAATGCATTGGGTAATGATTTTATATCTCATGAGATAGACATGGCTGGAATTGTAGGTTATACCGGTTCAGTGAAACAGGACTGAAACGAGGGTTACTCGATTCAGAAAGGGACTTTGTCCACTAAGATAGTCTTGGCAATGAGTCTTGACTAACAAGAAATGATTTTCTATGATTATGTGTGTATGCCACAAAGTTTCATGTTTTATGTTATGATTATTGGGATTACATTTCACTTCTATGATATATCTCATGTTATGAAATTATGATCTCTTTTGCAGGTTAAGACTTCCAAAAGCTATGTTCTTATGTATATGATGTGATTGATATTTCTTTTGTTTATCCTTACTGAGCATTTGAGCTCACCCTTTTATGTTTTCTTTTCCCCAGGATATAAAGAAAGGTTTTTAGGTAAATAAAAGGGAAGATCATTATGGGAGATATTGAAGATCTTTCACCACGTTTAGAAGATTACGTTCCGAGTTTCCAAAGACACTAAACTATTACGATCCTTGTGTGTGTGTTTTTGTTATGTACTAAGTATTCCGCAAAAGTAATGTAATGTCCATGTACGATAAGCTTCGGGTCTCTACACAACCTCCCATTCATCTTCACTAAAAACCCATTGATCATGAATATTGTCTCTCTATCACTCTCTAAGTCCCTTCCATTTTGTTCCCAAGATCTTCATAATAACCACCAAATATTTTAGAAGAACCCAATCAATGTAAGTGATTCTTTCCTGCTACATTTATCTAATGACTATAATTATACTAAGCCATTTGATTTAAAAAATTTCATGGTTTAGTTTTTTTACACATACATTTAATTCATTTATGATTCCCAATTAACCAAATACCACATTTCAATATGATTAAACCCATCGATGATCTATTATGTACAACTATTGTGTACTAAAATTATCCCATGATTTTGAATTTTTAATGTTTAGTTGGTGAATACCCATCAACATTTACACTCATGGATATTAACCAAGATGCACACATCTATCATTTACTAGTTAATTCGACGTATATAAAACACAAACACTTCAATAATATGACTTGATGTGATGAGAAAAGTCGTGTTGTAAGATCTATGTGGAAAACATATTCATGTATATAATATGATTTCTATGGGTGGGTATAGATTTATATAGCCTTATAGTGAGTTTAGAAATGTTTATATATCATGAGGTACTATGTATGGTACATGAGATGTTATAATAAGAAAAATATGTTATGATTTCTCAACATTTATCCTTGACTTATGCTAATTATTACATGCTTAATGTTGTTTCTACATTACTAGGATTTCTAGATGTTATCATCATATTCCATTCATTGATGTTCATGATTATGATTCTAACATTTCTATTTCATCAAGTTATGTCTCTAGGATAACGTTTGATTCTTTACATTATTTTAGGCTTTAATTATTCCATTATTAGGATATATATCTTAACCATTTCATATTTATATCCCCCATTTATCCCATGTTGTTTTAGAAGATCAATAGATTTTAAGGGCATGCAATGGAGTTTTAAATAACATCATTGTATCCATGTTTTAAGTTATTTTTATATGTATCTAATTACTAGAAAACACTAATCCAATAAATTTATTTGGATCATGTAATATGTATTTTTTTAACAATAATTTCTATAGAGTGTATAGTAGATATAGGGTGTCTTAATATATACTCCCAATTACTTCACATTGGGTGACATGATTTTTTATTAAGAATTATGGGTTAATGAAAATTTGCATTTATAATCAAGAGATTTACATGATATTGATCGTGAATAATAATAATCCACCCCATATTGATGACTTCATTGTTCAACTTTCAGCAGTTCAATATTTCTCAAATGTGAACCTTTAATGTGATTTTAATCAATTAGTTGAGAAAAGAGAGGATATATCCATGAAAAAATTCTTGAAAAGATATATAACTAATTAATACATTGTTATCTATATTATAAAAATAATTATTTCCTATACATATTCATGGATTCAATTAATAGTGTATATATTTTACCTTAAATATCCTTGATTACTCGTAATTGATAGTATTTACCTATATTCCTATAGTAAGGATGAACATGAAGCTCCTTTATGGATTGTTATGATGATATCATAAAAAGATAAATTTTGTGATATATTTAATAAATGTGATTTTTAGTTCAAAAAATTATCATTCTGGGGTCATATAATAATAATATATGTTATATATGTGTATCTATATAAAATTATAGTTATTTTAGAATAAAAAAAGGATTATATTTTGTAGAGATATGTAATTTTCATGGATTATTTTGATACCATTGATCCTTTGTTTGAAATTTCTCATGATTTTAAAATCTAGTAACCCAGTTAACTAAAAATGGAGATATGTTTCGCTAAATATATAAATTTAATTTATAAAAGGATAATAAGATGGGGTTTTTACAACTTTTTTACTGATACAACCATAAATTTGAGAAGTGATTTTGGAATGAAATTATTCATCATTGAAGGATTTGAGTTTTTTCCTCATGAAAGAAGATATGATGATATCTTATGTTGTACATTATTTAATTTTAGATGAGAAAAATTACATACTGGGTGATCTATAGGAAGAAAAATAGGTCGGTTTATTCTATAAGACAGAAATATCTGAATGCCTTATCCATGATGAGGATTAAAATTGGCGCAATATATCATGAATAGGTAAATCATGGCCCTAGAAATCATAAGCGAAGAGATAAAATACTATCATTCATAAAATGATTTATCAACTCTACATATATATGAATATCAAGAAACCATAATAGGAAGAAGTGGATCTAAAACATGATGTGGGGATTATTTCATAGTTCATCCTTGAAAAATATAGAGGTATAATATTTAGAACACATAAATATATCCCATCGAAACAAAAACTAAAGAAATATATTTTTCCCAAGGCATATATATTATCATTTTCTATTAATCTGGTATGTAAAAAGGATATATAGTGATATTATAGATAATAAATAATGGTAACTAGGAAGAGGGAGATTACAAATAATTAATCTTGATTCTTAATCTACGAGAATGTTAATGATGCTTGTATTAATATTAAGAGGTGATTAAACTATTAAACATAGATATTTATAAATAAGAGAATATCAATATTGATTTCATAAAAATAATCTGAAACAAAATAAATGGAGATAATTCCATTTGGTTTGTGCTTAGTTTATGATAAAATTTTTCACAATTCATTACTATTCAAGATGAGTTATCTCTCAATCAACATGTTATGATATATATAAATGGAAATAATGTACAATGTTCCAAATTCATATTAATCTGATCAACATCAAATGATCTCATTGAAAATTATGATTTTTTTTCAACAATAATTTTATTCCAGGATGATTACAAGAAAAAAATATGTTTCTCAATATGATGGTCAATATTAAAGGAAAATTCACACTTTATATTATTTTTTAATATCATACGTGGTAGATTTCAAATAAATATAGGATAAAAATCATCCTCAGGTTGAGTTCACTAATTAAAAAATTCCACTCAATCATTCTAATTTAATTATATGAGGCTTGGAAATGGAAGAGATATAGAACTCCAAAATTCAATGATGATATTGGAGAGAGGAATTATTCAGGCTATATATTCTTTGGAAATTAAAAATAAGGCTTAAATAAATCAATATCGTATTAAAATACAAATATTTCAATAAGATAGTAATACTAATAATCACCACTAATATTTTAATTTCAAGGATATTATAAAAATATCCCATCAAATATTAGAGTTTAAGAGGAATTTAGTAATATACCGACCTTAATTGTCGTTCCTCAACCTCAATAAGTTTGATTCAGAGTGATAAAAAGAAATAGGTTCCACCCCCAGATCATCAATTGTTTTAAATAGAGTCCTATAGTTTATAAAATACCATTGGGTATGGTTTACCATTAATAAATAACCTCCACATCCTAAAAAATGATAACATTTTAGAATTATGTGTGTGTAACATAGACATACCATACCTTTAGTAAGAGAAATTTCAATATAAATATAAGAAACACTAACTTGGATCCCATGATTCAAGATAAAAAATTTATTAAAATAAGAATTTTTTATTCCAAGAAAATATACTAGTGTGGTACAACACAAAAGTATGTTTTATCTTTCCGAAAAAATTAAACACTCCCAAAGGAACATTAATCAGCTCCACAATGTCTCCCCAAAACACTGTGACTCATCATGTGAATATGAACTCATCATCCTTAATTGATATTAATCCTTATCTAAGAACCACTTCTAATAAATAACTGATTTCCATTACCCATATATATATCAAACACAACATTCACAAATGATATTGCTTTTGAATGATTATAATCCATGTTATGTAATGTTTTTTCAAATCACAATCACTGCATTTTTTATTTAAATAGTTATATAATATAGTTTGATGAATTTGAAATACTATTATGAAAATAGTCTTGTCTAATATATCCATTGTACATAACCACTAAATATATTATATATTCACTGTTATGATATTGTCTAATTGAATGAGATGAATTAAGTGGTGGTCACAATAAGAATGTTCAATCCTAATGATAATCATTATTAGAGAATCTGAGGGGGATGACATCATTGAGATTTACCTTTGAACAACACAAAAAAGAAATTTAAAAATTAAAGAATGAACAAAATATTTTATGATAAATATCAATATTATTATGATCACAAAACAAACCATGTTCATCGAACAATAATAATAAATCCCCACTATCACACAACTTACCCTTAGGTCATACACTTGTCTAATAAGTGGTCATGTATACAGAACCTTATACTATGACTTTTTATGTTTTACATTATAGTGATGAATTTTTTATATTTATCCATTTTAATTATTAAAATTATATATTATTTCATGAAAAGTGCATTTTTTAATGAAGAAACCAAAAATGTTTTTTTGGAAAATACACTGTTTTAATTAAAATACTAATATTTGTAAATTCAATAATTTGGAAATGAATTTTATTTTCATATAATATTCGTATTTAATAATATTTATATAAAATTTATTGTATAATTTAGAAAATTAAAATACAATATTTATATTTTTTAGACAAAATTTAGTTTCTTAAAATCTATTACTTTTTAAAAAATGAGGATTTTTATATAAAACTGAAAATTCTAATATTCCCAGTTCTATTTTAGAGATATTAATATAATTTTTTAAATAATATTTTATAAATTATCAAATGGTGAATATTTTATAATTTTCTATGTGTGTTTAACTTTTTTTAGTAAAAGATAAATATGATATATATATATGGTAGGAATTATAACATCCCAATCACAGAAAAGTAACATAATAAATTTTATAAATGTAATTAATAACAAAAAATATTTTTCACCTTTCAAATATATATTTTCCATTGACTAAATTTATAAACCCTTAATAAATCCTCCAAAACAAATATTATCTTTTAAGTATTAATAGTTAATTCTTGGATAAAATGACACACTTGAAAATCACTATGGGAATTATTTTATGTATTTAGGTTGTTAGACGTATAAATTATTTAAATTCAATAAAAACATATTTCCAAAACTATGTGAATAACTATAGTAAGGTTTCTATTTTTCATTATTTTATCATATAGTGTCTAAATCCTAGGTTTATAAATTAATATAGAACCCCCCCTCTCATTTTCTATAAATACCTTCCCAACATACAAACCTTATTCATTAAAACCCAGTAGATCATGAAGATAATATTTATCTCTCTCCCAAAATCCCTATATTTTTCCCGAATATTGTTAGTATATCCTCAAATATTTTATAAGAACCCTCTCAATGTAAGGGGTTATCTCATCCACTTTAATGAAGAATTTTTTTTGTTATGCCATTTTATTTTCAATTATTCATGTAATAATTTGGTTTTAAAAATAAATATTATTTTATTTATGATTCAAAATTAATTAGATTCAACCATTCACTCTCATTAAAACCTTCCAAAAATCGTTATGTAAACCCATTATGCTGTCGAATTTGTCATCTGATGTTCAATTAAGAATATTTATGTAGTGACTACCCATTCCCAATTCTAATCAAAGTTATTCAAAAATATATTAATATACCTAATTCCTTGGGGAATATTATTTATCTAATGATAGATATTTAATCATGGGACAAAAAGCGATGAAATGAATTCTTGTGTTCTATGATCATTGTTGAATAGAAATGCGTGTACATGAAATGAATGTGATGCATCAACCCAGAGTTATATAACAATCCAATATAATGAGAAATTTTTTCACCACATGAGATTCCATGTATTATTCATTGGAGTTTACCCCAATCACATATGGTTATGATTTCATGGTGGTTATCCTTGAATTATTTATATAATTCCATGTTTTTGTTGTTTCTACATTTCCACATTTCTCTAGAGTTATAAAGTTATATCCTCTTTTGATGTTAACTTTTGTTTTTCATTTTCGCCCACTTTATGTAACATTAATATTCCTATGTACTAAAATATAATTCTTTAACAATTTTATTCTTTCATTATTCCCTTATTGGTATTTACATCTCAATCATTTCTTATGTACGTCACTAGGGTTTTTTGTGTAGTTTTAGAAGAATGGAATAATTTTTGGAGCATGTAAAAGAGTTTTTAATGATTTTTTTTGTATCTATATTTAATGTCTTTATGTTATTTATATAACTAAAGAAATATAATAGGCCTTTAACAATATGGGTTTTCATAGTTTGAATTTTAGAAAAGCCTAATTATTTGGTGACTATTAATAGAAAACCTTATTCAAGCCCTAAGGATAATACTAAAAATATGAAAACATCCCAAAAATGATGGTAAATTATAGATTAATTGGTTTCTAAGAAAACTAATCCAGGTATAGAGACACCAAGGGGATGTGGATCTGGCATAATTTACCAAGGGGAAATAACCGTAGAAATGAGGCATTGGATAATGACTCGATTGTCACATGGGGCATGGTAAAAAGGCCTTGCTGCACACCTTGTTCAGCACTCTCATGGAATATAATTTAGTAAATTCTCATTCTATTTATGAACCATTATCATGGGAAATTTTTTTCATAAAATTAGATATTAAGAAATAACATTGATAAAATTAGAATGATATTTTTATATTCACATGTTAAGGAATATAGTACATTTATGATTTATCCCTTTAATATTCCTATGTTTATCTTTATGTGAGTTATTGTTTAAAAATTCTCATCCCCAATTTTCCATTTTTTATAGTTAATGGATGTAAATTTTAGGAACCATTTTAAAAACCACGGTTATATGTAATGTTTTGTATTCTGAAATGAGATACCAGACCTGATGGGGGTGGGTGTTAGGAACATCATGACAATACATTCTCAATTAACTCATATTTTGGACATAAATATGAAGATGTGGGGAAATATGCACCCCTTTAGAAAAGGAATTTTCTAATTCAGACTGGTATGACAAAAATTCCTCAAACTATATATGAATCCTCTAATCCTTCAATCATGGAATAATGGATTAACTCCATTGGAAATATATTATTTGACATTTAACTATTTGAGTAAGGGAAGGTTGCACTGGATGATTCCTGTGTGGAGGGAGAATATGATCAACGGTGGAAATTGATAAAAAATATGATGCCTGAGAAGTATATCAAAGTGATGATGTTGATAGAATTTATGAAAATTATTTTCAATATATTTTTTATTTCACTCATTAGATTAAAATATAGAGGTATTTCCTTTGCCTGATGAAAAATGATGACCAATCATTGAGGGTGTAAGATTATATCATCAAATTATGTTCATAATATGTCTATAACATTTTCATATACCCCATATGTTAAGTGAAACAATTATTTAGTGGGATAAATCCAAATATATGATGTTAATTTGTTATTTGAGACATTCATCGATATTAGAAAAATTTACAATGATTCTTCATAGTCAAAAAAAGATCAGTAAATCACAATGGTTAAGAGAAATGAAATAGATAATAGATTTCATTCTAGGTGCAGCAATGTAAAAATATCACGGGGGAAGAAAGCTATTTATCCCTCTAGTCGAATATGTGGGATGAATAATCTTGAAAATTTCCTAAATGGGGCTACGAAATTAGTTAGGTGAGGGAAAAAATAGAACCTAGATATAGAATAATTATGGGAGAAAATCTATAATGTGTTGGAATAAATGAATCCTCAAATAAACCCTAAACCTACTATATAATTTTTCAACTATAAAAAATAAAGAAACTATGGGAATCGATGCACTAAGACAAGGTTTGTCGATGATAACCAAAAAAAAGAAACTTCCAATGCCTAGAGATAAATGATAAGCTTGTTCCATCAGAACTACTGTGGGGGATACTAAATAATAAGTAGTGATTAGTAAAATAGAAATTAATTCGAGGATAGAGAATATAATATTTGTTCCTAATTGTATATATTCTTCCATATCATTAAATTTTATTATAACATTTCAATCACAACCTCAAGTCATTAATTTAGATTTATCTATGAAAATAGAATATGAGGAAATTATTACATCCCATGTAAATAACTTATCCCCCTTCCATAATTGTAAGTATAATATCCTAGAAATTCTTTTGAGAATCTATTTAGTGTAATTTTATTCTTTTATAAGATTGTATTGGTTTTCCATATAATAAGAGAAAACAAAAAATCAGATGTGAAGGAAATTATACTTTTTTTCAGGAATCTCCCTCTGATTCTATAGAAGTTCACAGAGGAGGATGAATATCCATTGGTAACATTATCACAATCATAGATATTATTAGGTTATGATTATTTTTATCTACCCCAAATTATTGATAGTAGGTAAAAGATCATCCTTGAGGACATTCACATTGTAATGGATTATGATGATGTGTTCCCTATAGTATATCATGTTCTCCCCCCAATCCATGAGATTGATTTCTTAATCAAGAATATAAATCAAGGTTTTCTAATTTCTAGACTCCATATAGAAAATACGCTATTGAAATTAGAGGTCTAAACAAATAACTACATTAGAATCTATATAAATGATTTATAATCCCAATTGCTTTATTTTGTTGTGCGATATCCCCCTTCGTCTAGAAGAATTATGGGACAATGTTCCTATTCATTTATAATCATTATTTCAACATTATCATGGGAAAGAATATGTATTCTATTCCACGGATTGATCTCTTCTTTGACTAACCACATTGATTTCAGAACCTCTTTATGGTAGATCTTTATTCATGATATTATCATGTACAGGTGATGATGGAGCATGTCACCAAGAATTATTTTGTTATAAAGGTACAACAACTATGAGTTCATAGTAATTTAATTTAGACTCACTATTTATTAAACTATATTATTATATATAATTAATGGAGTCTATAAGGATTACCCAAAAAAATTTGTTGTATTTTTACTAAATATAATCTTATCTACTCCAAAAAAAGGAGGAACATGATGAGAATTTAAATTCTCTACATAAGACCCTGAAAAAATAAAATTTGAAGAAAAATTATAGTAATTACATGTTTTTGATTTGGAAAGTATCATTCCATTGTAATGTTATCAATGGTGAATGGATATCTATGAATCCTATAAAAATCAGAGAAATTGAGGGATGGCTCAATCCAATATCTTCAACAGAAATCTATATTGTCCTCGTTTATCTGAGTAATATCAAATATTTTTGAGAAACATCTAATTCTTGCTAAGACTAATGACCAATCAATATCATAAGGGTGTTTATTTATATAAGACTGATTAATTAATGGATAACATTAATTTTTTTAATAAAACTCTAATCACTAAACCATTAATCGAAATACCCCCAGCTGTGATGGATTTATTATCTACAACAATGTGTCCAAAAACTTATTCAGTTTTTACTCATGTGAGAAGAATAGTTGATAGCATATACCTATGATTCATAAAATTTCAATGAGTAGAACTACCAAACCATGATATAGAATTGGATGCAGTTTTCTCCGTGATGAATATTTAGTAAAATTATCTCAAATGTGTGGTGGGTGACATATATAGAAATCTTAAATCCTCACATATATATTCTCAAAAAATGAGATTAATATTATATAATAAAGGTGTTTGGATCAGATCAGGGATTATGATTTTTCAATATATTATCACCCTAGGAAATTGAACAATTAGGAAATTCCCCCACATTAATGGATTTTTTATTCCTATCCATGAGGATGATTAAAATGATCTAAAGTTCTTGCACATGTAAATAATTAAATAAGAATAATAAATGGATCAGCATCATAAATTTCTCAAATATCAAACTAGCCTTCCAATCATAAGAGCATCAAGGAGGCCCATAAACATGATGCAGAGATACAAAAAATTTAGTTAATTATAAAGAGTTCAACTTGGGTAATGATGTTATTATAATATTTGGTAAAAAGATAATTTTCCCATGAAAACCTGATCTTAATAAGGATCTTTTGGATCATTCTCATATCTCATACTTCTCTATTCATTAAAGAATATATAAGATGAATAAATATATCAAAAGAAACTTCTAGTGGGATTAATGAAGAAGAATTTTGCTAAATTTTTTTATCAATTCTTTTTATACCATCTTGTCAAGTATAATGGGAAAAATTCAAAGGGTATGCTGAGACCATTTCCCATAAAAATATGGGAATGTAAAAAATATATCCATGGATTTCATCAAAGGAATCCCAATCATATCTAAATAAAATAACATTATATGGGTTGTTATTAATCACCATACAAGGTCATAAATATTTTTTTCTATCAAGGAGAATTGAAATCTTAACAAACCTTCTTAGATATACATAATGGAAGTAGTAACACTTCATTGTTTACCACTCTAAAATGAATTTAATGGAGATATAATGTTTAACACCAGGTTTAAGATAATCCTTCATCAATGAAATGGATTTTGATCTATGTTTTAGTACATCCTACCAACCCTAGATGGATGGATATTATGAAAGAACCATTTATACTATAGTGGATACGATGTTAATATTTTGAATGTATATCTAACGATGTTATAATCTTCACATTCCCCGAGTAGAGTTCTCATATAAATACAAATTCAATTCCAGAAATCAGATGGGGCCTTATGAGGCAATGGATGGGAAATGGTGTTAGACTACAATATTGCAGGATTAAGCCAGATATTTGAAACTTATGGGAGCTTGTCTTATCCAATAGATGATAGAGATAAATCAAATAATTAAATGTAATTTTAAATATGTATCTAATCAAAATCAAAATTATGCATATAATAAATTTATGGTATATGGAGTTTCAGGTGAGATATAGGTTACTCCTTCATATATCACCATGGTTGAATGTAATGGGGTCTAGGAAAATGGGAAATATTACTCTTACATAGATCCATTTTTGATCCTTTATCCCATTATTATGGTTGTATCTCAACTAACACTACCAGATAACATATCTCAAGTTCATCATAGGTTTTGTAAATCCCTCTGGTTGGATGAAATACTCATCCCCCACTCGAAATGAATTTAGAGGTTGTACCCTTGGAGAAAAATATTTTATCTGAGGAGAAGATACTAATGATATAATATAATATAAACAATTTTATATTAAATAAGTACACTAACCATCTCAAAGTGATGTAGAGAACCACATGTTTGATGAAGAAACATGGGAACTAGAAGAGAAGATGAAACTAAAGTACCCTCGTATATTTTAGTGTATAAAATGAATTTTTTAGTGTCAAATTTCTAAAGGTGGAAGAATTTAATGACCTAAGATTTTATAATTGAAATTATATTTGAATGAAAAAATAAAAGGACAATTATTTAGTTATAAAAAACACATTCACCACTTTTGTTAATTTGGACCATTATATAATATATCCGGTCATATATAAAATACAAGCAAGAATACAATTCATTGATAATATTTTTATTGTACTATAACTGTTAGAATTAGTATATATTATTGGTTATGATATATTCGAGTTGACATAGAGGGATGAAACAATCATTTTGAACTATAGGATCATATACAACGAATCTCATTTATTGAAGATTATAATGGAGATGGAATCACATAGATTTTTTCACAAACAATACCAAGATTAAATTCAACAAATGATGCATGAATCAAAATAATTATGAGAAAGGTAAATGTTTATTGATATCAAAACGCAATCCATGTTTGCTAAAACTCCCGATAAAAGCCTCTCATTTGAACACCTTACCTGTAGGGAGTACTATCATGTAATAAGGGGTTATCTATTTAGACCCTGGTAGTATCAATTTTTATATTATCCATTTTACTAAAATATTAATTATTTTTACCCATTTAATTTTTTTAAATAATGGTGTGTCAATGAAAAATATATCATTACATGAAGAAAAAAAATTAATTTTTGTACAATAAAATATTTTGATTAAAATATGATTTTTGATAAATTAAATAATTTTGAAATACATATTTTTTTAATATTAGTTTTAAATAATATTTTTATAAAAAACATAATATAATTTAATGAAGCCTAATATAATCCTTATAAGTGTTAAAGAATTTTTATTGTTATAAGAACACATTTTTTCCAATAAAGGTAGATTTTGTTTCAAAAGAGTAAATTCACATATATGGACACCTGATCCCAGATTGCCCGGAGCCAGTGCATTCTAAAAGTACATTGTAATGATTACAAGGAATACAATCTCGATGGACCAAAGAGTTTAGTCATCTTGGTAATCTAGATACATACATTATTCTTGTATTATAAATGAATAGACTAATTAAAATGTTATTTTTACTCTTCAAATAAATAAATAACATTGAGGTTAGAAAGTCTATTACATCTGGTAAATAACTACATATCATTCATATTATGCTTCTCATTTTCCAATGGATGGAAAAATAATCTATGTGAGAAAAATTTACAATAATGGAAAAATATATCAGAAGAAATAATGAATAAATGCGAATAATAATTAAGGTATGCTAATTAATTGAACAAAAATACCACGAAATCAACAAACTGAGAAGGAAGTTCATAAACAACATGGAAATGTAATAACTGTATGCACATTCCATTCAAATAATTAGATAAGTAAAAATCAATATGGAATGGTAAGAACCTGAAACACATGACATTTAATCAATGAAATAGAATATATCTATAGATATTTCAACGCAAAATCTCATGGATGAATAATAACTAAAACTAAATGAGAGAAATACTTAATTATTGGACATTTATTCCTTATCATGTGAAAACTTATAACATCAAGAAATTTCACAATACAGTGGAATAAAACATATATAAAACCATTTAATTAGGAAAACAATTTGGTCTCATGACAACCTATTGATGCATTGACAAGATATATAAAGTCTGAGCCCCATCCTTCATTTCCTGTCAAAATAATATTTCATATCAAATAATAAAAATAATCAAAATTCCTTATGAAATAATTGTATTTTATAATGAATATGGAATTATATATATCTCACTAAATAAAAAAAACAATTCAATTTATACTCCATATGTAAAATGGTATATTGTTTATGATATTTTAATATAATTTATAAAATTAATGGATAGTCATGGAAAAATTCGAATTTTAATAACTATTCGAGATTGAATATTTCAAGGGGAATAACAAATGAATCAAGGATGTGAATTTCAAAACTATCCCTAAAAAAAGCCATTTAGAGGAAAAATAGTGATGTTATCAATAAAACATATACCAATAAGGTGTTCTTCTCATTGATGAATGATATCATTATAAAAAGATCATTTGAAAACACTCTTGGGGAAAATATTTTTTTTTTTGAAAAAATATTTCAAAAAAGTTTTCTTTGAAAATATATTATGAAAAACAATTCCCTTAAAAATTAACCTTTTAAACATTAGAAGTAAACATCAATTATATAACATTGAATAAATCCATTACTTTTATATGTGGCAAAAATAACATTCCTTTTGTATGGGAAAAGGACTAAAATATCAATTTTATGGAAAGAGACTAGAAGATTCATTTGAAAACATTGGGAAAATGAAAAAATCTTAAACATGACTTTAACCAGAATTTTGAAATCATTTTTAAAATATTTTAATAAAACATGGTATTTAACAAAAAAATGATCTTTTACTAAATATGGAAATGATGTCAAGTTTTCATAAAAATATTTTTTATAACATTTTGAGCACCAATGATTTGGAAAATGGTACTAATTCATAAAAATGGTCCTCAATAAAAAAAATTATAATGAAAGAGTTTATATAAAAATTGATATATAATTTTATCGAATGGAAATACAATTGAATGATCATTAGAATTACTTTTGAGGAAAATATTCACTAAACATCCCAATGTGTCACATACAACATTGAAAAATTTTAAAACATATGCCTCGTGGAGGAATAATAATAAATGAAAGTTTTAAATACCATGAAGATTAAATAATTCATGATATAATATATCAAAATGTTCAGTAAATAAACTACAAAAAATATATAAATTGTGAACAAGATATTTATCTCAAACAAGTAAAAAGTGAGTTGAAAATACCTTAACATGAGTTAGACATGTCTAATGTGTCTTAACAATAATAAATAAAAAAAATATGTTAATAATTGACTTTCTTGATAACATTTTTCATGTTTATCCTTACTATTTTTTTTACTCATTAACATTTTTTATACAACCAATAAACAATTATGTTTTTATCGAGTGTTTTTGGAAAAATTCGTTTTATGTGTCAAAAACAACTTTCGTAGATCAACTATGGTAAAATAGGGTTATTATATAACATACTGAGAATAATAATCTAGAAATATTTAAAATAATTATAAATCAATTATAATTTTATAACCAATAATTAAATATGGTTACGTAAAATCAATCAACATTATAATCACATAGACAGTAGGCCATATGTATGTGTGAGTAATGTTCCCATTTTTCAGTGATAATTTTAGAACGAAGGTATGTAACTTCAATCATTACAGAATGATCATTATATCATAATATAATATTATTAAATAATATATATTTTATATCTAATTATTTTTATGTGGAAGGAATCACATCATGTCGAGAAGACAGTATCCCACTCATCAACAAATGACGTTATCACTTCTTAAGTGTGTGAATGGGTAATAATGAATATGATATATATTATATTTATATATTGTTAATTATATAAATACATAGTAAATATTTTATTAATTTAACATATGTTAAATTAAATACATTTTTTATATATTAAATGTATCGTGTGAATGAATCACATTGCTTTGAAGGGGCAGAGTCCACATTTCCACAAATGATTTTATCGCTTTTACACAAAATTGAAAGTATTAAGATATGTGTTGTAAAAGAATTATGGAATAATAAAGATATAATTAATATAATATATAACATATATAAATTGATTTTCCATCATAATTTAGTCTATGAGAGGTGGTGAATTAAAAATGGACAATCATTGTTTCGTGAGGTGATAGTTCAACATACTCATAAATAGTATGTTTGTTACCCATTAGATGGATGTGTGTATGTATGTGAAGGTATAACCCTTAACATAATTACATCCATGTTTATTTAGTATATTCTTACTGTTATATAATAATGGAATAAGAAAAATTTATTGAATGTAGAAAGAAAATAAAACTTGAGAGCTTAAGGAATGATGTTACCTATTAATCAGGAACACCTTTTGGTTTTCAAAAAAGGGCTTCATTGGTTTGATTTCATCCCAATTGGGGGATTAAAATAGGAATGGGTGATATTGGGGAGTTAATTGGGTAGATCATGTACTATCCTAAGTTTCTATGGAGGTGTTAAAAAGAGGGAGGATAAGAGGCCTTTTGTAGTGGAGAGGAGTGGCACTCTTGTAATATTTTGTAAAATAGAAAACCCAGACATGAATTATTATTGAATGTTGATAAGTAACTGTAAAAATTACTTCCAAGGGATTTTATGTCTTAAATATGGCCATATAATATGTTTTTTATAATTTTATATTTTATATTAGTTTTTAAGTATAGGGTTTAGTCCCTTGTTAAACTTAATTTCACCTTAATCATTATAGTTAATTTTAATTACTTTTACTAATACTTTTTCATACAAACTAAATTAACATTATTATAAATTATAAATTATGTTGATTATAAATATGGAATTCAATTTTTCTATTTCCAATCACATAATTTCTAGAAATTAATTTAAATTTTATCCCACAAATGAGACGACATTGTGGGTTTTTAAGGTAAAAACTCAAAAGTTTACTATTTTCTATAGTCAATTTAAAAGTGTGATTCATCCCAATGAAAAAAACTTGATTAGTAAAAAATTAATATCTAATTAAAATTTAAAAATAATTTAAAATAAAATTTATCCATATAAATATATTAAATGAAAATGCAGTTTTGAATTAAATTTCAGTTTTTTACACTATTAAATTAAAAATGAATCATCATAGAAAAATAGCAAATATTTATCTTTTACAATTTATTATGTTTCTATTTGAAAGATGTAGTTAATTTTCTCATATTAAATTTATAAAATGATCAAAAAATTTATTCAAAATAGGTTCAATATTAAAAGGTTATGAACGTGCCTAAAAGAAATATTCGTTTTTATGTGTAATATTTTGTTATTAACTGAAACTTATCAAAACTATTGGATTAATATAAAAAATATTTTACTGAATATATAATATATATAAAGATTTAATTAATATCAATCACAAAATTTAATTAATTTAATTTATTGGGATTTAACAGATCTCTGGGCATAATTATTTTTTAATATAAAAATATTCACTTTATATTCAATTTGTTCATATTTTCATTTATAATAATTTTGTAATCATTGAATTAATTTTATATTATTGTAAACCATAATTTTCATAAGATAGTTATTAAAATTCATGACTACTAATTTAACTTTTATGTTAGGTATTATTACATTTAATAATCCCACATTAATTATATATTATTGTTTGTTAAACACAATCCTGTGTTTATTGAAATCCATTGAAGAAACTAATTATTTTGTGTATCACATACTAGCTCATTATCACATGTATACCAAACTAAATAATTTTTTGAATTTATTTAAAATAATAAGTACGTTGTAAAATATAGGGATATTATATTCCCTTATGTTCTTTGTTTTTCATTTCATTCATGCAATCGAATACAATGTTCTTACTTTAAAATTTGGGGGGTGTTACATTCCCCCCACAATAAATAAATTTCAACCTTGCAATTTAAACATGATACATTATCAATATTTCCCATGTTGAAATCACAAATTATGGTCATTTTTCATAAAACATCCTCTAATAAATAGCGAATTAAAAACACAATGTTCACAAGGACTAACATATTACTATGTCTATAAGTAGGGGGAAATTATTTTAATTTAGAGATATGTATATAAAAGAAACCCGTAAATATTTATAGGGAGTGATTACGTAATAAATCCAAAATAAGGTAATGATTAATAGAAATTTTGGGGCCTCAAAGCCATAAATCTGTGATGATTTAGAAAACCACCATTCAATAAACAACAAGATGTGACGCTAATGTAAATTTTTCATCATTTTCCTAATATTGAATATTTATTTTACTACTTATGAATACAAAGAAATATACTTTATTGATACATTGAAATTTCATAATAATAATTTCATCTTTTGGTTGTGCTCCAATCAAATTATAACACATACCATACCTTAAGAAATTGGTATCCAAAAATTAACATCCATCCATGAAGAACTAAAACATTTAATGAATCGTACGTCCCATAAAAGAGTGACAAGTCTAACTATTAATATCCAACTATTCTACAAATTAAATATTGATAATATATTAATCATTAAACCTAAAAATTAACATTTTTGGTTCATAATTAATATCTTTTCATCAATTTTTTAGTAATTACACATTAACCAGGACGTCTCATAGGCAAGTGATAGGTGCAATACCCTTATTGTCCTTCGGTCATAGGTTCAAGACCTATGTCCTTTCTTGATATGATTAGTTGTCAAATGAATTATAGTTTTTCCTATTTTAAATCAACTATAATATTATTCAAAAATTAAATATGATGTGCATACCTAAAATAATATTAATCAATAAATTTACTTTTAACTACGGTTTTCTATATAAGATCAATTATTAAATGCTTCATCCATTTTCTTTCGACAAAGGTCCATCATTGGTATAATGGTTATACATCTTCTAAATTGTATGATTTATAATATTAAAACATTATATCAAATATAAAACCCCTAATATTTAACCAAGGTTATTCATTGTAAAAATAATTGATAATGGTTTGTAAATGAAATGTGAATTACCCAACGAATATCTACATAGAGTGTCAAACTAGGTGTGCAGTAAGAACCAGTTTTGTGTAACAGGTTACCCTGAGTTAGGAATGGGAGTCCTTGCCAAATATGTTACCCTTAGGTACATTTATTATATAACCACATCAACTTATATTGTCCGTACGAGGATGTATTTCTTGGAAGAACCATATAATCTATAATTTATAAAAATTATATATTGTTCATATGTAATTTTCCTAAAATTATACCTTACTATTATGTTCTATAATATATATTTTATAAATATAGTCACCCATATTTCTATTATACTATAATTAATATCAAATGTAGCGAACCAACCCCAGATAGCCCGTTACTAATGTCTTCTACAATTTCATTTGCATTATTACAATGAATAAAAGTCTAATGGATCAAAGAGATTAATATTCCTAGTAAACCATATATATAATTGAGTCTTGTATTAAAAATGAATAAACCAATTACAATATAATTTTTACCATTAAATAAATAAATAACTTTGAGGATAATAACAGTAATCCATATAGTAAATCCATTCATATCATTCATAGTGTGATTCTTGTGTTCTGAGGTAAGAAAACATAACAAGGGTGAACTAAATTTCTATGTAAGGAAAAAATGTAGTGAAATAAATAATGATTACATGAGAGTAACAACTACGGTATAATAAATAACTAAATACAAAAACCATGTTTTCTAAACGCAAAGAAGGAAGCACATAAACAATAGGAAAAGGTAATAACTAGAAACACAAGACATTCAAATAAATAGTTACGGAAAAATAAATATGGAAATGAAAGAAACCAATACACATTATATTTTATCCATGAACTAAAACGAAATATATCCATAAATATTATGATGAAAAATCTCAGGGATTTATAATAACTGAAACTAAATGAGGGAAATTCTTAATTATTAGATGTCATGTCTTAGGAAACTTAAAACCTATACCATAAACATAAATCACAATATGGTATAAAAACCATGGATATGAACCAATTTAATTTGTTTAATTACTTTTTATCATGATAACATATCCATATATTAATGGGATATAAAAATTTTGGGCCACACCCATCATTTAATGTCCATAAAATTACTCATATTGAATAATAAATATAAATAATACGCTATAAAAAACTAAAATATTTATTAAATAATACAAAATTATCAATATTTACCTAAATAATCTAATAACATTCAATATAGACTACATATATAAAATTGTATATGGTTTAGGGAATAGTAATATCCATGAAAAATTAAATTTATAGTTAAGTGAAAATTCAATGTTCAATGATCATAGGAGATTGAATATGTCCATAGGAATAACAAATGAATCAAGCAGGTCAATTTAAATAATATCATAGGAAAAATAATTCAAAAAACATTAAGAGGATTATTAGGTATGTTATCAGTTCAATGTATACCAATAAATGGTTATCGTCTTTGAAGAATGGAATCTTTATAAAAATATTTTTTGAAAACATTTGTTAGGAAAATGTATTTATTTTTGAAAAACTTTTCCAAAAACTTGTCCATCAAAAATCACATTGGATGACCTTTTCTATAAAAACATACCTTTTAAACATTTATATGAGACATCAATGAAATAAGGTGAGTAAATTGGTATTTTCCTTATGAGTTAAAAAAAATTCCATTTGTAAGTAAAAGGATTGAAAATTACCTTTTATGTAAAGACAAATGAATATTCCATTGAAAACCTTGTATAATGTAAAATAGATAAACATGTATTTACTGAATTATTTTAAAAGTATTTTTGATTTTTTTAATAAAACATTTTTTTGAATAAAATATGTTTTCCTACAAAAGGGGGAATTGAATTTGAGTTTTTTTAAATATATATACAAAAAATATTGAGCACCAAAGAGTGGGGAAATTTTTCTAATACATGAAAATGGACATGAATAACCATAAGATAATGAAATTATTTATTCAACAATGTTCATATAAATTATATAAATGGAAATTCTATTGAAATATAATTATAATTATTCTTGAAGAAAATAATCTATAAATAACCTGATGTGTCCCATAACACATTGAAACATTTTAAATAATAATCCTTGTGAAGGAATAATATTAAATAAAAGTTTTAAATACCACAACTATTAAATAATTCATGAAATAATATATCAACATTTGAGGTATTTACACCACACAAATGATGTTAATGTTGAACATTAGATTTATCTCACATAAGTAAAAAGTGAGAAAAAAGTCCATTACCTTGAGTCTGACTTGTATCGTGTGTATTTATGTTTAAAAATAATAAATTTCATTTAATTATTTACTTGGTTGATAAAATTTTTAATGTTTATACACACATATATTTTACTTAATTCCATGTTGTATACAAATACTTAAACAATTATGTTTACACCAGGTGTTTTTACCAATATATTTTTATGTTTGAAAAAACATTGATAAATAACCTATGGTAAAAGGGGGTCATTATTTAACATATTCAGAATAATAATCACGAATTAATTATAATATTAATACATTAATTAAGTTTTTTATCTAATAATTAAATATTCTTCTGAAAAATGAACCAGTATTACAATCAAGAAGATGGTAGGTTATATGTACGCATGAGTAACATTCTCATTTTTCAATGATCATTTTGGAAACAAGGTAAGTAACATCAATAAATCATCAATTATAATGATATAATAAATACCATATTATTTAATTATATATAATTATATATATAAATATTGTGATGTAAATGGAATCACATCATGCCAAGGAGGTGGTAGTCCACACATCCACAAATGACATTATCAATTTTTAAGTGTGTGAATGGATATTAAACAAAATTATATATATTTTATTTCGAGAATTGTAATAATGTTATTAATATAATATATATTTAATTTATTTGACATATTTTTAATTATATATATTGTTTACTCATTACATATATCATGTTATCTAATCACATCGTTTTGAGGGGGTGGTAGTCCACACTTCCAAAAACGATGTTATCATTTTTACAAAAAAAATTAAAGTGATATATATGTTATAAATAATTAAAAAATCATAATGTAACAATTAATATAATATATATCCTATATAAATTTAGTTTCCATCATAATATCCATTATGATAGGCATTAATGAAAAAATGAACAATCATCATTTTGTGATGTGGTAGTTCACTGTACTCGTAAACAGTATGTTCGTTATCCATTAGATTGAAATGTGTGTAAGTACAGTCCAAAACCATAAATAAAAACATCCTAGTATATTTAGGATACATTTTTTTTATAAAATCATGTATTAATGGTCATTAATGGAGTGTAGAAAGGAAATAAAACTAAAGATCATAAGGAAAGATGTTACCTCTTAATTGGGTAACTCTTTTTGGATTTCAACAAAGTGATACCTTCGATTTATTTCTACCCAAAGTTATTTTTCATGGATTAATTTAGGGATTTTATGTAGTTAATTTTGTATAAATATTCAAACCTATGTCTGTTTATCGGTGTCAGTATGTGGGAGGAAATTCAGACATTTATATTGGAGGAGGAGCGACACTCTGGTAATATTTTAGAGAAAAGAAACTGCACCAATTTTGTTTTTTTAAAGTGGATCATTAGTGGTAATAATTAAAGAAAATGGAGGTCAAGGTCTAAATATTTCTATAAAAGGGATTTTTGAAAAATTTATAGGCCATATTATGCCTTATGTTTTGGGGTTTTCCCTTTGGTATGTTTAATTTCACATTAATTGTTTTAATTAATTATAGTTTTTTCACTAATATTTTTGGTCAAAACTATGTTAAACATATTTTAAATGATAAAATATATTTATTAAAAAATAAATATTACATTTTAATAACTCCAATTATTGAATTGGTGGAAATTAATTTAAATTTAATCCCACAAAATGGATGACAAAGTGAGTTTTTAAAGTAAAAACATCTATAATATTGGTATGTTTATATTGTCAATTTCAAATTGAAATTGGTTCCAAGGACAAAAATAGGGTAAATTTAGAAAAATATGATTAAATTATACTTTAAATTCAATTTAAAATATTATTTTACATTTTATATAAATTAGATGAAGAAGATGCTTTGTATTAAATATCATTATTTTTCACTATTCATCAAAAAATGATTCTTCACAGAAAAATATCAAATATTTAAACTGACAAAATTTTATTATTTTTAATTCAGTAGTGAGTTTATTTTTAAAATTTAAAATTTAAAAAATATTCATAAATTAGATTTAAAATAGGTTATCTACTAGTGGATGATAAATGTGCCTCAATAAAAATATATGCTTTTATGTGTAATATTGGGTTTATTATTATCTTATATTTTTCAAATATATTTTATAAATATAAAAAATATTTTATTGAATATATAATATATATATATATATAATTAATATTAGTCACAAATTGTTATTAATATAATTTATTATGCTAAAATAGCTTTTTGATCATAGAAATGGGGTTTTATAAAAATATTCACATAATGTTCAATTGGTTTTATATTCATTTCTAATTAAGTTGTAACCAATGAATTAAATTTATATTTGAGTAAAACATAACATTCATATGTTGTTTGTTATTATTCTAAATAACTAATTTAACATATATGTTAGGAACTATTATATTAAAAAATAATAGTTTAAATATATGTTTTTTTTTCACCATAACCCGGTTTAATGTTTAGTGCAATCCATTAAAGAAACTTATTGTTGTGTGTTTCGCATGCTAACTCGGTATCGCATGTATCACAAGATATATTATAGTTTTAATTTTTTTAAACTATAAATATACTTTAATTCCTTTAGATGTTATATTCCCTTACCTACTTTTTGTCATGTGTCATACAAGCTGTCAAATGCAATATTCTTACATTATAATTTTTTTGTGTCACAACATATATGTATATATTTTTTGATAATTATTTTTTTGAAATAAGAATTTTTAAAAAATTTAATGGTATGTTTTTCATAATATTTTGAGAAAAATAAAAATTTATGTAATAATGAAACACTATATAAATATTATGTATGTATTATCACATTACTGTATCCCAAAATTGATGTAAAAAATATTTAAAGTGTATCCATGTCAAAAAACTATTTTCCAATGCTAAATTTGCATTTATTTTGAAGATATTTGATCAAATATATAAACCCTTAATTAATAACTTGAAACCTATATTATATATTATGGTTTTAAAATCAATTCATTAAAAACATGAATCACTTCCACGTCAAACAGATTATTTTTTAAGGATTTTGGTTTGGCCGTAAAAAATTTAAATTGACTCCCCTTTTTCAAAATCCATGGTAAATCATGGGAAGGTTTGTGGTTTTGATTTTTTTATCATATTGAATCAAAAGAGTATGATTAGAAATTAATAATCAAATATCCTCTCTTTTCAATAAATACCCTCACAACCTCACACTCCTCTACACTAAAATTCCATTGTGCAATAATTTTCTATCCCTCTCCATCAACAAATACATTCCAAGGGGTTCCTATAATCATCTTGAGTTACTCCCAATATTTTAGAATCACCCACTAAAGGTAAGTGATTCTCTACTCCTCCACATTATTAATGGAGTTTCATTATATTGCACAATTTTATTTCTAATGGATCATCTATTAATGTGTCTTTACACATCCATTTTACTACCCTTATGATATCCACCTATTTATATACAACCATTCAACCACATTAATCCCTTACCTGAATAATTACGTACACCCAATATTCTGCCTCAATTATCCTTTAATTTTTAATGAAAAATAATTTTGTAGTGAATATTTATTACCATTTCAACTCAATAGTATTCAACAAGATATACCTATACATATTCGACTTCTAAATTCAATGTATATAACCCAAAATAGATAATCATGATATTAAAATTCGTAAAATTTGATCTTATGTGTTTTGATCTATGTTGAATAAAAATTCTAGTACATGATATAGATGTGATGGGTGGGTTAAAAATTACATATCTCTACAATGAATTGGGAAATGTTTTTATATCATGATATAAAATGAATGGTCTATATGATGTTATCCTATGAACATTAGTTTATGATTTCGTTAATGTTAACCGTGACATATGTTTATGATTTCATGTTTTATGTTTCATTCACCTTCCTTTGTTTCATATATGTTATTATTTTATATCATGATTCACTGTTCATGTATCGCCATGAAATTCTATCGTATGAACCTTATATTCAATAGCATGCATGATATGCTACACCAAGTGAATAAGGGGATATAATACCTTGATAGTTTAAAAAATATTTACTAATTGAAATATATTAGATATATTTTATATTTTTCCAATGCATGTAACACCATGTTAGCATGCGTAACATGCAAGTGATACCTTATTTGAAAGCGTACATTAAGGCCCAAATAATTTTATCTAAACAATAATATATTTTTAAAATTGTATTATTTAATATAACATTACTTATCCTATCCATAAATTTGGGATTGTTAATATAATTAACTATCTTTTAAAAAATTATGGTTAGCAATAATATAAAATTAATTCATAACATACAAATTAATTACAAATGAATATATAAACTAATTTAATATAAAGAAATATATTATTACTATTATCCTAAAAAGATATATTATTATAATAAATTAAATTAATTAGTGATGTGATGTATATAAATATATATTTTATTAAATAAAATATTTTAGATATTAATCCATTATATTTTATAGGCTCATGATAAGAACAACCCATTATTACATATAAAATACAATATTATTGAAAAGGTAGATTTGATACCTTTTAATGTAGAACCCATTTAATTTCCAAATTTTTACTATTTAATAAATTTAATATGTCTAAATAAACTTCATATTTGGAATATAAACACAAAAATTTATTTATGATGAAATTTGTGGTATTTTTTTGTGAAAATTCAAATTCAATGAATAGTTATAAATACTAATTTTTAGATCAAAACTAATTTTTCATATAATTTACTTGAATGGATAAACTATGAATTGTCTAAATGTTTAATTAAATAATATTTTTATAAATTAATCCAATTTAGAAATTGGGATCAATTTCACTTTGAAATTGACTATCAAAACATAGCAACATTTTTAACGTTTTTACCTTAAAACCCCGCATTGTCATCTCACATGTGGGATGATTTTTTAATTAATGTATTCCAATTCCATGACTAGAATTTGAAAAAATGTATTCCATATTTGTGATAAGAAATTATAAATTTTTAATAAGTTCAACAATTTTTTTACCAAAAATTATAGTAAAATTGATTTAAATTAATTACAACGATTAAGAGAATATTAAGCTTCATAGAGGACTAAACCATAAAAATAAGGCCTAAAAGACCTATAAAAATTTCCAAAATCCATTTTATAGACATATTTCGACAATATCCACCCTTTTCTCTAATTGGTTCCATTATTGGAGAATCATTAAATGTTAAAAACATAGTTTGAATTACTTGGTTAAAATATTACAAGAGTGCCACTCCTCCTCCTCCATAAAAGGGAATCCAATCATACAAATTTATCACACATCTAAAACCACATTGGATATAAAAAAACCTCCAAAATAGTTTCCAAAATCCCTCTTATTATCCTAGAAGACTCCCCTTGGGATGAAATCGATCCAAGGAAGCCATTGGTTTACACCAAAAGAATTTACCCAATTAATTCAAGTATACTAAATATAAAAATGTTTTTATTCTATGTTTTATACCTAAAATTACACATACTTCCATAAAATGGGTGACAAAGACACTATTTTTGTGTATAGAAAACTGTTTCCTCATGAAACAACGATTGTTCATTTTTCCTTTACCACATCTCTAGATGGAAATTATGATGGAGACTCTATAAAATATGTAATATAGATGATATTTAGAATTTATTTATGAATCCTTAATATTTAATTTTAACATACTATTATACAATCCTTCTTGTGTAAATATGATAATTTCGTTTGAGAATGTTTTGACTGCTAGCCCTTTAAAATGATGTAACTAGTTCATTCCATACATGGAATGTATAAAGATTGGTATTAATAAACCAATGTAACATTTATAAAATATATATTAGATAGTAATTAATATATATATATATATATATAATTTTCATTTAATTAATTTAATACAACAATGAAATGAAAGTAGTTTTTGTGCATACGTATAGTGTACCGTCTCCATGAATGGTGCATTTCATTTCTTATCTACAAACAATAACGATCATCCTTAATTTATATGTACTAAATATATATTATAATTAAATCATGGTTTAAATTTTGGATATGACGAAATAATTATATATTTAATATTAACAACAATCGATAAGTAAAATCATACCTGAGGAAACTAGGCAGTGAACACCCAAAATAGTTTAAATAATGAATTAGTGTTAACATATGGGTATTAAAATTTAATATGTAATTAATATATGATATTATAAACATGAGTATGGTTATGATATAAGTTAGTAAAATATTTTAAACAACAATACATGATCATAACTTCCACAAATCAAATGGATTGTTAATATAAGGGAATATCATTTTAATTTACATTCTATTAAGACATATTTGTAATTAGGAAAAATCTATTTTTATTTGGTTTGTATACTAAATTTTTACATATTTTATCTTGAATATAATAACAATAATGATTTTATAAGCTTCATAATTTCATTGGGAATTTTATTTAATAGTTTCAACATGGTATGGGAAACTGGAATGTTTAAATATTATTCTCCTCAAGAATGTTCTTCATGATGATATTTTCAATATAATATCATTTTGTGATTGTCAATTTTCTCATGATACAATCATATTATTTTAATCATTTTTAATTATGATTTTACTTGAATATCCACATTCTCATAAAATTTATATTATTATTTCCAAAACTGTAAACCATTTTACATATGATATATACTTTCATAGTTTTTTGATTATTTTGGGGAAATATTGATAATTATGTATTATTTATTCAATATGAATATTTGATAAGGAATATTTTTTTCTTTTATTTATTATGTGTAATTATTTGGAAAATAAATTATGGGAGGATCCTAGAATTTATATAGATCCATGATGCATGTACAGGTTCTCCTGAGAAAAATAATTTGGGAAAATTAAATAGGGTTTAGTCCATAGTTTTAAACATCTTGTCAAAGGTATTGATGAAATAGGTTTTCATGTGTCTCAAAAATGATATCCATTAAGAAATAATTTCACTCATTTATTTTTTTTATTTTAAATCAATTATATTTTTTTCGAAATATCCATGGAAACATTTCATTTCCTATTCATTGATAATATGGAATGTGTTTCAGTTTTATACCTTCATATATTGATTTTTTAAAATATACATATTTAATGGATTTTTTTTTTCTACAAATCAAATTTCCATGTTGATTTATTGTCCTTAATTCATTATTTAATCATCTTTACACACCCTTACTATGAATTTGAGATCAGCTTTACTACGTTTCGTTCCCTAGGTTATGAAGAAGTAATAATTGAATAAGCTTTCAAGGATGTAGTTTATTTCATTTTATTATGTGTCATGTTTTTAATTTATATTTTCCAATGTATTATGGGTATCATGTATGTAATATGACATTACATTTCAACTAAACTAATTGGTCCTTCGGTATTTGATTTATTTTAATAATTATAGTGTAATAAAATAAAGCACTAGCTCTAGGAGTCTTGGGTCGGGGTGTTACAGTTCATTTTTATGATCTCAATTGTTTTATGTCACCATGATATTAATCTTGAAAAAAATGTATTAATATCATCATGTTATGATTTTATTATTCCCTTACTAAGATTTATATCTCACCCCTTTCTTCTCCATGCCCATGTTAACCTGTGTAGTTTTAAAAGAATGATGGAATTTTAAGATCATGTTATGGAGTTTTTAATATGGTCATTGTATCCAGGTCTTATGTTTTTATGTTATGTGTTTAATTACCCAAGGAATATATATATTTCAATAATTTTGGATTTTATTAATCATATCATTATATAATAAATCATTAATTAAGGTTTATTTTAAATATGGGTTGTCATTATATCACAATTTAAAAAATACACCATTTCATCGATGTGGCTGAATTGGGGTTGATTACTAGAACCATTAGGATATACCAAATGATTTCTGTACAACCCAATGATATAATTTTTTTTAATCTATGATGAATTATTTAAATCAATACCCAAAACATGAAATTTTATAAAAAAAAATTAAAATAAATCACCATCAAGAATAATAATAATCATTATCATCAAAAGTAATGTCTATTGGAAGGTATCAATACCCAAAAAATTATAACTGTAACACAAAAAGATAACTCATGCTCCGTATCCAAAAAATAAACTAGATAGAGACATAGTCCATGATTTACAAAACAATGTGTTTTTTCTAATACTAATGGGGGGACCAAGTTCCTGCAAATCTCACTTAGTAATTACCATTATGGTCCGTACATCCATGTAGGAGTTTACACCATAAAAAATTTCCCTTACCAGAACGGTCCACTTAACTATGTGGTGGTTTCCAATACACTGTCTTAATACCTCAAATTAAATGACAATCCCATCCTACACAATAAAAACCCAACACCTTTAACTGATTCCCAAAAATCAAACTCAATTAAAAAATTAAAAACATAACATAATTCAATAACACATAGCCATATTTTAAAAAACACAAAAACACACAATTATCACCATTTCATGTTTACTAAAAAAATGCACCCAAATATCATTATTATTATAATACAATTACACACTATGAAAAAAATTATTCATATTAAATTATTGAAGAGAAATTATAAACTAACACATAGGTTTTCTATGATCTTAGGATACATGATAATCTTTATATTCAAATTTAGTGAAAAAATAGAGCGAAATTATGAAATCTAAGATAATATCTCATCTTTGGATCCTTAAATACATAGAACCAATCCCAATATATATAAAAATATTCCATAAAAATATCCCCAAACCCTTCCAGGTTAATGATTCTATCATGGGATATCATGAATAAGAAAATATGATAGGATTCATAGGGTATTGTCAAAGATATACACAAAAAAACAACCATGATTAAGTAGATATGAGATTTAAAGGAATCATATCGTGAAAAACCAACCTATGGGTTGATAAAAATGAGAGATCCCTAATAGGTATGGGGGAAACTAGAGTGAATTCCATAAATGTTCTTGCAAATTTGGAATTTGGGAGAGTTTTTAGGTTGCAACATGACCTAACTACATGGTATATATTGACTATTTTCTGAATGCGGAATGACATATATCCCCAAAATATCCCACCTATAAAGACCTACCATGTGTTCTCAAGAATCATTCATTGGCAATGTAGAGTTTTTTTCACCTCTAAACTCTTTTTATGTTAATGTATACAATGTTTTGACATTTCTTCCCAAAATACTATAATTTTAGAAATTCCAACCTAAAACCTCAAAAAAATTAAAACATAACAAACAAAACCTTTTATACCTCTATATAGGCCATAAAATACCCCAATCATAAAACATACCATCTATGGGAAATTAGATTGTGTCAGTAATGTTGAATAGATTCTGCTATACCTGATATATCAAAGCCTTCCTATCCCAAGTCTAAATATATACTACACCATGTTGTAATAGAAAATTTACCAATTGAATAAACCTACTATTAATTTCCTTATTTCAATGGTCTATAATATATATGGTATTTTGAATAAATGTACCATCCAATTCTAACTCGACCTAATCCATAATCAATTTTTTTTAAGAGTCGGGGTTGTACATTTAGAATTGTGATATATGAAAGACATCATTTCTAGGAGTATATGTAAGAGGAAATTTTATTGAGAATTCGATATACACAATCAACCCAATATCCTTAAAATTTCCCACATAACTAAATATCTACATTCCCTACTTCATAAGCCTTCTCTATATCAACGTTAAAAATACCTCAAAACCCACATGGTTGGCCATAAAAAACTCAAAATTTCATCAATAGGGGTTGGTATACAACTTTATCCGCTGCCAAGTCATTTCCATCCACATTTTAAACAAATGGAACTTATCAAAATCTTCCTAAAGAATAGTCAGTCCCAACAAAGAAGATTCTCCCAATTTCACCTAACAAAATGAATAGTGAAACAGCCTCCCATAAAGTTCCTCAAAGGTATCCTTACTAGTCATCTGTATGTAACTATTATTTAATAGGTAATATACCAAAATTAGATTATCCACCTTAGTCCATCATCATCCTTATTGCACGATCAATGCATGTATTATAATTTCTAGAATGTTCATTTAGACTGAACAAATGTTTGATGATGATACACTATACTAAATGTAAACACTATATCCAAAACCTATTGTAGATATTACAAACAACTAGAACTAAACAAGGGATGATTATTCGAAAAAATTTATGTTTTTACACCACAAATCATTAACAATTCCTGAATATATACCTTTACTATATATTTCATTGTATTAATATATTAATTCAGTATAATGATATTCGATTTGGTAATTAGATTGATGACTACACAAATGAAATCATACTTCATATAATTCAATGGATGTTCAATATAAAATACATAGTCGTATGATCCCACACACAAACTATAATATATTTTTTATATATATCATATATCTATCATTGGTATATGTTATTTCTTTACCTAGAGATAATGGTTTCTAGATATCATGTTATACATTGAAAACTATTTATCAACATTATATTAATCAAATAAATCATCTATTCTATGAAATGGATGATTATTACAGATAGAAACCTGACTCAAGTTTCTATAACAGATACATACTTTCATTTTAATATACACCTATGTCACTATAAATAATAGTGCTTCCTAAATTTAGGTGATCGACATGATAAAAACATTATTCATTAAATCAACTAATTAGACAAGGAGTTCACTAATCTTTGTTATTATCATATTATATAAATGAAGATATATATGACTCTTATTAGGAAAGAATGGTCAATAAATATACCTCCTCCTCTAGAGGTTGTCTTGAAAATTCATCCTGGTACATACCAAGATATTGGAAAAATATCATTGGTAGTCATAGATGACATTCCAATGTTATTTCCCCTAACATATATACTAATAACTAAAATGAAAGAATACCAAAAATGGTTTCCAAATTACTAAACCAACTAGAATTTACATCACATTAACCCATTAAGCTATTAAGTTTCTCAGTATTAGTGAAAAACACAACCTTATTTCCAGAACAATCTACCTCGATTTTATTAGAAATTAAAAATTCATTCCCCATAGAGATATTAAACATTTCTATATACTTAATGGTAATGTACCATGAAAATTTCATGTTCCCTATTGTAAAATTACATGATGGAAGCATAAATATGTTATAATTCTTCTCCCATAATTTTTTTTTGTATATTCATGAAATGTGGCCACAACTCTACCCAATAGACTAATTTTTTTGTTACACATATCACAATAAATGAATCTGGATCACCAATATCAAATAATCCTACAATCAATGTTTCTGAATCCCTCTCTTCTAGATCTCAATACATATAAATTACATGACCCTGACTCTACTCTAATTATGTTAATCCAAACTACTATAATTACTTAGATAATTTAGTTGTATAAGAAAAATTCCAAATAGTGAAGGGAAATTAACTAGAACCAAACTATCAAGACTATCCCATTGGGGATTGAGATAGGTGCAACTATTTTAAGAAATATACAATAGACACAGTAATGTGAAATTATTTAATACTATTTGACATTACCTAGATTCATAGAGGTCAAAAAATTCCGTGTCTTCCATGTATATTTTTAATTAAATTTTTTTAGTTAAATAAACTAAAAACTTCCAACTTTTGTATCCCTTTTACCTATACAAGAATCAATAGATTATTAACAACCATATGATTCTTCAAAACCATAGAAGAGTCAAATTACGGTCATTATTTCCAACTTCATGAACCAATGTTGATTGGAAATTGACTATATACCAATGATTAAAATAGTCAATATAAGTTAGAGAACCATTAGTATTTTCTATAAAAATGGTTCCTTGAACCATTTGGTGGAAGTATAAAAGGAAAACCCTATATCAATAGTTTCAAAGGACATATTGGTATAAAAAGCCTAATTTCCCTTTAACCAATAGTACTTGAAAACCATTTGTATAAATGCTATAAAAATGTTTAAAACCCATTGGTATAAAATTTCACCACTAACGAAAACTACATCCCTTTACATAGAGATCCTCAACCCGTACACACACATCATAAAAAACATGACACACAACAAAATTAACTTGAAACCAATATAGAAGAATATAAAAACTAATTAATGAATTTAATTAGTCACTATATTAATTTAAAACTATATATATATATAATATTTTACATTTTATTAGTTTATAACATCAAAAATAAATTATAATAGATATATGAAATCACATTTAGTAATAGAACATAATGTTTTATAAATATCATTTAGAAAATTTTGGGGATAAATAAATATTTCATGAACACCACTAACATCATTATCATCACCAACAAACACATCACCATTAGCATCACCATAACTATTATCATCACCATCACCATCAAAATCACCGCTATCATCACAAACATCATCATGATTATCAGGACAATCAGCAATGTTCTTATCATCACAATCACCAGAAAATTAATCATCTAAGCCTCCAATTTTTCCATCATAGTTTTCTCATGGTGCATCATATAATGAACACATCATCCACATGCATGTAAAAAAACCATGGATTTATCTGTTTGATGTGATGGGAATAATGTTTTCATAATTTTTATTAAATTACTTATTAGCCTTTTGACTTTGTTAATGTTCATAAATAACTATTTTTTGGCCAATGGTACCTCTTTCTTTGTAGCATCTATAAGAGCCGTTTTAGAAACTGTGTAACAATAACTGTTATATGCTACTGATTTGGGCAAATATCATGTTGTGAAAATACTATTCCATTGTTACAATGTTCTCTATGATGGTTCTTATATCCAAATATCTAGTGAAAACGATCATATAACCAAAATTTATCGTCTTCTAGCTCATCAAGGGAATCCAATGAAAAATATTTCCAATATAAATGTAATATTTTGTCACAAAATAAATATTAAAATATTAAATCTATAAAATATAACATAAAATCTTTTATTTTTCATTTTCATTTACAACACTTCCATCATTATTATATATAGTCGAGGAAAATAAAATTTCTTGAGGAAAGTAAAATTTAATTTTTAATACTGGTCTCTATAATAATATTGAATGTAGAAAACCATTATTTCAAAATATTATATTTTTTAACAAAATAAACTCAAAATACTTATAATTTTATTGAAAATAACCAAAAAAATAAATTAAATATTACAAAAATGAATTCCATATTCCCAAGTTTTTTGAAACTAGAATCAATAAAACCAAAATGAAGGAATTTTGACTTCCCTAGTGAATCTCAATTTTGATTAGTTTTTATTATTATTATTTAAATAGGACAAGTTCATATTTATTGGTATGACTATGTTTGGTTGAATTCATTTTGAGTAATAATTTATAAGGTTAATTCAACACTTATAGATAAAATCCATATTTTAAGAATAATTATAAATAATTTATTTTAATTGGTATGTTTGTGTGAATATGGTTTAGTTTAGTTCAATAAATTTAATATATACTACTGTTTTATATGATTATTTATTTTTTGTTAAGTAAAATTTTAGTCATTTAGTTATATTTAAAATCATTATTTTTATAGTGGTTTATTTCAATAAAAGAATTGATTTTTATTCCATTTATAAAAATTGTAACAATTTAATTCATTTAGGGATTATTTTATTTTGATCGTGCTGATTTAAAAAATATATTGTGTTGGTTTAAGTTTTTTTAGGATAATATTATTCCTTTTTTCCCATTTTTTTCTTTGATTTGGATTTGGATGATACAAAGTAAATATTATTTTTATTTAGATTCATTATATTCCCACTACTTTAGATATAAATTATACTTTAATTGTAAATATTTCATATTATATATACCTATTTATAATATTATATGTGAATATTAATTTAAATAATGTAAATTTTAATAAAAGTAACTATTTTGATATTAATATAGTTTATATTAATATATTTTTATATATTAACAATATGTTACGTAAGTTTCATGTATGTATGTTTATATTATGTCATAGTATTTATACTATAAAAATTGATGTATTTAATGATTATATAAAACTATTTTCACATGGTTTAAAATAGCATAAAAGTAGATTTATGTTTAGTTTGAAATAATTTTAAAAAACTATTTACAAGATGTTTTAAAATACTCAATGGGGTTTTAAAAAATATTTATAAATTATTTTAATTTTATTTAAAATAATTTAAAAATATTTTATAAAACTAATTTTACATGATTGTATTAAATTTGTTTTAAATAAATTTATAGAGTATTTTTGAAAAAACAGTTGAAAATAATATTTGTATGCTATTTAAAAGATGCTAAAAAACATTACTATTTAAAATTGATATAATGATATCCTCTTTAATAAATGTTAAATATTTTTTTTATAGTAACATGATTTTGTTATGAAATATGGGATTAAGAGGTGTTGAATTAATATGATGATATTTTTTGAAAAGGGAATTATTAGAGTGTTTTTTGTTAAATTGTGGTTTTAATTGTTTTTTGATTACCTTAGTTATACATTTTATTAATTGTGTGGTATTTTTGGTGTATTGACATATAGTAGGATTTTATTAAATAGTGGAAAAATATTTATGAGGTAAATATGATAATGGGAAAAAAATTTCAAGTGGAATTATAGATTTTCCATTAATATACATGAAAATATAACGTTTCATGAAGCATAGATATTTTGAGAGTTTTTAGTGTAGGTTTCTTTGAAGCGAATGGAGAACAAAAAATATAAATTTTGAATCATTATTTAAGAATATTCAGTAAATTTAAAAATTATACATGCATTAGGAAAAAAACGTTTGTTGTCTTTGGATACTAGATATATATTATTATTATATCATCTATAATACTCAACATCTCCCACAAATATGTTCCATTAAGTAAAATTATTATAAGTCCCCTATGTATAATATTTCAAAAAAAACATGGGAAAGGAAATAAAATATTGTGAGAGATTAGAATCCCAGTAATGCTAAAAATACGATATTTTAATTATTAGGGGAAACGATGATCATAGGGGTATGATAACAAATTCTAGGAAAATTTACCAGTATAAAATATTCATACGGAGGAAAAAATAATAATTAAAATCTTTTAAATCAATTTATATCTTGAATCATGATCAATAAGGGTGTTAAAGAAGTAATTAAAATCAAATATTAATAATATAGTTATATAGAAATATAATTATAGGAAATAAAAAACTTCTTAATATTTCTAAATATATTAATATCCATGAAAAATCATGTTAGAATAGAAATAAAGTGATCATAGACACACAAAAATATTTTAAAAAATCTATTTGAAATCATGTCCCCAAATTTTCCTTTGATAATAGCAATAAATAAGTAATACTAATCCATAAATATGTGAAAAAATATATTTCAAAATATTTTCCACAATTATCATCCTTATCCCATGTGATATAAATATAAATTTACCCAATGCATTGGTGGGATATGTGAGACCCGACAATAATATAGTAACAATTCAATCAAATAAATCTCATAGCATCATAAAACAACATCATATCGTTATATTATCATCCATTAAAAATAAATAGTTTTTATAAACAGATAATTTAATCATAGATCACCTGTATAATGAATATGTATAGTATTACTGGACAATATTTACAATAATTTATAATTAATAAGAAATGATTTTTTTGATGGATATAAATTTTCATTAAATGATCTTCGAATGAAATCTTGGAGAAAATACCCTTTTAATTTTGGCATTACTTATTTTTAAAAAACATACAATATATTGGAAAGAGAACATTTATTTAAAATAATCATGGAATCATCTAATGTAAGATTCAAATCATTGATTTGTCATGACGGAGATAAATTGAATTCATATTGTACAAATTTAAAAAAATATTCCATTAAAAATTTTGGTAAAATTCCATAAGCACCACATTTGAAAAAATGAAAAGAACATTCCCTTTATTTTTTTAAAAAAAATTAAATCATGAGGTAAAAAATATTTAATAATTAATAATATAATTGAAAAACAATCCTAAAATCATTTTAATGAAAACATGTACATGTAAGAAAAATATTCCCGACAAAAGAGGAAATAAATTATCTTTATCAAAAAAATATTCTGATAAATTTAAGGACCACATAGTGGAAAATGGTTCCATTTCTCAAAAAATATAGGAATAAAAATATGGTATTAAAAATTAAATTAGTTTATCAGATAAAGATTATATAATTTTCTCAATGGAAATTAAATAATAAGCAATCCTGATTTGAATGGGATTCAAAAAAATCTCTAAACACTTTGTTAACATTCAAATCAAATAATATTGAATGATGGAACATTTTATGGATATAAAAATCTCCATAATTATTTTTAAATGAATAATAAAATTAATTTTTTTCTTGTATATAAAAAACATGAAATCAAAAAGTGGTGAATATGGTATGTATCTCAAAAAAATAAAAGTTAAATCAAAATCACATAACTCATGTCTCGTCTTTCTCCATACATGTTCGAAACTCCTATATAATAAAAATACATTTATTCTACATGTGTTAAAAAAAATCATCATATATATCATTCCATATATGATTTAATAATTACGTCTTATGTCAGGATTATTAATTTTTTGTTATTAAAGTCACTATTCTATGTTATAACTATTCTATTTCTCATGCATGTTTTGGTTCGGTAGTCTTGGTACTTGTATATTGATCATGGTTAAATAATTTCTATAAATTTAATTATTATAAAAATAAAATATATATTCATTTTATATATACTCATCCATAAAAGGTAGATATAGAAAAATTAATTACACATTTCAGTGAGATGATAAGCCATACATACTCATGAACACTGTTTTAACCTTTCACTAAATGGAAAAAGTAAATAATAATTCACCCCTCGAGAATTATTATTTTATAACATATATAACATATAGTCTTTAATTATATCATTATTAACATCCATGAAAAATGTAAAATAATAACAATTCACATTGCTTCATAGAGGTGGTAGTCTATATGGAAGCACAAGTAAAATTATCATTTTCCAACGAATTAGGAAAATAGGTAGAATGGTAATTCCATAATCATAATGACAATTAAGTATATTTTATATACATAATTTACTAATTTTGAATGAAAATCATAGATTTAAATGAGGTATATCAATAAATAATATGTAAAACACTCGGTTAAGAGTTATACCTCTTCACTGAGAATCCATCTTTGGATTACATCATATGATGTGAAAGGGAGGTCTCATGGAATGAATACAGTCTCTATGATGTGGTTATAGAATCATGGAATGTATTATGTCTGGGTTTTATGGATATAGAATGATCAAAAGGTGAGAGGAAGGGAGGTCAATTGGTGCCCTTTTATATGTCAGGATAGGGGCACTTTTAGAATTAAATATTGTTTTAAATTAATATACATTATTTTAAAAATAGCGAATTTAAATTTTAATATATATAATAATTGATATTATAATTCTAAATCCTCTCATTAAATAATATTTGGGAATGTTTAGAAGATATATCTCTTTGTTTTAACTACTCTTTAACCAATTTAATAATTACTATAATAAAATGGATTTATACTATATAAGGATAAAAAATGATACCAATAAAGATAACAGTATCATAAATAGAATATGAATGATACAGGGAACCATATACCATTCAATTGGATATATATTTTATTTTTATGAATATAGAATAATTTAAAAAAATTTATCAAAAGATACTATTAATGTAATTTTCATCACTAATAAAAATGTTTGACATTAAAGGAAAATTTATTAAAATGGAATCACAAAATCAACTTTTAAATAATCACTATTACGTAATATTTATGGATAATATTTTTGGAACACAATAATTCAGGTAAACAATAATACTATGAATATTTTTGAAATCAATTATTTTTTCATTTGATTAATTGAATAAATACTATGTTAGTTGTTCTTAAGTATTTAAAGAAATTATTAAATTAATTAAAAAATACCACGAAAAAAATTAATTACTTTTAAAAAAACTTTTACAACAACAAATCATTTTTAATCATTTTTAAAAAACATATCGAGATATTAAATTCAATTCATTTTCATTTTGTATTTATTCTTTTCATAAAATAATATAATGATCATAATAAATTTAAAATAGAATCAAAAAACAAAAAATTATAAGATAATATATTATAGGTTATAAATAAAATCAATCAATCACATTTGGGTATGTTTTGAATTCATTTTTATCCTTATTGTTATGTTAAACCATTTTATACCCATTTTAACCATAACAATGATGAATTGTTATCTTTACAATGATAACTCAATTAAATGTCCAAAAAAATGGGGTCCCTAAATTAAATTTATCAATGATGATTTAAATTATATAATAAAATTTAAAAATATAATTTCTATTAGTGTTTGAAATTATTTATAATATGAGAACAAAAAATTAATGAAAAATACTTTTTCTAAAATAACCAATTTTAGAGTAAAAAACCATTTGTCATTAAATATTGCAATAAATTGGTATAAATTATTATTTGCGTTAAATAATAAACTAATTAAAGGTTTTATACGTTTAGATCAATCCAAAATTTAATGTCATATTCCAACCATTCCATGAAATGAGAACATCCAAAAGTTGTATTCAATTTAACTAAGATATACATTATATTCAAAAAAGTAATGCTACTGTTCCAAAAATCAAAATAACATTTTAAAATAAATTATTTATCTTTCTTAAAAAATAATTGGTCAAAAAAATCATATAAAGTGGATAATTCCAAGTGTTAATTTTATTTTAATGTTTTACTGTATTGTTTTAACCTTGTTTACCCCATTCAACCCTTTAAAGAGGTGATAAATTTTACCACAGTTACTATCCATAATGCCTAAAAATAAAAGGGATATATTTAGAAAAAAGTCCCATTATTCCAAATATATAATCCATATTTCAATATTAAATATATTAATTTTTTATAAACAAATTTAATTTTAAAATATAAAATACAATAAAAAACAGTTTTTTGAAAAATGTTTTAAGCCTATAATTGAACTTATACCAAAATTATGAATACTCGTGATTAAAAGTTAATTAATTATATTATATATAATTTAATAATTATTATTTTAATGTTATATCTAATATAAATCATGATGTGAATTATTTATGGAAATAAATGCGGCTTCTTCAAAAAACCTAAATTTTTACTATTTAGTGAAAAATCAATATTTTTAGAAAAAATTACAAAATTTGACATTAATTTAATTTAAATATAATTATATATATAGTTAAGTTGATTTTATAAAATTAAATTCCTAAAATTGGAAGAAATTAATTATATTTTGCTAAGTCAAAATGGAATAAAGTCATTTTTGAAGGAAGAAATAGAAATCATGTCATGACTTCCCTTAAAATAAAGTTCTTGTTTTATAAGATTTAATAAGTACTTTTGTATTGAATAGGAAACCTATACATATATTTAATAATTTCAATTATCATATTCATATATTCTAATTCAAGATGTAGGTAACATTAAAATAATATTTTTTATAATATATATTTATTCGTTAAAAGGTCAGTGTTGCGTGTTAATTAAAATTTTGAGCTTATTATTATTTTTATGTAAATTCCCAGGGCATTACATCCCCTAGATAAATTTCTACCTGACATATTCATCTCAATATTAAAAGGTTCTTTACTGAAAAAACATCATATATATGGATAATAAAATATTTCTTAAAATGCTATATGATAAACTTAAAGGTAACATGATATTTCATAGGATTAGGTTCCAAAAATAAGTAGAAGATTGAGGGGAATTAAAATTGTTGACATGGAGAAGAAAACTATCATCTATGGACTAATATAGAGTTATAGATAATGTGGTCATGGGAATAACAAAGAACACAAAACCAACCATTTTACATGGGTGAAAAGACTATTAATTCATTATAAATGAATATAAAAGAATAAAATATTTATTTGAAGATCATTTTTCTAAATTTGTGAGATTATTTTAGTATAAAGATAGATTACATGAGAAAATACACTTATAGGATTTCATTCCATTTCATAAGAATAATTTCCTCTCCTATTTTTACTTTGACTGATTTTAAAATCATCTCTTATTTCTATAAATGAATATTCTTGATGAGTGTTAAAGGAATAAAGAACTGAAATTAACTTTTAACGGATCATAAAAACTGTAAGAGAATTAAAATTCATTTGTTCATTCTCTAAATATTTAACAAAACCAATTTTCTTACCAAACTTTATCTAGTATGGATAAACATAATACATTATTCTTTGAAACCTCATCAATAAACCCAATATATTCAAATTATTCCATTATAATAATATATAAAATTAAGACTCCTTCAAAGATTTTCAAACCAATTTCAAAATCCAAAAATATAAAATATTTTATCCCATATTTTCCCCTATATCAATTTTACCATTTATCCCATATGACATGATTTTTCACATAATAGAACATAACAAACATGTGAGAACTATTTCAATATATCCTCCAAAAACATCCAAATACCTTCCCAAAATACTTTGAATCATCATAAAAACTTAATGAAACAATCATTCTTTATAAAATAAACAATATCCAATATTTTCCATAATTATAAAAGCCCAATAAAATTTTTTAAAGATGAAATAAATCAATTTTTTCATCAAATATATAACCAATTCTAAGGCGGATAATACTATCCCTTTTAATTTCGAAAAAAAATATTATATATAAAATGGTCACATATTAAGGGTTAACTTTCCTGCTATTATTTGATTGAAAAAAATATGTTCATACCACTAAATGAATTTTCTATGTCATCATTACCATTCAATATTTTGTTGTAAATACTTAATCAAAAACTACTAAAAAACAAACTGTATATGTTTCATGATAATATTAATACAAAATATCTTTAATCAAATTACTCTATAACATAATTATTTATTGCTAATACATAAATGCTAAAATCATTCCACATCTTCCTTAAACCATTATACATGTTTTTTCATCTTATTGCATCATAATTCCTTGCATTAATATGAAATATTAATATAGTTTGATAATTCATCAATAGCGATTTAAACATTCCTCATTCTTTTAACATAATTAATACATGTAAAATAACACATTCACTTAACATTACATTCATTTTATCTTAATCATCTACGTCAAAACCTTTTCCTTGATAGACTTTTCATTATCTTCCTGATCATTCCCCCTATGAAATCTATTTTAATAAGTCTCATACATTTTATATATGAAACATTCTACAATAGATAATACCTAGGGAAACCAGTATTCACATCCATTATTTTTACCAATATTTTAATTTTACTTCGAAATTATAAGAGTAATGCTTTGCAGATACATAACATATAATAAAATTAATCTTTTTCCCTATATATCCTTCATGATACTTCTTTTTTCTCTTATTATGTGTTCTAGGTTACTCACCATTATTGAGACTATGAATCATATAATGATATATCTAGTTAGTAATAATCACAAGGTTTCTCTTACCAACTCCCATTTCATTTGGTTTCTCATTTGGACAATCATTCAATCATCCATAAAATTTAGCATTAATGAGGTTCTGTCTTGATCTAACAATTGAATAATACGAAAAATAATAGATTAGGAAACAATAATCATAGGGAAACAACATAATCATTAAAAATTATTTATTGGATATATAAATCATGAAATATTATTTTCAATCTATGACACTTTTGTTTATCCTAGGTAATTCATGTTCATCATCTATTCAAATCCTACACAATTGTTCAGAAATTAAATATGTCTTAACCCAATAATATCACTTAAGAGAGTCAAACTAGGTGTATTGTAAGGGAACATTCAATATTCACTAGATTTAGGGTCCTTATATACTCTGACAAATATTTTTTGGGTTATATCCCTTGGATAAATTTGTTTCAAAATCATTCCCACATATAGTATCCCTACGAAGATGTATTTCTCAGAAATCTTAATGACATATTCCATATAAAAACATTTGGATGTCATCATGTTCATATACTTATACAAAGGATTTTCAAAAAAGTTATCTTATCTTAATCTCTAAATATTTGTTAAACACTTATCTGATACCAAATGATCCGACTTAAGAACAATATTCATTGATATTGGATAATTTTAGATGAATGTTCTATAAATTTCAAAATAACACATCAATGAGGACCATAAAGGGTTAGTTTCCTTAAAGACTAGATATATATTATTCTTTATTTCATGAATGATATTAAACATATTCCAAGAATATCTTCCAATAAATAACTATTCATATACACAAGCTAAAAAGATCATTTATTTATAACTTGGAGAAAGGGAACATATGAAAGGGTGTGATCATATTCAAAATAAATGTAAATATGGGAGATATCAATCATCATGGGATAAGAAGATCATAGTTGTATGATTAAAAATTATAGTTCATATTATTTATATAAAATATTCATGACCAAAAAAAAGTTTATTAGAATTTCTAGAATTAATAAATATCTATAGGATATTAGAATTAGTCTACTGAATAAGTAATCAATATCCTAGTGTCCTAATATAGTCATGTAGATTAATAAGAAAATTAAATCATAATCTTATAAAAATATATAAACCCAATAACATCAAAATGTAATCTTTTTATCATAGGTAGAAATAAATCAGTCTCACACAATGAAATGTGAAGAAAAATATTCTTAATAATGTCTACATATTTTCTAGTTATCACAGATAAAACGAAACCATACTCACACATCAAAATGTGAATAAATATATTCAAAATCAAGTCTCCATTTTTTATCATCATCTTATGATATATCAAAATTAATTTACCCACTGTATTAATGGGATATATTGAACATGACAAATCATAATGATAATTCATTCAAAAATATGTCATATGATCATAAAACATTCATCATATTATCAAATAATAACATATGAAAAATAAATGGGTTTTATAAACAAGTTATCATCATAATCAAAAATAATCTAGAAAAATAATATGTATGGTATCACTAGATCATATCCCAAGTAAATAATAATTAACATCAAACGATGTAATGATATCCGAAAATTTTATTTGAAAGTTATTTTGAATAATTTATGAGGAAAAAACCCACTTAATATTTTAATAACATCTTTAAATTTTATAAATATACATAGTATTGTGAAAATAAATATGGAAACAAAATATTGAATATTCTATTCTTTGACTTGTTATGATGGTGGTAACTTTTGTTCACGTCGTGTATGTTAAAAAATATTTCCATCCAATTTTTGTAATCCCAAAATAACCACATTCAAGAAATTACATGAAGGTTACTTTTATTTTTTTTAAATTTTTACATGGATAGAAATTATTTTAAAAATTCATAGTATAATAGTAAAAAACAATAATGATATATTTATAATAAAACATTGAAATTGAACTAAAAGATTCTATACTAAATAGGAAATAAAATATCTTTTAGTAAAAATAATTTCAAGAAAATATTTAGAAACAAAATGATTAAAATTATACAATGACAAAAAATAATTAAAAAACTATAAGAGAATAAAAATGAATTGTATTTATCTGATAATGATTATTTAATTACCTGTCTGTAATTTAAAGCATAAATAATCTCAATTAAAATTCTATAGAAACATAAATCTCATACCACATTCAAGACATTCAAGAAATCTTCATTAAATATAGAACCATATATTTTTATATAAATACACATATTATTATTGGAAATAATTATAAAATAAATTAATTAAATGAATGTATACCGGGTAAAATAAACAATTGGTGTAAAATAGTCATGTGTCAGAGTAAAAAAAGTGAGACCAAAATACCTTACCTCCTCTATCTTTCTTCTTCATAGTTGTTCATACCACTAATATAAAAAATATATAATTAATACACATATAATTAAGAAATAAAATTATAAATTTGATATAATATATTATTTCATTATACCATATTATCACCCATTTTCTAGTAAATGTTTGTTAAAATCACTATTCCATGTGATAATTGTTTCATTTTTCTGGAATTTTTTGGTTCGGTAGTCCCGATCTTGTAACATTAAGCATGGTTCCATCATATCCATAATGTTAATAATGATATTATTATCATATATATTCATTTATCATATATTTTTATTTTTCTATAAATGTTAACGACACAAAAATTAATTTCACTATTTATAGAGATGGTAGGTTGTATGTATGCATGAATGTTAGTTTCACTTTTCAATTGATGGAATGAAAGAATTGTTGCTAATAAATAATATTTAAAAAAAATATTTATTATATCTTATATATAATATATATTCATTATCTCTATCCATAATAATATCCATTTAAAAGGTATGTGATAACCAAATCACTTCAACTCATAGATGTAATAATCCAAATATACGCCCGAGCAAAGATAACAATTTCCAATGGATGGGAATAATGTGGATAACGATTGAAAAATAATAATAAAAAATTATTATGTCTCATATAAATAATTTTATATTTTATATTGGATACCTATTATTTAGAGGTGTTATATCATGAAATAAATTCAAAATGCTCGGTTAAGAGTTATACATTCTCAATGACAATTTTTTTCGATTACACATTTAGACAGGAAATGATGGTCTTTTGTAAATAAATGAATATATACGATGTGTTTATGGAATATATGAAGGTATTTTGGAATGGATTTTAGGATCCATATTTCTTAAATGTTTTGAGGAAGAGTGGATATGATATCCCCCTTTATATGTGTGGGGAAAGGGACTTTTCAAATTACTCAATTTATTCAATAAATATAAATTAATTTTTAAAATAAATTGTCCTAAAATTTATATATTTATAATATAGTATTCGTATAAGTTAATATAATAACACATAATAAACTTTGGTCATTTTTATGTGATTTTTTTACACTTATCTCTTTGTTTTAACACTTCGTTAAACATTTTGACAATTATCACAAAATCAAAGATTTCTACTCTTTAGGGGTAAAAAATGTTAACAAAAGATGATAATATACCCATAAATGGAAAATGGTTGATATATTCAACCATATATGATTCACATGTAAAAATAAGTTATTTATTTAATTTTAAATCATTTGATAAGAAAATTATCTAAGGCTACCCTTAGGGACATTTTTAGGGCTATTCAAGAAATTTTAATTTATTGCAAGCATGATTGAAATGTAATGAGAATACAGTATTTTAAAAAATAACTATTATGATATATGTATCTAAAAAATCAGTGTAAAAGAATATTTCATCTTACAATTATTACTTTTAATATATTTAAATTTTTTTATTATTTGAGTAAATATTGTGTCTGTTAGAAACTGGATTTCTTTCCACTACTACCGGCACCAAATCCATCCAATGACAAGTACCGAAAAGCATTCCCTATCCCCACGGGCTGGAACAAGTTCATGAGGTATCAATAATTTAGGTTTGGGAACGATTTACCCAAGTATGAAAACATAAAACATTAAAACCAATCAATTATAAAAATACAAAATATTCATTCCAAATAATTATTAACAAAACCAGATCTGAATACATGTTTTTAAACAAATAAAAAGATAAAAAAATTATAATAAAAACATCAGAAAGTCATTCACTATGTATCCACATGACAAGGGGTTGTCACCCCTGAGTCGTCTTCACAACACTGCATCGAGAGGGGACTAACAACCCGAACTGCCTTCACGCAAGGGTTTGCCTTTACCCGAGTCTAACATAATGAAGTATACTTAAACCCAAGGGGTTTATGTAGGGTGTGAACATAGGACCAATAGGACACCACCCAATTAATCGAAAGGGCATGTAATAGATAGTGAAAATCATATAGTTTTACTATGTAAAGAATACAATGATAAATTCCAAGTAGTGCAACTTTCAATTGAAAATAGTTTTTAAACTAAAAATATTAGAATGTAAACAAAATTAAATAATAAATGTTATATTATTTAATGTACATCAAAACATACATTAATACAATGTTAAATACCACAAATCCAATGAGCACGAAACCAGGAACACCCTTAGGAATCTATATAGTCTCGGGCCCTATGCACCTCGTACCTCAGTGAAATGTAACAATAAGAAAATACATTATTGTACACGAGACACTAGTATGGAACATACCAATAACCTATTGGTCCTACATAATCATCCATATAGTTTAGTAAGAGTTTTCATTATCCTTTAAATCAGTGAAACATGGACAACACCCATCCGGTTGACAAGCTGTACAAGTACATATCCACCAACCTTGTTACCCATGCCTCTTCTTTTGTGATCAAACAATTTAAGAAAGAAAAATACAACCAATTGAATTTATAAACACCACTAATATTCACATACAAACAGTACATTAGCTACACAAATTTTATACCACATAAAACAAACAACAAAGAATTTTGATTTCTAATAAACAACTTCTCAAAATCATGTCTTGTTTTGTGACCAAAACTCTTTGAAACCCTGACTTTGCACACCATGTACACAGATTAAGTTACCAAAAAAATGGAAGTCCAAAACCTTCCTATGTAATAAAAAAATCAATATTAGGGCAGCCCCATATAATTTATGAAGAGAAAACATTGTAAAACCTCGATTTTTCACAAACATAGAACCTAAAAATTTTTCTTTTTCAAAAACACCATTAAAACAGATTTTCACAACAATGAAAAAAGGAGATAAACATTAAAAATAGTATTTTTAATAGTAATATATTTTTACAAAATAAAAAAATAAATTATAGGGTATCCCCAACTGAAGCAATGAATGAATTCTTTGTAAAACCCCCAATTTCACATAAAAGTGACACGAAAATTTCATTTTCATTATATATACCACTAAAATTTTTTTTTGAAGAAACATTAAAATGAAATAACCATAAAATACCAGAAACATAGTAATGTAAGTCACAAAATTTCACACATAATAGAATCACCTACCAATGTAATGAAAACCTTGAATCCTTTGTGTGAAAACTCAAATGCACCTCCTCCGCACCTCAAGGAGTGTAGATCAAGCCTAAAAATAGAATATTGGACCAATAAAACCCAATATTAAACCCTGGGTTCGAAACCCTGCCCTTTGGTTATTTGGGACTTCAAGGATAAGGGTTGAAATTATATGAAAATTGAATGAAACCCTAAGAAAAATGGAAGAAGAATGAAGGAGAACAACTTACTTGAGGGATATTGAAGAAATCACCCCAAATATAATAGTAGCTGAGTTTCAAAAAAATAAAAAAATGAAATTTAAGTTGGAATAAGGAATATAATGTAAATTGAGAACTAAAATGGGGAGAAAATAGTGAAAAAATGAATAGTTCTGAAGTAATCAAATTACCTTTTTAAATTTGGATGAAAAGTGAACGATTCAGATGTTTTGAACTAAACATGGGGAAAATGAGCTCCAATGAGGGGGATAAGTGAATAGGGGAGTTCTTAGGTTCAATTTGATTGGGTTAAAAGTGGAATCATTGAAAAATAATTATAATTGAATAATATATTAAATAATTTTTCTTAAAAAATTGAAATGGGATTCCAATATGGCCCAACCCCTTAAATAAAAACCCAAATACACCATGATTATGGATTTTTAAAGGATGAAAATTGACATGGTGGTGTTAATAGGTCATGTAAGGACAATTAGGAATTTTAATGGATGAAAAATGTTTAAAAATGAAGGCATTATGAATGAGAAAATATTTATTTTTAAATCAGGAATTGGGCTCAATGCTTGACCCAAATTTTGAAAACCCACCCTTCCCACGAAAAATGCACGGGAAACATCCAAAACATAGAATTAATGAAAATGAAATGAAAAATACATTTAAAATAATTAATTCATGTGAAAATAATCCCCACTATGAATACATTCCATCCTGGAAAGTCAGCATGAAGCTTGATCGGAAAACACGAACGAATTCTCTTCCACAACCCATGACTTCTGCTTACATGTCTCATGTGTATCATTCCCATGCTGAAAAAGAATTTGGGCCATTAGAATAATCATTCCTGGAAGCAAATTATCTTGGGAGTCCACTATTTTAACTGGATGCTCAAATACTAACAAGTCAGGCTCTATCACCCGTTCATCCCAACTCAGCACATGGGACGAATCTAGGTTGTATTTCTTACATTGGGAGACAAGGAAGACGTCATGGACGGATGTCAACTAGGAAGGTAAATCCAATCTATATTCCAAATTTCTAATACGCTCGGTGATCTTAAAAGATCCAACATACCACGACATCATCTTCCCTTGCTTTCCCAATTGAAAATGACCTAGATGAGGGGCCACATTCAATAATACCCTATCACACACAGAATAATCCATGTCTCAATGCCTCTAGTCAGCATAAGATTTATGGCGACTCTGACTTGTCAATAAAAATTTTTCAATCAATTTTACCTTCTCATAAGTCTCCTCCACTAGACTCAGCCCTAGTAGGGAGGTATCACCTACCACATCCCAATATAGGGGGGACCAACAAGGTCAACCATAGAGTTCCTCAAAAGGAGAAATTCGAATCGAGGATTGGTAACAATTCTTATAATAAAACTCATCCAATACCAAATGGCTATCCCAGGAACCTCCAAAGTCCAAGACACATGCATGAAGCATGTCATCCATAATCTGATTCTCCCTCTCTGTCTAACCATTAGTATGAGGGTCACGTGCCTTGATCATCTTAATATGAGACCCCAATGCCTTCTAAAGGCCTTACAAGATCCAATAAGTGAAATGAGAGTCTCTATTTGAGTCATATTATGATATAACACCATGGAGTCTCACTACCTCTTCAAGATAAAAATAGCTCAACTCATCCACTTTAGGTGTATCACTGATCGGAATGAAGTGGTCTGATTTGGACAGACGACCGATGACCACCCACATGGAATTCTTACCTTGAGGTGTACGAGGAAATCCAAAAATGATTTCCATTGAAACCTCATCCCACTTCCAGTTAGGAATGTGTAATGGTTGGAGAAAACTGAAGGGACTATGATGCACTAATTTCACCTTCTAGAATGTGTTGAATCTCGACAGAAAGTCTACTATATCTCGTCGTATACATGGCCACCCTAACAATCACTGATAATAACAATACATTTTATTGGCACTCGGATAGACATCCCATATAGACTAGTGGATATCATTCATCACCGCCTTCTGTAAAGACGATGGTACTACATAGAGGCCCATGAAGCAAAAGATGCCATCGAGAGATGATGACCAATTAGAGGAAGTCCCGCCACCATGAACAATACTTCCTTGACCGCTGAAAACTCATCACTAGGTTGTTCCCGCTGAATCAACTCTAAGGGAGTAGGATTCAACAGAATGCTAACAAAGAATGTACCTCCACTGTTCTCCCTGGTCTCCACATGCATCTGAGAAAAGATCCCCATAAAAGTCCACCCATCACTGGAATTCCTCAAAGCCTTCACTGGAACTATTCTTCTCAAAGCGTCGGCAACCACATTACCCTTTCCTAGGGTATATAAAATGTCAAATTCAAACCCCTTCAAGTACTCGATCAAATGACGCTGCATCATGTTGAGGTCCTTCTACGGGAAGATATAATCAAAGATTTTGTGATCAAAGTAGACCCCAAAACTTTCCCCAAAGTGATAGTGACTCCCTGTCTTGAAATTATACATCATAGCTACTAACTCTAATTCATGGGTTGGGTAATTATTTTTGTGTGGTCACAGTTGGTGAGAGCTATACGCCACCACACGATCATCCTGTATAATCCCGCACCAAAGACCCATACCAGAAGCGTCATAATAGAGCACATACCCCTTCCCTACATCAGGGAAAATCAGCACGGTTCCGATAGTCCACTTCCACGTCAACTCCTTCAATGATGAATGATAATATGATACCCATACAAACGTCACCCCAATCTAGCAGAGCATGGTCATCAGTGAAAAAATCCAAGAGAAATCTGGGATGAACTTCCTGTAATAACTATCCAGGCCAAGGAAACTTCTGATCTCAAACACATTCTTCGGCTGCTCCCAGGACATGACCAAAATGATCTTCTCGGGGAGCAATGAAACCCCCAAATCTGAGATCAAATTCCCCAAAAACATCACCTTCCTAATCCAGAAATTTGACATTAAAAAATTTTCATAGAGGCAGTGATCCTGCAAAGTCCCAAATATGATCCTCAATTGATATTCGTATTCATCCTTTGAGAAAGAGTATATAATAATTTCATCAACTAAAACCACAATGAAATAATCGGGATAATGATGGAACACCCTATTCATGAGTTCTATAATGACCACTGGAGCATTGGTCAATCCTAAGGGCATGAAATTATAGTCAAATTGGTTGTACAAGCTCTGGAAGGCTGTCTTCAGAATATCAGACTCTCTCACCCTCAGTTGACTGTATCCCAAATGCTTGTCTATTTTTTAAAACAAAATTTCTCATTCAACTGATCGAACAAATAAACTATTCTGGGAAAAGGTTATTTTTTCTTTATTGTTACCTTATTCATCTTCTTGTAGTCAATGTAAAACTGGAGATATTTGTAAGCCTTTTTCACGAACAACAGTGGAGTGGCCCAAGGAGAGATGCTCGGGTGAATGAATCATTTGGATTTTAACTCTTCTATATATATCTCTAATTCCCTTATCTTGGTAGGGGCTATGAAATATAAAGGAAGATATATGGGATGTGTTCCCGACACCAGTTCAATCGAGAACTCCACATCTCGCCCTAGGAGAAAACCTTAAAAATCATCCAAGAATAAATTCAGAAACTCATTCAATACATGGGGTAGTGCACCTTCAGGTGAAAAACCATCATCCTCTAGAATGAACGGCGATATCTGGAAGATAATACTTCACAACATTGAGAGTGGAGGTCTTTCATGACCCGACTGAGGATCCCATTCTCCCTAGAAAACATGGTGACTCCCATCAGGTGTTGTGAAACTCACTCGCCTCCTGTATCAATCGATGTGTTCCTGGAAGTGTACCAGCCAAGAAATGCTAAGTATAATGTAAAATAGATCTATATCTAGGACCAAAATGTCCCACCCCATCTCAATCCCTGACACAGAGAGATAACAACATGGGAACCTAAGACCCTGCTCCTTCTTCATTCCCAACGGTGTAACCAACTCCATCACAAAAGACAAAAACATGGTTAGAAAATTTAGTGTGTCCACAAAACAGGAAAAAATGAATGAAACAATGAAACCAGTATAAAAAAAGAGTAGCAAATATAGAGGTTACGATCAAACGGTACCTCAAACTGTCGATGGTCCTACCTCTGATCCAGCTAGTGCCTGATCCACCAGAGAGAGATGTCCAGTCTCTGCCTGAGGACTATTGCTAGTCTATGGCTATTCCCTGAACTGGATACACCTAGAAGATGACCCAACTCTACCACCATGGATGCCAAATCGAGACCCCCAGTCCTCGATGGCTCAGATTGTGCTGGAACTCCTCTTGAAGCCACTGGCCTTTCCCCACCTGGATGGGGACGTGCCACCACACAAAAGAGCTGAAAATGACCCATACATACACACAGGTAATAAGGCTTCAAATGAAGGGAAATTCATTTTAGATGTGGACCGACTTCCCACATTAGTGCCACATGACTAATCTCGCATCAGAAGCCATAGACAAAAAGTTTCTAGAGGAGTGGTTTGAATAGCCACCTCATTTCATTACCTTTCCCTCATTCTTCCTTTTCTTCTCTAAATATCTTCCAGTTCCCACTACTAATACAAATCTAGAGAAACCATCCCTATACTTCCAATCAATCTCCACTTTGCACACCTGTTCAACGATCTCAGTGTAGGTCCTCAGCTTAAACAAGAACACATAAGAGTACTTCTTTGGTCGCAATCCCTTCTCAAAACTATGGGCCTTCGCCTTCTAATTGTAGATGATTTCAGGGGTACACTGAACCAACTCAGTGAAACGGTTGGCATAATTTTTGACAGAAAGATTCCCCTTAAAAAGATCCATTAACACTACAGACCTATCATATTCCAAGACCTCGAGACAGTATTTCTCATTAAAGAGAACCCTGAAATCTCCCTGGGGAATTTTCTCATTCTTCCTAGACTGAAGAACCGATTCCAACCACATGCGACTGGGACCTCCAACATAAATGAGGCATAAATAACCCTATGATCCTCAGGTGTATCCAAGAACTAAAACATGCTCTCGGTCTTCTTGATCCATTCCTCTACTTCCTGGGGTTCTATGATTCCTAATAAGGTGGGAGGCTTATTTTTTAGGAACTCCTGGGACTTGTCCTCTCTTGAACCACTCTCGTCCTCTCTAATAAGAGGAAGAACATGATGTGGTCCTTGTCCTAGTGCCCATATTGTAGGTTCCGGGCGCAGCAGAAGTGCGTTGGTGGGTTTTCCCAACATTAATTTTAGCGTTAAAAAACGTTCAATCTAAGATCGGTCAGGATATAAAACATAAGATCTTCAGAATGGAACGAAGAATGAAATAGAAAATAAGAGTCCCAAAACCATTGAGATAGGATCATCATATATTGGTTATAATTAATTTAAATAATTCATAAGAATTTCCTCAGTGGAATTCTTTCTTCGTCGATGTCTCCGGTCATGATCCTATGATCCGTTGTTTCATCGTAGAATCCAAGTATAGTATTCCTCTGGCAGTGATCTACACATGGTCCACGTATCTCTAGATGTCGCCGAAGGGATCTCTGGGTGCTAGCGTGAATGAACCTTCACATTTGATGTCCGCCTTCGGCCGCCTTGATCTAGGGAAGGATCTCGCCCTCGTAACAAGAGGGGGTACTTGGTGGAAAGGGAATTCTCTATTGGCTTGAGAGTATTTCGAAATCCATTGTGCACAACAATGGCTCTAAAAAAGTGTTGGGGTTGTGAGGATATTTATAATCGGGTTTGAGGTTAATAGGGTTATGACAATAAATAAACCTATTACATGTTTTATTTATTTCATTAACTCTTATTGAAACCCCATGTTGAATTATTAATTCCTTTAAATGCATCCATGCTGATTATAATTAATATCATTTAGTAAAACAATATTATATCCTCAAAATCCCGACTGGAAAACTACATGGCGTGTAATAATTAATACACGGCGTGTACTTGTTTTCCATAAAACTACATGGACTGTATATTTAATAGACACGTTGTGTACTTTTATTTTCCATTTTCTCTACCACATTTATTAGACCTTAAGTATGGATATTTATTTCTTAAATAAATTTAACTGCATTACACGCTAATAAATATATTATTTCACCCTCAATATATGCTCTCGAATAACTAGTGTCGAAATAAATTCGATCAGGCATCCTTAAATAATTATTAAACCACAATCGGGAATAATATTTATATAACTTGTTAAATTAATATTTTACTGAGATATATGGACACACATAGTGTGTGACCCACTAGGCCTCTTTCTCAGTGGCATTAGGTGGAGCCTTCTTAAATTCAACGGTTAGCGTCTAGCAACACACCAACGCACCCATACAGATAGACGTTAATGCCGCAATGACGTGTCACCTCCTACGAACACTTACCATGTAATATAATCCCTTTTTCTTGATATCTCTAATCAATCGGGTTGCATGCTAGTGCCATCAACCCATGTGATCAATTATTCTTTCTTTGAATTCCCAGAATTGAACTCTCCCATACATTACCTTGGAAATGGATTTATTTATTCTATATCAATTCCATCAAAGGGCCTGAGATATCAACTTCCATTATGGAATAGAAGGGACAAATACTTTCTCTCATTATCTATTAATGCAGTATTACTCTGGACGCACCCAACATATCCTACCTCTCTGAGAACAGTGTGTCATCACAATTTTTGTCAATACATCTAAGTACGCGATTTGTAATACCCATTATTAATAATCATAAAGTCTAAGGACCAATACACACGTCTGTAGATAGGAACATCCAATGACGCTATGAAATGTGGATTTCCTACTAGTGGGCCTCGTTCTCATAATATCCTCCTGGATATTACCAAGGGCACAAACCATGAGAAGGTGCCTAAAAGTTTTATGAGTCCTCACCCCTAATGACCTGTATTATTCATGTTCCTCAAATAATATCATCTGGACATAGAACATATATTCAAGAACAGTGTTATGGAACTTCTCTTTTCTCATCATAATAGGGATCCACTATGACCCTTTAATGTAACAGTTGTAGTTATGACATTATCACATGCATTGTCACACAGAAAAATAATCACGATGTGATAAGGATTTTATTAATGAATAATGTACAAAGTAGTTGGTTCTAGACCACCAACTCCAACAGACTCCCACTTGGACTAGAGCCAACAACTAACAACCATTAACCCGCTAGCTCTCACATGATATTCATCCTTCAGCTGAGATAGGCCTTTTGTCATGGAGTCTGACACGTTCTCTTCTGTGGACACTCTACTCACAACACCATCACCCCTCTGATAGAAATCCCTCAAGAGGTGATACTTTCGGAATATGTTCTTTGTCCGTTGATGTGACCTTGGTTATTTTGCAAGATCCACCACTGTAGTATTATCACAATACAAAGTAATGGGATCTTTACTTCTAGGCACCACATCATGCTCCTGGAAAAAGTTCCAAATCTAGACAGCTAGAAGCCGCTATATATTTGGACTCTACTGTAGAATCACCGACAACTGGCGGCTTTGAACTCTTCCAGCTCACAATGCCTCCATTGAGAGAGAAAACATATCCAGATTGTGACTTCAAATCATTCTTATCTGTCTGAAAACCAGCATCAACATACCCTCTGATGACAAGCTCCTCGTCTCCTCCGTACACTAGGAACATATCCTTAGTTCTTCTCAGATACTTAAGGATAGTCTTAACAGTAGTCCAATGATGTTCTCCTAGATTTGATTGATATCACCCTACCATTCTCAGTGAATAGGCAACATCAATCCTGGTATATAACATGGTATACATGATGGATCCTATAGCTGAAGAATATGGGATCTTACTCATTCTATATGTATCTTGTTGTGTCTGAGGACATATTTTCATAGAAAGATGTAAGACATGTGAAACTAGAACCAATCCTCTCCTGGATTATTCCATACTAAATCTATTTAGTATCTGGTCAATGTATGTACCCTGACTTAGTCCATGAAGCCTCTTGTATCTATCACGAATGATCTTGGTCCCTAGAATGTAGGCTACTTCACCTAAATCTTTCATGGAGAAGCACTTGTTCAACCAGTCCCTAACTGACTGTAAGGATTGTACGTCGTTTCCAATAAGAAATATATTATAAACATATACTACTAGGATAATGACCGCATTCCCATTAAAATGCTTATAAACACATGTCTCACATCCATTATTAATGAAACCAAATTCCATTATGGCTTCATCAAATCAAATGTTCCATGACATGTATGGTTAATTCAATACATAAATGGATGTCTACAAATTTCAAACCCGTTTGTATTAACCTGGTGTCACAAACCCTTCTGGTCGTGTCATATTGACATCGTCCTCAAGGTTCCCATTAAGGAATGCTGTTTTGACATCCATATGCCAAATCTCATATTCATCCTAAGCTGCTATGGCAAGTATGATTCTTATAGATTTAAACATGGAAACTGGTGATAAGGTTTCATCATGGTCAATTCCTTGACACTGGCTGAATAATTTAGCAACTAGCCTTTCTTTATAGGTTCTAACATGACCTTCCATGTCATGTTTTCTCTTGAATACCCATTTGCATCCAACAATATTTACATCAACTGGCTCATCAACCAGAACCCTAACATGGTTCTGATACATGGAATCCATCTCAGAATTCATAGCTTCTAGCCATCTTGCAGCTTATATGCTTTCCACTGCTTCCGTATAGGATAGAGTTTCATCATTGTCCCACAATAATGATTCACCATCCTGGGTGACTAGGAAACCAAGTCTCTATGGTTCCCTTACCTCTCTTGAGCCCCTACACAGTACTTGTGTTTCAGGAACCTCTTCCATGGGGACTTGTGGATCTTGTTCCTGTACCAACTCTTGTGTATCTTGACCATTAACTTCATCGAAGTCAATCTTGCTCCCAGTATCCTTTTTGAGGATGTGCTCCCTCTCAATAAAGACGACTTGTCTAGTGACATTCACTTTCTTTCCTTGAGGGTTATATAGGAAATATGCTTTCATTTCCTTAGGATATCCTATAAAGATACACTTCGTGCCCCTGGGTGCTAGTTTGTTGCCTGAGAAGGCCTTAATAAACGCCTTGCATCCGCAAACATGTGTATGAGACAAAAAGAGTTTCTTTCCATTCCATAACTTGGAGGGAATTCCATTTTCCACCTTAGTTGGTACTTAGTTTAATGTGTATGTTGCAGTTTGTAATGCATACCCCCAAAAGGATAATGGAAGATCCACATGTCTCGTCATTGACCTCACCATGTCCAACAAGGTGCAGTTCCTCCTTTCACTAACACTATTCCACTATGGTGTATAAGGAGGAGTGAGGTGAGATAGAATCCCAGACTCTCGTAGAAGATCGATGAACTCTTGGATTAGATATTATCCACCTCGTTCTGATCAAAGCTTCTTTATCTTCTTACCATGCTGATTCTCTACTTTATTCTTGACTTCCTTAAACTTCTCTAAGTCTTCTGACTTATACCATATTAAGTATACAAATCTGTATCTACTCAAATCATCAGTAAACGTAATGAATTAAGAATATCCACCTCTAGCTTCTTCTGGAAATGGTCCACATACATCCTTGTGTACCAATCCTAGAATCTCTATGGCCCTTTCAACCTATCCACCAAAAGGAGAATTGGTCATTTTACCTTGTAATCAAGCATGACATCTATCAACTAGTTTTAGCTCAGTAGGGTCTAAATAGCCATCTCGATAGAGCTTTGTCAAGCGCTTCTCATTTTCATGACTAAGGTGGTGATGCCACAAATAGGTGCTGCATTAGTCATGTGAGTTTGTTTCACTATCGATTGACAACACTTGGTTTTCAAAATTTAATACATACAAACCATTATTCAAATGTTCCATACCATAACATAAGTTTTTCTTATAAAAGATACAAACCTTATTTACAACCGTGAAAACAAATAAATCCATATCCAAACAAGATACAAACATTATGTTCTTGGTAACACTAGGCACAAAATAACTGTTTTGTAAAACCAAAATCTTGCCAGTTGGAAATGAGAGGTGATAGTCACCAATGGCCAATGTAGCCAGCCTTACGCCATTGGCAACTTGAAGATCCATATCTCCTATGGAGATCTTTCTAAATCTACTTGGTTCCTGCATTTGAATACATATGTGAGCCCCACAATCTGTATCTAATACCCAATGTGTAGAAATAAAAAGATTTCACTCGATAACAAATGCACCTTTAGCGTCCCCATGCTTCTGGGTGCAGTTCCTCTTCCAATGGCCCTTCTTGACACATGAAAAACACAATTCCTCTCGTTCCTTTCCCGGCCTCTGGATCTTCCCCTTCATTGAGGGATGGTGCTCGAGGGCTTCAGACCATTTATAAGTCTTTGGCCCCTTTGCCTTGTCCTTCCTTTTCTTGTTCACCATAAGGACCACGGGTTTTTCATGCCCCATGTCCTTATATACCTGACGAATCAAGGTCATAAGATCCGATATACTCATCTCATTGCCACTCATATTATAGTTGATAATGAAGCTAGAGAAGGTCTTGGGTAGTGATGATAGGATGAGATCTATACGCAACTCATCCAGGATTTTAATCCCGAAGATGTCCAGGCATTCAATGTAGCCAATGATATTGACTACATGAGGCCCAAATGACACAAAATATCTAAGATTAGTTGTAAACAAAGCATTGGAGGTCACATACCTCTCCTGTCTCACCTTCTCTTGGTAGAGATCCTTAATGTGAGACATCATGCTATATGCATTCATGTTTTCATGTTGCTTCAAGGGCTCATTGGACATGGTCGATAGCATGAAACACTGTACATCTGTGGAATCATCCATGTGTTACATATATAGAGATAATTCCTCATCACTAGCCTCTTTCCCAGGCACAACTGTAATAGGCTCTTCCAGCACATAAAATTTCCTTTGGTGGTGAAGGATGAAGCGTAAATTCCACCTCCACTCTTGGAAATTGGTGCTAGTGAGAAGGCTTTCCTTCTTGAGTATGGTTCCCAATGATATGTTTGAAGTCATTTTCTTGTCTTTTCTACAAATTATGATGAGAAAATTTTTATTATTTTATTAATAAAACCGAGACAAATAAATAAATTAATACTTATTAGTCTCCCACTATTTTATCGAAATACAATAGCCATCACCATTGATTTAGGGATATTATGTTGCATGAATATTCTAGTGGAAATGCTCCATATTTACCTTCACATTACCTCATATAGGGTTGGTCAGGCAACTTGAAGGGTTTTAGGTAGGAATTCCAAATTCCAACTGCATTAACTCGCAGCTCCTTGATTCGCTGAGTGGACTCCCCAATCCTAAAATTCTTTTATTTTGGATTTCCACAACCTTTGACTCTTGTTCACACCAAGTCCTACTGTGGCACTCAACCCTAGATGAAAACCAAGTCAAGTCAACCCAAAACCTTGAATTAGAATTCCCTGGTAATTGAAATCACCCCATCTAGGGTTGGTCAAGCACATTGAACTATTGTTCGATTCTAACCAAAATTATGGAAGGCTATACTGACTTAATATTTATTTTGAGGTATTTTATCCTTATACAAAAATTTCCAATTTATTATCTTTGATAACATGCCTGTCAATATTATGTGGGATATACTTAATTGATTAACCATGTCTATGATAATATTTACATATAAGCCGATTTTATTTTAGTTCCATCTTGCCTGCTTGTTTAATTAATTAATTGTGTGATCGTGAACACACCCACAATAAATAAACCATGCAACTGATAGAAATAAAATAAATGGTATGATCATGAGATTTGTTATATAGGTTATTTTATCTAGCAGATGATAAAATAACCCAAGACCTAGGGGAAAACACCTTGATCCTTTTAGGTACATGTTTACAACTTTCCACCTGTCCACCTTTGTATCTCCTTGGATTGGTTTCACCTTGGCTCCTAAATTGAGCCACCTCCACTATCTTGGGAGCTCCATCCATTACATATAATTTATCTCACACACAGGTGAGGGGTAAAAAGGGGGTTTTACATAAAATAATCCTTGGGCGCGCAGGCCCTACATATTAATGAGGTGATGGGTCACAGTCCAACAAATTTAATTTAAATAAATAAAAAGAAACCCTTCACATACAAAGGTCTCGGTCTAGCTCATGATGATCCAAAGATGCAACGATATTTACACATAAATAAAACTAGCATTCAATTCTTTAATCATTCTTGTTTAAGATAAATAATGCTTGAATTAATTAATTATCTTTAATTAATCAATCCTTTTATCTTAAACCCTTTTCTGAACTTCCTTCAGATTCTCATCCATCATAATTTTAAACAAATAAATTCATTTAAAATTATCTTTGTACGTAACTTGTACCTTGGGGGAATCCTGGTGAATTCTAGTTCATTATGCAGATGTTAAATTAAACACACATATATAAAACACCTTCACGTGTTGTGCATCACCTTTATTCTTTCACCATGGTACACGTCTCAAGGGTTTATATAATACAATAAATTTTAATAAATCTGCGACATGTAGTTCTAACTACACGACGTGTACTTTTCATCACCATCCATCCGAAGTACAAGCCCGGGGACATGTCATGATTATATATTTCCGAAATTTTCAGAGTACACGGTGTGTTCTGTGGGACACACACCGTGTTGTTTCTGTGTTACACAGTTTCCAGCCAAGGAAGCCGTGTACAGGGTATATGGCCTAACCCTAACCCGAAGGGACTACACACCATGTTCATTGCACCACACATCATGTAATCCGAAAACCGTGTGCCACCTATTTATGGTCAACACATGGTGTCTTAAATTATTGTAAAGAATCCAATACACGTCCAGATTTGGCGGACCAGTCAATGCATTGATCCTAGACTACACGGAGTGTACTTCCGAATACACGCCATGTATTCTGGTGTTTTATGGACAGAAATGTTTGGCTCCTCCGGATGAGTTCCTCTATTTTATTTTAATCAAAATTAAAAGAATTTTTTTTTCTGTGAGGTGAACGAGAATCGAGGGAGGAGGAACAGATCTCAAGATTCAGATTTCCAGAACAATTAAACATAAATTGAAATAACTAAATTATTAAATGCGTAAATCAGAAATGAAAAACTAAATAATTACAATCAACGATATGACCACTTCTAATATGACTTGTAGGTTCCGGGCGCATCGTAAGCGTGTTGGTGGGTTTTACCAAGTTTAATTTTAGCGTTAAACAACGTTCAATCCGAGATCTGTCAAGATATAAAGTGCCAGATCTTCGGAATGGAACGCATAATGAAAAATAAAAGAAGAGTCCCGAAACCATTGAGATTGGATCATCATATATTGGTTATAGTTAATTTAATTAATTCACAAGAATTATCTCGGTGGAATTCTTTCTTCGTTGATGTCTCCGGTCACAATCCTGTGATCTGTTGTTGCATCATAGAATCCACGTATAGAATTCCTCTAGACTTATCTATGGACATCGCCGAAGGGATCTCCGGGTGCTAGCGCAGAAGAATCTTTGCTTGTGATGTTCGCCTTCGACCGCCTTGATCCGGTGGAGGATCTTGCTCTGGTAACTTGAGGGCGTTCTTGGTAGAAAGGGAATTCATTATTGGCTTGAGAGTATATCCAAATCCGTTGTTAACAACAATGGCTCTGGAAAAGTCTTGGGGTTGTGAGGATATTTATAATCGGGTTTGAGGTTAATAGAGTCATGACAATAAATAAATTTGTTACAAAGTTTTATTTATTTCATTAACTCTTATTGAAACCCCATGTTGAATTATTAATTCCTTGACATGCGACCATAATGATTATAATTAATATCATTTAATAAAACAATATTATATCCTCAAAATCCTGACTAGAAAACTACACGGTGTGTAATAATTAATACATGGCGTGTACATGTTTTCCATAAATCTACACGACGTGTATATTTAATATACACGACGTGTACTTTTATTTTCAATTTTCTCCACCACATTTATTAGACATTGAGTAATGGATATTTATTTCTCAAATAAATGTAAGAGCATTACTCGCTAATAAATATATTATTTCTCCCAGAATATATTCTCTTGAATAATCAGTGTCTAAGTAAATGAGATCAGGAATCCTTAAATAATTATTAAACCAAAGTTGGGAATAATATTTATTTACCCTGTTAAATTAATATTTAACTAAGATACATGGACACACTTATTATGTGACCCTCTAGGCCTTTTTCTCAGTGGCATTAGGCAGATCCTGCCTAAAGTCCAAGGTTAGCGTCTAGAAACACACCAAGACACCCATAGAAAAATAAGTTAATGCCATAAAGACTTGTCACCTCCTACGAATGCTTATCGTGTAATATAATCCCTTGGTCTCGATATCTCTAATCAATCGGGTTGCATGTTAGTTCCATCAAACCATGTGTTCGATTATTCTTTCTTTGACTTCCCATAATTTAACTCACCCATACCTTACCATGGCCATGGATTTATTTAGGATATATCAATTCAATCAAAGGGACTGAGATATATACTTCTTTTATGGAACAAAAGAGACAAATCCTTTATCGAATTATCTATTAATACAGTATTACTCGTGACGCACCCAACGTATCCTACCTCGCAGCGAACATTGTGTCATCACAATTTTCATCAATACATCTAAGTGTGTGAGTTGTAATACCCATTAATAATAATCTTAAAGTCTAAGGACCAATACACACATTCACAGATAGGAACATCCATTTACACTATGAAATGTGGATTTCCTACTGGCGGGTCTCATTCTCATAATGTCTTCCTGGATATTACCAAGGGCGCCACCATGAGAAGGTGCCTCAAAGTATTATGAGTCATCAATCCTAATGACCTGTATTATTTGTGTGCCTCAAATAATTTCATATGGCGATAGAACATATATTCAAGAAAAGTGTTATGGCACTTCTGGGTTCTCATCATAGCAGGGATCCACTATGACCCTTTAATGAAATAGCTGTCCTCAGGACATTATCACATGCATTGTCACACAGAAGAATAATCAAGATGTGATAAGGCTTTTATTAATGAATAAAGTATAAAGTAGTTGGTTCTATACCACCAACTCCAACACGGATAGCTCGAACCATAGCCTCGACTAGCCTTTGATCAATTGGTGTGGGAGAAGTCTCTCTAACTTCCTCCAGTAGGTGCAAGGGGGATTTACAGGGAGGCATGTTCCTACAAAATGAAACAGTCACAAAAATGATAGTCAATAACACAATTCTGAATATTTTCATCAAAAAAATCAAAATATAAATAATCTAAACACATTACGATAATAAAAGAAACAACTACTCCACACCCTCCCGATGACCCAATGTGGTCTGCAGCACACACGTCTCACCTAGAACTAAAGTGAATCAGTCAATTACAACATCCCCTAGTGACTAAAGTTCTTCCCTGAGAGGTGGGATCGGGGAACCATAATCTCTCTCAGAACCCTGATCCCCAATATTCCTAGCTATTGTCTATTGAGACTCATACAAAAATAGCAATGTATCCCAAAAAAACATTAAAATAATCTTATACCATTTTGGCACGATCCAAATCTAGTTTCCACTAATATTGGAACCAAATCCAACCCAAGAAAAGGAATTAATGGTGTTCTCTATCCCCACGGGTAGGAACAAGTTCCCGAGTATCAATAACATTTTTTGGGAACGATTTACCTGAGTATGAAAGCATAAAACATTAAAAAATAAATAATAAGAATATGAAATTTTCCTACAAAATCTGTCTTAAAAAACCTGAACTAAATACATGATTTTAAACAAAGAAAAAGAAGTCCAAATAATTATAAATACATCAGAAAGTCAGCCATAATGACTCCCCACGGCAAGGTTTCACCACCCCCAAGACATCTCCACAACACAACACCGAGAGGGGACTAACAACCGTAACCGCCTTCAGACGAGGATTTTCCTATACATGGGTCTAACATAAGGAAGTTTATATACACCCAAGGGGTGTAAGTAGGATGTGATCCTATTCCTAGAAGGATACCACCAAAATATTCCAAAGGGTACGCAATACAATGTAAAAATCATTTAGTTATACTATGTAATGAAATCTACGATAAATTCCACGTACTGAAACGTTCAATTGAAAATAGTTTTTAAACTAAAAATTTTAGGATGTAAGTATAATTAAATAAGAAATGTTATCTACAGTAAAGTGAATCCAAACACACCATAATACAAGGGTAAATAAGACAAATCCAATTAGCACCAAAACTGGGAACACCCTTAGGAAACTAGATAGTCTCTGGCCCTATCCACCTCGTACCTCGGTGAAAAGTAACATTATCAAAATCTGTTCTCATGCACAAGCCACTAGTGGGGAACATAACCATAAACTAGTGTCCCCCATCATCATCCGTATAGTTTAGATAGATTTCTCTTTATCCATATTCTTTGTGAAATAGGGATAACACCCATCTGGTTCACTTGTTGTACTAGTACATATATTCACACCTAGGTATACGGGCTTCCCCTTTTGTGCTCAAACAATTTTAGCAAGAAACCAAAATCCTGTTTAATGTAAAAACACCCCTAATGGACAATTAAAAATAGCACAGTAGCTACACACACATTAAACTACTTAAAACCCATAATAAAGCATTTTGATTTTTTTATAAAAAAACTTCCCAAAATCTTGTCTTATTTTGGGCCCAAAACTCCTTGGAACCCCCACATTGCACTCCATGTGAACACTTTTTGTCACCAAAACAAAAATTGTAGTCCAAAACAGCCCAATAGCACCAAAAAATCCATCTTAGGGAATCCCCACATAATATAATATTTGATAACATTGTAAAACCTCCATTTTTCATAAGCATGGTACCTAGAAATTTATGTGTTTCAAAAACACCATTAAAAATGATTTTTCAACAACCACCGAAGGAGATAGACCTTAAAAATATTATTTTAATCCCTAACAAATTTCAATAAAATCAAATAAGAAATTATAGGGTATCCCCAAGTGAATAAATGAAATACTTCTTTATTAAACCCCCAATTTCAAATAAAAGTGACACCAAAAATTAATTTTCATTATAAATTCCACTAAAAACAATTTTTCCAGAAACATTCAAATGAAATAAACAGAAAAATACCATAAACACCGTAAGAGATGTCACAAGATTTCACAAAAAATGGAGTTGTCATGACCCGTTCCCCAGGGCCTGTGCCATGACTACCCCAAACCCGTCTTCCATAGGCCAGGGGCTGGAGACTAGAACCGGAAAGGCATATCAATAAACATGAATGCATTGACATTGAACATGTATAAAAACACATACTAGAACACAAAAAAAAAGTAACCAAGAAGTAAAATTCTATAGTAAAAAGAGTGTTGAATGTAAAATGGTCAGAATACTAGCCCATCTAAAAGTAAAAGTACAACTAAAAAGTAAAAAATAGATCCCGATCATCCACCGAGGATCCTTCCTGAAGGGTAGGTAAAGATAATATTTACAACACTCCATGCCATCCCATATCCTCCATGTACTGCCTGGTCCTAGCACCCTCAAGACTCAACGTAACTACTCATCATCTGCACAAGACAGAATAAGGTGCTGGCAAAGCCCGTGCATGGGTGAGTATAACATTACTAAGTAGGGACCCCTAGACCCCCGAATGTCTTCTAGAGTTCCAAAAGGGAAATAACAAAAATATAGACATCAATCTCAAGCACTAAGTGATAGAAATTAACTCTACTTAGTTATATTCCCATACATATACCTATGTTATTAAGATATAAACATCCCATACATGGGGCCACAAATGTAACACCACGAAGGTAGAAGTACCACATAGGCAACACCATGAATATAGAAGTACAACACATGTAACACCAAAAATACTACCCTAAAAAGGTAGAAATTACTCATAAGTAACACCTCTAAGACAACACCACAAATGTATAAATACAAAATAGGTAACATCACAATGATATAAGTACGACACCGGTAACACCACAAAAGTAGAAGAACCACATAGGTATAAGTACCACATAGGTAACACTATGAAGATTGGAGTACCACACAGGTAACACCATGAATATAGAAGAGTCTCAGCTCACAATCGGGAATAACATTAGTACAAAAGTAAAGATGATTAGTTATAATCTAGATCATCTTATTCTGTTAATAAGTACTGCTGCTGACCCACACAGTATCGATTGGTATTAACCCCCGTTGACCCACACAATATCTGACCCATATAGTATCGGTATGTTCTGACCCACATAGGATCGCTGAGTGCTGACCCACATAAGATCTCATAGAATCTGACCCACACAGTATGGATAGATGTTGAACCACACAAGATCGATGTTCTTTCATCACATTACAGTCTGCTGTAGGATTCCTCTTACCAAGTGCGCTCGAGTTCTGTATAAAATTACACTCAAGATATTCATTGAACATATACTACCACTAAGCTCCACAAAGGAGTATCCCAAAGGACCACCATGTCGAAAGGGTTCCGACGCGACAAACAGTGTGTCAATCGGACGCCCGATCTGTGAGTTATAAGCATTTTAGTTCCGAGGGCCAAGTTGGATTTGGGTTTGATTCAACCTTGCCGTACTCCAACTATTTCAAAAACACAATTGGGGTTTATCAAAAGGACTGTCTGAATAAATATATCCCAACATTGTAGATGGTTCATGAAACAAACTTTCTATTCTCAAGTTATAGCCCTTTAAGTGTTTATGGGTCCCGTTGGGCCTGAGTTTGGTCTGACCTGACCCGAACCGGTTCGGGTCGACCTGACCTGGTCTGAGTCCGACCTGACTGGACTGGTCCACGGTGGGCTTCGCCCACTACTCCGTGGCCCGGATTGATCCTCAAGGGGGCTGCCCAGGCCACATGTGGGCCCCGACCCATAAGGGTGCCACCCTGGCCCACAACGGTTTTCCTTGCCTGCAAGGGGCCAACCCGGCCTCCAAGGGGCATACCGACCCTCAAGGGGGGTCCTGGACTACAAGGGGAAGCCCAGCCTAGCCCGTAATGGGTAGCCCGTCCCATAAGGGTGTAGCCTGATTCGTAAGGTGCTTCCCGGCCCACTAGGGGAATCTCAGCCCACAAGGGGCATCCCAATCCACAAGGGGGTGGTCTAACCCACAAGGGGACACCCCACCCACAACATGGCGACCTGCTGGTCCAGCACGTGGTGGGGTCTGCCCAAGCCAATGCGGGGGGTGAAACCCCTGGTTTCCAGAAAGGCCCATAGGCCGTTTGGCTTCTAAAGCAGCAATGCCACATGTGCGCCACCTGATCGTCATATAACTCTCCAGAGGCGTGGGTTGCCCCTCTGCTACGGCTTTGTCTGTGGCCTCATTTTCTCACCGGCATGCACTAGTCGTGCCGCCCATCGCTTCCGCAGTCGGACGATTTCCCGGCTGCCTTCTCTGACCGCTGTTGCTGACAATCCGTGACTGGTTCCTCAGGGGGTGAGGGTGTGACAGCCGCCGCCTACATCCTCCTCAGCTTCGGCCTTTTCCCCTTGGTCACCAACGGCACACTACAGTGCACCCTACCTCCTTCTTCATCGGCCGGTGTCAGCCACCGCCATCCTTTGTCACCCCAGGTCTCGCCAAACCTGAAGGAAATGCTAGCGAAGAATGCTCCAAATTTCAATAAAAATAGCGGAGGGACCTGGCCTTGTTCATTTGGGTTGCATCCTCCATGTTAGGTTTATATTAAGAGGGAAGGTAGGATTCAAATAAATCATGAAAAAAAATCAAGATTAAACTTTAAATCATGAATGATGGAGAAAATCCCATGATTGAGGAAGTGGGTTGATGTTCTCCATCCAACGCAACTAGCCTCCAATGACGTCACTCGATCATAGATCTTCGGTTCCGGGTTTCGGTGTCACTTTTCACCACTCACTGGATCCAGCTCCATACTCAAAGGTTTTGGCGTCGCGTCACTTTACCTGCACTTCGTTGCTTGGTGTCGTTGTGCCAATACCACTCCCCAAGCTCCTTATAAATAGGACATGAGAAGGGTCAGTAACGAAGTTGGTAATTAATAGTGGATAATTATTTTGGAACCTTCTTAATTCCCCAATTTTTTGGTTTCATAGGATTGGAAGAAAAAACCATTTATTGTCCTGACATGTCACTAGTCCCACGTTGCCACTTTTCCGTTGGAGGAAAATGAAAGAAAATAAAATAAAAACTTATTTAATTTATTCTTTTAAAATGTTACAAAATCTAACTTTTTCTCCAAACCTACTATAGTATATTTGAAGCCTCCCTTAAGTGAATATCGGCACATCGGATTCAACGATACCCTTAGATTTTTAATCTGAGAACCAATTCAAATGTAAGAAAACTCTACTCGCGCGTTTAGTGAACGCACCATAAAAAATGTTCAGAAATTCATTCCGGACACACCGGGACTCAGAATCACATGCCTTCAATTTTCAAAGACTCTTAATAATTCAATATAATTTAAAAACATTACATGGAAAATAGAGGTTTTTACAGGAGTCAGTTACCAATGTAATGAAAACCTTGAATCCTTGGTGCGAATACTCAAATGCACCACTGCTGTACCTCATAGAGGGTATAACACACCAAAAAAAATATTGGACCAATAAAACCCAAGGTTAAACCCAAGGTTCGAATAACTACCATCGGGTCATTTGGTACTTCAATGTTAAGGGAATATACCCAAATCAAATTGAATGAATCCCTAATAAAAATGAATGAAGAATGAAAGAGACCCACTTACTTGAGGGATAATGAATAAATCACCCCAAATACACTAGTAGCTGAATTTTAGAAAAGTAAAAAATTAAAATTGAGGTTGGAACGAGGAAGATAAGGTTAATCTAGAACTGAAATGGGGGGAAATGATTTAAAAATGAAGCCGTTATGAAGGAATCAAATCATCTTTATAAATCATGATGAAATGTGAAAGCTTCAGATGTTTCGACCGAAACCGTGAGAAAAATGAGCTCAAAATAGGGGGATAAGTGAATGGGGGGCGCTACCAAGTTCATAGGGATTAGGTGAATGGTTAAATCACTAAAAAATATTTAAAATAGAATAAGATATTAAATATGTTTTTTTCAAAACTGGAAATGAGCTTCGAGGATACCCCAACTCCTTAAATAAAAACCCAAATACACCATGATTATGTATTTCTAAAGGCTCCAAATTGACATGGTAGTGTTAATATGTCAGGTAAGTCTAAGTAGGAATTGGGAATTAATGAAAAATGTTGAGCAATGAAGTATTTATAAGGGAAAGAAAATGTATATTTAAATCAGGGATTGGGATCACAGTTTGGGCCAAATTTTGAAAACCGACAATTTCCACCAAAATGCATGGGAAACACACAAAACAAAGGAACAATGGAAAATAAATGAGAAATAACTTTAAAATCAATCATTCATGTGATTATTTAACAATTTTTTATGAATACAAGGAAATTATTGTATAAATAAAAATAAAAATTAAATTAATATTTAGAAAATAAATAATTTATCTTCCAAATAAATATTTATAATATTGTATTACATGTATTATTGTTATATAAAATTTTTCTGATATTAATGTTAGGGGGTGATATTTTGTATTCAATCTTTCCTTAAAATATTATAAAGATCAAAATCTTATTGAAATTTGTAGAGATCCAAAGATTGACATACATAGACATTACAATACTTTTATGAAATACTTAATACACAACAAAAACAAACACACAAGGACCGTAATAGTTTATTGTCTTTGGAAACTCAGAAAAATAATCTTCTAATCATGGTGAAAGATCTTCAACATCTCCCATAAAGATCTTCTCCTTTTGTTTTCTTACATAAAACCTTTCTTTATATCCTGGGGAAATGAAAACATAAAAAGGGTGAGCAAAAACTCTCAGTAAGGGTGATAATGGAGAAAATAAAACAAACCATATACATTTGAACTTCAAAACATGAACAAAATGTTTTAACGTCAAAATCATGGGTTGTGAAATAATTCTTGGTAGTACGTAAGGCATAGATCATAAAGGAACACAAATCATGATAAAATAGCATGGGAATAAAACATGTAATTGTGGAAACCATTAAGCGCATGTTATGACTTCCATAGTAGCCAAGGCATTGCTACCAAGACCATCCTAGTGGAAAAGTACCTTTCTGAATCGAGTTCACTACTCGTTCCAGTCCTGTATCCCTGAACCAGATTAATTTATAGTTCTAACCATGTCTATCTCCGGAGAAATAAATCAATACCCAATTAATTAGAGGGAGATATAGGTCCCACCCATCTCATAATTAAATCATTCTTACTTGGGCCACCACATAAACATAAATCATTCCTTATAACACAAATAATCTAACGGGTTTCATAAACATCATCCAATCATAACATAATCCATATAAAATAAATGGATATCATTTCATCATAAGAGAAGTGAAACCATGTAAATCGTAGAGACATTATAATTGAAACATACAAATATGAAATAATGTCATCTTAGATGGAAAATGGTTTTGATAAAACACGTGAAATGAATTCTTGATGAAAATATCCTTTCTCATTCAAAATAATTTTCTTTTCACAAAATGCCAGGAAATTTTAAAAGAAAAGGTTTTTTTTGAAAATAGTAACGAAATCTTGCATAGGAAGATTCATGGAAATAAGGCCTTATGAAACTATAAAAATCTGTTCATGCCATGTAAGTTAAAAAAACATTCATCTCGTACTTTTTCCAGAAAAGTCATAAAGTACCTCATATAGTAAAAAAAGAATGATTCCATACATACCACGTAGTAAAATTCAAAAATGTGTAAAATGGACTTTAAACATACGTGAAACCATTTTTCTAAAACAGAGACATGTATGATTTATATAATCCCCATAAATACTTACGTATAAGCAATCTCAAATAATAATGAGATTTGCAAAATTATCCCTTACCTAAAGTCCGATATGACTTGTACATATCCGAAAATCCAGAATAATGATTTAAATAATTTCATTGAATTATTATAGATTCATATTCCTTATTATGATATCATATATGTTTCACTTATAATTTTATATTAACCGTTATTTTGTAAATTCCATGTTAAAGCAGCATTTTTGGGTAAAATCGTTTTATTTATCGTACGTGTATGGACTTGTTGTTCTTGATATTATTATTACATATATCGTGATTTAATTACATCCAGAATGTAAATAATGATTTAAATGTCATATATATTATGTATATATATATATATAATATAGATAAATTAAATGAAATACACCATTCATGGAGATGGTAGGTCGTACGTACGCACGACCACTATTTTCTTTTCCTTATTGACTTGAATGGAAGTAAGTAGATGAAATATATATATATATAAATAAATCCAACATAATTATTAGGTCATATATTTCATTATTTCTTATTATATATACTTTATAATCATTTTTGAATTATGAACATAGAAAATGAATCTCATCGCGTCATGGAGACAGTAATCCGTACGTACGCACGAGCGATGATATCATTCCCATATTTATTGAATGGAATTGGAGTGGATGATATAATATCATAGAATTAGTATTATATTATAATAATCTTATAAAGTTATTCTTTATACCATTTTACCCATCCATGTAAGGTGGTGGTGGAAAAACTGATTACACCACGACGTGGAGACGGTATTTCGTACGTACACACGCGCGTTGATTTCATTTTCCGTAGGATGGATAGAAGGGGAAATAGGGTTGTTTCATATTTATAATAACATATATGTATATTTGTAATACTGATGTTTTAACTTTATAATGAAACAACTAAAGAAGAAAAATTAGAAGAATAATGAAACTTGAAAGAGTCGGTAGAAGTGATTACCTCTTGCTCGACACACCTCTTTTAATCTTCTTCATAGGGCACTAGTGTTGGTATTTTGAGAATAAAAGAACATCTATGATATAATTAGATATCTTTAGAAGAGGAATTAGAAGGGGATGGCCGAGATTCAAGGCTCAAAATGGTGTGAAGAGAAGAGGGAAGGGGTGCCCTTTTTATAAGGGAGGAGAGGGGAACCTTAGGAAAAACTTAAAATATTATTTTATAATAAAGTCATATACGGTTTATAATAGCTCCAAATTGATTTATTTTGAAGATAAAGTTGGTATGGGTCGAAATACTCTCAACCGATATGTTTTAGACAAGTTTAGGTTATTATTTTAACCTTATCATTTAGATTTAACTCTAAGTTAAATAATTTAACTTTTACTGTGTCTTCTTGTTTTTTTGCACTATATAGTTAATAAACTTACTATAACAAGACAAAAGAACCAAAAGAGGTTATTTATTAATATATAACCTTATATAAGTCATTTGGAAAAACAATATATTTTTAGGAATAGAATAACAATTAATAATATAATAATTTTAAAAAAAACTATTTTATGTCAATGTTGACACTATTTGATACATGATTTTCGTGAAAATCATAACTGCATGATTAGTTCGAAAATAGTAAATTTAATCAATACTAACATGTAATATTAACCTATAAAATTAGTGGAATTCATAATAATTCTGAAATTACATTGATTTGGGTATTTATAACATCAATTATGTTAATATTTCATTAATAAGGTAATTACTGCATCGTCATTGTGTCATAATTAAATTGAATAATGTCTAAAAATTATAAATAAAATACTATTATATGGGAAATCTTTTTATCTTTCTAATGAATATTTATAGTTTAATTTACCATTTGTATAACCCTATATTAAAATTCTTTTAGTTATTAAACATTGATTTTAACTATTTGAACTCTTTTTTAAATAAAATAATAATAAATGTCCTAATCTAATCCAAGTGGAAATAAAGGATAATATTTTATTTCTAAGGTTGTTTCTGGTCTAATTACACTTATCCAATAGAATTAAGACACGTGTTTGGGTAATAATAATATCTTTTTTATTCTTAATTACCCTATTTACTTTTAACTGTGGGAAATAAAATTAAAAAGTTATTATTCACCAAAAATTATTTTTATCTTATTGAACCACATTTTACTCCTTGATATTAACCATGTCTCTCGGATTTTTGAAATTCCACACAGAGAAGCGGTAAAATTATGTTTTATGTAAATTTTAAAATTCTCTTAGGAGGTGGATAGAAGACGGTGAAAAGTTCAATAAATTTTTTATATATCTAAAATAATTATAAAATGACTCCAATGAATTAAATTGAACTTATATTGGTATCATGAATCAATTTTGACCTAAAATAAATTAAAATAAATAATTATTTAAATAAAAAGTTGGTTTTTAAATAGTAACCCAGTGTAGTCACTATTCATCAAAAATTGAATGTTATCAGAAAAATACAAAAAATTCACCCTGGGCTAATTTCAATATTCCAAATCCAAAAATGAAGTCCATTTTAAAATGTTAAATTATTAAATTTCAAAAAGTGGGTATTACTATTCATAAAGGCTAGTTTATATAATATATTAATAACATACCGTTATTTAGTGAAACTCGGTATTGCGTTCAACACACGCTATCGTGGAAGGCCGCGATTGTGTTTAATGCTTGCCAAGTTAGGGATGTGTGTAGTCTAAGATCCTTTTGGTGTAGTGTACTACATAAGACATTAATTAAATTAAAAAGAATATTTTTCATAAAATCTAAAGGTGTCACAAAATTACACCAACACACCCCAAATTAGAAGATAATGTGATTTAGGGTATTAATAAACTCATCTAATCAAATTTTGGAATATTTTTTGACGATTTTTTAGATATATATTCTAGTTAATATACATTAAACCCCTTTTAAATTTAACCATGATAACACAACTTTTTAACATGATATCTTATTTATATAAAAAAATAAAATGGGACTTATATATATATTTTGACCTGATTATTTAGAATATTTAATCCATTTTATCATATTTATTTTTTAAAGGTATACATTTAATATAAAACAAAAAACACATGAAAATTATTTTTTAGGAAATACCTGATTTAAGCATAAATTTTTTTTACATTGAAATATTTTAATAATTTGGTTTAAGTGAATTTACTTAGTGAAATAATAAAATGATTTTTTTTAGATTTTGGGACAGATAAATATCAAATTTCATCTTCCAACCATGAAATTAAATGAAATGGCCCAAAAATAGTTTTAAATTTGAATACAATTTAACTTTTCTTCCTAAAAGTCAAGATATGATTCCAAAATTCAATATAAAATGTTAAAATAAATAATTCAACTTCATAAACATAAAATTGTCGGAATGAAAATCATTATATAAGATAAATTAATGTGTTATGGTTGTTTTATTGTTTTATCCTGTAATTTTAAACTTGTGTACCCTTATTTACCCATTACTGAGTTTAAAAATATTACATAAATTTATTTTCATAATGCCTAAAAATAAAAGGGATCTATTTTTTAAAAAAATTATATCTTATTAAAAATTTGGAAGAAATTTTTCAATATTAAATTACTAAAAGTTGCACAAATTTAATAATATTTAAAAAATGAAACTAAAAATATATTTTAAGTCAAAAAAGAGCTTATACCCAAATCAGGTATAACAGTTATTGAAATTTAATTAACAAGATTATATATAATAAAATAATATATAATTCAAATTGATATAAAATTTAAATAATAATGATAATTTTCAATTTAATAAAGTGGTTGTTTTAAAAAAATCATTAGGTTTTTTACAATTCAATAAATATCATTCTTTCCAAAGAAATCAAAAAAATCCTCCCTATGATAATTTCAATATAATGATTTAAAAATTGAGGTTAATTTTATAAAATAAAATTTCTATAACTGGTTGAAATAAATGATAATTTCCTCAGACAAAATGAAATAAAATCATTATTGTCGAATAAAATAAAAAAATAAAGACATAAATTCAATAAAAATTATATATTTATAAATATATTTTTATTGAGTAAAAAAATTATACATATATTTCATATTGTCACTACACATATTCATACCCTCCAATTCAGCAGATATGTCATATTTAAATAATATTTTTTATCATATATCTCATTCCACATAATGCTTGGTGTTGCGTGATATGTTATTTATTGAGATTATTATTCATTTAATCAATATTTTGAGGTGTTATGGTATTACTACTATATCTTCCCTATTATTTTGAGTTAATTAGTGAGTTTTTGGGATGTTCTCTTGGTTTCCTCATGCTCCATGTGTTTTCATGTAATTTATATATGTTGGGATGTTGTGTGGATGTAAAATTAAAGGGGGAAATGATTTATTTTTTCTTTAGTTTTTTAAACATGTGATAGTTCCAATTTTGAAAGTTATGAGTTTAATATGACAATAACATTCTTGTAATGTGATTTATACCATACAGACCAACCAGAACATAGATATTATGGTTCCCCTATGAATTAATATAAAGACTTATAAAAACTACTAAACAATATTAGTTATAATTATACATATCTGATGGTAGTTTTCTTCTAGAGGAAGAAGCAACATTTTTATTATTTTCATTGGAATTTAAAATTTAGGGCCTCATCCATGTTATGTGATAATGCTTTTATGTTATATATTTTTATAATTATTTGGTTATCGTACTAAAATAATTATTTTTTATCCATTAAAATTATTTTTTGTTTATTTAATGATTATTAAGAACACACCATGTGGACACCATAACCATTTATTATAGTACACACCATTTTTTTCTTTTGTCTGAAACTAATTGAATGCATGAGTCCTTGAAAATGGTTTTTTCCACTCATTTTTTTCATCATCATTTTCCCTAACTTGTGTAGAAACTTTTTTTCATCCTTGTATATTTTTTTCAATACGATGATTTCTAAAAATATTTTTTATTAATAAATAAACTAATAATCAAAATAATAATAATTTTATATTAAAAAACTCAAATTTAAAGAATACCTTAAACTCAACACACTTCTAATGAGAAATAATTTAATCATTCAATGTTTTTCCACACTCATTCATGATAGTTATAGCCTTTAAATATGTTCTCTCTCATGATAAAATTCCATTATATAACTCTCCTCTATATTCTCTCTATATCAAAATTATTTCTTTTACTCATGTTGTCCTTATAGCTTCACCAATAGGAAAATTAAAATGAATCATCTAAAAAAATAAATTCTTATATATATATATAATATATCATTAAATATAATTATTTTTCATACATTTATTTTTTCCATGAATTTTCTTTTATTTCATTTTAAATATGTCTCATAGACACAATTTTCATGAGAATGATATGATATTATTTAGAAATAATTTATTTCAAATTACTATATTTTCCCTAAATTTAACCAGTTATTTCATTTTTCTCATTATACTCAACCATACCCAGTGTCTGTCATGCATATTCTTACACCGATACTGCATTATAGTGTAAAATCCAAATACGGAACATTAAAAATATATATTAAATTAATACATCTCATAATTAAACAAATTAAAGAAAAAAAATCTACTGGGTTTCTATTCATTTTTAATATTAAGTCTGATAAGTGGGTAGTGATGGATCCCAAGGCTGTGAAGGATTCATGACCAATGTAATATCCATGTTGTCTGATTTCTAATCATGATTATCTATATGCAAGGGAGGTTTATAATTTAACAAATTATAAGTCCACATAGAAAACATATATAATCCCTGTATAATTAAGGAGAAGGAAACTTTGATATAATATATTTCAATAGAAAATGATAATATTTATAGGGTGTGGGAGTAATAATTAGATGAGGAAAATAAATATAATTAAGTTCATACAAAGATGGAGGCAATAATATATGTGTTCTAAATATACTAAGGTCCTCTAAGGGAGTTGTGTGAGATGAAATTGTTTTATATGGTATATATGAAGAAGAGAATGGCTGAAATCAGGTATGAATCATGTTGCGAGATTCTAAAATACCACACCCATGGATTGTTTGACAAGGCACCATAGTAATTACTTTGGATGAAACATAGTATTCCCCTAGATGATGGTTCTTGATTAAAATTTTAAAAATGAGTAGTAAAATGACATTAGCTATATTGATATATATAATTATGAAATTTTTTATACATAATAATCCCTATAGGAGAAATACCCATCTCTCTTATGTGGAAATTATTATCAAACATTCTCTTCCTTTGGTCCATTTTATTCATTTAATACTTTGAAAAATAAAGCATTATTTAATTAAAAAATAATAACTATTGTATAATCAAATTTAGAAAGCAGAGGTTATGTGAGCTAATGAAGGGATATCTATTTTACATCAAAATAATGGTTAGGTATTGAAATTAAATAATCACTCATTTCTTGAGGAAACAGTATCAAAATATAAAATTCATTTCAAATAAAAATAAACACATTATTATTATCATGTTATACATGGGTACACTATGGTATTATTCATCTAATTTCTATTTGATTATATTCTATTTATTATTGGATATTTGGTTCATTTTTTTATATGGTAATTTAACCATATTTTATTAGATAATTTGGTTTATATTATGGTAAGGGTATTTGGTTGATCTTTGTGTTGGTTTTATTGAGATTAATTCAATTTTATTGTTCTAGTTTTGATTAGTTTGTTAGGTTCAAATACCCATCAATTCAATATTACAACATTCAAATCAATTAAAATTTACAGTTATTATATTAAAAATATACATGAAGTATATTTTTTATAAAAATTAAATAAAGAAGTAATTTGATTAGTCCCAAAGTAAAATACCACATTCAAAGAAAAAAAATAAAGAACACATATGTAAGATTCTAGAAATTAACCACAAAAAATCCATGTTCATAATGAACTCCGAAAATTGGACTATTTGATTCATCATTTTTTATTAATATATCAAGACCAATGGGGGAATATATTGTGCTAATTTCATCCCCAAATTTATCTAAAATATTTCTCAGGATTATGTCAATAATGACACTGAATTCAAGTATCATATGATCTTTCACATAAAAAATATTATGACCAATAATAATGAAATAAATCACTAATTAGTATAAAGGTTGTGAGTTTTGTTAATATATCTAAATCCTCTAACAGAAATAAATATCCCATGTCTCATTATTGAATCAAATCACATTCATTTTATCATTATGAATAGTACATGGGAGTAATAATCCATTGTTAGTAATTTCTCAATAAATCCGTAACGACATACATTTTTATAATAAGAGTAATTATATAATGCATTGGAATAATAGTATATCATTTTAGTCATCATAAAACCATAATATTCTGTTCTCTTGTTCATTTCTCAAATTTTGATATCAAATTTGTACCGATTGATCCCATTTGACGTCCATTAAAGAAAAAAATAGGGTCTGAAGAAAAGATCATATTTTTTGAGAGACAATGTTAGTAGAATTACTCAACACCTAAAATATAAATTAATATTAAAATTATAAGAACATTTATTTAATAATTTAAATACAGTAAAACGTCTCCATTAAATTTCAACCATGTTGGGTACTCTTTTCTTTGTAAATCCATTATCCTTCTCAAAAGGTAATGAATGATGATTTATATTTATAATTACTTATACATTCCATATAAAAAATCAATATGTTTTTGACACATATGTTCAATTACATGGGATGATATGTCCTATTCTTTTTCAATTTACATACTCGATGTAGTCATCAAACAAGTCATAGTTAAACAAGGTAGTGAGGTGTTTCATCTCCCAGAAATCATGTATAAATATATACAATTTATATAATCTTGGAATTCCAAAAATTTGGGGAATTGATGGTATATTGGGTTAAATTTTCTATTAATTATCATATTTATTTATCATTTTCAAGTTATGTATCATGATAACATATGAAAAATACGTTTAACAAAAATATACATATTCTTGAGCCATGTGATATGTCAAATTGAATCATCATGGACGATTACTATTCCATATGAAGGAAAAATAATTTATATATAATTTATCCAGGTGGATACATCAAAGGAAATGAAATAGGTCCTCTAATAAAAATTTCAGTTGGAAAATGGATAGTTAGATGTTTCATTCATATTAAAAATGATGGAGGAAAAATTTTCTCTAGCTCAAAAAAAATTAAGGGTGTCCCTTCCAGCATATTATTCAAAATAACATGATACCAATTCAGCAAAAATATCTCTATAAAAAATAAAAAATCAATTTGATTCCGCAATAATATTATTGGATTGAATATGAAAAATTTCTATTTGAATCAAGTAATTAAGAAGGATGTGATAATCATGTGTGTTTAGATATTTTATCTTAAAATCTATTCTATTTACCCATTTTGATAGGTCACATGAATATCATTTTGGAAACTAATTTTTTAGTACTTATAGATTTTTTTAAAGGTAATAGAACATAATATGCAATTATAACATTCCATTTAATTTTAATTATATATACATGATGTATTTCAAGTGTAATACACTAATCTCCCATGTCATGTTGAGATAATAAATAACATCTTTTCATCTCCTTATGATATTAAATAATAGGAGGGAATGTTTCATCAATTTTTTTGTATTTTCGTTACATCTATGAAATTATATAATAAACTGGTGCACCGAAAAGGAAACAAAAATAAGATACATTTCATTTTTATAATTGTAATTGGACTCAGTGAAAACATTCTTACTATTTATAAATTTCATCTAACCATTATTTATTAGAAAAAAAATATTTCAATTCATTATTAACATAAGATCCTTATGTATGTGGGGTTGGAATTTTGGTTTCAATGGTATGGTAAAACCATAAATGATTATCCCTATATGGATGAACCATTGGAAATAATTGTCATTGTTATGTGAAAGTAAAACTATGATGATATTTATGTCATCAATTTTGTGAATCCATCAAACAAATATGATAGTAATGTTTTCCATTTTTTTGCATCTAGACATCATTTCGTAAAACGAAAAATGATTTATCACCCACATAAGTGTATCATATATTCGAAATATTTATTTCAAATGAACATTTAATGTCAACTCACCAACTTAAAAATGTGTTTAAAATATTTTAGTAAAGGTTGAAATTATAAATCTATATCATTTAGTAGTATATATGTTCCAAATCTTTGAATACTGAAGTAATTGATTAGTTTTTCATAATTGTTCAGGGAGGAAGGTTATAAATTTTGAATGAAAATTGGACATGTGTTGTGTAAAGTAAGATTCTAAACAAATGGATTAATTTTTTTTGGATGATAGACCAAACCCTAATTTATACACCCCTTATGTAAAATTAGGATATCATGAATCAAATTTCATTCATGGTAATCCATCTCTAGGATAAACTGAAAAATTATTATCAATAATTATCATAGAATCATTCCATTAAAAATTTTATGATATTACATGAGACATGGAAATATTTTGAAGCCTTATAATTTATGGAAAGTGAAATATTTTCTTTTGTGGAAGATGATATGGTTTTCCATCAGTATTTATGTTTCATTAATATTTGTTTCATTTTGTAAAATATGTTTTTCCATTGATTTCTTACTGAAATAAGCTGAAATATTTTAGGTAGGGAAGAATTTTATTAATAAAAAATATTAGAATACTAATTAACATCCATTCCATATAATGTTTTAGGGAATATGTCATAATAAAGAATTAATTCCTTAAAAATGTAATAATATTATTTATTAAAGTATTTGAAATTCTGTATGTGTTTTTTCAATGAAATAGGTATATTAAAAATTTAATATGTTTGATTTTACCACATTTCCTATAAAATGGAGTTGAGATATAATCATTTAAAAATTTTATGTCTCAAAATGTTACATCCTATCCTAGGATCTATCTAACTCATTCCCTGAGTTTGTGGGTCACAAGGCCTCTGGCCTTCCTCCCCATATTCCAGAGGCAACTGATAAGGAGAAAGTGTGTAAGGATGCTATAGTGGGGATATTATTCCCACATATCAGAGTCATATAGTATATATAATAGATAAAACAAAAAATGAAACATTATATAACAATTATAATAAACATGTGCAGAAGTGTAACTGACTGAGCAACTGAATAAATATCTCAAAATCCACTAGGCAGTGTCATATACATGGATTCATGACATCTTGATGTAAAAAAGTTGAATATGGGACATACATATTCAATCACGTTTTATAAAAATTCAATAAGAAAAAAATATAGTCTACAAGTATCTCATGAATATTCTAAATCATCTTCTCCTATTCTCCTTTTATAAGTAATACTGATCAGATATTTGTATCAAGTATTTTCATGTTCTAAAGGCAACTAATGTGGGTTTTTAGATTAAATCCCATTAGGGAATGACCCAGAGTGTCTAGATTTAATCCATTCAGTTCTCATTGATAAATATCGTTTAGGCAATAATAATTAATTAAAAATGGTATAAAAATAAATACCAATCAGCTAAAGTTCCAATCAGACACCTTGTTGATCTACATTGTTTTTCTCATGAATTGAATGGGTTACTAATGAGTAACCATATACATATTAATATATATAAATATCATAGTTATATATTGTATCCACCTATATGAATCAAGTACGTGTAGACATAAGTTGCAATATACCTAGAATACATGGAGGTTGATGTACAATCCCATAACAAAGATATTCATAACTTGCATCAACAAGACTATAGGCTCAAGAAATAGGTTTCATGACCTATATATCATAATCAGCGGGAGATGTCAAACTTATCACTAGAGATGGTGAGTGTTCCATCATTTCAACACTTGAAACAATATACATAGTGAATCACACCTACCATCCCAACAGTGTCAGCTGTGCAAGATGTCATGGCCAATACCCAATGTAAGGGAGCATGAAACTGTCTTGCACAATAGATCACTTACCATCATACCATATCCCCTATAAATGCATAATTAGACATATAATAAAATACATGAGGTATTACCTTTCATGTATTTCAGTAGCCAAGTCAAATTACAAAAAGGCTTTAATAATAATAATAATAATTTAATAAGGTATGCATTAGTCACTATGGCCTTTCCATCAATTACAATTAATTCCATTAAAATCATTCAATAAATTTAATAAAAGAATTATCCTGAATTTTTCATCCGATATAATCAAAACAATTTAATCTACTAAAATATCAAATTTCAATTTATAAAGATCACGAGTCATTAAGAAGACATCAGTTTCAATAAGGAAAGTAAATATATTGTAAAATAAAATTATAAGTTTGAATAAGATCATAAGAGGTTCCTTGGGTTAAATATAAAATTATACAATAGATGTTCTTTCATTTAAAATATAATTTGAATGCTTAGATGTCATTTCATGAAACTAAGTAATTAACTATAAATAAAATTTCATGTTGTCTCACATAATGGGGTCTATAAATTATATAAATATCCTTTGACATATTAAACAAGGATACAAATTCATATATGAAATATAATTGATCAATTTTATGTAGAAAACTAAATTAATTAGTGATGCACAACAACGATCGACATGTGGAACAATTGAAAAGCTATGAAAATACCAAAAACTCTTGGAGAATTTAATGAGACCAAATAACATAGATTACATGAAAAATAATCATACAATGATTTTCTTATATTAAAATTATTTTTTATTAAATCAATGAAGTATCCCAATTACCTAAAAATAGGGAATAATTTCATTCACATAAATAGTGTAACAGATTTAAGGATAAAAAAATAGGAATGAAAAGGATTATACATCTTACTGAGATAGATTTTATGCTTCTGATAGATAATGATTTGGAAATCAGATAGAGAAATTTCTTAAAATTATAGGTGAGTGGAGAATAAAATATAGGAGATGAGTAAAACCCTTCATCTTCTGTACAAGGGAGGGTGGAAATAAAAAGAGGGTATAATGTTCCATTAAGGGAAATATGGAATTTTCACTTATAAAATAGGGTGAGATGGGTTTTTCAACATTTTATTGGCCATAACATGCACACACCATGCTCAATATACTACTTAATGAAAGAACACACATGGATATAGAACATACACTCTATAACAATGAACCAACCATGAGAAATACCATTATCAATTTTATGTGGTTTTTTTCATGGTTGTGCTCTTGGAGTCACACATTTTCAGATAATGTATATGTCTCATAAAACTCCTCTATTTCTTCCCTACATGGTTAGTAAAGATCATGTGGACTAGGTTACATGGTTTCTACTAACCATGCGGCCCATATTTATTTCCAAAATCATGGGTTTTGGGCTCTAACGAAGCCCAAAAACCATTGTGTCCTCCATGAATCCATTGGGTAAAATTATAAGGTCCATTTTATGGATTTTTATCCAATGAAATGTGATCCATAACATGATGATTACACGTGCTACTAAAACCACCCCTCCATAAAACAACACTTCCCTGAGTTGGCCATTTAAGGGAAATGAGGTATCATTGGAAAATATTTATAGACACTGAGCTCATACATCATATTCATGTTCGTGGGTCTCATATTTTACCATTCTGTAATTCCAAAACAATTATTCAATGTGAGTGTTCCATAAGAAACAATATACATGATTATCATAGAGCTAATGTTAACATAGTTTATTCATAAAAACCTCAAGATTGTTGTCTTGGTCATGGATATAGTTTGAAGACATATATCTATATTCAATTAAGACTACCATAAATGAAAATAGAGATGCGTTGAAGCCCTAGTTCATAGGATCCATGAATAATATAGGTGCATTTGTCAGTTTTAGTGAAAAAACCTAGTACTCGTAAAAACCATCCCTACTACTAAAAGCTATGTGAGATATTTTTGAAGTCCAAACTTGAACTTGATGATATAATGACCTTAAATCTATCATTGAAAATACTCTATATCATCATATTTGATCAAAGAGTTCATATATTCTAGTACGTAGACATTGGTTCTTGACTGTAAGCTAGTTCAACTGTCTATAATCCATCAAAACACTGAGGTTATCATCTACCTTCCTATAAAAAAGGACCCTTGAACCCCATGGACAAGTAATAGGGAATATAAATCATATATCCGTTAGATCCTCTAACTAATTATTAAGATCCCAAACTCCATAGGTTCTATCATAGAAACACGAATTCTCACTAGTTTTTCACAAAGAAAAAACTCAATAATAATTCCAACTATTTCATAGGTGGTATCCAAGATAATTTATCAGGAAATAAATATTTCAAATTATCCAATACTGGAGAGAAAATGGATTTTTATTACCCCTGCTCATCCCGGAAAAGACTGATGATCTGAGCTATCACACAACGCAATCTCTACTTCTCGGGTCCTTATCGCATAGGTTAAACATCCCATTCCCTAATAATCACATATAGACCACCCTATGGTGATATAAATGTCACTTTATAATGATACTATCCAATATTTTCCTAATATGGAACTAACCAGCCCATCCTAATGATTATTTCAATGCCCTTCATGCTGAGGTTGAAAAGATTCCACATGAAACAATATATCCCTATCTGAAAGGGAAAACCAATACATTGGAGAACACCCTTGGTTCGGATACCTAATTGGTTATCTAACATCATAAGAACATATATAAGGTATGGAAATCTACTCCTCTATTATAGGTTTGACAATATGTAATATTTAAATTCTACGAACTTGAGTCACTTCCTAATTTCGTAGAGCATTCCAGCTATGATGGAACTTTGAATCATGAGTTAGACTATGTCAGCCTTGACCACCACCTATGTCGGATCATCCACTAGTACTCCAACTTCCTTCCTAGTTGTATACTGCTATCCCTTCTCCTGATCGTGGACTAGACATTGATCCATGCTCACTACGCACTGATAGAAAGGTCCTTTGGAAGCATTAAATACGGCCCATCCAACTATAGCCTCGTTATTCCATTGGATATCCCAGGAATTGTATTTTAGTATATCTCAGCTTCCATCATTGATGAGATATAAAGAAAATATCATCACCTGGATCTTAACTAGTACTACCTCCATGAGGACCCTCAAAACATCTCTTTCACCCAAAAGAAATTGTACTAATAGATCTAGGTGCCGAACCCCCTTACTCACGTGATAATATTACGACAATTTCCACTTTGTAATAAGGGCCTAGTTTTCAGTATCAACAATATTGGTCATATATAATACATTGAAATGTTACCGGATGTTGTATACCAAGCCATCTTCGAATCACCTAGCTGTTATATGATCATCACATACTAGAGTATAAGAAAACCTCTATAGCTTAGTAAAAAAAGTAGATAATTCCATAACAGACATAATTCCCTACTATAGGTTCGTGAATTCTCAATTTATACCAACACTTGGAGTGTGGGAGAAAATTATTCATATAAAATCATAAAGATATCTTTTCATACCATTTCACTATGTCAATATTCCTATTTCATAACATCCCACAACCTCTTTATAGGATTCTGGAACATCTTTGTAAAAAGAATGAGCCTCTACCCTAGAGGCATCCCTAGATTCATGAATATAGAAAGAATATCATCGATCCCTGACCTAATAGTGTGTGATCCTTTGTCCCCTGAAACATTTGGAGGATTTGATTCTAGAATCTCAAAGGCATATCTTCCATTCTTAATAAACGTTGAACAATCCCATTCATATTAATCAAAAAACATATAAATCCATCTATGAATTGGGAATCATTTACAATATCAGGTATTGGAAGTGGTGTCATATGTGGAACTATAGTTGAAATCACTAGAAGATCAGGGCCCACCACCTCATGTGCATGTACATCACCGCCTTCAAGGTGTACCACTAGAGAAATTCATGTCGGGATGATACTACACTTATAGACACACACCTTACAAGAGATTTAATAGTTGAAATGTTTATAGATAGAAAATTAGGACATGTGTAAATCCTTCCTATGAATAGATCATGCCACTATACATACTCGAAATCCATATCTTCACAGAAGAATTGAATGACCACAATAGGCCATAGGAATACAAGATACACCAACTACCCATTACTAAGGTTGGGTTTTTTCATATGTATCTGTTTAAATGCATGTGGAAAATAATTTCACATTAAAAGTCATGTTAATTTTATATTATTTCTTTTATAGGTATTTAATCCGCATTAAATGTTTGAATTATCTGGATTACCATTTCGGATGCATAAGGGCCCATACTCCTTATGAACCAAAACCTAGAATCCACATAACCCACACCATAACATGTTCCATCCCATGAGATCAATGGTCCATATATGAATGTACCACAACTAATTTCTTAATGTGTCTAAATTAACCTATTCAGGCAATTAATTGTGAGGTGAAGGTAGGAACTATTAGTTTCAATTAGGTTTTCTACTCCCTACATGAAATTTATATTCATTTCAATACATAATCAAGGAATTATCAATATGAAATAGGAAAATTGTTGATATATATAAACATTGAATGAAAAAATGTATAGAATATTAGTCATATTATGCCTAATATGATGTATGATCTAATGTAACTCTATCATTTCATTGGTCCTAGGTATGATAAATCCTCATATCAATAATACTGATAAAAATAATATCTAAAAATGAGTATCTCACCCAAGGGTGAAGTCATATCAATAATAATATTTGTAATCAATAACAACAACTTTACATCCTAGGTAATTTGTGTTTTCCCTATTCATGGGTTAGCTACGTCTAGAAATAGGGTCATTTACAAGTTTTGTTAACTCATAGTCTTTTGTATAATACCCAAACTGTATGAAAAAGGAAAATGTCTACTCTATTACAACCTTGTAACATTCAGACCTACGATCCACATATCCCATGCCCTGAGTTGGTGGGTCACATGGCCTGAAGTGTGCCTCCCCTTATGCTAGAGTCTTCCGACTAGTAGTGAGGGTGTAAAGACAATATTGTGGAGAGACTATAACCTAATATCATATTGGAACATCGAGTATAATAGATAACAAAAAAATGGAGGAATAATATAATAATTATAATAAAAAAGTATGGAAGTGTAAATGAATAAATAAAATTAAATATCAAAAAATACATTAGATTGTTTCATATACATGGATAAATGGAATTCAAATTTAAAAAATTGGAATACTGTACATTTATATAAAATCATGTTATACAAAACGGGAAAAATAGAAAAAATATCTCCACAAGAATCTGGAGCCTATGCTTGGTGCACTACTAATATGCTCTATCTATAATAAAAGAATATCAAATATCTTTATAAGGATTCTCCCCCTTCTCCAGACATGAAATCATATAATCTTTCTAGGTACCAAAGGCACCCCGAGTAGGGTGTGGGTTTAACGATAATAAGGCCACTACCAACATTATATAGAAGGAATCCAAGTAGTAATTATATCCAAATAGTGTGTAGGTAATAGTAATTAATTTGTAATGATGATCAAATAAATACTATCAAGCTCCAGTTCCAATAGGACACCTAGTGACTCCAACACCATTGGCACATGATCGAATTGTGTGTTTTATTAGTTAATATAAATATATATATTTTTAATATATATTTTATAGTTATATATTTCATCAACCTATATGAACCAAGTACATGAGGATGTAAGTGGCCATATACATCGAATACTAGCTACTGTATGCAATAAGTTGTGATTCATACATCCATAACTATTCAGAACAATCCTATATACTGAAGATATAGGGTACATTACATGAATCACATAATTAGTGGGATACTTCAATATCTTCACTCTGGATGGTGATTTTTTCATCATGTAATCACTTGAAGAAAGGAATGTGGTGCATTATTCCCACTATCCAAATATTATCAACTATGTCAGATGTCATTCCCATCACCCTATGTAGGGGAATATGAAAAAGTTATTCCCAATAGATCCCTTATGTTCATACCCTAAACCCTATCAGGGTGTATTCATACATAAAATTAAATATATGAGGAATTACATGTCATGTATATCAATAATCAACTATAATTACTAAAAACTAATTAAAATTCATAATAAGAATTTAATAAGGCATGAATTAGAAGGCATGGCCTCGACACCCTTTAAAATTCATTCAATTTAAAACATTCATCCCATTTAAGTAAAATGATAAAATCCGGAATGAGTCAAACCAAATAATAAAAACAATTTAATCCACTACAATATTCCATTTCAATTTATAAATCTCAAGAGTCATTTTTATAGTTTCGTGGTCAATATGACAATTATATACATGATCAATTCTAAATATATGTTTGTAGGAGAGGATTGAAGGTGTAATGGGTTGAATTAAAATTTATACAATAGAGGAAATTTGAATTAAAATTTAATCTGAATGTTTTAAAGGCATTATTGGAAACCAAGAGGATAACTATAAAGGGAAAATCATGTTGGAACAACCAAGGGTTTTCCTTAAAGGATGTCACAATCATTTAAACAATTAAACATGGATCAACATGTGTTTATAGATGTGCATATATCAATTTAATATGATGAACTAAATTAATTATAGATTCATGGAAATGTTCGGAATGTGGAATGGTTTCATAGCTATAAAACACAAAAACACTAAGAGAAAATGATGATACCACATACCTTAGGGACGATGATGAATCCTCATCTGATGGTGGAATCATATTCAATGCTTTCTTGAATAAATCAATGATATGGTCCACTGAACTAAATATAAGGAAAAATATCATTCACATAGATAGTGAAGAAGATCTGAAGATAAAAAGAAATAGGAAGGTAGAGAATTATAGATCTTACTGAGAAGTACCTGATGCTTTTGACGGGTCTAGATTTGGAATTTGGATTGAAAATTTACCTCAAACCCTTATACGACAGAGAAAAAAATATATGTGATTAAAAAACACAGGTCATCCACTAGCTAAGGGAAGAGGGAAAGAAAAATAGGATATAAGGTTTCATTAAGAGAAATTTGGTCTTTTCACCCTCAAAATAGGGGCCACTTGGTTTGAACACATTTTTTGGCCAAAATGTGAGGAAACCATGCTCATGCCATTGTATAAGTATGGAACTCGCATTGTTATGTCGTGTGGCCTCCCTAAACATTAACCTTCCATGGGGAATCCCACTCTCAAAAGTCTATAGTTTTTCACATGGTCTTGCACCTAGAGTGGCACATTTTCAGATGAACAGTGAGGCCCCAACTATTACTCTATTTTTTCAAGAATAATTACTATATACCATGTATTATGGGGGGCATAGTTTATAAAATCCATGTAGCATATTTAAATTTCTAAATTCTGGGGTTTGAAGTTTGAAAAGGCCCCGAACACCATTGTGACCTCCAGGACTCCCTTAGGCAACATTATAATTTTCATTTAGAGTAATTTAAACCAACAATAAAAAATATATAACATTAATAAAATATGGTTTGTTACACTCAAAATCACCATTCTCATTAAATTAATAATATATACTTTTATCATTATAGTCAAATATTTGTATAAATTCATTATCATGGTGATAAATAAATAGAAGTTGGTAATATCATAAAATATCTAATGTGTCATAACATTTACGCCCATATAATTTTGACATTACATATTTCATCCATTAGGATACTTTCCATAATGTTTTTTTTGAAATCCAAACTTATTTATATGGTATCTAACGTATTCATGACATAATTTAGGTATTCCAACACAATTTTTACATGTTTTTTTTATAATGGCTCTATCAAAACCATTGTTAAAATAAAAAAACAATACATATATTTTATAAACTATATATTGAGATATTATTAATATAATACATCAAAATTCTATCCATTCAAATAAAAAAAATCAAACAGGGTTAGATTTCTTATCTTAAATAAAATTAGATTTTATTGAATTAAAATTTTATATATGTTCAAAAAAGAAGACTTCTCCACTGTTTAATCGACTTCCCGAGTTGGGTTTTTTGGTATGATCATGTCCTTTATACATGGGTATTGATCCAGTATCTAGAATGTTATCCCAATAGGGTTTGTTTCATCATCATGTATTCCTTTCCCTACTTAGTGGGTGGTTTTAGTAGAGTTTGGGGAATCATCATGAGGATAACCACATACTCATTCATTAGGTCTACCTAGGTTTTTGGCATCATCAAGAGAACAATCACCACCTTGGTGGTTGGATCCAGTTATGGGTTTATAGTATCTCCTAGAAGTCCATGTCCTGACCCCTTATCTTTTTATTTTTTTTGATTCTCGTTAGGTTTTTGGAGTCCCCCAATAGTCATTGGTGTGAACCCTTATATGATAGCTATTATCTCCAGTGTTCTAGATTCAGTTTCTTGTTTCCCCAAGTGGTTCTGGGTTTGATACCATCTTTTTGTGATAAAATCTTTTATGAATCAAATTGGATTCATGAATTACCCCATCAAGTTTTGATGAGACCCCCAATCATAGTGTCGAGATCCACTGAGTAACATTTGGCTGTATTTAATGTACAACCACAAGAGTTTGTTCTCTCATATGTATGCCACCTGGTATGGGGGAAGTGCCATTAGTTTAGTGATATGTAATTGAGTGTGATATCTCATATGGTTTCTATTAATATTGGAAATGATTTTTTTATCAATGGGTTATATCCCTCTATCATGTGAAATTTTTGATGGTATGGTTCATTGAGTGATTTGTCCTTCATGAGCAGGACCTTTGATCCTTGAGTGGAATTTTATGGCTAGCAGTGAGTTCAGGACCTCAGAAAACATAGAGTGGGAGATGAATATATCAGGGTTATTATAGGATTCCATGTGTTTATTTCACAAATCTCATTTTACATACTATGTGGAGACCTGAAAAAAAGTCATGTACAGTCGAGGAGTGCTCAAGATAGAGTTTTTTTTCTCTCTCGAATGGTTTCCCTATGGCTTGGGTCATGTGGAATATTTCAGTTCACATTCTCCAATTATTTAGTATTTTTTTTCATATACTAGGTATATTTATACTCAAACATATATTTTATTTTCAAACACATGTCACATCTAGTGCATATAAATGGCCTTTCGACAGAGTCACCAGAGGATCCAGAGTAGGTAGAGAAATGTGATGGTATTTTAACCTTTTTAGGTTGTACTCTTCTTTACTTTTTATGGGATAGTATTTTAACCTTTTTACACTTTCAATAATTATGATGTACTCTGATTGTGGGATAGATGTATGCAAGCATTCTATTTTTAGATACTATTTTCTCTTCAATACTTCATGGAGATATATTTGGTTCATGTGTATAGGTATATAGAATATGTAATCCCTTTTGTGTGATATTACTACTTGATGATAGTCTCCAACCCGTATCCTATTGTAGGTGGGGCTGAATTTTTCATGGTTACGAAACGGTGGGATGGGTCTTGAACATGTTGCATCAATGAAGGTTATACCTTAGGACCATGGTTTGTGAATATGGTATGGGATATATTGAATTTTTTTGACGATATTGATTTTTTATTTTATTCCAATGTATCTAGTTTGGGTATGGCGTTCAACGTATCCATTCACCAGGACTTTGATAACCTGCTTCTCAGATCTGAACATTTAGTCACTATTTTTTGGAAAATTGTTTTACGTACATCATATAGTGATGTGTTTTCTATTCAAAGTAATTCATGAGTTAGCTCCCTATATATACTCTTTGACCATGTAAAATCATTATTCTCATTGAGGATGACAATATGACAACAACTAGACATGATTCTACAGCTGGATTGTGATGATAATCCTCATAGGGAAGAGGCTTTAGTGCATGGTACTGTGTAGGATGTGGTACCTCCTGTTGGTCCATCGATCAACGCCTCAGTTGTTTGGAAAAAGATTTTGCGAAAATATTAGGAAAAATATTAACAAATTATTTTTTTTTCAGGAGATCTAATAGCAGTTAACTATGGTCTATCAAGGAGACCTAGGCCCCCAAGAAACTGATGACCACTTTGATGAAGTCACACATGTTTTCTACCTTTTTAGATAACAATGGGAACAGTTTGTGGTCCTATTAATGAGTTTTTTTAGTGGAACGGCCAGGATATTGGTAATTCTGGTGACATAGTATCATTATTTTATGATTATCAGTTTTATGGATTTTGATCGACAGTTTAGGGAAGTGTTATATAAATCCATTTTGCAATCGGTGTGTATCATGGAGCATCTACAACTTCGATGGGATATCATGATTGTGGAAGAGGATTTGGAGAGGGTTAGAAACCATTCATAATAATCAATTTATATAGTTGAAGATTAATTTTTTAGTTAAATGTACTTGGATGATGTATTTTTATGGGTTATCAAGACATTAGTGATATCACTATACATTCCTAATTATGATGGGTAGCTTGAACGAGCCATGGTAGGGAGATCATTCTACCTAAGAAGATTATGACTGTTGGTGCTGAGAATAGATGAGATAACAACTGAGAAACTAGTAGCTGATAGGAGTATTAGGGATCTAGAAATGATAGAAACATCAGTAGATGATCCTAAGAATGAGGAACAAAGGCTTAGGGTTCCCGGGCCAGATTTAGTCAGTCAAGAGAAGGTGGTGTTTTTCTTGTGAGGGATAGGGACATCTCGTGCAAGATCTTCTAACTTGCCATTCTACTGAGAGGGAGATAGTAAATGGACCACCATGATATAGATAATGATAGGAGTATAGTGTTATACATGAATGTGGATAGGTAAGAGGTGTAAGGATAGAAACTAGAGGAGGAAGACAGTTCATATTGTCACAACCACCACCCCATGTGGACTGCGCCTAGATCAAAGAGATGGATGATGGGGAAGGGAATATATATATTCAAGAGAGGCTTATAACATAGAGTCTCCAAGAATTATTATAGGTACACTCTTGTCCTTTATTCTTTTATAGCAGTATTGTTAGAATCTATAGTGAAGTGCACAATTATTCCCACTTATTTCTCTATAATTATCCATTGAGGCTTAGGGAATCAATAGATCCTTTTGATGTTGATGATTGATGAATCATCAAACTCAGAATGTGGAGGTAAACTTCCCCCACTGAGATACATTCTTATGAAATGATTTTAGAGCACGTTAGTGAGTTACTGCCACCAAAATAGGATAGTGTCGAGGTGTGGTGGATGAGTTCCTTTTACTATTGTGGTCGGGGGAAGGATTGTGTGTTGTTAGAGATGGAACAATCTATGGAGATACAATGGATCCATTATACCGAACCCTAACGATATAGGCTTATATCGAGTGTATTAACTACTAAAAACTACTATCAACTGTATTTCCTAACTCTTAGAATAATTTTCCTTCCACAATATTATTGGTATAAATAGTGTGAGGACCTTTGATGACCTTCCTCTGCATGGATTAGTATGCTACCATCCAATATCTAATGGTTTCCACTTGAGGTTGTGGAAGTGTTTTTGATATATGTTATGGAGTTTTCCTCCAATTAGGAGTGATCCATTACTGAGTAGTACAAGATCATGCGTGGTAAGATACTGTTTACATTTATCAGATAGCTAGTATGACACTTGGAGCTATGGTGATATGAGATTTATTGTTGATACTATAATTGTTGACATGAGGATGACTACTAATGGTAATTTTGAGTTTAACATCCCACTAAGAGTTTTATTATGTATAAAATAACACCAAGGGACAATCCTAATATTTTTAACAGTGCATCGGTTGACTCTTATGAAGCTTACTGATCTATGGTGTAGTTGGAGGTTTGTAGACTGGGGGCCTGGTATGTCCCAGTGTGAGTACTTGGGTACCCCTTTGTTAAGCATTGGTACCCTCATGTGTATGGAATTATAATTTTTATGAGGCACATTAGGATGACATGATATGTCTCTAGTCATTGGTAGTTTCCCACCTAATTTTCCCATGAGGTATAATGTAATAGCTTGGAGATATCGTTTGTGATGTCTCGCATGATTGAATATTCAATGGACATTTTATAGATCTGTTTTCCAAATTTAGGGTGTATGTCGACCTTCCAAAGAGTGATTATGACACGAGACATGTTGTGAGGTGTGGTACATAGGAGTATTCATTCCATTAGTTGTACACCAAGGATAGGTTTGGTTGTTCCATGTAGAGTGAACTATTCAAGATTAGGTGAATATGCATCAAGTTTTCATCTTGGCATGGTGATGTTTCCACTCCACTATTAAAATATCACCTATCAAGACCACTTTTAGGGGGGCCTCTTGGACACCTCTACAGTCATCCAAGATAGTAGGATATAGTTTTTTTGGGAATGGGGTTGGAGTTAGCAATGGATTTTGAAGATATAGTTCAACCAAGGGTGTAATATGATTGTTGGGTTGCATATATATCTACATCAGAATATAGAGTTTGTGTATCACTATACTCTATAACCATGGTTGGAATAAGTTCATGTCGATATAAACCTTTTACAATTCAGGATTCGTGTTCAATTTTTATTTAAGGATGTAAAATGTGTTTTAGCTAGACATTGGGAATGGTTTCTGATTTCATGGTTCCATGGAGTTTGTGTTTTTACACAGCATAAGAACCCTCTGGTTAGCTTAATTACATGGGTGTTCAAGGTAAAATCTCAGTTTATTTCCCCTTTTATTTAGATTATCAATCCAACAGATGAAATTGTTGATGTTTAGGAGAATTTAGATACCCTTTTTTCCCTTTAATACTTTTGATTATTTTTAGAAATATTTTAGATTCTAGGAACTGAGTCGGTGTGAGATTCTGGGGCCTGGTGAGCCATGGTGTGGTGATATTAAAATATTACATATATTTAATCATACGAAGATAGTTATTAAATATATCTGAGTTAATATCTGATCGGAGTTTCAGATTGGATATTTGAGACCGTGGTTGAGTCCATAATGTGGTGGTTACCATAGGTGTGACATAATGTTTGTCAGATTCACGTGCCCGATATGGGGTGTTCATTTGAAAGGGATTGACTGATGGGGTTATGAGGTGAATAAAATATAATTTATAACCTAATATAATCTCCAACCCCATACATGCCTTTAGATTAATAGAGGAATGGTATAGGGATCTCCTTTATGTAGCAAAGAAACCATGTTGAGAATATCTATCGTTGACTTCTCATCATGATGATGATCACTCTAGGATTATGATGCATTGACTTTAGAGTGTGGCTCTACAATAGAATATTCAACGTGTGTCAACGATCTAGGAGAATTTATGGGTTTTAGGTCCCAATCCCCTTTTCAATGTTTTTTTGGGATGTAGATCTCTAATATAACTGAAAGTGATTGCCTTAGGGTATATCTCAGGGTTTTTTTGGAAACTCGGGAGTTTAAGGTGGCTCACATGGAATTCCAATACACAGTATCTAATCACAACACATGTATTATAGGAGAACAATACAGGTGTTCATCCAATTTTGGGATGATTATCATTAGGGACTAAATTTCATGTACTGGGGGTAGACATCTTGTATTGAGCTAGGTTATGTGGCCATGTACTTTGGACAACTTGTCCTTTTAAGGGACATGGTCATGTGGATGTACATGACCGTGTACACAGGATCAGGTTTCTAGACACATGTACGAGATGAGAACATATTTATCTTGACAGATATCAAAGACACATAGTTTACATAGGGTACATGAGTATGGGGGAAACATGTAAATCTATCCATTTATGGGTTAGGACAAGACCAAGAGAAAATAAAATGTCACACATCTTGTGATAAGCGGTACAAAAAATTTCAATTCCTAAATACAAGATCAGTAATTAGAAGAATCAGGACTTAGAAAACATTTAAAGAGACATTCCATGTACTGTGGATATGCACCATTTACACCCATTGTAAAATTCGACCTCATGCATATACATCTGTGGGACTCAGATGGTGGCCCGCGAGTAGCCTATCCTAAGTCAGATTCAATGTTTGACTTTTTGGTGGGCAATGTTTTGGCATGTGAGATGCAATGTGAGGTGAGGTAACTAGGTCTCTTCTATTAGGGATGTATAGATCAATATCATTTGAGTTTTTACCTTGGTATATCCATGAAAGGGTAATGTGTGACATTCTGTACTCATCATATTATTGAGATACACTTGATAGGATGAGCTCAGAAAGAGAGGTTTTATTCCATCAGGATGTGAGAGAGGGATCCTCTATCATATATACATACCTATATGTGTTTCATGGTATCTCCATAACCTCTATACATGAGCAGTGACCCATATCCAGTAGGTTATCCTAGTAGGTTTTTCCATCTTTAATTATATGATCCAATACATAGCGAGTTCTTTTAGTATGGTTTGTAGTATTCCTGTGAGCATGATCCATTACCCAGTGGTTGGGTCAAATGTAGTTTGTGGAATATCCAAGTGTATAATACCTTGCATTTTAGTTGGATCCGGATTTGGGTTTATGGTATCTAACAATATTCCTAGAAATGTTCCCACATTTTTTTAGTTTCGATTAAGGGTCATTAGGTTTTTTGGAATTCCCCATCAGTCTTGGTTATGATCCACTATTTGAATGATATGATCTATATAGTTTCTGGTTGGGTTTATGGTGTCCCCAAGTGGTCATCGATGTGATTATCAATCTTCTAGGTGATATCATTAGTGCGTACAGTATTGTTCTAGGTGTCTCACATCCAAGGTTTTTTAGACATCAAATATGAGTATCGAGGTCCACAGAGTGGAAGTTTTCCTTTTATCAGGACATAATCTAACAAGATTGTTCTATTGAATGCATTCTATCTAGGATGTCGGAGATGATCAATTAGTTTATGGATACATGATGGACTGTTAGCTCTTAGATGTGTCCAATCATGGATGTTAGTTATTTTAATGATGAGTTATATTCCCATTTTAGTACCATCTTGGGTGGTAGGAAATATTTATTGAGTTATCCTATATTAGAATGACCTTTGAACCTTTCGTAGAATATTTTGATTGGAAGTGAGGTAGGGACATCAAGATACTTCGAGTTTAAGATGAGTATATCATGGTTATTATGGTATTCCATGAAATAATGAAACATATCTCATTTGAAATTTAATTTATAGATGGTCAAAGTAATCATATATTTATGAGGAGTGTTCAAGATGGAGTATGTTTTTCTCTCTTTCTTGGGTTCCATCTTGCTTGGGTCAAGTGGATTGTTACCATTCAGTTGCACACTATTATTTTGGGTTTTTGGTTATCCTAAAAATTATTTAAATACTAACCCCTACATGGGGATTTCTATCATATTTCATGTATTATTCAGATAACATGCCTTTTTATAGTCCTGAGATTGTGGGTCACAAGGCCTCTGGCCTTCCTCCCCATATTCCACAGGCAACTGATAAGGAGAAAGTGTGTAAGGATGCTATAGTGGGGATATTATTCCCACATATCAGAGTCATATAGTATATATAATAGATAAAACAAAAAATGAAACATTATATAACAATTATAATAAACATGTGCAGAAGTGTAACTGACTGAGCAACTGAATAAATATCTCAAAATCCACTAGGCAGTGTCATATACATGGATTCATGACATCTTGATGTAAAAAAGTTGAATATGGGACATACATATTCAATCATGTTTTATAAAAATTAAATAAGAAAAAAATATAGTCTACAAGTATCTCATGAATATTCTAAATCATCTTCTCCTATTCTCCTTTTATAAGTAATACTGATCAGATATTTGTATCAAGTATTTTCATGTTCTAAAGGCAACTCATGTAGGTTTTTAGATTAAATCCCATTAGGGAATGACCCAGAGTGTCTAGATTTAATCCATTCAGTTCTCATTGATAAATATCGTGTAGGCAATAATAATTAATTAAAAATGGTATAAAAATAAATACCAATCCGCTAAAGTTCCAATCAGACACCTTGTTGATCTACATTGTTTTTCTCATGAATTGAATGGGTTACTAATTAGTAACCATATACATATTAATATATATAAATATCATAGTTATATATTGTATCCACCTATATGAATCCAGTACGTGTAGACATAAGTTGCAATATACCTAGAATACGTGGAGGTTGATGTACAATCCCATAACAAAGATATTCATAACTTGCATCAACAAGACTATAGGCTCAAGAAATAGGTTTCATGACCTATATATCATAATCAGCGGGAGATGTCAAACTTATCACTAGAGATGGTGAGTGTTCCATCATTTCAACACTTGAAACAATATACATAGTGAATCACACCTACCATCCCAACAGTGTCAGTTGTGCAAGATGTCATGGCCAATACCCAATGTAAGGGAGCACAAAACTGTCTTGCACAATAGATCACTTACCATCATACCATATCCCCTATAAATGCATAATTAGACATATAATAAAATACATGAGGAATTACCTTTCATGTATTTCAGTAGACAAGTCAAATTACAAAAAGGCTTTAATAATAATAATAATAATTTAATAAGGTTTGCATTAGTCACTATGGCCTTTCCATCAATTACAATTAATTCCATTAAAATCATTCAATAAATTTAATAAAAGAATTATCCTGAATTTTTCATCCGATATAATCAAAACAATTTAATCTACTAAAATATCAAATTTCAATTTATAAAGATCACGAGTCATTAAGAAGGCATCTGTTTCAATAAGGAAAGTAAATATATTGTAAAATGAAATTATAAGTTTGAATAAGATCATAAGAGGTTCCTTGGGTTCAATATAAAATTATACAATAGATGTTCTTTCATTTAAAATATAATTTGAATGCTTAGATGTCATTTCATGAAACTAAGTAATTAACTATAAATAAAATTTCATGTTGTCTCACATAATGGGGTCTATAAATTATATAAATATCCTTTGACATATTAAACAAGGATACAAATTCATATATGAAATAGAATTGATCAATTTTATATAGAAAACTAAATTAATTAGTGATGCACAACAACGATCGACATGTGGAACAATTGAAAAGCTATGAAAATACCAAAAACTCTTGGAGAATATAATGAGACCAAATAACATAGATTACATGAAAAATAATCATACAATGATTTTCTTATATTAAAATTATTTTTTATTAAATCAATGAAGTATCCCAATTACCTAAAAATAGGGAATAATTTCATTCACATAAATTGTGTAACAGATTTAAGGATAAAAAAAATAGGAATGAAAAGGATTATACATCTTACTGAGATAGATTTTATGCTTCTGATAGATAATGATTTGGAAATCAGATAGAGAAATTTCTTAAAATTATAGGTGAGTGGAGAATAAAATATAGGAGAGGAGTAAAACCCTTCATCTTCTGTACAAGGGAGGGTGGAAATAAAAAGAGGGTATAATGTTCCATTAAGGGAAATATGGAATTTTCACTTATAAAATAGGGTGAGATGGGTTTTTCAACATTTTATTGGCCATAACATGCACACACCATGCTCAATATACTACTTAATGAAAGAACACACATGGATATAGAACATACACTCTATAACAATGAACCAACCATGAGAAATACCATTATCAATTTTATGTGGTTTTTTTCATGGTTGTGCTCTTGGAGTCACACATTTTCAGATAATGTATATGTCTCATAAAACTCCTCTATTTCTTCCCTACATGGTTAGTAAAGATCATGTGGACTAGGTGACATGGTTTCTACTAACCATGCGGCCCATATTTATTTCCAAAATCATGGGTTTTGGGCTCTAATGAAGCCCAAAAACCATTGTGTCCTCCATGAATCCATTGGGTAAAATTATAAGGTCCATTTTATGGATTTTTATCCAATGAAATGTGATCCATACCATGATGATAACACGTGCTACTAAAACCACCCCTCCATAAAACAACACTTCCCTGAGTTGGCCATTTAAGGGAAATGAGGTAACATTGGAAAATATTTATAGACACTGAGCTCATACATCAGATTCATGTTCGTGGGTCTCATATTTTACCATTCTGTAATTCCAAAACAATTATTCAATGTGAGTGTTCCATAAGAAACAATAGACATGATTATCATAGAGCTAATGTTAACATAGTTTATTCATAAAAACCTCAAGATTGTTGGCTTGGTCATGGATATAGTTTGAAGACATATATCTATATTCAATGAAGACTACCATAAATGAATATAGAGACGGGTTGAAGCCCTAATTCATAGGATCCATGAATAATATAGGTTCATTTTTCAGTTTTAGTGAAAAAACCTAGTACTCGTAAAAACCATCCCTACTACTAAAAGCTATGTGAGATATTTTTGAAGTCCAAACATGAACTTGATGATATAATGACCTTAAATCTATCATTGAAAATACTATATATCATCATAGTTGATCAAAGAGTTCATATATTCTAGTACGTAGACATTGGTTCTTGACTGTAAGCTAGTTCAACTGTCTATAATCCATCAAAACACTGAGGTTATCATCTGCCTTCCTAAAAAAAAGGACCCTTGAACCCCATGGACAAGTAATAGGGAATATAAATCATATATCCGTTAGATCCTCTAACTATTTATTAAGATCCCAAACTCCATAGGTTCTATCATAGAAACACGAATTCTCACTAGTTTTTCACAAAGAAAAAACTCAATAATAATTCCACCTATTTCATAGGTGGTATCCAAGATAATATATCAGGAAATAAATATTTCAAATTATCCAATACGGGAGAGAAAATGGATGTTTATTACCCCTGGTCATCCCGGAAAAGACTGATGATCTGAGCTATCACACAACACAATCTCTACTTCTCGGGTCCTTATCGCATAGGTTAAACATCACATTCCCTAATAATCACATATAGACCACCCTATGGTGATATAAATGTCACCTTATAATGATACTATCCAATATTTTCCTAATATGGAACTAACCAGCCCATCCTAATGATTATTTCAATGCCCTTCATGTTGAGGTTGAAAAGATTCCACATGAAACAATATATCCCTATCTGAAAGGGAAAACCAATACATTGGAGAACACCCTTGGTTCAGATACCTAATGGGTTATCTAACATCATAAGAACATATATATGGTATGGAAATCTACTCCTCTATTATAGGTTTGACTATATGTAATATTTAAATTCTACGAACTTGAGTCACTTCCTAATTTCGTAGAGCATTCCAGCTATGATGGAACTTTGAAACATGAGTTAGACTGTGTCAGCCTTGACCACCACCTATGTCGGATCATTCACTAGTACTCCAACTTCCTTCCTAGTTGTATACTGCTATCCCTTCTCCTGATCGTGGACTAGACATTGATCCATGCTCACTACGCACTGATAGAAAGGTCCTTTGGAATCATTAAATATGGCCCATCCAACTATAGCCTCGTTATTCCATTGGATATCCCATGAATTGTATATTAGTATATCTCAGCTTCCATCATTGATGAGATATAAAGAAAATATCATCACCTGGATCTTAACTAGTACTACCTCCATGAGGACCCTTAAAACATCTCTTTCACCCAAAAGAAATTGTACTAATAGATCTAGGTGCCGAACCCCCCTTACTCACGTGATAATATTACGACAATTTCCACTTTGTAATAAGGGCCTTGTTTTCAGTATCAACAATATTGGTCATATATAATACATTGAAATGTTACCGGATGTTGTATACCAAGCCATCTTCGAATCACCTAGTTGTTATATGATCATCACATACTAGAGTATAAGAAAACCTCTATAGCTTAGTAAAAAAAGTAGATAATTCCATAACAGACATAATTCCCTACTATAGGTTCGTGAATTCTCAATCTCTACCAACACTTGGAGTGTGGGAGAAAATTATTCATATAAAATCATATAGATATCTTTTCATACCATTTCACTATGTCAATATTCCTATTTCATAACATCCCACAACCTCTTTATAGGATTCTGGAACATCTTTGTAACAAGAATGAGCCTCTACCCTAGAGGCATCCCTAGATTCATGAATATAGAAAGAATATCATCGATCCATGACCTAATAGTGTGTGATCCTTTGTCCCCTGAAACATTTGGAGGATTTGATTCTAGAATCTCAAAGGCATATCTTCCATTCTTAATAAACGTTGAAAAACCCCATTCATATTAATAAAAAAACATATAAATCCATCTATGAATTGGGAATCATTTACCATATCAGGTATTGGAAGTGGTGTCATATGTGGCACTATAGTTGAAATCACTAGAAGATCAGGGCCCACCACCTCATGTGCATGTACATCACCGCCTTCAAGGTGTACCACTAGAGAAATTCATGTCGGGATGATACTACACTTATAGACACACACCTTACAAGAGATTTAATAGTTGAAATGTTTATAGATATAAAATTAGGACATGTGTAAATACTTCCTATGAATAGATCATGCCACTATTCATACTCGAAATCCAGATCTTCACAGAAGAATTGAATGACCACAATAGGCCATAGGAATACAAGATACACCAACTACCCATTACTAAGGTTGGGTTTTTTCATATGTATCTGTTTAAATGCATATGGAAAATAATTTCACATTAAAAGTCATGTTAATTTTATATTTTTTCTTTTATAGGTATTTAATCCGCATTAAATGTTTGAATTATCTGGATTACCATTTCGGATGCATAAGGGCCCATACTCCTTATGAACCAAAACCTAGAATCCACATAACCCACACCATAACATGTTCCATCCCATGAGATCAATGGTCCATATATGAATGTACCACAACAAATTTCTTAATGTGTCTAAATTAACCTATTCAGGCAATTAATTGTGAGGTGAAGGTAGGAACTATTAGTTTCAATTAGGTTTTCTACTCACTACATGAAATTTATATTCATTTCAATACATAATCAAGGAATTATCAATATGAAATAGGAAAATTGTTGATATAAATAAACATTGAATGAAAAAATGTATAGAATATTAGTCATATTATGCCTAATATGATGTATGATCTAATGTAACTCCATCATTTCATTGGTCCTAGGTATGATAAATCCTCATATCAATAATACTGATAAAAATAATATCTAAAAATGAGTATCTCACCCAAGGGTGAAGTCATATCAATAATAATATTTGTAATCAATAACAACAACTTTACATCCTAGGTAATTTGTGTTTTCCCTATTCATGGGTTAGCTACGTCTAGAAATAGGGTCATTTACAAGTTTTGTTAACTCATAGTCTTTTGTATAATACCCAAACAGTATGAAAAAGGAAAATGTCTACTCTATTACAACCTTGTAACATTCAGACCTACGATCCACATATCCCATGCCCTGAGTTGGTGGGTCACATGGCCTGAAGTGTGCCTCCCCTTATGCTAGAGTCTTCCGACTAGTAGTGAGGGTGTAAAGACAATATTGTGGAGAGACTATAACCTAATATCATATTGGAACATCGAGTATAATAGATAACAAAAAAATGGAGGAATAATATAATAATTATAATAAAAAAGTATGGAAGTGTAAATGAATAAATAAAATTAAATATCAAAAAATACATTAGATTGTTTCATATACATGGATAAATGGAATTCAAATTTAAAAAATTGGAATACTGTACATTTATATAAAATCATGTTATACAAAACGGGAAAAATAGAAAAAATATCTCCACAATAATCTGGAGCCTATGCTTGGTGCACTACTAATATGCTCTATCTATAATAAAAGAATATCAAATATCTTTATAAGGATTCTCCCCCTTCTCCAGACATGAAATCATATAATCTTTCTAGGTACCAAAGGCACCCCGAGTAGGATGTGGGTTTAACGATAATAAGGCCACTACCTACATTATATAGAAGGAATCCAAGTAGTAATTATATCCAAATAGTGTTCAGGTAATAGTAATTAATTTGTAATGATGATCAAATAAATACTATCAAGCTCCATTTCCAATAGGACACCTAGTGACTCCAACACCATTGGCACATGATCAAATTGTGTGTTTTATTAGTTAATATAAATATATATATTATTAATATATATTTTATAGTTATATATTTCATCAACCTATATGAACCAAGTACATGAGGATGTAAGTGGCCATATACATTGAATACTAGCTACTGTATAAAATAAGTTGTGATTCATACATCCATAACTATTCAGAACAATCCTATATACTGAAGATATAGGGTACATTACATGAATCACATAATTAGTGGGATACTTCAATATCTTCACTCTGGATGGTGATTTTTTCATCATGTAATCACTTGAAGAAAGGAATGTGGTGCATTATTCCCACTATCCAAATATTATCAACTATGTCAGATGTCATTCCCATCACCCTATGTAGGGGAATATGAAATAGCTATTCCCAATAGATCCCTTATGTTCATACCCTAAACCCTATCAGGGTGTATTCATACATAAAATTAAATATATGAGGAATTACATGTCATGTATATCAATAATCAACTATAATTACTAAAAACTAATTAAAATTCATAATAAGAATTTAATAAGGCATGAATTAGAAGGCATGGCCTCGACACCCTTTAAAATTCATTCAATTTAAAACATTCATCCCATTTAATTAAAATGATAAAATCTGGAATGAGTCAAACCAAATAATAAAAACAATTTAATCCACTACAATATTCCATTTCAATTTATAAATCTCAAGAGTCATTTTTATAGTTTCGTGGTCAATATGACAATTATATACATGATCAATTCTAAATATATGTTTGTAGGAGAGGATTGAAGGTGTAATGGGTTGAATTAAAATTTATACAATAGAGGAAATTTATATTAAAATTTAACCTGAATGTTTTAAAGGCATTATTGGAAACCAAGAGGATAACTATAAAGGGAAAATCATGTTGGAACAACCAAGGGTTTTCCTTAAAGGAGGTCACAATCATTTAAACAATTAAACATGGATCAACATGTGTTTATAGATGTGCATATATCAATTTAATATGATGAACTAAATTAATTATAGATTCATGGAAATGTTCAGAATGTGGAATGGTTTCATAGCTATAAAACACAAAAACACTAAGAGAAAATGATGATACCACATACCTTAGGGACGATGATGAATCCTCATCTGATGGTGGAATCAGATTCAATGCTTTCTTGAATAAATCAATGATATGGTCCACTGAACTAAATATAAGGAAAAATATCATTCACATAGATAGTGAAGCAGATCTGAAGATAAAAAGAAATAGGAAGGTAGAGAATTATAGATCTTACTGAGAAGTACCTGATGCTTTTGACGGGTCTAGATTTGGAATTTGGATTGAAAATTTACCTCAAACCCTTATATGACAGAGAAAAAAATATATGTGATTAAAAACACAGGTCATCCACTAGCTAAGGGAAGAGGGAAAGAAAAATAGGATATAAGGTTTCATTAAGAGAAATTTGGTCTTTTCACCCTCAAAATAGGGGCCACTTGGTTTGAACACATTTTTTGGCCAAAATGTGAGGAAACCATGCTCATGCCATTGTATAAGTATGGAACTCGCATTGTTATGTCGTGTGGCCTCCCTAACCATTAACCTACCATGGGGAATCCCACTCTCAAAAGTCTATAGTTTTTCACATGGTCTTGCACCTAGAGTGGCACATTTTCAGATGAACAGTGAGGCACCAACTATTACTCTATTTTTTCAAGAATAATTACTATATACCATGTATTATGGGGGGCATAGTTTATAAAAACCATGTAGCATATTTAAATTTCTAAATTCCGGGGTTTGAAGTTTGAAAAGGCCCCGAACACCATTGTGACCTCCAGGACTCCCTTAGGCAACATTATAATTTTCATTTAGAGTAATTTAAACCAACAATAAAAAATCTATAACATTAATAAAATATGGTTTGTTACACTCAAAATCACCATTCTCATTAAATTAATAGTATATACTTTTATCATTATAGTCAAATATTTGTATAAATTCATTATCATGGTGATAAATAAATAGAAGTTGGTAATATCATAAAATATCTAATGTGTCATAACATTTACGCCCATATAATTTTGACATTACATATTTCATCCATTAGGATACTTTCCATAATGTTTTTTTTGAAATCCAAACTTATTTATATGGTATCTAACGTATTCATGACATAATTTAGGTATTCCAACAAAATTTTTACATGGTTTGTTTATAATGGCTCAATCAAAACCATTGTTAAAATAAAAAAACAATACATATATTTTATAAACTATATATTGAGATATTATTAATATAATACATCAAAATTCTATCCATTCAAATAAAAAAAATCAAACAGTGTTAGGTTTCTTATCTTAAATAAAATTAGATTTTATTGAATTTAAATTTTATATATGTTCAAAAAAGAAGACTTCTCCACTGTTTAATCGACTTCCCTAGTTGGGTTTTTTGGTATGATCATGTCCTTCATACATGGGTATTGATCCAGTATCTAGAATGTTAGCCCAATAGGGTTTGTTTCATCATCATGTATTCCTTCCCCTACATAGTGGGTGGTTTTAGTAGAGTTTGGTGAATCATCATGAGGATAACCACATACTCATTCATTAGGTCTACCTAGGTTTTTGGCATCATCGAGAGAACAATCACCACCTTGGTGGTTGGATCCAGTTATGGGTTAATAGTATCTCCTAGAAGTGCATGTCCTGACCCCTTATCTTTTTATTTTTTTTGATTCTCGTTAGGTTTTTGGAGTCCCCCAATAGTCATTGGTGTGAACCCTTATATGATAGCTATTATCTCCAGTGTTCTAGATTCAGTTTCTTGTTTCCCCAAGTGGTTCTGGGTTTGATACCATCTTTTTGTGATAAAATCTTTTATGAATCAAATTGGATTCATGAATTACCCCATCAAGTTTTGGTGAGACCCCCAATCATAGTGTCGAGATCCACTGAGTAACATTTGGCTGTATTTAATGTACAACCACAAGAGTTTGTTCTCTCATATGTATGCCACCTGGTATGGGGGAAGTGCCATTAGTTCAGTGATATGTAATTGAGTGTGATATCTCATATGGTTTCTATTAATATTGGAAATGATTTTTTTATCAATGGGTTATATCCCTCTATCATGTGAAATTTTTGATGGTATGGTTCATTGAGTGATTTTTCCTTCATGAGCAGGACCTTTGATCCTTGAGTGGAATTTTATGGCTAGCAGTGAGTTCAGGACCTCAGAAAACATAGAGTGGGAGATGAATATATCAGGGTTATTATAGGATTCCATGTGTTTATTTCACAAATCTGATTTTACATACTATGTGGAGACATGAAAAAAAGTCATGTACAGTCGAGGAGTGCTCAAGATAGAGTTTTTTGTTCTCTCTCGAATGGTTTCCCTATGGATTGGGTCATGTGGAATATTTCAGTTCACATTCTCCAATTATTTAGTATTTTTTTTCATATACTAGGTATATTTATACTCAAACATATATTTTATTTTCAAACACATGTCACATCTAGTGCATATAAATGGCCTTTCGACAGAGTCACTAGAGGATCCAGAGTAGGTAGAGAAATGTGATGGTATTTTAACCTTTTTAGGTTGTAATCTTCTTTACTTTTTATGGGATGGTATTTTAACCTTTTTACACTTTCAATAATTATGATGTACTCTGATTGTGGGATAGATGTATGCAAGCATTCTATTTTTAGATACTATTTTCTCTTCAATACTTCATGGAGATATATTTGGTTCATGTGTATAGGTATATAGAGTATGTAATCCCTTTTGTGTGATATTATTACTTGATGATAGTCTCCAACCCGTATCTTATTGTAGGTGGGGCTGAATTTTTCATGGCTTACGAAACGGTGGGATGGGTCTTGAACATGTTGCATCAATGAAGGTTATACCTTAGGACCATGGTTTGTGAATATGGTATGGGATATATTGAATTTTTTTGATGATATTGATTTTTTATTTTATTCCTATGTATCTAGTTTGGGTATGGCGTTCAACGTATCCATTCACCGGGACTTTGATAACCTGCTTCTCAGATCTGAACATTTAGTCACTATTTTTTGGAAAATTGTTTTACGTACATCATATAGTGATGTGTTTTCTATTCCAAGTAATTCATGAGTTAGCTCCCTATATATACTCTTTGACCATGTAAAATCATTATTCTCATTGAGGATGACAATATGACAACAACTAGACATGATTCTAAAGCTGGATTGTGATGATAATCCTCATAGGGAATAGGCTTTAGTGCATGGTACTGTGTAGGATGTGGTACCTCCTATTGGTCCATCGATCAACGCCTCAGTTGTTTGGAAAAAGATTTTGCGAAAATATTAGGAAAACTATTAACACATTATTTTTTTAGGAGATCTAATAGCAGTTAACTATGGTCTATCAAGGAGACCTAGGCCCCCAAGAAACTGATGACCACTTTGATGAAGTCACACATGTTTTCTACCTTTTTAGTTCACAATGGGAACAGTTTGTGGTCCTATTAATGAGTTTTTTTAGTGGAACGGCCAGGATATTGGTAATTCTGGTGACATAGTATCATTATTTTATGATTATCAGTTTTATGGAGTTTGATCGACACTTTAGGGAAGTGTTATATAAATCCATTTTGCAATCGGTGTGTATCATGGAGCATCTACAACTTCGATGGGATATCATGATTGTGGAAGAGGATTTGGAGAGGGTTAGAAACCATTCATAATAATCAATTTATATAGTTGAAGATTAATTTTTTAGTTAAATGTACTTTGATGATGTATTTTTATGGGTTATCAGGACATTAGTGATATCACTATACATTCCTAATTATGATGGGTAGCTTGAACGAGCCATGGTAGGGAGATCATTCTACCTAAGAAGATTATGAATGTTGGTGCTGAGCATAGATGAGATAACAACTGAGAAACTAGTAGCTGATAGGAGTATTAGGGATCTAGAAATGATAGAAACATCAGTATATGATCCTACGAATGAGGAACAAAGGCTTAGGGTTCCCGGGCCAGATTTAGTCAGTCAAGAGAAGGTGGTGTTTTTCTTGTGAGGGATAGGGACATCTCGTGCAAGATCTTCTAACTTGCCATGCTACTGAGAGGGAGATAGTAAATGGACCACCATGATATAGATAATTATAAGAGTATAGTGTTATACATGAATGTGGATAGGTAAGAGGTGTAAGGATAGAAACTAGAGGAGGAAGACAGTTCATATTGTCACAACCACCACCCCATGTGGACTGCGCCTAGATCAAAGAGATGGATGATGGGGAAGGGAATATATATATTCAAGAGAGGCTTATAACATAGAGTCTCCAATAATTATTATAGGTACACTCTTTTCCTTTATTCTTTTATAGCAGTATTGTTAGAATCTATAGTGAAGTGCACAATTATTCCCACTTATTTCTCTATAATTATCCATTGAGGCTTAGGGAATCAATAGATCCTTTTGATGTTGATGATTGATGAATCATCAAACTCAGAATGTGGAGGTAAACTTCCCCCACTGAGATACATTCTTATGAAATGATTTTAGAGCACGTTAGTGAGTTACTGCCACCAAAATAGGATAGTGTCGAGGTGTGGTGGATGAGTTCCTTTTACTATTGTGGTCGGGGGAAGGATTGTGTGTTGATAGAGATGGAACAATCTATGGAGATACAATGGATCCATTATACCGAACCCTAACGATATAGGCTTATATTGAGTGTATTAACTACTAAAAACTACTATCAACTGTATTTCCTAACTCTTAGAATAATTTTCCTTCCACAATATTATTTGTATAAATAGTGTGAGGACCTTTGATGACCTTCCTCTGCATGGATTAGTATGCTACCATCCAATATATAATGGTTTCCACTTGAGGTTGTGGAAGTGTTTTTGATATATGTTATGGAGTTTTCCTCCAATTAGGAGTGATCCATTACTGAGTAGTACAAGCTCATGCGTGGTAAGATACTGTTTACATTTATCAGATAGCTAGTATGACACTTGGAGCTATGGTGATATGAGATTTATTGTTGATACTATAATTGTTGACATGAGGATGACTACTAATGGTAATTTTGAGTTTAACATCCCACTAAGTGTTTTATTATGTATAAAATAACACCAAGGGACTATCCTAATATTTTTAACAGTGCATCGGTTGACTCTTATGAAGCTTACTGATCTATGGTGTAGTTGGAGGTTTGTAGACTGGGGGCCTGGTATGTCCCAGTGTGAGTACTTGGGTACCCCTTTGTTAAGCATTGGTACCCTCATGAGTATGGAATTATAATTTTTATGAGACACATTAGGATGACATGATATGTCTCTAGTCATTGGTAGTTTCCCACCTAATTTTCCCATGATGTATAATGTAATAGCTTGGAGATATCGTTTGTGATGTCTCGCATGATTGAATATTCAATGGACATTTTATAGATCTGTTTTCCAAATTTAGGGTGTATGTCGACCTTCCAAAGAGTGATTATGACACGAGACATGTTGTGAGGTGTGGTACATATGAGTATTCATTCCATTAGTTGTACACCAAGGATAGGTTTGGTTGTTCCATGTAGAGTGAACTATTCAAGATTAGGTGAATATGCATCAAGTTTTCATCTTGGCATGGTGATGTTTCCACTCCACTATTAAAATATCACCTATCAAGACCACTTTTAGGGGGGCCTCTAGGACACCTCTACAGTCATCCAAGATAGTAGGATATAGTTTTTTTGGGAATGGGGTTGGAGTTAGCAATGGATTTTGAAGATATAGTTCAACCAAGGGTGTAATATGATTGTTGGGTTGCATATATATCTACATCAGAATTTAGAGTTTGTGTATCACTATACTCTATAACCATGGTTGGAATAAGTTCTTGTCGATTTAAACCTTTTACAATTGAGGATTCGTGTTCAATTTTTATTTAAGGATGTAAAATGTGTTTTAGCTAGACATTGGGAATGGTTTCTGATTTCATGGTTCCATGGAGTTTGTGTTTTTACACAGCATAAGAACCCTCTGGTTAGCTTAATTACATGGTTGTTCAAGGTAAAATCTCAGTTTATTTCCCCTTTTATTTAGATTATCAATCCAACAGATGAAATTGTTGATGTTTAGGAGAATTTAGATACCCCTTTTCCCCTTTAATACTTTTGATTATTTTTAGAAATATTTTAGATTCTAGGAACTGAGTCGGTGTGAGATTCTGGGGCCTGGTGAGCCATGGTGTGGTGATATTAAAATATTACATATATTTAATCATACGAAGATAGTTATTAAATATATCTGAGTTAATATCTGATCGGAGTTTCAGATTGGATATTTGAGACTGTGGTTGAGTCTATAATGTTGTGGTTACCATAGGTGTGACATAATGTTTGTCAGATTCACGTGCCCGATATGGGGTGTTCATTTGAAAGGGATTGACTGATGGGGTTATGAGGAGAATAAAATATAATTTATAACCTAATATAATCTCCAACCCCATACATGCCTTTAGATGAATAGAGGAATGGTATAGGGATCTCCTTTATGTAGCAAAGAAACCATGTTGAGAATATCTATCATTGACTTCTCATCATGATGATGATCACTCTAGGATTATGATGCATTGACTTTAGAGTGTGGCTCTACAATAGAATATTCAACGTGTGTCAACGATCTAGGAGAATTTATGGGTTTTAGGTCCCAATCCCCTTTTCAATGTTTTTTTGGGATGTAGATCTCTAATATAACTGAAAGTGATTGCCTTAGGGTATATCTCAGGGTTTTTTTGGAAACTCGGGAGTTTAAGGTGGCTCACATGGAATTCCAATACACAGTATCTAATCACAACACATGTATTATAGGAGAACAATACAGGTGTTCATCCAATTTTGGGATGATTATCATTAGGGACTAAATTTCATGTACTGGGGGTAGACATCTTGTATTGAGCTAGGTTATGTGGCCATGTACTATGGACAACTTGTCCTTTTAAGGGACATGGTCATGTGGATGTACATGACCGTGTACACGGGATCAGGTTTCTAGACACATGTACGAGATGAGAACATATTTATCTTGACAGATATCAAAGACACATAGTTTACATATGGTACATGAGTATGGGGGAAACATGTAAATCTATCCATTTATGGGTTAGGATAAGACCAAGAGAAAATAAAATGTCACACATCTTGTGATAAGCGGTACAAAAAATTTCAATTCCTAAATACAAGATCAGTAATTAGAAGAATCAGGACTTATAAAACATTTAAAGAGACATTCCATGTACTGTGGATATGCACCATTTACACCCATTGTAAAATTCGACCTCATGAATATACATCTGTGGGACTCAGATTGTGGCCCGCGAGTAGCCTATCCTAAGTCAGATTCAATGTTTGACTTTTTGGTGAGCAATTTTTTGGCATGTGAGATGCAATGTGAGGTGAGGTAACTAGGTCTCTTCTATTAGGGATGTATAGATCAATATCATTTTAGTTTTTACCATGGTATATCCATGAAAGGGTAATGTGTGACATTCTGTACTCATCATATTATTGAGATACACTTGATAGGATGAGCTCAGATAGAGAGGTTTTATTCCATCAAGATGTGAGAGAGGGATCCTCTATCATATATACATACCTATATGTGTTTCATGGTATCTCCATAACCTCTATACATGAGCAGTGACCCATATCCAGTAGGTTATCCTAGTAGGTTTTTCCATCTTTAATTATATGATCCAATACATAGCGAGTTCTTTTAGTATGGTTTGTAGTATTCCTGTGAGCATGATCCATTACCCAGTGGTTGGGTCAAATGTAGTTTGTGGAATATCCAAGTGTATAATACCCTGCATTTTAGTTGGATCCGGATTTGGGTTTATGGTATCTAACAATATTCCTAGAAATGTTCCCACATTTTTTTAGTTTCGATTAAGGGTCATTAGGTTTTTTGGAATTCCCCATCAGTCTTGGTTATGATCCACTATTTGAATGATATGATCTATATAGTTTCTGGTTGGGTTTATGGTGTCCCCAAGTGGTCATCGATGTGATTATCAATCTTCCAGATGATATCTTTAGTGCGTACAGTATTGTTCTAGGTGTCTCACATCCAGGGTTTTTTAGACATCAAATATGAGTATCGAGGTCCACAGAGTGGAAGTTTTCCTTTTATCAGGGCATAATCTAACAAGCTTGTTCTATTGAATGTATTCTATCTAGGATGTCGGAGATGATCAATTAGTTTATGGATACATGATGGACTGTTAGCTCTTAGATGTGTCCAATCAGGGATGTTAGTTATTTTAATGATGAGTTATATTCCCATTTTAGTACCATCTTGGGTGGTAGGAAATATTTATTGAGTTATCCTATATGAGAATGACCTTTGAACCTTTCGTAGAATATTTTGATTGGAAGTGAGGTAGGGACATAAAGATACTTCGAGTTTAAGATGAGTATATCATGGTTATTATGGTATTCCATGAAATAATGAAACATATCTCATTTGAAATTCAATTTATAGATGGTCAAAGTAATCATATATTTATGAGGAGTGTTCAAGATGGAGTATGTTTTTCTCTCTTTCTTGGGTTCCATCTTGCTTGGGTCAAGTGGATTGTTACCATTCAGTTGCACACTATTATTTTGGGTTTTTGGTTATCCTAAAAATTATTTAAATACTATCCCCTAAATGGGGATTTCTATCATATTTCATGTATTATTCAGATAACATGCCTTTTTATAGAGGCCAAGGAGGACCCAGAGCAGGCTGATCATATTTCATGTATTATTCAGATAACATGCCTTTCTATCATATTTCTGCTTTATGATCATTACTAATACCACTCAAAGCATTATAGTATAAGTGAATAATCAATATGCATGCATCAAAAACCATAATAGTGTATTAATGAATTGATAAATACATTAATATATTTAATTTTATGTGTTACTTGATGACTTTTTATCTCTTTCATGCTACTAGATTTACAACAATTTAGCCTCTTCTACTTCTGATTGGTGCTCTTATAACTAATCCTCTGTGCATACAGAGGTGTGTGAATTTCATGAAATGGTCCAATACCTAGTGGTCATTAATGTATTAATAGGATAAAAACTAACCATACCATGGTTCTCCTTACACAATAACATTCATTAATGACCATTAGGGACAAAATTGTCACATTACTTCTCATCATGTGAAACTAAATAATGATTTTCACATTAGAAAGTAGATTAATATGTAAAAAATAATTTTCATAATTTAAAGGAATATAATAAATCCTACAATATATTAATATTGATAAAGCTAATTTGACTTCCATATCTTTCAATATATTCATGAGAAATTTTTTTTTCTTCAGCTACACTCCCTTCAATGTTCAATACTACTCACTACAATAGTCATTGAATATAAAAAATTAGTAATAATTTTTTTTGTTATTAATTGAAACAGAAAATAATTATTTATCCAAACCATGATATTTATTATATCTAGAATCCTAATAATGTAATCATTATAAGTTTTAATTCAAAAATACATGGTTTCTCTCATGTTTCAACACGATCAATCATCTAAAAGTTTGAAAATTAATTATACCACTCTTATCGTCATTAAGTACGAAAAATCTTATAAAAGGAAACTATTTTATTAGGAATATAAGTGCAAATATAAATCATAATTATTTTCAATAAAAATCATCAAATAAAAATAATTCCTAAAATAGATCACTCTTCGAATATGATATAATAACATGTTACATTGTTACTCGACAATAATTGAGACACAATATACTTTATAAATCAGAAAAAAATATAACATCCTAGGAATTATATAAATCATTATTATATTCGATCTATGGCTCTCTTAGTTATAGTATTCATGAATCCCTCACAACAACACCATCGGGAAAATAATAATGAATCAACTATAGAAATATTGATTCATATAAGAATAATAAAAAATTATAATTTCATCTTATAAATTTTCTACCCATTTTTGGTCTAATGATTTATATTTAATTTCAACATTAATGTATATATATTAGACTAGTTTCTCATAATAATACCTCATTGACTAGTAAAATATTGTTCTTATCTCACCAAAATACATTGATGAAAAATCCAGACACTCTTAGGATAAAATTTCCTCCAAAATGGAACATTCAATGCCATTATTATTACATGAATAATATTTCATTATGATAATATTATATTTAATTGGATACATAAAAATAAAATCCATAATGATCCCAAGAATGAATTTGTAGATAGGGAGGATAGTTATATGAATCAAGTAGGTGACAAAGTTTGGGGGAAAATATTTATCCAACTTACGTTGACATAATGGTTCAAATTGATAAATATATTCATGAAATGCATTTTAAAAATTTTAGAATAATGATATCTGTTACAGTGAAACAATTTAATCATCAAAATTTTAGAATATTTAATTTAAAATTCTTGATTTAATAGATGAAATCTTATTGAAGGATACGATAGTCATAAGTTTTGTATGATTTTTGTTTAGTTTAACATCCATTAACAAATAATGATATATTTCTTAAATAACTAGTTAAAACCCATAAAATCTAATGTAATTCCACAAATTATTTTTTCTATGATATTTTATAACATAATAAATACAGGGAAAATTATATTTATTGTGGTCAATGAATAGAAGTTATTGTTAATGTGAGATACATAGTTCATTATGTAATGGAAAGATCATAAATCACAACTGGTATTCCCCATAAAATTTATATGTAATATAATAAACATATAATATATATTTTTTCCATTTTCATTATATCAAATCAATTAATATTTGTTTACTAATGAGGAAAATAAATAAAGATGATTTTATTCCACCAATAATAATTTGATTAAGTAGAAACACTAATAATCTTCATAGATTTCATCCCAACATTACTAAACTAAAATATCACATCATGTAATTCCTTATGTAAGTGGTTTACAGATATATTATAATGTGGTTTCTCAGTATAAATGGTAATGTAGAACAATTAATGTATTTTCCACTATAAATGATTCATTTTAAAAAACATTCAACAACCGATAAAATAGAAAATGTTATTCAATTTATTTGTTTTTCAAAATTCATTATTTATAAAAATATGGAAAATAAATTATACCCTTTATACTCTAACCAAAAGTCATTAAATAAGGTGGAAAATCATTTATCATCAACTTAATAGTATAGTTTATATGAATTTTTTTATAATCATCATATGTGTTAACACTATCTTTAGAAATAATATTTTATTACTTTTATTAAATATTTCATGTACACATCCATATCATTTATTGGATCGAAATATCCATATATATATTTTTCAATGTAAATTCTTTTTCAAACAGATTTATAGAGGGGTGTTATAAATGTTAATGAAAAATGGATGTTTAATGTGTTGATTGATAATTCGAACAAAAAAATTAAAATTCTCATATGATAGATCTAAATCAATATTACACACTTCAACATAAAAAACATTATATCATGCATCATAATATTTCTATGAAAATCCATTCGGATCATAAAATAATTCATCAATATCTATATTTATTCTAGAATCATTGCATGATAATTTGTTTTTAAAATTTCATTATTCATGAAATTATTTTGAAGCATATTAATAATGTATTGTGGAACATTAATTTCTATGGAAATGAGATGGATTTACATAGACATTGGGATTCCATCGATATATTCCACCTTGTATTCACTCATTTATCTATATTGTTTCCTTAAAAAATAATAAGCACTTATTCGAGAAGGTATGAATTTTATTAGTAGAAAATGAGAGTTGATTTGTTATCATTAATTTCATGTATTGTTTTTCATTAATATTTGAATCAATATGATGTAATTCATTAAAAAATATGAATATACACATTCAGAGTTTTAGAGGTTCCATACATTTTTCCCATGATATAATCCTGTTTTAAATTCTATCTTTTTTATTTTTACACAATTTTTATATACAAGATTCCCTGAATAATCCATCAATTTTATCACCATTTCAGCATCATATTTAATATAATTTGTTTAATATCCACTTTTAATATTTAATTCTATCATCTTAATACATTTATCATTGTGATGATTAATAAATAGAAACTCATCAAATATAAAAGTCTCTAGTACACTAATTTCATTTGGATTGTTAACTGTATCATATTTATTTTTTACACTATTGTGATAAAAAAACATAATATTTAGATTGAAAACCAAAATTTTTGATATATTAATTCATTGCTTCTCAATTTAATCACAGTTATCCAATGAAATCATATCATGTGAAGTGAATAATACCACCAATAAAAGAATATCAAAATATAAAATCTAAAGATAATTATATATAATTGTGAAACATAGTTTCAAAATGATCACAAATATATATAATAATTTTATATCTTTCTATATAAATATTCATGTTATCATTCAAAAAAATATATTATAATTATAAAATTCAAAACATCAAGGAACCTCTAGTTTTTATGTATTATTGTTAGTATTAAATGTGTAAAATAATTTATATTTATATCTTTTATCTATAAAATCTAACAGAATGATATTTACTAAATACAAATGATTAAAGTTATATTATTAATATTATATATTTATATAAGGTCATAAATATAATAGTTTATTTCAAAAGTATTAAAAATTATGAAATAAATTATTTTATTCAAATTTATTATAAATTTTTCACATTATAGATGTTAGAACAAGTTTTAGATAAATTATAAGGATTTAATGCATATATTTCTTATTTTCACCATGTTTAATATAATTCCATATAATTGAATCAATCAAATAAATTTAAAAATTCTAATAATTAAATAATTAAATTTGCGTTTAGTAAGAGTGTTTTAAAAATTTTATTTCAAAAGAATAAAACATGAGAATCTATTCCTATGATTAAAACAATAATATCACTTCTTTGATATAACGTAAGACGAAAATAATGTTTATATAATTCAATTACTAAATATTTTTATTATAAATATTATTTTGGTATAATTATATAAAATAATTTATTTAATATAAAATATGAAGTAGAAATTAACCATTGTTATCAATGTAATAGAGAAAAAAACATCACAAAAATAGATTAAACCCAAAAAAATATAAATACAACAAATAATCGAAAAACCAAAATTATTTCAAACCATGACACACTATAAAAATCAGTACATAAGAAAACCCCCATCAAACTAAAATCAATTGTGAATGAAAACTAACAAATTCTAATAAATTTAACAATAGGAAAACCAATAGTGTTAAAATAACCAATTAAGAATCAAAATTAATTTTGAAAGAAACAGGTTTAAAGATTTTAGGATTTAAATAAACACTCCCAAAAATATTCAATAATTTTATCAAATAAACATATTAAATTAAATTATTACATAGGTAATTTTACATCCAATTTAATATTATGAAAATCAACATGAACTCATTAGAGATAATTATCACCAAAATCACCATTCAACTCCAATAATACACATATTAATGTTTTATTGACTATTCAAATTAATTGAAATATTCTATCCACTTTTATAACTAATAATAGAAATTTCAGAAATTATGTAAAGTAAAAACACTAGGTTTATCAATGTATAAAATTTTATAACCAACCAACCATCAACCCATTTTGGGAAACATAAATAAAAAACATAACCAAATATTGGTCAAGTATTTTCAACATGAATATAAATAATTATTGAAAATAAATCTGATGGAATCTAAAATAATAATTTTCACATGATTAATGAAAAAAACATAAACATACCCAAAGAATAAATTCATGTGGTTTTGTTGAAAAGATAATTTTAAAATTAGATTTTAAAAAATAAAAATAATAAATTCATTCAAATTTGATTGAAATAATCTAAAATTAACTATCAAAAAATTATTCCTTTCATAATAATATAGAATTTTAATAAATATAAATAAAATAAAGTTCTACCCATACTAACATAATTTACCAAAAAATAAAATCATTTGACAAATTTAATTTCATATAATAATTTCTTAATAATCATAAATTCAATTTTATAAACACAAATAAAATAAAAATCCAATAAATATTAAAAATATTTTCCATAAAAAAAGAAGAAAACATATTACAACTAACAAAATTTTTGAATACAATATATGTAAATTTTAAAATTATATAATAGGATTTATAATTCAAAAAATAAGAAAATCTATTCTATGTAATCCATTAATCAATTACCAAAATAATGATAACAATGGAAAATGATTTATATATCAATGAAAATCAAATGGGATCTTTGTTTTCATATAGAACATTGATAAAAAATTATACTCATTTCTAATAAGGAGGAATTCTATAATAAAATAATTAATATCACATAATAATGATATTAAAATTAGATACTGAATATAAAATGTGTAAATATGATATAAAAAACATAGTATGACTATAATCAAATTTATATTTCATTATTATAAAAAAATACTCTTAATTAACCTTGGATCTATGAATAAAGAAAAATAATGTATGTTAAGGTTCTTATCTCTCTTATAATTCCATGAAAAAAATAAAACCGATTCCCAACTATAGAGATGATATATTCAGAACAAAAAAAGTTTATGTTTATGTAAATTAAAATGAATAAAGAGAATAATGGGGTAGTTATTCCGTGTGTAGATAAAGGGAGATTGATGGTAGGTCATTTATTGAGAGGAAGTGAGTTTTAGGTTTTGGGGCTCTGTGATGGAATTTTTACGGAGAATTTATACGAGGGTTTTAAAAAAAATTGGGATAGTGTTCAAGTATACCATTGTCCTTTTAAAACCGTTGGAATAACTATTTCTACACAAATTGTTTGTGTAAACCATTTGTATAAAATACCCTATACAAAAGGATTAGATAAACCATTGGTATAAGTGTCTGGATTTATTCTTGATTTTTAGTTTTGGCCCTGGTATTGGTAGAATTACAACCATGGTTACTATTTTAAAGTATATTGTGGATAATGTTAAATATTATTACTATATATTGAGGTTGGATGAAATAATAACAAGTTTTTTAATCTATAACATATTTTTTAATTCCATAACCTATGATAATTATTTTTATGTTGGGTGTATTATTGATTCCTCTATTTTATTGTTTCTTTGTTTTATTTACTTCCAACTATTCCCCTTGTCCAATTTGATGTTGTTTCATAGGGGGACAACATGATAAACCTATGTATCATTATAAGGTAAATATACACTCAGGAACATCATTGTTCAAAGTAGGTATAGTGATTTTTTTGGAGATCATTTAAATCAGATGAATGTGATGATTACATAATCTTTATGTTGTTACTGCCTTGAAATTTAATGAATACACATTTATATTCATGATATTCATTACGAATCCATTAATGATGGATAATTAAATTGAAAACAAACCCTTCATTAGAACCTCGATGCATGTTAATAGATCACAAAATGGGATTTGTTATGGAATGCGAACCTATTCTTTATAATAGAGTGAAATAGATGATTATAGATAGATACATGATGAATTGGAACGTCAGAAAAAAAATTAATGTTTTATGTCAATAATTTTATTATTATGGGATGTATTTTATATGATCTACCTATGGGGTGATCCAAATTTCTAATTTTTTATTGTGTGACATTTCAATTGTATTATATTTTGATCTAGAAAGTGATATATTTCACTTTTGTTGGATGATTTTTTGTAAATTTTTTGTTATTACATTTTGGAGATGATAAATTACTTTCGGTTCCACTATTATTTATTTTTATCTAGTCAACAGGTAATAGTTTTCCTAGGTTATATGTAGAACCACACAACTATTAGATAGAATCAAATCTTTTGGGAATATTTTTTGAGTTTTTGTCGCTCCTCCATGTTTGTTAACATATGGATAAACTAGGATGGGACAATACAACTTGATATTTGAGACTTTATTAGGTTTATATTACTATATAGGGAATTTTAATATGAGATGTACTATCAATTTTTTATGGAACCTATTCTTATTCATATTTGACCAACATATGGGGAAAACAACATTACTTAGGATGGTATTTTTTTATGGATTTTAGATATTATAATTTTTTGAATTCAAAATATGTAGTGGTTGATTGATAGTTATGGTTTTATTATTTCCTTATTATGTAACAGTAGAAATTATACATGCATCATATTCAGCACATATGGTTCAGATGAAATTCATATTTATGTATGTGGTTGATAATTTCATTTTGATATAGGGTTTTTTATTTAATTAATCAATAAGAAATTAAATAGTGATTTCTTATATATGTTTTTCATATCACTCTACCTGACAAAATTATTTTTATTGTATCTATACTTAGATATATGATTACAATTTTATGGATAAATATGTTTTAATACAGAGATAATTAGTGGGTATGTTGGGCAGGGTTTTTTAGATCAGAACCTTGTATCATTGGGTGTGTGTATAGAGTATAGTACACCGCAGTGCATATTACTTCCTATAAAAAATCAATATCATAAAATATAAATGGGGAATAATAATCCTTTTATTTTTAATTTTACAGATATTCCACCATAAGGTCCTCCATTTTAGCTCTAAGAGGGTAGTAATGAGAATTCCCCACAAGCAGTGGTGTAGGTGCCTCCTATTGAGAATATTGTGAGATTATTCTTTGTGTTTTGGAATTTAAAGATCATGATGCTCCCTAGGCCAAGTATCCTATATTGATATGATACAATATTTATATATAAATAATCCACATGACATCATCAGTGAGGGTGGACCATAGGCCGACTAGTTATCTATATAGTTCTTTGAAGATAATTTTTTCTTAGATTGAAATAGCCCTTGGGAGTAGGGTGGTGTTTTCAATGTATATTTAATGAGGTCCAGTTAAATACTATTTTGGACGTTTTTTTTAAAGAAGGTTATAATTAGGGGTTATCTAGGAATTATATATATCTTTTTTATTATATGATATTTTCTAAACACATTTAGCAATTATGGGGTTTGAGATATTATGCATATCACCTAGTTGGAGATTCCAGTCAAGAATTATGTTATTCATTTTATAGAGCATTCTTATTATTCCCCAATTTAAAATATATATGAATCTCTATAGGTCAAGCTATTTGACGATTTTTTAGGTTTGAATTCGGGATTAGGTTAGCATCTTCTACTAAATCGATTTTTCAATAGTTTTGAATCTTGCCATCATAGGTCAGTGGAACCTAATAGAAGAAAATTTTGAAATGTTGTTTGATTCATAAATTTGAACTAATAGTGGGTACTGAGTAAATAATAATTATATGTATGATGGTTCTCACCAAGTTAGTGATAATCTTTGTATCGAAGGTGATGATTCATTTCATTAACCTCGGCAATGAGTTCTACTTTAGTGTTACTACTACAGTTTCCTTGGTCAAGGGTGTTCTCAATATCATTGATATATGTAATTTATTTGTTATATGTGTATATGGGGAACCCCAATTAATTTTTTAATATTGACTTATAGTTAGTTAGTAGTAGTGGTTCAGGTTAAATTTAGTTCTCTAGTATTGATTCATGATACTTTCAATAATTTGGTAGTTAGGGTCACTCGAGGTGTTTAGGGTGAGTATATGTTTATGGTTCTTAAAATAAGTTTATGAAATAAGATTTAACCCTTTATAGTAGTCATGGTTAATGGTTCTACAGAATGGACTCATCCTTACGCATATTTTATGATGTCCAGTTAATTCACTCTTACTATAGAGAGGGTCCATTGACTATTTGCGGTAAAATTTTTGTAATCTCCTCTATAGAATTTTTTGATTCAATATGATTATATCATAATTATATTTTTCTACTCACTTGATTTGTTACATGTGTTTGATTATGATGTATATATATGGGATAATTACAATTGATATACCCTTGGGGTGTAATATGAGGGTATACCGAGGTAATTATAATATTCCATTTTAATCAATAATCATTTGAGTCTTTGGGATTTATTAGTATTTGAGATTTTTAGATTCAATAAGAATCATGAGAAGTATTAATTTACTCACTATTATGTCCACATACAGTATTTTTATTGACTTCAATCATTCATTCCTATTAAGAGTGATTGTTACACCATCATCGATGAGGGATATTTATTGGATGTTTGTTCATGACCTCGGTATATGAAACTAGTAATGACTAGATACCATTTTATAACAATTTATAAAATCATTTGGGAAATTCTATGTAAGGAAATTTTTTTAAATGTTTTTGACTAGTTTCATAAATATTTTCTGAAGGACTTCTCATGGTTTTCATCTGAGTTAGAGATAAAGTTCATAATTGATCTGATTGCAGTTATGGATCCAATATCCATCTTCTTATAGCATATAACATTGAAAGAATAAATAGAGGACCTAGATATGAAATGGTTCATTCACCTCATCATATCCCTTTAGGGTGTTCATATTCTGTTCTTCATGGGGGGGGGGGTTGAAAATTTACAATTATTGTTCGATTATCATAAGTTGAATGATGTGAAGGTTATATAATGGTATCATCAACCATATATATATGACGTATTTGATCATTTTAGGGCATCCAATTGGTTCTCTTAGATTGAATTGTGATACAAATATCACCAGTTATAGGTGAGGCTGGTGGATGTTCCACATATTTATATTTTTAGAAGGTATGATCTATATGATTTTATCATGCTTATATTTTATTTAATAATTTTGTTAGAATGTTTCAGGGTCCGGATGAAGAGGGTCATATATATATTTAAATTTTCTCATTATCATTTTCTTCAACTCTATTTTGGTGTAACAAATGATATTGGAGGAATACTCCAGAAATTTGAAAATTGGATTGGGACCACCTAGAGATAATCAATTATATGTAAATCTCTCAATGTTTTATTTATTTATTAGAGAGGTTTTACTAAAAGGGAATGTGATATTAGTGGATGGTAGATCAACCAAACCTTATAAGTTAATGTATGTGGTTTATTGAGAGCAACATAACCAAATTCTTAATATTCATAGATTACTATTATTTTCATTCCACTATAGGAGTTTCTTTATGTCCTTCTATATATTGGTGGCATTGATGATAGTTCTGACCAATAATGGGGAATAATGTGTGGTATGAGTCTTTTGAGAGAGCCTTAGTTGAGATTAAAAATATGTTCATTACTACACCAATCAAGACCTTTTCTATGATTATTATTGAATATATGTTTTTTATGATGTCTCAGTCACTAGTCTTTGAGTTTTTTTGAAACAAGATGGGCCTATAATCACTTACAGATCCAAGAATCTTATTCCACATGTGAAATAATATATTATATATTATTTAAGGCACTGAAGGTGATCTATGTGATTATATTTTTGTTTCATTATAAATTGGGTGAGAGATTCAGTGTTTATACTAACCATTGGAACCATAGGTATATATAATCACTAAATTATCTCAACCATCAATAGAGAAGGGTTTCTTAGTATCCCTTGTATTAAAAAATCCATATTTTTTATAACCCTATAATGTGGAATGTCATGGCCAATGTGTTGAGTAATAACACATAGACATAACTATATCAGGAATCTAGTAATGGGTGGTAGATTATGATAATTTTCAAAAATATGATCCATGATATTCAGATGTATCAATATAATTCCTCCCCCTTGTATCTTATAATTACACTCTCAATCCTTGATAAAAAAATGATTAATTTTATAACATTGACTTATGGGTTATGGGATGATATATTTGTAGTGGAGCCACAATTAAATTATATATGGGATCAAAATGTGTTACATTATATATTTGGATGTTATATGAACCCTATGTGTATGTTTGATGGGATAATGAGTGATTAACCAAATTTGAAATGTGATATTAACCCATTATTGACAAAGAATTATCACTGCATCCAGAGATGGTATTGTAAATTTTGGATGATTCTGGACATAATGTGGTTCGTTTTCAGGTGCCTAAGTAATACTCAAGTTAATTTCGATCACCAATGAACCTTATATCATCTAATAGTACCTATTATCAAGTGGATGTGGTGGATTTTGCTGATCTGTTGCATGAAATGGTTGCTGAGGTTATACCTGATGTATTTATATGGTATCACTAATTATTGATTGGTCAGAAACATTTACATTTTTCCTACTAACCAAGGGGACCTAGTTTGTTAATGATCTTGGTAGGTTATATATTTGTGAGATAATACATATTTATGGTGTGTAGAGGGCTATTTTATCTTATCAGGATACTTGTTTTATATCTATATTATTAAAAGGATTTCCAAAGGAATTGGATAAATAGTTTCATTTGACCAAAAAATACCATCCATAGATTGAGCATACCATTCAGGTATTTTTTAGTATATACTCGAAGCTTGTTTCATTAATTTTTATAGTTATTTTGAGATTCATATATCTATAAAATTTTTCACCTAAAACCATACTTGTCCCAAATGGATATAGATAGAACATTTTTGAATCCATGAATGTAATTTTGTGATTATGAAACCTATATCATGTAGACATAGGTGTGTATTTTATTATTTTTTAGAGTATCATATAGTAGAAATTCGAGAATGTTTAGTTGACCAAAAATCTTTTTGAGACCAATAAAAAATGGAAATGATCATTTTAATATTGGTGATTCCATCCTCTATAATTTGAGATTGGTGATCTTGTCTTCCTGAAACTATTTTACAAATTATGAAAAATTAGTATTAATAGGTAAGGGAGGATGGGAACTAGTTTAATGGGGTTTTATTAGGTTCTCAATATCATCAATTTAGTTTTCTAGTTTTCAAAAAATCTTTAGAGATTTTATTCCCTGCATGATGTACTTCACATATTTCTATTTCAGATATTTCACCCCAATACTTCTCACATTATCAACATCGATGTAGCTGAGCTAGCTGTTGGGATTTCATGTGAATAGAGCCTAGTTTATATAGTCTTTCATAGTGAGATGATACCTTTTGGGAAAATGATACCATTGGTATTAATGTTTTAAAAGTATAAACATATCCAAATGAGACATGAGAGGATGTTGTGGATATGAAAGAATAATTTCTAGAGAATTTCAAAGGTGATTCTCGAAGATGCATTATACAGGTGATATGTCATATTGAAATGAGTTTCTGAAAACCAAAATATATTAATGTATTTTTTTCCATTTTTTTCCAAACCATATATATTGTTATGGTTTTTCGTTGTTAGAGGATTTTATAATGGTTGGAGGTTAATTTTAAAAAAAAAATTGGTGATAAATCGTTTTTGTGGTGATTGAAGACACCAAATACACAATGGTATTTTAATGTTTACCTAATGTTTTGGTAGAATTGTGCAATGCCCTATATAGGAAATAAACCACTTGATGATCCTATAATGGGTTCCCTATGTAGTATTGGTTACCCAATATGTGTGGACATGGAATAAGATGGGTCATAGATATTGTTTTCTAAATAACTATTTAAATTTATTAATTTTTTTAAAAAAATTAATCCCTCCATGATGGCATGTTTGACCTATGTAAAACTTCCCCTCAACATTTCCCCTATATTACATAATCCATGATTTTTTCTCCTTTATTTTGACTTGACTGGCAAGCCTTTCTAACATATAGGATAATTGTTTGTATGTATGACATTTTACTTTTATATATTATTGATATATATCATTTTTCTTCCTTATTCATGAAAATTAATTAATTTTTGAGATTAAGTTAGCTTTTTCAATTTCCCTCCAGTGTATGAACTTCATCTGATATTCATTAATGGGAAGGGTTATACTAATATTTAGAAGGTTTTTTCTATGTTTTCTGATTATTTTATATGATTTTTCATGTAATGTGTGTTATGTGGGTTATAAGTGTGTCTGATGAAGAGTCGTAACAAAAATAAATAATCGTCCTAATTACATTTAGAGTGAATTATGAATTTTTTTGGGAGTGGTTGTCAATTGATGAATCACGATTCCATGGTAAACGATGGGCATGTGACTAATTAATGTGTTATAGAAGTTTGTAAATTGGACCCAAAAGGTACTTCCATCATTATAAAATGGTGTAGTGATCATTGATAGGTTCCAAATACAGTGCACTAATGGTGGGAACATTGTTAACTTGAAGAAAAAATTATAATTTTTTATTGGATGTAATGCAAAAAATGAAAATTGTTTTGTGTGGTAATAATCCAAGAAAATGTATGGTATGTGATTTAGAATAATTGGTATGTAAATTTGTATTAGTTTCATATATAAATTTTTCAAATACAAACTATTTATACTTTTGATTTTATAATGGGTGTGTTTTAATATGATGTAATTCATCATTGATGAGTTTTTTATAATAATGGTTCTTGTTTTGTGGATGTGTATAATTCCAACCAAGAGAAACTTTGTTGGGAAGTTTGGGTGTAATAACAATCATGGTTCTTATTTTTTTGGGCTTCATGTGATTCCTACCTCGGATATTATTATGTTATTGGTTGGTTTTAAATCTAATCGTAGATATTATTAGATATGGTTTGTGTGTCATTATCACCATCAATATTCTGATGATTTAGGTTTTTTAAAATTCTATCTATGAATATTTTTGTATATTAGGTTTTTTGTAATTAATGATAACGGTAATCATGTGATTTGGGTTAGGGGAATTTCCCACCATGGTTATTCTTGGGATTATTGTTAGGTGTAATTCCAAACATAGATAATGATTATAACTACGTTGGATGTAATGAAAACCATTCTTATTAAATTATGAATTTTGGTGTAATACCAAATGGGTTGTTAAAGTTTTATAATGGGATTAATTCCAACTCAATTGAAAACATTATAAAGGTTTGGTGTAATTCTATCCCTCATATTTTTATTTATCGATGTTAGTTTTTTTCCAAATCATTTTCTTTGATTGATTTAATATTGTTTTATGGTTGGAATTCTTGATCACCCCTAGTATCCTTTTGAGATATCTTCATAATCATCCTCAAAATTGAGGGTTGTAGATTTGGTCAAATCATTGTGACTTTTTTAGAACCCAAGGATACAAAATGTATTTATAATTAATTATTTTCTTACAGTGTCACATCATGAATGCCTTTATATACATTGTATATAATTAAGGACATTGTTTTCAGTGGTCTTTATATTTTTACTCATACCATAAATGGGAAACCTTTTGTGACCGTAAAATTCATAAACAAGGACTTAGGAATGGGAAGAATATATAGGGTGTGTGGATGGGAAGAATGTATGATTGATGCGATCGATATAATTGGGTGGACACCTCGACCCATAATTTTACATTTTATATCTGTTATTTTTTTAGAAAATATATTATATTATTTATAACTATTAATATAGTTTTAAATGATTTAATTCCTAAAAATCATTCAATGTCTGCTTATTTTTATCATTTTATGATTTTTGGTGAGTTTTGAGCTTAGGTTTCAAAATTAGTTATTTCTGGAAATTTTGCTGTTTTCTGTTGCCTATGTATTTCCAGTATTACTCTTGAAAATATTATTCAATTTATGTGATTCCTTTATCGGGGTTTATATGTTCTTGGGATACAAATTATTCTTCTCTAACATGATCCAATTCGAATTCTCACCTGACTAAATAATTTGATAAATTTGAACAATTATTCTGGCCGGTAGAATATACCTTATCTGATTCAAAGTGTTATATCTTGGGATTCCAACAAAAAATTATATTATTTACAATGTTTTTAAAATCCAACTCTATGAGGATGTTCCAAAACAAATATCATGGAGAAATGATTTAATTAAGGCCTCTATGGGAGCTGCCAAAGTGGAGTTGGTTGAATAGTGTTTGGTGGATAGAATAAGTTAGCTCAATTTAGGTAGTGATAACATATTTGAAAAGGATAAAATTTATATGAAATTTCTAAGGTATGCGGACAACCCCATGAAGAAATTTTTATTATAAGGTACCTGGTACTTATTAGACCATATGGTGGTATAACCTAAGATAAACTCTTGGCTGACAGATTCTGAAGTATATTTTTTAGTTTCCTTTTTACATGTTTTCTTTTTATTAGTTTTATAATGTATTTTTATTCCACATTATTACAAATTAACATTCACATGGTGGGGTAAATATTTTGAGTGATTGGGTAAGGTTAGGTTTTATCTTTTTTAATGTTTTATTTCACTCTCCTAATTGAAGAAAAATAATATCTTTTCTGAGATGGTGGTTTCAAATTATAAAAAAGGTTTTAATACCTTGTTTGATTATGTTTGATATTTTATCATGTTATTATTATTTCATTGGTACGTATTCATAATCTCCCCCCATTAGGTTTTGGTCCATATAATATAGAATATATCAGGTTTTAGTGGTGAAATACACAGCGATCGTCAGTATGTGTGGCATGGGTATTGAATATTCTTGATTTTTTAGTATGACTGCTGGAAATAAAATATATACCAATGGTTAAAAACCGTTGGTATAGGAATAAAAACCATTGGTATAATATATACGAATAGTTTTCCAAACCATTGGTATAATATATACCAATAGTTTTCCAAACCATTGGTTAGTAAGCCATTGTGAAATGCTTATACCAACGGTTGTTCTATAACTGTTGGTATATGGCAGTTTAATCATCAGTATGCCAAAGATTTTCTTGAAACTGTTGATATATATTTATTACAACGGTTTATTAATATTTTGGATATATAGTTTACATGTAGTTTACCAACGTTTTAGAAACTGTTGGTATATATTATTACTAACGGTTCTTTAAAACTGTTGGTAAAAATATTCTGGGAATACAGTTAAAAAAAGTTCAAAACCCTTGGTACAGTGTTTTACAAATGGTTTATTCACACTTTATGTAAAAGAATTCTCAAAATACACATTTCCATTGGTTTGAAACCATTGGTATAGTATATTTCTAGAAATCAAAATAGTAGCCAACACAACAACCACTCATCCCCTCCATTGCATACACCTGCAAGCACACCTCCCAACAACACTTATTATAGAACAAAAACCCACCTGCAATAGCACATAAAAACACCACAGTCTTCCAATCATGATATATACCACAAAATAGTTTTTCCAATTTAAATATTCACATGACAATATTCCGTGTTAAATACACCATTAATAGAATTAACACATAATTTGCAAGGTAATTACATCAATTATAGATATACAACAGGTGTACCCATACAAAAAGTATACCATTAAAACACGTATACACATACACCATTAACACATAATTCATAATTTAAACAAATACATAAATAATTACATTCATAATTCCAGGGTTGGGGGTTGTTCAGGGGTTTGGGGTGGCTGTCCAAGGGGGTATGGGATGTCTGGGGGGTGGGGGTGTCCTGGGGGATGTGGTGTCCAAGAGGTTAGGGGTGTCCAAGGGGGTTGTCCACAGGGGTTTCCAGGGGTGGGGTTTCCAGGGGTGGGGTGGTGTTCTGGGGGGTTGGCGGAATATCCAAGGGGGGTGGGGTGGTGTCTAAGGGGGTTGGGGTTGTCCAAGGTTGGTGGGTTTGGCTGTCAATGGGATTTGGTTTGTCCAAGGGGGTGGGGGTGTCCAGGTGGTGGGGTGGGGTCTAGGAGGTGTGGGGGCCATCTTGGGGGTTGGGGGTGTCCAGTGGGTGGGGGCTATCCCAGGCTGGGGTTGGGGGTGTCTAGGGGGGTGGGGTGGTGTCCAGGGTGTTGTGGGGGGGGGGGGCTTTCCAGGGGTGGGGGTGTCCAGGGGTGTGTGTGTGTGGGGGGGGGGGGTGTCCAGGTGTGGAGTGGTGTCTAGGGTGTGGGGTCGGTCTATGGGGTTGGGGGCTATCCAAGGGGGCTTGGTGGGTGTCCAGGGCTTGGGGCTGTCCAAGGGTGTTGGGTGGTGTCCAGAGGGGGTGGTGGTGGCTGTCCATGGGGGTGGGGTGTTCAGGGGGATGGGGGCTGGGGGTGTCCAGGTGGTGGGGGTGTCTATGAAGGGTGGGGTTCGTCCCGGGGGTTGGGGGCTGTCTTGGTGGTAGGGGGATCTTCATGGGATCAGGGGTGTCTAGGGGGGTAGTGGAGGTCTAGGGGGATGAAGGGGCTATCCCAGGGGGTGTGGTGGTGTCTGGGGGGGGGGGGGGCCTTCCAATGGGGTGGGGGTATCTAGGGGGTGGGGGTGTCCAGGTGGTGGGGTGGTGTGTAGGAGCGGTGGGGGGGGGGGGGGCTATAATGGTTTTAATGGAAGGAATTTTATGGATTTTAATATCATTAGTATTTTTAAAATGGGGTTTGAATAGTGTTTATTTAAATAGTATGTGTTTCTTTTGGAATAAATGAATGCTTTTGATGTGTATCGTTAGAATTCATATTTGATTATTAGGAAACGGATTTCATTTTTATTGTGGAACAAAAATACTATATGATTTTTGAAATGGAACCTTAAAAGAGATTTTTATAAACCATTGAAGAGTTTTAAATATAAATAAGACTCAATTATGTGTTATTGAAATGGTTTTATGAATAAATATCTACGATATATCTTTATGGGATTTTTGATTTTGTGTCTCTTGTAATAGAACATCAGATTATTTTACTAATGTTTTTTTTATATTTCATTAGAATATTACCACTTTAAATGAATAAAAAAGTTCATAAGGTGAAATCTCAGGTAGACATTCTTATATCTTGGTCTCTCCTCAAACTCTTGTGGAATTGGAACAACCATGTTCTTCTCGGATCATTTATTATGCATGTGAGTTTCTAAAATACTGTCCACTATTTTTTATTAGTGATCAAGGATCCCAGGAGGCAACCAAGTGGGTATCTATGAGTAATGGGATATTCGAGTTGTTAGAAACCCAATAAAACACGGGGGCGAGGGGCTGTCCAGGGGGTGGGGGGCTACCCACGGGGGTGGGGGTTATCCATGGGGGTAGGGGTTGTCTAGGGGGTGTACAGTGCTGTCCACAGGGGTGGGGGCTATCTAGGGGGGGTCATGTTGTCTACGGGTGTCCAGAGGTGTGGGAGGGGATGTCTAGGGGGGTACGATGTGTCCAGTGGCGTGGGTGGGTTTTCTACAGGGGTGGCAGGGCTGTCCAGGGGGTGGGCGGGCTGTCCACAGGGGGTAAAGGTGTCCAGGGGGTGGGTGGGATATCCACAGGGGGGGCTCTCCACGGGGGGAGGGGAGTCCAAGTGGGTGGGAGGGCTATCCAGGGGGGGTTGGCGGGCAGTCCACAGGGGAGGGGGCTATCTAGGGGGGATGTGGGCTGTTAAGGGTGTGCGGGCTGTCCATGGGTGTGGCAGCTGTCCACGGAGGGTGGGGGGCTATCCACGGGGGTTGCGGTGTCAAGGGGGTGGGTGGGCTTTCCACGGGTGTGGCAGGGCTTTCCAAGGGCGTACAGAGTGTCCAGGGGGTGGGAGGGAGATCCACAGGGGTGGCAGGGCTGTCCAGGGGAGTGGGTGGGCTATCCACGGGGTGGAAAAGTTGTCCAGGGGGTGGGGGTGTCTAGTGGGGTGGGTGGGCTGTCCACGGGGGGTCAGGGTGTCGAGGGGGGTGGGGAGGGTATCCATAGGGGTTGTGGACTGTCCATGGGGAGAGGGGGCGGGAAGGCTGTCCACGGGGGTGGGGGATATCCAGGGGTTGGGGGGCTGTGCACAGGGGTGGGGGATGTCCACTAGGGTTGGGGTGTCCAGGGGGGTGGGTGGGGCTATCCACGGGGGTGGGGGTGGGGGGGCTGTCCAAGGGGCAGGGAGTCCAAGGGGTGTGTGGGGTTGTCCTGGGGTGTACGGGGTCTCAAGTGGGGTGGGTGGGATGTCCACGGGGGTTGGAGTGTCTCTCCAAGGGGGGTGGGGTGGTGTCAAGGGGGTTGTCCATGGTGGTGGGGGTGACGAGGGGTAGGGGGTGTCTAGGTGGTGGGGTTGTGTCTTAGAGGGGTGGGGGTAGTAATGGTTTTAATGCAATTAATTTCATGTATTTTATGATCATTTTTATTTTTAAAAAGGTTTGGGTTTAATTTTTATTGTGGATAAAAAATGATATATGATTTTTGAAATAGAACCTTAAAATGGATTTTTATAAACCAGGGGGTGGGAGGGGCTGTCCAAGGGGGTTTGGGAGAGCTGTCCAGGTTGGTCCGGGGTGTCCAGGGGGTGGGCGGGGCTGTCCAGGGGGTACAGGGTTTCCAGGGGTGGACAGGCTGTCCAATGGTGTGGAAGGGTTGTCCAGGGGTGTAGGGGTGTCCTGGGGTTGGGCGGGCTATCCAAGGGGTTGGAGGGGCTATCCTCAGGGGTGGGGGAGGGGTTTCCATAGGGGTAGGGGTGTTCAGGGGGTGTGTGGGGCTGTCCAGGGGGAAGTGGGTCTATCCAGGGGGGTCTGGGGTTTCCAGGGGATGGGCGAGGCTGTTCAGGGGGTATGGGGTGTCCAGTGGGTTGGACAGGCTGTCCACAGGGGTGTGCCAGGTGGGTAGGGGTTGTCCAAGGGGGTGTGCGGGCTATCCATGGTTGTGGGTGGGCTGTCCATGGGGGTGGGTTGGGGGGGGTGGGGGCGTCCAGGGGAGTGTGGGGCTATCCAAAGGAGGAGGGGATGTCCAGTGGTGGACAGGCTGTCCATTGGGGTGGCGGGGATATCCAAGGGGTACAGGGTGTCCGGGTTGGTGGCGGGCTGTCGACGTGGGTAGGGTCTCTCCAGGGGAGAGTTGAATCAATCACAAAAAATAAACAAGTCATGTTTTATTATTTATAGTAAAAATAATAATTATAATTTTACCTACCTAATCACAACTAAATTCAGGAACACAAAATTAATAACCATCAACGGTCACTAAAATCTTAAAAAACATAATGGATGAATCCGTCCCTCATCACCATCATCACCGGACTCACCCACATCCTCATCGTCATCCCCATAATCCTCTACACCCTCCTCAATGCCAACTTCCTCTCCCTCGTACTCAACCTCAACCTCCTCATCGCCATCCTCCTCTGCCTCACCCTCCACCTTGCCCTCGTACTCAGCCTTGGGCTCCTCATTTCCCCCCTCCTCCTTAGCTTCGGCCTCCTCCTCTCTATTGTCTTGACCACCACTATAAATTCCACTTTTTTCACCATATATAGTAAACATTGATGACATATATTCATCACAAGTTGTGCTGGCCTCTGGTGGAATTGTCGAACGTAAAATTTCCATATGTTTCATAAATGCAGTTTTTTCCCTAGAAGATTGTTCTTCCAACTCCGTGGCCCTTTTTCAGCCTGTTCTGAATGTTCCTTAACCTGCTAGAACATAGTTTCACTACAACTCATACATGAGGAGGTCCAATACCTCATCAGAATTATACTCTTCCAAGGTCGGTAGCGTACTCTACCATTGTGCTCATCTCCCAAACCCTGATGTATGTGATCTTTTGGACCAAAATTTTCAGGTTCTTGGGCATCACAGGCCTCTATAGAATCCTATTACAAATATAAATTGACTATTAAGTTCTAAAACAAAGACACAAATTTTAAATCTACAACATAAAAATTAAAATCTGTTGCTGAGAAGGTTCATTAACCGCACTTCCATCTTTATTTCTTCTACTCATGAAAAATAGTTTTCCTCGAGGTACACGTCCTTATATATTCAATTTATTCCTGTACAATGACATTAAATGTAGGAAACCATAATTTCAAATTGGATACCAAAAATTAATCACATAACTAAAATTATATAAAAACTTTAACAATCAAATAAATTATAGAGGTAGTAATAGAATGTGAAATACGTAAAGAATAATTATAAACTGTCATACCTGCTACCTGTCACGATCTGGCATTGCAGTATGTCCCAATGTGTGGCCATATTTTTTAGCATCAATATTTTTCTTATTTATTTCCGATGAATCGTAAATAAAATTTAATAATTAGTATTAACGAAAAACATGAAAATTTTCATTTAAATACCTCTAATGTGATTAATACCTTAAATTGTCTAGTCTTCCAATGAGTAATCATTTTTCAATAAGGTTATAATGGAAAATCATCCATGATAAGGACCACCTATAACTTTGTTCCCACTCTAGAACACCATCCAATGTACAACCCATGCATATATGCAATCCAAATCTCGCCTAAATCCTTTAAAAGTGCTGGCCATGCACCCTCACCATCATGGAAATTAAACCATACCTAAAAAAATTATTCATTCATATAAATAAAAAAATATATTACATAAAATACTATAGATTTTTTACCCATATCTCTACCAATGCATTATTCTTGACTTTATTTGGTAGTTGTCTCCCTGAGAGCGTGCTGACGAGAATGATGTCAGAGTATTTGGCCCGTGTCACCCAAAAACTCTGACATTATTACCTTGTTTTTTCAATCATTAGACTATATTCATTGAATTCCACCATCAACTACATTTGGTAGTTCTACAGCACACGCATGCGTGTACGCCCCCACCCCCTCCTATCAGAAGATATATCTGTTATGAATGGAAAAAAAATATTTTATCAATAAATGTTATAATGAAATTAAATAATGGTATAATTTTTTTTTGGGTAGTATAGGTATACCTACGGTAGTCTGATCAATGGGCACTGCTGGATCCACATAAACTTAAGGAACACCCTATACAGATGGAGTGGGTCCCAATGTATGCTCCATAGTGATTGAATCTAGTGTAGCAGGATTAGAAGAAGATGGAATATAAAATCCCAGAGGGATGGAATTATAATTAAAAGTAGATATCTAGGATGGTTGGCCAAACACTAAATAGGGAGTGGGAATCATCATTAGATATGGTACAGACAAGCGAGGAGGCTCAGATGTAAAGGGTGGTGAAAACATGGATGGCCTAAATACCCCATGTGACCCTAACAACACACCGAGATCAGAATGTGGGATGGGTGGTATGTCAGTGGCAGGGGCGGGTTCTAATCGGGTAAGCCGACTAGATCATCAAACTCTCACACCCCTCTACCCCTCGAACGAACACCCAGAGTACTGGGACCAATACTAGGCAGCTCATCAATTAACTGTTGCCTAATATACAAATCTGGAATAAATGATTAAATAAATTAATCACATGGAATTATATATTATTTAAATATATATATTTGAAATAAAATACTCACTATAGGAACTAGTGCGGGAATTCCCATCTCATTCATGCGGTAATTATTATCCACAATTTGTTTTCATCACCTATATTCAATTGGTTTCATTTCCTTCATTTTAAAAAAATAGGGAAGTATGTAGAAAAGGATAACATAGGTGTTACCCAAAAAACAAAATAAAGGATTAGGAAAAGGGGGATTCAAGGACAATTTAACTATGCATTGTTTTAGGTGAGATTGAACTAATATATAATGTAGTAATGAAATTTAATTTTTAGTAGGATGGTTATTTAATATGTGTCATAACTCTATTAAAATCTTGGAAATTGATTCTATAGGATTCCTAAGGTGTATTGAAGTTATCAAAATTAAGGAAAAATTTAATTTCTATAACCCAGGTTGATAATGTAGGTTTCAATACATGTTTTGTAGAAGAATACAGACCATCAAGTTCATTACCTGGTAAATTTTTAAAGATAGGTCTTCGAGTTTTAAAAATTTTATACAAATCAATGTTAATGTATTGAAAAGTTTACCAAGATAGAAATGTTGGGTTTGTAGGTTTGAATACAGTTCAATTCCAAATTATAAAATGAAATTAAAATAAAATTTCAACCAATAAAAATTGAAAGTTTACATAGCCAGTTTGGTCAGATACAACATATTTTTAATCAATATTAAATCAATTTGAATAGTACCAATGTTAACAACCCAATCCTTGGTAAACCGAAATAATTGATAACATGAATGGATGATTTTATATATTTCCCTCCACAACATTAGGTTCACATTCAACTCTGAAAATTAAGCTATCAGAGTCATCAAAAGTAATAAATGGATTGTTTCCAATCGAAGTTGGGATGGTGTCAATTCCAACATCATCATCATTGAAAATATGTATTTGGAATAAATCAATAATGACACCCAATTCAGGTCGAAGAAGGACTTCGACATAAAAAACTTGTTTCTCCATTGATGCCAATAAAAATGGTTCATCGGTAGCAAGAGCGTGAGTCATATCAATTACTCAAAATCAACAATCATTAATAAATGTTCTCTTCCTCATCATTGAATCAAACCACTGGAATTTCATCATCCTGACTTGTCCATGGGATTAATAATCCTATATTATTTGTTTTTTAATGACTCCATAATTACCTACATATTAAAATCATGACCTACTATCTGATTCCCTAGAAAAATAGTCTATTGTGGTAGTAACCATAACACCTTCCTGTTTTGTTCTAATGTTCTTTGCTCATTCAGTGATAATAAATAAGTATCCATTTATAAAAATTGATATACAGTCATGAACCACGTTATTAGGACCAGAAGCCAAATCTCATATTTCTTCATTGATAGAGTCAGCAGGAAAACTCAATACCCGAAAGATAAATCAATACTAAACTTAATTAATTAATATTTTAATTATTTTAAATAGTAATACTGTTACATTCAATTTTAATCAAGCATAAAACTCTTTGATATGCAATGTCTCCCTCCTTCTCAAATATAAAGAATGATTCATTCTATTTATCATCTCTTTATGCTCCCTGGAGATAAAAATTGAAATATTTTAACAGATATATATATAAGATATAAATATTCAATTTAATTACATGATGTAGTAATCAAACATTTCATATTTGAGAAAAACTATGCGATGTCCCATCTCCCGCTCTTCAAGGCATAATGTCCTCAATGTATATGATCCATGGCTTCCTCCTGTTTGAGGAAGTGATGGAAAATGGGTTCAATTTTACCATACTATTCTTCTTCGTTTCTTATTGATCTGTTCATTCATGTAGTAATATCAGAAAAATACAAAGAGCATAAATCCATACATTCTTGATCCACGTAACTGTTCACGATTGAACCTTTGGGATGATTCCTATTGCAAACATGAGAAATTATTGTGTAGATATTTATTTCAGTTGGATACATCCAACAAAAAGAAATATGTCATTCGAGAAGTATTTCAGTTGGAATATTGAATGTCAGATGCAGCATGCATGTGGAAAATGATGGAGGAAATATTTTCTCTAACTCACACAAAATTAATCGGGAATCTTCCAACATTTTTTACAATAAATACTTGGAAAACATCTTAACACAAATATCTATATTCAAATAGAACAACCGAATTATATCCACCCTTTCATTATTGGACAAAAGATGACGAATTCTAATTATGATAAACACATTCAAAAAGATGTGATAATCATGAGTCTTAAAAGAATTAAATTCAACTCTCTTTTTTTGACCAATTCAGATATGTTGCTTAAATAGCCATTTGGAACATTAAAAGTCACTAGTACCTGCAGAAATTTTTTTTCCATGTAGGTGTCATTACATAAAGAGCACATAGAACTTACCATTTATTTTCACTGTTATGTACAAGATGCAATTATGGTATGATGCCCCAATCCATCAAATCACACTGATACTGTAAATCATTGATTTTCTTTCCCTTATAATTTAGAATAATTGAAAGAAACATTTCACATATACTTTTTTCAATGTGCATTACGTCTAATAAATGACATAACAATTTGGTTTACCAATAGGGAAATCAAATAAGATACTTCTTTTATTCCAATGGTAACAGGTTTCAATTGAAAAATTCTTTCTCTTTCCAGATTTAATATGACACATTTGGTATGAAAAAATGAAATATTTCAATTCATTAATCACATCAGTTCCATACATACGCTGAGGTAGATCATTAGTCTCCATGGTATTGTCAAATCTTTTAGGATTATTTCATTAGGGATGGTACATTGGAAAGAATCATAGATTTCCTATAAAACCGATTCTATAATAATGTTTCAATCTTCTGGATCGTGTATTCTTCATAAAAGATAGTTTTCCCTTCATGCTCCAACCAGACATCATTGCATAAACAGGAAAATCATTGATCATCCACATAAGCGTAGCATGCATCTGATATATATATTTTGAACATGCATCGTATGTGTGCACACCCATATCCTAGAAGAGTTTCAACTCTTTTATTTAAGGTTCCATGTATATATCTATATCATTTTCGGGATAAGAAGGGATAAATATGAGTATACACATGAAAGGGAAAGGTTTTTTCATACACAACCATTGGGGAATATTATAAATGTGTATAAAAATAGGCCCTGTGATGTTCAATGTAAGTATCTACCCAAATGGATTAAAACCGTCAAATGAAAGTACCAACCTCACATTACGCACGTCAACTGCAAAATCAGGATATCAATCATCAAATCTCTTCCATGCATATTCATTTGCAGGGTGAACCAACTCATCATTAGTCTTCTTTCTCTCAGTATCATGACATTGCATTTATATTGATATTTTGGCAGACATAAAAATATTCTCGAGTCTGGGAATCAATGAAATGTGCCACATTACTTTCTGTGGAACATGGGATGCTGTTCCTTCAGCTTTTGGCTTCCAGCGTGATGTGCCACATTTTATACAATCATTTCATTCTGTATTTTCCTCCCATAATAAACTACAATCATTCAGGAAAGCATGTATTTTGTTATTGAAAATCCATTTTCATCATGTAACTTCCATGGCATATAGTGGTTTTATGGAATATCTACATAATCTATAAGTAAGTCCTTCGATAAGGTAAGAATGTAATTGATGGAAGTATTATAAATCCATTACATAGTTTTCCCATGAAACAATTGGATTAAAAATTTGCAGCTTTTTAGTTTTACCACATTGTCAATATACTAGAGTCGTGGCGGCATCATTCAATTTGTTCACCCTAAAAACATTGTCATTTTCATTATACACATCATGTTTTGGAATATCAAAATCTTCTTGGGTCGGAGTCCTTTATTTTTCATGATGATGCGTACACGAAAATTGTTTATATAACAAATTCTCTAATCCAGTCATCTCATTTGGATCATCAGAAATTTGAGACTTTATTTTATCCCCATTGTGATACCAAACAGAGTATTTTTCATGAAAACCATATTTTTTTTGTGGCAGATTACTTCTTCACGGCTCAACCAAGGTATTCCAACACACATGTAACAGGGGTAGTGTATGTGACCATTATCTGAAGCATTTTGAAATGAAAAATCTAAAAATATATCCATTTTTTTTAAATCGCTTGAGGTCCGATTGGTTTCATACATCCCACTTCTATCCATTCTGGGATAAAATTGTTATAATTCATTTCGTCAGAAGTAATTCAATAAGATTGAAGTTTCAGTTAAAATATATTTAAGTAAACGATAAATGTTCACTTTATATGAAACAATAACTGACACACTACTCTATATTATAATCATAATATAAAAGAAAAAATAATAATATATTCATAAGAAAATATCTTTAAAGAACTATACATGAGTTTATAAGATAATGTACACTTTTGGAGGAGAATTTTTTAGGAGTTGAGTAAATTTTAGATCGATGAATTTTTATATTTTAGTAGATAATTTGAGTGATCAATATATTTCCAAAGGGGGTGGGGGTGTCCAGGGGGTGTGGGGTGTTCGAGGGGTGGTGGGGCTATCTAGGGGCGTCAGAGGTGTTCATGGGGTGGGGGGTGGCTGTCTAGGGGGTTTGGAGTGTTCAGTTGGGCGGGCTATCCATGGGGGTTGAGGGGTTGTCCAAGGGGGTACGTGGTGTCCAGGTGGTGGGCGAGCTGCCCATAGGGGTTGCAGGGATATCCAAGGGGTTGGGGGTATACAGGGGTGGGGGAATTCTAGGGGGGCTGTCCCAGGGGGGGGGTCGGGCCATCCAGGTGGGTGAGAGGGGTTTCCATGGGCTGGGTTGGGATGTCTAGGGGGTGGGTGGGCTATCCATGGGGGTGGGTGGACTATCCATGGGGGTGGTGGGGCTGTCCCGGGGGAACATGCTATCCATGGGGTGGGAAGGCTATCCACGGGGAGTGGTCGGGCTGTCCACAGGGGTGGTGAGGCTATCCAGCGGGGTCGAGGGTGTCAGGAGGGGGGATTTCCCGGGGGTTGGGGCGTCCGTGGGGATGTGGGTGTCCCTAGGGTGGGGGGCGGGTGTCCAGGGGGTGGGTGTTCTATCCACAAGGGGGGGGGGATGTCCATGGGGGTACATGGTGTCCATGGGGTGGGCGGGATGTCCATAGGGGTGGCATAGCTATCTAGTGGGGTCGGGGGTTTCCAGGGGGTGGGGGGCCTTCTAGTGGGTGGGGGAAAGGCTGTCCGGGGGTTAAGAGGTGTCCATGGGGTGGGTGGGCTGTCCAATGGGTGGCTGGGGTGGCGAGGTTGTCTAGGGGTACGAGGTGTCCAGGGGGTGGTCGGGATGTCCACAAGGGTGGCGAGTTTTTCCAGTGGGGTAAATGGTGTCCAAAGGGTGGGGGGGGGATTTCTAGGCGTGGGGGTTTCTGAGGGGATGGGGGTGTCTGGGGTGGTTGGTGGGTATTCGGGGTGGGGGGGGGGGGGGGGGGGGCTGTCCACATGGGTGGGGGCTTTCCACGGGGGATGCGAGGTGTCCATGGGGTTAGAGGGCTGGCTACTGGGGTGGTAGGGTTGTCTAAGGGTCCGGGGGTGTCTAGAGGTGTGGGGGATTTCTAGGGGTGGGGGATTTCTAGGGTGTACGAGGTGTTCATGGAGTTGGAAAGATGTCCAGGGGGTTGGGGGGGGGGGGTACCTAGGGGAAATAGGGTGGGTGGGTGGGCTGTCCATGTGGGGGGGGGGGGGGGGTCTGTCCAGGGGGTACATGGTGTGTAGGGGGGTGGGAGGGCTATCCACAGGGGTGGTGGGGCTATCCGGGGGGGTCGGGGGGGGGGGGGGGTGTCCATGGTTTGGGGGTGGGGGCTTTCCATGTGGTGGGGGGGATTTACAGGGGGTATGAGGTGTCCAGTGGTGGTGGGGATGTCCAAGGTTATAAAGTGTGTCGTGGATGGGTGGACTATCCAGGGGGTACAAGGTGGGTGGGAAGGCTGTCCACGGGGGTTGGTGGGCTATACAAGGGGGTCCATGGTGTCCAGGGGGTGGGCAGGATTTCCACGGAGTGTGGTTGGGATGTCCACGGGGGTGAAAGGGCTTTCCACGAGGGTGGAAGGGTTGTTCAGGGGTGGGAGAGTCCAACATGGTGGGGGCTGTCGAAGGGGTGGGGGGATATCCAAGGGGGTGGGGGTGTCTACCCCCAAACTAGGGTAGTAAAATCCAATCTTTATCCAAATTTTGCATGATTTCATGCATATTATATTGTATTGAGAAGATTATTTGTGTAAACCATGAATATCATACATATAAATCACAGTACACCCAATTGTAAACAGACCACCAAATATCATACGTGCATCGGATTTTAAGAGCCAAGTTTTTAGGGGACACTACTCATAGGAGTATGAGCCTTGTTATATCATTAGCTGATATAGGGATGTACAGATGTTAAATTATTATGAGATCAATATGGGTAGTGGATAAGAACATAAGTGAGATTTTTTTGTAGAGATCCATTATTCTTGGAAGGGTAAGAGTGAGTTTTGGTACGAAACTTGAAGAAAAGTCTTAACGTGTGAATGGAACTATACAGTAGTTATATTTGATTCCTATTTTTTGTAGAGTATCGGAGTGGACAACCCACCCCCTCCTTGGAAAACCCCCCACACACCCCAACAACCCCTACCCCCCTGCACCCCCCACTCAGAATGCCCCAACCCCACCTGAACACCCCCCACCACACCAGGATCGACCACCCCTCCTCCATGGGCAACCAACACCCCTCCCCCAGTTGGATAGTTCACCCCCACCCCCTTGGACTACCCACCCCCTGTGACAGCCGATAACCCCTCCCCCACCTGGATATCCCACCCACCACCACCCCTAGATAGCCAACCCCCTCCTAGGACATCCCACACCCTCCTCCACTATAGCCCTTACACCCTGACAGCCCCCCCAAGATAGCCTAAGCCCCACCTAGATAGCCCACACCCCCACCTCCCAGTAGACTGCCTCTCCCCTCCTTGGACAACCCACACCCCCTCCACCACTTGGATATCCCCCCAACCTCTAACCCCCTCCATGGACAGCCCACACCGCCTACCCTACCCCCCCCCCCCACCTGGAAAACCCACCCCCTTCCACCCCCACCTGGACATCACCACCACTGCCACCTGGATAGCCCCCCCACCCCCACCTAGAAATCCCACCCCACCTAGACACCCGCCCCCTCCATGGACACCCCACACACACCTATCTGACCGAGACACCCCACCCTGACCCCCTAGACATCCCACACCCCTCCTCGGGAATCCCATGCCCCCTCCCCAATATCCCTATATCCCACATACCCCACCTGCATCCCCTACCCCCTTGGAGAAACCACCCCCACCTGGATAGCCCCCCACACATGGACATCCCTACCCATCCTATACCCCCTTAGGGTAATTATATTTAAAATCATTTTATTTATTAAGAAATAAAAACCATGATTCATTATCCATATCATTCCAAACAACCCATTAAATTTATCAAAACATGACAAATTCTATTTATCAATATATGAAAAACTCAATTTATAAAAAATTGGCAAATTCAATTTATAGGGATCTATGGGTCACATAAGAAATGTCATTGGGGAAATGTAAAATAAGGTACATTGTTAATTCCAATTTAAAAATTGGGTCTACTACTTAGGAGGTGCGGTGGTGTCCCAGGGTGGTTGCCTAAGGGGATGGGGTGGTGGAGGGGGTTGTCCAAGGGGGTGGAGGGAACCCAAGGGGTGGGGGTGTCAAGGGGTGGCGGTGGTGGGGGGGATGTCCAAGGGGTGGGGGGCTGTCCATGGGGGTGAGACGTGTCCAGGGAGGGTGGGGGTGGGGTTGTCCAGGGGGTGGGGGTTTCTAGGGTGTGGAGGAGGGGGCTGTCCAAAGGGTGGGGGTGTCAAAGGTGGTGGGGGTGTCAAGGGGGTGGTGGGGGAGGGGCTATCAAAAGGGTGGGGGTGTCCAAGGGGGTGGGGGTGTTTAGGGGGTGGGGGAGGGGGTTGTCCAAGGGGTGGGGGTTTCCATGGGGGGTGGGTGTGTAGGGGGTTGGGGGGATATCCAATGGGGGGTGTCCGTGGGGGTTGGGGGTGTCCAGGGGGTGGGAGGTATCCAGGGGGTGGGGGTGGGGTTGTTCACAATTCCAATCCAACACCAATCTAATGCCAAAATCCAAATCCAATTATCAACTAAACTAAACTCCACACAAAGCACCATATCACCCCAATAAACATAACTTTTACCACATTTGATGTGTAGGAAAAAAACATAAAATAAATAAAAGGGTTCAGTTCTCTTTAGAAATAACTCTAATTTAGCCAAAATCAATATAGAAAATAGAAAAAAAGGAGGAAGTACACTAAAACTAAGGAAAAAAATTTATAATTTGATGTTTAGAAATAAAAATTAATTTGATTGAAGATGGATCTACTGATGGAATGAGTTTCATGTCCGAGAAGAATTTGGGAGGAGCTCTGAATTAGGGTCTGTAATCGGGCCGATTGGGAGGTGCGATGATGGGTATTTTGGGTAAATCATTCCCAATGGTATTTAGAAACTGGTGGGAAAGATTCTCTTTATGAACAATTTAACAAAAACATTGTTATATTTTGGAGAAACAAATTATTTCCCAATAGTTTTTGAAACTCATTGGGAAATATTGTGTATATTTAACATTGCCAACAGTTTGAACAAACCATTGAAAAATGATTCCTTATTTTTCACTATAAAAATAGTTGGAAGAAACCATTGGTATATTATCGTTAGAAAAACACCAAATTCCAGTAGTGGATAAACAAGACCCGATTGAGAAATTCCTAACTCCATTGACAGTATTTTTTACATCTTTTTCTTATATTGGAAAGAGAGTAGAACAATATGAGATCTTATTATGTTTTACTCTCACCAATACCTTTTACGAAATAGGTGAGAGGAATCAATTTTGGAATCTCATTTTAATCAGCTTAGTAGAAGAGGATTGAAATAATATGAACAATGATAAAATTTCAATTTGAAAACCAACATCTACCCGATCACCAAATTCATATTACAATTTTCAATTACATGTTTTTAAATTTTATTTCAATATTTTACATAATTTCATCCTTCATTTTCTTTTCAAAATCAATCATTTGAAAATAAACCACCACTTCGTTTTCTAATTTAAATGCAATGAACTTGATTGTTGACCACTCCTCTTTAGAGAAAACCTAGGTTAACCACTTTACAATATTTTAATATAGTAAATAATTGTTTTTTCCACACCCCATGATATGTACAAGTCAAAACATGCCACCTTTTCTAGGGAGAGAGTGCCAAAATTTAATTATAAATATTTTACAATTTTCAAAAAATAAAAAAATATTTCCATGTTGTTTTCAAATTATTGTTTATTTAATTCATGGAATAATTATCGACATATTGAAGATCTAAATAATATGTCACCCATGACAATGGAAGATGGTTTTTATGTTATTGTTATATGCATGAGGTTATTTTCAAATTCAAACAATGGGGATCATGCATTCAAAGACTTCATAGATGGCCGGAGGGAGGACATGGAATCGAAAATTTTTTACGAAATGGTTTTGGAGCAGACTATGTTCTCTCAATACTTTTAGAATTTTATAATTTGAAATATATCCAAGAAATGGAGGATCTTGACTAGGTGCCTCAATTTTCTAATTCTCAACTCCTAGAGGCACTTACTACTGAAGAATAAATTGAAGCAAAAATCGCAGGGAGATAATCTTTTCATAGAATCTTTTCGTTACGATTTTATTAAATCTGAATCGTGTAGTCCCTCCCCTTATTATAAATTTTAAAATTCAGAAAAAAAATTCATTGTCTTGGTGGATGGGGAAGAAAAATATGATGCACATCATAAGGAACATATGTGGCTCCCTAATAGCGATGAACACTTATTGGAGGTATATCAAGAGGATATCCATGTGGGATTTCCTATGGAAAAAGTGATGTATGATTATTGATTTAAAAGGGAATAATTTTATATTGAATAATTATTTTTTAATTTTAGTCCAATAGAATTACACTATGATTTTTTCATTTACAATTATTTTGGCCCAACATACCTTGAGAACCCACTGGATAACGAAGTAGAGGATGTGAAAGTGGGGACTACGATAGCGGTGGAATCATTCTTTATCATAACCCCACCATTCATGATTAATCTCATTTTAATGGGGGGATTTGGAAAATTATATTCATGAAGTCCTCAACAAAAAGGAGGATTTTCAAGATTTATGGTAGATGTTCTAGTGTTTCATATTAATGAAACCTAACGTACCATCATATTGGGGATACTTAATAGAATTTCCAATCTAGAGGCAGTCAACACCCATTCCCCACATTTGGGGATTAAACCAAGATCTATACTTCTATTCTCCATCTATATCTATTTTAATTTTCTTTGAATAAATTTATTATGTAATTTTACAATTTTTGGTCATATATTTTCATGTGTGAAACACATACGAGATTAACTCAACGATGCAGTACTAATAAGTCAAGTTGTACCTATCCTTACCACTTTCTTGATTTTTGTGATTTAATTTAAAATACAACTACCAATTAAATCCACTGTAATTCATTTTGGATACTCCATGATTTATGTGTTGTGGAGGGAACCTTTCTAGTTTTGTAATTTCAATTGTTTTTATGTTTTTACAAAAAAACATTGTCTTTTTAAATTTTTGTGTGTTTCTAAACATCTGAGCTGAAATTATAACCAATATATATTTTGAAACCCATGTAATTGTGTGAAAAAATTAATCCCAGGAAACTTGTAACACCCCAAGATTTCATAGTGTGTTATTTCTTCAAAATAATTCAATAACTTGCACTACATGCAAAACCGAGTTCAATCACACCATGACTTACCAAAAAAATCCATTCAAAAGAGGTTATGAATAGTATTAACTAAATTTTAAACTTTATATAATCCTTATAATTTTAGAATCCATATTACGAGTTTCTTAGACATAATGCAAGAACAAATTCATTTTCAGTATTGCACTTTTATCAACTTTTAATTGTGAAACATTTTTAAATACAATATTTTAAACTTTTTGACTAAATGGGGACATAAAAAAATTTAAAATGAAACATCCCAAGCTTCCACGGTATGCTTTCCTTTGAATAATACAGTAGCGTGTGTTGTACGCAACTTCGAGTTCTAACACACCAAAACCAATCAAACTAACCGTTATGAATAGTAATACCTACCTTTTAAAATTTTAGAAATTTTATCTCTCAAAATGTACTTCATTTTTGGATTCGGAGTATTGAATTTAGCCTAAGGTGAAATTTTGGTACTTTTCGGATAACTTTCATATTTTGATGAATAGTGAAAATTACTAAATTTTATTTAAAAACAACTTTTTTAATCAAAATAATTAATAGTGATAAATTATGAATTTTAGTGGTTTTAAAGTATATTTAGAATATATTTTTACTATTTAATATAATGTTGCTCATTGGACATAATTTTACAATTAAACCGAATATAAACAAGTGTCAATCTTTTGATACTTATTATCTCTTAAAAACACACTTTTTGTTTTGACAAAGGGAATTAATTTTAAATTAATTTCTGCCACTTCTGTGTTTTGAATTTAGAAAAATGGATTCCATATTTGGAATCAGGATGTTCAAATTGTGTAAATAGATAACTTTTATTTTTATACATTTTGAATAATTACTGCGGTAAATATTTTATTTACCATGGTTAAGGGAAAATCCGGTAAATAAGGGTTAAAAAAATAAAATTATAATAATACTAAATTACCATAAAACGTGTCCTAGCCTTATTGGTTGATACATGTTCGACCATAGGCATCTTTGGGTCGATTTTGGGACCCCATGGTGCCACTTGTAGGTGATAGGGACACTTTATTTTAATTATGTTAAAATGAATACAAAAATGACACAAGAATATATCTTTTAGCAAAACAATTTTTACATACAGTTATATATGTTGGATTTTAGATTATAAATATTCATTAAAAAGATAAAACGATTTCCTAAATAATGATATTTTATTTATAATTTTTAGACATTATATAATTTAATTTATTTATGACACAATGATGATGAATTAATTACTATAATATTGAAAAATTATAATAATTGATATTAATAATACCCAAATAAATATAATATGAAACTTTTAATGAATTAAACTAATTTTCTAGGATAATATGATATATTAGGATTTATTTAATTGACTTTGTTCGAAGTAATCAATCTGTTATGAGTTTCACAAAAATCAACTATTGAATAGTGTCAAAATTGACATAAAAGAGTTCTTAAAAAAAATATTATATTATTAATTGATATTAAATTCCTAAAAATCTAAGGTTCGACCAATAGACTTCTATCATGATAGTTTCATCATTAATGGACCACTTGGGGGTCTCTTGGATGTATATAGTAAGTTTATTAACCATATTATATAAAAATACAATGAGACATTGTAAAAGTGAAACTAATTAACTTAGAGTTAATACTTAAAGATAAGGTTAATATAAGTACCCAGACCTATCTAAATTCTATTGGTTGAGTTGTTTATGACCCATCCCCAACATAAAATTTAAATAATCAGCTTTGGAGCTATTAGAAACCGAATATAAATTTATTATAAACTAATATTTCTAGTTTTTCCAAAGGTGCCCCTCACCCCTCTTATAAAAGGGCACTCCTCCTTCTCATTTCTTCACACCATAAAAACCTTTTGGTTTGGCAAAACTCTGCCCTAATACTCTCCCAACATCCCTAAATACAACATAGAGGCCTTTTTTTGATCCGAAAGCGATCCTATGGAGCCCTTTTGATCAAATCAAAAGGAAGAACCCGAAGAAGAGGTAATGATTTCACCACCTTTTTTCCAAGTTCCTTTCTTCTTCCACTTCTTCTTCCTTTGTTATTACCATTCTAAAATAATTACTCCAGTATCATATATATACTGTGATGTTATTATAAATATGGTACAACCATATTCAGTATTCTATCCACCCTTTGAATAACATGTCACCATACGTGCGTATGTACGACTTACCGTCTCCACGTCGTGGTGTAATTGTTATTCAATATATTATTATATGGATGGGTAAAATAATGATATGTAACTCATGAAAATAATAAATATAACATGTTAGTGATTCTGTATATATGATATAACAACCATTTATATATTATTTCAAAAGAATGATATTGTCGCTCGTGCGTACGTACGGACTACCGTCTCCACGAACGCGATGAGATTCATTCTCCATCGTATCCATTCAAGTATTATTATCATTTGATGATTTAAAAATGATGTTTGAGGACTTGATATCATTCTGGATATGAATAATATACAACCTATCCATTAAAAACATGGATTACGTAACAAAACATATAAAAGAAAACAAGTAAGTTAAAACCCGAAACAACGATAATACTAAGATATTATTATCAAATCAATATTAAAAGATCATATATGATATAATATTAATGTATATGATTCTTTTATAATTTAATAACAATTATTTCACCATTATACAGGAGGTTAACCTACCCCAACCAAGGAAAAGTACAATGTAAGGGGTTTTCATCTCACTCCTTATTCCCGTGAGATTCATTCCATATTGCCACCATCACCTTTTGTGTGGTGTATGTACTACCCATAATTATATTCCTTGTGTAATACACTCTAATTTATATGTATTTACATATTCATTGTATGATACCCCTTTCATGGGTTGTATGTTTCATAAGTTACCAAATTGGTAAGGGTTATTTCACAATCTCTTCTTTATCCGAGGTTGTTTATATGTAATAATCTACTGGGATCTCTTTATCATCCTCATCCATGTTTCTTAATAATGTATTTCAAAACATTCTTACTATTTACAAGAATATGGGTTAGAGTCATTTATACCCTTATGTGTTTCGAAAGTAATCTTTCCTTCGTTTTCCAAACAAGGCACTTTTAACCTTTTCGGCAAATTTAAGGTAAGAATGTTTATTTAACTTATACGGCGGGTGCGGCTATTTACCGCCGTTATAAAATCGTCAAAGCTTCCCTTACAAGCTTATATGAATATTTTCAAATTGAATGTATTATTTTATAATTATGTTACTTTTAAAATGATTTCAAAAAATTAGATATTTCTCTATAATAGTTTTGATTTCATCTATGTCAACATCCTTTGATGGATTTTAAGCTTATTTGAAGTTGATTTAATTTGATACAAAACATCCATATTTTATTGAAGGATTTGTGATATTTTTGACTGTGGATAAGTTATTCTTATGTCACTCATGGTTTTTTTAGAGTATTGACATTTCAGAAGTTATTTGTAATCCGAATGTTTATGTTATATTTCAACCTTTCATTCACATGAATGTGTTAGACAAGTATGTTCCGGGTTGGGGATCGGTAAAAGTAAGCCCTCCGGTCTGGTCTCTGGTTATTAGAGGAACTCCGGTTTGATCTTCGGTTATTAGAGGAACTCCGGGTTGGTGTCCGGTTATTAGAGGCACTCCGGTTTGGTGTCCGGTTATTAGAGGCACTCCGGGATGGGTTCCGATTACAGTTAGCCCCTAGGTCTTGGGACGATGCCTTGACAAAGAAATTAAAGTCCAACATTATGCATTCCGTTATTATGAAAGTGGTTATTGATATTGCATGTGATTATTTTATTAGTAGAATTTCCATGTGAATAAGTAAATGGCATTATTTAATTTTACTTTTGCCATACAATGTTGAAGTTCAAGTTTAAAAGGCTTTTGTTTTAGTAATGCATTGCCTTAAATGTTTATGCTTATTTTTGAATGTTCCGCTATATTGTTATCCTTACTGGGCATTTGAGTTCACCCCTTTTCTATGTTTTATTTTTCCCTGGATGTGAAGAAGTAAGTTATGAATGACCTGAAGGGATATTATGAGGGGATAATAGTGTGGACTATGGAGACATTATGTTGTCGTAGTAGTTTTTCACTTTATGATGTAATGTAAAACTTATGAATATATCTAGTGTTTCCAAGGCTACTAAACCAATCGGTCTTTCGAGATTTGATCTTTCTTGTGATCATGCCAATGTTATGTAATAATGCACCGACTCTGGGTAACTAGGGTCGGGGCGTTACAGTTGGTATCAGAGAAAGTTTAGTACAAACCTTGGAAGCTAGATTTAGATAAACTTGATTAGAGCACATAGATTTGAGATGAATTTTGAGGATTAGTATAGAAGAACATCCTAGAATTTTGGTATTGTAGAGATTTTGTGAGTTTTCCGAGCAATACATACCTGTCTGGATACGAGTAGGTAGAGGCGGCTCTGGAACAGATGTACCTAGGGGTAAAACCCGAAAACACCGCTTTGAGCTAGACTCGAACGAGAACTGGTGCACAACAACGGGCCTTGTTGCACTCTTGGTTACGACACTCCCAGGGGATATGCTTAGGATAACTCTCATTTTCTTTACAAATCATTATGAAGGGTTTATGAGTATATACTTCTTCAAAGGAGACATTTTTATGATTATGGATTATATCCATAAACTATTTAATTTATGTTATGTGTTTTACAAGTTTGGGATTAGGTATTGTTATTCATAAACTAATCTAATGTATTCCATTGTTTATAAATGGCGCCCAGTAGAAGGAATGAGAACTCTAGCAATGCACATGATACAAAGATAAAGAAGGATCATATATTTTATGGTCTTAAGCCAGAATTTTCAAGAGAAATAGTCTCGCATGTATTATCATCATATGAAGAAATAATATCATGTTTTGATAAGATAAGTAAAGAGTTTACTGATTCCTATGGCTTTGAAGGGAAGAAAGAGAAGAAAAGGATGGAAGAGAGAAATATGGATAAAGGGAAGAGGGAAAAGAAGAATTTTCCCATATGTGATAACTGTGGAAAGAAACACCTTGTAACTTTCCTGAAAGGAATGGGAGTTTGTTATAAGTGTGGAGGAAAAGGGCACAAAGTACGTGACTTCAAGGGTAAGAAAATGGTTTCAAATGTACAATGCTTCATTTTCAAGGAGTTTGGACACTACGCGAACCTATGTCCCAGTCATCAGACTATTTCACAAATGATGCTATTAGATAATAATCAAGTTATGATAATATCACAGATGAAGAGGAATGATTAGAGTTCTTATGTTGATTATGTCAATTGAGTGTTGTATCAACAATGTACTTGTTAAAATAATTATGGAGTATATAAGGATTGTACTACAGTACTATTTCATTAAGGACTTGAGATTGTGTGGAAAAAAGAAAAGTGACTCCGTAGCAGGATAAATTTTTGGAAAATATATGGTTGAGAGAATGATAAACCATAATATAGTTCTGATACCGAGGTAGTGACTTTGGAATAATACATGATTGTTTTGGATAAATTATATTGGATATTCCTGACTACCTTGGAACTGATTAATGATTTGTATATTCCATCATTGTTGGGGTTTAAAACATTTTTGGATTGATGAAGTATATCCAGCATTCTATATGGAATAAGGGAGCATGAATGTAATCAATAAGGAATATGGTAATTCAGGATGTTTCAGTGTATTAAAAGAATACATGATGAAGGTATTAATATGATATTACGGGGTAAAAAGGATCTACATTATGTTTACCTTCCTTATAAATGTTGGACTGTGAGTTTGGACAGATGTATTTTGGATAGTTCTAGTTTTGATTATTTTGGATTCCCATAAAAGGACAACCCGGAGGTCGGGCAGCAACCCGTCGCGTCCGGCAAGGCTGCGAGACTTGAACCCTCAACCGAAGGGCGACAAGGGTGTATCACCTACCACTGTCCCACGAGATGTCCTGGATTAAATAATTTAGTTTTTTTTAAAAGATCTGGTAGATGAATTATAAATTCATTTTTTTTGGAACCCTGCACGAATAGTATAAATAGATTTTTTTTACGTTCTATTATCTTTTAGAGTGAAATATGAGTTTGTGGTAGAAATTTATTAATGGATAAAACTCTAATTATAAAGTATGTATATCTCCTTATGATCTTAGCCAATCTCATAAATAAATTCCTCAACATTAATAAAAGGAACTTAGAACAAAAATGTTGTCCTAGATGGTACCTTAAATCATCACTAATTTATGGCTTTGGGATTGTTGGCCTTTTCATAGCCATGTTCTCTACCACTCTCCATCGGATAATTGATGGTTATATTTCTCTTCCATATCCATATTTTCCTACATGGAACCCTAGTATGTGTTATTTTTGGTAATCTTCATACATTCCACTCTTTATTTTAAATATAGGACTTATTAATTCATTTTTCGATGTGGGATTTCAACTGAGATATTTTGAAACGTCAAAAATGTGTTATCCCAATAACCTATGTTTTGTTGAACCGTTGGTATTTCAAATCATCATAGATTGATGAGTTTAAGGACCTTAATTTTATACTTGTTTGTGATTGATGACCTCCATCACTACCTATAAATATTTACGTTTTTCCTCCAATTATATGTCTCTAATTGCCACCAATGTTCTCCTAATTGAGATCACAATTTGGTGGTGACCCTTTCATTTCTCTTTTCCTCATATTAAGAGTAAATTTTAGTAACCCAATTTCCGATGTGGCTTTTCCCACAAGTATATTTTCTATTTTCAACCTTTTATTTTCAAAGAACAATTTCAAATTTCTAGGACGCAATTTATTGAAGGAGGGGAGAATGTAACACCCCAAGATTTCATAGTGTGTTATTTCTTCAAAATAATTCAATAACTTGCACTACACGCAACACCGAGTTCAATCACACCATGACTTACCAAAAAAAATCCATTAAAAAGAGGTTATGAATAGTATTAACTAAATTTTAAATTTATATAATCCTTATAATTTTATAATCCATATTATGAGTTTCTTAGACATAATGCAAGAACAGATTCATTTTCAGTATTGCACTTTTATCAACTTTTAATAGTGAAACCTTTTTAAATACAATATTTTAAACTTTTTGACTATATGGGGACATCAAAAAATTTAAAATGAAACATCCCAAGCTTCCACGGTACGATTTCCTTTGAATAATACAGTAGCGTGTGTTGTACGCAACTTCGAGTTCTAACACACCACAACCAATCAAACTAGCCGTTATGAATAGTAATACCTACCTTTTAAAATTTTATAAATTTTATCTCTCAAAATGGACTTCATTTTTGGATTCGGAGTATCGAATTTAGCTTAAGGTGAAATTTTGGTACTTTTCGGATAACTTTCATATTTTGATGAATAGTGAAAATTACTAAATTTTAATTAAAAGCAACTTTTTTAATCAAAATAATTAATAGTGATAAATTATGAATTTTAGTGGTTTTAAAGTATATTTATAATATATTTTTACTATTTAATATAATTTTTCTCATTGGACATAATTTTACAATTAAACCGAACATAAACAAGTGTCAATCATTTGATAGTTACTATCTCTTAAAAACACGCTTTTTGTTTTGACAGCGGGAATTAATTTTAAATTAATTTCTGCCACTTTTGTGCTTTGAATTTAGAAAAATGGATTCCATATTTGGAATCAGGATGTTCAAATTGTGTAAATAGGTAACTTTTATTTTTAGACATTTTGAATAATTACAGCGGTAAATATTTTATTTACCATGGTAAAGGGTAAATCCGGTAAATAAGGGTTAAAAAATAATATTATAATAATACTAAATTACCCTAAAACGTGTCCTAGCCTTATTGGTTGATACATGTTCGAACATATGCATCTTTGGGTCGATTTTGGGACCCCATGGTGCCACTTGTAGGTGATAGGGACACATTATTTTAATTAAGTTAAAATGAATACAAAAATGACACAAGCATATATCTTTTAGAAAAATAATTTTTACATACAGTTATATATGATGGATTTTAGATTATAAATATTAATTAGAAAGATAAAAAGATTTCCTACATAATGATTGTTTATTTATAATTTTTAGACATTAAATAATTTAATTTATTTATGACACAATGATGATGAATTAATTACTATAATAGTGAAAATTTAAAATAATTGATATTATAAATACCCAAATAAATATAATATGAAGCTTTTAATGAATTAAACTAATTTTCTAGGATAATATGATATAGTATTATTGATTTAATTGACTTTGTTCGAAGTAATCAATCTGTTATGAGTTTCAAAAAAATCAACTATTGAATAGTGTCAAAAATGACATAAAAGAGTTCTTAAAACAAATATTATATTATTAATTGATATTAAATTCCTAAAAATCTAAGGTTCGGCCAAGAGACTTATATAATGATAGGTTAATCATTAATAGACCACTTGGGGGTCTCTTGGATCTATATAGTAAGTTTAATAACCATATTATATAAAAATACAAAGAGACATTGTAAAAGTGAAACTACTTAACTTAGAGTTAATACTTAAAGATAAGGTTAATATAAGTACCCAAACCTGTCTAAATTCTATTGGTTGAGTTTTTTTCGACCCATACCCACCTTTTAATTTAAATAATAAACTTTGTAGCCATTAGAAACCGAATATAAATTTATTATAAACTAATATTTCTTGCTTTTCCAAAGGTGCCCCTCACCCCTCTTATAAAAGGGTACTCCTCCTTCTCATTTCTTCACACCTTCAAAACCTTTTTGTTTGGCAAAAATCTTAACAAATACTCTCCCAAATTCCCTAAATACAACCTAGAGGCCTTAGTTTGATCATAAAGCCAACCTAAGGAGCCCTTTTGATCAAATCAAAAGGAAGAACCCGAAGAAGAGGTAATGATTTCACCACCCTTTTCCAAGTTCCTTTCTTCTTCCACTTCTTCTTCCTTTGTTATTACCATTATAAAATAATAACTCCAGTATCATATATATACTGTGATGTTATTATAAATATGGTACAACCATATTCAGTATTCTATCCACCCTTTGAATAACATGTCACCATATGTGCGTACGTACGGCTTACCGTCTCCACGTCGTGGTGTAATTGTTATTCAATATATTATTATTTGGATGGGTAAATTAATGATATGTAACTCATGTAAATAATAAATATAACATTTTAATGATTCTGTATATATGATATAACAACCATTTATATATTATTTCAAAATAATGAAATTTTCACTCGTGCGTACGTACGGACTACCATCTCCACGAACGCGATGAGATTCATTCTTCATCGTATCCATTCAAGTATAATTATCATTTGATGATTTAAAAATGATGTTTAAGGACTTGATATCATTCTGTATATGAATAATATACAACCTATCCATTACAAACATGGATTACGTAACAAAACATATAAAATAAAACAAGTAAGTTAACACCCGAAAAAACGATAATACTAAGATATTATTATCAAATCAATATTAAAAGATCATATATGATATCATATTATTGTATATGATTCTTGTATAATTTAATAACAATTATTTCACGATTATACAGGAGGTTAACCTACCCCAACCAAGGAAAAGTACAAGGTAAGGGGTTTTCATCTCACTCCTTATTCCCGTGAGATTCATGCCATATTGCCACCATCACCTTTTGTGTGGTGTATGTACTGCCCATAATTATATTCTTTGTGTAATACACTATAATTTATGTGTATTTACATATTCATTGTATGATACCACTTTCATGGGTTGTATGTTTCATAAGTTACCAAATTGGTAAGGGTTATTTCACAATCTCTTCCTTATCCGAGGTTGTTTATACGTAATAATGTACTGGGATCTCTTTATCATCCACATCCATGTTTCTTAATAATGTATTTCAAAACATTTTTACTATTTACAAGAATATGGGTTAAAGTCATTTATACCCTTATGTGTTTCGAAAGGAATCTTTCCGTCGTTTTCCAAACAAGTCACTTTTAACCTTTTCGACAAATTTAAGGTAAGAATGTTTTTTTAACTTATACGGCGGATGCGGCTATTTACTGCCGTTATAAAATCGTCAAAGCTTCCCTTACAAGATTATAAGAGTATTTTAAAATTGAATGTATTATTTTATAATTATGTTACTTTTAAAATGATTTCAAAAAATGATATATTTCTCTATAATAGTTTTGATTTCATCTATGTCAAGATCCTTTGATGGCTTTTAAGCTTATTTGAAGTTGATTTATTTTGATACAAAACTTCCATATTTTATTGAAGGTTTTGTGATATTTTTGACTGTGGATAAGTTATTCTTATGTCACTCATGGATTTTGTTTAGAGTATTGACATTTCATAAGTTATTTGTAATCCGAATGTTTATGTTATATTTCAACCTTTCATTCACATGAATGTGTTAGACAAGTATGTTCCGGGTTGGAGACCGGTAAAAGTAAGCCCTCCGGTTTGGTCTCCGGTTATTAGAGGAACTCCAGTTTGGTCTCCGGTTATTAGAGGAACTCTGGGTTGGTGTCCGGTTATTAGAGGCACTTCGGGTTGGTGTCTGGTTGTTAGAGGCACTCCGGGTTGGGTTTCGGTTACAGTTAGCCCCTAGGTCTTGGGACGAGGCCTTGACAAAGAAATTAAAGTTCAGCATTATGCATTCCGACATTATGAATGTGGTTATTGATATTGCAAGTGATTATTCGATTAGTAGAATATCCATGTGAATAAGTAAATGGAATTATTTCATTTTACTTTTGCCATACTATGTTGAAGTTCAAGTTTAAAAGGCTTTTGTTTTAGTAATGCATTGCCTTAAATGTTTATGCTTATTTTTGAATGTTCCGCTATATTGTTATCCTTACTGGGCATTTGAGCTCACCCCTTTTCTATGTTTTATTTTTCCCAGGATGTGAAGAAGTAAGTTATGAATGACCTGCAGGGATATATGAGGGGATAATAGTGTGGACTATGGAGACATTATGTTGTCTTAGTAGTTTTTCACTTTAGGATGTAATGTAAAACTTATAAATATATCTAGGGTTTCCAAGGCTACTAAACCAATCGGTCTTTTGAGATTTGATCTTTCTTGTGATCATGCCAATGTTATGTAATAATGCACCGACTCTGGGTAACTAGGGTCGGGGCGTTACAAAACTGATAATAAATGAATGATGAAAATGACTTTGTTCCAAGTTCAAATCTTTTGGAATTTCTCAAAAGTACTATGATTTTTAAATCTCATGACACATCTCACTATCTTTATATTTGAAATAAATTTACTATAAGGATTCTAAACCAATGTTTTCTTATTCGTTATATTCACCTCACTTCTTGAAAGAACCAAACAATTATTGATTTAAATAGAATTTGATTTATTTCTGTCTAAACTTGTGGGTTTGAGGTAATTATGTTTTAAATAATTGAGGCATTTCATTTATTTTAAATCCTTCTTTTTGGATAATCATTTTAAAATTGGCCTCAAATGAACATTTAATCCTTTTTTCACATAGAATCTATAAATATACTATTACTTTAGCCACATTACAAGCTAATTTTCCATATCCAACCGGGTCCTTAAGTTAAATGTCATAATCCTGTTTAACTTATGTGTGGGGGAAGCTACCTTGTATTGTGGTACCTTAATTGGTGATATCTTTTGTCGAAAATAAAATGGTGAAGTGATGAATATTTTTCGGAAAAAATTAATACATTTGAAATATGTTCTATTCTCAAGATTTCAGGATAAAAGTAGTTGTGCCTATTTGGAGCTTCCAATGGAGAAAAAACGTTTTTCCTATCTAGAGCTTTCGTGGAAAATATTGTTTGAGAATTTAGGTATTTTTTTTAAATTATGAATGGTGTTCACATTCCATTATTTTTCATGATAAATTATTTTAATTTTTACTAGTTTTAGTGAGGAGGACACCATACTTGAGTGAAAATTAGAATATTTCAATTATTCTTCAAAAAGAGCGAAACCCTCCTCATTTTGCCTCATAATTTTTCAAATCAAAATCCTACCAATCAACATCCAAGGAACAATAATGAAATTTCCTCCCATTAATCATATGTCCCTGAATGATGTCGTGTGGAGATTTAAGAATTTATCAAGCCTATAGTGACCCTTTCATGAGTATTGGATGAGAAATACATTTTAAAAAATTTACATTTGTGTGATGAGAGAAAATGAAAGTGGGGTAATTTTATTTGTGTACAGGGGGAATAATTAAGTGTAAATATATTAAATGATATAAATGTAGTACTTGAAAAATATTTTTCTATGAGGTATGATATATTGTTTTTTCTTTGTGTGTAATTGTTGGATCTCAAGGATATGAGTTTTAAATTCTCTTTCAATTTGATTATGTCGTTTTCTTGTCTTGGATTCCAAGTGATAAGTGTTGAGGAATTGATAGAGATAATATTTTCATAATTATTTAAAAAAATTAAATTATTTATCCCATATAAATTAATCATAGTGAGATTAATTGAATCATTTTATTATTATTCGTAAATTTTGAGCTTAAGGGTCAAAATTGGTTAATTTTGGACATTTCGTAGTTTTCTATTGCCTATGTATTTCAAATATAACTCCTACAATTTTAAACGAATTTATTTAATTCTATTTTTGAGGGTTTATATTTTTATAGGAGACAAAATATTCTTCTATAACATGATTCAATTCTAATTCTCACATTCCCAAATAAGTTGACTACTTTGAACACATATTTGGGACGATAGTTTGAACCTTACCTCATTCAAAGAGTCATATCCCGGGAAACCGAACACCAAATGGGATGATTGTAGCTTTTTTCAAAATAAAACATGATTAGAAATTTGAAAATTAATTTTCATGGAGAAATTATTTCATTATGTCCTCTATGGATCCAGTCAAACTATTGTTGGTGGAATAGTGTTTGGAAACTAGAATAAGTCATCTCAATATAAGAGGCCATAAAATATATGAAAAGGTGAAAATTGATCTATAATTTCACTCATTAATCACATTTTATAAGAAGGTACATTGGACTGATTAGACCATATGATGGGATAACCAGAGAAAAACCTCTAGCAGACATATTTTGGAGGATATTATTTTATATTCTTCTTTATACCTAGTGTATTTCTTTTAGTTTGGTGATGTATTCTTCTTCCCCATTATTCTAAATTAATCTTAACATGGTGGGGTAAATATTTTGAGTAAAATTTTAAGGATAGGTTTTATCTTTTTTAATGTTTTAGTTCACGCAATTAATTGGACAAAAACACTATCTCTTCTGCAATGTTTGTTTCGAATTTTAATAACGGCTTTATTGTCTTATGAGATTGTATTTCATATTTTATTATACTATTATTATTGATTTGGTAAATATTCATTTTCTCTATCCAGTAGGTTCTATTCTATATATGATGGAATATATCATGTCTTAGTGGTGAAATACAGTGTGATCGTAAGTATGTGTGGTAGGGGTATTGATTATTATTGATTGTTTAGGATAACCAAGACCCGATCAAGAATTTACTAACTCAATTAAGGGTATTCAGTACATCTGTTTCACATATATGAAGGATATTATACCAATATTATATCTTGTTAAGGTTTACACTCACCAACACCATTTACCAAATAAGTAAGAGGTATTTATTGTGGAATATCACTTTAATCGGGTTAGTAGAAGAGGATTGAATTAACCAGAACAATTATAACATTTCAATTAGAAAACATACCACTACTTGATCAACCAATTCATAGGACTATTTTCAATCCCATGTGTTTTAAATTTTATTTCCATAATTTAGGTAATTTCTTCCTTTATTTGTTTTCAAAATCATTCATTTAAAAAACAACCACTACTTAATTATCAAAATTTAAAGTGAAAAACATGATGGTTGAGTGCTAATCTCTAGAGACAACATAGGTTAAGAATTAGACTATATTTTAACTAAGTAAATAATTTATTCTTCCACACCCCATGATTGGTATGTTTCAATTGACCTATGGGTTGATCCTTCTTACTCATGTATAAATTTGTAACGTTTCATTTATATTATATTTTATAGTATCATGTGTTATATTTCATCTTAATTTTATAAAATCTATAATACCCACATTATGTTGTTATATTGTGGAGATATTTAATTATCTATTAATTAATAATTATTTACGGTTATATAATCCAAATGGTATTATCAACCAGAATTATTTTTACACGCACAGAGCTAGTAAATATCCTCTAGTGTGTCAAGAGGTGTTTTGAGGTGATGTGGAACAATCAATTTTATTTTTAGGTAATCCTGTATGGAATTTTACAGTGTTAGAAGTAGTAACAAAATCATCAGATTTATTGGAATTAGTTTCATTAATGTTCTAAAAGTTGTATGTTTCATTACTTTCATTTTTTTTGTCTGTGATGTCAATATTGTCAATGTAATCACTTATTTTAGTGTTACATTTCCAATAGATTCATCATTTTTTATAAGGTGTTGGTAGTTTATGTTCCATCATAATCAGACCATCCACTAGAACAATAATGTTTTTTATTTTCTCCAATAACAATAGTTAAATCACTATGGAATGTTTCAACAGTTAATTAACATCAACTATATCATAAATGTTGTAATATCCATATTATTGTCTATGTTATCATGGAAGTAAATGTAATCAATATCATTAGTGTCATTTGTGTCATCAGTAACCATAGTGTTTTCAGATTCATTTCTGAGTTCAATGTCTCCTTGGTCCTTAGTAGTGTCACTATTTTCATTTTCCCCAGTCTATATCATATGTTGTAACCCTACTGTTTTGTGTTGTCAAAAATGATAGTTGTGTCATTATAATTAGTGGCTTCAATGGAATTAGTGACATCAATTTCAATAGTGACATAAGCTATGTCACTAACTCTAATGAAATTAAGTTCAATTGGGCCTTCAATGTTTTTAGAGATGTTAGATCTTTATATATTGTTTTCATTGTATGTTTACATGGACCTATCTATTCCATTTGAAGATTTAGTTGCATTAGTGTATTAATTGTAGTTAATGCTATTTTTTATTTTACTATATTCATAGAATTTAATGCTATCATAACCTTCAGTATTGTCAGTGTTATCTCATTCATTACAGCGGTCAGAGACATTAGTGGACACATTTTTATTAGTGGGTTCACTAGTGTTAATGTAATCTATGTCATCAATATTTCCTCTAATGTTGTTGAAATAAATGTTGTTACTGGAGTTAGTGGAATTCAATTCCTCATTAGTTTTACATTCATTAATGATATTAATTTTATTATTTCCATTAGTAATGTCACTATCCTTAGTGTTCTTCGTTATATAAATTTCATCTGTGGTATTAATAGAATTTGTGATTTCAGTATTGTTAAGGACGTTAGTTTTTTTAGTTTCATCAATGTAATAATTTTTTTCAATGGATTCTTTGGAAATAATAACATTATCGAAATTAGTATTTTTAGTCTCATCACATCCCACTCATCCCTCAGTTTTATCTCTGTTATGAGTTCCATTGGTGGCTTTTATATCTTAAGGGATGTTATTGTTTTCAGCTTCATCACTATCATTAGTTTCACGAGTGTCATTAGTTTTTTAGGTTTTTATTTTTTCAATAGTACCGTTAGTGTCATAAACATCATTAATTGAAATATTTTTCAATAGATTAGTATACACCATTAGTGGCATATGTGTTTCCGGTTTCATAGATTCATCAGTTATATTACTGTCTATTGTTCTATTAGTGTAATCAATGCTATCAGTTTCAATATTTCTATTAGTATTGATTGTTCCATATATCACTTTAGGAATTTTATTGGGATCATTGGAATTATTTCATTTATTAGAATATGTGTCACTAATGGTTTCAGTTTATGTAATTCCATAATTGTTATAATTCAGGTCCGTGCTATATGTATCATCAATGGTTCTATTTCCATAAAAGGAGTTAATTTATGTAGTATCTTTAGTGTTGCTGGCATCATTATTGTCACAAACCATCAAGGTACACTAGAAACAAGATAACTGATTCTATCCTGAAATAGCCTAGAGGGCGTTCCTGATCCCCATAGGTTGTCGACTAGCACCTTGAATATTAAAAACTAAAAGTGGAAAGAATTTTGCCACTAATAGTGTATAAAAAAACCATACTATATGCATATCAAATGAATAATCCACTGGGAGTAATGTACCATATGATAAACAAGAACAACCACCAAAGTAATAAAACAGAAATACTATAATGGGAAAACATCCCAAATTCCATATGGACACAACTCACAAAGACCAAATTTATATAGCAAGATCCACCTCCATGAGATCGTTTTTCATCAATCGAACCAGGATGGAAATAATCTACATGCTCTGGAAGGAACATGTAGGGTTTGAGCCAAATACCATTATGATTTAACCCAAATATTCCATATCTTATTCCAATATCATGTTTTCCAAAATGTCCTTTCAAATTATAAAAAAACAGGTTTGGCATTAAAAGATCATATTTAATAAAATAATTCTCTATAGTTTAAAAAATGGAAATACCTTTAGAAAAACATGATATACATTTTAATTTATGGAAAAAATGTCAAAAAAGGAATTTTACATTAGTAAATGGATACATTTCATGAAACAAAATTATCAAAATTATCTTAAATAAACACTTTATATAAATAGTTATTATAAATTCTCAAGTCTTGTAAAATAGCTTATAACAATGGAATATATATACATAAATAATGAACTCAGGCGAGAAACATGGCCATGTGAAAAATAGGTATGATACTTCCTAGATATAGGGATCCAACACATTGAACAAAACAAAGTATGTACAGTCACCCCTTTAAGACTAAGGCAAAATAATATCATCACCATCTCTTAAAGAATGGGATGTGGTGATAAGTTGTTTTATAATGTTTTATAATTTCAATGTTACCCCCAAATAAATCACTAACTATGTAAGGCATACATGTTCTCAAGTAAAAATTAATGATGGGAAATTCATTTCATAATAGAAAATTAAATTCATCCAATTCCCCATTAAAAATATGAAAATTTTATCTTTAAAAACCATAACCATTTTTTTTTAAAAAACATGTATTTTTACCAAGATTATGACCTATGGGTTCCATATAAAAAATTATCAAATTTTTCACAAATTTGATATTTTAAGCCAAATCATGAAATTTCACAATCAATTTCACATTCAAATTCAACAATTCAATTTTTTTTTAAAATAATTCAATCATTTTCATCATAAACACCAAATTCACATTAATTGGGTTTTTTCAAAAACATTCACCAAAATACATTTTTATAGAATTAATATCAACATTTCAATTTATTAAATTCCCATCAAGTCAAAAAATAATATTAACCAATTTAAATCTCACCAAATTCCAATTCCAAGGCAAAACCCCATTTTTCTCCAAAACATAATTCATGGTTTTTCCAAAAAAAGGAATGAAATAAATTTGATTCAAATAGAAAATTTTCATTTAAATCGAAAAAATTGAAAATTAAAAAAATGGTTCAATAAGAATTGGGCATCATAATGAAACCACCTTCCGAAAATAATCGATCTCGTGACTCCATGCCCTAATCGGGATTTTCCACGAAGAATGAGGATCACACAAATAAGAATCAAACCTAGGTATAATATCCAAAAAAATAGAGGGTATTAGATCCTCAAATCTATACCAATATATATGGAACCCTATGGAGAATGGTAGAGATCACGGGAGAAAGAGAACGATAGGAGGAATCCAACGAGAAGGAGAATGACCGACATTCTCCTAGAATGAGATCGCTTCTAGATGGGGTTCGATAGGCCAAGAATCCTTCTTGGGAGATCCATGGATGTGAGAAATTAGTTTTTCATGAATGATATCAATCCAGGACCTAAAGATGAGGCTTGATAAATTTTAATAAAAATTTCCGATCAAGAAAAACTCCTTCGCATGGTTTCCAGGGAAATTGCGCAAAGTTTGCGAAAACCATGCACAGACTGTGTTGACTGCATTGTCCCAAACATGGCACTATTGAACGATTATCCAAACAATGTGTAGTTCGTTCCGAAACAGTTCTACTTCCCAAAAAAAACTATATTATTTTAATAAAATCACTTGAAATAACTCCAAATAAAATCGATCAAAAGCTCATCCAAAAGAGGGATTTAGGAATACCTGGAAATAGTAAAGTGGTGTTATAAAATCCCCACCACAGAAACATTCTATCCCTAGAAAGACCCCAATAAAGTCTGCCGATCATAAACGAAGAGGCAAATTATCCCCAATCATTTCCTCCCTCTAACACTTCTCATGAGAATTGAAATTGTGCTGCCATAGCACATGAACCAATGGTATCATTCCTCCACAAAGTACATTGGCATCTTAATAAACTATATTGGCTGTCTGTTCAATCACATATAACTCAGGTTCCACATAAATATCACACAAACTCAAAAGATGAGATGGATTTGATAAATACTTTAGAAGGTGATATACATGAAACATATTATGTATCGACGTTAGTTGAGGAGGTATTACTAACCGTTATAAAAATTTCCCCACCTACTCAAAAACCTCAAAAGGTCTTAAAAAACAAGGAACAAGATTACATTTCCTAGGAATCCATCAATGACCCTACTAGGGTGATACATTTAAGAAAACCAAGTCACCAACTAATAACTCCAATGGTCAATGTTATTGATCAACATAAGACTTGTATCATATCTGAGATGTCAACCTTCTCTTATGAATAAATTGAATATTTTTTTGTCATATATTGGAACATGCTCTATCCAACCAAGGAACTGTCACCAATATCTGACCAACACAATGGATATTCATAAGGTTTACCATAAAATTCCTATAAAGGATCCATCCTAATCACGGGCTGGTAACTATTGTTATAAAAACTCAACTAGACCCAACAGATCATCTCATTCTCTACCAATGTCGAGAAAGAAAATGCATAGCATATCTTTAAGAATCATTATAACTATTTTAGTCTGGCCATTTGACTGTGGTTGGAATTCCATGGTAAAATGGATGTGAGATCCCAGTGCCTCACGAAAGCCTCTTCAAAAGAGAGATTTAAACTGATTTTCTCAATCAGTGTCTATAGTAGATGGAACTTTGTGCAACTGAACAATCTCTTTCACATATAGGCCTCTAAAATCACCAACATTTGCTATATCATGAATGGGTATGAATTGTAATGATTTCAATAGCTAATCCATCACCTACCAAATCACATTCTTCATCCACTGGGTACATGGAAACTAGACCACAAAGTCCATAGATATCTCATCCCACATCCATGTCGGGACTGGATGTGGCAGATGTAATACCAAAGGATTGTAGTGCTTATATTTCTCTTATTGGCATGTATAGAAATGAGAGTAAAGCTTAGAAATTCCATTCCTCATACATGCCCATGAAAATTTCCACTACATGTCGTAGAACATCATTAGGGTTCCTGGGTGCAATGCCCACTTGAAATTATGGAAATCCCCCACCACAACATTCCTTACCGAATACGGTTCCATAGAACAATTCCGATTTCATAGAATTCCCTCATTAGAGAACCACCGTTTGGAAAATGTATCCACAACAATAACAGAGTATCTAATTATACAGAATTTGTCTTGAAGATGATGATCTTGGAGAATAACTTCTAGAAGAGAGGAGGAATACAGAACACTATCCATGGAAACCTCAACCACTTTTTCCTAAACTCCAATATGAAAATGTCAAAAGAGATCCATGAAGTTCCACTCATCCAAAGATTATTTAGATTCCTAGGCTAGAATCATTCTTCTCAAAGAATATATAACGAAATTAACATTCCCCTGGGTATAGGAAATGTCAAAATCAAAAGACTGTAGGTATTCCACCCAACGTCTGTAGAAGATATTCGATCATTTTTGAGAGAATATGTAACATAATATTTTTTTGGTTAGAAAAAACGATAAACATTTCTACATAATGATAATACTACCAACTCTTAAGAGTTTTCATCACAGTTTTAGGTTCATGGTCATGGGAAGATAGTTCTTCTTGTGTAGCCTATGCTGACGAGATAAAGAGGAAAAATCATGATCACCCTGATAAGAACACATCCCAATCCTGAACTCGATGCATCACAAAAGACCACATATCCCTTCATGTCCTCTAGAAGAGTAAAAAATATATTATTAGTCAAAAGAAATTTCAGATCAACAAAATAACTCTGACATTTATCATTCTAAAGAATCCACACTCTTTTCTAAGTAAGTGCAGTCATCAGAGAGGGAAACTTTTCGAAATCTTTCACGAAGTGGCGATAATATCCAGTTAAACCTAAGAAACACCGAATCTCAATTACATTCCATGGTTATTCCAATTTCATAACATCTTTTACCATATCACGATAAACTAAAATACCATGTTCTGACACAACATGTCCAACGAAATTCACATACCGAAACAAGAAATCATAATTTAAAATCTTCACATAGATTTCGTGATTTCTCATCTAACTCAGCAATGTTCCCAGATGATTCACATGATCCTCCTTATATTTAGAGTAAAATAGGATTTCATCCACAATCATAAACACAAATTTATCGAGATAATCATCTAAAGTCATGTTAATTAAATCGATGAAAACTACAGGAGAATTTTTTAAACCAAAGGGCATGACAAGGTAATCATAACATCCATGCCTACACCAAAAGGAGGATTTTTGAATGTCAAATTCTTTTAACGTCAACTGATGGTAACCCTCATGATGTTCAATATCTAAGAACCACATCCCCTTTCAACTGATCATACAAATCCTCAATCCATGGTAACATGAACTTTTTCATTATCGTTAGTCGATTGAGCTTTCAGTAATCAAGGAAAGGCGGAGTGAATCATCAGATTTCATGGAAAATAGAACTGGTGCCGGCCAATGTTCCACTCTAATACATATATATCCTTTTTCAATAAGATCGTCCAAATAAGAATTCAACTCTTTAAATTAGACTCATACCATTTAGTAAGAGGGAATATAAATTTTCTGAGTAATAGGAATGAAGTTAATGGAAAACTCAAACACTCATACAAGTGGAAAACTAGAGAAGTTGGAAGGAAACACATCAGGAAAATGAAAAATGATTTTAGGGAGATCACCGCTCAAAGGTTACCACTCCATATCAAATCCTAACAATGGTATTAATTTACCCAACTCAAAATAAGAATTTCCATTGTTGCTTGTCCTTGGTTTCTTATTCTCCATGAAACATGAGAGACGCACAACTAGGCATCGTGAAAGAGACCCATAAAATATAACAATCGATCCATGATTTATTGGTTATGATCCAATCCTTTCAAAATATGATTTCAACTAATTTTTTTTTGAGAATCATAAAGGTCCATGATACCTCTACATCAAATATAAAGAAATCACTATTGATACTACAAAGTCCCTTCTCTCTCTTCACCAACATATGAAGTAATATCCATTGTATGAGACAAAATATCCATAGTAATATTAGGTATATTACATAACAGGTTGAAATAAATGAATGACATGAACTGGTATCAAAAACAAAGAAATCACTAATGATGAAGTTATAGTGATGGTACCTCTCATGGACATTGGACTAGTATCTCCTTCATTTAGATACTCTTCCACTGCGTGAAAAGCATTATTCTAGATTTCTATATATGAAACCATTTTTCACATGAATCATCTGATTTAAGAAAAGTTTTAGGAGGATATAATGATCCTATCCCACTACATAGAGTGGAATAAATTTGATAGAACCTATATACGATCCTTGAATGCCCGTAACAACCACAATTCCTAATCACCTCAGTGCAAACCTTCTTAAAATTCCATGGCTTTTCACATTAGTAACAAACCAAAGGGAATCTTTTTGGTATTGAAATATGTCTATAAAAACCCTATTGTCGAAAATTTCCATCAAAATCATCATGAATCTACTTTCCCTTAAAAAAATTCATGCTTTCATTGGGAGAAAAGAAGACCCTCGATAACCAAGCCATACCTGGCAGGTCCATCACGACTGTCAGTTCTCTATCTAGTACGTCATAATTAGAGGGAGGATTCAGCAAGAAAATATATGAATGAATATTCTATCAAAGTACCAACTCAAACCATCATGCCTTTATCCTCTAATTCGACACTACCTCATTTTCTATGTACATATCCTCATCCAAAAAGGTTGCATACTTTGTTGAAGACCTCCCAGCCAGGTCAAGTCTAAATAAATATAAATACTTGGCCAATAACATCAAATCTATATATAATTGGTTGGTAAAATGATATTTTGTGTCCTTACAATATAAGACTTGAGGTTTATTTGATGTCATCATAGTGTCCCACTATATTCTATTCAGTCCTTCCAACATGAATGTGGAACACATCAATTTGGTCTCATCGGGTGTGTACAAAAACCCCAATAATAATTTGAAGCTGTTAAAACACTCCTCTTCCTTTTACGGTTCATTTCAACGCTTAAATAGGGATGTTTCTTAGTTAAGGAACTCTTGAGAACTAATATTGAGAACTTCCCTCTGAGGTTTGACAATGAGAGCATGAATGGGATCTAGAGGTGGTGCATGTCCAAGAGCATGTACAATACAGAAAATCACCTCAATCAAATTTAGATCCATAGTAGGATTTGATCGATGAGGTTCAGTAGCGGCTTCCTCCAGGGTCTGATTGACATGTCTTATAAGAGGAATGATTCTAAAAAACATCATTAGACCATAAGGATGACATTAGGTAATGATGAAACTGAGAAATGATAGAAATTAATCCCAACAGATATGTTGTGCATGATTTGGATTTCAATCTATACAGACCAAAATTGGGAAAAGACTATAACTAAACCAAAATATTTCTTTCAGTTACCACCAATTTTGACATAAGCTTTATTGCAATGTATGCTGGCCATGAAATGAATCGCAACTACTTCCTAAGTCCAAGAGAGATATCACAATGCATATAGACTTGAGGAAAAAAGGTCATCCTCTTGTTGATACTATTTTGTTCTAAACCAGACCGAGTACCATGGTAACCTGAAAACTGAGTCAGTCCTAACATAGCCTGAAAGTCATTCCTGATCTGTATGGGTCGGTGATTAGAACCTAGAATCATAAAAACTAAAATTGGGATATATTTTTCCACTAATAAGGTGAAAAAATAAAACAAGATAGTATGCATATCAAAGGAAAACTCCACCAGGAAAAAGGTACCAGAAATTGAACAGGCACACCCACCAAGGTACTACATCCCATGTACTAAAAGTAGAAACAACCCAATATTCCCTAAGGACACAACTCACCAAGAAGAATGTCCAAATATAGTTTCCACATCCAAGAGATCCTTTTCCTTTTCTCAAAATTATAAGGATAAGATCTATAAGCACCTGAAGGAACAAGTAGGGTGTGATCCAATGCCCTGTAGAACTTCACCCAATGATTCCCTAAAATATTTCAATATCAACATAACCAAAATGTGATTTCAATTTTAAGAAAAATAGGACTGTAAATAACTGGTCATATTTTAAAAAATAAATCACTACAATTTAAAATAGAGGAATACCTTAATCAAATCATGTATACATTTCAAATGGTGAAACCAATTTCAAATGATGGAATTTTACTTTAATGACTGGATACTTTTCTTGAACAAAAATTTTCACAAATAGATTTAATAAACACTTTACAAAAATAGTTCATCTATATTCTCATGGAATATAAAAATGTTTATAACAAGGGAATATATACGCATTCAAAAATTTATCCAAGAGAGGAACATGATCATGTGCCAAATAGATAAGACAATTCTAGGATATAGGGATCCAACACTATGAATAGGAAAAGGTATGTACATACTTCCCTTTAGGCCTATGGTTAAGGGACCTCATGAACATCACCTATGGAATGGGATGCCTAGATATGATGATTTAGAACATTTTAGAATCATATAGTGCAAACCAAAATTACTCACTAAATACCTATGACTTGCATTAGCTCATGAAGAAATCAATTATGGTCAATTAATTATATAACAAGAAATGGAATTTATACCATTCACCTTTAAAAATATGCCAATTTTCAAATTAAACCCCATAATGGGGTTTTAATCAAAAACATGCTTTTTCACCCAGATGAGACCCTAAGGATTCCATCAAAACATATTAATTTTTTTTCACAAAACTGGTATTTGAAACTAAATCATGCAATTTCAAAATCCATTCCATAATCGAATTCAACAGTTCAATTTTTTTAAAAAATTCCATCGTTTTCATCACAAACCACCAATTCACGTGAATAGGGTTTTTTTACAAACTATACACCAAATCAAATATTCTTTAATTATATAAACATTTCAATTGATTCAATTCAAATAAAAACCAAAATTTAAATTAAACAATTCATGTATCACCAAATTCTTATTCCAAGACAAAACACATATTTTTCCTTAAAACCCATATTCATCATAATTGAGGTTTTGCAACAAAAGGATTGAAATCCATTTGATTCAAATATGAAAAATGTCATTTAATTATATACATTTGAAATTTAAACAATGAAATTGGGTTTAATAATAATTGGGAATCGTAACCAAATCACCTTCCAAAAACAACAGATCTCGCAATGCCAAACACTAATAGGGGTTTGTACATGAAGAATGAAGATCACAAAAGCATGAATCAAACATAGGTTTAATATAAAAAACAAATAGTATTAGATATGTGAATCAATACCAATATCTATGGAACCCTAATGAGAAATTTAGAGATTAAGAGAGGAAGATAATGATACAAGGAAACTAACCAGAATGAGATCAAACGACGTTTGGCTGGATTTACATTGCTTCTCGAAGGGGTTCTAGGGGCCAATAATCCTTCTTGAGAGCTCCAAAGAGGTAAGAATCGTGTTTCTGACGATGGGGATCTGTTCGGGACCAAAAATATAGGTTCATGAAATTTTATTAAAAATTTCAGATCTTGAAAATAACATATTCACAGTTTCTTGAGAAACTATACATGATTATATAAATCCATGCTCAAACCATGTAGATCCCAATTTCCAAAACATGGAAGTCACATAAGGTTTTCCAAACAATGCGTAGGACATGAAATTTTTTTTCTCCATCCCAAAAACCTCTAGAATTTTCAAAATATCACCTAAAACAACTCTGAACAAAACTTGAAAAATTATCAACCAAAAGAGGGGTTTAAGAGTAGCTGAAAATGGTAAGAGGAGGTTACAATTATGGTTATCCATTTCATTAGAATCATCAATAGATTCAGTGTTTCCAATTTCATTGAGATCAACAATGTAATCAATGAAATTTGTACCCTCATTTCCATACAAAAATCTAGTTCCATTATTTTTATCAGTATCAATTGTTTCACGAATAAATTTAGTGTCATATATGCTATCAATATCATCAATTTCATCAATAGAATCAATTTAATATATTTAATTAGAAAATTAGATACCATTTGTATTGTCAAATCTGATTATTCCTCAAGTGGCCTTTGACAATAGTTCTATAAGTGTTGTTAATGTTATTAGTTCCACCACCTCTTTATGTTTCTTCAATGAAAAATATTGTATTTGTGTTGTATTTTCGTAAATTTAGTTTGTATTTCAAATTACATTAGTTTCATTATTCCTCTGTTCTATTAGTACCATCGCTCTCATTAGATCCATCAATGTTGTCAATTCCATCAGTTGTTTTGGTGAAATTATATTAGATTTTGTCATGAAAATCATTAATAATGTTAGTATTATCAATTATTATGGTACATTCAGTTCCATCAGTTTCATCTATTCCTTCAATGATCTCAATTTCATTCACATATTCAATACTATTAATGATTTAATTCATATTACTTATGTTAATGGTGTCTGTGATTTCATTATTGTTAGTGAACTCAGTGATGTTAGTGTCATCAGTGTCGTTAGGGGAGTCCTTGTAGCGCCCCTAACCAAGTTGCCCAGAGTCGATGTCTTATTTTATTTCACCGGTAAATTATACAAGGAAATACATCCTGATGGACCAAAAAATTTAGTTATTTCAAAAAAAAAAGATACAAACCTAAGTTTTACATTACATCATGAAATGAAAAAAACAATGTATTTCCCTTGAAAGAACAAATATCTCTTAGACAATCCCTATAGTTCATTCAGAACATGCCTCTTCACATCTGGGGAAAATATGAAACATAAGAATATGGTTTGAATATATTTCCCAAAAGGTAAATACTACGGTGGAAGCTATCATCAATGAGCATAAAAATTTAAGGAATGGCATAAACCCAAATCACAAGCATTTTAAACATAATATGGAGCATAATATGCCATAAATTTATCAAATATTTTCATTTAAATATTCTCATTGATATTATAATAGAAGAATATTCACATGTAATATAAATAACTAATCTCATAAGGAGAGAATTCTTAATGTCATACATCATAACTATATCATCAATTCCTTAATCCAAGAACATAGATAAATGGGTAAGAGATTAGTTGAAACCCCAAATAGATTATCTCATAAGAACTACTAATACGTTAAAAGGATTTTATTAACATGTTTCTAACCCAAAGGGATTTCATTAATCTTCCCCAATCTTATCACATAATTTTTCCAATGCGTTCCTCATATGAAAATGATAAAACATAACATACAAAATCGAATTAAAACTAGTATACGAAATATAAATACTTTAACCATAAACCATGAATGGTATCAAATCATAAATCCATAATAAAACATATAATATACCCATCAAAAAATATGGCTGACTGTATCAAAATTAATAAACCTCAATTAAACTTAAAATCTAACATAGGATATGGACATAGATAAAAAAATTAAACAATTCATTTAAACTCCTTTTTTAGAAATATACCTTTTTTACAATGAAACCATTTGAAAGAAAAAATATTATAAAATAACATATTTATTTTTTAAAATAACCATGTAATATTTTATGGGTGGCATCAAAATATTAATGCGTCAAGATAGTGGGAAAATCCACTAGTGACTCTAAAGTTAAAAAAATATTCCATCCTTAATTTTTTCAAAAGGTCATGAAGCACCTTATTTGAAAAACAAAAGAAGGATTCAATTAAAAAAAATTCAAAAAAGAGAAAAATATGTCTAAATGAATTTAAAAAATTTTCATGTAACAATAATAATATATTGAAATATAATTTTATGAAACATATACATGGATGATAAATATTCCCACGTAGATAATGTATAAATAATATAGGATAAAATTATGATTGTGAAATTAAACATTAACTTGTAAATTCCATTAGTTTATGCTACATTAACATCCTATATAATGGTAAAATATTTTTTTAAATTAAAATATAACAAAATATTTATTTATAATATCGTATATGATCCTCTTATGTCATTTCCTTAAAAATATTTTAGTATTTCAATTATTTTGGGTGTTAACTGCTTTATTTTCCTATGCATGTATTGTCGTTCCCTTCATGTTTGTTATGAAGAGGGTATATTTTATTAATATCAAGAATGATAATATATTCCGAAATATTATATTTAATCATTATATTAATTTAATAATCATTGTTGAATGGTTAACATAGAGAATTAATCTCATCACACCGTGGAGATGGTAAGCTGAATATACACATGAGCAACATCATAATTTCATTAATGGTTAAATGGTATGTGATTGGATGGTATATTAAATATACAGAATCAATATCATATCTTATTCATTAAATATTTCCATTATAATCATCAACATACCTATCTAGATAAAGTAGTGTTGAAACAAAATTACACCATGGCATGGAGATGGCAAGTCGTACATACGTACGCATGGTGATATTATTATTCATAAGTGGGATAAAAGGAATAATTTTATTTCACAGAATCATAATAAAAAATGGGAATATATATTATTATAGATTTAATATAATATTATGTAAACAACATAGTAATAGTATATAGATGGATAGAAGAAATTTAATTTAAATCATAACCCAATTTCTACTTTTTCGAGTATCTCATTTTGATTTGAACAAAAGGACGTATTTGGGTGTATTTTATCCCAAGGAATGTCATATAAGATGATGTAAGGTATTTTATAAGGTGAAATTGGTAGGTTTTGGCCGATAAATGGGGATTTATTGGTGTATATTAAATAGATGGAATGGTTCCCTTTTATAAGAGAGTAGAGAGGAAATTTTGGGAACTTTAAAACAAATAATTTAATATAAATTATATTTTGAATTCAAGTATATTCAAATTGAGTTATTTAGATGATAATATTAGAATAGGTTGAAACCATATTAACAAATAAATTTTAGATATGATTTTATTTTATTTTAATACTCATCACAATGACTTATCCATAACTAATATATTAAATTTTTATTGATGTAATAATACTCTAAAAATAACATGGTTATAAACATTTCCTTACATGGTGTAAAATGGTCATAAATGGATAATTTATGAAATTTTATAGATTATAATTATCCCCTTTTTAGTTTTAAAATATTTTTATGATTTATATACCATTTAATAAAATTTTATTTTTGTCAAATATCAATAATGGTAATTTTTACACATTTCATTACATTGACATAATATAAAATACAAAGATAAATATAAAATAGAAAAATAAAATTTAACATGCTCCTAAGATTTATTAGTCAAATAGATAATTCTTTGAGGTCCCTAATTAGTTTAAAATATATTTAATTTAATATTTTTAAATTCATTTATATGATATTTCTATTATGAAAATTATTTGTCCATCACTGTTTTCTCATCATTTATTATATTTATTTAATATATAAAAATTATAAATAAATTAATATGACATAGGTAATTCATTTAAAATTATATATAATATTTATAATCTATATTATCTTCTTATTATCAATATTCTAAAATTAATAACCTTACTTAAAATGAGAGTGTGGTATTTTGTCAAATTTTTTTATTTTTATAATATTTATTTCATATTCATAAAAAATTGACAACTAAATGATTCCATTTTAAACCATAGGTGAATGGAGTAAAATTTAGTCATAAAATAGGATTTTGACAGGTGTTAGGGAAAATTTATAATATTATTTTTAACATTAATTAGGTAATTTACCCTTAATGAAGGTAAATTTTTTAATAATGATTCTATTCAGTGAAAATTTATTTGTCCCAATTATAAAACATATTTAGTAATAATTAAATAAATGTATTTACATTTTTCAGATTTCAATTCATAGAAACAAGAAAATTAAATTTAACAGTAACTCCACAAATATAGATAGAATGTAGGAAAAAGAGACGTTTGAAAAGTTCAATAAATTTTAATATGTAATTCTACTATAAAAATGATTTTAATAACCTAAATTGGAAAAATAAATGTATTGTTTAATTATTTTGTATTTAAATAATTTTACAAGTAAAATAATTATTTAAAATATAATGTTATTTTTTTACAAAAATGTAATATTTTTACACTACTGATCATAAATTTGAACTTTTTATAAAAATACAAAAAAAACCACTTTATGCTAATTTTGAAATTATGAATAAAGATATGAAGTATATATTGAATTTTTTTATAAATTACAATATTTGGGTAAAACTATTCATAACCTCTTTCTAAATAGATTGTTTTAAAGATCATGGATCACTTGAACTAAATTTGCATGCATCATAAGGTATTGAATTTATTTAAAAAGAAACAAATTGTTGAATCTTGAGTTATTTCATACTTCCCTACTTCAAAAAATTCATCCTTGAAATTTGCATGATATCGCCTCATCAAAATATTTGGATGGTTCTTCCTCATAAATTCCTCAATTTCTCTTTCCGCCTCTTAAAATATATGGTTTCCCCAAATAAATGTTACCAATCATGTATTCCAATTCATCCACACATGTTCACTAGTATCAAGAATCCTGATAGGTTGTTAAAAATGAGATAGATCCATTTCTATGTGTAATTTTTCATAGGTGAGTATATGCATTGGGTCTAGCGTGTATTTACTTTACAATGATATATGTTACACACCATGAAATTTGGTGAGACTTATCCACCTGTCTAAACAGGAAGCTACAACTCCAATTTGTTCCATAATTTCAAAAGGTCCGATGTACCTGGGACATTATTTACACTTCATAATGAAACATATAACACTCTTACATAGAGATACCTTTAGGAAACCATTATCTCCCCCTAGAAATTCAAAATTGTTCCTTTAGTTATTGGCATATCTATTTTTTCTACATTGAGATACATTGATATGGGTTTGAATAATATTCACCTTTTCCATTGAATCCTCAATATGTTAGGGGCCTATACGTTTTCATTCACCAAGATCATCCCAAAAAATTGGTGTACAAAATCACTTTCCATATAGTGCTTCAGGTTGTTCTATCTGAATACGTGATGAGAAGTTATAATTATTGGAAAATTATAATATAGATAAACATTGACACTACATGACATGAAAGTCATGTGTGATATATATCAACATATCTTCTAAATTTTGAATAGTATTTTTTGATTATCCATCAGTTGGAGGGTGGCAGTCAGTTCTCAAACAAAGATCAGTATCTTGGGCCTTCAGAAGACATTTCAATACTTTTGATGTAAAATGGGGATCATGATCAGAAAAAATCATTAAAGCTACACCATGATGTCCTAAAAATTCATGAATATAATGTATTTATATATGTTCTAGTGGTAAGTCAATTCTTATAGTAAGAAAATGTGTTGATTTGGTAAGACAAAAACAATAATACATGTCACGTAATTTATTATAGGAGTATTTGGTAGCCCCATGTCTAATTCCATCATAATATCCACCCATTTTCACATAGGTATAGTGAGAGTTTTCTTGAATTCCCTAGGATGTTGTGTTCCTACCTTTAGTTTTTGAAAAACGGAACATCTTGACCCATAATCCGCAATCTACCTCTTCAGGTTTTCCCACAAAAAATGTTCCTTAATGTCCATATATATATTAGTTCTACTAAAGAGTATGTTTAAATTGGATATATGAAAATCATCAAATAATTCCATTTTAGATCATGTATAGACGGAACATAATGTCTCTTCCGAAAATTTTAAAATTCCATCTTCATATAAAAATTCAATCAATATCCCATTATTCACAATATTCTTTTTCTTTTGAAAATACTCATCACCATGATGAGTACTTTTTATCCATTCAAGTAAAGATAGTTTGGAATCAATTTATTAATGTAGTGATGTTTGAACTTCTATGATAATTCCCATATCCATCATTACTAGATCCATGAACACAAGATCCATGTTAACAATCATTTTGTTCATAACTCGAAGGTTCTTCCTTCTCAATGAATCCACTACCTTTTCTCCATTCCTTGTGTGGTATTGTATTGTGAAATCCTAATCCTTGAGTATATCAAGCCATATCCTTTTTCACATATGGATTTCTTTTTGTGAGAAAATAAATTTCAAAATATTGGGGTCAGCATATATCTCAAATATTTCACCATAATTATAGGTTCTTCGTATCTTCATAGAAAATATTTCTTATACTAACTCAGGATCAAGATTTGTATAATTTTTTTCTTGTGTTTCTAATTTACATGATGCATATGACATAAAAATATAATTATGAATAAAGAGACAACCATGTACATTCCTTGATTAATCACTATATTTCACAATCTCAGCATTTCTAGATGTTAATGTCAACATAGGGGCATTGTCAAATATTCTCTTCTATTCAAAAAAATTCTTCACTCTTTTTTACAAATGAATTTATCCCCATTACATGTGAGCTTCGATAACTTGTTAGAAAATTGAGAAAAAATATTCATCAAATGCTAATATTAACCTACTAAACAAATGAAATTTCATACCCCAAATATTTTCATTGGTTCTAGCCATTCTTGGATTTCCATAGTATTTTCATTATCAAAATAGATTTAATAATTGAAGGAAATATACCATGAAAAGAAATTTCCTCAAGGAAAAAATCAAACATAATAAATTTACCATATCATTCTTCCATTCTAAGAGTCTCATGAATGATGTGAAAATGATTCTCATGGTCTTCATAGTTTTCATAATATATCAAAATTTAAGCAATGAATATCAAAAAAATAATCAATTATTCATTGAACGCATTGTTCATGATATCCATAACAACTGAGGATGAATTAGTCAATCCAAATGGCATTACTATAAATTCCTAATGACCATACCACATCTAAGAAGTTTTATTATGAATTCCATCCTTCTTCACTCAAAATTGATGATACCTAGAATAATGGTTAATATTTAAAAGGTATTTAAATCCATGAAATTGATCAAATAAATAGATAATGTGAGGTAGTGGATAATTTTTCATTATTTTAAAATAATTGTTTTCCCTATAATCAATAAAATTCCTCATGGGTCAATCATTCTTATTAAAAAAGAGAAAAAGGGCTCCCCATTCTGAAATGGTAATGATAATAAATCCTTTTTCCCATCTATCAATGTTCTTTCTTCTACTAAATTACTTCCATTATAGCCATTCTATAGGGTGTACATGATATTTATCTTCCAAACATGATTAAATAATCATCAAGTGAAACTTAATGCTCTAGGGAGTGTGTAGATAAATCATTGAAAAAAATCATTGTATTTCGTTAGAATAGGTACAACCTAAAATTTAGGATTGCCTTATTCATCCCAAGAGGTTATTTTCTCTTACTCCCCATAAATCTCATCCAATAAATTTAAAGGTGGTGGAGTTTGATAATAACAATGTGATGATGTTTCTACTTTAATGATAAGGGATTCTTACTCTTCCTCATAGATATTAATTTTCATTTTAATGGGATACATATTTACATCATATTTTGAAATCCAATCCATAATGAGGATTATATCATAGTCAATCATAGGGATTGTGAAAAGTTCATTAACTAATGTATATTTATGTATCGTAAAGGGAATTGAAACATATATATTTGTTGCAATGAGAATTAACATAGATGTTTTGAGTGTAAAATCCTTTGTTAAATAAAAATAGAAACATCTAGTTTTCATTGAAAACTTGAATGATATAAAACAATAACATGATCCCATATCAAATAAAAAATTTTCAATGTTTTGGGAGACTATTAATGTACCTTACACCACATCATTAACAACATCAAATTCATTAGTTTTGATTTCATAATCTTGTCAATGCTCCATTTACTTTTCTCAGGAGATTTTCCATGACTTTTCTGACATTAATTTTCACAATTTCCAATTTCATTAAAATTATATCATTGAAAATTGATAGCTTCATTAATCCCATTACAATCATGTTCTTGGTGGAAATTTTCACCAAACTTTTTTCAAAATGCCATTTCATTTAGGCATGTTCTGGGGGGTTTCTTCCCACAATTACTATCAGGTGGAATGTTAGTGTTTCCCTTATTCTTGTTATTTCCATTTCTAGAGAGTTCAATGACCCTATTATTGAATTTATTTTTTTTAAATTCATAATACTTAGATAAAATCATTTATTTATTGATAACACATGATACTATATCTTTATATGAGGATAATGAGGGTGAGAGTAGTTCTTATCAAAGGAATGGTTTTAACTCCTCAATGAATCGAGCAATATTTCTATTTGGGTTATTAATGTAGTATATATCATTCCATTCTATCCTTGTGAAGTTATATTAAAAAGTTTCATCCTTCTAATGAACCTTTTACATAAAACTCATAAATTTACTTTCCATATCTGCTCAATATTCACGAGGAATGTATTTTTCTATGAAAATTTATTTAAATTACCTCTACTCCTTGTTTTTGATCTCTTCATCCTCCTTTTTGTTTTGAATCAATAAACATCATTTATCTGCATCTCCTGAGAATCGATAAATTTCAACAACAACCTTATCTAAATCATTACATCCCAAAGAAAGAAGTAACTTCTCTATGTAACTTATCAACTTCTCAGCTAAAAATGTATTTGTAGTCCCATTGAATATGGGAGGGTTTTTCCCATTAAGTGACTTAACATTATTCCTCCATGTTGTGGATTAGGGTTATCCATACGGGTAAGGTTATTTTTCATAACCTGATTCAACTATCCAAGTATAGTTATATGTTCATTAACACTAGTTGTATCACCAGATCCACTATCCTTATCTAGAATAGGAGGTAAATCTCTACATGTATTAAATGAGTTGATATTATTTCAATTAATTCCACTATTCACCATTCTTAATCAATGGAATACAATAGAATAGGTTAGGAATCATAATTCAGAATTCCAATGTAGTAAAATACCTAACATAAATGGAAACATTTATGAAATTATAGTATTATATTAATAAATTGGTTTCTTTGGGGGTATATTTACTCATAAATCCTTGATAGTGGGTTATAACAAAATTTTGAATTTTCCTAAGAATATTCGTCGAGTTTGTCAAATTAGGTTCGTAGTAGGGCATATTGTCATATACCAGGTCACCCTGAGTCTGGAATGTGACTCTTTTTTAGAGTTCCTACCCCTGGATAAATCTTTTCTAGAAATACGTCAACTTGTAGTATCTTGAATGGGATGTATTTGCTATGAATTCCCGTATAACCTCTTAATTTCAAAATTTCTATTTTGTTCAAAATTACCTATCCCCAAATCATATCTTATGGAAATGTTTTATATTGTAGTTTTTATAAATACAGTTTCCAAGGTTTATAATAAACATTCTTTAATAACAACTATAAATACCCCAATCCATGTTTCCTAGAGATAGTGTAAAGTCCCGTAAAATTTCCCTTGAATTTTACGGGTCTTTACATTACTCCCATCTCAGGGCTTTACGTCCCCGTAAAGATACATTGAAAACTAGGGAAACAAATGTGGGTACTGAGCACGCATCTGAGCCTCCCGCTCCCAAGTGCTCTCTTGGAGGTTCCCGTGCTGCCATCTGATGCGCACTAGAGGAATCGACCATCCACGTAGGACCCGCTCCTGTCGATCCTCGATCTCCATTGGGACTTCCGCAAAAGTCGCCCCATGATCAACGTCAAGCTCCCCATGGTCAATGATGTGCATCGGGTCATGCACGTATCTCCTCAGCTGAGATACATGCAAGACATCGTTCACCCGGTGCAATTGAGGTGGTAGATCCAGGCGATAAGCCACCTCGCCAATCCTGCTGAGGACCTGGAATGGTCCGATGAAGCGTGGAGAAAAATTTCCGCCTCGACCAAATCTCTGTAATCCATGTCTAGGTGAGACATGCAAGAAGACGTGGTCACCATCCTCGAACTCTAGTGGCCTCCGCCTCCTGCCAGTATATGACTTCTGCTGGATCTGAGCTATCCTCATCTACTTCTGGATGACCTGGACCGTCTCTGTCGGGGCCTGGACCATCTCCGGTCCCACAAGTGCTGACTCCCCATGGTCTGTCCAGCACAAAGGATATCTACAAGGTTTGACGTACAACGCCTCGTATGGTGCCATCCTGATGGTGGAGTGGTAGCTGTTGTTGTATGTGAACTCCACCAAGGGTAGGTGGTCCTCCCAACTGCGACCAAAGTCGAGGACGCATGTCAGGAGCATGTCCTCGAGATTCTGAATGGTCCTCTCCGTCTGACCATCTGTCTGAGGGTGAAAGGCTGTGCTCAGACGTAGCTGCATCTTGAACTCCTCCTACAATCCCTTCCATAGCCAGGAAGTAAAGCGATCATCTCGATTGGAGATGATATTAGATGGCACACCGTGAAGCCGTACAATCTCCTGAACGTAAAGACATCCCAAGCTCTCCACTGAGCCCTGCTCACTAATGGGTAAGAAGTGAGCCGACTTGGTGAGTCGGTCGACAATCACCCAAATGGAGTCGTGACCTCTGGATGTGCATGGAAGTCTAGTCACGAAGTCCATAGATATGTCTTCCCACTTCCACTCCGGAACCACCAAGGGTTGTACCAGCCTGCTGGTACCTGGTGCTCTGCCATCACCTGCTGGCAGGTGAGGCATCGAGAAACGAAATCCGCCATAGCCTTCTTCATGCCTGGCCACCAATGCTGTCGTCTGCGATCCTGGTACATCATCGCCACTCCGGGATGTACCGCCAAGGGAGAATTGTGAAACTATCTCAGCACCTCCTCCCGTAAAGCAACTGGTACCAAGGTACGTCCTCTGAAAAGGATGTCGTGCTCTACTCCAAAGGAGAAATCATCGGGTGCCTGTCCTGAGGATATCTGTGCAGGCCGCGTCTCATAGTTACTATCCCCACGCTGTGCCTCTATGACCTGCTGTAGTAGTGGAGGAGTGACTGTGAGAGACTGAAGGAAGGCTGATCCATTTCTATCCATTAAGGATATTTGCAAAGAGGCTAGACACTATGTCGCCTCCTCAAGTAGCTGAAATACCGTCCTCCTACTGAGAGCATCGGCTACCACGTTCCCCTTCCTAGGAGTATAAAATATCTCGAAGTCATAGTCCTGGAAGAACTCAAGCCATCGCCGCTGCCTCAGATTCAGATCCTTCTGAGAGAAGATGCATTTGAGACTCTGATGGTTAGAAAAGACTGTAAAGCGCTCGCCCATCAGATAGTGTTGCCATGTCTTTAGAGTGAAGACCACTGCTGCAAATATTTCTCTTTTTCCGAAAAGGGAAATCCGGTCTCATCCCCTGGATGAACCACGTTCCTTGCCTTATACAGTCAATCCCGTCATGATTAGTTAAACCATGGCATGGATGACGTCGTAAGGCCTCGACGCTGCTACCAAGAGATCCAACTGTTACTCTCGCCTCCAAGGGTTGAGCCACACTGTCGGCATTAGTGTGTGGTCACTGGGTCTCCTCCAGTAAGAATCTTGAAAGTGAGGGTCAAGTCAACATTTTTTAACCGGCACCTCTTATATTAACAAACAAAAGACAAGAAAGAAAACGTCAACATTGCAAGTGTCTCTTATTACTTCAACTAAAAGTACAAGGACACAAGGCAACACAAACTACGAAGCTAGAGGCTTTATGGGCAAAGGCCTCTATGCTTGGAGCTAGTCCCGCACTAGTCCACCCGCTTCCGGTGCTCCATGATCGTAAGCTTCAGCTGCCTGAAGCTGTGCTGTCCCCTGAGGTCGGGGTGGACCTCCAAGTGGTGGTGGTGGTAGATCCTCAAAGCATCGCCCACCACCTGCTGCTCGGCCAACTCCTCTGCCTCGTCTGCCTGATCCCTGCGGACCGCCACGGCCAAACCTCTGCCTCTTCCTAGGTGGTTCCTCAACCGTCTGCAGCTCCTCTACATGGCGGGTCAGGCAGTCACGAGCCATGTGGCCCTGCCCGCCGCATGCATAGCACTGTCTTCCACTCGAAAGACTGGCTCCGCGCTGTGTGCCCCACACTGCTGAGCCAGTGTCCTGAGGTCGTCTGCCTGAGGGTCTGGTCTGCCTGGACCCAAGAGTCATCCGTCGACTGCCTGCTGCAGAATACTCTGATGTGTGCCGCCCTGCGGTGGGTCTCGGCGCTGTTGTAGACTCAGCAAGAAAGCTATCGATCAAAAGGGCTCGCTTCAGTACTCCTGTCTCAGTCGGAATGCTGAGCGAGATCAGCGGTGCCATGATCTCGTGTCTCAATCTCTGCTCAAAGGTCCGGGCCTGGAAGAATGGGTCATGTACCATGTCTGTCGAGCAGTGCGAGAGATCGGTAAATCTCTCCGAGTACTGGGCGACCGTAATGCTGCCCTGCCGCAGCTGAGGAAGCTCCTGAATGCGCACTGCACGGAGGGTGGCTGGGATGAACTCCGAGAGGAAGAGGCTCTCAAAGTATGTCCAGATAAGGGATTCCTCATCGTGCACCTGGAGCATCAAGATCCACCAGCTTCCTGCTGCTTGCGTGCAGTAGGCTCGCTGTGAGGATCACCATGAGGTCTGCTGGTGTCCTCACTAACCTAAAAACTCTCACCACTGCCTCCAGCTAGTCCTCGACTGCCTGGGGGTCTGTCTCCTGACAGAACCTGGGCGGTCGCTAGCGCTGGAACTCATGCAGTGCATTGAGGCGACGTGCATCGTCAGCGGCTGGTGCTGGAAGCATCAGTGGCTTAGCGGGTAGAGCTACAGCCGGTGCCACTGCTGACAAAGGGCCCTGCACCGAGGCCTCGTCACTCGGTGGGCTGTCGTCACGCTCGACACTTGGAACCCTAGCTGGCTGCCGTCGTGGGGCTATCCTGAAAAGGAAACAGGTGCGCCACGGTCAGAATAGTATACCTGGTGAGCTGACACAAAGTAATCACAAAGAAATTTGAAACACACATGCAATCAATGTTTTCGTGTATTACATCGGAAATCAGATGTCATGGTCCTGGTGTACGGATACGTCGGCCGCCGCACCAACACTGGACTCCCTGGACTGATAACCACACCCAATACGCTAAACATTATTGCTTCACATAGAATAGATCAGAGTCCCAAGTTCTACGGTAGAACCGAACTCCTCTGATACCATTTTTTTTTCTTAATTTTCTTTGGAATTTTAAAAGAACGTGGTTTCAGACGGCACTTGATTCTGAGGCCCGGAGTGCCCGAAATTTCTATCCGGAGTTTAGCTTGGGAAGGTTCAGTGAACGAACGAGCGGGTTTTTCTAACTTTTTAACCGGTGCCCAGAATCGAATTCCGAGGGCACCGATGGAACCGCAGCGCCGATAATTGCTTAGGAACTCCTGTTCCGGAGTTGCGTTATCATGGGTGTTAAAGATAAAAATTGTGGAAGTTAATTTATTATTATTCTACGATTTTTATTCTAAGTGTTTAGTTCTTGATGGAAGTTGGGTAACCACCCAACCTCCCTTGGGAGGTAATGAGGGTGGTGGGTCCCACACGAACCCCACCCCTTCATATCCTCTAACCCCTCTCAACTCCCATTAAATGTTGATAAAATAGGTTTACTTAACTTATGGAATTAATGTGGTGAGTTAAATATAAGTTTTTGAAATTCAAACCCTTGAATTTTCATAAGGCATATTGTGTTAATAAAATAAGAAAGGAGCTTATTTTATTTTGTTGTTAGAGTTTTGTCTTTGAGAGGTTTTGGGAAGAACATCTTCTTCTTCGATGAAGAACGTGAAGAACACCTTGGACTCCGACGAAGAACACCGTTCTTCAACGAAGAACATCTCCGCCGAAGAACACGGAGAACTTCTTCCATGACATTCTTCTTCCGCGACGTTTCCTCTTTGGACGCACCTCGACGACAACGGAATCGACGTTCGTTTTTCCGCGATGCCCGACCTCCGCGACGCTCGTGTTCTGCGGCTCGTTGAAGTGCACCGTTCTTGAAACAGATGTAGGGGTTTTATTGATTTATTTCTTTTGTTTGTGAATACCAACTTGACGATCTTTGTGGATTAAAACCAAAATCTATCGAATAACGCGAGGGGGGCCAGACCGCACAAACACAGCCTACCCTCCTCCTTATTTCATGTTGGTTCCTTTGTGGTTTGGTACGGGAAGGCGTGGTGCCATCGCAACACGCGGAATCATGCGAAAGGAAATGTGTGGCGCCGTCGCGCCGCATCGTGGAAAGAAGATCAAGGACACGACGCCGTCGTGCCGCGCCGCGAATTAATACAAGGACGCGATGCCATCGCACCGCGTCCGAGACACCTGAAAATACCGCGGCCGATACCGGGGCCGCGGCGGAGGGGTGCAGCGCCGTCACGCTGCGCCGGACGACAAGGGCCGCGACGGAGCATGGTGACTGGCGATCGGACCAGGCCGCCGGCGTCGGAGCTGGAAGGGGACCGGCCATCGCCGGTCCCGTTGAGCAGGAACCGGCCGGCCAGGTCGGGCAGACCAGACAGGGAGGAGCCGGGGGAATTAATTCCCCCGGCTGGACATCAATGCGGCCCCAATTAAGGGTCCGTAGTAACAGAAAATTGGTGCCCCCCCCCGCACGAGCGAAGATGACAACGGAATCGACATTCGTTTTTCCGAGACGCCCGACCTCCGCGACGCTCGTCTTCCACGGCTCGTTGGAGTTCACCTTTCTTGAAACATAGGTAGGGGTTTTATTGATTTTGTTTTTCGTGAATACCAACATGACGATCTTCGTGGATTAAAACCAATTGCTATCGAATAACGCGAGGGGGGCCGGACCGCACAAACACGGCCGACCCTCCTCCTTATTTCCTGTTGGTTCCTTTGTGGATTGGTATGGGAAGGCGTGGTACCATCGCACCACGCGGAATCATGCGAAAGGAAATGTGAGGCGCCGTCGCGCCGCGCCGTGGAAAGAAGATGAAGGACGCGACGCCGTCGCGCCGCGCCGCGAATTAATACAAGGAAGCGATGCCATTGCACCGCGTCTGAGACACCCGAAAATACCGCGGCCGGTACCGGGGCCGCAGCGGAGGGGTGCGGCGCCGTCGCGCCGCGCCGGACGACAAGGGCCGCGGCCGGTTTCGGGCAGCGGCGGAGCAAGGTGACCGGCGACCGGACTAGGCCGCCGGCGTCGGAGCTGGAAGGGGATTGGCCATCGCCGGTCCCGTTGAGCAGGAACCGGCCGGCCAGGTCGGGCCGACCGGACAGGGAGGAGCCGGGGGAATTAATTCCCCCGGCTGGACATCAAAGCGGCCCCAATTAAGGGGTTGTAGTAACAGAAAACCGGGGGGGGGGAAGCGCCCCCCCCCCCCCCCCCCCGAACGAGCGAAGACGGCGCGACTGTTTTGGCCGAGCAGCCGACCAGTGCGCGGGTTGCCGGACCGGGCCGCGCCAGGCGGGGCCGACCCGGACCCGGGGTTGGTCGACCCAGTTCGGACCGACCGGGGGGTCTCGGGTCGGGTCGGTCCGGGCCCGAAACCCCCGTTTTCGGACCGTCTTCTGTCTTTTGCCCATAAAATGGGCTCCAGACCTCCGATCGACGCACCGTCAGTTACGATGAGATCATTGAATCCAGATGGTCGTTTCGGTATATCACACTCAAGGTTTCAGAATACTTTGAGTTTGGCCAGGTTGGTTCGTACACGAAACCTACCGGGCCCTCAGAGCGGAAACGCTCAAATCATGAGTTTCGGACGTCCGATTGACGTGCCGTCGACTTTTTTGATTTCCTCTTAGTGAGACAGATCTTTTGGCTTACTCTACCCGAGGTTTGGAAGCAGGTGGAGTACAGTCGGGTTTGTTTTTCCTTAAAACCCAACCGGGCCCCTGGGAAGAAAAAGCCAATAACTCTCAGACCGGGCGTCCGATTGACGCGCCGTCTACGACGTTGAGTTCCTGTTGACGATACAGAAATATTGGATACATCAACTCTGGACTATGTGTCATTTGATTTATCAGCCGTTCGGCTCGTGGAGCAGACCCTCCCGAACGAGCTTGCTGTGTGCGGGAACCCTAGTGCTGGCTGCGACTGCTACTGTGACTGCGACGACGACTGTGCAGAGATCCTTAGTGGATTCGACGACGACGACTACAACACTCAGTAATCCTGTGTGGATCAGTGCTATAGATCCTATGTGGGTCCGATCCTATGTGGGTCAGCGCTAAGCGGTTCTGTGTGAGCCATCGCCTACAGATCCTCTGTGGGTCCGATCCTGTGTGGGTCTTTGCGGGGGTTAGTACCTATCGATCCTTTGTGGGTCTGACGACTTAGATGGATCAGTGGTCATCTCTATCGTCTTTCGAAGAAGTATACATGTGTGACATGAATCCTGTTTCACTTTCCTATGTGGACTGTGTTGTGCTATCCTGTGTGGATTTATGTTTTTCTTTCCTATGTGGATTGAGTTGTTCTTTACTGTGTGGATTACGTTTTGCTTCCTGTGTGGAATACGTTGCTTTCCTGTGTGGACTGGGTTGTACTTAGGCTCGGATGTTGGAGCCGAATTAGAATTGATGGCTTAGGTATATGTATGGGCATATACCTAAGCAGTGTCAGTTGTTACTTCGTGATTGTGTCTTTCTTTTGTGGTTTATCCTTTGTGGATTTTGGGGGACCTTCGGGGGTCTCGGGGTCCCTACTGAGTAGCATATACTCACCCCTGCACGGGCTATACCCGCACTACTTTGTGTTGGTTGCAGACGACGGACAACGTTGATCATGGTGGAGGCTTGCGGAGCAGGACGGTACCTGGAGGTGGACCACTGGGCAGGACGTACTCGGAGCGGTCGGCTGGACCCAAGGAGTAGTGGAGGCTTTCTGTACCCACCCTTTAGGTGGGATTCCCAGTGGACAGCTCATCATTGCGGCTTTACCTTTCAGTTGCTATTTTCCCTTTTTTAGTGTTACTTTACTTTCAGTTTGGGTTTGTATACTGGCCCACTTACTTTTCTGCACTTACTCTTGTACCAACTTTTACTTAGTGTTTACTTCTTCCGCTTGCTTACTCTATGGTGCTAGTTTACTTTACAAGGAAATGCCTTCCCTTTTTTACCAGGATTTACGCCTTGGTGCTAGTCGCCAGCCCTTGGCCTATGTAAGGCGGGCTTGGGGTAGTCACGGCACGGGCCCCGAGGACGGGTCGTGACAGATTGTTCCTTATGTTATTAAATTTGTACATTATACAGGGAAACACATCCCAAAGACCTAATATTTTATTAATTTTAAAAAAAATATGTATAAATATAATGTTTACATTACATCATGAAATTATGAACAACATAATATATCTTTTGAAAATATTCATATACAATAGAATATCCCTAGAGTTCAGTTGTAATATAAATCTTTACATCCTGCACAAAAATGAAACATAAGAAAATGGTTTGATAAGATGCTCAGTAAGGGTAAAAAATATTGCAGAAGCTATCACAAAAAAGAATATAAATTTAAGGACTTGTTAAAAAATAAAACACAAGAATTTTAAACATAATCCTGAGTATATTAGGGAAATAATTAATCAAATAATTCCATTTAATCATTTACATGGATATTATACTAGATGAATAATCACATTTAATATCAATAACTAAACATATTATGAGGTAATGAATAATTTCAGACATCATAATCATACTCTTAAGGCATTGTGCTAAGTCCATAAATAAATGGGTAGGAATATATTCAAATAAAAAACTAGTTTGTCTCATGGAACTACTGATGTATCGTAGGGATTTCATTAATCTATCCACTACTCATATGAAATTTTTTAACAGGTCCCCCACCTTTCACTTACTAATTCCAATACATTCCTCATATAATAAGGGAAGAAAATAACATTAACATCTATATTAAATCTAGTGTTATAAATGATAATACTTTCACTAAACCATAAATGGTATCAAAATAGAACATCCAATATTAAAAAAATAAAAAAAATGTCAATAAAATATGGTCCATTATATCATAATAAATCAAACTCAATTAATTATAAAATCCAAAAATGTATTTTGAAAAAGAAGAACATAATCATATAAAATCATTAAAACTCTTTAAAGGAAATATCCATTTTTTCATTAAAATAATTTAAAAGTCACACAATAATAAATGGAAAATTTTCTTTTGAAAATAGAATTATTTTATTATAACTTATTCATACAATATTTAAGGCTTCTTGATGATGGAAAAAATATTCTCATTCCATATAAGTTAAGAAAAACATTTCTTCCTAATTTTTTTGAAAAGATCATAAAATACCTCATTTTGAAAAAGACATAAATATTCCTTTCAAAATGTTTTATAAAATATCAAAATGGGTATAAATGAATTTAAACAATATTTGAGCAATAATAATAATTTTTTCAAATTCTCATTTAAGAAACATATACATAGATGATAAATATTCCCATGTAGATACATACGTATAATCAATCTCTAATAACATTGAGATTGTAAAATTAACCCTTACCTTGTACTTTTCATTAGTCAATGATGTATTAACATCCTATATAATTGTTAGTGAATTTCATAAAATTATATGAGAACCATATAAATATTTATAATATCATATATCATCAACTTATATCATTTTGTTTATAATTTTTCAGTATTACCATTGTTTCGAGTGTTAAATTGTTCATTTTCTTATGCAAGTTTTTCCATGTTAATCATGATTTTATGAATATGGTATATTTTATTGATATAAATAATTATTTTATGTTTAGAAATATTATATTTAATCATCATATAACTTTTATAATCATTATTTAAGACTCAATTTGGAGAATTAATTTCATCGCATCATAGAGACAGTAGGCCGTATATACTCACGAGCAACAATATCATTCCCTTAATGGTTAAATGGTATTGAATTTGATAGTACAATTATTTCTCAGAATAATTATCATGCCATATTAATTATTTATATCCATGGTACTCCTCATTATATCCATCAAAATAAAGTAGTGTTTAAAAACAAATTACAGTAGGACATGGAGATGGTAAGCCACACATATTCACACATGGTGATATTTATATTAATAGGATGGTTAAAAGGAGGAATATTTTTTTAACATAATCATAGTAAATTATAAAAATATATATGATATTATATTTTTTACTTGCGTATGGAACATCATAGTGAGAGGAAGTAAAATAAAAAAATAAATGGAATTGAATTGGTAAATCAATTACCTTTTCATTGAGTACATAATTTTGATTTTCACAAATGGCCTTTTTTAAGTGGAATTATAACAAAAGTATTTCCTCTTTAATGAATCCAAGGATGTTTAAATGTGAAATGGGAAGGGTTTTTCCATTCCAAATGGATTTAGAGGTGTGAATAAAAGAGAATGAGACGTTCTCTTTTATAAGGGAGGGGAGGGGCACTTTTGAAATATCCAAAACTATAAATTTTAGATAAATTTATTTTCTATTTCAAATAGATCAAAAGTGACTTATTTAAGGAATAATATAGGGATGTGTAAAAATACACTCAACCAATGAATTTTATATTGGAATTTATTTTATTTTAACTTATCATTATGATTTATCATTTATTAATTAATTTAATTGTAAATATTGTACCAAAATTCTAAATATTTAATATTTATACATTTTAACCTATATGGTTCCAAATTTCCATTAATCGAAAAAGTACGATCTTTTAGACCTTATAATTATCAATTTTGAGTTTTTACTTTTTTATTATTTTTAAATAATTTAATAAAATATTATTTTTATAATATACAAATAGTATCAATTTTGACACTATTAATTACATTAAAATTTAATAAAATTTAAAAAAAAGATAACATTGAACCAGAACATTTAAAATACTCCAAAAATTTCATAGTCGCCTAGAATGAGAGTGTTATATTTTGTCATATTCATTGATTATTATAATATATATGTCATATTCAAATGAAATTATCTTGTAAATGATTCAATTTCGAACCATAAGTGATACATGACTAATTTAATCATCCAATATGATTTTTATATGTTTTTGGATAATTTTATAATAATATTTTAAACATCAATTATGTGATTTACCCTTAACCATGGTAATTTTGTTACTGAAGTTATTTTTAGTGAAATGATAAGTTTTTAATATCAGACAACTAATATATTAATTATTAAAACAAATTATCTGAATTTTAAGAAACATAAATTCATAGAAATGTGAAAATAAAATTTAACATCAATTTCATAGATGTGGCGAGATGGTGGAAAAAAGAGACGTTTCAGAGGAGCAGTAATTTTTTTATATCAAATTATATTATGAAAATGATGTGAATGACATAAATTGGAAAAATATATTTATTTTTTATCTATTATGACTTTTTAATCAATTAAATGTAAAATAATTACTTAAATGAATAATTTGTTTTTATCATCAATGTTGTATTTTTTTCAATATTAATCAAAATTTAAAACATTATAGAAAAATAAAAAAAATTCACCCTAAGATAAAATTGATTTTATAATTAAAAAAATCTATTTCAATTTTTTTTTTAAAATATCATATTTTGATTTACACTATTCATGACCTATTTTTAAAATGGATAGTTTGATATGTCGTAGTGTGATCGAACTCAATTTTGTGTGTAGTGTATGCTATTTATTTTATTAAAAAAGGAATGTATCATCAAATCAGGGTGAATTAAATTCATTTTTATTAGGAGCATGAGTGGAGATTGTCTTAGCATTTCCATCCTTGATATTAATGTCATTAGTAACATTAGTTGATACATTTGAATTTGTGTCCCTAGTGATGGAAATTGGGTTTGTATATTCATGGGAATCATTATATTCAAAGCGATAAATCCTGTTAGTGTGTTAGTGGTTTTGGTTTCATTGTGTGAATTATGGAAACAATGCTCTAAGTGTCTTTAATTATAACTTCCCTTGATTTTACTGAATAAATTTTCAATTAAATAAATAATATGTTTGATAACTTATATTACACACACCAAAGAACTAAAATGATCCCCAAAAAATTAGTTAAATATTATTATGAAAAGAAAAAAAAATAACTTCTAAATAAAATGACATTATTCAACTAAAACTTCATTCATTTTTAAGATAGATAAAAAATGTGAATTAATTTTATTTACCATTTAATTTTTAAATTTTTTAATATTTATACACAATAAATTAAATTATCCAATTTTATATGAGGATATATAAAAATCCAATATATTAGACAATATAATCTATTTATCTAAAAAAATTGCTATGAAGATGTTCTAAGGACACCAAATGTGTAAAATTCAATTTTTTAAAAAGTACATTATATCGTTATATTTTTTATTTTCATTCAAAGAAAAAATATACAAATTTTCAAATTAAAATTAGTTAAAATTTAAAAACATTTTTTAATATAGAATTTCAAAAATAGGATACCTATTATTTTTAGAATGTTTCTTAGATTACAAATTTTTAAATGAATAGTGAAAAATATTCGTTTTTACTTAAATAGTGATTTTAATGATGTAGTAATAAAATAATAATGAATTAGAAACATATAAAATTTTTTTGAATGTTATATTTTTGAAATTAAAAAAATATACTTTTTAAAATTTAAGGAAGAAATAGAAATAATTTTCTTATCATGTTTCTGCTAAAGTAATATTTTACCCAAATAAATACCATTTTTCTTCTTTTCATTTAAGTAAACAATATTTTTGGTAAAATTATTTTTTGGATTAATTATAAAGTGAAATGAAACATATTTTATTATAAACAAATTTATTTCTATTAACTCCCAATCAATGATAATATTAACCTATACATAAATTTTACTCATAAAAACACTCTTTTCTAAAAAACGTTTTCTATGCGTCATGTCTGTTTAATTTAAAATTATCATTTAAAAATATTGGAAATATTATTTGATAAAATTATTTTATAATTTTATTTCATATGTTTCATAATAAATTAATATTTTAATGTCATTTAAGATCATTATAATTAATTAATATGTTTGAAAAGTTATTACATTGTTAAAAGTAAAAATAATAAATATATATTTACTAAGATGAAATGATTAAAAACGTGATAAATACATGTTTAAAAAATTATTTTTGAGGTGTGGATCTGAAAAATATCACCAAATTTTGCTATTTTCCCACTTTTTGGGTGTTTTACCAAATAAAATTATCATTACATTATTGAAAATGTTATGTGAACTTCAAAAATTTCACTCATCTTCACTTATACAAGGGGAGCCTACCCCAACTCCATGTGACACCATTACATTAGAATTTAAATGTAAAAATATTCTATTTTTTCATCTTATAACCCTATAATAATTCATTTATCCTTTTATAACCATTAGGGTGGTTAAGGCATCCATTTCTAAGGACACATATAAAAGATAACATAACCTATCCTCAAAATTATTATGTAGTTCTTATTCATTCAGTCATAATATTTTTTTCCTAGACTCTCATATCCCTAATAATATAATTAAATTAGTATAATTATTATAATAATAAGTCATTATAAAAATTTACAAACAATTATTTATTTCTCTCCTTCTAAAAAAACTAAAGTGTTATTAGTACGTGTGTTTGAAATAACTTCTTAGAGAATAGACATCCATTATTTTTCATAAACACCTTAAATTGATGGTTATAATGATGGAATTTATAAATTAATAACTTATATGTAATAAATTTTTTATTATTAAATGAAAAATCATATTTACTTACAATACATCTAATTCTACGAAAAATAAAAAACATTGTCTTGCGTACATGTAGACTACCACCTCTATTAAAGATATGTATTATTATTCATTACCAAAAAAATTAAATTTTCCAAAAGTTAAACTAATGAACCAATTTTATATTTATATTGATATTAATGTTATGAAAATATAATCCATTCCCTATCTACCAATTATTCAATGGAAAAAATATAATACTTCCTACATATGAACGTTCAGACTACTATCTTCATGAAAGTGACGTTTTTCATTATTTTTTCATTTAGAATTTTTTTCTGTAAAAACGTAAAAAAATATAATTAAAATCATTAATAATAAACTACATAAATATCTATAAATCTATAGATTATTAAGTGATTTTACATCACATTTCATCATTTTCATTACAAGGAAATATTTATGGACAAATTTTCCAAACTACGATTAGTAAGTGACATAAGAAAATAATATATACTAAATACGTTACATATTCTAATAGATAAACAATGAAACATGAAATACAGATAAATAGGGTTCTCATTTTTGTTTTTTTATGTTAATTTCATTATTTTGAAAGGAAGTTCATGTGAAAATTAAATTGTGAATAATGTAAAGGTTTCTATCTCAATTTTTACCCCTTGAAACATATGTCTCATTATACACCACATTTTCATCGGAATGATGTATCAACTAAAATTTAATAATTTTTAATCATTATTCTATTATATTTCATTATAATTAATATAATAATGATTTTTTATTTCTTTCATGGGGTTTTGAATTGAAAGTTACAGAAGATGTAAGATATTTTCTAAACTAAACTTATTTATATAGTCATTTTTATAACAGTTTTTAATACATTTTCATAATATGGATTTATTATATTCTATGATGATATTATAATTTCACTTTTTTTGGAATGTGATATTTTTGGTTCAAATAATTACTTCTATACATTTATTTCTAAAAAGTTATATCATTATTGTGAATAATTATAACCCCTTTTATTAAAATTTTCCCATAGTTATCTATAATTTTAATTCAAAAAATGTTTTCCTTTTAAATTGGAAAAATTATTATAATTTATATATTTTTCTGATATATTTGAATTCTAAATTATTAAATAAATTGTTGTCATCTTTTTTACGATGTGGGGTTTAAAAAAGGTATTTTGAAAACATAAAAGTGTGCCTTTTGATTCATTATTTTGTGAAACTTTTCAAATAAAATTAAATTTCACAATGAATATAATTTATAAAACTGATTATTTTATAGAAAACAACCCTAGTTTAATTTTTGTCTATAGATAAAATATATGTAATTTCCTTCCAAAAAAATCGAAATCCATAAGTCAAAAATCATAACATATGTGGGTATTTTTATTCACACCTCACCACCATATATCTGAGAAATATTCATATATTTGAAATCAATGTTCATTAGATATATTTATTTATTAATATATGAAATTACAAAATTTTTGGATCCCTTATTATATAAGAAATCCTTTTAATTTATCCCATATTATTCAAGGAATTAGAATTATAAAACCCACTTCATTCTCATAGGTTTGATCAAGCATAAATTATATTCAGGGATTAATTACTCCCTTGGGAATTCAAATATTATATTTTTATTATATAGATGGTGGACCAATAATTAAATAGTACTCTAATGCATTAGCCAATTTTTTATATAACATGAAATGGTATGTAAGGGATTTGGGACTGAACAGAGTCCACTATTGGATATTTTACACTTTTAAACTATTGTATTGTGTGTGACCCTTGAGTTATGATTATGATTCCATGTATTATGTTTTTTCTGCAAATAATTAGAATCCATTATCTTATAATATTATTTACATATTCCACGTTTATATGACTATTACCATTAAATTTGTTTTAATGGGTATAAATTCTATATTTTATGCTCATTTTCCTTAATTAAATTCTCATAAAAATATGTTTATCTTATTATCAATTATAATCTTTGATTATTATCTCTAATTCTCACCTTTATTGCTATTTTAATCATACCACTTATTTTGTTTCATTTTCCACATTTACTGAAGGAATATAATACACATGGTATGTCTATAAGATTATATTTTTCAGAAAATTTGTAGGATGTGTTGAAGACTTGTAATAGAATATGTTGTTTTCTATATAGTTAGGAAAACATCTATTTGATAAAAAATAAATTTATTTTATTTAGTAATTCTTAGAAGCAATTAAATTAATATGTAAACGTAAAAGTTTATTTTTATAATTCAAATGTAATATTTTCTTTAAGTCATGTAATTTGAAAATTATGTATCTAGATGTTATACTTCATTCTAAAGAATTTATTATATAACATTAGTGGTTTGGATATTAGTTGGGGATAATTTAAGGTCCAAAAGATATGATGAATCATAAATACCATATTATAGATATATAAATTATGTTATTTGTGGTAATATTCAATATTTTAGGGATTAAGAATACATATAATCAATGAATAATATAGGTATAAGCCTATGTATTCAATGATATCTTGTAATTTTGGTAATGTATATATTGTGAATATTATCAAGAAATTTCATCCCTATCTGGATAATGGAATATGGATATGAATTTTTAATAGATTCTCCTAGAGGTACTTTTCCAGAAAATGGTATATTGGGTATTAACTAAATATTCTATTAGTGCATGATGAGTGGGCCTATGTCTATACACCTAACTAGGAATTCCATGGGGAAATTCTTTGGCTAATCGTATTCTATTTATCAATATCTATGCATGATTTATTCCGAGGATTTTTTAATGGATTTGGTTAATATATATGAGAACACTCAAAATAATTTAACATAAGTTGAATAAATAATTATATTGGTGGAACTAACAGTGATACATGATTAACAAAAAGAGATATATGTTGACATAATAGTATCATAATGTTGGAAATATTTTTATTAAATTTTCCTATGACTATTTTTGATAATAATATTATAAATTAATTTTAATTCACTCACATTAACACCTTTGGTTTTACCAGTGAATGGAAATAAAAGGATCCATGTGCAAGGAACATTCTACTGATTACCACAATGAATAACCAGTCTATATGGGAGATTAAATGAGATCCATTATGATTATTCCAAAAAAACAATCGGGAAATATGAATAACAATATTAACATTATCACGATCTCGATCACACTAAATAATAAAAAAAATGGAACATTGTATAATTTCATAGGACAATGATAACTAAAGATAAAATATTCAATTCCCTACATATCATAAATGTGGAAAAAATAATAAGGAAATTACATTTCTATGATTGGTAGATGCTAAAATTGTTGAGTCGAAATCCATTAAACACAAAATAATGAGGTAAATACTAAAGCTAAAAAAAATCAGTGAGTAAATTTCAAATTAATTGGTCGTTTGGAAAATAAATTCCCCAATCCATGGGATACCGATTAAAATAATCACTAACAACCGATTATTCCATGGTAATTTTAAAAGGATAATACAATAACTTATTTTGAATTTTAATGTTATCTATTAATCTATATTTGAGTATTTATTATGTAATGTTTTTTTTCAACTATTTTATATTGAATTATAAATAAAAACATTTGTAGGTATACATATAATATCCAAAGTATATAATCCTTATTCAGGATTTATGGAAAGTTAATTCATATTGATTTATTTCCCCTTCTATTACTTGGTTTTTATTAGGAATGAAGAATCTCTTTACCAAGGATGGCTATAAATTAAAAAAACATCTCCCATAAAAACAAAATTTAACTTATGATCATTTGATTGTTTATGGTTATTTATAAAATCTCCATGGAAATTACACCTATCACATGAGTTTTAAAATTTTGAGGATGCAATATATTTAAGGGGGAATATAACAACTTAAATAATTATTAAATAATTTATTCAATTAAATAAATATTTTGTTTGAAAAATTGTTTTATACACTATACTAAAGTAAAATAAATCAAAAAATAATAGATTAATTTTTAAAAAATAATTTATTAGAAAAACAAATCCACAGGTAAATGAGATGATATTATTCAACTGATAATTATAACATTAATAGGAAAAATAATGAATATGATTTAAAATATTTGTTCACAAATAATCTTTAAGAGTATTTAGTATTTAATCGTAATAAATTAAATAAACCATTTATAATTCAGAATATATAAAACTATTTGTTATGAGATAATATATTATCATTAAATTATATCAAAATTGATACCAAATAATATTAAGGAAACAGAACGTGTATGAAGTCTTTTTTTAAAAAAATAATTTTATTGTTATTAGTTATATTTTCATTAAAAAGATAAATTTATAATTTATACAATCATAATTTGATAAAATGAGCTTAATTTTTGAATTTATAATTCCAAAATAATCAAAGGGATTATCATTGGGATTTTTAAGAGATTGTTGATTTGTAGATGAATAATGATAATTATCGTTTTTACAAAAACTGTTATTTTTAAGAAATTATAATAAAATAAGACTAAAATAGAGTTGTATAAAAATATAAATCAATGATTAATTAAAACTATTACAAAATTATTCATTTTACATATTTATAATGAACATAGAAAATATATTCTTAGACTTTTGGATTATAATTAATATTTTCCCCAATAAAACAGTTTTATCTTTTCATTTAATTCAACACCATCCTGATAAAAATTGATTATTTTAATTTGAAACCCAAAAATTATTTATTTGTTTTATTATAAAACAATTTATGTATTTAAAAAGAAAATAATTAATCATTTTATATTATAAATAAATTTTAGGCTTAAAAACATGATTTCTTGAAATTTCATTTAGTAATGTCGAATATTAATTACTATGGTAAAAGTAAAAATGTAAAAAATATGTTTACTAGGAGGAAATGGCTCAAAAAATATTAAAAAAATAATCCAAATGGATATTTATGTATTGGATCAACAAAAAAACTATATTTCTTAATTGTACACCTTTTTTGACTTTTACTCTTGAGTAGACTCTTAATATTTTTTAAAATGTAATGTGTGCTTGAAAAATCACCATCCTATTCAATTATAAAAGGGGATATATCCACAAACTACTGTTACATATTTCTATTAAAATTTTATTGTAAAAATGTGAAATTTGGTTTCCCCAAGAACCTTTCCCACTTCCTTTAGCCTATGGTGACCATTAGTCATCTTAGGGCCTCTACTTCCATGTATATTTCTATAATAAAACTGAAGATCTTGATGTATGTATTATCAATTTCAGAATAATTAGTTCTCACTATTACCCTCATAAACATCTTATTTTTATACCAATATAGAGAAAAAAATATCTTTATTATTATAATATTTTATTATTTGAATGGAAATCTGGGTCTGAGATAGGAAAAATGGAATGATTTTAGTGGAATTATCATTACAAGATATTTGAATATAATCCAAATTTGAAAGGTTCTATATAAAATATTGAATAAATAAATAAAAGGATAATATTTTAAAGTTACAAAATATAAATAATTATAAATATAAAATATTAAAAATATAATAAAGAGTGATTAAATAATAACTCCATTAAGTATATTTTATGGGTTAATCAAATTAGGAAATGAAAAAACAGGAAATTGAAAATGTGGAAATTAAATGAGAAAAGATATATTTTATGGAATTTAAATAATAGTACCTATGGATATCACTATATCTACCACATAAATCACATTAATATTTACTTTCTTTATTTCAAGCAATTAATGGTATCAAAAATACCAAAATCATGCTTTCATTTTTAATTTAAAATCAGAAACCAATTACCATAAAAAATGATCTTTAAAGAAAAATCAAGAAACCAAAAAAAATATTTCTTTTCATTTTTAACAAAACATAATTATAAAAAAAGTAACTTACTTTAATTGTAGTATTCAATAAAATATAATGAGTGAGGAAGATGAGAGTATTTCAATGAAGAAATAAGTTTTTAGTGTAGTCACTTTTATACCAACAAATATGAATAAAAAATGGGAGAATGAGAATAATAAAAGATAGGGATTTGATATTATAAATTATTTCATACTCTATAAGTATATATAAAATATTAAATTATGGAGAACATTGATATAAAATAACTTGTCAGATTATATTATATAATAATAAAGTAGTTCAATATAGATTTCATAGTCATTATAAACCTCTATTTGTTGACACAAATTACTTAAAAAATTTATAATTTTTTAGGGTTCATTACGTTGATGTCAACCAATTTATAGTTTTTGAAAATAATTTTTTCAATCCATCCTGATCCCTTAAAAATATATTTTCTCAACACATCCAAGGAAAACATTTTAAAATTTACATTTAAAATAGTTGTATTAATATTATTGAATTATCAAGGATATGTAAAGAGGGGAATAAATTATTTATAATATAATCATATGAATTTAAAAATGTTTTATTAATTAAATTAAATTTATATACAATACTTTAAATAGTTGAAAACATAACCAAAATAACAGGTCAAATATAACTAAGAAATATCAAGTGTCATTCCAAAATTCAAAAATTTAAATTCAATCATCCTTCTATATTAAAAAAGAAAACATATAAAAAATGAATGATACAATAAAAATAGTTCAGGATGATTTAAAATGTTTTTTTTCTAGAAAAACTAAATTTATAAGCATTTCATTCGAACAAATTAGCTCAAAATAACACAATAAAAATTTTCTAGATATTTACTGAAAGTTAAAGTGTAAGTGAATTACAACATTATAAATTATATAAATGTGTTTAATCTAATATAAAAATAATTTAAATAGATTCTATATCATTAATATGTATTTATAAAATCATTAAATGTGTTTAGAAAATTATTATTATCATTCATCAGATTTATATATCATGAAAATCATGAAATATAGAAAAGGGGAAATTACATGTATTTAAAACTATGAAGAGGTAATTTTTCATTCTTGTGTGAAGGTAAAAAAAATTCATTTGTGGTATATGTTACCTTGTAAACTAAATAATCCATTTAAAGGTATATTTCGTCATGTGTAAAGGCATAATTGATGACATGATAATCTATAATTCACATCTGATAATGGTAGAATAAAAATTATATACATTCTGTAAAGGTAACTGACATATAAAATATATTATGTAACATTAATTAGGAATGTATGAGCACTACATAAGGTTACGTGCATAATTTCATCACAACTTATGTGTAAACAATAACATGTGTAAGTGAATATGAAAACTGTGTAATAGTACATGCAAGAAACGTAAGAAAACAATAGAACATATGCAAAGGTAACAACAATGTCATGGAAGGTTATCAGAGAACATGTGTCAGGGTAAACTGAGTTCAATATGAGTAGAGATATATTTAAAAATACTATGTAATCATAATATTAAATCAATGTAATGGTAACTATAGTTTATTCAAATTTCATGTAAGGGTATATAGAGATTTAAAACACACACATAAAGGTAAAAAATAACTTTTGAAAATTTATTTTTTTATACATAATAATTAATATATATATATATATATGAATACTAATTATTAGAATAAACTAAGATTAATTAAAAAATTAACTTAATACACTTTTCCATAAAATTAATATTATAAATAAAAAAAGTAATATTGTAATTTTTGAAAATAATAAATAAATAATAACAAAACATAATCCTTTTTCAATAAAATTCAATAGATTATAAAATTAAAATTATACCAAAAATATATTATTAAATATAGTATATTGTAATCATAATAACAGATAATAATTAAAGTGACAAGGATCCACCACAACGATCTACTCTTTTTGATAATTACAAAAATATCAATTTAATAAATTTCCCCCAATTTTTGGAAGTAATTAAAAATATAAAATTTGAAAATAATTTCCCAATTAATGAAACAATTAAATAAAAACAATAAAATTTAATTTGTAACACCATTATATTTTATGATTTTTTTAAAAATAATTTCTTGGATACCTTGTGTTTTATGCAACATCAAGTTTTAATGGAAAATTAAAAATTATTAATAATATTATTTAAACATGATCATTATTACAAATCTATAAAAAATTCCGGCCTATATAAAATTAACGACAATTAAAATATTATGTGTAACGGTGTTATATATTTTAAAAAAATGATAAAACGGTACAATATCTTTTTTAACTCATTATATTTTATGAATATATTATTTTCACAAATAAAATTTTAGTTATTACTTTATGTAAATAGTAATTAAATTATTTTATTAATATTTTAATAAATTAATTTCATAAAAGAAATTTTTTTTAGATAATCAGTTAAAAATTCTATTTGGGGTAAGTTTTGGGATATTCCATAGAAGTTTTATTTTTTCAATGAATAGTGGAAAATATTCTTTTTTAACTACATTTTCATTTAATGATTTTATATGGTTAATTATTGTATTAAAAATAGGATCAAAGTAAATATATTTCATTTATATATTTCTTAATAAAATTTAGTTTATTAGAATCATTTAATATGGAATTTTGATATGAAAACATTTTAAACATTTGACCATTTTCCCTTTGCGAAATAAAATTCTCAACATATTTATGAGTTTAATTTTAAATTAAAATGTTCCACCTCTATAAATTAAAATTAAAAAAAATGATTCAATACTTGGAATTAAAATAATTTAAATTATATTATATTGGTCAAAATGTTTTTGATCAAAAAAATTATTACAAATATTATAAATTAATTATCGCACTTATGGTTAAAAAGGGATTACCAGGGGTTATAAATGATAACTGTAAAATCATCTATAAAGTTGTCTAAATACAATTTTATCGCCATATATAGACCTTATCACCTATTATTATCAATAATCATCCATTTTAGATCAATTTTTCATGTATAACATGTGGGTACACATTATTCTTTTTTAAAAAATACAATATGTGTTCTCTCTTACAATGAAAAATGGACCCCATATCCTCTTCTATTAACACATCCAAAAAACAATGGTTTAGAAAATATATATCCAGATATCTTCCTAAAATACCTACCCATATTCAATGATTAATTTTGATATCATAAATCCCCAAATATGAATGCATTAGGTTAGAACAAAAGAGGTTGTCTAAAGAAGAGGTATTGTATTTAACTAGGCATTTTTTTGTTTTACATCATTTTATGATTCATTAATATATATATAAATTATGATGATTGAATAATAACATTACATAAAATATAATTATATTTTTTATGATAACTTAATAACCCTATTCCGTATCCACCACCATCAAAAGTGATATTACATCATCATTTGTGTGTACGGAGGATAACAACCTCACAAACTAGTGGTGTTTATTTCCCATAACCACCTCTCACGGTTGGATATAATGATGGGTTAAGTTTTTTTAAATTATATTAATGATATAATTATACTTATGTAATTTTTATATGACATATAATATCTTAATTTCCATTATGTAGTAATATGATAAAGTCCATCGTGTGTATGGTGGACTACCACCATGTGAAGCGATGTGATTCATGAAAGCACTACATCAGTGTTAATAATGATTGTTTTAAAAAAAATTTATGTATATATTACATAAAAATGTATTTATACTTTTAATATATTATTTAACTACTTTTAATTAAATAATAACAAAAAATGTTAACAACATTCACGCATAGGTTCAACATACAAGCTTCATGAATGGTGTATTTGATTTTCTCTTGTTAAAATTTCTTGATAACTATAAATACATATGTAAAATATATATATATATATATATATATATATTATATTTATATGAAATATGAAATTATGGTGATTATATAACCAAGATCAATTTAATTTGAAAAAAAAACAACTCAAAATATTGAAGAAATAAAAAGAAGTTATTGCCTGAAACATGAAATAAACACAGAATTATTAAAAATGGGTTATAATATGTCATAAGTAAATAATATTTTTTTGATATATTTAATTATGGTTATTTAATTGATGTAATATAAACTTATAATTATTATATATGAGGTTTCAATGTGTAAAATGGAATTCGATTTTTATGTTTAGGATTTTCGGTCACAGTTTTTACTTTTATGAGACAATGACATATTGACCAACAATTTCATATATATGTTATATATATAGCCCATATACTGAAAAATATGGGTATTTACATATCAAATTTATAATCTATCTTTCATGTGTTTGTTTTTTATGTGATTCCAAAGTGGAAAGGTATTTTTGACTCAATTTTGTTTCTCTACGACATTTGTTATGTTATGATACTATATTATTTTTTAAAGAGTTTATGAACTCCATTTTTCATATGATATCATGAATTTATTAATTATCACAATTTATTACCTTCAATTTAATTTTATTCATTCATGGGTATAACAATAAAATTTTAACAATGTGGAAAGTATTTTATGTTATAGTCTCATCATTTATTAGGATTGTTCACGATTATTATTCAAATGATGATATATTATGATCTATCTATCTAAAAAATTATGTACATTACTGTCCTCTTGTTATTTATGCAGAATAAATTTTTTACCATTCATTTTAGTCTCTTTATGTACCTATGAGTTCAAAATAATATTAATAAACATTCCCTTTATTTCTCTCTTAGCTTTAATACACTTTTTCTTACGTATTCATGTTTTCTAAAAATGTTTTAATTTTAGTACATGAATGTTGAAGTCAATTTTACCATTTTTTGACATTAAAAAATAATTTAATGTAATCTTCATGATGTTTACAAAATCAAGGCCAATTTAGTTATACAAAAATTATGTTAAATAAATAATTGTTTTATCATGTAGTACATGAGTGAAATTTTCTTTATGTCATGTCCATTATCTTAGTCAAATATTACTTTATTTTTTCTCATAGATATTTTCAAATAAAAATAATTACACATTATTTTATTGATTTTCAACTCCAAAATGACTAATTCTTAAGGGAAGGATTTATTCTTCAAGAAATGGTCCATGTTAAATTACATTCAAAATAAAATTCTATCTAAGATAAAATCATTTATTGTTGATTAATAATTACCTGGGATATTTTCTAATTATACCATATTTATTTTCTCTATGGTTGTTTGGGGATTACGGTTAATTTCTGTTTTTGAATCACATTTATCTTCCATATTTTATATAATGAAGAAATTATTATGAAACCAACTTTGGTTTCCAAATTTTGTGCTTTGATGAATTGATGAAATGATCAAGAAACTTGTTTCTTTTCCCGAAGTTATGTTATGATTGAATTTTTAATAAAACATATTTAATTCAACGTGTTCTAATATTATTAGTTTTTTATGACTTTTTATTAGAAATATGTATGATTTTCCTTATATAATAAGTGAGAACAAAATATTAATAAAATGCTTTGGGTAATGGTCAATATCCCATGAGATAAAATGGATTAGAATTGGCAGTGATCCTAGATTATTAAAGGACTCTAACAATTATTATATTCTTGGGTGTAATCCTTGAATAATATGATTGTTTAGGGAGTTAACTAATTAAATTATGATAGTAATGGAAATCATCCTAGTTATAATAAAAAAAGTATTTTCTATGCTTATGTGTATGATAAAAATCAATTTCATATTCTATTATTATGTTATAATGCTTCATATTCGTTGATTACATTATGATTCATGTTTTATGTATCATCTTGAGTCTGGACAGGTATTATGTTTAGGATCTAGGATTTGTAGGGTTTTGTTTTGAAATTTTATTCTCAGGTTCACATAACCATATGCTTATGATATATTGATATCTGTAGTGTTTACCCATAGTAAGCTCATAATCTCACCCTTTCTTATGTTTCCTTTTCCCAGGCTAGGATTAATGGTATTATGTATGAAAAATATATGGAGGGTTATAGTTATTAAGAATATCATGGGAGATGGTGAGCTCGATTATGGACCATTTTTTAGGTGTCCAATATTTCCAAACTCACTAGACCTAAACGATTTTGGCATGCACCTAATGACATTAAATGAATATTATTAAATTTAGGTGTAATATTTTTTTATGATAATTTTAATTCTATATAGTTTGTATCAGAAAAATTTATATTTAACATTTGGAAACTAGGATTTGAAAACATTAATGATATCCATAATGATATTTCAAATTATAAGACTACGAATGAGTCAATGTATAAGAAAATTCCACATAATTTTTGTAAATGATATATTGAATGACTTATAAGAAATTAAATCCATATATACAAACTAAAAGTTTATGTGTCTCCCTTATAGATCTACCAACGAATAATTACTCCGTATATAGTGCATTGAGATGGAATCTATCATCACCTGGTACACAACGATGGGGCTTACCACAAACCTAGTTTGATAATAACGAGGAATATTATTTGGGATGTCAAAAACTCATTATTAACCATCATAAATGATTTTAATATATTTAATGAAGAATTACCGAGTATGAAACCATTGTTTTATGGATTAAAAATAATGTATCATGGTTGAGACATCCTATATGTAATTTTTCATTATTATGTAGTTCTCCACATGGACTATGTTATCTTACAATATTGTTTTTGGTTTTATAAATATATGGAACCTAAGGGAATTTTATTCACAGTATGGGTCATGGAAAATGAAATGAGTTTCCTCATGAGAATCCAATGTTTAAGTGAAATAGATTTAAAAATATATTTTCTATGATCACAAAACATTTTAAAGGAATGAATCATGTTGAACATACAAATGTAAAAAAGAGGGAACATTGTTATTTGGAGTCCTTCAGGAAGAAATTTAAACCTTATATCAGTGGATCATATGATCCACTTGTTTCTGAGAAATGGACTTGTATATCTAAAAATATATTTCCCATTCTCCAATGTTTGGAACATGGAAAAAGTGAATTCACTTATCAATAATTTGGAAGGAAAAGTTGATAAATTTTGGACACCAATCTGGAATACAAGTGGACATAATAAAATGGAATCGAAAGAGTGGGATGAGTTTAAGAGAATATTATTTTATAATTATAACCGTCATATTTTTTTTCAAAATCGGATAATGAATTATCATTACCAAAAAGGAATGATGCTGAATATTTTTGTACCTCTAAGGGTCATTTTACAGGTCATGTGAGGTATAAATATGGAATAATCATCCATCCTTAAATTATAATAGGATGATTATTTAGTATCTTTAAATTTTCATCTTGTTTCTATCCTTTACATTTTTTTAATATCATTTCATTTCATTTTCATTTGGGTTCATTTATGGACACCTGATGATGGAGAGAATTTACAAGGGAGAGTGAATGAATGTTTAGGATATATGTTGTTTTGGAATTACAGATTTAGAGTATAAATGATTCAAAGGAATTTTGGTCTTCTCCTAGAGTTTGTTGAACATGAGATACAATTTGGGTTTTTTTGATGAATCTAGTATATCTTTTTAACTACAGTACATTTTCATTCCCTAAAAGGCTTACATGATGTTGAAAATTTAATAAGATAATGTCATGAATTGGTTCATGGAATGAACTTCTTACACACTATGAATATTTTTTCACATTGTGAAATTGTAATATTGTGATTTTTAATATGAGTTGATGTGTTTTTTGGTGCATTTTAAAAATTGATAAAATCATGTCACGACACATTTACACGTCATGATTTTTGTGTGATATGTTATTATTATGGAATTTAATTTTTTTTAGTTCTTCATTAAATTCAACTCCTGCTTCACAAGACCCTTGAGCTCTTCTAGGAGTGTTTGGGGATATCCCCTCCTTTGGGATAATTTTTTCTTTTGCTGATCATTTTAGTGGTTACAGTGTATCTTTATAGGTAATTAATCCTTCTAATTTTTCATTTTCATTTATTTTAAAATCATGTTTTTGTTGTGTTATTTTATTATCTAATCAGTGATGATGATATTCATGATACTTTTTATATCTTTCGTGTGATCTTCCTTTAAATCATGACACATTTTTTATTTGTAGTTTTTCATGATCGTTCATTGAGGAAAGTTCTGTTCTATTTTCTCCACAGTCGATTTTTATTACTGAATTGATTTTGATATATAAGGATTGATTATAGGATCACTATTGAATTATTTGTATTCTTCAGGGATTTGGTTCTAGTTTTGGGAATTTGTGACCCAATTTTCATTTAGAATTTTCCATCTATAGAGTATGTTGGAAGAAATATATTTAACTAGTTTTATAAAATGATTTATAAATTAAATTTCATGATTTAACTATGTTCCTGGAAATTTGTTTTTGGAAAAATTTTGTTTTTTGTTAAAATAAATGTTATATTTAATGAAATTTTAATGGAATCATGAAATTATTTTCAAATCATTGTTTTGATGAAATAGTTTGTAAAACATAGTACATGGTATGCCTTTGGTACTTTGGTTGAATGTGAATTAATAGGCCCTGTATATTGATACTATCTTGGGGTTCAATCACAGGGTGTTACCCTACTCTATAGGCCTATTTTAATAGGTATATGATATAATTTTTGGGATGATAAATTTATGGGGTGTTCCCCTTCTCTCTATATTTAATTAATATATATAGGAACATGTTCCAAACAATTTTATATGATTGGGAATGTGTGTCCAAGAAATCATAACTTTTTGTCATCCATAGCATGTTGTTACCTGTTATATAGAACGTAGATTTTTTACATATACCACCATGGATTTGATATGATATTTGATACATGATTTTATTTGAATTCATTGATATATGTGAAATAATTTGAAACTATTTTTGCGTCATCATTTTTAATTATAGAAAAATTGAAATGTTTTACCATGACATTGATATTAAAATAGTTTAACTATTTATCATGACTTTTTTTTGTTAAATTCAAGCAAGTTTACTTTATTTTATAGAGACCTAATGTGGAACACATTGGTGGAATCGTAATGATCTAGTTTATCTCACACCCTTCTCATCACATCCATAGTGCATAAACCATTATATTTATTTTTATGAAAGTCAAGGAAAGGTGTCAAAATGAAGAGGTGAGGTTTCTGTCAACTAGGTATGGGAATCTAAATGTGAGATAGTGGAAGATTTATCAGGCTATAACATGGAGTGACTGTTTTGGTTTTAGTTTTCTGTTGATGTTATACTTCTACATTAGAGATTTATAGATACTTTTTTGTATCACTTTTATTTTTTACTTTATGATATTACATATATTTCTCGTTTTGTTCTCCCAATATTTCATCACATTGTGTATATATATATTCCATGTTCTCTACTTAATGTATTTTAAAAAAATTCCAAAATGTGGTTGTTGATGATCGGGTGCTAGTCGCCAGCCTTAGGGATCGGGAAATCCCTTTATGTGTATGATTGTTCTGGTCAGCTAACATTTTTTGAGGGTATTTGGGTAGGGTTCATCATAGTTTTTTATTAGAGGTGTTGGTTTTTTTAAAGAGTCCTTATATTGAGAATTTGATAGACTAGATATTGGATATTCGGCACTTGACAGGTATTGTTCGGTAAGTGGATGGCTATCTCTTACTATGATGAGACTCATGTCACCATGGTATTTTGTGATGTGTGTCTCCTATTTTCAGTTTTTGATCATAATCCTTGTTTTTTATTACGATTTTTATGTTCTATCTGATACTCTCTTGTCATCTGATAATTTATTATATTTCTTTATGAATTTTGATGCTACTGATATGTCATGCACGGGTTCCTCAAGTGGGTTATGTAGAATCTCATCAATATAATACAACTTTATATTTGAATCTTATCAAAGATATAATGTGGGAAGATAGTTTTTTCGAACAAAATTTATAGAAATACAATAATATAGTTGTTAGGGTACATCCATGTGTTTGATGGGTAAGAGATCGATCACAATAGTTATTATGAGAGGAGACACATTCCTTTAAGGGAAGAAATGAACCTCAAGAGGAATATGAATTGATGGAAAATATCGATAAGATCATTAACTTAGTCAATAAACCTGATAATATTAATGTGATATTTGGGGAATTCATACACTATGGTCCTAATAAGAGATGGTGGGATTCCATGTTATAGTTGAATATGAAGATTTTCTTGGAATGGAAGGATTTCAAGACTCACTTCTTCTAGAAATTTAGGGAAGATTCATTAATTCTAGTGAAGTCTATGGAGTTCCTCTTTCGTAGAAGAGGGATATTTAATTGTCAATTTACACCAATTAGTTCAAATAGTATGTTCTTTTTACTCCATAGGTAGTAAAGAATGGCCAATTAAAGGATCATAAGTACATGCATGGTTTATGACTGGATATCATATCGTAGAAATTTATGCTAAATAATTTTACATTTGTAGAGTTTTTATAAAAGGAAATAATGTTAGAGATGAATATGACATGATTGTTTGGTTAATTACCCTTTCTCTTCCACCTAGTGGTAGCTTTAGTGGTTCATAGGGAATGAATATGATGTTTCATGATCATCATAGTAGTGGTAGAGTAGGTTCATCATAGTGGGACTCATATGAACCATCAGTTGTAACTAATTGTATACCCCTGACTCAATATTAATGAGTAATAGTCAGGAATACATGGGGCTCTTATTCTGTGTCTACGAATATCATTTGTGAATGTTAAGTTCATCTACATCATTTCTATCATACTATTTCTATAACTATTTATAGTAAAGGATTTTTGGCTCCAGATTCTACTTTTTAATAGTTAAATTCATCAATTAATATTTGTATCTAGACACATGGATATGAAGACAAACACCTTATTGTTTTAGATGAGTTTCCAGAAGATGTATATGTGGGTCCAATGATAGTCAGAGCTAACATATTAATTGAATATTTAGTAAAAGAAGGATTTATTTGATATATGTGTCTCCAAATCATTTATACATTACGCTTTTATATGATTAAATATTAAATGGATCTCATGTAATTTAATATTATTTTGAAACACCTATTTGAAAGGGGAAGAGAAGGTATTTCAGTGTCCTCATTTTTTGATTTCAATAGTCGATCTAGTGTTATTTTGGTGTTTCCTTGTAATAGATCTTAATATGTTTGATGAAATCACTGGGATGGACTCGATTATCATGCATCATGATGAGGTTGATTTTCAGCATCGACATGATTCATTTTCTAGATCCTATGGGACATCTCATGTTTTTTAGTGAAAGTTGGATCAAAATCTTAGTCATTTAGGACCTTCCCGCCAAGTTCTCAAGAGTTTGTTGTCTATAGTAGGAGTTTCTTCCAATGATATTTCTTATTTTTTGTTCTTCCAACTATTTTCATGAATTTAATGATGTTGTCCTATAATATTTCTATGTTATTTCTATATATATAGAGGTAGAGTTTATTAATGGCCTTATTCAATGTAACTATATGATTTTCATAACCTACTATCATATTTATAATGTAGAGTTAAAAGTTCTCAAGATAAAATATGATTATTTAATGGACAATGGGTTTTTATAGTAATTTTTTCCTTAGGAAACCGCTATTCGATATTCTAAAACTTTAGATGGATCACTCAAATTATGTGTGGAATGATTGATGTTGTACTAGTTAATGGTCAATAATAAGTATCAATTGAAAATATTGGATGATTTTATTGACCATTTAAAGATAGAAATGTGGTTTTTGAATAGAAATATTTATTAGGGTTATCATCAGCCTAGTTTTTAGGTTCCAAATATAATATAGAAGGATTTTAGAAGAATGTATTAAAATCAACAAAAAATAGTAATTCCATTTGGGCTGACTGATGCTCTATTAGTTTCTAATGATTTGATGAAATGAATATTCAATGAGTATCTAGACACCATTGTGTTAGTGTTTATGGATGATAATTTGGTTTATTCACGAAATGAGAGTGAGAATGATAATCATTTTATTTTGGTTTTATAAATCCATAGGAGTACCCATTTGTATGGAAATGTTTTTGAGTACAATATATTGATTAATGATTTTATTTTATTAGTGTATGTGATTTTTTGTCATTGATTATTAGATAATCCTAATATAGTGAAGGATGTTGTTCCATATAAATAGACATGTATCTTCTATGAGATTCAATGATTCCTTGGAATTTCTAGGTACTACTGGTGGTTCATTAGGGTTTTATCAAATATTTCATCTCCACTAACTACTCCTTCCTAGAAATGGGTGAAATTCATATGGTATGTAAAGTGTCAATCTTCTTTCAATGAGTTGAAACAACATCAGATATCTTCCCATATTATGATCTTATAAGATCTCATTACATGGATTGTGGTTTTCTAAGATTCATATGGTATAGATTTTGGTTTTATGCTAATGAGGAATGGTTATGTGGTGGATTATAGCTCCCTAAAACTTTGTTCTAATGAGTAAATTTACCCCACACATGATTACATATTTCCACTAGTTTTTGTGTGCTTAAGTGTAGGTAATGTAGTATTTTTAGGGAGATATTCATATAACTTTATAACCCTATGACTATATGATTTATATTTTTGAAGAATGACATAAATCTCAAAAAGGGGTGGTGGGATGAATACCTTTAGGCATTTGACTTCGGCATCACCAACACCCCGGGGAAGGGGAATTTGGTCACAAATGATCTCATTATGAAAGTACCATCACATATTGTCCAATAATCATAGGAAGAGTGGAGACTTATGGGAAACTATTCCTAGTTTCACAAAGATTCATAGGAATATTTTTCCGGTAGGGTTCTGAACATATTTCAATAATCATCATCTCTCCTTGATTACATTTTTCAGGTTCATAAGTAGGATGAAAAATTCAGGGGAACTTGAGAAATCATATGTGGTGGGGAGACCGTTTCTTGTTGGTCTTTCTCATTCTATGGTATTCACCATTTTGGAGATATGTTTTTCATGACATCATCTATGGAGAGATATGTTTTTATAATTTCACATCTCTTCATGGGTTGTTCATGAAATCACTATGTAGATGTAATATGACATGATATTGTGATTCTAGTGGCTAGTTATGAAGTGTGACATTACTGGTTATGCGACCCACTATTACACATGCTAACATATAAAAGAATAAATTTGAAACCTTCTAGTCTAATCTATCCTCTTCTAGTGCTGATTTAATAATGGTACAAGGTGTCTATGTATGTTGTTTTTAGATTACCATAGACTCCCCAAGGGAGGTATACTATCTGGGTGGTTATTAATCATTTAGAAAAGTCATCTCAATTCATTCTAATTAGGGACATCACTAATTTTTTAGATCCTGATATATTTTATGAGTATAAGATTGTGTGGTTGTACAAGGTTCATTATTACATTATTTCAAACTAGGATCCTTGGTTTACCTCCTAATTTTGGGTGGGTCTATAAGAGAGAATGGGGAATTAGATCCTATTGACTATAACCTACCATCTACAAACAGACAATCAAATATAGTGTTATATTAATATTCTATAGTATATTCTCTCTGCCAATGTATTTGATTTCTGTAGATTATGGGATATCCATCTGAGATTGGTGGTGTTTTCTTATAATAATAGTTATCAGTCATCGATTTGAAATTTTTCCTCTCATGGTTGTGTATGGTAACCCTTGTAGGTCACCTTTTTATGGTACATAGGAGTGAGGGGAATCATTGGTAAGATTGAGCCTCATTCAAGAGATGTTAATGAAGATTCTAGATATACATCAACATCTGTCTATGGTATAGAGTCTACAGATATCATATGTGGATCATCGGTATGTTCATTAATTTTTTTCATTAGTGATCATATTATCATGAATTTTTACCCTCTATTGGGTCCCAATTAGATTAAAAAACAGGCTTTGTTGGTCCCGAGATATGATGGAGAAAGTGAAGTTACTGAGTGGTTTGGGAAGATTTCTTAATGGCTAGCATTTCAACTTCAATTTATAGGTATCCATGATTTTTTCCACAAATTTCAGCTATGGAAGTTCCAGTCGAGTCCCAATAATGTTTTTAGATGGGAAGATATGATTTTTGAAATAGTTTTTCCATTTTGGAGAAACTAGTATAGATTATTAACTCTTAAGTGAAATTATTATGTGGGAATACAATTCTATTGACTATAGTATTATGGTGACATATATCATATTGTCACGAGATTTGTAATCCTGAGTTATTGGTGAGGGAGATGTGAATTCACCTCTTTATAGACATCATTCTTCCACATTATTAACTAGGGATCGAAACCCTTATGGTTGGTAGTATGTAATATCATATGACCATTATTCAAGTATTTCACATTTATTTTCATTTCCACCTAATTTTGGTGTGTTATGGGGTGGGTCAGGATGGAGAGAATTGTCTTGTGGAAATGTAACACCTCGAGATTTTATGAAAAATATTCTTTTAATTTAATTGATGTCTTGTGTTGTACGCTTCATCAAGATTATCTTGCGCTATACGCAACACCGTATTAGCTTGTAGTATAGGAAAAACTATTCTTGGATTGTGGTGCACTCAATATCAAGTTCTTTAGAATACAATTAATTTTACACAAAGGAATCTTGCACTACACACATTCCTAACATGGCTTGCATTACACGCAAGAGTCACCATCCTCAATAGCGTGTATTGTACGCAATACCGAGTTTCATTAAACTATGATATATAATTATAATAGTATGAACTAACCATTATGAATAATATTAACTGAATTTTTATTTTATAAAATTATAATTCATCGAATACATTTTCTTGAATGTGGTATGGGAAAAAAATCAATTTTTCAGATTAAAGATGTATTTTTCAAAAAATACAGTTTTGTCACCTTTTGATGGTGCATCCATTTTAAATCTAATTTTTAACAAGATTATAAGTTAAATTTTCAATGTGAACTTCTTATTTTGAATCAGGATATAAAAATTTAGGTTGGATAATGATTTTATTTTTTTCGGATAACGTTCATATTTTGATGAATATTAAAAATACGATAAATTTTAATTAAAAACAAATTTTTTCATCAAGATAATTTATGTGGTTAATTTTAATATTTAATGATTTTAAAGTATAAATAGAATATATTTTTACCAGTTAATATAATGTATTTCATTTCATTAATTTTACATTGAATTCATAGGTAAAGACTTTTCAATCTTTTACAATGTTTTAAATAAATACCTGTTTTTTCCGACAACATGATTAATTTTAAATTAATTTCTCCAATTTATGTGTCTTGAATTTGGAAGAATGGATCCCATATTTGGAATCATAAGGTCCAAATTATTTTATTAGGCTACATTTTTATTTTTGGGCATTATGAATAGTATCTATGGTAAATTTAATTTACCCCAGTTAAAGGTAAATCAAGTAATTAAGGGTAAAAATAATATTATAAAATTACCATAACACTTGTCTTAACATAATTATATGATTATATTTCTCTCTATAATATACTTGTTTCTAAATGGAATATATTATAACCCACATGTATTTTATTAAGTCCTTTAATTTATTTATTTTTAAATGAAAGTGAAATATGTCTCATTCAAACATTAATAATTAGACTATTTTATAATATAAGGTTATACAGATTGTAAAGTCAATTATAAATACTCATTTGAAATCTAAAATGTTTTTATTTATCATGGTAATTTATTTTTAATTTTTAAGATATATATAATTACCTTAATAGCTTATACATTAATGATGCAAAAATTATTTAATTAGTGAAAAATCAATAATATAGGTTTTATTAAAATAATCTCATTATTAAATATGATTAATTTATGTAGGGTCTTAGGTGGTCTTTCAGTTTATTATAAATTAATATTTTGGAGGTTTCCAGAAGTTCCCCTCTCCTCTCTTATAAAAGGGAACCTCCTTCCTCTCCTATTCACAACTTTTTGAGCCTTCAGACTCGGACAAACCCTATCGTTTTATCTTATACAATTACTTAGAAACCTACTAGAGGTTATAATCTTCTTCGAAGACCATATTTAGTGCCCTAAGAGGATTTTAATAAGAGGGAGATCGAGGAATAGGTAATATCCTTTACTAATTCATTCAAATTTATTTCGTTATCTACTTCATCTTCATTATTTGTTTCATTATAACGTAATAGCATCAGTATCACTCATATACTGATATTTTATTATAAATATGAAACAACCCTATTTCAACGCCTATCCATCTTACGGAAAACGAAATCACCGCGCTTGCGTTCGTACGGAATACCGTCTCCACATTGTGGTGTAATCTGTTTTCCAACACTACCTTACATGGATGGCTATAATGGTGTAAATAATAACTATATATGATTATTATAAATTTATACTAATTCTAAGATATTCTATAATCCACTCCAATTCAATTCAATAATTATGGAAACGATATCATCGGTTGTACGTACGTACGGATTACCGTCTCCACGACACGATGAGATTCATTCTCCATGTTAACCATTCAGGAATGATTATAAAGTATACATAATAAATAATCAAGAAATATATGACATATTAATGATACTGTATTTATGTATATATATATATATATTCATCTACTTACTTCCATTAAATTCAATAAGGAAATGAAAACAACATTCATGCGTACGTACGACCTACCGTCTCCCTGAATAGTGTATTTCGTTCTATTTACCGATCTATTATATATATTTATATTCTGAATATTCATTATATAAAAATAATTTTTTACATTCTAGAAGTATGTAATCTTGATCTAAGTAATCATATGAATAATTACATGTCAAAACATGTACAATTAATGAAATGATTTTACCCAAAACACTGCTTTACCATGGAACTGGGAAATGAACGGGTAATATAAAGTCGTAAGTGAATCATATATGATACCATAAATATTATTATATTTCTGTTACAAGTTAATAATATGTTTAAACACACTATACAAGATTATTGGACACATATGAAATAAATTGGACATATGGTAAGGGATAATTATTCCAATCTCGTTCTTATCTGAGATTGTTTATTCTTAAGTATTTACATGGGTTATATTTATCATCCATTTCCAGGTTTTATAAAAATGTTTTCATAAAGTCTTTACTATTCATCCATTTATGTTTAAATTCATGTTTACCCCTTTTTTACTTTTAGTATGTGGTATATAAGGAATCTTTCTTTGTTTACCATACGAGGTATTTTTTGAATTTTCCAGCAAAAGTACGAGAAGAATGTTTTTCTAACTTATATGGACTGATCGAATTTTCACAGTTTCATAACGCATTATTTTTATGAAGCATCCTATAAAATATTTCAACATTATTTTCAATAAAATCCTTTTCTTTTAAAATTTCGTGGACTTTTGTGAAAACAAAATCATTTTGAAGAAGAAAGGATATTTTCTTCAAAAATTCATTGCAAGTGTTTTATCTAAACTATTTTACATTTAAGATTGAAATTATTTAGTATGGTTATGTTTCAAATATAATGTCTCTATTATTTACATGGTTTTATTTTTCTTATGATTAATTGATATCCATTTTTTATTTAGATTATGTTATGATGATATGATGTTTATGAAACCCATTTTATTCTTTTGGTTATGATGAATGATTTATGATTTTTTGGCGGCACATAAAAGAATGATTTCAATATGAGATGGGTGGGACCTATATCTCCCTATAATGAATTGGGAAATGATTTACGTCTCATGAGATAGACATGGATATAATGGAAAGTGAATCCGGTTTAGTAATATAGGGTAGTAACAACAAGTAAACTCGGTCCAGTAATGGATTTTGTCCACTATGATGGTCTTGGCAGTAATGCCTAGGCTACTATGGAAATAATATCACGTGCTTAATGGTTTTCCCCAATTAAATGTTTTATTTCCATTATATTTTATCATGATTAGTGTTCCTTTATGATCTATGCCTTATGCACTGATATGATTTATGTCGTGTTCATGTGTTTGCGTTCAAATATTTATGGATTGTGTTATGTTCTCCATGCATACTCTTACTGAGCATTTAAGATCACCGTTTTTATATTTACTTTTCACCAGGATTTAAAAAAAAGGTTTTAGGTAACAAAAAAGGGGAATATCTTTATGGGATATGTTGAATATCTTTCACCAGGATTAGAATATTTTGTTTCGAGTTCCCAAAGTCACTTAACTAATTCAATCTCTGGGCGTCGGTTTTTTTTCATGTATTAAGTATTCCTAAAAAGTAATGTAATGTACTTGTAAATCAAGCTTTGGTTCTCTATAGTAAAGGACCTAATTTTTTTGAATGTTTAATTTTTGAATTAATGGAGTTTTGGAATAAATGTTTCAACTACATTCTAGGGTTCTCCCCCAGTTAGGAGAACACGAGAAAAGTATTAGATTTTCATGTGGGATTTTATCTATTTTCTACCTAAATATTTTTTCACATTGTGAATGTGTTAAATGGAATGAAAAATTTATAGGGAAAATTTCATGAATTGTTTCAAGGCATGAATGTTTTATAGAACATGATTTTGTTTCACATCCAGATATGATAAAATTTTGATTTATAATCTGAAGAGATTTGTTTTTTGGAATTTTTTTATAAATTTATAAATTACCAACATGAATATGTTTCAAATCATGAGTGTGTCTAGATAAGTTATTTTTATGGAAATTTTTAGGTTTAATTATTCATTTGACCATTGGCTTATCCCATGATACGTAGGATATATAATATGTGATTTTGGGAATTTTCTCTCATTCTGAGTAAGTCTTTATGTGATTGATCTTCATTGAAGTTTCATATAATCTCTCGGAGTAATAAATCCTTCTGATTCTTCAATTTTTTTGATCATGGTAGAACTATCTTATTGAATTTTTGGATTTTTTGATCTTTGATGAAAATCAACTTAATCCATTGTAGATCTATTGTGAGATCTTTCTCTGGATGCTGACTCTTGTGTTAGTTTTGGTGTTTCATGAGATTTGTTTGAGGTATGTTGGGGTATCTATGGTTAGCTAACTATTTTTCTCTTCATATTGATTATATTATAGGAACATTGATTCAAGAGAAAGTATTGCAGTATTTTCATTCTTTCATTATTGGTGGACTGCATTTCCATTATGCGAGACCCATGATTGAGGTAGGTTGATCCATCAGGAGCCTATGTTGGATGAAATGTATTGCTATGGTTTTATAAATTGTTTTAAAAAATAATTGGAATGCTATAATTCTTTTATGGAATTTTTTAGATAAAATATTGTCTTATGGTTTTTTGGTAGAATATAAATTAATTTTACTGTATTGTGAAAAGGATTTATGAATTGCTTTTCAAACAATGGTGTTGATGTAAGGGTTTAGAAAATATATGACCTGGGTAGATGTGGTTTCTTAGTAGGAATGCATAATAATAGGCCTCGTCCACTGATACAATTCGGGGGTTCAATCATGGGGTGTTCCTCTACACTATACGATCATTTTTATAAGGACATGATAGTCTTTTGGGCAGGTTATCTTTCTTAGGAATCTCTTTTCTTTCTATATTTTATGCATATGTATAGATCCTTGATGCACACTATTTTCTATGTCTAGGTACGAGTGTCCATGATAACCGAACATATTGTGATCCCTTATGTGATGCTACCAATAATTTGGCTTATACTATTTTATCATGTACTACAATGGATTTTATTTGAGATGTGATACATGAATTGATTTTACTACTTTGATATATATGAAGGGATTTGAAACAATTTTACATTCTTTATTTAGTAATTTGGATAGAGGGGAATTGATTTAAAATTTATTTGATTAAAAATTTCATTAACTATTTATCATTCATTATTTTGGTAAAATTTGATCATGTTTGGATTCTTGTACAGAGACTTGATATGGAACACCAAGGAGAGTTCCTACTGAACCCACTTAGCTCACACTCTGCACATTGCTTTAATGGTTCATTGAACATTGTATGTCCTTCGATGTAGGGAAAATAAATCCATTATAGTGAGGTGTAAAGGTTTATATTAGGTTTTTCTGTGTATCTAATGATGGTATGGTGGGAGTTTTATCTTACTATAACATAAAGATTCTAGTTTGATTTTAGTTTTCCTTTCTTGTTGGACTTTTACCACAGAGATTGATAGTTATTTTTGAGTTGTATAAGTTATTTTTTTCCATTTTTCTATTAATAGTATTTGAAATTTTATTATTCTCTTATATCTTCCCATCATGTATATATATATTTCTAATTTTTTCTTCTATATGTTTGGATAATTGTTCCATCTAGTTATTTTTAATGCCCGGGTTCTGGTCGCAAGTCCGCAGGGATCGAGAATTCCCTTTAAGAATTTGATGGTATGGGTCGGTACCAGTTTGAGAGGGTATATGTGTTTGGTTAGTAAAATTATTAAAATGTATCCAAAGGTTGTTATCCATAAGGAACATTAGTTGTGTTGAATAAATCAATTGATGTACACTGATGTTCAAAATGGAGATCATAGTAACCCATAAATATCATGGTTTTGACAAGAAAAGGAAGAATGAGTTAAAAAGAAACTCTAACAACCATGGATAGAAGAATATGATAATTCTATCAAGATTTAATTGTGTAAGGATACACAATTGAAATTGTCTTAAGGGGGCTCGTAAATATTTTATGTTGGGAAGGAAGGTCACTAAGAATTCGATTTCCATTTTGATTTGACAATGTTAACTACTGATGTTAATAAAGATAAATCTTCATAGAATGCACCACCCACACTCCATTGATTCAAATTAAAACATAATGGGTATTAAAAAAACTACTGACCAAATATGAAGTTTAATGATGATTATTGACTTCAAAAACCTCTTCTGATGGGAGTGCAATGGAAATATCATGCAATCAATTTTTTTTAATGAGTGATGTGACAATGACTTGTTGAAATATACTCATAACATCCACTATAGGATATATAATGTCTTATTTGTCTCTATATGTATGCATTAATTCACAAAATAATAATTTTATCTGATTATCAAGATTCCACCTAAATTATTAGATGTAGAATTAGAAGGGAAAACCCTGAATTGTATGATGATCACATATCATATATATGATTCATCTCTGGTAAAATTATTTTAGAGTTTGGATCCAATAAATTTTTTCTTTCTCCTTTAGTTTATTTATATTTTATATTATAAATTTATTAGATTTATATACATAAATGCCATATTATTTTTAGAGGAATGGAATTCATGTTTATTATTCTAAACCAACTTATTATCGTATATAATTTTTATTATAAATATGAACATTCAAATTGAAAATAAATATAATTTATAGGTCTTTATTAAGATTCATTAAAGTGGTTTATATCATTTTGTAGGGGAGAAAGTGAACATCGATGATATTCTAATTTATCAGTGAATTTAGGATGTATTTTTACAATATTTTTCTTTCTTACACCAATACATGAAGTAAATTTCTTAATAGAACTCATAACTTATGTCGTTCCAATTTAAAAGACTCCTTATAGAATGGTCTGTATTGATTAGAAGGAATTGATGAAGAAACTCTAGGAGAACATCGATAATGAATTAATTCTATGATAGTGTAACCTTGGGTGGACCTATTCTTTTTGGTAAAAAATAATGATGTATTGGTTAAATATGAATTTATTTTCCTTAAATGAATAATATCAAAATAATGAAAACGTCTTATATACCCCATTTTGATGAACAGTTTGATCTTCTAGGTAGTTATCAATACATTCAATTTTTTACCTTCATTTTGGATATCATAAATTGATGTCCATGAAGGAGGATATCTCCAAAAAAATATTCCAAACAAGGTATGAAAAATATGAATATATAGTGATACCATTTAGCCTTACTAATTCACGTGTAATCTTCCTTGGTTTAAGGAATAGTTTATATAAATAACCTTTATTAGATTGTGGTGGTCTTCAGAGAAAATATTCTTACCTACTAATATAAAAAAGGAAAGAGAATTTATTTCTGTTTATAATTTTACTAAAGACCATAGGGAAAGAAAATATATATGAAAAATTTACAATGTGTGAATTGTTCCTACAAAATGTTCCATTATTGGTTAATTTAATCTCAATAGGAGATATATCAATAGATCAATCAAAGATAGAGGCTATTGTATATTTTTTAGACCAACCATGGTAATTTAGATCTATATATTTCTTAGACTATCTGGAGATTATCGATATTTAATGGATAATATCTAATGGAAATATAATACACTGACTATGTTTAATAATATTGTACATCAGTTCCTCTGTAGAGATGAATGTGAGGAAAATATCAAGGAACTAAAGAGAATATTATTATGTTCAATTATCCTTAAACTAACCTACAGAGGATATGATTTATTATTCAATAGTTAATCATACAAAAAGGGATTTGGATGAATTCTGTTATAGTGTGACATGGTTATAGATTATGTTTCATGAAAATTTATGTTCCTGAGAAAAATTTCTCAATTCATAATTTGGAGATAACTGTGGTAATTTTTTCATAAAATATGTTGAGAAATTATATTTATCGGATGAATTTTTATATATGTATGATCAAAAAAATAATTAATGTATATATTAAAATAGAATTAGTTGAATACCTTCTATATATTATGGATAGATATGATTAGATTTTGGGATGGATCAATACAACACCACCATTAGAATGTGAAAATTTGATTGATTATCTGAGTTGAAAAGATCATAAAATATTATCAATTATGAGTATCACAATATATCCAATATTTCAATATTTTCAAAGGATAAATCTAAATATATTTAAGTAAGTGTAAAAATATAAACATTCTCAAATGAATTTTCAATCACCTATTTATATTACTATTAAAAAGGCACATAATGAATATGTAGAGCAGAAAAATAAATTTAAATGTTCCGTAGTTAAACCCTGATCATGATGGAATGATTTGGTTCAAGAACCACTTATTTGTTTTAACCATGAAAATTTTGAAGAAGGAGTTGTTATAGGAAAATCATATTTATTCATTCTCTATTCTTCTTGGATTTATGAATATTTAGATATATTGGAAAGTTTATTTGTAGTGGGAATGCTTGAAGCGAGGTATCATATAGTTTTTATCCCATTTCCCGATATTTCAGCTAGTTAAGGATGAGAGATGAAATTTTAAGGGGATATTACATCCCTTACACATAACAGAATGGAAGTGGGAAAACATAACCATAAATTTTTTCATCACACTCCCTAAAATGTCTAAGGGGAATAATATATGTTGGTTGGAGACAGTCACCTTCCAAAGTCATCACACATCATCACTATATGAGAATAATTCTATATGGATTATCTTTTCAGGATATAAATTAAGGAGGAGGTGAGTATTTAGTGTGTAACCCATTATATTTCTTTTTATCAGGATTTGAGGCTTACCTAGTAGTTCTAGTGATGTATTAAACAATATCTTGATATAGAGTATAGTTTTATCACTTTGTTTCATCCTCATAAGGATGTTCTATCAAGGAGAATAATTCAATCCCTAAATGATATATTGGGATTTTATTTTCATTATTTTAATGGAGGTTAGGATCAATAAATTTCTTATGTTGTTTCATCATACAACAATAGATTTCACTCAACTATCTGGATGGTTCCTTATGAAGTCATTTGTGGAATAAATAATAGTACACCACAATTATGGAATGAAGTTCAAGGAATAATTATATTGGGAAATGATATAAAATATTAAACTATAGAGATGTTCAGATACATTCAATAGTATATAATGGAAGCAAAACGTTGCGAGAAAATTTCTGTTGAAGATCACTGGTGTGATTTGTAATTTATAATTGTTGAAAAAGTGATTCAAAAAATTTCTCCATAGAATAAGGTAACCATGGAATCCAAATTTTTTTATTATATAAAACTTGTATTAGAGGAAAAAATGTATGATATTTTAATGTATTTATTCATGGAAATTAGGTATATGGAACATGAAAATATAAAACATTATTCTATTATATATGAATCGCATATTCATGGGATTAAAATGGGTTACTTTTACTATATCTCATCTCTAGGGGACATACATCAAAGGGAAGAGGTGATATTGAATACAAGTATGAGAATAAAAAAGAGAGACATATAACATGTTATAATAAGACATTTCCATAAAAATATGAGGCCAAAAAAAGGCATTAATAAGATTCATAATAATAAGTGACTGAATGATATCATGGAAACATTGCTAAAATATTTAATTGAAGAAATTATTAATAACATCACCATAGTTTCATAAAGCAATTACCAATGTTTCTCACCAAGGTATCATAAAACATGTCATCTCTTGAGGTAAAATTTATTACCCAATGAATTAAATAACTATTAGGGGAAAAATAATATTAATTAATTAATTTGAGATACATATATAATAATAATAAATTTTATTAATAACACATGTATAAATAATAATGTTTTTCTTATAAAAATAATGTTGGACAAAAGTACATTAATACATGATCATTACACCATTTTAAAACAATGAAAATGAAATGTGGATTTTATTTAAGTAAATAACTATATAAATATATAATTACTAAAACTAGGTGAATAGCCCTAGATAAAAAGACATTTGTTAATTAACAAAAAGAAAACAAATGATAATTTCTCATGTAAAAAAGTGAAATCCGAGAAGTAAATTTGAATGCATAACAAGTATAAAATGTGGATTTAGAAATTGGTAAAATGAGGTAGAACTAGGGGACCGCATTGATAAAAGACTATTATTATAGTATTGGAAAAATATAATTTATAAAATATAATTTATTGTTTAAATTAGATGACAAACCACATATATTGAACATCAATTGAATGGGTAAGTGGAGATTTACCTTACCTTGATGTGTTTCCCCTAAATATTGATGATTGGAACATTGGGGGATTAAGGACACCAATGGGGACTCCATAAAAGTAAAACAATAATTATAACTTAAAGGATGATATATTAGTAGTGGGGTATAATGGTGAAATTGATGGGTATTTATTAAAAAAGTGGTTTATTTTTTTAATAATTCCCAAATATAGGTTCTAGAGAACTAGTTTGTGGAAAATGAAAAACTATTAGCTTAACATTTACTTTTTCTCATGTTATTGGACATTTGAGTCACAAATTTTGATATTTTAATACATAAAAACATAAAATAATTTTTTAAATAGTTCTATAGAAGTGTAAATGGATATTTTCCACAAAGTAGTGTTTTTAAAAATCTAATTTTTCATTTTATATATTCGAAAGAATATTATAGGTTTGGTAAATAAATAAAATATATTAAAAAGGATAATCATAATAAATTAACTTATTTTAGGTCTTTTATTGTGTTTAATTTTAAATTATATCAATCTAACATAAATATGAAGTCATAAAATATATTGAAAACCCACAACTATATTTGTACTATTCTCTAAAAAGTAAACTATTTTAGACAATTACCAGAAAACCTACCTATCCATATTACAAAAAGATAATTTCAAAGAAAAATTATTTTATCAAATATAATTATCTATATATAATAATTTTATGATATAAATATAAAAACCATTATTTATTGATAAATAATTATTTTTAAGGATCAATCAAATTTCTACAACTTATAAATATTTAATATGAAATTTATAAATTAAATTACAACTTATATTTTAGTGAGAGTTTTTTCATGTAGTATTTAAATATAAAAAATTTAATTATGAATAACATAGTTTATTATAAAATTGTATATACTATCTAAAAACAACAGTAATGTTTTATTTGTGTCCAATTATCAATTTATCATTTTGGTGTTACTTAAAATAATATTTTTTAAAATTAAATTTTGAAAAAATTAGTTCGATGAAAAAAATATTTTATTTATACAGGGGGGAAATAAAAATTATGAAACTATTACCATGATACATAACAACTTATTAAAAATATGTACTCCCTATGGCTATGGTTTATGATGGTAGCGGTTTCCTGGGGTGGTTCAACTAACATTGTCTGAGTGGTAATCTATAGTAACATGAACTAATATAGTTGGATATTTCATTCAAGCATCACTTATTTATGCTCATAATAGGATGGGTAAAGGGAAAACCCCAGGGATTCTACCTCCCAGTAAAAATTTCACAAATTGGCATCAAAATGAATTATTATACTTATTGATTCCACCTTTTACCCATTTGTAATCAATTATCCATTGATGTTACAACTTATAAATACTAATTATAATAGTAAAATTATCACCCAATATTATAGATTCCATTGTCAAATTATCCAACGGGTATTTAGACCAATGATTATTTTGACAGATATTTATCTAACAGTATAATCACAATTGTAACATATCACTTTGTTACCTAAAAATATGACTGCACTATTTTAATAAACAATCACTACAATCCTTTGATATGATATATTTTCATTTATTATAATTTTGATTGGTTTACAAATTTATTTTTTCATTTATATTTTGTTGGACGTTGGGGAGATATTTCTAGTATATTAGGGTGATCAATATTTTCCAACATTTTACATATTCTATTTTATATTTTTTGACCAATTATAATATTTAGCATTTTCATTGCTTTGATAGAAGACTAATGTAATGATATTTGTTAATGTGAATTTTTTTGGTAGTTTATTGATGTTATGTACATGTATAATATTATATTATATATAACACACATTTATCCTGGAGAAAAATATAATTTAAAATACATGGGAAATTACATTTTTCCCCACTAAAAAATTCATCAAAAAATATCAAATTATTATCTTTGTTGAGAAAATTATAAGGTAATTTAATCTCACTATTTCATCAAGTTCCCATGTTGTTTCCTCATATATATGTTTTCTTTATAACACTTTGACAACGTTATTTATCATGTTGGGTTGAAATTTTTCAATCTAGATTAATATCACCGCCAAATTGTCCTATCAGGTGGGCTAATGTACCAGGTGTACCATCTACATATTTATTACAATTGAGGTATCAGGTATGTACTGCCTTGATATAGATATTGGGAATACATCAAGAATTTATTCAAGATTTAGTGGAAGTGCTAGTCGATATGATAGTTACCCTATGTTATGAAGGATTTAAAAGGGGATAATATATATAGGGATATGCTTTCATTTGTTTAAAAATAACATGAATCTATTCCATGGTGATATCTAAATCAAAACCTTCTCTCCAACATCAAATAGAAAGTCCCTTGTATGATTTTAGTATAACTCTTCTACTAACACTGAGAAGAATATTTGTGTTCTTTGATGGAATGAACATTTTCTATCATTTATTTTATGTGATCAGGGCCATGTATCATTCTTTCAATAAATTCCACTCATCATGTATGGTTTTTACATCACATCCTATATAAAAATTCATAGGGTTCCATTTGAATACTCGAGTAGAAGCTGTTGTATTTTGATTAATCAACTAGTTGGATGTGTTGATCCCTTTCACCATTAAATTCTAATGAGAATATTCTCCAGACTTTATATGTGAACCTTGTATCATGATCATAAACTATATATATTGGTTCCCCATGTATCCTCCCCACATCCTATAAATATATCAGCAATTTTTTTTCAATAGATAAAACAAACCAATTTGCAATGAAATCAGAAGTCTCGGTGTGTGGATTCACAATAACCAATATCACATTGTTAACGTTGAATGTTCCTAGGATACTGGTGATGATCTCTATAGTTATATTTTCCAAAATCTATATTTTTATGGGTAGTGGTTACAATGCCAATTTCGGAATTTTTCGGTCCTCCTTCACTTGTTGACACACTAAGAACCTTGTTGTGTACTAAAAAATCACAATTTTCATATTATCCCACATTTAATGACCATGAACGTCCTATACATTTTAGTTCTTCTATGATATATAGAAAAAGTAGAATTATGGGATTCATCCATCTAGTCCTTCATTTTCTCTATGATAGATTGTACAAAGCCTTTTATGAAATTTTCAACTTCTCAATCAATATAAATGTTATGAATCATCCCATTCTTCACAGCCTCCATCATCTTTTGTATCAAAGGATATATTCTTTTATTTCTCTAGATGTTCTCTAGTAATGTTGGTTGAGAAATAATTTGGGATATGATTGATGATATACCTTCCCTCATGATTCCCATGTAAAAACATAATAGGTCCTTGTAAAATTTATCTCCTTGTATCCTCTATATTTCCTGCACAATAGTGTATTTCTTATTAAAGGCTGCATCAAATTAATTTTATCTTATAGGGTGATAGTTTATTGAATATCAATAATATTTAAAAAGTTACAACCATATATTATGTCTCATTATCTATTACTTTTGTGGACATATATAATTGAAACATTATTGGTCTTTGTATATATCTCTTTTGTCTCCATAAATATAGTTCCTCTATATCATCAGAAAAAAAATAACTATAGATAACTACCTGTCATGCATAGAATAAATCTACTCGTAAGGCTCTAACATTTGTGATGTATAAGAGATCACCTTTTCATTTTTCATTAGGAATTAATTAGGCCCCTATAACACTATAAATAAAAAAATATTCTCCAACATATGGTAGAATTAACACTGGTGAAATAACTAATTTCTTCTTTAGTTATTGAAACATTTATTCACACTAATTTTTATGATGAAAATATATCTTTTTGAGTAAAATTAATTATTTTGATAGAAATTGATTATATTTTCTTTATAAACTTACTAAAATATCCTTCTAAACCATTTAGACTATTATTCTAAATTACTATTGCAGGATGAGGCCACTCATTTATATCCATTTTCATGGCGTGTTCAAATAATATTCCTTCATTTCATACAATTTTCACCATGAATTCAACTTATTGTAAACATAATTCACATTTGATTAATTTTCAAAATATATTCTCCTCCCACATAGTATAATATATAACCCTTAGATTATACTCATACTCCTCGTGAGTTTTACATTATATCATAATATCATCAATAAAAACTACCAAGAATTTATCAATGTATTCCTTAAAGACTACTTATAAATGATAGAAAATTAGAAAGATCATTAGTAAAGATGAATGGAATAACAACAAACTTGTAATTCCCATATCATGTTTGAAAGGAAGTCTTTATAATATCTTCTTTATTTAACATAAATTAATGATTCCATATTATATCTTAGTCTTGAAGATTAATTTATCATCATGAAGACGGTTTGATATATCATCAATCCATGGGAGGGGTTACTTATTATTCAATGTGATCTCATCAATATATATATAATAAATGAATATATACATTAATCCATCATTTTTATTTACAAAGTGGATTGGTTTTACCTATGGATAATTAATTGGTTAGATAAATTTATTATCCATAATATATTGATGTTCAATATTTAATTCATATAACTCCACATTTTCCATTCTATAAAATGTATTCTATATCGTATTGGATCTTGGTATGAGTTCAATGGAGAACTTTATCTCTCATTATAGGGGAGTTACATGAATTTTTTCAGTATGTTAGTTAATCCATTATTGAATTATGGGGATATTATCAATCCTTATACTTTCATTTTCTACTCCCAGTTCACTGAGAATCTCTTTAAAGATGACTACGAGAGATTTTTCGAGACAAAGCTCATCCCGTGGGATCTCTTCCTTCAAAATAAATAAAGATTCTGCATTGAATTATAATGTAATTTCTTTAATTATTAGTTTATCATAGAATTATACTTTGATATCTACTATATCCCTATTATAGAACCATATTTTACCATGGTTATTACTATGATATTTTTATGATATTATATTCATTAAAGTTAATACTAGAGTGTCTATAAACCGTTGAAGCCAGGATAATCCCAAATGAGTCTTAACTAATAACTCTAATTCAAAAATCTCTTGGATTTTTTATATATTCTTTAAAAACATTGATGACATAATGGAATTAATAGTACAGTAATAAAAATTACTTGACATCTTTTAGTTCACAATGAGTGTACTTATCCCCACATAATTCAAAATCTCTACTTCATCCATCGTGATAGAAACTTCCTGACATTGTTCGCTTGTCTTATTTTGAGGTTAATGGTTGTTTCCACCCATTATATACTATTTTGGATATTTATTGGAAAAGATCCTATGTTTTCTACATGTTATGAATTGAACTTCTATCTAGGCTACAATATTATCCCTTTTTTGTTAGAGTTAGGAAGATGAGGCTTCACACCACCATGAATGTTTTGAGATATCATCATGTCTCCTCTACATTGGTATCACTTTACACTCTCATAAACATTGTTCCCTAAATTATTCTTCCCAAATTTTCTTCATGTGGTATGTTTAACATCATTTTCACCTCTTCTATGATCAAATTTCTTCCATGAATTAGTATCCATTGATCTAATCTTTCAATTTGGACTATGGTACCACTGCCTGTCTCTGAACTCCAATAAAACATCATTGCACTCCAAACTATCTCCTCATATATTTCATGGTATTGAATTTCCAAATTCTTCTTTAGAAGTGTTCATATCTAACTAAAGAATCTACCAAACCTTCCATTATGATCAATAACAAAGCTAACGGTGTGTCAAGAATGTCTTGTAATGTTCATTTCATAGCTTCCCACTGATTCATTTTCCTTATTCATCAACTATCGGAATTACATCTCCATTTTTTTTCCAATTGAACAAGTAATATATTTATTTAAAAATATTCACTTGATCTCATAACAATCCATCGAATCAAACTACCATCATGGATGTAGGTTTTTTGTCAGTTTCAACCACTAATCAGCTTCTCCTTCTAAATTGAATAATTCTAGGGTGACATTCTATATATCAAAATAATGGAGTACCGAAAAGAGCATCCCTATAGAATGAACACATTATTGAAAAATCAATGAATTGGGGGAACCACTAAAGGATGGTTGTCATTGATACATGAGGGCCTCAATGGAATGTTATTCCCATAACATTGAATCTGGTCTGTCAACATCATTCAAGTAATTTTTTATAAAACCATATAGTTAATTCATCATCCCTGTGAATTTTTCCATTATAAATTCCATAGGAAAGTCATAAATTCATAGTCTATGGTAATCATCATTTACGTTGTTCCTCATATTTTTCACAATTTTTTGAAACTAAGAAAACTATAGTGATAAATGTGTTACTTTAATGAATATTATAATTCTAAAGGGTTTTTAAATCATAAATCACCAATCATAAAAATTTTATTCACTAATCTCCTCAAATTAAAATTTTATTTTCTATATATCATTCATAATAGTTCATATAATGATTTTTCTATGAATATATATAACCTAGGAGTGTGAAACCAGGTGTGTAGAGAGGCCCATTATTGTAAACCAGTTGTCGATTGAGATTAACTCAATGAAGTGTTTTTTTATATAACCCCTTAGTAAATTTATGTAAGAGACACATCCACTTCTTGTATCCATATAGGGTTGGATTTTATTAGATACAAAATAAGTAATACATAACATAAACATAGGATGTTTTCTAATATCTATAATTTTCCTTAGGGTTAATAATAATGTTTTTAAAAACCAATTTCATCAAATAACTAAACAGTTCTCTAATACATACATTGGAATGTGGAATTTTTTTATAGAAATTTATTATTACATGGACAACACATAAGATGTTTTAATTTATATTTTCTTATAAATTAGGATCATAGTAAATGAAAATTTTAAAACTCTTATAATCATCATTAAATTCATATACATGGGTCAAACCTAGGTTACTTTTTCCATATCTCATATCCTAGGGACACACATCAATGAAATGGGATGGGCATGAAGCCATGTAAGAGAATTAGAAAGAGATACATATAATAAGTTATCATGAGACCTATAAATAGGAAAATGATGCATAATAACAATTAATGAACATGAGGTACAACAATTAGATTTTGAATCATAACATTAAAATGTGGCTACAACATTTAATTGATATATTCTAAGGTATATCACTATGGGTTGTCACTTGGGTTTCATAACGGAAAATTACCGAGGTTACGCACCAATGTGTCTTAAAAAATTTCATATCTAGAGGTTAAATTATTTACCCAATGCATGGGATGCTATCATAGAAAACAATTATATGAATTAATTGATGATGGCCATATATATCATAATAAATCATTTCAATAATAACCTATAAATAATAAATAGCATGTTTCTTGTCAAAATCATGGCATAAAAAATATATTAAATACACCATCATTACACAATTTAAAAAAAACAATATTAAATATTGGTTTCAGATATGTAAATCCCAAAAAAAATAAATACTTTTCTCAAATAGATGAATAATAATGTATAAAGAATATTTTTCAGTATTCTCAAAATGAAAATAAATGAGAATTTATCAAGTAAATTAGAGAAATTTTAAAATTAATTTTGACGACATGAAGGGTATAATACATGGTTTTAAAAATGGTAAAATATGGGAGAATTGGTGTATCACATGGAACAAATATAACATTGATACTAATATAATAATATAATTTGAGAGAAAAAATTCGTTTCATAATTAAAATACATTCCCTAAAAGTGAATGTGAATAGAAATGAAAAGTGGATACTTCCATTACCTTGGACGGTTTCTCCTAGTTCTTGAGGATTAGAGCCTTAGGGGTTTATTTAAACTATGGGGGATACTAGAGAGGAATGATTAATATACATTCAGAGATGACAGATTTAGTGTGATGAAGAATCGTGAAATGGGTGCGTATTTATAAGAAAACTAGATAATTTTTTAATAATTTCCAAATATAGGGATTGGAAGTCTATTTTGAAGAAAATGAAAAACTATTGGCTTTCCCATTGGTTTTTTCTCAAGGTTATGGAAATTAGAGTCACACTTTATTGTATTTTAATACAACTATACTTAAAACCAATTTTTAAAACTTATATGGGATGGGAAATGCAAACTTACTATAATGTCTTGTTTTTAAAATTAAAAACATCCATTTTAGATGTTATAAAGTAACTTATAGTATTTGAAATTGGGTAAAATATATCAATGTAATTAATATTAATAAAATAATATATTTTACGCTATGGACTGTGTTTAATTAATTATTAAATAATTTTAAATTAAATTTTATGTCTTAATATATTTAAAAAACCCAGAACTGTATTTGTTTATTAACTAAAAAATACATTATTTTTGGATATTCTCAAAAAATTACTGTAACAGAATTCCACATGATAATTTCAAATAAAATTATTATTTAATAAAAATAAGTATCTACATTCTATGATTTAAAATATTAAATATTAAAACTTTATTTATTGAAAATTAACAGTTTTATGGTCCAATCATATTTCCAACACCTAAAAAATATCCCAAGGATATTATAAAAGTGTTCTGTGATTTATATTTTAATGATAGTGTTTTAATAAAATATTTAATTTTAAAAATAATATTCGAAATGCCATATTTTATAATAAAATTGTATATATTTTAAAAAATCAATTATTCTTTATTTACAATAAATAATAAAATTATCAAATTGGTGTTACATGGACATATATTTTATTAAACATATCTATTCCAAAAATGGGATCGATAGAATAAATATTTTATTTATAAAATAGGAAATTATACTTTCAGAAACTAAGGCCTAGAAATGTAACCCCTTATTACACTAGTTGGCACTCTAAGTGTAAGGTTCGTCATTGTGGTAGTATCATTGGGTGGATCTACTAACATTGATCGAGTAGTGATCTACACTAACTTGGATGAATCTCATTATAAATATTGATCACGATTGATTTATTAAATATCATCTTGGGATTGGTCATGGAAAAAACCGAGTGATGTTACCTCCATCCCATGTCCAAAATATTGGGCTTCAAAAATCATGGATGGATTGGTTGAAGCAATTATATCTCCTTTATACAAAAATTATATTTTGTCATCACTTCTTATAATCACTAATTATAATTATTAAATTATAACCTAGGGTTATAGTTTCAAATGGTCAAATCGAGCAGTGGTTATATTGAACAATAATCATTTTTAATCAACAGTTATATAACGGTCATATACCAAGGACCACATTTCCCTTTATACACTATTAATACCACTTCATTGTTTCTCTCAATAATAACTATAATTCCTCCTAAAGATATATTTTAATTTATTAGTATATTGGTCAGTTTATGAATAGTTTGTTTCATTTATATAGTGTTTTCTATGGGGGAAAATAATTGTAGAAGAATGTGGAAATCAATATATTCCCATTTTAGCAATTCCATTTGATATTTTTTCCCATTTTTAATTTTTGATATGTTCATTGGTTTGATATATTAATAATGTAATGATATTCAATATATATATAATATTTTTTGGATTCACTATATTTTATATGTGTATAATATTATATAATATAAAACACATATTTAATAATGGGGAATTTTTTTTAAATCATGGGTTATTACTGTATTGTTATTTCGAAACAATGTAAAATTAATCCCTAGGTATATTGGTCCCTATGAAATTATTGATCATATTTGGATAGTATCTTATCAGCTAGCGATTACACCAAACATATTTCAAGTTCATGGTGTGTTTTTTGTATCTCTACTGAGGTAGTAAATGTGTTTCCCTATACATGTACTGAACTCTGAGGTAATTCAATTTGAGAAAGATATTTTTTATGAGGGACAAAAAGTATATATTATAGATTAAATAGATAATGTTCAGTGACAAATGAACACTCACTCTGTCAAATTTTTGCGGTGCAACATCCAATATCATGATGTTATATGGGAACATTAGGATATAATACTGAAGAAATATGGTTAACTATTTGTATCATATTGTTGCAATTTTTATAGAAAGATCCTTTTAAGGGGTATAATGTAACACCTAGATAATTTGTGAAATTTTATATTTAGTAAATTAATTTTTTTTGATATCTTTTACTACACATAACATATATTTTCAATGATCTATGAAAAAATATTAATTTTATAATTAAAAAAAATTATTTCAGGTCCCTTAAAATTGGAATCATAAATAAAAATAAAAATATAGTAAATATTAATAATTATGGTTTTATATTAAGAAAAAATATTGATAAAAATGTACATCAGTTATAGTAATGTCTTTAATATGTTTTAAAAAGAATATATTTCCAAAATAAAAATGTATTTTATTTCCTTATGTGAAAAATATTAAAATTAAATTTTAAAACCATTATAATATTAATTGAATTAAAAAAAACATCAATTTAAAATTGATCACTTCAAAATAATGTTATAATGAATTTTTGGTATTTTTCTAAAATGATTATGTTTTCGAATAATGGTGATAAATATTTGTTTATATGAAATTTTTTTATTTCATTTAATGAATTTATAAGTATTTTTATTATTTAAAATGTATTTAATAGTAAAATAATTAAAATTATATATCTATTAATAAAATTTACTTAATTTTCTCAATTACATATTAATTTTTAAAAAAAACCTTTTTAATCATTTGATCATTTTTTCATTAAAAATCTACTTTCCAGGAAATTTACTTGTTGAAGTTTAAAATATATTTTTTCACATAAATGATTGAAAATTGGAAAAAAAAATTCCATATTTGTAATCAAAATGATGTATATTATATAATATGATCCACTTTCCCCACCATTGGTGGTGTGGTGGTGATTGCTTGGGGGGTGAGGGGCAGGTCACGGGGTCAAGTCCCCGAGTCTGCATATTTAATGTATTTTCTTTCCTTGCATTTTTTTCCTGCGGTGGCGGATGTAATCGACCTTATAAAATATGATCCACTTAAATTTTTGTAAAAAAATATATTAAAAAGTGTACAAAATAATTACCATGGTTATTGTTAAAACAAGTCTACCCACGAGTTTAAACTAAAAAGACAAGTCAGAAAAACACATAGAATCTTTTAAAATCCCATTTTGGACATATTTTGATCTTTTCACTTTTATGGATCCAAAATGTTCCATTTTTTATCATTTTTAATGTACAAAATGTGGATATAATTTATTCATTTTAAAAATAAAATCTATGTGCTCTCCCCCATATATAAAAGACCACTTATTCTCCTCTCCTGTTCACACGACAAAAATCCATTTTATCCTATTGATTAAAATAAACAATTATTTAATCAATTAAAATATTCTATAGTATTTTGTGATAATTTAAATATTATATAATAAGCCTTTAGGTTCAATCGAATAAGTTTTCGAAAATAGAAGTTATGTTTTTAAGTATATGTTTTTCTATTAATTGATCTTCTAACTCATCCAAATATTTTTAAATTTATTTGATATAATATCAGAAATATATCACCTTTAATTATATTCAATTACATTAATGGAATATACTGTATCCATTACCACCTTCATCAAATGGAAAAATAATAATCATTCATGTGTGTGTCCAAGTACATCCTGGTAAACCGGTGTTGTTTTTTCCATATCCACCTCTCATGGATGGATATATTATTGTATTAAATGTTTTAATATGATATTTATGGTATTATTATACTTATTTAATTATTATATCACATATAACTTTTTAAATTTTATTTAGTGGGAATACAATTACGTCGCTATTGTGTTTGGTGGACTACTGCCATGGGAAGCGATGTTATTTGTTCACTATTTACATTGAAGGTAATAAGGATGGGTTTTTATTAAAATATGTGATATATATGGAATAAAAATGAATATTTAATGGTAATTTATTATTTATATTTCCTTTCTTCACTATATCAGGAAAATGGAAACAAAATTCATTGGTATGTATGGTCCACCATCTCAATGAATAAGGTATTTCATTTTCTATCTCTAATATTTAGAGATTATAGTAAATCCATATATAATGAATATATATGATAATTATTTTATTTATTATATTTTAGATATGATTAAATCATGAATAATTTAAGAGGAAAAAATGAAAACATAAACAAAAAACAATACAGTTATTACCCATAATTTGACATTATCTTGGAATTGTTAATAAGCAGGTAATAAAATGTCACAAGTAAATCATATATGGTAAAATTATAATATTTATTTTTTTATATAATATTTATAAAAAACTTATATTTATTATAAGTTTTTTTAATATTTATGAAATAAATCGAAACATATGATAATGGATTATCATCTCACATTATACTTCAATAAGACACATTCCATATTCACCACCTTTTAATGTATTGTTTCGTATATACTATGAAAGAATTTATATTATGATTATACTCAAAAAAATAAATATATTTACTTATCCATCTTGTGATATCACATTCACAGTTTTATGGTTCAAAAATTTCCATTGTGTTAAGCGGTTTTTATCTCAATTTTCATTATTTAAGACAAATGTCATTTTATGAACCTAGATTCATTTTTAATGTGTATATTGAAATATATTGACATGTAATATCTTGAATATATTTTTTTATCATAATATTAAATGTTTCATTTAATTTAATTATTTCATGGGGCTTATGATTCAATTTTACCAATCTATAAAGTGTTTTTTTGTAACAATATCATATTTTTTGGGACTGTACATGATTATGATTCTAATAATTAGATATTATGATATATAACTAAATAAACCCATTTAATTTCCTCTAATATAGTAATTTTTTTATAACACTTTTCCCTTCATTTTCCTCTATATATGTACCTGTGAGTTCAAAATAATGTTTTTAAGAAAAATCATCACAATTTCTCTCTTTGGTTAAGAACACTTTTTCTTCAATATCCATGTTTTCTAAAAATGTTTTAGAAATGGTTTAATGTTAATATATTATTAATTTAATCTAATTTTACCCCTTATTGTATTTAAAAAATATTAGATGAATTATCATATTATTTTAAAAAACAAAGCCCATTTGAATTTTAGTAAAAATCTAAACGTAATTGTTGTTTTAATGTGTACGGCAAGAATAAAATATCCCAATTTCATAAAAATTAGAAACATTGAATCATATGTTGTATTTTATTCAATTTTTTTTAAAAAAATTAAATTGATTTCCAAAATATTTTATGAATTTTGTATTTTAAAAACAACGGTGATTTTAAAAGATTGGATATTTTCATCAAGAAATGTTCTATGTTATTTTAATTTAATATTAATTTTCCATCGAGTATTAAATCATTTTTTGATATTTAATAAATAATAGGGGTATGATACAATGAAACCATATTTATTGTTTCCCTTGTTAGTTTATGTTAATGATGAAAAGATGTTTATGGGAATAATTTCAATTCCACACATTATACATTGATAGAATTATTATGATACCTTCTTATTTTTCCCTGGGATATACCTTAATGAAATGATGAAATTATTAAAAAACCATTTTTATCTTTATAGTTTGTATTTTGATGTAGTTTTTATGAAACCAATTTTTATTCATTTCATTTATTAAGATGGACTTTTTTGATCATATGAAACACATAAGTATAATTTTTGTTATGTGATTGGTGGTACTAATATATCCCTCCAAAATACTAGATAATGATAAGTATATCAAGATGTTATATGGGATATAATTGGGTGTAATCCCAATTCAATATGTGACTCTATCCACTAGGAAATTCTTTGGAGTGAATAATGACTATTTAGATGCATTAGGGAGTGAACACATTCCACTGTTATAGTATTTGAAATGATCCATGACCTATAAAGGAAATGATTTTATATACTTTAATGTATTGAACAGAATATTTCTTTTTTACAATGTCTTTTTTTCATGGTTTATGATATTTTATTATAGTATGCCACTTGTCTTATAGACTACCAATATTTATTCCATAACTCAGGGATGTGATCTATGATATGCAGGGTATGTATTTGAAATACTGGTCTCATATTATCATATATGTTTCCTCATGATATGTTTATATGTCCCATTTTACCCTTACAAGGAATCTAAAATCACAATTTCATTGGATTAATTTCATATTATCATGATTAATGTTTAATTTATGATATTTGTATGAAGTATGAAACTTATGAATGACATCATGGGAAACGATGTAGATCTCTTATGGAATAATTGTTTAAGTGTTCATGTTTTAAAAAGAAATACACCTAAAAAATTTGGGCATGATTTATTATGTTTGGTAATAAATATCAATATATTCAGATGTAATATTTTTTTATGTCAATTCGATTCTCTACAAAAAATATATATTTCTCTACAAAAAGAATATTTTAATAAAAAAATAATCTCACCCTTAAATAATGATTCTAAAAAGAGAAAAATCATAATGGTTCATGAAAATAAAAAATTATGATATTTAAATAATTTTCAAATATATTAAATTAATTTTGAAATAAAAATTTTCTAAATACTATTTAAAAGTTAAAATAAAACATTAAAAAGGCAATGAAAATAATTGTTTGTAAAAATAATCTTCATTATTTTAGATTTGTAATGACTATCTCAACAACCCATATAAAATAACTTTGGAGTTTCAAATTAGGTGTGTAATAATGCCCACTGACCATTTATATCATGGATAAAGTATTAACAAACTCAATCATCTTTTTTGATATAAATCCATAAGAGAATCTATGTTAAAAACACAACAACTTATTTGTATCCAGATATTAGCTTTTTTCTTAAAATACCATACTCAGTTAATTTTGAAAATAATGAAATGATTTCAAGATGAATATAAAATAAAAGTAAAAAATAATCAATATGGGTAAGATATTGATAGAATTCAAAAAAATGAAAAATGAAAAATGGAAAATGGAAAATGTGAAAGATATATTTAAATTCCCCAAAAAAATATAAATGAAAAATAATATAAAAATAATTTTAATTTCCATAATACCAAAGATAATATAATTATTATAGAGAGATTTTTTATTGTTAAAATAATAAGAATATTAGGCGAAAAGGAAATTTTCAAATAAATTGAATACAAAAATGATATCCTCTCATCATTTGAGAAATAAATAAAATTTTAGGGATGTTATTTTGAAAAAATAATTGGTGGATAACATAATATAAAAATAATGAATAATAATGTTTCCATAAAGATTATGTCTGATGTAAAATGATTATATGGGAATGAAATAGGTAGGATTACCCTTATTAGGTTCTTAATCATTAATATAAAGGGGGAAATAGTTGATCAATCACATCTAGAGTTGAAAAAGAAATTTATTTACAATACAAAACAGGTTAGGAAAATTAATTTTTGAGGTAATTACTGCTAAGAAATAATATAATGGAACCTTTTTGTATCTTTTAGGGTTTAACAATTTTTTTAATTGAATATTTTGAAAGGATATAAAATTTTTGTCCATAATTATTGGGAACTAATAGTTTATAGACCTAAACATTCTTAAAATATTGAGAAAGATTAGATGTCTGATGTATTGATTTATTTTATCCATATATAGAATTTTTTTATTATATTCACAAATCATATGGTTATATCTAAGGATAAACTTAATATTTTTATATTTTAGAATACCATTTGTAAAAAAAATTATAATATTTCATTATATTTTATATATTCAAGAACATAATAATTTCATTAAAAGAATTGATAAACCTGGATCTTGTTATGAGATTGTTCACCATGAATGAATTTTGAGGGAGATATTTTGAGATACTTGAATTCACTTTGAAAACATCCACATCAGTTTAATTTATAATTTCAAAACTAAAACATCAATTTCCTTTTTAATTTTTTATTTTTCATTAGAAAATTTATTTTTGTAATTAAGAAAACATTTATATTTCAATTACAAATTTTCATATTTTGAAATACAATTTCAAACACATTTATAAAAAATTTTAAAAAAAATAGGAGTATAAATATTACAATAAATAAGAGATTAATGTGGATTGAGAAGTTTAAAATTATTAATCTCTTCAACTACATCAAGTTAGTTTATGATGAATTTAGGAGTGGAGTTTCTAATTTTATATGTTGACATTAAATTTTCCCCAACACAGTATATTGGGAATTTTAGATCTGTCATTCCTTTCTATATGTATTTATACAATTTGTTCAATTGAAAACATGCCTTTATCTGGACCTTCATTTATCAATAAAAGTATTGATCTTCTATAATAGCAATTTGATAATTTTTTTATCTCACTATTAATATTACGCCTGTTTTATCAACTTTTGATGTTTTTTCAATATTAAAATCAATAATTCAATTAAAATTTTAGTATCCAAGTGTCTTTTAGAATAATAATAATCTATGATTTCATTAAATTATTGGTTCATCTATTTTTCTTTGATTGAAAATATTAATTAATCTATTGTTGTTGTACCGTTATCCCAAAATTCAAGAGTTTTCCAATGAGTTCTTGAACCATTATATTTTTAATATAATTTTCTTTTTTTACATTCATCAATTTGGGATCCCATGAATTGTAATAACCCATAAGATTATATTATATAAATATTTAGTAGAAAGATATTGGCCAATGTTTTTTGGCCCTTAAAAATATTAATCAAATGAGTGAACATGCTAGTAATATAATCATTTTCATTCATGGAGATTCTTTAATAATTTTATCTAATAATATCAAGTATTATTTAGTTTACATAATTATTAACTTCATGATTGACTTATAACAATTTCTAAATAACATTACATGTTATAAATATGACATTTTATTGAATTTATTTCGACTTAAACCACAATATAAGTCTTGGTTAATTTTTTCATGAAGGTAAAAATTATAAATATCAACTCGATTCAATTTATCTTCTTATTAGTTATTTGTATATAACCATGTATAACCATTTTATAAGTTGGATAATAAAGTAATATAATTAATATAGAAATATGAGTTATCCTATACCAATATCTTGAACCATCAATGAAAAGAACATGTGTATAAGATATAAACGAAATTTTAAAAGTGAACTTTAAAATATGTTATAATTGAAAAATCAAAATTATTTTTGTGTATTTTTTTGATAAAAACTAAAGGTATACTTTGATAAAAAATTTATGGTATTAATATAAAGGATATTTTAAAAATGATATATTGAAATAAGGTAAATGTTACCCTATGAAACAAAATGTGGGTGAGAGACATATAAAATGAAAACTATGGGGGGGGGTGAATTTTCCAATAATATTTTAAATGAAATCAATACTGTTTTTTAAAATAATAATAAATAATATTTAATAAATAATTAAAATAATTAGTGATAAAAATAAAAATTTCAAATAAATATAATAATAAAAGGAGTAAAATATAATGACTATTGATTTGAGAATAAATAGATTATGTGAATTGCTTGAATTAAACAAATAATGAAAAAAAGGATGGAATGTGCTAAAAAATAGAACATTAAGAATTTAAATGGTAATATATATTTTGTAAGGCTATTTGGAAATAGAACCCATGGTTACCATTATATATACCAACGCAATTTGTTGAGGATTTAATTTATTTCCCCTTTTATTTAATGGTAGCAATGATACTCATACCATCCCTTCCTTTTTATGTTATAATAAGAAACCAGAAACAATAGACAATATAAATTTAATATAAAGGCTATAAAAACAATATAATGATTCCTAGAATTATTAATATAAATGGAAATAAAGCCAAATTATCTTATTTTAATATTATTAAGAACGAAAATTTCAATAAGGAATATTATAGTATTTTTTGGAAAAGATCACTATGTAGTATAGCCTCAATTATCCAAATGAATATGAAAAACACTATGGGATAATGATATTTATAAAATAGGGTGATTTGATAATACAATTTACTTCAAAGTCTAGAGGGACAAAGAAGATAAGGAATCAAATATCAATTTGAGAGAAAATTATTAACTTTAGTATATTGGTGAATGAGAATGTCTGTAGATGTAGATTTTGAATACACCAGAATCCATTATTTATCTTACTCAATTTCATAAAAAAAGTTTTATAGGTTTTTGTGGTCATTAAAAAGAATATTATCATGTTCAACTTATATTAAATATCGTTTTTGTAAATAATTATTTATCCATAAAAAAAGAATTCAACTAAACAAATCCAAGGATTGTTTTTGGAAATGCATATTCATAATTTTTATAATATTATTTAATAATTATCCAAAAAAGGGAAATAAGGAAAAATCTTATTGATAGTTCTTTTTTTTAATTTAAAACCATTGTAACATTTCAATCTAATTTCAAAATACTAATTCAATGAGGTCAAAACATTCCCAAAATTATACATCAATGATATCCAATAGAACTCACTCATGGGTTCGATTAAAAAATTAAACAATTGAAATTCAGATGGACTAAATATTTAAACATGATATGGTATAAAAATTAAAGAAGCTAAAAATAATAATTTCAATATATTTCAATAATAATTTTCGAAATTTACATGACTTTGGAAACATAAGAATCAATCAAATCATCATAGAATGACAAATAAAAATACTTGAAACATTTACTTCATGTTATTGTGTAAATGAAGTACATTATTAAAAATTATATAAATATCTCTAAAAACTATAAAAAAGTTTGGACAGGGTTTCTATAATTAATTTTAATTTTTATAAAAAAATAAAACATTTATTATAATAATAATGAAAAGCAATATATGATGAAAATTTAGAAAAAAATAGAACTAGGAATTTTTTGTTTTCAAAACTACGTAAGGGTATTTGTTTCTGTGGAACTATAAAGGAAAAATTTATTTTTCATTTGAGAAGTTATGGTAAGATATAGAATAAATAAAATTTATAAATTTAGAATTAATACTACATAATTGTTGAATCCATGATACATAAAGGTACAATGAAAATTATATTCATTGTGTAATGGTTACCTGCATAGTCAATATATTACACAATGGTAATCAAGAATGTTCAACATCTAGATTAGAGTATGTGAATAATTCCTTCATGATATAAAATTAATCAAATAATTGTGCAAGGATACATGCAAGTCATGTAAATGTGCATGAAATTTGTGCGAAGCTATATGCAACCAACATTATAGAATAAGAGAATATCAATAAAAGTATCAAAAAAGTTATATAATTGTATAAGATAGCATGTGTATGCATATAATTTTTTCCATAATAATAAACATAGAATTGAATGAATGGACCAAAGGTGGGGTTTTTATTGATTTTAGACAAGACCCCTTTTAAGGGTAAAGTAAGGAAAATAAAGACTTCAAGGTCATCCAGACATTACCACAATTCGAAAAATAAGGGGGTTTCAACCCAGAACATGACTATGTAGAACAACCTCTACCTAGCATAAACATCATAAGGAACGCATCCACAAAAGCATGGATGATCAGCAAGAAGTACCATGCAATAATACATGGGAATTGTACCGATTGCTATGCCATACTCTCTCAATCTTCTGAATCTGAAAATTCATGCATGGAGAAGACTACCAGCTCTATCGTCGTATGATGAAAAACCATTTAGAATGTCCGAATTCCCCAACCAACCATAAAAATCACCACCAACAACCCAATTAATGAACATACAATACCTGAAATAATAGCCAACCAAACGTGATCCCAACTTCATTGAAGCAGAACCTGTAAAATATTTGTAGCAAAAAAAATGCACGACCACCCACTTCCAATCCACATGCGCCAACCCTGAGCTAATCGGAGCACTCACGAACCGACAATGAGCTTGGATGAAGGTTATGGATCTCGGATCCAGCTCCACCGATGTTGGCCATACAAAAAACAATGCATCGTTGACAAAAAGGACAATAGTCATTTATGCACACCATAGTAGCGACGAGACCCAAAACCAAGAATGCATCAGAGCCGACATCAATCTGACCAGAGCTGGGGTAATATCCAGAAGCCAAACGACCAAATAAGTCTTCATCGAGCCCAAAACATTGTCGGACCATGCAGATCACCACCCAAAAAAATTGTGACGAGATGAGAGATCTGGCGTCGTGCTGAGAGAAAAGTCGGACAACACGGATCCGTCACCCAGTGATGTCGTTATAAGATTATGAATTAAATTTATAAGACAATTGAGTATTTACAATATATGTAATGTTTTAGGAATAAATTTTCAATATCCTTGTCAAACCAAAGTATAAAAAAATTACATAATAAATAAATAGCATATGATAATACATAATCCATATGAATCAAAATATAGATGAATTAGGTTCTTAATAATGTTTTTAACATAAATAGTTTTTTTTTATTTTGGATGTTATTAGCATGTGATAAATGAATCATGAATATGCTAAGGGTTTCATGTATCCATTTTCACCCATAAAAATATATTAATTTTTATATACCATATTTTAATTTGAATTGTGTATCTACTAATCATTTAAATTTTTAAATCATGATTCTATTATATTTAATTATATTTAATGTTCAATTAAATGTACTTTCCAATTCTTGGGTAAGTCACATTTTTTATTCAAATTATTACCGTGATGAGTTTCTTTCTCAAAAACTATATCATTGTTGAGAATAACACACATTACCTTTAACAGAAGTTTCCCATCCAAGTCTATAATTTCCCTTCCAATGTTATATTTTTTAAATGGAATCCTAATTATGAATTGACTCGTGATACTTTAAAATATCAAATTTCCTCTAGTCAAAAAAATTATTATCCATTTTAGGATGTGGGATTGCAGTAAAAGTGTTTTTTAAACATAAAAGGATGCCTTTTGATTTTTTTATTCCATGATAAGTGTCTCCTCTATAATGTTTTCCCGAATTAGTGGATTTTAAAAAAAACATTATTATATTTAAAACCATATTTTTTAAATTCTAATGTAATGGTAAATTGTAAATCGTTTCCTTCCTTAAAATTCCTTACCCTCAATTTCAAAAATAATAACCTATCTGGTTCATTTTTTATTCTTACCACTCCTTGTTCCTTCTCATGATTTTTGAACATTGAAATTCAATGTTCAAGACCTATTTTTCTTTATAAATTATGAACATCTAATATTAATTTATTCCTTATTTTATTAGGATTACTTTTGATTTATCATTCATTTAGTGATTGTATCAAAATTATGAAACACTCATTTTATCATGGGATTGATCATTCCTATGGTTTATGTGTGGTTTATTAACTTCATATGGTCCACATATGTATTATTTTAATTATGTGATGTGTGGAATAGAAATTAAGGGGCCCTCCAATGTATTGGGTATATATTTATATCCTGGAGATGTTATGTAATGGATTAAGGAGTAAATTAAATCCACTATGGTACTTTCTCCACTTTATGATGATAGTCTAGCGAGTAACCCTTGACTTATGTTAAGGATATCTATTAAAAAGTTTTTTCCACATATTTTATGATTCCATGAACATATGATATCATGTACATATGTTATGTTTTCATGCTTATGATAATAATCTAGTATTTATTCTTTATGGATACTATATTAAGTAGTTTCTTATATAGTGGAAAAATATTAATTAGTTAAAAATTATATGGGTATTTTTAGATAATGTTTTATCAAATTTATCTAAAATATAAACCTATAATATCATAGTTATGTGTGGTAGTGATACATGTTCATCAATTCTTGTAATTATATGGTAAAATTTTAGGTTTTTACATCAATTACATCAGTGTCATTAATATTTTCAGTGGAACCAAGGGCACCAATGGCATCAATGGAGGTAGTGGCGTTAGTGGAATCACTAGCATCAATTTCTGGAATAACATTAAAGTCCCTACTAACATACATATTTTGGGTTCTCTTTGTGATATAAATGGATTTATATGTTTCAGTGGTATCATTTTAATTTTTATCATTGTTTCATATTTCTATTAATGTAATCAGTTCTATTAGTGAAAAAAAACAAAATTAATTCCATCTGTGTTATTTATGTATTCTATACTAATGGTTCAACTTTTGATGTTTTTTAATTCAATGGAATTAGGGAATTTGGTCCAAAATATACTGTTAATATGTTCTATTCCTTAAATCCATTCAATTTTTTCATTATTGTTGGTGTCACAAATAGTATTTGTTTTGGTAGTATTATTGATTTCATCAATTCCATTGATTTCATTATTATCATTATTTTTTTTTGCCACATCATTTATATCTCTGTTGTTAGTTCCATTAGTGATTTTAGTTCCCACCATGTCATTTGTGATTTTAGTGGAATCATGATTATTAGTGTCATCAGTACCCACAATGGACTCATGGAAATCATTTTCTTCAATATCGTTAGTTTTAAGATTGTAATTAATTTTGTTAGAAACTTCAATGGAATTAGTTTCATCTATGGTTTAGTTATAATTATTGGTGTATGTTCCATCAATTTCATCAATCGTTTTTAATTTTGGCAATAATTGTAGTGTAACTAATAAAATTACCTCAATTAGGTATGTTATTATTGTCAATAACATCATCATCATAATCTATGTTCGTTGAATCATTTAAAATAATATTATTTGTTCCATAAACGAAACATGTTTCATTAGAATTTTTAGTGTCTATAATGGTGTAAGTCATATAATAAAAATTTGTCTCATTAATATAATCAATACTATCAGTTCCTTTACTATATTTAGTGGGGCCAATTACATTAATTCTATTAGATTCATCAATGGGGTATGTGTCATGAGTAACATCAGTGCATTCAATTGGTTCAGATCCATCAGTACCAATAGTGGTTTTAATTCCATATGTGGAATTTATTAGTGGATATCATGTTGTCAGTTCTTTAATTTTCCTCATTACCATTTTTGGAATCAATATTATAAATTTTATAAATTTTATTAGTTCCATCAATGATATCAATTTCATCAGTTAAATTAGTGTAAATTCTATCATTATTGGAATCAATACCATAGTAGTTTCATCTGTGGCAGTGACATCATTAATTTTTTCAATTCATTCAATTTTGTAACTCGAATTAATATATGTAGTTAAATTAGTATTTTAATTGGACTTAGGTTCGTTAATATAACCATTAACGGTAGTTACATATGTTCTTTCATTGGAGTTTGTGTCATTATCATTTTCAATAGAGTAAATCAAGGCACCGTCACAATTCCATTAGATCCGTATGTTAAATCAATGTAGTTAGTGTTTTGAATTGTGTTAGTTGTATCAATACTATTAATGACATGAGCATTATAGTTTATTTCAATGTTTTTAGAATCCAAGATATTGTTATTGTTGTTAGTGCCACTAGCATCATCAAAAAGACTAATCTTATCACCATCACTATTGTCTTCTATTTTATTTATTACATCAGAGGAAGAAGTTTCATCACTATCATAAATGATAAATGTTTTTTAGTATCATAAATGATTTTGTGTCATCGTGAAAAACATTTTCAATTGTGGTGTTAGTATATTCAATGATTTTAGTGTTATTTGTTTCTTTAGTTTTATTGGAGTCATTAGTTACGTGGGAAGTGTTAATTTTTCTAGTGGCATTTGTGTCTTTAGTGTCTTTAACTACATTTATGGAATTAGTAATATCATTACCCTCATTATCAATAATTATATAAATGGAATCAATGGAAATTATTTTTTAGGGTTATCAATGATGTTATTGTTACTAGTGCTATTAGTACTATCTGTGTCATCATTTTCATTTGTGTAATCAATGTAATTAAATGTGTTTATTTCATTAGTGTAAATAGTATATTTAGTGTCATAGAAGGTGTCAATGATTTTACTATCATCAATTGAGTTTTTTTAGTGTCTTTAATGATTTCAATATCATCAATGTTTTAATTACCCTTATTAGTGGTTTCACCATAAGTTACATTAGGGTTATAAATAGCACCATTACAATCTGTGGTGTGAGTCATACATATGGAATCATGGTGTTTAGTTCCTTCACTTTCATAATGACCCCCAGTGGAATTGGTAGCATTAGATTCAACAGTTCCCTCAGTAGGATGTAGTGAATTATTATCATCGGTGCCCATAGTGGTGCATCTAGAATTAGTGTCTCCAATATGATTAGTAGACTAAGTGTCTTTAGTGTTGTATATAACATTTTTTGTGTGAGTTCTATTATTACCATCACAACCATTAGAGCCACCTAAATTTTTTCTTAAGTTAGTGCCATTAATTACATCAGTTTTATAAGTTTCTTTAGTTATTTCAATGCCACCAGTGTCATCATTTTTATTAGTGTTTTAGAGTATTTTATTTAATGAATATTTAAATTTTTGTTCAATTTTTAGAGGTGTTAGTGGCATTACTATCTAGTGAAAATAGATAAATATATACATTTAACAATATTAGTTTTTTAAGTAGTATCAATTCCAAAAGTAGGGTGAGTTTCATCAATTTTTTTTGTATGTTATTGACCCTAGTTCTTTTATTGTCTACTATACCTTTAATATGTTATTTATTATTAGTGTTATCAGTGATATAGGTGGATTTATTTATATTTTATGTGTTTTTAAAAATATTAGAATCTTTTATTGATGTTTATAGTGTCTGTTCTATTAATTTCATTCAAGATATTAGTGTCCTCAAGGGATTATGTGGGTTTAGTTATATCTTGTGTGTAAATATCTTTAGACCCATCTTTATTGTCAATGCTATTAGTGTTGTTACTTCATCATATCCCCCAATTTCATTAGAAATAGTAATGGAAACAATATCTATAGTATCGTTAATGGTGAAAATGTCAACAATGAAATCAATGTAATTCATGCAGTCCCTGGTCTTAGTGAAAAATCTTCATCTATATAATCCATGGAATTAGTACAAGAAAATCCATTAGATGTATCGGTATCACAACTTTTTTTAGAGGAATTTTTTTGCTAGATTTTTGTGTGGATATAGTGATGTATATAAGATCAATTTCACAATTAATATTAGTTATGAATGTTATATCTATGTAATCAAGGAAATAAATTTTATAATCAGCATTATTGGAATAAATATTATCAAAATCATCAATATCGTTAGTTTCATTAGTGTCTTGAGTACCATATGTGGCATTAGTATCACTCGTGATTTCAATGAAATCAATAGAAACAATGTTTCAATTCCCCAACAACCATGAGTTATGTTAGTATAGTAAATGAAATCCAATACTCTAGTCTAATTAGTAGAATTAATTTCATTATTGGTTTCATTAATGCATCAATCAATACATTTTTAAATTAATTTACTGATGAAAGTGTAATAAGTTTCATTCATTTTTTATGTTTCATTAAAAGATTTAATATCATTAGTGATGGATCTTCAATAATTCTAATTAGTTGTATCGATGCTGTTTTTGATTACAGTGCTATCAGTGTCTTCAATCTCATCAATTGTTTCAGTGATGTTAGTGGAATCAATGTTTTCTATTCATTAAGTGGAAATAGTGAACTAATATATATATGTTATCTAATTTGATATTTATTCATTGGTACTCCCTAGTTAATTATTGACTGAAAATTAAATTTTTATAATTCTATCAATTTTGAGGATAAAGTGAGAAACCCTAAAAGACTTCAATACATAAAAAATCCTTACCACCATAGTAAAAAAGTATAAGGCCAGACAATATCAAGACAGAAATGAAGATCCCCTATCCAGCATAAAAAAATGAGAACAGTTTCCTCCTACTCCTCGCTATCGGCATGCTGTCTCGTGCAGAAATTCACGGGCCTAGAACCAATGGCAATGTCATACCCTCTGAAACAACCAATTCTGGAGCAACGACAAGAAGAAAACTCTCTTCTCGAAACCTCAACTAGATATACCACATTGTGTGGCAGATGCAGCAACCCACAAAACTCGAACCACAATGTCGTAATGATTCGCAATGCCAAGAAAAAATTCCAACAATTCAATGCAGTCAACCAACAACGGAAAAAAACAGGTTGCAACATCTCCATTCATACTGCAAAATATTCACAAAACCATTCAAACATTCTTCACGCTCCACCATTATAGGAATAACAAAACCAAAAATAAATCACAACCTTCGTTGATTCCATGTTGCCACCGCATACTGAAATTGAACAATTGAAAAAACTACATCCAAAACCAAAACACACACCAACATAGCTTTAAAAAAAAAATCAGAAACCAAAAAACGCAGACCAGGGAAATAAGATAACAATCCTCTAACCCACCACTGCCTTCAGGCACAGACATTGTGACCAGATCCATCCAAAATGTCTAGAAAAAAAGAATCATGGAGGCATCCTCACCACATCAAATGGGAACACCATATTTGGAATGTCACCACTTATCTTGAGAGCTCCATCCAACATAGGTCTTGATGAAGGACAACATACATTGAAATCACCATGAAGTTAGAGACGACATTGCCATAGTGAACACCGAAATCCACGAAACCACCAGTCCAAAGTGTCTCTAGGAAGTCGAGCCACTATGAGGGAGAGGAAGACACTTGTGGGGGAGAGAAACCTTAGAGGATCCCCTTATGAGTGCATCTACTCTCCTTAGTGACATTACTATAGTTATCATAGTTAGGGTCATTAATTTCATCAGATTCATCAGTGTCGTTAGTAATAGTAGATTCCTCAATGGAATTATTATTTCATGTTTCATCAACTATGTCAGTTGTGTAAATTTGTCTAGTGGAATAATTATATTCATTATTTTGATGATGTTAGTGTCATTAGTTTCATCATAGGTGTTATTGGTGTTAATATCATCAAGGGTGTTGTTTCCATCAATAGTTTCAATTATTTAACTTATGTTAGAGGATTCTATGGTTCTTGGGCCATAAATTCCCTATATGTTATCACTATCATCCATTGCATCAGGGTTTTTAGTGTCATCAATATCATTACTATCCTTAGTTCCATAGGTGCCATCAATATCACAAGTGGAACTATCATTATAATTAGTTAATATTTCATGAATGTTTTCAGTACATTCTGTTCAACTAGTGGTGGTAGTTCCATTTTCATTACTCATGGTATCAATATTTTTAATGACATAACTAATGATAGTTTTATTAGTGTGTCCCATTATGTAATTTTCTTCACTATCATCATTTTTACACAGGATGTACTTCCCACAATGTCATCTGTGTCATTAGTTCCATTTGTGTCATCAGTTTCTATATGTGTCCTTTGTGTTTTGTGTATCATTAATTATGTCAGTGATTTCATTGAAATTAGTTTGTTAAACAATATCAATATAATTAAATCCATCAGTGTAATCTATTTGATCATTTCTATCAATGATTTAATTGTTATTATTTTTATCAATTTCAAGAGGGATTTCAGTATCACCAGAATAATTAGTATCGTCAATGTCAAAATAGTTGTTTGGGGTGTAAATATTTTCAATTGAATAAGAAGAGTCATTACTATCAATTACTTTACTATCATTAGTGTATTCAATGGCGTTAGTGATATTTTTTCCATAATTGGACTCAATATTTGTTTTATTATCAATGTGATGTGTTCTACTAGTCCTTTCCCGGACATCAGCACTATTAGTGGACTTAGTGATCTCAATGCTTCAAATATCATCTGTTTAATTGGTTTCGTTATTTAATAATGTCAACAATTTCATTAGTTTTTTTTAATTTTTATAGGGATGTTTATGAATTGAGTGGTGCTCCTGTTTTCAATTATGTCAGTGTCTTACAATCCATTTACGTAATTATTGTATTTAGTTACATCATGTATATATCTATCATATATGTTGTCTAAAATATATCTTTCATTATTAGCCTTAGATAAATCCATTCAATTTGACTTTCCAGTGCCACCTGTGATGTTGGTAGAATCAGTGCCTTCAGTTCCATCAATGTCATAAAATGCAGAGTCATATCAGTAATATCCATGTTTTCTATGGAATCAGTTACTTTAGTACAGTTAGTTCCATCAGGGTCATCACTACCATTAAATTTATGATTTTTTGAGTTTTTTGATTATCATATGTGTAATCAGTGGTTTTAGTTCCATTATCAGTGTTAGCTTCATCTGTTATGTCAGTGTTTTCATTGTGTTCATTACGGTGTGTGACTTGAGTGGTATTTGATTCATATTTTCCATATATTTTCAATTTATTATCAATGACATTAGTGGTTTCAGTTTTATCAGTGTTCTTAGCGTGTTCTTTTTTACTAGTAATGTAAAACCTAATAGTTCAATCAGTGATATATGATATTTCATTTTTTTGTGGCATCAGTTTCATCAGTGGAACTATTAACATAGATTTCATCATTGGAATATATGTTTCTATTTAATTCAATTATATTTTTTCCATCATCACCATAAGTACGGTATGTGTATTTTTTTTATCAGTGTCATTTGTGGAAGGGATGGATTCAATATTATCAGTGTCATTCATGGTTAAGGTGTCATCAATTTTTTATCAGGAATTGATAATGTTAATTACTGATGTTCTATTAGGGGAAGCAACTGCATTAATGGTTATATATATTTTTTTTCATCAGTGCCCTATGTTTAATTACTGACATAAATAATGTCCATGAAATATATTTTATTAGTGAACTAATTTCATTTTTTTCATCTTTGGAACCAATTATGTTAAGGAAATTAGTATCATAAATGGTATCAATATCATCATTTTCATTAGATTCATATTTTCCATTAGTGGAATCCATGTACTTAGCTTTATTAGTGTCATTATGTAAGAATTTGGGTTAGTAGTGTTAGTGTCAAAAAATATGTTATTTTCATCATTAGTGTTACCAGTTTCATTATTTCTAGTTTCGTAAATGGTGTCTGTCTTATAAATGGTATCAACAGTGTTAGTGAATTAATGGTTATTGTGTCCTAACTTTCATCAATTCTGTCATTGGAATGTGTTTACTATATATTTTTAGATTCATTGATTATGATTGTTGTTTCAATTTTATTAATTTAAACAAAAATATATGTGTTTCTACTAGAATGCGATTCATTAATGTGTGAAATTGAATAAGTGGAATGTTTTATGTTTGTTCCAAATGTTAAATTAGGGGAATTAGTGGAATTAGTTCCCCCATTATAATTATTGATATTAGTATCATATACATATATTTTTTCGATGTGAATAATAATTATAATGAATTAAATGGAATCATTGTTGTTGATATTGCAGTTATTGTTTGTGGATTCAGTTATTTTTAGTACCATTTGTGGAAATAGTTCCATCAGTGGTGTCTGTAAAATCTCTTACATTAGTTTTTTTACTTCCATTTTTTAATTATGAGATGTTAGTAATTTTAGTCACATTAGTGTGGTTAGTGAGATTACTGTTGTTAGTAGGATCAGTTCCATTAGTATTTTTGGTGATAATAGTGGTAAAAAAATATCATTAGTGACTCCAGTGACATCTGTGTAATCACTATCTTCCTTTTTTGTTTGTGTTAATATAGGATTAAATATTTTTAGTTTTTTACGTAATGTTAGTTACGTGAATGACATTGGGGACATTAGTGGTTTTAGTGATATTAGATTCTCCAAGGTAATCCTAGGTGTTATTGATATCGAATTCATCATTCATTTTATTGTTACAAGTGTCCTTAATGGAGTTAGTGTTATCAGAACTAAATTTTTGAATATTTGACATCAACAATATCAGTGGTGTTGGTGTAATTAGTGCACTTATTTGAATCAATGTTGGTAGTAACATTAGTGGTATCTGTGACATTAGTGAACCCAATTCCCTTGTTGGTGTGATAAATAGTATTGAATTATCTATACTCAGTTCCATTGACATCAATGGAATTGGTGTCATTAATGATAATTGTTTCATCACTTTCATCACTACAATCAATAGAATCAGTTCTGTAATTTTTATTATTACCATTACTGAATCAATGAAATCAAATGTGTTATTATTCACAATACCATTCGTGGGTTCATTTTTATCAATGACCATAGTGGTTCCAATTCCATTAATGTCCCCACTCACATCTATGATAAAAATGGTGAAATTAGTTACCATAGAATCACTTCCATTAGTTGAATCTATTCCTTTAGTTGCATCTACATCAATAGTGGAATTAGTTCATTCAATATTGTCAATTCCATAAAAATAATCACTATCATTAGTGTTGTGATTATTTATTGTGCCTTTAGTGTTTTCATTACAATCTATACTATCATTTTGGTCTGTGTTATCAGTGTCTTTAATATTATCAATGGGGTTAATATTTTTAATGGAATCATTAGAACATGTTTCATTAGTCTAATAAATGTCATTAGTTTCAATAGTTTCATTGGAGTTATCAATATAAGTAGTTTCATCAATGTTTTATTTTTCATTAATGATGCCAATGATGTAAATTTCATCTATACCATTAGGGTTACTAGTGATATTACTACCATCAGTTCCATCAATGTTATTAATATGTTAATTTTCATTGGTGTCATAGGTGTTTTTTGTCACCAATGACATCAGTACCACCCGTGTTTTTTTGGAATTAGTTTCACTAATCTACTTAATTTTATTAATTAATTTATTTCCTTAGGTATCCTTATATCCATAAATTCGTCAATTTCATCTATGAATATAACGTAATCAATGGTGTTAGTGCCTTAAATTTATTCAATGATCTAATTTCTATTTATGTCATCAGTGTGGTTTTCTATCGTTAATTCATCCATTATAGTTAATTCCATTAGTGTTCTCATTACCACCATGACCATTAATTTATTTAATGAAATTTTTATTATTAGAGTTGTTCGTGTTGTTAGTGAAAATAGGAGAAGATGTTCTTTATATGACAATAGAGGAATTATATCTATGAATTCCTTCACTGCCATTAATTTTTTTAGTCATATCAGTTCAATTAGTGTTTTATATTCCATAATTATAACCTATAAAGTTAATACTATTCAAGAGAATGTAAAATATGTCCTTGGTTCCATTATTTTCTTCTATACCATTAATGGTTTTATAAAGATAAATTTTTAGTATTTTCAACGTCATTAAGGTCATTAGTTTTACTGGTTATGATAGTGTATTACATTCCATTTGTGTTGATAGATAAATAAATGTCAAAAGTGAAATTAGTAAAATCAATTTCATTAATTCCATATATTTAGTTAATAATTATAGTGGAATTTATGCGATATATTATATTAGTCATTTTCTTAATGTAAATTGATTCAAAAGAATTTATTGAATTAGATAAATTGGGGTCATTTTTTGTTATTATTATTGAAATTTGAAATGCCAATGTACTAAATGGAATTACAGTTTTTTTGAAAAAAATTGTGTTATTGGACTCATTAAAATGAGTGCAAAAAATTGCCTCAACACCCATGTAGAAATTAATGTCATTGGTGTTACCAATAGTCTGTGTGGTGTTAGGGGAATTAGTATCATCATTTCCTTAAATACCACTGGTGTCTTTAGTGTAATTACTAACATTGGAGGATTATTTATATTAGTGACAAAATTAGTTTCATTTATCTTAGATCTATTATCTCTATCCATTTTTTAGTTAAAATTGATATGTCAATGGAATTAGAAGCATATTTACACTTAGTTTAATCAATCTAATCCTAAATGTCATAAATTATAATAGTGATGTGAGTTTTATTAGTACCATTAATGGAGTATGTTTTTTTATTATCTTGTTGGTCATCAGTGTTTCCATTGGAATAATTTCTATTTTCACAGTCAATTCCTTCAGTACTATTAGTTTTATTTGTGTTATATGTTATTTTATTGCGATTTGTTTCATAGATTTTGTTAGGGAAATTAATTTTATTTTTTATCTATGTTGTGTTAGTGGTGCCAATGCTGTAAAATTCATTACTATTTTTTCATTGTGTCCCCATTAGTATATTTGCCTTCAGTTCCATCAGTGATATTAGGGGTTTTGGTGGAATTAGTGGCACACGTGTACTTTGTGGCTTATGATTTATCAAGGGAATAATATTTCCCAATGTTTTAAATCGTGTTAGTGTCATTCAAGTAATTATTGGGAATATTCAAGTTACTGGAATCAAATGATTTAATATCATTAGTCTCATTAATACTATCAATTAAATTATTTAATTTATTATCATTAGTTTCATATGTCATGTTGAAGTTATAATTGATAGTTTCATGAGTATCATCAATTATATATGCATCGTTAAACATAATTATAATATGCATATTTTGTTCTATGAATGGTTTAAATTTAACTTATTTCCTCGTTTTCATCAATATTTTACTATATTTAGTGATTTTAATTCAATTCTATTCATTAGAAATGTTTGAGAATAAATGATATAAATTTCTTCACTTTCATCATTGTAATAATCTTTTTCAATATTGGTAATGGTATTAGTGAATTTATTAGAATGTGTTCTATTATGTATATTAGAACAGCTAGTGAAATATTTTCATTTGATCCATTATTTGCGTTAGTGGTTTGAGTGATATCTCTTTAATAGTTATTGTTAGTCACATCAGTAATGTTAGTTCTGGATGAAATACTAATGATCTCTATTCCATGAATTGAATCTATGGTGTTAGTGTCATTAGTACTATTTGTACATTTAGTGGTTCCAAATTTTTCATTGGTTTTAGTTCCATCTATGGAATATGTTTTATTTATTGAATTATTGGTTTAAATGGAATCACTGTCTTTAGTTATATCAGTGGTTTCATTCACCATTTTTTCATCAATACCATCAATCTCTTTTGTGGAATTGGTGAAATCAATTATATCATTTTCTTATATGGAATTCATGAAACTAATTATGTTTGTTAAATAATTTTTTTCAGTCATATTAGTAAATTAATTATTATTAATGGAATTAGTGTATTCTATGGTGTTAGTGGCATAAATTTCATCCATTATCTTAGTGTAATATATATATGTTTCCAATGCAGTGTATTTAGTGTTTTCAATTCCATTAATTTCATCAAATTTTTTTTTGGATTCTAGTTTCATTAATACCATCAATTCTATTAATGATATCATTTTCATTAGCCTTTTCACAGGCATCTATGATTTTAAGGCCAACAATTCTACTATGTCACGCACCATCCCATGTCATCCCTACACCAGAAACCTGATACAGTCTATAATAATCCCTGATGGGCATCCATGATATCCACATGATTATGATATGAATTATATAATCATAATATAAAACATTGAGTAATATTTTTCAAATGATAAAAATATAAAAATAAAACAGAGCACATAGAACAACCAAGGAACATAAATCATTCAACTTCAATAATGAAACTGATACAAGAAATGGATGAGATGTAGATAAAAGATTCAAATGAAATTGAAACCAAAATAGAAACAAACATGATCTCTATTTGACCTCTTGGTCACAATCCATCCCCAGACCAACCTCATCCAAAAAATGATGTAGAAATATTCGTGAACATGAAAAATAGATCATCTCTACCAACACCTAGTTTCATAATTATTTTATAATAATAAAAAAGGTAAATTTAAATGAAACACGTAATCTATACTTTTACTTACCTAAAAGTATCCATAAATAGATGTTTGGAAATAAATGCAAATTTTTTCTATTTATAGTGAAAAACAGAATTCCATTCAAATTATTTTTTTTGTAAACATTAGAGACTTACTTTAAAAACATATTATAATTAAAATTATTTTTCTTGAAAAAAAATAGGTAAGAAGTATAATCCATGTAAATTTTTAGGTATGGGGAATACAATATAAAAAAAGTAGTTGGGTTTAAAAAAAAGAAATAGTAATAGAAATGGGAGAGGAATCACAAAAAGGATATTTTAAAATGTAATTAGAATAATATTACAAGTTCCATAACCAATATTGATATAAATTTTTGAATCCACTTGAATGAACAAAATATCTTGATTGGTGACCCAAGATGTACTCAGTTCAGAACCATATATCCTGAGAAACCATAGGATTCGGAGTTTATCAGAAACTAGATGATCTATAGTATAATCACTAGCTAAAGAATTCACCAACGCCATTCAACTATAAATGGGAATATATTCCCTCTAATTTTGATAAAATTATTATCCATCTCTCAGAACTCTATTCAGAATTTCATATACCACGGTGATAGAAAAGGTAATGGTGAAGTTCTTATAATACATATAACATTTTAACCATGGCCAACTTATGACAACATGAATTCCATTCCCACCACCCCAAAATAACACTATCCATATGAATAAGGTTAAACTAGAGGAATTCTATTGAGGATTTCATCATATTGGTAACATTTTAAAATTTCAAAATTGGATAATGACCCTATTATTTGAAAACCAACTTCCAAAGAAACAACTAAATATACCAAATAGAAATTTAATAAATCATTAAGCAAAATACAATTCCAAAGTTCTAAATAAGACTCCCATGAAAACCGTAGGAAAAATTACATGGGACATTTATTTTAAGGTGTTTGGAATCCTAGAATGAATTTGAGTTAATATTTCATTGAAAGAGGAAATTGAATTGAATTTTAATTTATATGTGTGCAGATGTCTATATATTCCCCCTGTTCACATATTGACATGAAATTGTCACACTAGAATATATATATTTATATATGTATATATATGTGGAAAAATATAATAATTCCAAATGATTGATAAAGAAACAGAATTAAGTTTCACAATGAAACACATGATCTCTCACATAAGAACAAAAAACATAAAGAGACCAGAACCCCATAAAAAACAAAATTCCTCTTATCACTAAAATTTTGTCAAAACCCCAACATGAAAAATGAAAAAACTATAAACATCCAAATATATCTCAATGATGAATTGGAATTTTTAATGAAACCTACAATATATATATATATATATTGAATACATGTTGAAATAACCATAAAAAACCTCTGAATGTCTATTTTTTATCAAACCATCAAATTTTAATGTTATATAAAATAATTATAGAAAACCACCATAATTATGAACAAATTTAATAAAAAATTAGGAATTATCAAAAATAAAATGGAATATTTCAGAAAGAAAATGGATAGAGACATATTTCTCAGTGGTGTGTTAATGAGATGAAACCATTGGTAATCAGATAAACTTGGAACAGGAGAAAACAAAGACACATTAAATAATAAATAAAACAAAATCCAAAATAATTACCCATACAAAAGGGTCATCCCATATTGAACCAATAAAATAGATAATAGTGGAATAAGAGGTATAAGGGGAGGTAGATGAAGGCATTCACAAGGATGAACCCACAGATCATTGAAGAATGTGTCAAAAAAAATACAAGAGGATAAGGGGTGGAGGATTTGTAGGGCTTCCAAGTGATTTCACAATCCAATGGGAGTAGCAATAACTCCATTATGGTTTTAATTTTAGAAGGGTAAAAGTGTATTTTCAGTTTTTAGTGATTCTTTGAATGTCACATTGTAAGGCCTCATAGTTTTCCAAACTGTGCGACGACAACACACACCCTATAGGAGAGAAAACACACACTCTCATGTTTTTGATACATGGTTTGAAAACTATGTATTAGTCATTAAACCTACACTATATGAATATTAAGCCCTCAAATGGTTTCGTAGCATGGTTTGAAAAATATCCTCCAACCATGAAAATTGAAACATTCAAATAGAAAAAAACCCTCACATGTTTTTTACATGGTTTCCTCTTACTATACCCATGTCATGGACTAGATCATAGACACTCTAATAAGGTCGCATAGTTATCTGATAAAATAGAATGTTTTGGGCCCAATTTTTCACATTCCATGAAATATAAATATTTATGGAACAAAATGAACTGAAAACCCCCTTTGATAACAAGGTCACATTATTTTCATTAACGATTTTCAATCAAAACATGAAAAAATCGATAAAATATAACAAAAAACTAAAAAAATCAAGATTTCACATGAAACATGACCTACAAATAAACAAAAATATAAATTAAAAAGAAATAAATAAAATAACAAAAAATTTAGGTTGTGAATATTCTCCCCAACAAAAAAACATTCTACACCAAAACTCAAAATGTTGATAATTTGAAACAAAAATAGAATCTAAACCACTAAATAAGATGTCCAAATACATATCATCGAAATATGGTGTGACCCTTAATCCCACAGTCATCCTCAATATACTCAAAAAGAATGAAACAATGATATAGATGGCAGATATCCTCTCTATTTAGTAATCAACAAAAATTCTGGATGGACTAGGTAAAACACTTAATGATATATACACCCAATGTGTTAAGGTTATCATTCAATGAAACTAAAATAGAGAATCATACAAAAGGAATATTAGTAATTACATAATAAACATTCATATACAAAAGGGAACATGGTAATATATCATTCTAAACAATAAAAGAATCAAATACATATGAAAAAAAGAAAGGTAAACAAGAACATAAAAGGAAAGAACCACATAAGGTGTGGGAATAAAAAGGTTTCCTCAAAATTATTGAGTAGAAGAGTTTTTAGTAATTTGAATGGGCCTAATGTCCTTTATCTTCCACCAAGGACCGACCCCCCTTAGAATTTGTGAAGATATCCCACCAAACAACACCAATGTAATGTATTGTAATGACCATGAAACGAAAACCAAGAATGGAAAAATTGACTATAATGGAATAAAACAATTGAGTAGTCCTTTTGATGAGGAATAAAAACTCGTAATGAATAATCATCTAGAATAAGTTCCTCTAGTTCACAATACTCCTTGGACCGAGAACCCTTACATGAACTAAGAGTATTCTATATTCCAACCACAATAGTCTACCCTATAAGAACTAGCTCAGCCAAAAATTCCCCAACCACCAACATTATATTGAAAACATGAAAAGATAAAAGAACTCAATAAATAAACTCTGGGAACTTACCCATCAAAAATATATGATATTTAAAGAGATCTCCTAACACCACCAATTTTATAAAATATTCTAGATCATTCTTGTGGTCACATAGCCTTTCATTATTTTTTGACCACGATAAATATCCATGATCCCTACAACATTCTTTATCATCATATCCATATGAAAAAACCTTTGAAACAATGGTCTTGAATGTCTCCCAAGTCATACCACCATGAAATAAATATAGATTTATAAACACCAAATAGTCCAAACCAATTTCCTCAAATATACCTAAGACAACTTTCACCCTCAATGATTCTGGAGTTCAAATGGACCTAAATATTGCTATAATTCCTTCAATACACTCTACATTGTCTTGGATATCTTGATTACCATGGTAATAAGGAAAAATTCAAGGAGAACATAGATACACCACTCCACTAGGAGTATTTCCATATTCAACACCAAGATGAGACTCCTTAGACACCTTTGGTATGATTTCATGTGGAATAATCCAAATCAAATAAAAAATAAAAAAAGTAACAAACCATCAAGAAAAACTCCACCAAGAAAACAACTTTACTTGAAATTCCAATATCCTAAACTAAAACATAACAACAAATATGAAATAAAGTACTATTTTAAAAGAAACTATTTATATTCCCAACTACCCACCTTAATATCTTATAACGCATATAAAATTTTAATATCACCTATAATAGATGAAAAACAAAAAATTTTACTCTATCATTTAAAACCAAGCATTCAATAGAAATTAGTCCCTCTTTATCCGTTTTAAAATTCTGAATTCCTTTTGAGTTAATTCCCACTCATTCTAACCCAATTCAAAAAAAATAAAACATATCACACTAAAACCTATTACATAAGAGACTATTGTTCATGAATTACATTAAAATATATTTTATTAGACCACATGATAAAAATTTATAACCCACTATAAGACTATTGAACCTTGAAATCAGGATCAATATTGTTTTTATGCCATGAAACATTACCAAGGTACATAAATAAATTCCCAATTGGCATCCCTTAAAACATGAAAATCCATAAAACCAAACAAGGAACTTAGAATTTAAAACCAAAAACCAAAAATAATGGATAAAAGTACATCAACTCATGGTAAATTGATTATTATAATGAGTAATAGCTCATGAAGTTCCTATGATTCCTTCCTTCTATGTACAGACAATCCTATATACATTCTAACTAATTTCAAAATTACTATTGTCTTCTCTAATACCATTTTCTGATGTCGCATCATAGGTCAAACTTGAACCAAACACCCAATCTAGACTATCCTAAGAACCAAAGGGTTCCACTAATATACTTGTGTTTATTAAAATCTCCAGGGAATCATGATATAAAACACTGATGAAGATTTCACACAATGATCAAAACATAAAAATAAATCAGATCACATGACATAACTAAGAACACAGATCATTGAAAAAAAACAACGAAACTGCAAAAAAACCAAGATGATATCTAGATACATGATAAAAAGGAAAAAAAACCAAACCATTAATAGATGTTAACTCTATGTGGCCTCATGGACACTATCCATCCCTAGACCTACCCACTCTAGGGGTGAAATTGGAAATACCTAAACCTAGAAAACAACTCTTCTTTACTGACACCAAGTGGAATATGTACATTGTGAGTGTACAACAGCTTAGTACACATGCACCGTATAATCCATAATTTTTCTACCCCAAAGAAATTCAAAAAACTAATTATAAAATAAAAGTATAAAATATTATTTTTTTATGAATGATAGAAACACAACTCTTTCAATATTCCCATTTATGAAAATTTTGTTACTTACATTGGAATGAAATTCCTTTTTCAAAATACCTTATTTGAAAACCAACTATAAGGTAAGATGTGTGACCCAGTTTAATGTGTGTGTAGGGTGAATAAAATATAAATAAAATAATAAAGGATTAACAATATGTAACATGTATAGAAAGGGAATAGGAATCACAAAATGATATGAATAAAAGTAAACAATATAGAAAATCACGGTGCCACAATAAATATGGAAATTCAAATTGTAAATTTATTTTCATTTTATAAACATATCAAGATTTAAATCTAGATGTTCTCGGTTCAAGATCATATGGTCAAAATAATAATTTGATCTATAGTCTATCTCCCAATAGATTCTTGGTATAATCCTAAATGATGGAACAACCTATCATTAAAATTTAACTACCATGGGGAGTCAAGTCCTTGTATGTTGGACCAAACGATAACCTTATCTTAACATCCTAGATGAAGTATTGGATAATAAAATGAAATTATAAGTGAAACTTGGGGCAGATATCACATTCCTAAAATCTCAACCAAGACCAACTTCTGGAAATGTTCACACCATACACACCTCCCACCAACTACATTGTCTATGTGAAGACCTTATGTAAAATATGGTATATCCATAGGGTTTTGAATAAAACCCAAAGAATTTATCTGGTTCCAAATAGAAATGAAAACCATAAAAGTTCAAAACAACTATCCAATGAAACATCCAATGGATCCAAATGGGATAGTAAAGAAATATTTTAAAAAAATAATTCTAAAGAGCTGAATATGCCTCCAGAGAAAACCATAAGGAACACATTTTGAATACTCATTTCTAATACATTTAATTTTTTTTGATATTTATTTAAATATGTATATTCCCTAGAGTTTCCATTTATATGCATGCCCATGCCTAATGCTAAGACCTTTCACATATGGAAACATGCACGTCACACCAAAATATATATTTATTTATATATCTGTGAGTGTGTGTGTGTGGAAATCCATAATAATAAAAAAATCATCAATAGAGAAACATCGGGACGAATCAAAATGAAACATATGAGTTCTCACATGTTCTATAAAAACTTAATGAGACAAAAAACACAAAAATAAAGAATAATTCCACTTATTGTGAAAAATAGATCAAAAATCCAAATGAAAAATAATTATTTTATAATAATCAGATCAATTGGAAAGGATACTTGATATTTTATGATTGACCTTATAAACATATACTGTGAATACATATAGGCGTAACCATAGAAAACATTTGGATGAAAATGTTTCATCAAACCGTCAACATATAAATCTATATAAAATCATTAAGGAAAACTAAATACTACAAGAATTGGACTAAAATAATTCTTTTTGATGCTCAAGAATAACATATTATATTTATGAAATAAATTCATAGAGACACAAACCTCAATGGTGTGTGACGACAAGGAATATTTCAGAAATGGGATGAACTAGGCCTAAAAATCAAAATGTATACCATAAGTAAAGTGAAAAAATAGGTAAATGTCATTACGAATACTATAGTCTTCATCCAATAGGGAACCAATCCAAGAGATAATAAGGAAACTATAGAATTAAAAGGGAGAGGGAAACAAAGGATTACCCTAAGACGATGCCACCAATGATTTCAAAAAGAGACAACTATAATCTGTAAGGATGATAGGGGAGTTCTCCAAAGAATACCAATGTATTTATAGGGTAAATTGAAGGAGAAACACCCCATTTGGTGTTTTAATTTTAGAAGGGAAAACGTGGAATTTCACTTTTTATGTATTATGGGAAGCCTTCCAGTTAGGTTTCATGGTTTACCAAACCATATAAAAACAATGAAAACCCTAAAAAAATAAAAAAAACAAAGTCACAAATGTTTTTGAAATGGTTTTAGAACTCTAAAAAATTCATGAACCATACTCTGAAATAACGAGAATCCCTCAAATGGATTTTACACACAGTTTGAAAAATGTTCACAAACTGTGGAAATCTTTTATGTTAGAAAATTCAAACACCCTCACAGACTTTTTATATGGTTAACCATTGCCGTGTCTAGGTCATGATTCATCTATACCACATCCCCATGATTGTTTCATTATTACCCTCAAAACAGACATGGTATAGGACAAACTTTTCAGTTCTCATGCAAAATTTATTATGATGGAAAAAAATGAACTCAAAACAACCATTTGATCAGAATGTCCCATTGTTTCCTTTTAATCCTTTCACAATAATCATTAATAGAGGTTCAAATATATCACATAAATCTTAAACACACACTTTAACTAAAATATCAACTATAATATAAACATCAAGATAAAAGAGATGGAAAAAAGATAATATAATAAGGAAGTATTTTTGAGTTATGACCCACTAGTTACCCTAGTATTATAACATCCATTGATGTATTTGGTGGTGTTTGTGGAATAAAGGGTGTTATTGGTTTAGGATTATCTAGTATCATATGGGGAGTTGGTATTTTAGTCTTCCCATTTACAATATTTTGTCACTGTAATAAGTTTAATTAGTGGAAAGAGTACCATTATTGGTGTTAGTGGCGTAAATTGCCTTTGGGACCATAGTGTTGAGATGGTATGTGATTATGATATACTCTATAATTCCAAATGTAGGATGTTAATAATGGAGATACTATATGTAGTATCTAATGATGCTCAAAATACAAAAGGGGGGGGGGGGTTGAATTGTATACTTTTTAAAATTCATTTGGAATATTTAATGATGGTTTTGTTTAACAATATTAAACAAGATAATTCCCAAAACCACTATTTCTACACACTTGCTATATTCTGGAAATATTATTCCGAGAAAGTGAATTTAGAAATATGGTTCCAGAAAAATGAACATTAATCAAAGATTACAATGATAAATATTCTACGTTAAAGCATATAGAATCTTACTAAATCAGAGTACAAGTCTAAGGAAGTATAAGATAGTTATACTTTCCTCAAAAAATAAAATGCAGTGAAAAACTTGTAGCAGAACAAGTAACAAGTAATAAATCTTTTAACCCATAGAGAATGGTATCTATCAAACTTGGATAAATGTCCCTTGATTTATACTTTCAGGAAATTCTGTCTTCTCCACACCAGGGTAAGCCCTCGATACAATGATCAGAGTCTGTCTTACTATCCCCGAAATCCCTCAACATCAAGGTAGTCGGCACCTCTATCTTCTTATCCCCAGAATCCATCGATTGTACATGGAAACAATTGGAGTTTCACAATGTAAATCTGAACAAGAAGTTTAGCATGCACTAATAATGAGAGTCTCTCTCTATAAATCACATCATCAGCATTCAATCTCTAGAGTTGTAGAACAGTCAAATAGTGTATTGAGCTCATTCAAATGATCTCTTATTTATAAGCATGGCTTCAACGGTTAGCTCCCCCCTCAAACGGTCATATTTTTTCATAAGTCTCAGAGGGACCTGTACACATGTTACTCAAAAAACGCTTAGTTAGTAACTGAATACCCGACATCGTTTTATAACTAAAACAGGTGCTGTAAAAAATTTGGTTACATAACCAAAATCAAATATTCAGAATCAAGGAAAATAAAAGTTCAGAGTCTAACCAAAAATTGAATTCGCAATCTATAATACTTGGATACTTGGATTCTATTTATAGGAATAATTCATAATCCTAATTCGTGATCTAAATTAATCATCAGAATTCATAATGTAAATTCGTAATCAGAATTCATCATTATTATTCATAATGAGAATTCGTAATCAGAATTCATCATCAGAATTCGTACTGAGATTTCGTCACTAGAATTCGTAATGATAATTCATCACTATAATTAATTATGAGAATTCATCAATATAATTCATAATGAGAATTCATCACAAGAATTTGTAATGATATTTCACCACTAGAATTTGATATGTGAATTCATCACTAGAATTCATAATGTGAATTAATTACTAGAATTCATATTGTGATTTCATCACTACAATTCGTAATGAGAATTCATCACTAGAATTGGTAATGATAATTCATCACTAGAATTCACAATTAGAATTCATCACTAGTATTCCTAATGAGAATTCATCACTATAATTCGTTATGAGAATTCATCACTAGAATTCGTAATAAGAATTTATCACTAGAATTTGTATTGAGAATTCATTACCAAAATTTGCAATGACAATTCATCACTATAATTCGTAATGAGAATTCATCACTAGAATTTGTAATAAGAATTCATCACAAAAATAGAATGCTTCATATCTAAGTATTATTCGATTCCAATGTTTTAGGCATGAAACTGAATTTTATACATAGGTAAAATAATGAACAATGACAAAACATGGTAAGGATAAATTTCCGTAGGGAAGGAAATTTTTTCTTATACAAGTAAAACACAGTGTAAAAATAGATTTTCTTTGAGATAAGGTGTTTGTGAATTTCAAAACAAGAAGGAATGGTAAAGTAATAAGGAAACCTTATTTACTTTATAATCTCTCCAAGTATGAAGGACTGGATATGTCATAAGGAAAACCTTATTGACTCAAAAATCTCCCCGTTTTTGGAATGAACAAAGAGCATTAAGGAAAAGAATAAAAGGACATAGAAAAATTTTCTAGACCTTGAAAATAAAACATATCTCATTTGTTACATTAGAAAATATGAATACAAATAACTCCCCCTTAGGCTTTGGAACACTAAGGATCGTATTATAGATTTCTAGAATGAGTTCTAACTTGATTACAGAAATTTATATTGTGAAAAATTCCCCTTAGATTATCTACCCCTTACATAGGGATATTTCATCTATACTTTGAATTCATTTTACTTCTCCCTATTAGAATTCATTTTCATTCTCCCACATTGTGATTTTCAAAAAGAGTTTGAGGGAATGAAAAATAGAATATAGTACCCGAATTATTAGTACAAAATAACACAAAATTCATGTAACCAAGAATTCCATTACGATATGAAGAATTTGTACAAAGAAAAACAATACAACAAAAGATCAGATTTAATCTATTTTGGTTATTTTTTCTTGGGTATCAACTCCATCAAAATGGTTTTATGCTTCTTTATCTCTTTGTGATCTTCTTCTTCTTCCTTCTCCAAGTATTTGATCCTATCATCCTGAGCCTTTAGGGCCTCTAACTGAGCCTTCATGACTTCATCTTGTTTCACAATATTCTCTTCCTTCTCGGTCCGAAGATCCCTTTCGGTTTTCCAATAATGGAATACATAATTTAACTTTCCATTCAGATATTTGTCTTCCTGAAAATGAGTTTTCTACTCATGGGTTATCTTCTCCTCTAAGTAATTTGAGAGATCTTTGAGTTTACCATCTTCATAATCAAAGGCTTCTTTAACCTCATGTTGATATTCATCATGCTCTCTCAAATCTTCAACAATCTTCTTCTACCAGCTAACCACTTTCTTACAATATTTTCTGTGAACATCGTAGTTGATCAGGAAATTCTTAAAATCAGCCTTAATGTTCACACACCTATCCATCACCATAGATATAGAATCCGATTTATGATTCCTGCTATACTGGAGCATCTGAAATCTCGAATCAATTGATGGAAAGATCATAATAGTATCAACAAGCTTCTTTGAAGATGAAATGATAAAATCATGTCCTAAAGGTGATGACTCTGAATCTGACAATTGGGTTGGAGATGGTTCTTCCTATTGATTGACTAGATTTATCTTAGAAGATCAAGAAACTTTGTTATTCTTCACAATAAGCTTTCTGGGTGTAACAGAAATCACTCTTTACCCTTGTTATCATTCGAAATAGCTTCCTCATTTGGAGACTCTTGGTCACTATTAGACAACTGATCAACTTCATCTTCAATTTTTTTTTCTTTCTCAACTCCTACCTCAACATCTTCAGGATGGATGAAGTAATGATTATTACTCTCTTCCTATGATGTTTTTATCACTTCTTCTCCATTTTTCTCTACTTCAGCTTCCTCAACCTTCCTTAGAGTTACGAGTTTTGAAGACTCGGCTTCAGAAGTTCATAATGAAAACATTTTAGAAGGGGTTTCCTTTTCATGAAAATCATCCAATTTCTTAATTTTATCCTCACTTATTTCTTCTTGCTGATTCACTTCTTCTACAACTTCGTTCTCTTCATAAATCTTCTCTTGAACTTTTTCCCGAGTCAGAAATTTCTTACCTGGAGTCTCTGGTAAATCTTTAGCCAAGAAATATTTCAGATCATGAATATTCTCAGAAGGTAATTATGTGCCCTTCAAAAGAGATTGAACAATCTCTTCCTTAGAAATTTTCTTCTTCAACTTCTTCTCCTTTTATTTCTTTTCGAGATATTTAGTAGTATTCTACCTTAATGACTTATCTTCTACAGGGCCCAAGATGAACTATGGATCCCCTTTTTTCTTCTTCACCTTATCCTCCCTCCATTTGGAAACCACCTCATATGTATAAGCTTTTTATTTCTAAGGATTATGAGGTGCATATTTGATTTCCTTAAATTTAGGATATTTCTCTGCATTATTCACTTCCTTCAGCTTCATTTTCTTACCTACCTTTTTTGATGGTTTGGCCTCTACTACAATATTCAGAATGACTTTTACTTATTATTATGATAGATCATAGATTTAACCTGATTCCTTAGAAAAATATATATTCATTCTCTTTAATGTATCATCACTAACAAGCATAACTTTGTAATTTCTCGGCTTCGAGCTGTAGGGGATCATGAAAGATTCGAGGCACCGAATAATGAGCATGGAAAGGATATCTGGGTCCATGCTAATCTAAGCTCTCAGATTCCCTTTCTTGATATTCTCTATAGTAATGGGAATGTGCCTCATCAAATTCATTTTCCTTAGATTTACCATGAAATATAAGATATATATAACACTTTTCATGAGAGTGTCCTAGTCACCCTTTCTCGGTACCAAAAATCCTTGAATCTATAACTGCAAGATCTGATTGTTGGAAGACACGTGAGCAATTTTTCTAGTCTTAACACATGTATGTCCAAGGCATTCCAAACCCTTCACCTTGATAAAACTTCCTTTAGCATCTAACAATATATGGGAGCAAAATTCAGCTTCCCCTTCATAACTCAATCCAACCAAGCTAGCTGCCTTTGTATAAGATAAAGCATATGTCTTTCCATAGATTTTTAAAGAAAAATTCTCTCTTCCTTCTTCCTTAAACAAACATTTTGTCTCATAAAAATCTATAAGGAAATCGAAATACACTATATCTTGTTTTCCTGGTTTGGATATGCATAAATCATCCCATCCATTAATATTGATATTCTTGGATATAATAGAATCGTATTTGAAAATGTTAGGATGCACCAAACATTCCATGTGTACTTACCACTACACAATTAGTATGACAGTAGAAATATCTTGAGAAGAAGCTTCTACAGAAACTCAGATTGGAAGAACTCTGAGAGAATCAGAATGGGCATAAGAAAGGGGGGAAGAACTTCAGCATGTGAGATCTTGAAAAACGATGTGGGACAACCACCGGGGGGGTCCTCTTTTATAGGTTTTGAAGCGATGGTTCATCTTCCCATTTAAATACAATAGCTGAGAATCCATCTGATCATATCTAAAAATTGATATTGTATAAGATCGATCTTTTAATGTTTTTTTAAGAAAAACTAGAATCTGAGATTTTAAAATACAAACAAAAATACCAGCAATGAAATAATGACTTCGAAAATTTATGAAATAATCATACCTTTCAAATTTCTAGGATGATTATTCGTAATAGGTGATATTCTTCTTAAATAACATTAGATTAAAGAAAATTTGACTATGAAAAACTTATTACGAAAAATCTATGGTTGAAAAAAAATATTGCAAAGAAAAATTTGTGTACCAAAATTCCATTACGAAAATTATGAGAATGAAAATTCCCATTACGAAAATTTTGAGTAAGAAAATTCTCATTATGAAAATTTTGAGTACGAAAATTTCCATTATGAAAAATTTGAATTCGAAACTTTCCGTTAAAAAAAATAATTTCATTATGAAAAATTTTCAAATACTTTATTAAAAAAATACATTACGAAATTTTTTGAAAAACTTCATTTCGAAAAATTTGAAATTCTAACTACGAATTTTTTTAAAATTCAAATATGAAAAAAATTCATTAGGCTAACAAACAAATGTACTCCCCCTATAAAAAGGAGTTTATTAAAGTAATAATATGGGTTTCAATAGGAATTCAACAAGAATTATTACCTTACGGTTACCATTCCTAACTTATGTTTAATGTAATCAAATCTATCATAAGGTAGTGATTTTGTTTAAATATCAGCAAGTTGATCTTTCTTTCCAATAAATTGAAGAATGATATCAAATTTTTGTGTGTGATCCCTAAGAAAGTGATGCCTAATATCTATGTTTTTTCATGAGAGTGATATGAAGGGTTTATACTAAGGCCAATGGCACCTGTATTATCACACAAAATTTTTGTTTTGGTAAAAATAATACCATAGTCTATGAGTGTGTGTTGCATCCACAACACTTTAGCACAACAACTTCCAACTGCTACATATTCAGCTTTAGTAGTGGAAGGTTCTACTGAGTTTTGCTTCTTACTTGACCAAGAAACAAATAAATCTCTTATAAAATGAAAAGTCCCAAATGTACTCTTTCTATCCATTTTAGATCCACCAAAGTCAACATCTGAAATAATTTTCATAATAAAATCATTTCCAAAAGTATAAAATAGTCCTAAATCTATGGTACCCTTTATGTAGTGAAAAATTATTTTCACTGCCTTTAAATGATATTCCTTAGGATTAGATGGATATCTAGCACATAAGTATATCGAAAGAAATATGTCTGGATGACAAGATATCAATTAAAATAAACTTCATACCATACCTCTAAAAGTTGTTTGATCCACTGGTTTCCCAGCTTCATCAATATCAAGTGTTTTTGAGGTACCGATGGGAGTATTATTACTCTTGGTGTTGTCATATCCATACTTTCTAAGAAGATATTTAATATTCTTATGTTGGTATATATAAGTCCCTTCTGGTTTTTGAGAAATTTGAAAGCCAAGGAAAAATGTTAACTCACCCATCAAACTCATTCAAACTCAGGTTTAATTAGATCCACAAAGAATTCAATTAAGGATTGCTGAGTTGAACCAAATATAAATTCATCAACATAAATTTGAACAATCAAAATATTTTTCTTCTCTTTCTTTATATAAATGGTTGGATCTGGATTTCCCTTAACAAAATCATTTAGAAGAAAAAATTATGTACGTCTATCATATAAGGATAGAGGGGCTTGCTTTCGTCCATACAAAGCATTGGTATGTCTAAAAACATGATCAGGATATTTTGTATCATCAAAACCATGAGTTTGTTCTAAAAAAACATCCTGAACATAATCGTTAAGAAAATCACATTTCACATCAATAAAAAAAAATATTTAACTTGATGAATTATCCAATGGCATGTAAGATACGAATAGATTCAATTATAGCTACTAGAGCATAGGTTTAATCATAGTCTATTCCTAATTGTTGATTATAGCCTTTAGTTATGAATCTAGATTTATTTCTAGCTATGATTCCATTTTCATCACACTTATTTTTGAAGACTCACTTTACTTCAATAACAAAAGTTTCCTAAGGTCTCTCAACCAAGGGCCAAACATTATTCCTTTCAAAATTATTTATCTCATCTTGCATAGATTTTATCCAATCATCCTCACCTAAAGCTTCATCATTGATTTTTTGTTATAACTAGGAAAGGAATGCTAGATGTTCTATTTAATTTATTAAGGATCTTTTATTCCATACAGGTTTATTCACATCACTAATGATACTATTACTGGGATGATTCCTAAGAAACAACTGATTTGGGTTCTGTAAATCATGTTTATCAACATATGGTAAGAAATCTTCTAGGGTAAAAGTTTTAGAAGCATTTTCATGGAAAGTTTCTTTATCATAGGGATATTATATCATAGGTTGATAATAAGTTTTTTAAAACAAATCTGAAGATGTAGGGTGGGGTTGTTTAAAAACAAAGGGATCAGTTTCTTCAAATTTCACCTGTATTGTTTCTTCAACAGTACAAGTGTTTTTATTGAAGACTCTATATTCCATATAAGTTGTGGAGTAGCCTAAGAAAATTATTTCATCATGTTTTTGTGAGAATTTATTGAGGTTATCTTTAGTATTCAGAATGAATACTTTGCATCAAAAAACCTTGAAGTAGGATAGTCTAGGTTTTCTACCATTCCATAACTCATATAGTGTTTTATTAAGAAAAGGGTTAATCAAAACTCGATTTATAGTATAGCAAGAAGTACTTCAGTTTCTGCCTAAAAATGTTTGGCTATAAAATATTCACTCAACATGGTTCTAGTTATTTCTTGAATAATTCTATTTCATCTTTCAACAACACCATTTTGTTGATGTGTTGTGGGTGGTAAAAAGATATGAGTAATTCCTTTCTACTACAAAAATTTTCAAAATCAGAATTTTGAAATTATCCACCATGGTCACTATGAATAGTTTTCAATGGTAGGATTTTCTCATTTTTAACTTGGGATCTAAAATTTTTTATATATGAAGAGGCTTCGGATTTCTTTGCTAGAAGATAGACCCACGTAAATCAACTGTAATAATCAATTAGAACAAATACATAATACTTGCCTCAAATGCTTCCTGTTTGTGCTGGACCAAAGAGATCCATATGAACTAATTGTAATGTTTCAGTTGTTGAGACATCAACAATTGATTTAAAACATTATTTATGTTTGTTTCCATATTTAAAAGGGTGACAAACTTTTGAAGAATCAATTATAATCTCTAATAGATCCTTAACTTGTCTATTGATATAAAGTATTCAGAAGTTCCTATGGTTACTGTGTCTTAACCTTCTATGCCCCAACCAAGAATGATCCTCAATTTCACTATGACAAGGTAGATCTTGGATTCTAAGGTCTTCTGAGTTTAGTGTTTATACATCTTCTTGTCTATGGGCAGAAAGAGTAAACTCTTCCTTGGAATTGTGTACTAGGCACTTATCATTCCTAAAATTCACAAGGTAATGTTTATCACATAATTGTCTTATGCTAATGAGGTTGTGTTTAAGACCCTTAACAAACAAAACATTTGAAATCAATGTTTTCCTAAGAAGAAAAATATTACCTATACAAATAATTTCTCCCTGAGCATTGTCTCCAAAAGTTACTTTCAATCAATTCGTCTTGATAATATTTTCGAAATATTTTTTGATACCAGTCATATGCCGGGAACATCCACTATCCATGTACCATGTAATTTTTTTGTTAATTTTTCTTTTTTCTTGAAAATAAGAAAAAGATAGGTTTTAGGAATCTAGAATTTCTTGGATCCAGAAATTTCTGAAAGTAAAATTTTAAAAACCCACATATTTTTAGAAAAATAGGCTTTATTAAATCCTAAAGACTGAGTTTTGTTTAGGGAATAATTTTTTCCCCAATGCCCACCATACTGACACTTAGTACAGAATGGAGCACTTTGAGGAACAAAATAATTGTTACTAAGAATTGGTTTCGAACCAGTATAACCAAAACCAGAACTATTCCTTAGATGTCAGATTTGTGAATACATTTTATCAAAATTTTCTTTACCTAAGGTAATGTTTGACAAAAAATTCCTGAAGGAAAAGATTTTGGATTTTAGTTTGATAACTAACTTCTTATATTCTAATACATTTGATTTTGAACTAGTGTTAGGCTCGAAAACATTTTTCTTAGAGAATAAATTTTCTATGTCTTTAGAATGTTTATCCTTCTCAGAATTTACTTCCTCAATATTTTTTGAAATATTTTCAAAGTCAACATTTTTTATATCAAGATCTTTAGAATGATCTAATATTTCCGTAGTAAAAATAATATTCCTAAAATATTCTTGTCATTCTTTTTCATGAGTTTTGAATTTTCAATCTCAAGATGTTTGGAAAATATAGAAACATAATTATAGGTAGGTAAAGTTTTATCTTCATCAGAAGAATATTATTCATCAGAAGAGTTATAATATTTATCATCACTATAGTTTGCATTTAAAGAAACATTGGTCATTGATTCAGCATTATGTACCTTAGCCATCATGTAATTATTGTCAATAGGTATTCTGGATATTAGACCAAGACTATTTTTTCCAAAAGATTCATAACCTGATGATTCATCTGAAGAATAACAACCACTGGCACTCTAGGTGTCATTAGCTTTCAAGTATTTGTTATCTTTATCCTTGTAATACTTCTTTTTGTTCCTGTTAGAATTTTTTTCTTTTCTTTCTTTTCCCTTAAGCATAGGACAATCAGGTCATATATGTCTGTCTCTCATGAACTCGAAACATGTAACTTCAGAATATTTCTTATCATTCCATTCATTCTTCTTATATTTGTATTGATAGTTCATATGTCTGGCTATCTTTTTCATCCTTCGAGGAAGATTTTATAACTCATTCTCTAAAGATTCACTTCCACTGGATTCAGAATGTATAACAACCTTCTTATATTTGGATCTAGTAACTCTCTCTGGATATTTAGCTTTTATATGATTTGAAGTTGTAGTAAAAGAAACAGTGCCATTCCCATTATTCTTCATTATGTTATCAGCATCTCTCTTCATTCTGGTTTCATGTTGAAGAAGAGTTCCAAACAGGTCATCAAGAGAAATATGAGTAACCTTCATGTTCTCATCAATAGTAGCCCTATTGGATTCCCACTCATTGGGAATAATGTCTATGATCTTATCAATAATAGCTTCATCATCTAATCATTTCTCACCCATTTATTGAAAACTTTTTATAATTGTTATGAATCTCTGTTGTACCTTACATTTGGCTTCTCCATAAGGAAAGAAAAAACCATGATAGTCAGCTCTAAGCATGGCTCTTCAAGTTTCAATAACTTTTGAAGTTCTAAAGTGAGTAACATCAAGTTTCTTCCAGATACAATTAGCTACTTCAGAAGATGAAATTTGGCTATATATATTTCTATTCATGGAACAAAGAAAAGTATTGCGTACATTATAATTCAATTGATATTCATGTTTCCCTTGATTGGTAAAAGTACTAACTTCCTTGTCCGGGATTTTTTATCCTCTAGTAAGCATAACTAAATTATCAACTCATGTATTGATAATGAATGTCTTCATATTATCTCTCCAATATTCGTAATAATTCCCATTGAATATAGGTGGTCTTGTTGGATTGCGATTATCTATGGAACCGACATTGATTCCTCTCATCTTAAAGAAAAATATTTCCACACAAACTTATTAATATCAAATGTTTGGAATGAATTAAAATATGGAACAATGAAAAACTTGAGCAAGAAAAACGTATATGTGAATATAAGTATTTTAAGGACCTCCATTGATACCAATTATTGAATTGGTTCAGGGTACGGGGTCACCACCTCTGATACCCATTGTTGAGATGGTATGTGAGTATAATATACTCTATAATAACATGTGTAGAATCAAAATAATATAGATACTCTATGTAGTATCTAATGATGCTCAAAATAAAAGAGGGGGTGAATTGTATTATTTTAAAAACTCTATTGGAACATTTAATGATAGTTTTGTTTAACAATGTTAAACATAATAATTCACAAAACCTCTAGTTCTACACACTTTTTATATTGTAGAAATATGATTCCAAGAAAGTAAATCTAGAAATATTTTTTCTGAAAAATGAAACATAATCAATTTTTACAGTGATAAAGATTCTACCTTAAACCATATAGAATCTTACAAAAATAGAGTACAAGTGTAAGGAATTATAAGATATTTATACTTTCCTCAACAAATAAAATGCAGCGGTAAACTTGTAGCAAAACAAGTAACAAGTAATAAATATTTTAACCGAAATAGAAGGGTATCCAACAAACATGGATAATTTTCCCTTGATTTATACTTTCAAGAATGTCTATCTTACCCATTCCAGGGTAATCCTTTGATACAAAGATCAAAGTATATCTTGTTATCCCTGCAAGCCCTCAACTTCAAGGTATTCAGAACCTCTATATTCTTCAGCAAGAAAGACCTCAAATTAACGGTAGTCAGCACCTATATATTCCTATCCCTAGAAGCCCTCTATTATACACAAAAACAATCAGAGTTTCATAATGAAAATCTGAACAAGAAGTTCAGTACGCACTAATCATGAGAGTCTCTCTCTAGAAATCACTTCATCAGCATGCAATCTCTAGAGTCACAGAATAGTCAATAAGGTTATTGGCCTCATTCAAATGAACTCATATTTACATGCATGAATTCAATGGTCGGATCCCTCCCCCAACAGTCATAATTTTCTTTAAGTCCTAGAGGGACCTGTACACGTGTCACTAAAACAACGATTAGTTAGAAAATAAATACACAACATTGTTTTATAACTAAAAAAGTGTAGGAAAAAATATGGTTACATAACCAAACTAAAATATTCAGAATGTAGGAAAATAAAAGTTCAGAGTCTAACCAAAAATTGAATTCGAAGTCTGTAATACAAGGATTCTTCGATTCTGTTTATAGGAAGAATTCATAATCTGAATTTGTGATCTGAATTCATTATCAGAATTCGTAATGGGAATTCGTAATCAGATTTCATCATCAGAATTTGTAATGAGAATTCATAATCAGAATTCGTCATCAGAATTTGTAATGAGAATTCATCCCTAGAATTTGTAATAAGAATTCAGCACTAAGATTCATTATGAGGATTCATAACTATAATTTGTAATGAGAATTCATCCCTGAAATTCGTAATGAGATTACATCACTAGAATTTGTTATGAGAATTATTCACTAGAATTCATAATGAGAATTCATCACTAGAATTCATAATAAGATTACATCACTATAATTTGTAATGGGAATTCATCACTAGAATTTGTAATGAGAATTCATCACTAGAACTCGTAATGAGAATTCATCACTAGTATTCATAGTGGGAAATCATCAATAGAATTCGTAATGATAATTCATCCCTAGAATTCGTAATGAGAATTTATCAATAGAATTCATAATGAGAATTCATTACCAGAATTTGTAATGACAATTCATCACTATAATTCATAATGAAAATTCATCACTAGAATTTGTAATGATAATTCCTCACTAAAATAGAATGCTTCATATCTACGTATTATGTGATTCTGATGTTTTAGACATGAAACCGAATTTTATAATTTAGTAAAATAATGAGCAGTAAAAAAACATGGTATTGATAAATTTACATAGGGAAGGATGTTTTCATTATACAAGTAAAACACATGGTAAAAAAAGATTTTCCTTGAGATAAGGTGTTTGTGATATTCAAAACAAGAATGAATAGTAAAGTCATAAAGAAACCATATTGACATATCAATCTCCCACAAGTATGATAGAATGGAAAAGTCATAAGGAAAAACTTATTGACTCAACTAATATTTTATTTAATATATTTAGTAGATTCATTTAAATAAATAATATCAGTTTATTAATTTCAATTAAATCCTTTGGGGCCATTAATTTCATATGTAGTTCTGATGAAATTGTTAGAATCATTGTGGTTAAGGAATAAGTGGAATCTATACTAAAAATGGAATCAGTTGGGTCAGTATCACTTGTGACATTAGTGAATTCAATAGCCTTAGTGGATTGAATATTGAAAATAGTTTTACATATATAAATTCCCCTATTGGAGTTTTATCCCTTATTTTTATAAATGTGGTCAATTTATTCAGTTGAATCAATGGGGTCCCTTGCAATAGTGCCATCAATGATGTTGTTGTATTGAGTTCATTTGGTAACATCAATGAAATAAAAATGGTTAGTTCCATTATACATTATATTCCACGAATGACTTTAATACCATAAGTGGAATTAGTTCGATAATAATGACCAATTCTATTAGTAATGTTGGTGGTTTCAGTGGAATATTTTTTTATGTATTGTTAGTGTCTTAAGTGTGAATTTATCTAGTTTTGTTATCTTTTTCTTCAGTGACTTCATTTTTATTACATCCTTCATTAATGTTTTTGGTTTCAATTTCATCATTCCCTATGATCTTCTAGTACATCTAGGGGATTTGTTTGTTAAGTGGAATTAGTAAAATAAGTTTGATCTGTGCCATCTGTGAAATTATTATTTTTAGTTCCTTTAATGTTCTCAGTTTTTTCATTCCCTTTGCTATCATCAGTCATGTGAGTGTAATGAATGGAATCTATATACTATTCTGAAAAATTGTTTTCTATTTCATCAGTTTCATCAGTATACTCCATTTTACACCTACAACCAGTGGTGTCAGTTTATTCAGTATCATTTTCATGAGTTTCAACAGATTTTCAACATCATTTTTTCCATCCGTAAATTTGGTGGAATTATATTCATCTGTGTTACTAGTTCCAATAAGAACATCAGGAAAATTAATTCAAAAATTTCATTAATTCATTCAATTATTTCATATCAACAAATATCATCAACCCTTTTAATGGTTTTAGTATTATTAGGGTCATCAGTTCCATCATGAATAAACTTTCCTTAATTTTTGTTATATTACTCAATGGATTTATTATGTTTAGTGTTTCCAGGGATTGTAGTTCCATTAGGAGAATTAGGGTCACTAGTAGCATCATTTCATTTAGTGTAATTATTAAATTTAGTGGAATCAATGGTATTAGTAAAATATGTATAATTTTTAGATTTATTTTCAACACTGGTGTCAATGAAATCTATGGTATAATTGAGAACAACAAATTAAATTATATTACTGTAAGATATGATTTTAGTGACCTTTGGGTATTATGTTTTGATATAATTAACATTTTTTTCATTTTCATCAAGGAAATAAATTAAATCATTATCATCATTGAATTCAAGGATGTCAAGATTTTATTCACACCAAGATGTCGATAGAATCAGTTTTGTTTGTGTCATAAGTAACATCAATGTATGTAGTTTACTTTGTGGTATTGGTGTCATTTATTACATCGATATTTTTTGTTCAATCAATTATGTCCATATTGTCGATGGAATAATTATTAACCCTTTTATTTGAGGAATCAGTGCCATCATTACTATAAATAACCTCCTTATATTCCATAATATAAGTGGAATTAGTGCCTTTGGAAGAATCTATTCCATCATTTTTATTTGTTTTAGGAGTTCCATTAGTGATTTTAGTGGAATCATTATAATTCATTTATATAAATATGATAGTGGAATTAGGGACTCAAAAATTCTAATGCTTTTTGTAGCATTGGTGTTTCAAACTTAAACATTTCTATTAGTGACAACAATTTCATATGTGTCTTTAATGATATTATTATCATTAATACAGTTAGTGGGATCCAATATATTATTGTCATTAATTTAATCTGTATCATTAGTGACATCACTATTATCAATGTATTAAATGTGGTTAGTTTATTCAAATTATTTATTGTATTTAATGATTTATGTGTGACAATGTCATTGATGATTTCATTAGTGTAACTATCATCAACAATATTAGTGTTTTCTGTAGTTTTAGTGTCATCATTATCATTACTGTCATTCGTATAATTGGTATTATTAATTATGTTTATTCAATAAATTTCAATATTAATGTATTATAATCCATTCCATTTCTATAATGAGTTCTTTATATTGTGGAACATCCCTTAGTGTCTCCCATTCCATTAGTTCTATCTGTGTTTTTAATTCTATAAAAAACATCATAGTTACATGTGAATTTGTTTTGATAGTTCATACCATACTGCTATATTTGTTAGATCTATTCATTTTATAAATGGCATAAGTTCCATTAGTTATACAAATGTCATAAGGTCCATAAACGGTATCATGGATGTTAGTTACATTAGTCGATTCAGTGGAATCAATAGTGTTACTTATGTATATCCCATTTGATATTTTAAGGATTTAATTGAAACAAATTATGATGACCTACAAATTTCATATATTATCATTAACATAATACCTTAAAATAATACTACATTGATAAATTTGAAAATTTATTTTGAGGTTTAGGATCATAGAAACTAGTTTTTTATACACAAATTACTTAGATCATATAATAGACATAAAAGTTATTCAATCATCTTGAATATATCCTTTCTAATTCAATCAATGAAATCCTCAATAAATATGATTTTCTTGGGAAATATATCAAAATAAATTGTTTAGTATAATTCCCATTATTGGAATAAATGTAGGAAATGGAATATAAGTGATCATAATTGATAAATCACAAGGAATAATAAAATAACATCATTAAAAGTGTATGATGAATAACATGGAAATGAAGATCAGACATTAAAATTATATATTCAAAATATTATCAACACCATTTATCAAAAATGACTCATAAGGTGTAATAACATGTTTATTCCCCAAGGAATCCTGAAACATTAATATGGTGTATATAAATGTATAGTAAATAAATTTCCACCATAGATTAATTCATTATGAAATGTGATGAAGCACTATCAGGGTGAAAACCATTATTCGAAAATTAATTTAATCCATATATATCATATGTGATAATGAAATATTAAAATTATAACCTATAGATAATAAATAATGGGGTTTTTATTAAATTTATAAGTATATAATATGTTGAAGATATGAAATTTTATTTATTTTTAACTCATGTGTAGGGAATATGTTCTTATACATTAAAATACCCAATCAATGAAGTATAATTATATCTAAATGATACCATAGGATGCCAATAAGGTTGGTTATTCAAATAATAAATCTATCGCTTTAAAAATAATAGAAAGAATTTGGTAGCATAACAAGTTTAAAAATTGGATTATGGAATGGAATTATTATGATGTAATAACAATATCTCATAAATAAAACATCATTTGGATAGTAATAGAATTATTATAAAAACATGAAGTCCATTAATGTGTAAAATCAAGAGTTTTAATATAAAGAAATTTTTTGATAGAGAATATGAATAGGGGAAAATATCACCTTAATTTATATTCCACATTAAAAGATTAGATGGGTGATTCCATGAGTATTTTGGTGAAACTCCAAAGGGAATAATAACTGACTAGGATGGGTGATATAAATGAGTTTTTGAGTGGTTGAAATGGGGTGTAGAAGGGGTATTTATAGAAAAATGAGAATAAATGTTTATTATTTATTTCAAATATAGAATTTATGATTCTATGTTATGGGAAATACATTTTCCATGGGCTACCCATGGTATTGGATCATGGTTTAAGACATTAAGAACATGGTTCAATACATATTACAATTTCAAATCATAATCCCTGTTCTATATATTAATTTTTCCATGAATGAATCATTTTTTTCACTAAATTTTTTTTTTAAAGTTAATAAGTAATTGTTTTCATTATATTTTATTTATAGTTTTATAAAAACATTGATTCTAATAATTGTAAGAAAATACAATTATTTGATGTGACAAAAAATAAAATAAAAATTATCAAATTATTATTACATATTTATGATGTCTTGAAATATATTGAGAAATATATTTTTTTATTCAATGAAGAATATATTGTTTTATAAAATTTTAGGTAATTCAAACATACATATTTTTTACATTTAGTTTGACATATAAATCTTTTTATGAAAAAACATTATTTTTGAGAAATAATTATTCTCAAGGAAAAAAATTATTTATTTACTATATAATACTATTTTAAATGGTAGCCACATTATTTATTCAGTTTAATGAATTCTAAATTTTATAATATCATACATTCAGATTTGAAATATATATATAAAAATTTAACAACCATTATAACATATAATTATTACTGATTATACTATTTTATTTCCTTTTAAACTAGTAATTTACTATTCTATTAGGTATAAATTCAATTCCAGTTTTTATATAATGTTAATTTTTCAAAGTTAATGTTATATTAATGTAATACTAAAACCGTAATGGTTACCCAGACATTTATAACCAGTATATACTCCACAATTCTCATACATAATCATTCGACATTTCACTTATAATGGTTATACACTTCCCCTATTAATTTATATAGCATTTTTAATGATTCTTTTTCCCTTGACCACAATTTTTGTAGGAGTGATATTAACCATAGAATTAGAGCATACAGAGTTTAACTATATTTGTGCACTATTAATTGGTGTTTATCTCATTGTACAATTCTAATATATTTTTTAATATATTATTTCATGATGTGTAATATTCCACTGAAATATAATTTTGTTGTCATGTTCTTCTATTATGAAAATTAATAAAATAGTTTTTATGAATAATGTGTTCTTTTATAAATAATGGAATTTAATTTAAATTCATCACATTATTTTCCAATTAAAATATTTTCCCTCAAAATTTTTTCATTAATAAAATTAAACTGGGATAGTTTTTACATCATCAATTCTTAGTGATACAAATTTTCTTTTTTAAAATTGGGATTTCTAAAAAATATTTTTATTACTCTTTTTATCATTTTCCATAATAAATGCTATCTTTAATCAATAATATTGATCATTTATTCCTTATATAACATGTTAGGATCCAATTTCATCACATTTATGTCATTTTTTTCTGTGTTTAGTAATTAAATATTATTTTAAATAGGGGTATTTGGAATACATTATTTTCATTTAAAGGTTTTGGAGGTAGTTCTATCCAAGATGGTGTAGTCTAATGCACTAAAATTCCCTCATATGACTCCCCTTCAATCTTAATGATGGTGTGGATACATGAAATGTCACGTTCAATGTCTCATATATACACACTCTCACTCTAGGTGTGGTCTCATAACTCATAATAATCCTCGTATCATACATCCACCTAGTCATTCAAGGTGAGGTCCATGAAAAACACTCAACCTAATCCATCTCACTTAGGGTATGTCAACACACTAAACCAAAATATATTCCATGTCACTAAGATAGGTCACTAATATTAATACACGACATCCAAATTCTCACTTAAATTTTGACCTTCTAAAAAGCATCGGCGTCTACCCTCAAACAGGATGTAGATGTCATACCAAATCTGGAACACTACCCTCTGACTCATGGTTTTGGAAAGGGCCAACCAAAAAATATGTGGTCACTGAGAAGAGATGGGGGGAATCAATGATATTATATTTTTATATTTGCTTATTAATAAACAATATTTCCATCATGTTAGAGAAAAATGACTCTGTTGAAATACAAAACAGGTATATCCAAATGAACATATAAATTTACATGCTTCCCTACTCAATTAGACAAGATAGTCCTAAACATGGTTCAGAAGTGATCCAATACTACACGAACACTATAATACAATCCATTTTTAATACACTTTTAATTTTTTTAAAAACATTATTTGGTAAGTTTGGTTACACACATCACTCAACATAAACGAATCATGAAATATTATTATTTAAATACAACAACTATAACCCAACCATTAAATTTTATATGTATAAATAAGATTAAGTAAGTTATGAGATATATATATTTATATATATTTAGTTTTACAACTCAATATAAATATGTGGATAAAATAATTGTAAATAATCAATCAATTTTTAATAATGTCAATTTTTTTATTAAATTGTTTTCTTTAAAAATATTATTTATATATTTTCATGAGATATTATCGTAATTAATTTGTAGAAATTATGGAAATATTATTATATAAAATGAATATAATTATTTAAATAATTATATAATAATTATATTATTGATAAATTTTTTGACTACTCTGGGAAATCTTATTTTTCGATGAATAGTTAAAAATAATGATTTTTATTGAAAACTGCATTTTCATTTAAAGTATTTACGACATAAAAATTTATATTTTATTTGTTATAAAATTTAATTATATCCTATTTATTAAATATAATCCAATTACAGTATCATAAATGATATTTATACTTGAATTGGTATGAAAATATTTTTATGCTTAAGAATACATATTTATGAAAAAATGATTTTCGTAGAATTTTTAATTTAATATTTAATTAATTTATTCTAATTATAAAATTTGATTCCTCAAATATGTATTGAATATTTTTAATAATAAGTTTCATATTTGGTAAATAGTACCTTATGATTATTTTTTCAACCGTAATAGTAACTGTGGTAAAATTTATCACTTTTGTAAATGGTAAATCTAGTTAATCCAGGTCAAAACTAAGTGATATGGCCATAATTAATCATATTAATTGTTATGGGATGAATTTAATTCGACCCATATCACATTTTAATCCATATTGAATTTTCTATGTGAAGAAATCACTATAAAATGAGTCATATTATATTAAATACATATAATGTTACAAAATGACACTCTCTTAGTTTTAGATATCTAATATGTGTTCAAATAAGGATAAAATCATCCCATGAATAGATATTAATATTAATTGTATGAATAATACAAATATCTTCAATATTTTAATTATTTTAAAATTTTTAGAGGTTTAATATTTACCTCAAAATCTTTCAAAATTCTAATATTATATTTATTCAATTAATAGAAAAATAAAATAAATCATGTTAAAAAGATTCAAATTAATATTATTTTAGTGTTACAATGTGTTAAATGAATTTTTTAGATACACATGAAATATTAGAGATGTTTTAATTGATTATATTAGGATTAAAATATTTTCATGGTTCCTTTAATGTCTAATTAAATGAATAGTTCAAAAATTGAGAATACTGATATTTAAAAAAATAAATGATTTAAAATTCATAAAAATATTATCTTCATCCAATTGAATATAATATTGTTTTACATATACTCCATGTTATGTTTAAAATAAAATTTCCATTTATAGTAATATTCATATCCTTTTGTTTTGAAATACTAGTTTTCGCGGTTGAGGTAAAAAACAATTAACCTATTGCTTAATTAAATATATAATGTTTAAAATGACATTAAAAAACAATAAAAATTTATTTTATGATTATATTATGAATTTAGACTCCATATATTAATATTAATTTGAATTTTGAAGAATTTTTCAAAAAAATTTCTTTAGTATATTTTTATTTTTTAATGAATTCCAAATTTGTTATCTTCATCCCTTATATATGGACACCCCTCCTTTCCCATAGTCCTGACACTTTAGGACCTATATCTCGACCAAAACCTATATAAATCTATTATGAACATAAGTAGATAAATTATTGAGTTTATCCCCACCCAAATATGAACCCTAAGGTAAAGGGATTAACCTATACCTACCTTTTTTTCTTCTATTACCTATTATAAATCAATTTTATTTTAAAAATAATAATAAAATTGGTATAATAAATATTACAAAATTTTATTATGATTATTAAACAACAATTATGAACTCCCTTTAAAATAAAATGTTAATTGAAATTATCACTCATGTGTTCATACGACTTAACATCTCTATATAGAAATACAATTTGTTTTTCATAACCATATTTTATGAAGGGGTTATATGATGGGATTATTGTTAATATATTATATTAATGTAATATTTAGACTTATAAAATAATTATATCATATCATCCATCTTACCATCCAATATATTGAAGAATTATAATGTCACAAATTGATATATGTGTACTACTACCACAACGAAGCGATCTGATTCATTTTTCATTTCTGTTATGAATTGATAAATAAAATGATGGATTTGATGAATATATATGATGTAAATGATATTATAATGATTAAATAATTGTTAATTATTATTTAAATTTTTTCCTTATATAAAAATGTGTATACAATGTTTAGGTTTACATACAACTGACCATCTATATGAACGGAGAAACTCATTTTTATATCATACTAATTTATAGATGAATACATATATATAATGAATTTTTATGTTATTTTTATAATTTTTAAATTTATTTATATAATTAAACCATCATCAATGTAAAAGTACTTAATCTACCAAACCAAAACATGTATGGAAAATAAATTAATTATTAAAGAGAATAACGATTTTAATAAAGAATTGTTAATAAAGAGGTGATAAAATGTGGTAAGTAAATCATATATTTATTCATATATAATAATATGTTTCTAGAATATATTTATAATATATCTATATTTTTTATATAGGAGGATAAATCATGTATCAAGGAATTTAGACATGAAGCAATAGTTTTATAATACAATCTCACTGTATATCAGAATTATTTACAATTTTTTTTAGATAATGAAATATTATGATACACATCCCAAGAAATTGTTGAATTTTATTATCTTATGGTTTTTTCATTGAGTTACATGTTTTTATATCATTTTTACAGACATTAAGAACATAAGTGGTTGATATATATTTTTTAATTAAAATTAACTTACTTTTTCTCTTCGATCGAAACATTTTTTCATCAATTTCAGTGTTTTATTAAAAAAATTGAAAAATGATTTTAATATTATTAAATAATTTTTAAAAGTAATTTTTGCACATGATAAATTTTCTAAAATTACTGAAAAGGATTATTTTATAATTTTGTGATAATGGAATTTTTTGAAATTTTCAAACGTGTGAAATTCTTTTTTTCTTTTAACCGATATGAAATGAATAAAATTTCCTATTGTCATGAAAAATAAATTATTCCAATATTCCATTAAATGATTAAATTTTTAAAATCATGTAAAATATATTCCATAATATTTTTGAGGTTTTTATGTTATATATATTTTATTTCAAAATTGAAAGGTTATTTTCGTTAAGAATATATAAATTATATCTTTATAGAATATATAATTTCATATATAAAAACATTCGGTGTTGCTTATATTTTAATGGGGATGTGATTCGTTAACATCATAATTATTATTTATTTAAACGATTTATGATTATTGATGAATTGATGATTTTGGAATACATTCATTTCCCAAGTCTTTTGATGAATGATTTAAGATATTGTGGCATTTTTATTAATGTATTATGATCATGTGGTAGTTATTTCCACTTCAACCCCCCACTGCATTGGGTAAATATGTAAAAAAAGAGGAAAATATGTTTATCATGAACCTAATTTCATGTTGGCAATTTCATGTGTGGATCTGTCTTTTATATCCATAAGATTGAGAGTAGACCAATATTTCATGTCGATAAGATTAAAAACTGACCAATATTTTTCATTTGTATGATTAAGAATAGACCTATCTATCACATCAATAAGATTAAGTGTGTAACTAGTTTTTATGTCAATAATATTAAGAATATAGAAGGATTTTATGTATATAACATTAGGTGTGGACCTCGATTTTTTTTCTATAATATTAATTTTTTACCTTCTATTCAATTTCATATGTTTTTTAAATATCTTAATTCCATGTCATCAACTTATTGATTGAACCTATTTTTATTTATAAATGCTCTCATTTTATAGGCTTATGTCCATCATAAAATTCTATGTCTTTGTCAATTATTATACTCTCATAGTCTATTATCTTTGATTCTATATTTATTTAGTTCTTAGGGATTTGTATTCTTTATTCCATTAATCATGTTTACGATCTTTGATAGTTTTGGGTATGAAAATTTTTAGTCTAGTTAATGATATCATATCATTATGCTTATATTATACATTTAGGTGGACATCAATTGTTATCTCCAAGATTTACCATTACTAAGAATTATCGGTCTTAATTTCCTATCTTTCCGTTCCCTGGGTTCTGAAGAATGATTTTATGTAGGGTATTTCTATTAATACTACTAAATATAAAGATCTTCATGGGATATGTTAAAGATATTTCCTAAAATAAAACCATTTTGAATCTTGTCTCCATTACTATAATCCTTTAGTATACTTGGGTATGTATTTGAGAAATTTATTAAATACTCATCTACAAAGATGTGGGAATGTTTTTTAGAAAAATAAATCTTGTGGTAAAAACACTAAAATGAGATATTAATGTATATTTCAGACAACTTTTTGGTGCATGGTGAGTGTTCCCCTATTATGCACCTTGTTTAACACTCCTTGGGGATAGAAATAGATTAAATAAGATTTTCCTTGTAGCCCATTCTGAATTATTTGAATAGATGGTATCTAAGTGTAAAATATTTTAAATCTGGGGAGTTATAGATTGAATAAATGGTTTCATGATTTAGACATAATATGAGTGATTTTTATAATTATATTATTAATCGGTATGAATGCTATTTTTCAAAATATAATTTTTGTTTTAAGAAAAATAGCTATAACATAAATGGATCATGTTAACAATGATTATTATAGCTAATGTAATGAAAGTATTCATCAAAAACCAAATGACATTGAAGATGGGAAGATTTATTTTTTTTACTATGATCACTCAATTCTATCATGATATGAAAGGAAAAATATGCCACGTTTAACATTCAAATTCTCTAAGGATAAAAATGTGATTTAAAATTAAACAAAAACATCCACTCTCATAAAATGGGATTAATGATCCACTAATTTATGAGAAATAGAAAATTGTGTTGGGAAAGGTATTTTCAATTCATCAATTCATAATCCATGAATTATTTATCCATGTTAGTATTTATTTATAAGGTGATTTATATCAGTGGTGGAATATTATTATGAATATATTGGTGGTAAAGGAAATTGAATCCTTATAATAATATTAGTTAGAGACTATGTTTTTAGTAAGTACATCCCTCATATTATACGTACAAAAATCAAGAGTAAATTTCTTTATCTTAATAAGAATGACGATGGATAAATTGGTTCCTATGAGAAAGAATTTACAAGAAATGGAAGGTATTATTTATTTTTAATCATTATCCCTAAAATAAAAATTTATCAATTATTTAGTCATTTGAAACCATGTCTTTGGATTGAATTATCTATAATTGAAATGAAATGCTTTGAAGGAATTATTCAATGAGCACTGAAAGTAGAAATGGAAGCTAGAAACAATCAACATGCTTGTGGTAAGGAAATCAAGTTGGCGGTTCAAGGAAATACCATTGGTATATAAAATATATGGAATAAAAATATTCAACCACAAACAAAAAAAATTTGCGTGATGGAGAACATAGTTGAATGAACAAGAAGATGTTTCAGGTTTGTGAAGCCTTTCCATTGAGAAAAATAATATTGAAGTTATGTGAAGAGGCCAGTCAATGAACTAAATAGAGAGAGACCTCAACTGAATAAATTTCACAAACATTAGTTTTATAAATGATATAGTTTTTGGAATTATGTGAATCCATTTTCCATTCTAAGGGATATTTTGGATTGTAAGACACAAAAACATATGAATTCAATGTAAATGGGAAATATTATTAAATCAAAATGGTTTAATTAAATCATGAGTTTTAGGATACACTTATCCTCCTCAACGTAATTGGAGCTTCCATGTAGAAGTTTTTATTCATAATCACTATGAAATTATTATATTTTAGTGAAATTTTATTTGATTTGGAGTATTAAATAGATCTCCCTACATATATTCCATATAATTTTATAGTATAAGTAAAATCATGTGTGATGATTTTAATAACCAATGATTTTTTCTGAACCATCGATGAAAATATATTTATATAATACAATAACTTATTTATGGAATAAGGGGTGAATTTCCATTAGGAATATTATTGGGATATTATTTTTTTGTAAATTATTAATATATATTATAGAATATATGATTAATGTAAATAGATTTTTGTAATAGACATGTTGAGTGAATAAAATTATTCTTATGTTGATCATGGATGGATTTCATATAATTTAATTTTAATCCTTATGTTTTCATATAGGTTAGAATCATTTTGGAGGACTCTTAAGAATAACAATTTATTCAGTGATTTATATTTATTTTTTGCAATTTTTATTTGATAATAAATTATGATTTATCAAATTGGATAACCAATTATAATTATTTTAATTTCGAAAATATGGAGATTTAAAGAATTAAATATTATTATTTTTTGGATATTATGATATATTAAAAGTAAATTTTAGTTCTTAATGAATCAAAAATTCATCTTAATAAATCATTTCCAAGAGTAAGAGTTGAAGTTGAAATTAAATGAAGAACAAATAATGATTGAAATTGTTTTTATTGTATGGAAATAAATATAGTAAGTAAACATTATCGTGTTTACTATATTAATCCCTAAAATCATGGAAAAGGACTATGGAATTTTTTCCCTATAACATCAATTTATAAAAAAAATTCTGTATTATTTATAGCTCATTTATTTATTGTTTTTTGGTCATTAACTTTATCATAATTATCCATTTTCTAATGATAATTGACCGTTGTCTTTATATTTCATTATATAGACAGAAATGTTTTTTCTTCCATGTCTATATCTTCACTTCCCACTATTGTTATACTATCTAAAAACCTATATATTCATTATTCAAGATAAATGTTTTTGTTTTATTTCCCTCATTCCTAGAGGATTCTTTATTGACACATTTTATGATATGCATTTTAAAGAAAGGAATTTCCAAATATAAATCCCTTACTTTCCATGAATAATCTCAAATTTCAATGATTTCTTCATTAGACAGGTATAATGTAATTCCCAAATATTTTTTTGAAATATTTTTTTAATTTAATTGATGACTTATGTTACATGCGACATTGATCCTAATAAACAATGATATATTTTTATTCAAATATAACTCACACAACCCAGCCATTAAAATTGTTGGGTATGAATAGGTTTAAAAAATTTATAACATATATAATATTCCAAATCACTATAACTATATTGATAAATAGTTAGTAAATAGTCTATTAAATTTTTATAAAAACTTTTTATATAAATTTTTTTATTTTTTAAAAAGTTATTTGTCGATTTTGATAAAACAAATTATAAATAATTTATGGAAAAATTATAAATATATTTTTTTTAAAAAGAATATAATTTTTTAAATTAAAATATCATAATTATTTTCCAGAGAGAATTTATGTTTTTTCAAAAAAAATAATGATTTCTCATTGATGATTTATGAATAATTTTTTTATTGAGAATGTATTTTCTTTTATTGTATATATGAAATAACATTTGATTCTGGATTATTTTCAAAATCTAATTAGTTATTTAATATTTAATAAAATCCAAATATAGTATTTTAAATAAATTTAATACATGAATTTGGTTTAAGAACATATTCTTCTCAAAATTGAATATTTCTAAAAAACTATTTTCCTTGCATTTGGAATATCAATATTAAATTAATGTCTTCCATTTATATAAAATAAATTATAAAAAATGGATTTCATATTTTTAATTTTGAGGAATTATTTTTAAAATAGACCAGTTTTGTTTTTTTCAAAATTAACATTACTTGTGGTAATTTGTCTTAATTCGGAAAAGGGTAAATTGAGAGTATCTGGGTTAAAACTAATTAATAAGGCCAAAATTTTCATCTTAATTATTATCAGATGATTATAATTTTAAACATATAAAATTTTGATCAATATTCAAGTACATTAGCGACAAATTCCCAAGAAAATGACATATATAATATTTAAATGACGGAATGTTACAAAATTTCACACTCTTAGTTTTATATATATCTTATGTGATCACATAGGAAAAAAATAAAGTGGTGAATGAATATTTATTTTAATTTTTTAAATGAAATAATTATATTAATTATGTTCATTTATTTATAATATCTAATGATTAAATAATTAACTTAAATATTTGGGCAACTACAATATAATATATATTCTATTATATAGAAAATAAAACAAATTACTTGAAAAATATTAAAATTAATATAATTTGAATGAGTTATATATTTCAAATAATTTTTTACAGACATATTACATTTTAGGGATGTATGATATTATTATATTATAATTTAATATTTTTATTTATTCCTTTAAATCCAAATTAAATGAATAGATCCTAAGATAACATTAGTTATATTATTAAACACAAAAAATTAATTTAATTGATTTAAAATTCCTAAAAATAATATCATTATAAGATTATGTGAAATATTGTTTAATATACCATCCATGGTCCATCTATAATAAATTTTCTGATTTATGGTAACATTCTTAACCCTCTAAGGGTGAAATTTTTGTGACCTTGATTAAGGTTAATATAAATAAATAAGGGTTTAATAAAAATAGAATGGTTTAATATAACACCAAAAAATTTATAAATTATATTTTATAATGTAATTTCAGACCTAAATGCCTTATATTTAAATTAATTTAAATTTGAAATCATTTTTCTTGAGAATTACTATACTATATTTTAATATATAATGAAATTACAAGTGTTTCACATCACTCCCTTATTAATGGACACCACTAATTTCTCATCTTTACAAAAAAATTATACATTCTAGCACGACCAATCCCTAGAAAAATATCATCCCAAATTTGAAAAAATAGGGGGTTTTCTCCTAGAAATCCCAACCCTATTGGTGTTTAGATGAGATCCAATGGAGTTCTTTCAATGAGGAGATAATCACCATATCCGATCTCATTCTTTTATTTACATCTCCTTTAAACTCCTAAATATATATAGAATTTTTTATAAAATAATATATAATTTAAATAAAATATTTTATTAATTGATTATGATTATGAAACCAAAATTATGCACCCTCATTCCCATCCAATGGGGAGTGAAAGTATCACTCTGGATTACATACGACTTACCGTCTACACATAGCGATACAATTCATTTTTCATCACCATATTTTATGGATTGGTATTATGTAGGGTTGAATGTTCATACATGATATAAATGAAATAATTATACTTCAATAATTAAAATATAATATATACATTGTTACATATTAATATGTCTGGAAATGATAACTTCGATCATACGTACTTTTGGACAACCATCACCATGAATAAATGTGATTCATTTTTCATGTCTATATTACACAGATTTTAAAAAAGTTATATTTTATAATTATAAAAGAGTTATATAATATAATAATTATTCTATAATGGTAAATTGTTTTTTAAATTTCATTTCTTACATCCGTTGAAAAAGGATAATAAGATTCATGTATATATATGGACTACTATTTACATGAATGTTGTAATTCATTATTTTATCCCTATCTTTTATGGATGACTCCAGATAAACATATAATGATTATATATGTGCTATTTATATGATTATTTATGTTATTAAAAAGATTTTACCATGATCAATGTAAATTCATTGAAACAACCTAATCAAAATTTACATGAAAAATGAATCATTTTTAACCAGGAATTGTGATTTTAATGAAGAATACTTAATAAATGGTTTATAATAGGTTATAAGTAAATAATAGAGGGTTATATATATTATTATGTTTATTTAATAAATTTATATTAAAAAAATACTTATTATATAGGATGTTTGAACATGTTTGAAGGACGTTGTATCTGATGTATGGTTTTTTATGTTAGATTCTCATCGTTTATTAGAAATGTTTATGATTATGTTTATGATAATTAAATATTATGATATAAATCTCAATAAACCTAGGAATATATTTACCCAATGATTATTTCTTGAAGATACATGTTATAATTTCATTTCTAAAATCTTAAATAACATATGATAGTAAAAAATGTTTTTAAATAATGCCAACATTGTTTTTATCTTTAGTTGAAATTCAATTATTTTTCATGTACGTGTTTTCTAATAATGATTTGAAGAATTTTTTTACCATTATATAATGATTTATGAAATTAATTTATACCAATTTTGGTCTTTTTAATGACAATTTTAAATTGAATAGTTTATTTTTTATGAATGAGGTATTTTTTTGGCTTTTTACAAATGTGTAAAATGAATGTTTTCATTTAACATATACAATGTAAAGGGGATTTCCCACCATCATTTCCACTAAATTATATAAATAACACATTGTAGTATTCCATGGTTATTTTCAAATAATATTTTTTTGATAATACTATTAAAATATTTAGGTTTCAAATAAAGAATTCCAAAATTGAGGGGTCATTTTTTCAAGAATGTTTTAAGGAAATTTATATAGAATTTCAGTTTAGTAAAGATAGGAAAAATTTTAATTTCTTCATTTTTTCTTGGGATTTGATTAAATTCTACAATAATTATTCATTATCTAGATGGTTTATGATTATTTATGATGTGATTTTTATGAAACCCATTTATTTTTCATGTTGTATGATGAATTATTTATGATCTTGTCGAATATATAATAATGGATTATGATTATGTGAATTTTGAGAACATAAAACCCTCCAATGCATTGGGTAATGATGGAAAACCCCTGAGTTAAATATGTTCTGCATGACCATTATTCAGGTTCACAATTTCATGCATTGATGGAGATTTCATGTCTATAATATTTTGTTTGGACCTGAATTTAATTTCAATAATATTATGAATGGACATGTATTTCATGTATATAAGATTAATTATAAGGACCCGACCTTAAAAAATTACATGATCTTGAATTAAAGGAATAATTCACATTTAGGATGTTTGTCGGTTTAGTGTTTTAGAGAGTTAGTGCATAACTATTACATAACAACTTGAATATTACAAGAAGACACTTCTACCATGTATCAATTTTTTTAAAAAACATGAACTCTTGAAAATGAGTCATTTCTAGTTCCATGTTTAATACAACATGGATTTTCCTTGATCCCATCCTTGAACCTATTCCACATTATGTCCTGTGAAAAACATTTCAAAAAAACATGGGATGAGCATAAAAAGCTTAGTAAGGGATACACAAAGAAGTAAAACTGTTAGTTTTTCAAAACAACAATTAAACCATGAATAATTTAACATAAGTAATACTATTCACCTTTATGAAGTAGTAAATACTCTTCACTAAAAAAATCATTACTTACCCTTTTGTAACCAAAAGATTACCATAAAACCCATATAAAAAACACATAACTTATAAAAGTAACTTGGGACATAAACATACTTAAATGGAATAACCATACGGTCGACTTCCACACATATCACTAAATGGAATAGCCATACGGCCGACTTCCATACCCAATGCATTGGAGGTCATAACGTAACTACCCATCCTGCTATTCACGGTACCACCTGTGATTTGGTTAATCACGTAACCACCTGTCAAATTTCCAAGTACCATCCTAAAACATAAAATATAGAAAATTTAACCATTTTACTATTAACATTTCATTTTCAATCACAAAATATCATTTCCCGATATTGGAAAAGTCAATGATTTATCAAACCATTTTCAAAACCATTTAACAAAGAGATTTTTTTGAATCAAAGTGTCACATGCCACTTTGAAGCATTCGAAAAAAATTAACATTTTAAAATGATAATTTCCATATAAATAAATACATAAATCCATTTTTAAAACATGGACATTAATGATAATTATTTAGAAGAATAAATCTTTAAAACATTTAAAACGATATTTTAGTTAAAGAGTTTTTAAGAAAATCATAGATGCTTGAATATAAATAATTGAGGAAAAACATTTAATCAAAACTTTATAATATCACGAGAATAAATTGATTCATGATATATTATGACAAAGGACATAATACACACCATATAAGAGTGAATTTGTGAATAACAACAATGAAGTCTCAATGGAAATGTAAATTGAGATGAACTCCCTTATGAAGATGACATCCTTAAATTAAGGATAAATCAATCACATAATTATGTGTGAAAAATATAAATACACCCATCATAAGTGGATATTAAGTGTAAAACAATTATAGGTCCTTCAAACATATTCATAGGTTGACGTTTTCAAAAAGAAGAAGTTTAACACAAAGAATCGAAATTGGGTTAATAAGTTCCCCTGTAAAAATTGTACAGCCTAATGGCGTCATTTTAAAATTCAGAAAATGTGTTGATGAGATAAAAAGGGTATCTCATCACTTGGACATAAAATTTACATCAATATGGATATTTAATAATATATCCCAACATAAGAAGATTTGAATTAAAAGACATAACAACAAGAAGTCTTTTAAAAAGAGGAGGGTGAAAGGTTCCCTTACCGATTTGGTAACATACAAAACATATGCCACATGAATGAAGGATCATTAAATGATGATGTAAATACTCGTTAATTAAAGTATATTAAACAAAGATTACAATCATGGGAAGTACATACATCACACAAAATTAGTAGAGGCAATTTTCGAATGAATCTCATGGGGATAAAAAGTGAGATGAAAACCCCTTACAACATTGTAATCAATGGAGTCGTAAGACCCAAAGTTAATAACCACCAAATGAATAAAATAATACCCTGAATATAATTATAATCATGATAATATACATAAAAATTAATTACACAATACACCACATGAAATAAATAAGTGGCGAATAATGTAAATCTCATGGAATTTAAAGTGAGATAAGAAATCCCTTACAAAAATTCGGCAGCCTAACGACACCACTTAAAAATTCATAAAATTAATTGATGAGAGTAAGAGGGGGTATCTCATCATATGAAAATAAAAAATAAAGTATTTTTAATATAAAATAACATCCTATAACATAAGAACATGGATCATAAATGAAATATCATAAAAGAGAGAACTTGAAAAGAAAGAGAGAGATCGGATCTCATACCTCATGTACGACTTGACTTGATCATTCGTTAATCTCCTGAATAATAAACTAAAGTTAATTTCTACTTTATTAAGAACATTTTTCAAGTTTATTATTCCTTTTATATCACTTATTACTATGTTATAAACATTATGTAATCATTTACGTTAATAATGTCCTTTTTGTCGATATTGGGTAGTAGAGTCAAAAATGGACATCTTAAAATCACTTGTTGTTCATGTGGTAGATGTTTTATTATATTCAGAATTATATTCATGATTTGGATATCATATATATCATATATATCCAGTATATACATTTATTTATAATAGTACATAACATTTAGAGGTAAGAAATGAAATGCACCATTCATGGAGACGGTAAGTCGTACGTACGCATGAACCCTACTTTCATTTATATTTCTTATTTTAATGGAATTAAAACATAATTATAGATAGTTATATTATAATTACAGTATAATATCATATATAATATCATTAACTATATCTTTTATACATCCCACATAAGGCATTAACGAGTCACATCACTTTGAGGGGGCAGTAGTCTGCGCTTCCTCAAATGAGAATATCATATTTACCCTCTATGGAAACCATAAAGGAGTGCTATTAATAGAAAATACAGAATAATAAAGAAAACCTAATACTTATATATATCATATATAAATACACTTCCATCATATAGGCCACAATGAGAGGTGGCTGGAGATATTTGAACAATCATCGTTTCGTGAGGCGTTAGTTTTCCATCCACAAAAACATTATGTTCTTCACCCATTAGATGGAGGTGTGTGTTAGTGTAGTTAGAATAATTCTCATAAGAACAAACTAGAATATTTTGTATTCTGGGGTTGTTTCAAAAGAAAATAAATTAAAATAGTTTAGGGGTCGGAGAAGTAAAATAAAAGAAAACAATTTAAGAGAAATTGTTACCTTTAATTTGGAAAACTCCTTTGGGTTTGAACCAAAGGACTTCTTGTAGTGCCTTCTGCCTAATTTATGGCTTTTAGTAGAAGGATATGGATGTTTGGAGCCTAATTGGGCAGAGTTTGGACGTGCCAAATGGCTTGATAGGTGTGAGGAATTGGTTAGAAGTGGTATCCTTTTATAAGGGGGAGGAGGGGCTCTTTAGGAAAGTGTGAAACTATTATTTTATTTTATAATGATATTCGGTTTATAATGGTCCAAAAATGATTATATTAGAATATAAGATGAGTCATGGTCAAAATAAAATCATCCAAATAGAATTTGACATGTTTTGGATAATATTTTAATCATTATAATCCTATTTATATAACTAATTTATTAATGAGGTAAATACTGCATTATTATTGTGTCATAAATAATTTAATTTATTTGATGTCTAAAAATTATAAAAAAAACTACCATGATATAAGAAATCTTTTTATATTTCCAAAGAATATTTATAGTCAAAAATAGTACTTACATGAAACCATATAAAAATTAATTCCTAAAATATGTTTGTTTATGTCATTTTGGCCTTTCCATTAAATTAATTAATCTAAATTGCCATTATCACTACCTAGTGAATCAAAGGGGTCGCAAAATAAACCCAAAGATTCCCATGGTAGTTAATGACTCAACCAATAAGGTTCGAACACATGTTAAGGTAATTTTGATATATTATAATATCCTTTTAACGGTGAATTACCCTATTTACCTTTAACCACGTTAAATAAAAGTCAAAAGTTACTATTCACTAAAAATTATTTTCATCTTAATGAACCAAATTTTAATTCTTGATAACAACCCGGTATGTTGGATTTTTGAAATAAATGCACAGAAGTGGTAATATTTCATTTAAATGAAAAATTCAGTTTTTTAACTACCACTAAGTGGTGCCACTATCATAAAAAATTGATGTTTTTCAGAAAAATACCAAATATTCAGAATAATCATTATTTGATATTACAAATTCAAAATTTATTTCCATTTTGACAAATTGAAAACATAAAAGTGGCATTAATGAATTTAAAAATTAATTCCCGTTGTTAAAACAAATAGCGTGTTTTTAAGAAATAATAACTATCAAAAGATTGATACATGTTTATGTCCAATTTCAAAGGGAAATTGGATTAAATGGTAAAAATATATTTTAATTTCACTTCAAAACCAATTAAAAAGATAATATAACCATATGAATAAATTAGATAAAAAGGAACTTTTGAATTAAAATACCAAATTTTTCACTATTTATTAAAAAATGATCTTTATCAGAAATATTCAAAAAAAATACACAATGTAAATTTTGATGCTCCCATTCTAAAGAAGGATTTTATTTGGTCATATAGAATGTATTAAAGTTACTAAAACTAGATTTAAAAATGGTTCACCATTAAAAGTTTATAAATCAGCCTTTTAATGTAAATTATGCTTAAAATTAGATTCATTCACATTTTAAGACTCTAACTTTTATTGGATAAATTTAAATACATTTAACAAACATGTATAATGATATTGTATTTAGTTTGGTTCATTACTACCAATACAAAGTCTATGAGTTGACTTCCATTTAAAATAATAATATTATATTATTAGTGTCCAATGTAAGATTTCAAAGAAATTCATTGTTGCGTATCAGGTATGCTATCTGTATTATAAACCCTTTTAAAGTGAAATTAATATTTAATTAAAAAATATTAATAAATATGAAATATGGATTATTATTTATTTACATGGGATGTTACATCCTTCCCCCCTTTTGGGAATTTCATCCTTGTAATTTAAAAAAATCAGCTCGAAAACTTCACTGAAAGTCCCACATCGAAAAAAGAGTCAGTAAAACTATCACTTTAAAAGAAAGAAAGAGAAGCTCAAAGGTCGCCCGAGTTACCCTATACAAAGATTCCATGAAAACATGGATATGGAGGAGAAAACAAAGGGCCGTGTTTTGATAGAGAGTGTTAGGAAACAAGTTTAGGATAAAGTTAACCACCCGAAAATCACAAACTTGTGATGGGTTAAACAGTCTTTGATTCCCCAGTTGGAAAAGTTAATAGACAAGGTTTTTGTTTAATGTTACTTTTTGTTGAGGAATTTATTTATGAGATTAACCAAAAACATATGGAAATATACTTACATTTCATGTAGACATTCATCTTTTATTAGATTTCTATCACAAACTCATATTTTCTCCAAATGATGAATATTCAGGATGACTTTTTTTCACATTTAGAGAGCTATAAACAACTTCGAGAGAATAACATAATCCAAAAAGGATGAAATATATATTAACTAAAACCAAAATTTTTAGTATAAGATCAGATAATCAACAATAGGATAATCCTTTATAAAAAGAAAAACTACTCTTAATCTCCTAAATTCAACAAAAAGAACCCAATGTTCAAGAAATTCCATTAAATAAATAGTTATCCTTAAAATTATTCAATGTAATCCAAACTTAGATTGAAACCCAAATCTCTGAATGATGTAATCACATAGTCATCCATGGTAAATCTTAAAATTTATCTACAAATAACATCAGTTACTCTTAAAGTCTCATACAGAAAATTAATTAACCTAATCTCATATCCTTCATGATAGGTTAATCATTTACATAGATAACCAAAAATCAACTTATTCCGGATACATCTGATCATATATCTTAAAATAATTAGTCATACAAACCAGGGACTTCACATAGTCCAGTGGTAGCCTATGAATACCAGTCACACTTTGGTTGTGGGTTCGATTCCCACAGCTTCGTCCGATGCGACGGGTGGTCACACAGTTTGTGTGTTGTCCCTTTTCAAAAACTTCATAATTTTAAAAAATTCCCAGAAGAGATAAATTCATCAAAAATAACCATAACATATTTCAACCCCAAAGGTTATCTAATAACTTTCTTTTTTCATCCCAAAAAGTATTAACTAGTAATTGCTTCAAATTCAAGGATCATATAATCCCAAATGGTTCTTTATAACTACAGACACAAAAAAATAGATAATTATTCCTTGAATAAAATTTTCATATATCAAACATCAGGGTTACACATACTATAAATAGTATTCTAATGTAATCCAATCATCAGAAGAGACTTAATACTTTTAAGCATTTCACCATCCTAAAATCTACCATAACTCTTGAATCCCTTATATGTTGACCTCTTACTCATTCAACATTCATCATGATCCATTAATCATTCCTTAATAAAATATTCTAAAATAATTATTTCCTACAAAAAAAATCATGAATCATATCCTAAGATTTCAATAATAGGAAAACAAATGTTAAGAAATAATCCATACCTTTCATTGGTCATTGTCAGTTTCTTCATCCTCAATCGGAATGGCATTAAGTATTGGTAAATGAATATGTGTACGATCATGGTGATCTCATTCCAGAAAAATCTTCACAGGACACATGTTTGTATAATGATCATGCTTAGCACAATTAAATCATTCAATTGATCCCTCAGAAATAAATTCTTTCCCTTTCTTAGAGTCAACTAGATGCTTCCTTTTTCCATGACAGGTTCTTGCTTTATGACCATCATTCCCACATCTATAGCATATTGTCGTCCCATTAAATAATTTTCTTAGGTGTTTCTTTCCACATCCTTGACACATAGGTTTTTAAACATACATACCTTTATGATTATTACTTGAAATTCCATATGGATTTGTTTCTCGAATATAAGATGCCTTATAAAAATCACCAAGATTCATGCTTTCTATGATGACTCCAGATAGTTTGTTGAGAATAACCACAAGAGTTATCATTTCATCTCTCATTTCATTCAGTTGCTCGCTCAGAAAACCATCACCATTTTATTCACATCCACGGTTACTTTGGTTTATGCTAGATCCATCCATTTACTAAAACCAAAAAGGTCAGTGTGAGTATATCAGTAAAATCATCATATAATATCTTAAGAGGAGGGTAAATACTTATTCATGTTATCTTAAAATCATTCAAAATAACTACAACTCATTCTTATATTTTAACCATTATGGTTATGTTACTTATGCTTAGATAACACCTTATCCTCTAATGTTGTCTAAACTGACCTTTGATACAAACTATAAGGACCGGGCCATGAAAATTTACATAATATTTAATTAAATGAATAATTCACATTGAGGATCTTTTTAGGTTTAGTGTTTTAGAGAGTTAGGCCATAATTATTACATAACAACTTGAATATTACAAGTAGGAACTTCTACCCAGTATCCATTTTTTTACAAAACATGAACTCTTGAAAATATGATATGTCTAGTTCCATGTTTAAGATAGCATGAATTTTCCTTGATCCCATCCTTGAACCTATTCCACATTATGTCATTTGAATAACATTTCAAAAAAACTTGGGATAAGCATAAAAAGAACAGTATGGGATAGAAAAAGACGTAAAACTTTTAGTTTTTCAATACAACAAGTAAACCAGGAATACTTTTACATAAGTAATACTTTTCACCTTTATAAAGTATTAAATACTCTTTACTGAACAAAAGATGAATTACCCATTTTTAACCAAAATATTACCATAAATCCCACATAACGAACAGATAACTTATAAATGTAACTTGGTACATAAACATACTTAAATGGAATAACCATACGGTTGAATTCCACACATATCACTTAATGGAATAGCCATACGACCAACTTCCATACCCAATACAATGGAGGTTATAACGTAACCACCCACCCAGGTATTCACGACACCACCTGCTATTTGGTTAATCACGTAACCACCCGTCAAATGTCCAAGTACCATCATAAAACATAAAATACTGAAAATGTAACAATTTCACTATTAAAATTTCATTTGCAATCAAAAAATATCATTCAAGATATTAGAAAAATCAATGCTTTATCAAACCATTTTATAAAGATATTTTTTTGAGTCAAAGTCTACCATAAAACTTTGAAGCTTTTAAAAAAATTACCATTTTAAAACAATAATGTCAATATAAATAAATCCTTAAAACCATTTTTAAAAAATGGACATTAATGATAATGATTTAGAATAATAAATCTTCAAAACATTTAAAACAATATTTTAGTTAAAGAGTTTTTAATAAAATTAGAGACGCATGAATAAAAATAATTAAGGAACAAAATTTAATCAAAACATTATAATATCATGAGAATAAAGGGATTCATGATATAATATTACAAAGTACAGTATATACCCCATATAAGAGTGATTTGGTGAATAACAATAATGAAGTCTCAATGGAAATGTAAATTGAGATGAAATCCCTTATAAAGACAGAATCATTAAATTAAGGATAAATAAATAACATAATTATTTGTGAAAAATATAAATACACACAATAAAAGTGGATATTATGTGTAAAATAGGTATAGGTCATTCACACATATTCATAGGATGACATTTTCAAAAATAAGAAGTTTAACCCAAAGAATCGAAATTGGGTTAAGAAGTTCCCTTGTAAAATTTCTACAGCCTAATGGCGTCACTTTAAAATTAAGAAAATGTGTTGATGAGATAAAAATGGTATCTCATAACTTGTACATAAAATTTAAATCAATAAGTACATTGAATAACATATTCCAACATAAGAAGATGTGAATAAAAATACATAATAACAAGAAGTCTTTTAAAAAGAGGAGGGTGAAAGGTTCTCTTACCGATTTGGTAACTTACAAAACATATGCCACATGAATGAAGGATCATACAATGAAGCTATAAATACTCATAAATGAAAATATATTACACAAAGAGTACAATCATGGGCAGTACATACACCACACAAAAGAAAGTAGTGGAAAATGTAGCATGAATCTCATGGGGATAAAAAGTGAGATGAAAACCCCTTACCACATTGTAATCAATCGAGTCGTATGACCCAAAGTTAATAACCACCAAATGAATCGCATAATACCATGAATATAATTATAATCATGATTATATACATCAAATGGATGTACAGAATATGCCACATGCAATAAATAAGTGGCGAATAATGGAAATCTCACAGAATTTAATATTAGATAACAAATCTCGTACAAAAATTCGGCAGCCTAACGACGCCGCATAAAAATTATTAAAATTAATTGATGAGAGTAATAAGGGGTCTATCATCATATGAAAATACAAATTACTGTATTTTTAATAAAAATAACATCCTCCATCATAAGAACATAGAGCTTAAATTAAATGACATTAAAGAGAGTACTTGAAAAGAAAGATAGAGGTCGGATATGTTACCTAATGTCTGACTTGACTTGATCATTCTCTAGTATCCTGAATAATAAACTAAAGATATTTTATACTTTATTAAGATCATTTTTAATGTTTATTATTACCTTAATATCACTTATTACCATGTTATAAACATTATGAAATCATTTATGTTAATAACGTCCATTTTGTCGATATTTGGTACTGGAGTAAAAAATGGGCTTCTTATAATCACATGTTGTTCATGTGGTCAATGTTTCATTATATTCAGAATTATATTAATTATTTTGATATCATATATATAATATATAACCAGTATATACATGTATTTATAATAGTACATAACCTTTAGAGATAAAATAGAAATGCACTGTTGATTGAGTCGGTAAGCCGTACGTACGCATGAACGCTACTTTCTTTTCTATTTCTTATTTTAATGGAATTAAAAAATAATGATACATAGTTATATTATAATTATAGTATAATATCATATATAATATCATTAACAATATCCATTATACATCCCAAATAAGGTATTAATGAGTCACATTACTTTGAGGGGGTGGTAGTCTGCGCTTCCCCATATGAGATTATCGTATTTACCCACTATAGAAACCATAAAGGAATGATATAAATTGAAGATACAGAAACATAAAGAAAACCTAAACATAATATATATCATATATAAATACAGTTCCATCATAATGGCCACCATGAGAGGCGGTTGGTGATATTTGAACAATCATCGCTTCGTGAGGAGTTAGTTTCCCATCCAAAGAAACATTATATTCATCACCCATTATATGGAGGTGTGTGTAAGTGTAGTTAGAATAATTCTCATAAAAAGATCCTAGAATATTGAGTATACTGGTGTTGTTACAAAAGAAAATAAATAAAAAGAGTTTAGGGGATAGAGAAATAAAATAAAAGAAAACAATTTAAGGGAAACTGTTACCATTAATTTGGGTAACTCCCTTTGGTTAAAACCAAAGGACTTAGTGAAGTGCCTTCTTCCTATGTTAAAGCTTTTAGGAGGAGTAGAGGGATGTAGGGAGCCTAATTGGGATGAGTTTGGACAATCCAAATGGCTTTAGTGGTGTGAGGAATCGGTTAGAAGTGGTGTCCTTGTATAAGGGGGAGGAGGGGCTCTTTAGGAAAGTGTGAAACTATTATTTTATTATGTAATGATATCCAGTTTATAATGTTCCAAAAATCATTATATTCGATGATAAGATGACTCATGGTTGAAATAAAATCATCCAAATAGAATTTGACATGTTTTGGATAATATTTTAATCATTATAATCTTTTTTATTTAAATCATATATTAATGAGGTAAATACTGCATCATTATTGTGTCATAAATAATTTAATTTATTTGATGTCTAAAAAGTATAAAAAAATACCGTGATATAGGAAATATATTTAGCTTTCCAAGCAATTTTTTTAGTCAAAAATAGGACTTATATAACACCATATAAAAATTAATTACTAAAATATTTTTGTTTATGTCATTTTTCCCTTTAATTTAAATTAATTAAATTAATTTCCTTTATCACTTACAAGTGTTAAGGTAATTTTTAATTAATATAATATCCTTTCAAACTTGAATTACCCTTTTTACATTTAACCGTGTTAAATAAAATTCAAAAGTTACTCTTCACCAAAAATAATTTTCTTCTTTATAAACCACATTATACTTCTTGAAAAAAAACATGTATGTCATATTTTCGAAATTCAATTCATAGAAGTGGTAAATTTTTATTTAAATGAAAAAGTCAGTTTTTTTAACTACCACTAAGTGGTGTCACTATTCATCAAAAATTGACGTTTTCCAGAAAAATTCCAAAAATTCAGCCGAAGAATTATTTGATATTCCGAATTCAGAATTGATGTCTATTTTTTCAAATTCAAAACATATAAGTGACATTAATTAATTTAAAAATTAATCCCTGTTGTTAAAACAAATAGCGTGTTTTTATGAAACAATAACTATCAAAAGATTGATACTTGTTTATGTCCAATTTCAATGTGAAATTAATTCCAATGACCCACATTGGATTAAATGGTAAAAATATATTTTAATTTCAATTAAAAAACAATTAAAAATATAATCTAACCATATAAATAAATTATATAAAAATTCACTTTTGAATTAAAATACAATATTTTTCACTATTCATTAAAAAATGAACATTATCGGAAATATTCCAAAAATTTACACAAAGTAAATTTGGATGTCCTCATTCTAAAGAAGGATTTTATTTGGTCATATATAATGTATTAAAGTGACTAAAATTATATTTAAAAAGGTATTTCCATTAAAAGGCGATAAATCATCCTTTTATTATAAATTATTCTTAAAATTAGATTCATTCACATTTTAAGCCTCTAAATTTTATAGGATATATGTAAATACATTTAACAAATATGTATAATCATATTGTATTTAGTTTTTTTCATTCTGGCCAATACAATGACTAAGAGTTGACTACCAATTAAAATAATAATATTATATTATTGGCGTGCAACATAAGATTTCAATGAAACCCATTGTTGCGTATCGGGTACGATATCAATCATAGAAACCCTTTGAAAGTAAAATTAATATTTAATTATAAAATATTAATAAATATGAAATATGTATTATTCTTTATTAACCTGGGATGTTACATTTATGATTGACTGGTATTTCATATCCATATGATTATACACGGACCAGATATAAATATCCATATTTTATTCATGGACCTATCATTTATCTCCATTAAATTATGCAAAACCTGGTTTCTATGCCCTTATGTTTATGTTAGGTCCTAATTTCATTTCCTTAACTTATTGAGTGAATATTTTTCTATTTATACATGCTAATAATTTTATAGGGTTATGTGTATGAAAAAAATTTCTATCTTATGGATATTTTAGACTCTCATGGCCTTTGATCTTCAATTCTGTTAAGACTCATGTCTTGTAAACTACCAATCATTATTCCATTACCAATGTTTATGATATTTTATATAATTATGTATAAAATTTGTTAGTTATAGTAATGAGAAAATACTCTAATTCTTATCTGATACTTTCATATTATCATATATTTAAATCTCTCATATTTACCCTTATTAAGCATCTGAGATCACCATTTCTTATGTTTTATTTCCCCAGGTTATGAAAAATGGTTTTATGTTGGGTATTTCTTTGATGATTTCCAAATATGATTATAATTTTTGGAGATATTTAAGATCATTCGTAAAATAAGAGGATTGTGTATCGAGTCTCTAAATATAGTAAATATTTATGGTCACTTGGCATGTATTTGAGAAACCAATTAAATATTCCTAAAAAAATGAAATATTTATTTTATAAAATACTATATAATTTTAATTCTGCTGTTTATAGAAAGAAGTTAATATCCATCTCATGAATAGAACTATAGTTCTTTTATAGTGAATGTTATCCCCGTATAGATAATTTTATATAATAATCATTTGGAACAAAAATAAAATCCTTCACCAACATGAATAATTATGTTTTCTATGTGGTACTTGAGATTTGTTCACACATTAACTTCTTTAATCTTCTCTTCATCTACACAATATTACATAAAAATGGGTAAGAACATTCATTTTTCAAATATAATTCATTCTAGTAGGTTACTTCTGGTTGGGTGTGCCAAGTATACTCAATCCAGTCAACCTCTGTTTCTACCTTTGACACCACTTTGTCAAACCACTTTGTCATATGCCTATTATTAATATTCATCTAACAAAAATTTATTAGAAACTCTATTTTCTTTCAGTGAGTCTGATTGGACACCATCTAATGGTATAATATAGGATCCCATAATATCTTTAATTAACACCTATATTAAATAGTATTTCACCTAAAATTAACAGCATCATTAAAATTATTTGTCTCACATTCCTCCTTTCATAGAGAAAAAAAATTTCTAAAATTTTTGGACAGAGTGTGAACATAAAATTTAATATTCTTACTCAGAAATTTTACTTGCTACTCAAACATTCCATTAATTTTGATACATTAAATCTCCTAAAATACAATTGATTTTTTATGTCTAGGGTTAAATGAGAAATATCATATCTTCTTAAAATTACCGCTTCTACATCAATAAAAAAATTATATAATTTTGAGAACCACAATTATTCATCATGATTACTAGAGAATTTAAATAACATCATAACATCATTATTTTAAGTGAATTTATTAAAATATTATAAATATCTTTGATGTTTTCATCCAGTAAAACTTTTATCATATTTCTTGTCAAATGAAACGATGTTCAGTGTTCCTTCATAAGTTCATAGGAAAATAACAAAAATAATCCCCATAAAACTTACTTAATGTAATTAATTTATTTGGAAGACATTAACTATTTTATTTTGAAGGAAACAAGTAATCAATGAACATCATTTGAGAAAATGTTTCTGATGAACTGGAAAATGTTCATTCCTCAGACTTGAAAATTTTTCAATGTTAAATGTACATTTAATAGATTCATATTCTAGTTGAAATAGAATAATAATATCATAATGTTTCATAATAAAATAGTATATTTTATGACCATGTAATAGTTTTCATGATTGAATCAATCTGTAAGATTTTCTTAGTGACATAATTGTGATAGTCTTTCACACATCTTAAGATCTAAAGAAAATATAAATTTTTACATAATAAAACATGATACATGTATAATTACATGTATTAATAACCTGATCCATTGAATCACGCAACCTCATTACTTCTTGTCATTAAATTTTCACACCCACACATTCAACTAGTAACCACAGTCTAGTATATATATGGTTTTACAATATCACACATTCTGTAAAACCTATATAAATCATGAATATTTTCATGATTTTTCATAAATTTATTAATAATAAATAATTATATATTTTTCATTATATAATATCAATATTTTTTAGGAAAATTAATATAATAAAGTAATATTTTAGTGCCGTACTCTATCTAGTCACTTCAATTGGTTGGACTCTATTTATTTTACTCAATCTATTAGACACTTTATCAATTCAACTTTTCTATGGAATTTATGAAACTTTTAGGTGATTTATGTTTCACAATAAAGTATAATAATTAAAAAACACTCATTATTCTCCAGTAGCATCTTTTTAAAAAAAAATCAATCCTTAAAATCCCATTTTCCTCAACAATATCCCCCTTTGGATTTTTTTTGCAACTGAGGAACATAAATCACTGAAATATTGTTACACTTGTAATGAATTAGTTATCCAATAATTAAAGTCCTACGCAAGTGAAATTGATGTTTCAAAAAATAATAATTAAAAACAGTACTCTGATATCCACAAGTTAGTTATTTAGGAAATATTTTTTCAAAAAATGTCAATCATTTTTTTTATATTTTATCTTATATCATCAAAATCACATACGCATGAAAACAACTTCCCTAATCTTGATCAATAAAATATTTATAAAATCTCACACATGATTAAATCATAGTATAAACCATTAAAACGATCCCCCTAAAAATATAATTTTCAATTAAATGTAATGTACATACCAATGTATATATTTAGGTTACATATTTTCGTCCCATTTTAAAACACTCTCTAACTAATAGATAATAATGGGGACAAAACACCATACACCACACCCTATAAGTGGGTGAGGTTGTATTACCATGATCATTCCAAGATTCTTAGAGATTTACTTATAAATGTTTTATTGAATAAGTCTGAGAATTTCTCTATTGTAGGAGAAAAATCCATGTTATATTTGATTATTTCCTTATACTCTTGGATTAAGTGTCATTTAATATCAATGTTATTAGATATATAATTATTCCTAGGATTATTGTTTCTATTTATATTACATTTATTATAACAACCTATGAGTATTATGAACTTCACATCAACTAAAAAATCATCCATCCACGACTTTTTCAACATTAACTCTGTAGCATCTTGAGTTTCAGCTGCATACTCCACTATGACCATGCTGGGGGTTACAAAAAATTTCATATATATAAACCAAATCACATGTCATTCACAAATTAATAAATATTTATCATATTTGTATCTCATATCATCGACAAAAACTTCACAATCTTCATCTTTGAAACAAAACATATCAATATTTCGAATACATCCATATTTTCTTACAAAATAACATGTACCTTTATTATATGTGATAATTATTACCCAATCCATTGGAAAAGATTTATATGGTGGAAATTGATACTTATAACATAATTTTATTGAATAAAATATAACTAGGTTTGAATCTATTCTATATTGCATAATTCAGACCAACATTACATATTCATTAGGATCAACCAGATTTCCTTGCCTATCCTTTGAATACCTTTCTCCCACGCAAATAGGTGAGGAAATATCATTTCAAGATTCTATGGAGATAATATTTAGTAGTTCATTATTTTTCATTTCCTGGGAAATGAAATTATATATTCCCTCTAGTTATTTATAAGATAATAATGTATTTCACTACTCATATAATGAACATTTAAAATAACATATTAATCTTCCTAGAAAACTGTTGACCAATTTCTTACTCTGTCCCTTCAAATATAATAATATCAATATAAATAATCAAAATGATGTAACGCTCTTGATAATATTTTCTTGTACATGTTTCAGTCAAATATTTCTTTTCTAAATTCAAAATTTATAAAAAGTATCAATCTTTGAGTTCCATTCCCTGTGAGCATGTTTGAATCCATACGAAAATTTATTTAAATTTAAAACATATATTTCATAATTATAAAGTAATAAAATTATCATTTTCTTTAGAATACAATATTATTTCAATAACATATTAATAAAGAATACATAGAATACATTTGAAATATATTATATTTTTATTGGGATGTAATATCAATAATTATTCGTTTGGTTTCATGGTTCACCATTGGAGGAAATTTCTCTTATAAATCAATCCCTTGCACCTTTGAGTTTCCTTTATAAAAAATTATTTATTTGCTGAGTATGACTTCAACTTCTTCATTAATCATGTTTGGAAACTCTCATTGTTTTGTACTAATTACATTTTTATCTTTTGGATTGGGCAAGCATTACAATGTTTCATTATTCGCAAAATAATCATACAGTTTACTCATTCCTTCAATATAATCTTTATTCTCCAAAGAGTCCTCAAAATATCTTGGCTCAGAATATGAGTACGATGATTTATAATAAACTATCGTAAATGTTCTTCTTGTTCAAACATATTCTTCTTGATCACCAATGATATTTGAGACCTGCACTTTCTTCCTCATCATAGGATTAGAACAATTTAATTATATTTCACCACATTAGATATCATAGTTATATTCTTCATCTTGTATAACATCAATGGTAATACCCTAAAAAGAACTTAGTAATTTAGTTTAACTACAAATACTTCTTATTAAATTCTTCTCAAATATGATGTATCAATGAAAAATTCTTATTAGAATATTATAAAAATTTCACATCTATAGATTAATCAATTTATATTATCACATTACTATTACACGTGAATCGTCTACCATTATTAGGGTAATTAAGAAATATGGAATCAGAACCTATTTTTCCAGACATCCCAATATTCTTACCCTGGACATTGATAATTGATGTACCTATAAAAACCAATAGTTATTTTAAACAAGGAATTTAATTTTAAAATATATCATATGAAATCATATCTGATTTTCCCAGTCAAATATTTAATTCTAAATATGAAAACATACTCCAACAACATGTTTTCAAAGGAATCGAGAAGTAACATTTTCAATTAGGAATGATTGTTCCATATCAACCAAACAGCTATTTATTCATTCAGAAAAACTATTCAATAGTGGGGTTTTTGGGAAAAAAATTCATGGAGAATTCTATGATTTTCAAGATAGACTTAAAAATTACCATTGGGAAATTCAATTCAATTATCTATTAAGATTTTATTTACGAAATAACTAAATAATTTATTAGAACTCCACCTAAAACACTTAAACATTTTTATTCACTTGATCATTGGTTTCCAAAATATAAAACATGTAATGTGAGTAAAATCATCAATAAATAAAATAAATAATTATCTATATTTGTCAAATTTATTTATCAGGGAATATCATATGATAGAGTGTTCAATCCACAGTTGATGTGATGAATATATTCCACATGTAACGCCCCGACCCCAGCTACCCAGAGTCGGTGCATTACTTCGTAACATTGGCATGATCACAAGAAAGATCAAATCTCGAAAGACCGATTAGTTTAGTAGCCTTGGAAACACTAGATATAATCATAAAGTTTTACATTACATTTCAAAGTGAAAAACTACTACAACAACAAAGTCTTCATATCCACACTATTAACCCCTCATAATATCCCTGCAAGTCAATCATAATTTACTTCTTCACTACCTGGGAAAATAAAACATAGAAAAGGGGTGAGCTCAAATGCCCAGTAAGGATAACAATATAGCGGAACATTCAAAATAAGCATAAACATTTAAGGCAATGAATTACTAAAACAAAAGCCTTTTAAACTTGAACTTCAACATAGTATGGCAAAAGTAAAATGAAATAATGCCATTTACTTGTTCACATGGATATTCTACTAATCGAATAATCACATGAAAAATCAATAACCACTTTCATAATGTTGGAATGCATAATGCTAAATGTTAATTTCTTTGTCTAGGCCTCATCCCAAGACCTAGGGGTTACTTCTAACCGGAACCCAACCCGGAGTGCCTCTAATGACCGAACACCAACCCGGAGTGCCTCTAATAACCGGACACCAACCCGAAGTGCCTCTAATAACCAGACACCAACCCGGAGGGCATACTTTTACCAGTCCCTAACCTGGAGGGCTTACTTTAACCAGTCCCCAACCTGGAGGGCTTACTTTTACCGGTCCCCAACCCGGAACATACTTGTTTAGCACATTCATCTGAATAAAAGTTTGAAATATAACATAAACATTCGGATTAAAACTAGCATACGAAATGTCAATAGTTTCACCATAAACTATGAATGGTATAAAATAGCACATCCATAGTCAAACATATCACAAAACCTTCAATACAATATAGAATTTTTGTATTATAATAAATCAACTTCAAATAAGCGTAAAATCCATTAAAGGATGTTGACATAGAAGAAATCAAAACACTTTTTAGAGAAATATCTCTTTCTATTTTTGAAATCATTTAAGAGCCATATAAAATAAAACATTTTCTTTAAAGTATTCTTGTAAGCTTGTAAGGAAATCTTTGACGATTTTATAATGGCGGAAAATAACCACACCCACCGTATAAGTTAAAAAAAACATTCTTATCTTAATTCTGTCGAAAAGGTTAAAAAGGACCTTGTTTTGAAAACGACGGAAAGATTCCTTTATAAACCTCTTACAAAAAGTCAAACAAGGGTATAAATTAATTTAACCCATATTCTTGTAAATAATAAATATGTTTTGAAATACATTTCGAAGAAACATGGATGTGGATGATAAAGAGATCCCAGTAGATTATTACGTATAATACAACCTCGGATAATGAAGAGATTGTGAAATAACCCTTACCTTGTACTTTTCCTTGGTTGGGGTAGGTTAACCTCCTGTATAATGGTGAAATAATTGTTATTAAATTATAAAAGAATCATATACATTAATATGATATCATATATGATCTTTTAATATTGATTTGATAATAATATCTTAGTATTATCGCCGTTTCGTGTGTTAACTTACTCATTTTCTTTTATATGTTTTGTTACATAAGTCATGTTTGTTGTATCTTATTCATATCCAGAATGATATAAAGTCCTTAAACATCATTTTTAAATCATTAAATGATAATTATACTTGAATGGATACGATGGAGAATGAATCTCATCGCGTTCGTGGAGACGGTAGTCCGTACGTACGCACGAACGCTACTTCCATTTAATTTTTATTTTAAAAGAATCGAATAAAAATGATACATAGGTATATTACTATTCCAGTATAATATAATATTTTATATATGTTACTTAAGTTCATTAACACCATCCTTTATACGTTCCATGTGTGGTATGAACGAGTCATATCATTTTAAGGGGGCGGTAGTCCGCACTTCCTCAAATGAAATTATCGTATGTATATACAACATGAAACGAATAATGGTATGAAATAAAATGGAATTACCGAAGCTTATATATAAAATATATATCATTAATATCATATTTAATTACAGTGCCATCATAATGGCCACCATGAGAGGCGGTAAGATGTATTTGAACAATCATCGTTTCGTGAGGTGTTAGTTTGCCATCCACAGAAACATTATGTTCATCATCCATTAGATGGAGTTGTGTGTATGTGTAGTTTGAATACTTCTTATAACAACATCTTAGTATATTGAGGATACTGGTGTTGTTACAAAAGAAAGGAAATAAAAAGATTTTGGGGGTTGAAGAAGCAAAATAAATGAAAATAATTTAAGAGAAATCGTTACCTTTAATTTAGGTAACTCACTTTGGTTGGAACCAAAGGACTTCTTGAAATGCTTTCTGCCTAAGGGGAAGCTTCAAGGAGGAGGAGAGGGATGTGGGGAGCTTAGTTGGGCAGAGTTTGGACGAGCCAAGTGGCTTGGGAGGTGTGAGGAAATGAGAAGGAGGAGTGCCCTTTTATAAGAGGGGTGAGGGGCACCTTTGGAAAGGCTAGAAATATTAATTTATAATAAATTCATATTCGGTTTCCAATGGCTCCAAAGTTGACTATTCAAAGTTTGAGGTGGGGATAGGTCTAAAACAACTCATCCAATAGAATTTAGACAGGTTTGGGTACTTATATGAACCTTATCTTTAAGTATTAACTCTAAGTTAATTAGTTTCACTTTTACAATGTCTCTTTGTATTTTTATATAATATGGTTAATAAACTTACTATATACATCCAAGCGACCCCCAAGTGGTCCATTAATGATTAACCTATCATAATATAAGTCTCTTGGCCGATCCTTAGATTTTTAGGAATTTAATATCAATTAATAATATAATATTTGTTTTAAGAACTCTTTTATGTCAATTTTGACACTATTCAATAGTTGATTTTTTTGAAACTCCTAACAGATTGATTACTTCGGAAAAAGTCAATTAAATCAATCCTAATATATCATATTATCATAGAAAATTAGTTTAATTCATTAAAAGTTTCATATTATAATTATTTGGGTATTTATAAAATCAATTATTTTAATTTTTCACTATTTTAGTAATTACTGCATCATCATTGTGTCATAAATAAAATAAATTATTTAATGTCTACAAATTATAAATAAAATATCATTATGTAGGAAATCGTTTTAGCTTCCTAATGAATATTTATAATCGAAAATCCAACATGTATAACCCTATGTAAAAATTGTTCTTCTAAAAGATGTAAGCTTATGCCATTTTTATTTTTATTTTAACTTTATTAATATAATGTGTCATTATCACTTACAAGTGGATCCATGGGGTCCCAAAATTGACACAAAGATGCCCATGGTCGACCATGTATCAACCAATAGGGTTAAGACACGTTTTAGGGTAATTTAGTATTATTATAATATTATTTTTTTAACCCTTATTTACCGGATTTACCCTTAACCATGGTAAATAAAATATTTACCGCAGTAATTATTCAAAATGTCTAAAAATAAAAGTTACCTATTTACACAATTTGAACATCCTGATTCCAAATATGGAATCCATTTTTCTAAATTCAAAACACAGAAGTGTCAGAAATTAATTTAAAATTAATTCCCGCTGTCAAAACAAAAAGCGTGTTTTTAAGAGATAATAACTATCAAAAGATTGACACTTGTTTATGTTCGGTTTAATTGTAAAATTATGTCTAATGACCAAAATTATATTAAATTGTAAAAATATATTCTAAATATACTTTAAAACCACTCAAATTCATAATTTATCACTATTAATTATTTTGATTAAAAAAGTTGTTTTTAATTAAAATTTTGTAATTTTCACTATTCATCAAAATATGAAAGTTATCCGAAAAGTACCAAAATTTCACCTTAGGCTAAATTCGATATTACGAATCCAAAAATGAAGTCCATTTTGAAATATAAAATATATATATTTTCAAAAAGTAGGTATTACTATTTATAACGGCTAGTTTGATTGGTTATGGTGTGTTAGAACTCGGTGTTGCGTACAACACACGCTATCACATTATTCAAAGGGAAACGTACCGTGGAAGCTTGGGGTGTTTCATTTTAAATTTTTGATGTCCCCATTTAGTCAAAAATTTTAAAATATTTTATTTAAAAAGGTTTCACTATTAGAAGTTGATAAAAGTGAAATACTGAAAATGAATCTGTTCTTGCATTATGACTAAGAAACTCATAATAGGGATTCTAAAATTATAAGGATTATATAAAGTTCAAAATGTAGTTAATACTATTCATGACCTCTTTTAATGGTGTGATTGAACTCGGTGTTGCGTGTAGTGCAAGTTATTGAATTATTTTTAAGAAATAACACACTCTGAAATCCTGGGGTGTTACATTCTCCCCTCCTTCAATAAATTGCGTCCTCGCAATTTGAAATTGTTCTTCGAAAATAAAAGGTTGAAAGTAGAAAATATATTTGTGGGAAAACCCACATTGGAAATTGGGTTACTAAATTTTAGTCTTAATATGAGGAAAAGATAAATTAAAGGGTCACCACCAAATTATGATCTCGATTAGGAGAACATTGGTGGAAATTAGGGACATATAATTGGAGGAAAAACGTAAATATTTATAGGTAGTGATTGAGGTCATCAATCACAAACAAGTATAAAATTGAGGTCCTTAAACTCATCAATCCATGATGATTTGAAGTACCATCGGTTCAACAAAATATATGGTATTGGGACAACACATTTTTGACATTTCAAAATATCTTAGTTGAAATCCCACATAGAAAAATGAATTAATGAGGCCTCTATTTAAAATAAAGAGTGGAAAGTATGAAGATTACCGAAAATAACACATACTAGGGTTCCATGTAGGAAAATATGGATATGGAAGAGAAATCTAACCATCAATTATCTGATGGAGAGTGGTAGAGAACATGGCTATGAAAAGGCCAACAATCCCAAATCCATAAATTTGTGATGATTTAAGGTACCATCTAGGACAACATTTTTGTTCTAAGTTTCTATTATTAACGTTGAGGAATTTATTTATGAGATTGGATAAGATAATAAGGAGATATACTTACTTTATAATTAGAATTTTACCCATTAATAAATTTCTACCACAAACTCATCTTTCATTCTAAAAGATAATAGAACGTAATTTTTTTTCTATTTATACTATTCGTACAGGGTTCCAAAATAAATGAATTATAATTCATCTACTAGATCTTTTACAAAAAAACTACATTATTTAATTCAGGACATCTCGTGGGACAGTGGTAGGTGATACACCCTTGTCGCCCTTCGGTTGCGGGTTCAAGTCTCGCAGCCTTGCCAGACGCGACGGGTTGTCGCCCGACCTCCGGGTTGTCCTTTTATGGCAATCCAAAATAATCCAAACTAGAACTATCCAAAATACTTCTGTCTTAACTCACAGTACAACATTTATAAGGAAGGTAAACATAATATAGATCCTTTTTACCCCGTAATAGAATATGAATACCTTCATCATGTATTACCATATTCCTTATTGATTACATTCATGCTCCCTTATTCCATATAGAATGCTGGATATACTTCATTAATCCAAAAATGTTTTAAACCCCAAAAATGATGGAATATACAAATCATTAATCAGTTCCATGGTAGTCAAGAATATCCAATATAATTTATCCAAAACAATCACATATTATTCCAAAATCACTACCTCAGTATCAAAACTATATTATGATTTTTCATTCTCTCAACCATACATTTTCCAAAAATTTATTATGCTATTGAGTCACTTTTCTTTGTTCCACACAATCTCAAGTCCTTAATGAAATAGTACTGCAGTACAATCCTTATATACTCCATGATTATTATAACAAGTACATTGTTGATACAACACTCATTTGACATAATCAACATAAGAACTATAATCATCCCTCTTCATCTGTGGTAGTATCATAACATGATTATTATCCAATAACATCATTTGCGGCATAGTCTGATGACTGGGACATAGGTTCGCGTAGTGTCCAAACTCCTTGCAAATGAAGCATTGTACATTTGAAACCATTTTCTTACCCTTGCAGTCACGTACTTTGTGCCCTTTTCCACCACACTTATAACAAACTCCCATTCCTTTCAGGCAAGTTCCAGGGTGTTTCTTTCCACAGTTACCACATATGGGAAAATTATTCTTTTCCCTCTTCCCTTTATCCATCTTTCTCTCTTCCATCCTTTTCTTCTCTTGCTTCCCTTCAAAGCTATAGGACTCAGTAAACTATTTACTTATCTTATCAACACATGATATTATTTCTTCAAATGATGATAATACATGGGAGACTATTTCTCTTATAAATTCTAGATTAAGACCATGAGAGATATGATCCTTCCCTCTCTTTGAATCATGTGCATTTCTGGAGTTATCATTCCTTCTACTGGGCGCCATTTCTAAACAATGGCATAAACTAGATTAGTTTATGCATCAAAATACATAATCCCATACTTATAAAACACTAAACATAAATTGAACTATCTATGGATATAATCCATAATCATAAATATGTTTTCTTTGAGGAAGTATATACTCATAAACCCTTCATAATTATTTGTAAAGAAAGTGAGAGTTATCCTAAGCATATCCCCCGGGAGTGTCGTAACCAAGAGTGCAGCAAGGCCCGTTGTCGTGCACCAGTTCCCGTTCGAGTCTAGCTCAAAGCGGTGTTTTCGGGTTTTACCCCTAGGTACATCTGTGCCAGAGCCGCCTCTACCTGCTCGTATCCAGACAGGGATGTATTGATCGGAAAACTCACAAAATCTCTACAATACCAAAATTCTAGGAAGTTCTTCTATACTAATCCTCAAAGTTCATCTTAAGTCTACGTGCTCTAATCAGAGTTTATCTAAATCTAGCTTCCAAGGTTTGTACTAAACTTCCTCTGATACCAACTATAACGCCCCGACCCAAGCTACCCAGAGTCGGTGCATTACTTCGTAACATTGGCATGATCACAAGAAAGATCAAATCTCGAAAGACCGATTAGTTTAGTAGCCTTGGAAACACTAGATATAATCATAAAGTTTTACATTACATTTCAAAGTGAAAAACTACTACAACAACAAAGTCTTCATATCCACACTATTAACCCCTCATAATATCCCTGCAAGTCAATCATAATTTACTTCTTCACTACCTGGGAAAATAAAACATAGAAAAGGGGTGAGCTCAAATGCCCAGTAAGGATAACAATATAGCGGAACATTAAAAATAAGCATAAACATTTAAGGCAATGAATTACTAAAACAAAAGCCTTTTAAACTTGAACTTCAACATAGTATGGCAAAAGTAAAATGAAATAATTCCATTTACTTGTTCACATGGATATTCTACTAATCGAATAATCACATGAAAAATCAATAACCACTTTCATAATGTTGGAATGCATAATGCTAAACGTTAATTTCTTTGTCTAGGCCTCATCCCAAGACCTAGGGGTTACTTCTAACCGGAACCCAACCCGGAGTGCCTCTAATAACCGGATACCAACCCGGAGTGCCTCTAATAACCGGACACCAACCCGAAGTGCCTCTAATAACCGGACACCAACCCGGAGGGCATACTTTTACCAGTCCCTAACCTGGAGGGCTTACTTTAACCAGTCCCCAACCTGGAGGGCTTACTTTTACCGGTCCCCAACCCGGAACATACTTGTTTAGCACATTCATCTGAATAAAAGTTTGAAATATAACATAAACATTCGGATTAAAACTAGCATACGAAATGTCAATAGTTTCACCATAAACTATGAATGGTATAAAATAGCACATCCACAGTCAAACATATCACAAAACCTTCAATACAATATAGAATTTTTGTATTATAATAAATCAACTTCAAATAAGTGTAAAATCCATTAAAGGATGTTGACATAGAAGAAATCAAAACACTTTTTAGAGAAATATCTCTTTCTATTTTTGAAATCATTTAAGAGCCATATAAAATAAAACATTTTCTTTAAAATATTCTTGTAAGCTTGTAAGGAAATCTTTGACGATTTTATAACGGCGGAAAATAACCGCACCCACCGTATAAGTTAAAAAAAACATTCTTATCTTAATTCTGTCGAAAAGGTTAAAAAGGATCTTGTTTTGAAAACGACGGAAAGATTCCTTTATAAACCTCTTACAAAAAGTCAAACAAGGGTATAAATTAATTTAACCCATATTCTTGTAAATAATAAATATGTTTTGAAATACATTTCCAAGAAACATGGATGTGGATGATAAAGAGATCCCAGTAGATTATTACGTATAATACAACCTCGGATAATGAAGAGATTGTGAAATAACCCTTACCTTGTACTTTTCCTTGGTTGGGGTAGGTTAACCTCCTGTATAATGGTGAAATAATTGTTATTAAATTATAAAAGAATCATATACATTAATATGATATCATATATGATCTTTTAATATTGATTTGATAATAATATCTTAGTATTATCGCCGTTTCGTGTGTTAACTTACTCATTTTCTTTTATATGTTTTGTTACATAAGTCATGTTTGTTGTATATTATTCATATCCAGAATGATATAAAGTCCTTAAACATCATTTTTAAATCATTAAATGATAATTATACTTGAATGGATACGATGGAGAATGAATCTCATCGCGTTCGTGGAGATGGTAGTCCGTACGTACGCACGAACGCTACTTCCATTTAATTTTTATTTTAAAAGAATCGAATCAAAATGATACATAGGTATATTACTATTCCAGTATAATATAATATTTTATATATGTTACTTATGTTCATTAACACCATCTTTTATACGTTCCATGTGTGGTATGAACGAGTCATATCATTTTAATGGGGCGGTAGTCCGCACTTCCTCAAATGAAATTATCGTATGTATATACAACATGAAACGAATAATGGTATGAAATAAAATGGAATTACAGAAGCTTATATATAAAATATATATCATTAATATCATATTTAATTACAGTGCCATCATAATGGCCACCATGAGAGGCGGTAAGATGCATTTGAACAATCATCGTTTCGTGAGGCGTTAGTTTGCCATCCACAGAAACATTATGTTCATCATCTATTAGATGGAGTTGTGTGTATGTGTAGTTTTAATACTTCTTATAACAACATCTTATTATATTGAGGATACTGGTGTTGTTACAAAATAAAGGAAATAAAAAGATTTTGGGGGTTGAAGAAGCAAAATAAATGAAAATAATTTAAGAGAAATCGTTACCTTTAATTTAGGTAACTCACTTTGGTTGGAACCAAAGGACTTCTTGAAATGCTTTCTGCCTAAGGGAAAGCTTCAAGGAGGAGGAGAGGGATGTGGGGAGCTTAGTTGGGCAGAGTTTGGACGAGCCAAGTGGCTTGAGAGGTGTGAGGAAATGAGAAGGAGGAGTGCCCTTTTATAAGAGGGGTGAGGGGCACCTTTGGAAAAGCTAGAAATATTAATTTATAATAAATTCATATTCGGTTTCCAATGGCTCCAAAGTTGACTATTCAAAGGATGAGGTGGGGATAGGTCTAAAACAACTCATCCAATAGAATTTAGACAGGTTTGGGTACTTATATGAACCTTATCTTTAAGTATTAACTCTAAGTTAATTAGTTTCACTTTTACAATGTCTCTTTGTATTTTTATATAATATGGTTAATAAACTTACTATATACATCCAAGCGACCCCCAAGTGTTCCATTAATGATTAACCTATCATAATATAAGTCTCTTGGCCGAACCTTATATTTTTAGGAATTTAATATCAATTAATAATATAATATTTGTTTTAAGAACTCTTTTATGTCAATTTTGACACTATTCAATAGTTGATTTTTGTGAAACTCCTAACAGATTGATTACTTCGAAAAAAGTCAATTAAATCAATCCTAATATATCATATTATCAGAGAAAATTAGTTTAATTCATTAAAAGTTTCATATTATAATTATTTGGGTATTTATAAAATCAATTATTTTAATTTTTCACTATTTTAGTAATTACTGCATCATCATTGTGTCATAAATAAAATAAATTATTTAATGTCTACAAATTATAAATAAAATATAATTATGTATGAAATCTTTTTAGCTTCCTAATGAATATTTATAATCGAAAATCCAACATGTATAACCCTATGTAAAAATTGTTCTTCTAAAAGATGTAAGCTTATGCCATTTTTATTTTTATTTTAACTTTATTAATATAATGTGTCATTATCACTTACAAGTGGATCCATGGGGTCCCAAAATTGACACAAAGATGCCCATGGTAGACCATGTATCAACCAATAGGGTTAAGACACGTTTTAGGGTAATTTAGTATTATTATAATATTATTTTTTTAACCCTTATTTACCGGATTTACCCTTAACCATGGTAAATAAAATATTTACCGCAGTAATTATTCAAAATGTCTAAAAATAAAAGTTACCTATTTACACAATTTGAACATCCTGATTCCAAATATGGAATCCATTTTTCTAAATTCAAAACATAGAAGTGGCAGAAATTAATTTAAAATTAATTCCCGCTGTCAAAACAAAAAGCGTGTTTTTAAGAGATAATAACTATCAAAAGATTGACACTTGTTTATGTTCGGTTTAATTGTAAAATTATGTCTAATGACCAACATTATATTAAATTGTAAAAATATATTCTAAATATACTTTAAAACCACTCAAATTCATAATTTATCACTATTAATTATTTTGATTAAAAAAGTTGTTTTTAATTAAAATTTTGTAATTTTCACTATTCATCAAAATATGAAAGTTATCCGAAAAGTACCAAAATTTCACCTTAGGCTAAATTCGATATTACGAATCCAAAAATGAAGTCCATTTTGAAATATAAAATATATATATTTTCAAAAAGTAGGTATTACTATTTATAACGGCTAGTTTGATTGGTTATGGTGTGTTAGAACTCGGTGTTGCGTACAACACACGCTATCACATTATTCAAAGGGAAACGTACCGTGGAAGCTTGGGGTGTTTCATTTTAAATTTTTGATGTCCCCATTTTGTCAAAAAATTTAAAATATTTTATTTAAAAAGGTTTCACTATTAGAAGTTGATAAAAGTGAAATACTGAAAATGAATCTGTTCTTGCATTATGACTAAGAAACTCATAATAGGGATTCTAAAATTATAAGGATTATATAAAGTTAAAAATGTAGTTAATACTATTCATGACCTCTTTTAATGGTGTGATTGAACTCGGTGTTGCGTGTAGTGCATGTTATTGAATTATTTTTACGAAATAACACACTCTGAAATCCTGGGGTGTTACATTCTCCCCTCCTTCAATAAATTGCGTCCTCGCAATTTGAAATTGTTCTTCGAAAATAAAAGGTTGAAAGTAGAAAATATATTTGTGGGAAAACCCACATTGGAAATTGGGTTACTAAATTTTAGTCTTAATATGAAGAAAAGATAAATTAAAGGGTCACCACCAAATTATGATCTCGATTAGGAGAACATTGGTGGAAATTAGGGACATATAATTGGAAGAAAAACGTAAATATTTATAGGTAGTGATTGAGGTCATCAATCACAAACAAGTATAAAATTGAGGTCCTTAAACTCATCAATCCATGATGATTTGAAGTACCATCGGTTCAACAAAATATATGGTATTGGGACACCACATTTTTGACATTTCAAAATATCTTAGTTGAAATCCCACATCGAAAAATAAATTAATGAGGCCTCTATTTAAAATAAAGAGTGGAAAGTATGAAGATTACCGAAAATAACACATACTAGGGTTCCATGTAGGAAAATATGGATATGGAAGAGAAATCTAACCATCAATTATCTGATGGAGAGTGGTAGAGAACATGGCTACGAAAAGGCCAACAATCCCAAAGCCATAAATTTGTGATGATTTAAGGTACCATCTAGGACAACATTTTTGTTCTAAGTTTCTATTATTAATGTTGAGGAATTTATTTATGAGATTGGATAAGATAATAAGGAGATATACTTACTTTATAATTAGAATTTTACCCATTAAAAAATTTCTACCACAAACTCATCTTTCATTCTAAAAGATAATAGAACGTAATTTTTTTTCTATTTATACTATTCGTACAGGGTTCCAAAATAAATGAATTATAATTCATCTACTAGATCTTTTACAAAAAAACTACATTATTTAATTCAGGACATCTCGTGGGACAGTGGTAGGTGATACACCCTTGTCGCCCTTCGGTTGCGGGTACAAGTCTCGCAGCCTTGCCGGACGCGACGGGTTGTCGCCCGACCTCCGGGTTGTCCTTTTATGGAAATCCAAAATAATCCAAACTAGAACTATCCAAAATACTTCTGTCTAAACTCACAGTCCAACATTTATAAGGAAGGTAAACATAATATAGATCCTTTTTACCCCGTAATAGAATATGAATACCTTCATCATGTATTACCATATTCCTTATTGATTACATTCATGCTCCCTTATTCCATATAGAATGCTGGATATACTTCATTAATCCAAAAATGTTTTAAACCCCAACAATGATGGAATATACAAATCATTAATCAGTTCCAAGGTAGTCAAGAATATCCAATATAATTTATCCAAAACAATCACATATTATTCCAAAATCACTACCTCAGTATCAGAACTATATTATGATTTATCATTCTCTCAACCATACATTTTCCAAAAATTTATTATGCTATTGAGTCACTTTTCTTTGTTCCACACAATCTCAAGTCCTTAATGAAATAGTACTGCAGTACAATCCTTATATACTCCATGATTATTGTAACAAGTACATTGTTGATACAACACTCAATTGACATAATCAACATAAGAACTATAATCATCCCTCTTCATCTGTGGTAGTATCATAACATGATTATTATCCAATAACATCATTTGCGGCATAGTCTGATGACTGGGACATAGGTTCGCGTAGTGTCCAAACTCCTTGCAAATGAAGCATTGTACATTTGAAACCATTTTCTTACCCTTGCAGTCACGTACCTTGTGCCCTTTTCCTCCACACTTATAACAAACTCCCATTCCTTTCAGGCAAGTTCCAGGGTGTTTCTTTCCACAGTTACCACATATGGGAAAATTATTCTTTTCCATCTTCCCTTTATCCATCTTTCTCTCTTCCATCCTTTTCTTCTCTTGCTTCCCTTCAAAGCCATAGGACTCAGTAAACTATTTACTTATCTTATCAACACATGATATTATTTCTTCATATAATGATAATACATGGGAGACTATTTCTCTTATAAATTCTAGCTTAAGACCATGAGAGATATGATCCTTCCCTCTCTTTGAATCATGTGCATTTCTGGAGTTATCATTCCTTCTACTGGGCGCCATTTCTAAACAATGGCATAAACTAGATCAGTTTATGCATCAAAATACATAATCCCATACTTATAAAACACTAAACATAAATTGAACTATCTATGGATATAATCCATAATCATAAATATGTTTTCTTTGAGGAAGTATATACTCATAAACCCTTCATAATGATTTGTAAAGAAAGTGAGAGTTATCCTAAGCATATCCCCCGGGAGTGTCGTAACCAAGAGTGCAGCAAGGCCCGTTGTCGTGCACCAGTTCCCGTTCGAGTCTAGCTCAAAGCGGTGTTTTCGGGTTTTACCCCTAGGTACATCTGTGCCAGAGCCGCCTCTACCTGCTCGTATCCAGACAGGGATGTATTTCTCGGAAAACTCACAAAATCTCTACAATATCAAAATTCTAGGAAGTTCTTCTATACTAATCCTCAAAGTTCATCTTAAGTCTACGTGCTCTAATCAGAGTTTATCTAAATCTAGCTTCCAAGGTTTGTACTAAACTTCCTCTGATAGCAACTGTAACGCCCCGACCCCAGCTACCCAGAGTCGGTGCATTACTTCGTAACATTGGCATGATCACAAGAAAGATCAAATCTCGAAAGACCGATTAGTTTAGTAGCCTTGGAAACACTAGATATAATCATAAAGTTTTACATTACATTTCAAATTGAAAAACTACTACAACAACAAAGTCTTCATATCCACACTATTAACCCCTCATAATATCCCTGCAAGTCAATCATAATTTACTTCTTCACTACCTGGGAAAATAAAACATAGAAAAGGGGTGAGCTCAAATGCCCAGTAAGGATAACAATATAGCGGAACATTAAAAATAAGCATAAACATTTAAGGCAATGAATTACTAAAACAAAAGCCTTTTAAACTTGAACTTCAACATAGTATGGCAAAAGTAAAATGAAATAATGCCATTTACTTGTTCACATGGATATTCTACTAATCGAATAATCACATGAAAAATCAATAACCACTTTCATAATGTTGGAATGCATAATGCTAAACGTTGATTTCTTTGTCTAGGCCTCATCCCAAGACCTAGGGGTTACTTCTAACTGGAACCCAACCCGGAGTGCCTCTAATAACCGGACACCAACCCGGAGTGCCTCTAATAACCGGACACCAACCCGAAGTGCCTCTAATAACCGGACACCAACCCGGAGGGCATACGTTTACCAGTCCCTAACCTGGAGGGCTTACTTTAACCAGTCCCCAACCTGGAGTGCTTACTTTTACCGGTCCCCAACCCGGAACATACTTGTTTAGCACATTCACCTGAAGAAAAGTTTGAAATATAACATAAACATTCGGATTAAAACTAGCATACGAAATGTCAATAGTTTCACCATAAACTATGAATGGTATAAAATAGCACATCCACAATCAAACATATCACAAAACCTTCAATACAATATATAATTTTTGTATTATAATAAATCAACTTCAAATAAGCGTAAAATCCATTAAAGGATGTTGACATAGATGAAATCAAAACACTTTTTAGAGAAATATCTCTTTCTATTTTTGAAATCATTTAAGAGCCATATAAAATTAAACATTTTCTTGAAAATATTCTTGTAAGCCTGTAAGGAAAGCTTTGACGATTTTATAACGGCGGAAAATAACCGCACCCACCGTATAAGTTAAAAAAAACATTCTTATCTTAATTCTGTCGAAAAGGTTAAAAAGGACCTTGTTTTGAAAACGACGGAAAGATTCCTTTATAAACCTCTTACAAAAAGTCAAACAAGGGTATAAATTAATTTAACCCATATTCTTGTAAATAATAAATATGTTTTGAAATACATTTCGAAGAAACATGGATGTGGATGATAAAGAGATCCCAGTAGATTATTACGTATAATACAACCTCGGATAATGAAGAGATTGTGAAATAACCCTTACCTTGTACTTTTCCTTGGTTGGGGTAGGTTAACCTCCTGTATAATGGTGAAATAATTGTTATTAAATTATAAAAGAATCATATACATTAATATGATATCATATATGATCTTTTAATATTGATTTGATAATAATATCTTAGTATTATCGCCGTTTCGTGTGTTAACTTACTCATTTTCTTTTATATGTTTTGTTACATAAGTCATGTTTGTTGTATCTTATTCATATCCAGAATGATATAAAGTCCTTAAACATCATTTTTAAATCATTAAATGATAATTATACTTGAATGGATACGATGGAGAATGAATCTCATCGCGTTCGTGGAGACGGTAGTCCGTACGTACGCACGAACGCTACTTCCATTTAATTTTTATTTTAAAAGAATCGAATCAAAATGATACATAGGTATATTACTATTCCAGTATAATATAATATTTTATATATGTTACTTAAGTTCATTAACACCATCCTTTATACGTTCCATGTGTGGTATGAACGAGTCATATCATTTTAAGGGGGCGGTAGTCCGCACTTCCTCAAATGAAATTATCGTATGTATATACAACATGAAACGAATAATGGTATGAAATAAAATGGAATTACAGAAGCTTATATATAAAATATATATCATGAATATCATATTTAATTACAGTGCCATCATAATGGCCACCATGAGAGGCGGTAAGATGGATTTGAACAATCATCGTTTCGTGAGGCGTTAGTTTGCCATCCACAGAAACATTATGTTCATCATCCATTAGATGGAGTTGTGTGTATGTGTAGTTTGAATACTTCTTATAACAACATCTTAGTATATTGAGGATACTGGTGTTGTTACAAAAGAATGGAAATAAAAAGATTTTGGGGGTTGAAGAAGAAAAATAAATGAAAATAATTTAAGAGAAATCGTTACCTTTAATTTAGGTAACTCACTTTGGTTGGAACCAAAGGACTTCTTGAAATGCTTTCTGCCTAAGGGGAAGCTTCAAGGAGGAGGAGAGGGATGTGGGGAGCTTAGTTGGGCAGAGTTTGGACGAGCCAAGTGGCTTGAGAGGTGTGAGGAAATGAGAAGGAGGAGTGCCCTTTTATAAGAGGGGTGAGGGGCACCTTTGGAAAAGCTAGAAATATTAATTTATAATAAATTCATATTCGGTTTCCAATGGCTCCAAAGTTGACTATTCAAAGGTTGAGGTGGGGATAGGTCTAACACAACTCATCCAATAGAATTTAGACAGGTTTGGGTACTTATATGAACCTTATCTTTAAGTATTAACTCTAAGTTAATTAGTTTCACTTTTACAATGTCTCTTTGTATTTTTATATAATATGGTTAATAAACTTACTATATACATCCAAGAGACCCCCAAGTGGTCCATTAATGATTAACCTATCATAATATAAGTATCTTGGCCGAACCTTAGATTTTTAGGAATTTAATATCAATTAATAATATAATATTTGTTTTAAGAACTCTTTTATGTCAATTTTGACACTATTCAATAGTTTATTTTTGTGAAACTCCTAACAGATTGATTACTTCGGACAAAGTCAATTAAATCAATCCTAATATATCATATTATCATAGAAAATTAGTTTAATTCATTAAAAGTTTCATATTATAATTATTTGGGTATTTATAAAATCAATTATTTTAATTTTTCACTATTTTAGTAATTACTGCATCATCATTGTGTCATAAATAAAATAAATTATTTAATATCTAAAAATTATAAATAAAATATCATTATGTAGGAAATCTTTTTAGCTTCCTAATGAATATTTATAATCGAAAATCCAACATGTATAACCCTATGTAAAAATTGTTCTTCTAAAAGATGTAAGCTTATGCCATTTTTATTTTTATTTTAACTTTATTAATATAATGTGTCATTATCACTTACAAGTGGATCCATGGGGTCCCAAAATTGACACAAAGATGACCATGGTCGACCATGTATCAACCAATAGGGTTAAGACACGTTTTAGGGTAATTTAGTATTATTATAATATTATTTTTTTAACCCTTATTTACCGGATTTACCCTTAACCATGGTAAATAAAATATTTACCGCAGTAATTATTCAAAATGTCTAAAAATAAAAGTTACCTATCTACACAATTTGAACATCCTGATTCCAAATATGGAATCCATTTTTCTAAATTCAAAACACAGAAGTGGCAGAAATTAATTTAAAATTAATTCCCGCTGTCAAAACAAAAAGCGTGTTTTTAAGAGATAATAACTATCAAAAGATTGACACTTGTTTATGTTCGGTTTAATTGTAAAATTATGTCTAATGACCAACATTATATTAAATTGTAAAAATATATTCTAAATATACTTTAAAACCACTCAAATTCATAATTTATCACTATTAATTATTTTGATTAAAAAAGTTGTTTTTAATTAAAATTTTGTAATTTTCACTATTCATCAAAATATGAAAGTTATCCGAAAAGTACCAAAATTTCACCTTAGGCTAAATTCGATATTACGAATCCAAAAATGAAGTCCATTTTGAAATATAAAATATATATATTTTCAAAAAGTAGGTATTACTATTTATAACGGCTAGTTTGATTGGTTATGGTGTGTTAGAACTCGGTGTTGCGTACAACACACGCTATCACATTATTCAAAGGGAAACGTACCGTGGAAGCTTGGGGTGTTTCATTTTAAATTTTTGATGTCCCCATTTAGTAAAAAATTTTAAAATATTTTATTTAAAAAGGTTTCACTATTAGAAGTTGATAAAAGTGAAATACTGAAAATGAATCTGTTCTTGCATTATGACTAAGAAACTCATAATAGGGATTCTAAAATTATAAGGATTATATAAAGTTCAAAATGTAGTTAATACTATTCATGACCTCTTTTAATGGTGTGATTGAACACGGTGTTGCGTGTAGTGCAAGTTATTGAATTATTTTTAAGAAATAACACACTCTGAAATCCTGGGGTGTTACACCACATATCTTATGTATTGAGTTTGATAGCATCCATTCCTCATATATTGAAATACACTATTACCTTATTCAATTAATCTCAATAATATCTTGAGTTATTTACGTCTTTTTTATATTTTCATATTATTATGGAACATATGTCCAATCCTCTTATATCATAACTAAATTTCATCAATCATGATCAGATAACATCAACCCTATGTATGTATATCTTGGAAAAGATACCCTTTCTTTATTTTCATAATGTAAAAAATTTACCATATTCATGCCTTTTATCAATAAAATCATATTTAAGAACCATAACTTAATTACCATTAATAGAATTTTATCAAACACTTTTCAAATATTGTTTCAACTCTTAAAAAAATTGTTTCTGGATTTCAATTTTTCTTTTCACATAATAAAAAATATGATGCCTTCATTTCTAAGTGACTAATCACTTACAAATTTAACAATTAATTCATTATAATTTTTTTAATTATTCAAAAATATTAAATCCCCTATCATATGTGACGAACACCAACTATTCAATATCCATGGTCATTATCATTTTTCTTCTTCGATTTTAGTTTAAGAAACTAAGGCCTTTTCTTTTTCCTTATTCTTCCTTCACATATAAATTTTATAATTTATCATACAAAATTTATTTATCTGGTAACATAACACGGAATAAACATTAATTATTTCTATGATAAACATATTTTTTACGAACAGTTTCCAAATGTTGAAATCTATTTTATGTTTTGAAACATTATTTTTCATGTTTTATTCTTTGAGTGGGTTGAATCCCACTCATAATATCCCCTCTAGTTACACCTAGAATTATTTTATAATTATTGATTGATCTAAAGTATTTTCACCATATTACTAAAGCATCTACAATACTATAAGTCTCCATATAAATTATATTTTCATCTATACCTTTCACACTATCATGATCAATGAACCTACAATAAATTATCTTTCTTATAATATACCAGGGAATTTTGTTTTTTACTAATGTTTTGGTTGTATTCTGAAAACATTATTTTTAGAATAGTTTTCTTTATATCCATAATAGTATCATTTTTCAGTACATATTTTTTTAGGCATTAATACCATAATAATTACATCTTTATCAACACCACATATTTTGGTTACATAAATAGTTCTATGGATATATTTTATCTTTAAAAAATTTTGACCTCATTGTTAAACTCTATGGAAGAATTTTTTTTATTATTATATTGTATAAATTTTTTATTACATTCACATAATTCTATAACTTAAATTTCAATATTTTTTATTCCTCACTCAACTTAAATATTATTTTGTTAAACATGATCTAAATATATATAGTTTACCTTTATTTATTCCTCAAAACTAATGATTATATTCTTCCCTTCATAAAGAATCTACTTTAGAACATAAATATATTTTGGAAACATGGATTTATCTTCAAGATATGTTTTTTGATAGTTTTTGGAAATATATTTTTCTTCATTATCTTTTTCTGATTTATAATCTTAATATAGTTGAAAATACATTATTTTAACTATCTTTTATAAACTATTTCTATCTAATTATCATTTTACTCTTCTTTATAGATACTTCTTTCATCACTGGTAATATACTCATCATTCACTTTCACAAAATAAATATTTTCAACAGTATCAACAGATTGGTTATCAAAATCCACTTAAATATCATGATTCTCCATATATTTTGACAACAAGTTCCCTTTTTTATATTTAGAGAAACACTCATCCTTTCCAATTGAGAATTATTTTAATCTGTTTTTATTCTATTTCATAAACCCTATTAACTTCCAACCATCTTCATCCCTATCTTAATATTCTATAACACATTAATAATTTTAGGTAAAATATCCAATTTATGCATTGAAAAATAAAATCATTGATAGATTTGGTTTTTTTAAATATATTTTTTCTTATTTTCAAATTTTAACAAAAAGGATAAAATTCATTATATTTTTCTACATAACACACATTCAATGTCTGATTCACTAAATTTTACATTAATAATCTTAATATACTTTCATTTACTATCATATTTGAAAAAAATGGTATAAAACATTTTATTGTTCTTAATAACATTCTATATTACAATTCCATATTTTATGGGAATTCTACTCATATAATCTATAGTTAATTTTTTTGGATATCCATCATTTAAAGAAGACACCATATCACCAATTTGTTATGGATGAATTCATTTAATTTTTCCAAAAAATATTAATCTTCCAATATCATAGAATAACAATATATAATTCTCAAAATTTCATTAACCATTGAAAAAAAATCAGTAATAGATTTATAATTACCCATATAATGATGTTAATACTTAAATATCTATATTTTTTTCTTTTGTATAATCTCTTTTGTGTTTCCATCATATCCTTTATTCAACATTTTTTATATTTTTTTTGTAATTTCAATGACCTTAACCAGTAGAAATTCTCACATGATGTGGGAGGAAGTAATAGAATTTCTATCTCATCCATTAGTCACTAAATTCCTAGAGTAAATAGGAATTAAGGAAGAAAAGTTAGGATGATGAGGGGAACTATCTATAAAAACATCCTGAAATCTATTTCTAATGAATATAAGATAAGTCAACATTATGTCTTTATAGATATGATTATTATCCCATAAAATAATAGAAACCCCTTATCTTTAACACTATTACAAACATCTACATAATCATTCATTTTCTTTAATATTTAGTAACTATATAGTGTATGAAACTTCCCTCTGATACCAACCGAAAGGAAATCGTATGATCTATGTGATCACTGATTGTGGGAGATGGTAAATTAGTGATATACTAATTTTATGTATTCTTACTTAAGAAACTACCTTCCCCTCATATTGTTGAAAAATAAATCTACTAGAAAAAAACAAGAAAATCCATTTGGGAATTGGTATTTTGATGGTTCAAAAATCAATATGATAAGACCGTTATTGTCACATCACGTTACTATTTCCATTTTGGATTTACATGTGTTTAAAGGATGGGTTATAATGTAAGATCCCAGAATTTTATAGAGTCAAACTCGGTCGCGTTTTTAGGTACTTTTGAAGTTTTTATGTAATTATGTTTTGGATTATTGACTAAGAAGAGTCGGGAAAACATTAAATGGTGTTTTCAGGCAAAGGGGAAGTCGCACGGGTGGTGCACGGGTTGTCGAAACCGTACGGCCAATCCATGCATAATTGGTCTTGGAGGCAGTAGTATTTGCACCGGTTGTGCATAGTTTGTATAACTGTGTGGCCAAACCATGCGTGGAGTGTCTGCCAAGGCAATGGCTAAATCATGGTTAGCGGACGGTTTTTCTAACCGTGTAGGCAAACCGTGTGACCACTTAAATGAGATCCTCTAAAAGTGGGTCTCACTCATTTTTTCCTCTAAGTTTTTCATTTTTCCTCCTAATAATCCCTAACTCGGGATCTTGCTTCTCCTAAGGTCAAAGAAGGTTCTCCCTTCCTTTTAAAGGCAATCCAAAGGCTCATATTTGTGAATCGAAGTGGGATTCATGAGGTATGTGATCGTTCTTCATCGTTCTTGATCGGTTTCATATATCTACTAAGATATACTTCTCCTATTCTCTCGGTTTCTTTGATCTACGCCTGATATGGGTAGATCTATGTGTGTGGATGAAAAGTATGATGAGATTTGGTATTGATCTTCCTTGGAGAAGTGATCTAATGTGGGTTTTTTGGAGAATCGACCCAGGTTTCATGAGCATTCTCCGACCGTTGTGGTTTTCATCAAAACCATTGAGGAAGGTGGTTTCGTCCAAACATACCAAATTGATTATCATTGTATTTGATTTATTTATTTCAATTTTTGATTTAAATTCAATTTCTCAAAATTTCTTTCAATTAAATTGATAAAAACTTGATTCCAATGAATCGAGATATTTGAAATGGTTTTGGCATGGACATTTGGAAGACCCCAAATTCCATTGAATTGGGTGTTTTTATGGAATTTTGCTGATTTAAATTTTTTAATTCAAATTGTGGATTTGATAGAAATTATTTCAATTAAATTGTTGAATTTAATTGTGGAAATAAATTGTGTGATGAGGTAATTGGTTTTGAATGGATTTCAAACTGTTGAAAATGTCTTAAAATGATTTGATAGAAACCCATATGTTTTTACTTGTAAAAAGGAATGTTTTTTAATAAAACTTGTTTTGGTTTTAAATGGAAATAAATTTGAACTTTTTAAATGAATGAATGGGATGGATCATTTTTTTAAGAATTCTTAAAATAGTCTGCTCATCATGTAAGAGCGCATGAAAGCCTTACGTAGTTAGTGAGTTATTTGGATACACTCTACGCTACACAAATGTTCTAAAACATACATGTGGCGGTTCACATCCCAGATGGGATGGTGACTAGTCTCTTTTGGCCAGTGTCACAGGGACGTGTTTATACAAATTTTCCTAAGTTCACATAGAGAGTGTGGAATCCTATAACTGGTTAATACTATCATACCTTTTGGCATAATACCATATTGCTCACTTGGTTATTTATATTTGAGATATAAATGCATGCCAATGATTTTGAACTACTTTGCATGTCTTTTGAATTTATATAAAGTGTTTTCAATAAATTTATTACATAATCCATTGTTCAGAAATATTCCATCATTTTAAAGCCTTTATTTAATGTAATTTTTCCATCATTTGGAATGTATAGTATGTTTTCTTAAAATATGCTTTTGATTTGCTAAACTTGTTTATTTGAATATTGAAAGATTTTAATTGGTTAACCAATATTTGGAATCTGTTACAGAATCTTTGGTGGTATCCTACTAGGCTTATGCTCACACCCTACTTTTTCCTTTGAGTGTTTTTAGACTTTCTTCTTCCTGGATCGAGAAATGGAAAGTGATCTCTTGGTGTGGATCCAATTGGGGATCATTGATATTGGTGAGTTGTGTCCTTAGGGACCTTTGGGATGTTTTCCAATTTTTAGTACTTGGGTTGTAGTACTTTGGACATCCAATGCCTATTTGTTTTCTGGTACATCAATCCTAGTAGAGCTTGTTTTGTTATACATACTGTTTTTTTTTTCTTTTTCTTCCTTATTATTGTGGAAAATTCATTCCCACTTTCATATAGTGTGATGCCAGGTTCTAGTCGCAAACCCATGGGGATCGGGAACACCCTTCAGGCTATGTTAGGTCCGGCTCGTTTATCGGGTTACTAGGGTACCCGGGTTGGTTCATGACAAAGTGGTATCAAAGGGAAGTTAAATATCTTTCCTTGATGATAGTATGAATTTGAGTATTCTTGTTGGGACATAGGAGGTAGTTGTGATTGAGTTCATAGCCATCTCTGACCATAATGAACCTTAAGTCACCAGGGTTCGTTTGGGAAATATGACTTGTGGGTTAGTTCTATTATTTTAACTATTTTGATTTGGATTGAGTGGAATCCAAATCTTGTTATTCCTTCTATTAAGAATAGTTTTCCTTGTTACTCGGTTTGAGTGGTAATCTATATCTTTTTATGTTGTGTATAATCATGCCTCCGAGAAGACGTGGGAATCAGATCCAAATAGAGGCTGCTGTTGAATCTCAATAACCAAGTCATATTGTGGACCCAAGTCTGGTTGAGGTGGTTGTTCACACTATCCAACTAAAGGACAGGAACCACCTCTAGTTCTTGTTCAGGATTCAGCTATATATCCTCATAGTGATATTCTCCGAAATCATTCTCAAGAGTTCCTGTGCCAGAAGCCACCAGTATTCAAAGACTCCACTAACCCTCCACATGATAAGGAATTGTTGAGTAAGATTGAACATCTTTTTGGGTTCTTGGGGACACCTGATGTTATCAAGGTGAAGTGTGCTACCTTCGCGCTGGAGGGACCAAGCAGGAAATGGTGGGACATGATGGTGATGGCTAGGAACCATGAGGGATTGGAGAGGAATGACTTTAGGGTTCTTTTCACTAACTAGTTCTTTCCAGAATCAATGGTGTAGGACAAGGCTGTAGAGTTTTTCAAGCATGACCCGGCCAACAAAACCATGAATGAGTACTCAAATCTCTTTTATGAGTTGGTATAGTTTTCTTCTGAGATTGTATCTAATGTGAAGATGAAGGCTCAACAATTCACATTGGGGCTTTGATAGGATATCCATTCTCAGTTTTTCTTACTGAAACTACCAACTTATGCTAATGTTCTGGATAGGGTGATGATGGTTGAGATGGACCTGGCTGGAAAGTCACGGTTTAATGGAGTTCATTTTCCTCCTATTGGCAGTGTTGGTTCCATTAATGGAAAACAGAGGCATGTCTTTTCTCAAGGTAGTTCTGGAAAACAGAGTCATTCCAGACCTCTAGAAGAACCAGGAGGGTCTTCTTTGACTTGCAATCAGTGTGGAAAGCGAGGAAAATTTAAGAGGGTTTTAACTGAGGCACCCAAGGACTATAGCTCTTGAGGACGTTTAGGGCATTTACAGAGATTATTCCATCACTTTTCTACTCCACTTAATGAAACAGGATCATCAACACCTCCATAAACTATGGGGAAATAAAATTCATAATGTAAAAAAGGGTTCTAGCGACATGCATCTAGAACGTAGCATCTTCATGCAGTGGAAGAAGTTCTAGAGGTAGCTGACACATGTCCTGCAACTGCGAGAGGTACCATCATTGTAGCTTCATCTTTAGTGATAACTCATTTTGATACTGGTGCATCTCACTATTTTATTTCAACCCATATTGTTAATCTCATTAATATACCTATTGAGCTTTTATCTTGTGTGATGGATATTACCACAAACCATGGTACAATGAGATAGAAAGGTCTCTGTAGTCTTGCTTGTGTCTTATCACCATCATATGTTGATCATGCTTGGAGTTTTTTGGTTCTTAACATGAAATAATTTGATGTCATATTTGGGATGGATTGGCTCAGTGCCAATAAAGCATGGATCGATTATTATCTTCGACGGGTCTACATTACTACACATAGTGGTGTGCCGCTTGTTTTACCAGGAGAATGAGACACAAGGTCAAGCAGAGCTGGACCCTCTTATCTAGAGTTGGGGAATGTTATATCAGTATTTTCTTTTGATCTAGAGAAAGATTCATTGTGTGGTGATCTTCCTTCAGTCGTTGCTGAGTTTCCTGACGTGTTTTCTTCTGACTTCTCTGGTTTGTCACTAGTAAGGGATTTTTATTTTTATATTGACTTAATGACTAGTAATCAACCGTTTTCTATTCCCTCTTACCGAATGGGTCCAACATAACTAAAAGAACTGAAGTCTCAGTTAGAAGATCTTCTTGGGAAAGGTTTTCTACCCCCTAGTGTGTCACCATGGGTAGCACCGGTTCTCTTTGCCAAGAAGGCCAACGGTTCTCTTTTCTTATGTGTTGATTATAAAAATATCAAAGAGTTACGATAATGAAAGAATAAATGTTACCACGAATTGAGTGTTTTTTTGATTATTTGAAAGGTGAAATGTGGTTTTCAAAAATTAATCTTCGATCTGGTTACCATCAGTTGAGGATAAAATAATCAGACATTCATAAGACCGCTTTTCGGAGTAGTTATGGCCATTATGAGTACCTTTTTATGGCCTTAGTTATAATAAATGCTCCAATAGTTTTCATGGCTTTGAGGAACATGGTTTTACATGAGTATCTAGATACTTTCGAGGTAGTCTTTGTGGATGAAATTATTGTCCACCCTATGTCTGAGGAGGGTCTTGTGAATCATCTGAGAACAGTTATGAGTCCTCTAAGGAATCATCGATTTTATGCCAATATTTAAAAGTGCGATTTTTGGATTTAGGAAGTGAAATTTATGGGCATGTTCTATCAGAACAAGGAATATAAGTTGATCTTGAGAAGGTGAAGGCTGTTATGACTTGGGAACATCCAAGAAATTTTTTTCGAGATTCGGAGCTTCTTGGGCTTAGAATTATATTATCACCGATTTCCTAAAGACTTCTCAATGTTAGCTTCTCCAATGACTGCACTGACTTGAAAGGGATTGAAATTTTCATGGAATGATAAATGTAAGAGTTCTTTTGTTTGGATAAATCATCTTTTGATGAATGCACCAGTGTTAACTCTTCTTGAGGTTGGTATAGGTTACGTTGTATTTTTTGATTCATCGCGTTCAGGTTTGGGATGTGTCCTTATGCAAGGTAATCAAGTTGTTACCTATAGATCTCATCAGCATAGGCCTCGTAAGAAGAACTAACCTACCCATGACCTTGAACATGAAACTATAATGCATGCACTTATGTGTTGGAGACATTACCTTTATGGAGAAAGTATTTCTGTGTATTGAGACTATAAGATATTGAGTTATATCTTCTCTAAAAAATATTTGAATCTATGCCAAAGGCGTTGGTTGGAGTACCTGTAATCATCTGACATTGACATTTCCTATACCCTAGGGAAAGGTAATGCAGTCACAGATGCGTTAAGAAGGAAACATAAATCACATACTATGAAAAAATATTCATAATAATGGAGTTTGATGGGTATTTTTTCTCAGTTGCATATTGGAGTTCAGTGGAAGGGGAATATAGTTTCTTTAGACAGAGTTCAGTTGACTTCTGCTCTTCTCGAGGTAATTCATCAGGAACAAAACTGGATGATGAATTTCACATCATTAGGGACTCACTTTATAGTGGGGAGACCGACACCCAGTAGTCAATCTCCAGAGTGGGTGTTTTGTGTGGTGAAAACCGTTACATTGTGCCGTTATCGGCAAGGAAGGATGTAATTGGGGATTGCCATAAATCTGAGTGGGTTTTACACCCAGGAACCACGAAGATGTTCTATGATATGCAGATATAGTTCTAGTGTCCATATATGAGATGAGACATTGCTGAGTTTTTATCTCATTGCTATACATTCAAGTAGGTGAAAGCTGAGCACCAAAATCCTTTGGGTTTTCTTCAACCACTTCCAGTCCCTACATGGAAGTGGGATGAAATCTCTATGGACTTTGTTTTTGGGTTACCTCAAACCCAGAGGAAGAAAAATGTGATATGGGTTGTGATCGATAGGCTGACCATGTTGGCTCACTTTTTACCTATTCGAGATACAACCAAAGTTGTGGAGTTGGGAAATATCTATGTGAATGAAGTTGTTTGTTTTCACAGATTTCTGTATACTATAGTCACTGATAGGGATCGTCAATTTACTTATCGATTTGGAGAGGCCTTCATGATGCATTAGGATCTCAGGTCCATTTAAGCACAGCCTACCATCCACAGTCAGATGGCCAGACAGAGAGAGCTATTCAAATCCTTGAGGATATGCTCCGCGCATGTGTTCTCGACTTTGGTGGATTTTGGGATGATCATCTGAGGATAGTTGAGTTTTCTTATAACAATAGTAATCAATATATGATCAAAATGGATCCATTTGAGGCATTTTATGGCCGTCCTTATAAATCCCCTTTATGTTGGTCAGAGATTGATGAAGGTTCCTTGGTAGAACAGAGTTTAGTCCAAGAGATGACATCTAAGATCTAGTTGATTCATCAAAGAATTTTGACAGCACAAAGCCGATACAAGTCTTATGCTGATCATAATCGTAGACCTTTAGAGTTATCATTTGTTGACCTCGTTTTCTTGAATGATTCAACCCAATTAGGTCATCGACAGCTTGGGAGGAAGGGTAAGCTTTCTCCTCGTTTTGCGGGACCTTTAGAGGTTATTGGTCATGTAGGTAAAGTTGCTTACCATCTAGCTCTACCATCACAGATTAGGTTGATACATATGGGGTTCCATGTGTCATAGTTGCAAGTTTATCTCTCTGATCCATTTTTTTTGAGCTGGAATGATCTTGAGATTGAACTATATTTATCTGTGACTGAATGACCAATCAGGGTTGATGATTTTGAGACCAAGGTACATCATGGGAGAACTATACCTCTAGTCCCTGTACAATGGAAGAATTGTTCTGATTCTCATGATACGTGGGAAAGGGATCCACTAATGAAAGAGCAGTGGCCTCATTTGTTTGATGCGGATGATTCTTCATAGGATTTCTGGGGGCAGAAAGATCTTGCGGTGGGGAGGTTGTAACATCACGAAACTGTTACAGTTTTGGATTTAACATGTGTTTAAAGGATGTGTTATAATGTAAGATACCTTCCTTTTCTGGAGTCAAACATGGGAATGTTTTTAGGTACATTTTATTTTTCTATGTACCTCTGTTTTGGAGTAGTGACATTGGAGAGTCGGGAGAACTTTAAATGATGTTTTGAGGCAATGGGGAAGTCGCACGGGCGGCGCATGGGTTTTCTAAACCCTGTGGCCAAACCATGCATATTTGGTCTTGGAGGCAGTAGCCTCCGCACAGGCTATGCACGATTTGACAAACCGTGCAGCCATACCATGCATGGAGTGTCTACCGAGGAAGTGGCTAATGCACAGTTAGTTCACGATTTGTCTAACTGTGTGGGAAAACTGTGTGACCACTTAAATGAGATCTTACAAAAGGGGATCTCACTCGTTTTTTCTTCTATGTGCCTCGTTTTTCCTCTTATGCAGCCCTAACTCGGGATTTTTCTTCTCCTAAGGTCAGAGAAGGTTATCCCATCATTATGGAGGCGATCCAAAGGATCCTTTTGGTGAATAAAAGCCGGATTCTTGAGGTATGTGATCATTCTTCATTGTTCTTGATCGGTTCCTTAGATCTACTTAGATGAACTTCTACTCATCTCTCAGTTTCGTTGATCAATGCTTGTTAGGGGTAGATCTAAGTCTGTGGATGACAAATATGATGATATTTGGTTTTTATCTTTCTAGGAGAAGAGATCTATGGTGGGTTTTTTGGAGAATCAACCCGGGTTTCTTGAGAGTTCTTCGACCATTGTGGTTTTCATCCAATCCTTTGAGGCATGTGGTTCCGTCCTGAAATACCGAGTTGATTATCCTTGTATTTGATTAATTTATTTCAATTGTATATTTAAAATCAATTACTCAAACTTTATTTCAATTTAATTGATAAAAACATCATTCTAGTGAATCGATATATTTGAAATGGTTTTGGCTTTGAAATTTGGAAAACCCAATTCCATTGAATTGGGTGCGTTTATGGAAATTTGCTAATTTAAGTTGTTTAATTTAAATTTTGTATTTGATGGAAATGATTTCAATTAAATTGTTGAATTTAACTATGGAAATAAATTTTGGGAGGATGTAATTGGTTTTTAATGGATTTCAAACTGGTGAAAATGGAATAAAATGATTTTATAAAAACCCATTGGTTTTATATTGTAAAAAAGGAATGTTTTTGAATAAAACCTGTTTTGGTATAAAATGTAATGAAATTTTCACTTTTAATATGATAGAATGGGATTTATCATATTTTTATGCATTCTTAAAAAAGGTCACCCATTATGTAAGAGTGAATACAAGCCTACGGTAGTTAGTGATTTATTTGGATACACTCTACATTACGACAATGTTATAAAACATATTTGTGGAGGGTCACATCTAAATAGGTTGGTGACGAGTCTCCTCTGGATTGTTCCATAGGGACGTGTGTATACACATTTTTCTGAGTTCACATAGAGAGTGAGGAATCCTATAACTAGTTAACACTATCGTACCTTTTGGAATTCGACCATGTTGCTCTCTTATTTATTTATATTTGAGATATAAATGTATGAAAATGATTTTGAATATCTTTGCATGACTACTGAATTTATATAAATTGTTCTATATAAATGTTTTACTAAATCCATTGCTTAGAAATATTCCACCATTTTAAAGCCTTTGCGTAAAGTAATTTTTACACCATTTGAAATGTATAGAATGTTTTCTTAATATATGCTTTTGAACTGCCAAACCTACTTATTTGAAAATTGAATTATTTTCTATGGATAATATATATCTGGAATCTGTTATGGAATATTTGGTGGTATCCTACTGGTCTTAGGTTCATACCCTACATTTACCTTCGGGTGTTTGGATACTTTCTTCCTCCAGGATCAAGCAAAGGAAAGGATCACTTGGAGGTGGATCTAGTTGTTGATCTTTGATCATGGTGATTTGTGTCCTTAGGGACCTTGGGGTTGTTTTTTGATTTTTAGTACTTGGGATGTAGTACTTTGGGCTTTCAATGCCTCTTGTTTTTCTGGTACATCACTCCCAGTGGAGTTTCTTTTATTATGTATACTGTTTTGTTTTCTTTTGCTTCTTCATTCTTGTGGAGAAATCATTATAACGTCTTGGATTTTCCATTTATTATTATGAAATATTATATGGAGTTATTTCAAGACTGGGCACGAAGACGACACATCATTCCGAGGTCCAGTGAGCCCGAAATTGTGGTTTGAACTTTTTTAAAGTTTAGTGAGTTAGCGCTTGTGCACGGTTGTGGCAGTTTCCAAACGGATGCCCAGATCAAAAATCTAAGCGCACCATTGGGTCCGGGACGACTACTTTACCTAGGAATGGCCCTAACCTCGACTAGTGAGGGTATAGGGTGAATGTAAATTTTCGGATGTTTTTAGTAAAGTAAAAATAAAATAAATTGTTAATTGTTTATTTTATTTTATGGAAACATCCGCTGCAGCACAGCGACGAGACGTCCGTTTCCTAAATTAATAATGTGTCATAATGACTCAAAATAATGGAATGTTTTCATCATTAATACTACCACATAATTAAATGCCAACATGTTTCCCTTTTTAATAGGTTAAGAAATTGTTGATCGTTGGCGACGTTTGAGAGGAACCTCTGCAAAATCCACGGGCATTGGAGAAATTTCTCGGTGACAAACGATGACGGATTGAGGCTGCGAATCATTACGCCAACAAAGTTGAAGGATCTCGATGATGACAGCAATGAGACACCTTCATCAACGATAAACACATTCTAAAGGTAGGGGTTTGTTATTTCAATTTCTTTTCCCTGTTTTTGAGTAATACAACGAAAGCGGATCAACCACGAACAAGTTGATCCGCAGATTCGTATGTTCTTGCGGGAGGGTTTTCATTGGGATGATATTGGGGAAATAATCCATGATTTTATTTATCTTGATCTCTAATCCATTTAAAACTATTAATGGGAGTGGATCAATGCCATGACGAACGACGGTGGAGGTTTATTTCCTCAATTTTGTTTATTGGATTTCCTCCCCCTTTTTTTCTCGCGCATTCTTCGCGTTCCTCGCGGGGCAACGGACAACAGATAGTTGTGCATCCATTCCATGACACAACGATCCCAAATCAAAGGTTTGACACCGAAATGACCTTGTAGAGGTGAAACGATGATGGAAGATGACAAATCAGACCAGATCAAAAAAGGGAGTTCTTCGAGAGTTCTTTGTGCCGGTAGATAAAAAAATGTTTTCAGGGCCGATCGAAGGTCCGAAAATATCGGGAGCAGGTTCGTCATGTCGGGGAAACCAAAACCTGAAGGTTTCATAGAGTTCAAATGGTCGGATAGACGAACGGATCATCACCAGAGGCACAACTGTGGAGGTCTGTGTTTCTGGAATTTTTTAGATTACACGGCGTGCACTTCTAAAGAACACGCCGTGTAGTACTAGCGGTAGTGTCTTGGGTTTTGGGGTCAGAGAGGAATGACATTGAATGTGACCCCGGTCACACGGAATGTTGTACTTTCCCCAATGGTCGATGTGTACATTGGGTAGTACATAGACACGAGATGATCTACAAAGCTTCAGACGACACGGTGTGTACAGCTTGGTCGAGGCAGCAACGTGAAGCTTGGTGTGTATCCAAGGTATACACGGACAATGGTTAAAAAACACCGGTTGATAGCCATGTACGGACACACATCTAGTGACACAGGGCAAAACCCAGTCACTCGGACATGGTGTGTACATCGTAATATATGTCGTGTACTATGTTTTTCTACACGACCAGTTCTACAACATGGGCTGTTGCACACAGGCAGTACCTAAGGTCAGACCACACGGTAGGCATCTTTTATACACGTCGTGTACTTTTTTGAAGACATCATGGTCCTCATGTTCACCACATCCTATAAATATTTCATTTGGGTTATTTCCCCTTCATCTCTTTCCCTGAAGGTCCGACATCGTTTCCTAATACAGGAGTTTGATCCCTTCAGCCAGACGTTCTGTGATAGAGTCAGCATCCCTCCGAGAGGCCCAGAGTGAGATCCTCTATCCATTCCCGACCCTTGGTAGAGTCAGGAATCAACGTGACCAACTGTACCGGGCGTAGATCCTCTACCTAGCTGGTGTATCACCTAACTGGTGAATCCGGATGAGTCGTGGTATTCTCCATGGCCCTGGCAGGGATCCTCATCTGTGTATCGTAATCATTCCCACTCAAGAGTGTTTCTCCCATAATGAGTGCTTCTATCTATCGTATCCTTTCCACTCAGGAGTGTGTCTCCCGTAATGAGGGAAACTACCTCTCATGACGATTCTCGACGAACAACACTTCTCGGACGGACGTCATCAGAGCATTAAGACTTGTAGGTTGTGTTCTCCCGGAATGAGTTCATCACGGAATCTTCAAACAGAATCCCTAATGGGGGTGTAGGGTCGTGTGACTTGTCTCTAGACTATGGTATGGGTTTTGATTATATCTTGTTTGTTCTATATGTTCTGTAGACATATACTGTCCATAGATGACTGTACCTTTACATTGTTTTCTTCTTTGTGGTTTTCAGTGTCCTCTACTAAGTATTGTTATACTCACCCCTGCATTGGCTTTTCCCACCCACCTGGTGTCTTGTGTAGATGAGAAGCCTTTTGACATAATCTAGGGTGGACCAGGACTGGACCGAGCTTTCTAAGTTCCCTACAGGACGATGTGTTCCAACAGCTACGAGCAGCAGTCTCAGTACCTTTGGTGCTTACAGGTTGGACTTTGCACTTGTCAGACTTTTGTTTTGGTGGGCTTGTATTCTGGACCATTTTACTTTTTAGTACTCTACCTTTCATCATACTCTGTTGGTTGGGTTTAGTTTTATGCATGCATTTTGGTTCATAGTGTATTGCATTTCAGCCTTTGTGGGCTTGGAGATGTGTGCATGTGTACAGGTACATAGGCAATGCCTCTCATGTTAGTGATATGCCTACTCGGTTCTAGTCACCATCCCCTGGACAATTGTAGGCGGGCATGGGGAGTCACGGCGCGGGCCCCACTGGGACGGGTCATGACAGAGTGGTATCAGAGGTGGTCGGTTCTACCTTAGAACCTAGATTCTATGAGTTTGGTATGGGGAAACAGTGTTAAGTGTTTTGAGTTCGGCTTTTAGGCCAAAGACTCCAGTGTTGGTGCGGCGACCGACGTATCCATACATCAGGGCTATGATAACCTGCTTTTCGACTTGGTACATGAAAACACTAGTCGCGGGGAAATAATAAGGTACATTAAACATATAGGAATGGTTTTTGGTTTCCATGTCCTTTGTGTTAGCTATCCAGATATAATCTTTCACCATGGTACATCTTGTTTCCTTACAGGATGCCTCCACGACGCATTCCTGCTTGGATTTAGCAGCACGATCACAAGAATGACCCCCTCAGTGACGAGGCTACGATACAGGGACCAGTTCCCCTGGCGTTTCCACCAAGTGGTGCACCTGCTATACCACCACCAGTGGAGCAGCTAGTGGTACCTGTAGTACTGACCAGCGAGGAGTACAAGCATAGTGTGCTCTATGCGTTCCAGAGACAGAGATCCCTCAGGTTCCGAGGCGAGCCCGACCCTCAGGCTGTTGAGGACTGGCTTGAGGCGATGACCAGAGTTTTCTATCTAGTGAGGACACTAGTAGACCAAATGGTGATCCTAGGAGCGAGCCTTCTTCAAGGTTCGGTGGGACGATGGTGGAGTCTGACCACGCATATTCATGACAAGGAGACACTTTCGTGGACATAGTTTGAGCGACTCTTCAGGGGGGGAGTTCTCTCCTGTTACGTTGAGAGCTGTGTGCATCCAGGATCATCTTCAGCTCCAGCAGGGCAGTATGACAGTAGATGACTATTCATCGAGGTTCACCAACCTTGCTAGGTATTCGATGGATATGGTCAGGGATCAGTACTTCGGAGCTCAGACCATTGAGTGAGGTCAACAATGAGACATCTGAGCTAGTGTTGTGACTCTATAAATATCGTCTTATGCAGGAGTGATCAAGGGAGATTTAGTGGTCGAAAGCATCTTGGCGGAGCAGAAACAGCCGCCAGCAGTCAGCAGCAGGCAGACTGGTGTGGAGAACTCAGCGGTAGGAATCCAGCATCAGACACAGGGATGAAGATGTGAGATACATCGGAGGAGGACCCAGGATAGTGGATTGACAGTTCAGGGCTCTCAGGATGGATCTAGTCAGCCTAGGGAGAAGCGATGCTACACAAGCGACAGTAGGGGATATCTCCCAAGGGAATGCCCGACCCATCGAGCTGCTGACAGGGAAGAAGTGGATGGACCACCAAGGTAGAGGCAGAGAACAGACCAGGAAGACCTGCCAGGCGGAGGACGTGGAAGAGAAGCAGGGAGAGCTGCAGGTGGTGGAAGATGCTTTGACTTACTTCCTCCACCACCCCCAAGAGGTCCGCACTAGGCTCAGGGAGTTGGGGGACAGGGGTGGGGACAACTGCATGCGGTCGAGAAATACAACCCAGGGGCTCCAGAGATGATTTAAGGTACGATCTGTGTCTTTTATTGCTTAGCTACCGTACTCATAGACATAGGTACCGGTCATTCCCTTATAGCCACATGTCTGGTACAAAACCTCAAGATTCCAGTACAACCATTGACTCGATCCTTATGCTTGGATAAACCTACGGGAGGAGACTCGATGATCACACACCTTTTCACACAGTGTGATCATACCCTTGGAGGTGAGAGTTTTGGTTGGAACCTCTTGGGGGTAGTGTTGAGGCCTTACGACGTCATTCTCGTTATGGATTGGTTATCTTCGGTCCATGCCCATATTGATTGTTTTAGGTGATGTGTGCAGTGTGTCTGCCATGATGGAATGAGGTTTTCCTTTCTCGGAGAAAAGTAAACCCAGGCAGCATAAAATGGGATCATGCATAGGATGGTGCATCTGATCACTCATGAGTTAGCTAGCCTTACCCTTGGAGAAGTAGATGTTTTTAGCCCCCAGTTCCCAGCAGTGGTGGCGGAGTATGAGGACATCTTTCCCGAAGATATTCCAGGATTAACTCTCGCCCTGCAAATTCACTTATGGATCGACTTACACCCAGGTATGACACTAATTTCCTCATTGGCTTATCGGATGGCTCCCGCAGAGCATCGCGAGATGAGGGTGTAGTTGGAGGATTTTCAGAGCAAGGGTTTCGTAATACCCATCGTCTCACCCTGGGCGGCCCCAGTCTTGTTTTCCAAGAAGGAAGACAGAATTCTGAGGTTGTGTGTGGATTATGGGTGCCTGAACCAGGTGACGGTAATGAACATGTATCCACTCTCGAGAATCTATAACCTCTTCGATCAGTTAAGTGGGGTCTGGTGGTTCTCAAAGGTTGACCTTCAATCAGTCTATCACCAGCTATAAGTGAGGGATGAGGATATACCGAATATGGATTTCAGATGCTGCTACCATCACTATGAGTACTTGGTGATGCCTTTTGGCGTGATGAACGCCCCCGCAGTGTTCATGGGATTGATGAAGTGAATCTTCCAGCCATACTTAGATGGGTTCATAATGGTATTCATCGACGACGTCCTCGTGTAATAAGCATCAGAAGAGGAGCATACGAGACAACAAATGATGGTTCTAGACGTACTTCAGGAGCACCGAATTTATGGGAAGCTATCAAAGTTCCAATTCTGGATTCACGAGGTCCACTTTCTGGGACATGTCATCTTAGCAGATGGAGTAGTTGTGGACCCAGCCAAGGTGGAGGTTGTGTTAGCAAGGGAGCCACCTTGGAGCATGAAGGAGGTGTGGAGCTTCCTTGGGTTGGAAAGATATTATCGGATATTCATTCATGATTTCTCCCTGGTATCAGCACCGATGATGGCCTTGACCAGGAAGGGGCAGCCCTTTGTGTGGATGGAGAAGTGCCAGCAGGCTTTCGAGCGGTTGAGGTTGAGTTTGACGAGTGCCCTAGTCTTGAAATTTCCATAGGATGGTTTCGAGTACGTAGTTATCTGCGACACATAAGGGACCGGGCTTGGCTATGTCTGGATGTAGCGGCTTGCAGTGATTGCTTAAGGTTCGCTCCAGCTTAGGCCACATGAGAAGAATTATGCAACCCATGACCTCGAGTTAGTAGTAGTAGTATTCACCTTAAATATGTGGTGACACAACCTTATGGGCGATCAATTTAATGTCTACTCTAACCACAAGATCCTCAAGTACATCTTCACATAGAAGTATCTTAATTTGAAGCAGACACATTGTCTAGAGTTCCTACAGGACTATGATTTTGAGATTATCTAGTCTCTAGGAATGGGGATCAAGGTGGCAGATGCCCTTAGCAGAAAGTCGAGCTCACAGCTATTGAGTGAGGCAACATAGTAGTTAGCCGCGTTACTGATATCCTTTTTGGATGGAGAGGATACAACATATCTACAGTTGATGGTTGTCACCCCTCCACTCTTACAGTGAGTTAGGGAGGCACAGCTTGGGGATATCAACTGTGTGGATTTGCGTGCTCAGTTATCAACAGGACATGCTCTTGATGGATATTCACAAGGTGGGATCACGTACTTATATTCAGAGGATGCACTATAGTACCTGTGGAGTTCTAGGATAAGGTCCTGAAAGATTTTCATACATCCCCTTTGGCGGTACATCCTGGAGTGGAAATGATGTAACAGGATCTCTGACGATAGTTCTGGTGGTCAGGCATGAAGAAGGTAGTAGCAGAGTTCGTTTATCAATTCCTCACATGCCAGCAGGTGAAGGCTGAGCACCAGGTTCCAATACGGCTAGCTCACCCCTTGATGTTCCAGAGTTGATGTGGGATGAAATATTGATTGACTTCATGACAGGATTAAGAAAGACATCTAAGGGGCTTGATTCCATCTGGGTGATCGTTGACTGACTCACCATGTCGGCCCAATTCTTTGCTATCAGGGAGCATAGATCCGTAGAGAGCTTGGGACGCCTCTACGTGTAAGAGATAGTTCGGCTTCATGGTGTCCCCTTGACTATAGTCTCGGATCGGGATTACCGCTTCACATCCCGGTTGTGGAAAGGATTACACGAGGCTTTTGGGACTCATCTACTCTTGAGCACAGCGTTTCATCCCTAGACTGATGGTTAGAAGGAGAGGGCCACTCAGGTTCTGGAGGATATGTTGCGAGCTTGTATATTGGACTTTGGTTGTAGCTAGGAGGACCATCTATCAGTGGTGGAGTTTTCATACACCAACAACTACCTCTCCACCATTGGTATGGAACCGTTTGAGGCCTTGTACGGGAGACCCTTCCGGTCACCACTTTGTTGGACCGACCCTGGAGAGTCAGCACTCATGGGTCTAGAGTTAGTATGAGCTACCACAGAGAAGTTGAAGATCATCTACGAGTTGATGAAGATTGCACAGAACTGGTAGATGTCCTTTGCTGACCGACGATGGCGGCCTCTAGATATCGAAGAGGGAGACTACGTCTTTCTTTGGCTCTCACCTCGATGAGGGTTACATAGATTTGGCCGAGGAGGCAAGCTATCTCCGAGGTTCATCGAACCCTTCCAGGTATTGTGCATAGTTGGCGAGGTGGAATACCACCTCGCTCTACCATCACAGTTTCATCGGGTACATGATGTCTTCCACGTGTTGCAGCTGAGGAGGTATTGGCACGATCTATCACACGTCATCGACTGGGGTGAGCTGGACATCGAGGATGGAGTGACCATTGCTAATTACCCGGTGGAGATCAAGGATCAGTAGGAGAGGATCCTTTGTGGGAGATCGATTCCCTTGGTGCGTGTCTGGTGGAAGCACGAGAATTTTCATGGGAGTATGTGAGAGCGGGAGGCCCAAATTCGTTCCTAGTACCCACATCTTCTTGAGTAGCCCTTGTTTTGGCTTTTAAGGGACACAAATACCTAAGGTGGGGAGAATTTAACTTCTTGGATTTTCTGTTTATTATTTTTAAATATTATATGGAATTATTTCATGACCGGGCGCGAAGACGACACATCATTCCGGGGACCAGTGATCCCGGAATGGTGGATTGAACTTTGTTTTATGTTTAGTGAGTCGGCGCTTGTGCGCAGTTGTGGCAGTTTCTAAACGGATGACCATATTAAAAATATGAGCACACCATTGCGCCCGAGATGTCTACTTTTCCTAGTAATGGGCCTAACCACGACCGGTACGGGTTGAAGGGGAACATAAATTTTTGGATGTTTTTAGTAAAGTAAAAATAAAATAAATTGGTAAATGTTAATTATATTTTATGGAAACGTCCGCTGGAGCACAGCGACGGGACATCGGTTTCCTAAATTAGTGACGTTTTATAATGACTCAATATAATGGAAAGTTGGTGTCATTAAAACTTCTTCGTAATTAAATGCCAACATGTTTCCCTTTTTAATGTGTTATGAAATTGTTGATCATTGGCGACGTTTGAGAGGAACCTCTGTAGAATCCGTGGGGTGTTGGAGAAATTTCTCAGCGATAAATGGCGATGGATCGAGGCTATGAATCGCTACAGTAATGACGTTGAAGGATATCTAATTCTATTGCAGCATGGAACCTTCATCAACGATCGATACTTTCTAATGGTAGGGGTTTGATATTTCAATTTCTTTTCCCTGATTTTGAGTTAAGCGACAAACGCAGATCAACCAAGAATAAGTTGATCTGTGGATTCATATGTTCTTGCAGGGAGGGTTTTCTTTGGGATGATTTTAGGGAAATAATCCATGCTTTTATTTATGTTGATCTATGCTCCGTTTAAACCTATTAACGGGAGCGAATCAACACTGTGACGAATGACGGCGGAGGTTCGTTCCTCAATTTTGTTTATTGGATTTCCACCCCCTTTTCTTTTCTCCCATGTTCTTCGCGTTATTCACGGGGCGACGAAAAATGGATTGTTGCACATCCATTCCATGATGCAACGATCCCAAATTGATGGTTCAACACCGCAATGACCTTGAGGAGGTGCAGAGATGATGGCGGATAACGAATCAGACTGGATCGGGAAAGGGCATTCTTCGAGAATTCTTCATGCGGGAAGATCAAAACTTTTTTTCGGGGCCAATCGACGGTCCGAAAAAATTGGGAGCATTTTTTTGGTGTCGGGGTGACCAAAACCTGAAGGTTTCGTGGTGATTAGATAGCTGGATCGATGAATGGATCATAACCGGAGGCGCAACGGTAGAGGTCCTCATTTCATGAAATTTCCAGAATACATGACGTGCACTTCCGAAGAACACATCTTGAATTACTTGCGGTGGTGGCTAGGGTTTTGGTGTCAGAGAGGAATGATAGGGCGTGTGAACCTGGTCACGCGGCGTGTTGGACTTTCCCCGAAGCTCGGATTGTATTTTGGGTAGTACACAGACACAGGATGATCTACACGGCTTCAGACGACACAACATGTACAGCTTGATAGAGGCGACAACGTGAAGCTCGGCATGTATCCCTGGGATACACGGACATGGGTTAAAGTACACGGGTTAATGTACACAGGTTGATAGCCATGTACGGCCACACAACCAATGACATGGGGCAAACCCCAGTCACTCAGACACGGAGTGTACATCGTACTACACACTGTGTACTATGTTTTTCTACACGACCTGTTCTACGACATGAGCCGTTGCACATGGGTAGTACCCAGGGTCAGACCACACGACATGTATCTTTTCTACACGCCATGTACTTTTTGGAAGACAACTTGTTCCTCTTGTTCACTGCATCTTGGACATCTTTCATTTGGGTCAGTGCCCCTTCTTCTCATTCCCTGAAGGTCAGGCATTATTTCCTTCTACAAGAGTATGATCCCTTCAACCAGAATTTCTGTGATAGAGTCAAAATCCATCCGAGATGTCGGGAGTGATATCCTATATCTATTACTGACCCTAGGTAGAGTTAAGAATTGAAGTGACAAAATCTATGCAGCGTTGATCCTCTACCTAGCTGGTGTATCACCAAACTGGTGAATTCGGATGAGTCACGATATCCACCACAACCCTGGAAGTGATCCTCATCTGTGTATCGTGATATTTCCAACTCAAGAGTGTGTCTCCTATAATGAGTGATTCTATCTATCGTAACCTTCCAACTCAGAAGTGTGTCTCCTGTAATGAGTGCAACTACCTCTCGTGACTGTTCCTGAAGAACAACACTTCTCGAACAGACATCATCAGAGCTTTAAGGCTCATGTAGTGTGTTCTCAAGGAACTAGTGGATCTAAGAATCTTAGAACAGAATCCATAATGGGGGTATAGGGTCATGTGACATGTCTCTAAACTACGGTCTAGGTTTTGAGTATATCTGGTTTGTTCTATATGTTCTATAGACATATACTGTGCGTAGCTGACTGTACCTTTACTTTGTGAACTGCTTTGTGGTTTTTCGTGTCCTCTACTGTGTATTTTTATACTCACCATTGCCTAAGAATTTCCCACACACCAATTGACTTGTGAAAAAGATCAACCTTTTGACAGAGTCCAGGGCGGACCAGGACAAGACCGAGCTTTCTGAACTCCCTACAGGCCGAGGTGTTCCTATGGCTATGACCAACAGTCGTAGTACCTTTGGTGCTTACAGGTTGGACTTTTCACTTTTCAGACTTTTGCATTGGTGGGCATGTATTCTAGCCTAGTTTACTTTTTATTACTCTTCCTTTCGTCGTACTCTGTTGGTTTGGTTTAGTTGTATGCATGCATTTTGTTTCTTAGTGTCTTACATTTCAGCATTTGTGGGCTTGGAGATGTGTGTGTGCATACAGGTACTTAGGAAATGCCTCACATGTTAGTGATATGCCTACTCAGTGCTAGTCACCAGCCACTGGCCTATTGGAGGCGGGCATGGGGAGTCACGGTGTGGGACCCACTAGTACAAGTCATGATAATTGTTCACACTTGCATGTAGTGTGATTCCAGTTTCTAGTTGCCGAACCGTGGGGATCGGTAACGTCATTCGGGCTATTTCTAGGCTAGCTCGGTTATCGGGGTACCAGGGTACCTAGGCTGGTTCGTGACAATTATTGTCATGTTAAGTAATTAATACAAGACTATAAAAAAGAAGATAACAAATCAGGTTGTGGTTATAAAAAACCTAGAAAATCTATCACATGAAAATAATTATTATACTTTTTCAAAAAATGATCTCTTTATATAGATAATTGTTATAGGAATAATTTTAAACAATAATAAGAACCTCCACCAGTATGAATCAATATATTGTAACTATTCATCTGGAACATTCATAAAAATTTCCCTACATTTATGTTCTTATTCATCTTATATTTCTTATAAATCATTGAGATATATCGTTTTTACATTATGTATTGTTCTGTGTAGTACGTTTTAAATGATAATATCCATTTGGGATGTTGTGTCCCGTCATCCCTTATTCACTAACATCAAATACTAATCTATTAGTACTCTTAATTCAATGATTATTAATCCAATTTTTCTAATAAAAATTAATAAGAATCTCCATTCAGTATCTTATATTATAATACCACTACATATTATGCTTCAATGAATGATTTCATACTTTATTCTGTTGACACCCTAATTATTTTTAAATCCTGATAGTAGTAACAATCTTAGTAAACATCATTTATGTACTTTCCTCTATTTGTTTAGGAATTAAACCCCCCAAAAATATGGGAGGAGTGTGAACATATAATTAAAATTTCTTTCTCTAAACTAGAAAATTCTACTTAAACATCGTTCATTTTGACAACAATAAATCCAAGAAAAAGATATGAACCTTCTCTAAGACTCAACATCAATGAACTTTTTTCAGATTTACTTAAATACTAGATTAATAAATCATCAGTAATTACTTATATCTAGATGAGAATCATGATCTTCCATTATGATTATTAGATCACTGAATGATGATGTTAGCATCATGAAAATAAATGACATTACAAAAACATAATAAATATCTAATAAATATATATCTGATACAACATCATAACACCTCTTCTATTCGATGAAACACTATATTATGTTACTTCCTTACTATATATGAATATCTCATAAATATATCGAAAATGTATTAATTTATCCAATGAAATTAATAAGGAAAACATTGAACATTACTTATTTTGGGAAACCTCTTATCGATGAACTTCAATTGATTAAAATTTATAATGGTCCTATAAACATTCATTTGTTTGACTTGAAACCATTCCTCTATTGGATGAAAATTAAATTTTTGTTCTTCGGGTGGAATTATTCTGATGAAATCACAAAATTAACTAATTTAGACTTTGTTGTATTACCATATAAAAGTACATCTAATGGAATCTGTCTAATGATATTTTCTTGTGACTACGAATCTCTACACATTCAAACATCAACTGGTCGGTAGAATTTTTAAATTTGTATCAAATAAAACCTTATAATTTCATAACATCATAGCTTCGTGATCTCTATCACTGAATGGGGAAACATTATTACATTATATCATGTACATTTCATATAATCACTTCTCACCAGTAACATTTTTCTTGTAAACATGTGGCTGTTCTACATCATCCTTATAGAAAACTCAGAATGAATCATGAAAATATTCATGATTTTTGATATATTGGGCTCTAAAAGAGTAAACTTGTTTTCGTTATCGAACATATATTCCTAATAGAACATTGAAGGTTATTGATTAAAATTTTAGTGACATACCCTATCTGATCACTTAAATCTATTGAGAATTGTTTATTAGACACACAATTTTGGACTCTTCATATATTCACCATTATATGTAAATCTAACATTTTTATTTGATTTATGTTTTTCAATAAAAAAATATAAATAAAAAGTAATTATTCTCATCCATATTATTCTTATCAAAATGGAAGCTAAAAAACCTTTTTAGTCAACAATCAGTGCCCGTATGTAGTTTCACTATCCATCACATGTGGTAAAAAAATCATATCATGGAACAGTCGTAAGCCAAAACCCGACATCTCACTGTCACATAATCCAACTATAATATGTGCGCATTATTGAAAAAAATATCGACCCACATGGCATGTAGAATAATAATTCACTAGTCTAAATCTATACGTTATTCAACAAATAACATACCTCTAGTGGGAGATTAACAAAGTTCCTTTATGTGACCTACCTTAGAGGATAACCCAGTATGACCTATCGTCGTTTTCTAGAAACATTATATGAGGACCACCACATAATTATTGTAATATTTAACCTGAAATCCCACAAATATCACACATTTATATAATCCATTAAGTTCATGACCCATAACCTAGTCTGTTCTCATTGATATTATTCAATATCTTTAAAACCACTCTAAAATAACAACTCCAAGGCCCTATCTAAACCAAGCCTCAAGTGGTAGGGTCTAATTCCCCACCAATTATTACTTCAGTATCTCGATCCCACATCCAATGACTTTCATGATAAGAACTCACTCCAAGACCCTTGGTAATCCAATGATAAAACATGAAATTATTTCTCACAACCCACACTTGTTACCTATATCATATCTCCTACAAGATATCTCTATGATATGTTATAAATAAGAATCCATCATTATCACACTAAGCCATTATGTAGTGTAAATAACCCACTAACCATATGGAACATGTTTACTACCCACCCACAAAATGGTACTCTAAAGCATACGTGATACATATGGCTATCGTACACATTTTACATAGGCCTAAGCCCCTCATAGAAGGCGAATTTACATACCAAAAACCTATTGTGTGATACATAACTCATCTAGGGCCTCATAAACCATCTCTTTACTATTGTAAACCCAACAATTACCCTCTCCCTCATGGAATTAATACACAACATGGTTTCAAATAACTCAATGAGAAATATATCACTATAAATGATCCTATGTGAAAGAAATCCACCTAATTCCTCCACAAAAGGAACCCTTAGTCCCTTTCCATTTTATATAAATCAGTAACCTATTACAAGAATGCACACTAATTCATTAAACTGTATATGGTTGCGAATTTTGGGGACCTCATAACTCAAATATGTATTCAACCTCTTCAATCCATTATCCACCCATCCTCGAAAAATATTAGTACAAGACACATTAAGCTCTTATAGTGGGCCATGCTTTTCGTAAATTGATATTACATCTTTTTAGATGATAATTTCTTACATTACAGAAAAAAAAAATCACTAAGGACCCTAATTGTTTAGTGACTTTTAATAAATGGATTGAAATATTCATTATTCATGAATGGTATTCAATGTTTATCATAAATATATTCCATTTTAATACCCATACATAAAACATTTCTCTAAAACATGGTGAAATGAAACATAAGAATGATTGATTTCAAATGCTCAGTAAGGGGAAAAAGGGGGATATAAAAACATAACATGAACATATGTTCTTGAGAACATGAGAATTAAATTTTAAATACATACCATTCATATAAAATATCATAATCATGGGTGAGGGAATAAATATTTTTGTTTTTTTGTACATGAATCATAAGGGAATAAATAAACAAGATAAATGGGAGTGTAAAACTGGAAAAATAAATACATGTATTAAATACACATTGGAATTGAATATCTTATATTAGGGATACCAAAAAAGGAAATCATATAATGGTATGAATGGGATAATGACACATGTACCTAAATCGAGTTGGGCTAACCAACAATATTACCTCCTTTTTGAGATTAGGCTAACCACCCATGATTATTTTGATCTCGGGAAAAATTTATAGTAACCCAATGAATTAGAGGGGGATAATTATCCCTCTTTTCAAAGAATGAAAACAATATTTATGTCTCCCACAAGATCATAAATCAATAATAATATCATAAAATATGAAATGAAATGGTATTCATTACATATATAAAATAGAAAATATTTATAATAATTTCATCCTTTAATTATCACACGAAAATAGGGAAAGTGGTGGGTTTCATAAATTTTTTTCATTGTATAAATTGTGGATGGGAAATGGGTTTCTTAAACATCATTCCATAATAAAAATATTCCATTCATAGAAATAATAATATTGGTATCCTCAGTTCATGTCCCAAAATAATCAGAAGTTACAATAATGAATTTCATCATAGATAGAGAATGAATTTAAAATAAAAATCAATAAGAACATTTCATAATGAAGAACAATTGTCTTTGAATATCAATTGTGAAGACCAAAAATACATAAGAAACTTTTAAAATACTTTTATTTGAAAATTACCATGTTGGTGTAAAATAGAATCTTTAAAAATTATTTAAAATATTTAATAACTAGAATATCCATTCTAATTTGAGAAAAAACATCTAAAAGAATATAATGTTTTAATAATTATTTTGTTATAAAATTTCCATTAATAATTTTTAATTAAGTATCGATGAATATAATAGTCATGATTATGGGATGTTTGTATCATATCATACATTTGAAACCAAATATTCCATTAACATTTTTGATACAAGATAACCAGACATTTTTTCAAAAATGAATTGAATATTTCTTTTAATTTTTTTAAATATTCATCCATTTGTAAAAATGTATTTAATCAATAAATTTTTATAAACTGTTAAAAAATTTGACAAGATATTTAGAAAACATGGTTTTAGTTTAAAAGGGTTTTTGACCAAAAGAAGATTTATCATTAAAACATTATTTTTGAACTATTGAGAACATAATGATATAAAAAATGGATGGAATAAATATATTCTTATTACATGAATAGAAAATAAAAAAATCATGAGTTTATATATAGTTTTTTCAATATATTCATTCATCAGAAACATAATCATAAATAAATCTCATAAATGATTATATTTTAACATAAAATCATTTCCACTTTCGTAACAATGAAACATAATTACCATAAAAAATATTATTGTATTAAACTTAAATTTCTATTAGGATAATTAAATTCAAGATATTCTATAACAAAGGGGCTCCACATACACCTTGTAAAATAATATAGGTCAATAAGATAGTCATATATGTCAAAGAATGGAAATTGAGACAAAAATATTTTATTTATTTGGTCTCTTTTGAACTGTAAAAAATATTACAGTGAGATACCGAAATAGATATGTAAATCCCAAAAGTTTCCCATAGAATCATCATAAAATTTATTCATGGGAATTATATATTATAGTTTAAGAAAATAGTTTTTTATATGGAATGGGTCTGAAAAAAGTAAAAGGTGACACAGAAATCCCTTATAATAAGTCTCGATTTCCATCACACTCCTTCAAACATCCAACATAATAAATATAATTTTTTTATAAATATATTATAGAACCATTCCAATATATATAATTCTATATAATATTTAATTATTTCCTTTTATAAACAATTCATTAACAATTCAATGAAAATGTTACATTATGGGTAATAGCCTCTATGTTTTTAATATATATCTGGATTATTTATTTTCGGTAATCATACATTAATCATGGTTTAATAATCTAGAGAATAATTATCACGAAATATTAATAGTTTTTATACATCAATTATAGTTTTAATACCAATCTTGAAAGACAGTTTTGAGAAATGATGTATGTTACCAACTTTGAGATAGTCAGCCTTACAAAAACATGAGTAACATTTAAATTTTTCAACGATCATTGTGAAAAGGAGATAAGTAATATCTTATATTTAAATAATTATAATAATATCATGAATACAATATTATTTCATTAAATATATATATACATATCATCCATTTGATATGGTGATGGAAAGAGAGTTGCAATGCTTCATGAAGGAAATTTTCCATACATACAGAAATGATTTTATCATCTTTTTTTGAGAGAAAAGGTACAAAATAAAATGATATATTATAATAATATAAGGATTAAAATGTCATTAATATAATAATTATTTCATTTTTATCATATATATTCCTTAATTTTATCCTTATCACCTTCCATGTAATGCGTTAGTGAAAACAAAAAAAACATCATTTTGTTAGGTGGTAGTTCATCTTACACATGAGATATGTTATCGTATCCCCTATGTAATGAAAATTAAAAAGGAATATACAATTAAATAACTCTCTATGTATAAATAGGTTATAAATTCCATATATATATATATATATTAACTCCCTGACCCCCGAAGCCCAAAGACGGGTGTATTATTAAATTACATTAGCATTATTACAAGGAAGAAAATCATGAAGGGCCATTTAGTTTATTATTTCTGGAAAGCCATATTACATACATAATACACATAATTCAGTGGGAAAAAAATTAAAAAACATGCTACACGATAAAATGAAATAAAATCTATCCTTGAAATCATATCCAATGTTCTATTCTTCATAACATTGGGAAAGAAACACAATAAGGGTGAGCTCAATCATTATGGGTAAGTTCAACAGAAACAATAATGACTCAATATACATGGAAATTTAAATAACTAAGTAAATCTTCCATAATAATAACTATATAAGTCATAAATAACATGGAACGTGAGAAACTGAAACAAATTCCATAAATCGATAAACTATGAATGTACTACATCCATAGATATGTCGACACAAAATCTGATAGACAAAAAATAAATAATAATAAAATAGAGAAATTGATTTCCAATTAGGCGTAATTTCTCAGGGACATGAAATCATATTACATTCATAAACATTCACAATACAGTTTAAAACATGGATAAAAACCTGTTTAATTTGGAAAACTTATTTGTCTCATGATAAACTATTGATACATCGAGGAGATATACAATGTCCGAGATCCACCCGTAATATTCATTTAAAATAATTACACATATTTAAAAATAAAAATAACTAATATTTCCTATCAAATAACGATATTTAATGAGAAATAAAGATATAAAAATGATTCCCCAAATAGAAAAATAATTGTCAAAGTAACCACTATATGAAAAATGGTATTCATTTTAGGCAATTATAATATAAATTGTATAAGAATATGGACATTTAATTAAATATACAATGAAAAATCATTACTATAAATTTATTTGTTCATGGTATGTTATTAATCAAAAAATGAACTGATATTAAGAACATTTTGGGAGAATAAACTTTAAACATTCCAAAGTTTCGCATACCACTATGAAAGATTTTCATAATAATCACCAGAAACATATGAAATTAAATAAATATTATAATATTTAGAGAATAATATGATTCATTATATAATATATTAAAATTTTCTGTAGGAATGGAACACATAATAATTATGTAGTGAATATGACATTAATCTCACAGATTTAAAAAGTGAGATGAAAATCCCTTACCTTATCCTTATTTTTTTTTTGTCTGGTATTTAGTATCCTATATAGTGTTTTAAAATATTTTACTAAATAATAAAACCCAATTTTTTTATAAAATCATATATTAAATTACTACAATAATTTATTACCCGGTTTTTAACACTCTTCCATTATTTTAACCATTTTGGGTGTTAATTTCCTAGTGCTCTCATGTACATGTTGAGTTGTTATTAATTGTTCTTACTAAATATATAATGGTTTAATCATCTCAATAATGTAAACCATGACTTAATTATAAAATATATTCATTAAATAATTATTTATAATAGTCAATAGTATTGGGATATTAGAAATCATGTGCGTCGCTCATTAAGATGGTCGGCCGTATGCACACATGATTGATACTTCTAGTTATTTTTTAAATTTAAATAATTAAGACTAAATGATTCTTATGTATTTTATAATTTTAATTATAAAATTTATGTTATATATTTTTCTTTGATTTATTATAACCAACCTTTATTTGTTCCATGTATGGCATGAATGAGTCATATCGCTTTGAGGTGGTGGTATTTAACACTTCCTCAAACGAAATTATCATATTTACCCATGATGGAAGAATAAAGGTATTTTATAAATAGACATTAAAAAAATCACAAATACATTATAAATTAACTTTAAAATAGATATAAACATAGTTTCCATTATAATGGACACCATGAGAGGTGGTAGGGAAAGTGGAACAATCATCATTTCGTGATGCAATAGTTAATCAGACACATAAACAATATGTTCGTTACCCATTACATGGAGGTGTGTGCAAGTGTAGCCCAAAATGTTAACATAAAAAATTAGTGTATGTTGAGGATACTTGTGATTCTATGAATTATTAAAATAATAAAAATATATTGTGTGGAAATGGGAAATGAAGCTAGAGATTTTGATAGAAGGTGTTAATTTATAATTGGATAAATTATTTTGGTGTATACGAAAAGATTCTATATATAGCTTTCTAACAAAATGGAGTAATCTAGATCATGGGGAGGGATATTGGTATAAAATTGGGATTGGTATTGGAGAAACCTAGAAGGATTGAGTGGTGTGAGGAATTGGTAGATGTGGTGGCCTTTTATAGTGATGTAAAAGGAGTCACTTAGTATTCTTGAAAAGAAGATAGCTATACAAATATTTTTACCTACAAAAAGACATACCAAAACAAAAAAAAACTAACTAATTGATGATCTATGTCCATGATACAACAAGGAAAACTGGTGTTGTGAATGTTTATAGTCTATTTGTTCCCTTAAACATATGGTTTTAGTCCATATTTAAGCCTAATTACACCTTAATCATTGTAATTAATTTTAATCACTTTCACTAATCATTTTATTCAAAAACAATGTTGATCATATTGAAAGAAAAATATAATCATGATTATAATGGTGCATGTTGGATTTTCTAAATTCGAATCACATATGTATCAAAATTAGGATTAATGCAAATATCACAAATAGAGGGACTAGCTAGTTTTAGTAGAAAAATGTTTACAAGATTTTTACATTTATATATTCAATTTAAAAGATAAATTGATTATAATGAAATAAATTTTATTATTAGTTGTATAATTGATCCAATGTGAGTTTAAAACAAATTTATAATACAATACAATATAATATAAATAATTAATTAAATGAAAAGGCATATTTTAACTGAAACACATTATTTTTCAATATTCATTAAAAATGATGTTTCTCGTAAAAATAATAATAATTCACCATTAGATAAGTTGGATGTTTGGAATAAAAAATGATGTTTATTTTATAAAATTAAATTCATATGTTTGTGAAAATTATGAATCAAAATAGGTTTTCCATTAAATAGTTGTAAAATTACTTTAAAATATAGTATTGTATGCGTAATATTGTGTATGCTCATATACTAGGACTATTATATGAGTGTAAAAGTATTTTTTAGATATATAATATATAAATAAACTCAATAAAAGTGATATAATTTAATTTAGTATGAAAAATTTTACAAAATAATTTTACATTTAAATTGGGTGTTGTGTGTATTGAAAATATATCTAAAGGTAAATATGGTAAAGTATTAAGGTGCTATATTCTTTCCTAATACATACAATTTTTCCAAGAATTTTTTGGAGTGTTATATTTAAAAATTCATGGGTATTTTTCATTCATTGGTGCTTCTGTTTACCAGGTTGCTTCTTCTATTGTTTGATTTCTCGTGAGTACCTTTTCTGGGTGAGGCATATGATTATTTAATAATTAATCTCCAGTGTCAAGAGTCAAGATAGGTTCTTCGTAATAATAATGTTCAGGTAAAAACTCTATATCATTAAATTTGAGAACATGTGTTGTGTTTAGAAATAAATTCATTAGTAGTTATATATGGACCAAATCGTGAACCATTGAGTGATTTGGCAGCAATGTTAATCGATAAGAAACAAATCCAACTTCTTCAAGAATCACACATGGTCAGATGTACCAAGGACTTAGTTTCCCCTTCATATCAAACCGGATAACACTTTTACCTAGAGATACCATCTGGAATACATGTTCTTCGACTTGTAATTTCAAATCCATTTCTGATTATTAGCATAAATATTTAACCTACTTTGAGCCATTTTGATACGTGACTGAATATCCTTCTCCATTGTCTCCATCTCTTTAAAATGATCTAGACCTACGAGTTTCATTTCCTCAACATTTTCCAAACAATTTAGAGTGTGAAACCTCTTTCAATACAATTCTTCATACATGGGAATTTGAATACTTGAATGTAAACTATTTTTATAGGAAAACTCCACCCAAGGTATGTATTTATCCAAAATACCTTGAAAATTGAGTGAAGATGATCTGAACATGTCTCTCATTGTCTTAAATATACTTCCATATTTTCAATTAGTTTGTGGATGGTATGCAGTGCTAAAATGAAGCTCAGTATCAAGGGCCCTATCAAGACTCTTCTAGAATTTTGATGTAATGTTGGGGTCTTGATCAGAGACAATTGACCGAGGTACTCCAAGAAGTCATAAAGCGTAATTAATGTATAGTATTTCAAGGAGATCGAGAGTTAGGTCTTATCAAATTGAAATGAAATGTATAGATTTGTAGATGTGATAAAAAATATCACATATTGAATAACTCTTTCTAATATTATTTTTAAGTCCTGTAACAAACTCCATTGTAATTTCATCCCATTTCCAAACTAGTATATAAAGAGGTTGCAGAACTCGTTTACGATGTTGTCTTAAAATTTTCATTTGATGAAAAAATAGATATCATGAAAAATAATCTGCAATTTCACACTTCATATTATCCCAACAAAAGTGTTCTCTCATTTCCATATACATCTTTTTTCCCAGGGTGTATAGATAAATTTGAGAAATAAGAATCATCCAAAAATACCCTTTTTAGATTAGGTAAAGATGAGGTATATAGACTCATTTCAATTTTAATAACACCATCTTCACAAATAGAATATGCTAAATTTCCATCATTCACGTCTTTAATTTCAATTTTAAAGTCCCCATCTTCTGATTGATAATTCTTTAACATCTCTATTAAAGATGATTTTTTAATCATTTGATAAATGATTGATGGATCCCATTTCATAGAAATTTCCATATCCATATTCACTAGATCCATTAAAATAGGATCCTTCTCAATCCTCATTTGGGCTAGAACTACATTATCTTTCCCCCTCAATTAATAGGCAACCTTACTGGCTTTCCCTGGTTGGTAGTGTATTACTAAATCACAATCCTTGATTTTTTCGAGCCTTCGCCATTGCCTCAAGTTTATCTCTTTCTAATGGAAGATGTATTTCATGATTTTATGATCCATGTATATCTCACATATTTATCAATAGTTTTAATGACTTCATATTTTCAGACAATAGATTACAACTAATAACATTGGATCATGGGTTGGGTAGTTCATTTCTTGAGTCTTCATTTTCATTGATGTATATGCAATAAATTTTTTATTTTTCATTAAGACACAACATAGTCCATTATTCTATGAATCACTAAATTTTAAAAACCCATCAAGACTAGATGGTAGAGTAAAAATTGGAGCATTAAATAATAATCTCTTTAGCTCATCAAAACATCTTTCACCTTAATTCGTCAATACAACCATAGCACCATTATGCATAAGCTTGGTTAAGGGGTTAGATACACAGGAAAAATCGTGAATGAATTATTGATAATAACATACTAAACCAATGAAAATACACACCAGAGTTGTTTTTCAGTGTATTCCATTCTCTAACTACCTTGGTCTTTGCAGGAGGAACAACTGTTGTATCCTTGTGGACAATATGACAAAGAAAATAGACTTCTTGGGCCCAGAAATCGCATTTACTAAATATCTCATATAACTCTACCTTTATAAGAGACATAAGGATGATCCTCAAGTGATCCTCATGAACCTCATTGGTTTTTGAATACAAAAAAATGTCATCAACGCATACTACAACAAAATTGTCATGATATTCCTTGAATACTCTATTCATTAGGTCCATAAATTTAAAGGGTGCATTAGTTAGCCCAAATGGAATTACCATAAACTCATAATATCCACAACTTGTTTAACAGGATATCTTTTGATTTTCTTCCTTCTTAACACAGAATGACCGATACACTTATCAAAGATCAATATTTGAAAAATATTGGGCTCCATGAATTAGATCAAACGAGTCATCAATGCATGGTAGAGGATACATGATCTTCATTGTAATAGAACTGATTTACTTATAACCAATGTATAACCTCATGTATCCATATTTATTTTTAACAAAGATAAAAGGTGATCCCTAAGGTGATACACTAGGGTGAATAAATCCTTTATTACCTAATTCCTATTGTTATTTCTTCAACTCAACCAATTGAAAATTGGCCATTATATTGAGATTCTTTGATATTGGCCTTGCATCTAGGATTAAATCAGTACATAATTCAACCTCACATTCTAGTGGATGTATATGTAAATCCTCAATAAATAGATCAATTTATTCTGGCATTATTGGTACGTATTCAATTTGGAGATTACCACCTTCATCACCAGACATTGTTTTCTCTCCCTCTCCATGGATTTTATTTAGTAAAGCTACCGAGGGCCGCACGAAATAAGAATAAGGTGGGTAATCTCCTTCTCCAAATATGAGGGATTCAATATCATCCTAAAAAATAATAATTTCATTCCTCTTGATATAAATTTTGGAATCATATCTTGAGATCTAGTCCATATCAAAGATAATTTGAAAATTATCCTTAGTTATGATAATACAGTCAACATATAAATTATGTTTATCTGTCCTAATTGGGACTCAATAACACATCATGATTGAAATGATACCTCCCTAAGGAGTTTTAAACAATAAATATCTTATTACATAAAAATGGGAGTGTTTAATATTCTTGGAAAACTAGGTAGATTAAAATGAATCTAATGACCCTGAATCAAACAATGCATTGGATAAATTTGATGATTTGATTACTGTTCATGTGACCATGTCATTCAGTACTTTTACATCCACATAAGTGATCACATAGGCTTAGATATTTCTTTTTGTCCACTTATATGTTAGATTCCCTTGATTCATGGGAAAATAATTTGAAGAATTTCCCATCGCTTTAAAATTATAGTGCTGGATATCATTGATTGGCTTCTTCTCTATGCATTCATGAGCCTGGTGTTCATTATATCTACATTTATAACACACTCCTAGGCTTTTTAAACTTTTCACATGGTGATTCATACAAAAGTTTTGATGATGTGGGAATCTATCAAAAATATTCTTCTTCATAAATTTACCTTTCTCATGATGTTCTAATGACCTATTCTGGTCTTCGTTTTTGATGAATATATTGACTCAAGAAAATTCCAACTCCATATTAATGGAATAGAAATAAATTTCTTCCGTTGATGATAAATTTTGAGAAACTAGTGCCCTTCGATGATTTGGTTTTAGGACTTCAATGAAGTGATTGATCTTGCACTCAGTGGTGCTTATATAATATGAAGAATACCTGTATAGCCTTGCGAATGATTCTTTATAATCTACAACACTCTTTTATTATTCTTTCATTATGCTATGGAACTTTATCTTCATATGAGTTTATTGATCATGAGGGATGTATTTATCGAATAACGTCTCCTTAAATGTCCTCTATTTTATGGGTTCAATTTCTTCTTACAAACTTGTATTCTTGATTAAAGTCCACTACTGATCCGCATCTACTTAAGAACAATAGACAAAAGGGGTAAACATTTCCTTTTCACTACATTCTAACGATATACAGATATTCTCTGAAGATATAATTCATTAATTAGCTATGATTGGATCAGTAGTTCAACTAAAATATAGGGTCTTTTATCGCATAAAATGATCTAATATAGGAAATTCTTTTCGCATAATAGGTTTCTCCATTCTAGAATGGTTATTTTTCATAGCATAATTAAGTATCCAAAATATTTTCTAGATATTCTCTATTCCAACACCAGCTATATTGGTTTCCTTAACAGGGAAATCTCTACATTGTCCATGAGTGTTGACACAATTCTTCCATCTAGGAGTCACTTACTAATAAATGTTTCAAAATGATAGGTAAAGTGAATAAAAAATATCCTAATATTTTCCCCCATGAGTGTCAAGCCTGGTACTCAGTAAGGCACATTGTTGTGTCCCAGGTTTCCCCGAGTCATGCCTAAAATAGCTTATCAGATTTTTTACTACTAGGTACATCTGTGCTGGAACCACGTCCACTTATAGTATCCAAACAACGATTTATTACTTGTAATACCCACATAACACCTATTTTTCCATAAATATCGAATTTTATTGTGTAAATATCTTTAATGTGTATTATATGGTTGTTATATTTAATCTATTTTTTAAAAATATAGTTTCAAATTTTATTTCTAAATGTTTTTGGATACTAACTTCAATGCTCCTGCCCAAGAGGACCGGAGCCAGTGCATTATTAAATTACATTATCATTTTTACAAGGAAGAAATTCCTGAATGATTTTTTAGTTTTGAAGTATTGGAATTATATATAACATACATAATACCTATAATACATTGTGAAAATAGTGGAAAACATGTTACAAAATAAACTGAAATAAAATCCAATCATGAAGGCTTATTAAAATTTATCTTCTTTATAACCTTTGAAAAGAAACATAATAAGGGGGAGCTCAAAAGCTCAGTAAGGGTAAGTAAAATTGAAGTAATAATGAATATAACTATATGGAAGGGTAAAAAAATTGATTATACATTCCATAAACACAACCAGATAGGAATAAAAATTGTGTAATGTATGAAACTAAAACACATGACGTAAATCAATAAACTGAGAATGAACTACATCCACAGATATATCGACCCAAAATTACATGGTAAAATAATAAATGGTACTAAAATATGGAAAATGAATTGTTATGGTAAATATTTTCTCATTTACATTAAAACATTTTACCATCAAGACATTTCATAAGATAATTTAAAACACAGAGTAAACCCCATTTAATTTAGCCAACTTATATATATTTTGATAACCTATCGATGCATCAGGGATCATTATAATGTTCGGGATGCACCATTATTTTCCAGTCTAAATAATTCATCATATAGAATATTCTAAATTACTAATATTCCTTATCAAATAACTATATTGAATGAGAAATATATATTTTATAATAATTCACTAAATAATGAACTATTTGTCGTAGTAACCACCGTATAAAAAATGGTATATGGGTTAGGAAATACAAATATCCATTTTAGGATAATATGGATATTCAATTAAATATATATTGAAAATTTATTAATATAATGTGATAGTTTCAAGGGAAGTAAAAAATCACAAAATTAAGTGATACTAAGAACATTTTAGGATAATAATTCTTAATCATTCTAAAGTTTCACATAGCAATTCGAAACATTTAAGTCATAATCAACAGAAAGGTATGATAGTAAATGAATATTATAATATAATGAGAATAAGAGTTTTCAGTATATAATATATCAAAATGGGATGTAATTATGTCACAAAAAATAAGTAAGTAGTTAATATGACATTAATATCACAGATTTAAAAAGTGAAGTGAAAATACCTTACCTTATCCTTCTATTTTATTGTGTGGTCTTTATCCTCTTGTATAGTTGTTTAAAATATATTAAAGACTAATAAGAAAAACAAAATAATGTTTATAACATCATATATTAACTCATTATAAAAATGTATTACATTTTTGTTAATAATATTTCATTATTTTAACTGTTTTGGGTGTTAATTTCCTAGTCCTCTCAAGTACGATTTCACTTGTTATTTTTTGTTCTTATTAAATATAGAATGCTTTCATAATCTCTATAATTTATAATATGACTTAAATATCATATATATTATTTAAATAAATGTTTATAATAGTCCATAACATTTTGATATGAGAAGTTATGTGCCCTGTTTATGGAGATGGTGGGTCGTACGTACACAAGAATACTATATCCATTTCTTTGTTGAATTAAAAGAAATAAAACTAAATGATACATATGTATTTTATAATTTACAGTATCATATTAATGTCATATTTCTTGTATAGATTTATTAAAACAATATTTTATATGTTCCAAGTATTTCATGACTGAGTCATATCTCTTTGAGGGGGTGGTAGTCCACACTTCGTCAAATGAAATTATCGTATTTACACATGATGGAAGAATAAAGGTATGATATAAATAGAAATTAAAGAATCATAAATAAATAATTAATTAATTATATATTATATATAAATATATTTTCCATTATAATTTCCACCATGATAGGTGGTAGGGAATGTTGAAAAGTCATTATTTTGTGACGCAATAGTTCATCATACAAAGAAACAATTTGTCTGTTACCCATTACATGGAGGTGTGTGTAAGTGTAAGTTCAAATATTAACATAAAAAATATTATATTTTTTATACATTATTTTCTTTGAAATAATATAATAACAATAGTGTAGGGAGTGTACATGGGAATTGAAACTGGAGAGTCTGAGAGAAGGGATTACCTCTAATTCAGGTAATTTCTTTTGGTGTACACCATAAGCATCCTTTTAATGATTTAAGAAAAAAATGGAGGATTCTAGGTAGTGGGTATGGATGTTGGGATAAACTTTGGGTAGGTCTTTTCTTATCATATGAGGCTTGATAGGTGTGAGGAATGGGTAGAGGTAGTGGGAATTTATAGGGAAGCAAAAGGACTCACTTGGTATTCCAGAATGTAAGTTTGGTGTACACATTTTATTATAAAAAAATCATAAAAAACAACCCTATCTCAATAATTGATGTTATAGGGTCGAGATATAGAAAAAATGGGTGTTGGACTGTTTTATATGTCATTTGGGCCCTTAAACATTGGGTTTTATTCAAATCATAAGACTAATTTATCCTTAATTTTTATAATTAATATTAATCAATTTTACTGATTTTTTTTCAAAAATTAAGTTCATATTATTAGACCAAAAATATAATATTGATTAAAATGGTTTTTGTTTTATTTTAAAAATTCAATCATAGAATTTGATAAATAAGGAGCCTTTCTAATCTCTCAAAAATGACTAATTAACTGGTTTTACTATAAAAGTGTTCAAAAGATTATTATTTATTTGTATCCAATTTAAAAATAAAAATTGTTTATAATGAACTAAATTGTATTAATGGATTTATATTTATCCAATGTTTCCTTAAAAATAATTATAATATACATTACCATTAATAAATATTTAAATGAAATGGTAGTTTTTAAATAAAATGCAATATTTTTCATTATTCACTATAAAATGTTGTTTCTCAAAAAATCCCAAAAAATAATCTTAAGATAATTTGGAAATTATAAATAAAAAATACTTTATTGTAGCAAATAAAATCCATATTTGTGTCAAAATTATGATTTTAAACAGTTTCACCATTAAATGGGGGTAAAATTATCTTAAAAATGTAGTATTTTATGTGTTATATTGGATTTGTTCTTATCTTCTTCCTATTAGATGAATGTAAAATTATTATTTTTGGAAATATAATATATAAATAAAATCTCTAAAAGTGATATAATTTAAATGACTATGAAAAATGTGACTAAATAATGTTTTTTTAAATCAGTCGTTTTGTGTTTTTCAATAATATCTAAAGATAAATATGGTAATATATTTGGTTGATAATTACACATTTTATCCATAATAATACCCAACCATGAGAAGTACTAATAGAAAAATTAATGACATTAGTTTTTGAGGCTGTATTCTGTCGTGCAAACATCAATTATTTCTAACCCATTTCTTTAAAGGGGATAAGGTTTTAAGAATTGAACATAAATTAAAAAAATAAAATTTTATTTATGAAAATGAGGTTATTATTTCATCCTGGTATAATAAAAAATTAAGGATTTGAAGGAAGAAATTAAACAAAAAATCTCATTGATGAACATTACCTTTTTGGGGTATCCTTCATATCATTTCACCGAAATCCATCCAAGGATTTATTTATGTTCAAAATAATGATTCTTGTATGGTAGGATGAAATATGGTATGTTATTTGGGTAGGTAATATTGGAAACAAATGTCATTAAACGTGTGAAAAAGATATTAGAAGGGATGAACTTTTATAAGTGAGTTGTAGGGAACAATTTGCATTTTTTGGATGAATGAATTTCACCTACATTATTTTGAAGACATAAGGCTCCAATAATGGACCAATGTAAATAATATAAGTTATAAGGTGGAAATATGGTCTAAAAATGGGTATTGGATAAGTTTTGTGTCATTGTGAGACTTATCTATTTAGTTTAACCATGAATATACTAATATTTACCTTAATTGTAGAAAATATTTTTTCGGTTTCTTCAAATATTTTATTTTAAAATAATAATTGTAACTATTAGATAATATAAATTAATTGCATTAAATAAATTGAATAATTTTTTATAAATTCCAATAAAAAACTGAAAATTTTCAATTTAAATTTAATCATGCAAACATGACGAGAATGTCGGGGTTTAATGGGAGAAATTTCCAAAAAGTTTATAATGATTTTGAAATGAAATTCAACATAAAATTTATTAAAATGACCTAAATATGATAAATTTATGTATTATTTATCTATTTTTACATTAAAACTAATTTAATATATAGTTTTACTTTATAAATAAAGTAAATTTATTTGATATTGTAAAGACCCGCAAATTTCAAGGAAATTTTTTTCTTAATTTTCTTTGGAATTTTACAAGAGCGCAGCTTCAGACGGCACCTGATTCCGAGGCCCGGTGTGGCCGGAATCAATTTCCGAAGTTTGGCTCGGGTACGTTCAGTGAACGGACGAGCGGGTTTTTCTATCTTTTGAACCGGTGCCCGGAATCGAATTCTGAGGGCACCGATGAAATCGCAGCGCCGGTATTTTCTTAGAAACGCCTCTTCCGGAGTTGCGTTTGCTCAGACGTGGTTTTTAAATTTTGCGGCTTTAAGTCAGAAATAAAATAAAGTTTGTGCGACAACTTTATTTTATTTCACTTAAGCTGCTTGGAAGCCACTTGAAGTCACATAAAGGCGGCTTGAGTTGAGTTGAACTGGATAGGATGCTATCCAGAAATATCCTACCCCTTGGTAGGATATTTGTGAGGCAGGGCCCGCACGAGCCCCGCCGTTTCTTTCGCTAAGTAACGCACCCGCGAAAACCCGTCAAAGTAACTGAAAAGTCAACCGACGCGTTTTCTTTAATTCTTAACAGACCATTTAATTGGGCGGTTTATTTCGTGAATTAAATGGGCTGTTTCTTTCGTGAATTAAATGGGTTGTTTCTTTCGAATTGATGGATCGTTTCTTAACCGGTTTCGTGTGTTGGCATGTTTATAAAATAAGACCAACCTAAAAATCCTTGGAAAGGATTTGAGAGAATCTTTGTTCCTTCATCTCCCCGCGAAGAACGCGAAGAACGCGAAGAACGCGAAGAACGCGAAGAACGCCGACGACCGGAATTCGACGACGCACGCCGTGATCTGCGACGTCGACGAGCCCTACCCGCGACGTTCTTCGACGACGCCTCTTCTTCCGCGGCCGATCCTCGTTCGACAACAAAGGTGAGAATCGAATCTTCTAATTCTCTCCTTTTTATAATTCGATATCAAAGGATTTAAATTAATTAAATCCGTTTGATCTTGATCCGGAGATTGGCGACGCGACGCCGGATACCGCGACGACGCGACGATCTCTTTCTTCCGCAACGAGCGATTCCGCGACGACCTCTCGTCCGACGACGACGACAAGGTAAGGGATGTTGGAATATTTTATCTTATTTCCCCGTGTTTATTCTTTTAAAGTGAAGAACATGATCTCCGACAATTTTAATTTATTTAAAATTGTTGTTGATTATTCCTCCCGTGGATTATGACTAACGCGGAGGGTGCGGGTCTAACGAACAAGACCCGACAACCCTCCGCCGATCTCTTTTGTTGTGCGGATATGGCGGACGACGACGAACCGCACGGCAGGGGCGATCTGTTGATCCCGCAGTGAAGGTCGGCCCCCGGGTGGAGCAACGGCGCAGACGGGAGGCAAAACGGGCCACCGGAGCAACTCCGGCGGCCCGCGGAAGGCGGCGGCGGCGGCGGCGGCCGGAGGCGGCGGCGCCCGGCGCGCCGCCGTGGAGAAGTTCCACCGCGGCTGAAGCCGCGGCGGCGGTGGCCGGTTCCGCGGCCGCGCGGAACCGGGAACGGACGCGGCGGCCCGGCCGCGTCCGCGTGACAGGCGGCCCCCGCGGGGCCACGCTTTCCTCCAAACCGCGGGTCAAACCCGCGGCGGCGGCTCCTTCGGCCGCCCGGCCGAAGCCGAGCCGGCCGGTCCGGTCGGCCGGGCCGCGCCCAGGCCGGACCGGACCCGGCCTAGCCGGGTCGGGCCGGGTCGCCCCGGGCCCAGAACCCCCGTTTCGGGCCCTCTTCGGTCTTTCGCCCATATCTTGGGCATGGGACCTCCGATTGACGAACCGTCAGCGGCTACGCGATCCTTGGATCGAGACGGTCGTTTCGGAATATTATACTCAAGGTTTCGGAAGACTTTGGGTTCGGCCGGGTTGGTTCGTACACGAAACCAACCGGGCCCTCGGAGCGGAAACGCTCATAACATGAGCTACGGACGTCCGATCGACGTACCGTCAGCTGTGGTAGATTCCTCTAAGTGAGGCGGAACTTTTGGCATACTCCGCCCGAGGATCGGATACAGGCGGAGTACGGTCGGGTTGGTTTTTCCCTAAAAACCAACCGGGCCCCTGGGACGAAAATGCCAATAACTCTCAGACCGGGCGTCCGATTGACGCGCCGTCTGTCGCGTTAAGATCCTGTTGTCGATACGGAACTTTTGGATACATCAACTTCGGACTACGTGTCAGTTGATGTATCAGCCTCTCGGCTCGTGGAGCGGACCCTCCTAAACGAGCTCGCTTTGTGCGGGAACCCTAGCGCTGGCTGTGACTTCGACGACAGAGCAGAGATCCTCCGTGGACTGCGACGACGGCAGAGCAGAGATCCTCAGTGGCTGCGACGACGGCAGAGCAGAGATCCTTCGTGGACTGCGGCGACGACTGTGCAGAGATCCTCAGTGGACTGCGTCCACTACTGCACTCAGCGATCCCACGTGGATCAGTGCTACAGGTTCTGTGTGAGCCCGATCCTATGTGGGTCCTTACTACCGGTTCTGTGTGAGCCACTGCCTACAGGTTCTGTGTGAGCCCGATCCTGTGTGGGTCTTTTGCGGGGGTTAGTACCTATCGATCCTTCGTGGGTCCGACGACTTAGATGGATCAGTGATCATCTTTGACGTCATCTGAAAAAGTATACCTGGTTGAGCTGAATCTTATGTTACTCTCCTTTGTGGATTGTGTTGAACTATCCTATGTGGACTTACTGTTTACTCTCCTTGTGGATTTGAGTCTTGCTTTCCTTTGTGGATTGAGTTGTTCTTGAGCTCGTGAGCAGAGCTAGAATTGGGGACTTAGGTATATGTATGGGCATATACCTAAGTCGAGTCAGATGTTACTTCGTGATTGCATATTTCTTTTGTGATATATCCTTTGTGGATTTCGGGAGACCTTCGGCGGTCTCGGGGTCCTTACTGAGTAGCTTGTACTCACCCCTGCACGGGCTATGCCCGCACCTTGTTGTGTTGGTTGCAGACGACGGACAGCACTGATCATGGTTGGGGCATGGAGCAGGACGGTACCTGGAGGTGGACCACTGGGCGGGACGTGCTCGGAGCGGACGTGAGACCCGAGGAGCCTGGAGGCTATCTGTACCCACCCTTCAGGTGGGATTGCCAGTGGACGACATGAGGTCGCCGTCTTTTCTTCAGTTGCTGTACTTTACTTTTCCTGTTGTACTTTCAGTTGGGCTTGTATTCCGGCCCCCTTTACTTTTCTGCACTTTACTTTCCGCTTGCTGACTCTGTGGTGGTTGTTACTTATAAAGGCAATGCCTTCCCTGTTTACCGGGATTTTACGCCTTGGTGCTAGTCACCAGCCCCTGGCCTATGGAAGGCGGGCTTGGGGTAGTCACGGCACGGGCCCCGAGGTCGGGTCGTGACAAATTGGTATCAGAGGTGGTCGGTTCTACCGCAGACTCTGATCGTCTTTTCTTTCTATACGAAGCAATAGTGTTTAGTGTATTGAGTGTGGTTATCAGTTCAGGGAGCCCAGTGTTGGTACGGCGGCCGACGTATCCATACACCAGGACCCTGACTCCTGATTTCCGACTTAATGCACGAAAACATTGATTGCGTGTGTGTTTCAAGTTTTCTTTGTGATTACTTATGTCAGCTCACCGGGTATACTGATCTGCTTCATGAAAGTCTCAAGTTTTCCTTGTGATTACTTGTGCCAGCTCACCAGGTATACTGTTCTGACTGTGGTGCTCTTGTTCTTCTTTTCAGGATGGCCCCGCGACGACAGCCAGCTAGGGTTCCGAGTGTAGGGCGCGACGGCAGCCCACCGAGCGACGAGGCCTCGGTGCAGGGCCCTTTGCCAGCGGTGGCACCGGTGGTAGCTTTACCCGCCGAGCCACCGATGCTACCAGTACCAGACGCTGACGATGCACGTCGCCTCAGGGCACTGCATGAGTTTCAGAGCCAGCGACCGCCCGGGTTTCGCGGTGAGGCGGACCCCCAGGCCGCCGAGGACTGGCTAGAGGCGGTGGTACGGATCTTCAGGCTAGTGAGGACACCAGCGGATCTCATGGTGATTCTTGCAGCGAGCCTCCTGCAGGCGGCGGCAGGACGTTGGTGGAGCTTGATGCTCCAGGTTCACGATGAGGCATCCTTGCTCTGGGCGGACTTCGAGAGCCTCTTCCGCTCTGAGTTCGTCCCGGCCACCCTCCGAGCGGTGCGCATCCAGGAGCTTCTCCAGCTGCGCCAGGGCAGCATGACGGTCGCTCAGTACGCGGCGAGGTTCACTGACCTATCTCGCTACTCGACCGACATGGTACGGGACCCCTTCTTCCGGGCCCGGACCTTCGAGCAGGGCTTACGACAGGAGATTCGGGCGTCGCTGATCTCCCTCAGCATTCCGACCCAGGCGGGAGTGCTGGAGCGAGCCCTCCTGATCGAGAGCTTCCTGGCAGAGCCTTCTTCAGCGGCGAGACCTAGCGCAGGGCGGCAGGTAGCTGAGTCTTCGGCAGCAGGTAGCCGACGGATGACTCTCAGGTCCAGGCAGACCAGACCCCCACGCAGACGGCCTCAGGACACCGGCTCAGCGGTGCGGGGCATACAACGGAGTGCCAGCCTTCCGAGAGGCAGGTTGTGCTACTCCTGCGGCGGGCAGGGTCACATGGCTCGTGACTGCCCGACTCGCCGATCAGAGGAGCAGCAGACGGTGGAGGGGCCACCCAGGCAGAGGCAGATGGTCGACCGTGGCGGTCCGCAGGGAGGAGGCGGACGAGGCAGAGGAGCTGGCCGAGCAGCGGGTGGTGGGCGACGCTTCCAGGCTCTACCCCCACCACCACCAGGAGGGCCACCTCGACCATAGGGAGCTGGCGGGCAGGGACAGGCCCAGCTCCAGGCAGTGGAGGCCTACGACCCCGACATGCCAGAGATGATTCGAGGTACGATCTGTGTCTATTCCACCCTTGTTGCAGTACTTATAGACACAGGAGAGAGTCACTCTTTCATAGCCTCTGCCCTTGTTCGGAGCTCGGAGATTCCGACTGAGCCGTTGGCTCGATCCTTACGGCTAGAGACTCCTACGGGAGCAGACTCGACGATTACGCACTGGTGCCGGCAGTGTGAGCTTACTCTAGGAGGCGAGAGCTTCGGCTGGGATCTCCTTGTAGCGGCGGCGAGGCCTTACGACATCATCTTGGGCATGGATTGGCTATCCACGGTTCATGCCCAGATCGACTGTTTTAGGCGCAAGGTGCGATGTGTTCGCACCGACGGGAGCAGGTTTACCTTCACCGGCGAGAAGGGAACCTTTGCAGCACAGGATGGACTTCCGCGGAGGAGAGTGCATCCCATCTCTCATCAGTTGGATAGCCTCATCCTAGGAGCAGTGGACGTGCGGAGTCCAGCTTTTCCTGCAGTGGTGGACCAGTACGTGGACGTCTTTCCCGACGACGTTCCAGGGCTACCTCCTCGTAGAGAGGTAGACTTTTACATCGACTTGTACCCCGGGACAGCCCCGATATCTACTCCAGCATATCGGATGGCCCCTGCTGAGCTTCGAGAGCTGCGGGTACAGTTGGAGGACTTGCAGAGCAAGGGGTTTATCCGACCCAGTGTTTCACCCTGGGCTTCCCCGATTTTGTTCGCCAAGAAGGCAGATGGGAGCTTGCGACTGTGTGTCGACTATCGTCGCCTGAACCAGGTGACAGTGAGGAACAAGTATCTGCTGCCACGGATTGATGACCTCTTCGATCAGCTCAAGGGAGCGCGGTGGTTCTCGAAGATAGACCTCCGGTCAGGCTATCATCAGCTCAGAGTTCGAGACGAGGACGTGCAGAAGACGGCCTTCAGGTGTCGGTATGTCCATTATGAGTTCTTGGTTATGCCGTTCGGCGTAGCCAATGCTCCAGCAGTGTTCATGAGCCTCATGAACAGGATCTTCCAGCCATACCTCGACCGATTTGTTGTGGTCTTCATTGACGACATTTTGGTATACTCGACGACTGAGGAGGAGCATGCCTACCACCTGCGAGTTGTGCTAGACACACTCCGAGAGCACCAGCTTTATGGAAAGCTCTCAAAATGCCAGTTCTGGTTACGTGAGGTCCATTTTTTGGGGCATGTCATTTCTGAGGCGGGAGTTGCAGTGGATCCCGCGAAGATCGAGGCAGTGCTAGCTTGGGAGCCACCCAGGAGCGTGACAGAGGTGCGGAGCTTCTTGGGCCTAGCCGGATACTATCGGAGATTTGTGCCGGAATTCTCCAGAGTTGCGGCACCACTCTCAGCGTTGACGAAGAAGGGGAAACCCTTCGTGTGGTCAGACAGATGTCAGCAGAGCTTCCAGGAGCTGAGACAGATATTGACCAGCGCACCTATCTTGAGGTTTCCTGAGGAGGGAGTTGGGTACGTAGTTTACTGCGACGCATCAGGGACTGGACTCAGGTGCGTCCTGATGCAGGAGCGGGCCGTGATCGCCTACGGATCATGTCAGTTGAGGCCGCATGAGCAGAACTACGCCACTCATGACCTGGAGTTAGCAGCAGTGGTCTTCGCTCTGAAGACTTGGCGGCACTATCTGATGGGCGAGCGCTTCACAGTCTTTTCTGACCACCAGAGTCTCAGGTATGTCTTCTCTCAGAAGGACCTGAACCTGAGACAGCGGAGATGGCTTGAGTTCCTCCAGGACTATGAGTTTGAGATAGTCTATACTCCTGGGAAGGGGAACGTGGTAGCCGATGCCCTCAGCAGGAAGACGGGCATTCAACTACTTGAGGAGGCGACGGAGCAGCTAGCCTCCTTGCAGATATCCTTCGTGGATAGAGACGGAGTAGCCTTTCTTCAGTCTCTCACAGTCTCTCCTCCACTTCTACAGCGGGTCAGAGAGGCTCAGCGTGGGGACACTGACTGTGAGACCCGGCGTGCACTGATATCCTCAGGTCAGGCGCCTGATGGCTTCTCCCTTGGAGCAGAGCACGACATCCTTTTCAGAGGACGTACCTTCATACCAGTCGCTTTACGAGAGGAGGTGCTGAGAGAGTTTCACACTTCTCCCTTGGCGGTGCATCCTGGAGTGGCGAAGATGTACCAGGATCTCAGACGACAGCACTGGTGGCCGGGCATGAAGAAAGCTGTGGCTGAGTTCGTTTCACGATGCCTCACCTGCCAGCAGGTGAAGGCAGAGCATCAGGTACCAGCAGGCTTGGTACAGCCCTTGGAGGTCCCGGAGTGGAAGTGGGATGGCATATCTATGGACTTCGTGACTGGACTTCCACGCACTTCCAGAGGTCACGACTCCATTTGGGTGATTGTCGACCGACTCACCAAGTCGGCACACTTCTTACCCATCAGAGAGCAGGGCTCAGTGGAGAGCTTGGGACGTCTTTACGTCCAGGAGATCGTACGGCTTCACGGTGTGCCATCGTCTATCGTCTCCGATCGAGATGCTCGTTTCACTTCCCGGCTTTGGAAGGGGTTGTAGGAGGCGTTCGGGACGCGGCTCCATCTGAGCACAGCCTTCCACCCTCAGACGGATGGTCAGACGGAGAGGACCATACAGACACTCGAGGACATGCTCCGTGCATGTGTTCTCGACTTTGGTCGCAGTTGGGAGGACCACCTACCCTTGGTGGAGTTCGCGTACAACAACAGCTACCACTCCACCATCGGGATGGCACCATACGAGGCGTTGTACGGCAGACCCTGCAGATCACCGTTGTGCTGGACAGACCCTGGGGAGTCAGCACTCGTGGGACCAGAGATGGTCCGAGCCACGACAGAGAAGGTCTAGATCATCCAGGAGAGGATGAGGACAGCTCAGAGCTGGAAGAAGTCATATGCTGACAGGAGGCGGAGGCCACTCGAGTTCGAGGATGGCGACCACGTCTTTTTGCGTGTCTCACCTCGACGTGGTTTACGGAGATTTGGCCGAGGCGGCAAGTTGTCTCCACACTTCATCGGGCCTTTCCAGGTCCTCAGCAGGATAGGAGAGGTGGCTTATCGCCTGGCTCTACCACCTCAGTTGCACCGGGTGCACGACGTCTTTCACGTGTCTCAGCTGAGGAGATACGTGCACGACCCGACGCACATCATCGACTTTGGGGAGCTGGACGTGGAAGATGGGGCGACTTTTGCGGAGGTCCCAGTGGAGATCGAGGATCGACAGGAGCGGGTCCTACGTGGGCGGTCGATTCCTCTTGTCCGCGTCAGATGGCAGCACGGGAACCTCCAGGAGAGCACTTGGGAGCGGGAGGCTCAGATGCGTGCTCAGTACCCCCATTTGTTCCCCTAGTTTTTGATGTATCTTTACGGGGACGTAAAGCCCTGAGGTGGGAGTAATGTAAAGACCCGCAAATTTCAAGGAAATTTTTTTCTTAATTTTCTTTGGAATTTTACAAGAGCGCAGCTTCAGACGGCACCTGATTCCGAGGCCCGGTGTTCCCGGAATCAATTTCCGATGTTTGGCTCGGGTACGTTCAGTGAACAGACGAGCAGGTTTTTCTATCTTTTGAACAGGTGCCCGGAATCGAATTCTGAGGGCACCGATGAAATCGCAGCGCCGGTATTTGCTTAGAAACACCTCTTCCGGAGTTTCGTTTGCTCAGACGTGGTTTTTAAATTTTGCGGCTTTAAGTCAGAAATAAAATAAAGTTTGTGCGACAACTTTATTTTATTTCACTTAAGCTGCTTGGAAGCCACTTGAAGTCACTTAAAGGCGGCTTGAGTTGAGTTGAACTGGATAGGATGCTATCCAGAAATATCCTACCCCTTGGTAGGATATTTGTGAGGCAGGGCCCGCACGAGCCCCGCCGTTTCTTTCGCTAAGTAACGCACCCGCGAAAACCCGTCAAAGTAACTGAAAAGTCAACCGACGCGTTTTCTTTAATTCTTAACAGACCATTTAATTGGGCGGTTTATTTCGTGAATTAAATGGGCTGTTTCTTTCGTGAATTAAATGGGTCGTTTCTTTCGAATTGATGGATCGTTTCTTAACCGGTTTCGTGTGTTGGCATGTTTATAAAATAAGACCAACCTAAAAATCCTTGGAAAGGATTTGAGAGAATCTTCGTTCCTTCATCTCCCCGCGAAGAACGCGAAGAACGCGAAGAACGCGAAGAACGCCGGCGACCGGAATTCGACGACGCACGCCCTGATCTGCGACGTCGACGAGCCCTACCCGCGACGTTCTTCGGCGACGCCTCTTCTTCCGCGGCCGATCCTCGTTCGACAACAAAGGTGAGAATCGAATCTTCTAATTCTCTCCTTTTTATAATTCGATATCAACGGATTTAAATTAATTAAATCCGTTTGATCTTGATCCGGAGATTGGCGACGCGACGCCGGATACCGCGACGACGCGACGATCTCTTTCTTCCGCGACGAGCGATTCCGCGACGACCTCTCGTCCGACGACGACGACAAGGTAAGGGATGTTGGAATATTTTATCTTATTTCCCCGTGTTTATTCTTTTAAAGTGAAGAACATGATCTCCGACAATTTTAATTTATTTAAAATTGTTGTTGATTATTCCTCCCGTGGATTATGACTAACGCGGAGGGTGCGGGTCTAACGAACAAGACCCGGCAACCCTCCGCCGATCTGTTTTGTTGTGCGGATATGGCGTACGACGACGAACCGCGCAGCAGGGGCGATCTGTTGATCCCGCAGTGAAGGTCAGCCCCCGGGTGGAGCAACGGCGCAGACGGGAGGCAAAACGGGCCACCGTAGCAACTCCGGCGGCCCGCGGAAGGCGGCGGCGGCGCGGGTCGCCGGCGCGCCGCCGTGGAGAAGTTCCGCCGCGGCTGAAGCCGCGGCGGCGGCGGCCGGTTCCGCGGCCGCGCGGAACCGGGAACGGACGCGGCGGCCCGGCCGCGTCCGCGTGACAGGCGGCCCCCGCGGGGCCGCGCTTTCCTCCAAGCCGCGGGTCAAACCCGCGGCGGCGGCTCCTTCGGCCGCTCGGCCGAAGCCGAGCCGGCCGGTCCGGTCGGCTGGGTCGGGCCGACCCGGTTCAGGCCGACCCGGTTCGGCCGACCCAAGGGGGGGTTCGGGCCGGGTCGCCCCGGGCCCAGAACCCCCGTTTCGGGCCCTCTTCGGTCTTTCGCCCATATCTTGGGCCTGGGACCTCCGATTGACGAACCGTCAGCGGCTACGCGATCCTTGGATCGAGACGGTCGTTTCGGAATATTATACTCAAGGTTTCGGAAGACTTTGGGTTCGGCCGGGTTGGTTCGTACACGAAACCAACCGGGCCCTCGGAGCGGAAACGCTCATAACATGAGCTACGGACGTCCGATCGACGTACCGTCAGCTGTGGTAGATTCCTCTAAGTGAGACGGAACTTTTGGCATACTCCGCCCGAGGATCGGATACAGGCGGAGTACGGTCGGGTTGTTTTTTCCCTAAAAACCAACCGGGCCCCTGGGACGAAAATGCCAATAACTCTCAGACCGGGCGTCCGATTGACGCGCCGTCTGTCGCGTTGAGATCCTGTTGTCGATACAGAACTTTTGGATACATCAACTTCGGACTACGTGTCAGTTGATGTATCAGCCTCTCGGCTCGTGGAGAGGACCCTCCTAAACGAGCTCGCTTTGTGCGGGAACCCTAGCGCTGGCTGTGACTTCGACGACAGAGCAGAGATCCTCTGTGGACTGCGACGACGGCAGAGCAAAGATCCTCAGTGGACTGCGACGACGGCAGAGCAGAGATCTTTCGTGGACTGCGGCGACGACTGTGCAGAGATCCTCAGTGGACTGCGTCGACTACTGCACTCAGCGATCCCACGTGGATCAGTGCTACAGGTTCTGTGTGAGCCCGATCCTATGTGGGTCCTTACTACCGGTTCTGTGTGAGCCACTACCTACAGGTTCTGTGTGAGCCCGATCCTGTGTGGGTCTTTTGCGGGGGTTAGTACCTATCGATCCTTCGTGGGTCCGACGACTTAGATGGATCAGTGATCATCTTTGACGTCATCTGAAAAAGTATACCTGGTTGAGCTGAATCTTATGTTACTCTCCTTTGTGGATTGTGTTGAACTATCCTATGTGGATTTACTGTTTACTCTCCTTGTGGATTTGAGTCTTGCTTTCCTTTGTGGATTGAGTTGTTCTTGAGCTCGTGAGCAGAGCTAGAATTGGGGACTTAGGTATATGTATGGGCATATACCTAAGTCGAGTCAGATGTTACTTCGTGATTGCATCTTTCTTTTGTGCTATATCCTTTGTGGATTTCGGGAGACCTTCGGGGGTCTCGGGGTCCTTACTGAGTAGCTTGTACTCACCCCTGCACGGGCTATGCCCGCACCTTGTTGTGTTGGTTGCAGACGACGGACAGCACTGATCACGGTTGGGGCATGGAGCAGGACGGTACCTGGAGGTGGACCACTGGGCGGGACGTGCTCGGAGCGGACGTGAGACCCGAGGAGCCTGGAGGCTATCTGTACCCACCCTTCAGGTGGGATTGCCAGTGGACGACACGAGGTCGCCGTCTTTTCTTCAGTTGCTGTACTTTACTTTTCCTGTTGTACTTTCAGTTGGGCTTGTATTCCGGCCCCCTTTACTTTTCTGCACTTTACTTTCCGCTTGCTGACTCTGTGGTGGTTGTTACTTATAAAGGCAATGCCTTCCCTGTTTACCGGGATTTTACGCCTTGGTGCTAGTCGCCAGCCCCTGGCCTATGGAAGGCGGGCTTGGGGTAGTCACGGCACGGGCCCCGAGGTCGGGTCGTGACAGATATATTCAATTAAAATTCAATATTTTCACTATTCATCAAAAAATGAAACATTTCTAAATAAAATCATGCTATAATAATTTTGACATGATAATTTAAAAAATAAAAAATATATTTTCAATTAAATTTTATATTATTTTTTAAAAAATATTTTTAAAATAATTACACTTAATGTGAAACAATCGTTTCTTCAAAAAATACAATTTAAAGCTCAAAATTTGATTTATTCATATATGTCTTCCAAAAAACGAATATGATAAATTTTTATCAATTTATTGAATATATAATATATGATTTCTTTAAAATAATTCACCTATTGTTGAATGTTTAATTTATTGATGTAAAATGAGTTTGTTTTCATAAGAAATTATTTTCTGAAAAACATTTCATGAACATTTAAATTGATTTTACATTCATTATTTTTATAAATCTCCCTGCAAATAATTCATTTTAAAAAAATTACTAAACAATATATTTTCTTAATTTACATAATCTTATTCATAGCCATTATTCCAATGTTTAGGTGATAACTATTATATTAAATATTATTTTTTAATAATATATCATGTTTAATTTAAACATAGTATTTCATGTAACCCAATACAAGATCATTGTTCTGTGTAAGAAAAGAAAAAATTTGTGTTTCATGTATTGAAAGATAAACATGATATTGTGTCTTACACAATCCTAATATATTTTGTTTTGTAAAGTAAACTAAACAAAGAGTTTATGTGCAACAAAAATTTTTGAGATGATTAAGTTTATTTGAAAAAAATGTATTTCAAAAAATCTTGGGGTGTTACATTCTAGCCCTTTAATATAAATTTTACCCACTAAATTAAATTTATTCATCAATAATTTTACATTTGAAAATTCTTTCATAGAAACCCATGTCATAAAAAGTGTTAATAAAACATCCTCTATAATAGTAGAAAGGTAAATTAAAATGTCATCTAGAATTAAACAATCTAGGATTCTAGATAAGATAACATAATTAGGAATTGTGAACAAGGACATATAAGATAAAATTAACACCCAAATAATGATAGAGAGTGATAGAGAACATTGATCATAAGAATGTGGGTGATCCATAAACGGTTCGCATCCCTAAATCCATAAACAAAAGTGGCATCAAAAAAGGAAATGATATTTTCAAAAATTTAGTGATAACATGAAAAAATTTATTTCTTAATCCTTTCATTATTTTGAATAATTTAAATTAGAAGTTATATTTACTTGATTTTATTTTATTTCATAAAAGCAAACCCACCATTTGGTTTCTCCTTGATCAATTTCCAATGCATATCTTACTCGACTAAATGAAGTTGAACTTTTTATTCTTGGTGTGCTATAATATAAATAGAACCATAAATATAATGATAATTCATTTCATCTACCTTTAGTTATCCCCACAAAAAAATTGATAGAATATGTTATCCAATAATCTTAAATCAACATAAAATGAGATTATAAAATAATCTATAATGTCTTATCTAAATATCAACATAAAACATTATATAAATGGTAAACATTCTGACCCTTAAAATAGATGAAATTAAAAAACCTTATAAAGAAGGTCAATAAATATACATACTGAAATTATGAATAATCCCAAAAAAAATGAATAAGTTCTTCATTATCAAATACTAAACATGTGATTACCTACAATATGTATTTTCGTAACATATAGTAATGACCTAAATTACCATTAAACTATATTGACAAAATACATGATTCTTTATTCCATACAAAATGCATAGATTAGTGGTTATATTATTTATATAAAAAAATGTTTAAAACTCTATGTGTGACAACATAAACTACATTGTCAACAAATAATTAATAACTTCCATTGTAATCAGTACTGTAATTAAAATTTATTTATATCCAACATCTTCTTATCCCAACATTATTATCTCAGCATCCATGAAATATTAAGGTTTATCATTCCATAATCATGTTTTTTCTATAAAATATTTCCTTTAAATTAAAACCAATTTTGAGGTTATTAGAACTATTGAACATATTCTATCATATGCTAAATGAAAATATAATACAAAAAATTCTGATATATTTCATTATTCATAATCCTTGAATTATTTTACATAAATACATAAATTATTTATCTTTTTTCTCAAACCATTAAATAGTCATAATCATATTTTCCATTATCACTTCTTTCCATTAATATGTCATTTTTGGTCATTTCATCATCAACAATATATCAATTACTCATATAACCATACATATTATATTCATTAGATTTCCTTTTAGGACAAGAATTTTCATAATTCCAATGCATTCCACATTTTAAACATTAAACCATTAATAACTACATAGGGAAACCATTATTCCAATAGTATTTCATTTACTAAAATTTTCATTTTCCCTCAGTAATTTCATACCTATTTCCTTTATTCTTTACACATAAAACAACTTATCATTCCTTTGAGACATTATCTTGAGTGTTTCATCCCTCAATATTGATATATAGGAAACTAGATCTTCTTTCATCTATGGTATCCACTACCCAAAGTCCTAGTGAACTCTTTAAATCTATTCATTTTTGGGTTTGAGAGTTGGTTATGGTTCACATTGTTTATCATGCTCATTGATAATTTATTATAATAAATCATAATATCCATTGATCCAGTAATCATCCACTTTTTCTATTAGTCATGAAATTCTTTGTCACATTAAATGCTAAGACCATTCCTTTTGGTTCCATCCATTGACTAAAAACAAAATATCTTCATTTGAGAAACACTAAATGTAGGTGAAAATGACATAATTATGGGGAAATTACTTATAGGATATATAAATAATGATACATTTTTATCCTATGAAACCATAGATTTATCATAGGTTATTAAAAATCATCATTTATTTAAATACTCTATGATGTTTCTTAATGAATCTCTAAATTTCCAAAGTATATATCATTAGAGTGTCAAACCAGGAGTGTAACAAGGCTTGTTTTCATACATGAGGGGATTATCATGTCCTTTTAAATCCACCCACATTGGGTTTATATCACCTAGGTAACATTGTTATAGAGCCAAAGGCACTTCTATATCCATATGAGGATGAAATTTCTCAAAAACTTATCCCTATATCTTTTACCAAAATTCAAGTACATTTTCATAAAATTTCACTTTTCCGTGGAATTATCATCAAATACATTCCTAGAAATATCTCTAGGTATCTTACCAAAGTTATCACTTTTAGTGTCCAAATGTTAATTAATCTTTTCCTCTGATACCAACTATAGCGAGATAGGATTTCTATATATGGATATTTCATCCTTTTAGATTAATATTAACTACATTACATAGAAAAACACCTATGGATCATAATAGTTTTGTACCTATAGAATATTGGAACCCAATATTCTTAATTTATGAAATATATTCAATGTCTCTCAAAAATTACATCCATTCTTCATAACCTAGGGAAATAAAACATTACAAAGGGTGATCTCAGATGATCATTAAGGGTAAATATGGGATATATGTAAGCATAAAATAAACATAAGGGTATGATAACATGAACATAGAAATTTAAATCTACATCCTTTATATCAATGAACATAATCCTGAATGATGAAATAACGACTTATAGTTCATATGACATAAATGATAAGGGAATAAAATAATATAATTATTGAGATCAGAACATTGGAATAAGACATAGATTTCATGTATACACAAAAGAATTGAAAATATTTTGTCAAGGCTACCCACCAAGGGAATATTTACATGCTAGTCTTCGTATAACATATTATATACCTATATCAGGTATGGGATAAAATCCAATGTACTCACCTGTTCAGGCATCGGCTAACCACACACATATCATTTGATCTCACATAACATTTATCATTTCCTAATGAATTTTAGGGGGATATATGTCCCATTTGTGTAACAACATAATTTTTTATGAAAAATATTATTTTTAATTTCATTAATGTATTGTGTTGTATTATACACCAAAAGGAGCATGCACTACATTCATCCTAGACTTGGCTTTCATTACACGCAATCACGACCTTCCACGATAGCGTGTGTTGTACGCAATACCGAGTTTCACTAGACAATGATATTTTATATAAACTAGCCATTATGAATAGTAATACCCAATTTTTGAAATTTTATAAATTATATCTTTGAAAATGTACTTCATTTTTGGATTTGGAATACCCAAATTAGCCAAGGGTGAAATTTTGGTATTTTTCTTAAAACATTCAATTTTTTGATAAATAGTGAAAACACTGAGTTATTGGTTAAAACCGACATTTTATTTAAAAAATATTTTATTTTATTTAAATTTATTTTAGGTCAAAATAGATACATAATACTTATTCATGTTCAATTTAATTCATTGGAGTCATTTTATAATAATTTTAGATATATAAAAATTTTATTGAATTTTGCACCGTCTTTGTAATTGTACATAAAACGTAATTTTAATACTTCTGTGAGTTGAATTTCAAAAATATGAGAGACACGATTAATATCAAGGAGTAAAATGTGGTTCAATAAGATAAATTTTTTTTATGAATAGTAACTTTTTAATTTTATTTACCACGGTTAAAAGTAAATAGGGTTATTAAGGGTAAAAATGATATTACTATTACCCTAAATATGTCCTAGTTCTATTGGATAAGTGTAATTGGACCAAAAAAACATTATAAATAAAATATTACCCTTTAGGTCCACTTGGATTAGATTAGGAGATTCATTATTATTTTATTTAAAGAAGAGTTAAAATAGTTAAAATCAAAGTTTAGTATCTAAAACATTTTTAATATATAGTTATACATAAAATAAAGTTGACTATAAATATTCATTACAAATATAAAACTATTTCCTACATAATGGTATTTTATTTATAATTTTTATACATTAAAAAAGTTAACATATTTATGACACAATGATTATGTAGTAATTACCTTATTAATGAAATATTAACATAATTGATATTATAAATACCCAAATAAATGTAATTTGGGACATTTTTTGAATTACACGAATTTTATAGTTTCATATGACATTTTAGTATTGAGTTAATTAACTTTTTTCTAACTAATCAAGCTATTACGAGTTTCAAAAAAATCAATTACCAAATAGTGTCAAAATTGATATAAAATAGTTTTTAAAACAAATATTATATTACTAATTGTTCTTTTAATCCTAAAAATATATGTTTCTTCCAAATGACATAGATAAGGTTATATATATATTAATAATGAACCACTTTGGGTTTTTTTGGCTTGTTATAGTATGTTTATTAACCATATAGTGTAAGAAAACAAAAAGACACAGTAAAAAGATAAATTATTTAACTTAGAGTTAAATCTAACTGATAAGGATAACATAGTAACCTAAACATGTCTCAAACAAATGGGTTGAGAATATTTCTACCCATAACCTCTTTATCTTCGAAATAAATCAATTTGGTTGTATTATAAACATAATATATCTTTATTATAAAATAATATTTTTAGTTTTTTATTAGGTGCCCCTCTCCTCCCTTATAAAAAGGGCACATATTCCCTCTTCTCTTCACACACTTTTGAGCCTTGAAGCTTGAAAAAACCCTGACATTTCCTCTTCTCAACCTCTTTATTTATATCATATATGTTCTATTCTTCTCAAAATTCCATCTCTAGTGCCCTAAGAAGAAGTTTAAAGGAGGTGCGTCGAGGAAGAGGTAATCTCTTCTACCGACTCTTTCAAGATTCTTTCTTTATTTTTTTATTTTTTATTCTTTAGTTGTTTCATTATAAAGTAAAAACATTACTATTAATTATATACTGGAATGTTATTATAAATATGAAACAACCCAATTTCACCTTCTATACCTCCTATGGAAAATGAAATCACTGTGCGTGCGTACGTACAGAATACTGTCTCCACGCCGTGGTGTAATAAGTTTTTCCAGCACCACCTTATTTGGATGTGTATAATGGTGTAAAGAATAAATATATATTATTATTATAATATCATACTGATTCTAGGATATTATATCATCCACTCCAATTCCATTCAATAAATATGGGAATGATATCATCACTCGTGCGTACGTACGGATTACCGTCTCCACAACGCGATGAGATTCATTTTCAATGTAAATAATTCAAGAATGATTATAAATTATATAAAATATGTAATCATGAAATATATGACCTAATAATTCTACTAGATATATATATATATATGTGTGTGTGTGTGTGTGTGTGTGTGTGTCATATACTTACATCCATTCAGGTCAATAAGGAAAAGAAAACAGTGTTCATGCGTACGTATGACCTAACATCTCCAAGAACGGTGTATTTCATTTAATTTATCTATATATTATATATATATATACTGAATATATATGATATATAAATCATGGTTTACATTCTGGAAGTAATTAAATAATCATATAAGAAATAATAATATCAAGAACAACAAGTCCAAACATGTACGCTAAATGAAACGATTTTACCCAAAACACTGCTTCAATATGGAATTTACCAAATAACGGGTAATATAAAGTCATAAGTGAACCATATATGATATCATAACAAAGAATACGATTCTATAATAAGTCAATGACAATACCTAAATCATTACACATGAGGTTCAGATACGTACGAAGCATATCGGACCTAAGGTAAGGGATAATTTTGCAATATCATTTTTATCCAAGACTACTTATACATACGTATTTACTGGGGTTATATTTTTCATCCATTCCCATAAAATGTTTTCCATAAAGTGTTTAATATTCTTCCATGTATTCTTAATGTCATGTTTACCCCACTTTGACTATTACTTTTTGTTATGGAAGGAATCGTTCTTTTGTTTACCATACAAGGAACTTTTTGACTTTTCTGACTAAAGTACGAGGAGAATGATCTTTTTAACATTTACGGCATGAACGGATTTTTACAGTTTCATAACACATTATTTTCATGAATATTAATATAATATATTTCACAAATATTTTCATCAAAATAAACTTCTTTTAAAATTTCGTGGCATCTTGTGAAAAGAAAATTATTTTTAATAACAAAGGATTTTATCCTCAAGAATTCATTTGAAGTGTTTTATCAAAACCATTTTCCATATAAGATGAAATTATTTCATATGTGTATGTTTCAAGTATAATGTCTCCATGATTTACATTTTTTCACTTATCTTATGATGAAATTATATCCATTTGTTTTATATGGATAATTTTATGATGAGATGATGTTTATCAAACCCATTTTATTCTTTGGGTTATGATGAACAATTTATGTTTATGTTGTGGAACTAGTAAAAATGATTTCATTATGAGATTGGTGGGACCTATATCTCCCTCCAATTCATTGGATACTGATTTATATCTCATGAGATAGACATGGCTGAGATGGAAAGTTAATCTGGTTCAGTAATACAGGACTGGAATGAGGAGTGAACTCGGTTCAGTAATAGACTTTGTCCACTAAAACGATCATGGAATCATTACATTGGATACTATGGAAATCATATCATGTGCTTAATTGTTTTCAAAAATTACAAGTTTTATTCCCATGCTATTTTATCATGATTGATGTTCCATTATGATATATGCCTTACGTACTTCCAAGATTTATGTCTTTGCTAAAGATTTTGATGTTTAGATTTTATGTTCATGTTTTTGAATTAAAATGTTTAAGGATTGTTTTATGTCCGCTATGTTTACCCTTGGTGAGAATTTGAGCTCAACATTTTTATGTTTTCTTTTCCTCGGGATATAAAGAATTTTTTTAGGTAAGAAAACAAAAGGGAAAGATCTTTATGGGAGATGTTGAAGAACTTTCAACATGATTAGAAGATTATGTTCCATGTTTCCAAAGAAACTAAACTATTATGGTCCTTTGGTGTCTGTTTTTGTTATGTTTAAGTATTCTGAAAAAGTAATGTAATGTCCATGTATGTCAAGCTTTGGGTCTCTACATCTGGTATCAGAGGGAGGTTTAGTTAACCTTTGGAAATTATGATGTGATAACTTTAGTGAGATCCCTAGAGATATTTCTATGGTATGTCTAGGGATGTCACTATGGTTAAGTACAAGTATAGGTTATAATCCTAGAAATATGGTAACAAAATTATAATTAAACCTATGATATAAGATATTGAAGGTACTCCCTCTTTATTATGTTGTTTTCCTAGCATGATTTTTTGCCTCTCACACTGTTTTTTTGGGTTTTAGATGATGGATGGAACCCGAAGGAACCATGTTGATCAATGAAATGGACAATGCAATGATAGTCCTCCTGAACAACCAATTGTGATGGGATATGGAATGCAAAATCTTATTTCTATACTTACAGAAGCTATGAGTCATTCTGGATTTCCAAATGACCAGATAAAGGAACAATATTCTATTGAGTCCTTCATGAGGCAACGCCCACCTTCTTTCAATGGGTCTTCTGATCCACATGTTACTGAACAATGGATCAGTACCATTGAAATGATATTTTCCATACATCACTATTCAGAACATGAAGAAGAAATTTTATCTATTTACCATTTAGAAGGTAAAGCAGACCAGTGGTGGACTCTAATTATGAATACAATTCCCCAAAATGAAACTTATTCCGTGGAATGTAACGAGTTCAAGAACTAGTTTTTGAATAATTACATCCCTCATATTCTTAGAACAAAGATGTATATGGATTTACTTGAGCTTAATCAAAAGGATGATGAATCTATTGGTATATACGAAGCGAATTTTACAAGGCTTGCAAGGTATGCATCTGGAATTATCATCCAACCTGAAAGTAATGTTGATAAATTTTTCAGTGGCTTAAAACCAAGACTTCAATGGTCATTATCGATAAGAGACATCGGTAGCTATGAAGAAATTGTGTGTTTTTCTATGAAGGTATAACTGGAAGTTGGTGTAACATATCAATCTCTTGGTTTTGAAAAGAAATGAAAGATGGAGTTCAAGGAAAAACCTCAGAACAATGGTGAATAGAAGGTGAATGTTTCTTTATGCTCAATGTTTGGAAAGACTCATTGTGGAGATTGTCTAAAAGGTACTAAAAAATGTTTCAAGTGTGGAAAATAAGGTTATCAAGGAGCTGAGTGCCGAATTAATGGGAAAAAGGTTTCTAATGACGTGAATAGAGAAAAGACTACAGAGAACGCACCACCAAATCTTCAATTCATCAAGTGCAAAGAAATGTGGCATTATGCTAACCAATTCCCTAATCCAAGGGTTAATGATGATCGATATCAACATCCTCTTAAGGAATATGAAAAAGGGATGTCACATGCGATCATTATTGGCTATGTTGAATATGAAAACGATGTGGTGGAATGATAAAGTGTTTATGTAATGGGATTCCCAAATAAGGTTGTAGTATCGTGGAATATTGGAATATTTATGTATTGGTCTATTGTAGTTTTCAATAATTTTATGGTATCAGTATCCATGAAAAGTAATTCAAATATTTTGAAAAGTAAATGATTTGTTCATAATGAAGGGATAAGGAGAAAATAAATTATTTGATAGTATTCATGAGCTCATGATTGATATATTGACTAAGTGATATCATGGTTTGAGTATATAGAATTTTTGGGATTTTGGTATGTAGAAATATTTAACTTTTGACAGCACTTATGTTTTCACTATGGTTCTATGGAAATTCATGTTTCAAAAGAATACAGGATTAAGGTATTCAAATTTTTTTAATGTGACCAACAAGATATATCTTATGATATATGGGGGATAAATGATGGCATTCATGTGCTTGTTATGTGAAATTTAAAGTAATCATTTTCTTTATACTATGATATTGGAAATATGTATTTTGGATAAGCCTAAATATTGGAATGGATAATGTTGGACATCTGAAAGTATTATTTAAGGATGGACCTTTTTTTCGATATTATTTCTGTAATGTTATAATAGTGATGTTTTAGAAAAATTACAGCCTGCAGGATGGGAGACAACCCGTCGTGTCAGACAAGGCTGTGGGAATCGAACCCACAACCGAAGTGCGATAGGCATTTATCGCCAACCAATGGCCTACAGGAAGTCCCTAGTTAATAGAAAGTAGTTTTATTATATTATGCAGTATGATATATGAAGTATAAGTCCATTTTAGGAACCATATATGTTTAATCTCACTATAGATGGACTTTTGTATATTTGATATGTTTTCCTAACCATTTGTTTGAGACAGATGGAATAACCCATCATTCTATCACATGATCTGCTAACACTTCACGAATGAAAAATTCAGGTTCATTTCTTTAATTGATGAAGTGGAATTGTTCAAGTTATGAACAACAGTTATATTATACTGAAATAAAGTAAGTATTTCTTCTTATTCAAATTCTCCAACTTTAGGGAAATGATATTGAAAACCAAAAATGTTGTCCTAGTGCCATTATATCCAATTAATCAGATGGTACCTTAGATCATCACAAATTTATGACTTTTTGATTATTGGTTTTTTCATAGCCATGTTCTCTACCACTATCCATCAGAACATTATGGTTAGATTTTACTTCTATATCCATATTTTCATCTGTGTTCTCTTATGTGGAAACCCAGTTATTAGTTAATTTAGGTAACCGTTACATATTATACTTTAGTTTTTAAAGATAAGTTTTGGTATTCCTTTTTATGATGTGAGTTTCTATTAAAGATTCTTTCGAGTAGTAAACCATTAATAACCCTGACGAATTTCCAGGGTGAAATTCATTTTAAGGGGGGTAGAATGTAACACCCCAAGATTTTTTGAAAAATATTCTTTTTAATTTCACTGATGAATTGTGTTGTACGCTACACCAAAAAGATCATTCACTACACGCTTCCCTGACTTGGCTTGCATTACTCTCAATCACGACCTTCCACGAAAGCGAGTGTTGTACGCAATACCGAGTTTTACTAAACAATAATGTGTTATATAAACTAGCCATTATATATAGTAATGCCCTATTTTTGAAATTTTATAAATTTTATCTTTCAAAATGGACTTTATTTTTGGATTCATAATATCAAAATTAGCCAAGGGAGAAATTTTGGTATTTTTCTGAAAACATTCAATTTTTTGAGGAATAGTGAAAACACCGAGTTATTGGTTAAAATCTACTTTTTATTTAAATAATAATTTATTTTATTTAAATTTATTTTAGGTAAAATAGATACATAATACTTATGTATGTTCAATTTAATTCATTGGAGACATTTTATAAAAAAAATTAGATATATAAAAATTTTATTTAATTTTTCACCGTCTTTGTAATTGTACATAAAACATAATTTTATCTCTTATGTGAGTTGAATTTCGAAAATCTGAGAGACATGGATAATATCAAGGTGTAAAATGTGGTTCAATAAGATAAAAATGATTTTGGGTGAATAGTAACTTTTTACTTTTCTTTAGAACAGTTAAAAGTAAATAGTGTAATTAAGGGTAAAAATGATATAACTGTTACCCTAAAATATTTCCTAATTATATTGGATAAGTGTAATTCGACCAAAAAAAATAGGAATAAAATATTACCCTTTAGTCTACATGGAATAGATTAGGAAATTTCTTATTATTTTATTTAAAGAAGTGTTAAAATATTTAAAATCAAAGTTTAATAACTAAAATATTTTTAATATAGTGTTATACATAAGATAAATTCGACTATAAATATTAAATAGAAGTTAAAATGATTTCCTACATAATGGTATTTTATTTATAATTTTTAGACATTAAATATGTTAATTTATTTATTACACATTGATGATGCAGTAATTGACTTATTAATGAAATATTAACATAATTGATATTATAAATACCCATATAAATATAATATGATACTTTTTTTGAATTACAATAATTTTATAGGTTAATATAACATGATAGTATTGAGTTAATTTACTTATTGTGAAATAATCCTACTGTTATGATTTTCACAAAAATCAATTAACAAATAGTGTCAAAATTAACATATAATAGTTTTTAAAACAAATATTATATTATTAATTGTTATTTTATACCTAAAAATCTATGTTTCAGCCATATGACTTAGATAAGGTTATATATATTAATAAATAACCACTTGTGGTTCATTTGTCTTGTTAAAGTAAATTTGTTAACCATATTGTGTAAGAAAACAAAAAGACATGGTAAAAAGTTAAATTATTTAACTTAGAGTTAAATCTAAATGATAAGGTTATAATAGTAACATAAACTTGTCTAAAACCTATTGGTTGAAATTATTTAGACACATACCCACTTTATCTTCTAAATATTTCAATTTGGTGCTATTTTAAACCGAATATGACTTTATTATAAAATAATATTTTATGTTTTTTCTAAGGTGCCCCTCTCCTCCATTATAAAAAGTGAACCCCTTTCCTCTTCTCTTCACACCATTTTGACCCTTGATGCTTGGACAAACCCTGCCAATTACTCTTCTCAACCTCTCTAGTTATATCATAGAGTTTCATGTCTTCTCAAAATATCAACTCTAGTTCCCTAATAAGACGTTTAAAGGAGGTGCGTCGAGGAAGAGGTAATCTCTTCTACCGACTCTTTCAAGATTCTTTCTTCTTCTACCTTTTCTTCTTTAGTTGTTTCATTATAAAGTTGTAACATTAGTATTACTTATATAATGATATGTTATTATAAATATGAAACAAACCTATTTCACCTTCTATCCATCCTATGGAAAATGAAATCATTGCGCGTGCGTGCGTACGGAATACCGTCCCCACGCCGTGGTGTAATCAGTTTTTCCACCACCACCTTATTTGGATGGGTATAATGGTGTAAATATTAACTATATATGATTGTTATAATATCATACTGATTCTAAGATATTATATCATCCAATCTAGTACCATTCATTAAATATGGGAATGATATCATCGCTCGTGCGTACGTACGGATTACCGTCTCCACGACGCGATGAGATTCATTGTCCATGTTAAAAATTCAAGAATGACAATAAAGTTTTTATAATATGTAATCATGAAATATATTACCTAATAATGGTACTGGATTTATGTATATATATATATATATATATTTCATCTACTTACTTCCATTCATGTCAATAAGGAAAAGAAAACAACATTCATGCGTACGTACGGCCTGCCGTCTCCATGAATGGTGTATTTCATTTCATTTATCTATCTATTATATATATATATACTGAATATATATAATATATAAATCATTATTTAAATTTTTTATGTAATTAAATCATGATATATGTAATAATAATATCACGAACAACAATTCCAAACACGTACGATAAATGAAACTATTTTACCAAAAATGCTGCTTTAACATGGAATTTACAAAATAACCGATAATATAAAGTCATAAGTGAACCATATATGATATCATAACATTTAATATGATTCTGTAATAATTCAATGAAATTATTTAAATAATTATATAAGTGTTTCATATATGTAAGAATCATATCGGACCTAAGGTAAGGGATAATTTTGCAATCTCATTTTTATCTGAGATTGCTTATACGTAAGTATTTACTGGGGTTATATTTTTCATCCATTCCCATTAAGTGTTTCTCATAAACTGTTTAATATTATTCCATTTATTTTGAAGGTCATGTTTACCCTTCTTTGACTTCTACTTTGTGTTATGGAAGGAATCATTCTTTTGTTTACCATACGAGGAACATTTTGACTTTTCTGACAAAAGTATGAGGAGAATGTTTTTTTAACTTATATGGTATGAACGAATTTTTACAGTTTCATAACACATTATTTTAATGAAGCATAATCTACAATATTTAAAAACTATTTTCAAAAAAATCCACTTCTTTAAAAATTTCATGGCATATTGTGAAAATAAAATGTTTTTGAATATGAAAGGATATTTTCCTCAAGAATTTATTTCAGGTGTTTTATCAAAACCATTTCCCAACTAAGATGACATTATTTATTATGTTTATGTTTCAAGTATATTGTCTCAATGAATTACATGTTTTCACTTCTCTTATGATGAAATGATATCCATTTGTTTTATATGGATTATGTTATGATGGGATGATGTTTATGAAACCCATTTTATTTTTTGGGTTATGATGAATGATTTATGTTTATGTTATGGCACAAGTAAGAATGATTTCATTATGAGATGGGTGGGAAATATATCTCCCAATAATGCATTGGGTAAATATTTATATCTCTTGAAACAGACAAGGCTGGAACAGAAATTTAATCCATTTCAGTAATACAGGACCAGAACGAGGAGTGAACTCAGTTCAGTAATGGACTTTGTCCACTAAGATGGTCTTGGAAAAAATTCCTTGGATACTATGAAAATCATATCTTGTGCATATTGGTTTTTCACAATTACATGTTTTTCCCATGTAATTTTATCATGATTGATGTTCCATTATGATATATGCCTTATGTACTTCCATGATTTATGTCTTTGCTCAAGTTTTTGGTGTTTAGATATTATGTTCAGGTTTTTGCATTCAAATGTTTATGGATTGTTTTATGTCCTCTTTGTTTACCGTTACTGAGAATTTGAGCTCACCCTTTTTATTTTTTCTTTTCCCCAAGATATAAAGAACGTTTTTAGGTAAGAAAAAAAGGGAAATATCTTTATTGGAGATTTTGATGATCGTTCACCATGATTAGAAGATTATGTTCCACATTTGTAAAGGCACTAAACTATTATAGTGCTTTGGTGTCTGTTTTTGTTATGTATTAAGTATTCCACAAAAGTAATGTAATGTCCATGTATATCATGATTTGGGTCTCTATAACCTATCCCATAATTAAAACCATATTTATGTGTGCCACAAGATAATAAAAAATTTATCATATAATATCCCGTGAAATTATATTTAATTCATAATTCATTCATAATTTTTTTAAAATGTGTAAAAGAGGAAGGTTTTATAATAATTTCATCATTTAATCATTGCATGACACATTGAAAAAGTAGATGGTATAATAAGAACATTATTAAAGTATAAAATAAGTAAGATAAATGGGTTTCATAAGCATCATGACATCATGAGAGTAAACTATTCATATTAAAAATAACAATGGAATCCTTGGATCACATCCCCATAAAATAACATGATACATTTAAGGATGTCATTTTAATAGAAAAATGATATAAAAAGAAAGATCATTTCCAATGTTTCTTGAGTAATATGAATTTTAATTAAAGATAAAATTTTAAAACTAAATATTCATAATATAATTTTTAAATATTTTTCTTTGAAAATAACATTGATGAATTATAATGGATGATTTAAAATCATTAGAAGCATTTCTTGAGGAAAAAATCCATTACAATTTGAATAAATCACTTTGAAAAAAATAATACAATATAAAAATCAATTTTTTAAAATTAACTTTGAAAACATAAAAACTCATATTCAAAGAAAAGAAATTTCACGAAGATAATAATTTTACATGAGGATTTACTTGTTAAAACAACGAATCTTTTCTCAATTCCCATGAAATCCAAATGATAATTTATTTTGATATCAACATGATGATTCCTTTTAAATATATTTGAAAAAATTTATGAATGGGTGAGAATATATGAATAAAACCATTAAAAAATGTAAAAAAAAATTCAAAATCATTTATAGAAAACATGGTTTTGGATGAAAAATGGTTTTTGATCCAAAATTTTATTTTCCTTAAAAGGTTTCTTTTTGAAATATTTAGCACATAAGGAGAGGAATTAAGGGAAAATTTATTTTCCTGAAATAAATCTAGGAGTATAAAATTCATGAGGTTTTTAGTTATTTTTCATAATTTCTTATCATTAGAAACATCATCAAGAACAATCCTGATAAATGATGAGATTTTAAGATAAAATCGCTACCACTTTCGTAACATTAACATTTAAACCTGATGAAGGAATATTTTTTAATGAACCAAAAATTATCACGAGGATAAATAAATTGACGATATTATATTAAAATGGGTAATTATATAGGTATATGATGAGAATATGGGTTTATAATGTAATCATATGTCTCAAATAATGGAAATTGTGACAAAAATCTATCACCAATTTGGTGACTTTTTAACCATAAACCCCATGAAAGAGAGATACTAAAATAGATATGTAATTAAATATAATTTTCAGAATAGTAATAATAAAATACATTTATGGGAGTTATATATAAAACACAAAATAAATATTTTTTGAATGTTCCATGTGTCTTAAATAAGTAATAATTGGAACAAAAATCCCTTCTTGCAAGTCTCGACTACCATCGCAATCATTCAATTCTCCAATAAAATATATATAATATTGATATAAATATATTATTGATATATAACTATATATATATCACAAAATATATTATTTATTTATGGCGTTTTATTATCATTTTATTAACAATTCCATGTTAAAGCCACATTTTGAGTAGTAACCACATAGTTTTCTTATATGTATTGATTTATTATTTTCAGTTCTATAACACTGATCATGGGTAAATAACCTATATGATAAAAATAATGACATAATTATCATATTTATATATCATGTATACTTTTAATAATAATCATAAAATATAGTTTAGATATATTGTGTATGTTACGATCATGGAGACTATAGTCTAGACATACATATGAGTAACATTTCCATTTTCCAATGACCATTATCGATAGGATGTAGGTAATATTCTATCATTAGGAAAGATAATAATTTAATTATTACCATATTATTTATTTAAATATATTAGTTCATATAATCCATTTGGTGTAGTTATGTAAAAATAGACACATCGCTTTGGGAAGGTGGTAGTCCACACACACGAGAATGACATTACCATCTTTTAGTTGGTGAAATGGGTGGAAGGAAAATAATATATAATATTTATAGGATTTTATATATGTAATTAATATAATAATTATTACTATTATATCAAATTTATTGTTTAATTTTATACTTATTATCTTCCATGTAAAGAGTCCGTGAAAACGAATAATATCGCATCATGAGGCGGTAGCCCGCCATACACTTGAGTGATGTTATAGTATCCCCTAAAAATTGGAATGTACAAAACATTATATAATATTTAATGATACCATTGGTACAATATTGTTATAAATATCATATATATACTTTTTTCCATCGTCATACCCAACCTTATGAGGTGGAAATGGAAAAAACGAATGACGTCTCTTTGCGAGGTGGTAGTCCACCGTACACTTGAACAATGATTTCATAACCCATTTTATTAATGATTATATAGTTATAGGTCATGAAATTTAAATAAAATAATATATGTGTATTTAATATATTTATGTTATTATATCCTAAATTTATAATAATAATTTTACTTGGTGGCGGAATAAATAAAACAAAAATTATCTTTGGTGAACATTGCATCTTCATTGGGTATCTTACATAGTTTTTTTTACCAAAATCCTCCCTTGTATAGATTAATATATATGAAAAGGATATTATTATTTGACTAGGGATGTTTGGAATTGATTTTGGATAGGTATGTTCTGAAAAAAAAAATTAATGTGTAATGAAGACTGCAGAAGGGGTGGCCTTTTATATGTGAGTTGACTTTCAAACATATAATATTTTTAATTAATGGATTAGACCAAAATTTTATTTCATTTAATAGGTTCTCAATAAAGACTATTTCTGATCCTAGATAGGATATGGCTGAAATATATACATAAAATTGATTTCGTTAATTTTTTTTGTCATTATTTATCCTTATCTTTATGTTTAACTCTCGGAAAACCAATTTTTACCTTAGTAATGGTAAATATTTTTTAGTATTTTCTGAATTCATTTTATCAAAAAATTTATTAAATTTTTAGATAATAACTATTATTATAAATAAAAATATGTAATCTATTTTTAAAATATACATTCTCATATTTTGAAAATTATAATTCAAAATTTAACCCACACACATGATGAGAAAGTGAGTTTTCAAGAGAATAGTTTCCTAATGTTTACAACATTTTTATATATACATTTAGTAGGAAATTAAAAGAAATTTACCAAAACTGGATTAATGGGAGTAAATTGAAATAATTTTACTTTATACCAATTTTAAAATATATTTTATCTTTATAAATAAATTAAACAAAAATTATGTCTTCTATTAAAAATCATTATATTTCACTATTCAAAAAAAATGAATGTATTCAGTAAAAACAATAAATTCGTTGTAAAATCACTTCAAAATTTTTATTTCATAAATATACATTATATTTTTGAATGGGATTTCAATTTTTGTTGAAATTAACTATCAAATAAGTGGAACGAATCCATAAGAGACTTTAGAAGATATGAAGATATTTTTATATGTGTTATTAAGGTGGAAATAGAGGCTATAAATACATTTCAATATCATGGTTTTAAAATAAATAGGAATATGGATTTCAATGTAAAATCTATAAACGATGGATTGAAGAATATGGGATTTAATTTATTCCCAGAGTGTGTAAATAATAATGGATAAAATTATATTAAGGTACTAATAAATGTTTTAGTTGTGGAAGGGAAGGTCATCAGGAAATGGATTGCTTGAGTGATGGGAAGAAGTAAACTAATAATGAAAATGGAGAGAAATGTTTTCAAAATTCCCCAAATACACTTAACTTCTTAAATTTTTTGTATAATGGTTGTTTTTCTAACCTATAACCAAACCTAAGGTTTAATGATGATGATTGATCACTATAACCACTTAAGCCTAAAGACAAGGGGAAACCTCATGTGATCACTACTTCTGTCGAGGGTTTATTAACAATATGGTGAAAGTTACACATACCATCAACTCCATAATGTATAATGTATTCATTGAATCTGGATCTAATTATACTTTCATATCTAAATAAATTTCAAAGGGTATAAATATTCCACCCAAATTACAATAATTATAGTTTGTAGAGAAAACAAATAATAGTTTTATGATAATATCTATTGTTTATAATTATCATATTGTTGATTTTGGTGGGAATGTGCTCCCTAAAAAAATTTCAATCATTTTATGGTTGAATTTTATGTCAGCCTATGCATATATTGGATTTGAATGAATAAATCCAACAACAAATATCATTGATTGGAAGTCGGGATTCATATTCCCAACCAACTAATGATCTTATATAAATGTGATGATAATTATGATCTTATGATGGAGATGCCATCATCTTTATGGGTTTTAATTTACATTTAGAATTTGGGTTTATCTCTGAATGATCGGTAGAAAATAGATATCAATTATATTCCTATTTTATGGGAAATTTTTTTATATCATTCCAAAAGAAATCCTTGTCATCCACCAAATCAAGAATTTTATTTTTCAATATAACTCTTAAGTGATTAGACAATAATTTAAATGAATCCATATATAATGACCCTGATTTAGTTGTTGGAATTAATGAAGAAACTCTAGAAAACCCATTACAATAGACTCATTAATTTATGTGTCTCCTATTAGGGTGAACTTATTCATTCTGTTAAAATGAAATATGGATTAATGAGAAAATATAATAATTATCAGATGTTGAAAAAATCCCAATCATGAACAAGTATCATCTTCCCTGTATTGATGAACTCTTTGACCAACTGTCTAGGGCTCAATACATTCCAAGATTGACCATCAATATAAATAACATTAATTGGTGGTCATGAAGGAAGATATTACCCAAAACATTATCTTTATATGTTATACACACTATTAATATATTGTGATTCATTTTATTCTTACTAATTCCCAGGTATCACCGTGTATTTTGTGAATAGAGTCTTCAGACATTACCTTGTTCAGTTTGTGATTGTCTCTATCGATGATCTTCTCATCTATTCAAATATAATATGATAGCATGAATATCACTTGATAATTTTAAAAAATATACTAGGGAAGGAGAAACTATAGAAAAAAAATATAGTGTGAATTGTGGCTATAAAAGGCCTCATTTTTCGTGCGATAAAATATCTATAGAGGGTATATTAGTAGATTAATCAAATACGGAGAATATTGAATGTTTTCCTAGACAAACCATGGTTAATGAGATTCGTAGTTTTATTGGTATAGTAATATATTATCAATAGTTTTAGTATAATTTCTCATGAATATCTAATCCTCTGACCAAGATAACTCAGGGAGGGTTCCATGTTCATCTGGAAAAATTAATGTGAGGAAAATTGTTAGGATCTAAAGATAATATTATCATCCCACCACATGATTACAATAATTTATAGTGTATAGTGGTCTTTAATCTATATTTACCTATACTTGAAGGTATTGGGATGTGTTCTTATGTATAATTACAGGGTTTTACCATCTACATCATGTTAATTAATGGTTCGTGATAAAAATTACCCAACACATTATTTGGAGTTAGCGAATGTGATTTTTTCATTAAAGACATGTAGGCAATATCATTAAGTACAAATTTTTGACAAATATACTGATCATTAAAGGTTAAAGTATATATTCTCATAGAAAGTGTTGAAAATATTCCATATATGATAGTTAAATACGATTCAATATTATTAATTCTCAATACATTACCAGCAGATAAAAGTGAACAAGGTGGCCAACGCATTGAGTTAAAATGATCATGCCAAATTTTCTACGATTATGACCAAAAAAGGTAAAATGTATTTTTATTTTTAAAGGATGTATATAGAAATCCACAAGGGAGGGTCAAAATATAAAATTACTCAATTAAAGAGATGAAATTGAAGACAAAAGAGGGTAAAAGAAATATGTAGGGACGCAAAAGAAGGTAAGAAATATTCCATTGTTTATTATAGATCATAATATGATGATAAGTTTTAGTAACCGTGAATTTGTACCATTCTTTATTGATTTTATGAAGGAGGATTAATAATAATTTCAGAGTTCTTTATTCTTTAATCTCCATGGAAGTAAAATGATGTATAGGCATTTGAAACGATACTTCTTATAGGATGGAATGAAGTGAGATATCAAAAAAATAGGAACCCTTTCATAATATACATGGATATGAAATCATTTTAATTAATATTAAGCACATTACAATAGTAAATTCTTGAGGACCATAAAAGTTTACTATATCTAGAAACATCAAAGAATAATATTCAATATTTGTGAAATATACACGATTTTTCACATAAATATCTTCCCATTTAGTACTCATACATAAAACCATTCTTTATAACCCAGGAAAAGAAAACATAATAATGGGTGTTCTTAGATACTGAGTAAGGTTAAATAAAGTAGATACATAAACATAAAATTTATTAAAGTGTATAAGAACATGAGAATAAAATTTGACAATTAAACCCTACATATAAAATATCATATACATGAATCAGGTAATAATGATTTCAATTTCATAATACTTGAATACTAATGTTGATAAATAAATATAAATAAGTAATGAAACATAAGATCATGTCATATATGTGTGACACCATCACACATATTGAAAAACATTTCATATTCAAATGTTAACAACCAAGACAATCATAAAAGTAAACCAAAACTCACATGTTTTCCATAGTGGATCAGAACACACCTGTTTCCCATTATGAAATTGGTAACTCCTATTTCCAATTGTGGACCAGAAGACACCTATTTCCCATTATTTATTATAGCACAACTATTTCCCATTTTTATTAGGACACACTTTTTTCCCAAAGTGGATTAGAATTCACTAATTTCCCATTGTGTATTCAGAAACAACTATTTCACATTATGGAACAGGAGACACATGTTTCCCATTATTGATCAGGACACACATATTTCCGATTTTGGAATTGAACACACCTATTACCCATTGTTGACCAGTCCGATCAAAATGTTTCCCATCATTATCTCATGATACATAAATCTTTACCCAATTCATTGGATGGAGATATAGGTCAAACCCATTACATAATGTAATCGTACATTTTTTTTATAAGATCATAAAATTTAATCATATCATATACCATGATACTATATGGGTGTCATAAACATTTAATGGTATCATTATATAGGTAAAATATTCATATTTCATAATAATTTCGTTATGGAATAACCCATTAAAGGAAACATGTTTCCTAAGAATTTTATCATTGTATAACTCATAGAAGTGAAAGAGTTTCGTAAACTACATGAAATATTAAGCATCATCAATTAGGAAAAAATAATGGTTTCCTGAGATAATATCCCTAATAAATATTAAACTATATCAAATTATTTCATCTTAGCTATAGTTGGATTTTTAAATATAACTTGGAGAATTTATTAATGAAAACAAACGATCGTTGAATATCACATTTTAGGGGATCAGACATCTTCAAAATACATTAATTTTGAATAAAAATTTGAGGACATATAAAATAATATTTAAAATCATTAAAAGCATTTTATGACGAAAATAACCTTTCCTATTTTAAAAATACTTGTTATATCATAAAATATTTTGAAAAACATCTTCATTGAAAATAACCTTCAAAACATTTATGGAGATTAGGAAAACCATTTTAATAAATTTTTAAATCATTAAAAAATTAAAGCCACTCTCCTTGAAATTATATTTAAATTTTAAATAAACTTATTTGAAAACATTTTTAGAAATCATTGTTTTTGAATAAAAAAATTTCTCATTGTAGAGATTAATATGGTCAATTTTTTGTAAAGTATCTTTCTTAATTATCATAAGTACCAATGTTTGAAAATATGATACTAATACATGAAGATTTAATTAACAAGATTAAGAGAACTAAAATTATTATAAATCTTGAGATATGTATCCTAATATTTCATCAATAGAAGTAGAATCATAAACAATCCCAATAAATGATGAGAATGGAACAACAAACTCTTACTACCTTAAAAACATTGAATCCTAATCCCCTAGAAATAATAACCTAAAAATAAGAATAAAAAATCATTACGTTAATTATATTCAAAATATAAAATTTCAAATAGAATTATATAAAACATGTAAAATAATATAGGTACATACCAAAACACATGTCTCCGAGAGGGAAAATTGAGAAAAAATTAATTTACCGATTTGGTAACTTTTAAACCATAAAATCACATGAAATAATGATCAAAAAATAGATATGTAGATATTTATAATTTTAAATATAATAATAATAGAGTGAATTCACGAGTAATATATACACTACAAAAAATAATAAAAATGAGATGAGAAAACCTAATATACCAGATGGAAATAAATGTGTGATAAGAAATCTATATCCTTTAGTAAAAAAATTCTTCATACACAATCAAAACTTTTTATCATAATATATGTTTATTATAAATAAACCACTTAACAACATTATTATATATCATTCCATATATAATTTTACTATGACTTTATATTTCCCAATAATTAGAAATTTCATGTCAATGTTATGTTTTAGGTAATAACATTTATGTCTTTCATAAAAGTTTTAACTTGTATTTATTGATATTCTTACTCAAATAATGATTTATATACTTCCATAATGTAAAAAAATAAATTAAATATCATATATATTCCTTATATAAAAATTTATAATAATTTATAATAGATATAAACATGAAATGGAATACACTTTTCATGGAGACGGTAGGTCGTACGTATGCAGGAACGATGTTTCTGTTTTCCTGATGCAATGAATTAATTAATGTAAATGAAAAAAAGTATATATAAATATAATATAATTATATTAGCATTATTACGTCATATATGTCATATAATTTCACTAATACCATCCTTAATTCATTCCATGTAATGTTTGAAAAAATCTCATTTCATTGAGAAGGCGGTTTTCCACAAAAAATAAAAGCATTTATCATATTCCTAAAAATAGAAAACATAATGGTATGTGGTATAAAGTAATTAAATAAGTATTAAATAACACATATTTATAATATATATTAGAAAACTATAAATTCCAAAATTATTAACAGCCATGAAATAATGAAATTAAAGAATGAACCACATTGGTTAGTGAGTTTGTAGTCTACTGTACAAACGAATGATGATTGTCTTTCCCATTTGATGAAGTGTATGTTAATTTCTATCATACACATAGAAAAAAATATCACATTATTTAGGATAGTGAGGATATTATATAATAATTTAATAATAATAATTTTTGTGGTGGATAAGTAAATTAAATAAGGGTGCTTGTTAAAGTATTTACCTCTTCTTTGGGTAACACCTTTCCGTTTTCACTAATGGGATTCCATGGTTGGGTTTATGAATAATGTGATTCAAAATTGATGACGGTTGGGATATTATGATTTCACTTGGGAAGAAATTTCTAGGAGAAAAATTATTTTGAGAGGTTTGATGAGTGGAGGAGTGTAAAAAGCCTTTTATAAGTAGGTAAAAGGACCAATGGGTATTCTTGAAAATATTTGACTACTCACTAAATTTTTGTTTCCAAAAAAGGGTTAAAAATTAACCCTTATATTTTTAGTGGTCTAAATATTGTATGAAAATAAATTTAGAGAATTATGGGGTTCTTTTTCCACATTATATTCATGTGTTCTATCATTAAGTAAGCATGTTTTTACCTTAATCATTGTAATCAATTTTATTTCCATTAAATAATAATTTTTTTGTAAAAATGTATGTAAAAATATTATAAATTATATATTACTTTTATTCCAAATATGTAATCACTTTTTCCAAATTAAAGTCAAATAATTGGAAGAAATTAATTTAAAATTTATCACACAGGTGGAATGGGACAATAGGTTTTTAAATTTGAAAATGTTCAAATGTTTTATAAAATTTTTATATCTAAAATCAATATAAAAATATCTGGATAACCTAAATTGGATTAATATTTTTATAATTTAAATATTTATACCTTAAAACCAACTAAAAGAATAATTTATCTATATTAATAAATTATACAAAAATTTAGTTTCAATTAAAATTATGTATTTTTCACAATTCAAAAAAAATTAAACTTCCCAAAAAATTACAGAAAATAATACCGAAGTTAATTTTCATATTATACATTAAATAATTAATTTTATATTTTCATATAAATATTATTAATTTTTGAAAACTTATAATTATATTTGGTTTTCTAATAATAGGTTCTAAAATTACCCATTTGATAAATACATTTTTTTATTCAACCTATTGAATTTATTCCTTATCTTATGCCTCTCAAATATATTGGATGAGTTTACAAAAAATGTACATCAAATTTAATATATAAATATTATCAATGATATTCTCCAAAATTGTATTTTTAGTTTAATTATATTAAAAAGTGTTAATATATAGAAAAATAATTTTCTTAAAATAGAAGTTTTGTTGTTCTTAAATAGTTCTTAGTTTCATTTCTAAATAATTTATATCCAAATGATTCAGTATTTATCCATGTGTAAACAAAAGATTCATAATTTAGTTAATCATATTAATATCTTCCATTCAAATGGTTAGTTGATAATTATACTAATATAATAATATTAATATTAGTAGTATATATTAGTTCTGTAAAAATTGGTCTTTCAAGAAACACATTTTATAAAAGGGGCTTATTATTGTGTGTAATACATAATACACATTTTTTTGACTATACTGCATGCTAATATAAGTTTTGCGTGTAGTGAAATATTAGCTTGGGGTTTCACATAACTCATACCAAACATAGTACTTTCGTCTAAAAGATATATTAAGTGTTATGTGAAATGAAAAATATCAAAATGAATAAATTATTTCAAAAAATTATATTTCACAAAATCATGGTCAATTATATTCTACCCCTCTTAAAATAAGTTTCAACTTCAAAATTCATCTGGTTTATCCCCATTTTAGTACATAAATTTTCCTTTCAAAAAAACAAACATCGTAAAAATGAATATTAATACTCTTGTTAAAGGGGGAATGTTGGAAACTTAATGGTAACCCAATGTAACTCATAATAGGGTTTCTAAATGGGAGAACAAGGAGGGGATGTTAAAACATGGACATAGAAGAGAAATATAACCATCTAATTTTGATGGAGAGTGATAGATAACATTGTTAGGAAAAATTTAACGATCAAAACACCATAAATAATTTATGATATAATGGGACATTTGATTCATCAGAAATAAATGTACCATGATAAAAAAAATTTATTCCAGGATCACTTTCCAAAATCTTAATATCATTAACAAGAAGATTTGATTACTTTATTTCAGTATAATATCTTCCTTTTGTTGTGCCTTGAAAATTTCCACTTTTTCTCTTATTCCAAAAATAATGGTGGATTTTTTATGCCTGATGCACGAAGGGATCAGAATATACATAATGTATTATAATTCATTTCAAATATCTGTAGTCATAATCTTACAAAATATAGTTAGAAATTTTTTCAAACATGTATAAATCATAATATGGTGAAATAATACATTAATCTCAAAAACCTCATGCAAAGTTTAACATAAAATTTATATATGTGGTTAACCTTATAACCCTCACAAAAGATGAAATTCCAAAATATAAAAAATATTATCACTAAATTTCTTAAAAACCTTTTAGAATTTATCCCCATAATATAATAATGTATCTCTTGTTTTTCACATACCAAACATGTGATTACCTTCATCATGTATTCTTTTAGAAGATGTTAATAACCGGAATTACTATAAATACATATTCAAAACATTCATTACTTCTTATTATATTGATTGTTGGATACGACCCTTAAATTAAATAATTGCATAAAAATCATTCAATATAGCATAGAATAATATTTCATCAAATACATTATTAGTTATGAGGTCATCAGTATTATCTGGTTTACATTTTCCATATTAATCAGCACCCTTCTGAACAAATTATCTAAATATCAAAAATTATTTATTGGTAAAATTACCATAATAAAAATACCATCTTTGCATTAAATCACTTTTATTGCTCATGATTCATAAAACATAATTCTTGACTCTAAATGCTTATATAAATCAATCGTTAGTCATTATTCCAAAACCATTATGTTGGATTCATCATATTATTCCTTAATACCAATTTTCTATAATTTTGAAATATATAACATATATTATGATTACAAAACATCAATATAATCATGATTTATACATTTAATATAAAAAATACTATTAGAACATCCCATATCATTCACATGTCATTTGCAGTCTCATTATCTTCAACAATATACCCAAAACTCATACCACATTCTAGATTCCCTTCATGATGTTTAATATTAGTACATTTATTTGTATAATTCACATACATTTCATATCGCAAAAATTTTATGTCAACCCCGATACTTCTAGTTCCAATTATTGACAAAGATATTAAAGCATTGTTTGAGAAACAATTACTATATCAACAAACCAAATAATCATGAAAAATTTCTTTTATGATTCCTAATAATGAATCATAATATTCAATCTATAATAACTTATGATTATCATTAAAGGAATACCTATACATATCCTTCGAAATATATCATTGTATATCACTAAATATTTCTAATCATAGTTTCTAAAGGATCACTAAATCATTCCTTTGATTAAAAATATAGTGACCCAAGCATAGCATTGTTAGATATTACATAATTTTGGATGAATATTCAATACATTATAAATGTACATGCCTAATAACAATAATTGTTTGCTGTCTTTTGAAACTTTGAAACATAATATATTATCTTGAGGAATGAACTACATTGTTCCCCAAAAATATTTTCCCATTTTGTACTCCTACATAAAACCATTCATCATAACATGGAGAATGGAAATGTAACATATAGTGATCTCAGATACTCATAATGGGTAAATAAAGGATTTATTAAACAATAACATGATAATAAGGGTATTAGAATATGATAATAATATTGTAAGATGATTCCCTACATATCAGTGATCATATACATGGGTCATGGTAGAAATATTTTAATTTAATAATACATGACTCATAATGATGATAAATAATCATATTCTAATCATGAACTAGAATATATTGTCATATTAGTGTTGAAATATAATAAATTTATAAAAAATGGTTCATGGTTAACTTCCATGACAACCATCATAGTGGATTAGGACACACTGATTTCCCATTATGGATCCAGACACACCTATTTCCAATTGTAGATTTGGGAACACCTATTTCACATTGTGGACTAGGACACCCCTGTATCCCATTTTGGACCAAGAAACATGTGATTCCTATTTTGGATCAGAAAACACATGATTTCAAATGTGTATAAATCACATTATCTTGTTTAGAATCATTATTTTATCATATTTAAATTTTTACCCAATGTGTTTGAGGGAGATATAGGTTGCACACATCACATTGTCTAATCATACATAATTGTTCCACAAGATAATAAAAATTCATCATATCATAACCAAAAATATTAAATGGGTATCCTAAAATTTTCATAATATCATAACCTATGGAAAAGATACAAGTTTCATAATCATTTCATTATATAAATCCCATTAAAGGATGTGTGTTTCTTAAGTGTTTTATCATGGTATAACCAATTAAATAAAAAAAACGTTTCATAAACAACATTACATCTCAAACATAAAATATTAAAACAAAAAAATGACAATTATTTCCTTAGATAATATCTATAATAAATCATAAACTATATCAATGTATGTCATCTTAGTTGGAAAAGGATTTTGAATGATAACATGAAGAATTTATTTATGAAAATTACATTTCATTCAAAATCATATTTTAAGGTATAAAGAATCTTCATATTTATTTTTTTTATAAATAAATATAAACCATGTTAAATAATTTTTTAAATCATAAAATACAATTCATTAGTAAAATATCCTCTCCATAATGAAAAACACTTTTTAAATCATAAAATATATTGAAAATATTATTTTTTGATAATTTTATTGAGAACTTAAAAATAAGATTTTAATATTAATTTTCAACACTTTTTAAAAGATAATATTATTTTAAATTATTTTCCTTGAAAATGAGACTAAAATTTTACATAAAATCATTTCTTAAAACATTTTTAAGAAACATGGTTTTTGAGTAAAACAAATTTCATACTGAAGAGAGAAATAATTTCATAAATTCATAAAAACACTTTCTTAATTATCTTAAGAAATAAAGAGTGGATAAATGGTTAAAGTAAATTAATATATCACAAAATATAAAAGGATAATAAATATAATTAGAATTATACATATATGGGACATATTATTTCAAAAATGGAATCATAATCATAAACAATCGTGAAAAATGATGAAATTGTAGAAATAAACTCTGACTACCATGGAAACATTAAATCCTAATTCCCATTAAATAATTAAACTTCATGAAGCCTAAAATATAATTAATTGAATTATATTCCTAATATAAAATTATAAATGGAATTATATACACCTCATAAAATAATATAGGTGTCTAACAAAACATGTGTCTCAAAGAAGAATAATTGAGACAAAATTACCTTAATGATTTAGTTATTTTTGAACGTTAAAACTCCATCAAATAAAGATAATAAAATGTGTATTTAAATAAACATAAATTTATGGATAATAATCATCAAATAAAAGCATGTTAATTATATACACCACAAAAAAAATAATTGGCTAACATATCATATATCTCAAGGAAATGAATGTGAAATGAGGAAACTCTTACCTTTAGTGTAGAATTTATTCATACAAATTAAAACACCCTATATAATATAAATAAGATTATTATAAATCAAAAATGAAACAATATTTTAATATATCATACCATATATGATTTTATGATGACATTTTCTACTACCCATTTATTAATAATTCCATGTTCGAGTTATCTTTTGGGAAACAAATGCTATATATTCCATATATGTTTTGACTTATTAATATTGATATTTTTATATAAATAATGATTTAAATATTTAAATAATTTAAAACATAAATCATAAATTTTCATTATATATATTATTAATAATTTATAATATATATAAATAAGTAATGGAATACACAGTTCATGGAGATAGTAGGTCGTACGTATGCATGAATATTATTTCTATTTTTATTGTCGTATTTAATAATTGAATTTAAATTACACACACATATATATTATCATTAAAGTATATTTATGATGTCATTAATATAATATAATTTCACTACATATATCCTTAATAAATTCCATGTAATGTGTGAAAATATCACATCTCTTTGATGAGGCAGTAGTCCACAAGCCAATCAATAAAGTTATGGAATTTCCAAAATAAATTGAAAGCCTAATGTTCTGTGTTATATAATAATTGTAGATGTATAAAAAATCATCATTATAAATTATAAAAAATAAAAGAATAAATTATATCATTATTCCAAACCATGAAATGTGGAAATGAAAAAATGAATGATGTTGGTTCGGGAGGCGGTAGCCTACTGTACACAAGAATGATTATTCAGTACCCCATTTGATGGATGTGTGTGTTAATGTTGGTTGCAACCATATAATAATGACATATAATTATATTGGGGATAAATGTGTTTGTTATATAAAATTAAATAAATATAATTTCAAGGGTGGAGAATAAAATAAAATAAATGTGTTATTTGATGGATGTTACATCTTTTTTGGGTAACTCTATTCGGTTTCCACCAAAGGGTTCACTCGAATGAATTTATTCTAAAATATAAGCCTCTTGGGTATGTTTATGGGTGTATATAGTTAATATTTTCATGTGTTTAATTATCCATTAGTTCTTGATATTTTTACAAAGAGGAGGTGTAGAGGAGGCCTTTTATATGTGTGGAGAAGGACACATTGGGTATTCATTAAAATATTTGAGTACTCCCCATGATTGACATGTATAACAATGGTTATAAATGGAAACATATAGATATTTATTGGTGGAAAGTTTGAAATACTTATAGAAAATAATTTGTAGAGAAGTGTAGGGTCATTTTTACACCTTATATTCAATGTTTAATCATTAAGTTAGCTTTTTTTACCTTAATCACTATAATTGATTTTAAATAAATTCCCTAATATATTTGGGAAGAATATGATAACATTAATATACATTATAATTCATTTTTATTGAAAATATTGAATCCAATTTTGCAAAATTTTAGTTACATTAGTTTCAGAAATTAATTTAAAAATAATCTCAAAGATGAGAAGAGGCAATGAGGTTTTAATGTGAAAAAATGTTATAAAAATTTCAATGATTTTATCTTAATTAAACATAAAATTAAATCAATGACCTAAATTTTATTAAAAAATGTAATTTTTAATGAATTATACTTAAATACTAACCCATTAAATAATTTAACTGTAAAAATAAATAATATGAAAATGAATTTTTAAATTTAAATTCATATTTTTTCACTATTAATCCAAACATGATCCTTTATAGAAAGATTAAAAAAACACCCAAAGTAATTTTCATTATTACTCACTCAAAAATAATGTTTAACTTGCAATATAAATTTTCAAAAAGTGGTCAAGACTATATTTATAATGTATTCACCATTAAAATGTGGTAAAATGAACCTTTTGAAAAAATACATCTTTTTATTCCTAAAATTAGATTTATTGTATTAATATGGAAATAAAGTCTATTATATGAGAATATAAAAATTATATAACAAGTATTATATAAATTTTATTAAAATAATTCATCAAAATTGCCCTTATTAATTTATTGATTTGAAATGGTGTCATTACAACAATTAATAGTTTTAGTAGTAAACAAATTTCATTATTCTTAAGTACTTCTTACTTTCATTTATAAATAATTGATAACAAAAGGATAAATTTTATATACATGTGTAAACCATAGATTCATAACTTAGTCAATCTCATTCATATATTCCATTATAATTTCTATGTTATAAATATAATAATATTTTAATATTAATATTTATAGAATGTTTTAGTCCTATAAAACTCAATCATTCATGTTACATATGTTATTGAAGGGACACATTATTGCCTGTAATTCAAACCAAAAATAGATTTTAGTGTACCTAGAGAAAATCTAAGTGATTTGGTAAGAGAAATATTAACTTCATGTTGGATATAAATCTAATCAAACATTGTGCTTTCTTATAAAATCTCTATTCAGTGTTCTGTGAAATGATAAATATCAAAAATATTAACGTAATTCGAAAAAAATAATTCAAAAAGTCTTGTTTTGTTATGTTTTTTATTGTGGTTCCTGTTATTCCAACATGTGAAGGTTAAAAAAATTATAATGGGTTGTTTCATCTATTATTCATACTAGAATAGAAATGGTAAAACATCACCATTCATTTTTTTCATTGGAATCCCCACAAAATCAATACGGAAAAATATTATATAAGTAGAATCCTATATCCATACTAATATATAACTCTTCATCACTATCACAGAATAATTCTCTCTCGATCATCTTTCTAGAATATATATTAAGGAAGTGGAAATGTTTTATGGTGTACCATATTCCACTAAATCTGATTAGGATGTGAGGTTTACCAAAAAGTTATGGAAAATTCATCAACAATATATTTATATAGAGATGAGTTTCTGCACTATGAATCATTATGAGATGTATTTTAAGTCTAAATGAATAATTAAACCCCAATATGATATTTTATGATATTGATCAATGAACATAAAAGGTCGTTGGGACAAAAAAAAATCCTCTAGTTTAGTTTTCTTACAACATTACCGATCACCCTAGTATTTAAATGGATTCTCATAAATACATATATGAGACAAAATGTTGAGCGCTAATGTGATATTATAAGGTTCGAAGAAGAATGTTATTGGGACTTTAGATAGCTAAATCAATTGAGAAGAATTTTAAACCCATTCAGTAGCAGATCAATGCACCTCACAGCTGGTATAAAATATATACTGACAATTGATGGTGTGACTTATTTTTTGAGGATGGTTATAATGTGTTTTTATTAATTTCTCCTTGGAATAAGATTATGATATTTGGGAATAAAGGGAAACCAAGCCATAGGTTTATCGGTCCCTTCGAAATTCATGATTGTATCGGGATGGTAGACTATAGGTTATCACTTTCACCAATTATCTCTCAAGTTCATGATGTGATCCACGTATCCTTATGGAGAAACTACATACCTAAACCTTCACATATACTGACCTTAGAGGTCCTACCTCTAGAGAACGATCAATATTATGTGGAATAACTGATTGAGATTCTTGATCATATAGAGAAAGTTCTATAAAACAAGGAAACTCACCCGGTCCTAATTAGGGGTGAAACAATAAGTTTTAGGAATTTATTTGGTAAAATGACGATATGATGGGGTAGAATTATCCTCATTTTATATATGAAATTGAAATATTTTGAGGGTGAAATTCCTTTTAAGGGTGGTATAATATAACAACCAGGGTTTTTTAGGAAATGTTTTTTTTTGAAAAAAATAAAATTATTTGATCAAATTCATTACATGATACACCATGTTAGGCTTATATTTTGAAAAATTCAAAGTTTGGAATGAATTTCACGCAACATTGGCTTATCATGTGTTGCACACAACATTGACCATTAACAAAGCCATGAAATCTTATTAATATAGTTATTTAACCATGACCATCATTAAATGTCTGTTAAACATATTGATATTAATTTTAATAACAATTTTTAAAATATTATGTATAATGGATCTATGTAATGAAAAAATATTGACAATAAAATTTAATTTTTTTGTTAAGGACATTAGCTGTTTTGAAAATATTATTTTCTCTAAGAAAATACTTTTATTTTACTTTTGTGAAAAAAATAAAATTATTTTTTGGATATTTTAGAATATTAATTGGATAAAATAAAATTTATTGTTAAATTCATAAATTCAAAATTATCTTATAGTTAAACTTTGGTATTTTTCTAAAATGTTTCATTTTTCTGAATAGTGAAAATGTAGTAATTTAATTGAAAATGGACTTTTGCCGAAATTATCTACAAATTTAAATCATATATTAAATTAGTTTCAAATTATACACACCTCAATTATAAATTTATTTATCCAATCTAAGTCATTGGAATCAATATAAATTTTAAATTGGCTAAAAAATATGTAAACATTTAAACAATTTCACTTTAAAAACATAGTTTCTTGTTTCGTCTATATGATAATTTTAAATTAAATTTTGAAAATTTTGTTGTTTGAATTTGGAAAATTTGATTTCATATTTGGAATAATTTAAATTTATAATATTTATTATGTTTAAATTAAATTTTTACAAAAATTATAATTTAAAATAGATAAAATTAATTAATGGAATTTTTGTTAATAAATGTGTTTCCGCAATACATGTGTTTGTGTTAAAATTATTTTATACCCAAATATGATTTTTATTTAATTAATTGAACATCATATTTATAATAAGTGGGTATAAATTATATAATAAATCTATTTTTATTTACATTCTTGAATGTTATACATAAATAAAAGGATACAAGTAACCTTTGTAAAAACTTAAATGATAAAAGTGAGTAAACATAAAGATTAATGAATAACATGATAATAACATCAGTTTATTTTTTATGGTGCAAGATTTTCTAAATAAAAACAACCATAACCACAATTACAATTCAGTTTTTTAGGAACATGAGCTAAGGGAGACATAAAAATTATTAATATTTCTAGGTATTGAAAACAATTTCACTCCACCTAAATTATAAAAGGGGAACCACTCTACCCATTCTTCAAAAATCATAATACATCTAGCTCAACCAAAACATTCCAAAATCAATTCAAAACTTCCCTAACCCCATCATAGAGTCTTTTGTTTTGATAAATCCATCCAATGATGTATTTTACTAAAAAACTATAGGGGATACAAAATAATAGGTAACATTAAAAAACAAATTTTTTGATTTATTTCATCTATGACCATATCTAATTCATTTTATATCATGGTTATATAAAAGTTTCGGTTTCTAGAATAAACTAAGATTTTTGTCGAATATGCTCATTACCTAAAACCATATCCACTTCCATCAATTGTGTTATGAAACAATTTTTCATGTGTATAGTTAACAATAGACTCATAACCCAATGTCATTCATTTTTCAATTACCACCAATCAAATGTGGTAATAATGAAGGAATTATTTTTTATATAAGATTTATTTTTATTTTTATGTTTTTTTAGTTGATATGTCACATATAACTTCATTATTTTAATTTTTTTTGGAATATGATAACTTCGTATGTTTGTATATCAGATTACCATCTCGTGAAGCGATGAGATATGTTAATGCTAAGAATAGAAATTATTAAGGACGTTTTTAATTAAAATATTATATATATATGACATAAAAATGATTCTATAATGATAATATATCACATTAATTTCTTTTTAAAAATCCTACAAGAAAATAAAAACAACTTTCATTCTTACGTATGATATACCATCTCTGTGTACAACGTATTTCATTTCCCATTTCTTTTTTATAGATAATTATAAAAATATATATAATAAATATATATGATATTTATGTCATAAGTATCATTATATATATATTTTTAAAAAATTATTAATATATTATTTAAAAAATATAAGAAATGAAAACTTATATGAAAAACAAAGAGGTTATTTCCTAAAACATTACATTAACATGGTATTGCTAGAAAATTTGTAATAAATGGTCATAAGAAAACCACATATGGTATGATATATATAAAATAATAATAATATGTTTATTTAATATATGTATATATAATGAACTTGTATTTATTATAATGGATGTTTGAATGTGTATGAAGGAAGTAAAGAATTATGCTAAGTGATATCCGTCTCACTTTTTACTTTTGTGAGAAACATGTCATATTACTAGTGATTTATTTTATGCAGTGATTATATTTCCTATGAATTTGTATTAGGATTATTATAATGATAAGTATTTGGTTTTATGTAACCATTTTAGGATCTCTCTTTCATGAGGATAAAAATTCAGACGTTTACAAATCATTAACAAATTTCTATCTCAATTTTCCTTTTTTGAGACGTACATATGTTATGTACATATATTCATTAACATGGTGTATATAATAACCATTTGAATATAATATTATTAACTTAATTATTCTGATGATATTTCACATTCTATGATATAATATTCCATCATTGGGATTATGATTCAATGTTATAAAAGTGGTAAAGATGTTTTATTACAATCTCATCATTTATTGATATTTATTTGTGAATAAGCCTCCAATTTTGAAATATCATTATATCTCTCTCATGAATTCCAATTTATTTTATTATCAAATTTTTATTCATGATACCTTCATGTAATGGATCAAATGTTTCACTCTATGTTACTTAATAAAAATAAGAAATCATTTTTTTTGAAAATTAAACTTTTTTTCACTTATTGGATTGAAGTCAATTTTATTTCTAAATAATGTTTTATACAAAATTATCAAAAATGATTTATTACACTATTATGATTTGTAAAATTCATATTTACACTTTTTTACTTGTAAAAAAATCATCAACGTATTCTTCTTATTGTTTTCTGAATGAAATTTTCATTTAGAGTTTACTGAAAATGTGAAAAATATATTTATTTGGACATGTATGTCATGAGGATAGTTTTTCAAAATCATAACCTATCATTTAATCAAGGATTAATTTATATTTATTCTAGGTTATTTTAAAATCATATTGTTTTCAAAATGTTTTATGTTTTCAAAATAATTTTTCAAATAGAAAATTATATTTTCCTAATGAAATGTTATAAACGATATTTCAAAATTATTTTCCATATAATATGACATCCATTAGTGATACCATTTATAGTCTTGGGAAATGATCCAAGGATAAAATTTATATTAATTATATTAATGGTTTATGTTTTAATGTAATGATGATTATGAAACCCATTTCACCACCCCAAGATATTCTATGATAAAATTCATATAAAACCTTATTCCTCTAATGAGTAAACTTATGATGAAATGATTATAGAACCTATAAATATTACATAGGTCATGAAAAGAAGAAATGATAACCATATTCATCTAATTTCATGGGATATGATATAATTAATGTTTATGATATTGTATAACATGTAAAAATGATTTTCCTTATGATATTGGTGGGGTCAATATCTCTCTCCAATGCATTGGGTAAATATTTATAAATATCATTAGATAGAAATGACTAGAATAGGGAGTCAACTTGTTATAGTAAGACATGGATAGAACAGGGACTGAACCTAGTATACTAAGATAGGAAGGGAATTAGGATTGAAATTAGAACAGTAATGATTTTTTCTACTATTATGGACTTGGAAGTGATTGTTGGTCAATATGAAAATGATTTTATATTCTTATTTGTTTTCAAAAAATTCAATTCCTTATTCCAATATTATGCTCCCATGGCTCATGTTTTTTCCATTATGATTAATGTCTTATTAAATTCCAAAAAACCATTCAATGACACTTGATTTTGATCATTGATATGTAGTTTATGTTTTCAGATTTTATACTCATGTTCTCATATACATATTGTCATTTTTGACTAGTGTTTATGTTTCCATGTTTACAAAAGAACTAAGATAATATGGTCCTTAGGCCTATGTTTATGTAATATAAGTAATTTTCATAAAAAATGATTTAATATATACTTATTTTAATCCATGTTGGTCATATATTGAATAACTATTCCTGATTTTAGCCACTCCTATAGAAAATATTTAATTATGTTTATCCATTTCTTTCTCTAATCACCCCTATGAAGACAAAAAAACATTAATTACAACATTTAGAAGAGAAAAAACATATAAATTTAATCTCTTAATAATGATGATGTTACATAAAAAACTCAAAAAATTATTAATATACCCATCCAAATTCAAATAAATCATTTTTCTAATGATTTGGAACAATTCATAACCAATACAGATCTACTTACACAAATCATGTCATCCATTGAAATAATAGACCTATAGCCACTATATATTTTCTAGGATAGATTGATCCTAAGAAATATCCTATGACACATTTTAATTCCAATATATATCATAATCTCATACAATCGAAATTGATTATATGCTCATGAATCACCTAGTCATAGATCCTAACATATTTTTCAATGACCTGCATACTATAAAACAAAAAATCATGCAATTAAACATGTACCCTACCTTATTTTCATGTAAACAACATATTTATAAAATCACATTTAGTTATTCTATTGAATTTAACATAATGGATTACATAAATTTCACTCATCGGAATTCTTACCTCGTGATCACACAAAACTAATGCATAATTCAATAATTAGAAGCGCATATGCATAATCTACCTATTTTAGACCCAACCATATGGGGTCACCATCCACTGTCTTATATACATCCATGATCAAATCTAATTTTTCTACGAATCCAATAATAAATGACCTTATATCATGATCATGATAGTAAAACACTATTTTCTATTTATAAAAAATATATAATTCATCCCATATGCCATTCCCATACCATCTAAGTTTATCTACCACTTTAAGTTACAGCTGAACATTCTTAATCATATATCAATTATACCCCAACTTTATCTGAGCTACACCATGTTATCAAATATTAAAACCAAAGAACCATTGTTTTATAAATATCACATGAAATCAGAGACTATACAATCCTAATTGAGTGATGTCTCATTATGTGATCCATATAACATTTTTTGAGACATACAAACTATTAGTAAGTCAACCCGCATTATCCATATGAGGAGAATGAAAACATGATGTTAAATAAGATAACACAATATAGGTTTCTATTGACACTTTATATAATATTATAATCTATCTTCTAGAAAATCAACCACACATAAGCATCTGAATATTTGGTTAATCATATATTCTAAATCTAAAACATATATGCACACCTAATGTTATTTTTGGGATATGGAAAATAAAAAAAAATAAAAACAAAAAATCATCACATCTTATATAAATAAACATATTAATTTCAATAGTATGTTCTAATAATAATATCCTCAGAAAGTGGGTAGTATGTATTTCCCAGTATATTGGTGTTCATGGATCCCCATATTGAGGCCCTTCACTAGTTCTAACAAATTCTTACATCCAAATAGATCTTCCCAATATTAATGTAAATGAATTAATGTTTTGTTTACATTATTTAATTAAATAATTTTAATTTCCAAAATGAATCTTTATCCTTTGTTTCTACATGAACTAACTCTCACCTCCCTATATATTTGTGGTTTCTGATAATAGGGGATGGATAAAATTATTTGTTGAGGATATGATACTCTCAACAGTAGAAAAATAAATTTAAAAATAACCAGATATAATCCCAAATATTTATGTAGATAATTAAAATATATAATTATACTTATATATAACCATAAAAACTAAAAATACACTTAGGATGTATTGAATATATATTAAACCATCGAGTAATACATCCCAATATAATACTCGTCGGTCTAATCACATATATAAATAATAAATTATAAAATGAAACATGCATGAGTATCCAATACCAACATTGATCAATAACTCAATTGGATATCCAATCAATATCGGGGATACCCATCATGATACATGGTGAAACTAGTTAAGAAAACATAATAAACATAAGGTGTGCATGCACACCTTGCTTCCCATGAAGTGTGTATTATTGTCTTGAAACCACACTCTCAGATTCACTAAAAAAGCATAACATTTTCATTAATGGAATTGATAGCAATAATTGTGGCCCTATTGTTTCAATCTAAAATTTAATAAATCAAATGGAAAATAATTTTTCAATTACACACCAAAAGTTCATTTAGTTTTAGCGTGTATGCGAATTAGGATGAACTCTTACATTTCTATACCGTTTTCATCAAGTGGTTATTCATTCCATTATTCTCTATCTTTATTACTTATCATTACATCTAAAACATGTCCTATAAATTTATTCAAAAATGAAACGTTTCTATACATATTTGTGTTATATCAATCTTAATTACCCATGAAAATGAAAAGAATTATATGGTCGAATCAAATGATCTGTAAGGGTAAACATAATCAATAACAATTGAATTTCACTTATTATCATAACGTGAAAATAATGGAATTAGGGAATAATCAATGTGCATGAGAATAATATAATAAAATTGATTTTAATGAAAACATGGATCATAAATCATGTGGCATGGAATAATTATTTAACATAATAAAATAGTCAAATACGTCCATAATAATGACCCATATGAAAAATAAGTATTGATTAACAGATCCATTAGTACTCATAGTAAGTATTTAAAAAAATTGGGGTTATCATAGAATATCAAAAAATAATCATGAAATAATATAATAGGATAATTCAAAAATCAATTTTGAGTTTCCTATAACTAGTAATATGCATTGACTCTTTGGAGTATCTCTAATCTAGATAATTTCATCTCTTGTCCAATTCATTGGAGGTATATAACAGACGAACCTATTAAATAATTTTCAAAGTACATTAATGATTTAGGTTCACTCCCCAATGATGATTTCATAAATAATTTCTAATAATGTTATCAGGAAACAAAATACATGTTATATTGAATTTCATTAAATCAATCAGAATAAGATTTACCAAGGAAATTGAAATGGGATTCTAGAAAATTTATTTAAAAATCAACATAAAACATTTCGATAATGGATGTGAATGGAATCATATGATCATATCCAAATTAAAGCATCTGAATTAATAATTTATTTTTTATATGGATAAATAATACCTTTAATATATCATTCAAACATTTCATTTCAAACATGATAGATTATCTAATTCCTTTAATAATATTTTAACAAAATATTCCCACAATATTGAGAAAAGTATTTTCTTTCAAAATAACAATGGAAAATTTTAAAATATATTTCAATGTAAGTAATGGTCACGATAGTATAAAAAACATTCATGTCATAAATTTTAAATATAATTCTTATTTTCATATATTCTTAATCAAAGTCCAAAGTTACCCATATTCAAAATGTTAATAAATAACCTTTTAATTTTTTTTACAATATGTTCAATGATCTTAGAAAATAAAATTAATAAATAATTTATGCTTATAAAGTAGCATTCATGAAATAAGTTAAATAACATGACGTAAGAGTTTGTTTAAATGTATTTTAAAACATTAAATCAATGTTTTAAATGAAATTTATATTGGGGACATTTAAAAATAAAAAACATGTGAATGAAAGAACATAAAAAGGAGAATAAAATTAAATGAGTATAAAAAGAGTTATGATAAAATATTTCATAATTCACTAAATAAATAATATAAATTATTATTATTTCATCAATAATAACATGTCTCCAAGAAGGATGTTTAAGACAAGAAACCCTTCCAACCTGTGTAGTTCTTTTATAAAAAATTCATTGAATGAAGGAACCTAACATTATTTTATAAAAACCAAAATTTGTATTAATGAATATGTGAAAAAATAGTATGGGGGTCGTAAGTCCACCATATAAAATAGAACACAGTGTATAACATGAAATATGTGGCAACTAATTGAAATTGAGACCATGATAATACATGTTTCTATAATAACATTACAATCAATATCACATGAATAAGAGGAAATAAAATGAACTATAATATTATGATACATATATACACTAATGATATAATATCTCAATAGGAAACACATACACCTTATAAAATTATGTAGGAGTATTTTAGATGACATTGTTTTAAAGAGACATATTGCGATGAATAATCCTTATAATGATTGTGTTATTGGTGTTATAATTATTCCTTGAAGTTATTGTGTTTTTCAATTGAAAACCCACACAAGAATGGTATATGTAAAGATTCTTAAAATATTAAATAATTTTATAAAATCATTAATAAAATAGTCGTGAAGTAGAAGTATTACACAATGAATAGAAATAATGTTAATATATCACATACCATTAGTCCAGACAATCTATATATGACCATTACATTCATATATAGAAAATTTATATTATGTATTTACATGTTGAAGATAATAAATTAAGATTATTAATAATGATAAATGATTTATTTAATTATTTACAATAAAATATGAAATTAATTAATCTGAAAAGTCCACATGAGTGGTTTTGAGGATGCTTAGTTCATAATTACAAAATGAATGGAGTTTGTTGACTATAGTAAAGGGGATTATTTTTTCATCATAAATATAATTTTAATAATTACATAATTAACATTTTTATACATAATATATAATTTTAGAATCATCCATGAATTTAATATGTGATAAGATATTCATATCGCTCGTGGATGTGGTCTTACATACATGCGCAGAAGCAGTTTTATCATATTTTAACTAGTCGAAGGGTTATATGCTATGTATCATCATAAATTTCCTTAACCAAAATACATTGATTAATTTACCTCATTGTTATTATTTACATTATAAATAACATCATTGTGAGGAGTTGATGAAAAATATTACACACTGGTTTGTGGAGGAGGTAGTCCACACATACCAAGAAACAATGATTTAATTCCCCATATGATTGAATATGATATGATTAAGGTTTTGAAATCAACATAATAAAATCTCAGTATCTGTTATATAATAATTTTATTACATTTTAGTTTTTATTAATCAATTAATGGAGATAAATGATGATGTAAAATTAAATATTTTGGTTAAAACAAATACATCCTCTTTGAGAGTCCTTTGGATTTCTAATTGTGGTCCCTAGATATAATCTTATGAATATTCCAAACACACTAGAACATGGATAATAAAATTTGGAAGAGTTTTTTGTATATTTTTTTCATGATTAATTGCTCATGATGGTATGAATAATTTAGGATTGGTGGCTACCTTTAAGAGATATGGATTTGAGACACATAAAAATACTTAAAAAATATAGATATAACAAATTTATTTTCATATGAATTTATAAAAATGTGGATAAACATTAAAATATTATGTATAATACTTATATAATACCTTATCCAATATATTATTGATAGGTTTGTGTAGAATTTTAAACCATATCTTATGATTTACGTCATCATTATTCAATTTTAACCTTAACAATGGTGTAAAAGTTATCAATAATAAAGGGTTATAAAATATATTATGAAATAATAATTAGGAAATAAAAGTTAAATGGATTAAATTTTAGTTTATATCCCATAAATATTTTAATATTTAATTATTTTAATTATTTTTAAATCATATCTTAATATATACATAATCATTAAATTCCATTAAATTAATTTTATGATCTGATATCGTATTTTTACATTATGGTCAACAAGACATGTACGATATTTGAATATAAATAGTTAATAAATTAATTATACATTAAATATTAACCATAAAATTCATGTTAATCCATATTTTATGAAAAAATGATTAAATTTTGTGTTTTGGAAATCAATTATGTTTTCTTTTTACTACTTTCATAAGCATTGTGTATGTGTTTCATTACCATTTACTGTATTTATACCATCACTAAAACCTATAAACAAATATCTATAACAAATATAAATAAATTATATAAAAAATATTAGTTTTTATTTATTAATAATATCTTAGTATCACTATGTGATTATATATGATATATTTAGAGCCAATGAGTTACATTTTTGGATTTTTTGTCAATTAAAATTATAAAAATGAATCTACTAAAACAAAATGGCACCAAAATGAATCAAATTATAATATGATAAATTTTTTGTCGAAATTAAATCATAAAATATAAATAATTCATGTTTTGGACATATTATTAAATCCTTATTATATATATTTTTTACTTTAGTGATTAGATTTACCCTTACCTAGGTGACAAATATTTACCATGGTTACAATTCATTGTGAGAAAAAATTATTTCATATTTACTAAACATTAACTTATTTATTCCAATTATGGAATCCATTAATGAACATTTAGTTTCTATAAGAGGAAGAAAAAAATTAATATAAATGTGTAAATGCAATTAAACAAAGTTTTTCAAAAAGTGTTTTTAATTACACAAAGGAACTTATTCCGAAATAAATTATAATGATTATTAATATATAGTTAATTAGATTATTTATAATTCAAGGATAATTAAGATAATTTTAGATCAAAATAAAAGAATAATTTTACTTTTAAATAAAATTAAGTGATAGTTTTATGAAAAAAAGTTATAACAATTCACTAAAAAATGAATATTATTAGAAAAATCCCAACATTTAATCATATGCTAATTTAAATATTCCAATTTAAAAAAAATTCATTTTATAAATAAAAAATTATTAAATTTAAACAAAATAATTATAATGTTTTACCTCAAAAATAAATGGAATACATTTTCAGCAATAATTCATTTTTGAAGAATAAAATGTCTTTACTAAAGAATGAATACTTATTTATCATACATTAATACAAAAATCATCATTATGTAAAACATTTATATATTTTTTTTAAAATTATTTTATTCCTAGTAATATGTCTAATTTAATAGATATGGTTTAATAGTCACATATAAAACATTTAAATATTTTATAGTATATAATAATTTGCTTAGTGAATTGTGTTTTATGATGAAAAAAATATCCAGAATAATATTATTTTAAAATAAATTTGTTTCGTGTCAACTTATACAGCGATAAGAAAATATTATCCTCATAATTTTAACTCTAATACGATAATCAGGCTTTAACATTTGAACATATATTTTATGAAAAACCCCCATTGTAATTTTTTTAATAAGATATTATTTTAGAGAATAAAAAATGGAAATATGAAGGTAAACTATAATAACACCAATTAAGGTTATAAATATTGAAATAATTAGTAGGATGTAAATATTTAGAAATTGACGATAAAATTAATGTACAAATAATTATAGATAGTGATAGATAACACTAATCATGAGAAATTCAATGACCACAAAACCATTGACTAATGATGTTTGAAAAAATAAATAAATTCACCATAAATAAATGTAATAAGATTTAATTTTTATTTCAAGATAACTTTCTTAGTTTATGAATTCATTACCATCTAGAATAACAATAAAAGGAAATACACATAATCTATTTTTTTCAAATCTATAAACATAATTTCGTCCTATAGATTTCTATTTTTATTTTATTCCACCTTAATCTCAGAATTTACCGCAAATTATGAGAATAAAAATTTAATTCCAAAGATCTATAATCAAATTATAATTGACTTGGAGGTATATAAAATGTTTAAAATATTGACTTCTGATATTTATTTAAACTGAAAGTGTTTTCCCAAGAAAATATAATACCCAAAATGAATAAGCATTTGTATAAATAAGTAATACATTTATATTCAAAAATAAACAAAAATAATCTATTTTCAAATTAAATATTTACAAAATTATGTAATCATATATGCCAACTAACAAAAATATGGAAAACGTATCTTATAACATTCACTTTACATTCCCAAAATAAAATATCATTCTTCCAAAATAATTCTTCATGTCAAATCATATGGTACACCTAAGGGTTACATGTATATCGACCTAATAAAATGTCTTCCAAAATATTACTAATCACATTAAAATCTAATTGGATAATTCTCATAATGTGTTTTATATGTATTTTAATTTGTTATCATCTTTAAAAAATTAATTTCATGATACTATAAAAAATTAATCATTTATCATCATATAAAAACATCCAGGTCTACAATGTGATCTAAAAAAAAATTTGATAGCTACTATAATAGTTATGAACCCACAATTCCATTTTTTATTATAAAATCATAATCATTAGATTTATAGATTTTATACAAATAAACATGACACTATTTTATCCATAAAAAATAAACAACATCAAATAGAAAATATTTGGTCACTTAAATACCAAAGGACCATATAGGTTTATAATTTTAGAGATTAAATAGAAACACTTAAATAAAACTTATATCTGTATGTTATAATTTATTCCACCATTCACCACTTTTCTTATTTCACATTATATCTTAAACATGTCCAATAAAATTATTCACACAATAAAACTTTCAATAAATTTTGTATTTAACATAGATATTCCTAAATATGGGAAATATAAATCATAAAAAAATTGTGAGCGTACATAATCAGTGATGGTTTATAAAAGAACTAAAAATTTAATTTCATCGATGATAATTTGATGATCATTTAGTTGAGATGAAATAATTAAAGTTCCTAAGAAAAACATAAGATAATTTATACACATAAAAACAAGGATCATAAATCATTAGATATTGAATAAATATTTAACATAAGATAAGAGTCATATAAGCCAACTATAATGATCCATAAGAAAAAATCATTAATAGAAGGATCTATTAGAAATTTTAGAAATAATTGAAAACTAGTTTTTGTATCATGGAACATCCAAAAATTATCATTGAATTCTGGAACAAGGGAATTCCAAGATCTATTTGGATTAACCTATAACTGTTAAACATCATCATTTATCAAGAGTAAGATAATTTTATCTCTTGTGAGTAACTTCCCTAATGATAACACAATATCATTCCCTGATTCACCATAACACTATTACTGACCCACATATCACATATAATAAAAGTCCCCCTAATGAATGGAATTCACTCCTCAATCCATATTTTATCAATATTTTTTGACTTCCATATCACGAAATAAAACACATGGATTATTTGATTTCAAAATAACATTCATATCCTGATTTTCCAATGAAAATGAAATGTGTTTCCTAGTAATATATTTATAATATTATAATACACCAACATAAAAAAGGATGTGAATGGTATCATTATATCACAAATTCAGTGAAGCGTTAGGATCATTAAAGTATTTTTAAATTGAAGGGAAATACAATTAAAATATTATTTGAATAATGATTTGAAAACATGGAAAAATATCCTTTTTCCTTTTATATCATTTTAACTACTAATTCCCAGAATATGGATAAACATTTTTCCTTGAAAATAAACATATAAACATATAAATGATTATTAAAATGATATTGATTGTTGGAAAACATGTCTCAATAATGGACGTTTAGAATAAGAATCCTTTGTAACATTGAAAATGATTGATTTAAAAATACATTGAATGAATAAAAATAAAATAATTCTACAAAATACATTATTTTAAGGAAATATTTTATTAAAACAAATTCAAGTGGTAGTAAGTACAATATATATATATATATATATAATTTAACATGAATTATGTCTCAAATAATTGAAATTGAGATAATGAAAAATATTTCACCTTTTATAACCTTTGAATAAATATATCATGCACGATATTATTTCAAAGAAATATTAAATATCATGATTGAAGAGAAATTCATTTAAAAAAATCTCAATAGGCATCAAATACTCCTTATGAATGAATGTACATATATATTACAAGAGAAGTCTAAAAGAATCAACATTGATATGAATAATCATTACAATAATCATTCCATTAATGTTATAATTAATTAAAGAAGTTGTTATGTGAAAAATGTATAAAACAAAACAAATGATGAAAGACACATAATGTATTAAAATTTAATTTCATATAGAATATTTTTTTAAATATTCAATAAATAAGAAGTATAACCCAAGGAATGGAAATTTAGTTATAAAACCCCTTACCTTGAGTCAAGATATTCTATGTACAACCATTAATTTATAATAAGAAAAGATAAATTATTAATATTATTATTTTGGGAATAATTTATAGTTTTATTTCATTCCATTGATAAATTTATTTATTTTATGAAAATATCATGTTAAATTTCATAATTGTTTAATTCCATATCCGGTATTTTAAGGACTATTGGTTCATTATTGAAAATTTATTTTGTATGTTTCTCTTGGTTAATTGGTTTATATAACCATGATAAAAAGAATAATAAAAATTATATAATTTGCATTTTTATACATAAAATATTGTTTCTAAATCACCCATTAATGGTGAACATGATAAATGTGTCATATCACTTCGTGGAGTTGGTATTCCAAAACATACACATGAGCGACCTTATCAATTTTAACCAGTGAAGGGGAATAAAGGTGAGTAATATATTATATTTTTATAATAGTAATTATATAATTAATATAATATATACATGTTAAATAACTCATAATATCTATCCTTTTGTGGTGGTGGTGAATAATGAAACACATCACTTCGTATGTGAGGCTGTCCACACGTACATATGAATGATGATTTCATTCTCCATATGATGGAAAATGAGATGAATGATTTTATTAAATTAATATAATAAAATATAATTATATATTATATATTTATGTTAATATATTCTAATTGTTAGGAACCATTTATGGAGGTAAAATAAGAAGTAAAATTCAATAGATTTGTTAAATTGATTTCCTCCTATTTGAGATACCTCATTAAGTTTTGGTCTTAAGGTCCCTAGTGATAGTCTTTTTTATAGATAATAATCACTAAAAAATGGATTAAAACGTTTTTAATAGTTTTTTGTACGGTTTCATTGAGATATATGGAACAAGGTGGTGTTATGAATATAAGATATGTTGTCTCTTGTTATAGTGATTTATTGGGTACACATGGTATTACATAAAATATTAAAATAAGATAAATTCCTTTTCATGTGATAGTGGAACATAATGGACAAAATTTTGAATCTAAGTTATTTAAATGTTTAAATACATTATTCTTATAAAATATAGAATGTTTTATGTTGCATTTTAAGACATATATTCTAGTTTAACAACTATATTAACAAATTTTATCAATAACGCTCATATCTAAATTTTCATTAATAAATGGTTATAAACTTACTTATATGGTAAGAATTATTCCTCAAATAATCATGTGATAAATTTTTTTACCATTACTCATTCCACTTATCATTCTTATGTATTTATTGTTTTTAAATCATTTAATAATATATTATTTCACAAAACAATTATTAAATTATTATTATGAATTATTCATATAAATTTAATTTAAAAAAATCAAGATAGATATGAAACTGTATTATAAGTACTTTTTTAATATATTATACATTATTTGCATAAAATAAATGATATATAATATTTAATCCAAAAAATAAAAAAATATTTTCGACTTTAAAATTGGTTACTTTGATTTTTCTAGCACTTGCACAAAAATAGTATTAGTGTTGTGTAACAATTTTTGTTAGTTATGTCATTTATATGAAAAATATTTCCATCATATAAATATGAAATTATTCTCAAAATATAATTTTATATCCATTCATAAAATCCATGAATTTCTATATGATTATATATCTAAAATTAATGTTTAGATAGTTCCATTTTGGAGTTTTTATTTACATAAGACTATATAATAGTCTCTACAAAAAAATGGAACCAAATTACCATATTTTAAAATAAATTATGGTTTTTTCAAGTTAAAATACTCCCTCAAAATTAATTATTGTGTATTATATAGTTTTAAATATATATATACCATTATTTTTTACCATATTTATCAGATTTATCCTAACTAAGATGATACATATTTACCATGTTTCAATTAATTATGAAAAAATAATGTTACCCAATTTAATAAATTTAAAATTTATGATTCCAAATTTATTATTATTTTATAATATTACATTTGATGATGTAGAAGAATTTAATTTTGGTATAAAGTCATAAAATGGAATGAAAAGTAGTTTTTAGAAAAATCTGTTTTTAAACACAAAATTGTACTTCTACCAAAATCACGTATAAATATGATTCATATTTAATTAATTATATTATTCATTATTAATGTACGGATATATTCATTTATTATCATTTTATAATTAAAATTATCTTTTTGAATTAAAATAATTGAAAAATATAGAAATATATATTTCTCACTATTGATAGAAAAATTAATCATTTCAAAATAAATCCCAAAATTTCACCATAATATAATTTGGATATAATGATTCAAAAAATTATATCCTATGGGTAAAATAAATATTATAAAATTGGTTTAAATTAATTAAAATATTATCTTATAAATTAAAAAACCCATTTCTAAATAAAACATATTTTTGGATCATGAAAGGGATTTTCAAAAAACATTAGTATGTATTTTTTAGGAATTGGTAGAAAAATATCATTATATAAGACCTATATTCAAATTTTTATAAAGTGGTCATACTTATTCATACCACAAATATAGTTACTAGGTTATATTAACCACATTTAAAACTATAAAACTTTCTATAGGGTACCCCAATTACATTAATGCTCGGTGTTGTGTGTTCAGAATGATATTGAGAATGGTATTATTTAAACTAGATTTTCGGTGCATTGTCGGGTGTGAGAAATAAATCTTAATGACATCTTATGAATTTAATAAATAATTCACCATCATGTACATGTGTATGCATTAAGAAAATAAATTAAGGGAATACATGACCTACAAGAATGTCTATCAAGTCATTATGTAATATTCATGATTCTATGACTCCATACCCTTCCTAGATCAACTAATACTGGGGAAATAGTCACATAAAAATGTAAACTTTCCAAATCCCCATTGATCAAGATATGGATATATAGTTGAGTCTCAACCAATACCCTCTCTATATTAACACATACCCACACTCTGAGAATCAATGCTAAAATCAAATAATATATACACACTTGATTTTATTTGCATCCATAATTACAAAATAATGAATCATTTATAACCAAATTTCATTTTTAATTTTGGTGTCTCAGAGAAAAAGGAGTAATATTTTAACTAGTAAAAAACATATTCTTTGAATTAAATTGACATTTTTACGCTATATATGAACCTAATTAATCTATAAAAAGACAGAAACATATCCAAAACATCTTCCACACATGGTACTCTTCATGTTAAATTTTAGGAATTACATTTATTCATATCATGGGAAAAAAGATACAAATAAAGGGGTGATCTCGGATTCTTTCTAAGTGTAAAAATAAGAGATAAAAATAAAAGGTCCTTAGTGGGAATAATAATAGAAAATTAGTATAATAAATCTACATATGAAAATAATACCCAGCAAAGAATAGATCATATTACATGAATTTCGATATATGAAATGGAATAAAATTAGAACGGAATCAGGTTTTTTTAAAAATGAGTTAGTAAACATTATCCATGAGTACATAACATTTTCCTAAGAATTAGGATAAAAAATATTCACATAAATAGTCATAATAGAACCCTTGTGAGAAATCTAATTATGTACACACCAATGTGAATAGAATAATTATTTCCATGTCTAGAACTTTTAGCATACCCCTAATTCTCAATCTTGTGTGAAAAAACTCAATATATCCACACCTCACTACCTCATTAGATATAAATGTATGCCAATACACTATGGGGTGATATAAATTCACACCCATAATAATCCATATACATGTGTTCCACATAAAATAATAATCATATTTTCATAAATAACACATGGAAACAAAATGGGTTTCATACCCTTTTAAAATGGAACTCATAATGAAAACATTCATAATCCATCAATAATTTAACATGATAAACCCATGAAATATTAATGGATATATAAAGATAATCGATTACATTCTAGGTAAATAACATCAAAAAAAATTAATATATCATATAATATTTTCACCATAGTGAGAATTGGTATATGGTTAAGTCAATAATTTCACTAATCAATTGATAAATGAAATCAAGGTTATAGGACGTAGAGGAGTAGTCTGTATGTGGGTGAATTGAGGGTCAAATTAAAATTTACATTTAACGTAATTTATAAAACAATATACTAAAATTAAAAATTTACTAACTTAACTAATACAATAGGTTTATCTAAGTAAATTATATTGAATAAACTCTACTATGTTTGATAAAAAATTTATTAGAATAATTTAAAATTATAAAAATTTTAAAATAACTTTACAATTCTAAATATTGTAAATATCACATGTAATAGAAATATATCTATGTAAGGTTATGTAAAAATGTCATTAAAATTGTTTTTAAAATAATGATAATATTTAATTATATAATAGAATTTAAAAATAAAAAATGGTCATTATTAATCCATTACATATTCATCTCCCCGTGAAAGTTACCCACTACTAATAATGTATATTAAAAATATATAGATGATCAAAAACATGGTTCGGGTATTGATGAGAACATCAAATAGGGATGACCATCCTAATAAATAGGCTCCTCCATAGTATTCATGGGTGTAAAAAAATAAATAAAATTATAGAAGAGTTTGGAGTACTCTTCTATTCTATAAATGACTTTTTTCATTAAAACATTTATTTAAAATTCAAGAAAAAATGAAATGTAACAAAAATTGGTATATATATATAATATTTCTCTAGAAAAATCATGAATCTCAGTTTTTCTTCCAATGCATCTAGTCCACTCAGTTGGTTCATTTAATTGATATATGAGATAGAAATAAAGTAATTTTTTCTTAGATTATTTAGTGATGTTTACAAGAAAATGGGGTATTATATTTTTAGAATCAAAGTATATATTCATTTTTTCCACTCATAATTTATATTCTATTTTTCTTAACTAAAATCAGTCTTCTATAAAAATATGTTTTCCTTATATGTATTTTATTGGAAATCCATCTTTATGAATATTCATATTCAACATGAAACTATGATTCATTAATTACCTATGATCAAGAATTTTAATCATCATTTAATGTGGTTGAAATATATATATTATTAAAATATAATTTTCACTTTTAGACAAGGTGTTGTGCACAGTTAGTGGAATTTATAGTTGGAATCTAATGATAGGTATTTTCATTTTATACAGTAGACATTTGGGGAATACAATACGTATCCAATTTTCAATAAACTCATGCATCAACTTCAATTTCATGTGTGGTTTTTTAATTTCATACATAAGTTCTGATATTTTCACCAAAACCAATCATTGTCAAACTATAACACCCCAAGATTTTATGAAAAATATTCTTTTTAATTTCATTGATGTCTTGTGTTGTATGCTACACCAAAAGGCTCTTGCACTACACGCATCCCTGACTTGTCTTTCATTACACACAATCATGACCTTCCATGATTGCATGTGTTTACGAAATACCGAGTTTCTCTAAACAACAATATGTTATATAAACGAGCTGTTATGAATAGTAATACCCAATTTTTGAAATTTAATAAATTTTATCTTTTGAAATAGAATTTATTTTTGGATTCGGAATATCGAAGTTAGCCTAGGGTGAAATTTTGGTATTTTTCTGAAAACATTCAACTTTTTGATGAATAGTGAAAACAATGAGTTATTGGTTGAAACTGACATTTTATTTAAATAATAATTTATTTTATTTAAATTTATTTTTGGTCAGAATTGATATATAATACTTATTTATGTTCAATTTAATTCATTGGAGTCATTTTATAATAATTTTAGATATATAAAATTTTATTGAATGTTTCACCATCTTTTACCAACCTCCTAGGAGGATTTTTAATAATAAATAAATCATAATTTTACCCCTTTTGTGAGTTGAATTTTGAAAATAAGAGAGACACGGTTAATATCAAAGAGAAAAAAGTGGTTCAATAATATAAAAATAATTTTTGGTGAATAGTAACATTTTACTTTTATTTACCACATCTAAAAGTAAATAGGGTAATTAAGGGTAAAAATAATATTATTAATACCATGAAACATGTAATAATTCTATTGGATAAGAGTAATTCGACCAAAAACAACCTTAGGAATAAAATATTACCCTTTAGGTCCACTTGAATTAGATTTGGACATTTATTATAATTTTATTTAAAAAAATGTTAAAATGACTAAAACATTTTTAATATTGGGTTATACATATGATAAATTCGACTATAAATATTCAATACAAAGATAAATAGATTTCATACATAATGGTATTTTATTTTTAATTTTTAGATGTTAATTAATTTAATTTATTTATGACACAATGATGATGCCTTAATTACCTTATTAATGAAATATTAACATAATTGATGTTATAAATACCCAAATAAATGTATTTTGAGACTTTTTATGAATTAAAATAATTTTTGAGGTTAATATGACATGTTATTATTGACTTAATTAAAATTTTTCAAACTAATAATACTATTATGAATTTTACAAAAAACAGGTACCAAATAGCGTCACAATTGACATAAAATAGTTTTTAAAACAAATATTATATTATTAATTGTTATTCTATTCCTAAAAATCAATGGTTCATCCAAATGACTTATATAAGGTTATATATATTAATAATTAACCACTTGGGGTTCTTTTGGCTTGTTATAGTAAGTTTATTAACCATATAGTGTAAAAAACAAGAAGACACGGTAAAAGTTAAATTGTTTAACATAGAGTTAAATCCAAATTATGAGGTTAAAATAGTAACCTAAACTTGCCTAAAACCAATTTTTTGAGTGTATTTAGACCCATCCTGACTATATCTTCATAATAAATCAATTTTTAGCTATTATAAACTGAATATTACTTAATTATAAAATAATATTTTATTTTTTTTCCTAAGATGCCCCTCTGCTCCCTTATAAAAAGGGCACCCCTTCCCTCTTCTCTTCGCACCCTTTTGAGCCTTGAAACTTGGCCAAAACCTTCCAATTCATCTTCTAAACCTCTCAATTATTAAAATATATGTTCTATTCTTCTCAAAATACCAACTCTAGTGCCCTAAGATGAATTTTAAAGGAGGTGTGTCGAGGAAGAGGTAATCTCTTCTACCGAATATTTCAAGTTTCTTTATTCTTCTACTTTTTCTTCTTTAGTTGTTTCATTATAAATTAATAATATCAGTATTAAATATATACTTATATGTTTTTAAAAACATTAAAAAACCATATTTCACCTTCTATCCATCCTATGGAAAACGAAATCACCGTGTGTGCCTACGTACGGAATACCGTCTCCACGCCGTGGTGTAATCAGTTTTTCCACCACCACCTTACTTGGATGGGTATAATGGTGTATATAATAACTATATATGATTATTATAATATCATACTGATTATAAGATATTATATCATCCACTACAATTCCATTCAATAAATATGGGAATGATACCATCGCTCGTGCGTACATACAGATTACCGTCTCCACGACGTGATGAGATTCACTTTCGACGTTAATAATTCAAGAATGATTATAAAGTATATATAAAAAGTAATCATGAAAAATATGACATAATAATTATACTGGATATATGTATATATATATATGTGTTTGTCATCTAATTACTTCCATTCAAGTCAATAGGGAAAAGAAAACAGCGTTCATGCGTACGTACGACCAACCATCTCCATGAACGGTGTATTTCATTTAATTTATCTATCTATTATATATATATACTGAATATATATGATATATAAATCATTATTTTCATTCATTAAGTAATTAAATCATTATATAAGTAATAATAATATAAAGAACAATAATTCCAAACACGTACGACAAATAAAATGATTTTACCCAAAATGCTTCTTTAACATGGAATTTACTAAAGAACGGGTAATATAAAATCATAAGTGAACCATATATGATATCATAACAACGAATATGATTCTTTAATAAGTCAGTGAAATTATATAAATCATTATATAGGAGGTTTGGATACGTACGAAGCATATAAGACCTAAGTTAAGTGATAATTTTACAAATCTCATTTTTATTCGAAATTGCTTATATGCAAGTAATTACTACGGTTATATTTATCATCAATGTCCTAGTTTTCTAAAAATGGTTTCATGTATTTTTAAATTTCTTTTTACCCATTTTTTACTTTTACTACATGGTATGTACGAAATCTTTCTTTTTTTACCATACGAGGTACTTTTTGACTTTTCCGGCAAAAGTATGAGAAGAATGTTTTTTTAACTTATACGGAATGAAAGAATTTTTATGGTTTCATAAAGCCCTATTTACATGATTCTTACTATGCAAGTTTTCATGACTATTTTCAGAAAAATACTTTTCTTTTAAAAATTCATGGCATTTTTTAAAAGAAAATGATTTTGAATCAGAAAGGATATTTTCCTCAAGAATTCTTTTCAAGTGTTTTATCAAAACCATTTTCCATCTAAGATGAAATTATTTCATATATGCATATTTCAAGTATAATGTCTCTATGATTTACATGGTCTCACTTATCTAATGATTAAATTATATCCATTTGTTTTGTATTGATTATGTTATAATGGGATGATCTTTATGAAACCCATTTGATTCTTTGTGTTATGATGAATGATTTATGTTTATGTTGTGGCACAAGTAAGAATGATTTCATTATGAGATGGGTGGGACCTAAATCTCACTGCAATGAATTTGGTAAATATTTATATCTCATGAGATAGACATAGATGGAACGGTATGTTAATCCAGTTTAGTGATACAGGACTAGAACGAGGAGTGAACTCGATTCAGAAAGGTACATTGATCACTATGATGGTCTTGCCAACAATGTCTTAGCGAATATGGAAATCATAACATCTGATTAATGGTTTCCACAATTACATGTTTTATTCCCATGCTATTTTATCATGATTTATGTTCCTTTATGATCTATGCCTTACGTACTTCCACGATTTATTTCACAACTCATGATTTTGACGTTAAAACATTACGATCATGTTTTAATGTTCAAATGTATATGGTTTGTTTTATTTTCACCATTATTAACCTTACTGAGCATTTGAGCTCACCCATTTTATGGTTTCTTTTCCCCCAGATATAAAGAAATGATTTAGGTAAGAAAACTAAAGGGGAAGATCATTATGGGAGATTTCTAAGATCTTTCACCATGATTGGAAGATTATTTTTCTGAGTTTCTAAAGACATTGAACAATTACGGTCCATGTGTGTTTTTATTTTTTATATATTAAGTATTCCCCAAAAGTAATGTAATGCCCATGTACGTAAATATTTGGGTCTCTGCAGTTGGAATCTAAGGGAGGTTTAGTTAACCTTTGGAAACTAGGATGTGAAAACATTAGTGATATCCCTAGAGATATTTCTAATGTATGTCTAGGGATGTCGATAAGGTTAAGTGTATGTATCGTTTAGAGTTCTAGAATTATGTTGACGATCCTGAATAACCTATGGTGAACTTAAGGTGTCATGGATTATAGAATTCTTGATAAGTTAGAAATCCCATAAGTGACTTTTTATCATTATGTGGTTCCCCGTTATTTTAACTGTTTCATACAATATGGTTTCCGGTCTTATTAAATGGAGGGAATGAGAAGGAATTCCATTAAAAATTGATTCGAATGAAAAAACGAAATTTTGTTATTCCTGGAGAGAAAGATACTGTGATTATGTCGAATCAGTCATCTCAATATATGATTAACAAAGTGAACTTTATTTTTATTCCTATGTCATCAAATAAGAGGAAGATGGAATTTTATGCATGTTCGCATGGTGAGGAGCATAGAGAAAGGAAGATTGAGATTTCTAATGAAGGGAAGAATTACCTTGAGTAATAACACAAATGGATGGGAAGATGTTATCTATGTGAAGAAAAGGTTAATAGAGTGACAGACTGTTATAGAGTCCAATGTCTTATCTATGGAGAACATGGTCATTACCCAACTCAATGTCCTAAACTAAGAGGATTCTTCTAAATCAAAGAAGTACTTATTCAATGGAAATCATTGAAGAGGATAGATTAAAGTGTTTATGTATTGTTATTCAAGAATAATTTTTTTGAGGTACTTTTATGGTATATTGGAATATCTATGTATTGGTCCATTGTGGTTTTCTATAAGAATATGGAATCGGTAACCATGAAAAGTGATTGAAATATTTTTGTAAGGAAGATTATATGCACCTAATGAAGGGATAAAAAAAATGAAATGATCCCATGACTGATATAAGGACAAATTTATATCATGGTTTGAGTATATAGACATTTTGGGATTTTGGTATGTGGAAAGTGTTAAATTTTGACAGCATTCATGTTTTCACTAAGGGTCAATTGGTATTAATTTTTCAAGAGAATACATGATTAAGGTATTCAAATGATTGGAATGTGACCAACATGATATATCGTATGATAAATTATGCTATTCACATGATCGGTAGATGATATTTATAGTAATTTTTTTCATTATACTATGATATTGGACATAATTATTTTGGATAAGCCTAAAGTTTAGAATGAATTATGTTAGAATAAGTCCATATTGTTTAAGTCTAGAACATTTTTTGATATTATTTATGGAATTTTATAATAATTTAGTTTTAGAAAAAGAACAACCTGCAGGATGGGAGACAACATGTCACGTCGGAAAAGGCTGTGGGAATCGAACCCAAAACCGATGTGTGACAGGCCTTTATGGCCTACCACTGGCCTACGGGAAGTACATGGTTATTAGAAACTAGTTTTATTATGTTAATCGGTATGATATATGAATTATAAGTCCATTCATTGAGCCATATAAGTTTAATATAACCTTATATGGACATATGTATATTTGATAAGTTTTTCTAAACTTTGGTTTGATATTGATGGAGTAACCCATCATTCTATCACATGATCCGCTAACACTTCATGAATGAAAAATTCAACTTCCTTTATTTAAGAGATGAAGTGGGAATTTTTCAAGGCACAAAAAATGGTGAGATTGTACCAAAATAAAGTATGTATTTTTTCAAATTCAAATTATTCAACATTAGGGAAATCATGTTTAAAACCAAAAATGTTGTCCTAGTGTCCTTATATCCAATGAATCATATGGTACCATAGATCATCACAAATTTATGGCGTTGTGATTGTTTTCTTTTTCATAGCCATGTTCTCTACCACTATCCATCAGAACATGGTGGTTAGATTTCACTAACATATCCATATTTTCACCTATGTGGAAACACATTGATTAGTTAGTTTGGGTAACCGTATCATTTCATACATTAATTTTTAAAGATATGTTTTGGTATTATTTTTTACGATGTGGGATTCTATTAAATAAACTTTCGAGTAGTAAACCATTTATAACCCTGATGAATTTCGAGGGACAAATTCATTTTAAGGGGGGTAGAATGTAACACCCCAAGATTTTATGAAAAATATTATTTTTAATTTCATTGATTTCTTATGTTGTTCACAACACCAAAAGGATATTTCACTACACGCATCCTGGACTTGGATTTCATTATATGCAATCGCGAGCTTCCCCGATAGTGTGTGTTGTACGCAATACTGAATTTCACTAAACAACGATATGTTATATAAACATGCCGTTATGAATAGTAATACCCACTTTATGAAATTTTATAAATTTTATCTTTCAAAAATGACCTCATTTTTGGATTCATAATATCAAAAATAGCCTAGGGTGAAATTTTGGTATTTTTTTTAAAACATGCAATTTTTTATAAATAGTGAATACACTGAGTTATTAGTTAAAAATGACTTTTTATTTAAATTTATTTTATGTCAAAATAGATATATAATACTTATCTATTTTCAATGTAATTTGTTTGAGTCATTTTATAATAATTTTAGATATATAATAATTTTATTGAATTTTCACCATCTTTTACCCACCTCCTAGGAGCATTTGTAATTGTACAAAAAACATAATTTTACCACTTTTGTGAGATTCATTTCCAAACTCCTAGAGACACGATTAATATCAAAGAGTAAAATGTGGTTCAATAAGATAATATTTTTTTGGTGAATAATAAATTTTTACTATTATTTACCACGGTTAAAATTAAATAGGGTAATTAAGGGTAAAAATGATATTATTATTACCCTAACACATGTCTGAATTCTAATGGATAAATTTAACTCAACAAAAAACAACCTTAGGAATAAAATATCACCCTTTAGGTCCACTTGGATTAGATTAGGACATTTATTATTATTTTATTTAAAAAAGAGTTAAAATAGTAAAAATCAAGGTTTAATAACTAAAATATTTTTAATATAGGATTATACATAAGATAAATTCTACTTTAAATATTCATTGTAAAGATAAAAATATTTCCTACATTATGGTATTTTATTTATAATTTTTAGAAATTAAATAATTTAATTTATTTATGACACAATGATGATGCATTAATTACATTATTAATGAAATATTAACATAAATGATGTTATAAAAACCCAAATAAATGTAATTTGAGACTTTTTATGAATTAAACTAAGTTTATAGGTTAATATGACATGTTATTATTTATTTAATTATCTTTTTTCTAACTAATCATGCTGTTATGATTTTCACAAAAATCAAGTACCAAATAGTGTCAAAATTGACATAAAATAGTTTTTAAAACAAATGTTATATTATTAATTGTTATTCTACTATTAATGATCTATGGATCATTAAAATGACATAGATAAGTTTGTATATGTTAATAATGAACCACTTGGGGTTTGTTTGGATTGTTATTGTATGTTTATTAACCATATAGTGTAACAAAACAAGAAGACACGGTAAAAGTTAAATTATTTAACTTACAGTTAAATCTAAATGATAAGGTTAAAATAGTAACATAAACTTGTATAAACCTATTTTTTAGAGGATTTAGACATATCCTCACTTTATATTCGAAATAAATAAATTTTGATCTATTATAAACCGAATATGACTTTATTATAAAATAATATTTTATGTTTTTCCTAATGTGCCCCTCTCCTCCCTTATAAAAAGGGCACCCCTTCCCTCTTCTCTTAACCCTTTTGAGACTTGAAGATTGGACAAAACTTGACAATTTCTCATCTAAAACCTCTCTAGTTATATAATAGAGGTTATGGTCTTCTCAAAACAACAACTCTAGTACCCTAAGAAGAAGTTTAAAGGAGGGGCATCGAGGTAGAGGTAATCTCATCTACCGAATGTTTCATGTTTCTTTCTTCTTATACTTTTTCTTCTTTAGTTGTTTCATTATAAAGTAATAACATCAGTATTAATTATATAATTATATGTTATTATAAATATGAAACAACCCAATTACACTTTCTATCCATCCTATGGAAAATGAAATCAACGCGCGTTCCTACGTACAGAATACCGTCTCCATGCTGTGGTGTAATCAGTTTTTCCACCACCACCTTACTTTGATGGGTATAATGGTGTAAAGAATAACTATATATTATTATTATAATATTATACTGATTCTATGATATTATATCATCCACTCCAATTCCATTCTATAAATATGGGAACGATATCATCGCTCGTGCGTACGTACGGATTACCGTCTCCACGACGCGATGAGATTCATTTTCCACGTTAATAATTCAAGAATGATTATAAAGTATATATAATATGTAATATTGAAATATATGAACTAATAATTCTATTGGATATATATATATATATATATCTCATCAAATTACTTTCATTCAAGTCAATAAGGACAAGAAAACAATGTTCATGCGTACGTAGGACCTACTGTCTCCACGAACAATGTATTTCATTTCATTTATCTATATATTATATATATATATATAATGAATATATATGATATATAAATCATGATATAAATTCTATATGTAATTAAATCATGATATTATTAATAATAATATCAAGAACAACAAGTCCAAACACATACGATAAATATAATGATTTTACCCAAAATGCCGCTTTAACATGGAATTTACAAAAGAATGGGTAATATAAATTCATAAGTGAACCATATATGATATCATAAAAATAATATGATTCTTTAATAGGTCAATTTCAATACTTAAATCATTATAATGTAGGTTCAGATACGTACGATGCATACCAGACCTACGGTAAGGGATAATTTAGCAAATCCCATTTTTTTGGAGATTTCTTATACAAAAGTATTTACTGCGATTATATTTATCATCCATGTCCTTATTTTCTGAAAATGGTTTCATGTATGATTAAATTCCTTTTTAGCCATTTTAACATTTAATACATGGTGTGTAAGGAATCTTTCTTTTTTTACCATATGAGGTACTTTTTGACTTTTTTGGAAAAAGTATGAGAACAATGTTTTTTTAACATATACAACATGAACGGATTTTTTTGGTTTCATAAAACCTTATTTCCATGAAGCTTCCTATGAAATATTTCATGACTATTTTCACAAAAAGGATTTTCTTTTAAAATTTCATTGCAGTTTGTGAAATGAAAATGATTTTGAATAAGAAAGGGTATTTTCCTCAAGAATTCATTTCTAGTGTTTTATCAAAACCATTTTCCATTTAAGATGAAATTATTTCATATGTGTATGTTTCAAGTATAATGTCTCTATGATTAACATGGTTTCACTTCTCTTATGAAGAAATGATATCCATTAGTTTTATATGGATTATGTTATTATGGGATGATGTTTATGAAACCCATTTGATTCTTTGGGTTATGATGAATGATTTATGTTTATATTGTGGAACAAGTAAGAATGATTTCATTATGAGATGGGTGGGACCTATATCTCCCTCCAATTAATTGGGTAATGAATTATATCTCTTGATATATACATGGATGGAATGGTAATTTAATCCGGTTCTGTGATACAATACTGGAATGAGGAGTGAAGTCGATTCAGAATGGGACTTTGTCCACTATGATGGTCTTAGCAGCAATGCCTTGCCTACTATGGAAATCATAACATGTGATTAATGGTTTCCATAATTACATGTTTTACTCCCATTCTATTTTATCGTGATTAATGTTCCATTATGATCTATGCCTTTCATACTTCCAAGATTTATTTCACAACTCAAGATTTTGACGTTAAAACATTGTGTTCATGTTTTGAAGTTCAAATATATATGGTTTGTTTTATTTTATCCATTCTTACCCTTACTGATCATTCGATCTCACAATTTTTTGGTTTTCTTTTCCCCAGGATATAAATAATTGTTTTAGGTAAGAAAACAAAAGGGGAATATCTTTATGGGAGATGTCGAATATCATTCACCATGATTAAAAGATTATTTTTACGAGTTTCCAAATACACTAAACTATTAGGGTCCTTGTGTGTTTGTTTTTTATATGTATTAGGTATTCTGAAAAAGTAATGTTATGTCCATGTACGTCAAACATTAGGTCTCTACACAAACGATTTCATTACAAAATTATCTGGACAATTGGATGTAACATACAATGAATCTAATACTTTTCAATATCTGAATATAAATCATACACCATTGGGTCGGTTGACATAACATTCAAATGCTTCACTTATCCTAGTTGTTGGATAAATATTTTCTGATAAATATTCCATGGATGATTGAATAGGGATTTGTTCAATGTAATTGGAATGGGTCACTCTAGTTCTTTTAAAAAATTAACACCTATAAATAACATCATATATTCAAAAGTGAGTCTTCATGTAGTTGATCAATCATTATGTCTGATTGCTAATGTAGAGAGTTTTTCTCAACTCAAGCTTACTTATCTTGAATTGTGATCATTAATAGACATCAATAAATTTCTAAATATTATAGAAAACAATTTAACTTCTTTAAAACATAAATTTTTTTTGGGAACCCATGAAAAATATTTGTTTTTATTAGAATATGTAATTTTAGGGCATTACAAAAATACCATTTTTTAATGATCACAAATCATGGAATAAATAAATAATTTAAATTAACTAATGAATTAATTAAATATTATAATTTAAAAGAGATTAAATCATATAATTTTTTAACATATCACAGAATAATATAGATTTCGAACATTCTATTATTTACGCCACTGTTTGGGATTATAAAAAACATTATAGAAAGGGTGGTAATTAAAAGGTATATAATTGAAAAATAATGTGATGAAAATAATGTGACAAAGAGTTAGAGAAAATAAATTTCATTAATATTCAAAAATATGTTTTTATATAATTCCATATCAGTTCTCTTATTAGAATCAGAATCATTATTGATATGAATAGTAGAAGAGTCAATGGTGTATTTTCCACTAACAAAAAATAGAGTACAAGAAGGTACATTGTACATAGTAGAGGTAGAAAATGGAATCTCATGTGTTTTGGTAATTGGAAAATTTTGATAATGATATTGGGGGAGGCTTCATCTAAGTGTCGTATTAGAGGTGAAGCAATTGGATGTGGTGAAAGCTTGAATATTTTTGATATATAAGTCAATATAGTGGTAGTATATAATACTCATACCTGATAAGTGAATGTGTAGAGTGAATAAATAGATAAATGTTCTAGAACTGGAACATTATAAATATCAATTTTGGGCTCTAAGATCCTAGAAATATCAAACACAACTCTAGACCACTAATCTATTCACTGTTAAAACACATCCTTATCTAACACTAATTGATCCATCGGAGGGAAAATGACCAATATATATTCCAAAATATCTTCTAATAGGTTTTAGGGTGGCATATTAAGGTTTATGTATAAGGATCTAAACCGGGTTTTCGGATATGACTTAGTAAAAAATAATACTGAGATATTACATAATATCTCCATTAATGAAATCCTTATATATAGAAGTATTCATAGATTCTTCCTTAGCCATGTCATAAATCTCTCTCCTTGGGAATTAATATCCATATGTACTGGATTTCATATATCCGTAATATTATATGATAAAAATTTCTTTTCATCTTCCAAAATTGTTTTGGTGAGATACTCATCTATTAAAATAGTTGTGGGAGGATGATAACGAGAAGAAGTAGGATTCATTGAATAACTAGTGGTTATAAATATAAATATACAATATATATTATCAGGGAAATTTATCATATCTAACTAACGATATCCAATATGTCCCCAGAAATATTCTATCTATTCTCTAAAACTTCCATTATCATAATCCATATGTTATAACATCAGAAATAACATTAGCTATATATGATAAACCACAAAATAAATATTAATGTCAATATATTTAGGCCTATAATATTAATTATTATGATTAATTATAATAAATAGAACCTTTAACACATACATAAGATTATTCTTGAATAGAATAAAATTAGCTGAGGTAATGACTAAACTATAAGTAGATGAAACACGTTGAGGTGGATAATATGTAGCTTAAGGATACTAAGTAGGAATAATTTTAGGTGTTGAGTCTTTAAATTCTAACTCAGAAATTATTAATGTAGAGCCTTGATTATTTAAATATTTTTATTATGGAATCTCTATCACTCAAACAAAACAATCTGAATCTTCAAGGAATATTACATGAGTCCTAGAAAATGAATAATTAATTGGATTGCCATGAAAGAATTTAACTGGGTCATGTTTGGGAGAATATTTTATAACTATTCCTTATGTAGTAGATCTAAATAGATTTTGTAGAATATCTAGGTGAACCTATTTCCAAATAGCTTGACTCAAATGATGCTGATTAATCTTCTCTGTGGTACTTTATACCCTAGAAATCACCAATCCACTAGGTTTGGGTGGACTATCACCATAATGAGAATCCCCATCATCATTAGAAGAATATGAATCTATGCTAATCTGAGTATATTAATGATTTATAAAATTACAAATTGTTGATCCCCCATTCTCAAAAAATATATTAATAACTATAGTTTTATTCTTATGATCATCACTCTCATTGTTAGAAATTTTGTGTCCAAATAATATAGAACCAGGTGTATACTAAACCATAATTTTTATTACTTCTCCCCTAATTGGATCAGAATCTTTTAAACTCTAAGATACATTGATTAATTTGGATGAAGAGATTATATCATGATCACATCATATGTGATTTATTCCTATTCATCAATAACAATAGTATCCTGAGATCCATTCCCATTGGAAGAATAATTTGGTTCAACTATCTGGTAAGGTTCCAATCCAAGATCTGTTTCATCATGTGTTATGGTATGGTTCTATTTGGGATTGAAAATATCATAAAGTGTATCTTCATATACTACCTATAACTTTTTCCACATATTTCATCTAACATTGATCCTCTTGCAAGTGGAATTGTTAAGATAAATACCATAATTATGTAATGAGTTTTATACTACCTCTGGAATAATTATCTTTTATTTAAGTAAAGTTGAAATAAATATGGGGTGAGTAAGATTATTAAATATTGAGAAAAACTTACTATAAACATCCAAAAGTTTTATTAGAAATATAGGAGTATTTCTCTAAATCCCATGAACCATCAAATTCTAATGTGTTCATAATTTCTAAGTGTGATGAAATTACCATTTCAAGAATGGATGGAATTCAATATAATCATTATAATAATCCTATATAATATATTTAAATCACTAACATTAGTCTTCTTATTGGTTCTATTACTATATTTTTCATTCAGGTATTTTCTAATATTATAAATCAAATGGATTAATGGACAAGAAATTTTGTAATTAAAATACTCTCCATGATGTGTAACTTGTAATTTTCATCCCAAAGAGTTAAATTATGCTTACATTTATGACCATGAAAATATATTCTAATGATATCATACAAATCTCTAAGTATAAAAACCAATTTCACATGAAATAACTACACTAACTAATCATCTAAAATTCCATTATCATCCTTAAACAAGCCAGTTTAGCCATTTTGAATCACAAATCTCCAATATAGAAAAAAACATGTTCCAAACCACTCAATATATTATATTTCTTCTAGAGTGTCTTCATGTGAAAAAAGATGAGGCTCTTAGTGTTTTCCAGATCCACCTGTCCTTTTCCTTGATCTTTTAGTAGCATCATACTTTTCTAAAGAATCTTTCTTGAAAGACGTCTACATATCAACCTCATATGACTATGATTCAATATTCAAAAAGATAGGGTTCCAATAATGGATACATTAATAGAGGGTTTGTATTGGGTTGTAAAGTAACATGAAATTTTAATTCTATTTAAGGATGTGAAAATCATTTAGGTTTTGATGTAAAGTAAAACATGGGAAAGAAATAAAATATACATAATATACCTAAAAACAAATAAGTTATATTTAACAGAAAAGATAAAAAATAACTAAATATTTAATATAACTAGAAAATATCATTACATATTTATTAAATTAGTTTCATTAATTACTATATAAATATATTCAAAATAATATAATTAAAGCGTATCGATCATCCCAAACTAAAGTATGATATAATTTATCACCTCAAAATTCATAGGATTTGTAAAAATGATAGAAAAATGATGGTTTGTGCCATTTACATCAAGGGTTATATCCCCTTTTTGAAAATTATCTCTCAAAAAGAGATATATTACACCAATTGTTTTGTTTCTTTAAATGTTATATAATATTTTTAGAAATATAAATATCAATTCTTTTGTCTTATTTTATATTGATATGTCTAAATTGATATCCATAGTTTATAAAGGTGTGTTTCGATAATCAAATTTGTTCACATCAACAACATAAAACAGTATAATCATGTTCAACATTAGATAATGTAGATGAATTTTGATTCTTTTACTACAATAAGATACTATAAACCTTTCCAAAATATGACATGTTCCATACGTTCATTTTTTATCTAATTTACATTCACCCAAATATTAATATCTAATAAAATCAAAATAATGTCCTCTAGATTAGAAAATTCATAAATTGGTTTTACACTTGAGTTATTTGAAAATCATTTTAATGGTTTTAAATTAGATTCCTTGGGAATGGCTTAAAACACATACACATACTCACATTAAACATAATGGAAGGCTCATTAACTATTATGTAATGTAACCTACCAATCATACCCATGTAAATGGTTTAATAATATATTTTTTAGTTTCATCATGTTCTAACTTATATGTAGTTCTCATTGGACTATCACCAACTTTGAGCTATAAATTATAAAAATTTATAAAATTTTAATTGAACATTATGGGGTTTCAAATAATTTATTTGTAATTTCAAAAAAGTTGATAACAAATAAAATATTTCATCTTTCCCATCAATAATATATCAAAATAATTTTTCATTAGTTTTAAAAATTCAGTATAATCAAAATTTATTGAAGAACCAAACATAATAATATCAACATATATTTTTAAAACCATAACTTCTTTTAACATTATTTTAATAAATAAGGTAGGAACAAAAACACATTTTTAAAACCATTTGAAATAAGAAATGTGATTATATATTCATACAAAGCTGTGGGAGATTGTTTTAGAACATAAAGATTCTTTTCAAATAAATAAACATGATTTGGAAAATGAGGTCATGAAAACCTAGATGGTTTTAAATATAATAAAGTCTTTAATCATATAAAATTTTTAAAAAGTACTCTTGATGTCAATTTCAAATAAATCAAAATATTTATGTTATTTATAATAAAGATGTATCCTACTAGATTCATGTGTAGCTAGTGGAGAATTTTTTATTCATATTCAATGTCTTCCTCTATAATATGATCTTATTACATGATTCTACCCATATTTCAAATAGAATTTCCAGATTCAACAAAATTGTTTCTATATACCCTTTTAGTTTTGATAGGTAAATAGTCTTTAATATTCTTAACTATTTTTCAATATCTATAAATATAAAATTGATTCAAATCTTCTTGCATATCCAACACACAACAGTAATCCCAAATTTCCACAACAATGTTAATGGGATCATGATTGGACATAAATGATTGATTTCCAACCTAAAATCTATGAGATTCTAAAGTTTCAGTAAATATATTTACATCTCCAACAATAGTATCTTATTATCACTATTATTTTTTCATTTAACACTTTACCATTGAATATTCAAGGAAAATTGAGAAATAATTCAAAATGGAATACATAAAGGCTTTGGATTTAAGGGGGATCACTTTGGGACTCTTATTTCTACTAATTTTTTTCCATTGTAGTTTTTTATTTTATTACCACCATTAGAAAAAAGGTAATCCACTAGCTATCCAAGCCGATTCGACCACATGCCAATGTGGTACCAGAGTTCAACCATACTAAGGTCATCCATGGCCAACCAGTGGACTATAATAAAAACATATAGCCCACAAGCGACACGATGGGATCTTGAATAGGGCCTATGGGGTGAAGACCCTCAAGCATGTGTATTTCCAAAGCCATGAGCTCAGTGGGACAAGTACCGCAGAAGAGAGGTGATGCGTGTAGTTTGGGTTCCGACCAAGTTGTCCTCTAGAAGTAACATAATCCATGAAATGTATTACATATCATAGTGGAAGAAATTTGGGAATTTGATGTGGGATGAAATATTTCCATGAATATTGAATCTAGTCCATTTGATCTCCCCTTGATGATATACACCATTGGATGTTCCTTCTAATGATCGTAGTTTCCTATATCAATACCATGAATCGCATGATCAAATCCATCTGAATCCTTGTGCTACAAGACCCAATTCATCAACCTCATGACACCCTAGAACAATGTCCCAAGGAAAACCTGATGCTCTACCTCTGTCACTGCCATCTCTCCATTAATTTGTTTTTACTAGAGAAAGTAAAACAAAACAGAAATGATACATTGTAAGGTCTATGTTGTGAGCTCCAATGGCCTTCTGAGAGAGTCCATAGTAACACTCGATTCCATCGTAATATCATCCATTGGTCTTGTGACCAAATTGATTATAATGGTTGAAGGAATTGTGAGAACATAAATGACCCAAAAACCATCCCCCTTTGGGTTATTTTTTGTCAAATTTAAATAAAATTTTCTCTAAACATGCAAGACCATATAAGGGAGTCATATTCATAACACGCTCAAATGAAATGATCATAGGATGTGATCTCCATCATTACTTAACTGATTAAATACAACACCCTCTCTGATGAAAGTTTCACCATAATCATCATCACATGACATTTGAAAACCCTAATTCATCTAGAAAAACACACATAAAATGGATGTTAGATGGGTGGATAAATATATCATGAAAATAAAGGGGAACAAGAATCCTCTTACCCAAAAAGTCCACAGGTGATCTCTCTAAATCTTAGTATGACCATTTAATGATCAATCAGTCACTTGAAAAACTGAATGTCATATGATGCCTAGTTCATGTTGGTTACTTGTGAGATCATTAGATTACCCCCGTTATCGATTGATTTCACTATTTCCTTATGGAAGACCCTGGTATATGTAGATATCCCAGTGTGTGCCCTCAACACTCACTAGAAGGATGCCCTAAAGATTCCTCATTTGTATCAAGTGATCACATGAATGATGAACCTCCATGCGATGGAGAAATAATATACTTGGATTACGCGAGTCACCAATATCAGTACCCACAAGTATGAGAAAAGATATTGGACAACCCTTGAGTATCATGGGCTTCATGAGATTCCTTACATTGTTGTGATCACATACATCCCCAGACATTGTTTTTCTGGAAATGAAGAACATCCACATATGTCTTTGGTGAAATAGAAGAAGTCGACATGAGACACCACTCGTCACATGAAAACCCCATGATCAAATGAACCACGTTCCAACCCTCTATGTCATGGGTCGCTCCAAAAAACCCGCAACCATAAAATTTTACACCATTGGTTTCTAATAGCCAAGAAATATATCTCTAAATATAGGTTCTCTGCATATGCAATGCCTTCATGCATCAATGATTATACAATCACGCTAGTAATTTAGTCTTGTGCCCCCCAAATTTTCCATGCATCTAGATGATTTCATGTAGCCTTATATGTGGCCTCCCGATAGGTATAATCCCCATATACACCTCCCTATGTAGAAAAATAACACATTGATCATGAACCATGTTCATGATTGTTTAACCCTTTACCAGTACATGAATCCTCAATAAGAAGACCCATTCATGTCCATTGAATCCATCAAAATGTCCCTTTAATATTATGAGAGTCGAAGAACATTAATAGGGTTGAATCATGTGAGACCCCAAGAGGTTAATTACAATGAAACATCTAATCCATGAAAACCAAGATGGATCCCATATATGTGTTTGTAGAGTATATTGCATGAACCTTTGGAGATCATGTTCATATCCTCTTTCATGTTGTGTGGATCCTTTGGTCATTCCATACCCTTGAATGGACATATGATTAACACCATCATCCATGAGGGCACTCATACAGGAAGTTGTGGGAATGCACCGATAAGCATGGAATCCCTCACACGATGCCACAAAAATCGTGGTCTAATGATGAACTCACATAGGCCTCATACTCGACCATTGGTCTCTCTCAATGCATTCTTCATCACCATGTATTGGATGCCTATACACATGCACATGAAGGATTTGATACATAGCCCCTCACATATCACTGTAGAAGTTCATCGTGAGAGTGGATGAAGTTCATGTGTATCACAAATGTACAAGTATCGAAGGATGCCATGAAGACACCACTTAGCATATAGGTTAAGAAGCGGGAAAGACCTTGTTTTTATGCTCCAAGGAAACCCTTCCCATGCTGGAAGTGTGTTTGGGAAGCATATTCTCAGGTACATAGGGTCGCTCAGAAGTCTCTTGAGATTTCATTCAGATTGCATGAATAAATGGATCACCATGTGAACATCCCCTTACTATGGGGATAGTCTTAAGGACATTACCTCAATTACCATGAAATCCCTACAGTGTGCACTTTAAAGATGTACACTCAGGAATATATTATAATGAAACTAAATACATGATCCATTTCAAAATTAACTTATGGAACATAGATGGGAATAATACCTTATACATTTCAACAAGACCCCACCATGGGTATAGATTATATAAACATGATCACATGACCCTTAGAAGGTCTCATGATGTCCTCGGGAAATCACGTACATGCCATTTTTGTTGTAAGATAATCCTCAAACAGGTTTTATAACCTCCAAACACCCCACTGATTTCTACCATTATCATACATTGACCCATACGACAATCCAAATGGAATATACAACACCCCATTTATACATCCACATTGTCAAAATAAATTCTATGGACAAGATATGATGACCATTAAAAGGATTCATTGATGTGTTTGAAGGATCACGTGATCTTCCATAGAAATGACCATATCTACATGAAACAGCCCAAGGAGGGACATGTTGATCATACGACATCATACAGTCACGTCTACACTAATCATGCATAAGACCCCATCCACATCTTCCATACAAAAGTTAATTTTTCAGGTATTATTAAGAAACTCCACGATTCCCTAATGACAGACAGATAGATTTTTCCATGACATTCTTGCACACTCTCCATATGACATATATTGGAATCATTAGTCACCATCAATAAATCAAGTAAAACCAGTATAAATTACACATATAAACTCACATAATACCTGGAAATTGTAAAATAAAACATATGGGATTTAAACAGTGGAGGTGAAAGTAGTTTTTAGTCCCCAAAAGACATGCCACACACCTAGTACGCCCACAATATGGGTCCATGATCCCTTTAGAAAAGTCAACAAAATCCCTATTTTGATCATGAAAATGACCTCATACATGTCCTCCTTGATCTAGGAATTCATCTGAGTCAAGTTAATTGATCATGCATGAGACCCATTATATGCGAACATTGGTTGTGAGAAGCATCTAATACATGTTTTCTTCTCCCATAGGAAGACTCACATGGTATAAAAACTAATCATCTGTAAGATCCTGGATCTTCTTTTCATGTATGAATCTTTATTTTTGGTGGTTTTTGAGAAAATGTGAGTTTCTAAAAAATTCAGGAGTACACAACATGTACATATAAGTACACTCCATGTACTAGGTTTCCAATGGTGTCTGTGTATTGGCATGGTAACAACTTTGTACATGGCCATGTGTGGTGACCTGGAGACTCCCTAAAATGGAAGCCGGAATAGGAAAGTACATGCCATGCACTTTTAATGAACAAATTGTGTACTTTATTGTTTCCATTAAATAGACTGAGGTCAGATATAATGAACATAACACACTTCTTCTTCGTCCGTCTTGTCTAGGAGCATCCGTACTGCCACATATCTTCTCCGAGCCCCTGACTCACTATCCATTCTCTGAATCTAACTCTTTCGTTTTCATTTTCATCACATATACCTATAACTTGTAGGGAAATTAAAGGCATGAGGTTAACGTATATCGATCTCACGATGACGAGGTATATGTATTGTGCCTTTCGGTAGATATTTTTTGAATTTTATGTGCAAAAGTGCCCCATACCCAATAATGGGGTATTGTGTGTTTATGGTTTGTGTCTATGTTATTGCCTGTTATGCCTTTTTTGATTGGGTAGAGGATTATTTTTGTGATTAGTGTTTACATTTAGATTTTATGGATGTTTTTCCTATGTTTTCTTGATTTTGGTCGTTTGATCTACCCTTGCATGTTAGGATGCTTCTTTTCATTCCATGTGTAGTATAGTTACAGTGGAGTGAATATTATCCGACATGATATGATATGATATAGATTGTTTAGCCCAATAGTTCTTTAGTTTTACATTGGAATCCATGTGTCGTTTTTGGATGATTGACTTACACAGGGCCGTGTGAACCTGGTGTAGTAGACCATAGGTAGAACTGACGTTGAGGGCTTCTCCAGAGTGTATGTTTACTTTTATGTTCCGAGACCATGGGGGGATGGATGTATGTGCTTCCTCAGAGTTACTATAGTTTCCTTGATTGAAACCGATGTTGAATTTTATATTTATTACTTCCTCAGAGTGCCTATTAGTTACTGATATGAGACCATAGGGTCAATTGATGATGAGTGCTTCCTCAGAGTGTCTTTGCTAAAGCTGAACTAGAGGGGGATGACTATGTGTACCTCCACGTGGGTTGCTTGTGTTTGATTGGTTGAAATAGAGGGGTTATGTTGTGAGTACTTCCCATATGTTTACTTTATTTTGATTTTACGCTTACTTGTTTTTTTGAAATGAATGCAATTGAATTTGTAGGATTGTTACTATGTGTAATTCCTTATTTACTACTCTATTTTGTTTATTGCCTGACATATATATTCAATGACTATTAGGAAAAAATCATTGGGTGGTTTCATAATGGGATTAGTCTCACACCCTATTTGGGTCATGCTTTTGGGCCCAAATAGATTATATTGCTGCAGGTATAGATAAAGGAAAGAACCCTGCTAATTCAGGTACTTGATTGATGTAGAGATAGGGAGCATAGGACCAAGCTGAGGCTTGCAATGCTGTGGAGCATTTTATCTATTTTCTTTTGTACATTGGTTTAGTTTTTTATTATATCATTTTCAATTGTTTGGATTCTTTTCTATACATATGTATCATGAATCATATATATATATATATTTATGTGCTTTAGTTGTTTATTACTTCTACTATTTTCCAATTAGATGTTTTACTTCTACTGTGTTACTCTACTAATAAGGGCATAGTTTCCCCACTCTCACACCCATGGCCCTCACTGCTAGTCAGCAGCCTCTGGCAATCGAGGAAATGCACTTGAGGCCATGTGACCAACAGGTTACGAGGGACCTCTAGATGACTCTCAGAATCGTGATGTTACAAAGTGGTATCAGAGGAATTATATTCTTCATGACTTAATGATTAGAGAATATATCCAGGTATAGTAAGTAATAGTTACTGGTAATAATTTGTTCTCTATAGTAGCTAAATGGTGTATAGGGAAAATCCATTCTACCTCGTTATTGAAATTTTTCTAGTTTTTCAATTTTATAGTTGATTTGATTTCACCATTGGGTGAATGAAATGTTTTTTTGATGTTATTGTTGATATTATAGAGGTTCTATTCCTACTTCAACCATTTTAGTTGAGGGTATGAAATCTCATTAATCATATAGGAACTTGCTAGAAATCACATGTCATTCATTCTTTCCATGTCATTTGAGGTGCATTAGCGATTACATGTTGTTGTGATAGAGGTTGTGTTAGATATAAACACTTTTTTGATAGATTCCTTGATAAAATACCTTATTTTTTATAGGGTATTTAATTATGTAAGGTTTTGTTTGAACGTACACCAAAAATTTGGTTCTAGAGGTGTTATGGGCCCTCATGGATCAGAATTTAGTGGATAATTATTATGTTTTTTTTATATATGGTATGTATAAGTTTGAAAGCATTGATTAATGGGGAGTATGGGCCCTCACGGATCATAATGTGGCACATTAATGAATTTTTCAATATTTTTCTAGGATCCAGAGTAGTTTATAAGGCTTACTATATAGAAAAATCCAGAATACACAAGGTGTATTGATGAATACATGCCATGTGTCCTTCTGTTTGGTAAGGAACTACTTTTCTTAATTACATGGCATGTACTATATCTACATGTCGTGTAGTATATAATTGTGTCACATACTATTTTGGTAGAGACATGGGGTTTGGGAAATCATTGGATGCACACACCGTGTACCAGATGTACACGCCGTGTTGTATAGACTGTGTTCCCACCCATGTGACTATTGACTCGGATGGATGAAACATAAGTTATAAATGTTGTGTCAAACATTAACATGTTGTATAGTGTATCCCCTGTATTCTTCAATTAACTAATAACATGGGTCTGTTAAATACTTCAAGTATATGTCTTGTCTATCCAGAACATGCTATGTAGAGTGAGCCGTGTAACATACCGTGTGAATGAAAACACAAGTTCATGAAGTTCGTCTAGTACATAGCGTGTCTGGCACTAACACACCATGTAGTCTCTCTTGGAGAAATATGTGGCTTAGCTGTGTAAGGGAAATCGGGCAGGGGAAGAAGATTAAAGTACACAATATGTGTTAGGACAACACTCTGTGTGTTTGGGGTGTTACACAACCAATTTTGGCAGAAGTATATGCCTAGGTGAAGGCTCAAGGGAACACTCTGTGTAGACATTATACACGCCGTGTATCCATGTTTTTAAAATCATGAATACATTGTTTCTCTTTTTCCCTTCTTACACTTCTATGTTTCAGCCCTTGATAATTATGATATAAAGGCTATGATTGACCATTCAGAGTCATGCCACCGAGACGCCCTCCAGTTTTCCACCAGTTATAGGGAATTGATCAGTCACATGACATGGAAGATTAGGGACAACCAAAACATCCTCTAGTTGTGCCTGTCTTGGCACCAGCTATCATTCTGGACAGAGGTGATGATGCGCATTTCCAAGAGGGTTTCTTGAGGATTTTTCAGACCTTCCATGGAGTACTGCATCCTGCCCCGTCTATAGAAGCATTGAAGTATGTTTTCCAGTATCATAATCCCCCAATTTATAGGGGTGAATGACCTCAGGTTGCATCGTCATTGTTAAAATCCTTGCAATCTACCTTTAAAAAAATGGAGACTCCTATAGAGAGGATGGTTAAAGTTACTACATATGTGATTTTTGTTTCTGGCATGATATGGTGGGATGTGATCTCACATGTGGGACACTAGCAGGTTATGTCTTTTGATGAGTTCCACCATGCCTTTTACGACTACATCTGTCAAGAGGCATTGATGGTCAATCGAGCTCGAGAGTTCATGAGTTTGGAGCATGGTACAATTTTAGTCATGGGGTATTCTTCTCGCTTCATAGAGCTGTAGTTATTCCCACCCATCCTAGGAGGTGATGAGTTATTCCTGGTAAGGAAGTTTGAGGATGGTCTCAGTCATGACATCTAATATCAGGTGAATATCTTGAGGTTGACTTCCATAACTTCTATAGTCAACAAGGTGCTAATCCCCATGAGAAATCTGAATTATTTTGGATTTGTGATCCACGGTGGCTCAACATCAAGAGATTGTATCTCTCCTACTAATAGTAGGAAGCACCTTAGGAGGTCTGCACATGGATATCCGAGTAGGTGAGAGACATCTTCTGGTATCCAGGTGGTGTGTTACCAATGCGGGAAGAGTGAACATACGAGGACACATTTCCCGAGAGACCTAGTGAAGTGCCGATTTTGTTGAAAGATGGGTCATCTTCAGTGATTATTTCAGTTCTTCTCACAAGTAGCTGGTTCTAGGGGTTCTTCAATGACTCCTTGTTCAGGAGAAGCACCACAATTATCTCATCAGTCATGGAACTGTATTTCTTCCTGCCATTCAAGATGTGGTGGAGGTCATGGAAAAGGTAGCTAGTCTCCTGGTTTTCAGCGATAATATGGCAAATCAACTCAGAGTGGTCATGAGGTGTCACCGGTATGCGGTGCAAGTTAGACTTTTGTATTGGAGAAGACATAACAGGAGGAAGATCTCAATCCCTCTATAGTTCGAGGTATGATTCTAGTTTCCTCTATTTTAGGTTCAGCTCTTTTCAATACAGGGGCATCCCATATCTTTATATATGTTGCTTTGGTGGAGAGCCATGGGCTCTGTATCTTTTCTTCTATAGAAATCTTCATGCTACAACCTTTGTTTTGGAATAGAATGAATAGTGTACGTCAGTGCAAGGAGTTCCATCTAGATGTTGGTGGGTGTCACTTCACCAGGGACCTCTATTTCTTAGAGATGAAGGGAAATGATGTCATTCTCAGAATGGAATATTTATTTCCCTTCTAGGATTTTTTCTACTTCTATCATTGTAAGGTGAGTTTAACTTCATCAGATGGAGAATCGTTTCTTCATAAGGGTGAATGGGATGTTCAGGAAAGCAGACCAGGACTTGATCATCATGGGTTGGGAAGATTTACATAATAGATTGCTAGTCTATATCTGGATGACCAGGGGAATTCACAGTTGTACTTTCCTCTAGTAGTGGATCATTTCAGGGATGTCTTTCCAGAGGTATTTTTGGATTTCCTTCGGAGTGAGAGGTGGACGTTTCTTTTGATCTTTTTCTAGGAGTGGCACCTGTGTCAATTCCTCCTAGGAGGATGGATACACCTGAGTTGTAGGAGATCAAAAAGCAGTTGGAGGAGTTAAAGGAAAAGGGTTTCATCTGACCCAGTACTTCTTCGTGGTGTTTACCCATCCTGTTTTTAAAGAAGGAAGAAAATACCCTTAGGCTTTGTATAGATTATCAAAAGTTGAACCAATTGACGGTCAAGTTCTTATATCACTTTATAAGGATTAATGATCTCTTCAATCAGCTTTGAGGAGCTCGAGTGATCTCGAAGATTGAATTTAGATATGGTTACCATTAATTGTGCATTAGATTGTCAGATGTACCTCTTATAGCCTTTTGGATTAGGTATGATCTATAGAAGTATGTGGTTATTCCGTTCGGTCTTAAGAAAATACCTGTAGTTTTCATGGAACTGATGAACTAAGTGTTCCATCCATACTAGTATTCCTTTGTGGTAGTATTAATGGAAGATATCTTGGGGTACTATCACACTCTACACGACCATGCTACCCATCTTGAGATCATTTTGAGTACACTATGATATCATCATTTATATGTTATGAACTGCAAAATCCACTTTTGGATGGATCAGATTCACTTATTGGGTCATGTTATCTAAGAGAAAAGAGTATCAATACACCCAGAGAAATTTAGTGCAGTACTTTCCTGGGAGCAGTCAAAGATCATCTTTGAGTTAGAGAGTTTTATAGGGAAGGTTGGATACTACAAAAATTTAAGACAATGACTTTCATGCTTATCAGTACCACTGATGAGTTTGACTAAGAAGGGTGTGAATTACTTGTGGTCAGATTCTTGTTTTCCAGCCTTTCAAGAGCTGAAAGAGAGGTTGACATCCTAACCGATACATGTTTTTCTAGATCTAGGAATGATCTATAATATGTAATTTGATACATCAGGTACCGTTCTGGGAGCAGTGCTTATACAAAAATAAGGGGTGATTGTGTACGGGTGTCGGTAGTTGAGGCAACATGAGAGGAAGTACCTGACACATGATCTCGAGTTGGCTAAAATTGTCCATGCTTTACAATATTGGATACAATGTGATCAGGGGGAGAATTTTGTTATTTTCACTAACCACAATAGTCTATTGTATATCTTAACTCATCATGATCTAAATATGAGATAGTGAAGGTGGATTGAGTACCTTCAGTCTTCTGATTTTGAGCTTCCCAACATGCATGGGAAATGTAATGCAATAACTGATGCGTTGAGTAGGGGGACTCAAATACATGCATCTTAGGAGGCCAACAATGAGGGGAAGCTCATGGATCTATTCTATGAGATTAATATGTTGGTTCAAGATAGAAAAGGGAAGAAGTTTCATTCATATGTAGCTGTTACATCTACTCTACATTATCGAGTGCGAATGAGGAAACTATCAGATTTAGAAGGCCTAATACAACAGGAGAGTATGTTAGGAGGGGAACCTATTCCTGTATAGATAGTAGTATAGGAGGAGATCTCGCATTTTCTTGGGAACATGTGGGTTCCAATAGATATACATGAGGAGATGATGAAAAATATTCATTCCTTAGTTTGGGCAGTTCATCCGGGTGTCACCAAGATGTATCGTGATCTACACCATCATTATTGGTTGCCAGCTATGAAGAGAGATGTTTCTATTTCTGTATTGAGGTGTTCCACCTATCAGTAGGTGAAGGCGGAGCATCAGTGACTAGCATGGCTTTTTCAGCAGTTTCCCATTCCCTAGTGTAAGTGGAATGATGTCGCAAGGGATTTTGTGATAGGATTTTTGAGGTCACCTCAAAGAAATGATGCAGTATGTGTTTTCATTGAAATACCCTCAAAGGTTTCTCACTTCTTCCCAATCAAGGATAATTTTAGTGTTGATGAGGTGGGAAGGTTGTACATCTGATAGATTTTACATTTACATGGAGTTCCACGCTCCACTGTTTCAGACAGGGACACACATTTTACTACTTGGGTTTGGCAGGGACATTATAGGGCTTTGGGAACACTGTTACATCTGAGTACAACATACCATCCCTAGACAGATGGCCATTCCGAGTGTATGATACAAGTGCTTGAGGACATTCATCAAGCATGAATCCTATATTTTGGAGGTTCTTGGGAGAATCGCATACCTCTTGTTGGGTATTACTATAAAAATAGTTTTCAAAAAATCTATTCAGATGGCACCATATGAGGATTTGTAAGGTAGGCCATGTCGATCACCGTTATGCTGGCTGGAGGTAGGAGAGGCAGCTATGCTGGGTCCTCATCTTCTCCATGAGATCACAGAGTAGATAAATTTGATTTGGATGTGGATGGTTATTGGAAATTCATGAAAGAAGTCTTACGCTAATCAATAGAGACAACCTATGGAGTTTGGGGGTAGATATTTGGTTTTCCATCATGTCACACCGAGGTTGGGATGCATGGGGATTAAGTGACAGGGTAATAATTCACCAAGATACGTCAGGCCATTTTAATTGTTGGGGAGATTCAGGCCGGTTGCCTATTGGTTGCATTAACGTCAGAGGTATCGGGCTATGCATGACTTCTTCCACATTTCTCAGCTTCGAAGTTTCTTCTCAGACCTGTCTATTGTTTCCCAACATGAGGAGGTTAACCTAGAGGAGGACACATATTTCTATGAGAATCCAATCTTGATTGTTGATAGCAGTGAGAAGGTTCTATGTGGCCAGTCTGTTCCTTTGGTACGAGTGCTATGAAAACCCGAGCGAGTACTGGACGAGACATGGGAGAGGAAGACCGATGTATGATCACAATGGTCGGAGCTATTAGAGGGTTCTTCTTCCACGCTGTCATACATGGGAAATTCATAGAAAAATTTCATTAAGGGGGATTTATGTAAGAACCCATATCTTCATTTCAGGTATAAATCATTCTTTCGAGATTTTTTTAAAAGGAGGAGTTTCTGGAAAAGTAAGCAGTACATTTCATGTTCTTATAAGTACATGTCATGTACTTGGTTTCCATGGGTGACCGTGTATTGTCCAGGTAACGATTGAGTACATGGTCGTGTGTGGTGACTTGGATACTACCTAAACCAAAAGCTAGAAAAGGCATGTACGAGACATGTATATTTAAATAACATGCCGTCTATTTTTTTTTCATTAAATGGACCATTTTCGCATCTAATGGAAAAAATGCACTTATTCTTCATCCATCTCATCCAGGAGTGTACATATAACCATAAATCTTCTCCAAGCCCCCGACTCACTATCTATTCTCCAAATCAAACTCCATCGGTTGTGTTGGTATCACATCGATCTATGAAATTCAAGGAAGATTCAATGAATGAGGTTCAGATATATCGATCTCACAACGCCAAGGTCGGTGGTTTGTGCCTTTCCTTAGCTCATCTTTGAATTTTATGTGCAAAAGCTCCCAATACCCATGAATGGGGTATTGCGTGTTTATGGTTTATAACTGGGTTATTACCTATTATTCCTTGTGTTATTGGGTAGAGTTTAGTTTTTTTGAATAGGGTTAACCTTTCCATGTTGTGGATGTTTTTACCATGTTTTCTTTTATTTGAATGTTTCGTCTAGCCTTGCTTGTTAGGTTTTTGGTTTTCTTTCCTTGAATAGTATTGTTATAGTGGAGTGAATATTATTTGACATGATATGATATGATTTAGATTGTTTAACCATGTAGTTCTTGAGGTTTACATTGGCTTCCATGTATCATTTGTGCAAAATTGACTTACATAGGGTTGTGAGAACCTAGTGTAGTAGACTATATGGATAATTGACATTGAAGGCGTCTCAAGATTTTCTACTTACTTTTATGTTGTGATACCATATGGTGGATGTACATATGTACTCCCTTAGAGTGTCTATATTTTCCTTGATTCGGGTCACAGGGGGAATTGGACGTTGAGTGCTTCCTCAAAGTGCCTATTAGTTACCGATATGAGACCACAGGGGGAATTGACAGTGACTCATTCCTCAGAGAGTATTTGTCAAAGCTGAACCATAAGGGTTAGACTATGTACACATCCAAGAGGGTTTCTTGTGTTTGTTTGGTTGATCCAGAGGAGTTAGGATGTGAGTATATCCCAGAGGGTTACTTGCTTTTGATTATCCTCATACTAGATTTTTCGGGATGATTGAAATTGATTTTTTAGGATTGTTAATATGTATACTTCCTAGTTTAATGATTCATTTTTTTATTTCCTATCATATATATTCACAATGTATTAGACACAGATATTTCGGTGGTAGCCTACTAGGATTAGTCACACACCCTGCATGGATCATTATTTTGTGCCCAAACTGTTTATATTGATGTAGGGAAATATAAGGGAAATCTCCCTTCTAATTGAGGTATATGATTGTTGTGGAGCCGGTGAGCTTGGGACTAAGATGAGGCTTGCAATGCTATAGAGCAGTTTATATGTTGTCTTTTGTACGTTTTTTTTGTATTGTATTCCAGAATTGTGACTTTTTAGGTGATTTTGCAGACATATGTATCTTCCATCATATATATACATGTGCTCCAGTTGTTTATTACACCCTCTGTTTACCTATTGCATAATTTACACCTATTGTGTTTCTCTATTAAGGAGGGAAGAGTTTCCCCAATATCACACCCAAGGCCCTCGCTACTAGTCCGCAGCCTCAAGCATTCGGTAAAATACGCTGGAGGCCATGTGACCAACCAGGTACGGGGCACCTCCGGATGGATCCTAGAATTGGTATGTTACATCATGCCAACACCGATGGATCTATATTCTATGCCATATTAGTACCCCTCAACATATTTGGAAGACATCTATGATTTACCCAGTAGATTTCCCTGACATGTTAGACAAATCCTCTAGGATATGCCATCCTTGTCCAGCATGCCTACATAGACTCATGCAATTTGGATCCTAGAAAATAATCTTCAACCACATTCCACTTTTATAAGGGAATTTCCCTAATGAGCTAGTGTCATTCCCTCAAGTGATATTATAGATTACAAGATACAAAATAGACTATTATGGTCATTACCACATATCTTTAAGAATTAGAAGGGTACGAAATGAGTAAACCAAAAAATAAACCCTAGATTTCAATTCCTAACCAATTACATGATATGAGTATGTAAACGAGAAACCATATAGTTTATGTCCCAAACCAAATGGGTAGCATCAATGTGTAAGACCCAATATGAAATGATCAATGAGAACTCTAATTTCCACCATAAATGAGATTTGTAGTATGCATTCCTAAGACCCAATCTCCTTCCAATTTACACAATGATATCGGTAATCATTCTTCTAAAATGGAAACATAAATTTATAAGACCTATATAGATATAATCACATTTAATTTTTCAAATTCATCGATATCTCTTGTTTCTCACACAGAGCATGTGTCACATTGTCATAGAGTCTATGGATGATTGTACTAATAACATGATGAGAATACCACAGATATGGGTTCTCTACCATTGGTATATAAGCTTGATTACATCCCATTTCACCTCAAAGGGATATATTCCCAAAGGTGAAATCAAGGGTAATATTATACACATAAGTTCCACCTAAGACCACTATTATCTCATCTCCCATGATAAATACGCTAATCTCAAGAACTATGTGGAGTCTTATTCCTATATTAAACAAGATAAGTAGGGATCCTCTTCATGGTCCTACCCTGATATTCATGTCTTTAATGCGTGACATTAAAATACATGGATAGGTCTAGTCATATGAATTTAAATCATGTCAAGAGAACTAAAAGGGTTTTGATTTGTTATTTTCAAATGATACATAGGACACATCTTAGAGGATCAATCCCATTTCCAAGACACCATACATCTCCATATAGAACAATAAACTCCAGAGTGCTCGAGCATGTCTATTTTCCAAACATCATAATTAAATAAAATATCGATAGATATTCCACGATATGAATTCATTAGTCCCAATAGGCACATGATTATTATCAAGTCATTAATATAGGGTTAACCATTCCCATATCAGGGATTGGGAAGGATTTCACAAGAATATCTTAAATCTATAAGAGAGTCCTGGAGAAGGAAATAATTCCTCCCAAAAGGGTATGATGAGCCCAAACTCCAATATTCTCAACTAATGCGCATCCCTGAGATTCGATGGGCCTGAAATCATAAAAAACCACTCTCCATTAGAAAGAATGTATGTATAAAGCTACAAATGGGAGAACCATTGGGATATTTTAGGAAATGTGGCAACGGTATCCCAATAGGCAAAACCAATACCACAACATTTTACAACAATAAATATTTGAAGCATATACTCTATGGGTTCTAACGGTTCTTCAAATACTAGATTCATCATAGTATTCATAGGGGTATGATTCCTAAAAATTTCTTTTTTTGGTAAATTTTTCATTTAATGAAATATAATAATCTGTGTTCTTGGAAATATTATTCATATTTAATATGGATATATAGTCCTCCATGTATTCTTTGGAAAATATAAGTTCATTTGGATATATTTTATAAAATATGAATTGAAAAATTTCCACGTCCTTTATTCATTTATAAATGACTCTATATGATAACTAAATGTAGAATAATGGATAAAAATTCCCATATCACCCAATGGTGAAAATGTATCTAGATAGTTTTTTGTATTTATAATATAATTATTATTGGATAGAATATTAAAATAAAATACTATATATTTTCTCCAATTCCAAATAACATATGAATTATTATTTGAAATATTTCTTATCAAGAATCTTTTATGATTTTGTATATATAGAATCATTCCAAAAATAAATAGTTTTTTCATATTGACTAACCATTGTCTGTGTTATCACTTCTATATTCATATAGATTCATTCATCCATCTCATTCTTATGAGGTTTTCAAAGAAGTGGTAAGTTATGGTTATATCCGTGTTGTGAGTATAAGGATTCAAAATTTTTATTTTTAAACTCATGAAATTTTTCAATTGACAAACACATATCAGTAATTACACTATGGTTCTCTACAATTGTTTTACACATTAAAAAACTATATGATGAAATATTTTGAGTTTGGATATTTACTAATGTAAACCATGAATATTCATAAAAAATTACATAATAATAATGTTTTTTTGAAAACAATGAAACTATAGATGGTCTAAACTGGTCCATGTGAACCAGTTCTAGTGGTTGATATGTGGATACATCTTTCATTGGATTTAATGAAACATTGGGATTTTTCACATTTTTCTCGTATTGCAAACTTTGTCTCTAATTAATTCTCGAGTAATCACTTTTTAATTAAACTTATAAGATAGTACAAAATAAAGTTTCAAAGTATTATATTCCATAACAACAATTCATCATAAAAGGAATTCAAAGAAGAATTTTTTTTGAAGTAATTATTTTTATTCGGCTTCATAAATATTTTCTTTCCTTAAAAAAGTCGAAACTAAATTCAAATATTAATAATTAATATTATAGAAATTATTATTAAACATTACATGGAAATAATCATCACATTACTAAGATATTCATAAATTATTATACTTTAATCCATGAATAAATAAATCATTTTAAATTAAGAATATTTTTATAATTACATATAGTACCATGGCCAATAATTTTCCCATTTTCATTTCCCTAAAGGTGACATTACCAACATTTACTATGGACAATGTATGAAATCTTGAGAAGTCCCCTATCTTGTTTTTGGTACGCCTACAATCCATATACCATATAATTTTAAATATACTTTTCTTGATGATTTCCTATAATTAAAAACATACACACTTATTTTTATACGATGATCTATTTGGTTCTAAAAAATTAACACTTAAAAATTTGGTAATCCATATCATTTAGAAATATTTATTCACATATGTATAATCATATATAAAAGGATTTAAAAAAATATACTCTCTTTAGTCACCAATAGATTTATTTTCATCATTAGAATTTATAGATATATTATTTACTAAAGATCAATTTAGAGAATTTCAACTAACAATATATTTGTTTTTATATTGTTTGATTTATTTCTGTGATGATCATTGAAACCAGCCCATTCCTCAGGTAAAACATGACTACATGGAATATTATTCAAGGTTTTAATTTATATAAAACATTTAATATCATTCATTAGTATACCATTTAGAAAATTTAAGTCATTATTTTTTCTAGGAAGTAGTTGGTTATTTTCCTTTTTAATAGAAATATTAGATTTAAAAATAGTTTATAAAGTATGTCATTTATTTAAATTCCTATATTTATCTTTAGGAACATTAAATTTCTCGTATAGAAAGTAGCAATACAATAAAATATTTTCATTGGGTGTATATTTTTAATCATTTTCTTAATGTTCTCATGTATCAGAAACATAATAATAAGAAATAGGTTGTACCTCTAGACATGTATCTATAAAAATTGATTTTATATAACATTTATATATTCACATCTTATTTCTGAGTCCCTTGAGATATTATCTGGAGTACAAAAAGTGGATTTCATTTAATTTTTATATTTATTCCCTTGGCCTTGATATATATATCTCTATTTTAACTTTGAACAATCACCATGGATGTGTCCTTCACTTTTTCACAGATAACATGGATCTTCAAAGTTATCATCCTTCATATAGCCTCCTTTACTATCATATTTTCTAATACATGTTGATTTATTGGATATTTTTTCTCTCTATGAAATGTATTCAATTTTATATCCACATTGGATATTTCTACATCACTGTCATCGTCAACGTCACTTCCTCTAGTGATAAATCCATTGAATAACTATTTTTTATTAAAAGGGATGATTTTATTGAAATTATTTTTTTGGTTCAGTATCCTCATCATTTAAATTATGTTCTTCCTCATATATAATTATTCATCCTATTAGATATTTTATTATAATCCTTCTCACATCACATGATTCTAAAATAGATACAATATAGCCTCTCTATATTTCACTCTTAAAATCCTCAATAGTTGATATTATTCATTATTAATCATTCTAGTGCATGTTTCATATTTATAATCTCATTAACATGAGATAAATTTGAGAAATAAACTCCTTATGATTCATCTAAAATGTAGAATACATAATATTATAATTATTTAAAATCATTTATTTATCATTAAATGTTTTTTCATGGGACAAAGATATAGTACCACATATTTAAATATTTTTAGCGCATATAAATATTCTATTGAATTTATCATCTCATAGGGCAAAATATAATTATAATCCTTGGACCCCTTAATTTAATTACTCCATTTACATCTAGAATCTTTTCGTTTTACAATATGATTTTATATTAGAGTCCAAATATCAAAACCCAATCATTCAAATTGTATTTTCATTTTAGTATTCTATTGAGAATAGTTTATCCCTTTAATGTATGATGGTTTTTTTTATAAAAATCACCTCATATAAATTATTTTCCATTAATAATGATAATTTTATTTAATATAAATTTGTATCTTTTGGTTAAAAATTTGATGGTAGTTAAAAAAAGATCATCAAAAATAATAGAAGAAACCTCCAATACAACATTTTGGTGAGATTGGAGTAATCAAGAGGGGATGAATTGAATATCCATAAAAAAATTGTATTCACGATAATTTATAAAAAATACCCCAACTTGAAATTAATATAGTTAACTAATAAATTGTGTTTATATAATATAGGTTTTTTAAATAAAGTCTTATATTTTTGATCAATACTCAGTTTGAATATTCATAATATTATCCAAATAATTTGGTATTACTCTACTAGCGTTACACTATATAAATATATCTAGGAAAATCCATTTATGAAAGTATTTTTTTTTTTGAAAAGAGATGTTAAAAATAATTTTACATTCATATTATGAAAATAATTAAATCACCTGGTGGAATTTAAAATTTCAATAGGTTCGGTCTCAAGCCAAGATCTAATATTCTCTACTTTATAATAACTCACTACCAAACATGTTTATTAAAGGATAATATATGATCCAAAAACTAGATTATAAATTCATTAAAATAGATTATAGGGATGTCTAGTATAATACATAGTCACTTCCAACATATTTATAAGATTAAAATTTGTAGAAAAAAATTTGTTACAAAATTAAGTACTCTTTTATACATTATAAAAGTTTTCTACATAAAATATTTACATAAAATTCAATCAAAAACACAAAACTAATAGATGAAATATAGAGATAGATAGAGAGAGTTGATAGCACCGGGAATAAGAATGATAAAATATTATTTGTTATTCCAATGTATCTTCTATTCTCAGTGTATTTATTCAGATATAAGATGACTTGTGAAAATATGAATATGAGCATAGATCTAGTGATGATGTTTAGATCAAAATGGAGTATTTTATCATTTATAATAGATAAATAGTTCTCATTTTTTCAATCATAATTTACATCATTTTTTTCTGTTAATTTAGTTTTATTAAAAATAATAATTCAATTGAAATGATTTATCTAGATCCCATCATTAAAAATCAACATACTGAGAAAAAAATTCAGATGCATTACATTCCACTAACTGAGAATTTAATTAGTCGCATATAGTGATTGGAATATATTATATTAAAATATAAATCCCACATTAAAACAGTGTCTATTGAAGAGTTTCATACCACATCATCCATTTATCATAAATATTTAGTTAAAATTCTAGTTGGATTCAATTATTGGTCATCTAGCTAGTTTCTCTGATCATTCTGTTGATATAGTAATTATATGAATTTTCAATACTCTCATGCGGTCACTTAACATCAATGTTATACATCTCTATGTCGTATAGATTATCTAAATTTTTTACAAAAATCCCAAAAGTGTCACTCGCTCGTAACACATCATCATGCATTCGGTTGTATGTAACATGAAATAATCTCAATAATTTGTGATTTCTTTCCATAAATTATATTACATACTGTCAATTGTCAAACTGTGTTGTCTGTTCAGTTTTCAATGTGGTAATTTGATGTTTTTATGAGAATTACTCCATATTTAATTTAATATTCATATAATAGATATATTTTAAAAAAGGATTCTCTAGTACATTGTGAAATTTAACCTCTCAAAATTCCTTCACATGGTTAATAGAAATTCAATATGTGGTTGATGGATTATTTACAGTCAGTTTAAAAATTGGATTATTTTTCTCAACTCACATTCACTTATCTTACATACGGTTTTTTCTAGATATAGATAAAAATAAAAAAATTTCTATAAAAAATATATATAACATCCAAAAAATAAAATTTATTATAAACACAAAAAAATAATTTGTGATTTTTAAAAATAAGTAATTATAGGATTAAGTTAACATAAGTGAATACCCATCAATCAAAAGAATAAAAAATATGGTGTCCCCATATGACATGAATTAGATAAATAATTATGGTCATTAACTGAAGATGATTAGTCAAGACATATTTAGTGATATGTAGTTATCTTTTATATTGTTATATTTTCTCATTAGTGAAAATACATCTAATGAATTCAATTGGAAGATAATTGATTCTTTTAGAAGTGTAGTTGAAATTATAGTGAAATGAAGGATCAAAATTACCCCTATGACATTAAAACCATTTTAAATTGAACTTATATAATAATGAAAATATAATTCACTTTATTAAACCATTATTCATGTGATAAAATGATAAAAAATATTGTTAATCTATTCATTACAAATGTTTTTGAAAATATATTTATTTTTTTGAAGAAATTATAAGCAAATAAGTAACCACGTTCCCATGAAATGAAATAGTTAAAAAGGATTCATTAACCATTTTTATTTACATTTAAATGTTTTTTAAATCACTGATAATAGTGTCTTCAAAATTAAATAATTTTTTTTCAAAATAAGTGCAGTGTTATATAAATTATTTTATTAAGAACAAATGGAAACCACATAAAATATTTTCAAATAATCTTCTTCAAAAAAATTATTGTAAAATGTTTATAATGTTAATATAATAAAAATTGGAAAATATAATTGTGATTATCAATGAAAATAATCCACATTATATTCCACAAATAAAGAGGAGAATGTTGGCTTGATAAATAATATGCATATGGAGAAAAAGTTCCATTGGAATACATGAGAGTTATTATTTCTCTACAGAAATTATTTTTTTGACGTTTCATGATTAAAAAATATGATAAAAAGGTAAAATAGAATATATAAATGAAAATAATTTGAAATAATGTTCTTAGAATATTAAAATCAGGTATGGAATTTGTTACTTGTTATAAAGAATTGGAGCCAAGTAAACTTTTATTCCTTAACAAAAAATTAACTATCAACTGCCATGATAGAGATAGAGATTGAAATTAAACATATAGTAATATAAATGAAAGATATTTTTAGGTTTATATAAAAATATAATCATATTTTACACCATATAAAAAATATGTTAATAATAAAAATATAACTCCAAAAAGTAATTTGAGAGTACAAACCCATATAATATTTGAATCTTTTGATTTAAAACCCCTAAGTGATTTCATATAAAATGAGAAAATAAATAAAAATAAAAATAATATATTAATGATAAAAAATATAAAATTATTATTAGATATAACCTATTACATAAAACATGATTTATAATTAGAAATATGTCACATGCGGTAAAAATTGAGGTAGGAAACCCAAAAAGTAATTTGAAATTTTAAATTAAAACCCCTTATCAATTATGATTTGAAATAAAAAATAAAAAATTATGAATAATGATAGGTTTATAATAAAAATATTAATTTGTTATTAAATAAAACATTTTAAATAAAACATGGTTATATAATAAGTATTATGTCTCTAGAGGTTAAAATTGAGAGAAAAACTTTTACCGTGATCCAGATTCTTTCTACAGATGCACCCAACACCCTGAATAATAAAATTTTGATTATTATATAAAATAGTAGGAACCATATTCCTACATATTAAATTTCAAATATAATATTAATTATTATATTATATTTATTTATTATATTTTTTTCTTATGTTTTAATAAAAATTTAATTGGTGTCAACTTATTTCGGTAATTTTTAGGATTAAAAGTGATATTTTTGAAACATTTATGTTTTAAATTTATCCTTCCGAGAACCATAGTCAAACAATTATTTTCATATAAACATATAATAATATTATTATCTCATTTTTAATAGTAATCCATGATATAGTTTTATATCATTGTTCATGATAATGGTTAAACAAACCCCAAACAAGAACAAGCTATATCCTAATAGGTGGGTATGGTTAAGGATGTCTAGAATATCATTATAAAAAATTATATTTTTTAGAGTTTTTTAATTGTGGTTAATTTTATTTTATGATTTTTTGATAATAATTCAAAATCAATATGAATAATTTAAAATAAAAATATATAGAGGTCGTAGTCCACACAATAAACACTTAAAGTTCTTTTATTTTTCAATCTGGGTAGATAATAATAAGAAACTATTTTTCAACTGATATAATAACACATAAGTATACGTTTTATTCTTAATTCAATATATTACCATGGTAGGATATTTTTGGAACAAAAATATTGAGATTAAATGCTTATGTATTATATAATACCCACATTGGGACCTAGAACATTATCTTGAATGATTCCATGGAAATGAATGGATTAAGAAAAATAAATAATACCAAAATTATATAAACATGAGTTGTTTCAAGGAGGATAAAATTTTCAAATTTTAAAAGTTAAACTAAATGGAATTTCATTCAAATTAAGTGATATAAATGTCACCTTTTATAAGAGATAAAAATGGAACATTTGTGAACACTCTTCAATTTTCAATAATATTACTACATTATTAATGATTAAGAGACTCCAAATGGGACAATTAATGGATTTATACACTATATTTGTCCTAGAAAAATTAAAACTTGAATTCAAACACATTTCCTAAACATGTTGGATGTCATTTTACCATATATTGATACTTTTATCATTTCTTGTTTCTCTTAAGGTAACTAGTTTTTAACCAAGAAACCACTTTTATAATAAATATAGAAAACAAATCCTCATTCTAAATTTTTTTAATATGGATATAAATTTGACCTCAATTTAATCTAATTTTATTTCAAATAATGATAAAATATCCTTTTATATAAAAATATTTTATATATAGAGACAAAATTTGGAAGGGAAAAAGTTTTTTCACCAATAAGTGTACATAATATTATATAGTTTTAAATTGAAATTGAATGATTTATAATATATTTATATATATATTAATTAAAATTTTATTAATTTATCTTTTTTGAATATAATTATTTATTTTAATAGATATAAGTTATGAAATAATAATAAAATAAATTCATGGAATATAACTATTTTACCATTATAATGTTCATTAACATTAACCATAGTTATTATATAATTATTTAAAAAAAACCAACAGACCTTATTATAATATATAAACATTATTATAAAAAATATGAAATCCATTTTTTGGTTTTAATTTATAAAAGTGATGAATACTATTTTTAATGTAATTGACTGAATTAATTTTTAGAGTGAAATACTACTTAGGTTCCCAAAACAATATAAATGGTTTAAAAATGAAACATATAATTTTAAAATGATTTTTTTAATTTAAAAACATTATTATTTATATAATGGTGTTTAAAAAAATTTATTTCATTACTATTTCATTATAGTTTTACAATAGTGAAGATATTACCAAAATTACAGATTTTTACTATTCTGCAAAAATAAATTAATTTTGAAAAACCCAAAAACATCACTCAATGATAATAATGATATTATTAATGAAAAAAGTTATTCTTTCAAAATTTAAATAAAAAATATTAATAAATTAATCTATTTAAATGAAAATATTGTATATAAAGAAAACCACTTATATTGAAAAAATGACATTTTAATATATTGACTCTTCATAATATTATATGAATGAATAGTGGCTTGATGTTATTAAATTTTATTATTTATATTTGATAATTCTTCTATCAAGGGTGAGGTGGTTCACTTACAAAGCCTTAAGAATTATGTTATATTAACAAGACATGTAGGTCTTAAAGGAAATTATCTAGATAAGGAAACCTGGAACATCCCCTACCAAGTAAATGTTGTGATATTAGTACTCCACCCTCGCAAGGCTAGTTGGATAGTTGTCCTGTGAAAATCTGTGTAGGCCTAGTACCGATGGAAATTTCATACCCTTTGATTCTTCCAATTCTGGTCACCTCTGTTCTGGTGAATGTGCCTTCTCTGAATCCTTATCAGGAGCCTTATCCCTATTAATATGACTGGTTGCATCTGCATTCTTCATGTGTCCCGAAATCCATTGGGTGAACTGAGAGACTTGAGGTGGATTGAAGGACTAGAGTGATTATTGACCCAAATCCATTGGGTATCTTGATGACCTTGCAGGATCCGAGGACCAAACCAGTGGCCTAATGGCCCATATGGATGAATAGTTTTGATTATTATAGTACTGATCATTACCAAACATTACCTTCTATAGTACATATACAATACCATAAAAACATGTCTCCAGTCATATTTAATCTCGAGTCTCATGGATTTATAATTAGTTAAAATATGTTTATTTACTAATTAATATATTATTCATGAAATTTTAATATTTCACTTTTGAATTTAGCAGGATGTTTATTTCGGTTTGTGTTGCGTGTAACATCAGGTATAAAATATTGAAATATTGAAATGATTCAAAATCTCAATTTTTTGTATTTTACCAACATAAATATATTTTCCCCTCACAACATTAATTATTATTCATTGAGAAATATTGGTGAGGTTATTTTTAACATATTTTTCATTTGGAATATATTTTCCAATTTGACATATTCCATATACACCTAGACTATATTAAGTTTTTTATCTTTCCTAGAAGAACATTAATATTTAATATAATTATGTAATCATGTATATATATATTTGAATCAAATATTATCCATAACAAACCAATCTTAAATACACATGAATCCGCAAGACATTAAAACACAATGATGACATATATTCAACTAAGAATTAATTATATCACTAATACACTAATGTAATTAACCAATAGTTCATATAGTAACATAGTAGTTAATATATATATCCTGTTCCCAAAAATGAGATTCAATTTCCCAAAAATATCCTGTATGAATTTATCATTAAATCTACAATCTATTACAAGAATATCAATGTTATCTACGTTACTTAACTCATAAAAAATCTTCCCATTATTACCTAATAATATAACATATATTACACCTAAGGATTATCCATACCTGAATCATGAATTAATCAATAGTTATCCAAAAAATATATATATTTTTATTACATTCAATTTTCATATTTTTTGATAATAATTAATATATGTTTCCAAACCATTATAGAAAAACTAATTAATAAAAAACCTTAGTTGTTTCACATAATCTTCATATATGTTACAAGATACCGAAATATCATCAATAAATTTCACTCACTAATGAAAAATTTATAATATTATCAATATTTAATATTTATTAAGATAAAAATGTCATTATATTAGGTAAGTATATGAAACTCACATTTACCATCATAACTATAATAAACAATGTTTATCAACTACTTGAATTTGGTCCCTTATTTGGTGATAAGATATTTTGTTTTATAGATACAAAAAATTCATATATTAATTTCAATGATAAAATTTCAACCATATTTTAAAATATTTGTAATGATAACATCTAAAATATGAATATACAAAAACATATCTGAAGATGTATACCACTATAAAACAGTCATTTTCTAACAGATTTTTCTTTATATTAAACATATCACTCTCTCTATTCAATCATTATCTATCAAAGGTAATTTTTCTATTTGGTTATAAAAACTAATTACATAAAATCATTATAAAATATTTTATAATTGTGAAATAGATATAATTAAAATTAAACAAATCATATCCCTTAAGATTACAAAAACTTTTTCATAGCAAGGACTCTTATTCAAAAACTATGTAGTAATTATGATTAAACAATAAATTCTAGTTTTAGGGTTATTAAACCTTGGTACATATATTCAAGGCTCCTTCCACTTTTTTAATCCATATAATCTGTAAATTATTAATCCATCATGATGTAATCCTATACATATACTTATTAATATGGTTTTATCTAATGTTCCCTCATCTATATCCAATAAAAAGATAAAATTTTCAGTATAACCCAACTAATGGATTATCTATACCTTTGAAACTATGAAGAAACTAAACCTATAAATCCTTAATGTGATTTATAACTCATAATTTATCTTGATCTAAAAACATTCTAACGTCTATAGATTTATAAACCCTCTATTGAGGCCAATTTAGGTTCCATAAAACGACACACTATGATTGGGTGTTGATGAATCCGAAATTGTACCAAATATATTTGACAAAAATATATAATTACAAGATTATGGATCATTTAAAACCAAAGGAAATTTTTTAGTTTAATAATTTTAATGAGTTATAATAAAATGTTAAACTAGTACAACCTATATTATTCAAACCAAAAAAATTATTATCAATGATATTAGAAGAAATTGAATCCATACCGAGTCAACAACATCTCCAAAATATCATTAACAAAAGACAGTCTTAAAGAAAAATGTTATAGATTAATTTTCATTGAAATTTGGGGAAAATAAACAGAATAAAGATTTGTTCTTGAATGATTGGTAAGGGTATACCTACACAATAACAATCAAAGATATTCTGTGAGGATAAGTTGATTATATAGGTATAATAAAAATACAAAAGAAAATCATACCCAAAAAATATGATTTTATAATAACATGATTCATGCCATGAAATATGGTATAAAATAAGAACAAAATCATTATAGTGAGGAAAAATGAGTTAATAAACATTAATTATGAGAGAATAACATAGTAATAAGAATAATAAAAAAATATTTCCACAAATATAAAAAATATTAATAAATGTATCACAAAAATAATTATTCCCATTCATATCTGAACAAAATAGTTATGTCTATACCAAAAATTATAATAATACTTATTATCCCTAACCTAGTATGAAAATAAACATTTTTTAATTCCTCAATATCTCGTGAGATATAAACATAATCCTATTATTGGAGGGTGATATAGGACCCCAACCCATCATCATCCATAAATTTTTCTGTTGTATGAAATAAATCTAAATTATGTCATAAATAACACTTGGCAACGTATGTGGGTTTATATCCTTTTAATTTATAATATCATAGAGAATATATGATTAATTCAAAAAATATTCCTAACACGATATTCCTGTGAAAGATAAACTGGTATCAAATTATATTTAATAAAATTATAGGTAAGTAAAATTAAATCAATATAATAGATTATATGGTATTCACACTATATAACTAACGGATATATGGGATGTTTAATAATGTTTATAATTAATCGATTTATGGAATCAAGGTGAACACCCTTCAATCAAGGGAACAAAAAATAAAACATTAATAGAGGAAAGGAATTAAAATATTAAATATGGTCATACATCAAATATTATTAGGAATGAAAAATCATTGAGGGATAATTTATCATATAGAGATTTAAAATTTCTCATTTGTGAGAAAATATGTAAAGAATCAATAGGTAAATGAAGGATACTTTTAAAAGAATAGTCTAATTTTTCATTAAAATGCATGGTGATATTTATAATTTTTTCCTTGGAATCCATTTTGAATATAAAATATTATAATAATAGGAAAATGGTTAACTTTTTAAGAGGATTAATCCATGTAAAGATGGTATAAAATGATATTAAATCCATTATTTTTAAAACTTTTTAATAATATGCTCCTTATTTAACTTTTGTAAACTATAAATGAAAATGTAAACAAATTTTATTCGCATAAGTATATTTCAAAGTAGTTGAGGATAAAAAAATAAAATACATTAAAAATAAATTTTTTTAAAATTCACGAAGAATATAATCTTAATAAATAAATAATGGTTTTCTCAATAAATCATTTAGTGGAAGATAAAACCTATTTCATAAAGGATGAAAACCTTTCAAATATTTTTAAAATAACTTTTTTTTTAAATTTTATTATATTTTGATAAAGTAATTAGGTATAGTTAATTATAAGGATAATATAAAATCACCGATGTTATAGATCACAAATATAAAGGATATCATTTTAAGGAAGGATAATTTGTACATGTAGTAAAATATCCATTGAAAATAATTGGGTTTTTTTATTCTAATGTCACACTTTTTTTGAGAAGTTATTTATCAATGTATATGATAAAAAGATAAAATATCATTTGTAAAATGGTTTTTCAGGATAAAAGGTTCTTAAAAGATAGAAATAAAATATAGAATTTATGGCACAATGATAAATAATTTGAGAAAAAAATCTTATGGCTCTGGTAACATTTGAAATAATACCCATTGAATATGATAGATATTTAAATTAAAGTTATAATTCCATAAATGATATATTTTTATGTTAATATTTAATCAAATAGATATTATATACACCATATAAAAATAATTATCTTCTCTATAAAAACATATCTAAAAGAAACAAATTTGATTCATGAAACCCTTACAGTATATGAAACATTCAAGTCAAAAACCCTTAAAATATGTTATTTAAAATGAATCATCAGAAAATATGAATAATGAAATTTTCAAGATATGAAATTTTATATTGTATGTATATGAAAATATTCAAGGAAAAAAATATTATGGTAAAAAATATCACAGAAGGTGAAAATTGAGCAAAGAAACCGTTATGATATTTGAAACATTGAAATAAAAATCCCATGAATGATATGATATCAAATGGAAAATGAAATAGAGCGAATAATGAGGGTTCACAAAAAAAATAATGGGTAATTACATAAACAATTCCAATTAAAAAATTGTATAAAATAATAAATATTTTTCAATCTGTGATAATTGAGACAACAAACAGTTACTATGATCCTGATTCGTTTCACTGAAGCGAGAAACATTTTGAATAATAAAATTAAATATATTAGATGCCTTATTAGTAACATTATTCATATATATTACTCATTATATATTCCATTTATTATCATATTCTATTTATATATTATAAATTTTTTATATTTTTTGAAAATTAAACTGGTGTGGGCATATTTTGGTAATTTTTGCGATAAAATGTAATTTTTTAATGATTAAGTTAAATAATTTATATATCATTTATAGAACCATAACCTAATAATTATTTTCAAATTAAAATATAACAAAATAGTCTCTATCCTCTCACATTAATCCATGAATGAGTTTATAGAATTATTCAAGATGGTGGTTAAACAAACCCCAAACATGAACACACTATATCATCATTGGTGAGTATGGTAAAGTAAATTTATAATTTAATTAAAATATATGAAAAATGGTAATATGTAGATTTATTAATGTTTTTTAGTCAAGTTTTATTTTATTTTGATAATTAATTGAAATATATATGGGAAATTAAAATTATTAAATCTCGGAGGCGATAGTCTGCATAATGCCAAGTTAGCATTCATTTATTTTTCCATGTCCGAGGAATGGAATTATTTATTTTTATTAAATTACTATAATAATTAATTAATATAATAATGATATATAGGTAAATATATTATAATGGTTATGGAATGTTTTGAAGAGTTATATTAAGAATAGATGGTTTGGGATTAAGTAATACATGCTTGGGGACCCTGAAAATATTGTTGAAAGGGTCCATAGATATAAGCGTCTTAGTATAATTAACTAAGACTAGAGGCATATAAAAAGAGATATTATTAAATTAAGAGAAAAATAATATATTATTAGCATTATATTAGAAGGAAGGTGTGTGTAATGAAGGGGTGTAAGTTCTCCCTTTTAAAATTGAATAAAAGGGTACTTTTTGGATAACACTTCACTTTACAATGATATCATTTCTCTATTCAAGGTTAAATAATTGATAGGTTAAAAATAAGTGATTTACGGGTGATATTGATTCAATAAATCATCAATAAATTATTTTCACTTAATTTTTAACAATGTTTGATGTCATTTTCTAGTATATTTTCACTTTTACTATTTTGTACTAGGGTAACTAGTTCTTAGGGAAGAAAATTATGTTTTATATAAAATATTGGATAAACAATCATAAAAATGTCAGATTAATTAACCCACATTTTATATCCATTTTATATAAATAAATTTAATATAAATAGAAAATAACTATTTAAATTTAAACATTTTATTTATAAAAAAATAGTTTTGTTGCAATCATTATTTTTCAAAAATTATGTGTTTTTCTTATTATTTAGTATTATTTTCAATTAAATTTGTGATAATTTTTTTAAATATAGGTTAAAAAAATTATATTAAATTCAATCTCGAAAAGTGATTAATTTGTTTTGTTAGGTAACATTTCACAATATTAATTAAACATTTCTGTGAAAATAACAACATTACTATTTTCGTGGTCATTATCCTTAATCTTATAAATCATAAATTTATTACATAAAATGAAATTTAATTTAAAACATAATTTAATCTTGCTGATATTAAATATGAAATCAATGTATTATATTTAATTTTAAAAAATGAAAATAATTTTTTAATATAAGAGAACAAATAAGTTATTATAGTATAATATTATTAATGTTCCCAGAATGATATACATAGGATTTATAAATCAAACATAGTAATATGAAATGATTTATTTTAATTTATATATATATATATTTGATTTAATTAATTTTATAAACATTTAGGTCATTATTTTATTAATAAATTCACATTATGTTGATGGTGCTCACAAAATATGGGATTTTCAATATTTAATTAAAATTAATTAATTTTTAAAAAATCAATTATAACAGTGAAATTATTAATCCAAAAATAAAATTATTTTTTAAAAATTTAAATAACAAATTTATAAATTCTATGTTTAAATTGAAAAAAATTATATAATGAAAGAAAATAATTGTAGAAAAATATCAATTTAAGGAATTAAATGATGTTAATATTATATCATATTCATTATTTATTAAATAAAATATATTAATTTACTAGTGATTTTATTAATCATGTAATTTTAATATTTAATATTTTATTAGTTGGGGTTTTTTTATTTTGGTGTTGCATGTGACATATGCTATGAATTGTTGTGTTAAACAAAGGGTCTAGAATATCAAGATTTTAAACTACAACTCATGTTAGGGTATCATAAAAACTACTAATATTTTATTAAATACTACACTATGACCCTCTAATTTAGTGCATGTCCTCATACCACATATAATACCATGTCTCTATCCATATCCCTCTGACTCATAGTGAACCCATATCTCATGTTACATATCACATCTCATACCCTACCCTCTCACTTTGGGTGACGTTTCTTAAAATTTCACATGCCACATATCATACAACTTCTCTATCAATTAGGGTAATTACTCGTGACAAAACCTAAACCATAACCCACTCACTTACGGTAGACCCTCACACTAAACCATGTCCCATGACCTCTCTCATAGGGTAGGCCTCTCATCTCAATCCATCATCATTTCCCACCAACTCAAGTAAATTCCTCATAACAACCCTAATCTGATGACCACACAATGATTGTTTTCCTCATACCAAACTTATGAACTCCACCCTCTAACTCAAGGTAAGATCCCACTACTATTATATTGAATTTTAAATGCAAACATGAATCATATCAAGGTTTATTCATTTTCTTATACCCTATATCATAGAACCACATGACCCAACTACTAGTGGAGTCCAGTCATGTGTAAATCCTCTCCTATAATGTTGTGGGAATAACTATTTACTATCCTTTAACAAGCTATATGTCCAAACCTATCACATTGATAGGGGTAGATACATGAATATCTTAGACAATATTATCCTTAACCAATCACCGAGTACAACCAAGCCTATGAGTCTAACCATTCATTACCAACATGACCACACAATGTGTGTAATTCTAATCCTAGCTCACTCAATAATGGAAACCATTAGGTTATTTTTTGAGGAACTGGTCTCCACCCACTGATATTAAAATTCGTTCAACATCCCATGATAAATACATCACCTAATGTTCCTATATAACTCTAGACATAATAGTATGGGTCTAATTATACTCATAATTATCATATCAAAAACCTAGAATCACTATCCAAGCATAAAGTTGAGTGAAAACCCTATCAAAATATTTTAGATAAGTAACGATAATCTGTCAGAGAAATTCTCACAACCCAAACATAGGTCAAATCATTAATTTCTCATATGGTTTCTTTGAGACCCTTCATATTGAGTAAACCTTACTTTTGAAAATAAACAAAACCATGGAAGAATTAACTCACTCACTACACACACCGAGATTTAAACATTCCCTAAAAGGGGTACACTCAACTATACATAATAATTATCACTATCTCACCCATCAAACATAGGACTATGCAAATTAATCATACTGACTAACAATAGGAATAAAAATCCAAGGTGATCTAAAAAATCATCCGTGGACCCAAATATATATCTCGGGCCTATCATAAAGTTGACTAGTTTCCTATTTCCCATTTCACCAAGAAACATAATGATTCTAAATCACTAATTATTAAATGATGTACTTCGTATCTACCAAAGAGTAATTAATGCACCTAATTCCTCATATTAGGGAACTATCATTCCCTTTCCATTTTACCCATACCAAAATCCTTATAAAAGAATTCATAACTAGATGTGTGGTTTATTATTATAGGGATCACCTACTTCATCCATGGTGTTACACTCCTCAATATATGCTCCATTTATCCTCATTCATCCCCATGTGAATCCATGCCAATCAAAAACCATTTTATCATCTCAATTCTCATGTACACCACCATGTTAATTAGTTATAAATTATTAATATTATTTATAATATTTAACATAATTATTCATATCCAGTAGATACCATATTCCCATGGGTAACTGTAGTAATAGACACCCTATGGTACTTATGGGGCTACAACCCCATTTCCTGATGAACATGTTACACATTGAATTTTACTAACGTCCCATGGGTAACTACAATAATACATCAATTTTTTACACTATAATCCTTACCTCAATCCGTTGACCCTCCTTTTGAGCCTCCCTAAACAATAAAACATTTTGAAAAACCCATTCTATAGGTTCTCCAACTATAAGAATTGTAATACTATTATAAACATTCAAAACTAACATACATTTGAAATGATATTCCAATTCAACATAAAATTAACAACAAATTAATTCAAGGATAGTAACCTAAACTAAAACACAAAAATATTTATTCACACAGAACCATTCCAATAAGTGGATCAACTAAATATTACACAAAGGCCCTATAAGGATCACTGGATTTTCTCCTTTTTTTTCTTCAACATCTCATCTTCACTCAACAATGTGTAGTCTATTGATAAAAATTTGTTTTGGTTTCATTATATTATACAAAATGGAATTTATTTTGTAGAATATTTTCTTGAATATATGTATAGAAGAGTTCATTATTTTTTGAATGAAAATTTTTAAAGTAAAACGATTATGTGATGATACTCACAGTACCGAACAACACATGGATTTTTCTGAATCAGGGTGAGTTAATTCAAAGTATTAGGTTGTTTAAAGATTGATACACAACAATAAAAATTTAAAACATTGATGTGGTGGTGATTACGCTAACACGGGAAAGTATGTGAATGTACTGGACACCGAATTTATGGGATGAAATTTTGTAGAAGTATCATTCAATGGGAAAAAATATATGGGGGATACTCTAAATACTATCATATGAAGATTATTGATGTCATCATATAGGTATAAATTATTTCATTAAATAAATAAAGATATAATGTTTTACATTAATGAAATAAATGAAGGTATCTTGATTAACCTTATAAATTACATCATATTCTTGGTTATAATGTTACATGAGTGAGTATTTCAGATAGAGGTTACTAAAATGAGTCCATCAGATAGTTGTTATAAAGACAATGTGTTTCCGATGTATCACATTCAATCAATGATGTTTAAATTAGACACATAATGATTTCAAAAATACATTATTACTCCATTACAATATAAGATAATTAATCTACCCGATGAAGTAATATTTGATGATATATCTGATGGATAATGGTATAATTTTATACTATACATTTAAATCCATATCCATTAAATAGACCTATTAAAAACACCATTAGATGAAGCATTTTATAAATACCCTTAGTTTGAATTTTAAAAATATCATTGGATGATAAAATTTTAAAAGTCTAATGGATTTATTCTTATAAAGATAACTTGTTGGATTGTTGGGGAGATTTATAAAAACATTATCAATTAAATAACTGTGATTATTTAAAGTTATTCTATCTATACTTGAAAATACTTTCTTGTTATGAGGATGATTAGAGAGATCATTAACATTGATATTTTAGGGAATTCTTATGATAAATATTTATTCTTATTTCATCATTGGATTTTAATATGGTAAAAAAATTTATTTTAGTAGGATGTTTAATTTTGGAGCCCATTTTTTTACAAAATTTATAGATAATACATGTTATATAATGAGGATAATGGTTATTGATAAATGTTTTTTATGCTTTTATCATGTAAAGGGAAATTATTGATGTTTTTGAGGATAAGAAACATGAGTTTCCAAAAAGAATTCTAATTGGTTAACGAATATTATAGTGAGATAGAAGAAATCCATCTAGATATTCTCATGACATAGAAGTACTAGAGTGATGATGTACAAGAAAAATAAAGAGTATTATTAGACACTGCTGAACTACATGGTGATTAATAGGACAAGTGAATTTGGTAGAGGTACATTAGAAATAGGCATCATAATGAGATTCATAATATAGAGGAATTGGACTAAGGTTTATAGAAAAAAAAGGATAATATGTATGTTCATTAGAAAGAGGAATCATATTGAAGTGCATGGGAGTAAGGATTATCCGACAAAGCACACCAGGAAGAGTGTTTTCATAAAAATATTTACACAGGAATGTTTTTTGAAAAAGTTATGGAATTTTATGGTTTGAGAATATCTAGTAATTTTAGGATTAGGAAGATGTTTTGAAACTGATAAAATTTATTAAAAAATATTGAAGATCATGATGAAGTTTAACACATATAATTGCCATCCCACATGCCTATGGAGTAAGACCATCTCATGATGATGATCTTTCTACATCGTGTCAAAAAACAATATTGATATCATATATATAGGGTTATAATATATTAATTAATGGGTTTATAGATATTTGAATAATTTTTAATGAAGGAAGAGGACAATTGAATGATATTTGGGGGTATAACCAATTTTGGTAGATTTTTTTATCTTTTGGGGTAGAACTAGATTAAACTATTGAAATAATTATTTTAGTGTAGAACCTATTTTTAACTATTAATTTAAAATGTTGTTGAAGTTAGTGTATAGTTCATGTTGGATTTATAAATAATATATAAATTTCTAGGTCCTCACATTCTAGTTTTTCATTTTATATATCATTATTTGATCCCAATATCATTAAAATAATTTTATAAGAGGTGATTTAATGATATATCATTGAGTATATTTATAAATTGATTAGGGTTGAGATGCTTATTTTAGAGTATCATTCATAATATAAAGAGATAACTAATTCACCCCACTCATTCTCAGTGATTCTACACTAATCTAGGTATAATATGATGTATCAGAGGAACTATTGTAACTAATTTGACTAACTATCTGCAGAGTATGGAGAATATAAATTCAATTAATAACTAGAGTTTTCCAATATTTGATGGAAGGAACTATCACTATTGGGGGAATATGTTGTTACCCTATATTATAACCATTGGAATAGAAGATAATGAAGTTTATATATTATGATTTTCTTTATTTAAATATATTTCTATGATAACTACCAATAATAGAAATCAGGATGTTGATGGCCAAACCAAAATTATATTTTGAGGGATCAAATTGAAAATGTTTATACTAATTTTTAGGTTTTCTAAATGAAAAAGTGTTATAAGGTGTTTTAAGTAGTACATATTAAAGAAAACATAAAATTCAAAGAGGCTATGGTACAAATATGATGGAGAATATTTTGAGATATCATGATGGTTAATGATGAAAATATTGATGATTATTTAATATGGTTTAGCAATATTTTCATTACATTAGAGATTTTTTTTGAGAAGACTGATGATTTTACATTGATTAATAAAACGATTATAATTTTTCAAGATTAGATTCATGTTAATGGTTAAAATATATATGAATAAGGGTTATAAATTTTTAGGAACTTCATAATATATTCATATTAAATTAAATGATAAAAAAACATTGTTTATGAACATGTCTAAGAAAGAAAAAATATATAAATTTATTTAATAAGGTATTCTCAAAATCTAAGAAAAAAAATTATGTATCATGTGATTTATATATTAAGGAGGATGAAGAGGATTTTAATAAAACTATATCTCTTATCTCTAAGAGATAAAAAAGTAAATTGTAAGGGATACATTAAAAAATATTTTATGTGATGGAATTGTAATAACAGTGCCCATTTTGTAGGAAATTTCCCGAAGAAGATTAATATGGAATATGAGGAAATTGAATAAGATAAGATGTATTAGAAACAAAATTAAATGAATCATAATAAAATAATACTCATCCTAAAGAATAATTTATCATTTTGAAGTGAGAAGAATGATTCATCATCAAACCATGATTCTCTTATTAATGTCAAATTCATTTCTCATGTTCAAAAATTAATGTTATCCGTCATGTAGAGATGATTAGGGAGAAAATATAATAGATACATAGTGGATTATATAATTAAAAGTTGAAACAACTCATCTAGAAATTATATATCTCAAGAAAGATAACATAAAGTTGAAGAAAGAAGAAAATTAAAAATTTATGAGAATGATGAACATATCAAAAAAATAATTGAACAACATTAATTATATTAGAGAATATAAATTGATAGTGGATAATATAGAAATATAATAAAATATCATGATGAAAAACCATCCCGATATTATAATTAAAATAACGAAGAAGAAACACTTGTTCAATAAAGTAATAAGAACCATTCAAAGTTGGATTAATTCATGATTCTAATAAAAAACATAAGTAAAGATAGGATAAGAACGAATACCTGTGTTCTAGTAAAAAATAATTTTTTCATGTAACAAGAACGTGATTTAAATACAATTATGCAATAATTATACATAGTAATTTAGGGTAAAGTTGAATCTACATGAGATGGTGAAACGAAGGGTCTACAGTGGAAGGTTAGTTCTCTTCATATGAAATCATAATATACTTATTTTTTACTAAAGATATAGGATTATAAGATAATACTGAATCATATGGGACCAATAATATTAGTTATAAATCATCTTCTTCATTGAAATAGTTGAATAACCACACAATATTTCCCCCTGATCAAAATAAACCACAATATTTAAAGTGAAATCAATGAATAAATAAATATAAAAACTACTATCAATCAAATAGATCATGATTCATAGGCCATTGTTGGTGTTGTGGAATATTAATTCCGAAATCATACATAGGTTTTTACAATATATATTTTCCTCAAAAGTGGTGTGAATCAAGGGGGACCTATGTTTATCATATAGAAAAAAACTTTTCATGAAAGAAATATGAAGAGTAAATGAATATTCAGAGGTAAAATATATTAATGTTCAAATCAGTTTTGTGAGAAGATGAAGAAATATGACCATGGAATGAAATAGTTCTTACTTATTTTGATAGAACAAATATCCAAGTCAAAATATATATAATAAGAAGAAATTCCTACTAAAGATAAAGGATATTTACATGAATCATAATATGGGAATAAATTTTGAATGTATATTATTTATGAGCACCTATCATAAGGTTATCAACAATAAAATATCTGAACCTGATAAATATTCATTATAACTAGGATTTATATTGTCTCTATGGAATACATTTTTAGGAGCGTATTTAAATGTTTTTTTGTTGGATCATTTTCTAAAGAGAGTGTAATTAAAACTACTATGATTTTGAAATCGGGTTAAGGAATAAGTGGTCTGACCATGTATTTTTCCTACACTCACCTCTTGAATTTATATTAAATTGGTTTCAAATTATACTCTCACTATTTGAATCAATAATATAAAATAAATCATGAAATTTTTATTCTATTAAAGAAAGAAAATAATCATTGTATTATTTGCCCTTTCTTGTCATTGTATTTAGATATCTACATTTACCCTAGAATTACCCCCACTATTTTCTATCCAATGTACTACACCTAATCTAATTGGATAGAGTGTGAAATCCCCCAAATGTACAGAAGAGCATAAAGGTACAAATTTATATGAAGCCACAATATCAATACTAGAAAATTCTATATAATATTTCTAACATCAAAAAATGATAATTCATAAATAGAGAGTGTGGAGATTCTCATTGGAAGATCCAAAAGGGGTATAATGTTCCATCATTATGGTACCATAAAGGAAAACAAAATTACACAAGAGTCAATATATGTTTAACTTAAATTATATCCTTTATAGAAATTCTCATCCCCCTTATATAGTGTTGAATGCAATGTTTCTTTTCATTAGAGGGACATTTTATTATTCATTAAATTATGTAATATATAAATAAAGGATTTATGATTTAAACACGATGGTTGAAACATGTCCATAATTAAGGGTCTTGGTGACAGTTCCAAGGCATCGAAACTCTTCCACGATCTAGCCCAATATTATTTTCAAAAGGGTACTTATATAGTGGTTTATATTAGTAGGTATAGAATGTGGGACTAGGATTTTAATTATATACATTTTTATTTTTAATAGTTCATGGGAAGAATTATTTTACCTATGGGACATCCCATCTTCCTGAATCTACACCTCGATTGTACCATCCGTGTTCATTAAATGAAAATCCTTTCTTTTTCATTGGTTCTTTTTCCCTTCCATAGAATTGATCTTTCTACTAACTTCATGCGTAGAGATTACACCTGATATTAGTTATATTTAATGAGGGAGGATTTTATTAAATATTGTGGAGAATTATCCTACTTCATTTCCTTTATGTAATCATGGGTTCTTGGTCCTTTTTTATGAATCTCTAGTGTTGAAATGAATCATTTTATTTCATGAATTAATAGATTACCTGGGCTCCATTAGAAGATGTACATGAAAGCCATTTTTTCTCATGGAAGACATGGATTTTTCTCTACCTCAATAAATCATATGATAAAATTGAAGTAGGGTACTATCCTGAATCTCCTGGATAATTAACTTCAATCCATCATCATCTCAAATTCAAAGGCGGTGGAAGATGTCCATTCCTCCAGGGTTGGGGTCACCCAATTTCTCCACGAGGTAGAGGTAAACAAATGGGACATGTATATTCCTTTTTGGAGCTGCTCTTAGCCTCTATATCCTGGTGAGTATCAATAAAAGAGTTCATTATCATCAAGGGAGGATGTGGTTTGATTTATATTTATGGTCTTAGGGAATGTTGTGGAACTATAGGATGGTATGAAGTTGCAGTAAGAATTGTTATATTGAATTCCATGATTACTGTCCTGGTCGGAAGAGGTATTTTGATACATGGGATCAATGTATTTATTCCTAACAATAGATTAGTGGTATAGTAATAAAATTCATTCATGAAGGTATCTATTTCTACCTTCATGGATTTTCTTTATCACAAACTGTTAGCTAAGGGGACTAACGATAGTTTTCCACTCCTTGAAAATAAGGCGTGGAAAGGTGGTCAAGTGATAGTGAGAATTTCTCAAGTTGGGATTAAGGCTTGGACACCATAAATATAGTGTGATAATAGGTTAATATAGGGGTAGCATATAGTCATCACTTATGGTAAGCGCAGTGGTCGTGGATGTCATGGTCACTCTTGGCCTTTTTAATTTTACACCCGCCTAAAGTTCAAATTCTTACTTAGTGCATCTTCAAATTCCACCCTAAAATTAAATAACATCATTAATAATGGATAAAAAATTTAAATCAAAATATATATTCATTAACTAATAACATATTTCAATCTTATATCCTATTATGTTATAATTTATTAAAGTAAAAGAAAATAATATTAACCTGGGAATTGAACTACCATGAGGGGTAATTTCAATTAATAAAAGATAGAAATGTTTAAAATTATACTTCACATTACCACCCCCACACATAGGCTATTGTACACATAGAAAATTATCTATTGAATTAAAATTATTAAATAAGTTAAATAAATATCATTCTTATAGAAGTTAACATCAAAATATAGAGTTGAATCAAAACAGAGGTTCTTCCAAATATTGAAATATCATACCTCATATATTAATCAATTCACTTACTTTTTTTAATATAATCAATGTTTCATTTTGGGAGTGAATATTATTTTATTTATAAGGAAACTATATTTATAAAAAAAAACACCATTCATCCATCTCTATAAATTTACATAACCAAATATTTTATTCCCCACATCAATGACCAAAATTCAATGAATTTGTTATAATTACATTATGTTTTTTCCTATGTGTTCAATATTCACCTCAGCTAAATGGAATGAATTTTCACAAGACCCCTTATTTAATGTAATTTTTCCCTGTCATATTTTTGTATAAATCACTTTACATAAAACTAATTAAAATGAATTTATATAATTACTAAAACATAACTAGTGACCTTGTATTAGAGATCTTGTGTGGGTTCCCAAATTCCCATTTTTATTCTTGGTTCAAAGGACGTATCACATCTTTTATTAAGTAGGATTACTAAGGTATTTTTTCACACCGATGTTAGATTAAATCTATTTAAGTTAAAAATTATATCATCTTAGAGTTATTAAACTAATTCTATACAACTCATTTCACTCACACACCATTTCATTATTCTAAAACCAGTAATCCATTAAATTAGTGAGAAAATAACATAGTTATGATAAAAATTCTAAAAAATAAGAATTAATGAATTCCCTTAAATCTATAATTGGGTTTTTATACTACCCATGGTAGAGATGAAGTTCAATAAAAAGGGGGAAGACATAAATTAAAATCAAATAAATATAGTAATTTAAAATTTAATGTTTTTAGGAAAATGGTTTTTATTTATTAAAAATTTGATGTTTCTCTCTTCCCCCGAACTAAATTCTATCATTGTTCTAGTTATATTCTGGTATGAATCTATTTCATAAAGATAGTTCAAAACGAACTAAATTGTATTAGAAATAAAAATGATGGATTGAATCTGAAAATACTTATTTGTTTGCATTAGGGAGGAGTATAGTCTCTACCATAGGGTTCTTCCAAAATTCCTCATGGTACTTGTTTAGTTGGTGTTAATTCACATCGACTACTTTAATGATACATTATTTATTAATCTAAACAACACAAAGACCAAAATTATTGGTTATATTATATGGTTTAGTCCACTTGGAAGGAAGATTATCCAGAAAAAGTTTCATCCTAGATGAAAATTTCCTTACTTTTTCAATAAATTGAAATTATAATTTCTTGATCACCATTTCATGGGATGATTTGTTTTTCTCTTTATAAAGTATAGATTTCTAGTATGCCTCCCTCCTTAGTTCCCTGTGATCTATTAATTGAAATTTCATTTTGACTATAGCCTTGATAATAACATTATTTACTCATTTGATTGGCCAATAAGCTTTGGGTTTTAGCTCAATAGGCATGCATAAATGTTTTTAATAAAAACTTAATTAAGGATACATACCAAATTGTGTTTTTTACACAATTAAATATTCCCATAGTGCATATTCCACCTTCATATAATAGTCCTTGCAGTTAGGTAGTACTGCCTTATCCAAAATCCTTTTGACATGTTTATTTAATAACTTTTTCAGTCTATTCATCTATTGATGGTTGGAAGTTAAGGTTTTATGTTGAACTTCATATTTTCTCATGTGCGTATCAAATTTTTTTCTCAAAATTTGGTTCCTTGTTCCCTGATTATAGCTAGAGGTATCCTAAACCTACAAAATATATTTTATTTTAGAAATGTAATTATGTTTTTTAGTCATTAGCTTGAGTTTCATTATAATTAATCCATTTAGACACATATTATATTTCATAAAAAGATATATGAAAATCCATATTACATGGGAAATGGCATCTTGATGTCAATTCCTCAAACATTATATATTTCACAAAAAATTAAAAACATGTTTGTGGATTTATTAGTTTTTGAAAACTCCAACTGTAAACATTCTTCATGGTATTTTTTTTACAAAATTCATAAGAATTTTTAATAATGGAAGTCTACAACTAAATAGATATTAATATATTAATAGTAGCTAGTTGATGTCCAAAATGACCTCCACAAAAATTTGTATAGAAAAAATAAGGAACATAATGTTATTTAACTTCATGAATTCAACATCTATTGATTTGATCATTGTATGCTTTTGATAAATAATGGTCTTCCTAAAAATACAGTTTTGAATCAACCATTAATTTAGTAGTTTGGTTCTTAGAAATGAAGGAACGATCCTTTACTATAACTAACATGTTCACTTTGTTATCATATAATGGTACATGGTTTAGGTATTACAGTTTCTCACTAGGTTAATAAATCAACAATATAAATGTGAGGAAGCCTGCTCATGTGGTTATATACTATATTATTTTCTTTTCTTCATGTCCTTAATCTCGAGGAAATACTCTTCTATATGAAAAATTAATCTTAATTTCATAGGATCAAAATCGTCCATCTTGATCCAATAACATAAAGGATCACAATAAAAATAAAATTCACAATACTTCTTAATAGATAAGAATGGAATTTTTATAATTCCACAACAATATACAAAAACTCTTTCTTTGTTGTTGGATAGTATAGCTGGGAAGTGTTTAGGTTTTGTAAAATGTCAAATATCATTCCTAGAATCTATTCAATCTTCTATGTGAGCATGGATCCTACAAATTTATTGGAAACATATATTTATATCTAAAAGGGGTGAATCATGTTTGGTGGATATTTGATAAGGGTAGTAGTTAATCATAATTTCTATTTGATTAATTAGTTTCGGATAATTATTTTTCTAAAGTCCATAATGAATCTTCTATGAAACCCCACAAGGAACAGAAATGATCTAATATGTCTAAATGTGGTGGGAAAGAGTAGTTTTTAAAGGAAATCCACTTTACCTATATCAATATTAATTCCTTTTTTTGAAATAAAATTCCCCAATACTCTCATTTTTTATACTATAAAAATTAAATTTTTATAAATTAAAAACCAGTTATTTCTCAATAAATCATTGTAAAAACATTTACAAAATATAGAATTGTAAGTATGTTATGTACAGAGTGAAGTCATCAGGGAATTCTTCTAAAAATGTTTCAATTTGATCTCAATATATCATTACTATGAAACATTTATTTTTTCCTTATCCATTCAATTTACCAAAAAAATACATCGGTTAGAAAATGCAACGACGCAGAAGGAAAATTTGGTCTTTTCATAATCACATGGTACTATGGGAATGTAAAAATATTTGGAAAAAACTATCAAGGAACCAGTAATGTCCATTACCATATTTACTTTCTAGTATCTATTATAATTTTTTTGGGTAAATGTTCTTCTATGGTCAAATTCTACAATCATCTGTACTTGATGTAAACTCTCTATCTGTTTTGGATTCTAGATCGTACTGATTAATGTTTTTTCAATTTTCACAAATCCAAAATTGGTTTATGTTGGAAAAAATGCGTATATGTATCATCCATTAGGAGCATTATATGGGATACATTATTTTCCCTTTAAGAGTCTTTCAAATTCCTTTTTTCCACCTCCATGAGGGTTGGGGTTATCATTCAGTAGGATATTCTTACTATTTAGAAACTTTTCCAAAAAAATACTATGCATGTAGATGGGGGGATTGTTCCTGTAATATCTCCCAACATTCACCTAATGATTTTTAAATTTTTCTTTATGATTTATAGATGTTCATTAACATTGTTGTTTCCAAATTACTTAATTTATAACGAATATTTTCTGATTTTATTTTATGAATTCATATTTAATATTTTAGGTTAACATCGATAGTTATAATTCAATGATATTTTCTAGATATTTTTTCATTCCATGGTTCTCGATGTTGGTTACCAACACATGTGATGAAGAAATCTTAGGATTAATTTTTAGTTTCTCATCAAATAAATTTACCTCAATTTATTCAAACTGATCCACTGTTAAAATTAACTCTAGGTTATGTTCTATTTAGAAAACTGTTGTGTCCCTAATGTTGGGGTTTTCCAAATATTATCCTAGTGTAATTAGTTCTTAAAATTTTTAAATTTATTCCATAGAGTAATAGGGATGTTCAAAATGTATTAAAGGGAAAAAAATAATATTCCCTTTGTGGGTATTTTTTTCACGACCCATCCCTCGAGGCCCATGTTGTGACTACCCCAAGCCCGCTTCCAAAGGCCAGGGGCTGGAGACTAGCACCGAAGCCGTATTTCCAAATACTGGGAAGGCATTGCCTTTATAACCTATAAAATCATGCAACCAAGCACAGAAATAGATATGAACACGAGTAAACTAAGTAGTAAATATAGTGAGTACAACATGTAAAAGGGGCCAGAATACAAGCCATAGTGGAAAGTAGAAGAAAATGAAAGTACATGTAAATTGGAATAGCTCAGTAGACACCCGCCAAGGATCCACCAGAATGGTATGTACAATACTCAATTGGTCGTCACTTCCATACACCTAGTCTAACTCCACCATCGTCCTACCTTCATTCCACGGACTCTCTTCCTTAGTCAGCATTGTCTGTCATCTGCACCAACCACAATGAAGTGCGGGTAGAGCCCGTGCAGGGGTGAGTATAAGGATACTTAGTAGGGACCCCGAGACCCTCAAGGTCTCACAAAATCAACAAAGGATAAACCAAAAATCATGAAATCAACTAACAACCATACTTAGGTATATGTTCATACATATACCTAAGTTATCAAGTATTACCATCTCCATCATGAGGAAACACAAAGTCCAACTCAAAATCACAAAGCTCAACAATTCAAAAAAGGAAGGAGTAACACGATGGTAAGTAACACCCAGGTACACCACACAGAAGAATACCACCAAGGAATTACAATAATAGAATGTACCACTCAGGTACGGACTCAGCTCACACTAGGAATTACTCAGGTACAATAGTATAGATTATTAGATATAACTACTGAATCATCTTACTCTATTTTGAAGGCTCTGCTGCAATCCCACATTGGATCGCTAGGTGCAGACCCACACATGATCTCTTGGTGCGGACCCACACATGATCGCTCGGTGTTGACCCACACACGATCGCTCAGATCTGATGCACACAGGATCGCTCGGTGTTGACCAACACAAGATTGCTAGGTATTGACCCACATAGGGTTGCTCTTCATTCTTCATGTCACTGCCAGCTACTGGGTTCCCAAACTAAGCTAACTCGTCTCCGTTAGGGTCCTCCTCTCAAGCCAGTAGTCGATACTCAAACTACCACGATGTTCCATGATGAAGTATCTCAAAGGAACGCCACACATAGGGATCTCAATGAATGATACGGTGTATCAATTAGACGCCAGGTCTATATGTTATTATCTAACCCGACTGAAACCCAACAATATCCAAAACTAGATTGGGATATAAAAAAGGGAAATCATCACTTTAGGATTTCCGGTTCCACATACGGTTCGTCAAACGGGCGTATGGTGCCAAAGTTATAGCCAAATGAGCATAAATGGGTCGAAGTGGGTCTGGGTACAGACCGACCTTGTCAGACCAAACCGTTTTGGGTCAACCCATCCCGACCCGCACTGCAGCCCAGCCCGCGCTGGGTGGCCTGGCCTGGAGGCCTGTTCTAGACAGCGCGGTGTGGCAGCATGGTGTCATGAGGCTGCGCAAGGTTGCATGGAGGCTATGAGGGGGCTGCAGAGGTCGCGAGTGACCAGTAGGCCACGCAGGTCGGGAGGGTCCATGAGGCCCCAAGGGGTGCTGTAGAATTCGTGCGTGGCCACGAGGTAGTGGGGGGCGCGGAAGGCCGCAGTGCGGCTGAGGGGTGGGGAGTTCGTGGGGCGGCGCAGGGACCGCAGGCAACGAGGTCGTGGGGTGGCGCAATGGCCGCAGGGGGTGTGGCCACATGGGGGCGCAGGGGTCACAGGGGGGAACAGTGAGGCCGTGAGGCGACGCGGAGGCTGTGGGGAAGTGGAGACCATGGGTGGCGAGGCCACAGGGCAGTGCTGTGAGGTTGTGTGGTGACGATCCGTTGTGGGTGGCTGGGCAGCGTGGTCTTGCGCCGTACCTATGTCGGTGGGTGGCATGACTGGCCGCCCTCCATTTTTCGCCTTCGTCACATCCAGTGGTGGTACCAGCCTCCATTCTCATTCCCCCACCGACTTTGGTTTCTTCCTCCTATATCGCAAAGAACACAAAAATTTATCACGATAATTGCAGAGAGGTCGGGCCATGTTTGTTTGGCCCACACCCTCCACATTAGAGCATTAGGAAGAGGCCATAATCTCTTCCTTATTTATGATGAATTGACAATAATGGGTAAGGGGAATAAATTCAATCAACTACCATACATCATTTGTTATTTGACGTTGGAGAAAGACTGAATTCAAAGATGTCGACTTCCATTGTGCCCACCACATGCCTCTAATCCCGAGCTCGTTGGTCAGATAAACGCTCTCCGATGGATGTGTTTCTTCACTATTGAAGTTTTCCACCGTTGGAGGATGTCCCAATAAAGAATTTGAAGTTTTTCATTGGCGTTCTTCATTGAAGAGTAGTTATCTAATCTCTCCCCTTCTCATTCGCCAACGAAAACCTCCCAATGGAAAGATGTGCGAATATAATTTAAATTGGCTAGATTAATTATGTTGGCACGTTGGCATAAATAATTGAAAAAAATTATTTAATAGGATGTGGAACCATTTAATTTAGAGGATACTAAAGGTTATATTCCATTAAAGGGGAGAACGAGAGGTTTCTACCATTATGTGGGTTCATGTGGTCCCCACTATTAGGATTCAAAAATTTGGGGTTTTAATCTCAGGTGGTCCCTACCACCGTAACGCATGTGGGAGGTTTAGTTCAGGTGGACCCTACCTATGAATAATCCACATTGGAGGATTAAACAAAATAAAACAAAATAAAAGTATATTTTATTTTATTTATATTCCCATGAAAATGCCAAATACTAACTTTCACCCTCGACCAAGTGTTTTCGACGTGAAACTCTCCTTATGAAAATACTGGCACTATGAGTTCAACGGTGCCCTCATATTTCAATTCCAAGAACCATTTTTAATGCTACAAAAACCCGCTCATACGTTTGTTGGACATAGCTGAAAATAATTTCGAAAATTCATTCTGACCACACAGGGCCTCAGAATCATGCACCGCTAATTTTCGCAGACTCGTAAAATTCCCATTTATTTTAAAAAATAATTACATGGAATCATAGGGTCATTACATTATCCCCACCAAAGGGCATCGCATCCCCATAAGCCACAACTCAAACTAATGGAACAAGTGGTGGCAATGAACATGTATTTGAGCCTCCCACTCCCATGTGCTCTCCTGGAGTTTCCTGTGCTGCCAGCGAATGCATAGCAGAGGTATCGACTATCCACAAAGGACCCGCTCCTGTTGATCGTCAATCTCCACAAGAACCTCTGCAATCTTCGCCCCATCATCGATGTCCAGCTCACTGTGGCTGATGGTGTGAGAACTATCGTGAACATATCTCCTTAGTTGGGATACGTGGAAGACGTCGTGTACCCGGTGCAACTAAGGTGGATGTTCTAGGCGGTATGCCACATCTTCAACTCTGGTGAGGACTTGAAAAGGTCCAATGAACCTCAGACATAACTTACTGCCTCTACCAAATCTCTTAAAACCTCATCAGATTATGACCCATAGGAAAATTTCGTCACCATCCTCAAACTCTATAGGTCTCCGTCTCCTGTCGACATATAACTTATGCATGCTCTGTGCAGTCTTCATCTACTCCAGGATGGTTCTCACTTTCTCTGTGGTAGACTGTACAATCTATGGTCCCAATAGTACTGACTCCCCTAGGCCAGTCGAGCACAAATGTGATCTACAAGGTCTCCCATACAATGCCTAAAATGGTGTCATCCTAATGGTGGAGTCATAGCTGTTGTTGTATGCAAACTCCAACAAGGGAAAATTATCCTCCTAGATACGAACAAAGTCGTGGACACAAGCATGAAGCATGTCCTCAAGGGTCTGAATGGTCTTCTCAGTCTGGCCATTCGTTTGAGGATGAAAGGTGGTGTTGAAACATAGATGCATCCCAAAGGCCTCATGTGACCCCTTCCATAGCTAGGAAGTGAAACATGCATCATTATCATAGAATATCATCGACGGTACTCCATGTAGCCACAAAATCCTCTGCACATAATGGTTCCCCAAGCTCTCTACTGAACCCTTCTCTCTGATCTGTAGGAAGTGGGCAGACTTGGTGAGTCGGTTGAAGATCACCCAAAGAGAATCATGAACTTTGTATGTACATGGAGGTCTTGTCACGATGTTCATGGATATCCCATACCACTTCCACTCTGGGACCTATAAAGGATGAACCAATCCTTCTGGTACCTGATTCTCCACCTTCACATGTAGAAAAGTGAGGCACCAAGAGACAAAACCTGCCACTGCTTTCTTCATTCCTAACCACCAGTGCTATCTTCAGAGATCCCGGTACATCATTTCCAATCCTGGATATACCTCTATAGAGGAAGTGTGGAACTCCATCAACACATCCTCCTGAAGTGACACTGGTACCATGGTACGTCTCTTGAAGAGAATGCAATTCTCCCCAACATCAATAAAATCCCTCTGGTTCATGTCTTGTGGATATCTGAGTACATCGCGTCTCGTAGTGAGTGACCCCATGTTGTGCCACCCAAACTCACTGAAGAAGTGGGGGAGTGACAGTAATAGTGTGACGGAAATCTACTCCATCTCGATCCACAAAGGATATCTACAAATGGTCCAGCTTCTCCGTCTCCTCAACTAGCAGTTGTATACCAGACATCCTGGTCAGCGTATCTGCTACAACATTTCCCTTCCCAAGAGTATAGACTATCTCGAAGTCATTGTCCTGGAGGAACTCAAGCCAATGTTTCTATATCAGGTTCATTTCCTTCTGATATAAAATATACGTGATACTTATGTGATCATAGTAGACTGTAAAATGTTCTCCCATCAGATATTATCACCATATCTTCATGTAAAAGTCCACTATTGATAACTCTAGGTCATGGGTCACGTAGTTCTTATCCTGATGTCTTAGCTGTCAAGAAACATATGAGATCACCACTTTCTCCAACATCAAGACACATCCAAGCCTTGTCCATAATGCGTCATAGTAGACTATGTGCCTTACGCCCTCCCCTGGAATCCTAAAGATGCGGGCACTAGTCAACCTCTTCCTCAACTCCTAAAAAATAAGTTGGCGTCTCTCCGACCACACGAAGGGTTTCCCCAACTTCGTCAATGCTAAGAAAGTTGATGTGACTCCAGAGAAACTTGGAACAAATATCCGATAGTAACCAGCCAAACCAAAGAAACTCCACATCTCTATCTCACTCCTGGGTGTCTGCCAAGCATTTACTACCTCAATCTTCATTTCATCCACTGAAACTCTAGCCTCATATACGACATGTCCCATAAAGTGATCCTCTCGGATCTAGAACTGGAACTTCGAGAGATTAACATAAAGCATATGCTCTTGGAGTGTTTCAAGAACTATTTTTAGATGATATGCATGCTCCTCCCCAATGGTCGAGTAGATTAGTATGTATTCAATGAAGACTACTACAATGTGATCAAGGTATGGCTGAATGATCATGTTCATGAGTCCCATGAACACTACTGAAGTGTTGTTCATGCTGAAAGGCATACCCATGAACATGTAGTGGCCAAACCGACATCTGAAAGCCATCTTCCGCACATCCTCGTCCGCACTTTGAGCTGGTGATATCCTGATCTAAGTTCTATCTTCAAGAACCACTATGCTCCCTTCATCTTATTAAAGAGGTCGTCAATCCTTGGGAGAGGGTAATTTTTCTTCATGGTCTCCTGGTTCAGTTTCCAATAGTCAACACAAAGTCTCAAACTCCCATCTGCCTTCTTGGAGAAATAAATCAAGGCTTCCCAAGGAGAAACATTGGGCCAGATAAACCCCTTCCTTTGCATGTCCTCTAGTTGTACTCACAGCACACAAAGCTCTGCAGGAGCAATCCGATACGTTGGTGTAGATATCGGTGCCGTCCCGGGGTACAAGTCAATGTAAAAGCCCACCACTCTAAGAGGAGGTGGACCCGGAACATCATCAGGGAAGACATATGAATACTTGTCCCCCACAATAGGATAACTCGGACTCTCCACATCAACTGCTCCAAGGGTAAGGATAGCCAACTGATGAGTGATCACTTTCACTCTCCTCTAGGTAAGTCCGTCATGTGTTGCAAAGGCTTCTTTATTTCCAGTAAAGGTAAAACTAGTTCTATCTATGCAGACACACTGTACTTTGTTCCTAATATAGTCTATATGTTCATGGAATGTGGATATCCTTTCGATACCCAATATGACGCCGTAACACCACGACACCGCTACTAAGAGATCCTCGTCCAAGATCATGCCTCCTAGTGTAAGGTCACACTGCCGACACCAATGCGTAATCATCAAATCCGCTCTCGTAGGAGTCTCTATCCATAAGGTTCGATCCAACAACTTCGTCGGAATCTTCGAGCTCTGAACGAGGGCAGTGGAAATAAAAGAATGACAGGGACCTATGTCTATAAGTACTGCAGCTAAGGTGGAGTAGAAATAGATCGTACCTCTTATCATCTGCAAAGCACCATGATCATAGGGCTCAGTTTCCTCGAGATAAGATCACCCATGTACTACTACTAATTGTGGTAGAAGTGTACCACTTGGTGGTGGTGGTGGAAACATCTCGAATCATCTCCCACCTTCAACTGCACTCCAGCTCCTCTACCACGTCCGCTTGCTCCCTACGAACCTCCTCGGTCAAATCTCTATCTCTGCCTGGGTGGTCCTTCGACCATTTGATTATCATTCGTATGGTGGGTCAGATAGTCACGATCCTTGGGATCCTAAACGCCACATGCCTAAAACTGCACACTCCTAGCTTGACTAGCTCTGCCTTAGGTGCCCCGCAAAACTGACTCTGAATCATGCGGTCATCCACCAGTAGGTCTGGTCCTCCTGGGCCTCTATGAAATTTTTCTGCTGCCAGCTATAGAAGACTCGGCTACTTGACCTCCACTGGTGGATCTCTATATTGGTGACTGACCAACAAGAAAACTCTCCACTAAGAAGGATCTCTCTAACACACCTTCATGTGTCTAGATGCTAAGAGAAATCATTGATGCCCTGATCTCCTGCCTGAGTCCCTGCTTGACGATCTGAGCCCTGAATAATGGGTTGCATACCATATCAAGGGAGTACTGTGAGAGGTTAGTGAACCTTCCAGAGTACTGAGCAACATGCATGCTACCTTACTGCATATGAAGAAGCTCTTGTATGCACACTGTGCGAAGAGTCGCTGGAACAAACATTTCCTGAAACAGGCTCTTGAAGTCTACCCAGAGAAGTGTCACCTTGTCGTGATCTTCGATTATCATGCTCTACCATCTTCTTTCTGATGTCTGTAGAAGGCTGGATACAAGGATCACCATGAAATCAGTCGGTGTCCCGAACAGTCGATAGACTCTCACTACGGCCTCAAGCCAATCCTCTGCCGCTTTTGGTTTTGTCTCTCCTCTGAACCTGGGTGGCCTCTAGCACTGAATCTAATGCAACACACTCAAGCGGTGTGCACCCTCTGCTACTAGGGCAGGTCGCATCAGTTTTCCAACGGGTAATAGTACCGCTGGTGCCTCTACTAGAATAAGTCCCTCCACCTAAGCCTTGTCGCTCAGTGGGATATCAGCGTGTACTACTATTGGAACAATAGCTAGCTATCTACATGGAGGCATCCTATAAAGGAACAGGTGCACCACGTTCAACAAATTATACATGGTGAGATAATTCAAAGATATCACAAATAAAAATCAACAAAACACACATGCAATTAGTGTTTTGTGCACTAAATCAGAAATCAGAATTCAGGGTCCCAGTATATGGATATGTCAGCTGCTGCACCAACACTGGATTCCCTAAACTAATAACCACACACACTATAGTTAACACTATTACCGTAAAAAATTAATATCAGAGTCCTATGTTCTATGGCAGAACAGACTCCTCTGATACCAATTTTTCATGACCCATACCCTAGGGCCAGTGCCATGACTACCCCAAGACAGCCTTACAAATGATAGGGGCATGTGACTAGCACCGAATGCGTTTTTCACAAAATTGGTAAGGAATTGCCTTTATAACATGTACACTCATGCAACCAAACACACAACAAGATACGAACATGAGTAAACTGAATAGTAAATAGAGTGAGTACAGTAAGTAAAAGGGGCTAGAATACATGCCCAATTGGGAAGTACAAGAAACAAAAAGTACAAGTAAACTGGAACAACTCCTGTGATCACCCGCCAAGGATCCTACCAGAATGGTAGGTATAACTCTAGATCTTTCATCTCTGTAGTATGCCTTGTCTAGCTCCATCTCCAAGCTACCTCCAGTCCAAGTACTATCATCCTTAGTTAGCGATGTCCATCGTCTAAACTGAACACAAATAAGTGTGTCATAGCCCGCGCAGGGGTGAGTATAACGATACACAGTAGGGACCCTGAGACCCTCAATGTCTCAAAAAATTCACAAAGGATAAACCCTAAAATATGAAATCAATTGAAAATCCTACTTAGATATATGTCCGTACAAATACCTAAGTTATCTTGTATACCCATCTCAATCACAAGGAATCACAGAGTCTAACTCAAAAGCCCAAATCTAAACTGTTCAACAATGGAAGGAGTACCACTATGGTAAGTACCACTCAGGTACAACACATAGAAGAATACCACCAAGGAATTACCATAAAAGAATGTACCACTCAGTTACAGACTCATCTCACACCAGGTATAACTTAGGTACCATGGTAGAGATGATTAGATGTAACTACTGAATCATCTTAATCTTTTTAAGAGGCTCTGCTACTAACCCACATAGGATCGCTCGGGGCTGACCCACACATGATAGGTAGGTTCTAACCCACATAGGGTCTCCCTTCATTCATCACATCAAAACCAGCTACTGGGTTCCAGCACTAGGATAGCTCATCTCCGGGAGGGTCCGCTACTCAAGCCACTGGTCGATACTCGAACTAACACAATTTCCCATTAAGAAGTATCTCAATGGAACACCACATCATAGGGATCTCAATGCAATGGATGGAGCATCAATCAGACGCCCAGTCTGTAAGTTATTAACCATTTAGTCGTGATGTCCCGGTTGGATTAGAGCTCGATCCAAACCAACTATTCCCCAACATTATCAAAATCTTTATTGGGATATACCAAATGTACCGTCTCACTCCAGGGTTTCCATAACCACAGACGGTTTGTCAAACGGACGTCTGGTGCCAAAGTTATGGCCAAAAGAGCATAAATGGGTCGAAGTGGGTTCGGGTCCGGTCCGACCCAACCTGGGCCAACCCAGTTTTGGTTTCCCCTGCCTCCTAGCTGTGGCCGGGCCCACACTGGGCAGCCCAACCCATGCTAGGTGGTCCGTCTTGTGTTGGGTGGCATGTCCTGGTGGCCCTTCCTGGGCGGCGCTGTGTGGCTGTGGGGTGGCACGAGGAGGCCTGGGGTGGCGCGCAGGCCGCGAGGGGGCCGCGAATGTCATGAGGGGTCATGAGGCTGTAGAGGGGGACACAAAGGTTGAGGTTTTCCACAAGGTTCCAGAGGGTAACAATGATAGGGGAAGCATGGAAGGCCGCTGGGCGGTGATGCTCCAGGGTCGCGCGTCGGCCACGGGGCGACTAGACTACAGGGCAGCGTATCGGCCATGGGAGGCTAGGCCGCGGGGCGGTGTAGGGAGGATGTGGTTGGGGATGCCATGGGGTGGCATAGCGAGGCCACATGTAGCGAGGCTATGGGGTGGCACGGTGGACGCGGGGTTGTGGGGCCGCAGTTGGCAAGGCCGTAGGGCAGTGATCTGTTTTGGCGGGTCGTGTGACACTGGCGTGCACTGTACCATTGACAGCGGTCAGCGTGACCAAACGCCCTCCATTTTTCACCATCTTCACAGATCATAGTGGTTCCAGACAACATTCTCCTACCCCATAGAGGTTGGATTCCGTCCTCCTACATCGCGAAGAACACAAAAATTTATCACGAGAATTTCAGAGAGGTCGGACCATATTTGTTTCACCCGCACCCTTCGCGTTAGAGAGGTAGCAAGCGGCAGTAATATCTTTCTGATTTAAGATGAATATTCATGAACGGTTTAGGGGAAGAAATTAAAATACAACCCTAACTTTTTTGTTTTTTTACATTTCCACGAGAATGAATTAGAAGATGTCGATGTTCGTCATGCCCACCACACGCCTCCGATCCTGAGCTCGTTCTTTGTATAAATGCTCTTCGATGGAGGTGGTAATTTGTTGTTGAATATGTTCACCATAGGAGGATGTCCAGAGAATAAAGTTGAAGTCATGTGTCGGTATTATTCTTGGGAGAGTAGTTTTCCAAGCTCCCCCTTCTCATTGGCCAACCAAATCCTCCCAAAGGAAAGACGTTCCAATATAATTTAAATTGGATAGATTAATTATATAGGCATTTTGGAATAATTAATTGACAAATATTAATTAATGGTAGGTGGAACCATTAATGTGGGAACATACCAAAGGTTATCTCCTAATAAAGGGTAGTTCAATAGGATTCTCCCGTTATGTGGGTTCGGGTGGTCCCCACCTTTAGGATTCAAAAATTGGGGGTTTCAATCTCATGTGGTCCCTACCACCATAACCCATGTGGGAGGTTTAGTTCAATTGGTCCCCACCTGTGAAACATCAACATGAGAGGATTCAGAAAAAGTTGTTTATTTTATTTTATTTTTATTCCCATGAAAGAACCAAATACTAACATTCACCATCGACCAACAATCATCGTGGTGAATGTATCCTCACGTGAATATGGGCACTCTATGAACAACAGTGCCCTCAGATTTTAATTCCAAGAACTGCTTTTAATGTTACAAAAACCCACTCATATTTTTACTAAAAATACTTGAAAAAATGTTCAGAAATTCATTTCAGGCACACTGGGCCTCAGAATATCATGCTGTCAATTTTCTTGGACTCATAAAATATCTATATATTAAAAAAATAATTTTACATGGAAATTCCATGGCTTTAAAATTTCACTGAATAAATAATGTTAAAATATAGTGTCTCCTCAAAAAATTCTTCATAAAGGGTTCCCTAATAGACATTTATTATGGTTTTATCTGTATTCAGAAAGGATATTCCAGTAACAAATTGAGAATGATATTTAAAATTACCTTAATCCACGTTGAGAATGTAGTTGTCAATAGTTAATGGGTATTCTTGTACACATATGATGATATCATCAAGGGAACCGACAAGATATGTAGGGGCCTTGTAGTAATTTTGTATAACTAGACAGGTGGGTTTATGTTCTCTCATTATCAAATAAGAAAAAATATTTTATGTAATTAAATTTATTGAAGCTCCAAATTTGAAAAATGCATGAAAAAGTGATCTTAGTAATTATGCCTGAAATTGAAAAGGTACATGGATATGGAAAATTTGATATTATGGTTGAGAGTTGTGGTATGATAATGAAGTTTATTCATATAGACATCTATTTTTCCATTGTGTATTTTTTAGGACATGCGGTCTTTTGAGGGAACTCATTTTAGGAATGCCTATAGTAAAAATAGAGTGTGGTATTTCGTTCAGGTGACTATGAGTAGTGCTTGTAGAAAACCAAGCTTAACGTATATGTATATTACATTTATTTTGTATAATACAAAATTCATGACAAAAATAGACGCCCAAATATTGTATTATTTTAGAGTATTTGAAAAATATGAACAAAATATTCTATGAATGGTGAATATTCTTCACCATTTCACATAAATATATTCCCCTTTTCTTTTCCTACTTAAATCCATTATTTATATGCTGGGGAATAGAAAACATAGAAAGGGTGAGAACAAATGCGTAGTGAGGGTAAACATGGAGAATGTAAAACAAACCATAAACATTTTAACAAAAAAAATATGAACATAAGACAAAAAAATCACGAGTCATTAAATAAATCATGGCAGTACGTAAGGCATGGATCATAAGTGAACATTAACCATGATAGAATAACATTGGAATAAAACATGTAATTGTGGAAAACTAATAAACAGAGAAGTTAATTTCCATAGTAGCCAATGCATTTATTATAAGACCATAATTTTGGAGATAGTCCACTACTGAACTGGGTTTAGTTGTCATTCTAGCCATGTACTACTAGACCAGATTTATTTGTTGTTATTGCCTTGCATTACTAAACCAGACTTACCTTCCATTCCAATAATGTCTATCTCTTGATGTATAAATATTTACCCAATGAATGGAGGGAGATATATGTAACAGTCATCTAATAAAGATATCATTCTTACATGTTCCAAAAAACATAAATCACTCATCATAGAATTACCCATGAAATAAAATGATATACGTAAAAATCATTTCATCAAAACATAAAACATATTAGATAAATAGAAACCATAAAAATAATTACATCATGAAGACAATAAAATAAATGTAATAAAATAGATATATACATAGCCCAATGCCATCATATATGGAAAATAATTTTAATAAAACACATAAACTTCATTTATGTGAAAAATATCCTTTCTTCTTCAAAGACATTTTATTTTATCAAAATTTCATGTAATTTTATAAGAAAATAATTTAATCGACAATAAAAATGAAATATTGTAATGTAATTTTCATGGTAATATCTCATTATTAAACACTAAAAAAATTTCATTCCATATAGGTATAAAAAACATTCTCCTCATACATTTACTGGAAAACTCAAAAAGTAACTCATATGGTAAACAAAATGAAGATTACTTCCATACCATGTAGTAAAAGTAAAAAAAGGTAAAATGACCTTAAACATAAATAGAATAACAATAAACATTTTATGATAAAATTAATATAAAACATGGACATTGATGATAAATATATCTCCAATAAATACTTACGTATAAAAAATCTTAGATAAAAATGAGATTACAATATTATCCCTTACAATACGTCAGATTTCTTCCATATATGTCTGAAAATATTTTATAGTGAGTTTAAAGAAATTATTATCATGTAACATAACAATAATAATATTTATGATATAATATATGATTCACTTCTGACATTATATCAACCATTCATTTGTCAATTCCATGTCAACACAACCTTTTTGGTAATAATCATTGTATTTATCATACGTGTTTTGAATTATTATTATTGATATTATTAATTATATCATGCATTTCATACTTATATATTATAAAACAATATTTATATATCATTTATATTTTGTATATAAATATATTTAAAATAGGTAGATAAATGAAATTAAATACACCATTCATGGAGATAGTAGGTCATACGTAGGCATGGACGCTATTTTTTTTACTAATGAAATTGAATAGAAGTAAGTAAATGATGTATATATAAATGAGTAAATCCCGTATTATTATTATGTCATATAATTAAGTATTATTTATTATATATACTTTATAATCATTCTTGAATGGGTAACGTGGAGAATTAATCTTATCGCGTTGTGGGGACGGTAAACCGTACGTACACATGAGTGATGATATAGTTACCATAATTGTTGAATGGAATAGAAATGTATGGTCTATAATATCTCATAATTAGTATTGTGTTATAATAATCATATATATTTATTATTTCCACTATTATACCCATCAACTTATGGTGGTGATGAAAAACAGATTACAACAGAATGTAAAGACGGTAATCCGTACGTATGCACACGAGGTGATTTTGTTTTTTATAGGATGGTTAGAAGGTTAAATAGTATTTTTTCATATTCATAATAAAAAATAATTATATTAGTGATACATATGTTATTACTTTATAATGATACAAATTGTGAATAGGAAGTAGGAAAATATATTTGGAAATAATCGTTATAATAGATTACCTCTTCCTCAACGTGCCTCCTTTAAATTTCTTATTAGGGCACTAGAGTATGTATTTTGGGAATACCAGATCCTATAAATATAGCTAGGTAAGTTTATAAGGGAAATGTTTAGGGGTTTTTGTTAGAAACAAGGATGTTCTATACAAGAATTGGAGTTTGGTTTGTGTTTGTTGTCAATCTTCAGTGGAATTTCAGAATGTGTGCTAGTAAAGTGATCATACAGTTCAAGCAGACAACAGTATTGAAGTTGTTGCCATTTTCTAGTGTTTTCCAAATTTTTGGGCCTCAAAATTTGAAAATGAAGTCATTGGTTTTTGGAAATAGGATGTTCAGACAAAAACGAAGTGGTGTGAGAAAAATAAGGGTTGTGCACGAAATAATTGTGCTAGGCATGAAAAACAACAGGTTTGCGCAAAAAATAGCATGTTTTCCCGAAAATAAGCATGGTTCATGAAATAGAGGATTGAGGGTTTTTGCGCAAATTCTATTTTGGACTGAAAACGTCAGAAAATGGTAATCGCATGGGCTATGCGAAATATCTGTAGTTGTGTGCGAAAAACAATACCTGGCGAAAAATTACACGCCGGAAGAGTGTATTTTTGCACCATAGGGGGTTTTGCACGTGGGGGTCTCAGACACCAATAAATAAAAGGTGAACCACCTCATTCTATATAGTTGAAGACTTAGAGAAGGTCTGATGAATGATGCGCGTAAAAGGATCGCGTAAAGGGGCTTTCACGAAATAGTCTGGTTTGCGCGAAATTTTCTATGCAATGCGAAAAATTTTGGGTTGTGCGAAATGGGGTTTTGTTGTGTGAAATATTTTTCCGGGTGAAAAAGGAAATTTTGCACGCAATAGTAAGGCCTTGCATTAAAAGGGTAGGTGTTGCGTGCAATTGTCAGTGAAACTTGTTTACATGTTTTTGATTATTAGGATCAGTGGTTCAGTTTGTTCAAGAGCATCAATTAAGGACCTTGATGCAAGCACAACCACATGCAGAGTAGAGACAAAGACTTCAATGCTAATATACTAAAGAGACCATCACATCTATAAACTGAGTGTGACTTCACCAAGGGAAGTGAGACAGGGGGAGTCAACGAGAGTGACCCGAGGGACACAGTGAGCTATCCCTAAACCTTTGTAAAGGCATTGAGCCTGGGACAGAGTGACTGTGCCCAAACCTTTATAATCCACAACTACTGATGATTATTAGAAATTTGGTATGACCGAAAACATTTCATCGTATTCTCTTTGGATGTATCCCTTAGTAGTGAACCAAGTAAAAATTTTTGTGTCATCTCTTTGAATGTGAATGTTTCATTGCTGATCATATCCATCATACTGGTTTAACTAGTTCCAACCAACGTGGGGACAAGATCCATGTTTTTTAAATGAAAATTTAACACCCTAATTAAACTCTCCCCTATCAGAGTGTCCTAGGGTCGTACAGTTTTTTGAGCTTGAAAGCTGAAAATGGAGTGAATAGGAGATGGAAGAGGTTCCTTTTTATAAGATAAGAGATGTTCAATTTAGGAAAGACTTAAAATATTAATGTATTATAAATTAAATTTCTATTTAATATGGTCCAAAACTTATTTAATTAGAATATATGATTATATTGGCTTGAATACATGTCATATAATAAGTCTTAGACATGTTTTTAAATTTTTTCATCCATATCGCTTTGGTTTAACCCTTATTTTACCCTTTCTAATCTTATCATGATATCATGTAATTTAGGCATTATGGGTTATTGTGATTACCATATCATGTAAAACAACAAACTAAAAGTTATTTATGACCGATATTGACTTATATTTAAAATTTAGACAAATATTAGTTATTTTATCAATTCAATATCTTATAATAAACTATTTTACGTTTTAAGTTATGAATTATGTCAATTTTAGATACTATTCATACATGACTTCATTAAAATTTAACAAAAATATTATTTCATCGAAACAAGGGCATTAAATAATCTATAAAAAATAAATATCTTCCACAAAATTTGTGGATTGCATGAAAATATTAAAATTTAATTTATTTTAATATTTATAAATTCATTTATTTGAATCTACCACTAATGAGGTAATCATTAAATCATAATTATGACATAAATAAATATATTTTTCTAATGTCTAAAAATTATAAATAAAATACCATGATGTAGAAAATAATTTTATATTTAAAATGAAAATTTATATTCATAGTTATCAGTTATATTACCATATATTAAAATCGATTTAGTAAAAGGTATATGTTTAGGTTATAGTTATCTTTACATTGCATTAATTCTTATAAAATCTCATGTTCACACACAAGTTAATCCTTGGTGTCCCCAAATCGACCCAAGGATAAACATGGTCTGAAATATCTCATCCAATAGAATTAGGAAATGTTTTAGGTTAATTTAATATTAATATAATATCACTTTTTTACCCTTATTACCAGATTTATGCTTATAAACATGGTAAATAAAATAATTACCAAATTTTATATTCATAATGTATATAAATAAAAGGTAAATATATACACAATTTGAACCATATGATTCCAAATGTGGAATAAAATATTCCAAATTCAAAACACATATATTTGTGTAATTAATTTTTAATTAATTCCCATTGTGAAAAACAAAAAATAGATTTGTAAGAAGTTATAATTATAAAAAAATTGACATTTGATTATTTCCAATTTAGAAGTGAAAATACTTTCAACAAACAAAATTGAATTTAATGATAAAGTTATAATCCAATTACATTTTAAAAAAATTAAAAATATAATCCAAATATATATTTAAATTATATAAAAAAATAATTTTCGAGTTATGATGCAGTATTTTTCTCTATTAATTAAAATTTTAATTTTATTTAAAATATCAAAAAAAATCAAAAAATTTAATTTTTTACATCCCATAGGGAATGAAGATGTTTAGTTTTTCATGTTTAACTAATAAATATTTTCAAAAATATTGATTTTATAGGGGTGCGCCATTAAAAGGCGATGAAACTGCATTTTTTCAAAATAATTATTTTATTAAAAAAATTGATTTTGTTCTCATTTCATGTTCTGGAAAATGTGCAAAATAAATGATAATGTTATATAAAATTGAAAAATGTGGTTAATAATATTATTAATTGCTATTTATTTAATATTTTAATAATATATCGTTGTTTAGTGAAACTCGATATTATGTACAACGCATGCTATTGAGAAAGGCCGCTCTTGCGTGTAATGAAATCCAATTCAGTGTTGCATGTAGTGAAAACATATTTTGGTGTTTAGAATAACATAATCCAAACTTATTTAATTTACAAATTGAAGAAAATTAATACTCAGTGTTACGTGAAATGAATTCAGTCAAAGGAACTTGAAATTGTGTGCAACACAAGTGAAAAATAGTGTTGTGTATACTGTAAACTAATATAGTTTTGAGTATAGCACAAGATAGTACAACAGAAGTCATAAAAGGCATTAAAAAAATCAAACTCATAAAATCTTCGGGTGTTACATTCTACACCCCTTAAAATGAATTTCTCCATCGAAATTCATTAGGGTTATAAATGGTTTTCTACATGACAGCTTCTTTTAGGGAAACCCACATCGTAAAAAGGGATAATAATAAATATTTTCAATCCAAGGTTAGAATCATAATCGTTACCCAGGGATACTCACCACTAGGTTTCCATATTGGAAAACATAGTTGGTAAGTGAAAACTTGGATATGAAAGAGAAATATAACCATCAAGTCCTGATGGATAGTGATAGATTATAAGGTTTGGAGAAAGTTAACTATTAGAAAGCCATAAATCTATGAATATTTATGGGGAAATCTGATTAATCAGATAAGAGGTATCCAGGATAAAATTTTTGGTTTCTAATATCCTTTTTATAAAGATGATGAATTTTTCATGAGATAATCACTTACATGATTTTGGTAAAATCTCATCGTTGTTTGTGCCTTCAATAATTTCCACTTCATCTTTTATTTTATGAAATGTATTAAAAAATTTCATCCTTTTTGTGTTAGAAGATAATGAAATAGAATGATAGTTAATTCCATATATCTCAACATAAAGGTCAGCACATGAAATAAAATATGATTAAGTCCGTCTATAGTTAGAAATATGTTAATATAACAAACATCAAATGGAATATGACTTATACAATCCATAAATGGATATCATTACAATATTTTAAATATATAAAACATAGAAAGAGTTAAACTAAATCAACAAAACATTTTCCCCCTAAACACATAAGGAAGTTCATGGTTGTGACATTCCAAACATGTGAATACCCAAATCATGTATTCTCTTTGGTCATAGTAAAAAATTTGAATTATGTGATATCCTTACTGAAAACAAGAATGTTTCTTTATTCCAAAACATATTTTATATATTCTTTATTTTTAAAAAAGTGGTACACTTCATCCATTATATCATAACTATCTTTTAGACAACTCCATAATTAGTCCTCAGGAAACTAGCATCATCTAATTTTCATATTCAAATCCAAAATATCATTATCCAAACAACATTATCTAAAAATAAGGGGCTTATTAAGGGTTTTGTTCTCCTTAATAATGCATTATACATGTATATCACCATACCCATAATTCACAGTTTGGATCATTATAAAGATTCAAAATATCATTTCCAATCCATAATGAAAAAAATATACTAAAAACACTTATATATATCAGGATTCATATAAAATAATATTTGAAATACTAAACATATAGACCTCAATCATCAATCATAATTATTAAACCATTACTCCGGATCCATCATATTTTTCATTCCAAAAATATGAATAACGTCTTACGGATTCTCAACCTAGATATTACTAGAGTTAATGTAAATAATACTGGAAGAACATCACATACCTTTCACATGTCATTTAACATATCTTTATCCTCAGTAGTAATACAAATAATCATACAATCATTGTTATTCTATTCATGATATTTAATCATAGGAAATCAATCTTCACAATTCTTATAATTTCCACATCTAAAATATTCATGTGTTCACAATGTTCTATGTAGTTTTTGTTATTGACTAGGACTATAAAGAGAAGTGTGAGAAATACGTATCAATGATAAGAAAAAAATAAGTAAGGTAAACTACGTATAATATTTCAGTCTATTATATCTTTGGCTTAACCCTAGGCTATTCATGATTGTCGAAAAATCCAAGTATTGTGACTTATACATCACTTATTATTAGGATAACCAATGAAATTTCCTATAAAAAATATCCAGGTATCTCACTAATGTTTTTTCATCCTAGTTTCCAAAGGTTGACTAAACATTCATTCTAATACCAACTGTAGAGACCCAATCAGGATGTACATGGAAATAACATTTCATTTGAAGAATACATAATACATGACACAAACAGATTCCCAAATATTGGATTAGTTTATTGTATTTTTATACTCGAAACAAACTATTATTATCATGTTGTAATATCTTCAACATCTCCGACAAAGATCTTCCCTTCTGTTTTCCAACCAAACATCATTCTTTATATCCTGTAGAAAATAATACATATAAAGGGTGAGCACAAATGCTCATTAAGAGTAAACATAGAGAACACAAAACAAACATAAGAATTTTAATGTAAAAACATGAACATAAAACAACAACATCTTAAGTCATGAAATAAATCAGTGAAGTACGTATGGAATGGATAATAAAGGAATGTTAACCATGAGAAAGTAAAATTCGCATAAAAGATGTAATTGTGGAAAAATACAATGCACACAATATGATTTCCATAGTATCCAAGTCATTGCTGGAAAGACCATCATAATGGACATAGTCCATTACTAAACCATGTTTACTTTTCATTCGAACTATGAATTACTGAACTAGTTTTACATTTTGTTCCTAAAATACATTACATAACTGGATTTACTTGCAATTATAGACATGTCTATTTCATGAGATATAAATCAATACCTAGTGTATTGGATGGATATATAGATCCCACACATATCATAACAAAATAACTCTTACATGGGCCAAAAAAATAAATCATTCATCATAGAATAACCTATGAAATAAAATGGGTCTCTTAGACATCATTTCACCATAACATAAACCATAAAAGATAAATTTACATCAAAAAAGTAATTCAATAAAAAAAATAAAATCAATTTAATTAAATGGATAGATAAATAACACTATTTCATATTAGATGGAAAATAATTTTTAAAAAACACTTGAACTTAATTCCTATGTAAATTATCCTTTCTTCTTCAAAAACATTTTCTTTTCTAAAAATGTTGTGCAATATAAAAAGAAAACAATTTAATTGAAAATAAACAAGGAATGTTGTAAAGTAATCTTTATCAAAATAATGTGTTATAAAATCATAATAATCTTCTCATTCTGAATAAGTTAAAAAACATTCTCCATTTATTTTTGCTAGAAAAGTTGAAAAGTTCCCCATATGGTAAACAAAAGAATGATTCCTTCCATAACATATAGTTAAAGTAAAAAATGGGTAAAAATAAATTTAAACATAAATAGAATAATAATAAACATGTTATGATATCATTATTAGAGAACATGGACATGGATGATAAATATATCCCCAACAAATATTTACATATAAACAATATCATATAAAATTGAGATTGAAAACTTTTCTCTTATATTAGGACCAATTTCTTCCATATGTGTCTGAAACTTTTTTATAGTGGTTTTAAAAATATTATTATCTTTCAACATAACCATATTGATATTTATGATATCATATATGATTCAATTACATCTTTATATTACTCGTTCGTTTGTCAATTTCGGGTTAACGCAACGTTTTGGGTAATAAGCATTTTAATTATCGTACATGTTTTGAATTTTTATTCTTGATATTATTACTTATATCTTGATTTACATACATAAATATTATTAAAAATTATTTATATATCACATATATTATGTATAAAAATATGTATATATAATATATAGATAAATGAAATGGAATACACCTTTCATGGAAACGGTAGGCCATGTGTATGCATAAATGCTATTTTCATTTCCTTATTAAATTAAATGGAATTATGTAAATGAAATATATATATATATAACGTAGATTTATTATTTCATATATTTAATGATTATTTATTGTATTTAATTTATAATCCTTCTTGAATGGTTAATGTGGAGAATGAATCTCATCACATTGTGGAGACGGTAAGTCGTACGTTTGTACCGGCGATAATATCATTCCCATAAGTGTTGAATGCTATTGAAGTGGATGGAATATACTATCTCAGAATTAGTATCATGTTATTATAATCATATTTAATTATTATTTACACCATTAAACCCATCTATGTAAGGAGGTGGTGAAAACAGTTTACACCATGGAGTGGGGACACTATGATGTACGTACGCACGCTTGGTGATTTTATTTTTATAGGATGGATCGAACGTGAAATAGTGTTGTTTAATATTAATAATAAATATCAGTATGTGATTGATACTAATTTTATTACTTTATAATGAAAAAACTAATGAATAGTACTTAGAAGAATGCAATTTGAAAGAATCGGTAGAAGATATTACCTCTTCCTCGATGTGCCTCCTTCAAATTTCTTCATAAGGCACTAGAATTGGTCTTTTGAGAATACCAACACCTCTAGAATGTAACGAGGCCAGTTGTGAAGAAAAATAAGTAGGGTTTTTCCTAGCATGTAGGTTCATAATGGTTTTAAGAGGTGAGGGAGGATGTGGAATTTTATAAGAGAGGACATGGGAACTTTTGGAAATTCTTAAAATCTTAATTTATTACAAATTCAATTTAGATTTACTATATATGAAAATATATTTTATTCAAAGATAATATTATTTTCGTTTAAAGACCAATTATACAATTTTTTTGACATGTTTTGAATTTTTTGTATCCTTATGTTTTTGGTTTAACATATATTTTACCATATTTAATCTTACCGAGTTATCATGTTATTTACAAATTGTGTATTAATGTAATTAACATATCATATCATAATACCCACTTAATGTTATTTATGAAATATTTTGACTGATATTATCCATTTCTAAGAATCTTATATTTTTTTTGGAATTTAATTTCATTTAATAAACTATTTTATGATTTATGTTGCGAAGTATGTCAATTTTGTTTTCAATTCATCGATGAATTTTTTATAAATTGATAAAAATATTATTTCATAAATCCAACAGAATTAACTGATCCCTAATATTTAAATTTCATCCAAAAAAATTGTGTATGGAATTAAAATGGTCAAATTAATTTTATGTTATTATTTATAAAATTGTTTATTTAAATAATTCATTAATGTGGTAATCACTACACATAATGGTTCCATAATTAAATATGTTTGTCTACTATCTAAAAATTATAAATAAATTATCCTAATGTAGGAAATAATTCTATTTTTATAATTAATATCTATAGTCACATATATTAGTTATATAACCAAATATTAAAATTGATTTAGTAAAAGATATATTTTAAGGTTGTAATTATATTTACTTTAAATTAATACTAATAAAATTTCATTTTCACATCCAAGTGAATACATGTGATCCCAAATTCCTCCCAAGGATTCCCATGGTCAGAAATATCTCACCTAAAAGGATTAGGTAATGTGTTAGGGTAGATTAATGTAATTCTAATATTAATTGTTTACAATTATTTACCAAATTTTACCTTTTAAATATGGAAAATGAAATAATTACTGAAGTTACTATTCATAATGTCCAAAAAAAGGTACCTATTTAAAAAGTATGACCTTGAGATTCCAAATATGAAATCTATTTTTTCCAAATTTAAAACACAGAAGTAGCAGAAATTAATTTAAAATTAATTTCTTTTGTTAAAACCAAAAAATGGGGTTTTAAGAAGTAATAACTATCAAAAGATTGACATGTGTTTATGTCCAATATAAAAGTGAAATTACTTCAATGAATAAAATTTGATTAAATTATAAAAATATAATCCATTTATTCTTTAAAACCTATTAACAAGATAATCTACCTATATAAATAAATTAGATAAAAGGCATTTTTGTGATAAAATGCAAAAAATTTCACAATTCATTAAAAATTTAAATTTTTTAGAAAAATACAAAAAATTCAAAAAAATTAAATTTTCAACTCCCTATTCTAAAAAAATAAGTTTTATTTTTCAAATTTTACATATAAAAGTGTCAAAACAAGACTTAAAATTGGTACACCATCGAAAGGCGGTAAAACTGCTTTTTTGGAAAAATACTTCTTTTATTCAAGATATTGATTTCTTCTCATATAATATTATATAAAATGTGTATGGTGAATGATAATGTTATATAAAAAACAATTTTTTTGCTAATATTCATAACAGCTAGTTGTTCAATATTTTAATAACATATCATTGTTTATTGAAACTCAGTATTACGTACAATTCAAGCTATCGAGGAAGGTCGCTCTTGCATGTATCAAAAGAAAAGTCTGTGTTTTCTGCAGTTAAATCCTCATTTGGAGTTTTTTAAAATATAATCGTAACTCGTTTCATTTATTCATTGAACAAAATCTATGCTTAGTGTTACATGAAATGAATTCTATCCAAAGAACATGAAATTGTGCGCAACCCAAGCCAAGAATAGTGTTCTGTATACTAAAAACTAATACAGTGTTGCATATAGAACAATATAATACTGGTATTCAATAAAACATAATAAATAAAGGAAATTAAAATTATCTACCTCCTAAAATATTGAAGTGTTACAGTGGTTGAGGTCGGATTATGGCATGGTAAAAATTCCTACTATGTGAAAAAAGTTTCAAAAATGGGGTAGCATTAGTTCAACACATGTGGTAACTATATTGACTATTGACTTCATGATCCCTCCTAGACTTTTTAATTTCCCAAACAAAAAAAGTCCAAAATTCTTAAATATTTTATCATTTTAGTCATCATTAAAAAAATTTCATTAATCATAACATTAAAATTTCAATAAAAATTTGTATCAATCAATAAATACCTTACTTAAATTATATTTAAAATTATTTTCTAATTTATGAAAGATAACAAATAAAATTATTAACCTTGGAATTAAACTACAATGAGGGGTATAATAAACAAAAAAACTCAATGAATGTTGAAAATTCTTGTTCACATAAGCTATCTAAAAGTGTTGGTTTTAGAATTCAGAAGAAATTAATGAGGTATGATAATGATGTGAAGGCTTTAATAAACTAAATGATAAACGTAAAAAATTAAGATTAATTCATCAATGTGATGTTTTAATTATTAGGGATTGATGATATTTCAAAAAAAATGATGATAATATTACAAATTAATCATATTAATCAATTAATAAGAATAAATATTTTATAACATTATTAATAGATGCTCAAAAAGAAGAAAGGTTTTCCCATGTTATATCTAGGAAAAAGAATAATAATTATAAACCAAGGGTAGACTATCATCCATAATATTCCTTCTAATGAACTTTGATATTCATCCTTATTCCCAATATTCTTATTTATTTGAACTGTCTTAAATTTAATTTAAGGATAATATTAGTGGATATGGTTATCTTATGTAGTATATTTCCATTAAGAAGATGTATCCATCACAAAACATTACAATAACCATGATGAAGGATGTCATGCTTCCCTTCATGGGGAGAAAATCTGAGGTTGAGATATGACTATCACAAATACATTTTTTGTATCAAACTAGTAATTATTAAGAAATTATTATTATTGAGAAAGATGAGATACAAGGGAGTTTTGTTTATACAGTTGATTTTTTTGATATTTTTTTGAGATAGTTGTGGTTTATATCTTATAAACATTCTAAAATTTACCTTGATTAAAAATTTTGTGTAATAGTAATTTGGAAAGTATTAAATGGAATAATTATCATGTGAAATATTTATCACATTGATTATACACTCTTATTTTCTACATGTGGTTCATCCACACAGACATAGAGTGATCTAATTAAAGGATAACTATTCAGATATCCATGTGATATTATTTTATATCTAAAAAAAGTAATTTGGATTCATAGATCTTGTTATATGAGCTGATATCTCCCCTATGTTTCAATTTTCATCTAATATTCAAAAATGGTGGATGAGAAAATACACACACAAATAATGAATAAATTATTAAACACAAATATATACTTCATAGTTTTTTTGGAGTATTAAAAAAATGTGGGATAATTTTATTCCCATGTTTATTTGGTTACATTTTTAAAAAATTCAATACGTTTTATAGAATATATTCTTGAAATTTTGGGGAGAATATTTATTTAATAGTTTACAAAATTAGTATGAAGTCAGAAAAATTTGTACTGATCCCAAATATACTCCACATAATGAATATATTCATGATCCATGTTGATTTTACTCATAATATAATGTTGTAGAAATTTTAAAATGTGGTGTACAATGTTCATGATAAGAATTGGTAGAGATAAAGCTAATGGGGGAATGTTTGAGAATGTATCGACTAGAGAAAACTAGGATGATCTTTTCAGGAAGATCTATCAGTTGGTGAAACTTGGATGGACTAAATATATTATGCCCATCATATGAGAATTCATGAAATATTCAAATTGAGTGCTGAGAAGTCATCAGATAGATAAAGATATGATGTTATACCATGCATATATGTATTGTGGTTAGAAAATAACATTTCCAAAGTTTATTCGATTGAGAATTATGGAGTTACCCGAATGATTCTATGGTACAAAGGATTCTGAAATAAGTATATTAGATCATGGTTATGAATATATAGAGTTTCATTTGTTTGAAGTTTGATATTTGAACCTTTTACTATATAGAAAAATGGATTGAGTAGAGACTTTATAAGACCATTAGAATAACAGTTCGTTATTATATCTGATAGAGAAATATTAGATGTCATATCATGAAAATAATGATATGAAGTTGTACTGGAGAGGGATACCCATATCTATTAGAAATAATTTTACAAATATCATATATTGGAGACTTTTTGAAGTATTATTAGATATAATTTTTTAAATATCTATAGATAATGAAATTTTAAAATTCCATCCGAGAGAATTTTAAAAAATTCATTAGTTGGAGGGATGAGGATATTTAAAAATACACTTTAATGTAAATAATTATGAATATATTGTTATATATTTTTAAACACTTTTAAATATATATGTGTTTTGGGAATGATTTATTTGTTTGTTGATTCAAATATTTTTGGAAAATTCCTATGAAAAATAATTGAATCTAGTTTCTTCAGAGTGTTTGACTGTAGTAAAATGAAAATTGGATTCAGTGGGAAGATCAAATTTAAATCCAATTTATTTTCCATAATTTTGATATTATATTATGTATATAATGATGATAATGGTTATTGAGACATGTTAATACTTTTGTTACTGTATAGAGTGAAATTGATGATGACTTTGAGAGGGTCAGATGTGAGTTTCTGAATTAGATTCTACATGGTTGCAGAAGATAAAATTCAATAAGAATATATCTGTATTGATATCCATTAATCATATAATTATTTGGAGGATGGATTACATGATGAAGAAGTAGGTTCATCAAACATGTGTGCATTGGATGGAGGATCTTCATATAGAGGTATCATAATGTGTTGTATCAGACAATGGAATAATACATAATTGAATTAGATAGAGGCATCAAACGGAGTTTCAACAGACAAAGGAATCATATAGGGGCACATCAAAATAAGGAGTACCAGATAAATAATATTGTAAAAAGTGTTATAAAAAATTCAATTTTTGGGAAGGGTTTTAAAAAATGATTTTAAATATGATATTTATTTATATCCATGTAATTCAATATTATGTGAAAGTTTCAAGAACAGTCAAGTTTTGATATATCTATTGAAAATATTAATGAATTTTTACATAGGAAAAGGTTATTAAACTTGGTTATGTAAAAATACCATCTAAAGAATAAGATCATTCAACAGATAATCAATAAATAAGAAGTAAAATATTTTTACTATACGGAATAGCATGTTTCCTAAGAGGTTAATAAATGTGGGAGTATAACAATTAAAGAAGGAATAAGGTACGTAATGTATAGTTGTATGGTATAACCAGTTATGCAGAAGAGGTTATCCCTTGGGGTAGAACCAGATCCACCTAGAGGAATGATTACTACTGTATACAAATAGTTTCTTTGAGTTCCATTGTAATCCTATTGAGGTTATTCTAGAATCCATATTGGGGGTCAAATAAACATAAAAAATGAAGGTTCTCATATAGGGGCCCAAAAAATTTAATATCAATTTTTGATCTATATCTTCATATTTACTATATATGATGTGAGGTAGTGAGATATATTTGAGTGAATTAAGGACCATAAGAAGTTTTTTAAGGTTGTTTTTAGAGAATTATTCACAAAAGAAAGGTATCAAGAATTCACCACATTTCTATGTCAGGGATATCACACTAATATGGGAACTAAAAAATAAATAACATTTACAGTTCCATGAATAAAAACATCACTTAATCAAAAGTTTATTCCTTCATCTTCAATAAAATTATATTATAACCCCAAGGTTGATCATAAAAGTTTCACGTCCACCTCTAATGAAATATTATTTTAGTTATAATCTCCATTTATTAATGTGTCTAACACTCACATCACGAAATAAAGATAACCCCCTCTAATCAACATGAAATCCTCCGTAACATTTTCATCTACCCATTTTACTACAATTCTATGTGAATTATCCTTACCCATTTAAATAACCTTTTTCTATTAGAAATATACACTATGATAAAACATAATAATAATTGAGAGACTAAAAACCTCAACCCACTTTGTTAAATCCTTCACTATATTTCTAATATCTCCAAACAATGAACATTTAATATAACTAATTTCCTACACAATCATGGAATCAAACTTTACTAAAAGAAAATAACATATAACCTCCGGTAAAAACTCCCAAAATGATTTGATGGAGAATAATGTTATCTTGTGATCATATAAAATATTATAATTACCTACATTAGGAGAATCAATATCATTAATATTCAGGGATACCTATTCTTGTATGATCCCAGAACTGATCAATCCAACATGGTCCTCCCTCTATCAAAAAAGAGTTTGGGAGAAAAACTATTTATTTAAACATACTTTTATATCACCCTATCTCATAAAAAACCAACCACACATTGGTTTTAATCATAAAATTATAATCCCCCATCAAAACACCTACTAATTCTGAATTCAACATATATAACACCACGGTGGGTCCACATTGATCATGTATTCCATTACAACTGGAAATTAAATAATATAAACAAGTACATAACCAAACTAAACACATTCTCAAAAAGGCTTGGATTTCACATATGAATAACCGACACAAAAAGACACTACCACACCCCTGATACTCTAAATTTTGGATAAGGTAAAACACTAAATGATCATAATACTCCCATAATAGTTTATCTAAAATAGGATTATAATTGGAAAAAAACGAAAAAATGCTACACAATTCACATAATCAAATTGGGGAATTAATTAAACATAATAAAATCAATTAGTTGATAACATATCTTTAGTAAATTCAAATAATACCCATAGAGAAAACATCGCATTGTTCCAATGATGATGTTAATCTAAATTGAATTTTACCACAAACCACATCATTCTATTAATAATCTATAGAGGGCACACAAATCATAAAAAAATATCCATTAATTATACCAACCATAACATCTGGTCTCTAATGATTACCACACTATACAATAAACTATAAAGGTTATTTGTAAAACCCCAAAACTTCATTGATATAGTTTTCAATATCTTGATGAGGGAAATATTAAAACATTCATTTAGAAAATAATAATATGATACTTTAATTATTCTTAGATATAACCCCACCATATAACCCACATCACACAATTATAAACTCAATAATTTATGGGGAAACCATTATAATACATTATGTTTTCCCCCACTCATAATACATAAGGATCCTAACCAAAATTGAGGGACTATCATCACCAATTTTCTCAACTATAGATTACCTCCAAAAAATCTACAAACCAAAATAAAATTGAACTGTAAAAAATAAACGTATTCTAATAATGATGTCACAGTATCGTACCCTGATATGATAGGATTATTATTACTATTTCAATCACATGATATAAATTTCACAAAAAATTATTATATTGGGAAAATTATCATAACCAAGAGGAGTCTATTTTTTAGGATTGATATTTAGTAATTACATTGGTAAATACATCCTCAGAGTATTGAAAATGTGAGGTCATAGTGTTCATTATTGAATTAATTAGTATGAGTTTTAGTAAATATGGATAAATCATACATCGAACAATATGATAACCACCTAATGACAGTCATAAATCACACACAACTATACATAGATTAACCCTTGTCACACTATGTCTATTAAAATATTCTAAAGGTGAAGGAGGATATGGTCTTGAGCATAAACCATATTAGGAAATTAATTTACCCCATGTTCTTATATTTATACCACTAACTAAAAGTCTTTGGAACCTATGGAAGGGAGGTCAAATATAAAAGTTTACTTTTTGGGGAATAACTATCCAAAAAAAATAACTATCAATCATTAGGAATTAATAGTCTTGATCATAAAATCTGATTGATATATACCAAAAAATATCTCGGATATAAATGATCAAACATATGATATATAGAAGTTGGAAGATTTCAAAAAGAATAAGTTCATCTAAAATATCACTCTGGAGGTCACACTTGAACTTCTATGATTGGAGAGAACACATTTTGAATCTTATATAAGGTGTAATTTATCTTTACAATTTGAATGATTCCCAATATTGGTTATGTAACACTAAAGATGTCCCAACACCTTCCAATCTTATGTTATCCTCAATATCATCATATAGAAATTCCTGGACCGGAGCTCAAAAATGATTCCCCTCAGATTTTTGAGATTTCTAAAAATTTTATTATTGGCCTAAACATGTGTATCATTATTGTTTTGGTTGTTTGAGTTGACAATGTATAATAGCATAGAGTTTAGGAGAAACATTCTTAACAAGTTTCTGGTATTTATCCACAAGACTATTGTCATATTATGATTGAAGCCTTAACTACATTAATATGTTAGGGTGAAAAAACATGCCCTCTTTTTTTAGTGGATCATTATAAGATCCCAACCTTTTTAGGGGATATCTAGAGATCAATTGCATATAATAATTTTCTTGGGTTTGATTATTTTTTTGGGTTTTATCATCAGTGTTTTTGTGTGAAATTGGAAAATGATGGAACGATATTGGGTGGTGTAGTATTATTTAGAGTTATACAAAACCATGCACCCTTCCCTATATAATCATAAAACCCTAAGAATATGGGAATTGTATGGATGGTTCATTTGATGGAAATCTATGACACTGATTAGTATTAATTGTTAAATTCCTTGAAAGGAGGTGTAATTTTAGGTTCATGGTTTGAGAAAATCATGCACCCCGTGCAGGAAACCATTAACATAAAATTTTAAACCAAAAAACATTAGATTAAAAATTAATGAACCCTAAGAATTACCCCAAGTAGATCCAAATATTTACTAAATGATTTATCTAATTTTGGGAGTTTCCTGAATAGATTCTATGGACGTATAACCACTTTTTTCAATTCGAAGCATGGATTAAAGTTCCACATCTCCTCCGGTAAGTTATTCTCATCCAGATTGGTATCCCATCTTTATACCATCATTATATCATCCTTTGATGGGATTTTTTAATCAATTTTTTGTATATTTGTCTAGTTTTTATTAGTTCTAATACACTTGATCAGGGATGTAGGTTTTGGATCTAAATATTTTTCTTCAATGTAAAATTGAATATTGTGCTTCAAATTGTGTATTTCAATTGGTGATATTTCATCATCAATCTTGAGGTAGGTGGTTTAAGTTATATAATAATTGTTTTCAATTCAAATTGCATGTATTTTATTTTTTGTAATTTAAATTGGCAGGTGTCACAAACCAGGCCGGGTTGCCATCCGACCCGGTGCCCGACCCGGCCCGCGGCAAGTCCCGAAGGGCGTTCCCGGTCCCCACGGGCTGGCACAAGTTCCCGGGTATCGTAAGTAACAAGTGGGAACGATTTTACCTGAAATAAAAGATAGAAAAACAACTAGCCAAAAAAATATACTGAAACTGGAAAAAAAGATATCAAAACACATATTTAAACTATGAACATTTTTAAAGTCTACAACTCGAACCAAGAACTAAAAAGAAAAGATGACAGTAGAAACTAAAACTCATACTCAAACCACCCGGTAGAAGAGAGGACACAACGACACCACTCTGCATGTTAAGACAAACTACAACCCGAAACACCATCGCTGAGCACGAAGTCACAACCTGGAATTCAGAAGAAACGGATTCTAGATACACCCAAGGGTGTATGTAGGGTGTGAGATAAAAGCCTAGTAGGATGCCACCGAGAAAAGGATTCATGCATAATTATTAAAAGACAAATACATTTTCAATATAACAGAAAAAAAATAAACAAGTGTTTAAATAATTTTTAATGAAAATGATTTTTAAGGGGAAACGTCTCTAAAAGGAAAACAACATAAATTAACTTACACACACGCACGCATAGCCACACATGCACACACACACACACACATCGACGCACGCACACACGTACACACGCACACACTCACTTTTCTTGGTAACCCCAATGTCACACCGTGTGCCGACGGTGAGCAGAGAGCAGGGGAAGAGCACAATACATGGGAGAGGCCCTAAAGATACTAGCGAAAAATGGGACCCTAGAACCTCACGTCTCGGTGAACCATATCATACATTCCCACGCACGTTCCACTCGTAGAGAAACACCTCCTACCTTATTGGTCTCCAGTCATCATCCAATGTTTGGTTAGTGTTTTAAGTGTCAATCCCGCTAAGTGAAATTGGGCCGATGACAATCCTGTATCACTAGCAGGCTAGTCTAGTCCACCAACCTAGTACCCAGGCTTCCTTTTTGTGATAATGTAATTCAATGTTCATTCCACATGTCATAATCATGCACTCATCCCCAATAAAATACTACACATGCCAAAAAAACCATTTTCACACACAGAAACCTTTTGAAATAATACACTCGCTAAAAAATTTTCAAAACACGCTTCACACTATTGACATAATCTAATAAACCACTTAAAAGTTTATAAAACAACAAAAAATGAGTGTCAAATGGGTTCACACACACAAAGGTAACCACTTAGAAATCCAAAACACATTCCAACATCGTACGCCCTCAAATACAATAAAAAGTGTGACCTGCACCACCAAAAGGTTTGATGGAAAACCCTTACACCATATGAAAAACACCATTGTCAAAACCACATAGTTTAAAATGCCAAAAATAAAAGCTTATAAATCAATTTAGAAGAAATCGCTTAACGTTAACCACAAGGCTCATGCAAAAACTTTTTTACGACCAAACGCACCTGACGCCATGTAAAAAAATAGTTCTCTCCACTTACACGACTTAATAAGATAACCGCACAATTAAATGTCACTAATAGAGTTCTCAGCAGAAAACACCCAATAATATGATCAATATACAAAACAATTTCAATGAAAATCAAACTTCAAAGAAAACATAATTCTCACTAAAAAATTAATTAAAAATATGAAAAAAAATAAAAATGAAAATTAATTCAACAGATAATAATTAGACGGGGAACCACCTACCTCGAGACAATGGAAGATGGACCGAGGTGAACCAAAACATTGCGATCATGGTGCGAAACACCTTCCGCATGACCATCGCACCTCGAAGGACCTCGCACAAACCCAAAACACGAATTCAACAAAAACTTCATTTCATAACCTTAAAGACAACATTTCGACAAAAGCGTTAAAATCGAACCAAAATCAGCACAATTTGGACCCCAACGACATTGGAATCTTACTCGAAACTCTACCAAAAAGAAAGAACAACTAATCAAAATAAAACGCACATGTGGAAGAGATATGGGGGGGGGGGGTTAGCCGGACCATAAAGGGGGTCACCAGAGGTGAGCTGTGCGGGGAAAGAGTTGCAGCCAAGGGGAGCAGTGCGCTGGATATTGTGCCAACAGGGGAGACAGGCACAATGGGGGTCGCGGAGCAGCGGGGCGGCTGGACTGGCGAGGGGTTAGTGAGCTGGAGATGTGGTGTCGGACATGGGTGTCATAGGGGAGGGATAACAGCATGACCGACTGAGAAAAAAAAGGCCGGCAAGGAGGTAGGAGGTGCGGCGCGTCCGGCCAGCAGCAGGGGGTGCGACGAGCCGAGGGGGAGGTCGGCTAGGAGGGAGGTCGTTGGACAGAGGTGCGGCCGGGATGAGTCGGGCTAGGAGAAGAGGGTGCAGGGTTCGAACGAGGGAGGAGGAAGGTCGGGGCGAGGTATCATGGGGGAAAGCAGGGCTGGGGTCCGGTGTGGGAAGGGGGATGTGCAACGGGAAGGGGTGGAAGATGGACCCGGCGGCGGCCCTTGCTGCGGTGTGAGAAGGAGGAGGTGCTACAGCATGAGAGAAAGAAGAAAAAAACAAAAGGGGGAGGAAGCAGTGTGATGTTCCGAACAGGGAGAAGAATGGAAAAAAATGAATAATGGGGGGGGGTCCGTCGAAACCCTAGCCAAGGGGGAAGAAAAAAAGTGAAAAGGAAAGAATAAAATAAAAAGAAAACTAAATAAAAACTAAAACAAAATCAAAAACAATAATAATAAAAATAATAATATTAATCTAAAACAAACAATAAAAATAATAGTTGGAGTAATAATAATAACATAAATATTTTTTTTCATCCTTAGAAATAATAATAATAATAATAAAACTAAAGAAATAATAGTAATAATAATAATATAATAATAATAATAATATAATAATAATAATAATATAATAATAATAATAATAACAAGAATAATAATAATATCAATGACATTTTTATGATTATTATTATCAAAACAATTGTTAGTTAATTTTATTCCACTAATTAAACATCGGCAAGGCGTACGGTGAACCGGGCGGGGCAGCGCGACAAACCAATCGAGGCCGCGCAGCTTCGACCACGTTGCGCTGGATGCAAAAAAGGCCCAAACACAACAAACTCAAAAAATCTTAAGTCAGGTTTGGACCCGAAATTCCTGAAGCAAACAAAATTTAATAAAATAAATAAATTAGAAAATATGGGTGTGACAATTCTCCCCACCATAAAGCTTTCCGTCCCCAGAAAGCCACAACTATGACCAAACCCCAAAATAGAAAACCACACTCACTTAAGGTTCAAAGCAGATCTCCACAACATCTAGCATGGTGAGGAAAAATTATCGTGCTCAGAGAAAGTGACACAAATAAAACATCAAGAAACGCGTAAAAAGACTTTCCGATATGTGTCGCCCACCCCAAAGAGCTAGAACACCTCAAGCTGATTGTTTTAGAAAACGAACTCTTGAACCCACATGAACCAACTTCACAAGATGAAACACCTCAAGCACTATGAAACTGAAACCACACCACTTGGATAAAATGAAAAAATAAGGTCAAACCACATCCATGGAACATTCTTATCACTTATAACCAAGTCATATTTAGAAAAAGAACCAAAAGGTCAACGTGGGGAAGCCCGAGGGGCTCCCCCCCATTATGAACCTACTAACGCCCAAGAAGAGACTGTAAAACCGACACGGGGAGGTTCGAGCGGATTCCCCAGCATTAAAGAAAATTCCAACACCGTTTCATTCCAGATACATTCGTGCGAGACCCAATGTGGGTCTCTCCACCATTAAAACTAACATGAGATACATAACATTGATATTTTCACAATGGTGACCAAACACCCCACCACAAGGGGTGGGGAGGGAGGAGCCTGACCACTAGGCGTCAAAACCACAGTCGACCACAACCAACTTCTCAAAATTTTCTGGATGAACACCATTCAAATTTGTGACTGAGTACCCAACAGACTCTCATAAGGACCACTCAAGTGATTAAATCCAGTGGAACACAACCCCCAAGACTTTAAGGCACGAGACAAAAACGCCTCCACATGGACACGAAAACCGTACGCAACTAGACAGATCATTCGGAGGGGAACAGCCATGGAAACAATTTAAACCGCCTCTACTATTAATACTGATGACAAAAATAAAGTTGGGGTCCCATACACTCCCGGGGTTCCTGACAATGCACCAGCCTCACTCCGAGGCCTATGGCTTGAGCCCTGACGTTTGAAGCATCTTCTGCCTCGCAGTCAGGAATGGAAGACTCCCGAGCGGAGCTTCTCCTTTTGGTGTCACACGCAACTGCAATGCAACCGAGACAACACCAAAAAACACAACACATTACAACATCTGATTGATCATACGTGGAACATTCACTAACACCAATGTTGAAATGGTGCATGCACATCACCCTTGGTCACACTTAATGAGAACACAACGCCACAAATCATCACCTGAACATGACCGTTGATGTTGAGAGGAACATTACACTGAGAAGGACATTAAACCGCATCTTGAACACGTGATTCCTATAAATGACCATAGCAGCCTCATATGACTGGGTCTGCCAAACTAGTAGCCTAACACGAACCATTCTTTAAACGAACAAACCAAAAACCAGAGGTCATCTAGAATGATAGACCGCACCAACAACTTAAGGTTTCTTCCAAACCATTGTTGACTATCAAAGTGACCTCACACTACAAGACGTCACCGAACATGACCCTCGAAGTCGATATAAATACTATAAACCCTTCAAGAGACTCGTCACCCCTAAAAATTCTGAACCACCTTCAACATTCCCCACTGGAATTTAATTCACTTCTTCCAGGGGAAACTTTAGACACAACGATGTCAACTTCATACCCGATGAGTCAGAAAACTCAAAAAGACCAAAACTCCCTTCAACTCCCCTCACATTCATCATTCTGCTGTGAGAGGATCTGCTTAACTGAAGGAAAAAAAGGAAAAGACTTAGCATTAGCACTAAAAAGGAAGATTCCTTACTTTAGTCAACTGGAGGGTCGGCCAATGGAGAACCATCTGTGGTCACACGTCATTCGCACATTGACTCTTTATTGGAGGGCGTACACTAGACACGAAAGAAAACCATGGACCCAACTAAACTGGTCTAATGGTCAGGACATACCACAAGCGAACACCAAACGCGCAGGGGAAACCACCGCAAAGGCTCCCTGACGTAAATTTCAAAATAATTTACTAGCGACACGCTTGCATACCAACTTACAAATAAGAATTTATACTCAATAAAAAAATCTGTCAAAAGGATTCATGGCTCGAAACGCCTCATTTCCAACCTTCGAAAAATACAAGTACACATCACACCATCGCCGGTTATTTAAAAACACCAAATTTTTCGTTTAACAAAACATTTTGAAAACATGAAAATCCAGTGGATTTCACAAACATAATTGGTGTACCATGGGCCTCGCACATGAATGTTATCATGCCACACCGGCACCCACCTCGTATCCATCCAGGCACTCATCCGCTCGTGCCATTAACCCTTTGTCTTTCCATATACACTCATGCATGTGGTTGCCCATGAGAACACCAAGGATCAAAACTAGACCTTTACATTTTTCAAAACCAATACATCCAACCCACAATTTTCAAACCGAACACACCATTTCATTTTTTTAAATCATTTCATTTTAAAACATTTTCCAGGACCAAAACATTTTTACTCAAAAACATAATTCTCACGAATCCAAAACAAGGAGACGAGAAATGACACAAGAGAAAACTTGTGTCAGCGAGTGACTGGAACGTATGGTTGGAAGCCATACGTCAGTCACGCCACTACCATGGAGGGTATTCTAGGACAGCGTCCCCGGCTCCACATGGCTTTCCAGGCCCTGTTAGCTCACTAGGACCACTGACCTTACCCCTTTTTGTTTCCCCTAGACAAGATTAAGTGCAATGACCAAAAACTCGGACAAACCTCAACATATTTTGGTAAATTGAGTCCTGCCATGAGGAGTTCTGGCCAGGAACCTTACTCGTAGCCAGGACGTTGAGTCCTGAAAACCTTAACTCACCTCTACTGTGACTTTATCCCAAACGATCATGACTGAAGAGAGCAAAAAATTTCCTCTGATACCATTTTTTCACGAACCAGGCCGGGTCGCTATCCGACCCGGTGCCCGACCCGGCCTGCGGGAAGGCCCGAAGGGCGTTCCCTATCCCCACAGGCTGGCACAAGTGCCCGGGTATCGTAAGTAACAAGTGGGAATGATTTTACCCGAAATAAAAGAGAGAAAAACAACTAGCCAGAAAAATAAATTGAAACTGGAAAAAATGATAACCAAACATGTCTTTAAACTATGAACATTTTTATAGTCTACAACTCGAATCAAGAATTAAAAAAGAAAAGATTACAGTAGAAACTAAAACTCTTACTCAAAAAACCCGACAGAAGAGAGGCCACAACGACACCACTCAGCTTGAGAAGAAAAACTGCAACCCGAACCACCATCGCTGAGCACGAAGTCACAACCTGGAATGCATAAGAAACATAATCTACATACACCCAAGGGTGTATGTAGGGTGTGAGCTAAAATCCCAGTAGGATGCCACCGAGAAAAGGTTCCACGCATAATTATTAAAAGAAAAATACATATGCAATTTAACAGAAACAAATAAACAAGTGTTTAAATAATTTTTAATGAAAACAATTTTTAAGGGGAAACTTCTCTAAAAGAAAAACAACTTAAATTAACTTACACACACACAAGCACACCCACACGCGCATGCACACACAAAGACGGACGCACACACATACACATGCACACACAAACTTTTCTTGGTAACCCCAACGTCACACCATGTGCCGACGGTGAGCAGAGAGCAGAGGAAGAGAACAATACATGGGAGAGGCCCTAAAGATACTAGCGAGAAATGGGACCCTAGAACCTCACTTCTCGGTGAACCATATTATACATTCCCATGAACGAGCCACTGGTAGGGAAAAACCTCATACCATAGTGGTCTCCAGTCATCATCTAATGTTTAGTTACTATTGTATGTGTCAATCCCACTAAGTGAAACTGGGATGATGCCACTCCCGTATCACTAGCACGCTAGTCTAGTCTACCCACCTAGTACCCAGGCATCCCGTTTGTGCTCAAGTAATTCAATGTTCATGACACATGTCATAATCATGAACTCAACCCCAAGAAGATACTACACACACCAAAAAATCCATTTTCACACACAAAAACCTTTTGAAATAATACGCTCTCTAAAAACATTTTCAAAACATGCTTCACACTATTGACATAATCTCATAAACCACTTAAAAGTTTATAAAACAACATCAAAGGAGTGTCACATGGTTTTACACACCCAAAGGTAACCACTTAGAAATCCAAAACACATTCCAACATCACACACCCTCAAATACAATAAAAAGTGTGACCTGCACCACCAAAAGGTTTGATGGAAAACCCTTACACCATATGAAAATCACCATTGTCTAAACCACATAGTTTAATATGCCAAAAATACATGCTTATAAAACAATTTAGAAGAAATCGCCCAACGTTAACCACTAAGTTCACACAAATACTTCTTTTATGACCAAACGCACCCGACTCCATGTAAAATAAATAGTTTGCACCACTTACATGACTTAATAAGATAACTGCACAATTAAAAGTCACTAATAGAGTTCTCAGCAGAAAACACCCAATAATATGATCAATATACAAAACAATTTCAATGAAAATCAAACTTCAAATAAAACTTAATTCTCACAACCAAAAATAATTACAAATATGCAAAACAAAATAAACATTGCAAATTAATTCATCGGTTAATAATTAGATGGGGAACCACCTACCTCGAGATAGTGGTGGATGGACCGAGGTGAACCAAAACTTTGAGAGATTGGCGTGAAACACCTGCCGCACGACCATCGCACCTCAAAGGACCTCGTGCAAACCCAAAACACGAATTCAACAAAAACTTCATGTCAGAACCTTAATGAAAACATATCGACAAAAGCATTAAAATCGAACCAAAATCAGCACAATTTGGACCCCAACGACATTGGACTCGTACCCGCAACTCTACCAAAAATAAAGAACAACTAATCGAAATAAAACGCAGTTGTGGAAGAGATAAGGGGGGGCTATCCGGAGCTTAAAGGGGGTCTCTGGATGTGAGCTGTGCTGGGAAAGAGTTGCAGCCAAGGGGAGTAGTGCGCTGGATATTGTGCCAACAGGGGAGACAAGAACGATGGGGGTAGCAGAGCAGCGGGTCGGCTGGACTGGCGAGGGGTTAGGGAGCTGGAGATGCGGTATCAGACACGGGTGTCGGATGGGAGGGCCAAAAACATGAGCGGCTGAGAAAAAAAAGGCTGGAAAGGACGCAGGAGGTGCGGCGAGTCCGACCAGCAGTAGGGGGTGCGATGAACCGAGGAGGGGGGGGGGGTCGGCTGGGAGGGTGGTCGCCGGATAGAGGTGCGGCCGGGATAAGTTGGCCCAAGAGGAGAGGGTGCATGGTGCGAACCAGGCAGGAGGAAGGTCGGGGCGAGGTATCATGGGGGAAAGCAGGGCTGTGGTATGGTGTGGGAAGGGGGATGCGCGACAGGAAAGGGTGGAAGATGGAGTCGTCAGCGGCCCTTACTGCGGTGCGATAAGGAGGAGGTTCTACAGCGTGAGAGAAAGAAGAAAAAAACAAAAGGGGGTGGAAGTATCGGGATGCGCCGCACAGGGAGAAGAAGGGAAAAAATGAATAAAGGGGGGGTCTGTCGAAACCCTAGCCAAGGGGGAAGAAAACAAAGTGAAAAGGAAAGAATAAAATAAAAATAAAACTAAATTAAAACTAAAACAAACTCAAAAACAATAAAAATTACAATAATAATATTAAACTAAAACTAACAAAAATAATAATCGTTGGAGTAATAATAATAACATAAATATTTTTTTTTCATCTGTAGAACTAATAATAATAATAATAAAACTAAAGTAATAATAATAATAATAATAATAATAATAATAATAATCTCAATGATATTATTATGATTATTATTATCAAAATAATTAATAGTTCATTTTATTTCATTAATTAAACATCGGTAAGGCATGCGGTGAACCGGGCGGGGTAGCGCGACGAACCAAGTGAGGCCGTGTAGCTTCGACCACGTTGCGCTAGAAACAAACAAGGCCCAAACACAAAGAACTCAAAAAATCTTAAGTCAGGTTTTGACCCGAACTACCTGACGCAAATAAATTTAATAAAATAAATAAATTAGAAAAGATGGGTACGGCAGCAGGTCTAAAAATTGAATCTCTAATGGAATAAATTAATTGATTAATAATGTTTTGAAATCAATAAATTGAATAATTGAATATTCATGTGAATAAAAATATATTTGAATAAGAGAAAAATAGATTTTGGATGTTTTGATTATGAAATTTGTGGAATTGTATTAACTAATTGGTAAATTAATTAATAAAATGGTTTAATTATGGAATTGATTGTAAATTGTATTTTGTAATGGGTTACTTAAGGTGTTTATGAATAAATTATCAAATGGAATTATTATACGTTTGAGATGACCTTATTTTGTTAATGGGATATAAAATTAGTTATTAAAAAATCAATTAATGATGAACTCATCAAATTATACAATTGGATTAATGTATTGAACATGGATTGCTTTGATAGTTAAAATTCTTTATCATTGTTTGAATGATTATAAAAGTGTTAATAATCATTAACCATTATTGATGTGATATATTATATATCTATGTGAATGATTGATGTGTAGGTTTGGTTCACGGAATGATTCTTCAAATACCTGTGGGGTTCTACACATGGTGTTTCAGACACAAATTCATGAATGTGATAAGGTGTGACGGACACAGACAATTGCTTCAATAAACCATATGTGAGATGCCTGTCATAATCGGAGTGGAAAATAGACTACTAATTCAAAATACATCTTTTTTGTTGATTGATAAATGAATATGGGACACTGATAGTTGCATCAAAAACCCCACTTGTTTGATTGATTGATAAATGATTGTGGGAAACTAATTGCTACTTAAAAATCTCACTTGTGTGATTGTTTGATAAATGAGGTTTGGGATGCTGAATAATGCTTCATGTACGCATGGGTTCCAATAGATGAAATCTAGTCCCATAATCTGTGTATTAGACTATGGTTCCAATTAATCATGAAATGAATTGAAATGAAATTATATTTTATAACCATGGTTTTATGATATGTGATATCCCTTAGGGATTGTTTACACTCTATAATGGGACGATGTAGGTATTTATTTTCTAGGTGACCTCAAGAGATCGAGAGTATATGTGGTTAAATATTGTGTAATTCAATTAATATAATTTTATTTACTTTACTACTTTTATTTTATTACTTATAAAACCACATAAACTCTTATTGAATAAATTTGGATTTAGATATCATAGGGGTTGGCCTAATAATTTGTAGTCATACCCTACCTAGGATTCATCATTGGTTCAATAATTGAATTAGTGTTAATAGGAAATGATAAGGGAAAGATCCCATATTAGATGTCTAATTTTTGAGGGAGTATGGTTGTGGGAACTATACTAGGATTATGTACCCACTTGAAGTTGTAAGTGTCATTATTTTTGGTATTTCTATGATAAAATGACACTTATTTTGGAATGTAATATATCCTTCTTTAGTTTTTGATATTTTATTCTTGTTTTTTCATCATGTGATATTAGTATTATTCCGGTTATGGTAAAATAAATTGGTAATTATTATTTACTTTTCTGACAATTTTGATTTGATAAGGAGGTTATATTATTCCTATGATCAATATTAGACCATCAATACTAGTTGGTAGCCTCTGGATTATTTTTAGGCATTTCTGAGGTCCGATAAATGACTGTCTTGTGGCATCAGTGTGTGGCACTCAGGTCTGGACATTACAAAGTGTTATCAAAGGTAGTTATATTTTATTTTCTTTTTCTATAAATTTTTTGAAAAGGGGTAAATAATAATGATTTGATCTTGGCCTTTTTTTAATAGCTCATTAATGGGTGTACCTAACCTATGTATGATGGTAAATCCAAGTACATAGGGTTGGATTGATGTAACTGATTTTTGTTCTTATAGTTTGATGGTATTTCACATCGAGTGATTCACATGTTGTGTGATGTGATCATTTTTTATGATATTTTTTGATATTTGAATAATGGACTATTTTGGAATGACTTAGGAGTTTTCATGGATCATTCTATGTACTTATAATTTTTTTGATAAGCATCCATTCACAAATACATGGGGAAAAGTTGGTTTTTTTGGTAAGATGAAAATGAAAATGTTTTTCTTTTCACATGTGTTTTGAGTGAAAAAGTTCCTAATATGAAATATATATTATTGAAGTGATGAAAAATATGTAAAATTGGTTTCTAATGAGAATATTGAATTTGAGAATCATTTTACACATGTTAACCATTACCTACACATAGGATGGTTATGGTTTGGGATATTTCTTTAGTTTTGACCATATGGAGGGGCTCATAATGATGAATTATTGTGGATTTATGTAAAACCCTATTTTAAAATCATTTAATGTTGGGTAATGTGACCTGAGATGTGTGTTTTGAATTATAGAAATTTTCCACCATGAAGGTTTTTTATAGGATAAATAGAGGTTTTGGATTGAAATAATCTACCAGAAATGGAACCAGGATCATTGATAGTACAAGGTGAAGGAGACGAGGAGTAATTCCATAATAAATTTGATTGCTTCAAGAAGATTATAGAGAGAGGAAAATATGTGGTTGTGAATAATATGCCTCATTAGACACCATTGTTTTAGTCGAAGCACCCTATTATTATAACTAATGATGGTGGACCTGCGGCAGCTGGGTTCTAGATTTAGTCTATCCAGATGATACCTTACCACCAAGAGACACCTGCTGAGAGGATATTTATGTTGATTTTTTATATGTTATTTTTTCATGTGAAGGATTTTTGGGACATCATGATTCATGGTAGAAAGATGTATAGTATGGAATGGTAGGATGTTTGAGATAAGTACATGGGGAAATTTTATCTTGATACACTCATACAATAGTAGGGATAAGATTATGAGGTTTATTCGGGGGATTATGTCTGTTATGGACTATTCTATTCCTTTTAAATATTTTCTATGCTTTGTTCCAATATTGTTTGGAGATTATGGTACTACAAAAAAGTGGTTTTAGGATGGGCTTAGATAGGAAATTTAATTACTTCTTAATAACTAAAGGAAGAAAAATCTTTCAACAGTAGTAAATTAGGCTCTCATATATATGAGGAGAAAGATTAAGGTTTATAATGGAGGATAGGTGGTTTATAATAGATGATCAAGAGGATCATATTAGAAAATTATGAAGTGTAACTGTGACAATGTTATATCAGGATATAGTTAGAAGAGTGGCCAGGGGGAAGGGTTAGTTACACATTGGCTTACCTAAGTGACATATCACCAGTGTAGTAGATGGGTAACTTTCATTTTCATTGTCCCTAACCATCAGTAAAGTGCCGAGGTTTTAAAATTATGAGACATAAATAGAGCTTCTTGATGAACCCACAATAATTGAAAAATGATGGACCATCTTGAGAGAAATAATGCATGGGAAGTGGAACTTCTACATCGTAATAATATGGCAGTTGGAGTTCTATTTTTCATGAAAGTAGATGTAGTGTATATGGTTCTTCTGGGAAAGGTAACCCATATTAGTAGAGGGGTGAAACATAGGGAAATCATACAGAATCACTAGGAAGAGGGGAAGGAATGTTACAGGGTGTCCATCTAACACATGAAGATATCAAGGATGGATAGTCTGTAGTTAGAGGTACTATTATTATAGAATCTATAGTAGATAATATCTTTTTTTATACATGTTCCTATGATTATTTTATATATGAAAACCATGTGAATGGTTTGATTCTAAATATGGAGTTTCTGAGTGGGGGGATGATGATAGATACACATTTGGGAATGTGGTCGAGAGGCATATGCTTCTGCAAGGGGTGATATCTCATGGTTGGGTAGTATCATTTATGTTTGGATATTTATTTACATAATATCTTTGGATTTCATATAATTATGTGTATGGAATGGTTTGAATAATTCCACACCCACATTTATTGATATAGTAGGAGAGTGAGCTTTACATATCATGATGGTGAAAAATATGTACATCAAGGAGTGTGGGACATCAAGGTGGTCCATTGAGGGAAATTTCATCTGTAACTGGGGGACATCACTACCCATGAATCTAGTCTTTTTATGGATGATGGATGTGAAAACTAAGATGTATTTACACCTAGATTAGTCCTATTTTAGGAGGTGTTTCTAGATGAATTCTCAAGGCTTCAACCTGAGAGTGATGTAGAATTCACAAATGATCTCATGCTGGAAGCATAGATAGTTTTCATTCGACCATAATAAATTGATCTAAAAGAATATCAGGATTAATATAATGAAATAGATTATTTTATGGATAATGGTTCTATCTGTTCAGGTATGTCTCCTTTCGGTCCCCTATTTTATTTGTGAAGAAGGATGAAGGGACACTATTCTTATGTGTTAACTATGAGAATTTGAAAAAGGGTGACTTCAAAGAACCGTAATCCTCTTATATATATTTATGGACTATTTTATCATTTCAAGGGAGCTTGTGTATTCTCCAATATCAAAATGAAATTTGAGTATTGTTACTTGAGATTTCATCCATCTAGAAACCTCAGACTCCTTTTATATGTAGTGGTGTCCTTTGTGAGTACATTGTTATTCCGTTTGGGCTCATAAACACAACCAATGTTTTTTCTCCTTGATGAATTGAATCTTCCACCCATACATGGATTAGTTAGTAGTAGTGTCTCTGGATGATATCTTTGTGTATTCAATGACTCGTGATGATCATGACCAACATCATGGCATCATCCTGAGAAAATTTAGAAATGATCGATATACTCCATGATATATAAGATTCCGTTTTTGATTTATCAGGTACACTTCATACATCAAATCATCTTAGAAAAAGGTGTGTCCGTAGACCTATGGAATGTTTAGGTATTGAAATCTTGGTATAATCCGAAGAATGATTTTGATATACGCAATTTTTTTGATATTGGAGGGAAATTATTGGAGGTTTAGAAAGGAATTTTATAATTTTGGAGAATCACTTTCACCCTTGACAATGAATATGGTAATGTTCGAATAGTGTGAATCATTTGAGAATTATTTAAAAGGGTTTATGATGTTCTTAACATCTGTAGTGATCTTGATCCCACCTAATCCATGAGAGGATTATATGGTGTTTTGTGATTATTTTCTGCTGTTTTTGGAGTAGTGTTGATGTAGAGAGATCAATTTATGTCATATGGGTCTTAGAAGATGATTCCACATGAATTTAATTACCCCACATATGACCTCATGTTAGCTGCTATGTTTTATGCATTCAAGTGTTGGAAGAAAAAACCTATTGGGTGAAAATTTTACTATTTATATTTCCCATACGAGCTTATATTATATCCATATTTGGTATGATTTAAATATACCAAATGGGAGGTGGGTTGATTATATGAATTCATTTGATTTTGAGAAATTATATACATCCAAGAAGGGAAACAATATCACCGAATCTTTAAGAAGTAATGCATATAATCAGGTAGTTAAGGAGACTAATGCTGAGTGGAACATGATGACATTATTTTCTAATATTCATGTTCTAATTTAGGAATGAAAGAAGAAGATGGCACTAGTACCAATTTTTATGGAGTATACACATTTTATCATGATTAAAGATAGTAAGTCTAAGGATACAATGTTTTTATCATTGAGGTAATGGCCATAAATGTGGTCATTGACCATCATATTAGACCGTACACTGGGATGAGATCATCTATGTTAGGAATTGAGTTGTTATTCCTATTAGTACGTGGGAGGAGTTTATTCTTGAATTTAATTCCTCAAATTGGGTGTCACATTTGAGTTTGTAAAAAATGTACCGTGAACTTTTTCAATAGTTTTTATGGTCAATAATGAAAATATACATAATTAGGTTAATAAAATGATCATATACTAATCAATAGGTGAAGGTTGAGCATCAAGGACCTATTGGATTACTATATTCATTTCCCATTCCATGGTAGAAGTTGGAAAATATTACCATGGACATTGTGGTGGGTCTCTATAGGACTCCTCCGAATAATGATATTACTTTTTAGATTGTGGACCAAATAACAAAGGTAGCACATTTCATACTAGTATGGGATACATTCTCAGTGGATCAGTTTGGATACATGTATGTTCTATAGATAGTCTATCTATATGGGTTGCATAGAGTATTGTTTAATACCATGACTCACACTTTACATCATGATTCTGGTAGGGATTATATAAGGTTATTGGAGTACATGTTTTATTGAATATGGAATTCAACCCATGGATTAATGGGTAGTCATAACGTACTATTATGTTTCTTGAGGATATTCTTCATGTGTGTGTTCTAGACATTGGTGGGTCTTGGGAGAATTAAATATCATTGGTGTAGTTATCATGTAACAATATTAATCAAGATACCATATAAATGAAACTATATGGGGAACTTTATTGTAGGCCACACAGATCGCCTCTATGTTGGATAGAGGCAGGTGATTCAATGCTGATTGGATAATGTCTCATGTAAGAAACATCAGAGAAAGTTCAGATGATTCAAAAGTGGATGTCAATAGATCAGAGTTGACAGATGTCGTATGTTGGGAGACAATGATAAAACCTAGAGTTTTCAGAGGGTGATCAAGTGTTCCTTTGGGTGTTTCCTATATTGGGTCATTGTATGACAATAATACATGTCATTTTTTCCACCTAGGTTTGTTGGAAAATTTGCGGTTGAAGAGAGTATTAGCCTTCATTAATACCAATTGGATCCTCCACATAGGTGTAGTGTTATGAATGAAATTATTCATGTGTCACAAATTTTAATGTATCACCCATACCCTTTTCATTTGATCGATGTGGATGATATTGATCGTGATACCAATACGATCGTTGTGGATAATCTGATATGTGTGTTCCTTTTTAGTAATAATGTTTTTTGGGGAAATTTCATACTGATAATTTTTCTTATAGTGATTTCATAGATGTTTTCAGTATGAAACAAGGGTCGGAGATGTGGATATGTTGGTGCAGTGGCCCAAACCATTTAACCTTGAATCGTATAGATGATTGGTAATACATATCGAGGACGATATGTTATAAGGTGGGGAGATTGTAACAAACCAAAAATTTAGGTTAATGTATCATGCTCATTTACATGTACAATATTTACTTGTTCTGAATATATTTTTTTGGTTATTATATTCTTTGTGTTTCTGTAAAATTGGAAAATATTGAAAGGGTTTCATGCAGTGCATGGTTGGTACATGGTATTCCCGAACAATCAACCATGTCATAGAAAACGGTGTAACACCACGAAGATGTGAATTTCACAGTTGGAACATGGTTTGGAAAACAAATATCACTCTTTTTAGTAACCATGTGACCCCCTCTAAGGATGTGTTTTTCTATAAACATGGTAAGGTAAAACCCTTCATCAATAGGAGGAAAACTTGATTGTGGAATTTAAAACCAGTGAAAATTAGATTAAAATTTCTAGAACCCCCCAAAAATCACCCTAAATTGAACCATCATGGAGCTAAATGATTTATATCATTTTTTATTTTCCCATATGGATTACAATGTAACAATACGTTCCCTACTGACACAATACATTTCATGTTTACTTTGTTGGAGCTGTTCGAGGGAGGTTCCAAGAGTTTTCATACGAGGTGGAGGTGCAACAGAACTGCTACTGGAAATACACACCATGTATGTGTATTACATGATTTGAAATATTTTTTCAAGGGTTTTTAGAGAATTTTCATTATGTGTTTATTTTTGGGGTTAAATAATAAAATGTTGTTGAATTTTTTTGTGTAACTTGGAATCATTAGATTACTTAATATGAAGGGGGATTACACATCTTGTAATTTTTGAATTTTGTGTTGTTTTATTGAATTTCACCACTTGTACATTCACCATCGTTATGTATATAAGAACATAACTCATTCTAGGTTTCCAATGGCCATCCCATTCTATTTTTTTAGATGCCATTCAATAGTGATCGATCCTTGGGATTCCTTCTTCAATTTGTGGTGATTTCACCTCTCGTTCTCATATGTTCCCATTCGTTATTCTTTGTGGTTTTGATGATGTCGTATTATTTGGGTTTTTTGTGTTTTTGGTACATGTTTTGATGAAATATTGATGTGTTATAGTTTTATCTCTATTTAATCATGGTGTATTTGTGGGCTTCGTGTGTTCTTCTTTTCCCTATGGTGCACAGTGAATCGAAATGCCTCTTTGATGTTGGGTTTCTAGTGTTTCTCCAATATTATATTGTGGTATGGGTTTTCAATTATTTATCTATGTACTATGGATGGCCACCCATTCTTACATTCTCCCTCATCTAGGTGATGATTCCCAAATATATTTTGGGTTAGTTGTGATTTGATGACCCAGGTGTCACTGAGACGAGTATTGATGTGGTGTCCCTTGTGTCTTTAGGACGAGTTGTTATGCGCTTTCCTAGGTGTCTTTAGGATGAGATTTTATGTGTTATGATGTTATATGTTATAGTGTGTTTCCTAGGTATGTGTAGCCAAGATGTGCTATGGTGCGTCACCTAGGAGTGTGAAGGATGTGTTGTGGTGTGTGTCACTCGTTTGAGTTGGAAGGATGTTCTGTGGTGTGTAGCCCATGTGTGCACATGAAGGATGTGATCTGGTATATTTGGATGTTTTGGGAGTGGCTAGACATCTATCATTGGAGGGTGAGATTAGCTAATCAGTTTTATTGTTTTCAGGGGTATCCACCCATCGATATGATTTACATTATATTATATTACTTGTCTTGTGTAATTTGGTGGTAATTTTTTGATGTGGTTGGAATGGTTGGTATACCTTTACAGGTGATGGTTGTTTTTTCTATTTTATCACATGTGCCTTAGTATTCTTCCATAAAATGTGCATGAGGGACTTTGTATTTCATACTATGTATACATTTAATCAAACCTAAAATTTATAAAAACATTTCTTTGGTTTCTAGGGTGTTTTGTGGATCATTATAGGCATTACTAGCTCAAATATTGGGATAGTTTTTATGATGGTTCCCTATTTTTTGGGGTATTTATTTTGGATACATTTACTTGTATCAGTTTTATTTAAACATTCATTATGTGATGGTTTTTTTATATATATAATGGATTTAATTATGGTTGATATATCCAATCACCCAAACTTCTTTTCTTATAAAGGGTAATGCCTTCTATATTGTGAGAATTTTTCACCCTTGGTGTAAGTTACCAAATTGGGGCCTACTGGAGGTGGGACTCAGTGGTCATTATCTCCCATTATAAATTACCATCCAAATAAGGGTATCATTTGAGTGAAGGGTATGACCGAGTGGTATCTGAGAAGCTGGTTTACAGATAGGGTCGAGTTCGAAGATAGGAAAAATGAGGAATTAATGGGTTTGTATGGAAACAATATTAGTTGAACATTGTATGTGACATAGGCCAGGGATAATGGCTAGGAAATGGGATTTTAGGACCCCCATGATCCAGTTCATGGAATCTGAGATTATTGAGATGCCAAGTGAGATGGACATGCATACAAGGTAGAGACCTAGGAGTTGTACATCCATCATAATGGCTTGTGTTCTTTTTTTAATTAGTTTGTTTTTAGAATATTAAGGGGGATAAATAAATTAATGAAATGAATTAAAATTAATCTTAATAAGACTCAACAGTATAGATAATAGGAAATATGTTTTGTCCTTTAAGTTTAGACTCTTGTTTTTTGTTCACATGTGGCTCAGGATGTTGAGGCTCAGATGTCTTGGTTTGTTGAGTTTCATAGGGTTGATCTTGTTGATGAGGATAATCAGTGGTAGAGGAATATGTTTTCTTTCCAGCAACATGCTTTGGGGAAGTTTTACAGATGTTTTTCAAATATGGAAATAGAGAAGTTGAAAAAGGATCTTGAGATCACATCCAGTTTGATTCGGTCTCATTTGGAGTACTGGGTCCCTTTAGAATTCAGTCAGAAGTGAGTAGTTGTCCTTCATTGGTGGATGTTATGTCTAGGAGAGTAGAAGGAGGCATATGTTTTGTGGGTCAACTTCTATAATGATTTTGGGGTAGAGTTTATTTCATTGACCATTAAGGGAGTGACGAGGCAGTAGATTAATTCTCATTATAATTAGGAGGAGACTCGGTGAGGTGACTCTGAGTAAGAGGTGATGCATGATCATGGTTTCCATGGTGATGCTCGTGAGGGATTTTCATAGGATGGATGGAACCTAATTTTGTTTCATGGAAGTTTTTTGTGTTGGTAGTAATGTGAAAATGATTTCTCCTTGAGATCTATATCCCACTATTGGTGGTTCACCCAGGAATTTAGAAGATGAATCATGGATTAAGGATTTATTTTTTGGTGATGTGGAATAGAATATGATGTGGCGATGTTTGTGAAAATGTTCTTGGTTCGAGAGATGGTAAAAGTCGACCATCGTGTTCCTGATAGTTTGTTGCAACCCTTGGATGTTCTCTCTATGAATTATAATGAAATTTAAATTTATTTCATTTATTTTTTACCTAGATAATTGGGAATTTGAGTTGATATATGGGTGATACTTGATGGGATGATGAAATTGGCCCACTTCATAGTGATCAATGAGTCGAGCATAGTGGAATCCTTGGGTAAGTAAAATGTGGATGAGGTGGTGTAGTTTTAGGGAGCTATGAGGTCCATTTTCTTATAGCAGGATACACAATTTACCTCATGAGTATACAGTGGATTGCATCATGATTCTGGAAATCGGTAATAACACAACACATCATTCCACCCCCATATAGATGTGAAATAGGAATGGAATATCCAGACAGTGCAATATATGTTTCATGCTTGTGTATTTGACATTGGTGAATAATTATCACAACACCAACCCTTGTTTGAGTTTTCACATAATGAATGATATCACTATTAAATTGGGATATCCCCATATGATGCATTGTATAGACGATCTTGTCGTTCTATATTTTGTTAGACAGTGGTTGGGGGGATAGTTGTTCTTGGTATTGTTTTGTTGCAGAGAAGAATAGATAAATTTTAGAATATTCGTGAGATAACGAATATAGCACATGACAAATAAAATACTTATTTCAATATTAGTGTGATCCCTTTGGTGTTTGAGAATGGAGACCACATGTTCTTGATTTTTTTCCCATCGACGTTGGAATCTAAGGTTTTGAATATGGGGTAATCTTTCCCCCCGGTTTGTTGGGTCAATTGATGTGTTGGGGAAAGTTGTAGAGGTGGCGTATCAGTTGGAGTTTCCACTACATTTGGAGAGGATCCATGAAATCTTCTATATCTCTCAACTTCATTGGTATCTTCACTATTATCCCATTTCATTGAATGGGGAGAGTTTGTAATCAAGGACGAAACAATGTTTTTAGAGTGTCCTGTAGAGATTAATGATTTCCAAGAGAATTTGCTGAATGGATGAACCAATTCATTAGTTCGTCTGTTGTGGAGGAATGGTGTCCTTTCGGGAAGTCCTTGGGAATGAGAGACATAGATTCCTTCATATTACCCATAGTTGTTTTGTGTATTTCTTTGATATTTTCTTTATTATGATGTGATTTTCCAATCTTCTTTATGAGATGAGCTGGTTTCCATGGGTTTTTATGTGTGTGGTGTGACATGTGATAATGTCCTGACATGTGAAAAGGGGAGGAAAAAATTCATAATTGAGAAGAATTAACTATGAAATGATTAATCCTATGCAGGATAGTCAGTGCATCCCAGGGTAAATAGTATGTTGACATGGAGGAAGAAATCCATGAATTCGTGTGTTCAAGATGGTGCAATTCATTGGTTATCACAGTTGTTAATTTCGGCTGTATGGAGGTTGAGATGGTTATACAGTGGTTGTCTCCCAATGTTATTTTCCACGAGGTGGAATCATTTTCTTGTGGTAATGTGGTTGTACATAGTGTTTTTTTATCATTTGGTTTGGTGTGTTGGGATGGTGGTAGTGTTTGAGGTATGATGAGACACTCGAGAGATATCTCATAGGGTGGTTGTTTAGACCCCTTTTCGTATAGTCTTGGTATTGATTTCATGAGGGAGGGAATCATTTGAGAGGTAAATGATGTAACAATATATGTCCTCCTAGTATATTACTTTTCTATTTATTTATTTTTAAGTTGTTTGGTGGGGGTGTGGTTATAAGAGTGTACATTGGAGTTTGTGGTGCAGCAGAACTACTGTAGGAAATAAATGTTATGTAAGTGTGTTACATGACATTAATTATGGATTCCATGATTTTATAGGGATGATTAAAAATTTGTATATTTAATAAATTTAATTAATAAAAAATAAACCACATTTTTCTATGGAACCTAGAATCCTGGGAATACACGGAGTGAAAGAGGTGACAAGTCATGTAATTCAAATATGGTGTGTAGTTTTAAAGGTTCCATACACTATAGTTTTCTCCAATACGTCCTATAGATCATTACTCATTATAGGAATCTCAAAACATTCCACATTTATGTTTGGATATTCCTTTCAATGGGGATCTAACCTTAGTCATCCATATTAGATCCCTGTTGATTTTTCCTTTCTTTCTCATCCTTCCCATTTCATTATTATTCATGGTTTCGATATAGTGGATTGATTTGGTTTGGGTTGTTTGTGTGGGTGGTGTTTTGATGATCTTTAGAAACATTTTAGGTTGATTTGTGTTATCTTTTTGAGAAGTTGTGGTTTGTGGTCATTTTTCATTTCCATGTGGCACGTGGAGAGTTGAAAACCTTTTTTGAGGTATGGTTTCCCTCATTTTTTTTATTTTATATCATGAAAGATGTGATTACTATATTTTATCTATGGATTAAGGTTTTTTTCAACATAATAAAAGATAAATAATTGTATAATAGAAATTTAATGCGGAAATTTATTTTTTATTTTCATACTTTTGTAGCTTTATATTAGTTTTGATGTTGTCAATTGTTTGGGCAGGATGTCCAGCGGAACATTTTTGTCAATCGTGGATTTTTTTTCTTTGGATATAGGTATTGTGAATATTGAGATTGTTTTTATTATTGTGATATTTACCTAAATGGAAATAAATTAATTAATTGTACTTGGATAACAAAATTTTTTCCCTATGATTAAGGATTGCGTGATAAAACCCATAAAATAAAGTTGAATGTGATAATAGCCCCTTTGTAAATCTGTTAAAAATGACCATGATAGGCTATGATGTGTGTTCATTCTTGTGGGATTGTGATATGTGATTATAAAGGTGTGTTGAGAGATATGTGGTTTTTTGTCCCTGATTTTTGTGTGGAGAGGTGTGATTTTTGGGGATGGGAGGTTTCTTATGATATTTGATTACTTTTTACAAGATTCACGATTAGTGATGGAATAAAATTATGTTTTGAAATAGAATGGGATGGTTTGGTTAATGGTATTGATATTTGTTAATGGAAAATTAAATTATTGGTTTTATGATTAAATTTGGTTGGATGTAAATAATGGAAATAATGGGTGTTAAAATATGGAGGAAATGTGAAGCCAGGTTAGATTATTACGGCTCTTCACCTTCTGAAATGAATGTTGCAAGTATTAATGAATGCATTTAGAGGATGAAGAAATGATGATTGTGTTTTGAGTTGGATGTTTGTTTGAAAACACATAGGTTGGGATTTTGTTTTTTATACTATATATATACATGTATTTTCCATGTGATTTTTATATTCACCCCTTCATATTGAGAACGATTTCCTGAACTCCCGCATAGTAATGAAAGGGTTGTCTTTTCCATCATTATGATGGGAGGATGGTCATATGGCCATCAAATCTACCTAGAACCCTCTTATTGGTGATGATAAACGACGCTACATTAAGCGAGTTGTGATATGGTGCCCCATGTCTCTTTAGGATGAAATGTGATGTGGTGTCCTAAGTGTCTTCGGGATGAGTTGGGATGTGCTTTCCCAACTGTCTTATAGACGATATGTGATTTGATGTGATGTGATTTGATGTGATGTAATGTGATGTGATGTGATGTGATGTGATGTAGTATATGGTCCAAGTGTGTCAGGAGGTATGTGATGTGGTATATTTGGACGAGGTGGTAGTGCCAAGTGGTTTTCCATTGGCGTGTGAGAGCATTTAATCAGTGGAAACGTTGTGTAGGGTGCCCTATTAGCTATTTTCATTAATTATAATATATTTATTGTCTTTCATTATTTTGAAAACATGCCTTTTTGAGGATTTGATGGTCAGTATACCTTTATGGGTGATGGAAGGTTCTGTTTTTTTCTCACAGGTGCATTACTATGATTCCTTGACATGTTCATGATGTATATTGTTTTTTCTACCGATTATACCTGTATTGTCAACCCTACATATATAAAAACTATTTTCATGTTTCTAGGTGGATTACATGGAATTTATTGGGTGATACTATCTAAAATAATTGGACAATTGCTGTATTGTTACTCTAGTTTTTTTTGGAATTTTACGTTGGAGAATTTTTCTTGTATAGATATTATTTGAAACTATACTATGTGATGGTATTTTGGTTTCATATATATTTCATGGAGTTTATTATGGTTGACACATCAAAAATCTCAATCATGTTTCATTATAAAGGGTAATTCCCTCCATATTTTCATATTTTTACACCCATTGTGCTAGTCACCCACCCTGGCCTTACTAGATTAAGGATTCAAGGGAATATTCTTTCCCTTTATTCATTTCTAGACAAAGATAGATATCTTTTTTATGGTGGGGTTCATGAAATCCAAAGCCATTCAACCTATTCTATTGACTATTCTAATCCAATATTGATGATATGCTCATCCCTTAGTAAGATATTATCAGCATGATCGGTTTCCCATATTTTTATCATCCAATAAAGGGATATTTTCTTCTATTTGTTTTGGATGTAAATATATATAATTTTAGATCTTGTAGATTTTATAATGGACCTAGGTTTTCGATCTAGATCACATTCTTCATTATGAAATTGAACATTACACTTTAGTTTGGGGATTTTTGTTGGGAAGTGTTTGTTATCAATATTGAAGTAGGTGGTCTATATTAAATTCCCATTGTCTTGTATTCCCACTGCATGTAGGGATTTTGATATTTCAATTGGAACATTTTGTTAATTTTCTTATAAATGAACTATAAATGGAATTCTAGATTCAAATGCATGTATGTCATAATGAGTGTGGGACCTCGAATATTGTATCAAAATACCAATTGTGAGATGCATGTGATAATGAGTGTGGGACAAGGAATGCTACATAAAAATCCATTTGTGTGATTGATTGATAATTGAATATGGGACAAAAAATAGTGATTCAAGATACCATAGTTGATTTTGTTTAATAAATGAGTGTGATAAATAAAATTCTTATTCAAAATAAAACTTATATGATTTATTGAAAAATCTGTTGTGGGACGCATAATTTTACATCAAATATTAATAGTGTACTAGAAATGGAATTCTGGGCCAAAAATCATGGCATTGGACTATGGTTCCAACTAGACAAAACATGAATTGAAATGAAATGATTATTTAAAACCATGGTTTTGTGATATATGATATCTCTTGGGTATTTTTCAATCACCAATATGGTTCGATGTAGGTATTGGTGGTTTTGGTGTCCTTAGGAACTCGTGAGGTTATGTGGTTAAATAAATATGAACTGAAAAAATGTAAATTGTTCACCTTATTACTTGTATTTTATTATTTACACAACTACATACATTGTTATTGATTGGATGTTGTTTTAGACATCATTTATCCTGGCTTACTAATTTCTACTCACACCCTACTCGGGCTTCTAGATCGGTACCTAAGTAGAATTCATGTTCATAGGACATGATAAGGGAAAAATTCCATTTATGATGAGCTATTTTTTCGAGATCTCAATTGAGGGAACCAAAGCTAGTGTCAAGAAAGTCTTGGAGTTGTCAGTGTTTTTACTTCTTGTTTTATATTAGTCACATAACACTTATTTTGGCATGTAAAATCTAATTATTTTATTTTTGATAATGAATTATTTTTTTTCATAAAGTGATACTGTCATTATTCTTGTTGTGGTTATATCATTTGGTTATTGTTGTTTACATTTACTAGTGTGTTTCTTTGATATAGAGGGTAGAGTCTCCCAATGATTGATATTAGACTATCCCTAGTTTTCTATTTCCCCTACATTATGATGATGTTCTCCTAAGGCCAAAAAACTGATTGGATCGGGGAACCATGTGTCGAATCCATTTTGTAATGTTCCATTCATGGTATGAACTATTTTTGTTCCATTAATTCCCTACCCTGTAGATTAATAAGAGGGAAATGTTTTTAATTTTCCCTACTAACCTTAAACCATCTCTTTCATTACTTTCTATCCCCAATGATACTTTTACTACGTGTAAAGAATTATTTGACACTTTGAATCATTATTTATAATCACTCTAGTGATTTTAGTTCCATTCATTATGATGGGATCATCTTGGCAATCCTATCCATGCACACGTTCTAATTCTACCATTCTTAACAATTATCCCTTTCATCTTCTCATACCTTAACATGTTCATGTTATGTGTCATTTTATGGATTTTTTATTTTAGTATTGAATGAGGTTTTGATTCATGGTGATTTAACTTCACCGTCATTGAGATAAAAAGATCATACAATTTTACATCACTTAGATAATGTTGTATCCCATTACTTTTCATGTAGGTTCAAGTGTAGCTTCTAATACCATTGTATTTAAACTTTATGATTCTAGGTGAGGTATGTATCAATGTAGTAGGTCATGTAGAGAAGAGTATATGTTGTTTTCCTTGATTCTAGTGACCATGGGTCTTGTACCCGAGATATGGGTGGGGTTTCCTTATTTGGTAATTAGGAAGAGAATGTCCCATTATGGAATAGAAAGTACTAGATTTACTCAATTAATGGATTTAGTATTTTTCGTAATAAATTCCATTACATGTGTTACCATAAGTGAATATTGATGGTTAATTATTTCTACTTGACGTCACCACCCAAGAGTGAATGGGAATAGGTCAGAATGATTGATATGACATCCCTTGAGTGTGTAAGGATGGGTCAGTGTGATTTAGGTGACCTTCACTGAGTGATGGGGATATTTTGGTGTGATTGGTGTGACCTCACTTATTTCATGTTGGATTGTTCAATGTGATTTATGTGAACTCCCTTGAGTTTTCAGGAATGGTTCATTGATCTTGATTTTGACCTCCCCATAGTACCTGGTGGTGGGTCAGTGTTCTCGATGAGGACGTAACCTATGTAGTAAAGCACAAGCTATGTGGTGTACATGATAATGAGGTTCCAGGAGGCCATTACATTTAGTATAGAGACAAATCATTTATATCATGGATTTATAGAATCCTGGTAATTGCACGATGAGTTGATGAGTTACACCTTATTTTGTCGATATAATTTTTGTTATCTCATACACTTTTATATTATTGTTTACCATACATTAACAATGTTTTTGACTTTTTATATTGGATTTATAATCACAAAATAAATGGTAATCATAGTTAATCTATGGAATTTATGGTTATGAATAATGATAAGGGAAAGGTCCCAACATTTGGGTTTTGATCATGTGAAGTGGGATGGATTGAGGGGATGTAATGATTATCACTGTGATCATCTATTTACATGCCAGATTTTTTGTTCTATTGTTATTTTTTTATATTTCTCCACCATAATTGTGGATTCGTGGACTAATTTTTATGACATGGAATACCAACTGATAGAGCATATGCTGATGTTGTTCATTCATGCACTAGGTTAACTGTATTTATTTACCATATTTATATTGTTTAATTTATTACATTACTATGATGTTTATATATTACCATGGGCACATTACACCCATTATGAGGCTTAATACCTTGTCATTAGTTTATAGAATCATTCATACAGAGGGGGTTTCATTACATAATGTGGCACATTTTTCTAAAAATCAGTGATTCAGTTAAGGGAATCACAAATTTGTATCCTAGGTCATTCATTTGTCTGCCTGTACCATCATGGTAGATAGAAGATTTGGAGATATTGGGACATTTTATGGAACATATTCATGGAGTATATAATAGACATCTAAGGAAATTATAGGATACCAGAGGTGGTATTTAATTTTAGGTTTTCATTTTTGGTTTTTATTTTTTTAATTGACTTATTTCACCATGATTGACGGAGAAGATTTTTGTATTTATGATTTATCAGATTTGTTCATTAACATATTTCAATAGAAGTTATATTCATGCATCATGTATAGAAATGTACCTTCAAATTTCATTCACATTATTTCTTGTAATTTATAGAGTTTAAAATTAATTAAATTTAAATAATAATATACTCAGTGTCTTTTGAAATATAGTATTGGTGATATATAATAATTTTATCCAAATCATGTATTGATTTTCTCAAATATATGTGACTATAACTAATTTGTAGATGTTTCTGATATATAGTTGATCATTGAGTGGCTGGTAGATTTATTTTTGTGCTACATTCTTTGGAAGGAAATTTTTTTCTTACGATTTTGATGGGTTTTATTTTTTTAATTATTATTATATAATATATTAATTTTTTTATAAATAGTTTTGTTTCGTTTGTCACAAGGTTTAAGGGATAGATTCATTGAATTTTAAATTATCAATTTATTTTGGAATTACATGTGGGCGTGAAAAGTTTTCAGTGACATGTTTTATTGGAATTGGAAATTTTAAAGGATTTTATGATATATTTGGGCCACAAATTGGTTAATTAATTGGTTTTTTAATAATTTCTTTAAATTGGGAGAAATGGTTGTTTTTTCATAACATTTTGAAAATAAAAGGTAATTTTTATTTAAATGGTTTGAATGTTGTTGACCAAAATGTTTTGGATGAATATTTGTGTAGAAATGAATTTTTAAAATTCTATAAATGGATTTGAAAATTGAGAGAGGACTTTAGTGTGCCATGTTTGACACTTTATATATATTTTTTATGGTGTGTGGGTGAGACCCTCTTGATAACCTTTTTTCTAGTAATAATATAGATTATGGAGTAATATATATACTATATATTGATTATGAGAGGGAAAATATAATCCTAGTTAGTTTTTGAGAGGATATTGGTGGTGAGACTAAATAGATATTCTTCATGGAATTGAATTTTATGAATTGATGTGAGGAATCTATATAATTTTTTTGTTTGAATAATATCACTATTATGGGATTGGTGTAGAGGTGCTAGGATTGTTTGCATTAGTGTTTTTTAAGAATGGATCCCTCAAATGGAGTGAGTTTGAATGTGAATGAACCATTTAATATATTTTTGGCTCTATCTAGAGTAAATACAGATGATATATAGGAGTAATATTAGTGTGTGAGACTCTGGGAAAGATGTTAAACCTATAATGGTTAGGCTAGTAGGTTGTTGTCTTGAGTATAGACCCATGAGTTAGATAAGGTTTTGTGTGGTGTCACACTGGGTTGTTGGGATTTGGCTCTAGGTGTGATGCAGGGATACTAGATTCATATTACATACGGTTATAATTTTCTTCCATTTGTTCTATATTTGTTAGTGGGATAGTTGACTTCCACAATCCTTGATGACATGAAATCATGGTTTTCTCATTTCCTTGAGATTTATGTGAGTTATAATGTTTTTTTGATAGGTGCATTGTAGTTCATGACATGGGTTATAGAGAACACAAGTATTAATTCTAAATAACTTTAGAACTAAGAATCATTATTTTTTAGGTTATTAAATGTTTTTATAGAGCATGATCTCCATGAGTGCTCCATGAGGGGAAAAAATATTATGGTTATGGTTATGGTGGATATATTATCATGTAATTTGTTTCCCTAAAATCAAATTTTGAGGATTGAAATTTGATGATTCCACTATTAGTTCAATTTAGTGGTAGAAACTGTTAAAGATATGGTGATTTTTAACTCTTTTATGAGGTGTTGTAATTAGAGAAACATTTTAAATTTCATTTTTGGCCCTATGATTGAAGGTTCATAGAACCTTTTATATTCATAAAGGAAATTAAATTATTGAGTTCATGTCAGTAGGATGGAATTTCTATCACTACAAAATAATTATAATTTTCCAACAAGGGTATATCTATTGGTAAAAGTGCATTTTCTGTTGGGAAAAATTTTTACTAACAAAAATTTTCCTGTCACTAAACTATTGGTAAAAACTATGTCACTAAATGTTATTATGATAGTTTAAATAGTTCGGTTGAAAATATAATAATACCAACAAATAATATATATGTTGGATAAAATGTTTAGAACTATATTAATGAAATATTTATTTCTTGGTAATACTATCACCAAAATTTATCTTATCATCGGTAATATTATTATTAATATTATAAGAAATACAAATAATTAATATGTATTTGTAAATTATTTTTTAAATAAAATATTATTCATGGGTATTTCAATATTTTTTTCTAAAAAATTATATTATATTTATTATTATAACAATATATAATAAATATATTATATAATAATTACAAAATAATATTATCCAATACCCCAAACAAAATGTGAAATTATTTGAGACAACATGGTCATACATAATCTGAAAACATGTTTATCTGTAATCTATCTCACGTACATCAGATGTCACTAGCATGATTCACATTAGTTTCGAGATCGAGGCATGTAAGCATGTCTCCACGTTACTCCTTTTTATATGTCACTTTTCATATAGTTATACTTATGGGTGTAAGTAGATGCTTTTGATATGGTTGTTACTGTTGTGGATCACCAAACAAGTCCCTTTGTGTTTGTTACTGATCCCATTTCATGCACATGTACTTGTGGATATAAGCATGCGACTATGAGACAATTGTCACTATCGTTTTTCACCACTCTTGTATCCAAATCCCAAGATGGAAGTATTTCATCCCTTATCACACACTACAACAAAATATGAATATATATCATAAAATAGTCAAACTCATGTTCATTTTTTAGAATTAATAAATTTCCAATGAATTCTACAAAATTACTACAAAATTACTACATGTTCAGTTGTAAATCACCGAAATATTAAAAATATCTCAACAATAATGTCGATTAGTATAATAAAATATACTTATTTGTGCAAATTTCAAAATTTTTTATTCATGGTGACATATGATATGTGGGAGAATGAAAAAACTACCTACATTTTTTAGTGAGATTCCCTTGGGAGTATCCAATTTTTTTTAAAAAAAATGCGACCAGAATCATCTCTTGTCCATGCGATCTGGCTTCCATTTCATATTTGGTAGGGGTCCACAATAAAACACATGTGACGTGGCCAACTATGATAATGACTTCATAAACTTCCCAAACAACTGCATTCCCCTTCTCCCGCTACATTCAGTTCTTCCCTAACATCATTTCAAGTATGCTACACATGCAACAAAAATCACTCCACTGCAAATGAGTGTAAATTAGTCATTTTTTGGTTTTCCAATATTTTTAACATTGTAACACTTTGAAGAAGTAATGAACAATGCAATAGGCATAACTTCTCTTACCAGAAATGGGTTCATTAATGAATGAATGGATGTTAGAATCATTGATGATGTCCCAAGTCTTTGAATATATTAAAAGTGGTTCACAGTAATGAGCATAAATTTATCCCAAAAAACATTTATGAGAAGAGTGATACCCACAGAATCAACTAATAGAGAGACAACATCTATGGGTAGAGTCAATTTACTAGTAAAAACAACAAGAGGATTATCTAACAAGTCGATAAAACAAATAGAAGATAATGCAACTAAAATCAATAGATAATCCATCATGCGTCCACAGAAATAATATATAACAAATAATCCACATATTTTCAAAACACATGATATAAAAATAACAATTGAGAAAAAAATAGAAAAATGAAATGAAAAACCAGTGACTGAAAAATAAATAAAATTGATCACATTTATAGAAGTTAAATAATTCCAAAACAACTGAAAAAAACAATGCATGATATGAAAATGACAAGAATATTATCTATCATATGACCAAAAACAATTGAGAATGACACTTATTTCAATTAATCATGACACATAACTCAAAATTCTATAATCATGTAACACTGCATTTAATTATATAATCTATTAATATGGATTTCAATTTAAAATGAAAATGCTTTTGAATTTAGAATCAAAAAGAATAAAATAGCTGAAAAACTTTAAGTGAAATGAAAAACCATATGGATTAAGGATGGAGTTATAATGATAGTCTAGAAAACAAATGTGAGCTGAAAACTATTTAGTGAAATGTGACAATATTGCTAAGCACTATAGATTTTCATTCAAACATAAATTCTATGTTGTACACCCCATATGATTTAAGTTTATATCATGCATAATAGTACAATAAATTAATTATCTTAGATGAAAACCCATACATATAATGTTTGAATGAAAAATGTTAGAATCTAAGTTTTAATGAATGATAGATTTATTGAATTTTGTGCAATGTAATTTAGCTGTTGATTTAGGTTTTTTCATTCAGCTATTGAAAAAAATATCTCCAAATTAGTGAAATGTAAACCTTAGAATATATGGTGGACCATGTAACTCATCCTTTTCAATAGCATAATGAAAAAACTAATTCATATGTACACGCTATATGAAACCTAGTTCGTATGAAATGACTAACCAACATCATTCAATAGAACAATTGAGTAATAGATATGAAGCCTAGATTAGTTTACTCGTATTTTATGGATGGAAAAGAAAATGGGTCTATATTCAAATAGAGATGCCACAAAGGATGGTCTATATTTAGAGGACCATACATTAATATAATAACATAAATGATTCAATAATGAAAAATATAGAAAAAATTAAACTACTATGATCATAACAGATTCATTGTTTTTTGAAAATCATACTAAAAGATAGAGATGAATGCATAAAATGTGAGTGGTTGAAGTTTCCTGATTTAAGAAAGACTTAGAGGTTTCTAGATATTATCATCTTCTTAACTAGTGACATATTCCATGTTCATGTGTCCCTTGAATGATGGGTTATTTTTTACTTCAAGAACAAATAATGGAGGTGTCATGTCATTTTCCTTCGTTATAGCAAGTTTGGTTCGCTAATCATTCAGTTTATTGAAATATAAAACAAATTCAATAGTTTAATGTAGTTTAGTATAAAATATATAATCTATTATTGAATCGAGGTTTATGGTCATAGTTAAATATTATTTTGTAATCCATAAAATTTATGATTGAATGGAAAATCTAATTCAATAGTTGAAAACCATGAATATTGTTAGTGTGTCTAAGATTTACATGTTTGAATGAAATATCATATGTGTGTATAATATAGCATCTATGTTGGTTATGAATACCCTCAATATCTAGGTTATTCATGAATAATGATCCATTATGGAGATAAGATAACAAATGAATCCCCTGCATCATGAAAAGGAACTTTGGAGTAATTGATATGAATCCCAATTTGTTTGTCTCCTATATTTAGGAAGGAAAAGAAAATATGCATGTTTTCTAGTAGTGCATACAAAAAGGATAGTATGTGTGAATATGACTGAACTTCAACAAAATAATAGTAATGATTCAATAATGGAAAATCTTGAAAAAAATAAACAAATAGTATCATAATAGATTCATTGTTTTTTGAAAATAAATAAGGGAGGTGTCATATAATTTTTCTTCATTACTTCATATATGGTTGGATACTGAAGTATTAATTCAATTTAGTGCAATGTAAAATTTATTCAATAGATGAATATAGTGGAGTGAAAACTTTTTCATCTATGTTCGAATATGTTGTTAAGTATATGAATATAAATTCAGTCATTAACAGTAGCCTTTATGTGTAAATGAAAAACCTAATTCAATAGTTGAAAACCCATTTAGGGAAATGGAATAAACTAATAGCTTAAATAAAAATTTCCTATCATGCATGAGATGATAGAATGATATAGCGGGTCATAGTAAACATATACTTATAGAAATGAGAAATATATTATGAAATGAATAAATTCGCAAAAAAATTCTCATCTTTGGGCAGCGGATACTGATCAACCGCAAGCAGAGAGGTTAAGGTTTTCATGGTACCTTATGGGGAACCAAAATGGACTATGGTGTGGGAATTTCCACCCTAATGAGTTGGGAAATCGGGAAACTTCTTGTGTGCTTGGTGGATTTTTCAGGTGGATTGAATTGCAGAGGTGAATATAGATGAAAATTACAACGGTAATGATTGGGGAACACAACAGATCCATCATGTGCATGGGTTAACTAAAGTGGAGTTGTGAATCTGAGGAAATCATAGAGATTGAAGACGAGTATGAATCGAGACCTAGACTCGAGCAATTAACACCCAAACACGAGCGATTGTGGCGCGATGAGGTTTGCGTATGGATTGTAGCTGATAGATTAATTTGTAAAATTTATCCAATATAATATATAATAAAATATTAATTAAATTATAAATTAATAAGTATAATATATAAATTTTTATTTTTGTAAATATAATATATAAATAATTAATTTATAAATATATATGTTCATAGAAATTTTTTTAATTTCAACAAATTAAATAAATATGATATACAATAATATATTATATAAAAAATAAGTATGTAAATACTAACTTATAATTACATGATTTACTATTATATAATGAATATATAATTTTATAAAAATTAGTATTACTGTTTTATTATAGAAAATAAATTATCAATATGTGACAATAAATTAATAATTACTTATGTTTCAATTTTGTTTATTATTATATTTTTGAATACCATGTTTTTATTTTATATTTTTATTAAATTAAAATATTGGATGATTTTAAAATTTTATGAATTATTTTTTAAATGTTGATTAATTGATAAACATTGGAAAATGTATGCATTATTTGTAATATATTTTTTATAAATCTTCTAAAATTGAATATTGGCTTTGGTCATACACATAAGAATCTATGTAAAAAATGTGATTTCATATAATTGGTTATTATCCATGAATGATTTATTGTAATATACTTTATTGATGATAGATGATTTGTTGGTATCAGTTATTATTAATAATATATTCATGTGTTGGTAAAAAACTGTTAGTATTAGTATGATAAATCAATAGATTTAAGTATTGTAAAATGATATGTTGGTGTTAAATGATAAATAGCAGCAGATATATTCATTGGTAAAAATCAGTGTCGGTACATATAATGAATACCAATAAAACATAATATATGTTGGAGTTTCTAACTTTTACCAATGGATATATTATCTGTCATTAAATTTCTATTGGTGTATGTCATTTTTTTGTAGTGTATGAAATTTTAGGGGTTATTTTCTTAAATAGTGAAAGGTATAGCTGATTGTCCCTTTGAATTTTAGTTCATTAGTGAACTACCATAGGATTGGAGATGTTGTGGATCTATATACATATTTTTGGTGTGCTTATTTATGTAGTGTTCCATCATACCATCTGAATTCCATGAATACTTTTCTATGTTTATTGAGGATTGTGGTACATATATGGTGATCATAAAAATATACATGGTTGAGTTTTTTCGATTGATATAAGGTAATATATTGTGCTGGTTATATAGAAAATTAAATCCAACACTCCATGTGACACTGTATGATCACATTATCATTGGATAAATCCATGGTCTCAACCATGGTAGGATCGGGACATGATAAGGCTTATTAATTCCATTGAGATTCATGTATTTATCAACATTTTGATTAATTGAGAAGTATGTCTTATTACCTATGTACATGTGTGGAATTTCATTTCAATATTATAGATATTTTTTGTGGTTCTTTATTTATTAGTTTTTATTATACTCAGAAATAATTATTGAGGATCAATAAAATTTTAATGTAAGGATTAAAAGGGAATTATCACAATAAGACCTATGATTAACAGCTTCAGTTGTGGTTTCCAGTCATGATGGGAAATAATCATTTCGGGAGAAAACTCACTAAATGATGAAGATGTGTAGAAGTGCTTTAGAAGAGTGGTGGCACTTGTAATCCCATGATGGGAGGTATTATATTGGAATGTGACACTTATATAACATCTATGGTGATCGATATAATGTTATCTGATATTTAAGTTCACTTGATGACTAGTAATTATCATTTTGGTCAAAGGTGTACTAAGATGGGTTATCTTCAAATGGAAAATATTTTATGGTTGATGGTTTGGTGGTGTTGGTGATGTTTAGTGAGACTGGTAGATAGAGGGTTGAGGATCAGTTTTATAATCTATTGAAATTCCACTATGGTGTGAATTAGTTGATCTTACGTGATAACACATGCATATTATATTATTTCTAATGTGTTAGGCTCAAAATCAGAAAGGATGTAAACAAATTACAATAGGGTTGTGGTGTTCTGGGTGTGGGATGCAATTCTCTCATTTGAAGAATATGTTGTCACTGATCAATGATCATGTAGCGTGGTTGCGAATGGTGGGGTTTGGAATGTTTTTCAGCTGATAGTATGGTAGGTTAATTATTTTTTATCATTGATGATGGATATTTATTGTTATATTATGGTATTAGAATGTATGTTAACCTATTATATGCATTGAGGCAGTTTATAATGGGGCCTACATGTAAGTGGTTGAGGTGTGTCGATAAACAAGAGATACCCATTTATGGCTATTGATCAGCAATGATCAGGAGTGATTTATTGAGAACGACTAGTGGGGGTTGGAATGAGCAATGATATGTTCATTTTGTGTCATTATATTGTGGTTTCTTATAAACCCTTTGATTATGGTGCTTTTTCATTCAAAAAGGATTGTCATAGTGGAGGTTTTTTGTGAAATAAACTATTAGTTTTTTATCCATATCACTAATTATTTATTCTCTTGTATTGGTTGAGTCAATGCTTTTTGGGTTGAGATGGGTATGAGAGGATTCCAAACATTTTTTTTCTTCAGGATGATGTTTTTCATCGCATGGGGTAGATGAAATTTACTTTCCAACAATAGTGTTCGATCCTTGTACCTTTCCATGGGAAACTGGGGAATATTTAGGGTGTCACCTTGGTTAAGTAATCAATATTGAAGAAGAAAGATAGGATGGTGTTGTTTTTATAGGGTATAAGAGGGACCCTAAATCTAAAAATAGTATATATAATTTTCATTTTGAGGTATGTGTGTTTTATAAGGGGAATGAAATGAATGTTTTCCATCAAGTGATGAATGGATTATGTGGAAATGTGTCACCTTTTATTCAATTGTTTTGATTACATAGAAATCTCTGAGAAAATACATAATAGTGAGAGTAATATTTATGCATAAAGGGATCAAAATTTGACCAATGATATAACTGGTGAAACTTGTTAGGGATAAAGAGTCCTCAAATGAGTAGTCTGTAAACCCCATTTAATATTCAAGGTGCATTACAATTTATATTTTTATAAATCCTTTTTATATTTGTTGATTACAGTTTTTGAGGTATTGATTTTTCTCTAGTGTGAGTTATAGATGAATAATCTATAATTTTATCTATTATATATCTCTAGGTTGTGGTTCATGTTGTGAAGGAATCCTTCACATCTTTAATGTTAGATAGTGAACCTATAGACTCAATATCTGCAATAGTTCATAGTGTAAAAAAGGTTCATTCCCTTTATGAAATCCTAGAAATATTTTTATAGGTTCATGTTTATCCTCCCACCCACCCCCTAATCCAACACCCTCATTCCCATTGCTTCCCACATGGGGTTACAATGTGTATGAGATCACTCAATTTCAATTTCGGAACAATATTTCTCATCTATTGGGAAATACCAGTGTTTTTATGATGGTTTCCTCTATGTGATTGTCACACCATGTAAGCTCTAAAATTTTCATATTCTACACTATTCATGTATTATCTTGTAAAAAATCCAAATACATTCATGTTGTGTTTTAATTCAGGCATTTTGAGTGTCAAAAAAATTAGGTGGTCATTATTAGTAATTTAGAATCATCATTCATAATGTAGGATATCCGTACCATTTTATATCTTTTGTATAAGGATGTACATATTTAATTTTCATGTTATTTTTTTAGTTTATGAGACTATTAAAATTAGTCTTAACCTGTAATTTTGAGATTCGTATTGATGTATTTTTCTCTTATAGTGGGAATTTAATTTTCTTCCTTGAAACATGTGAACGTGTGTCTTTTACCATGGAAACATGTATGACTATATTCTTAGGTAATTAGGATTTCAACAGAAATTATTGGGTAAAAATGGTTGGAATGAAATTATTAAATAATATAGGTTCCGTAAATAATTCCTCTGATATTTTTTACTTTTAGTGAATGTTTTTTTGACTTCTAATTTCATAATGTTACCTCCCATGACTGTACAAGGATGAGTCAGTGTGATTGATGTCACCTACCTTATGAGTGGAGGGAAGGGTTTTTGAGATTGATGTGGCCTCCCATGATATTGGATGTATTTTTTTGATTTATGGGGACTCCCTTAAATGTGTGAGGATGGGTTGGGGTATTTTATGTGAACTCCCACGAGTGTGTGAGAATTGGTTGGTGTGCTTCATTTTTACCACCCTTTTCTGTGTGGGTATGGGTTACTGTGATTAATGAGGTCATAACCATTGTAATAAGTTATGGTTCATGTGATGTATTTTAAAATGATATTCCTAAATACGATTCATTCTATCATGTATAAAAATGTAGGTAGTCATGAGGTTGGTGGAATCCTAGTTAGTGTAGGATCACCTGGTGGGTTGAGAATTCGTTTATGCTTTTTTACTTTCATCCATTATATAAACTTTTATATGAATGCATCACATATGTTGAGGATACATTAGTAGTGTTCAATTGAGTTTATGATCATAGCAATCAAGAGCATCTTTCTGAATGTGATGACCTTATTGGTGAGCTAAGGGAAATAGACACACTTTGTGCAGTTGTGCATGTGGAGTAGGATGGATTGAGGTGTTACCGAGACTAACACTAAGATCTATTTTTTCGAACAACAATATTAGTTTGTCCTTTTTTTAGATATTGATCCACCATAATTTTGGATCCATTGAGTTCATTGTATGAACTTGGTATTCTATTAGATATAGAATTTTTTCATGCTCTAATTTCATCATGTATGTGATCATATGTTATTTTCCACATTTATAATATTTCCCTCATATAATTAAAAATATGTTAATATATTACCAAGGGAATAGTGTACCCTCAATTTTGTTGACCCCCTCCCTCTAGTGGATATCCTCTTCTATATAGGAAGGTGGTAATGAGGTCTTATGTGACATCCTATCAAAATACTGTTATTCAGTTAGGGATTCAAATCAAACTCCAATCATGGTAGGTAACCAAAATATTGAGATTGGGTAAATTTAAAATAAGGGCTAAATGTTTTTTAAATAAAAAAAAGAAAGAGTTATTTTTTATATTATTGGATTCTAGAGAAGATTGTAAACACGAGTGTCAAACTACTATCAACCCATATACCACACATGGAATAATATCACATTTAAATACATGTGAAAACAATCATAGGAACATATATAGTTCATTCAAACAATTATTATTATTTCTTGGATAATATTTAACTACCATTTAGTCAAAAATAATTTTTTTTTTCAAAAGAGCAAAAGATTATGGGCACTCTTTAAATTCCTCAAAAATGATACCACTCAATTGGTATTCTGAATCAATGACTCATCACTGTACTAATTTCTGATGAGATTATCAACCACTAGGATATGATCATCATGAAACAAATTATAATTTATAGCTATAAATATATAAGTGGAATCATTTATGTAACTATTTTAACACTTTAGTACAGTATAATATTTGTGTGATAAGACCTAATAATAACATGGGAAACAATAACTAACTATAATATGAGTCATTCAAAAGAAGTCTATTTATAGAAAAAGGATATCCCATAGACTAAAATTGAACAAAAGTTTATTAGAGTTTTAGTGAATGCGTATATCTGTCACCACACCAATACTAGGTTCCATGTTAATAAAAACAGTACAAGAAATACATTAACATTATTGGTCAAAATTTCTAAGAAAATCCTCAGAAAAACATAACTCAAAAATTTATCCCAAGTAAATAATAACTCTTATTAAACTCTTAAATAAACCAAGCCACTAGGATATCACCAAGGCTGATGATAAGTCAAATATTCCACACCAATCTTACCTATAATAGGCCATAGGCTGGAAAATTTCCCCATGGTGGCATAATATACAAGGGATAACCTAAAATAGAACTATATACAATATATATGAAACTCTATAATATTAGAGAACCAACAATAATTATAAATATATGTAAATAAAAACAATATATCATATTCTCGCATGACATAATTAATATCTAATAGAGTAAGATGAGAGGAACCACTAAGGTGAAAACATATTCATAATACAATCTTACCATGTTTAATAGGCCCCAAATAAGGGAACACACCTTATTATTAAAATAACTAAAAGAAAAAACTATAATAAAATCCATCTTCATTATGTACCATCATACACTAATATGTATTAGAACAACCAACTCTACTAGCTCTATATCTACTAAGGTCCCCTCTAAACCATGAATTGTATGGTTAGACACATCAACTGTGTGAAAAAATCCCATAAAGAGGTTATTATAAACCTACCACATAGGAAACCATAGAAATGATAAGTAAATAGAAAAAATATTTCTTAAACCTATGATTGAGGGAAAATAAGAAGAAAATAGAACCTTCTAGACATAATCTAACATCAATATTACAATGGAAAATGAAATAATCATATTCTTATTAGATTACATTAAATAAGTATTTTATATCCCAAGAAACAAATGAATCATAAGGTTTTGTTAATTCATAAATCCCTAGGATAACAACTGAGATGTAATTTATATCTCAAAGGACACCCCATATCAATAAAATTGTACCTATACCTATAAAATTTATAATTCACCAGATCTCAATTACACAAACATGAAAAAATTTATGGAGACTACCCAACTCAATGATACATATATAGGAGCTATAACCTATCATTAAAAAACCTCAAGGGGAGTTACATAACCTATTTTCATACAAAACATTTCACCAATACATAGTCATCTTCTCCAAAGATTAATGATCCTCAAACATCCCCAAAAAACATTGTAAATTATTTTTAGTACCATTAATAAATATGAAACCACAATCTCCATGAAACATTAATTATAACAGATTATTTACTTATTCAATTAAAAAATTTATGAAATAATTTATGAGAAAAAAATAGAAATTACAATATATGATATGTACTCTATATGATATTGTACACATATAGTTAATAATTTCAGTATGTGTTGAAATTTATATTTGGGTGGATTTTTAGTTTTGAGTACAAAAAATGTGAGAAATGTACTATGAATTTGAATATCTAAAAATTTTGTTTTTATGCGTTTTCAGTTAATTTGGATGTTATGGGGTTTGGGGGAGCACCAAAGCATTAACGGGCATGTTTGTATGTAAAAAATAGCACAAAAACATAAATAACTTCATGAATATTATTCATGATGTGAAGTGGAGTCATAGAGAGTTATAGGGGAAACTCTTGACATGGAAAAGTGGAGTTGGTGTCTAGCCCTGAAATGTCATTGTGTGGAACAATGATTTATGTCATGATACATATTATATTTGACTAGTTTGGGATTTTCAAAAAACTCTATTGGAAATTAAATAATTTTTCACATAATACTTCTCCCCTATATAGATATAAAATGGATTTATTTGATAGTGATTTTATGTGATCCAATTGAAATTACTTCATTTAAAACCCTTACGTATGAAGCGATGATAATGGGAGGAATTTTCTTCCGAGATCCCCACCAATCACATCTTATACTTGATAAAATAATTATCACTTGTGATGGATTCTATTCATTGATTTATAGATTTTGAAATCCTTTGATGATATAAATAATTTTTTGAAAATACTTTCTATAATTAAACATTGTTATATTCTTATTTGAAAAATAATATGGAAAATCCACCAGATCATGATGGAATGATTCGAGGATGATGTGGTAATTGATATGCATTGATGGTGGATATAATTTTTTGATTAACATATGTATTTGAAGGTTTATATATTAAAAATATATCATTGGTATTATATTCTCAATGTTTCCAATTTATTTTAATAAATTTTTTGTCTTTTCATTTTTCGTGAAATGTTTTTCCTCGGAATGGTTCTAGATGACAATATCGATCCTTCTGTGCATGGTTAACCATTATTCAGACTAAGGGAAATCATCTAGTAAGTATAGAAATATATATTTCCTTTACCATTGGATGTGAGGTTAATTTTTATAATTTAATTAATTATAATTTATTAATAATTAGATAATTGTAATTATTTGGAATTATATGTGAACTCAAGGTGTTTACAAAAGAATTAATTGACGTTGGTATTTTAGAAAAATTCCTTCGACCCTTCAGGGATTACAATTGTCTTCATTGGAGGAAGGTGTGCTAAAAAACTCTTATGTGTCTATTTCAACTATATTAATATATGAAATATGTATGATTATACAAGAAAACTAGGCACAATACCTAACAAAATTGTTGATTAGATTATTGGATGATAAATCATATTATTAGAGTCCCCATAACCCATATTGTGTATATTAATATCGACTCTTTGACATAGAGATACCCAATGGGCGTCAAAACCCTTGACACTATGTTGGAACTAGAATAGAATAATCCTAGATCCCCATAAATAATTTTAAATTTCAATCATTTTGGTATAACCATGTGTATTAGAATATTTTTTGAATTAAGAACTGGGATTGACATGGTATTTTCCAAACATGCTAATTATAATGATTTATAACATAATAAATAACATGGAATAAGAATGGTAATATTGATTATAATTGAAATAAATATACAGACCTAATAACACATATAAATTTTTACAATATAAATTTTTATTTTACTTAATTGGTAATGTGAAATTGAAAAACATAATTTTTATGTGTATGATTGAATTGGAATATGTGATATTTTCCTTGTATTTATTAATTTAATTTTATTAGAAAATTTTATGAATGAAAAATAATTATTTTGCAACATGATATTTATGCTAGTTTTTGTAACATTAAATGGAATTCTTGGATTATTGTATTTTTATGACTTTTTCAATATGTTGTAATGCCTATATGGATTTTCCTGGTTATGTTTTAATGCTTATAAGGATCTGGAAAGTTAAATTATGATGAATATAGGGGTTTTCCAAATTAATCTACTATTATTATGGGGAACATCCTAGTTGTAATGTAATTCTTATAGGTATCAATCTAATTAAGTTGAAATTATTTTATGTATCTTCCTTGAAAATGTTATAAATATTATAGGGTGTGGCCTAAAAATGTTTTAATTCTTCTAGAGAACTACCCAGAATTTTTTTAATGCATTTTGTACAATATCTGGTTATTTTGAAATTCTTATATGGATTATCCCATAACATGATATAATGTTTATAGTTGTCTACATGGAAAATATCTACTCTTTATAGTTCCTTACCTGAAACATGATGTAATTCTTATAGGGATCCTCCAGAATGTGTGGTAATTAGTATAGGGATATACTAATCATGAATTCATTCATCTATGTTTATTTTTGGTTCAACCATAATTATTTTACTACTATTTCTTATGATGTTTATAGATATTACCGACATAGTTTTCTGATAGTATCTGAGATATATGAAATCAATCCTAAGTAAGTATGGAGGTTCAATGGCGTTAACCTAGAACATGAGGCTAAGCAGTTTATTTCATGTATAGTATTAATAAATTAAATTAACATCCCTATTTATCATATTTTTTAATGAGCCACATATTATTTTGCAATTTATTTGGACATAGTTGGTGGAGGCCCACTCAGTTTTACTCACAACCTCTTCAGACCTCCATTTAAGATGTGTACTCGAGTATCCCTCACTTATTATATGTAATTGTTTGGATAAATTATTGGTTTTATCGAGCTGGATGGATTATATGATTACAAATAAAATGTCATCGGATTTGGCTATGAAATATAAGAGATCGTTATTAATTTATTTCCTTTAATACGGTATGATTATTTGATATAATTAGTAGTTAGTTTGTGTTTTTAGGACATGGATCATCCATTCATTACCGCATTTCATGTATCATAATTTAATGTCTACTTATCTTTATTAGTATTAATATTTAATGTTGTGGAATTATTTTTTTATTTATTCATTAATTAACACTATGATATAGGATGTATTATTCCCTCATGGTACCACCATAAAAACCTATCTACTAGTCAAGAATCCCCTCGCAAACAAGGTGGAACTCCTATGTTCATGCGGTGATCGGTCCAACTACGTGATATAGAGTGAGTTAGGGAAGGATGTTACAAATTTTTATCAAATAATTCCTTTTATTTTTTCCTATGCATTTGGGATCTGGTAGACACTAAATTTTGTAATTTTTTAGAGATTGTGATGGATGTCGAGCTAGTAAGTCAGGAGCCCATGTTCTAGTAAGATGTCTGGGTTATTAAGGAATGGGGGTGATATTTAAATTTTCATTATTACAGCTGTATTGGATTTTATCCATGGATGATTCAGATGTGTTTTGGATATTTTAATTTTTATGGATATCTTTTACTTTCCCAATTTTGAAGAGGACAATGGTTTGATATTATCTCTTAGCATATAAATAAAATAAATATCTCATGCATCATATCACATGTAAATGATTTAGATAACAAATAGTCCTTATATTTTTGATTTATCTGATAATAGAGGCATAATTTCTTAATGTTTCAAAAACTACACATATAACATTTTTAGTACAGGTGCATGGTGGAATTCAAATGAACTAGGATAATGTGTATATGGATTATTATATGATTTAAGTCATATGGATATATGATGATATGCTTGATGATATGTACTATGAATCAGTCATTTTGAATAGGTGGTGTAGTGACACTACTAGGGAATGTGTGTCTCACAATTCCAAATCATTGGACCCCCTTGTGGGTGTTTGGTTTGGAATATAACAACATTCATTCTTGAGACTGTGGAGATGTATATTTTGATATTTAAATTTCATGTGACATTTAGAATGTATTATTCATTATTATCTATGAGAAGTGATCTTAATGGAGGATGAAATATGGATTAGGTTGTAAAACCTAGTGGATCATCTACGATATGACTGATATTTCTAGTTTGGAGACCTAGAGACCCATTGTTTTGATGTGGGTCTTAGTTGATAATTGTTATTTTTTATGATGATGACCCATTAGTAATTTTACCAAGGGGTTGTGGATTTTTTTATTATGAAATTTATTCAATGTAGTAGTCATAGAGTTTTTGAAAAAGGCATGATTATTCCTTGGTTTCATTATAAGGGGAGAACCTTCAGTACATGGGGATGGTTTTGATGATTGTCTCGATGGGGAAGATTATTCAGATCACCAAACCTACTATTCAAAGGTTGTTCAATATTGGAATTTATGATGAACATTGATGGGTGAGTCAAGGTAAATTATATCATTGTTAGATTCTTCTAATCTAGGTAGGATTCTCATGCTGATGTTTGATCATGTGTGTAGACATGAATCTTGAGAAATGTCATGTTTTTGGATGGGAAGGTCGATAATTCCTCAAGATTGATGAGGATAACATTCAATGATCCATGTAAAGATTATTTAATAAACATATGACCCCTGTTCCAGTGACGAATGACTTAGGATAGTTGAGTCAGGATCTAGAAATTGATGTAGGAATGTGTACCACCTACTGATTACAGTACAGTAAATATGGTTGTCATGTGTATAAGATGCACAATGTCATTCCAAATGTATAAACCAATGGATGGAGAGTAAGGATTGTTATTGTCTTTGGAGAAAATATATTGGCACTATGTATGAATGGTGGGAACATTTGGTTTTGTTCGAGTATGGTGGATCATTTGGATTTCCATTTTTAGGTTTTCTTTCATGGTGGAGGTACTCACATTGTGTGTCCGTGGTAGGGTTATAGAAAAAAATTATGGATTAATAGATAAAATTCATGAGGCATTAGATTGTTTTTTCTAATGAGTCCAACGTAAATCTCTATGGTGCAGAAATGATGATATTATTTTTGTTAGGATGGACTAAGAACTCTGAATGGGTTTGACATGTCCTTGTATTAAGGAATAACATCATAAATGGATGAGGTTTCTATGATAATCATAAAAAAATCATGGTTTATTCATATTCTAGATATGATCATCCCCAATATACTGAAATCATATTCAGTGTTATGTGTGATAACTGGTTATATGTTTATCTACCTAAATTTCATTTTGGTTTGATAAAGGGCCTCCTTGGTATTTCACTCACGAAATGTTGTAAAGAAACCTATATAGTGGGAAGACGACCATAGGTTGTTGGAGGATGATCCTCTTATGAGAAGGGTTATTTTCATGGTTGAAATGGATTTTGGATGGTCTAGGTGTTGTTTGAACATTTGTGAGTGGTAATTATTGATTCTTTTGTTCCATTTAAACCCTACTCATGAAATTAAAACATGATGTTGGGTTTATTCAACGCATTGAAATCAAGATCAGAATGCTTGAGTGTGGTCAGATTGAAATTCCATAGTGGCACCCATTTCATGATTTTCTTCTTATTGTGATCCACTATTCTTGACTTGGTTTAGGGGTGATCTAATTTTCATGACAGTATTCATGGGGTGCACTATAATTTTTGGATTGGTTCACGGAGTGAAACTATTTTGCTACATTATTCTTGGGTTGAATCCATGTTTCGTAGCATTCTTCATGTTTTAAATTGATGTTTATTTAGATGGATCAATGGGTCATCCATGTGATGAAATATTTTGTTACTTATTTTGGGGTGTGAAATATGTCATGAAATTATTGAAGGATAAATTTTGGTGAAATTATCTGGAATTCTAGTGGTGTAGGTACCATGGTTCGGGAATATCATTTTAGGTGAATTTGGATAATTATGAGGATTGGTCGAAACCTTTTGTGGAATCTTCATCATATTGGGGCCATGTGCATGGGAGGTGGATACTCATCTAAGTCAACATGAAATTGGAGATGGGATGTGGTACCAACACTAGTGGTTGTTAAATTCATATTCTCACATGGTGATGTGGGAAATATGTTCAGTGGGACATTGGGCAACTTAGAACATGTGTTGATAAGTGATCTAGACAGTGGAGAATGTTATGGGTTGGAATCAGTCACGAAATGTATCATTCTATGGTGAGGAACCCCTGATCCTAATAATTACATGGAAAATGAAAATAATGATTTTTTTAAATAGAATGATATGAAAAAAACTATCTAGGGGTTTAGTGATGGTTACATGGTGTGGATCATGTTTGGGTGAATAATGAGCTTTATGTCTAGAGTTGTGGATCGAAAACACTTTAAAAAATCTGTAGTAGAACTCAGTGAATTTATAATGGTTTGATAAACATTGTAGGTTGGGGTAATCTGGTAAATTATTTTCAAATATTATTGGAGATGAGAATTTTTGTTGTGGGAACATTATAATAACTTGTATCCATAATGTTGAGAATATCAGTAGGGGTTTAAATTTTCACCATGGGTGGATGGGTGGTTTTGACAACAGAAAATCAAAAAATTTCCCCTGATAATTTATAATTCCAAAAAAACTTTAATTTTTACATATTTTATATTCATGTAGAATTCCTTAATTTTCAGACGAGCAATGGAGGAGAAGTGGTTGTGTCGAGAATTTAAAAACAGCTATTATATGTCATTCATGTCATGAATTTTATTCGTGACAAGAATTAGATTCATAGAGTATGCTAAGGGAAACAAATGATGTGAAATTTGGATCCTAGGGGACAGCCCTATAAATTCATTGAGGGACACAAGGAGTACCAGAATGAGACATATTTTCCAGGACCGGTTGTCTCATTTTCCCAAGGATTAGATAAATTGGATGGAAAGTCCACACAATTTTTAACGAATCATCTAAGGTTGGTGAGGTAGTTGATCATCATGGAAAGATGATATATCTTATTGATGAATATGTATTTTTTAACAAAATTCTTTTGAAGGTACATCATTAAGTTTCTCATATTAGTGTTTTGAAATTATTTTTTTCAAATAGTTATTTTTTGGTTTCCTTGTGATTTGTATTTTTCACCAATTGGTGTTTGATGATCATATCAGACCCTACATGCATAGTTTTATGAGAAGATCCTATCTATAATTTATGTATTTATAATTTATTTATAAATAATTAATTTGATCAATTTGGTATGAGATAAGAAGTCATAGAATTTATGGAAGGCCAAATGGACTAGGGAAATGATGAGAAAGTCCTTATAACTTCCATGGATTATAGTTATCTTCTTTTGAGGACAGTGCTATAAAAGAAATAACATTTTTTCTATTTTAGTACTTTTGTTATATAATATATGTGCAATTTTAGTGGAACCTCATGTGTTCAAAATAAAATATCGGTAAACGAACACTTTGATGATAATTCATAATCATTTTCCTCCCCCAACACCCATTAGCTTTGTTATCATTGAGACCTAGACTTACGACCACCCACGGGGTGTACCAAACTTTGACACTATATTGACACTAGAACATAATAAAAAAATAAAACCATGAATAATTTAAAATTGATTATATTTTGCTTTAAACATATTGTTTAGTATTGTTTGTGAAATGATAAAATTTCTGGACATGAAATTTTCCAGACACGGTAATTTAGTTGATTACCATGAGAATAAATTATATGGATTAAATTTCATTAGATGTCATGTAAATAAATGTGGTATAAAGGATTAATAAATCATTAAATTGATGATATGGTTAATAGTAATTATTAATAAAAGTTATTGTCATGTTGAAATACTTTTATTTATTAACATTGTTGTTAATTTGGTTTAAATGGTATTTTCCATTTATTTGGATAATATAAGTAAATGGTAAATTTTATGAAATTACCAATAAGGATTTAGGAACGTGTTTTTTATGTTATTGTTTTGTATTTTAAATGCATTTATTAGATTTTTTTTCTTGTTTTGAGTTACTTGACACTCTGTAATTTTTATAGAGATATGCCTAGTTATGTTGTAATAGTTTTAGGGATTTACCTGGTTATGTTGTAATGCTTATATAGATCTGATCGATTATCCTGTAATTCTTATAGGGATATACTTGGTTATCATGAAATTTTTATAGGACTCGTCTCAATAATTCTAATTTTATTTTTGGGTTTCTCCTAGAACATGTTGTAATTCTTATCGGGTATATCCTAGACATGTTGCAATGCATATTGGGCTCTTCCCAGAATACAATCTAATGATTACAGGGATCCACTCACTTTTAATGAAATTATTATATGTATATTTTTAGTACAAAATTCAATTCTTATATGGATTTTATTATACTTGTTATAATTCTTAATAGGATCATCCATGAACAAACTATTATGATTATATGAATATTCTAGAAGATGCTATAATGCATTTAGGGATATTCTTGTAAATTTTGTAATACATATTAGAATTTAACTTTTTATACTATGATTTTTGGAGGAGATAACAAATTAGGGTTGTGGATATGGTTGGAATGGTTTCGAGAAATGATTAGATATATCTAGTATTGTGATGAAGTAGGTTTAGCTAGACCTGAGTGTTAGGATGGAACATGATGTCTTGTGATCTTATTTTAAGTGTAGTTTTATTTACATAAATGAATATCCCAGTTTATCAAATTAGTTAATTCATAAGATACTTATACTATATTTCGGATCCTCAATTCATGGTGGCCTACTATGTTTTCATAATACACTTATCGTGCCACTATTTCACATGGTTACTTGAGAATTTCACACTTAATTCAGGTGTATGTTGGGTAAAGTACAAAGGTTGATCGAGTGGGTTGGCTTGAATGAGTACCTTGTGCATGGGATATGTTTATGATCATAAATTCATTATAGACCTATATTTTTTTTTAATATGAAACTGGACCAGTGGGTGGTTAGGGTTTGTATGAAATTACTATACACGTATTTACAATGATTCATTATTATTATTGATTATTAGGTTAGTTTTTTCTATTAATATATATTATTGTTGATTTTTTTAGTTATTTATTATTTACTATTCACTCTAATATATTGGGTATATTCTCCCAAAAATACTACCTAGACCCCTACTATTAGTCATTCGAATTTTTTATATGGGGAGATGTGCTTGGGATTATATAGTCAACTATTATGACTACTAGTCAAAGAGTGTACTATGGTAGGACATTACATAATCCCATTTACATTTCATATAAGCATGGGGAGATAGCTAGGTTTGTATCATTACTACCTAGGCATGTGAAGTGAACCAAGATATAGTTTCCTAGAAGGATATATAGTTTTTGAGAACAGATAATTTTCAGGTGTGTATCCTAGACATACAAGGTCATTAGATATTTACATACATGGCATGCTATCCAACGATACAAGAGGTACATTTATCAAGATCTAGTTGGTATATTAATCTATATTTTGAGTCATGTTCATGAAATTATAAATGATATCTACAGTTTTTTAAAGGGTGTGTGAAAATGTTTGTAACACTATGCATGTAACCTAGTACACAACATGTTATCTCATCTGACATATAAAAACTATGTGGTAAAAAACAATAGTATAATGTTTAACATAATACAAAATCCATGACCACTTACTGTAACCTAAATATAGAATGTGTTATGAGATAACATGATATATGATTTTTAATAGCCATATAAAGAGTAGTTCCATAGCTTGTACATGATGTGTGACATGGACAACAACAAATCACATTATCGAGATATCCAGATAAATATATTTTCCAACACACAATCCAAACCACCATTATTATCATATAATCCTTTTACATCACTAATTAATCCACTAGATTTTCCATGATTACACCATAAACCACTATGGATGACACTTTTCCAACCATTAATCTCTTTAGAGTCACATTGTCTCATCATTCACATGGAAATTTATAAATTTATCATCTCATAGCGAACTTCATCAATTCACCTCAAAATATTTTCAAACAACACCCTTGACGCCTCACTGCATTCCACTATAGAGAAAAATGGAATTTGTGTGTGGAATAAGGAAGTAATTAAAATAAATTCATAGTGTATACCCAACATCCCAAAATCACATCGACAATAGCAATAATGAAGAATATGATATCTAAATTTTTTTGATAAATTTTCACTGGGTTTTCATTTTTTAGATTGTAAGATTGGAATTAAAGATTTGTTAATTCATTTCGATTTGAATAATTCATAATTTATTATAAATAATTATATTTCAAAATATCATAAATTTAAATCAAATAATAATTACCCATAAGGAATAAATATGGTTTATTGATAAATCCTCTTAAAAATCTAATAGAAATTTTTTTGAACTCCCTATTATCCAATAGTTATCTACTAATTAAACATTGATATTTTCATAAAATAATATTACATTTAAATGTTTTTAATGATTTTTCATGGTAAATTAGGATGATATCTTACCTCATAGTGAAATTATAGAAGATTCACTATTCATTCACTATCAATTCATAGATGATCATTATTATCTAAAAAATATGCCACGACCCATCCTTGGGGACCATGTCGTGACTACCCCAAGCCCGCCTTCCATAGGCCAGGCGCTGGCGACTAGCACCAAGGTGTAAATCTTGGTAAAAAGGGAAGACATTTCCTTTGTAAAGTAAACAAACACCACAGAGCAAGCATGTAGAAGAAGTAAACACTAAGTAAAACTAGGTACAACAGTAAGTGCGAAAAAGTAAGTGGCCCAGAATACAAACCCAAACTGAAAGTAAAGTATAATTGAATAGTGAAAACAACAACTAAAAGTAAAACCACAACGTCCAGCCGCCCACTGGAAGTCCCACCTGAAGGGTGAGTACAGATAGCCTCCACATCTCCTCGGGTCCAGCCGTTCGCTACAAGTACGTCTCGCCCAGTGGTCCACCTCTAGGTACCGTCCTGCTCCGCAAGCCTCAACCACGATCAGTGATGTCCGTCATCTGCAACCAACACAACGTAGTGCGGGCATATCCCATGCATGGGTGAGTATAAGATACTCAGTAGGGACCCCGAGGCCCCCGAAGGTCTCCTAGAATCCATAAAGGATAATACAAAAAGGAAATATACAGTCATGATGTAACATCCGACACTGATTAGTTATATGCCCATAAATATACCTAAGTCATCAATTCCAGTTCTCTCCAGCCTCCGAGCCCATGCACAACCCATTCCACATAGGAAAGTAAAACGAAATCCACATAGGATAGCACAACACAATCCACAAAGGAAAGTAAAATTGGATTCAACTCACATACGTATAATTCTTTATAGGAAGATAGAGATGATCCAATGTAGCCACTGATTCATCTAAGCCATCGGACCAACAAAGGATCGATAGGTACTAACCCCCATAATGACCCACAAAGGATCTGACCCACACAAGATCGATAGGCAACTAACCCCCGCAATGACCCACACAGGATCAGACGCACACATGATCTGTAGGCGCTGGCCTACACAGGACCGCTGCGCACTGACCCAGACAGGATCGGAACCACACAAGATCTGTAGCACTGATCCACGTAGGATCGCTGAGTGTTGTAGTCGTCGGCGTCGAATCCACTGAGGATCTCAGTACAGTCGTCATCGTCGTCGTCGCAACCAGCTCTAGGGTTCCCGCACACAGTAAGCTCGTTCGGGAGGGTCCGCTCCATGAGCCGAGGGCTGATACATCAACTGAAACATATTCTGGATTTGATGTATCCAAAAGTTTCGTATCGTCAATAGGAACTCAACGTCACAGACGGCGCATCAATGAGGCGCCCAGTCTGAGAGTTATTGCCTTTTTCGTCCCAGGGGCCCGGTGGGTTTTTAAGTCAAATGAAACCCGACCATACTCCAACTGCATCCAAACCTCGATCAGAGTTATCAAAAGGTCCGGATCAAATAGAGGAATCCAAAAAAGTTGACGACACGTCAATCAGACGTCCGGAACTCAAGTTATAAGCATTTCCGCTCTGAGGGCCCGGTTGGTTTCGTATATGAATGAACCCATCCGAACCCAAGGTACTCTGAAACCTTTAGTGTAATAAGTCAAAACGACCGTCTCTATCCATGGATCGCATTTCCATTGACGGTGCGTCGATCGGAGGTCCGAAGCCCAAGATATGGCAAAAAGACCGAAAGAGTTCCAAAAACGGGGGGTCTGGGCCCGGACCGACCCGGCCCAACCCCCCCCCCCTCTCGGGTCGGCCCAAACCGGGTCGACCTGACCCGGCTGGGTGTGGCGCGGCCCGGCTTGGGCTCGACCCGGCTAGCACTGGCTGGGTGGCCAGCGGTTGGATCGGCTGAGCGAAGCGGGCGTGGGGGGGGGGGGGGCACTGCCCAAATGTGGAGAAACCGCGGCCCCGTGTGGGGCCGCCCTTGTCAGATGACGCGGGCGGTTTCCGCGTCCCATCACCTCCGGTCCTGCGCGGTGGAGGGACTCACGGCCTACCTCCTTCTGGTGGCCGGTCGGTACCGGCTGCCGCCACCTACCGCCGGCGCCGCCGTGCCGGTGAGGGGCGCCGGCAGGTCGCTCTGCGGACCACCGGACGAGTTACGGTGGTCGGAAATGCCTGTCGTCTTCGCCAACGGCCCTCCCGGGGCCCGTCCTTCAATGTGAGGATCTCACAACGCCCGTGCCGCTTGCTTTGTCATTGCCCGCCAATCCGCACACCAAGAACGAAGAGACAGTGAGTTCTGACTTGTTCATTGGTCCGCACCCACCGCGTTAGCGGCTTAAAAAAAGGCTTTCGAAATTTTTTTTAATATAATCCGGTGGTATAAAATCACAAGGATTTAAAAAGCACCATTTAAATCCATGTCGAGGATATAATTCACAATGAATTAAAAGAACCGAAAACCCCTACCTCAAACGGTTTTTGATCAAAGATTGTCGCGGGGAAGGAACGTCGCAGAAGATGCGTCGCCGAAGAAGGATCGTCAGTGATGCTGTACACGACGTCATGTCGTCAATCTCCGAGGGTTCGACGCTCTTCATCGCCCATCGTCGGAGGCTGGTGCTCTTCGTCGGCGACGATGCGTTCATCGCGTTCTTCGCATTCTTCGCGTTCTTCAACGAAGGAGGATGAATATTTTCAAGCATTAGAGTTTCTCAAAATCCTCTCAACAAGCAACCCCTCAACAAACCTAGTGTTGGTCTTATTTTATTCCCATGCCAACAATTAGAAATTCAAAGATATGAAATGAATAATTAATTCAATGAATCAATTGTAATGAATTAACCGCCCAATTTAATAGGGGCGTTTAATATTCAATTAAATGCACCGGGTGACTTTATTTAAAAAAGGGGTTTTTTGTAGGTGTGTTGCTTTAATTAAAGGAGGGGTTGAAAAAGTTGAAAGAAATGGTGGGGCTCATGCGGGCCCCACCTCACAAATATCCTACCAAGCGGGTAGGATATTGTGGGTCCTATATTATCCGCTTAACTTAGGTTAAGCCGCTTTAAGCAGAATAAATTAAAATGTCGCACCACTTTTATTTTATTCTTTAACATAACCCCAAAAACATTAAAAACCACAACCGAGCAAATGCAACTTCGGAATAAGTGTTTCTATGTAATTACCGGCACTGCGATTCCAACTGTGCCCTCGAAATCTGATTCCGAGCACCGGTTCAAAAGTTAGAAAAACCTGCTCGCTCGTTCACTGAACATACCCGAGATAAACTTCGGAAATTGATTCCGGGCACACTGGGCATTAGAATCAGGTGCCTTCAGAAACTGCGTTCTTTTAAAATTCCAAAGAAAATTATGAAAAAAAAATTCCTTGAATTTTTTGTGTGTTTACATCACTCTCACCTCATGGCTTTACATCCCCGTAAAGATACATCATAAACTAGGGAAACAAATGTGGGTACTGAGCACGCATCTGAGTCTCCCGCTCCCAAGTGCTCTCCTGGACGTTCCCGTGCTGCCATCTGATACGCACTAGAGTAATTGATCGTCCACGTAGGACCCACTCCTGTCGATCCTCGATCTCCACCGGGACCTCCGCAAACGTCGCCCCATCATCAATGTCTAGCTCCCCATGTTCAAGGATATGTGCCGGGTCATGCACGTATCTCCTCATCTGAGATACGTGGAAGACGTCATGCACCCGGTGCAACTGAGGTGGTAGAGCCAGATGATAAGACACCTCGCCAATCCTTCTAAGGACCTGGAATGGTCTGATGATGCGTGGAGACAACTTTATGTCTCGGCCATATCTCCGTAAACCACGTCGAGGTGAGACCCGCAAGAAGACGTGGCCGCCATCCTCGAACTCTAGTGGCCTCTGCCTTCTGCCAGCATAAGATTTCTACCTGCTCTGAGTTGTCCTCATCTGCTCCTGGATGAACTGGACCTTCTCCGTCGTGGCCTGGACCATCTCCAGTCCCACAACTGCTGACTCCCCAGGGTCTGTCCAGCACAGAGGAGATCTGAAAGGTCAGCCATACATGTCCTCGTATGGTTCCAATGCGATGGTGGAGTGGTAGCTGTTGTTGTATGCGAACTCCACCAAGGTTAAGTGGTCCTCCCTGCTGTGACCAAAGTCGAGGACACATGCGCGGAGCATGTCCTCGAGAGTCTGAATGGTCCTCTCTGTCTGACCATCTGTCTGAGGGTGAAAGGCGGTGCTCAGACGTAGCTGCGTCCCAAAATCCTCCTGCAACCCCTTCCAAATCCAGGAAGTAAAGAGAGCATCTCGATCAGAGATGATAGATGATGGAACACCGTGAAGCCGTACAATCTCATGAACGTAGAGACATCCCAAGCTCTCCACTGAGCCCTTCTCTCTAATAGGTAAGAAGTGTGCCGACTTGGTGAGTCGGTTAACAATCACCCAAATGGAGTCGTGACATCTGGAAGTGTGTCGAAGTCCAGTCACAAAGTCCATTGATATGCCATCCCACTTCTAATCCGGGAACTCCAAGGGCTGTACCAAGCCTGCTGGTACCTGGTGCTCTGCCTTCACTTGCTGGCAGGGGAGGCATCGAGAAATGAACTCTGCCACAGCCTTTTTCATGCCTGGCCTCCAGTGCTGTTGTCTGAGATCCTGGTACATCTTTGCCACTCCAGGATGTACCGCCAAAGGGGAAGTGTGAAACTCCCTCATCACCTCCTCCCGCAAAGCAACTGGTACCATGGTAGGTCCTATGAAAAGGACATTGTGTTCTCCTCCTACGGAGAATCCATCAGGTGCCTGTCCTAAGGATATCTGTGCACGCCACGTCTCACAGTCAGCATCCCCACATTGTGCCTCTCTGACCCACTACAGTAGTAGAGGAGTGACTATGAGTGACTGAAGTAAGGCTGCTCCATCTCTATCCACGAAGGATATTTGCAAAGCAGATAGCTGCTCTGTTGCCTCCTCAAGTAGTTGAATGACCTTCCTCCTGCTGAGAGCATCAGATACTACGTTCCCCTTCCCAGGAGTATAGACTATCTGAAAGTCATAGTCCTGGAGGAACTTGAGCCATCACCACTGTCTCAGGTTCAGGTCCTTCTGAGAGAAGATGTACCTGAGGCTCTGATGGTCAGAACAGACTATAAAGCGCTCGCCCATCAGATAGTGTCGCCATGTCATTAGAGCGAAGACCACTTCTGATAACTCTAGGTCATGTGTAGCATAGTTCTTCTCATGCGGACTCAACTGACGTGATCCATAGGCGATCACTTCCCGCTCCTACATCAGGAAAAATCCGATTCCGGTCCCTGATTCATCACAGTAGACTATGTACCCTCCTCCCTCCTCCAGAAACCTCAAGAAAGGAGCGTTGTTCAATATCTGTCTCAGCTCCTGGAAGCTCTGCTGACATCTGTCTGACAACACAATGGGTTTCCCCTTCTTCGTCAAAGTTGAGAGTGGTGCCGCAACTCTGGAGAAGTCTGGCCCAACTCTCCGATATTATCCAGCTAGTCCCAAGAAACTCCGCACCTCCGTCACGCTCCTAGGTGGCTCCCATGCTAGCACTACCTCGATCTTCGCGGGATCCACCACAACTCCCACCTCAGAGATGAAGTGCCCCAAGAAGTGGACCTCACATAACCAGAACTGACACATCAAGAGATTTCCATAAACTTGTTGCTCTCAGAGTGTGTCTAGTACAACCCATAAGTGGTAGGCGTGCTCCTCCTCAGTGGTCGAGTATATCAAAATGTCGTCGATGAAGACCACGAAAAATCGATCGAGGTATGGCTGAAATATCTTGTTCATGAGACCCATGAACACTGCTGGAGCATTGGTTATGCCGAAGGGCGTAACCAATAACTCATAGTGGCCATACCGACATCTGAATGTCGTCTTCTGCACGTCCTTGTCCCGAACTCTGAGCTGATGATAGCCTGACCTGATGTATATCTTCGAGAACCACCGTGCTCCCTTGAGCTGATCGAAGAGGTCATCAATCCTCAGTAGTGGATACTTGTTCCTCACTATCACCTAGTTCATGAAATGATAGTCGAGACACAGTCGCAAGCTCCCGTCCGCCTTCTTGGCGAACAAAATCGGGGAAGCCCAGGGTGAAACACTGGTTCGGATGAATCCCTTGCCCTGAAAGTCCTCCAACTGTACTCGTATCTCTCGAAGCTCAGAGAGGGCCATCCGATATGATGGAGACGATATCAGGGTTGTCCCGGGGTACATGTCAATATAAAAGTCTACCTCTCTGCGAGGAGTTAGTCCTGGAACGTCGTTGAGGAAAACGTCCGCATACTGATCCACCACTGCAGGAAAACCAGGACTCCGCACGTCAACTGCTCCTAGGATGAAGGTTAGACAACTGATTAGTGATGGGATTTCCTCTCCTCTGCAAGAGTCCATATTGTGCTGTGAAGGCTCCCTTCTCGCCAGTGAAGGTGAACCTGCTCCCGTCGGTGCGTACACATCGCACCTTGCGCCTAAAACAGTCAATCTGAGTATGGACTGTAGATAACCAATCCATGCCCAAGATGACGTTGTAAGGCCTCAACGCCTCTACAAGAAGATCCCAGCCGAAGCTCTCGCCTCTTTGAGTAAGCTCACACTCCCGGCACCAGTGCATAATCGTTGAGTCTGCTCCCGTAAGAGTCTCTAGCCATAAGGATCGAGCCAACGGCTCTGTCGGAATCTCCGAGCTCCAAACAATGGTAGCAGCTATGAAAGAATGACTCACTCCTGTGTCTATAAGAATTGCAGAAATGGCGGAATAGACACAGATAGTACCTCCAATCATCTCGTGTGCTCCGTGGTCATAGGCCTCTACTGCCTTGAGTTGTGCATGTCTATGCCCGCTAGCTCCCTGTGGTCGGGGTAGACCTCCTGGTGGTTGTGGTGGTAGAGCCTCAAAGCGTCGCACACCACCTGCTGCTCGGCCAGCTCCTCTGCCTCGTCCTCCTACTCCCTGCAGACCCCCACGGTCGACCCTCTGCCTCTGCCTGGGTGGGCCCTCAACCGTGTGTTGCTCCTCGGCACGGCGGGTGGGGCAGTCATGATCTATGTGGCCCTACCCGCCGCATGCGTAGCACTGTCTTCCTCTCGAATGACTATCTCCGCGCTGAGTTCCCCACACTTCTAAGCCAGTGTCCTGAGGTGGTCTGCCTGAGGGTCTGGTCTTCCTAGACCCATGAGTCATCCGTCGACTGCCTGCTGCAGAGGACTCTACTACGTGCTGCCCTGCGGTAGGTCTCGCTGCTGATGTATACTCCACAAGAAAGCTCCCGATCAGAAGGTCTCGCTCCTGTACTTCTGCCTGGGTCAGAATGATGAGGGAGATCAATGATGCCCTGATCTCCTGCCTCAATCCCTTATCAATGGTCTGGGCCTGGAAGAATGGGTCTCGTACCATGTCTGTCGAGTAGCGCGAGAGATCAGTAAATCTCGCAGAGTACTGGGAGACTGTCAACTGCCCTGCCGCAGTTGTAGATGCTCCTGGATGCACACCGCACGAAGGGTGGCTGGGACGAACACCGAGCAGAAGAAGCTCTCAAAGTACAACCAGAGAAGAGATGTCTCATCGTGCACCTGGAGCATCAATATCCACCATCTGCATGTTGCAGCGTGCAGTAGGCTCACTGCGAGGATCACCATGAGGTCTGCTGGTGTCCTCACTAACCTGAAAACTCATACCACTGCCTCCAGCCAGTCCTCGGCTGCCTGGGGGTCTGTCTCCCTATGGAACATGGGCGGTCTCTGGCGCTGAAACTCATGCAGTGCACTGAGGCGACGCGCATCAACTGCGGACGGGGCTGGTAGCATTAGTAGCTCGGCAGGTAGGGGTACCACCGGTGCCTTTGCTTTCAAAGGTCCCTTTACCGAGGCCTCGTCTCTCGGTGGGCTGTCATCACACACAACTCTCGGAACCCTAGCTGGCTGCCGTCGTGGGGCCATCCTGAAAAGAAACAGGTGCGCCACGGTCAAACAATATACCTCGTGAGCTGACACAAAGTAATCACAATAAAAACATGAAACACACATGAAATAAATATTTTCGTGAATTAAGTCAGAAATCGGAAGTCAGGGTCCTGGTGTACGGATACGTCGGCCGCTGCACCAACACTGGACTCCCTGGACTGATAACCACACCCAATACGCTTAACACTATTTCATCACATAGAAAAAAGATCAGAGTCCAATGTTCTGCGGTAGAACCGAACTCGTCTGATACCAATTTGTCACGGCCCGTCCTCGGGGCCTATACCGTGACTACCCCAAGCCCTCCTTCCATAGGCCAGGGGATGGCGACTAGCACCAAGGCATAAATCCTGGTAAAAAGTGAAGGCATTGCCTTTGTAATGTAAAAAAACACCATAGAGAAAGAAAGCAGAAGAAGTAAACACTAAGTAAAACTGGGTACAACAGTAAGTGCGAAAAAGTAAGTGGGCCAGAATAAAAACCCAAAATGAAAGTAAAGTACAACTGGAAAGGGAAAACATCAACTGAATGTAAAGCCGAAACGTCGAGCCGCCCACTGGAAGTCCCACATGAAGGGTGAGTACAGATTTCCTTCACATCTCCTCTGGTCCAGCCGCCCGCTCCGAGTACGCCTAGCCCAGTGGTCCACCTCTAGGTACAGTCCTGCTCCGCAAGCCTCAACCACGATCAACGTTGTCTGTCATCTACAACCAACACAACGTCGTTTGGGCATAGACTATGCAGGGTTGAGTATAAGCTACTCAGTTGGGACCCCGAGACCCCCAAAGGTCTCCCAGAATCCACAAAGGATAATCCACAATGGAAAGATACAATCACAAAGTAAAATCCGACATTGCTTAGGTATATGCCCATACATATACCTAAGTCATCAATTCCAGTTCTCTCCATTCTCTGTGCCCAAGCACAACCCAGTCCACACAGGAAAGAAAAACGAAATCCACACAGGATATCACAACACAATCCACAAAGGAAAGTAAAAAAGGATTCAGCTCACCCAGGTATACTTCTTCATAGGATGATAGAGATGATCATATTTAACCACTAATTCATCTAATCCATCAGACCCACAAAGGATCGATAGGTACTAACCCCCGAAATGACCCAAAAACGATCTGACCCACACATGATCGATAGGTAACTAACCCCTGTAATGTCCCACACAGGATCAGACCCACATAGGATCGGACCCACACAAGATCTGTAGGCGCTGGACCACACAGGACCGTTGAGAGCTGACCCGCACAGGATCAGACCCACACAAGATCTGTAGCACTGATCCACATAGGATCGCTGAGTGCGGTAGTCGTCGCCGCCGAATCCACTGAGGATCCTTGTAAAGTCGTCGTCGTCGTCGTCATCGTCGTAGCCAACTCTAGGGTTCCCGCACACACCAAGCTCGTTCGGGAGGGTCCGCTCCACGAGCCGAGGGCTGATACATCAACTTACACATAGTCCGGAGTTGATGTATCCAAAAGTTCCATATTGTCAACATGAACTCAACGTCACAGACGACGTGTCAATCGGACGCCCGGTCTGAGAGTTATTGGTATTTTCGTCCCAGGGGCCCGGTTGGTTTTTAATTCAAAAGCAACCCGACTTTACTCCAACTGTGTCCAAACATCGAGCGGAGTATGCCAAAGTTCAGCCTCACTTAGAGGAATCCAACAAAGTTGACGAAACGTCAATCGGACGTCCGGAGCTCATGTTATAATCTTTTCCGCTTCCAGGGCCCGGTTGGTTTCGTGTACGAACCAACCCGACCAAACCCAAAGTACTCTGAAACCTTGAGTGTAATATGTCTAAACGACCGTCTCAATCCAAGGATCGCATTTCCACTGATGGTGCGTCGATCAAAAGTATGTAGCCGAAGATATGGGAAAAAGACCGAAAGAGGTCCGAAAACGGGGGTTCTGGGCCAGGGCTGACCCGACCCAACCCCCACCCCCGGGTCGACCCAACCCAGCTGAGTGCGGCCCGGCCCGGCCTGGGCGCGACCCAGCTGGCGCTGGACGGGTGGCCAGCGGTCGGCTCGGCCATTACGGCCGAGCGAAGTGGGCAGGGGGGGGGGGATGCCCCCGCGTGGAGAAACCATGGCCCCGTGTGGGGCCGACCATGTCAGCCGACGCGGCCGGTTGCCGCGTCCTGTCGCCTCCGGTCCCGTGCGGCCGCGGGACTCACGGCCTGCCGGCGTGGCTTCAGCCGCGGCGGCTCCTCCCGGCGGTGCGCCGGGCACCGCCGCCATCTGGGGGCCGGCCGGTACCGGCCGCCGCCACCTGCTGCCTGCGCCGTCGTGCCGGCGGGTCGCTCCGCGGACCACCGGACAAGTTCCGGTGGTCGGAAATGCCTGTCGTCTTCGCTAACGGCCCTCCCGGTGCCCGTCCTTCACTGCAAGAACCTCACAATGCCCGTGCGGCCTGCTTTATCGTCGCCCGCCAATCCGCACAACAAGAACGAAGAGACGGTGAGTTCGGACTTGTTCGTTGGTCTGCACCAACCACGTTAGCGGTTAAAAAAAATTCTTTCAACAAATATTTGAATATATGCTGATGGTTTAAAATCACAATGATTTAAAAAGCACCATTTAAATCCATGCTGAGGATATAATTCACAAAGAATTAAAATAACCACAACCCCCTACCTCAAACGGTTGTTGATCGAAGATTATTGCGGGGAAGGAATGTCGCGAAAGAAGCGTCGTGGAAGGAGGATCCTCGGCGTCACTGGACACAGCGTCGCGTCTTCGATCTCTGAGGGTTCAGCGCTCTTCGTCTCCCTTCGTCGGAGGTCAGCGTTCTTCTTCGGCGATGATGCGTTGTTCGCGTTCTTCACGTTCTTCGTGTTCTTCAACGAAGGAAGACGTAGATCTTCAAGCTCTATAGTTTCACCAAATCCTCTCAACAAGAAACCCCCTCAACAAACCTAGTTTTGGGTCTTATTTTATTCCTATTCCAACAATTTGAAATTAAAAGATAAGAAACTAATAATTGATTCAATAAATTAATTTTAATGAATTAACCGCCCAATTTAATAGGGGCATTTAATATTTAATAAAATGCACTGGTTGACTTTATTTAAAAAGGGGGTTTTTTGCGGGTGCGTTACTGTAATTAAAGGAGGGGTTGAAAAAGTTGAAAGAAACGGTGGGGCTCGTGCGGGCCCCACCTCACAAATATCCTACCAAGAGGGAAGGATATTGTGGGTCCCATCTTATCCACTTAACTTAGGTTAAGCCGCTTTAAGCAGAATAAAATAAAATGTCGCACCACTTTTATTTTATTCTTTAACTTAACCCCAAAAAAATTAAAAACCACACTCGAGCAAACGTAACTCCAGAATAGGTGTTTCTAAGCAATTACAGTCGCTGCGATTCCAACACTGGCCTTGGAATCCGATTCTGATCACTGGTTCAAAAGTTAGAAAAACCCGCTCGTTCGTTCACTGAATGTACCTGAGCTAAATATTGAAAATTGATTCTAGACACACCGGTCCTCGAAATCTGGTGCCGTCCGAAACTGCGTTCTTGTAAAATTTCAATGAAAATTAAGAACAAAAATTTCCTTGAATTTTTCGGGTCTTTAAAAAATATGTCAACATGTCAATAAAAAAATGTAATCACCATAGATGATTGGTTCTCATTTTAATTGTATCTATATTTTAAAGTGAGAAAATAAATATTAGAAATATAGACAAAGAATCTAATTAACACATGAATTATATTTGATCTTCTAGGTAAATGTGTGAAAATAATTAAAAATAAATGGTTGTTTATTCAAATATTCAAACCTAAAAGTAACTTATACTTAAAAATGGTAACAACATCATTCTAGACACAACCAAAAAATTTACCATTTCATTAACATATAGGAATTTGGGTCTCAATACCAAAAAATGGGCTTCTTCAGGCTTATGGAAAAATCGTGGTCTCTCAATTTGAGCTATTTATTTTAATTCAATAATTAAATATAAATTATATGTGATGATCTTATTATGGTATTCTAGAAAATTTAATCATGTTTATATGGGAATTTTTAAATGGGTATCATAACATGTCAATTAATTCTTGTACAATAATTTCACATATTATCAAATCTATCACAAGAATTTATAATTATTATTTCAATTTGATTTAATATATTTTAACTAATGTATATTTTTTTGGTTCAAATGGTTGGAATTGTATGTGAATTAATGTTTAAATAGTAATTAATTGGTAAATATAAACATGAATTGATCCACAAAAAATATTTTTATTTTATTTATTTTGTTAAAAAAATTATTGTTTGATTTAGTTTATGTTTTTTTATATTTTGGGAGGCAAGGCTAGTGGAAAATCACCACATTCCCTTATTCAATCATAATATAATATATTTTTATATATGTATATATAAATTATTAAAAATATGAAAATTATAAAAAAATATTATGAAATAAATTTTATTGAATTTTTAAAGCAAACTCAAGGATCTTAGGAGATGTTTTGAAAATTAATTTTTATTTATTAATTTTTATCGGAACGTCATTGAGGTATATTTAAAGGTTTTTTTAATTCATCATTTTTCATTAGATTGTAAATAATCATGAACATTAACAGCCTACATAACTTTATATTTAATTAAATATTATAATTTACATATTTCATCTATTAAATATATATTAATTTTTTTAATTAAAATTTAATTTTTTTTGTGTTTCTCTCCTTAAATAAATTTTATAAGGTTCCATTAGTCCATAAATTTCTATGAAATTAAAAAATAATTATCTAAGATCCTATCCCATGAAATAAGTATAAAATTGAAACATTAAATATTATCCAATAGAGAAATTCAAGATTCCAAAGAAAGTTAAATCTAAATAAAAGTGCAGCACATCAGAACAATCAATAATACAACTTTTATAATTCCAAACACAGTGAGTTTCTCTACCTAGAGTCTTGGTTTCTTTATTATTAATTGTTAAAATAAACCAACTAGTCAAATTTCATGATCCTATTAAATGTATTTATATTATAATTCTAAACCATAAATATGATTATAGTAACATAGTTAATCAGATTTATCTAACGTACTAAGACAAAAACATATTAATATGTATTATAATAGTTTTATTTTGAATGTTTTATGTTCCAAAATAGAAAAATAATTAATCATGCTATGTAAAACTATATTCCGTACTCAATTTAAATTATAATTAATTACAAGAAAATACTATGTCATTACACCCCTTCTATCAGGATAGTTAGAATTAAACCACAGACCAAGCAGCTTATATATCTATCTTCATGGAATACACCATTAATTTAGGAGTTCTAATGATTGTAATAGGTCAACATAACATAATTTTCTTTAATTTATGTTTTCATAGAATCCATGGTTTAATTTTGAGAAATATTTTTAGTATATAGGAATATTGAATTTATTTTTTATGGTGTCCTCTTTATAGATCATTTAGTTATTTGATAATGAAAATATCTAGAGTAAAACAAACCTAAATACCTTTCAGTTGTATCATTTTCTGACTATAAACTATATAAATGAATATATGGACATATGTTACTAAAATATCGTTATGATAGGAAATTACAAATAGATTTGTGAGGGGTATTGGTATTTTATAAAATAGTGGGAAACATATGTTATTCATTAATCATTAATATTTAATTTTTTCAATAAACAAATATGTCTACTGAAGACACATGGTTATTTTATATGATGATTATTGCATTATTTTATCTCAAATTTAAAGCAATGATGAAAATATAAAAGAAGATAAAATTCATATTATTAGTTGTCTCAACTCTAACACTTAAAAAAAGAGAGGTCAAGATAAGTGTGATAAGAAATATTGAAAAGACAATTCATTAAAAATCTATGAGAGGGAATTTAGAACCCAATTTTTTTCTATGTATTTTTTAATTCAATGACCCCAAAATACTAGAGTCGGTGCCCAAAAATGTTTTATATATTGTTTTTTAAAATATCATGATAAAATTACACATCACATCTGATCATAGAGTATCATCCCAGTTTATCTTCTAGAAAACCAGATACAACTGATAATTTTCATCAAAACATTACGAGATAAATTACATAGTGCTTCCACCACATAGAGTAACTCAATGCTAAAAGCATAATAATCCTATAAAAAATTAATTAAAAGCATTTGGTGAGAAAAATAATTCCTAGAAATGAATTTTAATAATAATTAATAATATCCTTTTTAAATACTTACATTAAAATTAATTATAAAAAAATTTCATGAAAAGGAAACAACATTTCTTGTACTAGGACATCATAATTTTTCAAAGGTTAATTGATGTTAATTTAGGGAAATAACATACACTACTATTCCTATATTTATTTTAAAGATACAAATAAAACACATTTCAGAATATACATACTTGTGCAAAAATACATACAATGATGCATATAAGCCTGGAGTTAATCAAAATAAATTAAGGGTTACTTGAAAGGGTGAATGGAAAAATTATCAGATAAAATAATAGTTTCATGGAATTGCATAGGAATCAATAACACAAATCACTTATAAAATAAAATGAAATTCATGAAATTATATGTAAATTTTCTATCTTTTGTACTAATTCTTAGAAAATAGATGCTAAACATTCTTTAAAGATGATTTTCTAGTGATTACATCATTATGCTATGAACATTTATTACCATAATCATAAGTACAAGATTCGAAACCACGGATATTATACTACTTGAATAATCACAAAGTTGGTTAAATAATAGTCACATAATGATGGAATGCATAATTAATGACATTCACAATCATTCATTTAAGGCCTCATTCCAACACCATACATAATCATTCTTTCAAGGCCTCTTTACATAATCTAGTTTGTATTATGTGACCTAAAAATGAATATTGAGGCTTTATGAGGCCTAAACCATCACATAATAAGTCCTATGCATTCCTCATCTGTCTAAATATTTCATTAAATCAATGTTTCCAATAACACATTGAATTTTTAAATTATGTCATTTATTCAAAGTGTCCCATAACACTTTGAATAATTTAATTATATCTTTTATTCAAAGCAACCCATAACACTTTGATTAATTAAATTCTTAATCCCAAAGATATCATATAAGATAAATTTATATTTTTGATCATTTACTGTCTATTTTCATAAAATGAATCACGAATTAACTGTAGACATTATTCTAAAAAAGCATGGTTATTTAGTTATACTTTATGCTATAACTATATAAAATTTCTCAATGAAATGCATGGATAGATAGACATAAATATGAACATGTGGTTAAATCTGATGCACATAAAATAATATATTGTTTTGGTTTGTCACATAAAATAATACCTCTTAAATTCAATAACCCTTGTTCCGTGAATGCTGTCATTTTATTTACTAAAATACATGTTTTTTAATTTATGATTGTTATTATTAATGTTTAAACCATAAACCAATGAATGGAAGTGTCAAATAAATTAAAACATAATCATTAATAACTAATAGTTTACCAAGGAAGATTCATCATGAATTGAAATATAGTATTTGTAAATGTAATATAATCATTTCCTATGAGATTTTAAAACATTATAAAATATTTAAACTCACTTCACTAAAATGAGAGAATCTACAATTATTATTTACCATTATATACACTCCTTCTATTAGTCATGATAATACTTTATTTTAATTATTCATATTTTTCTGTTGTTATGCATGTACATGTATATATTAAACCAAATATAATTATATCTCTTTATCCTAAAATTATTAATTAATATGTATGAATGTAATGTTAATTGTAATAATATGGTGATGGCCTATTTTAAAATTTATAGGCAGAAAAAAATAAAACATGGTTTAGTTATTGTTTTCCATATAAAATTATATTTGTGATCATATTATCAATTAAGTCATGTATTTTAAACATTAAATTAAAGGATTGATTTAAAATGTAAAACATTTAGATTATAATCACATGTATTTCTTTGAAATGTATCTTGGACTTATTAATTAATACATTGAACAATTATAATATTGAAAATAATTATACTAACAATCTTATATATTTTATTTATTAGTTTGTTCAAAATTGTTAACAGCATATATAATCACATGTGTATTGTACAAAACATTTTGAAAAAATAAAATTATGTAGTTCCAAAACATAAAATCATAACCAGGTTATTATAATCATAACTTATTAAAATGAAACAAGATTTTTAAATATGAATTTGTGTTACATATATATATATACATGTAAATTTTGGATATATAATTAAAAGAATAATTGTAAGGATAGGGATCATCTTTTAAAATAAATTTCATAACTTAAGAAGAAATAATCATAGTCAGATTAAGATTAAATACAATATATATATATATATAATATTATTTTCATATATGTATATATGAGTTTAGAAACTAAAAAATAACTCTTAGTAAACACTTGAGAAGTATTATATGAATTAAAACATCAGTTAATTAATGATAATCATCACTTTAAAACCCCCACAAAGTGTAGGATTTGATGTAATATTAAACCTTATGAACACATAAATGTATATAAGGGTGTTTGAATAAAAAATTGAGGTGAAAAAAACCATTTCCAATCTTCAAGGGTGAGGCTATGCCAAGTAGAATTTATTTGAATGTTGGGATTAAGAAAAAACTACAGGGTTATGTTCACAAAAGTGGGTTTATATAACACACACATATATATATATATATGCTACCTTTTGAAAATAACATAAGAACTATGAATCCCGAATCAACTCAAATCTAACTATTACTGAAACGAAAGAAAATTTTAATCATTGTAATGCCTAAATAGTTGAGTTGTTTTATCATATATATATATATATTATGGAATAATTTCTTAGGGAAATGGTATGGGTTTCCATTAAATTAATGCACCCATGGTGGAATTGTGGAAAAACAAAATGGCTGGTCCGAAGAGAGTGATGGGAGGACTCATGTGATAAGAAAGAAATAGTGGAAGAGAGTGCAATTTTAACTGCTGTGCAACAAGTAAAAAGAATAATAAGGGAAGATGGGTAAATGTAATGGAGGGCTACGATCGTTGTAGTAAGATTGGATGGTTGTGGTGGCTCTGTTTTTAAAAAAAAATTGAATAGATTATATTAGATCGTGGGTAGATCAGATGACCACAGGGGAATCCACGAGTTTTAAATGGGGAATTCAGTCAAGATATAATGTGTTTGTATTAGACGGATAATGGATCCCATGATAATAAGATATGGTGGTGGAGTTAGAAGACTGAACCGGTGTGGTAAATTGAGTTCTTGTGCTTTGAGATCAGACGGTCTAGATTGCGCATCCCATAAAAATTCTCATCCAACATTAGAACCTACTTAGTTTTCGGACAGCCTTATAAATTTCAGTCTGCTAGATATATGCCAATGACACCAATAAACATATAGCAGCTATTACACACAGGGTTCCACATGGGCCTTGGAACAAACCTCATATTGCACTCTTGTGGGCCTTGTCCCACCCTCAAAAGTGTCGATGGATGACCTAGATCGCACTCTGCTCGTGTCTGACCAGTCCCAACACAAGGGCATGTATGTGACCTAGTATTCACTATGCATGCGCTAGACATAGGCCTAACTTTGGTTGTCTGTGTGATACTCCCACTGAATCATTGAGGTTCTGGCCTTCAAGGCTACCCTCAGTCGAATTGTGGGGTACCCACCCAGGTTTTTATAAGAAATTTTGTTAAACCCAAAAATTTAAGAAATAATGAACACATATATATTAATTTACTTATATGTATATAAATCATTATTTTTCATTCTAAATGTCACTATTTTATATATTTGTATTCATTTTCAGTTTTAATAGAATAAATTTATATATAAAACATCATTTAAAATATTTCATCACTTTTATAAATTTATATTCATTTAAGAGAAACATCATGTTTATTATATTTTTAAAATATAAATATAAAATATATATTCAATTAAAACTATGTCATAATTTATCTTTTAAATTTTATAAAACATTCTATAACATTAGAAATACATAAAATAATTATATACGTATAATATATAATGTTGTAAAAATACAAAAAATACATAACCGTTAAAAAATTTTATTACCATTACCAAATCCAATGGTCAAATTAAGAACAACGATTACCTTAAGACCCCAATAGCTAATTATCTGTATAAATATTAATTCATGATATTCCAAGAATCATGGTCATTTATTGTTCTAATAGGAGGGTGCTCTACATTCCTTTGATGCATAGTACTTTTTCCATAGTACATATCATAATGTTTTTTATTATGACAGACTCAAAGGATGTTCACTTCTTCATTGGTCTAGTTGTTGTGTTTAGTTGTTATCCTATGATCCTGAGAGGGATTTTAGTTGTTATTCTAGGATAGTAATGGTCTTTCGATCTTATTACAATGTAATGTTTTAGTGTTTCTATTGAATAAAATGTGTCTTATTTTATTCGGCATGAATTTTTTATGGAAAAAAATAATATAATAATAAAAATAATTATAATAACTAAAAAATTATTATTATTAAAAATATAAATATGTATGTGGTGTCACATTATCCCCCCCTCATATAAATTGCACCCTTGAAATTCCAGTGAACCCATTAATGTCATCGACATAGACCTTCTATCATCCAGTTCAATGTCCCTAAAAACATATTAGGTATTATTAATTAACAAAAAATATGGGAAAAAATTAATTTATACCTTTTACAGTACCACAAGGGTTGGTGATTCTCTATTTTCATAGAATCCAAGTTAGATATAAATTATCCAATTTCATCAGTTCAAACACAACTTAGGCAGCTAGAGTCAAACTCTTGTATGAATTTATCAGACATTAGGCGAATATAATGGGAGATGAAACGATCAAATAAATAGGAGAGAACATTATTCCCATAGACCAACCAGAAAACCTAGTTTTCTAAAATTTTAAATCATTATGCCTTCTATATGAACAGAATTTTAGGAGTTGAAATAGAAAATCAGTGCAGAGGTCACCCGCTTCAAAAGATTCCAAAAAATTATTCAATGAATGGTAGCTATAAAATATGGAAAAACATCTAAAGATACCCTCAACAAAATTGTCCTATCATTAACAGATTTCATGTTGTGTATGCACTATGAGGAAGTTAATGAAACCCACCCCCCCCCCACCCCCAGCAAAGAAATGGAGTACACTAGGTGTGTTGGACAGTTGATAAAATCTTTTTCAAGACAAATGCATGTTTCCTAAATGATACAATATATCTGAACATGTTATTAAAACCGTATCTTCTAATTTCTCATCTCAAATAGAAAATATATTTGTTTGTTATTATCTACCTTCCATCTAAAATTTTTAAGAAAAATGTCTACTCATTAACGAATACTTAAAATTTTTGTTATGTTCTAGTTTTCCAAAATTTTCTAGATCGTTCCTCTAATACTAATAGTAACACCCAAACCCTAGAAGCCCTGAGTCAGTGCCTAAAACATGGTGTGATATATTTTTTATATAAATATTCTGAAAAAATTGCTCATCACATCTCATCATAGATTATCTTTCCTGGTCTAGGATTTGGAATACCAGATACAGGTGATACTTTTATTCAAAACTATACGAGATAAACTACTTAGTTCCTCCACTATATAAAATAACTCAATGTTGAAAAACATTTTAATCCTTTAAAATATTTAAAAATGTTCGGTGAGCACAAGAATGCCCAGAAATGTGTTTTAAGACTAAATAATAAAATCCTTTTTAAAGACATCCTTTTGAAATTACTATAAAACATTTTCATAAAAGGAAACAACATATTCTGAATTACCTCATCATAATTTTTCAAGGTATACTTGAAATAATTATTTAAAAAATAGAAAAAATAATATATTTATTTAATGGATACAAATTAAACACATTTCAGCATATGCATACCTGTACAAAAATGCATGGAATGCAACATATAATATAGAAGGTGTTCAATTTTAATTAAGGGCGACATGCAAGAGTTTTGGGGAAAATTAATATATTAAATAATACATTTTCAAAATTGCACAAGAAATAATATCGCAATTCACTTATCACAAAAAAATTAAATTCATGAAATGAATGACGAGTTTTTTAAATTTTGTATTAAGGTTCTAAAAATAAATTCTAATGTTTCTTTAAAAATGATTTTCCAGGTGCTTTCATAATTATTTTGTGAACATTTATTACTACAATAATAAGAACATGATTGTTAAACAAAGATAATCGACAAGTAAAATAATCATATGCCTTTTTAAATACTAGTCACATAATGAGGGATTTCATAATACAGGGCAATCGTAATAATTATATTAAGGCCTCATGCAAATACCATACATAATAATACTATCACAGCCTCATTCCATGACCTATTTTGTCTCATGAGACATATTAATGCATCAAGAGGCTATAACAGGCCTCAATCATCACGTAATATGTCTTATACATTCCTTATATGTCTAAATATGTCACTAAATATATGCGTCCCATACCAATTTTATTTATTAAATTGTGTCTTTTATCCAAAGTGTCCAATACCAATTTGAATAATTAAATTTCTTGTTTTTTTCAATGTGTTCCATACCACTTTGAATAATTAAATTCTTAATCCATAAGTTATAATATTAGATAAATTTCATTTTTTTAATTTTTTAATCTATTCATCATGTGAATCCGGCTTTAAAAATAAACATTAATCTAAAAAGGAAAGGTTTGTCATTTATACTGTAGGCTATGGAAATATCAAATTTATCAATGTCATGCATGAAAAAATAGACATACTTTTATACATATGGTAATGACTGGTGCACATAAAATAATAGATTGTTTTGGTTTGTCACATAAAATAATAGCTCATAAATTAAAAACCCCATTTTCCAGTAATGTAAACATTTTATATAATAAAATTGGTGTTTCTGAATTTATTCTAGTTACCATTCATGTTTAAACCATACACTAATGACTGTATGTGTCAAATAAATTAAATCATAAACATTAATAACTAATAGTATATTGTGGAAGATTCATCAGGAATTAAAAAATGATATTTATAAATGTAAAACATTTCATATGATATTTTAAAACATTAGAAAATAATTAAACCCAAATTATTAACAATGGAGATTCTAGAATTATTATCTAAAGTTATATACTCTCCTTTTATAATATTTGATAATAATGTATGTTAATTTTTAAATTATTTATATATTTATCAATGTACATTTATATATTGAAAAAAAGATAATTCTAACCCATTATCCTAAAATTATTAATTGAGATGCATGCATGTAATATTAATTGTTATAACAAGGTGATGAACTCTTTTGAAATTCATAGGAACAGATTAATAAAACAATGTTTTGTTGTTTTTTTAATAAAGAATTGTATTATTGATCATATAATCAATTAAGACACGTATTGTAAACATACAATTCAAGGATTCATTTCAAATTTAAAATATGTAGAAATTTAAACAGTTGTATTTCATTGAAAAGTATATTGGATTGATTAATTAATCAGTAGAACAATGGGGACATAGAAAGTAATTATAGTACCAATACTTAATCTTCGATTTATTATTTTTTTGAAAATAGTTGACTATATATATGATCACATTTTTATTGTACAAAACATTTTGTTCAAATAAAAATACAAAATTCCAAAATATAAAATCATTACATGGTTAATACTATTAAAACTTCTTAAAATGAAACAAGACATGTATATATGTATTTTTGGAACATATATATATATACATGTGGTTTTTCATCTAGAATAAATAGAATAATTATATGGATAGGGATCCTCTTTTAAAAGTAATTTCATAACTTAAGAAGAAATGATACTTAATTGAATTAGGATTAAAAACTACACCCCCCCCCACACACACATATATATATGTACGTATGATTTAACCAAATAAAAAATAACCCTTATTAAAATATTTACAAGTATTATACGGATAAAAAAATAGTTAATTAATGATAATCATCACTTAAAGAAGCCAAAACAGATTTGGATTTGATGTTATATAATACCGTATATACACATAAGGGTATATAAGGGTTTTTTCATATAAAAAATGACTCAACATAACAATTACCTTTCTTTATGGGTGATGTTGAGCCAAGATGATGTTAGTGGAAGGTTGGGATGATGAAAACCCCATAGGTTTATGTGAGAAAATATGGGTATATATAACTTTTATATGTATTTTTATATGTCATAGTTTAAACATAAAAAATAATATCAAAAACCTGAATCAACTCGAATATAACTATTACTTACAAGAAAAAAATTGTAATAAATAAAAATCCTGAATAAATAATTTGTTTTATTATATAGAAATATTTTATGGAAAAAATTCATGGGAAATGATTTGGGTTTGCATTAAATTAATGCACCCATGTTGGACATGTGAAAAAACAAAATGGCTGGGTCCAAGTAGAGTTTTGGGATGAGTCACAGGATGCAGAAGAAACAGTGTGGGAGAGTGTGGCATCAACTGGTGTGCCGTGAGGAATATGGAAAAGGAGAAGGGAAGATTGTGAATTTTAATGGAGAGTTGTGACGTCCTAGTAATATCGAACGGCTGCAATGGCTCTATTTTTTAAAAAAAATGAAGAGACAAGATTAGATCGTGGGTTATCGTATGACCATAGTGGAATCCACGAGTTTTAAATGAGTTGTGTGGTCATGATCTAACATGTTGGGATTGGAAGTTTAAGGAAAACCAAAAAAATAAGATGTTGTGGTGGAGTTCAATGGAAAAAATAGTGCGTACAGCTGAGCTCCTATGCGGCGAGATCAAACGTTCTGGATTTCTTCTCCAGCAAAAATAGTCATCCCACATTGAATTCTACAGAGTTTTGGGACTACCTTTTGAATCTATGTTTACTGGTCGTATGCCAATAACACCAGCATGCACACATGGACTCCTACAAATAGGGTTCCACACAGGATTTGGTCCAAACCTTACGCCTCACTTCTATGGTCCATAGCCCACCATCACATGAGCCAGTACATGACCAGGCTCACAATATTCTCATGTCAGACTCGGTCCCACACAAGGGACTATGCATGACTCAACAATCACTATTCATGAGCACATTCCCTAAACATGGCACTATGTTCAACTTATAATTCACTATGAATGTGCTCAACATAGGCATTACTTTAGTTGTGAATGTGATATTCCCACTAAGACCAAGATTTCCTAGACTTCAATGATTCCTTCGGTCAAATTGTGGGGTACCCACCAAAATTTTGATCAAAAATTTTATTAAACACAAAAATTTATGAAAAATAGAACACATGTATAGTAATTTAATTATATATATATAAAAATTCTTTCTCAGTCTAAATTTCATTATTTCATATGTTTTCTTTATTTTGATTTTTAAATCATAAAATATCAAAATAAAACATCATTTGAAACATGTCAATACCATATTAATTATATATTCATTTTAAAAGAATCATCATGGATATTATATTTTTAGAATCCATATCAAAAATATATTCAATATAAACATTGTCATCATTTAACATTTAAAATATTTAAAACATTTTAAAACATTTGAAATACATAAAATAATTATATACTTAGAATACGTAAAGCAGTCAAAATACTTAAAATAACTAACAGTAATAGAATTTTATGACTATTACCAAATCCAACGCCAAAATTAAATAAAATGGTCACCTTATGAACCCAATGGATACTTAGTCATATAAATACATGTTCATGGTATTCCAATAAAATTGGTCACATTTTTTCTACGAGGATGGTGCTCTATGTTCCTTTGATTCTTAGTACTTTTTCCATTGTACATTCCATAATGTTTTTTTATTATGAGAGACTCAATGGATGTTCAGTACTTACATGGTCTATTTTTTGTGTTTGGTGGTCTTCTGGTGATCCTGAGAGGCCTTAATGTATGTATTCTAGGATTGTAATGGTCTTTCAGCCTTATTTCAATGTACTATTTCAGCGTTTCGGTTGAATAAAACGTGTCCTATTTTATTCAGCCAGAATTTATTTTGGAACAAAAGCAAACAATAATAATACCATTAATCATAATATTAAACAAATTATTATAATTATAAATATAAATATGTCTGGGGAGTCAAATAATACCTTGGAAATTAAATTGAGGTATTTGTTATGTTACTTTACACACAACCCTAAGGTAAATGAAATACTATTTAGTGATACATTACAACCCATACATTAAATTGGAAAGTTTGATTAGAAAAAAATCACATTTTGGAAAATTAGCATAATGGTTTTAAATAATAACTATTTATTTATTAAGGTATAATAAACAAGTATTAAATTTTTATTGTTGCCTTTTTATTCATAAAAAATATGTTTTCTTTAAAAAAGGGTTTTCTTGAATTTTATGTAGAAAATTTATAATTAATATCTACCATTTTTTAAATTTAATCTCTGGTAATTAATATTATTTATCAAAATCCTCCTGTATATATTATATTTGGGTGATTTTTATTGGATTTTTAAAGTGGTATTTATTTATGATGTGAATTATGAAAATACTTGTTTTTTAAGCTATCATTTCTTTTCATCATATCATGTAATTTAAATTTTAAATGAAGTTTTCACTTTTATCAAAACATTAAATAGATATATTTTTTTTATATAACATGAAATTAATTACAGTGTTATATTTTAGTTTTTTATAAGCATATTTTTGGGCTTAACGTACAAAATTTTCAAAAAATCCCATTTTTTTGTATAATGTGTTTTTATAATAATAAAATATATTAATAAGAATTTATTGAATTAATTATTAAATTCATGGAATATATATTCAATAGAATATTTAATTATTAATTTATTAATTTTTAAAATTCATATAATGGAAGAAAATTCAGTTTTATGTTTATAAAATAATTTTTATAACAATAGGTTTTCATTATGTTTTGAAATAAAATTTAAAGATATATTCAACCACATATCAAAATTGAATCTACAAAAAATAGATTCATTATTTCGAATCATCTTAATTAATATAATTTAATAAGTTAAATTTAATTTTCTTCAAAATAAATAGTAAATATTGTAATAAAATACCATAGTTATGGTTAAAATTTGTCTATCAGGGGTTGAACTAAGAGATAATAGTTGAACAGATGCATAAACATGTTAAATTATTGTTTTTTTATGTCAACAATATTTTATCTAATAATTATATAATATAACCCTTTTAACAATTTCATGTGATAATGAAATTATATCACTGAAACCTTTTAATTAATACAATGTCTTCCCTCTCCCTCACATATAAATGAGAACCTTTTCCCCACCCCCATTCACACAATTTGACAATATTTATTAGAAAATACCTACTCATAAGGATTCCTATATTATTCAACAATATCCTTGAGCACATATTATTCTATTATGACCAATATTTAATGGATTAATGTGTGTAAAAAATTAGGTATCTCAATGAAATTGTATAATACTTTACTATTAACTTTATATTATTTTATTCTTACACCTTCTATATAAAATATTACCAATTAAAGAATTATTGATATAGTATAATAAATAAAATAATATTTTATTGTGATGATGTTCCAACCATTTATCACAACTTCTCTATCAAATGAGAAATGAATCTATAGTTTCATGTATATGTGTGGACAACTTCTGCAACACAATGATATAATTCATTTTCCATCATCGTCTCTCATGATTGGTTATTATTACTGAATTAATGTATATATTGGACATTAATTAAATTAAAATTATTTTTGGAAAATTGAATTATCATTTAGATTTCTTTCATTCCATCCGTCAAGATGTGGAAAACATCACTTCTATGTACGTATGAACTATTGACTCCCTAATGTAATGTTAATAATATTTTCTGCTCTAATTTTTAAGAATGTTTATAAAAGTGTATATAAAGATTAAATATGATAACTATGGAATTTATAGGTTTCTTTAGATTATTTATCCATGATCAAAGTTAAAGGTCTATAAATGTAAATTAATCATACTTAAATTTTTTGTTCTTATAATGTAAGTATAACTTGAGGCAATGGTCTCTCATCTCACTATCATATCAATGAGATCTATGAAATAGTCAACACTTATTTAATTGATTTTTTATCTAATACTATTTTAATATGTTTGATAATAAATTTATCAATTTTAATGGTATTTAATGATTAATCTGATTCCATCTCTTTCAGGGGGTTATGATTCAAATTTTACCAAAGCAATTAGTGTTTTGTGTAACAATTTAATTTATTTTACCAGGTAGTTTATGTTCAATTTATTTATTCTGGTACTATATGATCATATAATCCTATATATTATTCCTTTTCTTATCCTCTACATTCTTTGGGAGATTACATATTTTTCATTTTCCTCCATTTATGTTCTCAATATACCATAAGAATGTATTTAAGAAAACCCAACCATATTTTTAACTTCAAATGTGATTCATTTTATGTTACACCAATATATTATTTTATTCATTTCCCTTGACTGTAATATAAGAGTTTTTTTTAAAATAATTTAATATCCTTATCTCAAGACCAAATGCCACTTATATTCATTGAAATGATAATCGAATCATATCTATCATGTTTACCATTACAAAGAATCTGTGGTTTCCCTTTATTATAATTCCTTATCCATATGATATAATGAATGGATTTAAATATGGTATGTCTAATAAGAGTCATAATTGTAATTAAATAACTGGGAAATGATTTATATAATTTTTGTGGGAGTTTTTTATCTATCCATGTTTCCAAATACTTGTATCCTTTATATTCCATATGTATATTTGTTATATGTACTAAAAATTCATATGAATTAATGTAATATTTATGTGTTAAATGCATGGTTTTCTAGAGTAAGTCCTATGAGGACATCATCTACCCTAGGAAATGGGGTATGATCATTTTTTGAAAATAATAAGATTAATGGTTGACTAGATTACATTTATTGATAGTATTCTCTAATATTATACTCTGGGTTAATCAAATATTAAAATTAATTTTAACATTAACAAAAGAAATAAAATCTCTTCTAGATCATTATAAAATTATTGGAAAATATGATTTAGAAATATAATAAATCATACTTTATGGTGAACAATAATAATTGTAATGTTAAGAGGTTATTGTAATTATCAATTCCAATGGTACCTATGCAAAATTCTTTAGTGAAGTAAAATAATCATGTTGAAGTTAATTAAAATGATGATATCAATGCTTAATGTTTAAATAAAGGCCACTGGAATAAGAAATATCTAACAATGTAGATGTAAATTGAAGAATAATGTATATTCATTGTTATGTAACACATTTTAATTTTGACATGTTGTGTATTACGGATAGTTTTATACTCAAACATTTGTATCTATATAATATAAACAAGTAGATTATGAAATATCAAGTATAGCGACGTGGATCATCTTGTTACTAATGGGTTGGAAATTTTTATATTATGTTTGAGATATTTCCATTTTGTATTTCTCAATGAAATTATTCTCCAATATTAAAACTATTATTATGTATTTATTATAATGATAAAATTATTTATGTTTTTTATATCAACACATTTGGTTTTTATTTAAATCATTATGAAAAAATATATTTTATTTTGAAAGAATGAAAATGTTATGTCATAACCCAATTAATTAAAAGATTAAAAATATAAATGAATTTTTATGTCTATTTTGTAATATAAATAATAAATTGAACATATATGACTCAGCCAACTCATAGTTGTGGAAATTCCATGAAATTTGTGAAAGCCCTAATCATTTGAAAAATTTAAACCAAGAATGTTATTTTTAATTGTTTTCTTTAAATCTCATATTTATTTAATATAATTATTTTTAATAAAAAATTACTATGTTTACATTTAAAGTAAAATGTGATAAATCCAAATAGATTTCTGAATTAGTACACATATATTTATATAGATTATTACAAATTAAATATAAAAGTGGATTCTAATAATTTATTTCTTTTTGAGGTAATCAATATATATTAATTGATCTACTTGATGATGTATAAATCATATACATATAACATATTTATGGACTATGAAATTGAAGTGGATAATATACTTGGTATATTATTCAAATGAGGGTGGAAAAATATCCCTTATCAGTTCATATATAACTAAACATTGTTTGATAGAATCTATATTGAATAATTATTATAATACTTTTATGAATATCTTGTATAGATGATAAAGGATAATTATATTCTATGTTAGTTAATTTGATGGAATAAATTGGATGAAACCTCAACCATGGGTTACAGAAAATTGGAGTAAAATATATCTATTGTAAAATACCAAACCATCTATAAGGCGGTTCAAAAGATACCATTTTTATTCCTTGTGCATAACCATGTATGACCACAGTCATCTCGCATTAGGAACATTTCTCCTGGTCAAAATCTAATTCTAATTCAAATATTCTACCTTTTTGGTGATTTTGTAATTTTATAAAATAAATGAAATTGGGAAGTAATGGTATAATTTTAATCTAAAGATAAACAGAATATGAATGTCCAATTGAATTAATGGAGTCAAAATACTGGTCTTGGACATTGGGTTTGGCTACATGGGGTCCTTTATTGTTCAGATTTAATTTAAAGTTTTAATTTGGTAATTAATATATTAAATCTAATCCATGAATTAATATTATTTAATTTATTGAGATTGAAATTTTTTATGACTAAAAGAACTATTTGGAACACCAAATATCTCCTCCTCCAATAGCTAATTAATATAGACACCTTCATTGAGAGTGTAATACATTTCCAGACCCAGCTCAATCATATTTCATTTAATTACTTTAGGAACCATCATGTACCTTGAATGAATATTTTACACTATATAAGGAAGTTAAAAATATAAAATTATAAATACAAATCAGTATGAGGGTTTTGATTCGTTGGATAAGGTCCACACATGTACACTTCCTTTTCATTAACCACAAATATAATTAAAAAATTAAAAAATTAATTCAAGATAATTTTTGGACACCAAGATACATCACCACGGTATCTAATTAATAAATTCACTTGTAATAATAGCCATAAAAGATCACATTTAAATGTGGTAATAGAGAAATATATTGGGAGAATTTTTTTGAAGAAGAAACACATGAATAATTATTTGGAGTTTTGGTTACATGGAAAAAGAAATTAAAAAATAAAAAGATTATGTAAAAAAGAACCTAAAATTAATATAGTGGAAAAACCATAGATTCTCTATTTATTATTTTCCACTGCACTAAAAATCTATTTATATGCCTTTATGGCACCCTTAGGAATTTTAATCTCCTAATAAATGGGTAAAAATTCATCATGTGTCGTCAAGGGGACATTAAATCATGATCAAACCTTAACTACATCAAATATAGTTTTGCATGGTCATTCTATATCATTTCACATCATGGATATTGATTTCATGAGCTTTGGTAGTCAGTATTCTATTTCCAACAGGTGATAGATAGCCATCAATTATAAGATTTGATCATACATGAATCTAAAATGGTAGTGCTACATGATTATCAGTCTATACTTACTATAATTAAGTGGACTAATGAGTAAACATTTTTATATAGAATTATAGTTAAAAATTGAAATTTTAATTATAATTAGTGATCTATTTAATATCTCGGAAAAATGATGGTAATTCTCATATCATTCAATTTATATAGGAAGTAAGAAGTTTTTCTCATAGGGAAGTAAGAATCCTGTCCAAACCAAAAAATTCAATGTATTTTTATTTCCTTGTTTGCTAATTTTTTTGGTTTATCCAAAATTTCATCTATGTTTTCAATTCACATGAGTTTTCTGAGGTCATATTCTGATGCTTTTATTAGGTTATATTTTTCCCTTCCTATCATATAGTATACATTATTGTGGGAATTTTTTTTATTGGTAACTTTTTTCATCATTAGGAGTCATTTATTAAATCAGTTTCCTATAATCAGAAACTATATAGGATTCCCAATATGGCATATCAATGATTGCAGTTGTTTTAACTATATCTTAGACACACTCTGGGCAATCCCTTCTAATTATTGGTATCCTTCCAGGATTATTTTTTAATTTATTTTTATTTTTAATTAAATAGGAAGTTATGGTGTAAAAAATGGTAAGTTTTATATAAATAAGTTTGATGGAACAGATTTTTTCTATTGAATATTTCATATGTAGTATCATCTCATTTAATAAGATGTGGATGTTTTGTTAGATGGGATCAAATTGAATATGATAGAATAATTGGAATTAGAATGTTTGGATAGAAAATAAACTGTGTTGATGATGATGAAATTAGAAGAGAAAATGGACTTCAACATCAAAGATTTAATTAACATATTTGAGCTCACAAAATCAATGACAGATGTGTATAAGATGTTTATGACACATAACAATGTTTTCATTATGCTATGGTTTTTCATCATCAACCTATTATAAGGAATACCACTGAATAATGAGGTTAATGACATTAACATGACATAAAACAAGATCAAATCAATGAAGTTGAATTTAATGGATGATGTATGATCTATTTTACATCTATCATTACTAATAGAGTAATATGATATTATGATAACAATATTTACTAATTTTTATAGAAGAGATAATATAGTGTTTTATGATTTTAGGAACATCATCCGAAATGAATAAAATGGTTAGAGGTATGTCCAAGAAATATATAGATGTTCAGTCAATACATATATTTAATAATGGTAACCCTAATTAAGAAATTAGAAAGATCATTAAAAGATGTTTTATGAGAGAATTTAAGAGGAAAAATAACTATTATAGGCTATATATGCTGGTAGAATGGTAAATGGGGACATCTCATGAAGGATTATAGAGACGATAAGGAATATTATAGAAGGTCAACCTCAATAACTATAAATTTTATGAGTTCATTTGACATAAGTAACATCATTTTTCCAATTGTAAATGTTATAGAAAAGTGATTAGTGCTTAATTCTAGAGTTTCATTGCACTAGATGAATAATTGAGGATGCATAGTTAATTATATTCCAAATATTTTTGGAAAAATACTTTTGTTAGATGATAAATATAAATAATTTGTGGTGGAATGATATGTCTATATTTGGAAAAGGAAATATATCTTCTTATAAATAAAAAAATTCAGACCCATCCCATGTATATGGAAGAACATAATTTCCATAGGAGACCATGATGAGGCATGAAATGGAACTATTTTCACAGATGATGTTTTGAAGGTGAATCGAGGATCCATGGGGGTTTTAATATGAATAAATTATCAAACCATATATCTTACTAATAGTTCTTGTGGATAAATAATTCCCTGTGATTAAACATCTCATAGGATTGACTTAATACATTTCCAGTTTGGACATCCTAGTGAGAATAATATATATTTTTTAAATGAAAAGGATTGAAAAATCAAGATTACACTATATTTTAAAATTTTGAGATTGATTTACATAATAATAAGATGATATTGTCCTTCCATTTTAATGAATGTAACCTTAGAGATCTGTAGTTACAAATAGTTCAGATGCATGTTTGTGGACCAACCAAAATCCAATTTCATGGGGGTAATTTTACATTGTACCATTCATTGATAATTAAACTAATAGATTAGAGGTTTACTTCTCAAATAAAAAATCCAATGTATATATAGGATACATTCCATGGAGTACTAGGTTTTATAGTGGAATTGGATGGAATATATATTTAAACTTGTCTAAAAATCGTTTCATGTTTAAGAAAAGGTACATTCAGAATGTTTTTTGATGAAAGGGTTTATGTGGAATGGAAATATTACCAATAAAATATTTTAGAATAGTGTGTCATAGAATATGAACTCTATATTACAAAAGGAATGACAAAATATTCAATTACACTATGAAATTCCAAATGAAATTTGGGTTGAAGTTTAGAACCTGGAGGTATTATTAGTTAGAGAAGTCCATCTACTCCGATGGGATATGATGTTATAAAATAAATATGTGATGATAAATAACTAAAATTTATCCAGATAAAAATTATCAATAGATATAAAAATTATTATGAAAATTTTAAGGCTTTAGAAAATTTAATAGAATGATACTTTTCAGGATGATAAACTCTAAACAAGTGACGATGACAAGAGATGTGCTCTTAATTACCAGGATATTCTCTTATACAAGAAGGTTTCATTGAAGGACCATAACATGGATGAGTTAGAAGATGAATGCATAAAATGAAAGAATAAATATTCATTGAAATTTATAAATATACTAGAATGAAACATTTTCTATATAGTTCAAATGGAATCAATGAGAGTTGTGAAAGGGTGATCTGAAAATAATGTTCTAGAATTATTTAGGACTTCTATATCTTGATGTAATGATCTAGAATATATGGAATTAGAAGATTATGCTTTAAAATAAAAAAAAATGTACAATATTTAAATTTAATGAGTATAGAATCACATAAATTTACGAATATTTTATAATTTTATATGGTGATAATATTGATTTATGCCAGCCTGAATTTCCTAATTTTACTTGATGATGATCGAAAATAATTCTTAGAATTGGAATATACACTTATTTAATTGAAACTATGGGAGTTAGTGATTCCATATGAAATGTTTTCAGTATAATATAAAGGAACACGAGGGTTGAATGGCTTATCATAAAGTAAAATATCACTTTAGAGAAAATGGATGTTTGGTTTTAATGAGCAAGCTTTTGTTATGAATAGGACAAATGAATGAGTATTGTTAAAGGGATTTCAATATAAATAGGTAACAAACATCTCAATAATGATATAAAAAACATTATTTTATTATTATATTAATATGTCTTTATTTATATTTGTATATGATAATTGTAACCAAGAGTATATTGATGTAAAAAAATTATTCCTTTATAATGGTTTGGAGTTTGATATTTAGATGATTTATTATTGTGATTCATGCAAATTATAAATAAAATACTGGTGTCTATGTTGAATAAAATTATCTAAATTCTAAAATAGGTTTTATGGTAATGGAATAAAAAAATTTATACTTTCATGGAAGAAAAAATATCAATTCTATAAAACATGGACCATTATTGCTAGTGGAATAAATGGAATGATTGGAGATTCTTCATTCTTCACATATTTGTGGATGGAATATTTCATCATGGTACAAAATGTATAATAATTAAAAATAAATTGTAGAATTTTTTTTACAATATTCCTGATGAAATTTCTTATTCGGGACAAAAAAATAATTGGGAATAAAAATTAAGAATGATAAGGGAATTAGGGATATCAGAAAGATACTACATCCAAATTATAAATTAGAGGTTTTGGGTGAATGGCTATAAGATATTTGTAACTAAATTTACTAGACACATTAATTTATCGGAGGAGAAGAAACCTAAAATTGATGTTTAGTCCTTAAAATTGTGAATGTTCTATTTTTATTAATATAATTAATTCGTATATACTCTAAAATATATAGATGACTGGAAATTTCATTTTTTGTTGAATTTGTGAGAAGATTTGTTTCAAATCATAGAAGGGAATACTATGAGGCTATGAAATAGATCATCATTTGTATAAAGGTATTAAAATATACCAAATTTTTAATTACTGTCGATGATCAATTGTGAGGTTATTTTGATATTATCTTTTCTATGGACATGGATACCCATAAAAACATCACATGGTTTCTGTTTGCCAATGGGAAAATGATAGTCAGTTGTATGTAACACTTATAGTGGACTATTACATTTTCCCCATTATAATATAATAATATATTAGAAACTAAATAATGAATTGAATAAGTGTTTTTTAGCCTATATCTAATGTAAATTCTAGAATTCCATGAGGTTGTATTGTAATTATGTAATAGTCATAATGAAATTCAATGGTTCCAAATGTAGTGGTTCAATAATTGATGAAACACATCTACCTAAAATATCACATAATACATCATTTTATAGAGGAAAATAAAATTTATTTACATAATATGGTCATGAAATATAATTTATTAGAAATGTCCACCAAGGTGTTATTTGAATAATGTATGAGAGTGTAATGAGCCACAATGGGACTTTGGTAAATGGAAAATGGAAGAGAATTTTTTTTGTATTATATAAAGGATAATTAATATTACAATGTTTTATAGATTATATAAATGGTTTCCCAAAATTACTATTTATGTGGATGACTGTTGGTAGAGAGAATAATTCTGATGTTATTTTTAATCTAACTAAATAGTGTGAACTAGATGATTCCTCAACCATGGGTCACAAACAGTCGTAGTATAAGCTATCCAACAGACGATAGGATGTTTAAATGGCAACACCAAATGATATTATGTGAACTGGAGATAGAACCTATTAATAGGGAACTAATGAAACTAGCACATGTTTAACTCAGAAATTCCACCAACATCCATGGTCAGTAATCATGTTTTAATATGAGATAAGAAGTCTCTGGGTTCAATAGTGGATCTTCCAAGAATCTTGGATTATTGTGATATATAATGAACGATAAATAATAACTATACATAAATGGGACTACTGGTATTATTTATTAGATATATTTAAATGAATTATTTTAGAAATTAAATTAATTCCAGATCTAAATTATAACATAGAACGATGATTTTAATTCTATTATCTTTTGAATAAATTGGAAAGAAATAAGTGGTTCTCCAATAGTTATAAGACTCATGTACAGAACATACAAATATAAATATTATTATTTGATGATTATTTTAATTTTATGGATATTATAAATTATTTTTGAGTTATGTGGTCTTTTGAGAGTGCGTGAGTTCAACTCTAGGTGGTCAGTAGGGTGGATGTGTTTTCCTTCCTGTTTTGGTACACCTTATTGAGGGAGTCTTCTAGATGTCCTTTTTCCCACTACATGAATCATTTAATAGACCAATATCTGGTGAATGTATACTATACAAGGTACCCACAACATAAATTTCAAATAGATTTATATACACTTAACAATATATTCCAACCATGTTATTGAATTATATATCATTTAAGATATATTATAAATAAAAAATTTGGGTGATTTCATAATCATGTATAGTTAGGAATTGTTTCTATTAAAGATGATCATATGAACAAAATTGTATCACAGGACATCAATTATATCAATATATGATCTAATTTATAAAATAGAAGTTATGTAAATATAATACATATATTTTAATGGGGATAATTTCTCCAGAATAAATTGTTTGTACAAGATAGAAAAATATGAAGTCGTGAATTAGGATACCCAAGATATGAAATAGGGAAAAAACCTCTACATGAATAAATTCTATAGTTTGTTATAGAGTTATAAATATAATGTTTGATAATAAGGGAAGTTATAATAAATAGAGAGATAATATTATTTTCACTTATGAAGGTTAAACACTATTCTTATATGATAATAAATCTTTTTCCTATAAGATGTCAAAATATGAAACTTAAAATGATATTTTGATTTAATAGATGAATCCCTTTTTTTATAAATGAACAAAAAATGAACGCTTTCTATTAATAATCAATAAGATAAATTTTTTCGATTATAAATGAATTTTAATTTTATTTCAATAAAATATTTTTAGAAGTTATATATTTTTCTTTATTTTTCATCTATGTTCACCTATATTGTGTGTATAAATATATGTATTAGTAAATCAAGAATATTTTTATAAGTAAAAATAATAATATCATATAGTGTAAGAGTTATACATATGTTATATTCTTATTATATAGAGAATTAATGGAACTAGTTATACTGGGATAGATATATGATCAATTCCATATATATTGTAGCTTCAAATTCAATTAATAAAGTAATAGTCATGTATTTTTGAAATATAATATCTTTTCAATTATTACAAGTGGAGTTGAAGCCATAGTAAGAATTATTACCACATAGTTAAATATTATATTTTTATGTAAAATAGACAGACCTAAAAATAATAATGAATATCTTATGTGAGGAAATGATTTAAGAAATGATTGTTTTTTTCTCTTATTCACGTTGCAGTTTTTGTAGTTTTCACGATAGAACTAATTATATCATTTATTTTTTATTACTATAATTATAATTATTTTTATAAATATTATATTGTTATCATATATTTACTTATTTAAAATTCAACATGTGATAATTTCTATGTATTATTTGACCCACCATTTTGTTATAGTAGTTCCCAAGTATATTATGAAATAATAGATTCCATGAAAATGCTCTTATAACAATATGTTATAGTCATGATGCATCATTATAATATGTTGCATATGATGTTATAATATCTGGTGTTGGGGGGATAGAAATTCTTGAGAATAATTCTCATTATTTTTTCCTTTGGTGATCACTAATAATAGAGGTCTTGTGGGCGGACCTACTCTTTGGTACACAAAAAAATTAATATGTCATTGTATAATAATATTTATGATCATATGTATTTGAACGTATATATTTGATTTTTATTCTTACACATCTTGAATCATGAAATTTGATGAATGATGAAAGAAATGGTGTTTTTACTCATGAAGAAGTAGTTTATATTTGGTGTATAATGATTGGTATGGAAATGATTGAATTTTGAAGATAGGATTTTCTACTTTCATGTAAAGCAGAATGATACATGTATCCCATAGATTGGGAGAGAAGTGTCTGCCTGAAATCTATATTTATAGAAGTTTATAGACATGTCCATATCAATATGTTAAAGAAATATTAATCATGATGATGGATAAATGAATATGTATGAATCCTTCATGTTGTGATATAGATTTTAAATGGGATTCAGTTACATACTATCATTCATATAGACATTAAAAATTATAGTTTCTATGAACAAATATTTTATCAATTGGGTCAAGGATGTGGTTCTTGATACTGCTCATAGTCAATGGGTTCTACTAACATACATAATGAATAGATCAATAAAGGTTTCATACTCAGAGTTCCTATAATCTTTGTATATTCATTGATATCAATTAAAAAGAATAATGTTTTAGTCTCAGAAACTATATGTATTAAATTTATATTAATAATAAGGTTCACTCAAATGTTATTCTATTAAATAATAAATGAGAAGAATTTTATCTATTATGTATGTGCAACATAAATAAAAAATATATTTTTTTCTCCATGAGATTCGGGAATATTATATTTATTTCTTTATAAGATTGGTTCTTTTATTTTATTAAATAATTAACATAAGTTTATGCTGGATCAATGTTCAATAATAATTTATAGCAGATTTTAGACATTGATAACGGTCCAAGAGATAAATATTATAGTAAGATCAATCATGAAAATTATATAATAAATAATGATATATACACATGACAATTAAAATTATAGTTTCATATATATTATTAGGTTAAATAGTTTCAAGGGGGTTTTATTTTCTAGTTATTATTAACTATGACCTTTGAAAATTTATTATATGTTTAACCAACTTAGAAATAATAAAACAATTAAATTCATTTTACATAAAATTTATTTCTCTAATTACCCTCTCAATTCCTTGAGAAATAATAAGAGTGAATCCTCTCACATATGTCAAGATAAAAGAGAGAGTGCGTGTGAGAGTAAGATATCTATTTATTTGATCAAGAGTGTATGAAAGTATTTAAATTATTACCTTGATATATAACTCGTAATATTATGAACATTGATTAGAGTTTCATGTAAAGCATATTGAAATTGATAGAGGAATTCAAATTTATATTATAAAAGTAATAATAATCTCAATATTATTGGGGTTAGGATTTTCCACATCAATAATTATTGGAAAATGAAATTAGAATTACATTACACAAGGTATATTATTTATTTAAATAAATAATTTTAAATTATAATTTTTTACCCTTTATAGGATTCAAATAAGTTTCATTGAATTTCATTAAAAAAGTTTTAGATTATTATCTATCCCTACCATTTTTCTATGCTAGGAGAATTCTTATACGAAATCAATTATTATTTTATTATTTTACATAAATAATGGGATTAAAATATAAATTTTTTTAATAATATAATTATTCATTATTTATAATTATAATGTTATTAAATTGAGTAAATATAAATCATTTGTTGTTAATATTATGAGTGTTCAATTCCCCTTCGGGCTACCTAAGTTCTATTTCAACACCCATGTCCCAAATGTGCAAAAAATAGTGTACGAAGAACTTTGTAGAAGTTTGAGGAAAATTTCATATGATAGTAAACTAAAAATTCAGGAGGATATCTCATATATTCTTGATTTTAGGAGAGAAAATGTAAAAAAATCCAATACATGGTTTAATTTTAGATATAATTATTTTTTCATGAAAAAATATAATGAAAAGTTGAAAAAAAATTGTGGATAGTCTGGAATTTTTCCTCAATATCCCAATATCATAAAATTATTAGATATTAAACATATATATCATACAATTTAGGTCGAAAGTATGTAAATGAGATAAAATTTAATGGGTTATTTTTAGGTTATAGGTTTGAGAGGGAAATAAAGAAGTAGTTAATTTTAATGGATTTAAGAAAAAAATAAAAAAATTAATTTTTAAAATATGTTTGAGGCTCTACCACACTCCCAAAATTCATAGTAAAAATTTATGTATAAATAGTAGACTACTAATGGATTTTTATAGAATCATTAGTTGATGTAGGTTATGTCAGGACCATTTACAATCTCTCTAGATCCCCACTATGCCACTACCACGATCCCAATAGGAACATTTGTTATAAAATAAATATAATTCCCCCAATTTTCATTTAAAACCTTCTCCTTGATTCATTTATAAAAATAATTTTTCATCCTATGTCAGTTTATATATTAAAATATATAAATTTAATTTTAATTCTTTCCTAAATGTAGAAACCATTATAACATAATCAAAATGGTATTTTATCAAAAATAAAATCATTTTTAGTCATTGGTAAATAGTTATTGATTATTAATCTATATTAATTTATATTGGTTCTCCCCTAGAAAATTTCATCATTTTTATAACCCCATTATGAGAGAAATAGGTTTACTTTGTAATATTTTCTAATAGATATGACCAACATGTAGTTTTATTTATATTAAAAACAAAATTCTAAAACATAACCTCATTGCTGAGGAAATAATTGGATTGATATTTCTTTTATTATGATATATATAATATATAAACAATTTATTGAAATATATAGGTAGATAAAAATGATATTCCATCAATCCAATGTATTCAAGAATCTAAAACAAGTAAAAAATTCTTGGTGCTAACCCCCATTAGATTACTATTAAATGGATCACTAACTATGTTGATGCATTAATAATGATGTGATAAAACAAACTAAAATCCAATTACTGTTTAAAATTATACACACATGATAATAAAAAAATATGAACAATGTGTAATTGTATTTGTATCAGCTAAACTAAATCCATAGTCCCTAATACTGGACATGGAATGATAAGTGAGGAATCTCCCACCTCTATCATACATAATAGGTATCAATATTTTTATGTAATTCTTAAAATTATGTATTTAAATTGATATCATGTGTCATTTATTAAGAGATAAAACAAATAAGGAAATTGATCACCCCATTCACCAATGAAATATTTATTTTTGACCCAAACAATATTCCCTCAATTTTGGATCATATAATAAAAGAGTTTATTATCATGAAGATGAAATTTTCTTTTAAATTTCATTTGTGACCCTTGATCTTGTGGTATCCTATAGAAAATTTGCATGTAAACCATTGATATCAAAATAAAATGATATTCCACAATTCACTATATATCCATACTATTTCATTTATTATTGGTTTAAAATATTTCTAGAAAATAGAGTATCTCAAATAGGGGAATATTGAAAAATATTATTTTGGAATTAATTAATCACCATACCATGATTCAATTTATAGAGGGTCTATATATACATGTCACAAAGTATACCATGAGGTATTTGAATTTATAAATTAGAATTTAAATTAATCATAGTTCCATTATAATTATATGATGATCAATATTTAATAGGTAATAATTAAGTAATCATGAATCAAATCATTTTTTGTATCCCTTGACTCACATCGTACAAATTATTCATTAGTTTTAATTGTATATCAATATAATATTTAGATGAATAAAACATATAGAACAATTTAAACACTATATATCCTCTTATTTCATATGGGTTAGGACAACTACACTTAAATTCTTATAATGAAATAAATATAATCCATATTTATATCCATTGATGGCATCCCTAATATTAAATAACACATGATTCCATATAAATTCATTATATGATATCAACTCATATATTATACATTAAGAAAACAAGGATATAATTTCCCTATATGATAACACATATTTACTCTAGTTGAATGTCATATTGAATTTTTTATGAAATCATTTCCTATAATAAATATTTTAATTCATGAGTTACTATGGCCCTAGATTTTTTAATAAGTGAATAATGAATTTTTTATTTTTTATTTAAAATATATAAAAAAACAAAAGAAAAAATATCAAAATTTATCAATGCACCTACAATATTATATGTTTAGGCCACTCCATTAAATTTAGAATTAAAAATATTTTCTAGTTGTTGTTTACCACAACCTTATCTTCAACTAATTAGTGGTGAGAGACATAGTTCATGCACAAATTTTTTGAGGAAAATATCATATATTGTTTTATTTAAAATATTTTGGGTACTCTTAAATATCTTTTTGCCAACCAACATTTTGTTTTCATGATTATACACCTAGTCACCAGATGGAACATAATAAAAACATAACTATTTCATATTTTTTAAAATATCTACATTATTTTAATTGTGATTATCCAATTAAATTCCAAGAATACTTCCTGACATTAATCATGTCATATTCATTATATACCATTCCATGTAATGAAATTAATTGGATAATATTAGGAAAAAAAATAAAAAATATTGTTTTAATAGTAACAAGTGAAGCATAAGAATATTTGGATCTTAAAGACAATATTATGAAATTCATATGACATATCTTCTCTATCTTCATAGAAATTACATAACCCAAATCCATCACTCACATATTCTATAAAAGGTTTACTAAATATATATTATATAAATTAATTCTATTTTTGTGTTTCCAACAAGATCTCAAAATATTACACCTATTCCTCCTTTGATGAAGAATTTATAATAATTCCATTAATGAATTCCATGAATATAAATTACATGTATAAGAGAATGATATATTTCATTTAATCCATAGAAACAATATTCATTTTGAATAATATCATGGAATCACTGAAGATTTTTTATTTCTATAATTCATATTGAGATTAATATAATATAAATTATCTACCCCTATATTAGTGTTATAATATCATAAGAATAGTAATATCTTTGAAAACCATGAAACCCTATTTAGTGATAAACCATGTTACCATTACAAGGAAGTGGGTTAATTATTACGATTATATCTTTAATTGTTCTTGTTAAATATTCTCATAATCATCATGTTTGAAATTACTTTTCATACAGTAAAATAGTATTACCCTATATAATGGTATTCATACATAAATATCCATTTACCTCTATATTATCCAACAATAATTTTAACACTAAAATATCAATTTAATCTATAAGCTATATTAATTTCCAAATAAAGTTCTTTCACATAAATTATTCCATCATAATCATGATTTTCAATAAAGGTAAAAATTTCAAAAAAATCATTGGAAATATTTTTTTGAGGTTACCGTTGATCAATTTATTTTTAATTTATAATTCCAATTCAACATCTAATATCATTATATAAGATGTAATTGATTTTAATTATTCCATATCAAGCCCTAGAATACCCATTTGTATAACTATGTTACTGGAAGTAGTCAATACTATTTTTAATATTACATTATTATTTTTTTGTTAATAATATGGATGAAATTGGATCATGAATAAAATTCTGAGAATGTTATGTATCAAAAAACGAGAATGTTTTATATCTGATTAAATGAGTATATATAAATGAATGAGAATTTTAGTGTATACATATTATGATGAAAATGGTTTATCCCTAGTCTTATATAACCTATTGAGTTTAATAATTTAATTGAAATTAAATATGGATATAAATAGTTATTTTAATTAGTGAAGTGTTATTTGTCGATGTCATTTTAGTATATTATAAATATTATTTCGGATTATATGAAAAATATAAAGATATTTATCTAGTAGTTTTTCCTTAATGGATTGAAATAAAATACAAAATGGTTACAATAAACATGAGAAATTAATGTATAATAAGGTAATAATTTAATAGATAACTATCATAGACCATATTTTTTAGTGATAGATATGCTTTAGGATTCATATATGCTTTATGTTGAGGTAATAAAGGGTTGGTTGATTCTGAAAAAAAGAGAGTTAGATAGAATTGGTAATATTTGGATTCATATTTGATTCATGTTTTTTTAATTTCATCCCATTTTTTGGATTTTGATATGTATTGAATTAAATTCAAAACTAGTGTTTAATACCATTTGTGGGGTAAAGATATAATTAATTTTTGGAGGGACATTTTACTTCGATTTTCATTATTGACATGGTGATTCGTATACTTTATGGGGGTTTCACTGATAATATATGATTACGGTATATGCATACATGGTTATATGATTGTATGAGTGGATTAGGTTGTTTGAAAAAATATAAGTATCTTAATATAAAAAAATAGAGTACAGTAGATGTAATATTATAAGTGATAACCTAAATGATGGATTTGTTTAGAATTCCCTCAGCTACTCTCTTCAATGAGTAATAATTAAAATTATTTAGATGTAATTTTTGTAATAGGGGAGAATGATACCCCTGGATATATTAACATATGATTACCTTTAAATAATTCAACGTGTTTTCTAACCTTCTCAACATGCAAAACAAAACATAAATAGAACCACAAAATATTTTAATTGAAATATAAATATTATGTTTGACCATTTAATCCTAGCCATTGATTATTTGGGAATTAGTGGGAGTGGCCAATTTTTTAAATATATGAATAAGAAAAATAATTTATACGTGTAATATGATTGAAATTCAATTAGTTTACTAAAAATGACCTATAAGATCATTTATTTTTCTAGAAAATTACTTTCTTAAAAATATCTATTTTATGAATCATGAATTTATAATTATAGAAAAATAAGATTAATGATAATAGATCGTGTTCAATATAAAAAATTTATCAAAACAAAATAATTTTTTAAATAATATGAAATAAGAATAATAATAGTTAATATTTGAAAATATCATTTTCCAATAAAAATTGGTTTTCATTATATTTCATGATTTTATTCAAAATTTGAATTTATATTTTTTTAATATAAAAATAATAAAAATAACATAATTTTTCAATTCACCTTATCAAAATTAACTCCATATGAATTTTAGATCTTTTTATAAAAATGATGGGTTTTAGTAGAAAAATATTATTTTTAGAATACATGTAATTTCATTGAATTAGAATTATATTAAAATATTTTAAATGTTTATAAAAAATTATGTAATAAAATATTAATTGAAATATATAAATATGCATTTTAAAATTTCATCTTAACTAATAATCCTACATTCAACATTATTCAAACTAATTAAAATGATACTTTAATAAAAAATGGGCTTTAGCCTTTTCTTTGAATCAATTATTTTTACAGGAGATACAGTTTTGGATTTATTTAAAACAATCAAAATATTTATTATTTTTTTAATATATCTGTTTAGGTAATTAAATAAATAACGAATGTAATTTTAATTTTTTTAAATTTAATAATAAAAAAATTATTTTTCAAAACACTTTTTTTACAAAAATAAATTTGTTTAATTTAAAATGAACATTTAAAGACATTATAAATTTTGTTTGATAAAATGATTTTACAATATTAAATTATCTTTATCAAATTAGATAATAATTTCAATCTTAATATTTTTAATTGAAGTTAATTTCTACGGATAGAAATTAATTTACAAGGTTAATGTAAATTAGTGTAAAAGATAAAAGGGTAAAAATAGTATTCCCTAAATTAATAATTTATATCTTAAAAATGATTGGTTGAGTTTGGTTTCAAACCGAACACATTTTCCCCTACTATTTTTTCAATTTATTCCTATTAAATTTTAATAGTAACTAAACATTATTAAATATTTAAGGGTTACTTCTAAAAGTACTCTTCTCCTAATTTATAAAAGTGTAACAAATCCACCACTTTAATACTCACATATCAATATCATTTATCCTTAAAAATCTCCCATTTTTATTTTCCTCTAATTCTATCTAATGTTAAAATGATTTTGGTCACAATTAGATAGCATAAAGACACTATTTCGAAGAAAAATCTATCCTCTCAACTTGAGTATTTTGAACTACATTAGAATTTCTCTAAAATATCAACATTCCTATTTATTGTATAATAATTAATTTAATAATATTAGAATCATTTATAAACATTAAATTTACTTCATTTGGGGTTTATCGTTGTTTATTCATAAACCCCATCCATTATAGAACAAAAATGTTGTCCATGCATTTTGTTAACTACTGTATCCCTGACATAACATGATTCATTTTCCTTAACCTCCTTTAAATGTTAGGAAATAAAGATGATATTAAAGGATAAATATTATGTATATTTTATAATTAATATTTTTTTTATAAAAAACTAATATCAATTAATTCTATGATCAATAAAAAATCATTGATAGTTTTTAATTTTAAATAACTTTATGTGGAGGAAATTATTTTATTAAAACAATGTAATAATTTAATATCCAATAATTCATCAACTAATTCCATATAATTATGATATATCACACTAAGAAACACTGAATAAAATCATTACATTTATATTATAATTATATTACAACTAAACCATCTCATAATCATCAAACATTCATTATCTCAGTTCATGTTTGAGCCAGATTAACCACATGCTTACCAATACACTAAATTTATGTCATTGATGACAATGAGAACATAGTTACTAGAATAATAAGATATAAATATGTAAATAATGAATTTTTGGTTATGGTAACGTTATATCATTATTTAATTCATTAATTAGGAAAACACACTTTGATCGTCGAGAATCGCTAAAGAATACTTGTTATATATTAAATCTTCATGGATTGAGACTAAAACACTCGTGAAAGGAAATTGAAACACTATAAATAATTATAAATAGTCCAAAATAGTATTTTTAATGATCGATTAATGATGACCTTTGAAATAATAAAAAACATGGACAATATGGATGAGAAACTAGTACAAACGATAAAACATATACACTATAAGTGGAAAATCATTAGAATTCACATAGAGAAAAAAAATTGATGAAGTGTGAAAATGAAAATGGATGTGAATTAGATTATTAATTAAGTGATTAATATATATGTGTTTGTTATTAATGGGGTTAAAATATTTTCATGGAATTCAAGATAATAGGTACGAGTTTTTATATCATATTGCTCTAATTTATACATGTTTCGTTCCATTTAAGAGGTGTTTATAGTAATTATTTGAGAAATTGTGTCATGAATTATCTCTAAATAATAGAATTACAAGTTAAATTATAATTCATAAATTTCAAATGGGTTTGATTAAGTTTTTACTCAATCCGTATGGGTTGTATTTCTCTCAATTGTGATTATTTGAGACATGATACATGTCATTAATTGAAAAAAGTAGTGCATTAAGCAACAGTTATTTGGTGGGGACGTGCAGAAACCCCTCAAAATTAAATTTTTATATAAATTAGAAGAAATTTTTACACACCCTCAACTAAAATATTATTTATTTTTTAGAAAAGAACAAAACTCATTTTATGTGGTAGAAACCCACCGTATTATTTTATTTTATATCATGATATTTTAGAAGATGTATTAAAAAACCCAACTAAAATATCTATGAAATATTTAAGAAATATTTTTAAAAATATACATTCCTGTGTATTATATAAACACATTATATAAAACTATTTATATACATTATAATCATACTATATAAACACAATATACAAATACACTAAATAAGTACTTATATATATATATATAATGTATATGTATAGAATATAGGAATATTTGTATACATAATATTATTTTAATTATAAATACATGTATAAATATATTTATTCAAATTTAAGTGAATATATAATTTAGAGTTCATAAATATTATATATACATTATAAATAATTCTTATATCAATATAAATTATAAATATTTTTTTTATATTATATATATTTATACACATCATATAATATAAACGTATTTTATCCATAAATATATAATATAAATGTTATTGAGATAATATATGAATAATATAAATCCAAATATAAATGCATTTAATAAATGTATAGTATTTATAAAACCACAAATAATATTTATAATTATAAAAATGATTGTAATAATGATAATAAAATTAAGAATTATTATTGTAAATATTATTTTTATCACATAAGCACACACATATATATTAGTATATTCAAATTGTTATTTAAATACAAATATATTATTATTTTATATATTATATTATATATATTTTATAAAAATTAAAATTATGTAATACTGTTATATGATATATAAATATATATTATTATACCATATTAATTTCAAATTAATATAGTGAATATAGATTATTAAATAATAAAATATTTTTCATTTTATATAATTGTATTTAATTTTGTGTATATTATATAAATCTATATGGGTAATATATAATATAAATGTATTCAATTGAATTAATAAAATTTTAATATATTTTTATACATATATGGACATTCAATATAGATGTATTTAATATTAATATTAATATTATTTTTCTGAACTCGTTAAATACACAAATACATATTTATATATAATTTTAGTATAGAGAAATGAATTTAAAATAATATGATAAATATATAAATATAACATATATATATATATATGTATATAGAAAAAATATTATTTTATTGCATAAAATTATATACAAATAACAATATACGAATATAATTTTATACCGAAATATATAAATATATATTATAATAATGTTATATTTATATATATTATATAATTAATGATTATATATATAGAAATATATATTTATGTATATAAATTAATAATTATTTATATATTTACAAAAATACCTTATATTATATATATCCATATAAAAAAATATTATATATTTTTTCAGATATATATATATATATTTAATTATAAATATATGTATAAAATTAAATTTTCATATGTTAATTTAATTATTTATTTATATTGAATAATAATTCAGGAAATTTCACTCACTCTATATATATCACGCTTGAACTTAAATAGTATTGGCGTGCACATCTAGGTAAATTGGTAATGTATGTATGTTCCACTCCCCCAATCCCGTGTTAAATTATTACTCGAGGTAATACTATAGTAGGGATCTCGATGTGCTTTCTTTTGGGTGCTGATGAGCATGCATGTATGTGATGTGAGGGAAGTTGTTGTATTAGGAAGAGCAAGACTAAAGAGGGACCGTGAGGGGACGGTGAGGCTGTAGTTGTTCAATGGTGTGTGGATAATAAGGGTGATGGAGATCTATCATGCGAGGTTGGTCGGTGTGACAAGGGTGAAGGGGAGTGATTCCCCTACTTCCATGTAGTGGTGAAATGAACTAATATAATCTCCTATTACGGGGTTTACTAGAAAATACATTACACCTTAGATGTTGACGCGTGTTCAAAAAGAAATTAAATCCATTCAAGTGTAAATTAATAAAATCAAATTGTCAGAATTTTTATAAAAACCCATTTTTACCCTCCGGTTTTATCAATTCCATACATCTGTAATACTTCCTAAAATATGTTACCCATAAAAAAACCTATGAAAAACTTATTATAAAAACATTTCAAAAAATAAAAATACTGAATAAGAAAATTTTATTATATATGTAAAAAATCTATAAATTACAAAAAAAATTAACATACAAAAAAATATAAAAAAATGTTGATATAAAAAGACATAAAAACGTTATACAAAACAAAAAATATCTACAAAATAGAAACAAAAAATGATGATACAAATTACTAATTAAAACATTTCAATTTGTAAAAAACCAAAACAATGAAAAATATAAATATCATAGGAATTACTATTTTTTATAATCATTTTAATTTTTTTTATTTCGTAAAGAATTTTGTAAATAACTATAAATTTTTTCATTTTAAAAAAACATTTTTATGAAAAAAATTAAAAATATACACATAGAAAAATATAACATAAAATTATTAAATTATAATGTTTTCTAAAAATATTTTTTGAAAATAATATGTTTTCGTTAAATAATGAGAATCTCTTAATTATATAAATTTATACACATTTTAATGCTATAAATTTTTAATGGAGGAAAAATAATATAGTTTATAATGGAACTAAAAATAAAAATTACAAATTTTAAGAAAAAATATCCTTCTTATTCAAAATCTATACTAATAAAAATTATAAATCTATTAAGTTGAAGTTCTAGTTGAGGTTTCATTGGATGTTCCATTGGATGTTCATGTGGAGGTTCTAGTTGAATTTCTAGTGGAGGTTCCAGTTCCAATGGAGGTTCTAGTGTAGTTTCTAGTGGAGGTTCTAGTGGAGGTTAGAGATTACAGTGGAACTTCTATTGGAAGTTGTAGTGGAGGTTACAGTAGATGTTTCAGTGGAGGTTCAAGTTGAAGATCCAGTGGATGTTTTACTGGAAATTCCACTAGAGGTTCCAGTGGAAGTTCTAGTGGTGTTTCAAGTGAAATTTCCAATAACTACTATGAATTAAGGCCATAGCCACAATTTGACACCGTGATTATAAGCCCAAAAACCATGGGTATAAGTAATAACCAAAATTAAATAGAGCATTGCTGGTATTTTCCAGGCTATAGGGAAATTCCTATAGCCACGGTTTGAAATAATGGTTATAGTCCTTTAGCCACGGTTTCATACCGTGGAAATAGTACTATAGTGATGGTTATAAACCCTTCCTATAAGGCTTCCGATTTTATAAAAAAACACCACCATAACCCCCACTCCCCCCCTGTAGCCCATCCCTTCCCCCTTGACAACCCACCCCCCCCCCCCTCGCCCCCTCACACCCCCATCCCCTTTGTACTCCCCCACTCCCCCCCTTGACAGACCCCCCATGCACCCCCCCTGGACACCCCCTCCACCCTAGACACCCCCATGGACACCACCTAGAAACCCCCTGGTAACCCCACTGGACACCACCTAGTGGACAACCCCCATTGGACACCCCCATAGACACCCCCTGGACACACCCCAATTGAGACCCCCTACTGGACAACCTCCTAGACACCCCATGGACACCCCCAGGACACCCCATTGGACAGCCCCTGGACACCCCCAAACACCCCCTGGACACCCTCCACTAGACCCCCCCCCCATGGACACCCCCATACACTACCTGGACACCCCCTAGACAACCCCTAGACACCCCCTGAACACCCCCTAGTCACCCCCTAGAAAACCCCCATTGACACCCCCATGGAAACTCCCTTGGACACCCCCCACTGGACACCCCCTAGAAACCCCCAGACACCCACTAGACCCCCCTGGCCTCCCACTACCCACCCCCTAGACACCCCCTAAACACTCCCATAGGACACCCCTTGGACACCCCTTAGACACCCCTCCCCCCTTGGACACCACCTGGAAAACCCTCCCTTTGGACACCCCCTTTGGGCACCCACACTAGACCCCCCTAGACACCCCCCTGAACACCCCCCATGACACCCCTAGAAACCCCTGGATATCCCCATGCATGAATGGACATGAAAACATGAATATTTAGAAAATTCAGAAGAAAAAAGGAAAATAGTAAACAATAAATTGATAGAATGTATAAAATATTTTTTCTAAAAAAATATAAAGGTAACAGATTCAAAAGTAAATACCTAGGGATCAACTATCTAGCCATGATACAAATAAATGTCTCAAAGATCAAATATTTAACACTCAGGAGTAAACATTAAATCATAAATTCAGCATTCTTGGTGTATGCCATGTTAATTTGATTAAAACACATCAAATGGTTACTAATGTGTTTCAAAAATTGGTATAAAATAAGAATTACCTCCTGAATTTTATTTTCACTTCAATCCTGGTTCCAATCATGGAAGCAAATCAATTGTGTTAGTTGTGTTTTGTTTTTGGTTCTTTGTGTAACAGGCATCCAAATCCTGCATACCAATACATGTCAACAAAATCAACAAATGATAGAAAAGTAAAATCCATTAAGAATCCAAAAATAGGAATCCAAACTCTCTTTTGAGATCTTTCACCTATATATATTCATGGAAAACCCGTCCACCTACACCCCAAAACCCCTCCTTCTCCCCACACCCCTACACCCACTGCACACTACCCCCATCACCCTTCACCCCGATGGACACCCCTTCATGGACAGCCCCCTCCCCCCTCCCTAACACCCCTAACCCATCACCCCCTCCCTACCCCCTCCCCCTACATCCCCACACCGCCTACACACTTCCCCTAACCCACTTCACCCCTGGAAACCCCCTCTTGGACAGCTCCCCTCGCCCTTTATATTTCCCCCAACCCCCTTAACCTCTGTACTGGACACCCCCTAGACACCCCCTACCCCACCTGGACACCCATCCCTCCCTCCCTCCCCGCCCCTCCTTCTGCACCCCCTTCACACTACTCTCCCCAACCCCCTTAACCCCCCACCTCATGGACACCCACCTACTAGACACCCCTCCCCCATCCTGTACACCCCACTCCCTCCCCTCTAGACACACCACCTCGGGATAACCCCACCCTCCCTCCTGCACAACCCCTCCCTCTTCGACCCCCCCCCCCCCCCGCCTAGACACCCCCTAGACACCCCAGGATAGCCCTCCCCCTTCACCCATAACCCCCTCCCTCCACCCCCGACATCCCACCTTAAGAAGATGATATTTCCTTAGATACCATTAAAAATACCTATTACAAGGGTGAAGGACTCAAATGTTCTTGTTATGATCATTGGGAATCGTCTACACCTATGTGAAATGAAGTTTTATCATTGATGATATGATTCTTTTTTTTGGATTTCTGACACCTCTTTTAATATTGGGGTGTTCGACTACTTATTTTTTGTATTGTAGGGGATCATTTGATGATGTTTCCAAGAGGATCAGTATCTTTTTCTATTGATTCTAGATCATTTAAATGTGAACACATGGTTCTTACGGAAATGACACATATTGATTTTGAGTGAGACTAGTCATTTGTAAACTATATCGTGGAGAAAAATCTCTTCTACATAATAATATACAGATGAGGATGATTGGAACTGATTTTTTGATGCTAGTAAATCAGAATCCATTGATCACAAATTACTAGGAAAAAAGAGATTTAGTAGATGATAAGTTTAATAAATTTCTATATGGATAGAATTTATGTTTTTTGTGGAGTTAATATTTGAGGTGTTAGGATTGGGCATTTATTGTAGCATGAGTTCTAACAATGTTTTTGGAGAAGTTATGCTAATGTTACATGTGATGTTACATAAGACCAGAAAAATAATTTCTCTCATTTGAGGGTAACCAAATGAGGAGGAGGTTTTATTAGTGATATTCAGAGAGAATAAAAGGGATGACACACATTTCATTCTGGATATTTGGAATTAATCCTTGATAGAGTCCAATATGATATAGTAAATAGAACACAATTGTATAATATCACATCAGACTAACAGATAATGGATCAAAGAGATATTTTGGTGAAATGGAAGAAGATATGATACTAAACACGGAGATGAACATTGAACGCCATTCCTATTTCAAAGACATGATTGGGATATTTTTCATTGATTGATCCTTAGGTTTTCTTCTGGTGATTTATTCCAATATTTTATAAGCATCTATAAAACTGTAATTTTCTCAGGATTTAAAATTTTTAGATATGTGATTGTTGTTAAATAATTTTTCTTACATATTTCTATTTTATTTCCTCTTCCATTCATTGAAAAATACATTAGATATAAATTTGTATTTTTCATCTAGTGTGGAATATTAGGTTAGTCCAGTTAGGAGTTTTTGGTTCGATTCTAGTTTTTGAAGGATGTCAATTCATGAATGAGAGTTTTTAGAGTAGCACTTAAAATCTATTAATGTGTTTAGAAATAATAGAATACTTCCCTGGATACTGATGTTTCAAGGTTAAAACTATGATCTTAGTTGAATACCGTGACTTCTAAAACATAATTAAAAATTAAATATAGAGATTATGGACTATGTGTTGAGATAATTAATGGAATTAATTCATTAAAAGAAATGAAAAATTAATGAACCAGTTGGGTCATTTGGAAATCCCACTAATCTTATCTAACGTCTATCTTGTATTCATTCAATGATTCATTTTATCTTTTTTTTAATATTTTCATGTCTTAAAATTGTTTAATAAAATTGTTTATTTTAATTTCTATTAATATGAATTCCCATAAAAAATATAATTTATTAAAAATTATATGAAATAAATAACAAGAAAAAGAAGCTCAATAAATACAATCTCAATGAAAGACAACATCAGTTGCTGCTATATTATATTAGTTAAAAGATAAAAATATTGAAGAGGATTTAAAATGACTTAAAACCCCATATTATAGTTACTTGATTGGTAAATCAAAACTATGTGTTTTTATTTATTATGAGATTATAATTTTAGTGGTTGTTATTATAATAACATTAGTTTAATTTTCTACTCTACTTAATAATTTTATTGTTTCATATGATATACTAATTGATCTATTATTAATATATTTACATTTTATTTTATCAATTTTTTTTGGTACATTGGATCTCTATATTTTCAATATATTTAATACTTGAGGTGGACACAAAATTGTTTTTTTAACTCATATTCACCCCATGTAATGTGAATTTAATCAATATTTTGGGACAACATTTGGTATCAAATTAGGTATCTATGTTTGAGACTGATCTTGACTTAATTATTCTAAATATTCATTATCATATTTTTGATCATATCAGATTCCTTAAACTAACCTATATTGGCGAATTCATTTTCCTTTTCTATTGTGGAATGATTCCATGGGGAATATATTGAAAATCATAATCATAAAATATCACCCATAGTGGATGGAAATAATTTTGTGTACTGATATGATTTTATGGAGACATTAATGATTCGTATTGGGAGTGAAGTCCCAGGAAGCACTCTAAATGATATGGAAATTTTGGTTGTGATGTTTAGCATTGATGATAGTATGACATATAAGATCATATGAAAATTTAGTGCATAATAATTTAAGTTTTAAATATCAAAGGGGGTCACTAAGTGGTGACATCGCCACTACACAAATTTCCTACGTGGGAAATTCAATTTTAAATTTCAAATGGCTCTATAAGGGTGTTCTTGTTAAAACAATCATTTTAATAAAAAGAGGTCCCCCAGTAGGGATATAAAAAGGTTCAAGTAAGATGTGTCCTTCACGACTAACAACGACATCAAGTATAAGGAAAAAATCATTTTAATAATGTGAAGAATGTTATACCATTATGAGTTTTCATAGACAGCTCTTCTCCATTGGTTAGGATTTATTAAAAATCCATGATTGGTTTATCAAGGGAAACAACAATCTTAACTAACACGTATTCAATAATTTCAATTTAATATAATCTGAATTAAGAAAGAATCTAAATGTTATTTAATACATTGTTGAATTAATGAGGCTAGGAGGGGGACCCTACCTCGGAGGAGACAAGCCACACTAAGGGCTTGACACTTTTATCAGTGGCAACTCTAAGGTAATTCATCCATCCTCTGGGAATATGATCCTTTTAATATAAATAAGGATATACTAATACCTATGATCATAGGTACACGTTCTGATGGCCTTGAACATGCATAAGAGGACCCTTATGTATATGATCACATGCATAAGTCCATTATCACCCACAAACGTATGAATTTTCCATATATATACATAAGAAAACCTAGCCCCTTATAGGTAATTGTTCTTCCATGGGCGTATATACATATAAGGAGAGAATATATTATATATATGATTACCTATGGATACATGGTGAGTCGCCGTTGACTCTAGTTTTTTCAACACACACGAACATTTCCTCGGAAAATTTAACAAAATGATAGTGATCTGATGAATTGTGATTAATTAAACCTAAAAATTGATGTATGAGGAACATGATTAGTGAAAAAGGAAATAATATATAGGTGATGATGATAACAACATCAACACATGAAGTGATTGGATCCCCTATAATGAGGAACCTACATATCATGCAGTTTTAATTCATGCAATAGGGATGTGTAACATCCAGTTTAACATCATACATCAATGAAATTAAACATGAAACATACATTATAGAGCATTATAACACAATAATATGCAATAAAAGTACACAACATTTTGGTTTCTAAAATGGTAAAAAAGAATTAAGACAAACATAACGTAGTATATAAAATAGAATTATTATCATGATACATTAGAGATTGGTGAAACCACATGTATGTTATGTGGGATGATCATTTTCATGGTTTTCTACTTCCTATCAAAACAGGTCTCTAACTATTATATGGGTGGTAACTAGGGTTTATTAATAAAATTATAGGTAATTGACCATGAATAATATTTTTAATAGATAATACATAACCAATAAAAATTCTGTTAATTAGAAACATCTGACATGTAACTAACACTATAGATGAAGACAATAAATTAGAAAAGAAAGATTAATGGGAGAAAATTAAAACTCAAATAAAAACAAACATATAACATGAAACTGAATTGAAAGAAAAAGAGCCACAAGCCTTAGTTGGAATGGTACATAATAGTAGTTACTATATCCCCATCGAAATCATTCTGATCCATCACTGCCTTGGCCTTGTAGACTCCAAAAAGTGTCATCACCAACTCAGTGTCCTTAGTTTTTCATATCCATGCTCTAGATTCAATTAAAATTTTTTAAATGAATATAAATTAGAAACATATTTATGATATCTGAAAATACCCCCCCCCCACTGCACACACCCTGCCCCCTGCCCCCTCAGGTGCACACCCCCTACCCCCTTCCCTATACTCCCCCTGCCCCTACCACCAGCAAACTACCCTCTCCCTTGCACACCCCTATAAACCCACACCCCCTACACACCAACTCCCCCTTCCCCCTTCACACCCCCTGCACACCCCCTTCCCCTACCACTTGTACACCCCCACACTGCCCTCTTCCCTACCCCCTTCCCCCTCCCCAACACACCCCATACCCCCACCCCTGCACTCCCCTTTCCCCCTTTCACCGGTACACCACCTTGACCCTTGTACTCCCCTTACACACCCAAACCTTCTACCCACTTCACACCCCTGCACACCCACTAAACCCTCCCCTGCACACCCCCTCCCATGCCCACTTCACACCCTTACCCTACCCCTAGATCACCCCTACCCCTATCACACCTCCTTCCCCCCTACCACTTTCACACCCACACCCCCTTCCTCATTCCCATAGTCTCCTAACACCGCCCTCGACCTCCAGGACACTCCCTCTTCCTCTGCGCCCCATACCCCTCCCCTTACCCCTGCACACCCTTCACACCTTCACAACCCATTCACCCTAAAAACGTATACACAACAACATCTAACAAATACTAACATCGTCATATGGCATAATTCAATTTATAAACAATGAATAAAATTTACATCTAAAATGTACCTCAATATCAGTATCACCATAACCATTATGACCCTCATCATCTCCTTTAGAAACACCATCATCATTATCTCCTCCTCTAAGACCAACATCATCATCAACATCTGCATTTTCATATCAACCTAAATCAATGGAAGGAGAAGAATAATCTTCATAAACTAAACGCAAATAAATGGGAACAATTTTAATTAATGAAAACATAAAAAGGCTACCACTAAAATCAACAACTTAATAATGATATATTTTACACATAGAAAATCATAAAAAATGTGAAAATATATCAATTCCAATGATTTTAATGTAATTTGATGGAATAAAATGATTAATTTAATATTAAAATTTATGAAATTTCTAGTTCGATCACTCCCCCAAAAATAGTTTATAGAACTCCAAGGCAATGCATTATGTATTGGAATTCCTAAAAATGAGAAACACATCATGAATATAATGTTCACATCCATATAACCTCATCCAACAATCAAATATTATATAGTATAAATTTTCTAAACCCACGTCATCATCTAGCTATAACAATTCCAATTAATATAGAGATTATAGTAAACTACGCTCCCAAACCTTAAAAAAATTGAACATTTACAAGCCTTCAGTTCTAATCTATGTGTACTTGTTTTAAGCCACAAAAATCTTCATAAAAATATCTAATTTATTATCATCATCATTTGATTTAAATCCACATAGATGACCAATTTAAACTTCCTTAAAAAAATATAATGAGAAAAGAATACTTTTTAATATATGCATTAGATATACCATGATATTATCTATATAAATGTGGTAAGAAAACATTTTATAACCTCAATACAATCAGTTGGTGACAATAATTTATCTAAAACCACCCTATCAATCAATGAATTCCCCTTTCACAAAATTTAGACTATGAATATTACAAATTCTCTTTTTTCATTAAGCATATTTCTAAGTACTTGTATAGTAAATATTATATTTTCATCTATTTTTTGTGTAAAAAATTTCGATATGTCATTATTTTCTACCTTATTTGCCTCCCCATTCATATCTTTATTCCAATTTTAATAATTTGATGCTTAATAAAATATTTTTTACTCAATTAAATAAAAGAGGGCATTTCTTTTAATTCTATACATACTCCTAATTTATAATACATCAAATTTGTTTCCCAAAATTTTCTCTTCATCAATATGTTTAATTCTAGTAAATATTTTTGGTGTAATTGGAACCCATATGTCTTTTTATTTATTATATTATTAAAAAAATTCTATGATTGAGTCCTCACTACCCATAAGTGACTCTCTAGGCTCTTGGAATGATCCACTTTTCTATAAATTGTCTTAAATTATCCTATCATAGATTCCTTTTTCTTTCCTATCCATAATTACATATTTTAGTTCCAATGTTTTAATTATAATCTTATTAAATAAATCCATAAACCGTTCTTCTTAAGGAATATATATGAAATAAAACTTCATCATGTTATTTTTATACATTCATTGATTCCCTTCTATATTAATAATATATATCATACTACCAAAGACTCATAAATACTTCAATGTTGGTTTCCTTTTATGACTTACTCCAGAATGAAACTTTTTTCCCTAGGTAGAGGAGAAATCCATTATATATATTGTATTTAGAAACACCTATTTCTATCAGTACCTTGTAATACCACTAGATATCACCATAGTTTGAGTTATATTATTAACGGTGCTACTTTACCTCTCAACCAACCCATTCTATTAGGGTGTCTACATTATAGTATCTTGTTGAGAAATATTATACTTCTCTAGATAATTCTTAACCAAAAAATATGTGAATTAAATTCCATTATTATAACATAGATTTTTGATATTCATTCCAAGCTATAATTTGACAATACTTTTATACCTCTAAAGATAATCACGCACTTCACTTTTTTTATACATATGAATAATATAGCATAAATAATTACATGAATCTGAAAATAAATGATATTACAATCATACTTGTATTCCATTATACTTCATTGGTCCACATGAATCGGTATGAATTATGTATAATACATGGCTATGTCTTATTTTATTAGGTTTATAATATTTACTTACGATATTCCAATTTTTGAATACATGAAATGTATATTATCTACCACTTTTTAGTTATAGAATATTAAAATAATTTTTTTAATGAACTAATTTATCCATGATTTCGTGATTGAGACCACTAAATATTCTATTTCATATATCCACTCTATATTTCAAAGATAAGGAGAAATTACTTTAATCCCCTTCATATTTTAGATAATTCGTAGATAAATTATTAACTATGATTGTGACTACGATATTTTCTACACCCCCATTACTAAACACTACTTTTTCATTTATCTTAGAATTTATTTAAATCAACATATTAATGTTTTCATATATATTTAATGAAAATAAATTATAAAATATCTATGTTCCCTCACTAAAGTGTGTTTTTTGTAAAAACAATTATTTTAATAAAATGAGGTAAACCCCCTACAGAGATAAAAACGGTAATGTAAAATGTGTTCTTTATGAATAAAAAGGACATCAAGTATAAAGAAAAAATCAATGAAAAAATTTCAAGCATGGTATACCACTGTGGAATTTCACAGACAACACACCTCATTTGGAGGGGTTTGGTTAAAAACCATGACTTGTTTATAAAAAAAACAATTATCTTGACTAAAAATTATTCAATAATTACAATTTAATATAATCATGCTTAATTAATAAGGGGTATAAATGTAATTTAAACCATTCATGAATCAAAGAGGTAGGTGAGAGACCCCAGCTCAACCTCAAGGACCATTTTCTTTTAACGACAACAAATCAAATATTCATTTTTTCTGCTTTCACTCATGTGAAAATTCATATATATATAAGGACACATATCCCCTATGTACATATTTTCATGTCCAAATATGCACATTGGGGTTCATAGATATCTGTTTATACATGAATATACCCCTTTATACTTAAACATATTTGAATTTTTCATTTCTATAAATAATCACACATTTCCCCAATATATATATTCATACTACCATGAGTGAATATATATAAACATTGAACTTATATTTTTATTTTCATACCTATGCATACGAATTTAATACTTTCTCAATAGAGAATCGAATCCACCTCAATTTTTTTTACTAAAAACAACATCAATCAATTTCCACTTTTATCATACATTCATTTTACTCGGAATACAAATAAAAAGAAATATCATAATCATTACATATTTAACTTATCTGATTTTACTTCCAACATCAGGTGATTCATGAAATATGGTAGGTGAATCAAATACATTCATAACAATCAAAAGTTTTTATATATCAATATTTGAATCAATAATCATAAATATATATCAATAACATGATTTTAGGTTCTTTTTATATGATTCACCTATTTTAAATCAACTTAATTTGGTTTAATTAGAAATTATTATTATGTCAATTCGTCTGATCCTATTAATAAATAAAATATATAACTAATTACACAATTTAAAATAATAATAATAGATATGTTTTGAATCGCTTACCTCAAATGATGCTTCAAAAAATCACAATATGAGAGCAAAGAAAGAAGATTGGTCACACTACCAAGAACATGAAGATACTTATAATATGTAACAAAAAAATTCATATCGACTACAACATCTAAAAACACCAATTGATAAGTAATAAAAGTAATCCCTAAGAAGATAAAATAGGATGTAATGGATAATAAATGTTGAGGGAATCACCTTGGATTTCCATGAGATCGGTCACCTGAAGCTGGAAAATAAAGAGGAGGGATGCAGATCGGTGGATGATGGAGGAGTGGGGTGCATACATTAGAGGAGGGTCACAGATCGGGGAAGGATAGAGGATGAGGGAAGCGCCGTGAGAGGAAGGTTGAGGATCTAGAGGAGGGTCACCGTGAGAGGAGGGACTCTATTAGGAGGATCTCTTTGAGGAGGGTCATCGTGAGGATGGTCGTCGTGAGGAGGGCACCACTGTGAGAGCAGGGATACAGATTGATAGGAGGGTTACTGTGAGAGGATTTTCTCCACGAGGAGGGTCTCCATTAGGAGAGGATTGAGGAGGAGCCCATCGTGGTCAGAGGGTCGATGAGGGGAGGTTGGAAGAGGAGCTCATGGGAGCCCGACTGATTTAAAAAAAAATTGAGGAAAAATTTTAGCCGTAGTTTTTAAATTTAATCGTGGCTAAAAACAGTCTATAGACACAGACCTATAGAGCCGTGGCTATAGTTCTGTGGCTATAGACTAAATTTCTAGTAATGAATTTATGTTTCAATGCATGTTTCACAATACAAAAAAAATTATATATTTATATAACTATAGAATATATTAATAAAAATTATATTTCAATAAATATATTTATATTAAATGAAATTATATATAATATATGGAATTTACTTTATTCATCATTAATAATAATAATAATAATTATAAATATATTAAGATGATATTCTGAGGGAGGTTCCCATGGTTGTTCTAGTGGATGTTCCAGTGGAGGTTCTAGTATAATTTTTAATAGAATTTTCAATTGATGTTCCATAATACAGAAAATGTATATATTTTTTTATCTATAGAATATATTAATAAAAAATAATGTTTAATAAATATATTTATATTAAATGAAATTATAAGTAATATGTGTAATATATTTTATTCAAAATAAATACTAATGACAATTATAAATATATTAAATGGAAGATCCAGTGGAGGTTCCAGAGTATTTTTTAGTGGAGGTTCCATTGGGTGTTCTAGTGGACATTCCAATGATGGTTCTACTGTAGGATCTAGTGGATGTTCTAGTGGCAGTTCTTGTGGAAGATATAGTGGATGTTCTAGTGGATGTTCTAGTGGACGTTCAAGTGGAAGTTCTAGGGAATGTTCTAGTGGTGGTTCTTGTGGAGCTTCTAGGATCTAGTGGAGGTTCTAATGGATGTTCCAGTGGAGGTTCCAGTAGAACTTCCCATAGAGGTTTTAGTGGAATTTTCAATTGATGTTTCAATGCATGTTCCACAAAAAAGTATATATTTATAAAACAATAGAATATATGAAAAAAATTAAACTTTAGTGAATATATTAAAATTAAATGAGTTTATATATAATATATATAATATATTTTACTCAACATATATTCTAAAAAAATATAAATCTATTAAGATGATGTTCTAGTTGGGGTTCTAGTGGAGGTTCATGTGGCAGTTTTAGTAGACTTTATAGTGGATGTTCATGTGGCTGTTCTAGCAGAGGATCTAGTAGAGGATCTAGTGGATGTTATAGGATCCAATGAAAGTTATAGTCAATGTTACCATGGTGTTTTCAATGGAATTTCTAGTAGAAGTTCCAATAGAGGTTATAGGGGATGTTATAGTGGTGGTTCTAGTGGAATTTCTAATTCAACTTCCAATATATGTTCCACAGTACAATAAAAGTATATCTTTATAAAACTATAGAATATATTAAAATAATTTAAATTTTAAGATGTATATATAAATTAATTGTAATTATATAAAATATTTATTTCATTTTTCAAATAAATTTTATAAAAAAATATAGTTTACCATTTGAAAATGTATACAACAATAATTTTATTCATAATAAAACAGACTAAATATTCTTTCATTCATTAAAAAAATTTGAGATTTAAATGATATAGAAGAAAATAAATTGATTTTTCCCTAAATAATTAAAAAAATCTATTCTTATCACACAGTTATTTTTAATTCATTTTAAAATATGTGATATAATTTTCTTAACAAAATCCAAACATATTATAATTACAAATATAATTAGTTTGAAAATAAAATTAACTCATTAATATATTAAATGTTTTAAAAAATGTACAAACATAAAATTATTAAAAAAAATATATTTATTTTTCACAAATATTAAAAAAAATGAGATCAAAAATTATTTGATCATTTTTCAGAAAAGCCTGATAATTGTTTTTATATAAGACAGATAAAAATTAATTTAAAAATATATTCAATTTAAAAAAATATTGATTTTTTTTATTTTTATAATATATAATATTATGTTATAAATTGGAGATATGAGACTTCTTTTATTAGAGAGAGGAAGAATCTATGCCCAGTCTTTTATGAAAGGCCAATATACCACTCAGTTCCCTGGTTACTCGATTGAAATGTTTGAAAAAAAAACATATTACAATATCCTGTAATGTGGTGGGATGATCCATTATTTAATGGAATTAGAGATGATAGAAACTGGGGGTGGAACACCCTTAGTCATGAGGAGAAGTTTTTTAAAAAAAATTTCTTTACAACTAAAAAAAATTTACATAACTATTATTATAGGGGATCATCAAAAATTTGCTTTATAAACTTATTACAGGGTTAGAACCCCCTCCATTTTTTAGATTTAAAATTAAAAGGGTTATAAGAAAATATATTTTTTATAAATCAAATAGAAGTTTTAAAAAAACTACTATAACATGAGTGGACCACCACTTTATTTTAATTGTCTAATAACCACTAGAATTGTATTAAAGGGAGTCATAACCCCCTCTAAATGAAAAATTAACTCCCACAAAATAAACTGTTTGTAGTGTATGCACCATTTTTCCATTTATGTTGTTCTATTAATTTACTATCTCAAAAATTTACTTTAAATTATTTCATCATAATTAAAAGTATAAACTATATCAAATCATATTCTTTTCTTCATATGTAGTTTGAATCACATGTAAACACAATCAAAAGTGTTTTTGGAAACTCAACTTTCTACCATTAAGTTATTATAATTCACTTGAGATTGTTTCATATAAGTAGGGTCTATTTTGAAATCTTATTTTATTATGTGTTATTCACACTATTTTTACATTTTTACTAGCTAAACCACTTTTCAAATATTCCTTGATTCTTGGAATATAATTCTCATAACGATACTAATAAGTCAAATATACTGTATTAGAGTTAAAATTGTTTACATTGAGTTTTATTTCATTATTCACATGTTCTCCTATCCTAGTATTTTGTGATATGATATTTTATAATCCAATTTTTAAAAATTATGTTTTTCTAGAAATGAATTTTTTTACTCTTCTTACAATTTGTGTTTTAAACAATGTTATTTTGAAAATAATAAAAATGTTTTTTCATTCACATTGCAATATTTATTAATAATTTTATTTTTTCTAGAAGATATGATTCATGTATTTTCAAAGAAAAATTATTGGATATTCTTTTTAAAATTAATGGTTTTCAATAGAATTCACATCAACTTTTGAAATGATACCTAGGAAAGATACTTTTATAATTTATTTTACAATAATGATAAAAACGTTTTCTAAAATATTTTTTTACCTCATTTTTCCTTATAGAGTTATAAATTATATACCCTATTGGGGATCATGATTCGGGATATATAAATATATAAATATATGTTATCATATAGGGATTAAACATTCAATGTCAAAAAATTTGACCCTTGTGATTTCATTTGAGACATTATTTTTTAGGGTGTATTTTATTTATGTAAACACCATTTTATGTTGAATCTTGGTTATGTTATTTTAAAACCATGCACCTTATTTATATGGATGGTTTATAATCATGTTATTCAATTATTGATTTAGACATTTACTCATTTCTCTATATGATTTGAACATCAAAAACTACATAATTTAGACTGGATGATGTTCACCATGAAAGTATCTTACTCTATGGACATACAAAATATATTGGTGTTCAATGTATTGTTATTCCAAGACTTATGATTAGTGTATAGTTGATAATGTATTGATTAATAATACACCTACAACCTCATAGTGGATTATTATCACATTATAGATCTTTTTGACATGGAGATCATTATTAAAAAAAATTATATTGTTATTCTAAAATGAATCATCATTGAAATGATGACTATGTATTTTTTGATTATCCACCTTTTTTCATGTATTATTCTCTTGTTATCCATTTTATTAACATTGAAAAAATAATGAAATTCTTGGTAATTATTATCTGCTAACACATTTTGATTATTTATTGTATTTTCATATCATTCATTATATAAAGGGCCATGTTTATATTCGTAAAGAGGTTCTATAGGTAATGGAAATAAAATTATTTTCTAATACTATTGTGAATTTTTTTACTTAATCAGGCAATGGGTGGGTCCTAGAATTATTTAACCCCTGGATGCATTGACTAGTATCACGAAACAAAAGAGTTTGGATCAAATGGTTTAGGCATAACTAATTCTTCAAGATCTGTGTATTGCAGCCTCAATAACTATTAAATTTCTTAGCCTATATCATTAATAACATGTTGATGACATCAAACATTATGAATTATATCAATATAAAATCATTATTATTGGTATACTTATTTATTTTTATTATAATAGATATAGATATTTTCCAGTTTCAAGTGGATTATTGATTTATGTTATTTACATATTTTCTACAGTAAGATTTATTCCATTTTGGTTCCATGGAATATTCAGTTATATGTTTTCAAATACAGAGCTTTTGATCTCACCCCTTCTTATGATTTTATTTCTAAAAGATATTAAAACTTTTTGTACATGAGACATATGTAGAATGATAATGTTTGTGGGAGAATTAATGGGATATGGTGACGAATCACCTTGAATTATGTAGTTTTTTAGTTAGTTTATGAAACATCCATTATTTGATATATTCATGAGTTTTATTGGTTTATGATGTGTCTAATTTCTCTAATTCTCGAAACATAAAAATATCCATCAGATATTAGTGATTTAATAATCATTATAGATTTTTTAGTTATGGATGGTTATATCCATGACTATATAGTTGGTATCAAATCATGTATGTAAAATATTCATTTATGGAATAAGATATAGGACAATGGGTGTGGGGAATCTCATGTTGAGATGAGATTGTGATCCCAAAAGTGTTAATTGGATTGGAAACCCCCTGAAGACATGTGTTGTTCGGGGTGTCGGTCCAACGTTTCTTATATCTATAGATTTGGAAACACTTAGAACAACCCTATACACACAAACTGGGGGTTTTTTCAACTATATATAGAGTAGAACCTCCTTTTTCATTGAGTGTAGATGAGAAATGGGTCCTGCGCCCTCCTAGGGTCTGTACTACATAATACTGTCATACCAACATAATGGTGTGGGACAGAAATATTAAGTCAATATTATGTTGGGATAATACCAAGGATTCAACACTGGCATTTGGATATGCTATAATACCTGTCATTCCTAACTAGTTATAATAATCAAGAGCTTCTCCCATATCTCTCTCTATTTGATTATTTGTTTGGTTATATTTTTTCTTTTATTTATTCACCAATCTATCTTTTTGGTTGAGTTGACTATTTATTTCTATTTATTCACACATTGGATGTTGGGGTATCCTTCAATGTTAATATATAGTAAACACTATGTGGGATATATCTTAATGATTAGTCTCATATAAAGATGAAAAGTAGTATGATTTTGACCCTGGAGGGCTTGGTGTTTTTTGATATAAGAAGTAATGATATATAGTATTATTAGGAAGTGGTAAGATTTAGTGTCCTTGATTAGGAATTTACTCTGCATTTTATATTTGGTTGGGACTATCCGTGATTCTAGTTAGGGTACATTTATTATCATCATACTATGGATATATTTCAATTTCTTCACTATGGTTATTCTAGAAGTAATTACATGAATTTTATCCACCATTGGACTGTATAATTAAATTATCCTACATGGTTGTGATGTTCCATGAGGTGTAAAAGTGTACAGGTTCATTAGGATATGTTTTCCAATAGGTTTTGCATACTTACATGGAACTAGCCCCATCCCCTAGCCTATTAGAGGTGGTCTTGGGAAATCTGTATCATCTTACCACTAATCCAGGTGGGAACTTAGTGGGATTCACCATGATGGGATGGTAAAAGAGAATCCTTTACTTAGGGATGGAGTTTAGATATATTTTTACTATGGGAATTTGTTTGGGAACATAAGGGGATGGTGTTAAGCTATATCGAGTTCCACATTCCTGTCAGTGAACCCAAAAATAGTATTATGACTAATCTATACATTCATGAGTACTCATATAGATATTGTATGAACTCTACATACTAAGAAACAAGATATATGGAATTTAATGGTATAAAGATGATATAGGAATAGTTATTTGAGTATCACATCATTATTATGTTCTCTTCCAATAATTTTCATACAATTGTGGTACGTCTTGTCAAATTTCAAGATGTATCCACAATTATATACAGATTGGAATCTAGGAAAGGATCAAGATGATTTCTAGTTTAGTGATGGGGGTTCAGTGTATGGGACAATTCATGAGATGTTCCCTCTGGAATGGTAGATAGTAGGGATTACATCCAATGACTAGCTTATGGATCTATATCTAGAAATTCAGGAATGTATTCATATGATCATCAAGTAGTGGATTGTTTTAGTGGAGAAAAATGGTATGTAATTGTGGATGATTTTTATACACATGTTTCATTTGTATATACTACACATTTTTTATGTAGATTCAATATCATAGGTTGTAGATGAATGGATTGAGTCGGTGGTAAGAGTATTCCATCTTTAGGAGATCCCAACCTATTAGATGGTTATGATTTTAACTAGTTTTACTCATAGATTATTAGAGTGTTCATGGAATATTTTCAAAAATAACCACAACGACATTAATATAACTTGGATGGGGTATGAGAAATTTTTTGGTGTTTAGGATTATTCATCAATCCCAATCTCGGTTTTGATTCGGGAACATCCAAATCTATAATAGAGTGATATGACTGCTTTAGAGTATGTGTTGAGGTTTATCGACCTCACACACTAGACTCTTGATATGGTGCAAGATGGATACTTCTAATCATATAAGATTGAACAAGTCCTCTGAATAGAAATCCAATATAGCATAGTATTTCTATGTACTCCCATTGTTTTTGGGGTTCTATAGAAAGCCATGATGAAAGAGATTTTTCAGGTAAAGGATCATTAGGAATGAAGACATGGAATTAGAAATCTGAGATAATATTCATATGTTTTTGCAACCAAGAATCTGTATTATAGTTATTGGAACATGTGGATATCACATAAGAATTATTATTCCCATGGATCAGCAACACATTGATCATAGGATGGATCCACTAACCTGTGAGAAAGAAAAATGTTATTCTTCTGACAGGAAGGCTCAATTGGCTTGTAAAAATCTGTCCGGGAGTGCAATAAATGGTGGTAAGATAGTTGATATACCCCAATAGAAGAATAAATTTAATCATCGGGGTTTTTCTAGTTGTGAATGGGTGGACCGTAGGGGGAAAATGCTGTCAGAGGGTTGTAAAATCACTATGAATGGATTTAGGTGGACGAATCATGGACTTACAACCACCACCACACCCATGTGCTCTACACCACTCTTAAAGGGATTGTGATTGTGGGTGTGGTCCAATATAAGATATATATTGTTACGAACATGTTTTATATGATAGGATCTGAGGTATGATATAATTCTTCCCAAAATTTTCACTTCTACATTTAGTCACATGATCCTGTATTTATTTCATTAACTTATCTCTTATTTGACGGATTTTGATTCCTATGGATCCTTTATCCTTTTAGTTGTTCTTATAGAAACCTATTGGGAGATATTTTAATATTTCTCACATTTGTTGATAGTATGAGTGGGTTATCATTGTAAAGAGATTCACATGGAAACACTTGGTGATTAAATAAAACTATATGGTGTCATTCTTGGAAGAGAATTTTTTTTCATGGTATATAATATGATATAATATCACCATAGAAAATATAAGTTCCAAAAAGAGAATGGTATGGCTTTATAATTATTTGGAGATAAAGACCTACGGGTGGAATGAGTGGGACTCATGAGTAGGAAGAAACAACCTATCAACAATCAATTGGATAGCTTTTACCTTGATGTTATGGGATCTTCAAAACATATGTTTTCTAGAAATAATGGAGGAATACATGGATATCATACACCAAATTTTCTAGTACTTCCTCCACTTTGAGAGATAAAATTATGTAATGAATTTCACCCAGGGACCTGTATGATGTATTATTCATTAGATCATATGGCCCCTATAGAGATCTAGGATATGAGGGTGTGGTTGGGGGAACATCTGAAGAAGTGTTTAATTAGACCTAGTGTATCCTTATGTTCATATATGGTATTGTCAACAAATAAGGATTATCAGATATTGAGGACATATGTTGATTATTTTCACCAAATAAAATAATGATCAAGAAAATGTACCATTTTCCAATGATTTATGGAATATTTAACTAGATGAAATCATTGATATGGTTTTCAAGGATTGGCCCCATGAATGAATATAAATTGTTTCAGTTTCCCAAGGAGGACATTCCAAAAATGGAATTTAATTATCACTATGGTAATTATGTGTGTAACACCACAAGATTTTACGAAAAATATACTTTTTAATTTCATTAGTGTCATGTTTTATACGCTACACCAAAAGGAGCTTTCACAACACACATCTCTGACCTGGCTTGAATTACACGCAATCGCAACCTTTCACGATAGCGTGTGTTGTACGCAACACCAAGTTTCGCTAAACAACGATATGCTATTAAAATATTATTAAAACTAGCCGTTATGAATAGTAATAACCACTTTTTGAAATTTTGTAAATTTTATTTTTTAAAAAAGGGACTTCATTTTTGGATTTGGAATATTGAAATTAGCTTAGGCTGAAATTTTGGTACTTTTCGGATAACTTTCATATTGTGATGAATAGTGAAAATTACTAAATTATAATTAAAAATAACTTTTTTAATCGAAATAATTAATAGTGATAAATTTTTAATTTGAGTGGTTTTAAAGTATATTTAGAATATATTTTTACAATTTAATACAATTTTGGTCATTGGATTTAATTTCACATTCAAAACAGTTATAAACAAGTGTCAATCTTTTGATAGTTATTATCTCTTAAAAACACGCTAATTGTTTTGAGGACGGGAATTAATTTTTAAATTAATTAATGCAACTGATATGTTTTGAATTTGGTAAAATAGAAATCATTTTTGAGTTCATACTATCAAATATAGCATAGGCCTAATTTTTGGTATTTTTCTGAAAACTTTCAATTTTTGATGAATAGTGAAATCACTAAGTGGTAGTTAAAAAAATGAATTTTTCATAAAACTTAATTTTACCGCTTCTGTGAGTGGAATTTCAAAAATCCGAGAGACACGGTTGATGTCAGTAAGTAAAATGTGGTTCGATGAGATGAAAATAATTTCTGGTGAATAGTAACTTTTTACTTTTATTTACCACGGTTAAAAGTAAATAGGGTAATTAAGGGTAAAAAAGATATTATTATTACCCTAACACATGTCCTAATTCTATTGGACAAGTGTAATTCGACCAAAACCAACCCTAGGAATAAAATATGACCATTTAGGCCCACTTGGATTAGATTAGGACATTTATTATTAATTTATTTAAAGAAGGGTTAAAATAGTTAAAATCAATGTTTAATAAGTAAATTATTTTTAATATAGGGTTATACATAAAATAAATTCGACTATAAATACTCATTAGAAAGATAAAAAGCTTTCCTACATAATGGTATTTTATTTGTAACTTTTAGTCATTAAATAATTTAATTTATTTATGACACAACGATGATGTAGTAATTATCTTATTAATGAAATATTGACATAATTGATGTTATAAACACCAAAATAAATGTAATTTGAGACTTTTTATGAATTCCACTAATTTTCTAGGTTAATATGACATGTTAGTATTGATTTAATTAACTTTGTTAGAACTTATCATTCTTTTATTAGTTTCACAAAAATCAATTACTAAATAGTGTCAAAATTGACATAAAATAGTTTTTAAAACAAATATTATATTATTAATTGTTATTTTATTCCTAAAAATCTACGGTTCGGACAAATGACTTATATAAGGTAATATATATTAATAATAAACAATTTGGAGTCCGTTTGGCTTCTTATAGTACGTTTATTAACCTTATAGTGTAAGAACACAAGAAGACACGGTAAAAGTAAAATTATTTAACTTAATGTTAAATCTAAATGATAAGGTTAAAATAGGAACCTAAACTTATCTAAATTCTATTGGATGAGAGGATTTCGACCCATCCCCACCTTAGCCTCGAAATAAATCAGTTTGGAGCTATTTAAAACCGAACATGACTTTATAATAAAATAATATTTTTAGTTATTCCAAAGGTGCCCCTCTCCTCCCTTATAAAAGGGCACCTCCTCTCTCTCTTCCTCACACAGCTTTGAGCCTTCATGCTCGGCCAATCCCTTCCAAATTCTCTTCTCCACTTCCCTAGAAACATCCTAGAGGTTCTGGTCTTCCTCAAAGACCAATTTTAGTGCCCTAAGAGGAGGTCTCAAAGAGGCACTTCAAAGAAGAGGTAATTTCCGTTACCGATTCTTTCACCTTTATTTCTTCTTCCACTTCTTCTTCATAGGTTGTTTCATTATGAATTAATAACATCATTATCACTCATATACTGATATGTTATTATAAGTATAAAAAAAATCCTATTTCACCATCTATCCATCCTACGGAAAATGAAATCACCGCACGTGCGTACGTACGGAATACCGTCTCCACGCCGTGGTGAAATCTATTTTCCACCAACACCTTACATGGATGGGTATAATGTTGTAAAGAATAACTATACATAGTTATTATAACTTCATACTGATTTTGATATATTGTATCATCCACTCCAATTCAATTCAATAATCATGAAAACAATATCATCGCTCGTGCGTACGTACGGACTAACGTCTCCACGACGCGATGAGATTCATTATCCACATTAACCATTCGTGAATGATTATAAAGTACATATAATAAGTAATCATGAAATATATGACATAATAATGATACTTGATTTTTGTGTATATATATGTATTTCATCTACTTAATTCCATTCAACTCAATAAGGAAATGAAAACAACGTTCATGCGTACGTACGTACTACCGTCTCCATGAACGGTGTATTTCATTCCATTTAGTGATTTATTATATATATGTATATTCTGAATATATAAATATATAAATCATGTTTTATATTCTGGAATTAAGTAATCATGATCTAAGTAATCATATGAATAATTACAAGTCAAAACACGGGCGACAAATGAAACAATTTTACCCAAAACTCTCTTTAACATGGAATTTACAAAAGAACGGGTAATATAAAGGCATAAGTGAACCATATATGATATCATAACAATGAATATGATTCTGTAATAAGTCATTGACATTATTTAAATCATTATACAGGAGGTTCGGACACATACGAAGCAAATCATACCTAAGGTAAGGGAAATATCACAATCTCATTTTTATCCGAGATTGTTTATACTTTGGTATTTATTGGGGTGTATTTTATCATCCACATCCATGTTTCCTCAATATGTAATATTTATATCTTTCTACAATAGTTTATATCCAATTTTACCCTTCGGTGAGTTTTTAGTAAAAGATATGCAAGGAATCTTTTGTCGTTTTTCATACGAGGTACTTTTTGACTTTTCCGACAAAAGTACGAGATGAATGTTTTTTTAACTTATACGGAATGAATGGATTTTTAAAACATTATTTCCAAAAATATTCCTTTACAAGTTTTCAACTTTATTTTTAATCAACTTGTTTTAGTTTAAAATTGTATGACATGTTAAGAAAAGAAAAGTGTTTTTGAAGTAGAAAGGATATTTTCCTCAAGAATGAAGTTCAAGTGTTTTATCAAAATTATTTTCCATCTAAGATAAAAAAGGGTTCTGTTTTTATCCCTATTGTTAAATTGATTTGATTATGTTGTGATGGAATTATTTTTATGAATTCCTTTATCGTATATGATTTTTTTTATGATGTCATGATGTTTAAGATTCCCATTTTTATTACATGGGTTATAGAATGATGTATGCTTTATGATTTTGTGGCACACATAAGAATGGTGTCATTATGAGATGGGTGGGACCTATATCTCCCTCCAATGCATTGGGTAAAGATTTTATATCTCATGAGATAGACCTGGCTGGAATAGTAGGTTATACCGGTTCAGGGAAACAGGACTGAAACGAGGGTGACTCGGTTCAGAAAAGGACTTTTTCCACTAAGATAGTCTTGGAAATGAGTCTTGACTAATAAGATATGATTCTCTATGATTATGTGTGTATGCCACAAAGTTTCATGTTTTAAGTTATGATTATTAGGATTACATTTCACTACTATGATTTATCCCATGTTATGAAATTATGCTCTCTTTTGCAGGTTAAGATTTGCAAAATGTTATGTTCTTATGAATATGATGTGATTGATATTTCGTTTGTTTACCCTTACTGAGAATTTCAGCTCACCCTTTTATGTTTTCTTTTCCCCAGGATATAAAGAAAGGTTTTAGGTAGAAAAAAGGGAAGATCTTTATGGGAGATGTCGAAGATCTTTCACCACGTTTAGAAGATTATATTCCGAGTTTCCAAAGACACTATACTATTACGGTCCTTGTGTGTCTGTTTTTGTTATGTATTAAGTATTCCGCAAAAGTAATGTAATGTCCATGTATGTCTAGCTTCGGGTCTCTACAGTTGGTATCAGAGGAAAGGATTAGTCAACCTTTGGAAACTAGGATGCGAAAACGTTAGTGAGATCCCTAGAGATATTTCTAAGGTATGTCTAAGTCTAGGGATGTCCCTAAGGATAAGTATACGTATAGGTTATAGTACTAGAATTACGCTAACAATCATAGAATTTAACCTAAGAAGTTAGATATTGAGGATACTCCCCCTTTATAATGTAGTTTTCCCTAGCATGATTTTTTCCTCTCACACTATTCTTTTTGGGTTTTAGACGATGTCTGGAACCCGAAGGAACCGTGTTGATCAATGAAATGGACAATGCAATGATTTCCCTCCTGAACAAACAAATGTTATGGGAGATGGAGTGCAAAATCTTATTTCTATACTTACACAAGCTATGAATCATTCTGGACTTCCAAATGAGCAGAGAAGGGAACAATATTATATTGAGTCCTTCATGAGGCAACGCCCACCTTCTTTCAGTGGGTCTTCTGATCCACTTGTTGTTGAACAATTGATCAGTACCACTGAAAAGATATTTTCAGTTCTTCAATGTTCTGAGCATGATAAAGTTATCTTAGCAGTATATCATTTGGAAGGTGAAGCTGATCAATGGTGGAATCTTATCAAGAATACGAGGCCAAGAGATGAAATTGAGTCCATGGAATGGGACGATTTCAAGAACTTGTTTTTCAGTAAGTACTTCCCTCGTATTCTTCGAACAAAGATGGAAAAGGAGTTTCTTGAGATGAAGCAGAAGGATGATGAATCTGTTGGTATATAAGAAGCGAATTTTACAAGACTTGCAAGGTATGCATCTGGCATTATCATCCAACCTGAAAGTAAAGTTAATAGATTTTTGAGTGGCTTAAAACCAAGTCTTTGAAGGGAATTAACTATAAGAGACTTCAGTAGCTATGAAGAAATTGTGCATTGTGCTATCAAGGTAGAAATGGAAGTTGGTGTTACATATCCATCTCATGGTTTTGACAAGAAACGATAGATGGAGTTCAGGGAGAAATCTCAGAATAATGGTGAAAAGAAGATGAATGATTCCTTATGCACAATGTGTGGAAAGAAGCATGGTGGAGATTGTATTTAAGGGACTAGAAAATTTTTTAAGTGTGGAAAAGAAGGTCATCGATCAGCTAAGTGTCGAAGTAATGGAAAAAGAGTTTCTAATGATGTGAATAAAGAAAACACTGTAGAGAACGCACCACCAGCACTTCAATGCTTCATGTGCAAGGAAAGGGGAATTATTCTAATAAATGCCCTAATCCAAGGGTTAGTGATGATCGACATGAGAAACTGATTAAGGCAAAGGACAAAGGGAATTCACATGCGATCACTATTGGCGATGTTGAATATGACAACGATGTGGTGGAATGATTAAGTGTTTATGTAATGGGATTCCAAAATAATGTTGTATCATGGAGTATTGGAATATTTATATATTTGTCTAATGTGGTATTCAAAGTGATTGAGATATTTTTGGATATAAGATGATATGCGCATAATGAAGGGAAAACGAGAAAATGAAATGTTTAATAGTATTCATGAGATCATGATTGATATAAGGACTAAGTGATATCATGGTTTGAGTATATTGAATTTTGAGGATTTTGGTACGTGGAAAGTGTTAACTTTTAAACTGCATTCATGTTTTCACTAAGGTTCAATGGGTATTAATTTTTCAATAGAATACATGATTAAGGTATTCACATGTTTGTAATTTGACCAGAAAGATATATCTTATGATATATGGGGGATAAATGATGGCATTAACGTGATTGTTCTGTGACATTTCAAGTAATCATTTTCTTTATACTATGAGCTTGGACCGAATTATTTTAGATAAGCCTAAAGATTAGAATGGATTATGTTGGACATAAGTTTGGATAAAACGTTTTTCGATATTATTGATGGGATGTTATAGTAATATAGCTTTAGAAAAAGGACAACCTGCAGGATGGGCAACAGCCCATCGCGTCGGACAAGGCTGTGGGAATCGAACCCACAACCGAAGTGCGACTAGCCTTTATCGCCTACCACTGGCCTACAGGAAGTCCCTGCTTAGTAGAAACTAGTTTTATTATATTAAGCAGTATGATATATGAAGTATAAGTCCATTTTTCGAACCATATATGATTAATCTCCCTATAGAATGACTTATGTATATTTAATAACTTTTTCTAACATTTTGTTTGAGATAGATGGAATGACCCATCATTCTATCACATGATCTGCTAACACATCACGAATGAAAAATTCAACTACATTTCTTTAAGAGATGAAGTGGAATTTGTCCAAAGAACGACAAACGGTGAGACTATACCAAAATCACGAAAGTATTTCTTCTAATTCCAATTTCATCAACTTTAGGGAAATGATCTTGAAAACCAAAAATGATGTCCTAGTGCTCTTATATATGATGAATCAGATGGTAACTTAGATCATCACAAATTTATGGATTTGTGATTTCTGGCTTTTCCATAGCCATGTTCTCTACCACTATCCATTAGAACATGATGGTTAGATTTCTCTTCTATATCCATATTTTAACTTATGTGGAAAACCAGTGATTAGTTTATTTGGGTAACCGTTATGTTTCATACTTTTTTTTAAAGATTGGTTTTGGTATTCCCTTTTACGATGAGTGTTTCTATTAAAGAAAATTTTGAATAGTAAACCATTTATGACCCCAATGAATTTCGAGGGTGAAATTCATTTTAAGGGGGGTAGAATGTAACACCCCAATATTTTACAAAAAATATCTTTTTTAATTTCATTAATGTCTTGAGTTATACCCTACACCAAAAGGAGCTTTCACAACACACATCTCTGACCTGGCTTGAATTACACGCAATCGCGACCTTTCATGATAGCATGTGTTGTACGCAACACCAAGTTTCGCTAAACAGTGATATGCTATTAAAATATTATTAAAACTAGCCGTTATGAATAGTAATAACCACTTTTTGAAATTTTGTAAATTTTATTTTTTAAAAAATGGACTTCATTTTTGGATTCGGAATATTGAAATTAGCTTAGGGTGAAATTTTGGTACTTTTCGGATAACTTTCATATTCTGATGAATAGTGAAAATTACTAAATTATAATTAAAAACAACTTTTTTAATCGAAATAATTAATAGTGATAAATTTTTAATTTGAGTGGTTTTAAAGTATATTTAGAATATATTTTTACAATTTAATACAATTTTGGTCATTGGATGTAATTTCACATTCAAACCAGTTATAAACAAGTGTCAATCTTTTGATAGTTATTATCTTTTAAAAACACACTAATTGTTTTGACGACGGGAATTAATTTTTAAATTAATTAATGAAACTGATATGTTTTGAATTTGGTAAAATAGACATCATTTTTGAGTTCATAATATCAAATATAGCTTAGGCCTAATTTTTGGTATTTTTCTTAAAACATTCAATTTTTGATGAATATTGAAATCACTAAGTGGTAGTAAAAAAAACTGAATTTTTCATAAAAGTTAATTTTACCACTTCTGTGAGTGGAATTTCAAAAATCTGAGAGACACGGTTGATGTCAGTAAGTAAAATGTGGTTCGATGAGATGAAATTTTTTTTGGTGAATAGTAACTTTTTACTTTTATTTACCACGGTTAAAAGTAAATAGGGTAATTAAAGGTAAAAATGATATTATTATTACCCTAACACATGTCCTAATTCTATTGGACAAGTGTAATTCGACCAAAAACAACCCTAGGAATAAAATATGACCATTTAGGCCCACTTGGATTAGATTAGGACATTTATTATTAATTTATTTAAAGGGTTAAAATAGTTATAATCAATGTTTAATAAGTAAATAATTTTTAATATAGGGTTATACATAAAATAAATTCGACTATAAATACTCATTAGAAATATAAAAAGCTTTCCTACATAATGGTATTTTATTTGTAATTTTTAGACATTAAATAATATAATTTATTTATGACACAACGATGATGCAGTAATTATCTTATTAATGAAATATTGACATAATTGATGTTATAAACACCAAAATAAATGTAATATGAGACTTTTTATGAATTCCACTAATTTTCTAGGTTAATATGACATGTTATTATTGATTTAATTAACTTTTTTCGAACTTATCATTCTGTTATGATTTTCACAAAAATCAATTACTAAATAGTGTCAAAATTGACATAAAATAGTTTTTAAAACAAATATTATATTATTAATTGTTATTTTATTTCTAAAAATCTATGGTTCGGCCAAATGACTTATATAAGGTTATATGTATTAATAATAAACAGTTTAGAGTTCTTTTGGCTTCTTATAGTAAGTTTATTAACCTTATAGTGTAAGAACACAAGAAGACACGGTAAAAGTAAAATTATTTAACTTAATGTTAAATCTAAATGATAAGGTTAAAATAGGAACCTAAACTTGTCTAAATTATATTGGATGAGAGGATTTAGACCCATCCCCACCTTAGCCTCGAAATAAATCAATTTGGAGCTATCTAAAACCGAACTTGACTTTATAATGAAATAATATTTTTTGTTATTCCGAAGGTGCCCCTCTCCTCCCTTATAAAAGGGCACCTCCTCCCTCTCTTCCTCACACAACTTTGAGCCTTCAATCTCGGCCAATCCCTGCCTAATTCTCTTCTCCACTTCCCTAGAAACATCCTAGAGGTTCTGGTCTTCCTCAAAGACCAATTTTAGTGCCCTAAGAGGAGGTCTCAAAGAGGCGCTTCAAAGAAGAGGTAATTTCCATTACCGATTCTTTCACCTTTATTTCTTCTTCCACCTCTTCTTCTTAGATTGTTTCTTTATTAATTAATAACATAAGTATCACTCATATACTGATATGTTATTATAAGTATGAAACAATCCTATTTCACCATCTATCCATCCTACGGAAAATGAAATCACTGCACGTGCGTACCTACGGAATACCGTCTCTACGCCGTGGTGATATCTATTTTCCACCAACACCTTACATGGATGGGTATAATGGTGTAAATAATAACTATACATAGTAATTATAACATCATACTGATTTCTATATATTGTATCATCCACTCCAATTCAATTCAATAATCATGAAAATGATATCATCGCTCGTGCGTACGTACGGACTACCGTCTCCACGACGCGATGAGATTCATTATCCACTTTAACCATTAGTGAATGATTATAAAGTACATATAATAAGTAATCATGAAATATATTACATAATAATGATACTGGATTTATGTGTATATATATGTATTTCATCTACTTAATTCCATTCAACTCAATAAGGAAACGAAAACAGCGTTCATGCGTACGTACAACCTACCTTCTCCCTGAACGGTGTATTTCTTTCCATTTACTGATTTATTACATATATGTATATTCTAAATATATATATATATATATATAAATCATGTTTTATATTCTGGAATTAAGTAATCATGATCTAAGTAATCATATGAATAATTACAAGTCAAACACGGATGACAAATGAAACAATTTTACCCAAAACTATCTTTAACATGGAATTTACAAAAGAACGGGTAATATAAAGGCATAAGTGAACCATTTATGATATCATAACAATGAATATGATTCTGTAATAAGTCAATGACATTATTTAAATCATTATACAGGAGGTTCAGACACTTACGAAGCAAATCGGACCTAAGGTAAGGGAAATATCACAATCTCATTTTTATCCGAGATTGTTTATACTTTGGTATTTACTGGGGTGTATTTTATCATCCACATCCATGTTTCCTCAATATGTAATATTTATATCTTTCTACAATAATTTATATCCAATTTTACCTTTCGGTGAGTTTTTAGTAAAAGATATGCAAGGAATCTTTTGTCGTTTTTCGTACGAGTTACTTTTTGACTTTTCCGACAAAAGTAAGAGACGAATGTTTTTAACTTATACGGAATGAATGGATTTTTAAAACATTATTTCCAAAAATATTCCTTTACAAGTTTTCAAGTTAATTTTTAATCAACATCTTTTAGTTTAAACTTGTATGACATGTTAAGAAAGGAAAAGTGTTTTTGAAGTAGAAAGGATATTTTCCTCAAGAATGAAGATCAAGTGTTTTATCAAAATTATTTTCCATCTAAGATAAAAAAGGGTTCTGTTTTTATCCCTATCATTAAATTGATTTGATTATGTTGTGATGGAATTATTTTTATGAATTCCTTTGTCGTATATGAATTGTTTTATGATGTCATGATGTTTATGATTCCCATTTTTATTACATGGGTTATGCAATGATGTATGGTTTTTGATTTTGTGGAACACATAAGAATGGTATCATTATGTGATGGGTGGGACCTATATCTCCCTCCAATGCATTGGGTAAATATTTTATATCTCATGAGATAGACATGTATGGAACAGTAGGTTATACCGGTTCAGTGAAACTGGACTGAAACGAGGGTGACTCGGTTCAGAAAGGGACTTTTCCACTAAGATAGTCTTGGCAATGAGTCTTGACTAATAAGATATGATTCTATATGATTATGTGTGTATGCCACAAAGTTTCATGTTTTAAGTTATGATTATTGGGATTAGATTTCACTACTATGATTTATCCCATGTTATGAAATTATGCTCTCTTTTGCAGGTTAAGATTTACAAAATGTTATGTTCTTATGAATATGATGTGATTGATATTTCGTTTGTTTACCCTTACTGAGCATTTGAGCTCACCCTTTTATGTTTTCTTTTCCCCAGGATATAAAGTAAGGTTTTAGGTAGAAAAAAACGGGAAGATCATTATGGGAGATGTTGAAGATCTTTCACCACGTTTAGAAGATTATATTACGAGTTTCCAAAGACACTAAACTATTACGGTCCTTGTGTGTCTGTTTTTGTTATGTATTAAGTATTCCGCAAAAGTAATGTAATGTCCATGTACGTCTAGCTTCGGGTCTCTACAATGTGTTACTAGTTATACCCTTTGGTTTGACGAATTCCACCACTATCTTCATGATACATTTAAAAAAAATCCATCTACTATGCTTGTATTGGTTTTCAGTTTCTTATATTGATTCAATTATCATTTACACTACATCATAATAGATGTACATAGAGAATTTTTTGATATTCACGGACATACTCTATGTTCACCATTTATATGGTATGCTCTAGACGTGTCAACTAGGGATTAGAGAGGATCACATTCTGGATCATGTCATCTCTGAACATGGAGTAGCTATATACCTAAAAAATATAAAGGCAATAAATCCCTATGAACCTCCCAATAGATTGTATAAATAGATTATTTTTTATGGTTGGGTTGTATACTATTTGATGTTTATAGTGGTATTTTTAGGTATATTTCACCTTTTAATTCCCTAAAATGGAATGTAAATTTGTTCTCCTATATTGAGAAGTGTTAGAAATCCTTTAGGTATTTGAGAAAAATGTAAATAGGTGCCCTAGTTTTGAGAAATCCAAAAAAGGGTAGTTAGTGCGTTATGTTATGTGATGACTATAAATATTAAACCATGTTAATATTTATTGATAGGAAAATAATCACTTCATATGGTTATAGAAAATTGAGTCCTAATGATAAGAAACATGTGACCCATTACATGGATTTTTCATCAGTGGGTTTTTTCATTCAAGACATACAAGAATAATCTTATGGGTGAGAGGTTATAGTTTTCCTAGTCTACCAGAGTATTAGATATATATTATCCCAATGAAACCTCAACCTTATATTGGGTAATTGGATAGAGTTCATGTAGGAATATGAATTAAATATAGTCTATACTCCAAGGAAACTATATATGGTAGAATATAACCCTATTAGGATATCAGGATTTTTCATGGTGGATGGGGTGTTAGAGTAGATAGTCTATTTTCAGCTAAATATGGTGTAGGAGAAAGGGGGAAATCACCTATAATATATGGTAGTGACTTCACCACTTCTACAACATGTGAAAGAGGTACAATTGGGATATAATAAATGTGATTATCTATGAAAATATATATCCTTAAGAGATACTCCATATATATTTTATTATGGAGGGGAGAACTCCATCATTTCCGAATGATGAAAATGGTTCTACTCATGCTATGTCCGGAGGTACTAATGGAGTTTCATATTATCCTTTTAAAATTATATCTTGGAGTGATAAAATTATCATGACTATTGGTGGAAATTTTTTGTTGGTAGACATGAGGGAGAGTAATGTAATGTTTTCTCTCATTTCCTCACATATTAACAAGTGAAGGAGGATCATTCAGTTCCAACTTGGTCGAATCAACCACTTAAGATTCCAATGTATAGGAAGGGTGAAATATCGATTGATTTTTTGGTGATTCTATGTAAAAAAATCAATGACACTATATTGGTGATTTTTAATTGAATTATAATGTCAAATACATTTATTTTCATCCATGTATATTTTTCAGTAGAGGTTTGAGGGAACCATTATGTTTGATAGATCTCCAATCATCATGAGTTACCTATAATGACTTTTTAAGAATACGATTCTTTGTCCATGTCCTTGAATTGAAGTGGTTTTTATAAGTCATTCATGAAGAATTTATGAATATTCATGTCATTAAAACTCTATAAAGAAGGAAAAAATGAATGAACCAATCATGTTATGGAGTATATTATGATATATTTCATATCGGACTTTGGTCCGGTTTGTGAGGATCACCTACCATTCTTGGATTTTTATTCTAATAATAGATATCATTCCACTATCAGAATGACACCAATTGAGGAACCCTATTGGAGACCCTATTGGTCTCTTTTATACTGGATAAAGATATGTGAGTAAAATGTTATGGGATTAGTGTGGTGTAGGAAATGAAAGAGAATTTTATATTTATTTTGTTAAAAATAAGGAATCTGTAGAGTTAGATACTATATTACATGGAATGACTTCACAGGCACATAATTCTCATGTATGGAGAACACATGTTCCTGAGAGTTCCCCACAATAAGGTTTCTGGATATTTTTTATGGTATCAAACTATATCCTTGGTTCATCTGGCCATTCCATGTCATGGGTTGGGTTGAAAAATTTTCTTACCACTTAGGTCCCCCACAGGTTGGACCAATTTTATGACACAATCCACATACCACAACTAAGGAGATGCACACACAATCCATTAAATGTTATTTTATATGACAAGATATAGTCTGATTAAGGAAAAATGTTTCCAAAATACCTATTTTTGATCATGTATCAGCAAGAGATGATCCTTTATGGGTGAACAATTCCACTAGTTTGAGTTATTTCTTATCATGTAATCCTCTATGAGAAATCATAGGACCATTTGATTCAGATGCGTTATTAATACCCTCACCATTATGTTTAGGATTTTCTATTTTAGTTGAAAATCATCCAAGGAGGGGATAATTTAATGGATTTCATTTCCTCATTTGCAACATTTTAATATTTTTATGTATTCACCAAATATTTTTATTTGGAGTTGGTGCAATTTTTTAAGTGTCACAAGGCCCCATAATTAATATATTAATAATATTGAATATATTAAATTGTATTTTCAAATATTTATTCAAATAATAGAATTCACATTGATCAGTGTCTTAAATGATAGATTCAAAACTATATTTGGGCATAGAATATTGGTTTCACTCTAGGAGAGAATTAATGTTCTTTCACATCGGAACATAGGTCAACACATTGTCATAGAATTGTTTTAGATGAAATAAATAATTCAATTTATTTTTTTCATTAATGTTCTTAAACCAAATACTATATCATTTTCATATGAGTTATAAATTCTTCCCAACATTATCTTCATAGCCTTATGGGGTTACTCAAAAATTAGGGGGATGTAGAGACCATATTTTTTCCTTGTAGGATAACACAATATTTCTATATAAATTTGCTGATCGACGCACCAAAAAGATGGGCGATTCAATGGCCCTATGTGTTTAGAATTATTTTTTTATAAAAATATAAAATATATTTTATATGACATGTTCATAGATTTTGAAAGGAAATGATAAATTTATTATATATAATATCGAATCATAATTTCAAGACCATGTTTCAGTTCGTATTATAGGACTTACACTAGGAATGACATAATATAGGTCATCATGGGTCGTTTGGATAAAAATTTATAGTGTTGACACATTACGTTAAATAATTAAGAAATTTATTTATTTAATTAAACTAATTATTTTTTAATATATATATATATATCATTATGGAAGGATTTCTAGGGTTATCCACATAACCCTGGGATCATTGTGCAGTGTCTTCGTCCGCATCTTGTTGGAAATTCAGATTCAGATAATGACGAACCTTTGGATCTAGGGACCTTAAGATGACACGAATTAATGGAATCCTATTCATAGTTGAAGAGAATATTATTTGATAAAAATTCTAATATCTAGGTAGTAATATTAAATTAGTGGGTTATCCATCAATTGATTAAGTAGATTGAGTATGATCATACCTTTCTTTCAACTTCACAAATTGTGAGCCATTTTATGCACCCATGTATTGAAATTAATATTTTTATTTATTTTTATCACCCCAACACACTAAGTATATTTACATTATCCAATTATTATTTTAATGTAATTATTTCATTACTATTTTATTGAGTATTTATCCCTTTATTTATTAAAATTAGCAATTTATTGACCATGGGTTTGAGATTCAACATTGGCAGGTAGGACTAAGCCCTATTAGACACCCAAATTCTTGATGGATTCATGGAAAAATAATGAACAAATTAGTATAAGAAGACATAAGAGGTTTTACATTAATTGGGTGATCATTTTGATGATCGAAATCTGAATCATAAAATGGTGTGGCACATGAAGGGTTTTATCTACGCCGACATATGATAAACCCCCTCCAGATGATGAAAACAGTTTTCTATCCACTGGATGGCTAGAAATTAAAGGAGAGAATGAGATCCACCAATTTCGGGTGGTTGGAGGCCAGATACATGGTAGGGGATCTGGATCATGAATTCCCAAGACCTGATGTATGTTTTTCTGAAAAACATGACTACATTCCATATAGTCCAAAGAACACATGATTTTTACATCCTTGGCTAAATTAGCAAGGGTTTTATGAAATTATAAATATAAAAATTCATGTGGGACACCCACATGCCTCATGACCTTGTGATAGAGACCCAACATGTACTATGTGAGTACACATAAATGTGCACTATAAGGAACACACCATGTTCCAATGTACACAGACATGGTCATCATACACGAAAACGACCAAGGAGCATGGGCAGGACCCCTGGATGCTTGAAAACATCATATAAAACCTTTATATGATAAGTATCCCTAAATGGGAAGAAATAAAATTGCCAACATAGACACAACCGAGATATGGAGCGGGACCACACTGTGTGTGGGTCCCCTCACAAGTCGTGTACCCCTTCTTCCCTTCTGAGGAAAATTAAACATATCATATATTTTTTATTTAGACTCAGACATTGGCCGATGAGTAGCCAATCTGGAGTGTTTTTACACATAAAATGTGACGGTGTCCTTTGAGGTTGATTTTTGGATATTAAGTTAGATTTTCTAGGCATACCACTTATTTAAATGAAACTAGAAGATGGAAGTGATTTGGTAGGATCACTGGAGACTTTAGAGTGGCACCCTTAATCTAGGACAGGAAGGGGTCCTCTACCTATCTTTAGATTGGAACCCACTACAGTATGGTGTATGGTTCCTCTTTATACTTTTATAGTGGGAACCCTTTTATTGTGATAGGTTGTGTGTCCCCTTCCTATCCATTAAATGGAACCCTCTTATCATATTAGGTCATAAGTCCTTGAAAACTAGGGTTAAAATATATAGCTTCGTTAGGAATGGGTCCTCTATCTTTTATCTCATTGAAACCCTCTGGTTGTATCATGGTATAGGTTGTGATGTGGATATCCCCTTCTCTATTATATGGGTTTATTTATTTTTATTATATATATATATATTTAAATACTTGTTTTAGGATTTAGTTTACTCTCTTTCTTTGGGTTGATCTTTTTTACTTTGTATCTATTACTATCGTGTCTCTTACTTCTCACCCTTCAACATTGGGGGCACCCCAATGAGTATGTATATACTCACCCTGTATAGGATTTTACTTTATGTTTCATGTCTTATGTAGATGATAGATAGGTTGGTAGTGACTATAGTGGATATTGGGGATACTTGGTGTGTTGTACCACATATGGTGGTGAAATCTTAGAGATCTGGAGATATGATCTCTCAACACCTTCACATTAAAGTCTTATAAGGTTGGGATATATTTCGGGTTGGGCATTTATTTTTCCCCTTTACATTATGATTTTAATTTCTTACTCTTGTACACCCTAGAGGTTTTTCATATGCATTGTAATATTAAATTTATTGGTTGTTTTCATTTTATTACTCTTCACTTCTACATTGATATTTTTAGGTCTGTAAATATATGTACATTAGGAAAAGGATTCCCATATATGTTATGCATTTAATCACTTATCACCACCTCTGGCCTATATAGGTGGTCATGGGAATGTTATAGCTTGATCCCTGATGAGTCATGTCATAAAATGGGGATCCACCATAAGAGAAATCATTGAAATGTAACAGGAATGGAAATTCAAAAATCGGTGATCATATGTATTAGAACTCATCATCGACATCGATGCAGGTTCGTTTTTCATTAACGATTGACCTAATAAATAGTTTAGGATTATTTTTTTGTGAATCATATACCTATTATTGTTGATATTTATAATTTATTAATATCTTATTGAATCCATGAAAACATATTTTTGTATGGAATTTTAAAATTAATTATATTAATTTTTCCATAATTAATCTTGTTTCACCAGGTTACATTTACATATTTATAAGATTCAATGATAATGATTGATGAATTATTTTTCTATAACCAAAAATTATTTCCCATTGTTTAGAGTGGTTTCCTCCCCATGTTCTTCATGTTTTATTCATTGACTTATAATAGGTTTGATATTTGACTAAAAAACACGATTCAGATGTGATTGAAGCATGAAATTATGTTGGATTGTATGGTTGAAGATGAATGTGGTAGTTAATTGATGTGATGATGACCCTGAAAGATTATAGTTGACAAAAATAGTATTAATACCTTGGAAGATGAAGGTTGCATGATGGGTAGGACATATCCAGAACATGTTAATGTCAATCCTGGTTCTATCCACTGGATGATAAAAATCAATAACGGAAGCCATTTACATTGAGTTTGGGACCTCAGAAGATGATTTGGGTGTGAATGGAAGCATGGCGAGGTGGGAAGATATGTCTGAATTTAAAATATTAGAATATATCAGGTGGTCACCAGAGAACACATATTGTTCTCTTTCTTTCCAATGGAAGATGGTGTATTAGAATTTGTTAATGATCACACATTGTGTGGTCAAATCCATATATTGTTTTATCTTATATTTTATAAGTCATTGTGTACAGGGAGTACAATCCCAAAACCCTTAGTATATGAACAATCTATGATATAATTCCACATGTAGTGTAACATCATAAGAATATTACACAAGAAGTTAATCACACAATGATATCCCTTATCAAACAAATATTCGATGTTCCTCAATTCAAACGTCATGCAGTTAAACCTTTACACACCATGTAGAGAGTGTTCTTACTACCATGTGGTGACCATAGGATACACACTATATATCCATCAAGGACATTCAATATAAACTTAAGAGGATGAAAAACCTTATATTTCTGCTTCCTTGGGCTCAGACATGGACCCATTAGTTATCCACATTGAGTAGGTTTTTATATAGGATTCAATGACTAACCCTATTGAGATACCAGATATGATGAACATGATAACATCGATTAATAATTCCTAAAATGGTGGTTAATAAACATTGAGATGCAATTGTTTTCATTGGAGTGATAATTAGGATAAAACCCACTCAACGGCACACATGAGTTAGGTTGTGGGTCCACCATTTCTTGTAAATATTGGATTATAACCCCCAAAACACAGACTTGGGCTTGGTTATTCTATCTATACATTAGAGACCTCTCATCATCAAGTATAGATAAAGCAAGGGTCCTCCACCTTCAAGGGGCTAAAACCCCCTCATTCATGGAAGGCCATCAATGATGTGGGGGTCCCCCAAATCTGGTGAGGATTACATAATACTATAGGCATCAATTCAAAACTAACTATAGGTGTTACATAAAGACTCAACATTCATTAATACTTTTGATGATTGCAAACTCACACTCTCTCTCTCTCTCTATCTCCCTATCTCTCTTAGTTCATTTGGTCACTTCATTGAGCATATAATTTTTTGGGTTTCATTCCACATATGACTTATCGGAAGAACATACTATGTATTTCTATTACCACCATCTTTGGTTTATGGGTTTTACTACTTGATATGTATATACACATTCCCCTGTTTGGAATTTTTCATCACATATCTTTTCATATTAAGATAAAATGAATTTCTATAGTGACCTAGGTGGACCTGTTGTTCATAGAGCATAGCATTACCCAACAATGGTGAGCTTAAAAGGTGGATATATTTAGTGTTTCTGGGTAGGAATTTATTTATAAAAAATATTTAGGTTGGAAGTCCCATTGTATATAGTTGGGTAGGATATTTTCCCCTCATACATATGATGAATTTATATTTCTATACTCGAATATTTCTAAATGATATTTATTGCATTTGTTTATCCTTTGGTAAGAACAGTTTTATTATCCAACAGGGATGTGAAGTATGTGGAGGTTTATATATACATGTTCATTAGAGTATGGCCCACTAATGTGTCATAATCCTACTCAGTGACATTAATAAGTACATGTATTATTTGAGTTAGGATTGGAGTGTCACTTTCAATCTTCTGTTGGTCTTGGTGGGGCCATGATAGGTTGGTACATGACAAAAAATAAAACAAAAACTATTTTAATTAGGACCTTAATCAGCATATTTAAATAATTACAGATGAGGTAAATGTTTTTTAAATTAAAAAATAATTTATTTGAACAATTAAATACAATTATAATCGAAATTTAATATCACATTATAAAATAAAATTTAGAGCAACATGTTATTATATTATAATATAAACCAATTAATAATCATTTTTTTGAGATATTTACTAAGGATCTCATGATTGATATATTTTAAAAACCTAGGTTAAACATGGTTATTTAAACATATACTCTCAATTGAGTATGGATGATTAATTTCCCCCCCTCCCTATTAAATTTTTTTTAAAAAAAAGAAATTTTTTTTATGGGAGGTTTATTCAGAAACAATTTGTTTTCATTTACTCATTTAGTTTTTTCTGAAAGGGGTAAAATTCATGGTATTTAATTTTTTAGGATGTAATTTACTTATTTCATTGCCTCAATAAAGATTTTTTTGATATTAGGTTGAATATTTGTATTTCATTATATATTTATGGTAATGTGTTGTAAATTTTATTCAAGGTTATTGAAATAAAATATGGTTACATTTATAAAACATTAATCTGCGTTCCAAAAATTTCAAATGGATATATTTTTGTTTTGAAGTTTGTTTTTTATAATATTTTTTATAAACAAAATTTTTTATATTTTATTCTATTTGTTTGTGTTTGAAAGTCATTTAGTAAATATTTACATATATGAAATTATGAAAATAGTGTTTTATAAAAAATTTTAAAAATTATACTTATTCATAATTAGATATATGATTTATTTTTCATTATTTGATTAATGGAGAATTTGTATATAAACATTGGCTGTCTTAAAATATAAATAATTTATTAATGAATAAAGAGTTAAATTGGTAGTGTATAGATAGTGACATTATTACATATGACCAAAGAGGAAGCAACATTGTAGTTTAATTTCCTTGATTTTAGAATATATGCATAATGGTATTTATAAGATAAGATTCTTCATATATTATTGGAATTTCATAGAAAATAAAATCTTTTTAAGGAAATTTTGCAACTTTTATATTTTTGTGTATTAATGTTCTGTGAGTTGGTTTTTTTAACGATCACTGTCTCATTTGTTTTTGGAAGACTCTATAACTTAATAAATAAGTATTATTTCATGTTGATCAATGTTTTAAAACTAATATGAAATATATTATAATTTTTAAAAATTTAAGGTCATGTTTTGAATTCAATTCATATCCATAAACCCTTTCCAAACATGAACCTTACTTTTCCTAATAAATTTAATAATTTTAATATTCTAATATACTCATGGTATATGTACACAAAAATAAACGAGTTTTGATATATATTTTATATAATTTAATAATAATTGGTTTATGATCTTTAATTTAATTTTGAAGGATTTCCCCATCTAGAGAAATAATTAAGGACGTTTTGGTGGGTTTTTAGTGATGTTATAGACCACAAATTTTGAACAAATAAATAATAAACTACTCCCCAGATATTAAACTAGGGAATTTGAATAAATAAAAATAAATAAAAATATAATGTGTATTTAGTTAGTGTATGTTGATATTTTTGCCGATTTTGATGTATTTCAAACATTAATCTTTAGTTGACATATTTTTTCTTATTTTGGTAAATAGATGAGTATGGAATATAAAATATAGTTCTAATAATTTCTCAAATGAAAATTATGTTTTATAACCTGTCATGGTAAGGAGAGAACATAAAAAATATATTGTTTTATAAATGGAGTTTTATGATTAGATAATTATATCATTTTGATGATTGAACCACTTTATTTAGTTCTGTATTATTAAAAAAAATATTTTTCAACGGTCTATAACATTTCTAAACCATTGTTGAAATAATTTTTTAATGTTATAACTCTATAAATTTTGATTATTAATCTTATTTATCTCTTAATCTTTTAATAATTCAATGATAAATGAATGAAAAATTACTCTCCCTTAATCATATATTCATATGACACGTACGATAAAAAAAATAAATCCTAATTGGATGATTCAGGGTAACTAACAAGATATATATCATAATAAACATATTAACCTTTTATTTATAGTAAAATAAAATATTAATTGTGTAATAAAATATATGGCTAGTAAAAATTTAATTACAATTGATTTAGGTTATAAATACAATTCCCCACTTGTATACTCTTTTGGTTCATATTATATTAAGTTTATTTTATATCAAATGATGTATAACTATTACCAAACTCATTTGGATATTAAACTATATTTTATGTTCTATAAGTCTTTAGATAAAAACAATATACCAAATTGAATTCTCATTCACATAAACTTATATATAATCATATTGGAATGGGTATAATAACCAATGATAATGAATACCTTAACAATAATTAGATGAAAAGGTTAGAATCTTGAAAAACATATGTATTACTCTAATTATATTTTTTTTCTGATGTCCTCTACATCAATCACATATATATGCATCTAATATATTTATTTATAACATAATGTACACAAATGGGACTTGGAATATATCAATTTGATATTGGTTAATAGGAATATTCTCAAATCTCAAAATAAGCTGGACAAGATAGAATAATACATCACATGAATCCCACCAAATAATAGTCAGGTATTTCACAAATCATACTTAATTACGAGTCTTCATGGACATTAAACATGAGTACAACTACCGTATTGGTTAAAAAAACTCCTATTTATGAACATAAATTTTCCAAATCAGAATTTTTTATATCATTCTCCAAATGGATTAATATGTGTATCAATGTATGATGATTCATATTTATAATGCCATTATAACCTTAATCTTGGTATTTTATATAATGTACACACCTCATGTGCACCAATTTCCTATGTTTGTATTTGCATGCAGAATTCATTGTGGTATAGACAATATTGATCATCTTAGACCAAAAATTAATATTTTTTCCAATGATTTATTTTTTATCTCTACATTATTTCACACTCATTCTAACACTAAAATTTAATCTCATCCCATTACATTACATGATGATTTTTTTATGGAAAATGATATAGTCTTATCTCTAAATGGTACATTACAACTTCCTATTTGGATCATGAATATATGAATGATAATTTTTATGTATGTATAAATTGAAAAAATAATAATTTAATTTATATTCCAAAGATATATATCTTATGAATAAATTCATAAAACATAATTTTATATAACTATAAACACTATTTATATTCTCATGTGTATTTAAGACCAAATGACATTATATGGACATAATATATTTTTTGTATAATAAAGGAACCTGGTCACAACAACTAAATTTAGTCTCGATATTTTTAATCATTATTAGAAAATTTTTGTTCTTAAAATAATTTCAAATATCTAAAACCTATATCGCCACATAGATTTTAGATATAAAATATTAATCATAAGAAGATCAATGAAATTATACACTTAAATTTTATTGGTATCCAATTATACTCTTCCCATTATCGGTTTATGATAACATAGAGGATCCCAAAGGGGATCCCTTTAGACCTGACCGTTATTATTTTTAATCTTTTCATTCATCAATATGCAATCATTGTTTTATAGAAAAGAATAATTATTTTTAACATTTTATGATCATTCAAACACCAATAATGTGATTTGAGAAGGGGATATAGGATCAGTGGTGTCTCTATATCCCTTATGGTTATCTATTTATATATTGGGGGAATTATGTAAGGATTATAAAATAAGAAATAACTGAGTGGTCCAAATTTAGTGGAAAAATAAGGATATTTACTATGGTTATATGTTTTTTCATTTCACTAATTCCCTTATTATACATAATCTATAAAGTAAATTAAAAATTCATTTTATTAAAAAATTTACTTACCTTATGTTTTACCAATACTTCATCACTCACATATTACATTTAAGTTCATTTTAGACTAAAATAAAATCATTAAATTTTTTCATTACCTCTTATATATTTTTAAAAATCCTTGAAAATATAATGTTTATTTGACAAATAATTTCTTATATTCACTTATTAAAACATAAATAACTTATGAATAAATTAAGAAGAAAATACATTAAGTATTAAAATTAACTCAAATGATGTATTATTTAATTTATCTACATAATTTACTTAAATTGATGACACATAGATGATTATTGACCCATTGATATGGGGCCCAAATCATCCTAAAGTCTACTTCAACTGAACCAGATGGTCTTTAATTCAAACCATGTATATACCCGTTTAGGCCATTCTTTCTATATTACCATGTCCAAATAATATACCAAGAGTCGTATCTAGGACAATATAATGGAATATAATAAGATAAGTTTTTTTCATAGAAATGGAACCCTTCATATGAACATAACCAATGAATTATAATCTATTTTGAACTGATATCCCATAAAACATGATAAAAAATTCTTTCCATTATCATGGAATTATAGATATGTCATTATTATCTTTCCCATGGATTTGATGAAGAAAATTACATCAGTGATAAAGGATAAAATACACTGTCTTCAATCATTTAATATTTTTAAATCTTTCATTGATCATTTAAGTATGTTCACACCACATATAAAGCACCAAATTCAAAATACCTCATTAAGAACATAAAAAATCATGGATTACCTAAATAATTTATGTATAAAATGTATATTATTAATTTAGAATGATCATCTTTAAAGAGACTAATATAAATTCCAATTTACTCATGTAACATAAAATGTTCATATTTGTGAGTATTCCCTCAAGATCCATATTCATGAGATCAGTAGGAAAAAACATAATGGGAAGAACTCAATGATTATTGTCCCCTAAAAATTAATACCAATAAATCATATGTGTACCACTAAAATGATATATATAAACCATAAAACACATATTTATTGTTATTAACCAAATATCATTATGTTCTCATTATAGTAAGAAATATTTATAAACATTTCACCAAAAAATTAATCAAATGACACCTTTATATATAATGTATACTAATTTAATTATAATATTATGGTAAAAATAATATATTTATATATTATTGTGTTTTCTATAACATAGTAATTTAAAAATACAATCTAATGATAGGTCTAGTGAAACAACTATATCAATCTCCAACTGATACACTATTGGATTTTGACGTATTTGTGATGGACTATTTGTGACTGAATCCCATCGCAAATGATATTTTGTGATGTGGTCTTGTCTCAAATAGATTATTTGTTGAAAACTGCTCTGAAAACAGTATTTTTTGTGATGGTGTGATCACAAAAAATACAATTTAAGATGGGAAACCCTCCCATCACAAATAGATCTCCGATTAAATTAATTATATATATAAACGTGTTGCGATGGGCCCATCCCAAAATGCATTTGTGATGGGCCCATTTTCCCATTGCAAATAGTTCCCAGTTTATATATGTTATATATATCAAAACAATTAGTGACCGGACCATCGCAAAAAAGTATTTGTGACAGGCCCTTTTCCCCGTCGCAAAAAATATTTAAAAAATATATATCAACTATTTGTGATGGGGTCCCATCGCAAAAGGCCCCATTGTAAATACTAAATAATATATATATATATATATATATATTAAAATTATGATATATTAATGACAAAATAGTATTAATATTATTAAAATAAAAAATACTAATATTCTAAATATTGGAAAAATTATATATAAAATCATAAAATATTATTATTGTCAGTAAAATAAAAAAATTAAAAAATTTAATACTAATAATAAATAATAATATAAGAAAATATTAAAAAAATTAAAAAAATTAAATTATGCAACATTCACAAAAATATGAAAGACAGAAACATTAAATAATTCACAATACCATAAATCTTGATTTCAGATGGTTTTACCATAACAAACAAATGATTGGGGGGGATAGAATTCTTGAGAAGGTGGAGGAGTTGGAGGAGATGACGGAGGAAACTCAACCCCTTAAATATGAGTCATACACTTCATGTACTCCATCTGCTCGTACTACTACTACAGCAATCAAATAATCTCCTCCTCGTGTTATTGCTGCTACCATCAACACATATCCTTGTCACACTATTGCTGCTGCTTTTTATGCTACTAACACATCTCTTACTACTGCTTCTGCAAACTCTCTATAAGCGCACTATGATCTCACAGCTGCTTCGGATTCTTTGAGCCAGAAGAGGATGAATCTCCACGATATCATATTGAGCTGGACGCCGACAATGCAGAAGTACCATAAAAAGTCACAGGAGTCAAATGAGAGCCGTAACCAACTACTCGGCCCTTCAGGATGACATACTGGGTCGCCTACATCCATGCTGCCTCATCAAAATGGAGGGAACTAGTCTGATCATCCGTTTTGACCAAACTCTTAGCCTATGTCTAAGAGGTCATATCCTCAAATGACTCTTTCAATTCCAATTTGAAATTAAAATAGTGAAAATATTATATGATGTTAATTTCTAAAATCAATAAGAAATAATACTGACCACAATCTAACTCTAGTGATAACCTCTAATCTCTACAGCGGTTGGATCACTGTGAATTATCCGATAAAAATCGTACTCCTTAATATTGGGCTTCTCCAATTCCTTTATGAATATAAAATAAACTATTTATATTTAATGTTATATAAAATATTTAAAAATAATAATTACCAGATTCCATCTATGCAGACTTTATGTACGGCTACTAGCTTGATGCGTCACCTCCTATCTCCCCCAATTCTGACAGCCCAATAAGGATCTTCTCTGAATTGAACCACCTAAACTGTTTTAAAATAGTCTAACCCCAATGTGATATTAAATGTAATCTGGTTGGTGGTCTTTACACGACTCAACAAATACTTTCCTTCATGCTTTCTTAATAGCCATCCTTCTAAAATTATGAAAAAACTGACGGAAACAGTCACCGATAGACAACTCCCATGCCGCGTGGATTGCGTCACACATGCTATCATTAATGGGATACCATAATCTCTAAAAATAATTTATAATATCACATTATTAATGAAATATATTTCCAAATAAATATTAATTTTTTACATTCCATCCAATGATTGAACATGTCGAGCTACACATCAACGAGAATCTTATCCCATGTGATCCATGGATGAGAAAAAAGTTATGCAAGATAGTGCTCTCCTGTCTAATAAAAAAATGCACAAAACTGTGAAAAAAGATTAAATTATCAAACAATTATAATATAAATAAATTAATGAAATCTAACTAAAATATCCAGGTTATCATACCTCTGTGTGCATGGATCGAAGCCAAGAGGTGGACTTCACTTGGGGATAGGGTTAGGAATCATCGGTCGCTAAGACCGTGCCCCCTCCATGTACCCCCAAAACTGCCAGTAGGCTGAGGGTTATATGATCCCAAATACTCCACATCCAAAGGTAGATCAGCCTCATGCAACTCACGAAATAGATCATATTTCATCTGAAACAAAAAATAATTATTGTTAGAAAAAATTTGAAAATAACTATTATATATAGATATATATTGGTTACCATTATAACTAGCATTTAACTATGACAATGGTCATCTTCATCATCATATTCATATCAGATGATGTCGATGGCTTCATTTTCCTCCTCTGTATCATCAATATCCATATGAGTTTCAATTTAATCATCTCTTGTAATTTCAAATTTACTTGTAACATCATTAACATCATCGTCACCACCAGCCCTTAATTGTGGGGCGTCATCATCGATATTCTTGTCTCCTTGTGAAAAATATGGATATTCAGTAGTCCAATGAATTTTTTTTAAATTTCTCACTTCAAAAGAACCACATTCACTTTGAGTAAACTGATTTTACATAGATCTCATTTTTATTATTCTCCACCAATAACTTATGTCTCTTGAAGTAGTATAGTACTTTGAGTAATAAATTTGATGTTCCTATTTATCCAGTAAAAATGCTTCATTTACTACAAAAAAACTTTGTTATTTAATATCGATGATTTCATGAGTCAGATGAACATGCAAGCCTCTCTCAGTATCTATCCACCAACAAATAAACATCATTATGTAATTTTTTCCTAGATAACACATTTCAAAAAATTCATCCAATATGCCATAAAAGTTAACTACAGTTTCACTATGATGAGATCCTCTCAAGAAAACTCAACTATTGAATGTTTTCTTGATTCCCCAAATTGATGTGTACGAAAATGAAAACCCTTCAAAACATATGAATTATAGTATTTAACCATTTTGGATAGTGGGTTACTCAATAAACACAGTCGTTTATTATTTTTATCAGCATGTTGAGACAACTAATTTTTTTTAAAACAATTATCAATATAATAAATAATTAACTGAATTAATATGTTATACCATAAATAATTAATGTTACCAATTTTTGAAAACACCGATATTTTATACTTTCGGTATTCTTCAAGAGAACTAGTTGTAATTTATGGATGCTGATTATTGATATGATTATCCTATAATATATAAATAAAATAATTTTAATTACTATAACATAAATTATAAAATAAGTGATAGAAGAAATCATTGTAAAAATGATTTCATTTCTTCACAGTTGAGAATAATATATGTATGAGCTCTGTGATGTTCATCATCTGAAAGCCATCGTTCATGAACTCCACTGAATCCATGATCTAGATGACTAGAAACTAATAAATGATTATCCATTAAATTATCAATATTCCCCTCATTCCATACCATGTGTTATAGTTTTGACAGATATTTAGATTCAAAATAATGAGAACAGAAAAGTCAATTTTCTCTTGCAAATAGGCTTCAGTAATTGAGCCTTCAACTTATACTTCGTTACGTACTTTTTTCTTCAATTTATGCATGAATCTATGGAATGGGTATATCTATTGATACTATACCTGGCTTCCAAATTTTTCTTCATGTGTCAAATTTAATATTAGATATTCCATAAAGTTAATGAATGCTGGTGGGAAGATTATTTGTAGTTTAATATAATTACAACATTATCTTCTTCTAGTTTTCCTCGTTCATCATAGTTTCTAATCACTGAAAAATGTCTCGAAAGAAATATGATATCTATGTTATAGAATCCCAAATCATAGAACTCAACAAACTAGTTAATTCAATCTGCACAATTCTTTCCATTATAACATGAAAATTAGGACTTCAAATGTAGTAGTATGACCATTCTTAACATCTCCGCCTAAATTGGATGCATAGCTATATGGAAGTCTCAAATAATAAATCCACTGACAAGATGAAAATAGTATCTCTTTGGATAGTTGATAAGCTTCTTTTATCATTATTAAACATTGTTATTTGACTTTTTCAAATAATTCATATTCTGGTCACCTGAAAAATTGAGAATGATGTAATCGTGCCTTTAAATTATCATTGATCTCACATGGTGTATCCAAAATTGTATGAAATAAATTATTAGAATTGTTCTTCTCAATATTCATGAAATCCAATAAGGGTCAGACCAACATATCAGTCCAATATGGCATATCCCAAAAAATGATGTGTTTTATCCAGTTGTGTTCTCTCCCAAAGCCATGAATTTTCTGTTTGTTTATTATTGGTCTAAATGTCATGTGGGGTAATGAAAATAAAATTTATTGTATCTCTGTACCTGAGATCATTTTTGTAGGTTAATACCTTTAAATTGTTCCTTTTTTCGAAATGATATTTTTTCTTCCGAAAAGGATGACCTGTTGGAAGAAATCTACAATGAAAGTCAAATTAGCAAGGTTTTATTCCACGGACAAGAATAAATTATTTTTTGTCTCCAATACAAGAAGAAAATGATTTCAGGCCATTTTTACTCTAGCCAGATAACATGACATATGTCGGGAAGTCAGTAATTGTCAACATTAATGCAACACATAGTAGAAAATTTTGTTTCGTAGAAACATCATATGTACTCACACCATTACTCCATAATGAATTTAACTCCTCAATAAATGGTTTCAAATAAATATCAATATTATTTTTTGGATGTCCCGGGATTAATAATGTCAAAATCATATAAGGTTCCTTCATCAACATCCATGGAGGTAATTTTTACGGGGTTTTAAAGAAAGTCCCACATGAATACTGACAACCATAAGAACCAAACAGACTGAATCCTTTAGTAGAAGTCCCAATCAAACCTTCTGGCCTTCTAAATAAAATGAAGAATTCACTCGGATAAAATGTTTCAATGAATAACCTTAAGATGGATGATTTATGATTTTACCGGTTGAAATATTTATTTTGTGCCATGACATTATTGTCCCTATGTTCTGAGACATAAATAAATGCTATAACTATAGTGTAAGTGGGAAATATCTCAATATCTTTGCTGGAATAAATCTAGACTTCCCTAGTTGAGATTATTTATACATAGATTGTCCACATGTTGGAAAACTATTCAATGACTCATTCTCACCAAAATACAAGATGAAATCATGTTCAGATGCACGAATATTCTGATAACTAATTTCCAGATTATGAACAGTCATCTTGTTGTCATAGTAATTTACAGGAAACACATTTCCTTTAGGTAAAAATGTTTTAAAGAAAAAAATATCTAACCAAAATAGATTTTTGACATTCTTGTATCTGATTTAATAGGCATAATTTTTGAAACCACTTTTAATTTTCATATCTTGCAACTAAGATATAATGCATCCTTAGCAAACCTCAAAAACTCATAAAATTCAGATGGTACCTAGTCACATGTTAAATAAATATCATCATATGTTTCTGTTTTTTGAATAGATAGAACTACAACATCATGTACTAAATTTTGAAATCACGATGGATCCCGAATCCAATTATTAGTATCTTATCTAGAACATCGTTCACTTTGTTGATATCAAAAAACATAAATTGGTTGAAAAGAAAAACACAAGAGATATCCCCCAACATTGCCAAATGAGTCAAAGATTTTCAGATGACATTTTTTACAAGGACACTTAATTGTGCCTTCTGAAATATATTATAGTTTTGATGATGAAAATGATTAGTGAAAATCATCACCCTCAATATATATAATATTTAAACAAGAACATATTGGATTCCTACGCGGATTTTTCCAAGCGCGGTCATCAAATAATGACTATTGTCGACTTCCTTGTTCCATATATTTCAACAAAATATAAAATCATTTCAATTTTTTAATATTTTGAAATAATAAAAACAATATCCAAAAAATAGAAGATAAATAATTACAATATACTTCTTACTAATTACCACTAATTATGGGTGACACAGTTTCCAGTTGATGGATGACTGCTCTTTTGTCTGACAACTCATTTACATGAAACATTCTTACAATAAAATCACAATGAATAATCATCTAAGAGGTACGCATATCCATTCTCAGGAATATGTGAACGCATAAGCGTACCTCAGACTAGATTCATCGTTGTGATTTTAGTGTGAGAAACATGAAAGTAAATGATCCCTCAGAAAAAAGATCCCCCTTTTCATCGATAAATCATCTTCTTCCAACTGTTACTTCCTAAATAAATTATGAAAAATATGGTCCTAAGAATGAATATCCTATCTAATGCTTACAAGGTTGGATATGAATACATAAAAGCACATTTTTTATAGATTTTTGAGTCTATGAGAGTTGAAAGGAGAAGAGTCGCCGAGTTAAAGGAGTGTTTCCGATCCAATATAAATTGTTCCATGTTCTTATAATTTGTTACAATTTATTACAATTTATAATTATTTATTCCTAATTATTGGTAATTATTCCTAATTATTGATATTATTTCTTATTTTCTCCTAATGTTTCCTATTTTAACTTTAATTTTGCCTAATTTTGCCTAATTATCCCTAATTTTTCCTATTTATCCCTAATTTTTCTTAATTATAACTAATTTTTCCAAATTCCACCTAATTATAAAAATATATCCCTAATTATGACTAATTATGATTAATTATGACCAATTATTACAAATTATTACTATTTATTAGTAATTATCAATAGTTATTATTATTTATTATTATTTATTACTGTTTATTAGTATTTATTTCAATTTATTAGTATTTATTACTATTTATTAATATTTATTACTATTTATTATTAATTATTACTATTTATTACTATTTATTAATAATTATTACTAATTATTACTAATTTTAACTAATTATTACTAATTATTAATAATTATTAAAAATTATTACTAGATATTGCTAATTATTACTAATTATAACTATTTATTACTAATTATTACTAATTATTACTAGTTATTAATAATTATTTCCAGTTATCCGTGTTTAATACTATTTATTACTATTAGTTAATATTTATTAATAATTATTACTATTTATTAGTACTAATTACTATTTATTACTAATTATTACTAATTATTTCTAACTATAACTAATTACTACTAAATATAACTAATTATTACTATTTATTACTATTTATTTCTAATTATTACAACTAAATACTATTTTATTACTATTTATTACCATTTAATACAATTTCATTCTATTTTTAACTGTTTAATACTAATAATTACTGATTATTATTATTAATTGTTAATTGTTACTAATTATTAGTATTTTCTACTAATTATTAATATTTATTACTAATTATTAATAATTTTTACTATTTTTTACTAATAATTACTAATTATTAGTATTTATTTAAAAAAATTACTAGTTATTGTTATTTATTCCAAATTGTTACTAATTTCCGCCAACTAGTACCAATTAGCATTTAATATTTATAATTACTACATATTACTGCTACTAATTACTAATTACCACTAATTATTTAAATGCATTACTAATTATAATTAATAATTCCTAAATACTACTAACTATTAATAATTAGTACTATTAATTTAAATTTATTATTACAAATAAATATTGATGACAAAAAATCTAAATCAAAATTAATTAAAACTAATTAATAATAATTAAAATGAATATAAAAAAATAAAATAAATATGAAATTCAATATAACTTAAATAACTTTAAAAATGATCTCTTATAGATGGAGACGACTTAAAAATGTTCTTCCTAAAAAAAATTAACTCAGAAAAATTTTCATTCTAAAGTTAGAGTTTAGTGAGGGAGAGAGAGTAGGAATTGAGAGGTACAATGAAAAAACAGATGGGGGTATATATAGGGTAGATTAGTTTTGATATTGCTATTTGTGATGGGGCTCCCATCACAAATTCTACTATTTACGATGGGACCCATCACAAATTCCTTTCACCATATTAATTACTATCGGCGGTTAAAAGGGTATTTGTGACGGGAACCATCACAAATAGTGGAAAGCCGACACACTTTTTGTGAATGGGAAACATCCCGTCACAAATTGAATTTACTGCCGCCAGGTATTTGCGACGAGTCTCATCACAAATAGTGACTCGTGGATGAAGAAATTTTGACAGGGAAATTCCTGGTGGAAAATCGTATTTACCACCTCTGGGTATTTGCGACGGGGGCTGCCTCCCCATCGCAAATACCCTTCCAGCAGTTTAGCGCGCAAACCGTGCCAAACTGCAGCAAACATTTTGCGACGACACCCCAACTCCCATCGAAAATATATAATTATTTGTGGCAGGTTGATGCCCTTGTTGAAAATATCCACTTCGATGGACTATTTTCGATGTGATTTATTCATATCGCAAATAACCCATCGCAAAAGGTCATTTTTTCCTATAGTGATTCTGGATCAAAATTCTAAAAACTCTCATGAGTCTGTCTCTTAAACATGTGTGAAAAAAAAGGTAAGAGTAACTAAAATTCATTGATTATTATTCTACATGAATTATATTTTATATACTTATATTCATTATAAGAATATTAAGTGATTTTTCAATCAATAAGGGAATGGTTTATATTAATATTAAATTTGTGTTCATAAATTTCATTTTTTTATTTGTAATTCTAATTTATAAATTTTTAAAATTTAAATTAAAAAAATAACTCTTAAAATAAAAATATAATATTTATTTTCTAGTGAAATTTTGGTATTTTAATGAAAATATTAATTTTTGAATGAATAATGAAAAATATGGAAATTTATAAAGATGAAATTTATTTTCATTAAATAAAGAAATTTAAAACTACCACTAATTTTAAATTATATATTAAACTAAAATAATATTAATTTAATTATAAATAAACCAATTAATTAATTTTTATTCATTATTATACAAAACCTTTGAATATGTTCATTTTTTGGGCATAAAATTAATTTTTCTAAAAAAAATTATTGTTATTTATACATTTATATTATAATTTATTTCAATCACATATAGAAATTGAATATGGAAAATTTTATTCCATATTTTTAATTAGGTTTTATAAAATTTTTAAATATGAACCTTTTATTGTGGGTCTTAATAAATAGTAACAGTGGTAAATATTTATCACCTCAATAATGGTAAATCACATAATTAAGGATAAAAATAATATCATAAGGATAAAAAATCTATATAGCACCCACCATATTTATATTTTTTGATTTTAGTTCAAAAATATTCATCCAATATTGAAATATATGGAAACTTTGTTCCATTTATCATTGACAATGACCTTAATATTATTTTATGAAATTACAAAATACAAATTGTCACTCTTATTCTTTTAAAATTTTATATTATTTATAGGGGTAAAAAGTGTATATCTTCAATTATAAAAGGTTATTATAAATATTAAACAATTTATTATCATGTAAATTTATTTTCTTATTTAGGGATGAAATAATTACATCATTTTCTTAAGAAACACCAATACAGTTCTCATTCATCTATTAAAAAATGATGAATTTTACATCCAAAAACATAAAAAGTAATATAATTTGGATGAATTATTATGTTTCCATAATATTTAAGTTAAATATAACATATTAGTTATGTGATTAATGTTTACATTCTTATTCCATTAATATCATAATTTCATCAAAGTCAAACAACGTTAATTTTCTTGGAAATGAATTTTATGGTAAATTGAGTTAAATAATATATATGAACCATTATTTAAATTCAACATACTATGACATATTAAAATATTATTAAAAAATAATCCCTAATATATAGACTTAAAATATAATCACTTCATTTTTAATCAAGACACTCATATTGTATTTCAGGTAACACTCAGTACAAAATAAATTTTTTCTAATAAATAAAAATGTTTGTAGGGAAATGTTATATAGTATTCTAATATGATATTCTACAATTTATAAAATTGTGAATCATTATCCATTAGATACTCAAATATCTACTTTAATCAGGGGAATCATAATAAAAAAATTTAGTTATTGTATTTGATAACATATATATAAGGTAAAAGATATATCTAACAACCAAATAATAAAAAATGGTTGTAATTAATTATGTGATAAAAATTCCTATAATGATGGATTACCCTTCCCTCATATTCTCACTAGTTTAATTCATCTTCTGATGACCATATTTTCCACATGTGATTTATATAGTATATTTCTCATTACTATCCCTCAGTATCATTATATTTTTTTAAAGGATGATTCGTTTTTATTTTCAATTTGCATCTTATGATTTCCTATTATTTTCTTTTTAACCATAATTATGAGATATTTAACATCCATCATAACCTTACCTTCATATTAATTCATTTCCAAATGATCTTTTAGTTACTTCTTCATATTGGGAATCTTATAACTAATAGTGAAACATGATATGTTTGGTAGTAAGGATGATAATATGAGAACAATTGATAGTTAGTTGTCTAAATAAACTAGTTACATTATAATATCTCAATGTAACCATCATTTTATGTACTTGGGGACTAGATTGGGTTATTTTTTTTCAAACAATATATTTAATGTCCCTTAGAGATATAATTTCATTCTACCCACAGTCTCTCTTAGTATTACTAGTTGATATGAAAGAAAATATTATATGGTTTTTTAATTTTATTATTGTTTCTATGATATAATGGGGAGTAATGAGAGGCGTGGAAATTTCCTCACAAAAACATTTCATAAAAAACACTTTACTCCCATTATTTATTATTTTTAATATTTCTTTATTCAACCAATATAATCATGATAATTTATACATTAATAAAAATTTTCATATGAACACCATGTTTTTTACAAGGTTCATTAATTTTTTATGAGTGGATAATACTTGCTGATGAATAGGTTTTATCCCACCTTTCATGGTTTTGATCCTATTATCAATGAACAATAAATAGGGTGAGAAATAATCATAAACTCTTAAAAAAATATGACTCTTAAAAATAGTGGAATTATTCACTCACATTGTAATATTCTAAATTAGTAATAATATGAAAAATGATAATAATAGGTAGAGAATAGAATTTTTTCAAAATATTCATTCATGCATAAGAGGATTCAGTCCCCTATACAAGTGTTCACCAATTTAATATGAAATAAACATCCCCTTTACTTAAAACCCTATTTGAAAACGTTGTGAAGATATCTATTTTTCAATTACAATCACATTTTATTTATAGAAATTAAAAATACTAAGAAGGATTCTTGAAATCGTGGCATAATATTAGGCTAATCATTGAAAATAATGGATCCAATAACTTAATAAACCCAAATAAATAGTTAACTAAATAAATCAAGATTAGTTTGAATAAAAAATGAATTTTTTGATTATTTATTCCACCTTGGTGGAAATTTTTTTCCCAAAATTAATTCGGATAATAAATTATGGAATAATTACATATTCACGTTTAACATATAATACAATATAACTTAATTATGAATATTTTAGGAACTGTAGTCAATTTATTCAATTTTCAAATTTATTAGACGTTAATTAATTCATTATATATCTAATTGATGGATTCTTTTATAATTATTAAAACACTATGTATTACAGAAAATAATGGAGTGATTGTTATTCTTATCATCTCTTGTAGCAGTATGAAAATATGATTCAAACCATGTAAAGGCATGAAGGTGTAATTTATTAAACCATGGAATAATAAATGAAAATACAATGTGATGGTGGGTAAAAACCTGTTTTTTACTCAATTATGGATTCTAAAAATATTGGTCTAAATCATTAATTTCGACATAATATGAATTTTTAATGAGATAGCAATGATCTGAGGGTGTTCAGGAATTGTTCAGAGGTCCAAACCTCAAAACCATCTTTTTGGGGAAACATGACATGTCCCATGGTTGGTTCATGGTTGGAGCATTATTTGACTAATTGTGTCGATGATCAATTTCTAGAGAGAACATATTCACATAGTTTTCGCATGATCGTGCGACCACATTGTACATGTTACCCTTCTTCCCAAGTAATCATGCACAGTTTTCACCCATTTTGTCAAACCATGTTGACAAACTCTGTACAATCCATGTTTTTGGGTAATTTTAAAATTTTTCACTTATTGATCTAATTACTACCCATCTTCCACCGTAATCCATATTTTATCAGGATAAACCTAAATCTCTCTCATTTGGAGGAATTTTAAAATCTATGGTTGGAATCAATAGAAATCCTTCATCTAGGATCTGATAGATTTTCCAATCATCATGTTGAATTTGGAACGATATTTAATCGAGTCCTCTTGAGTCGTTCTCCTTCTCTCTTTCTTTTGAATGAGTTATTTGGGTATGACTGTTTTTCTCTTTTTCTTATGCCCACTCTAATTTGATCCAAATCAAGGGCCAATACTAGATGAGGAGAGACGTATAAGCCTAAGGTAGGTGGTATATAACTCATACCAAAATATCGTTGATTTTTTAATTGTCGTGTGGGGCCCACTGATTTTATAGATAGCCATTTATTGAGTTTATATTCTCTGATTATACTCAATATTACTGTATGGTTACATTCTTTCCAAATATGTGATTAAAATTTGGTGTTTCTTCCCAAATATCCCAACACCCCAAGTAAGATATTATTCAAAAAATTAGGTTTTTAGTGTTTTGACACATTTTTCCACTTTTAGGGTGTGCCTTGTCTTGAACATCCCAATGGTAAGTGTTTCGATATTTAATATAATTCTTATGATGTAACTTGTAAATGAAAAGTACCAGGTATGCTTAACACATGACCCAACAAACATATGTTCTTCAATTTGGTATGGAAATGTGAAATTTGAATTGGAATGTATACTAAGGATATGAATTGATAAGAATAAATGTAAATGAATTGTAGGTTTCATATTAGTATCATCTCTTTCCCCATTGATGGACGTTAGTGGAATTAAACTTGAATATGTTATTTTACTAAAATGCATTAAGTGAATGGTTTCTTGCTACATGACCATATAACACTAATGAACAGTAATGATTGAACCAATGGTTTCTTGTTACTTGACCTTATCAAGCTAATGAAAGTCAAGGATTTAACAAAATGGAATATTACATCACTTCCTAATCAAATAGGAATGTCATAACTCAAGCTCACCATGGCATCCGATTTGAGAATTCTATGAGCACTCATAAACCCCATTCTGTTCCAAGGATATGATTTTCTTAGTTTTACACCCTCCTAGATCATGATATTTTTCTATTCCTAGATTCCCAACATGACACCGTAGGATCCCCCTATATTTTTATACAATGCCTTAGATATATCCCTTGGATCCAGCATTGTCAATAAGGATTCATGGTAACATCCCATAGGGCCCTGTATCTCCATAGCTCCATCTTAAATTGGATGACCACCATAGATTAGGTAGTTGCCTTATTTTGGAATGCCTTGGAATATCCCTCTTTTATTACACTATTATCCTAATCCAGGCTACATTTATTACTAATTTGGTGACCCTTGTGGTCTATGTAACCTTGGTTATTACCTTGGGAATTCAATATTAAATATAATTATAGGTTTCCTTGTAATATCTTGGAACCTTCGCTATTAATAACATGTGATATGTTATAAATCAGTAACAATCAAATAATTAACATGTTACAATTTTAGACACCAGCCAAGGGCTGAAGTAGGTACTTGGATATTTAGATACATTTAATGCTTTAATTTATATAGGCATGCTTTCACACTATTACTTTTCTATTAAAAGGGCCATATGTTTTAGGCACCTTTGGTGGTGGGCCAATTATATTTATCTCAAACATTCTATGGGTTCTATTTGGGACCCGAAGTAGATAACATGTTTGCAGGTGTTGAAAAAGTAAGAATATGACATTAAACACTTGATTATATGAGGTTTAGTATAAACCAAGATAGCATATGACCTAGTTGAAACATAGGATTTCTGGGATATAATTTTATTTCCTTTATACTTTTTTCCAACTCGTAATGTTTGTTGTCACGTATCCCCATTTTCTAGTTTCTTAGTGACATGTTATGTCATCAATTGTTGAATTCTATTCCAGTTTTTTGAGTTATTATTATTGTTTTCTCTATTTTACATTGTGACTTTATTTAAATCTATTTCATCCACTATGTACCAATGTATACGTCCACCTACTACGCTATACTTTGATAATGAGGGAATTTTCTTCCCAGGAAGACACCCTAGGCCCTCACTGTTTATTGGTTTCCTCTGGAGTGTGAAGGGGCTAGCTTGAGGAAATGTGGTCCACCGGGCTCCGGGCACCCATTGAGTGGCATCCAGGATCTAGAGGTCACAATGTGGTATCAAATTATCTTTATTTTGTACAATATTGTTTATAGATAATAGGTGGGAGATTTGGAATGTTTGTGATTTTTTCAAAAGCCCTTTATGGGATTTATGAACCCATGTTGAGGGTAAAAATCATGTTTCCAAAAAATTACAATTGTTGTTCGGATTTTTCCTATTATAGTTGATATTATTTCACCATTGGGAGTCCCACATATTTTTTGGAGTTTTTTATTTTTACTTAGTTTGAGGATTTTCTTTCATCCATGGCCTAATGATATGAGGCAAAGGACCATTGTAACATTCGTCATTATAGGCAACTATAATTTACATATCAAGAATATTTCCATCCAATATAGGTCCATTTAACTTCATATCATTTTGTGATATTCTTGTTAATGTTTCATGATGATATGATCGTTTTCTTTTATAGGTATTAATTTTGGAAGAGATTGAGTGATTACCTATCTCAATTCATGAGGTTAATGGGACCTCATGGGTTTGGATTATTATTTACCGAGTCGAGCCATTATGTTATAAATAAATGGGTATCGTTTCTGGTGAGATTTGTATGGGAACTAATTCATTATAAATGCATATCCATTAAAAAGTTATTCATGAAATATAAAATGAAATTTTTGGTCATCCTTATCCCTCTTTTTCATGTTTATAAAAGGTAATGGAGTAAACCTGTTAATTAAATATAAAATGAAATGAAACTTATACTTGAGAACTTACCGATACCTCGCTGTCTAAGAGGGTAGTTGGGGTGGTAAGCTATGGTTAGTGATTTTCCCTATATTGAGAATACCCTAGTGATATTATCCTTCTTATTATGCATTGTTTGAGATGTGTGATTGGCAATTGTATACCAATTCTTCCATGACGTCCATGTTTCATACAACAAGAGGTTTGAAAGGACCATACTCTAAACATTATGGGCCTTGAGCTTCCACTGTTACATCCAAGACTACAACTTGAGGCACTGCCAACTATTCCTGATCTCAGTACTATTTCCCTTTTTTGGGATAGTTTTCTATGTCTGATGTAGTCTATTCAAGGTTCTCTACATCTTTCACCTATGATGGCTGATCTGAATCATGTGTTCCAACAGAAGCATTATCCTACTTTCATAGGGGATGGCAGTCCTCTAGCTTCTGTATCTTAGATAGAATCTATTCGATATATCTTTAATCATCTGGAGACACCTCCAGAGTGAAGGGTTAATCTTTCCACAGAAATTCATTAGGATTCGGCCAATCCTTGGTAGGATGAGATTACCTAGGATGGTTGTCATTAGGGTAAGTTATGGGATGATTTCCAGAATTCCTTCTATGATAATTTCATTCCAAAAATGATGAGAGATGATATAGAGATAGAGTTCATGAATAATGAGTAGGGTTATATGTCATTCATTGAGTATCATCAGGTTTCATGGAGTGGTAGAGCTTTACACCGCTTCTATCAAGGGATGAGATTTCACATGATAGATGTTCTGAGGATGGGATCTGGCAATATATCGATACATATGTGATTGTATTTTTCCTGCCTAAATATTTTATAATATTCAATCATGATCTTATCAATGATCACAACATATGGGACGTCAATAGTACAAAGACTAGAGAAACATTACCTCGCTAGGCCAATAGTTCTTCCTGTGTCATGAAACGTTCTATCAAGGCTTCTCATAAGGGTAGTGACAACCATAGACACGTTTTTATTGATATTTGTTGTGTATTTAGTGTGGAATATTGGGTCACTCGAAGACTAATTGTTATAGAGTCCCACTAGAGTATCATGCTTTTGGTCGTAAAGGGAGTCTTCATAATTTTAGTAGGACATTTCAAACATCATTAAGTGGAAGTGGACCAGAATTAGATACTCCTTCAAGAAAGAGTTATTTTATGATGTGTCATGTATGGAGTAGGAATAGCACTGGTAGGTCTGGCAGAGGAGGAGGTTGTGGATGTGGTAGCTATACCCTGAATAACCACCAACGTTAGAATATTAGTTAATATCATTGTAGTCCCTCTATTTCATGTGGTCATGGATCATTCCAGTTGTATTCACTATAGAAGATACCCAAGGAACAAGCTATGGGACCATCTACAGTAAGATGTACTATTCAACTAGCCTCTACTAATTTTTTTTCTTTATTTGATATAAGTTCTTGCATCTATTTTATCTCTGTATCTATCGTGGAATGTCTTGGACTAGATATATAGTTTTAAAATAGTGTAACGACCCTAGATAATCAATTAGGGGTACAAAGAGAGTGTATACGCCAGTCCATGGACTACCCCTTTATGTTAGGTAGTTACAATTCTTTATGGAACCACAATGTTCTCGATATGACAGGATTTGATGTCATTTTTCACATGAACTGGTTGGTTTACTATCAGGATTTTGAAGACTTCTATCATCATATAGTATATTTTACATCACCAGAGGGTAGCTGTTATCTTCAGAAGGGTGGGTGGGATGTTTTTAGTGGTAGATATATAACAGTGCATCATGGGCTAGGTGGAGTGACCACCTAGATCAAAAATCACTTCATAAATGATACAAGTTTATGACAATCTGAATTCCCTCCAGTAGTGGATCATTTTAAAGGATGCCTTTCGAAATGATTTTTATGGGTTACCTTTTAACAGAGAGGTATATTTCACAATAAAACTTGATATAGGAGTAGATCTCATGTCCATTCCTACATTAAGGATGGAACCAACATATCTTCTAGAGATCAAGTAACAAACAGAGGATATAGAGTCCACATGATTTATACAGCCCAGTTCATCCCCTTGGGGTTCTCCTGTTATATTTTCCAAGATGGTGTATGGAACATTGAATATATGTGTACATTACATATGGTTGAACCAGATTATGTCCAATAAATGATATACATTCCTAATATAGACGATCTCTTTGACTGGATCTGAGGATCAATTGTCTTTTTTAAGAGAGACCTAAGATCAAGTTGTCATCAGTTATGAGTCATGCCATCATACATACTGTGTAAATCTTATTGTAGTAGGTGTGGTCTATATGACTACCTTTTTCTGCCATTTTTTCATAAAAAAATTCCTACCATTTTCATGGCTCTGATTATTACGGTGTTCCACCCCTATTTGGAATCTTTTTTCATGGTCTTTGTGGGTGATATATTAGTGTATTCTCACACTCGTAGATACCATGAAAATCATCTTGAGATCATTCTAAGTACACCAAGAGAGCATAATATTACTTCCAAGCTTGATAATTTATACTTATGGATCAACAATGATCACATCATGGGTTATATAATATCGATTTCTGGCATATCATTTTACCAAGAAAATGTTGGTGCAGTAGATTCTTGGGAGAACCCCAAGAACGGATTTGATATATGAAGTTTCATGGGGATGGATGGGTATTATAGGAATTTCATAAATTAATTATTGCATCTTTCTTCACCCATTACTGGTCTTACAATGAATGATTTGATGGTCATATAGTCATAAGAAGGTGAGAAATAATTTTAGGAGATGAACGTGATGATTGTATCGACACCTGTTCTGAATCTTCTATAGTCAGTTATAGGGTATACAATCTTATTTGATGCATCTAGAATCCACATAGGAGAAGTGTTGATACTGCAAAAAATTAGTTGGGTACGAATCACAGCAGTTGAGGCTTCATGGGAGAAACTACGTGATCCAAGACCTTGAGTTAGCAATAGTTGTCCATGCCTTACATTGCTAGAGATACTATCTGTTGGGTGTGAAATTTGTGGTGTACAAATACCACAATAGACATGAATATAAGTTTTTTCATTGTGACATGAACTGTAGACTATAGAGATGGGTGGAATATATACAATCCTGTGATTGTGAGCTTGCCTATACGCATGGAAAGGGTAATGCGAGTATAGATGCACTATGTTGTAAAACATACCACATGTCGAATGAGAAGATATTGATGAATGAAAGTTAATGGCCCTATTTTCTGAGATGCATCTAGATTTTCATTATAGTCATGAGAGGCCTTACCTCTCCCCCTATACACTTACCTCTTCCCTCTTTGATAAGGTAAAGTGTAGAAAATTTTCATATCCCCAAGGCTTAGTACACTGTGAGAGTATTACAGGAGATAACCCACCTTTAGATTCTTATGTGGATAGAGACAATATCATACATCATCATGGATGTAAATGGGTTCCAACATATATGATATAGGAGTTTATGATTGAATCCCATGATTCTCAGTGGGTAGTTCATCCAAGAATCTAAAATATGTATCGAGATATGAGACACTATTATCGATGTCCTTGAATGAAATGTCTGATAGATGGATTTATCACTTGGTGTTCGACCTGTCTGTAGGTGAAGGTGGAGTACCAGAGACCTATAAGATTGTTACAACAACATCTAGTCCTAAGATGTAAATTTTATGGTGTTGCTATGGATTTTGTAGTCGACTTACCAAGGGCGTCGAGGGGTAGTAATGATATCTAGGTAGTCAATGACAAACTAGCAATATCATCCCACTTCATTATTATTTGGGAGACTTTCTCAGTTGATGATCTTGGATGAATTTATTTCCATGAGATCATTCTACCACATGGTGTTCGACATACTATCATTTCTGATAGGGATACTTATTTCATACCTTGGTTCAAATAGGGATTTCACAACAATATGGGAATATAGGTGCTTCTATGCATAATTTTTCACCCTCAGACCGATGGTCAATTAGAATGGATAATATTGGTACAAGAGTATATTATCCAAGCATGTGAACTTGACTTCAATGGTTCTAGGTAGAAACATAACCCTCTCATCGAGTTCTCCTATAATGTCAACTTTTAGGCAACAACCCATATGGCTTTATTTGAGGCCTTATATGGAAGGTCATTATATTCACCCATGTGATGGATAGTGGCTGTTCAGGCAAACCTACTAGGTCCTCGTCTTATTGAGGAGACTTCAAAGTATGATCATCTATTTAGAAAGTGTATGAATACAACTCAGTATAAAGAGAAATCTTATGTTGATCTTCATCAATTACCTCTTGAGTTATAGGTTTGGGATCATGTTTTTCATCAAGTATATCCTAATCTAGGATATATACGGTTATGAAAGCAGGTAATAATGCCAACTCATTATGTAGGGTTGTGGGAGATCCTAGAGAGTGTGGGGTCGGTAGACTATTGGTTGCTACTACCTCAGAGGTACCATGTCAAGCAGGACATCTTTCATTTTTCATAGCTTCTACAATATCAGGCCAATCCATCTAAAAATTTTATCCTGATGATTTTGAGTTAGAATTTGATGTTATCATTGTAGAGTTTCTAGTACGCCTTGTTGATTGAAGCACAAAAGATCTATGAGGCTGGTCTGTCCATCTAGAACTGGTGCTCTGGAAGTGTGGAAAACTACACAATGATGCATGGGAGGGGGAACCTGATGTACATGACCTATGCCTAGAGTTGTTCTTAGATAGTGTTTCTACCACAATGGAAGGTGAACTCAGGGACTTGTTATTTTAATGGGGGAGGATTGTAAGAACCTATTTTTTCACTCATGTATGCATCCTTTACATTTCAGTAAAATTGTTTATAGACCTAATATGGATACCATATGAGTAAGAAAATGTATCAGGGGTGTCTGGAGCATGTTTGCAGCCCAGAACCCATCTTTTTGGGAAAACGTGTCATGTCACATGGTTGGTGCATGGTTGGTTCATTGTTTCAATAACATTGTAGATGGTCAATTTTTTTATTGAACCACTTCACATGGTCTATTAATGTCCAAGTGGCCTAACCATGAAAGTGACCCTTTAACCTAGGAAACCATGCATGGTTTTCAGAGAATTTGTCAAACCATGTGAACAAATCGTGACCATTCCATTTTATAGGTAATTTTACCATTTTTCCCTAATTCTCTAATTAGAAACCCTCTTCTTCCCTAATCAATATTTTAGAAGGATTAAACCAAATTTCTATCATTTTTTAGACTTTTCAAGATCTATGGTAAGTTTCAAGAGATCTCCATCATCCAGGATCTAGTCAAGATTTTTTTATCATGTTGGATGCTCAATGGTAAGTACTTTAGTACTATTGAGTCGTCTTCCTTCTCTCTTCATCTTGATTGAGTTATGAAGGTATGATCATATTTCTATTTTTTAGATCTACTATGATATGAGACAAATAAATGGCCAATACTAGAAGAGAAGTGTCTTACAAGCCTATGTTATTTGGTCTATAACTCATCACTAAAGTAAATTAATTTTGGAATTACTTTTTGGGGCCCAATTATTTCATCATGTCCCATTTATTGAATTCACATTCCATGATTACACATGTTATAACAATATAATTATGATATTTCTGAATATGTGAATAGATGTTGGTGGTTACGACCATAACTCCAAACACCCCATGTTGGTTGTTATTCTAATATTGGGTGTTTAGTGTTTTTTCATGTTTGAGACACCGTTCAGGAGTGCCTTGGATTAAACATCGTAATGGTATGTGTTTCAATATTCAATGGCATGGTTATGAAGTGAATTACATAATGGAAACGACCATGTATTCTTAACACTTGATCCGCCTAGGGTAAGTTATCTAATATTAAAATCAAATGTGAAATGTGAATTGGAGTGTATACTAAGGATATGACTTGACCAGATTAAATGTAAATTAATGGTATACTGCATATCCATTGTCCCCCTTACCAAATTAACGAAAGGTAGATAAATGAAACTTGAATATGGTATATTCTTTAATTAAATTAAAATAATGGTTTCATGCTACTTGAACATAACATAGTAATTAATGGAAATGATTTAACAAAATGAAATATTACATTACTTCATAATCAAATAGGAATGAAATTACTCGAGATCGCCTTGGATTCTTATCACAGAATGCCATGAGCACTCAGGAATGCCATTCTGATTCATGGATACAACTTTCCAAGGTTGAGACCCACCTATATCTCATTAATTATATATTATTATATTATTTTTATTAAATCATATGATTCCTCCATTTTATTATAGGATTTTTGATATATACTCATTGGATCCATAATGGACAAGTTGGTGTCATAGTTACATCAAAAAGGGCCTTGTATTTTCATAGCCCCATTATACCATGGATGATCACCTACAATTTGGTAGGAACCTTATTGTGGGATGAATTGGAATATGATACTTTTATTATAGTATTATCCTAATCCAGTAAATAGTTATTACTAAGTTCGTAACCCTTGAGGTCTACGTCACCTTTGTTATTACCTTGGGACTTAACTATTAAATATCATTACAGATTTCCTTATTACTTATTAAAACCTTTCCAATTATTAACATGTGATATGTTATAATATTCTAACAATAAAATAATAAACTGGTTACATGTTCAGAAACCAGGTGAGGGTGGAAGCAGGTAGTTGGGTATTCAGTTACATTGTATTGATTTAATTTATATATGCATGCTGGCACACTGTTACATTTCCATTACATGGGCTAGGTGTTATAGACACCGTTGGTGGTGGCCCACAAAGATTTATATCACAACCTCTCTAGGAGAAGTATGACACCCAAAGTAGATTACATGGATGCATGTGTTGATGAAGGGAAGCATATGAATTCAAGCACTTGATTGCTTGTTTACATGTATGGATATTGACAGCAGAGGACTGAGTTTGAACTCATGATGCCTGGGTTAGTATTTTATTTTCTTTTATACAATTGTTGAACTTATTATGCCTCCATTATTATATCCATGTTTTCTAGTTTTCTATTGACATGTCATATCATCAGTTCTTGAATGTTATTCCAGTTGTATCATTTATTGTTACTGTTGCCTCTATTTTACCATGTTCTATCTATTTACATTATTTACCACTATTTGTGTCCACCTTCTACACTAAATTATGGTAATTAGGGAATAGTCTCCCCACAGACACACCCTAGGCCCTCACTACTAGTCGCAAGACTCTAATTGTTAAGGAGATGTGCTTTGGGAAATGTGACCCATTGGGCTCAGGGAACCCATTCAGTGGAATCTAGGTTTGAGAGGTCATATGGGGACCTAAAAGTAGTCATTTGAAACTCATTTTTTATGAATTTATACTAAATAATTTCACCATTTCTATAGAAAACATGATCCTAAATTATGACAGGAACTACTCTTTAATTACAGTGTAAAATTGAAACTATGATTGACACAAACATCATTATTCTATATTTTGATTTGAAATTATTATCTAAAATCCTAAAGAAAATATTTTGGGAAGACAAAATTAAGTCACACATTGATTTTTAATTCCACATAAAGTGATCAATAATTTTCAAACAATATATCTCCAATCAAATATTAGAAATTCCTACGAATATTAACAATTCATATAATATAAAAATAATCTTTTTAGGTCTATGTATGTTTCCAATATAAGAGTTATCTGAACAATAAATTGAAGGATATAGTAATGTTTATAAGAAAACTTTATAACCTGGTGAAAATATTGATTCTGTACCGACCATCCCTTATTATGTCAATCCTATCAATGATTCATTAGTAACCCCTTTTATCAATTTAATTTAATCTTATTAGGGGATCTTAAACACCCCCTTTTATTAGTTTGAAATATTCATTGAAATAATATGTAATTGCATCATATACTCAAGCCACCACATTCAAGGAAACTCACCTTGAATCCATTCTCCATCATTATTTCACATCATTCTATATTCTCCCTAGAAAATGGTATTCTATATTAATATTTTTTAAAATTTAAATTAGAATCGATTTATTTGAGAAGTTAATATCACTTTTTATTGAAAATATAATAAACAATAGTTATAAGACAACAAATCAAATATCATTAGGGTATGATTTTATCCATATAATTTGAGATATAAAATATATTTCTACAATGTGACCAGATTTTGTTTTTCAAATAATATATAATTTTTTTCTTATATTAATGAGAGACACATTTTAATTCTACAAAAAATTTTCCTACAAACGTTGACTCTCAATATCAACATCACCTTTACATAAAATTTCATAAAAACCATAAATAGGAATATATTTTTATTTTTCAAATATCGAACCATACCAAAGTCTTCATTTGACATAATACAACAGTGTTTCACTATAATAAGATGATATTATTTATGATTTCATAAAAAAAATATAATTTAAGAGCATAAAATTATCTTTTATTGCCTCTATCAAATTAAAAATAACTAATAATGATTCTTCTAAAATCTTTTGATTCATACCATTTCCATTATCATCATTGTAAAATTTTTCTTTAGTAGATAAAGAAATATATACTGCCAATGACTCAATCATTCAATGAATTTTTAACATTTCACAATAATATTTTTTATTTTTATATAGAAATGTATCCTATTTTACACAAAACATATAAGATAAATAAAAAATTCATCTCTCATTTAATTTAAATTTTAATGTGTTTCTTAATTTATATAATAATGTCCTTTCAAAATTTCACCTTGTTTTTACCATAAATAATTTCATCATTATATAATATCACAATGAGTAAATTAATATTGTTATTTTATTTATGATTTTCATAAAATTTACTTATTTTAAATCTCAGTATCTTTAAAAAATATTACATCTTTTAATATTATTCATGGGCATACTTTTAAGCTAAAATAACGACTTCTCTATACAACACACTCATATATCAGCATCATTAGTAATAAATTCCTCTATTTTTTCAATATACACATATTCATCATGTTATTTATATAATATATATATATATATTTATATATTATTTCCATTTAAAATTTATTATAATTTATTTTATCAAATCTAATAATAATTTTTTCTCATTTCATGTCTTGTAATAGGGGAAAATATCTTCAAAATATATACCATCAACCTGAGAATTCACTTTATTGATAATGGAACCTTTTGTTATGCTTCATAACCATTAATTAATTGTCCATTATAAAATATTAATTTCATAAAAATTATATTATTAACCTTAGGATGTGACCTAAACTCCAAATTTATGTGATTGAAATTCATAAAAGTATATAAGGTTGGAATATATCTCTACTATTTGAGAAAATGTTTTATATTTGAAAAGGTTTTAAAAGTATCAATAAATAATTTATAATTTTTTCTAATCGTTACTCATCAATATAAAGTTCAAAATAAATTTTTAAATAATGTAAACATATTTACTAATTGATGTAGTTCTAGGAAAATTAATTTCTTCCACTATGAGGCTCTATAATTTCATTTTCAAACTGAGATGATTCTCATATTGTTCCATTTTCCTTAAATCAAATTATTTCAAATATGAAAAATATATTCATGATATTATTTATATAAAACCTATATCTTCTTTTACGAGGTGTATAAATAAGAAAACATCCCTCATAAAAAAGAATTAAACCATCCCATATTAATTATTTTGATCTTGAAAATGGAATGGCTTCAAAACAGTCTCAAAATATTTAATTTTTTTTTCTTTTCAAAAAATATCTCATATTGTTTATTAATTTAATTTAAAAATTGATGTTAATGCCTTTAAATGAATATTGAAATTATTATAGAATGTGTTGAAAAGAAAATTTAAGTTACATGATATACTAACAAAGTCTATACAATATCATACAAATTCTATTTACCTATTTTAATGAGGAATGTTTAGAGTGGTATAATAAATCATTATTTTATTTTTCTCATGTTATCTTAAAAATATTTAATTTAAAATTTGTATCATTATCTTTTATTCTTGGAATAAATTTTGATATTTAATGTTTCATTGGTTTTCTTTAACGATGAGTTAATCTTCTAAATTATTATATTTTTTTATTAAAAACCATTATATCCATTCATTGAATATAATAATTCTATACCACATAATTTTCTTCATACACTTATCAATATTTTTTTCTATACTTTAGGATTCATTGGGGTGTTTAGACTATGGCATGAATTTATAATCCCAAACATTGTTTGTCACTTTCTCTTCAAATATACATTCTTCATCAGAAGATGAAAACCCTACTTTAAATAGGAAATACCAATTTTTTTATGTGGTGGATATATTCCTATTTTACATTTAGGTAAATTCTTCAACTTTTGGAAATATACACTTTTTTCTTCATTGATAATATTTTGGTTTGATCATCCCTATCCTCACCAAGATTATTATAATGTAAATTAATATAATATATTTTATTATTCTATAAAAAATTAAAAACTAGAATTATAATATTATATTTATATATTACTTTTTAAATACCTTGAATTGGGGTGATATAAACTCAATTCAATTCAATTAATCCCCATAAGACTATAATTCATCCTCACAATATAATATTTGATCATTAATATTCAAAATTTTGATGAAATAAAATTAATCTCACTTTTCATTCACCCTATATTCATTAATATAAAATATCTTATCATCCCATAAGCTGTCAAAATGGTGTTGGTTTTTTTATAAACTCATTTAAATAATAATCTACAAACCTGAAAATATTCCCAATAAATTTATTTATAATAATTCGTATAAATTTATTCACAATTGAATAACATTTATATTTTTCTACATAACTATGAAGAGAGATAAAAATAATTTCCATTCATATATAAAATCATCCATGTATAATAACGTGGGAGACTCTTGAATTATTTCATTATCAACCATTAATATAAATTAAAATTTATAAAAACTTGAATTAATTCAAGAGTCTCCCATGTTATTAAATACTTATTTAATATTATATCCATTATTTTATATAGAATTATCTATTTTGGATTCCATAATTATTTATAGTTTCATATCAGAGCATCATTTGGGAAATGAATCTAATGTTCTTCTACAAGATTTGATGTCCTTTTGATCAATAAAAAATTTTCCACACTATCTTTAGGAAGAATAAATTAATTCATAGTGATTTGTTTAATTTTTAATCCTAATGATATAATTTCTAAAATAATCATCTACTTCAATAAATGAAAAAACATCCCTTTTAAAAAAATGAATTTTATATTTTTCAAATCATTAAATGTATTGAAAACAAAAAATAGAATTCATAAATATATATATGACAAAAATTCATCAAAATCAAGATCCTCATGAATAAAACAATGTTCGAATACCTATTGATGTGCCTATGTGAGACTGAGGAGCACTGACATGGTGGTAAATCAATGCTCACAAAAATATTATAAAAAATCTTTACACTCATTTGCAGTTAGTAAATAGAGTTATTCAAATAACATGTTGAATTATTATTATAAATAAAACATTAAAAAAATAGGAAAACACCAATTTCTTCACAATATTTAGTAACTTTATATGAGTGACTATTATTTATTGATCAATGGGTCTTATCCCATGTCTCATAGTCTTTAAATTTTTATCAAAGAAAAGTGGGTAGAGTAAATATTAAACTCTTTCTGAATATGTATAATGATAATAATATCATTTAAAAAAACATTATAATATGAAAAAAAAACAAGAAAAATAATGAAAAAAATAAGTATAGTGGAACATGTATGTTCTTTTTATTTACATTAAAAATATGTTTATCCACACTAAATGTGTACATATAAATTATTATAAAAACAATCCATTTTCTCTAAATAAATATTTATTCCATAAATGGAGGGTTATTAGTTTTTTTAATAATAGAATATATTTTTATCTATTATGATATAGAAATCCATGAGTGATGCTTGAGGCCATAGTGTAATATTTGGTCATACTCATATATTAAACATTTTTATAAAATCTATTAATAATAATTATAAAATCATAAAATTAGTATCTCAATATATATATAGATTTTATATTAAATATAATGTGTTTTTTTAACTTTTATGTAATCATTTTATTCCTCTAAAATCATAACCTATAATTATGGAATGATTATTTCCTTATTTTATGTATTAAAAAAAATACAAAAATATATTATGTAATATTTACAGAAAATATGGTATGTTTCTTAAAACGTTAAATCCATTATCAGCTATTTTTTATGTATCATATTGAATGATTACATAATTTTTATAAACACCATGTAATAAAAATTATAAAAATGGTTTTTGGTTGTGTTACTTGTTTTATTGTTAATAGTGTAGTGTAATTATATATATTTTCTAAAATTGAACAAGGTGATGCAACAAATTGACAAGTAGTTACCCCAAGTAATAACCACAATGATTTCTAGTTCAATTCATAAATAAGTCTATTTATAGTGAGAATGTAAATCATTGTTCATATTTGTGTTAAATTATGTGATAATTTATCACCAAATAATGCATCTATGATAACAATTTTGGGTAGGGAATGAGTAAATGTGAAAGGAGTATTAGGTTTGGTTATTCAATTATGAACCTGTTTGATGTGGTAGTTAATATCATTGCTTAATATTTCCTATGCATAAAATAATCATCTATACTCTATAATACTCATTTAATCTACTATGTTATCTCTCAAATCTGTCTGCAGTATCTTAATATAATCAAATACCCCTATAGGAATGTTTGTTCTAAATATAACACGTGGAATTATTTGTTTGTGTTCTGTTGTTTATATATTCATTATACTATTAGGATACTCTAATCCCCTAGAGAAATAAGTATCTACATCAATATCATGAGTTATATTTTAACTATATTCCACCACTAAATCCCATGAGTTCATCTATTTGGTGTTCAAAATTGAAAAGCATTAATAACATAAGAATAAGAATAAGAATAAGAAGATATCCAGAATCATATACATTAAATATTTATTATTTATTCGCAAAATATATCTCTATTTAAACCCAAATTATCATTATCCACTCAAACTCACATTGTAAAAAAATGAAAATGTTTCCCTTATTTATATAAATAATGTTGAATTATATAATTACTTCTAGTCATATATAATCTTCTGGAGTGATAAACATTTAACTGCCAACAAAGGTCCCTTACACAATATATGGAAGTTTCTTTTTATAAATCCTATAATTTTCGATTAAAATATCACATGGATAATGAGTGTTGAAATCACCACACGTGGTATAAAATCATAAATTCTATTTGTTAAGCTCCTCTACCATTCCTAAATATACCTGCTACTATTTCATAATGATTTTTTAATATTATTATATATTGATATTTCATTCATTGATTTGGTTAGACAGTATATCACATAGATTAATATATTCCCCACATTTTTTCATGTTCTATACATGGAATATGAATTGACTAATGGAGTTCATTCCATGATTTACATCCCATACATTTAAATTAAAAAATAATAGTTTTTGTCTAGTATATTGTGGTTTCATGAGTACTTATGTAACATGGTTTCAACATTATAGATCTAGTTGTATAATATTTAAAACATTGATCCCAATGTTTCTATTGAAGACAATGGATCCTAAGTTGTCTCTTAAAATTACATTGGTGAGGAAACAAACTCTTAATATTACTACTTATTTATTACATTATAATTTTGGGTGATCTTGTGTCACATACAAACACTGTGACAGAGATTTGATACATTATTGATTTATGTCTCCTGTTACATTTTATTAGTAACTACCTTAACTTCTGTTATAGGTCATGTTTTGTTGGTGGAATAATGTCAATTAGATTTCATTTTTTCATTCCTTCTAAATGGATAATCACAATTATCATTAAATTTCTATAAGTTCTTAGCTTTTTATTTACCTAAAGGATACATTGGGAAACTGAGGGTTTATATTTTCACTTCCATGGGGAATAGTTATCATAAAAATCATCATTATTATTTCCCCCACACTTGGCTGTTGCTGGAATTATCCCAGTACTACAATGCTTATTGAGGAAACAATGTAATCATGCAATGATGGACATGATATGTATTTGGAGAACATGTATAGTCTCACTATCTAATGTAGGGATCCATTGTATTTATTTGATACTCAATGATGTGTACGAAGTTATATTATTTATCTAATGCCTTTTCATGTTTTGGGATGAGATTCAAATGACACTTTAAGGCTATGTGTGAACCCACTAATAGACCAACCAGATACAAAATCAATGTTTTGTGATGAGAATAATTTTCTGAAGACCGTCCTTTTTCATAAATAATTACTTAAATAAATTTTATATTAATAACATAAAAGGACCTTTCGATATCAAGTATCTTGGAAACTACGAATATAATAATTTATGTTTATAAGGAAAATATAAATAGAAACATTATTTGATCCTCTAGAAATAACCCTTAATTCTAGTTAACATTACTTCATAATATTTTGTAGGTATATATATCGTTGGAGACGGTGATCATAAAGTCAAATAAGTTGTATCATAGGAAATGTGATGTATGTGACCTTGGAAAAAATCATTAGGTATAACAATATAGAATGATAATATATATATATATATATCTATAAATCATAACCTATAAAATTATCATATGTACATAAGGTGTAACCCGGGGTCATGATCATAAGTTCTTGTGGAACAACATGGAAATATTGATATAGTACAAAGACGAGAAGTAAATCACCATGTTTCATAACTATGGTGTCATATAAAATATTACTATGTTAATTCTCTATGAAATAATAAATTCCTTTCCTATAGATGTTAATTCTTTACCCAATTCATTGGAGTGTTACCATGGTGCACCTTTCATGTGTCTAAATTTTTGTGTTCACCATAGATCGTATGTCATAACAATATTTTCATCATTTTATCTCATGAATATGGAATGTTGTTTTCATAAATGGATGTATCCAATCAATGACACATAGATATATCTAGATATATACCCATGATTGATGATCGGGTTGTGTATATACTAAAATATTTCATTGAAAAACATGGGATATTTTGTTCATCATAACTGGTGTATATTAAATTTCATGGAAGAGTTTAATGAGAGACAAAGGAAGTATCTCATTATTTAAGTAGTAAGGGATTAATATGAATATATAGAAACATAATAATTTGGAATTAAAATGAATTATAATGATGGATATTCTAGAATTAAAGAGAGGATGGAGAGAACGCCTACCCTGAGAGGTTAATTATTAAATCATTAGAAGAGAATTTTGGAACCTTATATACTCAATTTCAGGACTCTATAAAGATAAATAGAGATAAGATTCCTGATAAATGGATTGGTAGTGGATAGCGATGGGAAAATGGGTGACCATTATAGAAAACTTTTGGGAATGATTTATTAATTTCAAAATATTGGCCTTCAAAACCTAGTTAATAAATAAACTATTGGCCTTACTATGGTTTTTACCATTGTATTTCACAAGGAAAAATTTTTAACAGTTTAATTGATTATGAAACTAAATCCATAAATTAATATCATTGTAGACGTTTGAGGGAGTCACATTTATATAGAATATTTTTAAAATCTTAAAATATACTTTTTAAAGGTTCTTTATAGGATTATAAAAATAATATTAATAATTTAAATTAATTATATTAATGATAAAATACTTTTTTGGTTGATAAATCTGTTAATGTATTTATTAAATCACTTTTATGAAATAATTATTTCATAATACCTATCATATATTTAAATCATAATTTAATTTCTACCCAAAAATTTATAATCTATAAGAAAATTTTAAAAAATTCACCAATGAATTATTTCAATTTTCTGATTTAACAAATAACATCTGTTTTATATATAATATTTTCTTAATATGAGAAATGTTGTTTTGAAAATAAAATAATTCTTTGGTTAAAAACAGTAGTTTTATAGTATAATATGTTTTATATATTTTATAAAAAATATCTGAGATATTATAAAAGTATATTTGTATTTTTATTTAAATAAATACTATTTTATAAAACGTTTCCATGAAAATAAATTTTATTTAAAATTACTGAATATATCATAAAACAGTATTTCAATTGGAATTAAATATTTTAAAAAAATGTATTATTTATTTAAATACAAAAATATATTTATTATATTAATATAATATTTATATGTATTTTATAAAATAATAATGAAATTTTTAATGAAGAAATTACTATTTAATTAGTAAAAATTAAATTGAAACATATAATATTAAGGTCTACATATCTGACCCCTTATTACAGAAGAAAAATCATAAATCGTAAGGTGTGTGATGGTGGTAAATTCATGGGGTGTATTGTTTAACATTTATTTATTGGTTATATAAACTAAAATATTCTTTTATCATAGTTAATTATTCTAGGGCCTTACCTGTGGAAGCTCGATTAGGGCTTGGTCAAGGGAGAACTCCAATCATGCAACCTCACTCTCAATTTTTTTAAAATGGTATTAAAAATAAATTACCCTACTATTTTAGGTCATAATTTAACAACTTTTCATCAATTTTCTCTCATAGATAACCATTATATAAACTAATTACACTATTCTTATTTCCCAACGGTCATATTTCCCAATTTTCATATTGAAAAAATGGTCATATTGACCAATAATTAGATCCAAATATACTTGTTTTCTATTACACACTATATATATACTCTATCGTTATAATACATTATTATTTTATAATTCTAATGGTTATATAGTTTTCTTCATAATGTATTTCATATTTCAAAATCCTCTATTTCTTTTCAATGTTATTATAGGATGAGTGATCCTTATTGGAGAATTTAATCCTCTATAGTTTATATTAGTGTGTCCACTATTCTGTTTGGTTTATATATCTATACACTTTCTATATGTTAATATCAATATTAATTTATATTATGTAATGAAATTTAAATTCCATCTATGTGTTTATATTTTGAAAAAATATAATATAGTCATTGTGAAACATGATTCCTTTTAAGGAAATTTGTAGTTGTTATAACATTGGTTGTGGTATATATCATTAGGGTCTCCAATAAAGAACAAATTTTTTTTGAAGGTAACTTCATACCTAAAATATTAATATTATTAAAATTTATTCATCTTTAACATATTTATTTAAAAACTCTTCTTATGCATTCAAAAGTATCCGGATGTTAGTGAATCATCTCCAAATATATCAATATTTAATTTAAAAATTGAAAAAAAAAATTCATGGATATATAACATTGATATATTATTCCCAAAACTACAATAAGAATAAAAATAGACAAAAAAATAAAAAATTGAAGAAGAACATACCAAACACAAAATAGAAACACCAATATTTTTGAAATGTGCATTCTGTAACAATTGATTGATAAATTACCCTTATTTAATTCCTCTAAAAATTTCTCAGAAAGATAAAAAATAATATAATGTTTTATTTTGTTTTAATTTAATAATAATATAATAGTATTTGATTGAATCAACTTTCAAACAAGAATAACAAAAAAATATCCCCTTATATAAAGTTTCTCATCCACGGTTTAGGTTATTACTTCATTGAAACAATTTAAATGAATATTATACATGTTAATTTACTATTCTGTAACTGAGTTCAATATTAGTCTCACTATTGAGCCTATTTTTATAACTAAATGAACTCATAATTTTTTAGTCCATCGAATGTGATGGAAAATTATTGTTTGAGTATATAAAATATAGAACTAAAAAATCTCTTATAGATATAATATTATGATGTTATCTATGATAAATATTTAGTGGGAGCATGATAGGGGAATCTAGATCTCAAAATTCTATTTCCCTATTATTCATTGTCATCTTTTTACAACACACTAATAGAAATTATGAAAAATAATCTTATAAAAATCAAATGGGATATTAATTTCCAACTTTTCTCCAATTAAAAGGAATTAAATGATTAAGATTTATCTTTTTTCCCAAATGTTTTATTCTCTTTCAGAAACAATTCACCTATGTTCCAATTAAATTTTCTACAGTATACACATCATTTTACTCCCCCCAAAAATGTTCCCATTCATCAAACAGTAACAATTTTCATGAAATAGTGACTTAAAGTGTTATAAATTATTTATCTATTTGATAATTGATTAATATAATTATAAAGTGTCATTCATAAATAGTGCACACAACATACTCCAACGACACATGGTTTTTTATCAAATGTCAATATTTGAAAATACAAATAATTTGTAATAAGATATAATATTATGATCAAATTATGATATGGTAATTTAGATAATCCCCATCCTTGATACCTCTAAATATGTAGTGAATGTCTTCTATATCACTTTAGTATTGATTCATATATCCATCATGTAAAAGGGGAGTAATATAATAAATATATGAAATGATGCTTTTCAAATTCAATCTATCAATTAATGCTAAAATTATTGGGAAACCACCCACATAACATTTTTTATAGTCATCAAACTAAACATTTAGCACTTTAGTATATTGTTCAAAAACAATTTATTTATCCACCTTCCCCCAATAGAGTAAACCATCTACCTTTGTCCAGTAATATTGAATGGATCCCTATTATCTCTTGAAATGATCATGTATCTATGTATGAAGACCTTTAGAATCATTAATAGTTCATACCAAATTGACATTAGCTTCCCATGAAATAGATTCATCCATGAATTAAATAAAAAGTACTATTTTCCTTCCATGAAACTATCCCATTAAATTATCCATTAATGAAGTTATGTAGCCTTAAATTTCAAAATTAAATAATTTTCATTTGAATTTATTTAGATCAATTATATTTTATTTATATCAATAATTTTTTTCTCAATTTCACTCTTGTAATCCCTATTGACTTCCTTTGTTTCCCCAAAGTCATTATATTAAATATCTACTAGAAAATGTCATTATTATATAAATACAATTCTATAATGTGACAGGAAAATTAGTGTTTTGAAGGATGTTCCATATGACCTTTGTGTATCTTTTTGTTTTTATATATTTCTTTCTTATAAAATCACTATTTTTATAAGGTTTATTTCAAATATTATGATAGAATTTATGCTTGATGACTATTTTTTAGATAGCAGGTTTTTATTATATTATTCCTTAAAATATATTTTACCATCAGTATTATGAAAAATTTATTCTTAAACTAAAATCCGTTATCACATATAATTTACCTTAGAGTTTCATCGTTTTATAATATGTTTTCCATTATAATGATTATAAAAAAATGACCCCATGTTATTTGATAAGTTTGTCCCTTCAACCAATTTTGATACGTAGTCATATTCAACTATTTTATACTCATACTTAAATTATTTTGTAAATGATACCATTATTTCTAGGATATAGACATTAAAATTTCCATTTTAATACTTCCAATTTGAGTAATCTCTTGTATTATTCCCAAATTTCATGTCCTCAAGTAAAATTAAATGTTCCAAAAAAACTCACTTATATTTTTCATAATTATAGGATAATAAAAACCAATTTAGATCATATTATTTGATGTTTTTATATTTTTATTTTTTCCAATATATGGTAGAGTGGGGTAGTGTTTGAGAATATAAAGAACCTCCTCTGTTAGTAGTCATCTTCATAGAATTCCACTAGACCCATAAATATATATAAATGGAGTTTATAATTTATATTTGATATCATCCCCAAATATTTTTGTAGAGACTCGTATCTTGACGTACATGGACATTACATTACTTTTGCGGAATACTTAGTACATAACAAAAACACACACACAAGGATCGTAATAGTTTAGTGTCTTTGGAAACTCGGAACGTAATCTTCTAATCGTGGTGAAAGATCTTCAATATCTCCCATAAAGATCTTCCCTTTTTTTTACCTAAAAACCTTTCTTTATATCCTGGGGAAAAGAAAACATAAAAGGGTGAGCTCAAATGCTCAGTAAGGGTAAACAAAAGAAATATCAATCACATCATATACATAAGAACATAGCTTTTGGAAATCTTAACCTGCAAAAGAGCTCATAATATCATAACATGGTATAAATCATAGAAGTGAAAATGAGATCACCATAATCATAACATGAAACTTGAAACTTGGTGGCATGCACACATAATCATGGAAAATCATTTCTTGTTAGTCATGACTCATTGCCAAGACTATCTTAGTGGACAAAGTCCCTTTCTGAATCGAGTAATCCTCGTTTCAGTCCTGTTTCACTGAACTGGTATAACCTACCGTTCCAGCCCTGTCTATCTCATGAGATATAAAATCTTTACCCAATGCATTGGAGGGAGATATAGGTCCCACCCATCTTATAATGAATCCTTTCTTATGTGTGCCACATAATCATAAAACATACAACATCGCATAACACATGAAACAAAAATGGGATTCTTGAAACGTCATGACATCATAAATCAATTCATATAAGATAAAGGAATTCATAAAAATGTTTCCATCACAACATAATCAAATCCATGTAATAATAGGGATAGAAACAGAACCCTTTTATTATCTTAGATGGAAAATAATTTTGATAAAATACTTGAACTTCATTCTTGAGGAAAATATCCTTTCTTCTTCAAAAACACTTTTACTTTCTTAACATGTCATACAATTTTAAACTAAAAGAAGTTGATTAAAAATAAACTTGAATTCTTGTAAAGGAAGCTTCTTTGAAATAATGTTTTAAAAATCCATTCATGCCGTATAAGTTAAAAAAAACATTCTTCGTACTTTTGTCGGAAAAGTCAAAAAGTACCTCGTACGACAAAAGATTTCTTTCATACATATTACTAAAAACTCACCGAAGGGTAAAAATGGATTTAAACAATTTTAGGTGGATGGAAATAATATTACATATTGATGAAACATGGATGTGGATGATAAAATACACCCCAGTAAATACTTACGAATAAACAATCTCGGATAAAAATGAGATTGTGATATTTCCCTTACCTTAGGTCCGATTAGCTTTGTACGTGTCCAAAGCTCCTGTATAATGGTTTAAATAATGTTATTGACTTATTCCAGAATCATACATATTTATATGATATCATATATGGTCATATTATTAGCTTCTTGTTAGTAATATTTCATTGTTACTTGTTACTCGGGTCTTTATAACTTTTTGTTCTTATGCGTGTTTTGTCGAATAAATTCTTATTCTTATCTTTAGGTTATAGATAATTCATTTCCAGAATGGTATTAGTGTATTATATACCATATTCATTCATTCAATTCATTTATATAATCATTATGAAATGAAGATCATGTAGAACGAGTCGCATCACATCGTGGAGACGGTATTCCGTACGTACGCACGAGTGATGATATCGTTCCTATGATCGTGGAATTGTATTGGAGTATATATATATTATTTAAGTATCAATATTACTTCATAATAATCATATTTAGTTACTCATTACACCATTATAACCATCCTTGTAAGGTGATGGTGGAAAATAGATTACACCACGGCGTGGAGACGGTATTCCGTACGTACGCACGCGTGGTGATTTCATTTTTCCATAGGATGGATAGAAGGTGAAATAGGGTTGTTTCATATTTATAATAACATATCAGTATGTAAGTAATACTGATGTTATTACTTTATCATGAAACAACTAAAGAAGAAGAAGTTGAAGAAGAAAGAAATTGAAAAGATCGGTAATGGATATTACCTCTTCTTTGGAACGCCTCTTTGAATCCTCCACTTAAGGAACTAAGATTGGTCTTTGGAGAAGACCAGGACCTCTAGGATTATTCTAGGGAAGTGGAGAGGAGAAAATGGCAGGGGTTGGCCGAGCTTGAGTGCTCAATTTGGTGTGAGGAGGAGGGGGAGGAGGTGCCCTTTTATAAGGGAGGAGAGGGGCACCTTAGGAATATCTCAAAATATTATTTTATATTAAAGTCAAAATCGGTTTATAATGGTTCCAAAGGGTCTTATTTCGAAGATAAAGTGGGGATGGGTCGAAATCCTATCAACCAATAGGATTTAGACAAGTTTAGGGTATTATTTTAACCTTATCAATTAGATTTAACTCTAAGTTAATTAATTTAACTTTTACCGTGTCTTTTTGTTTTCTTTCACTATATGGTTAATACACTTACTATAACATGCCAAACGAACCCCAAATTGTTTATTATTAATATATATATCCTTATCTAAGTCATTTGGCCGATCCTTAGATTTTTAGGAATAAAATAACAATTAATAATATAATATTTGATTTAAAAACTATTTTGTGTCAATTTTGACACTATTTGATATATGATTTTTGTGAAAGTCATAACAGAATTATATGTTCGAAACAAGTTGATTAAATCAACACTAATATATCATAGTAACCTAGAAAATTAGTGGAATTCATAAAAAGTCTTGAATTACATTTATTTTTGTATTTATATTATCAATTATGTCAATATTTCATTAATAAGATAATTACTGCATCATCTTTGTGTCATAAATAAATTAACTTATTTGATTTTTAAAAATTACAAATAAAATACCATTATGTAGGAAATCTTTTTAGATTTCTATGGAATATTTACAATCTAATTTATCTTATGTATAACCCCATATTAAAAATGATTTACTTATTAAACTTTGATTTTAACTATTTTAACCCTTCTTTAAATAAATTAATAATAAATGTCTTAATCTAATCCAAGTGGGCCTAAATGGTCATATTTTATTCCGAAGTTTGTTTTTGGTCGAATTACATTTGTCCAATAGAATTAGGACATGTGTTAGGGTAATATTAATATCATATTTACCTTTAGTTACCCTATTTACTATTAACTGCGGTAAAAAAAGTAAAAAGTTACTATTCACCAAAAAATTATTTTCACCTCATTGAACCACATTTTAGTCCTTGATATTAACCGTGTCTCTTGGATTTTCGAAATTCCATTCACAGAAGCGGTAAAATTATGTTTTATGCAAAATTCAGTTTTTTAACCTACCACTTAGTGATTTCACTATTCATCAAAAATTGAATGTTTTCAGAAAAATACCAAAATTTCACCCTAGGCTAATTTCGATATTCCGAATCCAAAAATGAAGTCCATTTTGAAAAATAAAATTTATAAAATTTCAAAAAGTGGTTATTACTATTCATAACGGCTAGTTTTAATAATATTTTTATAGCATATCGTTGTTTAGTGAAACTCGGTATTGCGTACTACACACGCTATCGAGGAAGGTCGCGATTGCGTGTAATGAAAGGAAAGTCAAGGATGTGTGTTGTGCAAGCTCCTTTTGGTGTAGCGTACAACACAAGACATAAAAAAGAATATTTTTCATAAAATCTCGGGCTGTTACATTCTACCCCCCTTAAAATGAATTTCGCCCTCGAAATTCGTCGGGGTTATAAATGGTTTACTATTCGAAAGTTTCTTTAATAGAAACCCACATCGTAAAAGGGAATACCAAAACATGGCTTTAAAAACTAAAGTATGAAATGTAACAATTACCCAAATAAACTAATCACTGGGTTTCCACATAGGTGAAAATATGGATATGGAAGAAAAATCTCACCATCATGTTCTGATGGAGAGTGGTAGAGAACATGGCTATGGAAAAGCTAGCAATCACAAATCCATAAATTTGTGATGATCTAAGGTACCATTTGATTAATCAGATATAAGAGCACTAGGAAAACATTTTTGGTTGTCAAGATCGTTTCCCTAAAGTTGAAGAATTTGAATTAGAATAAATACTTACTTTATTTTGGTAAAATCTCACTATTGTTCGTGCCTTGAACAATTTCTACTTCATCTCTTAAATAAATGAAGTTGAATTTGTTATTTGTGAAGTGTTATCAGATCATGTGATAGAATGACTGTTCATTCCATCTGTCTCAAACAAAAGGTTAGCAAAAGTTATTCAATATACATAAGTCATTCTATAGTGAGATTAATCATATATGGTTCCTAAAATGGACTTATACTTCATATATCATACTGCTTAATATAATAAAACTAGTTTCTTCTAAACAGGGACTTCCTGTAGGCCAGTGGTAGGCGATAAAGGCCAGTTGCACTTCGGTTGTGGGTTCGATTCCTACAGCCTTGTCCGAAGCGATGGGCTGTCGCCCGTCCTGCAGGTTGTACCTTTTTCTAAAACTACGTTACTATAACATCCCATCTTCTATCCTTAAACAATACTAACTTATGTCCAACATAATCCAGTCTAATCTTTAGGCTTATAAATAATACTGTAGTCCACTCTCATAATATAGTGACATCGATTACCAGAGATTTAATACTGTCGTTGATCCCCACATATCATAAGATATGTCTTGTTGGTCACATTCCAAACATTCAAAGTCCTTAATCGTGTATTCTCTTGAATACCTTAGTGAAAACATGAGTGTAGTTAAAAGTTAACACTTTCCACATACCAAAATCCTCAAAATTCTATATACTCAAACCATGATATCACTTAGTCCTTATATCAATCATGAGCTCATGAATACTATCAAACATTTAATTTTATCCTTATCCCTTCATTATGCGCATATCATCTACATTCCAAAAATATCTGAATAACCTTTCATGGATACTGGTAACATTAATCATACACTTTCAAAACACAAGGAAAGACAATAGTGTCACAATCCATAGATGTCTCTTTATTCCAAAATTACACATGATAAACATGTAATCATTCCACTACATTCTCAAACCATTGACCGAGCATCAAAAATTCTTTCATCTCACATATCATTTGTAGTCTCTTCATCATCATCCACATAAATACTACTCATACGACCATACTGATTCTCTTCATGAGTCTTTCCCTTAGGGCATTGGTTTGCATAATGCCCATACATTCCACATTTAAAACACATAACCATTTTTGATGTCATAGCAATACCATTATCCTCATCCATGGTGTTAACTGAACCTTTTCCTTTGCACTTACTTGCTTTGTGTCCTTCTTTTCCACACCCAAAGCATCTTCCAGTTCCCTTGAAACATTCTCCTTGATGCCTCTTCCCACATGATTTACATAGGGGAAATTTAACTTTCTTTCCTCTATGATCATCATGGAACTCCATCTTTCTCTTATTAGTCGAGTCAGGAAACTTACCAAATTTTACTTTATTGATCATATTGTGAGATTGCTGATTCGGCATAATAATGATGTTTGGACATCCAAATCCCATTTCATTTGGTTGCTCATGAAGAATATCATTCCATTGTCCATCATATCCTCCATTATTGTGAATCATCTTGTTTCCAGCCATTTTCTAAAACCCAAACAGAATAGTGTTAGATGCAAAAATCATAATAAAGGGGGAGTAACATAAATATCTATCATCTTTGGTTTAATCTAATATCGTTACCATAGTTATAGAACTATATCCTATACGTATACTTATCCTTAGGGGAATCCCTAGACATACCTTAGAAATATCTCTAGGGATCTCACTAACGCTTTCGCATCCTAGTTTCCAAAGGTTGACTAAACCTTTCCTCCGATACCAACTGTAGCGGTCTGGAATTACTTCCAGTGGACTATAGTTGATACCTATCAGGTCACTCCATGGGCGGCTACACCCCCTGGGCGGACACACCACCATCCCCAGTGGAAGCCATTTCCTCATGAAGCCCTTGGGCGGAGATCCATGCTTCGTCCAACGCTCACATGTGAGAGTTCCCAAGGATCAGATATATTCCTACCTCCTTTGCCTCTGATACCAACTGTAGAGACCCGTATCTTGACGTACATGGACATTACATTACTTTTGCGGAATACTTAGTACATAACAAAAACACACACAGAAGGATCGTAATAGTTTAGTGTCTTTGGAAACTCGGAACGTAATCTTCTAATCGTGGTGAAAGATCTTCAATATCTCCCATAAAGATCTTCCCTTTTTTTACCTAAAAACCTTTCTTTATATCCTGGGGAAAAGAAAAAACATAAAAGGGTGAGATCAAATGCTCAGTAAGGGTAAACAAAAGAAATATCAATCACATCATATACATAAGAACATAGCTTTTGGAAATCTTAACCTGCAAAAGAGCTCATAATATCATAACATGGGATAAATCATAGAAGTGAAAATGAGATCACCATAATCATAACATGAAAGTTGAAACTTTGTGGCATGCACACATAATCATGGAAAATCATTTCTTGTTAGTCATGACTCATTCCCAAGACTATCTTAGTGGACAAAGTCCCTTTCTGAATCGAGTAATCCTCATTTCAGTCCTGTTTCACTGAACCGGTATAACCTACCGTTCCAGCCCTGTCTATCTCATGAGATATAAAATCTTTACCCAATGCATTGGAGGGAGATATAGGTCCCACCCATCTTATAATGAATCCTTTCTTATGTGTGCCACATAATCATAAAACATACATCATCGCATAACACATGAAACAAAAATGGGATTCTTGAAACGTCATGACATCATAAATCAATTCATATAAGATAAAGGAATTCATAAAAATGTTTCCATCACAACATAATCAAATCCATGTAATAATAGGGATAGAAACAGAACCCTTTTATTATCTTAGATGGAAAATAATTTTGATAAAATACTTGAACTTCATTCTTGAGGAAAATATCCTTTCTTCTTCAAAAACACTTTTACATTCTTAACATGTCATACAATTTTAAACTAAAAGAAGTTGATTAAAAATAAACTTGAATACTTGTAAAGGAAGCTTCTTTGAAATAATGTTTTAAAAATCCATTCATGCCGTATAAGTTAAAAAAACATTCTTCGTACTTTTGTCGGAAAAGTCAAAAAGTACCTCGTATGACAAAAGATTCCTTTCATACATATTACTAAAAACTCACCGAAGGGTAAAATGGATTTAAACAATTTTAGGTGGATGGAAATAATATTACATATTGATGAAACATGGATTTGGATGATAAAATACACCCCAGTAAATACTTACGAATAAACAATCTCGGATAAAAATGAGATTGTGATATTTCCCTTACCTTAGGTCCGATTAGCTTTGTACGTGTCCGAATCTCCTGTATAATGGTTTAAATAATGTTATTGACTTATTCCAGAATCATACATATTTATATGATATCATATATGGTCATATTATTAGCTTCTTGTTAGTAATATTTCATTGTTACTTGTTACTCGGGTCTTTATAACTTTTTGTTCTTATGCGTGTTTTGTCGAATAAATTCTTATTCTTATCTTTAGGTTATAGATAATTCATTTCCAAAATGGTATTAGTGTATTATATACCATATTCATTCATTCAATTCATTTATATAATCATTATGAAATGAAGATCATGTAGAACGAGTCGCATCACATCGTGGAGACGGTATTCCGTACGTACGCACGAGTGATGATATCATTCCTATGATCGTGGAATTGTATTGGAGTATATATATATTATTTCAGTATCAATATTACTTCATAATAATCATATTTAGTTACTCATTACACCATTATAACCATCCTTGTAAGGTGATGGTGGAAAATAGATTACACCACGGCGTGGAGACGGTATTCCGTACGTACGCACGCGTGGTGATTTAATTTTTCCGTAGGATGGATAGAAGGTGAAATAGGGTTGTTTCATATTTATAATAACATATCAGTATGTAAGTAATACTGATGTTATTACTTTATCATGAAACAACTAAAGAAGAAGAAGTTGAAGAAGAAATAAATTGAAAAGATCGGTAATGGATATTACCTCTTCTTTGAAACGCCTCTTTGAATCCTCCACTTAAGGAACTAAGATTGGTCTTTGGAGAATACCAGGACCTCTAGGATTATTCTAGGGAAGTGGAGAGGAGAAAATGGCAGGGGTTGGCCGAGCTTGAGTGCTCAATTTGGTGTGAGGAGGAGGGGGAGGAGGTGCCCTTTTATAAGGGAGGAGAGGGGCACCTTAGGAATATCTCAAAATATTATTTTATATTAAAGTCAAAATCGGTTTATAATGGTTCCAAAGGGTCTTATTTCGAATATAAAGTGGGGATGGGTCGAAATACTATCAACCAATAGGATTTAGACAAGTTTAGGGTATTATTTTAACCTTATCAATTAGATTTAACTCTAAGTTAATTAATTTAACTTTTACCGTGTCTTTTTGTTTTCTTTCACTATATGGTTAATACACTTACTATAACATGCCAAACGAACCCCAAAGTGTTTATTATTAATATATATATCCTTATCTAAGTCATTTGGCCGATCCTTAGATTTTTAGGAATAAAATAACAATTAATAATATAATATTTTATTTAAAAACTATTTTGTGTCAATTTTCACACTATTTGATATATGATTTTTGTGAAAGTCATAACAGAATTATATGTTCGAACCAAGTTGATTATATAAACACTAATATATCATAGTAACCTAGAAAATTAGTGTAATTTATAAAAAGTCTTGAATTACATTTATTTTGGTATTTATATTATCAATTATGTCAATATTTCATTAATAAGATAATTACTGCATCATCTTTGTGTCATAAATAAATTAAATTATTTGATTTATAAAAATTACAAATAAAATACCATTATGTAGGAAATCTTTTTAGCTTTCTAAGGAATATTTACAATCGAATTTATCTTATGTATATCCCCATATTAAAAATGATTTACTTATTAAACTTTGATTTTAACTATTTTAACCCTTCTTTAAATAAATTAATAATAAATGTCCTAATCTAATCCAAGTGGGCCTAAATGGTCATATTTTATTCCTAAGTTTGTTTTTTGTCGCATTACACTTGTCCAATAGAATTAGGACATGTGTTAGGGTAATATTAATATCATATTTACCTTTAGTTACCCTATTTACTATTAACTGCGGTAAAAAAAGTAAAAAGTTACTATTCACCAAAAAATTATTTTCATCTCATTGAACCACATTTTAGTCCTTGATATTAACCGTGTCTCTCGGATTTTCGAAATTCCATTCACAGAAGCGGTAAAATTAAGTTTTATGCAAAATTCAGTTTTTTAACCTACCACTTAGTGATTTCACTATTCATCAAAAATTGAAAGTTTTCAGAAAAATACCAAAATTTCACCCTAGGATAATTTCGATATTCCGAATCCAAAAATGAAGTCCATTTTGAAAAATAAAATTTATAAAATTTCAAAAAGTGGTTATTACTATTCATAACGGCTAGTTTTAATAATATTTTTATAGCATATCGTTGTTTAGTGAAACTCGGTATTGCGTTTACACACGCTATCGAGGAAGGTCGCGATTGCGTGTAATGAAAGGCAAGTCAAGGATGTGTGTTGTGCAAGCTCCTTTTGGTGTAGCGTACAACACAAGACATAAAAAAGAATATTTTTCATAAAATCTTGGGCTGTTACAATTTTCATCTCATTTTATTTCATATAAAATATATTGGTTCGATTAATAAATATTCAATTTCATAATACAATATAATCCCCTTTGTTGTCACATAAAAAAAATTAATTTCAAAATTTAATTTTTTTGTGAGTAGGATCTTTCCAAATGTATTAAAATCATTATGGGTTATAAAAACCTAATTCTCACCTACCTTTTAATCCCTTATCCCCATATAAAACTATTACATATAAAAACCCACTCTAATTTTACATATAATAACATCATTAGTTGATAGTATACACATCAGTTATAAGTTACCTATATAAATAGTCACATTTATTCCAATAAGGCACGAACTAAATCTCTCCAAACATATAAAACAAAAAACATCCTTCGCGGTTGAATTATAGATTATATATGATCTATTTAACATCTTTATTGCATGGTAAATGTCTTATTTCATCCATTAAATTTTATACTCAAGAAGAAACCCAAAAAATATTACAATAATCACACGTAATTATAAATGGTATTGTCTAGTTAGGTGTTGTGTTGTTGGGGGAAATGGTAAGCTCTTGTTAAATATTTTAAAACACTCTATATATTTCTTGTCCAAATAAAACATATCTTACTTATACATTAATGATTACAATAGTGTATAAAGCTTACAAAATAATTTTTGAAACCTTCTACAAAACCAATAATGTCTAAGGGAAATTATCATTAACTTAATAGATTTGTGTGGAGGTAGTGATGAAATAAAATTAAATATTACATCTATCTAATTTGATTTGATAATTGGATATTATATAGCCTAAAGGTTTTTTCATAATTCACTATAAAATAGAATTTCCTCCAATTAAGGGGTAAATATATCTCTTCTATTACATATTTTACATTTGACTAGTTCACTAATTAGTCAAATAATGTCAAGGAAATGATAGAAAATTCAACCATAAACACATATATTAATCATTTTTAAATATCTAATATTATATCCATAATTAACAAATGAAATATGGATAGTTATCCACATAGTTAAAATGGAATCCATTAATATTAAAATATTACATATGGACATGTTAATTTTTTATTATCAAGATATTCATGATCAATTATAACTTGGTTGCATCTCGAATTTCTATCCAAAATAAAATATTATAAATGATCAAATATACTTTTAATCATCTCATGAATGAGTGAATGATGGGACAGATCATTCCTTATCTATTTTTTTAATATCCTATAGTATATCAATACCAACTATCTAGTTGAAGAACTTGATTGAATTTGACCATTCCCTTTGTTTGGGATCAAGATAATGAAAAAATTATTCGGTACGGTATGAGAACGAATCACTCAAGTACTATCAAAAATGGTGCTGATCATCCTATAATCAAGAAATTTAAATGTTTCATCGTTGAACACACCCCTTGTATTATATTAGATCATTATTTGTCTCTCAACAACCTTTTTAACCTCATCCTTCAAGATAATTTTTTCATCCATATAGTTATACTAATTCCCATATCTTTTATCATATTCCAATAAATAAAATTCTTAGTACTTATCAATACATCAGTTATCTTTCATTGTTTTTGATCCTCCTATTCAGCTAAGGCAATGAAAGGTAATGACATAACTACACCCAAATAGAGATATTTTAACTAAGTTGGAAATTCCATCATCTCTTCACTTGGTTGATTTTTCACATTTTGTTTTATAATTATCGAATATTGAACAAATTATTCTCTTAATAATTCAATAATGTACTTATTAAAACTTCATACATCAATCATATAATATTCCTCACAAACCACGTTTTTATATATTTCTTTATGAGTTAATTATTCAAATTTTTTCATTTCCTTAATCACTTTGATTTCTCAATTAAATTTTTACTGCCTAATCATTGAATTCTACTTTAAAGTATTTATAATATATATATGGACTTTTAATAAGATAAAACACCTTCAATATCTCTTAATCTCCACTCATATAAAATGTTATTTTCCAAGTGGTTTCATCAAAAAATCATTTTATTTTATCCTGAAATTATCTTCACTAGGTCACATACACTTATATATAATATTCCATGTCTATTACAAATGAATCAAACCGTAAAATGTGTTTTCAAAATATAATTGAAATTTATTCAGTAAAACTGAATTGCTATATAATGGATATTCTTGAAAGTTTTTTTCCCCTAGTTTTCATCTTAATCACTTTAAATCCTTGTTTTTTTTAAAATTAATAATGAAATCAACATGATAATTTATATAAATTAAACTAATAAATTGAATACACTTTCTTGTTAAAACACACAAGAAATCCTAAATAATCATGGAACCATGAAATTTTCTGCTGTCTCCCTTTGAATTATATTACTACAATCACTAGTGTGTGGAATTTTAGAAAAATAATCAACCATTTTTTTATTTTATATGAAATTATAATGATATTTTTTATAAGATGAAAATGTGGAAGGTCCTCTTTTAAATGGAATATCAAAATTGATATTTCCAAAAACATTTATATAACTTTTGAAATATTTTTCTATTTTCTTATCGAACGCTCTATATCTTTTAATAATTTATGAATGACGTTCATTATCATTAAACCACTTTCATCAATCTTAAAAATTAACAATCGTAATTTATTTACCTTATTATCATCTATTTATTAGAAAAATCAGCTCGAAATTTCCCATTTATCTTATCATTGTCATGTTTTTGCTCGTGGTAGTAGAATCCATTACCTTATTCTAGGTGTGTATTGAGATGACAGGTTTTTTGTCACCTCATTATTATATAGTCTTTACTCTTCTTGTTTTATTTACAACACACCCCCATAAATATTTGTTTCAGTAGTGATAGAAAATTTACTAGTGTATCTCATGGTGTTTTATTTTATATTTCATTGAAACATCCATTTACATGATATCAATGATGAACCAATTTCAGTCTATATGTTTTTAAATCCTTGATATTTTTTAATACATGAAAAGAATATTGTATTTCATATTCAATTGATTTATATTTATCTATATAGATTCTTCACGTATCATCTCTCTAACAAAATATTACTACTTTGATGTTGATTTTTAGTTCCCATAAACTCATTGGGGTTTTATTTCATGGTATATAGAGTTCCCTTTTATTTCAGTTTTTCCTTTTAAATTGAATATTAATTTCTGCATATTGGATTTAATTTTTTTGTAAAAGGGATCATTCCTATTGTTAAATCTCAATAATTACACATATAAGTATCCTTTTTTTAATTAAGATGATGGTTGTTCTTAAGCTAGAATATAAATTCTCATTAAATGGTTTGTATAATGGCCAGACATCCCATAATAATTTCATTTTCCCTTTTTTACTTATGTATCTTAAATGAAAATTTCTATTTAATATTCATAATTAGAGAACATTGAATTGAAATCATCCTACATAGTTATATATGAATAAATGTGCATGAGCCTATGGTATTTTCATGAAATCTTCTAGAAACAAGATGTTTTGTGATTTAGTTTTTACTCTTTTTATTAAATGGGACTAGAAGGATATTTAAAAATATGATTATATATATAAAGGAAATTCAGTATGGTCCATGGACAACCCAAGAGACTTTTTATTTGAGGCACTATGAGTTCCCATCCCAATTCAAAAAATTTACAGAACACACCACCCACCTCACCTATCACTTTCCCATCTTCCACCCCATTCACAAATAAAATCATGTGTATTACTATCCCATCTCCCTGACATTGATATCCCATCTTTAACTTTTTTAAAAACCTAAAAAATGCTCCTATAACCCCCAATATACCCACATCACATACTTTGGGTATTTATTCAAAACAAAACCTTGAAATTTATTCGTTTTCCACTTAGTACTCAGCAGATCAATGTTGTACGAAGCCAGAGTTAGTGAAATGCACTAACCCAAACATGATAACCTCTTAGTTGGAAACGAAAATTCAATTTTTTAGCATAATTATAATGTGCCCAATGTGTTTTATAATATATTTCAATCCATATTGTATTTATTCATATAATCTCTGAAATCATTCTTCCCAATAACATTGTTCTAGATATTTAACAACCTGAAAATGTTGACAATTATTCATTCCTGTATAACATTCCAATAATGTTTTTGTAATTAACAAAAAGGGATTTTCATAGGATTCCCTAGAATATACTAAAAAAAATTCGGCTTTATTTAATATGGAATATATATCATATATTCATAAATGTGTAATGTTAAAACATGCCTATGATGGTATTGCTTTGGTATGATTATTAGTATATTGACCATTTTTCATGAACAATCATAACAACTTCATTTATATTAGACATCCTTCTTTAAATTTACATTTTTTGAGAATTTACAATAATAATGTCATATAGAGTATTAATTTAATAACTTTACTTATCTCTAAATTAACATTAATCTATAGTGTCACCTTTGGGTTATCCCATAGAATTAATCCCTTCATTGAAAAACTAAATGAATAGTTATTGTGGAAATTAATGATAGCGACACACTTAGTAACACCATGATGTTTTTTAGGAATACTCTATTTAATTAATAGCTTGTTTCATATGACACACCAAACTAAAAAAAACCACGATACACTGCATTTTGATAAAACCATACAAAAATTTTACAATAAAACATGTATTATATACAGTAGTTCATTATAACAATTAAATGTTCATAAATTAAAATGGAATAATAAATATAAATTAATAATATATTTAAAAATAGTAGATCATTTGGATCATACTTACCCATCAGTATAACTTCAAGTAAAAATGGAACCTATAATGAGTAATAAAATTATGAAATGAAAAATCATTATGAATAATTCTTAATAAGTTATGTGAAACATGACTTAATAGGTGAGAATTCAATGAATTATTTTTGTACATCTATGTATAAGAACAATATTTGAATGTCGTAAATATGGTTTTTGAGAATATTTGAGTTAAAAGTTTTTTCATTGAAAATATGGGTATTGGATATATATATATATAAAAGTCTGAGAGGTAAACTGATTTTTTATATTGCTAAATAATATATTTCATAAACAAAAAATAATGATACAAATATATTATATTTATTTTAAATATTTTATATTAATTAATATGTTAACATGTGACATATTATTTTTGAAGAATGATATGATTAAATTCAAATAAATAATTTAATTTCAATAGAATGATAAAATTAAATTATTAGAATATTAATAAATATCTTTAGTTGTATTTTTTTAAGGTTGTTTACAATAAAAGTAATGTTGTTTAGGAAATATAATTAATAAGTAATATATTTCAAACAGTTCTTGAATACATGAATATTTTAATGAAATGTATTAAAATTATTTATAAATATTAAATTAATATAAAATAGAAAAATATTACTAGAATGGTAATTATTATAAATTAACATTGTTCTAAAAAATATATATTTTCTAAAATATTTATTTTTAATCACTATGAATTTTTATTTTAAAAATCTATAAATATTATAGTTAAATTATGATAAATTTTATTTATGGAATGAATCAATGATTAAAATAATTTAATTATTAATTCATGGTATGTATGAGTATTAATATTTAATATTTGAAAAATTAGTTCTGAAATAAAAATTATTCTTTATTATATATATTATATAAAAATTTAAAATCACCAATTTTAGAATATTAATTTATAAAAATAAATTATTTTTTTTAAATATCAAGACAATATTAAAGTAAGTTGAAATATTCGGTTTTTTCTAATAATATAGATTTTTAGGTAAATAGTAGAAAATATTGTCTTATTGAATACCATGAGATTTCTAACATCATTAGGATGTGCTAATTAACTAATGAAATTATGGATCCTTTATAATAGAAAAATATGTTCGTATAAGTATAATTATATATTTAAAAGTAATATTTTTAAATATTTAACCAATGATTATCATTTTGGAACATAAATGGTATTTTATTATAATAAATGAATTATTTTTTAGCCATTACATTAATTATGTATTTACAAGGTTAAATATATTTTTAATTGGTTTTAAATTTAAATAAATATCCATTTTTTATTTATAAAACAATAAGTGTTATAAGAATCAATTCTATTCATGATGTTTTTGTAAAATCATTTTTATGTTTAAAAACACATTTTTGGAAAAAATATTTTCATTGAATTTTTGTACTTATATTTAAATTATTTTTCACCAACTCTAAAATTTTAATATTACAATATGGATTCCATATTTTGAATTAAAATATTAAAATAATATATTAATAATAATTAAAATTTTATTCATCAAATTATATTAACATAAAAAATTTTCCTCACTATGGAAAGCATTCAAAGTGTTAAAAGGCAGAGATATCCTAAGAGATATGGATTAGAATATCACTAAGTCTACAATAAATTTTATTAGATGTGCATATTTCTTCCCCCTTATCATTTAATTGAAAAATAACCAATTTTCTTCAACTTTCCCAAGAAAAAGTCATTATATTATATTAAAGTAATAGTATTAACAACGGTGACACTATCCTCAGTTATAAAAGGGAATATCCTCTACTCACATCCCAGAAAACATTGAGAACCATATCGAGACAAATATATATCCCAGTCACTTCCCAAAACCAGAGCTACATCCTATAGTTTTTTTCATCACCATAAGGCCCACATTATATGGCTTATAAAGAGATCCACTAGTGTATATCAAAGGAAGAGGTAATCATGTCAACATATAGATTTCATGTTTTATTTATTATTCCACCACTTAAAAATATTATATAAGTACATTTATATAATTTCATAGGTATAATTAGTATATATAAAAGTCAATATGTTTATGTAACAACCATTTTCTACTTTCATTCCTTATAATGGAAAATGAAATATTCAATAATGTTTACATTTATACTTCAATCCCCATAATTAAATGTATTAATTTTCCATAACTACCACCCATGGATGGTAATATAAAAAGAATTAATGAATATTTATAATACTTATAACATATTTAAGCTTATAGAAAGATAAATTGTTATCTAACTACATTCCATCCCATTTATTGATAAATAAAAACATTTCCCATGAGTATGTGAATTCTATCCTTCTAGAGATTATTAAACCATGTCCAAGGTGAAAGGATTTGTATTGTAAAACCAAAATATACATTGAAAATATATCTTTTTTACACTTTAATATTAATTTTAATGCGGATATTTAAATAGTAAATTATAAATTTTAAGGAAATAATATGTAATTATATATGTATGAATACAATTCTAGTATACATTTATAATAAAATTAAATTTATTATAATTGATGTTATAGTGCATATAATGAGTGTTGAAAATTGAGGTAATGATTTTACATTATAATCGCACTTTTTATGAGGATGGTTTATGTTTTAATTTCAATTGATTGAATTTGTATATAGATTATATCATACACCAAATATATATTAATTTAAATTGTTTCTTTCTAGTGTTTTAAATTATTACATTAATTTTGACCATTTTTTTATTCAGAATTATCAGATGAATGTTTTAAATAAAATTTAGCCTTATTCATCCTGTTTAGTTGGAAATAATTTCACTATATATCAATGTATTTAAAATTTATTTTATAGAATTTATTATCTTATTTGAAATTAATTCTAAAGGTATATTTCTAATATATTTTAATTTTTTATGAAAAATTTAAAAGAATATTTTTTTCATTTTGAAATTAGGTCATTGTTAATTTCATTACTTTTTTTTGAAAAGATATTTTTACCCTCTACATAATGAATGTATTTATCATCATCATGTTTATTTTACATTATGAAACATCCATTTCATTTATCCATGGGTATGAAAATAAAAATCATTTCCCATTCTTCTATGAATTTTTAGTTTTTAAATGATACCAAAAGGAAAAAGTATTTATTTTTTTCGAATCATTTTTATAAAGGTGTTATAATAGTATTTTTAAAATTTGGAAATATAATTTTATTTCAATGAGTATATGTTCTAATGAAATTATCTAACATCATTCTCTAGATGTATTATGATTAAATTTTATCTAAATTTTCATGAAGATGTTTCTTTTCAACTAGTAAATTATACTATGATGTAATGATGAATGAACTCATGTTCTTGAGTCATACCAAAAAACGTTTGTCATTATGTGATGGGCGGGTCCATTATATACCTCCAATAAACTTTTTAATGTTTTATATGTTATGAAATACTGATTTTTTCTATAGACATGATTGTGGGTAGTTATATACATATTCTTGTGAAAGGACATGATTTTAGTATGCTATGTTTATAAGATAGTTGGTTGACCTGGTATTGGGTGTCTATGTTCACAAGTTTGTGGGAGGACATGAATATGGATAACTATTTTATCAATTTCTTGATTTGCTATGAAATTATTTATTCCATAGTATTATTCCAAACTTTTATGCATATAATATTATCTTATGAATATTTTTAATGATTTTCTTATGATTCTTGTCTTTTATTATAAAAAATATTCATTCAATTTAATAATGATTTATAATATATGTTTTATTGGTAATTCAATTTTATCATGTTCATATACCCACATGAGAATATTATTATCAATTATGATCATCAATTATTAGTGTCTACGTTTACCCTTAATGTGCATTTCGGTTAAACATTAATCATATTTCCAATCCAAAGGTTTAATGAAGTGTATTATTAAGGATTTTTGTAGAAGGTTATCACATGAGGTCGTTTTTTGTGGGTAAATTTTATGGACTTTTGTAAATAATATGATCATGTAGGTATTATTTATGGAAACAAAATATCTATGTTCCAAGGTTTTTTGATTATTTTTAAAGTGTAAATTTTAAATAATGATATGATATATAAAATTATTTGACTATTTTCCAATCATCTTCGTTATTATCAAATCTAGTATTTAATATTCATTTTTTAGAAATAAATAAAATAATGTATGGTTGATGATATTTAGTAGGTATTAGTGTTTGGTTCCTTTTTTGTAATTATTGATGTTATTTTTTTGGTTTAGTTTAAAACAAAAGGTTTAAGTCAAAATATTGTAAGTATCATATTTTTTTTTAATTTTAGAGTATGGAACATCAAAGTAATGTCATCCCTATTAGGATAAAAACAAGTTAATTCTTGATTTGAATAGGTTTACTAGAAGGACCAAAGAGTATTGTTATTTCCAAACAGGTCAAATGAAAATACTATATTTATGACAACAAAAATTGTTCTTCTAAAGTAATTAATATTTTGTATTTGAAAAGTATTCTTCCATACCCCTAGATATGGTGAATTAGATAAATTAAATATAAAATAAAATTGTTTTATAAAATTAATTAATGTGTTGGAAAATATTCAGAAAGAGGTGTTCAGGTTGTTTGGGTAATAATTCCTTTGTATTTTAAGAATGCTTTAATTTGTTATTTTTTTGTGATTTTAATTTATTCAATTTCAACTAATATCATAAATAATTATAATGAAATAATTATAATATTAACGCATCAATTAAAATTTTATGACATATCAAGAATGTAGGTTTTGAGAATTGAAGTTTGTTGTAATCATGGAGAAACATGTCTTATGTACAGAAGAGTAATGTTTCATGTTTTCAATGATCATTATGGAAAGGATATAAGTGTAATTTTATATTGATATAAAAATAATAATATCATTAAAAATATATGATTTCTTAGAATGTTCTAATATCTATCAACCATTTATCAAGGTATTGAAAAAATAGATCCATATCACTTTCTAAAGGCGTTTTCCCACACGTACACGAACAAAAATATGATCTTTTAGTGAGTGAAAGGGTAAAAATAAAATGATTTATTATATTTCAGAATGATAAATATGACTTTAATATCTTAAATATGTTATTTATATCATATATATATTTATTAACATTATCCTTATAATATTCCATGTAATGTGTTAGTTAAAACGAATCATATCTCTTCATGAGGTCTCAATCCGCTGTACACACGAATAACATTGTCATACCACTCATAGAATGGAAAGTATAAAGTTGTATAATATATAATGACTAAAATGGTATAATAATGTTATAAATAACATTATATACGTTTTATCCATAATTATACCCAAACATGAGAGTTGGTAATGGAAAAACAATTGGAATCGGTTCGTGAGACCGTAGTCTGGCATACACATGAATGATGATTTAGTAAACCATTTGATGGAAGTAGAGATGGTTGTAGGTAATATAAATTAAGTAAAAAATATCAGTGTAATTATGTTACTGATGATATTATATAATCAGGTTTAAATAATAATTGAAGTAGTTGTAGGAATAAATAAAATAAAAAATCTCATTGATGAACGATACCTCTTCTTCATGTATCCTCATTTGGATTTTACCAAAACCATTAATAACATTGATTTATGATAAAAATAATTCTTCTAGTATCAGATAAGGTAATTTTTAGTTTGATTTGGGTATTTATTGGCCTAAAAAGGGTTTGAATGTGTGACCAGGAGGGCAGAGTGGTGGCCTTTTATAAGTGTGGTGAGTCTCGAACATTTAGTTATTTTAAAATAAAAATGTTAATCATCCTTTTTATCAATAAAAAATTCTATAAAATGAAATATTATATATACATAGACATTATATGTTTGTAATATGTCCATTATAATATTTTAAGATAAATTTTTTGGTAATTTTAACCCTTATGTTTTAGTCTAATCCTATGGTAAACATGTTTTTACCATAACTACAGTGATTAATTTTTATATTTTTCATTACTAATTTTGGTCCAATATTATGTTTAAATTATTAGATAATAAAAATTATTATTATGAAAAAATTTAATCCATTATTGAAGTATAAATTAATTTAATTGAAAAATTTTCATTTAAAATTAATCTCGCAAACGCATTGAGAAACCATGTTTTCAAAGGGAAAATGTTTACAAGTTTACAATGTTCTTATATTCAATTTAAATATAAAATTGATTAAAATGACATAAATTTGGTGAATAGATATATTATTCAACTAATTTTACCTTAAAATTAATTTTAAATATAATTTAACATTATAAATAATTTAAATGAAAAGAAACTTTGGAATTAAAAATCATTAATTTTCACTATTCATTAAAAAAATTATCTATTTAAAAATTGTATAAAATTATTTATAATATAATTTTTATATAATGTTTTAAAAATGATTTTTATTTTTCCAAATATTTTTTTAAAAAAATTTCTCAATAATTAAATTTTAAAAAACCCATAGATGTGATGAATAAACGGCTGTTCAAGAAGTTTATTTTTCCCAGGCATATGAGGATTTTATATTAAATCTATGTCTATTGGTGATAATTGTAAAAATATAAATTAAATTTTATTGATATATAATATATTAATTTCTTTTATAAAATTCCCCATTACGGATTATTTTAATTAATTAAAATGGAGAAAAATTATGCGTATAAAAGTGTTTTAAGAAAAATCTCCTTTTAAAACCAAAAAATAAACTTATACTAAAATAAAATATAATACTGGTTAAAAACTAGTTAAGTGGATTAATTATTATAAAATAATACATATATTACCTTGAAATATATTTTTTTTATTTCCAAATTTATTTGAATAGAAATGACAGTTTTAAAAAAATCGGTATTTTCCACTAATAACTAAAAATCAACATTTTCTTAAAAAATCAAAAACAAATCACCATAAGATAATATTAATATGATGATTACAAAAATAAGTTACATTTTATCAAATTTATATTTACAAAATCTCTTTAAACTAATTATAATATTTTCTAACAAAAATTAATAATTTCATTTTTGAAGAAATCAAAATTTTTTCTGAATATAATTACTTTACAAAAAACTAATTGATTATTTACATAGAATTTATAAATTTATATATAGTAGTAAATTTATAAGAATATTTAATAAAGTAGTTAGTAATATTCACAAATACATATTTAATCTATATGTTTTAATAGTCATATTTAACAAGATACTATTCCATGGTTCGATAAAGCACTACACCTCACATCATGCATGCTATCCAAGAAACTCATTGTTCTGTACAACATAAAATAAACATATCTTAATGTATAAAAAAATATATAATTAGTGTTATGTGAATCGGAAAAGATTGAAAATATTAAATTCATTTGAAAAAAATCATAAAGTCACAAGTTGTTACATTCTACCAACTTTAAAATGAATCTCACACTCAAAACTCATTTCGATATTCAATGGTTTGGAATTTGAAAATTACTACATTGAAACCCAAATTGATCAAAGGAATAATAAAAAATCCCGCAAAAAGTGATTGTTTAAAACATAATGATTACCTAATGTAACTCATGACAATGATTCAACATAGGAGATCATAGGTGGTAATTGAAAACATAGACATATAAGCGAAAAATAGAACCAAAATACTAATGGATAGTGATTGGGAATATGGTTAGGATAATGTTAATGAACACAAATTCAAAAAACACCATGGTGTAAAAAAATTCATTTATATAAAAAAATGGTGATAATAAGACATAATTTTATTTCACGATCCTTTTCCTAATGGTTTAGATATACATTTCTATATAGATTGTAAACAAAATAAAATGTACATACATGATATCTTCTTATTTTATAGTAATAATTTAAATCACTGGTTTGGCATTTATCAATTTCCACAACATCTCATACACTATGTGATGAATTTTTTTCATTTCAAAATCACTAATTTAAATCCATAAATGAATGATAATTAATTCCATATATGTTTAATTTTTAAAAGTAAAACACATGTTATCCAATATGGATAAATATTCAAATAATTATTTAATAAATTAATATCTAAAACCTCAACTAAAGATAAACTTTAACCATTCCATAAATTTCAAACCTTGTAACCCTTCCTAAAATCAAAAAATATAAATAAGGTCACTAAATTTCCCACACTCAACCATAATCTTGAAAATATCATTAATAATATCTTTGCATTCACATTCTAGTGAACACCTTTGTATTATATTAAAATGAATCTTGGTTATAGCCATATGTACCATAAAACTGTAATGAAAACATACATGCATCTTCATTATTTGAATAAAAATATAGATTATAAAACATATTCCATAGATCCAATATTATTTTAAACTTCTCCAATGATAACATAGACAAATTTTTTCAACAAATACTTTATCATTTTTCAGGGAATCAATACAGTTAAATTCACAGTATCTACATAATTCATCTCTTTATCCAAATTAAACACTATTTTATCATCCAAAGGAAGATATTGAGGGTTATATTCCGTTAATAATTTATCTTCTATATAATATTAACTTTCCATCAGATAAATTTTAATGGATACTATAATTATTTAAAATATTCAATCATATAATTTATGAATAATTATAATTAAAAGTCTATATATATTTCATGATTTATATAATGTAATTATTTATTTCTAATAAATACTTCCCTCAACAATCATGATTCCTTCTGAAACCATTAACTCAACTTAATTATCTCATTCCTTAATTCTTCTTTCCTTTCATATGATTTTCATAGTATCTTCACCATCAGTTGAAAAACTATTAATTATATAACATTTCATATTCAATTTATAATATTACCCCTTAGGACATAAATTTTATTAATAACAATATATTCCATAAATGAAACATTCAACCATCAATTATATCATCGGTTAACCATTACTACTATCAATTTTGATAACTGAACATTTAATTTTTCTATTGTAGTTACTTTCATTGTGTGCTTATTTTCCACCAAATTTTTTTTTCTCATCCCTATGATACATTCCATCAAGTTCTTCTTCCTACATTATCAGTATATATGAAGCTAAATCTTAATTACTTTATGGTCTCCACTACCCTAACTCTTAGTGAACTATATACTTCACTTCTTTGGTGAGTTCAAGAGTTGGTTATGGTGCATATTTTAATTCATGTTTTGTAATAACTGATTTGGTGTAATCACAATATACCTCACTCCATTCATCATCTTATTTGGCTAATCATCAGAAAATTTCTATTCATATTCATTGTTAACCAAGTTTTTTTGTGTTCCCACCATGGACTATTAAATAAAAACCATATGGTGAAAAATTGTATTCATAATGGTAAATTTTCCTTTTAAATGACTTATATTATGTCTAAATCATGAAAACATAGGTTTATCCTTGGAGGTTCACAACCGTCAACTATTTAAATCAACTATCATGCTTCATATAGAGTCTATAAATTTCCAAATAATATCTACTTGGAGTGTCAAAATAGGTGTGTAGTAAGGCCTATTTTCATGGGCCAGGTGATTATATATTCTAGATCAATCCACCCTTTTCGTAGTTATTAGCCTCTAGTACCACTTTACTAAAGCCTCATTAACTTATTTTATCCAGATAGGGATGTATTTTCATAGAATCCAATTACTCTATTGTTTACATGATTTCAAGTAAATCTTCCAAAACATTGAATCATATATATACTAAACCATAGATACATCCCTAAATATATCATTAGAAATAACCCTAGGTATCATACCAAAGTATTCTCATCCTAGTTTCCAATAGTTAACAAAAAAATGCTTCTATTACTAAATATAGTGGTTTGGAATTATATCCAGTGGACTATAATTGATATTTATTAGGGAAATCCATGGTTGGATACACCTCTTGGGTGGTACACACCACCATTGCATGTGGAATACCTTTCCATATGATATTTATGGGTGAATATCAATGCCTCTTCCATATATAACATGTGAGAGTTCCCAAGGAATAAATTACTTCATTTTCATATGATACTAACTATTGTTACCCATGATTATAACACATGGATATTACATGTTTTTAAATTAATATTCACTACAATACACAAACACATCCTTGAGGCCCATAATATTTTAGTGCCTTTGGAAATGAGGAACATAATCTTATTAATTAATGAATGATATTCAATGTATCCCACAAAGATCATCTCATTTAGTGATATTCACAGTCATACCATACTTAAAACATTTATTCATAACTTGGCGAATATAAAAATAAGAAAAGGGTGAGCTCAACAGCTCAGTAAGGAAAAAATATGAAGATACATATAAATAACATGAACACACTTGTTTGAGACATGAGAATAACTTTTGAAAATCATACCCATAATATCAATGATCATAATAATCAATCATGGAATAAATATTGTAATTTCATAATACATGAATCATAATAAAAAAAATAATATGAGCCATGAGAGAATAAAATCTCCACAAGACATATATTTTTGGCATATGCATAAGCATTGAAAATCATTCCCATAATTATTGAGGCTCACTTCATAGGATATCATAGTGGAATATGTTCACTCCCTAAACCATAATAGAAGTTATGGTTCACTCCCAAGTCAATCATAGTGGACATAGAACATTAGAAAACTAGCTTCAATTCCCATTCCATTCCGATCGATATCATGATATATAAATAATTACACAATGAATTGGAGCGAGATATATTTTCTACCCATTTCATAATGAAAACCATGTTTATGTGTTCCAGAATCGTATAAAAAATAAACTTATCATAACACATAAAATGAAATGGGTTTCATAAAAATATCATCATAAAATATCTACTATAAATGAAGTATGTATTATAATCATTTTATCATTTCTTCATAGCGTAACAAATGAAAAAAATTTGGGTTTCATAAGAATTTTTTTATGGTATAACACATGTAAGAGAAATAAGCATTGTAAAAAAATTATCGTGATAAATATTAAATAATTTAGTGAAATATTAAGTATTTTATTCATATATCACATCCCTAGTAAATAATAAGTAACATCAATGAATTTCATCTTATATTGAGATAGATTTTGAATTAATATTTTAAACATTTCTTATGAAAGATAAAATTTATTGTAATTTTTTTTAAACCATATAAATTTTTTGAAACCCGACACTTTTAAAGATAACATGAAAACTTATAGATCATACTTTATAAATAATATAAAATTTTTAATTAGGAGAATATCCATTATTCTTAAAAAAACATCTAAAAACATAATCCTTTTCAATATTATTTTTACTTTGAAACCATTCATTTAAAAAATAATAAAATCCTAAATGTTAAAGAAGTTTTGTTATTTGAAGACACCATTTCAAATATATAAGATAATATTGATATCATTGAGTGGTCTTTAAGTGGGTAATATGTTTCATATCATACAATTTCAGACCAATTATTTTTTTTAACATCTAAGGTAAAATCTATATAATATTTTTTCTTGGAAAATTAAATGAAAATTACATTCCAATTTTTTTAAAAATAATTTATAATTGGATAAAAAATTATCAGTTAAATATTTTGAAACATGTAGGAAAATATTTGAATTTTTTTTAAAAAACAAGGGTTTTTTATGGAAAAGTGATTTCGACGGAAATGATAAATTTTCATAACAAAATAAATTTTAGGTCTTTAGAACATAAAGAGTGTGAAATAGAGGGAAAGTATAAATTATAATGATATAATTAGTGGAGAATAAAATTCATGATGTTATTGATAAAATTATTATAATATTTGATCATTTAAAGCATAAACATATATAATCTCGATAAATGATTATATTATAACATAAAACACTTCCCACTTTGGTTACATTGATTCAAAATACAAGTGAAATAATAGAAATAATGAAAATTATAATATCATTAAAATATTTATATCCATGATATTATTTTTAAAGGGTCATCATTTATACCTCATATAAGAATATAAGTTCATAGCATAACTTTTATCCCAAAGAATGAAAATTGAGACAAAAATCCCTCACTGATTTCTTTTCTTTTGAAATATAAACCCCAAGAAATAGTGATCATCAAATGGATATAAAAACCATAATAATTTTATATGTAATAATCATGATATACATTCCTGGTAGGTATATACATAATATAAAATAAATAGGTTTTGAATATGGTATTTGTTTCATATAAGTTAAAAGTGAGATGAAAATCAATTAGATTAAGTCTTGATTTATTTCATACACATTAGAACATCCAATATAAAGAATATAAGTATATTATACATATATTACAGAATAATAGTCATATATATATATATATCACATTATATATGATTTACTTATTCCAATTTATTACACATTTATTGAAAAATCATTGTTGAAATCATATTTTGGGTAATAACAGCTATGCTTTTCTTGTATGTTTTGATGTGTTATTTTTTCGGTCCTCTTACATTGATCATGGTTACATAATATATAGATTAATAATCATGAAATAATTATAATTTATATTAATAAATTATACTTTTAAGACCATTAATTAATTATGGTCTTGAGAAATGAAGTATGTTATGACCATTGAGATGGTAGGTCATACGTATGCATGAATAATGTTTCCATTTTTCAACAGTCATTAAAGATATTATTTTGGTAATTTTTTATTTTTTAAAATGATGATAATATCAAAAATAAAATATTATCTCATTAAATATAATTAAACATATCATCCATGTAGTGTGGTGATAAAATTATAGAGTCACATTTTTTCATGAAGGAGGTAGTCCACATATACCCATGAACGTTATCCTATTTCCATGATTAAATTTTTTGAATAAAATGATATATTATCATTTAATATTGTTAAATATTTCATAAGTAGAATTATTATGCAATTTATATAACATATAATCATTAAATTTATTCTTATTATCTTCTATGTAAAATGTATGTGAAAAACGAATCGCAATGCTTCAGGAGGCAGTAGTACATCGTACACATGGGAGATGATACCATATCCCCTAAATAATGGAACATAAAATGGTATATATAATATAATTAATCCTGATGTATAATAATTTTATAAATAACAAATATATAATTTTTATCCACAATCATAACCAACCATGCGAGGTGGTAATGGAAAAATGAATGAAATCGGTTCTACGATGTTGTAGTCCACCATACACAAGGATAATTATTTCATAACCCATTTTATGGGAGTAAATATCATTTTAGGTAAAAAAATTAATTAAAAAAATAAATATATTGATTATACCATTTGCAATATATCATAATATTTTATTATTAATTTATTTTTGTGGTGGATGATATAAAACAAAAATACTTGTTGAAGAAAATTACCTCATTTTCAGGTATTCTCATAAGGTTTTAAGAAAAATACATCTTATGATGGATTTATACACAAAATAAGTCTTCAAAGATGAGGGGAGAAAAATTGGAATGTTATTTTGGTATGTATTTTCTTATCAAAAAGTATTTTATAGTGTGAGGAATATAGGAGAGGGGTGGATTTTTATAGTTAATGTGAATGGATCACATGTAATTGTTTTAAAAGAAAAAGGTGTACCCACATCATTATCATTCAAAAAGGATGAAAATGGATTATTATGGAAGCATAAACATTATTTGTTTGAAATATGGTTATGAAATAGTTATTACAAAATGTTTTAATGTCATGCAACCCTTAAATTTTTATATTAATCCCAATTTAATCCCATTTTTATGCTCACCATTGTGATTAATTTCTTTTCCTTCAATATTCATTTTAGTAAAAAAAATTACTTTAAAATATTATATAATAAAAATTATTATAATAACAATGATGGAGCCCATTTTTAAAAATTATATTCATGTAATTGGAAATTTTAAATTTTAAATTCATCCTAATTATTTGATGAGAAATGGAGTTTTTAAGGGAAAATATTAAAAAATTTACAATGTTTTTATGTCCAATTTAAATATGAAATTGATTAAAATAAAATAAATTTCATTAATATATATATATATTTTTAATAATAATATTTTATAATCAATTGAAAATTTAATTAAATATCATTCATAATTTATATGAAACATATATTTTCAATTAAAATTCACTATATTTTAGTATTCACCAAAAAATAATCTATTTCGAAAATTCACAATAATTAAGAATAAATTAATTTTAATATTATTATTTTAAAAGAAAATTTTATATTTTCAGATATATTTAATAAAAATGGAGAAAATTAAATTTAAATCTTAACATGAGGATGCGACAAAAAGCACTTTTTTGAGAAGTGTATTATTTCTAAAACCAGATGATTTTATATTAACTCTATGTCCAATAAAAATAATTTTATGAACCTGATATTTTTTATTTCATTATTATATATTAATTATTTTAATACATTCCTAACTATAGATTATTTTAATTAATTAAAATTTAGAATGACTTTGTACTTTAAAATGATTTTAAGAGAAAACACAATTTTATACAAAAAAGAAAAAATATAAGAAAATTCAATATAATATTGATTAAAATTAAAAAATTGGATTAAATATTAATATATATAAATTAGTTTACATTAAATAAATATTTTGAATTTAAAATACTTAATTTATTTATGGGAAAGGTTAGTTTTTCAAAAAAAATTATTTTTCAGTATTCACAAAAAAATCAATATTTTCTAATAAATTCACAAGGATTTCACCATATATTATTTTTTATATTTCGATTAAAAAATTATGTTTACTCGATAATATAATTTTTTTGAAAATATCTATAATTTAATTATATTAATTTCCCTTAAAATGAAATAAAAACAATTTTTGAGAAATAACAATATTTTTGTGCATATAATTACATTTATAATAATTGATTGATTTTTTTACTATGAATATATAAATATATATTGATTAAGAAATATATATATGTATATTTCAAAAATTATTTAATTCGATTCACACCTACCTATTTAACAGCTAGGTTAAAATGATCATATTTTAAAAAAGATATTATTTCATGGTCTGTTAAAACTCTGGGTCATATGTGATGAATACTATTGAAGAAACTTGTTTATGTGTGTAGAACAGGATTAAATCGGTTTTACATATAATGAACTCTATATTCAGAGTTATTTCTAACACAAAATAGAAAAAAAATTTAAATTTGTTGGGAAAAATAACACAATAATAAGGTGTTACAAGATACATGCACACTAAACTGGTTTTTGAAGGTAATCATAACCTGATTACATGGTCCTATCCTATTGAAGGGATAACCAAGACCCATAGAATTATTTATGGGGAATCAAAACCTAATTACAACAACAAATTTATAATATGGAAGTCACAATATCAATAGTCCTAACATTAGAATATTGGATACACAACCTGAAGAAGATATGAATAAATTATTTTATATATTAACTATAAATAGAAAAACAGAATGAATGTGAATGATAAGAATAAATGTCACAGAAAAAATCATCCAAATGAATTTGGATATAAAATAATAAATCATAGGAATTAGTTCTTCCATTGATAATCAGCTCATCCTATTAAGGTAGTAGTAGTCGAAGAAGATGTAATTGGACACTTAATAGATATTCCAAATGAAGAAACGTAGATCGCAAAGGACATTATGGATTGTAAAACACATGAGAAGTTAACTTCTTTATTTTTTAGGAAAATATGTATGATGAAGATGATATAGAAAATAATTGATAGGCTTCCTGGCCTACATTTTTTTAGTGAACTACAAAGATTTTAAATAATCTTCTATGGGTATAATACACCAAAAAATAATAATAACAATAATTGATACTAGAATATTGTAGATATATAAATTATCATTAAAATAATTATATTGGAGAGATAAAGTTATCATCCACAATAATTTTGACAACAATTTATTGAAATTAAACCATTAATTATAATTCAAACCAATATTAATTACACATTAATAATTCCTAAAAACTATATAATAATATGTGAACAAAATTCCATAAAAATCATAAGAGAGTTCAACTATTTTATTCAAATATTAAATATAACCTAATTTAATGCTTCTTGTAATATAAATATTAATTATAATATAATAAATTTAAAAAAAATACATTTGAATCAATTCTTTGACATTATATGTTAATTTTGAAAAATAGCATGTTACATAAATTAACTCAAAAAATTAAAACATAGATACTCCAAAAAATATGCAGCAAGAGTATATACAAATAATGAATAGAATTCAATCACTTTTTAATACCAATTAATATATTTCAAAAAAAATTCACTTGTATTCTAGGCAATACATATTAATTTTCTAAATTAAAATAAAATAAGAAAATTAAAATAGATATGAATTTACTGATAGCATCTACAAAATTTAAAAAAAATAGAATGTTTTAAAATAATTGAAAAAGAATTTAAAAAATTGACTATTGGTTTTAAAAAAACTACTTAATTAAAAAAACCTCTAATGATATAAATAATTAACTGATCGGTAAAAAAAATTAATATATGTATATAAAAAAAATAAAGTTAAAATTTTTGAATAGTGTTTTAAAAAGATAACTTGCGGTAATAAAAATAATTCTGGTAGTTACAGGAGTCTTTTACCACAACCATTGTAGAAATGATCTACCATTTCAAAAAAAATGAATTTCCCTTATAGAAAAAAAATTATTTTACATTGATACTGTAAATCTTTAGTTTACTAATAACTAATATGGAAAGACAATATTAAGGTGCTCGTAGAATGAGATGATGTAGTCAAAGGTGGAAGATGATGAATAGTGTATCATTTCATGTACAAGCTTGATATAAAAACTGGTTACATTTTATCCCATATAAATTAAAGAATTATAATTTGATGCATAGGATTTAATTATATATATTTTCAATATATTTCTAATGCATAAAAACCTACTTCTATTATATATATATATATCAATAGATATGATCAAAAAATTGTGAAAACATAAAATAAAAGCTATAGAAAAATAATTTAATATATTAAAGATATCATAAAATATTTTAAAGATTCTTATTTTTTATAATTTCATTTAACCTAATGAAATGTAGATAAACATATTTTAGTTCTAACTCAATAAAAATGGGTTAATTCTATTCAAATGAAAAGATATATCATTTAATACATACTGATTTTAAAATCACTAAATTAAATAAATCCTTAAATATATCCTAACCTACAACCATTATTTACAACATAAAAAAAATTAATTATGTTACTGTGGAAAATCTGGAAGATGGTGGCTGGGTATTGTGAACAATATCATCATCAGGATGATGAAACGTTTTTTCTCTGGGGATCCAAGCCCCGATACGGTACTAAGGAAGTGACATGAATTTAACAGAGTCGGAAAAATAAATCTAATATGAACCTTGTTCCAAGTTGAAGCACGCACGAATGCCAATCATTACTTGCAATCATTTCATTAATAATCAAAAAGTAGAACCCCTATATATCATCTATCCATGTATCATGAATATAATTTCACTCGATTCATTAAATTATAGGTGCTAGTGTGGATCTCTGACGAATCCTTCAGTGTCATGTCAATCGGCTTCCTTCAATATGTGAAGTTGATCATTAATCGCATGATCTGTTGGAGTGTTTTACTCTCTAGGAATCAATAGGAGAAGCATGATATGATTTTTTAATGCAAGAAAAATGCATTGATTGATTCCCATATCTTACTTATATTGTTTACTTCTAAAAATACACAGACAGTGTTCATCGTGTCAACTAAATAAAAAATAATTAAAAAATGTGATGATCCAAACTACATCATAAATATTATATATATTATCACATAGCTCTAATATATATTAAAAATAATATTTTACAAAACTAACTCATTTATCTCGATGCATGATTTATGATAATATTAAATGGTCATGGAATGTTAAATTAATAGTCTTTTTAATAATATTACTCCCCATATTACTAAAACACATGTAAATACTTTAAATATTAAATTCATCGCAATTTTTATTTTCTTTTAAAAATAATGAATTCAGTTATATCTTGGTGATCGATAACCTGGACAACACAGAGATTAGTGGTAGGGCCCACAATATCTGACAAAACTATTCAACTTAATATGGATGATTTTTAATACAAAATTATGTGTGACTATCTAGAACCTTGTCATGATAGAAGAAAATAGTATTCAAAGACCAAGAGAAGAGTCTAGAAAACCCTCAAGGACTCTAAAGGGACGAGGAGTAGTTATAGTAATAGATAAAACATATTAACACATAGTATATAGTATAACATCTTTGTTATTAGACATCTCAAAAAATAGGGAACACACATGTAACATTGTCTTTTTCTTGTTGTATTTTTTGTTTATCTATTTAGACATATTTACCTTTTGACTACCTTGGCCAAGGATTTATGAAGTTTTTACCATCCTGATCAATCAGGCCTGAGAAATATAACTCCCTCAACTCGTAATCCAAAAAAATTATCATGATCATTCAACTATTAAAATACCACTAATGAAACACCCAACAAAATTAAGTCACCATGATTTCCTTATCATCATTTTCCTTGCATAAAATTACTTGATCAAGTGGATGACATTTATAATGATCTAATGTCAAGAGATCAATACACATTCCATAGATAAGAATAAACCATGACACAAAAAATGCAGTTTCCAATTTTTGGGTCTTTAGTCATGATCTCACTACTATTGATAACAAATTTTGAACTTCATGAGAATAAGTCTCAATGCTTATGATCCCCAAGAACAAGATAGTCAGACATTAAGTGTGTCCTATTAGTATGATGTATCTAGACTGGAATACCTTTTTATATGTTTAATTTCACTGCATCACTAGGTTCTCATTATAGAATAGGATATTTTACAACCATTTGAAATAAAAATTAATCAATATAAATTAATATTTGAATGGTGTTTTCAGAAATTTTAACATTACAATGCTAAGTTTAAATCAAGTATATCTAATTTTATAAATGAAATGGTAATCAAAATTATTGTACAGGTTGGGTCTAGGACACCCACTATTACAAAACTCCCTCTTGTAATAGATCCAATATGATAACCATTTGTGTTATCTCTCATGTGATTAATATCATGATTCTATTGAGTAATGGAATTAGTTGTTGGGTCTGTTACATTTCTTTTATGTGAAAAATATTCTATGTGATACATCACCCCCTTGAGTAAAATGTATCAAGAGATGGAATCCTCAAGATTTTCTCTCTTTTAACCTTCTAATTCAAGCATATTAGATATTACCCGTCAATGAATTACTATACTGATAAAACTATTAGATACTATATGTGATTCTATGAAATTTAACAAATCATTATGTTTAATAACATCTTCATAGCAGCCTGAAAATTTTTAATGTAATCAGTGTTTATATGTTGGGCAACCATTGTCTTGTATGAGCATGCATATCTCATTTCCTTTTTCTGAATGTTATATTAGATACCATTGATCTAAGGAAGACTTTTTCCCATAATAACAAGTATACGCTATTCTTCACATACCAGTTATATATCCATTGTAATTTCTGATGTACTATTGTACAGTTCTGACTACTTCCCTTGTAGTTCTCTTAGATATAACTAATATTTCCAACATTAAAATCACTGTAGGCTATATCATATCAATTACATATCATGGAATATGTGGTTAATCACTCATAGTAACATGTGGAATTAAACTAGACACTTTAATTTCCTGATATTCTCATACATAACATCTCAGAGATAATATTCCATGTCACATTAGAAAAAAATTCTCCCGTGAACATTTCAACACGTTTTTTGAATACCATATCAGTATTTATAACATTGACTAAGTCTAAGACCCTTTTTGATCTATCTTAGTAGATCCTTTTCCCTAGAACATAGGCTTCTACATTAATTCAATATCTAGAGATATTCGTTCATTCCATTCCCCACTAATTGTAAGGCCAATAACACTTTTATATATATTTCCATACATTTTTCACTTGGAAAACAATGATGATCCCACTATCCTCTATTAGACACTTTGAAAAGATTCATTACAAATGAATACACTAATATCTTGTTGCATACTTTAATCCTATACTAGGTTTTTGTAAGTCACACCCTTATTGGAATTATATTATGTCACCATCCCTTTTTGGTTGGGTCATATTAACACCATCAACTATTAGTGTTATTAATATCAAATTCTCAATAATATGATAACATAATGTAATTAGGAAAATTAAAATTCTAATGGATTTCAGCATAATTACTTTGTGTTATCGATTGAGATTTATAGGTACCATGCCTGTACAATCCATTTACTATCTCACTTGAATCCCCCAATGTCATATTCAAAATAATAATCCCCTTTTCACCTTGATACATAGAGTCCATAATGGGAATTTAATGAACCTTTTCAATTTTAGATTACTTCCATATACTACCTACTTATAGAAATTATTGATTTCAATGGATATATTACCACTAACAATATTGAATATAAAACAATGACTATGGTTTTCACTATCATATTCAATATTTACATTTTTAACATTAATTTTCGAAAAGATCGCATGGATCTAGTACCTATTTTATCTATATGATCATCTCTAATATTTAATATATCCAATTCAATCATTCTCACACTATCTGAAATATATATTTTCACCCTTTTATTGAAATATAGCATATAACATTATTATATACATTCAAACTTATTATTTATCTATAATATCCTTATAAAATTTTAGAATGATTACTATATATACCCATTGTATTTTTCTAGATGTAATTTGTATAATTCCTTAACAAACACATTGCATATGAACACATGTTTTTATAAAATTGGATTTCATTAATAATAAAATATATATGATATCCATTGGTCATTATTGTGGAATATGGTTATGGGATAATGTTGTTGTCTGTGAAGAACGTCTTGAAATATAAAGGATGTTTCGGCAATATACATCAACATTGATTCTCCTTACAATTACATAATAGCTATCATGTGTAAATGGAATTGTGTGTTTGGGAATTTTTCCATGATAAATTTTATTGATCAATGTTAATGAGTAAGACTCAGCATTGATTCTCCTTATTGACATCATTTATGTGAGGTTGATCATGTAAAGTGTGTTTATGAATTACTCCACACTACATTATTTTTATCAATAAATGCTTGGTCAAGATATTATTTATCATGTCACATCAAAGCAAATTATATCTAACCAAAATTCATATAAAATACTTCATTATCATATTCTGTAATCACATAAAGGGAATATTATAAATTATATTTACCACTACATTATCCCATGAATAATTAACATTCTCTAGCTGAACATATTCCAAATTCTTTATGGAATACCATTATTTATAAGTGGTTTTTATCCAACTAAATAATTATATATCTCAATTACATCTATTGTGCATAGCTCCAAAAATTGTTAACACTATATTAGGTATATCCATGATGTCCACTTTTTATTTTACTTGAAAATGAATTATCATTCCTGGATTAATTATATAAGTCTTGCACTTTATATTCATCATGTGTTGCCTATGATTCATGGACCAGTAGACTTTTTGTTGAGTATGAAACACAAAATATAACATTCTTAATATCGAATAATGCATCTTTATGTCCGAATGACATGTGAGATAGATGTTTTAGTAATACTTAATAAATTTATACTATGATAATTCACTTGGAAATATAGAAGTTGTGTGTTTCTCAATACAGACATGGTAACCAACCTTTCTAAACCGTTCGAGAGAATACACATTACTTATTTTAATGATTCTATAATTACCATTTTACTATATTTCGATACATAAATGTGATAAAAATATAGTATTAATACCCAATAAATATGAAAGAAAAATTAACTACAATGATGAATAAACCTGAACAAGAAACGTGAACTTTCTTGTTCACTTCATTTAATTTCATTAATCTTCTATAAGTTAATTTCAATATTTCCTGAAAATAACCTCCAATTCAATACATATTTATTTGAATTACATCATATAGGTGTATTTTGTTTCCCCCTTTCCATTGACCACATCTTTTTTTTCTTTCATATAGTTCTCCATAAAAACTATTGATAATCTTTTATTAATTTCTTATTTACTTGGAAAAAATTACATTAAAGGTAACAAATCACTAACTCAAAGTTGATCATTTTTAAATCATAAACAAAACTATAATAATGTGGTGAAAAATATCTAATAATAGGATGTCTTAAAATTTCATGGTCCTCCTTTAATTTTTATAAATAACTACTATAATTATCTCCCATTCATATTTTTAATTCACTTATTCCTTGAATGCTTCTTGGAAATGAGCCAACATATTAAATTTTCCATGTCCAAATGTTTGTAACCAAAACCAATATAATAAATTGATGATGACATTACAACATTGACATCATACTCTATATTGAATATTCTCTTGCAAATATTTTTACACCGTCTCACCATGAGGTGGTTTTATTCTTATTGGGGACTCTAGTTGCTTGAATTTTTGATATCATAGTATTGTGCTTAGGAAACTACACTACACTTGCGCAAAATACTATGATATAGAAGTGCTATTTTATATCTGGTGTTGGGATGTTTGGATGCCAGTGTGAGATGACTGGATCCAGTGGAGGGAGGTGGCCATTCAATGATCTACTATGTAGAAAATCATCAGGCAATATCATCAGGGGAGAGGCTGCCCAATGTTAATCGAGGGAGGTTAGGTAGTTTGTATGAGAGCTTATATGAGGATGTAGGAGGTCTGATACCGATTGTGATGTGGTCATAAGGTGGTAAGTATTATATAGGTCTCTACATGTGATATTGGTGGTGCAAGAACTTATTCTCGTGGAGGTCCAACACTAAGGTGAGATCTTTCTGGAGGTGGCTGATATATGGGAGGATGTGATGACTAGCTAAAAAAAGTAAAACAATTTATTAAATATATGTTCTACAATTTTAATACAAATAATAAAACCCTAAAAAATCCATAATGTTTTTCCGTATCCTCCAAATATGACCATATGAACTCATATCAAATAGTGGTTAGATCCGTTGGGGACGATTTAATACAACCAACTTAATTTTAATGAAAACTAGTTTTTCTTGACTTAGAAAATTTATTAGACCCACCTAATACCAATTGAGGGTACGAGAGGAATATTAGAAGATGGTTTGTAGGAGATTTTTTAAAAAATCATCATCGGGACTACATAACTTATCATCTCCACAAATCTGAGACTCTGTATGTTCTCGAGGACCTCTCGTGAATTAAACAATAACTAAAAATTAAATATATTGTGTATCATGTTCTGAATCTAAGTTTTTATGATTGAATCTCATCAAAAATAATCATTTCTTTAAGGATCCGGTGTTGAAACCCTCTATATGATCCACACATCCATAAATGATCAACACAATCATCTCCCATTTAGTTTTGGGTGCTAGTTAGGAGCTCCGAAAAATCCTTTAATGTCACGCAATAACCATGACCCCCTTCCTTGGATTTGTAAAGGAGATCTTGGATCGTACGCTCAGCTAGAGGATTTCTCTCTCTAAGAATCAGGTGGGGATAGAATCATTCAATTCACAATGCATAAACAGTACATTGAATGAATCTCCACACTTACATAAATATTTGATTTAAAAAAATACCAGGATAGGGTTTCTACACATGAAAATATAATTTCCTCAAAATAATTTGTATATAATAATAATGATGAACGAAATGGTGTCAAAAATGATATTTTTTAATAACAAACTTGTAATATATATTAAATATATTACATGATAAACTGTGTCACTTAACATGACTCATCATTTATGATAATATTAAAGGAGCCTATAATATTAATATAATATTCATTTGAATAATAATATTCTTCGTTTTCTGTTAAAAACATGTAAATAATTTTAATAAATATATTCAACCCAATTATTATTTACTTAACTACTAATGATTTTATTTATTTCTTACTGATCGATAACTTGGACAAAAGTTGAACCCCGTGGTGGGGCATACAATGTACTATATCCATATTCACTTGAATAAGAATGATTACTGAATATTATATTGTGTTTGATCCTTTAGGACCTTATCTCGATTGGAGTGAAAAATATTCACAAACCATGAGTGAAGTCTAGAAAAACATCAATACCCATAAATATATAAGGAGTTGTCCATGAAACCACAACAAACCTATGATCATGTACCGCGTAATATAATCTGATTGACTTTAGATATCTCATAATGTATGATGTACACATGTATCATCATCCATTTTTTTATTATTTATCGTTCTATTTGGAAAATATTACCTTTCAACTACCATAGCCAACTATTTATGAATGTACTACCATTCTGATCATCCAGGCCCGATATACATGACATTCTCATATCATATGATAAAAAATCTTATTACAAAAATTCATCCAATGTTGTACCACCAATGATTCTACCAAAAAGGATACCTCACAATAATTTCATTATCATGGTTTTCCATACATCATTGTCTACAATCAAATGACACACATGGATTATTATCTAATTTCAGGAGACCTATACACATGTCCATGTATTGGATTGACCAATGACACCTAAAACATGTATTTTCCCTATTGGTGAGTATTCCCCATTATATCACTATTAGAGATCACCAAGTGCAAATTTAATGCGATGAAGACTCAATTCTTATAATCCCCATCACATAGTAGTCAACGATCAACTATGTCTAGTAAGTATGATGTAACTATATCATGTGACCTTTGATTAAGATTAATATAAAATTATATTGAAGTTTCCATTATAGCCTAATATCTTATATAACCTATTGAAATGACGATTAATATATCAAATTTACCATTAAAAATTTGGATGTATAAATTTATACACTATAATGATAATTTTATTTCATGAATATCTAACCGTATACATGAAATTGTAAACAAAATTATTTTTCATGTTAGCTCTAGTGAACACACTATTATAAAAATTAAAACTTATATTCATTATAACTATATATATATATAAATAATTTTTACTCAAATGTAATAAGTTTCATTAGATTATGATCCATATAAGTCATGCTATAATTAAACAAGAAAAGAAAACTATGAAGCATTTTAAACTGAAATTATTTCTTAAAAACATAACCATAAAATATGTTTAGATCAAAATTCAAACATTATATATATTTAATTATTCTTCAATGTAGTTTAATAAAATATAGATAATAAATTTTCTATCACATGAAATTTTATTTACATAGATATGATCACGATAAATTTGATATAACAATGATAAAGAGAATCTAATTTTAACATAAAATAATTAGAGATCAGGTAAATTTTTAAAACATAAAATGATAATAATTAAATATAAAGTCATAAAAAATTATTGTGGGGCTGTGAGCATTGGTTTTATTACATCATATTTCCTAACGTTAAATTCATCAGTTCTACACTAGGACACTCACTAACTTATCCAAGTTCTCTCTCAAGTCTCTCTTATTTTTATTAGTACAATCATAGGTCCTCATAAGGTTAATTGTTCTAAAAATATTAGGAGGATTATATTTTTTTCCCTTTTCATTTTGTATACCTTATAATCTTAGGAAAATCAATTGCTTCAAATAACTATTTTGATACATTATGTTGATATGATGGAATTCCACTCTAATTAATTCACCCAATACTATAATTCCTTTGACCTGGTGATCAATCTATAAAATAAATAATAACATAATTTGAAGATATATTAAATTTGATTTATTCAACCATTTTTCATTAATCTTCAACTACACATCCCTCAGGCCCTACTAGGTGTTCATACACTCTTGTTCATTATAATATAATAAAGATAACTGAATATGTAAGTTCATCTCATATAGTGATAATTGAGGTATTCTGATCCAATTTCCTCCTACTCTATCTTATCCTCTATAGTGATTAACATTTAACTCCCTCCAAATATCCCTTTCACTATGAATGGAACACCATATTTACACTTCCTCTCATTTTCCATGGTTATTCAATGTTGAACAATAGTGTTGATATCATTACATGTGTTAAAGAACATGGATCCCTATAGTTAGGTAGCAAGAACATTCCTATATAGTTATCTTTATCTCTCCTAAGGATTAACTTCCCTCTATCCAACTATTTATTTATTTAAAAATTGTTGATGTATACTTTTAATGGGTATTAATTTGGTCCCCACAATCCATCCAAATTATCCTTATGGAGAAATCATTAAAAAAATTACCCAATTATTGATCTAATTCCCTTCCATATTAATCAAACATTAGCAGTTGTTCTCTAGGGATTCATAGTAATTAGAATACTTCTAAAAAACATACAAAACATTTCATATTTAATTAATCATATTCTGAAATTAGTTCAATAAATATCAATTAGAGATATATTATCCTATGTATGATCCTAAAATTAAATTAATAATAAAAAATATTCTGATGATAAATGCCTATAGATTACATTGTATTGCTGGAATATCTTACTTTTCTATATGAAATTGGTTTAGAGCATGGATGAATTATGAAGGGATGAAATAGTTAATGTTATGTCAAATATAGCATCGGTTTGTGTCATGTGACATGTTTTCCTGGTAAAATTGCCTTGATCACTATAAATTTTGAATTAACACAAAATAAAGACTCTTAATAATCATTAAATGAACATGTATTTATAAAATGTGTTGGAACTCGAGGTATGTATGAAAGATGATTTCATTAGCATTGGATGTTACAATATTTTATTGGAATGTATCACATCTCATATATTTTACCTACACTATGTTTCATCTAGGGTACTCTCAAAATAATCGCATAGTATCCATTGGAAAATTTACATAGTCATGAAAAGATTGTTAGATGATGTCTATGGAGTTATGACATACTCTTGAGCTCTCATATGGGGATCCATTTGTTTTTAAGTATTCTCAAAGTTGTAAGCAACATTATATAGTTTCATTGACACCTTATTATGTTTTATAAGAATTATCATATGTGGATGTAGTCTTGGGGATTCTAATACAATGTATATTTTCCCTTAATGTAATCATAACATAATTTTTTAAAAATTATGAAACTCTCACTAGATATTTTTACTTCATTCATAGTCATCCTAAAAATTTGAAAATTATGATACTCTCTATATATTTTTTTATTTCATTCATTACAAATTATCCTCCATAAAAAATACCATGAATATAATATAATACATATCATATTAAATGGTATAATTTTATCTTAACATGATGTTTTCCATAATATGTGATTATGTTCATATTCTGATTCACATAATTAACCATAAAAAATAATATAATAATTTTGTTTGGGAAAATTGGTTTTATTGATTTGTTAGATTTACACTAAATTTATTCTAAAATTACAAAGGCTAGAGAAAAGATATGAAGAGGAAATTGTTCGTATTTTTTTCATTATCCTCTACTACCTAGAGAATCAAGAAAGTAAAATAGTGATGAAGGTGACATAAACATGTAGAGTACCTGGTGGAAGGTTTAATTGTGAGTTATTTAGTATAAATAAATGCATTAAAATATACTTGAAACTCGAGGGACTCATAATTGTCCAGTATAATATATTTTTATGTAACATGTCCATCAACCAATGAGTGACTTGTCCCCACATTATATCAATCCATTTATATATTGAATATATATATATATATATTTATATATATATTTTAATGATTGATATAATTTTTAAGATGTGGGGAGTGTGATAGATAATGGGGAAACCATTTATGGGAGAAAGAGTTCCATGTAATTCATTTTAGTTTTGTTCCATTTTTAATATTAGTTTATCATATCTTCTCATGTAATAGGATAATTTTATTTACATATAGTTTAAGAAAATTATGGAATAATTTTTACGAAATTATGTAAAAAAATGGATGAACTGATAATGATATTTAAAAATAGTATTGTTATTCAAGAATAATATAATCCAACCTAGACCATAGGGGAATTTCTTGGGTTATAACAAGTATAAGTTACAAAATCCACAAAAACCTAAATAATTAATTTTGAAACATATTATTTTTTTATTAATAATGTTTTAATATATTTTTCGTTTAATTATATAAAAATTATAAAATCATAAGAAAATGTTTTTTCACTAATTATCCAAATTGATAAAACATTTTTAATTATTTATATTTATTAACATTTCTAATTAGACTCATTTACAAGAAATATAAAATTATTCACCATTATAAATTTTTCCAATTATGTATGTTTACAAATGACACCAATTTGGGATGTTTATAAACATATTTAAATTGTGATATTTATAAATGTGGCTTACTGGAAATGTTTTGAAACATACCTATTTGGTGACACCATAATTTTCAATGATTTTAGAAAACCTATGTATTATTTTAAATATATATTGAAATTCCACTGATATAATAAAACATAGATAAATTGTATAAGAAATATTTTAGTAATATCATTTTATAATCAATTAATTCTTATTTAAATTATTAAATGGATATAAAATTTTCAAATAAAACTAATTATAATTTTTTGAATACTAAAATTAAAATAAATGGGAGAAAACTAGAATTTGTATACCTAAATAAATTAACTATTTTTAATTTTTATATTTTTTAATAAAACATCCAGTAATCTCATACTCCGCACATGTAGGAAAAAATAACACTTATTGAAAAAAACACATTTCAATAGCAACAAATCATCCACAATTATCCATATTTATGACATCTAATTCCATCACATATTAGTAAAACCCCACAATGGTAGATCAATCTACTATAAAACAATTATGACTAAACTATGTGCTAATGCAAAAAAGAACTTTCACTATTTTATCATGTGGAAAAAATCATGAAATTCCTAAAGCATCATTTAGATAAACTTGAATGAGTAATATTTTCAACTCCATTTAAAGATTAAATTTTTTGTTTACTTCCCTCATTAGTTATATTTAAAATAAAGATTTCAATAAAGTACTTAAAAAATTTAAAATTGTATAATAAAATATTAAAATTATTTGAGTCCTGAATGATAATTTTTATGATTTAAATAGAAAAAATATAAGAGAAACTATCATAAATTATTATTTATTATGAACCTCAATATCATAAAAAAATTATTTACTGAACCACTATAACATCAAGATTCATACTTGATATGTAGGATGGGTTTATTCCACCATATGAATGAATGGGAAACAAAAATCTTATGATGTTGAATATAGAACCTTGGACCTAATCATTGATAAACAGTAAAAAAAACATAACATGAACATAATGGACTTTATACACATCTATAATTATAATATAATGAATCATTTAACACTAAAGCACATTTTTTAGGTTTAGTTCATTAGATATTTAGGAAAAATATTTATCTTGAATGACCCATGTTCATTACATCATAAGTAAAACAATCCCACTATATATGATAATATATTGTCCCAATGTGTATTAAGTATCTCTCATAAATCAACCACACAATATACATTTGTAGATAGTGATTATATATAACATTTCTTTATAACCTGGAGAAATGGAAACATAATAATTGGGTGATATGAAATTATCAATAATTTTAAAAATAAATGATAAATTTAAATGATAAAAGTGGGAATATTATGAGAAATAGATAATAATCATAGTACATAAGTAAATCATAAAAAATAAATCACAGATCAATAGTCATGATTCATGGAAAAATGCTTAACATATTAATACACCTAAACAAAAATTGATTTAAAACAAATAACAATAAGAATAATATATAAGAGAGTGACATAAGTATAACAATAAGCATAAAAGTATAAAATATCATTGTAAAAACATAGAAATATGTGACAATCATAATAATTGAAAAATTATTGTGAGAAAAATCAATGTTCCCATTCTCATGAAACAAAATCATTATGTACACACCTAAATGTGTGAGAGAACCCATTATTACAAACTCTATGTAACCAAACTCTTTATGTCTACACTGAGACTATCATATGAGATATTAACTAAAACCAATGTATTTTATGATGATATAACATCCAAACCATCATCATCATTACATAGGGGCAGAAAAATAAATAAATTATCATAATATCATAATAAATCATTTTAACTAAAAATGGGTTCCATATCATATTCAAATGTAATGAATTTGAAAAATTATTCTTAATTCAATCAACAACCATAACATGATGTACCTGTGGAAAATAAAGTGGTATCCAAAGATATTAAATAACATTATAGGTATCCAATTTTAATTCATTATAATAGGGAATATAATACTTACAAATTATAGATAAATTGTATATGGTTATGTTAACAATTTCCTAAATCGATTGGTGTGTGTAATTTAAGTGAATAACCTTCAATGAAAGGGATAGAAATAATGAATTCATAGACTAATGTTTTTAGAAGATTAACTATTTTTATAAAGTAAATATGATTATGAAACATAGATGTATTCATAGAAAATTTATCTTCTTATGGATTTCTTATTAATCATTTTTGAAAGCATGGGTAAAGAATCAATTGTTAGATGAATAATAATTTTAGAATAATAGTAAAATTTTACATTGAATATCATGAAGAAAATAACCCTTTTCCATGATTACCCTATTAAATAAAATACAACGAAAATAAGAAATAAAATAATTTTATTTATAATATCATAAATAATTAGAATGAAGATTCAAAAAATGTTATATATTTATTCTTTTAAAGATGATTTAAAGAGGAAACTATTTTATTATATTTTTAGTGAATGCCTAAGGGACAAAGTCACCAATTTTTTTTTTCAAAATCAATTTTCAAAAAGGATAGAGTGAATATTTTTTATGTATATGAAGACATTAATTTATAATAACACACTAATCATGGATTATTAATAATGAAAAAAGTTTTACTGAGAAACTATTTATTTTATGATAAAAAAAATCTATTTTGAATGGATTGAAAATATTTTTATATATTATGAAATACCCTTATTGAAAACATGTATTTTAAACAGTCTATTAGATTTATTTTTTGAAAATAGGAAAAGAGATTAAATCCCACCAAATATTACCATTATTTATAGGAATTACAATAATATTGGATAATATATATATATATTATAAAAAACACTTAATTTCAATGAAATTTTTTTTCTTAAAATCATTGGAATTTTACGAGTATGTAGTTTCTTGACGGTACCTGATTCTGAGGCCCGGTGTGCCCGGAATAATTTTCTGATGTTTTGTTAAGCTTAAATTAACCAGCGTATGGAGTTTTTATGAAAAAGTGGAATAAATCTTAAACGATTATTCGGATAAAAAATATGAAGACACGATTTTTCTCAGGATGGCGGGTTTACCCTATGCATGACTTAAGTTTATTCGGTGCAAGCCTACTATGAGAAGACCCGAAAATGGCATAACTGTAAATAAAATCATTAAATAATTTATTTTATTTTTCAAATGGTTATAACTCACAGACGGTATCTTGGATTAAAAATCCGAGACCACCGCTAAACTAGTGAGGATATGATTCCTTTATGAAGATACTAACATTGGCCGGCGCGAGCCACCTGAGAATGTTAGTTTTTGGCCATAAATAAAATAATTAAGTGACATTTATTTTATTGTAAAATACATAACTTCTAAATGGTAACTCAAGTTGAAAATTTGGGAGTACCATTGAGTTATTTGGGGTGTGTTTTACCTTGGAAGAGTCTAACCGTGAACGTAGTGGGTCGATGGTGACTGATAATAATTTTCTGAGCTTTATTTCGGGTACATTCAGTAAACGTACGACCGGTGTTTTATAACTTTTGATCCAATGCTTGGAATCAAATTCTGAGGGCACTGTTGAACTCATAGTGTTGCTATTTTCTTATGAATACTTTCACCTCAACGGTGGATGATTGGGTATGAATGTTAGTTTATGGTGTTTTACATGGGTTAATAAAATAAAATAAGTGAATAATTTATTTATTTTGTTAAACATATCCAGTGCGAATAAAGTGGTTCGAATCACCACTTGGGATTTGGTGATGGAACCGCCACACCCTAACCTCCCATTTAATGGGGTGGGAGAGGAAACCTCTCAATCCCCCATCAATTAATTTTTTATGTCGACGTATGATTAATTGCACTCAATTAATTTTATGGGTCGACGTAAAATTAATTATTTGCAGTTAATTTTATATGTCGACGTAAAATTAATTTCTCTCAATTAATTTTATGATTTTATGTAAAATTAATTTGTGTCAGTTAATTTTATGGGTCAACATAAAAATTAATTGTTGTGAGATAATTTTATGTGTCGATGTGAAATTAATTGATGTCAATTAATTTTATGTGTCAACATAAAATTAATTCGTGTCATTGTTTTGACGCAGGCTATGTAGGGGTTTTATTTTTATTTAAAGTATGAACCTTTCCCATGTTATTCCTTTCTCTCAAAATGAAGAACGGTGGTTGTTTTGCTTCATACTTGCGAGAACCTATTGCTACCACCCTAAACACGGAGAGTCCGGGCCAAACCAACATGGCCCGAACCCTTCATTGTTCTTTTTGTAATGACTCCACGACGGCATGGAAATGAGGCTACGACGACGAAGGCGGCGAACAAAGTCTGTGATACCTGCAACCTCCATGAACTACGCTACCCCCGCGGCCCCCGGGCGTGCACCCGGTGCCCTGCCGGAGCACCCGACGCCCCCCGGTGTGCTGCACTGCCGGCCAGGCGCACTGCGCCCTTGCCGACTTCTTACCCATGGCCTCTACTAGCGGCCTGCCGGGCACACCCCGACGCCCCCGCGGTGCCCTGTCGCGCTACCCGGCGCGCCCCCCGCGCACTGCCCGTCATTCGGTACCCTGCCTGGTGCACCCGTGCCCTGCCCAGTGCACCCACGGCATGCCGGAGCCCAGCTGGCCCGCCCACGCCCCACGGGGATTGCCCGCTGATCTCCTGATCACCAGCCTGCTGAACAGGCCCACGACGCCCACGCGGTGTCGCTGGTCGAACCCGCCCGGTCTCCCGGGCCGAGTTACCGAGCCGCCTACGTGGTGACTATTGGGCCGAACCGCCCTCGCGATTCGCTGGGCCTGGCCCAATGGATCGGGTAAATACATAGTGGGCTGACTCACCCAATGGGCTGGTTCAGACCCCGCGAGTCTGACCGGGTCGACCCAGACCAGGTTGGCCCAGTTTGGGTTAGGCGGAGTTGGTCTGACCGGGTCGGACTGGACCTGGGCTCATTACTGGACCATTAACTTCTTGGGCCATATCTTTGGCACTGGATGTCCGTTTGACGAACCGTTAGCGGTGCCGCTACTCTTGGAGCATAGTCGTCCCTTTGAGTATACCCCATGGGTGTTCGGGGTATAGTTGAGATACGGCCGGGATGGTTTGTATGCAAAACCAATTGGGCCCCAGGAATAAAGAGTGTAATCACTCACGAACCTAGCGTCTGATTGACGCGCCGTGTATTTCCTTAAGACCCTTGTGATGGGGTGGTCCTTTTTTATTCATCTTCATGGGACTTTGTGATACTTGGAGTATCAACCAGTGGCTCATGGAGCGGATCCTCCCGGAGGCGAGCATACGGAGTACGCTGACCTTGTAGAAAGATGAGACCTGATGACTGCTTGTCTGGTATCATTCAGAGTGACTTGAATATCCCAATGGGGAGCACTACTTTGTGAGGTGGCAGACCCATGGTGGAGGAGTACTACTTTGTGAGGTGGCAGACCCACGGTACTCGACAAGAGGAGTACCTCTGTAGGCTATGTGGGGGAGCACTACTGTGTGAGGCGGAAGACCCATGGCGGAGGAGCACTACTTTGTGAGGTGGAAGACCAGAGGTACTCGAAAGGAGGAGTACCTCAGAAGTCTTTGGTTAGTGTGTGACTCCTCTGATTCGTGACAACAATATTCTAGTAGACAGAGGAGGAGTTCTCCAGTAGCCGTGTTTTTCGTCATCGTGAATAAAAATCCTGGTTTGAGTTGAGTCAATGGCCTTTGTGTTTACCTCATGATTCAGATGGGTTAATTGATAACTTAGGTATACGTATGGGAATATACCTAAGTAAAGGTTATCTGTTGAGATATTTCCTTGTGGTTTATCCTTGTTGGTTTTAGTGAGACCTTGAGGTTCTCGGGATCCCTACTGAGTATCGTTATTCTCACCCCTGCACGGGCTATGCCCGCACCTCGTTGTGTTGGATGAAGACGACGAACAAAAATGATCATGGTTGAGTCTTGTAGAGAGAGACGGTACCTGAAGGTGGACGTTACGACGAGACGGTACCCAGAGGTGTACTTCACAACGAGAGGGTACCTAGATGTGGACTTGACGACGAGACGGTACCCTGAGGTGGACATGATGAAGAGACGATTCCCGGAGGTGACAGACGAACATGGAGAGCTGAGGTGGCCATCTGTACCTACCCTTCCGGTAGGAACTCCGGAGGACGATCAAGGAGCATCTTGACACCTTCTTTCTATTTTGTCTTTTCCTTGTACTTTACGGTTGGGCTTGTATTTCTGGCCCCCTTTGTACTTTCAGCACACTTGTCTTATTTCTTTACATAGTGTTTTCTTCCACTTGTAGTCTGGTTGTGTGTTTGTTTGAATTCCATAAAGGCAATGCCTTCCCTTTTTATTGGGATTTATGCCTTTGGTGCTAGTCGCCAGCCACTGGCCTATGGAAGGAGGGCTTGGGGTAGTCATGACACGGGCCCCGAGGACGGGTCGTGACAAATTGGTATCAAAGGACATCGATTCTACCACAGAACTCATGACTCTGATATTTTCATTCTATGAAGAAATAGTGTTAACCGTACCGAGTGTGGTTTTCAGTTCAGGGAGTCTAGTGTTGGTGCGGTGGCCGGCGTATCCATACACAAGGACCCTGACTTCTGATTTCTTACTCAATGCACAAAAACACTGATTATGTGTGTGTTTTCAAATGTTTTCCTTTAAATCATCTCAAATCATGTCAGCTCACCAGGTATAGTCTTTTGACCATGACACATCTGTTTCTTTTAGGATGCCTCCTCGAGGATGACCAGTTGAAGCCCCGAGAGTTGTACGTACTGACAGACCACCGAGCGACGATGCCTCAGTACAGGGCCCTCTCCTAGTTGAGGCATCAGCGGAGGCTCTAGCAGAGGCACCAGTGGTACTAACACCCATTGGGCCACCGATGCCACCAGCCCCAGTAGTAGGTGATGCACGCTGCTTGAGCATGCTTCATGACTTCCAGTGCTGGATCCCACCCAGGTTCCAAGGAGAGATAGACGCACAGGCGGCTGAGGATTGGCTGGAGGCTGTGGTGAGAGTCTTCAGGCTAGTAGGGACACCAACAGACATTATGGTGATCCTTACTGCTAGCCTCCTTCAGGAAGAATTAGAAAAATGGTGGAGCCTGATGCTCTAGATGCATGACAAGGTGACACTTATGTGGCAGACTTTGAGAGCTTGTTCCGTGTAGAGTTTGTACCATCCACCTTTCGAGCAGTGCATATACAGGAGCTACTGCATCTTCAGCAGTGTAGCATGACAGTGGCGCAATATTCTGCGAGGTTCACCGACCTCTTGCGCTACTCCACTGATATGGTACGGGACCCGTTCTTTAGGGCCTGAACCTTCACGCAGGGGCTCAAGCGAGAGATTAGAGCTTTAGTTGTTTCTCACAACATCCCGACGCAGACGGGGGTGTTGGAGTGAGCCCTCTTAGTGGAGAGTTTCCTTGATGAGCAGTCTCCAGCAGCAGGATCCACTACTAACTGGTATGCAGCGAAGTCTTCTATAGCTACCAGTAGACATATGAAGTAGAGGTCCAAGAGGGCCAGACCTACAGGTGGTCGGCCGCACGACTCAGGGTTGGTAGTGCGAGGCACCAAGGGGACTGACAGAAGCAGATCTGCCATGCTGTGTTACATGTGTGGCAGACAGGGTTACATGGATCGTGACTGTCTGACCCACCGCTCGGAAGATCGGAAGATAGATGAAGGACTTCCCAGACAAGGGAGGAGTTTCGATCGAGGTCGACTGCATGGAGCCGGAGACTGAGGCAGGGGAGCTGGTCATGAAGCTGGAGGTGGATGATGCTTCGAGGTGTTGCCACCACCAATACCAAGAGGTCCACCCTGACCACAGAGAACATGTGGACATGGAATAACAAAACATCAGGAAGCTAAAGCATATGACTATGGAGCTCTAAAATCTGGGGGACTGAAGCGGTACTAGTTTCATGCATGGAGGCCTTTTTTCTTGGTGATTCTAGTATCCATGATGTTGTTGTTTGTGGTTGTTGTGTGTCTTTGTGCATGAGCTGCAGTAATAAAAGACAGTTTCCCTTGTGATGTTTTCTTTCCTTTCCTTTTGTGTGGTTGATACTGAGAGGTTTCAGTTAAAACTGTTGACTCGACCCTCACTTTCGAGATTTCTACTAGAGGAGACCTTGTGACCGCACACTAATGCCGACATTGTGACTCAACCCTTGGAGGAGAGAGTGATGGTTGGATCTCTTGGTAGTAGCGTCGAGGACTTACGACGTCATCCAAGGCAAGAAATGTACCGTTCATGTCAGGATTGGCTGTATTAGGAAAAGAACATGGTTCGTCCGGAGGATGAGACAAGATTTCTCTTTTTCGGAAAAGGGGAAATCGAAGCAGCTCTTGTAAGACCATAGATGGTGCAGGCTATGATAGAGAAGGTGCAGATCATCCATGAGCGGATTAAGACTGCACAGTGCAGACAAAAGTCCTATGCTGATAGGAGATGGAGACCGCTGGAGTTCAAGGATGGCGACCACATTTTTTACGGGTCTCACCTCGACGTGGACTACGAAGATTTTTCCAGGGTATAAAGTTATATCTACTCTTCATCTGGACCTTACACATCAGTTTCACTGGGTTCATGATGTCTTTCCACGTATCTCAACTGAGGAGATACATGCACGACCCGACCCACGTCATCGATCATGGGGATCAGGACATCGACGACGGGACGACCATCCCGGAGGTTTTGGTGCAGATCAAGGATTGATAGGTTTGGGTCCTTTATGGATGGTTTGTTACACTATTTCACATTCATTGGAAGCACGAGAACCTCCAAGAGAGAACTTGGGAGTAGGAGGCTCAGATGCATGCTCGATACCTCCTTTAGATTCCCTAGTTTGTGTTGTATCTTTACGGGGACGTAAAATCCTAATGTGGGAGTAATGTAAAGACCCATAAATTTCAATTAAATGTTTTTCATAAATTCTTTGGAATTTTAAAAGTACGCAGTTTTTGACGGCACCTGATTCTGAGGCCTAGTGTGCCCGGAATAATTTTCTGAATTTTTGTTAAGCTTAAATTAACGTGGGTAAACAGTTTTCTGGAAAAAGTAGAATAACTCTTAAATAGTTACTCAGATAAAAAATCTGAGGTCACCGTTTTTCTTAGGATGGTGGGTTTACGCTAGGTGTGACTTATGTTTAGTTGGCACAGGCCTCCTGTGAGAAAACCCAAAAATGGCATAACCGTAAATAAAATAATTAAATAAAGTTATTTTATTTTTCAAATTATTATAACTCAAAAACGGTAACTCGGATTAAAAATCTGAGACCACCTCTGAACTTGTGAGGGTATTATTTTTTTAAGAAGATACTAACATTGGCCACCGCGAGCCACTTGAGAAAGTTAGTTTTTGGCCGTAAATAAAATAATTAAGTGAAAATTATTTTATTGTAAAATTCATAACTTCTAAATGGTAACTCAAATTGAAAATCTGAGAGTACAGATGAGTTATTTGGGGCGTGTCTTACCATGGAAGAACCTAACCTTGACCACAGTGGGTCGAGGGTGACTGATAATAATTTTCAGAACTTTTTTAGGGAACGTTCAGTAAACGTACGAGAGGCATTTTATAACTTTTGAACTGATGCTTATAATCGAATTCCGAGGGACCCATTGAACTCATAGTGTCAATATTCGCTTTTGAATTCTTTCACCTCAATTGAAGATAATCGGGAATATACCTATATAAAGGTTATCTATTGATAGCTTTCCTTCTGGTTTATCCTTGTTGGTTTTAGTGAGACCTTGAGGGTCTCGGGGTCCCTACTCAGTATCGTTATACTCACCCCTGCATGGACAATGCCTGCACCATGTTGTGTTGGATGCATATGACGGACATCACCGATCATGCTTGAGGCTTGTAGAGAGAGACGGTACCTGGAGGTGGACGTTACGACCAGACGGTACCCAGAGGTGGACATCATGACGAGACTGTACTTGGAGGTGTACTTGATGACGAGACAATACCCGGAGGTGGACTTTACGATGAGACCGTACCCGGAGGTGACAGACGGACGTGGAGAGATGAGGTGGTCATCTGTACCTACCCTTAAGGTAGGAACTCCGTAGGACGATCCAGGAGCAACTTGACACCTTCCTGCTATTTTGTCTTTTCCTTGTACTTTACAGTTGGGCTTGTATTTTTGGCCCCCTTTGAACTTTCAGTACACTTGTCTTATTTCTTTACATAGTGATAGCTTCCTCTTGTACTCTGGTTGTGTATTTGTTTGCATTTCATAAAGGCAATGCCTTCTCTTTTTATCGGGATTTATGCCTCTGGTGTTAGTCGCCAGCCCCTGGACTATGGAAGGCGGGCTTGGGGTAGTCACGACACGGGCCCCGAGGACGGGTCGTGACATAAATCCCCAGTTCTGTTTATCACATTTGAAAGTAATCTATTTAAAAATAATGTATGGAAAAAGAATCAGTACAGTTGAGAACTATTTAAATCAAAACCGCTGAAGGGGAAACATCATGAAATTGAACATCAAATACAATGAATAAAATATAATTAACTATATATTATAACAAATAATAATTATATATATAATATAATTGTAAATTGGTTCATAATAAGATTCTTGTATCAAGAAATAAGAATTGAGATAAAGAAGCCCCGTTCAATTATGGTAATATTTGAGGTAAGAATCATATGATAGTGGGTTTATAAGGTATAATATTAAATCAAAGGAAAATGAGAAAATACAAGAAAAAATTTTCATTAGTTAATATACTTCCAACATGAAACTATAGAGTTCAATTATAATAATTGTGGCTCAACATGAGAAAATGCGAGTTAGTAAAATCCCTTATAAATTTTGCAATCATTGATTAAAAACCATCTATAGGAAATAAATAAAAAAAGAACATTGAATATCATGAAATATGATATGATCATGATATAAAATAATAAATGATTTGCATATACATTATTTCACATAAAACAAGGTTTATAATAATAAATATGTCTCATGGGCTGAAAATATGAAATAAGAAACCCTTACCTTATTCCCGATTATTTGTGGGTGTGCCTAATATGTTGAAAAATAAAAATAAATTTGTTATATATCTTTATAGGAACATTTTTATATTATATTTATTTTAATATGGATTATTTATTTTTATATATTTTTTATTTTCCATATAGTGTTTTCTTATTTTTATATGAAAATTGAATTAGTGCCATCTTATTTCTATAATATTAGTGACTTGTGATGATATTTTAATAGTAAGATATATAATTAATATAACTATTTTATATCCACAAAACAAATAATTTTTTATTATTATATAATAAAAAAATGTATTCTTATGTTACATATTCATCTATGATAGAGTATTGTAGCATCAGTCTTGTATGTTGTTAAATCGACCCATACATGAACATAATATAATTAATGTGTGAGTACGGTTATGAAAGTGTTTATTTTTGAATAATATAATTATTAAAGAAGAATAATTATTGTAGTTATATAATCTTAAAGTTAGAATTTATATTTAAATATTTTTAGATATATAATGAAAATCTAGACGAAAAATGAAAAATGATTCTCAATGGAGGTTGATTTTTTAACCAACACATAGTTAAAATTTTCAGACATTGAGGAATGTTAGGGGATAAAGGTAGATAATAATATTATTTTTCATAATCACAATAAAATTTTATAATTCATATTGTTCCATCATTCCCATCATTATAATTATCAATGAGATTCAGTTTCAAAAATTGAAAGGCATAAATTCGTGGAGGCAATAGTCAGCACGTACACACTATCGATGTTCCTGTGTTTTTCTTAGTATTTGGAAATGAATCAACATGGGTTTGTCTATTAATTTAAGAATATATTTTATTATTATTAATAATGATATAAATATATCAAGGTGGTTTTAAAATATTTTGATGATGAGGATTAATAAGAAATTATTAAAGAGTTAATGATTACATCAAGAGTTTAAATTTTCACTAAAACATTTCCTTAGAAAAGGAGGCCTTAAGATAACTAGATGTTACCAAATACATTTGGAAGTATGATATATTTCTTGGAAGAAAAAATATAAAAGTGATTGGAGTAAATTATATGGTAAAGGGGTAATATGAAGTGGTGTAATGATCTCATTTTATATGGTAACTGGAGGGAAATTTTGATAAACCCATTTACTTATTCAATAATTTAATGTTACTTTTTGAGGGTGAAAGGTTCAAAATTTCAAAACATTGATGTGTGGGTGAGGTTTGTTCGGGAAAACCATAACCCATTCATTTGGAAACATATTAAAACATGTTGTGATTCATTTCCCATTAATAAATATATTTTTACCTTTTTAAATTTTACTAGGGTACTTACTTTTTATATTAGTAATTAATATAATTAAAAAAATTTTAAATTTTACTTTTCAACATATAAGAAATTTATAATATCAATGTTTAAAATTTATTTATTATAAAAAAATTATAATGCTGTGAAAACATAACTTTAAAATATACACACATTGGGAGTAAAATATTTATTAGGAAAAGTGATTTTTTCAGCATAAAATTAATGTGTATCATAAATTTTTCAATTTAATTAATTTTCAGATATAAATTTGATTATTATAAATAAATAAAGATATATATTTGTAATTCAAATAAATCTGAAATATAATGTTTCCATTTAAAAAATTAATTAAAAAATGAATGTTAAAAATAAATGCTATTTCTGTTCTAAAATGTTGAAAAAAGGTTTTGTATGTTCCAAATTTCATTTCAAAAAACCAATTATTATTTTTTAAATAAATATTTTTTTTCATATAAACGGTTTTATAAACATCTAGGATTTCCCATATATTTATAAATTCATAAAATTTAAAATTTTGATAAGAAACATCTTTTTCACTCTTTACATAATTTTTTTTAAAATAAAAAGCACATAAATTTACCCAATACATAGTTTTACATTATGTATTAAAAATGAAGTTATTAGAAAAAATTGAATTTATTAAATTTATAAATTTATATTTTAAATCAAAAAATATTATATATATATATATATATATTTCTTTCATTAAAAATATTATTTTAGATCATTAAGTTCTTTTTAATATTATTTCATAACAATATATATTTTAAAGAAGGTCAAAATATTAGATCACATATTTTAAAATATTATATTATATAAATAATATTTTAAAAGTGGAAAATTTAATTTTTTATATTAATATTAATATAATTAAAATTTATTGAGGTTTTATTGTTCTTAAAATTTAAGGAACCCACAGAATAAAAAATATATAAAAAATTTTCAATTGAAAATTTTTAACTTGGAAACATATAAAAAAACTAAATCTACAAAAACCCCATTCTAATATTTTCAAGGGACCATTTGTAATTCAATTTATTCCCAAAAAATAAAATTAATGATAGTTTAAGTGGTACCTTTTTTATTTGAAATTGATTATTTTAGTTTTTCATCGTCATAGTCGTATAGGTCAATGGTGACAAGATAGGCATCGTCTCGATCATCCAAACATGAACCAGTTATCCTAGATAATTGATTTATGAATCCTATGTTCTACCATGAGAAATCATATTGCTTTATTCTGTCTATTCGATTGTGTGAATAATATGAATTCAATCGAGAAAGTGAGATTTCTCCGACTTGATTCTTCCTTCTGAATCACTATCCAAGGAATTAATAGGAGAGGAGGGGAGAGTTTCTCTCTAAAAATTCTTCTATAATCCTGATCTCAATATTAAATAGCTTAAAATTATCTTTTATACCTAGGGTATAATTTCTAATATTTCACTATAGTCTAAGGAAAGTAATAAAATTTATTTTAGACCTTTTCACACACATATGAATTAGTAATCATATGATAAATGTAATAGATATTTTATCACTCACATGTAACACTTTAACATGTTACATAATAATATATAAACCATTATCTTATCCAGTGTTCTCCCAAATTTATTTATTTAATCATGAACATGTTACTTCCATTCAAAAAAAAATACGTTTTCTGATACTTAATTTTATAATCAACCAATTTTAGAATACTTTGATAAATAAATTCAATCATTTTTATTCAAAAAATTAATAATATAATAAAATTATTTTTACAATATTTGGATCACAATCATATGTTTACTAACCCCCTCACATGGGATACACGTTATCTTAAACTTCTATTCATCCAAATAGGTGGGACATATGGACGAACATAGTGTGTGACACTCTTGGTCCTTATCTCGATAGTAGTGAGTCCAACCAACAGACCAAGGGTTTACTATAACAACCCATCATGGGGAAAAGGAATTTCATAGCTACAAATACCACTTATGACTGAGTTATATGTAGTATAATCTATTTTTCTTGGGATATCTCGTAAGGAATAATGCAAACTTGTTTTATCATCCTTTTATTGCTTTATATATTTTTAGAATTTAATGGATGAATGTGCCTTCTACAATAATAGAAATGGATTTAATGAAGCTACTACAATTCTGGTCAACCTGGTCCCATGTGATATATCTTCCTCAATATGGAATTGAAAAATTCTATCCTTAACATTCAAACAATGTCATTACATGAAAGATACATACAAAAAACCCACATAGCCATGACTTCAGAATTATAGTTTTTCTCTTGATTGAAATTATGAAATAAAATATTAAACATTGATAATGACCTCATGTATGAGGACTAGTACAAAGTTTTGTAGAATTGAATAACCAATAATAGTTGAAACATGTGGTGTTCTTATTTTCCGATCAGTCCTCATAGTCTCATACACTCGATATCACCAAGTGTGAACTTCAATAGAAAAATTATAAATACTTATAATCCCCTAGGGCATGATTTTGAAACATTATATGTGTCTACAATATATGATATATGTAGACCATAGGACACATATTTAAGACTAATATCATAGTTTTTCTAGCTTCCCATTATAGATGGGAATTTCTATAATGTATTTATAAAACAAATAATCTATGGAAATTACCCTAAAAATAGTGAATGCAGAATTATAAAAACGATTATGGTATGAGAAAAAACTTGTTTGTATTGAAATGTATACATGTAATTTTAATCAAAGTGCATAAATGAGTTTGGTCTAGTCCACACACTCACAACACTCCCACTTTAACTAGAGACATCTGCTAATGATTCTAAATCCATTTTCTCTCACATAAGTATCGTGATTCTATTAAGATATGGCATTAGTCGAGGGGTCAAGCAGGTTACCCTCTTTAGATAATATACTAACAATTAATAATCCTCCACTTGTGAAATCATTCAAGAGATAATACTTTCAATGTATATTTTTTGTCCTTAGGTGTGACATAGGGTACATGGAAAGAACCACTGCCACTATATTATCACAGTAAACTACAACATGGTATGAACTACTACATGAAAAATCCAAGATGGGATATAACTATTTATATCCAAATTAATTCCATATATTCATCAGATGCAGATATATACTTCAATTATTCTGTTGAAAAAAAAATGATAATGTTCATGGACTTCCTCCAGCTTACTGCACCACCATTAAGTTAAAAGACATTGTATTACTATGATTTATTATCATTAATATTTTTATATAATCTTGAATTAGTGTAACTCCAAAAAACTAGCAACCTGTCTCCTCAATACACTAGTAACATATCATGTGTACATTTTAATTACTTTAGGATAGTATTTAATTTTAACAAATAAATATCAATTGTAAGTCCTTGGTATATTCCCACCATGATTAAAGTAAAGGTAACATCAAACCATGTGCATGTTATAAAAAACATGAATGATCCCACAACTAAATCATAAATTATTATACTCATTATTTCATTATCCTCTTATGTATGTGTAAATATCTTCTTGGAGATATTTATTCTATACGAAACTCAAAAAAATCCTCTATTTGATGGTCCCATAATGTTGTTTTTTGGACCTTGTAAATATATGTACATTGAGTTATCCCAATCATCCTATTAGATCTCTTTTGATTGATATTGAACCCTAGAATACGATTTTCTTCACCTGATTCTTTCATGGAGAATAATTCATTTAACCATGTCTTCAATGACTGTAATACTTTTATTTTTTTCTCCTTAATAATATTTTATCATCCTATAATAATAGGAAACCATTTTAATTTACACCGACCTTCTTATAGGCACATGGCTCTCTTTCATTATTAACCAAATAAAATTACATTATGGACCCATCAAAGAGCATATTCCATAACTATGATGTATAAATCAGTCCATAAATGGATCTCTGTAGATCTCACAATTTATTGGTACTCTTTGATATTATAAATCATTCTAGTTGTGTCATATAGATATCTAAAACTAAGTATAAACTTTGAAATGCTCTTTTGACATCCATTTTTCAAATTTGATAATCGCATATGGTTGTATTGTAGGTAATATTCTGATGTTTTTTAGTATAGATACTACTGAGAAGGTTTCATCATTGTCTATTCCTTTACATTTCGTAAAACCCATCTCTACTAGATATGTCATACTGGTGCTCACTTTACCATCCATATATATATATTTCTTGAATAACAATTTAAAACTAATAGGATCCACATCAGTTGGTGGGTCTAAAAAATTCCAAAAATGATTTTGTACATGGAATCCATTTCATAATGCATTGAGTATTTTCATTATGTTTTATCCATATCATTTACTAATTGCTTATTGATTAGTGGTTCATTATTCTCTTGGATTGATGTTTCACAAAACTCGTTGGCCTAAAAAAAATAAATATCTAGTTTTATATCCTCTCTTATATACCTACACAGTACTTATGTCATGAGAACATATTCCTCTCCGATTATCACTAGTGGATATTGTTCCCAAACCATCATTTGGGATTATGGAACTTCACAATCATCCTAGTCAATTTTGAACACACTATTTCTCATGGAAATGTATTCCATTTATAGAAATATAGATCATATTACTACAATAAACATTATATATGAAGGTATATATAGATAATACCCATAAGAATCATTACGATAAAGTATAAAGATGCACTTTGTGCTCTATGATGCTATTTTTTCACTAGGTACAGTCTTGACAAAAGCCTTACATCCATTTAAATGTATGTGTTCCAGTTTGGAATTCTTTCTATACAAGAACACATATAAAATCCCATCGTCTATTATATTTGTTACTCTATTTAGTGTATTTAATATAATCTACAGTGCATGTCCCCAAAAGAATAATTGTATAGTTGAATTGGTCATCCTCAATTTGACTACGTAATGGAGGGTCATATTCTGTCATTCACTAACACCATTCCACTGAGGTAAATAAGGAAGGGTGATATTAAAAAATTATCCGACACTCATTGAGATGTTCGATGAAAACTTGATAGATACTTTCTCCAGTATAGTCTGAGTAGAGTGTCTTAATATTCACATGAATTTTATTATCCACTTCATTTTAATTTTCTATAAACATGTAAAGTAAATATGAATTATACCTCATTAATTAGATATATACATATATACAATAGTCATCAATAAAAACAATTATTTATGAAAAAATACCTTTCCTCTACTCAAAATGGACCACATACATCTATATGAACCAATTAAAATATTTATTTGTCTCTTTATCCTTACCCACTGAATGAAGTTTTGGTCATTTTACCTTATAAACAATGTAACACCCCAACCCTAGTTACCCAGAGTCGGTGAATTGTTACATAACATTGGAATTATCATAAGGAAATCATGTCTCGAAAGACCGACCAGTTTAGTATTATTGGAAACAAGATTCATACATAAGTTTAACATTACAACATGAAAAGAAATACAACACGAATTTATTCCATTGGAAATATCCAATCACCCTAAATAATTCATCTAAGTCACTAATAACTAACTTCTTCATATCCTAGGAAAATGTAACATAATAAAGGGTGAGATCAAATGCTCAGTAAAGGTATGTAATACAGTGGAAAATGACATAAATATTAAGCACGGTAAATACTTGAAAACTCATTCCTTTACCAATAATAAACATGAATACATTTATGGAAATAAAATGAGAAGAGTAAATAATGCCATAATAAAACAAAATAATGGGTATTCTACTAGTTTAATTACCACATGAACCATAAATATTATTTCCATAATGAGGGAATGTATAATGCTGGACATTCTGAATCATTTTGTCAAGGCCTTGGCCAAAGACGCCTAAAAATGATTAAGGCCTCAGCCAAACCCATAATTCAAATTTGGAAAGTGCCTCGGCCAATTCAACGTCTAGTTGTCTCATGACACCAACCAATGTATTGAGAAACTATAGTGGGGTCCACCCGTCATTTACTAAGTCCAATACGTTTCTCATATGAAAAGGATTAAACATATCATAATCATTCATATTAAAACTAGCATATGAAATGTCAATACATTATCCATAAACCATGAATGGAATAAAGATAGCACATCCACAGTCAAAAATATCACAAAAACATCATTAAAATATGGATGTTTTGTATCCTAATAAATCAACTTCAAAGAAACTTAAAATCCATCAAAGGATGTTGACAAAGAAGAAATAAAAACTATTTGAGAGAAATATATCATTTTTAAAATAATTTAAAGGTCAAATAATTATAAAATAACGAATATACGTTGAAAATATCCTTATAATATTGTAAGGGATTCTTTGATGATTTTATAATGGCGGAAAATATCCGCACCCACCGTATGAGTTAAAAAAACATTCTTACCTGAATTCTGTCGAAATGGATAAAAAGGACATTATTTGGAAAACGACAGAAAGATTCATTTATAAACCTTTTATAAAATGTAAAAAAAGGGTATAAATGACTTTAACCCATATTCTAGTAAATAGTAAAAATGTTTTGAAATACATTTTTAGGAAACATGGATGTGGATGAAAAAAGTCTCAGTAGATTATTACGTATAAACAACCTCAGATAAATGAAGAGATTGTGAAATAAACACTTACCTTGTACTTTTCCGTTGTTGGGGGTAGGTTAATCTCCAGTATAATGGTGATTTAATTGTTATTAAATTATAAAATAATCATATACATTAATATGATGTCATATATGATCTTTTAACATTTCTTTTTTAATAATATCTTAGTTATTATTGTTGTTTCGGGTGTTACCTTACACGTTTTCTTTAATATATTTTTTACATAAGCCATGTTTGTTTTGGATAGGTTTTATCTTAATCATATACAGAATGATATCAAGTGCTTAAACATTATATTTAATCATCAAATGAAAATTATACTTGAATGGATACGATGGAGAATGAATGTCATCGCCTTCGTGGAGACGGTAGTCCGTACATATACACGAGCGACAATATCATTTTTTTGATATTATAATAATATATAATTGGATTTTATATCATAAATAAAGAATCATTATGATGTTATAGTTATTATTTACATGAATTACACATCATTATTATATCCATCCAAATAATAATGTATTGAATAAAAATTACACCATGACGTGGAGACGGTAGGCCGTACGTACGCATGTATGTTGACATGTCATTCAAGGGATGGATATAATATTGAATTTGGTTGTTCCATATTTATAATAACATAAAATTATATATATTATACAGGAGTTATTTTTTTATAATGTAAATAACAAGGAAATAAGATGTTGAAAAAGAAAGGAACTTGAAAGATGGTGGTGAAATCATTACCTCTTCTTCGGGTTATTCCTATTGATTTGATAAAAAGGGATTCATAGGTTGTCTTTCTGATCAACCTAAGGAATCTATGTTGAAGTGAGTGAATTTTAGAGAGTATTTGGGTAGGGTTTGGATGATCCAAAAGGCTTTTATTGTGTGAATTAGTGACAAGGGGAAGTTCCCTTTTATAAGAGGGGTGAGGGGAACCTTTGGAAAAGCTAGAAATATTATTTTATAATAAATTAAAATTCTGTTTCTAATGGATAAAAAGTGGATTATTAAGAGCATAGGCAGTGTTTGGGTTGAAAAACTCTAAACCTATAGGTTTTAGATAGGTTTGGGTCACTATATTAACCTTATATTTTAGTTTTAACTCTTAGTTAATTAGTTTATCATTTACCATGTCACTTTACGTTTTTATATTTTATAGTTAATAACCTTACTATAAACATCCAAGAGACCCCCAAGTGGTACATTAATGATACACATATCATAATATAAGTCTCTTGGCATATTAATATATTTTTAGGAATTTAATATCAATTAATAATATAGTATTTATTTTAAAAACTCTTTTATGTCAATTTTGACACTATTCAATAATTGATTTTTTTTAAAGTCTTAAAATCTTTATTAATCGAAAAAAATTCATTTAAGAAATTATATAATGTTATATTAAGCAATAAAATTCATGGATGTAATCAAAACATTCAAATTATATTAATTTTAACATTTATAATACCAATTATTTGATTCTTTCATTAATAAGGAAAGTACTTCATCATTATTGTGTCATAAATAATACTAATTATTAAATGTCGAAAAATTATAAATAAAATACCATTACTTTGGAAATATTTTTGGATTTCTAATGAATATTAATTGTCTAAAATCCAACATATAAAACCCTATTTAAAAATTGTTTTGCTAAAAGATATATGCTAATGTCCTTTTTGTATTTATTTTAACTTAATTAATATAAAGTGTCATTATCACTTAAAAGATGCTCTATGGGGTCCCAAAATCGCCCCAAAGATGACCATGGTCGGACAAGTATCAACCAATAAGGTTATGACATGTTTTAGGGTAATTTATTATTATTATAATATTATTTTTTTACACTTATTTACAGGATTTACCCTTTAACCATGGTAAATAAAATATTTACCGAAGTGATTATTCAAAATGTCTAAAAATAAAAGTTACCTATTTAAAAAATTTGGAAATACTGATTCCAAATATGGAATACATTTTTCCATATTCAAATCACAAAAGTTGTAGAAATTAATTTAAAATTAATGCCCGTTGTTAAAACAAAACACGTTTTTTTAGGAGATAATAATTATCAAAAGATTGACAGTTGTTTATGTTCGGTTTAATTGTGAAATTATGTCCAATGAAAAAAATAGTATTAAATGTTAAAAATATATTCTAAATATACTTTAAAACCACCCAAATTCATAATTTATCATTACTAATTATTTCGATTAAAAAAGTTGTTTTTAATTAAAATTTATTAATTTTCATTATCATCAAAATATAAAAGTTATCCGAAAAATACCAAAATTTTAACCTGGGCTAATTTAGATATTCTGAATCCAAAAATGAAGTCCATTTTGAGAGATAAAATTTATATGATTTCAAAAAGTGGGTATTACTATTCATAACAGCTAGTTTGATTGGTTGTGGTGTGTGTTAGAACTCGATGTTGCATACAACACACGCTACTGTATTATTCAAAGAGAAGCATACCGTGGAAGCTTGGGGTGTTACATTCTTCTCTCCTTCAAATAATTTATCCTCAAAATTTATAGAATAGTACTGAATGAAAAGACTCAGGTGTTTTTTTTATCATAAGTTCCTTGGGTTCCCACGTTGCCTCTTCCATCATATGATTTCTCCAACGAAATTTTACCAGACGAGTCGTCCGGTTTCTCTGCACTTGTTCTCTCATATCATGAATCCTGGCAGGCTCTTCGCAATAAGACTGATCAAGTTTCAGTTCTAATTCCTCATAGGTGAGTACAATTGTTGGGTCAGGCATATATTTCATCAACAGTGATACGTGGAACACATCGTGATCTTTGGAGAGATTTGGAAGCATTGCCAAATGGTAAGCTACAACACCAATTCGTTCTAGAATTTCGAAAGTTCCTATGTACCTTGGACTCAATTTACCTTTCTTACTAAAACTTATGACTCCCTTCCATGGAGATACCTTCAAGAAAACATATTCTCCGACCTTAAATTCCAAATCCTTCCTTCGGTTATCGGTATAGCTCTTCTGCCTACTTTGAGCTGCTTTGATGTGGTTTTGGATTAACTTTACATTTTCCATTATTTCCTACACCAGTTCTGGGCCTACAATTTTTCTTTCACCAATGTCATCCCAAAAGGTTGGTGTGTGACATCTCTTTCCATATAACGCTTCCTATAGTTCCATTTGAATACTTGAATGGAATTTATTGTTATAGGAAAATTCTACCACATGTAAATATTGATTCCACATACCCTGAAAGTCAAGTGAGAAAGATCTCAACATGTCTTCTATGGTTTGAATAGTTCGTTCTGATTATCCATCTCTTTGAGGATGGTAGGCAGTGCTCAAATGAAGTTCATTATCCAAAGACTTCTGAAGACTCTTCCAAAATCATGAAGTAAAATGGGGATCACGATCAGAAATAATCGATAGGGGTACTCCATAAAGTCTCAAAAATTCATTAATATATAGTCTTTCTAGACGTTCTAGTGGTAGATCATCTCTTATAGCAAGAAAATGTGCTGACTTGGTAAGACGATCAACAGTAATTCTTATTGAATCATTCTTTCTAGGAGTCTTTGGTAGTCCCATGACAAAGTCCATCGTGATATTATCCCATTTCCACTCAAGTATGGGAAGAGGTTGCATGACTCCTCCAGGATGTTTCCTTCTAGCTCTATCTTGTTGAAAAACCATACATCTTGAAAAAAATTCAGTAATCTACCTCTTCATGATGTCCCAAAAAAAATGTTCCTTCAAATATCTAAACGTTTTGGTGAGCCCAGGGTGTATAGAAAAATTCGAACTATGAGAATCATCCAAAAATTACCTTTTTAGATCAGGGATATTGGGAACACAAAGTCTCTTCCAAAATTTTAAAATTCCTTCTTTATACACAAATTCTCCCAATCTCCCATCATTCATAGCATTAATCTTCTTTTTAAACTCTTAATCATCCATCTGAGAACTCTTTAACCATTATATTAGAGATGGTTTGGAAACCACTTGAAAAATCATTGATGTTTCACCTTCCATGGTGATTCCCATATCCAACATTACAAGATCCATAATAATAGGATCCCTTTCAATTTTCATCATGTTCAAAACACCATGTCTTTTCTGCTCAAAGCATCTACCACCTTATTTTCCTTCCCTGGGTGGTAGTGTATCGTGCATTCATAATCCTTGAGTAGTTCAAGCCATCTCCTTTGCCTCATTTTGAGTTCTTTCTATGAGAAAATATACTCAAAACTCTTCTGATGAGTATAAATCTCACATTTTTCAACTTAGAGATAGTGTCTCCAAATCTTAAGAGCAAATATCACAGCTGCTAACTTGAGATCATGAGTAGGATAGTTTTTCTCATGAATTTTCAACTGTCATGATGCATAGGAAATAACTATATCATTCTTCATAAGGAAAAAACTAGGTAATTTCTTTGATGCATCACTATAAATAATGAACCCATCATTCCCTGATGGTAAACTCAATATAGGAGCATTTACTAATCTTCTCTTCAGTTCATTGAAACATTTTTCAAACTCTTTTGTCCAAACAAATTTAACCCCTTTATATGTAAGATTTGTTAATGGGTTAGCCAATAGGGAAAAATTCAGGAAGAAACGTCTATAATAACATGCTAAACCAATAAAACTACATCCCTCAGTTATACTAATCGGTTCAGGTAATTCATGGATTGACATGGTCTTATAAGGATCAACTAAGATTCCATCTTTAGAGACAGTATGGCCAAGAAAAGAAATATCCTGAAGCCAAAATTCACACTTCCTAAACTTCCCATATAATTCATGTCTTCTAAGAGTATTGAGGATAATGCACAAGTGATTTTCGTGATATTCATATATTTTGGAGTATACAATGTTATCATCAATAAATACCACCACAAATTCATCTAGATCTTCCTTGAAAACTCTATTCATTAGATCCATTAATACAGAGGGTTCATTTGTCAATACAAAGGGCATTACTGTAAATTTGTAATGCCCGTACCTGGTTCGAAATACTGTATTTGGAATGTCTTCCTTCTTCACACACAACTGATGGTATCCAAACTGAAGGTCAATCTTTGAAAAGTATTGAGCTCCATGCAGTTGGACAAATAAATCATCAATGCGAGGTAGGGGATACTTGTTCATTATTGTTATAGAATTGATCTCCCTAATGTCGATACATATCCTCATAGATCCATCTATATTTTTAACAAAAATAACAGGGGATCCCCATAGAGAAACTCTAGGGAGAATAAATCCCTTATTACTCAATTCCTCTAGCTGTTTCTTTCGTTAAACTAATTCTACAGTGGCCATTGTATAAGGGGTCTTTGATATAGGCCTTGATCTAGCAATTAAATCAATGGAAAACTCAAATTCTCGTTCTAGAGGATGTCTAGGTAAATCTTCTGAAAACAAATCTACATATTATTTCAAAATAGGTACATCCTCTATTTGAACATTTCTTTCATCACCAGCAGTCATTTCATTCTCTTCCTCCCCAATAATTGAATTTAGTTGAGCTACTGAGGGTGGATCTAGATAAGAATTAGGTGGAGATGATTCCTCTCTAAAGATAAGGTGTTCCTTATCTTCATCATCAAGAATTTTCAATGTCCATCTTCTTATAATAAATCTTCACATTATGGTCTGAAAGCCAATCCATACCAAGGATTATATGAAATTCAATCATAGGTATGACGATGATATCAGCAAATAAAGAACATTTATATGCCTTAATGGAACTGATTTACAAAACATTGTAGCAATGATACTTCCCTTATGGTTTTTTATTGAAAAACCCCTTATTAAATAAAATTGTAAATATCTAAGTTTCTTAGGAAACTGAGATGATATGGAACAATGCGATGATCAAGAATCAAATAATGCATTTTCTAAACTTGTGGAAACCATTATATCACCTGCCACGATATCTTTTGGAGCTTCTACATTAGAAGTAGTGATAAGATATGCTTGACCTTGATCTCTTGGCCTTTTCTGAGGTAATTTTCCTTGACGCATAGGGAATTCATTGGCATAATTTCCCATCTCCCTACAATTGTAGCATTGAACATCAGTAGCGTCTTTCTTTCCATTACAATCACCAGCTAGATGGCCATTCTAGCCACATTTGTAGCATACTCCTTTTCCTTTTAGACAGGAACTAGGGTGCTTCCATCCAAAATTTTCACACGGTGGAAATTCGATTCATCCCTTCATCCATGATTCCTTATTTACATTCCTAGAGTGTTTATCAGATCTCTTCTTCTCTTGCTTTGATTTAAATTCATAAGACTTAGAGATTTTATTTTCTGTCTTTATTGCACATGAGTCAATATCTTTGTTTGATGAGAAGGATTTTGATACTAATGCTCGATGGAGAAATGGTTTTAACCCATCAAAGAAACAAGAATTATTACTTCTTTGGTCATGTATATAATCTGCAGTATCGCTCGCTAACCTTGTAATGATAGCCTCATACTTCGCGAAATTCTCATCCTCCTTTTTCCTCAGACTCAGAAAATGCCTTTCCATATCGGCTCGATGGTCAAGAGGAAATTATTTTTCTAGGAAAATATCGTTAAATTACCTTAATTACATATTTTATACTTCATCATCTTCCTTTTTATTTTTAATAAAGGACCACAATTGGTGGGCATCTCCAGTGAGGCGGTAAACTGGCATGACAACTTTTTCCCTTTCGCTACTCCCCAAAGCATGGAATATTATCTCTAAGGATTTCATCCATTACTCATCCACTGATGGAATTTTAGTCTCATTTAATGTCAGTGGTTGTTGCCTTATGAAGCGATCTCACATTGATCCTCCACGCTGTGGATCAGGGTGCTCTATAAGGGTTAGGTTATTATTCATAACCTGAGTGAGTTGTCCTAGTATGGTTATTAGTTGATCAACACCAGCTGCATCACCAGCTCCACGATAATTATCTTGAGAAGGAGGGCAATACCTACATAGAGTGTGTGCATTGATATTGTTTCCATTTCTTCCACTAGGTACCATTTTTAAATAATGGTATAAACTAGATCAGTTTATGAATCAAAATACAAAATACTATACATATAAAACACTTAACATAAATTGAACTATTTATGGATATAATCAATAATAATAAAAAAATTTGTTTGAGGAAGTATATACTCATAAACCCTCCATAATTATTTGTAATGAAAATGAGAGTTATCCTAAGCATATCCCCTAGGAGTGTCACAAAAAGGGGTGCAGCAAGGCCCGTTGTTGTGCACCAATTCCTGTTTGAGTCTAACTCATTGCGTTGTTTTCGGGTTTTACCGCTAGGTACATTTGTGCCACAACTGCCTCTATATGCTCGTATCACGACAGGGATGTTTTTCTCAGAAAACTCACAAAATCTATATAATACCAAACTTCGAGGAAGTTATTCTATACTAATCCTCAATGTCCATCTTAGGTCTACGTGCTCTTATCAGAGTTTATCTAAATCTATCTTCCTTGGTTTGTACTAAACCTCCCTCTGATACCAACTATAATGCCCCAACCCTCATTACCCAGAGTCGGTACATTATTACATAACATTGGCATGATCATAAATAAATCATGCCTCGAAAGACCGATCAGTTTATTATTATTGGAAACAAGATTCAAACATAAGATTAACATTACAACTTGAATAGAAATACAACATGAATTTATTCCATTGGAATCATCCAATCCTCCTAAATAATTCCTCCATGTAACTCATAACTAACATCATCATATCCTGGGAAAATGAAACATAAGAAAGGGTGTGCTCAAATGCTCAGTAATGGTAAGTAATACAGCGAAAAATGACATAAATATTAACCACGAAGGGCCTCAACTAATTCCACATCTAGTTGTCTCATTAGACCTACCTATGCATCGAGGAGCAATAGAGGACTCCACCCATCACTTACTAAGTCCAATACATTCCTCATATGAAAATGATTAAACATATCATAAACATTCATATTAAAACTAGCATACGAAATGTCAATACTTAAACCATAAACCATTAATGGTATGAAAAAAGCACATCCACAATCAATCATATCCGAAAAACTCTATTACAATATTAATGTTCTGTATCATAATAAAACAACTTCAAATAAACATAAAATCCATCAAAGGATGTTGACATAGATGAAATCAAAACTATTTGAGAGAAATATCTCTTTTTATAAATCATTTAATGTTCACATAATTATAAAATAAAACATTTACTTTGAGAATATATTTATAAGATTGTAAGGGAAGCTTCGACGATTTTATTATGGTGGAAAATAACCGCACCCTCCGTATAGGTTAAAAAAACATTCTTACCTTAATTCTGTCGAAAAGGATAAAAATGACCTTATTTGAAAAAAGACAGAAATAATTCTTTATAAAAATCTTATAAAAAGTCAAACAAGGCTATAAATTACTTTAACCCATATAATATTAAATAGTAAATTTTTATTGAAATACATTTTTAGGAAACATGGATGTGGATGATAAAGTGGTCCCAGTAGATTATTACGTATAAACAACCTCAGATAAATGAAGAGATTGTGAAATAAACCATTACCTTGAACTTTTCCTTGGTTGGGGGTAGGTTAAACTACTTTATAATGGTGAAATAATTGTTATTAAATTACACAATAATCATATACATTAATATGATATCATATATGATTTTTTAACATTGCTTTGTTAATAATATCTTAGTTATTATCGTCGTTCCCGGTGGTAACAAACCTATTTTTTATATGTTTTGTTACATAAGCTATTTTTGTTATGGATAGGTTGAATCTTAATCATATCTAGAATGATATCAAGTTCTTAATCATTAATTTTAATCATAAAATGAAAATTATACTTGAATGGATATGATGGAGAATGAATCTCATCGCGTTCGTGGAGATGGTAGTCCGTACGTACGAACAAGTGACAATATCATTATTTTGATATTATAATAATATATAATTGGAAGGAATATCATATATACAGAATAATTATCATGTTATAGTTATTATTTAGATGAATTACACAACATTATTATACCCATCCAAATAATAATGTATTTAATAACAATTACACCACGATGTGGAGACGGTAGGCCATACGTATGCTGGTATGGTGACAAGTCATTTAAGGGATGGATAGAATAATTAATTTGGTTGTTCCATATTTATAATAACATCACCATATATAGAAGATACTAGAGTTATTATTTTGGAATGGAAATAACATGTAAAGAAGAAGTTGAAGAAGAAATGAACTTGAAAGATGGTGGTGAAACCATTATCTCTTCTTCGGGTTCTTCCTTTTGATTTGATCAAAAGGGATCCTTAGGTTGGCTTTTTGATCAACCTAAGGCCTCTATGTTGAAGTGAGGGAATCTGAGAAAGTATTGTTTCAGGGTTTGGTAGAACCAAAAGGCTTTTAATGTGTGAATTAGTGAGAAGGTGAAGTGCCCTTTTATAAGAGGGGTGAGAGGCACTTTTGGAAAAACTAGAAATATTTTTTTATAATAAATTAAAATTCGGTATCTAATGGCTACAATGTGGATTATTAAGAGTATATGGTGGGGTTGGGTCAAACACCACTCAACCAATAGGTTTTAGACAGGTTTGGGTCACTATATTATCCTTATCTTTTAGTTTTAACTCTTAGTTAATTAGTTTAACATTTACCATGTCACTTTGTATTTTTATATTTTATAGTTAATAAACATATTATATACATCCAAGAGACACCCATGTGGTCCTTTAATGATAAACCTATAATTATATATGTCTCTTGGACTAACCTTATATTTTTAGGAATTTAATATCAATTAATAATATGATATCTGTTTTAAAAACTCTTTTATGTCAATTTTGACACTATTGAATAATTGATATTTGTTAAAGTCTTAACAACTTTATTAATTAGAACCAAATTAATTTAAGAAATCATATAATTTAATATTATGAAATAAAATTCATGTATGTCATCAAAACTTTCAAATTATATTAAATTTAACATTTATAATACAAATTATTTGATTCTTTCTTTAATTAGAAAAATACTGCATCCTTATTGTGTCAAAAATAATATTAATTATTAAAGTTTTAAAAATTATAAATAAAATACCATTAGGTAGGAAATACATTCCTATTTCTAATTAATATTTATAGTTGAAAATACAACATATATAACCCTATGTAAAAATTGGTATTCTAAAAGATATATGCTTATGTTATTTTTGTATTTATTTTAACTTAATTAATATAAAGTGTCATTATCAGTTAAAAGTGGCTCCATGGGGTCCCAAAATCGACCCAATTATTACCATGGTTAGACAGGTATCAGCCAATAATGTTAGGACACATTTTAGGGTAATTTATTATTTTTATAATATTATTTTTTACCCTTATTTACTGAATTTACCCTTTAACCATTGTAAATAAAATATTTACCGAAGTAATTATTCAAAATGTCTAAAAATAAAAGTTAAATATTTACACAATTTGGAAAACCTGATTCCAAATATGGAATCCATTTTTCCAAATTCAAAACACAGAATTGGCAGAAGTTGATTTAAAATTAATTCCCGTCATTAAAACAAAAAGCGTGTTTTTAAGAGATAATAAGTATCAAAAGACTGACACTTGTCTATATCCGGTTTAGTTGTCAAATTATGTCCAATGACCAACATTGTATTAAATGGTAAAAATATATTATAAATATTTATTAAAACCATTCAAATTAATAATTCATCATTATTAATTATTTCGATTAAAAAAGATGATTTTAATTAAAATTTAGTAATTTTGAATATTCATCAAAATATAAAAGTTATCCAAAAAGCACCAAAATTTTACCCTGGGATAATTTGGATATTCTGAATCCAAAAATGAAGTCCATTTTTAGAGATAAAATTTATAAAATTTCAAAATGTGGGTATTACTATTCATAACGGCTAGTTTGATTGGTTGTGGTGTGTGTTAGAACTTGAAGTTCCTTACAACACAGGCTACTGTATTTTTCAAAGAGAAGTGTACCGTGGAAGCTTGGGGTGTTATAATCAAGCATGGAAATAATCCACTTATTTTAACTCAATGGAGTCTAAAAACCATACATGTTGTAATTTACATAAACACTTCTCATTTACGTGATTATGGAAAAAGTTCTATAGGTGGGTATGATAAGAGTTATTATCAGAGGATTTTTATTTTATTTCTAATACGAGATTTTATAGTTTAAGTATATATAACACTTTGAAAATATGTACATTTCCATAACATTTTATATCCTTTTACAGAAGATGATATTTATTTTTATATGTGAAAAAAAATCACATAGCAATTAAACATGACCCTGAGATTATGTTTATAATAACATATATAACATAATAGCAATTATTTAGTACAAGAACCATTCATATATGAAATGAAATATGTGAATCTCCCACTATATATGATATTATTATATCATTATTTTCTACTATACGATCTACTTCACCATTTTCACTTGTCTTGAATCTAATTGGGTTTTTATTGGAAGACAAATGTGTGAGCCACATGTAGTATCTAATAATAATAATAATTTATATATAGACATATTACATTCAATATAAAATATACCAAAAATAAAAGATTCAACATTCTTCTTCTAAATTATTTTTATATTATTATTCTAGCTCTCTATCTTGCCACATGATATATACACTATCTCTAGTTAATTTCTCTATCTTTGAATTTTTATCTTTACAGAAGGGTGGTGCATCAATTTCTTTGACATAGACTTATCCATTGACACCTTAGGTTTCTGTTTTCTCCTTCTATTCTCCATAAGGACTAAAGGGTGAGAATTATTCATATCAATATATTCTTGGATAAATAAATTGAATAAATTTTGAATATTCTTATTCATGTTATTCATATTATAATTTACAATAACTATTTAGAAACGATGTGGTAAAGTGGAAAGAATAATATCGGTTCCTAGTGTTTGGTTCAGTTTGAGAAAAATAATCTCAAGTCTCCAAATGTACCATATCATCATGAGAACATGACATCCTATTATATTCCTTTCCACTATCCTATTTCTATTAGGGGAACTAAATATGTCATATCTTTCTTTTAGGCATACATCATGGTATTACTCTTTGAGATAATATAGTATTTAGAAAGAATCTTTTTCCTAATACATTTTCTACAACTCACTAGACATAGATAACTATAAGATATACTATATATATAGTAAATAATTAAATTTATTCTTATATTTATCAATATCTACCTTGACTTATCCCTAATTTGGATTAGATTGATGTTGGTATTCAACCAAAAAATCATCATCTCTTGGAACAATACTATGCATAAGATCTAGTACTACTCTTAAAAGTTATAGATGATCATGATATTCTCTTTATCCAATATTCATCATAGTGAATTAAATCGGTTGTGGATTCAATTTGATATTACAAAATAATATTATTAGATTATTCTTTTATCATAAATAATAATTTATGTTTTCAATTTTTTATATTTAAATATTTGCCTCTATTTTTTCATATCATTGTAGACCTCAATTACTAGATTCAGAATACCCAGTTGCATGAGTATTATAGTGTCAAGGATCATTAAGCTTCTCTTTATTGACTAGGATATGGAATTTACAGTACTCTGAGAGTCTAAGTATATATTTTGACTATCCATGCACATTTAATCATGGCTGCTTTATCTGTTCAGTGGATTCTCATCTCTTGCAAGGAATATTCTTCCAGTTCTCAATGTTTTTCCTCTAATTTTCCTACAAGATATCTATTTCTATTATTTATTTTAAAAAAAATCTATTATTCAAAACACCAATAACATAATAACTCCTGTGTGTCTAAATTCATGTGATTGAAGGTATATAATGACTTAATATTTCTTAACAATGTTTGTTAATTTACCTTAATGAATGAAATAGTTTTCTTGTTTAAAATTCATGATCTATGTGATCACACTAAAAACATGACTATTATTTAAAAAACAATTTCCAAAAATGTTAATTTTATCTTTGAAAGTTTGTTTATGATTATACTATGTGATCACACATAATAAATACACATTTAGAAAATAATAAACTATACACATGAAAAAATATAAATGATGACATGATCATAAGTCATTAAATATTAGTTAATCCATAAATTGAATAATTTATTAATAATTAATCTAGTGGAATTATTTACAATAATATTTTATTGAACTATACTGCCACTAATTCCCATGAATTTCACCCATTTGGTCAACATCACCACCTGACTCAAACTGATTTTCCATGAAATCCTTATATATTTACAATGTTTACTCACATTTAGGTGAAGGGAACATGGTATGTGGAAATAATTTTTATCACATAAATGTGGTCATGCATTCCCTTATACACATTATAAATGTAGGAATGATGCACCTATCCTCAAAATAAAATAAATATTTCATTTAAAAAACAAAAACAAAATTATTTAATTAAATAAATAATAAACCAAACATGCACAGTTTGATCTTGGAACATGATCAGTCAACATGTATTTATAATTTATAGGAATAATTAAATATTATCAAATTCAACTCAAGGGTAAATTTAATTCAATAAATTTTATTAAAATAATTTATTTAATTATTAATAAATCCAACATCACCAAAAAAATTATTAAATTAAGAAAATTTAATTTAATTTTTGAAATATTTATATTATTGTTTGGTTCAATTTTGGCCTAATGAAAATACCATGAAATTAATTTACGGTTTGTGATAGAGTTAATAGTACATGAAGGTTGGGTCCAAACTAACCAGTCCATCCAAAACCTAATTTTGAATCTATATAATGAAATATATTGATATATATATTTATTATTAATATATATATTTTTTACAATATATATTATTAAATATAATTTATATGTATAATAAAAAATACATCACTATCCCCCTAGCTGGGGAAGTCCAACTTTTATATGCCTCAAATAGGGGGTGTTTGTTTTTTAGTTATTTTTTATTAATTTTTTCAAAACAAGTTTCCAATAGATGATTTTTCATTTATTTAATTTTTTAAAATGAATCAATCATCCACTGAATGATTCTATTAAAAATATAATACCCAAAAAATTTCATCTCTCTGAAAAATATACAAATAGATCACGTCATGATTTGGTTAAAAATTCATCACACCAGTAGCCATTAATGTGAAGAAAAAAATGAAACCTAAATTCACATCATATATTTTTCACAAAACCTATCGATCGTCCTTGGCCATATCATTGAAATATGAACTCGGATCGACAAAATGGTAGTGGATTTGAGACCATATCAAGACCCCCTTTTCAAATAATAGTAAATTTGATCAATATAGTAATGTCTTTAGCATAAATAGTTCCACTTTTTATCTAATACCAATTAAAGGACCCCAAGGTATAGTAGAAGAATGAAATAAGATTAAAAATTTTCATCTATATTCAGGATTCAAATTTCAAATCCACAAAAACCATTTTACATATTACCCCAAAAGTAATTTTATGTTCAATTTAATCAGGAAAAATAAAATGAACAAAAGTGTAAGTGGTGCCTTTTTTTAAATTTAACAGTTTGATTTTCTCACCATTATCGTCTTGTGGATCAAACACTCCATTCTAATATTCATATTAATAATCAACATATGGTACATATATCAAATATTTTTATCTATAATTCCAAGTTTTTATCATGTGAAATTTAAGAGCATTACAATGTCCCTTTGATCACATGAAGAAAATATACTTGATTGGGAATGAGAGATTGATCAATCCTTATTCATTTTTTGGAATCTCTATCTCTTGAATTGACAAGATAGGAGAGGAGATATTATATCCTGAAAATTTTCTGAATAGTGGAGATCATTATACATGTGGATAAAATGATATTTTATACCTTTTTGAAACTTTTCAAAAATTCAATTTGGTACTTGGAATGTAATAACCTTCATTTCTGAAATTTTAATATAGTTATCAATAAATAAACATTTCATAAATGTCACAAATATTTTATAACTCATTTTTACCACATTAACATTTTATGTAATAAATCAAAAAACATTCACTCATCCTATAATATCCCAATATAATTTAATGATCTTTGAACAAGTCATATTCATTTGAAATTTTATGTTTTCCCAAATTTATTTAAAAATTCAAAAAAACTGAATTCCTCGAGAAATAAATCAATAATTATTATTCTTAAGATTGATAATATAATTTGATTCTCCAATGATCAATCACAATTGAATGTTCTCCAACCCCCACAAATTTATAGATATGAACAAACAATGACTCCTAAAAATGTTGTCTTCCAATTATTCGGTATGTCCTCATGATCTTATCTTCTCGAGATCACCAAGTGTGAACATTATGAGAATATGTCTCTATTCTAATGATCCCCCATTTTTTATATTTATACATCAATGATGTCGAATTAGTGTTATGTTTCACGACCATAAGACATATATTTAATATAACTATCATAGGTTCAAGAGGATCTCATTACTATTAGGAAATTCTAAACGTATTGTTATGAAATTTAATATAATTTAATTACCATGTATACAGTTTATGTAGAAGTATTAACACTATTATGGTAAGATCAAACACGTGTAAATTTAAAATTGTATACATGTAATATTAATCAATGTATATAAAGGAGTTGTGTATTGGGAACCCACTTCCAAAAATAATGACTTAATATATCAGAAATTGCTTTAGTTCATTGTTTTGTGTGTTAGGTGTTCCATATGTCACATGTTATAAAATATGATATTAATTTAATTGATCTAAAATCCTGTTTTATTATAGTGAAGGACCCAATCATATCCCTTTGTCATATCCCATGCACTCTTCACCACCAATATCTCATCTCATTGAATAATTAATGTATATCTACTATGAAATAAATGTTGATTTATTTTAATTATTTATTTCATGAATAATTAAAAACGCAAATAATGTTCATCTTTCTGAAACAACATAACTATGAAAAATTAAAAACCCAAAAATAATTATACTGCATGGACAGGTATATCAACAGTTATAATTAACAAGTCCTCAATCAACATTTTTATGAGTAATGGTCTATATTTCTACACTAATAACATCATTGGGACATTCTAATTAATAATGATTCAACATATATTATAATGAATCTATTAATAATAAAATATATATACTATTTTTAATCATATAGACTATTAATTTATTCCCTCTGTCATGCAATGATTTTAGATCCCCTAGTTTATGGAAGTCAATGTAACATTCTACATTCTATATAATTTTTATGTTTATAACATATAATGATAAAATATAAAAAACTCAAATTCAATTTTATTTTTTTTATAATTACATAGTACGTTCATACTTTTTACCATTAGAAGATGAATGACAAAAAAATCACAATGGTAATGATTAAAACCATTTGGCACCGTATTGATCAACTAGTCCCTAGTGCATGTTCCATCATTTCATGAATTCTAAAAATAATACTAGTAATATATCCATTTTGGGTAATTGATTTCAAAATATAACTATTTCAAATATTATTATCAACTACGAACTGATCCTGTAATGAAATTTTGACGTGAAAAAAATAAATAATTGAAATTATCACACATATGGGACCAATCACTAGACAATTTATCCTGGATGATATTTTTTGAGGACTCACCATTATATAATGTGTTAACTTTTTCCCAACAATCATAACATATAGGGAATAGTTCATAGTGTTTTATCAAAAAGAATTAGAACATATTCAATAAACGAGGTCTCTCATAAAATGATTGTCATGTATTACTCAACTCTAGTAAAATAGTCTCTTCATTTTGTGGCCATATGTCTTTGTTTGTGATATGTTTAATATTTCATAATTTTTTAATTTATTTAAAAGAAAATACTATTCATAATGTAATAATAATTTTTCCTAAATACATTATTGTTATTTTATAATCCATCATAGTAACATCAACATTTATAGATGTCTGGTTCATAGATTACATTGTTTTTTGTGTCTGTAATCCATGACATTTAATTTATTCTTACTACTCTTCTAGGTATTCAAACTCATGTTGGGACTGTGGGGTTCTACTCTTGTATATTTTTTGGAAAAAGGACCCCAAACTAAATTATTATACGTTTTTGGAAGATTACATTTCATCATTACAATTCATAAAAACAAAAGAAAAAATTTACAATTTGTCCTCCCAAAAATTTAAATAAAACTATAATGTGTAATTACAATATATATATAAGACCTATATAAAAATTTATTCACATCCTCAAGAGCCAATATATTTTCCACATTTTTATGTTTATATGGTTAAAATTCCTTATTATTCCCTTAATCCTCCAAAAACATGTCAAAAAAATCCTGATAATTAAAATGAAAAGGTATTCTCCAATTTTATCTAACTCATATAAAATGTAATATTCCATTTGGGAAATGAATACCTGGATGTACATATCCTCACTATCATCATATTCACTTTATATTAACTGTCTAAAATTTATCAATTCAGATCATATGTCATGAATTAAAATTCAACTAATACTAGTTGTCTCTTCTCATAAGAATTTGAATAAGGTAACATCAATGTTTACATGATATCTTTTATAAATAAAATATAATATATTTCCATTAGTCAAAATCCCTCCAAATTGATTTTCATTTTTTCCATTTACATGTATAACTCCTTGATAAAAATGTACCATAGACACCATGATTCTATGTTTGAAGAGATTGATCACATTTCAGTGTGAAAAACCAGAATCAATTAACATCAAATATTGTATATAAATTTTTATAATTAACAAGTCCTACGACTAGATACATCAGGCCAAATGATAGTTCCCCACATAAATTTAAAATTAGTTAATTAAATATTATTAAATCCATAATAAAAATAATGAATAATCTATTAAATTCCATAAAACCCCTTACACATCAAAAAAACAATTCAAAAACATCTATATGGACCCTCTTTTCTATCTCAGTTTTTAAATTTATGTGTCTTGATAATTTTCCCCACACAATATCTCTAAAATCATAGTATGAAGTATAACAAGTGATTTTATAGTTATAATTTAAAAAAACAATTCACAAATAATTTTCTAATTTATTACTTTATGAAATGATCTAAAACAAAAGAGTATTTAAATTAATTATAATGTGTATGTAACTATTCCATTAGTAAAATAAAAAAATTAAAACAACTAATGGGAATTCCATTTAAAGAAAATAAAAAATGATCATAAGAACCAAAATTAGGTAGAACATTTAGACATACAACAATATTGAACTAACTCTAAATTACATATAAAATCCTTCAGAAAACATCAAAAGAATATATTTCCATATAACAATTAGATAATATTAATTTTGGTTGATCCATATTATGTACATGATATTAAATCTCCCCATGTACCATATCAAAAAATAATGCATCAAAATTGAAAATATAAAAACAAAAGAAAGAAAATTTAATGGAAGAGGCATATCTATTTCATTACATTTCTATTGGATGAATCTATTAATATTGAAAAATCCATTATAATTTAATTTAATCAAATATTTATATGCATAAATAAACAATCACTTTGTAAAAGTAAGGTGAAAATAAAATTTCCAATATAACACACACAATGAAAAACGTAAGCCTGAAGAAGACTACTTTTATTGATATTTACCACCATATTATATATTTTTATGAACAACTATTATTATTAAATTAATTGTGCAGAAACAAGATTTGGAAATTACCTACTCATGAACAAAGGTAAAGGCTATTACATCAAACTTTTTGAGTCATGAATTTTGTATTTATAAAATATTATGCGGAAATAAATCAATATATCTGATGATGTTACTTAAATTGACATATGGATCATTTAAATTTTATAATACCATTATAAAAATATACTTATTTTCATTTGTTAAGGTAAACATCTAAGGTGCCTATCTTCAAAATTAAACAAGACTAATTTCCATTTACTATAAGTAACATATAATATTTTTGAGATCTTTTGATTTCCCAAAATCATTAAACAATGTAAATAAAATGTTATCATTAAATATTTTTCAATATTAATTACAACTAAAGATTCTATAAATAATTTATTGAATATGTATGGATGTTGAAGAAATATATAACATTTTCAAAAAAAATTGTTTTATATTGAATATCGTTATATATATTTGGTCTAATGTACCTTCTTATGATATCAAGTTCTTTCCCAAAAATTATTTAACATTCTAAACTTTTATAATTACTTATTCACATGTTAATGATGTAGGTGAATTTTTACATTCTATTATTCCATCAAATTTCGGTCAATATTGCTGTGATTTATTTCCAAGATTCCAAAATTAGTGATCAACTATGTTACTCGACTTTATACTATGAAGAATTAGTATGGGATATTCATAAAAATTAATATATGAAAAATCCATTCTTGTAGGTGTTATTCATACAAATGAAAATAAATTCCCATCAAAATCACTGATATTATACAACATATATCCACCAATACTAAAAACCTTATTAATAAAATAGTCAAGATATTTGACACATATATCCAAAAATATTTCGATTTTAATATTATGGGATTAAGATATTCACCAATATTATTTATCAATGCTTGTCTTCCAAGAATTATTATCAAAATCATGATTGTGATTTGTTTTACACACATCCCTAGGGGAGGATTATATATAATGATTATTATTGGATATATGTTTTAAATAATACATAAATCACTAAATGAATTAAATCCATTAGTATATAATCCATTAAATTTATTATTAGGGTTTGAGAAAACTACATGATGAATTTTAATAATGTTGTTTAATACATTACTTCCTTATGTATGTCTTAGAAAACATTTGTCATTCATTTCTGATTCATTCCGTTGTTTCTTATTGGTGATTTTAGTTAACATAAACCATTTTTCAATCATGATTTAATATAAATGTATCCCAAAGCCGTTACAAGTAATATATTGCATGTTTCACATTTATACTTTCTATTACCCATTAATTTCTATCTAGATATACTATAATTCTGACATAATTATATATATGCATCAACTCTACAAATTTCCCATATAATAATTAGGACACACATACAATTTAATATAATTTACATCGATTTTAATAATGATTTTATTTGATACATAAAATGATGATGGAATATAGAAAGCACAATATAATTTGAAATAAATTTCCTATATCATAGAGATTTCATTATAACTTATGCTATAGGGACATTTTATATGATAAAATGTATCCATGAATGAAATGTTGGGTTAATTTTGAAATTTTATTTACAATATTCATTTTCATTCCTTTATTATTTCCAAATACTATTCAGATTCCAAAACCATTGTTATCATTACCACAACTTCCTCTTCTCCAAAATGATGGTCATTATTATAAAATGGTTAAATGAATTATTAGCCATATCAAATATAATGTTGATATTGATAATTATATCATTATTATCTTGTTTTGTTAATGGGATTTTAAAATAAAGTGTTTATTGAACTTGTATCATCATGCCTAATGAAAATAGTATAGGTAATTAGAAATTTCATAAAAACAAATGATTGTATACTTCTCTAATATCCAATTTTTTATACTTGAATTTCAGTCTGGGGAAAATTGTCATATCCCCACTAATTCATTTATAAAATGAAAGATATATGAATTTATGTAAACCTATTCTATACTAACAAAGTTTTACAAGACTTCAGAATCAATGAATTACCCTTTATTGAAGGAAAGAACTATTTGGATCAATGAAAATATGTATAAAAGGACTTTTTTTAATTCTTAACATATTAACCGTCAAAATGATAAATTATAGAAAACAATATAAAATAAAACTATTTTAATAAAAATATATACTAAATAGAAAAATTCATTCACCATTTGAATAAAATAAGTATTCGTCCACAAAATACTATAAAAATTAAAATTAAAACAATGATAAAAAATGGATTTATTATGTGGAGAACGATTGTATAATTTTGACTATATTTTTAATTTTTTAAATAAATAACTCACTAATATGTTTATCAAACAAATAAAAATGTAATAAAAAATTAATAATACAATGTAAAATAATTGACATTTAATTATATAATTATAATCACTTTTCAACCTAATCTGACGTTCAAATCTAGCTCAAAAGGTTGAGATCCTACAAAAACAAAGACATTAAAAAAGAAAAAATATTAGGTATATAAAATTCATAATATAAAAATTCATGTAAATTGGATAACTATATCAATCTAGAAATGGTAAATTAAAGAAAATACACATATCTTTAATGTGAGGGAGATTCTTATTGAACCTGTTGGAATTTGGAGAGCTGATCACTAAGGTTCATTGAAGGGAGTATATTACTCTGGGGGTATCTTAATTGAACTATTTAGTATTTATTTGACTGTTATGTTCATCAATTAATCTTGAATAATGAATTTATATTATTACTCAAACTCACCTCGATAGTGGCAAGTGTGGAGGAAATATTTTTTAATGACTACATCATGGGAATTGGAACTGAGGAATGACCAGGTCGAGAAATATGATTATAAAATTTTGAATAAATAAATGTTATCTTAGATAAAAAATAAACTAAAATAAAAATAGATTGATTAAATAAATATGTACTTAAAAACAACATACAATATAGAAATTAATGGATCATAATAATTTAGATTAAAAAACATAATGATTTTGATAAATCAAAATAAAAAAATTAAAGTGTAAAAATTAATGAAGTGAAATTATATTTATTATTTAATTATTCTACGATTCCTTGAATGAGATTAATCAACTAGCAATATCATTTTTATCAATATCCTTGTATGATAGGATATATCCCCAATATCATTGGAAGAGGAGGTGAGGCTAGTAGAGGATTTGTCGCATTGTGATGTCGGTCAATTATGTTTATAGTAGATGAAGTGATGGGTAGGAATGATATAAATAATCAATGAGATAGGGAATAATTTTGTTAGTAGGGATGATGAGTGTTTGGGAGGATAATTGAGGATCTAGGTTGTGGCTATTATGAGGTAGTGGGAGAACATGAGATATGGAGGCACCATTAGTGGGAGTGGAGATGGTTATGTAAACTATTAGTGAAGAAGTTATATCTTAGTGTTATAGTGGGACTCTAGTTTCTACCTTCCCAATCGTTACCCTATCCTATTAATGAAAACATAGTGGTGGGGTTTTTAAAAAAAACAACCAATACAATATATAGATGGGAGAAGTTGTTCTAAATCATAACAATAGATATGCGATGTTTTTTTATTAAAAAATTATGTATTCCATGTTTTTAAATACGAAAGAATATGGATTGATAACTCACTCAACAAATAGAACTACAATTCGATGCCACACTATTGAAAAAACAAATTTACATCCCTATCCCAGAAATATGCTATATAGATGCACCTCCCACAACAATTTTTTGATGTGAGATGGATGAGTGCCATTATAATATGTATACACACATATATACATATATTTAAATATATTCATATATAAATTAACAAATAATTATTATGATATATAAATATATATAAATGTATTTGAATATAAATACAAATTTATACAAATTCAAATATATATGTATATTGTTTATATTTTATTTATATATATATATATATTAAAATAATTATACCTATAAATTTATTTATATATATTTATTTCTTATACATTTTAGGTAAAAATAAAAAAAATATCAATGTTCTTTTAAAAATGTTCCTAAATAGCCATTTTTTCTTAAAAATGTTGCAAAATTTAAAATTACCCAGGTTTTTGAACGTCACTAAAATATCCACAATTTTTGGAAAAATATGGCTAAATTAGCCATATTTTTTCAAAAACTTGGATAAATTAACCATTGTTTTTCAAAAAAGTGGCCTAAATAATCCATGTTTTCATAAAATCAAAGCTAGATTAATATCAAACATTTTTTAAAATATGGTAAAAAAAATCACAATATCTCCACATTTTTTGGAAATCAATGAAAAAATAACCACATTTTCTTCGAAAGAAGGATAAATTTGAAATTATCCACACATAAAAATAATTCTAGCAAAATATTTCTGAATTATCCATGTTTTCAGATATATGTGACCAATAAATAACTCTATATTCTATTTTTTTGTATTGCCTAAACTACAATATGTCTCACAATTTTAAAATTTACATTGATTCTCATCTCAAACCAACTTATGAAGAGATTAACTGTCATTTAAAATTATGTAATCATATGTAAGTGAGGGGAAATGGGAAGCAATATTATAATAAATAATTAAAAATAAACCTAAGGTCCACATATATAATAACAAAATAGGGATTATTTCTAAATAATAATATAATAAATATCATTATAATTATTATATTTAATACCTCATTAAAAACATATAATTTAATAAATTACAAAGTTCAATAAAAAATAATATTGTATCAACTCATTTTTAGTCGCTATGCATTTCAATTATAAATGTGGGGGAGTCTGAGGGTGCTTGTTCCCCAATAAGTTCTTTATCATGTTTCATAATAGTTAGCACCATGTGACCCATTATTGGGGCACCAGACATGAATGGTTCATGCGGGTCACACTGACTCGACCTTTGGTGACCCAGGTCAGATCTCAAGAGCATGCATATGACTATTGGGAAAGGTATGTGTATTTATTTTCAGGCAATTCACTCCCCCATCATAAGGAACCATTTTCCCTTAAAGTGTGTTCCTCTCTTTGTGTTGTAATATCCTATACATTAGGCATTTAATTAATGTCTTATCTTTACAATTTTTACCATACTCACATTAATTTCTTGATTTATTATATGTGTCACTAAAAATATAAACATAATTCATTTATAACCACTTAGATAACAATTAATGAAACTCTTGCATAATAAAAATTTCCAGTGTCAATAATTTTAAGAAATCACCATTAGATATATATGATAGCATCAAATCCAGTATAAAAAATATTATATTACACCAAGGTTTTCATATCATAAAATTTAGGAAATATAAATTAAAAAACTGACACATTGATCATTTTATGGGGTCCTATCATACACCTCTCATCATCGTTTAATCATTTTTCAATGGATACAAATAAGGTTCCACATTAAATATTATAGTATTATTTATATCCCATATTTTGTTGAAATTCATTCTTTGGGTGATATTATAGAATAAATAAGAATATTTTGATATTATCATGATCATCAGAACATCATAATCATGATCTTAGAAGAAGAAATTGTTGATTCAAAATCTGTTTTGACTTTCCCATTGATCTTTTTATTTTCAAAATCACAAATTATATATAGTTTTCAAAAAATATTGTTTTCCATCATAACTATATGTGTTGTTTTTCATCAAAACCAAATGTTATGTTTTCCATTGCAACCATATATTTTTTTTCCATCATAACCATTTATTTTTTTTTTCCATCATAACCATAGAGGTTGTTTTTCAATGTAACCACATATGTTGGTTCTCATCGTAAGTACACATTTTTTTCTCATCATAACCACATATGTTGTTTTTTATCACAACCACATAAGTTGTTTCTCTTCATAACCACATTTATTGTTTTTCATCATCATGTGAATTTTTTCTCATCATAACCACGTATGTTGTTTTTTATCATAACCACATATGATATTTTTCTTCGTAACCACTTGTATTATTATGCATGGTAATCTTGTTATGTATCGTAATCACATTCTACAATGTAATAATGTTTTGAGTCATAATAAAGATAATCATCATAACCATGTTATGCATCGTAACTATGTTATGCATTTAATCAATGTTATACATCATAAATATATTAAGTGTCGTATCGATGTTTTTCTTCATAACCATATTAAGCATTGTAATTGTGTTATGTATCAATAACATGTTATGCATCATATCCATGATATGCATCGTAACCATATAATTCATCATACTCATGTAATGCATTATAATAAGGTCTTACTCTAATACCGTATACATGTTTCACATCATAATTCATCATATTGGTTCTTTCATATTTATGTATCTATTATTTTCTAATGAAACTATTTCATGGAGTTAGTTATATAAAAATAAAAATGATTTCATGTATTCAATTTTTTACCATTATAGTTCTAGGTGTCCATGTACCTCCAAGTTTTTCAGAGAAATATTACCGTTGAAATCAAATATTACTATTCGATAGGAGTCCTATAAATAGGTTTTCATTTGAACTAGATAAGATTATACTTGGATGATTGAACATACAAGACACTATTGGGATTCTAGAGATAGATGGTGTAACCTCCCCCTTTCTTCCTATGAAACTCCTCGAAGATACATGAAAAGAACATCTTATTCCAAGTTCTTGTATTTAAATAAGTGCATTGTATTTCATTGTGTGACAGATATTTTTTATAATGATCGAGGGATTTTGGGGATAGGAAGAAGGTCCTACCAATTGTTATATCGAGGGATTTCAAGTATTTGAATGGAAAAGGTAATGATTATGTTCATAATCGATGGATTATGTGGATAGGAAGATAGACATGCCGATCAACGTAAATAGGGTTTAGCTGGGTGGTGGTAAGACATACCCTTTATCTTATGTGAACGGATACCCAACTCTTTGGTATAAAAGAATTGTAATACCCTTAATTTTTCTGTATCTATTTTTAATATAAAGGGAATAATAATTTATTTCCTATTTCTATTCATATTATTGTCTATAGTAATTTTGTTAATTACGATACATTCATTGACATTAAAAATTCTATTAAAAGATTATATACATTGTATGGTAGAATCATTAAAATTTATTATAGTCTAATCATTACATTAAACTCAACTAAATTTTTTTTAATTACCGGTGGTACCATATTCTATCTAATGGATCCAGGAACAGTTCAATTCTTTGTTTTGTTTAATAAGAGTATTTGTGAATTTTATTAGTTTAATTTCCCTTAAACATTATTTTTTTTATTAATGTTAATATACAAATCATTTATACTTACAATTCACCAATCATTTATTGTGGCATCTCACATACATTTACATTTTTATGTAGATCCTATTATTTTTATCAGAGATATGTTTCCACTGATATATTTTACTTACAAATTTTCTTTATGAAAGACAAATTTATTCTTTTATAAAATCATTGTTTAAAATTACATAGTACACTAACGTATTGTGTGTTAAAGAGTTGTTTTATAATATACCGGGAATGAATATTGGATTAATTAATTTTATAAACCCAACTAAACCACCTATTTTTGATTATAATGATTATGAGTTCTAGAGAGATCAAATGAAGACATTTTTTATTAATATTGGAGTAGATAATTTTTTCATGATCACTAGATATTACCAAATTCCATACATGGAAGTCAGAACATTTAGAAACCAAGGGAAACTATAATATCGACTAAATTACAAGTTACCCAATACTCTGTTATGTTTCATGAGTAGGAAAATATATATTCATATATTATCATGTGAAGTAGCCAACTGTATCTTGAATAAACTGAAACTCACACATTTTGGTACATCTAGTGTTACAGAAAAAAGTAGATCCATTCTTTTAACTAAATATGATGGTTTGTTTTTTTCATTTGAAGAATCGGTATGCAAGATTTCACAAGGACTTATGAAAATCATCAATACTATTTATTCTATTTGAGAAAAATTAATTGCTAATGAGATATTTGTGGATAAGATTATAGATATAATGCCCAACAACTGGGAATCAAAAAGGATATCTATTGATGAGTACAATAATGTTACTCAAATTGCTCTTGATGAATTATTTTCTACTCTCTTACAACACAAGCCAAGATTGAAAAGAGATGCATACTTTAACATGAAAAATTATGGTAATGAATTTTTAGATTTTACTAATACATATAAATCCAAGACACCAAATAGGGTAACAATATAAAATGCTAAGAAAGTTGTTGTTATATCAGAATCCGGTGAATGTGATCATTTAGAGAATGATATGTCCAATCTTTCTTGAAGAATGAATAAGATTGTGGAAAAAAAATACGTTTTTGTATATATTCATAAATAAAGATAGGATGGACAAGAAAAACTCATATGTAAATGTTATTTAATGTAAAAGAGAAGGTCATATTAGACTAGATTATCCTTTTCTTAAGAGGAATGATAGAAATTATAAAAATTCAGAATGAAATAATAAAATTTATTACATGACTAAGACTAAGAATGTCTTGAAAGAAAATGATACTTTGAGTGCCAACAATGGTGTTTATTCTAAAGACTCCTCTGAATATGAATCTTCTGGACAGAAGAATATTGGATGTATATATAGACTACCGATTGAAAATAATTTTATTATGGATAAGGTACACAAAGTAGAATCTCATACAAATGTATCTTTAAATACCAATTACCCTGATGAGAAATATTCTTACTCTTCAAATGAAGATTCATCCTTAGTAGTGGGTAATTTACATTCTTTTGAAAGAGATTCCATATTTTCCAAACTAATTGAAAAATATAATTACAAACTCATGAAAAATCAATATAATGAATATTTTAGACTAAATATCCTAATTAAAGAAGTATCAGATCTTTCAAAAGATCTTGACCAGAAAAAAATTGATTTTGTAAATGTTTCAAAAAACCTTAAGGAAGTAAATTCTAATATGGATAAACATTCTATAGACATTGAGACACATGTTTTAGAGAAAAATGATTTTGAAACAAAAATAATTTTCAAAACAATTTGCTCTGAGAAGGAAAATTTAGCCATTAGATTAAATATGAAAATTTTCCTCTTAAGAATATTTTATCAAAAATTAGATATGTTAATGAAATCATTGACAATATGTTTTATAAAATTCATCATCTATGAAATAAATATTGAATATTTTATTATTTCTAAAAAACTATTTTTAGACATAACTATTTCGTTTCTAAAAGTGACCCATTTTTTACTAAGTGACAGAGCGGTGGACATTTGGAAACAAATTTTTCCCTTAATAAAACTCAGTCTTTATGACTTCATAAATATCATCTTGAAAAATTATGTTTATTCCAAAATCTCTTTTATCTAAAATATCTAGATTCAACCATTTTTTCAATCCAGAAAACTAATTGTTTAGTTTTTTAGGAAAACAAAAAGGGTTACAACAAGAAGAATATTTGGTACATTGATTGTGGATGTTCATGACATGTGATTGGAAATAAATAATTCTTTGAAAATATCATTGAGATGATATCTAGAAGAGTGACCTTTGGAGATAATTATCATTGAAAGACCATTGGTATAGGAAATATAGTTCTTTTAGGAAATGTTTTAATTTATAATGTTTTTTTGTTAAAGGTATTAAACACCACCTTATATGTATATGTAAATTATGTGATGAATGTTACCATGTGAATTTTAGATATGATTAATGTGTAGTTTACAATTCCAAGGAATAATTCATTCTCTCTTACCAAAGACAATATAATTTATTAACACAAAATGTAGAAGACCATAGAACCCAAGAATTACCTTTCTTAAGTGCAAAGGATGATCAATCGTGGTTATGAAATAGAAGTTTAGGACAATATAACCTTAGAAACCATTGAAAAATCACCAAGAAAAGACTTGTTAAAGATCTATCAGATCTCAAGATTTATTCTTAAAAAGATTGTATCCCTATTCAATATGGAAAGAAACATAAAACAATCTTTAAATCAATTAGTTATGTTTCAGAAACTAATGAATTACTGTTAGTGCACATGGAACTTTTTGGTCTCTCAAAAAATGTATGTATTGGAGGAAAACCCTATGTATTTTATTTAAATGATTACTACACAAGATTTACCTGGGTTTATTTTCTAACAATGAAATATGAAGCCTTTCCCATTTTCATAATTTTTAAATCCCAAGTTAAAAATGAGAAAAAACTACTATTTATAAATATTCGAAGTGATCATGTTGGAGAATTTCAAAATTATGATATTGAAACATTTTGTACTATGAATGGTAGTACATGAAAATTTTATTCACTAACAACCCCATAGAAAAATGGTGTTGTAGAAAGATGAAATCATATTTTTAAATAAATGAAAATACCCATGTTGAGTGAATACTCAATTTCTAAGCATTTCTGGACTGAAGCTGTAATTACTTCTTATTTACTATAAATAGATTTTTAACTATAACATTTATTAATAAATTTCTATATGAATTATCCACTGTCCAAATACCCAAATATTCATACATCAGTGTTTTTTGATGTAATGTATTCATATTTAATACTAAAGATAACTAACATAAAGTTTCTCCAAAATCCTATGAAATAATCTTACCAGGTTATTCCACTACTACTATGGCATACAATGTTTTGAACAAAAAATCTTGTACTGTTGAGGAAACAAAATATGTGAAATTTGATGAAACCGATCCTTTTGATTTTAAGAAAACCCGTCTTATATCAACAGTTTTATTTTCATATATGGAACATCATCCTTTGATTGAAAACACATCTGAAAAGGGAAAAACTCAAGAAAAATATTTCGATTATATTTACCCCAAAATGCTTTATACAATATTTCGATGAATAGGATTTACCAAACTCAAATAAATTTTTTCTTAGAAATCATCCTAGTGATAATATCATTGGGGATTTAAATCAACATGTAAGGACTAGAATTTCCTTGGTAAAAAAAATAGAATACTTTGGATTTTTATCCCAAATTGAAAAAAACATCTAACGAGTCCTTAGGTTATTTGTATTGGATTAAAGAAATCCAGGATGAACTAAATAAATTTTAAAGGATTAATGTATGGAACATGGTTTAAAGACCTAATGAAACAACTTTAATTGGAGTAAAATGGGTTTTCTCCATTACTCTTGATCAAGATGAAACTTGGAAACCAGTTGATCAAAAAGGTTTCAGAGGAATCATAGGAATCATAATATATGTAACTAATATTCATCCAGACTTAATGTTTTCGGTATTCCTATGTGCAAGATATCAATATAATATAAAGGAATCCCATTTAAAACATGTAAAATAAATTTTTCTCTACATAAAGTGAAATATGGATTTAAAACTATTTAAGTCTTGGAGAAATTATTTTGTTTTTAAAAGATTTTTAAATGCAGATATTGGTGGTTGTAGAATGGATAGAATAATTACATCCAGAAAATATCATTTCACAGGAGATTCATTTGTTTTTGGACATGAAAAAAACAACATTTAATAGCACTTTCCACTACTGAAGCTGAATATGTAGTACTTGGTTGTGGTTGTGCTCATGTGTTATAGGTTCAACACAAACTCACTTTCTATTGCATGATTTTTTCAAAAAATCAAATAATATGTTATCATACTAGTCCCATTTATCTATGTAAAAACCATGAATATCTCCCATGTGAAAAAACACCGATGTTACGCATCATATTCATAGATATCACACACTAAAAAGAGATATTATTTTGAAATTAATCACAATTCCATAATAACTTGGGGGAATTTTCACAAAACCATTATATTCGCTATATTTGATAAAATTATACAAAATCTAGGAATGATCACTATAAATCAATCATTCACATTTACTTCTTATTTAATCCATCTCCTTAAATTATGTTACTTCTTTTAAAAAGAGGAGTATAAATATTTTTTCATTTTCATATTTCATCGGTTTCATATTTTATCGTTTTTATATTTTATCGGTTTCATATTTTATCAGTTTCATATTTTACCTATTTCATATTTTATCAGTTACATGTTTTTATCAGTTTCATGTTTATCATTTTTAGATTTATCTGTTTCTTAATTATCAGTTTCATGTTTTATTATCAATATTACATTTTTTCTAGTTTTTTAATTTTATTTGTTTTACAATTTTTTAGTATTAAAATTTAATTAGTTTGACATTTTTATCATTTTTAAAATTATATGAATTTTACAAATGTATCAGTATTATTATTTTTATCATCTTAAAATTTTTTTCAGTATTACAATTATGTTCTTATATTACTTATATTTTGTTTCCATAAGAACAATATACTAAAATTAATATATCTATCTTGATACTTCAACAGACATTACTTTTAAAACCCTTTATTCTTCATTATATTTCATATTGTTGTAATTTCAACACATTCATTTTTTTCCTCTAATAAGATTTATCTTGTATAAATTTTCTTTTAAAGAAAACCCCAAGAGTTCAAAATCATTCTCATCCATTTGAGGATTTATATCTAATCTCAAAAATCAAATTAATTTTTAAAAGAACACCCCTACTCATCCCACATCGAAATGCTTCAGAATTTCACCAAATGTTTTATGCCCTATAAAAATCCAGCATGGTTCATAATTATAAATCACAATATTTATAAAAATCATAGATTTCCTTATCATTCATAACCTGGAAAAACATTAGTGTTTGAGATTTCTTTTCAAGTATTTCATGAATTGGTCAACTGGTTCATCTATGAAACAAAAGACTCTAAAATATTTATCTTCTATGAACATTTGTGTTGAATGGTTATTTTCATATGGTTTTTATGAGACTTTTTATTCTTCTCTAAAACGAATAATACATTTCGAAGGATGATAAGCCCGTTGTATTGAAGTAACCATGTCAAATCTAGATTTCATGTTTCCTAAAGAAGTGTTTCCATTCTAAAAAACAATGGAGAGAGATGATGGAAAAACTGTTTCGTTTACGATGTATGATAGGAAATACACACCCTCAATTGAACAAGTGGGTTCATTCCTAGTATTTCTATTTGAGGGAGATTATATTATCCATTCTGAATAATTATTGAAACTAGATGGAATATTTGACAAAAGAAAATAAGAGGAAACTATTTTCGAGATTACAGATGATAAGAGGAAGATAAATCATCTTTCATCTAACAATCATCTCATTTCTCTCTAGATGTGAGGTTTCATAGTACTGAGAAATGGTGACAAGGAATCAGTTAATGTTTTGGATGTATATGTTCATGAATACCTAGTGAATATGAATAATTTCAATCTTATGGGTTTAACTTTCTTAATAATCATGAAACATATTTTTGGTGAAATCAAGTCTTAGCTGCTCATGTTCCCTACTATCCTAAGAATGTTATTGAAAGAATTCATAGTTTTTTGTAATATATAAAATAAATCATATATGAAAACATTCAGGGAGCCTCTTATTATCAAAAATAGAATCAAGAGTCTAAAGATGTGATTCAACCCTGAATCCAAGAATTTTTAGAAGGATTTGGAAGTATAGAAAGAAAAAGAAATAGTTGAAGGGAGTAAAAAAAATAGAAGCCATCAAAATAATCATGAAGAGAAATAAATTTATCTATTTATAAAACCCACAAGAAATAAAAGAAAAAAAATTCATATCGCATGAGGTTGTAGCATAATAGAGGATGGAGAAGGCAGAACGAAAAGAAGTTGATCCTCAATTTGTTCTAGACCCAGCTGAAGCCCTGGAAGAAAGAATAAGAACTGAAGAAAACATAAAATAGGAATAAAATAAAAATATAATGAGGAAGATAAAGGCTCAAGTGTATGATATTGATAGTCTTCTTAAGATAGTTGAAGAATCTTGAACTGGAATTGTCATATGAGAACAAGCTCTTCAAACCCAACTGGACCTAGTAGAGAAAGGAAATGAAAAAATATGCAACTTTAAAATCGGATAAAAAATTATAAATCAATAATGTGAAGATGAACATGAAGAATAAGGTGAATAAGAAGAAGGATAAGAAGAATAATAAGAAGTGGAAGAGAACTATGCTTCAAAAAAGAAAAATAATTCTTCGAAATCGTCAGCGGTCCCATCTTTTATGTTTCCATCTTCTGATCCTCAATACATAAATGGAGTTTCTTAAAAGAATAATTCCAAGAATTTTATTCAAATCTCAAAAAAAGAATAATAATCCAATAAGAATCATAATTAACCAGCTAAATATATCATCATTGAAACTCATTTTGGAGATCCTCTGTATTTCAATGGAGATGTAGATTCAGGAAGAATGACCACAGTGAAAGGAATTCAAAAAATTGAACAAGTTTAGAATAGATCTGAAAATATTGTCCCTTTATTTCCAAAAATTGAAGTCAGTATAGATTTCATTTCAAATAGACATAATGAAAGAACATCTTTGGTCAGTATTTTGATGGAAATGTTTTTATGCAATGAAACCTACTATAATGTAATCAATGAACATTCTTATGAGCATACCAAGGCTTTTAACAAAGCTATTAAGTAGTCATAAAACATTTACGATAATCCCAAGTATCATGTTAACAAGATTGTTAAATTGGTTAAATGTGTAAATGATATCAATTTAGTATACCAAAACATAGTCGCTAGTTTTAATGAAAAATAGAATCATATCAAAGACTGAGCACCTCAAATGGATTATCCCTTAAAGAGAATTAATATCTATAGTAAAAAAATGAGAGAATAGATGTAATGAGATTTTTTCTCTAAAATAGAGTTTTAATCCTATAAAATTCATAAAATGATAAAATATAGTATTACAATTCTTAAGATGTATGGCTCAAATCATAGTAATAAATCAATTATTTTCATGAGGAAAGGCTTTGTAAACAAGAAAATATTATTGTATAATAGGATGAGAAGTTGAAGGCTCAGAACAAATATATTGAAAAGTTTATGGAGAATAGAAAAGAGTTCAAGAATTTGATGCTATTTTTTTTCAAACACTTGTAATAACAAAAGGAAAACGAATTAATTTTTTAACTATTATTGTAATAAAAAATTATTTCATTTCATGTAATTTCAATTTTTTGTACTTTGTTTCTATAAATATTTGTATGAAAAGAATATTTTACCTTCTTCTATTTGAAAATCCCAAGGGGGGATAATTTGGAAAAGACGATATAGCTTAATAAACATTATTTATTACCATAAAATAGAAAAGGGATAATACCTTATTTTGGTGGTGAAATCATAAGAAAAAATGAAGTAAGGATAATACAATCCTTTTAGATAATCGTTATCCTATGGTGGAATTATTCATATTCGATATTACTATCCGAATAGTTACTAAAGTCAGGCATAGATAAGTATTTATTGTTTTTTTTGCTTTCCCAAAATGTGGTGATTGTTGAGTCCAAATGTGTTTTGACAGTCCAATTGATCTTTTCATTTTGGAAATCACATACTACTTCTTGTTTTCACCAAATCTTGTTTTCCCTCGAAACCATATATATATTTTTCATCATAACCATATATGTTGTTTTCCATCGTAACTATAAATCTTTTTTTTCATTGTAACCCTATACATTGTTTTACCTCATAACCTTCTATGTTTTTTCATCATAACCACATATGTTGTTTATCATCATAAAAACATATGTCGTTTCTCATCATAACCACATATGTTTTTTTCATCAAACCAAATATTTTGTATCTCATCATAACCACATATGTTGTTTTTCATCATCCAAAGAATTTTTTCTCATCATAACCAAATATGTTGTTTTTTATTGTAAATTCATTTTATGTTTTTATTGTAACAACATGTATCGTTATGCATCATAATCATGTTATGTATTGTAAAAAAGTTATGCATTATAATCATTTTAAGAACTGTAACCACGTTAAGCATCAGAACCATGTTATGCGTCGTATTCGTATTATGCATTATATCCATGTTAGGCTTCGTAACAATGTTATGTATCTTATTTATGTTATCCATCTTTATCATTTTAATCATCGTTACTTTGTTATGTATAGTAACCATGTTATTCATAATAACCATGATTTGAATCGTAACCATCTTATTCATCATACTCATGTAATGCATTGTACCCATGTCTTACTATAATACAACATACATGTTTCACATTATAATTCATCATAGTCATTATTTAATATTTCTGTAGCTATTATTTTCTAAAAAAAATTATGTTGTGGAGTTATTTATATACCAATAAAAAGAATGTTGTGTATTATTTTTTTTGATCATTCCATGTCCCTCCGAGTTTGTGGAGAAATATAAAAGTTGAAATTAAATTTTACCATTTGACAGGAGGCCTATAAATAAGAGGCCATTTGAACCAGGGAAGATAATACTTGGATGATTGAACATATAAGAAACTATTGTGATTCTTAAGAGAGACAAGGTAACCACTCCTTGCTTTGTGTGGAAAGACTTGAACTTATAACACATGAACAACTTGTTCCATGTTCATGTAATTAAATAAGTGATTTGTATTTCATTGTGAAAAAGATCTTTGTTTTAGAAATATAGGGCTTTCAAGGATAAGAACACAGTGTTGTCGATCGTTGTATCGAGTTATTTCATGTATTTGAAAGATATAGGTGTTTATTAACTTATTAATCAATGGATTCCATGGATAGGAATACATACGTTCCAATCATGGTATCTAGGGATTACCTAGGTGGTGGTAAGATTTACCCTTTATCATAGGTGAAAGGATAACATACACATTAGGATATAATAATTGTATTAACCTTTACACTTCATCTACTATTTGTAATAGAAAGGGAATCATATTATTTCATCCTTCTATTAATATTCTTATCTTTTTTAATTTTTTTGATTAAAATACATTCATTTACATTATATATTGAATTCAAATATTCTATACGCTATATGGTTGAATAATTTACTTTTTTCATACATTGATCATAGTATTCAATTCAAATACAGTGGTTTTTGACAACCTATAGTATCATATTCTATCCATCAGATCCAAGACCATTTCAATTATTTTTTCTATTTCATAAGATAATTTGTGAATATTATTAGTTTATGATCTCTTAAACTAAGTTGTTTCTTATGATTTTAAATAAAAAACTTGTAAACCTATAATTCACAACCCCCTCTTGTGTTGTGCCATCTCATATACATTTACATATATATTTTGATCCTAAAGATGTTTTATTTCTAGTCATTATATTTCTTCTTTATCACACCATGTCATGAGAGATTAATGTTATGACGGTGAAATTTTTATAAATATTGACAGATCTTAAATTTTTTTTCTAAAATATAAATGTATTTTATGATTATATGTTTCTTTATTTAACTTTTGGTCCTTATGAGAAATAACATATAAAACATAAACAGAATTCATCTTTATATATATATATATATAATTTATCATAAGTGTTAGGAATACATTATCACTAAATTTTCAAATATCAATATATCACATTATGAAATAAAAACCATAAAACAATATCATTACCTCATGTATGCATCATTAGTACCTTGACCACATAATATTCATTCAATTAAAAATTTCATTATTTATTTATTTAATCATAATAAAAAAAGTTGATACAATGTGAATTAAGTTCATTACACATTAATCAAAACATTAATAAAAAATTATTGAATTTATTTATTTATTTTTCATGTGACCTTTCAGACACATAGATCATAGACTTTGATTCATCTGAATTAGTTGATATTTAGGATACAATATATATTTGAGCAACTAGGATATTAGCTTAATAGTAGTGTGTCAAATTCAATTACCAAGATTATCATATAGTAACAAATAATATCCCCAAATAATAAAAAGATAACTATGGAATGTAATGATTGTCCAATAAAAATTACCAATGTCATATAATCTCTTTGTCAATTGATATCTCATCAAGGCAGATACATACACTGTTTCATCATTGTCATATGATTGAAATATCTTATGTTACCTCTTTTATATAGACTTACCTATTTCTATCATGTCTATGGAGTCAATATTGTTTCTATTATGTATATCAAAGTTATGGATATTTCTTCTTCCAATATTTAAAATGGAAAAATAATATCTTTACCATTAAACCAATTTCATGTCACTTATATCACTCATGGTGAAAGAAAACATTTCTTGAACATAAAATATCATGGTTTTCATTATGCATATAACTATATAAATCAATTTAGAAATATATTATGAACACAAATCAAAATAAAATTATAAATTTTCATAGATAGTAAAATAAAATGACACTTGTAACATATGGTCTCTTTATTAGGGGGCCAATCCTCATGACCTCCTTATATGATATATTAATATGAAAAATTAATTACAATATGAATGAATGATCATGAGACCCTAAAACCTTATAGATATATAATTTTCATGTCCCATATAGAAAATGTATCGAGACCATATGACATATGTTAATTATTATAATTATTTGATAATATTATTCTCATTATAATAATGCATTGTTACTACAATTTGATATGATGAATGACATATGTTTACACCACCCATCTCAATAATGTCTCTAATTATATAATATCTATAAAGTTTGTGTTTGGATCTATGGTGAGACCAATATTTCATTTCCCATGTGATAGATATATTTTTTCATAATAGTGAATTATAGGAGTCACTATGGTATAAATAACTCCTTGTTTTAATATGAACTTATTTATTCCAAAATAATCAATATTCAATAGTTATTTTTTTATTTTTTCAACATATATTATTAAATTAAACATATTTCGAGATAATAAATTATTCCAGTGCACAACTCTATACTTAATGTAAAATATAATCACTAATTAATATCCCTAATCATATTATAGTTTTATAACTAACAACAGTTTAACTTTTTTTTTAAAACCACATTCGTTCCTCCAAATACCATGAATACTTCCTTAATTCTTATGATGTAATTATGAATATTCTTGATTGTGAACTAGTGACTTTCTCTAGGGTTCAATGGGTATCTACTTGTTATACTCAAAGAATATGAAACCTATCAATGAGTATACAATATATAATACATTATGGAACATAATATAGAAGCATAATGGATCTTATTCATGTGTATTTACATGTGTAGAAGAACATTGATCTATTCAAATAAATATCTCATATAATATGAATAATGATTCCCCCTTTGTTTTTTCAATGAAAAAATTACATACCACATTATTATTATATGTTTTATATCACAACCCAATGAGACTCTTCCAGATAACACAATCAATATTCATACTGAGTATATAAGTAAGTTCTCCAATATCTTAAATTGTGAATTATTTACTCAAACAAACTGTTATAGATGATAATGTCAGTATATAATTCACATACAATTTTAGAAATAAAATAATTGATTTACTAACCCAACTGGATAAAAAATATTTATCTTCTTCATGATGAAACCAAACTCCTTGATTTCCTGATAATAATGAATTCTTCACATATTAAAGGATGAATTTAACCCATAAATTCATCAATGTAATTATTAAACCATCCTATAACATTTTAGATCCCAAAAACTATAGCTATTTATCATACAAAAATCCTTGAATAAGTTCTCATCATGCAATGTGTCTTGTACATCTTTCTAATATATAATACAATAATAATAAAAATATTTTATCCATGGCATATCATATATTGATTTAAGGGTTAGATCAAATATCAGATTCCCTCTAAGTAAATTCACTATTTTCCATAATCATTTAAATAATTTTTCATAGATTATATTTTTTATACATTACTTATAATCATTACAATTAAATTGCTAAGGAAGGCTCCTCACATTAATATTTGTTTCCCCGGGGGTGATCTCTCCCATTTTCACCTATTGGGTTCCCTCTCTCTACTTTAGTAGTGGTTTCCCCTTCCTCAGTAATACTAGTTTTCAACTTAGATATTCTTTATTTTTCATTGTTTCCTTTTCTAATGATGTTTTTTCTGTCCAACTATGGTTTATTTGGTTACTTTTCTAGTGATTTCACTATAAAAATTGTTAGACTATACCTTAGAATTTTCCTTTTATCATCATAGAATCTACACTCCTTGATTTATTTATTGGATTGTGAACCCCTATATGTGGTTTTAATGGTGTTCATGAATTTTTGAACCTCATCCCAATGTGGTGTTTTTGTATCTTTATGGACCCAAATCCATTCTTATATGAGGCCTCTAGGTCCTAATGAAATGCTTTCAAACCTAAAATGGTATTTACTCACCTCGAATTTCCTAACAGAGTCTGTTTCATTGGTTGGTTCTGATACTGTTTGTTGGATGTGGGTTCAAATGGCTATTGAAAAGGTAATAAAATTGTGGTAGTATTTTAGGGGAGATACATTGGGTGTTTATTTATCTATTATATTTTTTTATACTGGTTTAACATATCATTTCTATATTTTTTTCTAATCATTGGTGGTATCATTACCATGAGGATGGTTATTTGTGATATGTTGTATATCCCATGTCACTTAGATCATATTTTCCCAATATACTCTTATAATAGATATTTTATAGGTCTCTTTGAAGTGGTACTCTCTATTAAAGGTACATTGATTTCTTACAGTGGTCGTCGTCTAATGGGATTTGTTTTTTGTACAATTTTGTATTAATGGTGATGTTCTTATGGAAAAGGATGCACTTCGAGTGGCCAAGATCTTATCCTTGTGGAGTATTTTTTACTAGAGTTTTTCTATTTTAGTATTGTTTTCACCCACAATTTTAATGTATTATAGTTACATATTGTATCATTAAAACAGTTATATGAAATTTTTATTTCTATGTTTTGGATGTTGGGGTTTGTAGTTGACATTGATGGAGAGGCAATATTGATGGGTCCTCAATGGACATGTGACATCAATTTGGAGTGTGATTGAATTAATCCTGGTCAATATTTTATCTATAGAGAAGTATCATATCCCTCACATGTCCTAGCCTAGTGCCTATTTATCAAACCCATGACTATTTAATAGGTTACCTAGGTGGCTTAACTTGGTATCCATGTGGAGCTTATTCTTTTTTTTTGAAAATTTCTTTGTCTCTTTAGTGATGTCAGAATTGATTTTTTTGGTAGAATGTACCTCATTATCTCACACCATCCATGTGAATTTTGAAGATAATATAATTAGCAAAAAATCAACTCCCTCTTGGTTTGAAACTGTTTTTACCTTATCGAACATTATAAAATCATTATTATCGATGATAAATTTATATTTATCAACATTGTAGCAAAAATTAAAATACGTTCAATGTTATTATGTGATTTTAGTTGGATCAAATTTGACCCCCTCTTTCAAAAATAACTCATATTCAGTTCCAATAAAATTTCCAAGTTATTAATTTTTATCATTATTTACCAAAATCCTACTCTGATATATTCTGCTAGAAATATAGTAGTTTTTTGAAAGGAACAGTGTCGAGAGACATGAACCTTATAAACTCACATATTAGAATTTTTATAAAACATTTTTTCATAGGATATCCAAAAAATACATTTTAATGAACCAACCATAATTATAATCCTAAAAATATTACGATGATACTGATATTGACACTCCAAACCCACTATAAATAGGACTATCTTTGATGACCAATAGTGAGGGTGTTTATTCATATATAAAATAAATTTCATTTTTTAAAACATCAAAACTAGATATTATAATAGGTAAATATTACATGAATATTTTGTATCATGATCATTGAATAAGTATACAAAATTAATGAATGTGGTACAATAAAATCAATCTCAATGTAAATAGTATCAAAACAATAAAAAAACCATATTGTGTATACCTCAAAAATGTAAAATGAAACAATATTTCAAGTAAAATATAACCATTCATTAAAATATCGATTCATTGTCATTATCAAATAATATTTTGGTAACTAATTTATTTTCATAGAATATACTCTTATCGATAATTATAAAAATAATTTTTCACTTTATTACTTGGTTCTAACCCCATCAATAATTATTGTTCATAACATTTCTTTTTACGACATATTTTTATCATTTTATAACTTCTATATTAAATTTAATATATATGTAACTTGTTTAAAAAATGAGTAATATTTTTTTAACTATTAGATCACACCAACCATAAGTGGTTTAATAGTGGTGTATATAATAGGTGAACAAAGAAACATCTCGTGATGTTGGTGTCACCACAATCATGATTGATTTTCATGACACAAATAGTATTTAGAATGTCTCAATTATATTTTTATTTGATCCCATTATATAAATATAGTTATAAGAACATTTTTACAATTATATAGAATATCTTCCATTCCAAATTTCCCCATCCCTTTTATATGTTATTGGTTCCTCACATACATAAAATCAATGCTTGGGGTAATCATTGAAAATTAATATAAAAATATGAAAAGCATACAAAATTATAGATAATCAACAAAACTATTTCATGCCATCGTAATTTCATCAATAATAATTTTAATATGAATATAAACTCATATTTGAAATGAATTCATTCTTAATAATTTAATCCTTAACATTTAATATATTTTATTTAAAAATTAACATTATCTATAATCAATTTAAAAATTTATCTCATCATATTCCTTTTCTATCCAATAAACCATTTACATATCAATTAACAATGAATAAAATATTCAATATCATGAATAAATGATTTCAAAATATTTTTTATATCCCATTCATTAACATCGACACATCGATTAGTTTTTATTTTGTCCATCAAGTTTATCTTCATGGAATTGTCATATTTTTACCATCTATTTATGAATACTATAAATATGTTGAATTCATAGAGAATAAAAATATTTTGGTTTAAATCCACCATGATAAATTCCATGATATATCACTATGTTCCCCTGACCCATTTATCTTTTCACTATTACAAATGTTCTGGACGGTGAATTATAAAGATATAAATAAAACAAAAAATAAAAACATGCATGAAGTTTAAGAAAATCAAAATTGAGACCTCCCCGACACTCTATAGGGACACTACTACTTAGCTAGTCCGTGGGGGCCTTTTATGTTTTCATCATTCTTTATATGTTTCATCTCATTCACTATCATTGATTTTATAAAAAATTGGCTAAATGGTTTTTTCTAAAAAAAATGGGTAGATGATCATGTAAAAGCTATATTTTTATGAATTAATGTACCGTAATCAAATAAATTCCTCTAAAATAAATTCACAAACTCGAGACTTTGAATTTAATTTTTATTCCCCACCCAGATTAATTTCCATTCATTACATTCTTTATTTAAAAAGGGAACCTATCTTCCATAAATACAAACATTTTTTTGTATTAATTTATTGAGAAATGATATTTCTAAATACCATAACATGTCTTATATTCAAAAAACACCCACTAGACCTCATGAAATATATTTCCCCAATATTTCATTTTTTTAATTACTTTACTGACTATCATATAATTTAAACCACAATAATAAAATTCATTTTTCATCTTATAATACTCCATACACCATATAAAAAAATTTATAGTATTATTTTTATTATATAAAAAGTATTATTGAGATCCATTAATTTTAAGCTTACCATTACATGATTTTAGAAATAATTAAACATCATATTACAAGATAGTGATCGTAAAGTATAGTGTCTTTGGATGAGTTGGTAAATAAAACTGAAAACATGGGAATAAAATAAGACAATTTTTTATTTATCATCCATTATGAGTTCATGAATTCCTTTTTTACAGAAACTATATATAGAATAACCTAGTTAAAACATGATCAATTGTATGACCTTAAATCCCAATAAGGGAATAAGTGTAAGAAAAATTTCGTAACACATCGTTTAGAAGGATTAATATAATGACATGAAAAGGAATGTAACATGATTAAACATAAATAATAATAACATATAGAACATTGGTACATCAAATAATGTAATAATAGTAATGTGGATGAAATATAAATAATTTAATTAGCATGAGTCGAGGTTTGTTTCACATTGAGAACCCCATGTCAAGGCTATCCACCAAGACTGCTACACATAGAGCACGAGTCAAGGCTAACCACCAAGACAATTTAACATAACATCTCATGAGACTAAACCTTTCCCAATGAATTGTATCTTTATATGGGAACACCAATCATAACATGTTCATGTACATGTGTTTCACATTAATTATCATACATAATTAAATAAGCATAAACATATGAGTTACCCATGATAAGAATTTGGTATCTTAATCATTTCATAAATAATAATAAATGGATTTTTAATAAATGTGTCCATGAATAAAATGAATTAAATAATAAATGGACATTAAAAATGTAAAATTGGAATAGATCATGATATTTGATTACAATTTAAATTGATAACATGTAAAAATAGTATTTAAGAAACATTATAATTAAATCATTCTAGTACGGTTTAAGGTAAAGATTAAATATATTTTAAATCATAAAAGGGAGTAATTTTTTGTATAAAATGATAAGTTTTGCATGCATTTTTTAATAATAAAATGTGTGGTTTTAGAAAAATAATGGATGATTAAAACAGATTATAGAGTTCACTTGAAAATGGGTAAGAATTCGAGATGTTCCCTTAAATCAGACTTCTTTATTAGAGAGAATTGAGTAATGATCTTTTCAAAAACATTTATATCCCCTAAAATAAGGAGGTAAATATCTTGATAAATTCTTTTAGAAGATAGTCAAAACATTTAAAATATCTCAATAATAATAGGAGAGAATTTCATTTTTGTAAAAATAGATAAAGAATAACCCGAAGGAATAATGAGGTTTAAGGTAGAGTCCCTTACCTGAAGTCTGACTGTGTAGTTAAATTGATCTTGTTGTCCCAGATAATAAAATAATCTTCATTAATTTATAAATCCAAACCAATTTAGTGATTTAATTGTTTTACTATAACATTATAATGTTCATCTGTAGCCATTTTGATCTATTAAGATATTTAATTTCATCATTTGAGAGCATTGGTTTCCTTTATTTTCATGATCTTTTTACTTGTATACATGTATGGAGGCTTGTGTAAAGTGGGGTTAGTTAATCATAATTAAATATTTATTATATTTGTGATCATAAATTGGTTAATTTGTTCTTATAAATATTTTTATTTTATGTCATCAAGAACACGCATTAGATAAATATTTTATGATAATCGTTTGAGTTTATTTTGGTGGTATTTGGTCAAAATGAACTAATTTTGTTTTATAATTTAATATCATGTGTACAAAATAATTCCAAAAAATAACACAAGATATAATAAATATATTATAATATTGTTAATCCATGAAAATTTCCTCCCGACTAACATTGAATATGGTAATGGAAATTGGAAACTTCGTCTTCCATAAATGTGTTTAAATGACACTTCTAGAAAGACATTTAGAAAATTAGAATAAATAGAGGGGGAAAGAGAGATGATGGTGAGTTATTAAATTAGGATAAAAAATTCCAATATATTTAATGTAAAATTTTTTATCATACAATTTGTATGAGGGTAGAATAGGAGAGAGAAAATAATTGGAAGGTACATGAAAAGAATATATCAGAATTGGAATGCGGAAGATACCTATTTAATTTATCCTCCTTGAAAGCCTCTTTATGTAATTGGATTTGGATATTTGTTAAGAAAAACAAATCTATATGTGTGATATTGGACTTAGAATAGATTTGAGAAGAATTTTGAAAATGAAAATGGCCTGAGAGGGGTGAGGAGAAGATGTGGTGAGTGGTGGTATTAATAGTGGAGGAGATGGGTGTTTCCTCATTATTTTAAAAATTATTTTATTATTTTGGCTCAAGACTATAATTATTTTGAGAATAATCATAAAAAATATTAACAATATGAAAGGGGGGTTAGAGATTATGGTACATAAATTTTTTATGTCTCAATGAATAATGTACATTACTTATAAAATATAAAAACCGTAAATTATCATATTTCACTATTCACCAAAGATTCATGTATTTCAGAAAAATCCCAAAAAGTCCCCATAACCATTTTTGGACATTTCGAACTCTAAAATGAAACCCAATTTATAAAGTTAATTTTTTAAATATGATAAATTTAAATTTCAAATAAAATCATCATTTATATAGGAAATACCAATTTTAAAATTATAACTCATTATATTACACTTTGAAATATTAAATATGGTTTCATAAAATTATTTTATAATAAAAAAAAATAAAAACACTAATTTATGAATACATTTTATGAAAAAAACATTATTTTAAATCATTAAATTAATCATAAAAATGAATTAAATATTTTTGACTAACAAAAAGTACCACTAATAAATTAATTATTCTTAAAATATTTATCTACTCATATTATTATATAGTTATATCTTATTTTAACTTATATGATGGATAAATTTGATTTATACATTCATTGGTGAGGTTAGTATTCAATTTTTTCTTTACTGCAAAAAATGTTCAAGTTGTTATTCCAAAGGCCAAGTTACTATTCATTTTGTATATGTTCCATAACTTCTATAAATAAATAATATATCATTAGTTACTCATTTATAATGTTTTTATTGTGTTCTATTTATGATTTTATATGATTAAAACATATTACATAATTATTATAAGGGAATTTACATTGACTAGGATTTGGGTTGTTAAATTCATCCCCCCATAAAAATTTTCACCCTTGAAATTTCATTGTACATTCTATGATAAATATAGGTGTGGGTACATTTCCATAATCGCTTCTTCTATTTCCCATGTTTCATCTTGGTACTTAAGGTTTTTCCCTAGTACATTAACATGATGAGTAGTCTTTTGACATGAAATCTTATCTCTACAATCCAAGATCTTCACTAGATTCTCCTCATAATAATTATCATCCTTAAACTATACCACCATTGAAGATATTACATGTGAAGGATCCTGTATGTACTTCCTTAAGGGGGATACTTTGAATGCATCATTTACATTAGAAATTTTTGGTGGAAGTTCTTTTTGATAAGACACCACTCCGACATGATGATGGATCTCGAAAGGGCCAACATACCTGGGACTTAGCATGCCTTTCATCCTAATTAACATTTCCTTTTCCATGGATATTTATGATGAACACCATGTCTCTAAACTTAGATTCATGGTCCCTTTGTTGATATTATTCATAACCCTTATGTCGAAATTGGGCTTCCTTGATGTGATGCTCAATGGTTTTCACCTCTTCACCATGTCTTCAATAATTCCAGGTTCTAGAATAATACGCTCATAGACATTATCCGAGCATGCCAGTGTTCTGCAGTTTTTCTCATAAATGGCTATATATGGTGCTATTTAGATGCTCATGTGGAAACTATTTTTTGTAATTGAACTCAACCAATGGTATATGTTGGTCCCAACATACTTTGATATCCCTAGAATATGATCCCAATATGTCTTCTAGAGTCTGAATAGTTCTCTCATATTTTCCATCCATATGAGGATAATAGGTCCTACTAATGATCAACTCAGCTCTTAGAAAATGATGGAGACTTTTCTAGAACATCAATGTCAATCTCGTATCTCGATCAGATATAATGGAAACTGGTTCTCTATGGAGGCTTACCACAACATTGATATATATCAATAATGAACTATAATTATATCAATGGAACTTCCATTCTTATGTTTATTTTATATGTTATAAATCTCCTAAAAATCATAAAGAACACAATACAGTCTTTATAAATGAATAATGAGTGGAATAAGAGGTATTTCTACACATTGAGGAACCCATGCCAATGAAATAGTAACATGACCTTAGGATAGTAATATAACCCTTATTAATAGTAAAATTTAAAAATAAGTAGTAAACTCAAGATTTAATATATAAATAAAATTTAGACATATAATATGTGAAAGTATTATATAATTATATAATACAATATGTAACTCAATATTTAGAAAATTAATATTTAGGTTTTGATATTTTTATAACACATAAACAACTAATTACAATTTAATAATTAATAAAATTTTTTAAATAATAATAATTTTTTAAAAATTGAATCCTTAAAAAATACTTTTTTGTGTTTATGATATTGGGACGATTTTATGAGACCATAGTTAATTTTTTAAAATTATTATAAAATCAATTCTAAATTTAAAATCGTTATTTTTCATGTAAATAAATATTTTTTTTAAATTAAATTACACATATTTAGAAATTTATTTTGAAACAATGGAGTCCATGTTTTGAATTCGACACATCAAATTATGGTTAGGTTTATTTTTAGGATTTTTCTAATATTCATGAATTTTTCTGAATAACAAAATATGATAATTAACTGTATAATTACATAATAAGTCAAATACACTATTACTTAATTTTTGTATGATGTAAGAAAAAGTGTTTCAAAACAACATGCACATATTACTATTTTCTATAACATGAATCAAAACTATTTCTTATCTTGAGGAAAATAATAAAATAGTGATTAAGATATTCAAAAGTCACTCCTCTTCTCCACCATAAAAACCACCCATCACTCCCTCTTCTCCTCACTCCTATAAGACACAACTATTCTCATAATTCTTCCAAATACTCTTATCATGTATCTCCCCATGTCTAGGAGCACCTGATCTTACCAAAATAAAAAAACCCCTTCCCTTAATAAGGTTCCCATGGATAATATTTAATGATATAAATCCTATCCATTTTTCATTTAATTTAATTTATAATAATTTTATTAATTTAGAATCTCCTCAACATTTCTTTAAAAATGAAAATTATAACTAAAATATCATATATATACTATAATTATATTATGTTAATATAGTATCCTTCTTAAAAATTCTTATCGCTCTATCATTTAATTTATAAATGAAATTATCGTTCAGGAGGTTCCGATTTACAAACTTCATGGATGATGAAGTGTTGTTATTAAATTTACCCATCATGGATATTCTTGAAACCATTTTAATGGTTGAGAAATATTGTAAAATTTATACTATAACACATTTTTTTCTGGATGTAAAATATTTAAATAATACTAAATGATAAAACAAATTGAGTTTGTAATGATCAATAACCGCTATAATAATCTAAATGATTTATCTAAGTATTCATCCTCATAATATATAAAAAATGATATATATATATATAGCCATTTACACTAATATATGTTCAATAATAACATTTAATTCCAATTCATTATAATTTTATCAATTCCACATGATTTCCATTGCTCATAATCAAGAAAACCGATCAAGAAATCTTGGAACGAACAATCCAGAACCAAAAAAGTCAATCATATATCCCACAAATAAGGATATTGATAAACTTAATAAAAATAAAATTAATCTAATATTTTTTTATCATGTTATGAATTATTTAATTAATTTATTTAATTGTTTATACAAGATGTTAATGTCAGGTGCAAACACTTTCGGACAGAAGGTAATGTTTTTCTACCTGAACATCCATTTTCATTCAGGATACTCTTATTCTCTACATACCACAATGAAGTAATTATTTATTCCTATATACTCTATATAAATTCTATTTTAATGTTCAATTTACGTTTTAAATCTTAATCCTTCTTTAATTTATGAGGATATACAAGTTTTAACAGGATCTTTCAAAAATTCTTCTCAATTAACATTCATGTTTCAATGGAACTTCTTGAATTATTACCTATTTCAAATTCACATAATAATATTCTATAAGGCAATATTATTTTTCTCAAATAGATAACTTTATTATGAACAATCTACCTTAATTCACTTCTTGTTTTATAGAGATATTTTTCAAAAAAAACTTCTTTTCAATGTAAATGATTATTTATCTAAAAAATTACTCAATGATTTTATAAGGGTATTTTCACATATATATATATTTTTATATTTAATTGGGGATAATATTTTATGATATCATCAACCATGTTTTATTGAATGTTCTATTAACATGTTTGATGGTGGATGTTTTATCTTGATACCATTCACCATGTTAGTCCAAATGGTTGATGTTTATGTTAATTTTTGGGGTATGTTATTTATTTCATAAATTAGTTTTAATAAGAATGTATATGTTGTTTATGTTTACCCCCATTCATATAATGAATAAATGGTACTTATTAAGTGATGGGTGTGGCCTTTTAAAACACCTCGATGTATAAATAGGTCTAAAGAGGATAAATATTCTATGTTTTTACCCATTTGTGTATTGTCTTGGTACAAGTCCTTTACAAAATGATTATGATGTCCGGAATTATGCATTAAATTTATATGAAAATAATAATTAATAGCCCATGAGATTATTAGAATAGTATAATATATATGGTTATTTTTTGTGTCATTATTAATTAGCTATCATTCCATCCATATTATGCTCAAGATTATGTTTTAATGGAATGGGTACTTTTAGTTATTCTACATGCCTTATTATTTACACTTCTTCTATTTTACATACCCTTACCGAGCATCATATCTCACCGATTTATTTTTTTTCATTAGGATGTGAAGAATTATATTATGAATGAATTGGAGAGATAATATAGATATTATAAATGTTTGTAATGTAATGTAGAAATTGTATTGATTTTTAAGTTGTAATGTTGAAGGTATGTATGTATCTATTCTTAAAAAAAAACTATTCATTAATTAAGGATACATATTCCCTAATTATATTCCAATTTAATAACATAATTCATTAGATCAAATAAATTTTGTATAGGGAGTTACAGTATGTATCAGAGGAAGTTTAGTATAAAAAATGGAAACATGATTTAGAAAATGTAGATTAGTGAACAAAACACTAAGCTAAACTATATGGAAACTCATACAAGATAAAACTCTAATTCTTTTTAGGAAAATATTATGCATTTCTTCCTATAAAATAGATCCCTATCAAGATACTACAAGTGGATGTGGTTTGGAACAAATGTACATAAGAGTGGAAACTCTGACAAGGTGTTATGGGCATGGCTCAGGGTAACCTAGTACATGACAATGAGCCATACTGCATGCCTAACATCACACTCTTTGGGGAAATGCTTAGGATAAATAAAATTTTCATTATAATACATTATGATAGATCATAAAATAAATTTTTCTATAAGGAAATAATTTTTTGATTATGAGATTATGTATTTATAGGATTTAAATTAATAAGATATATATTTTTATTTTAGATTATACATTATAATTCATAAAATAATCTAGTTTATGCCATTATTTATAAATGGAACACAATGGAAGAACTATAAGCCACATGACTGTGTGTATCCCATGTTAGGATTTCTATCATGTGCAAGATAATGATTTTGATTATGAATATTTGACTGGTGTTGAACAACTTATAACTATACTGGGATATCTAACTAGGGTTATGATCTATAAATTACACTTATAAATCACCATGGAGAAAAATTTGGAGAAGAATTGTTGGACCTATTTATTCAACAACAACATCTATCAAAAAATGGGTCTAAACCCCCATTTGTAGTATAGTAGTGGATATTTTATTTAGATAACATATTTCTTGCATTGGGATGTAATGAAAGGGAGAACATTGTTATGGAAATTTATCATATTTCAAGTTGTGAAGATCAATTATGGTCATTGATTAATATCATGAAAAAATAATTATACATAGAAATCATGTAATGGAGGGAATTTAATGAACTTTTCATAGAAAAATAATTTCCATGTGAACAACGAGAAGATATGGAAAGAAACTTTCTATGTCCAAGGAATAAAAGATTAAAATGATGAAATGTATAAATCTAACTTCACAAGGCTAGTAAGCCATGATGCAGACTACATACGTAATCCATGGAGTAATATTAGATGACTATTTTATGGTCTAAAGAAATTACCCTTACGATCACTAGTCTGCCAAACATTATTTTCATATGAAGATATAGTCTCATGTGTTAAAAATATATAAAAGGAATTCCCTATGTCTTATGACATTAAAGGAAAGAAATAGAAGAAGAGGTATATTGAAAAATCTGGTAATGGAAATAATAAAATGGGTAATGATGGAAGAGTTTAAATTACACATTGTAGTAATTGTGTGAAGAAATACCATGATACATTCCTCAAGGGTATGGGTATTTGTTACATGTCTGGAGAAAAATACCACCCATACCATGATGTTATGTTAATCAAAGAAGTTACCAATGTTCAATTCTACCATTCCAATGATATGTGACATTATAAAAATTATTTCCCAAATTATCAGAGAATCTTTCCCCAAAAAAGGCCAAGGGATCTTGTCTATGCTTATGCTATCACAACTACTGAGGTCAATGTTCATAATAATCTGTTGGTAGGTATACTAATCATTTCCGCAAAAATATCCAATGCCCTATTTGATTTGAATCATTTTATTCTTTTATATCTTCATAGTTTTCCCAAAAATTAAATATTTTCAGATTGATTTAATAGAGAAGTTATAAATTAAAACTCTTATAGAAAGTATCATTGCAAAAAATATTTGTCGATTAGTTCCACTTATGACACATAAATGGTCTTTAGTTGATATCATTATAATCATACCTATGATTAAATTTTATATAACCCTTGATAAGGATTTTCTTTCAAATAATGATGTGAAAATGAAATTTATGAATATAAAGGTTAAATTATTTGAGAATGATGTAGAATCCCTTATCTTTAGAGCAGAAACATCATCATCTGATTCTTATCCATGTCCAACCATAGTATCACTACAAAATGAAAGTCTTGGGGAGGATGAGAACTCGATATCTTTGAGTAAGGAATGAAATTTTCAAATTTATTATGAACCTATTATGAAATAATACATTGATGTGTTTCTAGAGGACTTAGTTGGGTATCCTTCCAAATGAGAAGTTGAGTTCTCTAATAACATAACTATTGGTTCAAAACCTATATCAAAGACTCCTTATATAATGACCACTATGTAATTATTATAACTAAAGAAAAAACTAGATTAATTTAGTTATAAATGTTTTATTCTCCATAGTTTTTCTTAGTGGGTATCACCTATTATTTTTGTTATGAAGAAATATGGATCTATAATATATTTCATTGAATAAATGGAGGTCAATGATATTCTGATAAAGAAAAATTACCCACTTTCCAACATTTATGGTTTATTTGATCAACTTCACAAATCCCAATACTTTCTTATGATTGACCTTTGATATGGATATAATAGTTTGTGAGTCAGGAATGAATATATTCAAAATACAACATTTCAATCAAGGATTGAGCATTATGATTTTGCAGTAATGTCATTTGGACTGACTAATGTATCCTCTGTTTTAATAGATCTAATGAATATTTTTTTAAAGGAATATCTTAATGACATTATTGTGGAATTTATTTATGATATCTTTGTAAAATCCAAAATATACTAAGACCATTAGAATCAAATTTGAAATATTATTAAGACACATAGAGTAAATTAATTATATGGGTTGTTTAGAAGGTTTGATTTTTGGATTATACTAGTTTCTTTTCATGGACATATTATCTCTAGGGATTTAATATCAGTTGATCCTACAAATAAAAATCTTATTCAATAATTCCATAATCCAAAGAACATAACTGAGGTATATAGTTTTATTGATTAAAAAGTTTATTATATGAATTTAATTCAAAAAATCGCCCTTTTTCCAACATGTTAACCATGAATACTCATAATGTGGCTTAGTTTATATAGACAAAAGAATTTGAAGAATGTTTTGATTAATTCAAGCGGAGATTAGAAAATTTTCTGATCCTAACTCTACAATAAAAAAATTATAGATTTGTAATTTATATTGATTTATCAAAGAATGGAATTGGTATTTTCTTCATGTAGAATGATAATGTTATTGACTATGAATCTTGAAAGTAAAAAATTCATGAATATAACTATACAACTGATGATCTTGAATTAGCAGATATAATTTTTTTCTATAGATATGGAGACGTTAATTCTATGATGAATGATGTGAGATATATACAGATCACAAGAGCTTTAAATATAATAAATCATAGAAATAACTCATCCTAAATAAAATAAAATACCTGGAGCTACTAAAGGATTATGATTTTTCAACACAATACCACCTAAGAATCAAAAAAAAGGTAGATGATGAATTGATTAGGAATTATCATAGAGATCTAAAAATTTGAGGATTGAAAGAGAAACTATGTTCATGTATATAGTAAAGATGGATATGGAAATATTAAATAAGGTAAAATAACACTACCTTTTAAATTGCTTTCCCAATAATATTTTTGGAAATGATTGAATTTTCTCAGTTTTATGAGGATAATCTTCAAAACAAAATTAATGGTTTGAATGATGGGAAGTCAGCAGAGTTCATGTGTGATGCTAGAATTATGAAATTTTGGATGAGGCTTTGGTTCCATTAATACTCCACGTAAAAAGGGAGTTATTCATTTATTCCCATAGCTTGAATTTCAAAATAAAATAGGGTAGCACTAAGATGTATATAGATTTGAAGGAACATTTCATGTGGGAAAACATGCAGCGAGACATTACAGATTATATATCAGGATGTTTATTATGTGAACAATTAAATACTGAATGACATCATTTTTGAGGTTTCATTCAACATATTATTATCTATACATGGAAATGGGATGAAATTACTATTGATTTAACCAACATATTACCCAAACAACAATAAATTATCATACAATATGTGTAATTATGGATTGACATACCAAATCTACATATTCCCTCTATATAAAAAAGGATTTTCCAATAGAGCGCCTTGCACGACTCTATATTAATAAAGCTATAAGACTTCATGGAGAACCACTCTCTATTTTGTATGATCATGATCCATGGATTACATCAAAATTATAGAAATGTCTCCAAAAACTTTTGGATACTAATAATCATTTGGGATCTTCTTATCACCCTCAAATTGACGGGCAGTCCGAAGGAATGATCCAAATAATAGAATACATCTTGAGATAGTGTGAACTTATTTGTCAAGGTATATGGGATTAATATTTATTATTTATGGAGTTTTCCTACAAAAATATTTTCAATTCTAGTATTCAAAAGGAACTATATAAAGCATTGTATTTAAGGAGATTCCGTACAACAATTTGTTGGGATGAATTTGGAGAAAGGAAGATTCTAGGTCTAGAACATGTGGAGGAAACAAAATTCAAGGAAAAAGGCTATTCAAATAGATATTAAAGAAGCACAACGTAAGAAAAATATCTACACTGATAATCAATAGAATTATTTAGAATTTCAAGTGGGAGATAACATTTTATTTAAACTATCTCATTTGAAGGGTGTTATAATATTTGGAAAGAAAGTGAAACTGAGTCCTAGGTACATTGGAACTTTTGAAATTCTAGAGAGAATTGGAGCTATGGATTATCATTTGGAAATGACATCTAGATTTTCTAATGTATAAAATGTATTCCATGTCTCATTGTTGATAATGTACATGCTCAACCAAACACATTTCCTCACTTATGAAGGTACATAATTGGAACATAAATTATCTTACTATGAAGATCCTATCCAGATTGAAGACATTTAATTAAAAGTGTTGATGAATAGAATGACTGAAATAGTAAAAGTACTTTTGAAAAATAATAATATTGAAGAGGTGACGCGGGAGACTGAGCATCTTATGACGAAGATCAACCCAAATCTTTTTATAAGGTGACGATCTATAAATATTGGTGAAGAAATTTTTGTTGGAGGGGAGAATGTAACATCCTAGAATTTTATCAATGAGATTTCCCATTTAATGTTAATTTTATATGTCATAAATCACATAAAACGAGATATATAAGAAAATTCAATATTTATAAATGATTAATTAATTTAGTAATAGGTATCTCTAGACGTCAATGAACCTATACTGATGAAATAGTAACTTTCCCATAGGATTAGTAATATGGCCATTGTGAATAGTAAAATAACCAAACGAATAGAAAATGAAACCATGAAAGTATAAATAAAATTTAGGTATCTCATAATATAAAGTATGATATATGTAAATAAAATAAAAAGTAAGTTAATATTTTAAAATTGATATTTATTTGTTGGTTTATTTATAACTCGTAAATATTTAATTATAATTTTATTATTAAAAAATTTATTTAAAAGAAAATTAATTTTCATAAAATGGATTCCTTAATAAATATTTTTGGGCCTTATTATTTTTTGATAATTTTAGGATTCCGTTGTTAATTTTTTATAGTATTATAAAATCAGTTTTAAATTTAAAATCATCATTTTTCAATTAAATAATGATTTTATTTAAATATTAAATTTCATATATTTAGAAAGATATTTTCAAAAAAATTTAGTCCATTTTTGAATTATAAAAAACAAAAAATGGTTCGGATGATTTATTGGGGTTTTTCTAAAATACATGAATTTTTGGTGAATAGTAAAATATGGTAATGTACTGTATAAATACATAATAAGATAAATAAACTATTCCATGAGTCCTGGATTAAGTAGTCACACTTTATTAGAAATCAAATGAACATATTATGGATTTTATACACAAGAATCAATATAATGTGTTGTCATCATATCAATAATATTATAATGAATAAGATATTGAAAAATCCCCCCTCTTCTCCACTATAAAACCCACCCAAAACTCCCCCTTCTCTTCAATCATCCAAGCCATGAGGAATATAAATTTTATTACCAAATACTCTAAAATATCCTCTCCCCACGTCCTGGAGATCTTGGTATTTCCAAATTTCCAAAACTCATTCCCATAAAGAGGTTCTCAAGGAGAATATTTCAAGAGGTAATTCCTCTTACATTTTAATTTTATTTTATTAATGTTTATTATGTTTTCTTAGTATCTCCTCACCTCCTCCTTCCAGATGATCATGATAAATCCATTATCATCTAAAAACTATAATTATATCATGGTAGTGGAATATATTTTCTCAAACTACTTTCTCCCCCTCTTTTATTTTATAAACGTAATCATCATGCAGGAGGTGCCGCTTTACAACCTTCGTGGACGATGAAGCTCAATTATTCAATACCTCTCATAATGTTGTTCATGAATCCAATTAAATTGTTGATTTTGATTTTAAAATTTATATTTTAACCCTTTTTAATTTTTGGATATAACATATTTAAATAATACTAAATGATAAAACAAAATTATTTTTTTATGATCAATAACAACCGTAATAATCTAAATGATATATCTAGTGATCCATCCTCCAAATATATAAAAAAATAAATATATAACCATTTAAAATAAATAATGTTCACTAATAAGATTTAGTTCCAATTCTGAGGTTTTATATCCCTTCCACGTGAATTCTATTACTCATAATCATGGGAACCGATCAGGAAATGAAGGAACGAACAATCCAAAACAACAAAACTAAATCTATTAAGTCATCAATACGTACATAAATAAACATTATAAAACTATAATGAATAAAATATATTAAGATAAGTTTCTGAATTAGTTAATTTATAGATTTAATTTGGTAATCCATGATGTTAAGGATAGGTGCAGAACACCATCGGATATATGGTAAGGGATTTCGAGCCAAACCTCTATTTACATTCGGGATACTCTTATTCTCTACAAACATCTATAGTTTTCTTACTTATTCTTATATTCACCACATTAATTCTTTTTAAATGATCTATATATATTTAACAATCATTATCCTTATTTATTTTATTGGTAAATACATGTTTGAAGAGGATCTTTCATAAAATCTTCTCGACAACCAAACTCGTTTCAAAGGATCTTCTAGAATTCTTACCTATTTTAAGTTGCACGATATAATCAATTTTAAGAAATAGTTATACTTATGAAATCAATAATTTTATTGAAAAAACTACCTTAATTAACTTCTAGTATTACAGAAATATTTTTTCCAGAAGAACTCTTCATTTTAATGTAAATGTGTATTCATCTCAAAAATTACTAAATGATTTTATAAGAGTATTTTCACCTATTTCTCGATTCAAATGTTTAATTAGGGTTAATATTTTATTATATCATCCACCATGTATTATTTAATGGTGTATGATTATTTTTACAATGGATGTTCTATCTTGATACCATTCACCATATTAATCAAAATGGTTAATGATTATGTTTAGTTTTTTGGGAAAGTTATTTACATTTCACATATTAGTTTCAACATGAATGATTATATTATTTATATTTACACCCATTCATATGAGGAATTTATTGGACATATGTTGTGATGGATGGGGTTCACTATAGACCCTTGATGTGTATGTATGTCTCACGAGATAAGATTGCATGGGGTTTTACCCATTTATATATGGTATAGGAATATGAACATGAAAAATTGATTACGATATCTGGAATAAGTCATTTCATCATTATTATACTAGTAATTGATAGTCCATGTTATTATTCGACTAGTATAATATCCATATTTATGTTTTATTGTGAAATTATTAGTAATATTTTATTCCTTCAACATTATTCTCAAGATTATGATTAAAAAGGCATGTGTACTTGTAGATATTCATATTTACTTTTTATTTATGCTTCGACTTTTTAATTACCCTTAATAAGCATCTGAGATCACTACTTTGTTATGTTTTATATATTCCCCAGGATGCGAAGAATTATATTATGAATGAATTTCATGGATTATCTTTATTTTTTGAATGTTTGAAAATAAATATACATTTTTTATTTCCTTTCATGTTGTAATTTTGAACTTATGTATGTATTCGATCTTCAAAAACTAATAAAATATTTATCCTTTCAGGATATGTCTGTATTGTTTATATGAAAATGTAATAAAATAAATCACCACCTCAACAAAAATGGGGTAAGGGAATTACAATATCCATGCAAGTTGATCCAATTGTAATTCATCTTGAATCATGATAAAGTGAGTTGAATTTTTAATACAATCCAGAATAACTCATATAGCATCGTTTCGTCTAGATATCCTTGGAACTCTAGTGTTATGTCCACAGCGTTTTTTTCCTTTTCCATTTTTGTATGGATAATGGTCGTGTCAAACCTTGATACTTTTTCATATCAGCCTTCACTTTCTGACATACTATCTATTATAATGTATATTTAACAATCTTCTTCTTCATATTGTCCCACCAATAGTTCTCTGAAATTACTCGAAACATCATTGTTCTCTATCGGAGAATAGAGAATGCCGAGATATGTGCATCATTCAGAAGATCATTACTTATCTCTAGATCATATAGTACATATAATCATGCCAAAATCTAATTACTCTAAACTTATCAATATTGAACTCAGAGGATTTCCAATTTTCGAAAGCTTCCACACTTTTTAATAATTTCCACATCATTTCTTTGGGCATCCATTATTCTACCCAAGAGGGATGGTTGATATATAATTTTTGAAATGATTAATGATGAGCCCCCTTAATTATTCCCATGTCCATCATTTTTAATTCTATGAATATTAGATCTTTCTCAACTCATATCATGGATAAAGATGCATGATCCTTTCTACATAGAGCTTATACCAGCATATCTTCCTTACCAGGATAGTAATGGATTGAGAAGTCATAATCATTAATGATCTATAACCATCCTTGTTGGATAACTTTATGCACCTTCTATGTGAATATAAATTTATTGATCTAGTTATCAGTATATATCTCATACTTCTCCCCATAGAGATAATGTCGCAATATTTTCAATTTGAAGACCACAATATCCAACTCAAGTTTATGTGTATGACTATTTTTCTAATGGATTTTCAACTTTCGTGAGTCATATAATAAAAGATTATCATTTTACATTAGTATATACACTAATTGTTTATTTTAAGAATCATTTTACCCCAAAAAATTGTTCCCCACTTGTTTGGAGTGTGAGTACAAGCATAGTGATAAGCCTCTTTTTGAGCTCCATAAAGATCTTCTCACATTATACATTCGCAAAATAAAATTCATTCCTTTCCGTGTCATTTTTTAATTGGGTTTGACACTCTGGAAAGTTTTTCAAAAATAATAGGTAATACCCAACTAGACCTTGGAAACTATGGATCTCTATTAAGATGTTTTCTTGGGCCACTCTTTAGTTGACTTGGCCTTGGAAGGTTCCACAGATTTCCCTCTGCAGGTCATAGCTTGCCCAAGAATGATAATTACTTTATCCAGATCTCACATTTACTACACATTTCCTATAGTTTATCCTTTCTCAAGGACATTAGCATAGTATTAAAATTCTCTTTATGGTCCTTCATTCTCTTCGATTATATTATAATATCATCGATAAATACTACCACAAATTTTTCGAGGTGATATTTAAAGACTGTATTCATTAAATCCATGAAAATTGATAGAGAATTAGTCACTCTAAAAGGCATCATTATGAACTCATAGTGTCCATACCTAGTTCGAAAGGCAGTTTTGGAATATATTCCTTATCACCATTAATTGGTGATAACCAGAATGAAGGCGCTACATTGAGAAATAACTAGGCCCATGTAGATAGTTAAACAAGTCATCTATCAATGGAAGGGGATACATGTTCATTATCATGATTTTGATTAGCTCACACTAATCAATGATGAGGCTCATTTATCCATCATTTTCTTCCAAATAAGATAGTAAGACCCCATAGTGAAGCACATGGTCATCAAAAACCCTTATCCATATTCCCTTTTAACTGGTTCTCCAGGTCTTCCAGCTCAACAGTGGCCATTCAATATGGGGTCTTCGATATAGGTTGAGATCTAAGATTAAGATCAATCGATAACTCATTCTCTTGGTCAGGAGGAAGATCAAATATCTATCTAGGGAACACATCCCTATAATACCTCACAATGGGCATGTCTTCGATCATGATCATCTCCTTTTTCTCAATCATTTAAATGAGATATGTTTTCTCATAAGGATTTAATATCCCCACTTGAGATGATTATTTTCAAGTCGATTCACTATCCACCTTAAAAATATTTAGAATTGGAGGATTCTTTTGTAATGGATCAGACCTCTCCAGTCCATTCCATTGTGAAAATGTGGTGTTGGAGGTGATCTGGAAGGTCAAGGTGGCCTAGGGTGAGTTTGGGTGAACATTTAAGGAAATATAAAGGGTTATGGCCTTCGCACGGGAGGTGCACGGTTTGCCTAAACCATGCAGCAAAACTGCACAAGGCTGGTCTTGAGTGAAGTGGATAATGCATGGTTATCACACAGTTTGTCTAACGATGTGGACTAACCGTGCGAGGAGTGATTGTCGATGTAGGAGCTATCGCATGGTTAGCACACGGTTTGTTAAACCGTGCGGACTAACCATGCAGGCACTTAAAGTTAGATCCTAAAACTGTGGATCTAACTCGTTTTTCCTTTAATCACCTCATTTAAGCCCCTAATCATCCATAAATCAGGATTACCCTTCCATGGAGGTGGAAGAACCTCTCCCAAGCATTTTAGAGGCGATCTAGAAGATTCTCTTTGTGAATTGAAGCCGGTTTCTTGAGGTATGTGGTCGTTCTTCCTTGTTCTTGTTTGGTTTCTTAGATCTGCTTAGTTCTACTCCACTACTTCTCTCATCATCTTAGATCTATGCCCATTATGGGTAGATCTAGGTATGTGGATGTCGTTTGTGATTATCTTTGCTCTTGGTTGTGATAGCAGAGGATATCTAAGGAGGATTCATGGAGAATCGACCCGGTTTTTTGGGCGTTCATCGACCATTGTGGGTTTCCTCGAAAACCCATGAGGTTGGGGATTAGTGGATTCTCAAATTGTTATGTGCAATCGTAGAGTTAGCATGATTTATCCCTTTGGATCACAATGGAATTGACCTAATTAAATACATGAACTAGATTAAAGAATTGTCTTGATCACATGTTGTTGCTTTGTACGGTGATAACAGTTTGCCTCTTGATTTTCTAGATAGTGTGATATATATGCCTTCCTTATTATCTTGTTGTTCTTGATGGATATTTAAAAAGAACATAAATCTGAAATTAATTCATAATTAAGTGGGTAAAGATAAAGAGGCATGTAAATGAATCCGGTTGTTGCCATTGTTGTAGTTTTTCTAATTTTATGTTGATCAAATTTGGCATAGTAAGCATGTTTAATCTTCGGTGATAGATTACTGAATTGGTTCATGATTTTGGAACCAACGAATTGAATTTGTTAATTCAAGATGGATTAAATAACATAATTGAGTTCCATGAAGGGTTCGGAGTTACCCTCTTATTGTTAATTAGGGCTAAAATCCCATTTGGTGTGATTGTTGGTGTATTTTGTTTGAAGGTCGGATGACTTGTTAAAGGGCCAAGAGCTCATTTGTTGTAATGATTGTTTTCCTGCTTTTTGTGCTGTGTTGTGACCCTAGAAGGGGTGTTGTGATATATTTTGTTGTGATGTGACCCTTGAGGGGTGTTTGGATATGTGGAGGCAGGGAGGCCCTACGGTTGTGGCAACGGATGACACCTAGAGTTGCGAGATGAATCAGTTTATGCATGTGGGTGTTAGGGAGGACACCATGGATGATGGAATGGGATGGTTATGATTGTTGGATGTTGTTGATTCTTGAGTTTTTATCTGCATTAATTTTCCCCACTACTCAAGGCAGCTGGTCTTTCTTACCCCTCTTCCGAAAGGGTCGAAGACACATAGGGTATGCCGTGTGCTATCCGTGTTTAGACTCATGAGGGAGAATGGTCCTACACTCTTTCTATAGGTGGAAAATACACGACGGGTAGTATATCTACTCATCGTGTTGAGCCCCCTTGTGTTTAGTAGCATAGGATGCTTTTCTAGAATTCCTGGGAATATGGGAGATAATTTCTAAAATGAAAGTTTGATTAAATGGTGATAATCCGCGGGGATGGAGATGCTGGTATTTAATGGTGATGTTTTAACTTTAAAGGAATGGTAAATATGTAATGTGATGCCATGAAAGATAATGTGGGTTTTTCATGGTTAATTAATGATGGAATACTTAATTAACGTAGAGTGGAACTGATGAAAAAGGGAATGAAGTACCCTAATGAAGTTCTTTAACTTCTTGTGTTCTTATAGGATACCAGTCTTAGAAATAGCAGCCCGGAGTCTGAGAGATGTTAGCTGAAGTGGAGGCTAAGACTAGGTTATGCCCATAGTGTGGTTGTGATTTATATATATTATGTACTTTTTGTGTTTCAATATGCTACTCCACCCTATCGGTAAGGGAAACTGACACCCCAAGGATTCTGATCCCTTGGGGAGTGTTATCACCAACATTCCAGTGAGAGGATGAATGGCTGACTACCTCCTTTGACCCCGCTCTCTTCTCGTAGTAGATACTAGTGCCATTGGAACACCGGTTAGTTTTTCCTATATATGTGTGTAGAGGGATGTAATGGATTTTGGTTACTTCCACACATATATTCTGGATATAGTATCCTATGGACTATTATAGGTGTAACGTGTATAGGCTGTGATGTCTTGAGGATCCTTACATGGAGTATGGGCTGTAATGGATTGAGGTATAATACCTGACATATGATACATGTCATGCATGTTATGGTGGCTCCTGAAATCTAGCTGGATACTATTGGTTGAGAGGATGGTGTGGTGCTTTTCCCACATGTCTGCGGGCAAGCCTTTATGGTGCACAAGGTGCAGATTGTGGAGCTTAGACTATGTTTAATCGGGTAAGCCCTTAGAGAGAGAGGCACAAGAAGTATGTCATTGGGGAAAAGCATCAAACCAGTGGGGAAATAGTAGCAGGGTACCCTTCATATTCTTTACTATATACTATATTCTTGTATGCATTACTTGGTGAGAGTAGTCATGGTGAGGTTGGGAACTTATTATACCTATTTAGGTGGCGAGTTAGTTTCACTTATTGTTCACTATTATTTAGCATTATTTCATTACTTTTGCATGAGAGGTTTCGAGGAGGATCCTACTGAGTATATTTTTATACTCACCCTAGGTATATATAAACTATTTTTTAGGTCGCTTGGATCAGTTTAGAGATCAAGTTGGTTTTTACTAGCTTGGGGTTGCATGAGCTGTTTGGGCTTGTGGTTGATGCTATTTTTTACATTCTTTTGGGTACTTGTAGTTTTTCCCTTTCAGTTGTAGTACTTTTGCATGTAATTTCATATATGTACTTGGGTTTCTATTATACTTCAGTTGAGTTGGTTGGTGTCTATCTCATCTCTCTCTTCTCTATGTGTTCTCTTAGAGAAAAATGCCTCCGATTTGTCTGTTTATTATACCCTCGGTGCATGTCCCCAACCTGGGGCCTACTGGAGGCAGTACTAGAGGTTCATTATCTCCCATTCCACATTTCCAGCTCAGGAGGGGTACAAATTGTATGGAGGGTGTCGTGATAGAGTGGTATCAGTGTTCTGGTTGAGGGATAGGATGGAGTTTGGAGTTAGGCATAGGTGAGGTTGCATGGGTTGGTAGGGCAACGGTGTCATACATGTTTATCAAGTGGGGTATACACTGGAGACCGTCAGAGACAGAGGAGTTTTGGGCCCCCTATGATCTATTTCATAGTCCTTGAAGTTTACAATGGCTACTAAACAAGGTGATACTGGTTGTAGGGTAGAGACCTAGGAAAGGATCATGCATCATTCTTCTTTATTCTTGTTTTTGAATGGGTAAACCTTGGGATAGTTTATCCTAAAATGAATGAAATAAAAAATTAATTAATTAATGTTGAGTATTCCATATTACAGGATTATGAGCTCTAATTGTTTGTTATTTAGCAGGTATGGCTCCAGGTCGACTTCCTTGTCAAGTTTCTGTAGAAGAGGTTCAGTAGGTTGTTCCAGCTGGTCGCTGCAGGGTAGAAGTTGATGACAATGACACTTGGAGATAGAAACTCCGAGAGTTTAAGCACCAGAGTCTGCAGAGGTACGAGTGATCTATTTTAGATGTAGTCACGGAAGACTGGTTGGAGGAGGCCGAGATAGGCTTCAGTTCGATCTGTGCTTGGAAGGAGCATTAGGTGTCCTTATCTGTGATGATGCTGCGTGGAGCAGCGAGGCAGTGGTGGTTCTTGTTCCTCGAGGATCATGAGGAGATAAAGATCTCATGGGACGAGTTTCGAGACAAGTTCAGAGTCGAGTTCCTTTCCTCGACCGTGAAGGCGTCCAGTCGTCAAGAGCTTCATCCCTTCGACAGGGGAACTCCAGTGTTCGAGAGTTTGGAATCCGTTTCCAGAACCTTCTCCGATATGGTTCGGACATTTTACCAGATTAGGAGGCCAGGGCAAGGCATTTCGAGGAGGCTTTGCATCCAGAGATCCAGTGCCAAGTCACCCCATTTATGTTGAAGTCATATCTTGAGTTGTTGGTGAGGGAAGAGGCTGTTGAGAGGACTTTGGCTAGAAATGGATCATCATGAGAGGGGAATCAGCTTGATTCCTCACGATGTAAGGCTGTGGTCTGGGGTTCCTAGTGTTCAGGGAAGAATATTTTTCATTCAGCCGGGGGGTAGGTCCTAGCCCTTCACATATCGTTTCTCTAGAGGCAGAAAATCTCAGGCCTATGCCAATGGATCAGGCACTTGTTTTTCTTGTGGGGGTCATGGCCACTAGCAGCTGGAGTGCCTGACCTTTCAGATCAATCATCGTGCGTTGTGCGCTCCACTCCAGGTTCCTCCAAAGAGGAAGTTACATCCAATGCAGTAGCAGTAGGTGGCACCAGCATTCGATCAGTAGAGGGGAGATGGGGCGGGCAGAGGACAGCCCCATGACACTCCCCTTCCTCAGAGAGCAGAGCGCGGCCATGGTGGTGGTCGTTATCAGGGGCAGAGAGGCGGTGGAGGAGGATGTGGTCAGCTTCATTCTATAGCGTTGCCAGCTCCAGGCGATCCTTATGTTGTTCGAGGTACCATTTGCTTGTTCTATACTTGGATGTATGTCTTGTTTGATTCAATAGTGACACACTCCTTCATATCGCCTACCCCTGTCCATTCCTTGGGACATGAGGTAGAGAGGCTTCCAGTTCCCTTGGCGTTGACTACACCAGTTGGAGGTCGAGTTAGCTTGTTTAATGTATGTAGAGACTATGAGCTAGTTTTGGGGAAAATCCGCACATGGGGATATTTCAAATGTTTATGGATACAGCCATATGATGTCATCCTTGTCATGGATAGGTTGTATTCGGAGCAGACTATCATGGATTGCTTCAGGAAGAAGGACATTTTCCTCGGTGTGTATGGATAGCAGGTGGTGTTTTTTGTTGAGAGAGATCCTCAGATGGGTCACAGTCCCGTTCAATCCTTATCAACCATGGCGGATGAGATGATGTGGAGTTCTTCAGAGTATTGGCTGTTGGCATTTCCTAGGGTCGTAGAGGTGTACCCTGATGTCTTTCCCGAAGTGGTTATAGCATTACCTCCTCGACGAGAGATCGAGTTTGGTATCGAGCAACAGCTAGTAGAATCTCCCATCTCTATGTATCTGTATATGATGGCTCCTTATATGTTACGAGAGCTACATATACAGCTTTATGATCTGTTTCAGTGTGGTTTTGTTCAACCAAGTGTGTCACCACGGGGTGCATCAGTTCTGTTCGGGAAGATGGCCGAAAGCAGTTTGCGGTTGTCTGTCGATTATCGTCGCATAAACAACGTGACAATAAAGAACCTCTATCCTCTTCCGCGGATCGATGACTTATTTGATCAACTGAAAGGTGAAAGATGGTTCTCAAAGATCATCTTGCGGTCAGGATATCATTAAATGCGTGTGAAGGATGAGGATATCCATAAGACTGCATTCCGTTGTCATCACGGGAATTATGAGTTCGTTGTAATGTCATTTGATATAATGAATGCTCCAGCTATGTTCATGGATTTGATGAATGTTGTGTTCTGTGAGTTCCTAGAAAAGTTCATGGTAGTTTTCATTGACAAAATCCTTGTATAATCCACATCTGAAGAGGAGCATGCAAAGTATGTACGAGCCGTTTTGGGATTTCATCATTGACATCAGCTGTTTGGGATGTTCTCGAAGTGTTATTTTTGGGCTTAAGATGTCTGTTTCTTGGGGAATGTTTTTTCCCAATAGGGAGTAGCTGTGGATCCTTCTAATATTGAAGTAGTTGTTTCTTTGGAAGCCCCCAAGACAGTTTTAGAGGTTCGATGTTTCCTTGGTCTCGCAGGCTACTACCAGAGGTTCATAGCCAATTTCTCTCGAGTTGAAACTCATCTGAAAGCTTTGACCAGGAATGATCAATCTTTCATATGGACTTATAAGTGTCAGGATGCTTTCTAGTATCTAAAAGAGAAGTTTGTATGTGCTCCAGTTCTTTGTCTTTTGGCAGAGGGAGTTCAGTTTGATGTCTTCTGTGATGCATCACATATGGGGTTAGACTGTGTCCTCATGTAATATAGGTATGTTGTTTTTTATGGGTATCAACAGTTGCGTCCCCATGAACTAAACTATTCCAATCATGAACTTGAGTTGGCAGACGTGGTTCTTTCTCTGAAGTTGTGGAGACATTACGGCATTGGTCAACGCTTTTTCGTTTTCACTAATCACAAGTGATCGAGGTATGTTTTCTCCCAGTGTGACTTGAACTTGTGGTAGCATCGGTGGATAGAGTTCCTACAAGAATACGACATTGAAATATTGTATATACTTGGAAAAGGGAATGTTGTAGCTGATGCACTGAGATGAAAGTCATGTAGTGATGTTGTGCATGAATCCGATGATTCCTGGAGAGTAATGGAGGAACTGTAAGCTTTGCATCTTGATAAGGGAGAAGTACGGGGTAGAGGCTGTCTTTTTCAGATGATGGTGCAATCATCCCTAGTGTAGAAGGTGCAAGTGTCCTAGTTGGGGGATCTTGAGGTGGAGGTCTGGAGAGACCGAGTTGATTGTGGTGAGGCCCCTGATGGTTGGTATGAGGATGAACAACACATAGTGTTATATCATGGAAGGCTTTTTGTTCCCTTGGCGATGCACGAAACGGTCCTCATAGAGTTCCATGGTTCCCCTTTAGTGGTGCATTATAGTGTTACAAATATGTACCGATGCTTGAGGAGCCAGTTTTGGTGGCCTGGGCTAATGTGTGTGGTTGTGGAGTTTGTGTCCTGATGTTTAGTCTGCCAGAAGGTGAAGGTCGAACACTGTGTTCCTGGTGGTCTTCTCCAGCTATTAGATATTCTACAGTGGAAGTGGGATGACATATAATTAGACATTTTTACAGGTTTACCGTGAGCTCTGGGAGTACATGATGCTATTTGGGTGGTAGTGGATCTTTTAAAATATTTTCAAAGTTCATAGTGATCAAGGAGTTGAGCTCAGTGGAATTTTTGTCGAGGTAGTATCTATAGGAGGTGGGGAGACTTCATGGATTCCCTAGGAAGATCATTTATGATCGAGATCCTCGTTTTACCTCCAGGGTGTGGAAAGATCTCCAGCATGCCTTTGGTTCTCAGGTATTCCTTAGCACTCCTTTTCACCCTCAAACGGATTGTCAAACAGAGCAAACCATCCAGACTATTGAAGACATGATGTGCTCTTGTGTTCTTGATTTTGGAGGTTCATTGATGAAGCACTTACCCTTGGTGGAATTATCTTAAAATAATAGTTTTCACTCCACCATCAGTATGGAGATGTTTGTAGCCTTGTATGGTCGACCTTGTCGTTCTCCGTTGTGTTGGACTGGGGTCAAAGAGTCAGCAATTCTCAGACCGGAACTAGTTCAGAATACAATAGAGATGGTTTAGGTGATTTGTGAGAGGATATAGGCAGTACAAGATCATCATAATTTATATGCCGATCAAAGTACAAGACCCTTAGATTTTAATTATTGGGATCATGTGTTTCTAAATGTGACTCCTCGTCGTGGGCAGCGAAGGTTTGGTAATGGGAGTAAGATTTCTCCCCATTTTGTTGGGCCTTTTTAGGTGTTAGCTCATGTTGGAACTGTGGCATACCGAGTGGCACTTCCCCCATAGATGAGTCAGATAAATGATGTTTTCCCTATTTCACAGCTCCGTCGTTATCTCCATGACGACTCTCACATCATCGATGGGGGAGAGATATTTGTTGATGATGATGCCACCTTTGAGGAGAGACCTATGGAGATCCAAGACTGCAAGGAGAATTATTTGCACAGACAGTCAATCCATTTAGTTCGTGTCTTGTGGCGACACAGTGTCATGTAGGAGAGTACTTGGGAAAGTGAGTCTCAGATACGTGCTCAGTACCCAGAGTTGTTTGATGTTTAAATATTTTCATGTATCATTGTAGCTTTTTTGGTTTTGAGATCTTCATGTTTATGAGATGGATACCATTATTTCATTGATGGTTTTCTCTATTTTGAGAAGTATCTCAGTGGGTGGTTGTTCAGACCATGTTTCATTTTCTCCTTAGGTGGGTTTTGGATTCTCAAGGATGCGAATGTTTTGAGAGTTATCTGATGTAATGTCCAGGACCTCTCCGATCCATTCCTTTGTTAAAATGTGGTTTTGGAGGTGATCTGGAAGGTCAATGTGTCTTGGGGTGCGTTTGGGTGGACTTTTAAGGAAATCTAAAGGCTTATGGCCTTCGCATGGGAGGCACACTATTTTCCTAAACCATGTGGCCAAACCGTGCAAGGTTGGTCTTGAGGGCAGTGGCTAACGCACAGTTAGCACGTGGTTTGTCTAACCATGTAGACTAACCATACAAGGAGTGATTGTCGTGGCAGAAGCTACCACACGGTTAGCACACGGTTTGTTAAACCGTGCAGACTAACTATAATGGAACATAAAGTTAGATCTGACAATTGTGGATCTAACTCGTTTTGCCTTTAATCACCTCATTTAAGCTCCTAATAGGCCATAACTCCATATTATCCTTCCTTTAAGGTGTAAGATCCTCTCCCAAGCGTTTTGGAGGCGACTCGGAGCCTTCTATTCGCAAATTGAATCCTTTTTCTTGAGGTATGTTGTCATTCTTCCTCATTCTTCTTTGGTTTCTTAGATCTTCTTAGATATACTCATCCTCTTCTCTTGTCTTCTTATATCTATGCCCGTTATGGGTAGATCTAGGTATGTGGATGTTGTTAGTGATGAGCATTGGTCGTGGTTGTGATATGAGAGGAGATATAAGGAGGATTCGTGGAGAATCGACCTGGTTTCTTGGGCGTTCATCGACTGTTGTGGTTTTCCTCGAAAACCCTTGAGGTAGGGGATTTGTGGCTTCTCTAATTGTTATGTGCAATCGTAGAGTTAGTATGACTTATCCCTTTGGATCACAATGGAATTTACCTAATTAAATAAATGAACTGGATTAAAAGAATTGTCTTGATCACATGTTGTTTCTTTGTACCATGATAACAGTTTAACTCTTGATTTTCTAGATAGTGTGATATATATTCCTTTCTTGTTAGCATGTTGTTCGTGATGGTAATTGATAAAGAACATAAGGCCAGAATCAATTGATAATTAATTGGCTAAAGATAAAGAGCCATGTAAATGAATCCAGATGTTTCCGTTGTTGTAGTTGTTCTAATTTGATGTTGATCAAATTTGTCCTAGTAAGCATGTTTCATCTTTGGTGATATCTCACTGAATTGGTTCATGATGTTAGAACCAATGAATTGAATTTGAAAATTCAAGATGGATTAAATAACATAATTAAGTTCCGTGTAGGGTTCAGAGTTACCCACTTGTTGTGAATTAGGGCTAAAATACCATTTTATGTGATTGTTGGTGTTTTTTTTTTGAAGGTCGGATGCCTTATTAAAGGGCCAAGAGCCCATTTGTTGTAATGATTGTTTTCCTACAGCTTGTTCTGTGTTGTGACCCTGGAAGGGGTGCTGTGATAACTTGTGTTGTGATGTGACCCTGGAGGGGTGTTGTGATATGTGGCGGCTAGGAGGCCTTGTGGTGGTGGTAGCGGATGACGCCTAGAGTGGCAAGATGCATTGGTTTATGCATGTGGGTGTCATGGAGGACACTGTGGATGATGGAATGGGATGGTTGTGATTGTTGGATGTTTTTGATTCTTTGTTGTTTATCTACGTTAATTTTAACCACTGATCGAGATAGCTGGTCTTGCATACCCTTCTTCTGAAAGGGGAGAAGACGCGTGGGGTATGCCACGTGCTTTCTGTGTTTAGCCTCTTGAGGGAGAATGGGCCTACGCCCTTACTATAGGAGGAAAATACTCGACAATTAGTATATCTACTCATAGTTATGAGCCCCCTTGTGTTTAGTATCATATGATGCTTTTCTAGAATGCCTGGGAATATAGAAAAGTTGTTCTAAAATAAAATTATGATTAAATGGTGATAATCCATGGGGATGGAGATGCCAGTATTTAATGGTGATGTTGTAACTTTAAAGGAATAATAAATTTGGAATGTGATTCCAAGAAAGGTAATGTGGGTTATTCATGGATAATTAACAATGGAAGACTTAATTAACGTACTGTGGAATTGATGAAAAAGGGAATGAAGTAACCTAATAATGTTCTTTAATTGGTTGTGTGTTTATAGGATACCTATTCTTAGAAATAGCAGCCCGGATTCTGAGAGATGATAGCTGCAGTTGAGGCTAAGACTAGGTTATTCCCATAGTGTGGTTGTGAGTTATATATATTCTGTAATTTTTGTGTATCTATATGCTACTCCACCCTGTCATTAAGGGAAACTGACTTCCTGGGGATTCTAATCCCTGGGAGGTGTTTTCTCCAACATTCTAGTAGGAGGAATAATGGTTGACTACCCCATTTGACCCTACTCTCTTCTCTTGGAAGATACTAGTTCCATTGGCACGACGGTTAGTTTTCCCCATATATGTGTGTAGAGGGTTGTAATGGCTTGTGGATACTTCCAAAAATATATTCTGGATATAGTATCCTATAGACTACTATAGGTGTAACGTGTATAGGCTGGGATGGCTTTAGGATCCTTACTCAGAGTTTGGGCCGTAATGGCGTGAGGTATAATACCCGCCGTATGATACACATTATGCGAGCTGTGGTGGCTCCCAAAAGTTACCTGGTTACTTTTGGTTGAGAGGATGGTGTGGTGCTTATCCCAGGTCTCTATGGATAAGCCTTTGTGGTCCACATGGTGTATATTGTGGAGCATATCCCAAGTTTATACGGGTAAGCCTTTGGAGAGAGATGCACAGGACGCATGTCCTTGGGGAAAAGCAGAAAACTAGTGGGGAAGTAGTAGCGGGGTACCCTTGATATTCTTTACTATATACTATATTCATGTATGCGTTACATGGTTAGAGTAGCCATGGCGAGGTTGGGAACGTATTATACCTGTTTAGGTGATGAGTTAGTTTCACTTATTGTTCACTGTGCATTAGCATGCTTTCTTTACTTTTGCATGAGAGGATTCAGGGAGTATTCTACCGAGTATAATATTATACTCACCCTAAGTATATATAATATATTTTTTAGGTCCCATGGTGCAGGTTGGAGATCAAGTAGGTTTTTACTATCATAGGGGTGCAGGATCTGTTCAGGAATGTGGTCACTGCTATTTTTTTACATTCTTTTGGGTACTAGTAGTTTCCCCCTTTCAGTTGTAGTACTTTTGCATGGGATTTCAATTATGTGCATGGGTTTCTTTTATGCATCAGATGGAGTTGGTTGCTATTTATATTATCTTTCTCTTCTTCATGTGTTCTCCTAGAGGGATATGCCTCCCATTTGTGTGTTTATTATACCCTCGGTGCTAGTCGCCAACCTGGGGCCTACTGGAGGCGGGACTCGGGGGTCATTATCTCCCTTTTTACATTGCTGGCCCAGTAGGGGTACACTTTGTGGGTAAGGGGTCATGACATATTTAGTATTTAAAGAGTGTATAACTTTCTAGACAGTTCTTGTTGGTTTTGAATAAATATATCCCATCCATTTCAAATATAGCATCGAACTCTATAAAAAGGTATGATGAGATTTTATAGGATCATCAGTCAACAAAAACTAACCAAGGAGGAGTTATATATTTTTGATGAAAGAATTTCCCCATTTTTTGTTGTCAGAAATAACTCAACCTCTATATTTTGATGGGGTGTATGAATAGTTCAACTAAACATGAAATATATAAAGGAATGCATAGAACCAGAATCAAATATTATGTTCACTATTTTTGAATGAATGACAATCATACCTATCAACACATCATTTTCTATCTCCTTCTCAGTAGCAATGATTGAATAATACTTTACTTATTTATTTGGAGTATATTGATGATTTATTGTGATAAAACATTGATTAGGTAAATGGTTCACAAATTTCCCATGTCTTTTTATTGTTGTAAAACTACACTACATGCTATGTGTCGATCTGAACCTTCCTCTATTCTTCTATATTAGTTTAATTATTCTTATCACATCAGTATTTCTTAACCACATCTCCCATTCTTTTACATTTGATTCATTTCCATGTTTTCTTTAGATATTTCCCATGATTTTTCTTCCCACAAGTTTGACACACGTTATATTCAGTAAAATTTCAATAATGAGATTTATTTGTTGATCCACCAATATTAGACTCCATTTTCCACTTTTTTTCACAGGCCCCACGAGACCATTGAACATCTCTGATCTCTATCTCAACCATTAGGGATCAATAGAAAATATCCTCATAATTTTCAATGAATCGAATTCCCAACACTTTTCATTGAATCTGATTTAGTCTTCTAAAGATGATATCCACATTGATTTCGGTGTTTATGACAAATCTGGAGGCATATCTTGCAAGACTTGTAAATTTTTCTTCATATGCCTCAATGGAATCATCTTACTTTTACTTATGTCTAATGAACTCTATTTTTATATTTATATTGGAGGTTTGGGAAAAATATTTATTGAAAAACATTTTCTTGTAGTCCACTCAATTCGTGGAATCAATTTTCCACTTGGAAGTCATATTCTTTGATCAGTTTCCATCCCCAAAAAAACCATAGACCTCGAATACAACATTATACTATTTTCAGAACTATAGGATAGAGAATATATTTTAAATATAGTTAATACAATGTTCTATGAGTAGGGAATCTAAAGATACAAAAAACATGGAAGGCCTTTTCCACATGAAGGATTCAATGGTAACTAGGTCTTTTTATGGGGAAGTAGGGTGTTTCACCTGATTCATATTATTAATAATATTATGATCTTGATAATCCGATATTGTCATATAGTTTTTAGAATTCATTCACATCTCATTTGGAATATCATTAAAGAAATATACACATTGATTATCACATTGATTGTTGAAACATGTTCTTATATTTCGAAACTTTAACTAAGAAAAAGAAATTGAAATTAGGAGGCTTTATTACTTATCCATTAAGAATAAAAAGGAAACATTCAATATAAAATGATAAAATCATAAAGGAAATGTATATCCTAAATTGTGATTTCCTAGGATTCAGTCTAGGTTATCCATGATCTGTTTCCAATCATATATTCTAATTTTATTTTTTATTCCCTCAATAATTGTTCATAGTGATCATGAGAATTTACCAAAGAATATCCTTAGGAAATTCAAACCAAGAATGCAGTAAGGCCCATTTTCATATACCAGGTCATCCCGAGTCTGGCCCAAAACAGCTTGTCAGATTTTTTACTCTCATGTACATCAATTCCAGATCCACATCAATTTCTAGTATCCATACAGATTTTAATTTTATTGATAAACCACTTAATCTATACATACCAAAAATTAGGGATGTTTTCTTAGACATAGTTTTATCCACAGGGTATTAACTAAAGAACTCTATTCCTAATATCCAAAAATAATTTGTATTTTATTTGATACCAACTATTGTGATCCAATCATTTTAAAAATATCATTACATTATTTTAGGAATAATTAAACATCATTTTACAAGCCAACCCTTGTAAAGTCTCGTGTATCTAGAAGACTCGGTACACCAAATATAAACCATGGGACTATAAAATAAAAAATACCTTTATTTATCATCCATTGTGACCTCCTAAATTTCTTTGAGTTATTAAATATTTTTAAGATGACCTGGGGGAAAAATGAAAAGAGTTTTTCGATAAAATCCCAAAAATGAGATTAACATAAGAATATTTCTTATAAAATGGGTGAGAAGGCATAACTTAATGAAATGAGATGGCATGAAACATGATTACATATGGAATCATAACATGTAGAACATGGGATCATATTAATCTGAAATTATAGTAATGTTTAAAAAATATAAAACATGCCTTTATCAAGATTCAAGTCTTGTGTCATATAGAGATATAGGAGTCAAGGATAACAAATAATACTGTTTCACATGGATCATTTGTGATGTCTAATCACCAAGACCATTGCACATAACATCACATGAGACTAAGCATTACCCAATGAATTGGATCATTATCTGGGTGATACTACCATAACATGTTCCTGAATATGTGTGAAACATTATGAATCATACATATGGAAACTAAAATTAACATAAGGGTCACCCATGATAAGTATTGAGTATCATAATCATTCCATAATGCATAATAAATGGTTGTATCCTAAAAGTTTCCATGAAAGGAAGGAATAAAATAATACATGGATACTTATAAATTTATTATATCATATATGAACATTCATAATAAAAATTATGAATATATCATGATATGTTATTTAAAACTGATGTGGTAACATGTAAAAATGTATTTTATGAAGCATCAGAATTAAACCATTTTATTGTAGTTTAAGGAAATTATTAAAAAGATTTTAAATAATAAAAAAGAATAATATTTTATATATAAATATATTTGAACCAAGAATGATTTAATAATTAAATGGGTTATTTTTTAAAATTAATTGTGTCTTATAACAGATTATATAGCGCACATGAAAATGTGTAAGAATATAAAAAGTTACCTTAAATCAGGTTTTCTTATCAGGAACGTTTAAAAAACATGTAAATCCCAAAAAAAGGAGGGAAAGATCATGAAACATGTTTTTGGAACATATAAATATAATATACAATATTTATATAAAAATAAAATATAATTTCATTTGGGTAAAAAGAGAGAATGAATAACTAGAAGGAATAATGGAGGATCAGGTACAATCCCATACCTTATGTATGATGGTGTTCGTCACATGATCTTAATGTCCTGGGTAATAAAATTATGTTCATTAATATATAATTAAATAATAATTTATAAATTTATTTTATTTATTATAACATTATTAATTTCAATTAAGGAATTTTTGATCTGTTAGTGATTCAATTTCACTATTTTAGAGCATTGGATTCCTTGATTTCCATTATTGGTTTACTTTTATACATGTAAAATGGGTCGTGTGAAGTGGGGGTAGATTAAAATCATTGAAAATATATGTTATTAATTATATTATATAGGTTAAATTGGTCTTATAAATTTATTGGTTTTATGTCATGAGGATGAATCATTAGATAAATAGTTAATGATAATTGTTGGGGTTTATTTTTGCGGTTTTTGATCACAATTAACTCATTTTGTTTTATAAATTAACATCATTTGAACAAAATGATTACATAAAAATAAATATGATATAATAAATATATTATAATTTGTTTCAACCGTAATTTTTTTTCATGACCAGCCTTGAAAATGGTAATGGAATTTGAAATCAATAAGGTCCTTGAATGTGATAAATTAACCAATCATGGATGATCATTTCATTTTTAATATAAATGGTGGGGGAAAGAGAGATGACGATGAGTTAATCCATTATTATTAAAACAATCCAGTATATGTATCGTTCTCTATTTAACTTATCATTTTTATGAGGGGAAGTGAGGAGAGAATATTAAAAGAAATGAATATAAAAAATAAAGTAAATGAATTGGAACAAGGAAGTTACCTGTTGAATTTATCCTCATTTAAAGCCTAATTAGGGGATTGGTTTTGTAATTTTACTAAAGCCAAAATATATTTTAAGGGGGAGAGGGTATTGCGAAGATAATTGAGGATAATTTTGAAAAGTCACAAGACATGTGAGTTTCGAGGAGAAGATGTGGTGAGGGGTTGTAATTATAGTGGATTAGAGGGGTGTTTTCTCAATATTGTTATTGTTAGTTTATTATTTCAGCTCATGACTATGAATAGTTTTGGAATTATAATAAAATGTATTAAAATATTTAATGTTATTTTTATATTATGGTTCATAAATCATCGATATCCCAATGAATATTTTACTTAACATATAATGAATTAATACTGTAAATTACCATATTTTACTATTCACAAAAAAAATCAAGAATTTTAGAAAAATACAAAAAATTCACCCAAACCATTTTTAAAAATTTATAATTGAAAAATGAACTCCATTTTATTAATATATTTTTCAAAATATTATAAATTTTAATTTTAATTAAAATCATTATTTACATGGAAATAGCCTAATTTAAAAATATAACTTCTTTTTTAACACATTGAAAAATTAATTAAGTTAACATAAAAATATCATAAAATAATAATACATATAAATAATAATTTTTTAATAATTATTATGAAAATAAAATTTCCTTTTAATTAATAAATTAGTCATAAAATTGTAATTCAATATTTGGGACATACAGAAATGCCAACACATAAATAGTAAATTATAAACTATTTATTTAATTATACATTGATATAATTATATCATATTTTAACTTATATGAATGATGAATTTCATTTATAATTTCATTGATGAGGTAACTTTTCAATTTTCTAGTATATTATTCACAATTGTTGTGTTATTATTCAAATGGTCAAGTTTATATTCCTTTGGTATAAGTTCATTATCTTCTAGAAAAAATGATTTTTTCATTGATTAATATTTTATAATGTTTTTATTGTGTTATATTTTTGATTTTATGTGATTATACCTGATGAAATAATTATAAGAAGGTAATTTTCATTGATTAAACCTTGGGTCGTTACAAATATAATTTCGATAAAAAAATTGTCCTTCATAAAACCCTTGATTTTCATAATTAAATCGCATCATTTATTTTAATGAATATATAATATATCTCTAAAATAATATTATTATAGTAATTATCCTCTCCCTTCATCAATTGCACCCCATGATAAATATGAAAATAATATATTTCAAAATTCATTTGATAGTGAGTAAATTTTTTATTTATTTAAATCTCTAAATATTTCATAAATAATATTTATAATTAGATTATTAAAAAAAATCCTAGGGTCCAAACTATATTTTATGGAATAAATGGTGCGTTTATAATATTATTTTTATCTTCTAAAAACTATAATTATAATATTTAAATTTGAAATGGCCAAAATACATGCAGAAAAAACCACAAAATATAAGAATTAAAATAAAAAGACACTACACATTATACCCAATGAAAACTTTTCTCCTTGAAAAATTTATTCATATATTCTAAAAATAGATAGATTTAATACATGATAAAAAATAATATATTCATCAACCATTATCTATGTTTACAAAATTCATAATTAAAAGGATAACATCTAAAATAACATTGGGTATTTTATTTTAGTTGATATTCTCACTATTAATTAATCATCACTAAAACACTGTGTATTAACATGATATACACTATATTATTAACCATTTAACTAAATAAATTAGTTACATAAAAAATTCCAATGAATTTTGGAGATAATTTAATTCCATTACTAAATATAAATCATAATTGACTATGAGAAACCTTTAGAGACAAAAAATTACTCAAAATTAATTCTATAGTTATATTTTCATTATTAGTATATGAATTTTTTTCTTCATTATGTAGTATTAATATTATATCAAATTCTCTACACAGGCTCCATCAAATATTCCATCATGTCCAATATAAGAATTTTTTATTCACTAATACCTACCCAATATAAAATTGATCAAAAACATCATACAGATAAATAATCATGTGGTCTCTTCAAAATAGATGATTGAAAACTATTATAATAAACAAACTCTATTATAGTTAAATTCTCAGTTTATCATCCAAAAAATTCAATTATGAATTTTCCGAATATATCCACATGGTTCTAAATTATTCACTTGATTTGACCACCAATATAAGGATGAAATTTTTTTTTGGAAAATAAATTTCATATTGAAATAGATTAAAATTATTAGAATTTGATCGAGTGTTATGATAAGATATAATATTCCATGGAACACCATTTGATCTTTCCACATCCTCTATAAATTCTGGTTTAACATTCCATTGAATAGTAAATTTTTATTATAAATAAATATACAGAATTTAACAATCAACCAAAAAAATTGCACATAACATCGTAAATTATAATATCCTAAGGTAACAATATTACGATTTCCATTGAAAAATAAAATCATTTCAAATAATGAATACATAATTTTATTAACAATATAGTCGATACATGATACTCAAATTTTAATGATTAAAGTAATACATATGGTCATTAATTTTATTATCAATCATTTCATTCAAATCCACCAAAAATTACTCTTTAATACATGACACATCATTAATATTCAAATATGAATATCCAAATATATACTTTGAAACTCACAAAAAACAGCATCCCCTATACATTGAAGAATATATAATCATACATTAAGTGCGACTTGATAAAAATAATGTTATTTTTAAATAAATATATATATAATCTAATTTAATAATAAAATCTCTAAAAACCTCAGTATAAGGACACCTATAATGATAATAGGTAATTTTCACCATAAAGGATGAATTGCACATTATATAAAATATGAAATATCACCTATATACATCTTCCATGTCCAAATGTAAACATTAATTTTTTCCATCATCATTAATTATTACCATTATTCTGAAGAGACATCTCTCTAAGATACTCAATATAAATAATAAATAACCACATTACTATTTCCAATTGTATGTGTTTTTATTTAATAATTCTATAGGAACTAGACCCATTATTTTTTTTAGAAATTAAAATCTCTCTGAGAAAAAAATATAACCCAATATATTATCATATAAATATATATTAAACTAACCTATATGTAAATAATGACACCATAACATCATTTCAATGAATGCCACAACAAAAATATTATTGTAGAAATAAAATTATATTTGTTAAAATGTAACTTTTGTGGTCGATATGAAATATCATCATTCATCTACATCAATGTGAATATTAATCCATAATTAGAAGCCTCAAAATAAACATCAAATGGAAAAATCTCCAGTTTTTTCTAATTAATTAGTGAAATAATTCATTTCACAGTAAGGACTTTAAAATAACCATAGAACTATTTTCTTATTCAAAATAATGGCCCTTCGAAGTCTAATATATTAGTTGCGCTTGTATATATAGAAAATAATGCCGAACATTTCAAAAATTCCCATCCCATGGTAGGAAATGTATCCCAAAATAAGTATTATTCGGTGAATTTTTTTATATTAATTCAAAAATATAACCTATATCAATTTCTATTCCATGATAATAAAAAATTTAAAATGAAAATTAATTTCACAAGTTCAAAAATAAAAAATTAATATTTTTCCATAAAGATAATTCCCATGATGTAATTCCAAAATCATATTTATATACTAAACATAATTTTACTTTATCTTAGAATAAATAATAGTATGATCAGTGAAAAACCATAAAATTATCCTGACATGTATTAAATATCTAATTCGTACATCCCATAATAATATTTGATGCATTAGATACTTTATAATGAATTATAGAGAAATATATGTTTTAGTAACAGAATCAAAAAGTATTCTTTTGAATGTCATCATATTTGTTCTCATTACTGATAATAGAAATATTTTTTATTCATTGAAAGTAATTTTTATCCTCTCTGTTAATCTAATAAATACTCAAGAGTGGTTAAATGATATGAATATTTCATTTTCACATGATTTAGAAACCAATAGTCAATTAAAAATAATAATGTTCCATCTTCATTCTGATGTAATTATACAAATGCATCCCATATTTAACCAGAAGGTCCTATAAAATCTCTCTCAAATATATCATCATGTTAAATATAAAAAATATTTAAGATAAAAAAACAATTATATGAACATATATTTAAAAATATGATATAACCAATATTGAAATTATGTAATAATTTCAATCTCACACCATAGTGGTAAACACATAACTTCTTCTAAAAAACATCAATAAATTCGTAGGGTACCCTATAAGACATCCCTATTCTAATCTCAAATACTTTTAACACCATGCTTGGTAGGATTAATAATATACACTTAATAGTGTTACACCAATAATCCATATGAATATATCGTTTTCCATTTAATATTTTATAAACCACTTCATGTTAGAAAATGTAACCCTTATCTGGTGAAGATATACTCATTATTGAAAATACTACAAGATATCCATGACAATAATAAAATTTAATGATTAAAATTTAATCATTAATAAATAATATACAACTACTCATTCACCAGAAGTTGTCTTGCATTTATTAAATACCTCTATCAACCTTGATCACAATCGTTCCATAGTAGATAAGTCTAAGGGTTAATAATGTCCATCTACTAAATGATACATCAATAGAATTAGTGAAGGTTTTACAAATTAATCAGGATAATCAATAATAATAAAATAGAAAATATGTTTAGAAAATATATATATAAATCCATGGAAAAACTATGATATTTTCACTTCATCAACAATTATTGCCTATATTTTCCTATATTCGCCACTACACCCCCCTTGACAGCCCTGTTTTCTATCACTACCTCACACACAATAATATTGTTTTATTAAGCGAATTAAATATAACCTTTTAATCCCTCATACCACCATTAAGACAAAAATAACATAATTTTATTAACCTCGGTCAAATTGAAATGAGGCTTGTGCTTGAAAATGTCATGGATGTCCATACATAACCTATTTTTAATGGCTTTTTACAAATACTCTATAAAATGGATTATTGACATTTCATGTTCCTTACTTCCATAAATTTGTTATTTTGGATTAGAACTAGTACCTGTCACTTGAAATAGTTGTGGAAATAGCTCAGGGATTCAATGTGAAAAGAATCATTTTAGTGAGTAAAATATTATCTTCCCGAATCTATAAATACTATATATTATAACTCTCATTATAATATACTATAAAATATTATCCCAAGATAATATTTTTTTAAAAATCTATAACATATCCAATACTTATCATTTCATCAATAATCTATGATACCTTTTTTTGATGTTGAATCTTTAGCCTTTATTGGAATCTAATAATTGTATGTCAGACACTTTTTTTTGATGGAAATAACATGATTCTCAATAAGATGTTATATGTTGGGTTGAAGATAAAAGAGTTTAAATATAAATAATGAATCCATAACTTTTATATGCATGTTCCAAATAATTTATTATATACTAAGGGATGAATATCCATAAAAATATTTCCCAATCTTGTGTCATGGTGGTGAGAAAAACTACTGGGATATAGGTCATGGATTTCATCCTTTTTGTAGAAAACATTATTCCATCATTGTGATGTATTTAAGTATTTTTTTGGAACTCTATTAGTCTTTGATATCACCAATTATAAAAAAATATTAAATCTATATATTTATTTCGTTTCACAAGCATTGACGTGGTAGCATATTGAGATGGAATTGACTTATAATAAAAATTTATGTACATTTTCTGATAGAATAAATAGTTTTCATAATTTTGGTTATCTCACACCCTTAATGGGTCTTGTGTTCCCTACCTTGGAGATTAGCCACATTATATTATTCAGGAATACAATCCTACATGCCCTAATACCACATACAATATTTTTAGATTCTATACTACCATGCATCCTGATAAAAATGCGTATGTGCCTAGACATATATGTAGGTTCCCATACTTCGTTCCAAGGTGACCATATAGGATAAAAATGGTAACACTTATGGTTAGTAGAAAAATATATGTATTTACTATAAAAGAACCCTAAACCCACAATTTTTTCTACCAAGTACACTGTAAGTAAGATAAAAGTGATACTAAAATCACATGAGCACATATATCTCTTGTCCACATTCCCATGTCTTCTATGAACTCGCCAAAGTAATATAAAATTGAAAACAAAATTTGATGTTATGGATTTTTCCAATATTGGAGTGGTACAAATTTTTTAGATTCTCCTAGCTTGTACGTTCACTCATATTTGATTCAGGCCTAGACCTAAAGGGATAATCTAGGAGAAAAAATATGGAACCCAATTTCCTTAAACTCAGAGTTTCACATAGGAATACATATTTTGAACTAATTCCTGGGTGTCGAACTATTGGGATAAAATCATGTTTTCCTAGATTCACATAAAATATATTGACTCGGGCACAAACTATATGATCACCCACTCACTTTACCCTCCAACCTAGGTGCCCATTGACTCTAATTTAAGAACCTATTCTCAGAGGTATCCTAACAAAACCTAAACATAAAATACAAAAAATAACATTATTTTAATGGAATATTTATTTCTAATAAAAATAAATCTCTCCACATAACCTAAAGGTTCATCTTAATTAGATATTAGATCTGATAAAACCTTATTTTAAAACATTATAAAAACTTTTCTATAGTACACCATAGTAGAATCTCTTCTAAATGTATCTTATTTTATACAAATGTTTATAATATAGAGAATGGAAACATGAATAATGGGTCATAATATATGATTTGTAATGGTAAGCATAGAAGATAATTTTAACCTCATTTGTATTCAGTGCGAGTAAAAAACCTCTCCCTTTATTGAATTTTAGGAATTAGTGGGTATGACAATAGATTTTTTGACATTCATTATATAATTTCATGATTTTGAAAACATTTTGGTGTTATATTAATACACGGGTCAAGGATCTAGGGGTCCCTTTGGTGTATAGTTAACCTTCTAGAGCATGATTCAATGGAAATCACAAGTTTTGGGGGGATGAATAGGGAACACAATTTTTCTAAAACATTGCATCCCTTACCAAAAAATTGTGTTTCTACATTAGGGGTTATATTGCAAATCACCCGAGCAATGTACATTTTTTCCAAACCGTGCACTTATCTATCACGTGTAGTTCCATATAGGTTGTACCCTAACATTTAATCTGATATCCTTATCACACGTTTTTTAAAACAATTCAAGATAACTGTGAGACCTTTAAATAGTGTGAAAAGATGGTATTACCATGCTTTATATTTATTTATTTTTCCCTCGTTTTCTCCTCTCATGGTCACATTAATAGTAGGGATCCCTCTCCCATTTTTTCTTTCCCTAGGAATTTATCCCCCTCCCTCAAATGAGATCTGATCCATCTATTTTTAGGTTCATTGGAATTGCATCAATAAGGATATCCTCACCAATGCTTCTTGTCCTTATTTATCTCACATAATAGAGTGAAATACCCATTTCAGTTTCCCCCTATATTCATGTAGTTTGAAGGAATTTTAAATTTCCTCTAAACTTTATCAAATTAGAGTATATCAACGGATGTCAATACATATAAGACTCCAAGGTAGTTTTCCCATACCCTTCTTCTTGTTTTCACAGATGTTAAGGGGTGTATCCTGTAATGCACTATCGATATCAGAGAATGACCCATTTAAAATTGAATCCATATAGTTAAATTGATAATATAACCATATGGGATGACTTTGGGAATTATTTATCCAAATTTGTACGCGTGAGTATAGGTTAGTGTCCATCATCCACCATGGGTAGTAATATCATGGTTTTTTTATGTTATTTTAAGTATTCTATTTATTTAAATTCATACAATTAAATTATGTTAAATTATTAAGATTTTAATGTGAATTCAATTATACATATGTGATTTCATATGCAATGATACTTTTATCCTTTGGATCATGATGGGATCAGCCTAGGGAATTGGGATGTCATGGCCATTGGGATTAAGGTGGTGTGGTCATCCTGTTGTGATTAAACAAGAAACATTTGATTAATGTTGATAATAAGATTAGAAAACTTGGTCATCATATTGTGGTGGAAATTGTGTAATGATAAGCTAATTTACAATGATACTATAAGGTATGGGAATAATACTTGACTGATATGATCGTAGTGAAACAATTTGTTATTTTGGTATATCTTGTGTAATATTTTGGTGATTGATGCTCACTCGTGATGGCCAAAGTGCTAATTGGAGTCATGTTTACACAGGTTGACCCATTAATGTTGTGTTCTTGACCAAACGTGTGGGTATAGTCCACCATTAGCACATCATATGTGTTTGGATTGGGGTTGCATGTCATAGACATACATAGGGAAGGTGATGAGCCTTTTGATGATATAGTTAAGGCTATCATTTGGGTGTTGAAGCTCTCCATACTGAGGTCATTGGGCCTAGACTATTTTGGGAGTATGGATATCTATGTTCATAGTGACATGATACTATATGCTAATGGTGATATTACATTGATGATAGATATCATTATACCTACAGACATCAGGCTTTGAGATGATTTGTTCTTCTTAAGCGGGGGTCTAATGGACTGATTTTTTTCTTGGGCATGCCTTCAGGATGTCAGTTGTATTTGAGGGACATGATTAGTTTGGTAGGCCTGATGTGTCAGTTACTTTTGAGGTGAAACCTGAGGGTTCACATAGGCAATTTTACATCAGGGGATACCTTTGGATATGGACCAAGGATAATCACTTCTCTAGTGATTATTGCAATCGATGAAGTAGGTGATAACATCCTGGTGTTTTTGGATTACTAGGTGTTTTTTATATTTATTTAAATATCATCATCTCATAACCATATTATATTACAAACATACATAAACATATATTTTTTTTGAAAACATTGGTGATATCCTAATTAGAATTGTTCTCACACCCAACACAGGATGTTCATGACACATCTAGACTTTTGGATTACACCTAATGGTAAGGGTTCGATCCCTGGTGCTAGATCCTAGTTGATTTTTCATGGATGAAAGGAATTAGACCATGAGGTTCCATCCTCACATGGAGTTTCTATTTTAGTTTCTCCTTTTTTGTTTTTGTCATGTTTTATATATGTATATAGTATAGTTTGTCATTCGTGAGACCTTCTAGATATTGTACTATATTACTTTTATTGCATGTATTATCCTTTTTAGTAGTTAGAAATGACATTTTTGGGTTGTTTATAAATTATTTATTTCTTATTTATTTATGCTTCTTCAATTGTTTGATATTTAAGAGATTCTTCTGATGGATGTTCTTGTTCAAATATAGTGAGTCTTTACATCTATTGTATGTTGTATATGTATATACTTGAACTATTATTATATTATAATCTGATGGAATAACCTCCCCACTATACCTCTTTACACCCTCCCTTCTAGTTGGAATCCTTTGGCATTTTGGGAGGTCTTCTTAATGATAAAGGTACCTAGACCAAAATCACTATTTGGGATGATAATCGGGTCGGGGATGTGAAAGTGTTATCAGAGCCGTGCTTCACTAGGATTTAGTAAACACATTCATCTGGATATTAATGTGATCAAGATTTCAATTTTCTTTTCTACTATTCTTACAATTTATATTATGATAGATTGGAAATTATGATGTTTTCAAAATTGGGTTTAGAACATGTCCTTGGGTGCCTATATCCCCATGAATGAGGGACATACAATGTTTAATTTGGTGGCAATTATTATTCATTTTTCTCATTTTAAATTTTATATGCTTTCCACCTTGATTGGTACACATGGAATGTTAAATATTAATTTTTATAACATGATACTTGTGATCCATGGCCTGGTATATAAAGGGATGAGAATTGGGTCCTAAGTCCTAGATGATAACATATTTTTTTTAATTTTTATTCTTTTTAGGAACATTATATGATTTTAAAATTAGATATTCATGTATTATGATGTAAACTATTTGTGTTATGTGATATGTGATGCGGGATTGGATCATATAAGAGTTGGAATGTATATGGAATGGGTTGATGTTAATCGCCAGGTTGGGTGATATGTTTGTTAGTTTGAGGAGATGTGGTTTGTTGTGATGGGTGACATCTAGAAATATTTTTATACTTGGCTCATGTATGGGAATATAAGGAGGCCATAAGGTAGGAATGTTGTAGGGAATGATTTTGGTGGGGAAGTGTAAGGTTTGTGAGTGGATACATCCTTTTACTTCTTTCCTTCTATGTGAGATTTATATTATATCTAGATTTTCTGAGCATATAATTGTATTCAGTGGGTTGATACCTCGACAACCCAGAAAGAGCATTAGGGTGAGGAATATTGGGTGTTTTATGTGCATGAATAGATTCAGATACATGAGGGTTAGGTGGATCATATACAAGCTTAGGCACTGAAGAAGGTTTAGGTGTTGGTGGGGAAGCCTTCAAATTTCACTACTTTCAATCCCTGGCTATACATGCAGCTCCATGAGAGCTTAGTATTTGTGATTCAGGGGATCGACTGGGCTGCTCAATGTGCAGAGGAATTGATGCAATATCTTACTTAGGAGTTCCAGTCGTAGCACATATGGCTTTTATATGGTGAGGTTGGCCCTCAGGAATATGATAATTTGATATAATGATTTCATATTATATTTGTGAATATCATGACTCCTACCTAATGGATGTTCATGTTTATAAAATACATGCTCCGAGGATCAAATAATAACTAGTTGTATGTTTAGGTTCATGCAAGTAAATAAGAGGGACTTGATTGGAATGACTTTAAGGCCAGGTCTGTTGATAACTTTTTTTCAGAGCTGCTGAAAGAGGAACGATATCAAGAGTCCTTCAACCTTCATCATGGTGACATTATCATCATGTAATATGAAACGACATTCAAAATATTGTCTTTATTTTCACCTAGTATAGTTAGGGAAGAAACCCCAGGAGTGAGGCACTTCGATGATGGTTCAGGACATACCATTCTATTAATGGTAAACCTCGTTTTATTTTCCTTATTTTTAGTGGTGGTTAATTTGTCACTCATAGTAGAAGGTGGAATGATAGAAAAATCATACTCATGCCAGGTGATCTCTTTATAAGATGTCATCAGTAATGCTTTAGATTGAAGGAAGCGAGGATGGGTTGGGTTCTATTGGGAAAGTCAGTCCAAGGACTCTAACAGAACACCTCGTAGTTTATCTTTGATGAATTTCATAAAACGTGGCTTTCTTGGAAAAGTCCAGATTCATTATGAGAGGAAATAATGATTGGAATGTGGAAAATTTGGAAACTCAATAGATCTGGCATGAAGCCATCTCAAATAGTTATCAGTTAGGGACTAGGGATGATTCGGGGTTTTATGATCAGATAGGGAGTGGTACTATAGGATGGGACTAATACCTCCGCTACATATAGTGTTTGTGGAAGAGATAGTGGGGACTATCTATGGGTGTTGTGGCTAGTGTCTTTTGTAGCACCTTTGTGAGGTTAGGCTCCAGGTAGTAGGGATTCATGCTAGGTGCATGTCGTAGAGCTTACATGGTTAGATCAAGCTGGTCAGCTGATAATGGTTTCTTGTAAACGATGGTTATATAAAATTTTTTATTTTATTTTGGAATGAAATTTTTATATAATGATCATTTTTGGTGTGTGAGATGTAAAATTTGTATATATGTACTACAAGATGCTGGTTAGTAGGTTGGAATCATTTTAGATACATTATATAAATATATATATATGAGGTGCATGGAACTACGATCTATGTGAGAATCTATGGATGTATTCTTATTAAGGTGTGTTTGCATTATGGAAATAAGGATATCCATGTTACATGATGTGAGTAGGCATCTAGGAATATTTTTTGTGTGAAGCCTATTGAGGTACAAGTTACTAAGTTCGATTTGGATAATATAATGAGATCCAGGGCTTCGTTGGTACCTTATGTGATATGGGAATGGGAGAGTAGTGATTCCGTTCATGATTCTAATGGGGTTCAGGTATGAAACAGGGAAATGTTATGAGGCTTAGGAGTGATGATATGTCGCAAGCCGTCATTTGAATCCCATGATAGTCAAGGTACCATTAGGATGCCTATGTTTTGGGTTGGGTTGTGACCGGGGTGGGTAACTCCCAATGTGGGGACCCTGTTTGAGGCAGATGACATGTAACAATTACACGGGGGTAGTCCAGGATAATTTTAATAGGTACGGGAATGTTTGATATTATCATGGTTCAATGTTTCACATCTCTAGGATGAGATATGTTATTTTTTGGAGATCATAATGTCTCGGGTATATAGAGTGGGTCAAAAACCTAACCCTTTATGAATTTATTAATATAGTGGGTATGAAAATTTATTTTCAAATATTTAGAATGTAATTGCAAGAGTTTTTACACTACAATGAGTTATTTTTATAATTATGTAAAGTCCTGAGGGGTCCAATGGTTGTCTTGTTATGTTTCATGAGCGTTAGGCCCTACAAGAAAGAAGTATTGGTGGGATTAATGTAGTGCATGGTTTGTGTTAAAATGTGTGACCCCTAGTAATAAAACATGTTGCTATATCAGGGTTATTGATATGATGAAAATGGTATGCATATATTTATACCAAACCATTAACCTATCATAGATGGTTAGTTCCATTTTATTGTACCTCAATAATGAAGCCTGTACGATTTCCACACGATTTGGAAAATCGTATGAGCTAACCATTTGGCCTTTAAAAAGGGTGAAAATTAAATTTTACTCCTCTATATTTAATTAATTTCCCATCTTTTTTCTCTAATCTTATTCACGCACACAATAGGGAGGCCTCTCCATGTTCTTCTCCCTCTATGGATTGGTCCCCCTCCCTTATCTGAGGTCTGATATGTTCGCCATCAGGTGTGTTGGAATTGTATATGTAAGGTTATCCTCACCCATACTTCCTTTCTATTTTTCTCTCACAAAATGTACCACAATATATTTTTGAGTTATTTTTCCATATTTTTATATCATTCGATATAATCATTTATATCATAAAAAACACTTCGAGTTAGAGGATAACATTGGACGTACCTACATCTACAAATCCAAGGTAGGTGGTGCATACCTTTATTTCTAGTTCTTTCTGGTTTTTTGGTGTAAATCTATTAGCATGTCTTTACAAGTTGAGAAAAATAGTTTTTAAATTGAATCCATAATGTTAAATTGATGGTATGACATTATGGGTTGAATTTGGTAATGTACTAGAAAAAATCAATCTTCGAGACTGGGTTACAGGTCGTCGTCCACCTCGGGTAGTTAGGATGAGGTATGTTTTTTATATGATTTTAAATATTCAATTTAATTTTGTTTTTTTAATTCAATTATTTCCAAATGTTATTATTTTTTTAAGCGAATTATATTTTTGTTTTTTATTGTTAAATTATATTGTGATCCTTTATATCATTATGGGATTGACTTGGGAAATTGTGATGACATGGACATCGATATTGAGGCAACGTGGTCATTAGGTTGTGCTTTTCCTCGATATAGTTGAGTGATGTTGATCACCAAATTGGATGACCCAGTTGTCACATTGAGGAAGAAAGGACATATGGCTATGTTCATGGCCCAAGATATTGGATGTCCAGGCCATCACACATGAGCGATCTGATTGCGAGGGATTGAGGTTACGGTCTTAGTGTGTCTTTGGTACTATTTTTGTGATTACTAGTCAAATGTTATGGACAAAGCACTGATCGGGGTCGTTTATACATAGGTTGACTTTGTGATGATGTGGTTTTGACCTTCCATGTGGATAGAGGCCCCCAGTAGTGTTTCTCAGGTATTTGGTTTGGGGGAGATTGCCATATAAATCCAAAAGTAAGGTGGGTAACCTTCATATGGTTGCACTGAGGCTATAATTTTGGGGATGAGGCTCACTATAATTAGGACATTTGGATAGGACTATTTTGGGAGGATTGATACTATCATTAGTTAGAAATTACGTTTTTATCCTTTGGTGATATTACATTATGGAAAGATATAGTTATGCCTCTTAATATCAGCCTACAAGTTGAAGGGTGCCTTTTTAGTAGGTGTTTGTGGGACTGGTAACATTTTCTTGTGTGTACCTTCTGGACAGCGGTAGCTTTTCATGGACATGGGGTGTTGGTTTTTCATGAATTTATAGTGACTTTTAAGGTTAAATCATAGTTATTACTTGGAATATATGATATTAGGGGATACCTTGGTCTATATCTAATGATCCTCACCTGTCAAGTGACTTTAGTGTAGGATGAATCATGTGAAAACATTGTAGTGGCTATTGATAATAAGATAATTTTCTTTTGTTTTTATAAATTTTATAAGTTTTTTACCATATAATATTAAACACTTAATTATAAAATTATGTTGGGTATTCACATAATGGTTGTATCCTTTTGAGACTTGTTCCCACACACTATATGCACCCTAAGGGACACGTGTAAACTTTATTCATTTATGTACATGTAAGGGGTCGATCATAGGATATTGATCCTTATTGAGATGGCATTGTCAAAAGGAAGGGGACCTTTAGGTTCTTAGCAACATGGAGTTTCTATTATAGATTCTCATTTTCTATTTCATCATGTTTTTTATATGTATATATTATGGTAAGAAATTAGTGACCCCATCTAGATATTGTACCATTTGACCAATATTGAATGCAGGGTTAATTTTAGTATTCACAAATGTCATGCATGGTTTGTATATTTATTCCAATGTTCTTATTTATTTTTGCTTCTTAAAATATGTGATATTTGTGTTATTCTACCAATTAAGGGTCTATTTCAAGTCTATTGAACCTTTAATTATACTATATGTTGTATATATATCTACATGGACAATTATTATATTATCACCTAATGGAATAAATTCCCAATTATCCCTCCTTTCACCCTCACAACTAGTCGGTAGTCTTTTGTGTTCTAGAACATGCGCCTAAGGATAGTGGAACCCAAACCAAATATATTGTCTGGATGGCTAATTGGCTCAAGGATTCTAAAATAATAATAAAATATCATATTTTATAATTAGGTGATCATATGGTTATGACAACATAATAAATTTAATTTAAAATTACATAAATAAATCATAACAAACTAAAATCTAATATAATATGTGGTTTAGGAGGTGAAAGAACCATTTCAAATATAAATATTACATATTATTAAATGAATATTAATTTCAAATCATCATAATCCCAACTTGAGCCATAATTTTAATGTGCCTTTGTAAACATGGATACATAAAAAAATATAACATTAAATTTATACATCACCTCCCATAAAGATCTTCACACCCTGTTCACATTACAAACATATCATACATAAAACCATTCTTCATACCTTAGACAAAAGGATGATAGGGAAATGTGAGATTAGATTCTTAGTATGGGTAAACAAGGGAAATATGAATGATGATTAAAGCATAACATGATGATTAAAGCATAACATTATGATAACAGTATGGGAACATGAAATTAAAAGCTGAGAATTATTACACAATAATTCATATGTCATAATCAAATTTCATAGAATATATAATTGATGTTCCTAAGAAATTTATCATAATGAAACTAAATAAAATAATACATGAGAGAACAACATTTTCATAAGATAATATTATAAAACAATTGTATAATGTGTTTAATAAATAAAATTATAAATATACTATTTCAAGGATACCAAATAATACATTCATCAAAAGTAAGGTCTTGGAAAATCACTCATTTATAGGCTTCGAGCTTGGGATAACCTCTTGTGTGCATTTTTTTCGGCATGGGATAACCTCCAATGTACCCTATTTTGTGGTTGTGATAAAATAAATTATTCCCTCTTATGAGAATATGATAACGTCATTTAACTCTATAATTTTATTTGAAATATATTTTTTCAAATTAATTTAGTCTCTTTGAATTTATTTATTTCACACAATAATGAATATATTTGGTGTTATATAAAAGAAAAAAGTTTGGATTAAAATTCATAAAACCCCAAATTAATCTTGAACTACACAAAACACATATAATATATTTTGGTACATGAAACAATATGTTTTTATTTTCTTAAAAAAATTATTATTTCCCTTGATATATTTCAATACATGAATGGCTGAGTTTTACAAAAATACAATATATAATTGTAATTATAATATTTTTATAGTTATCACATAGTAATTTGAAGGGATGATATGAATAAGATTAATTAAATTATAAAATTTTGCCTTAAAAATGTTTATAAAATGAATTCTATGGTTATAAATTAATTATAAGTGAAAATAAAAAACAATTATATACAATGGATTAATTTTTATGAGAAAACTATTTTAATTACAACAATGGAATTTTATATTAATAAATCATATTACCATTATTAGTTAGATATAATAATAAAATTCATATATTATATATTTTACTAATTTTCATTACATTAATCCAATCAGTTTTATATGTATAAAATAATAGCAAATCAAAATTTAAGCATAATAGGTTGTATTTTTCTAAAAAGATGATTTGTCGCCATTTAATGGGAGGCTTGTTTTTTAACAATTTTTTCACGTTTATATTTTTTATTTGAAAAAATGAAAATCAATTTTGATATTTTGAAATCAAAATTTACTTTGGGTTAAATTTTTTTATTAATCTTTGATGTTTCATTTTTGATGAATAATGAAAAACACAGAATTTTAATTGAAAATATAATTTTTTTCTAATTTATTTATATAGTTAAATTATATTTAAATGGGTTATAAAATATATTTATATCAATTATATATATATATATTAATATTATTTAGTTCATTGTAATAAATTTCACATTTAAATTGGATATAAAAACAATTCAATCTTTTGATCTTTTTCATTTTAAGAACCATTATATCTTCTCATCTACAAGAATAATTATAAATTAAATTCTAAACATTATGTGACTTGAATTTGGAAGAATTTTTTATATATTTGAATAATAATAATTTATAATTTATATTATGTCAATCATTTTTTTACAAAAAATATTTGTGGAATTAATTAAAATTATTTATCATGATTATGGTGAAAACGAGTTCACATAGTGGTTAATCTTTATCTTAATTTGGAGAAATAGCCTAGAGCAGGTTCAAAAGAGATTTTATGGAAATATTTACATCAAATCCCCAATTTTCTAAAATATTGAGGTTTATCTAAGGCACATAATGTAAGGAAGACCTCTCAATAGTGTTTACCTTTTTGTATTTACAAGAATACTACACCTCCTCCACTAAGAAAGGGAACTCACCATCCCCCCTCAAATACTGACACCTATCAACATGTATGTATCATCCAAGACCTTCCCAAATAATATTAATACATCAATTATCTATTAATTTATGCCTCACTTGGTGAATAAATAAATCCATGTTAGTGAACTGTGGAAAACCAAAATGAATTACCCGATGAAGAGGTAACATTCTTCAATGGAAACATTGGATTTCTTTCTTTCTCCACACATTTAATTATTCTTATTAAAATATAAAATATGAAAAATTGTATACTAAATAAAATATGATTATTTTTTAAAGGTTACAACCTACAATTTCAGAGAATTTCATCAAATGGGATATGCAATCATCATTCGTGTTTACAGCGTACTACCACCTCACAAAATGATGTCATTCATTAATCAATTACCATATCTCATGGTTATAAATAACGATGTAATAAAAAAATTTATATTATATATATGATATTTAGGAATTATTTATTATTCTTAAATTATTATATAACTTATAACATCAATCATTCCATTTTGTGGGAAAATGATATCATTGTTTATTGATGTGTGGACTACCGCCACCTTAAAGTGATGTGATCTATTAAGGTTTTAAATGGATTTTATTATGGATGGGTTTATAAAAATATGTGATATTTATAAAATACTAATTCTACTATAAATATAATAAATATATATATATACCATTTTATTTTCATTGTTTAAAAATATGATAAGATAAATGAAACAATGTTAATGTGTAAATATAGCCTACCATCTCACAGAATAATGTATTTCATTTCATATTTATATATTTTATAGATTGTTATAAATACTTATATAATTACTATATTTTATTTTTATATCATGAATTAAATTACTTACATAATTAAGTCATGATATAACTAATAGGATCAAGAATAACAGGTCAATACATAAACGAAAAAAAAATTGGTTATTACCTGAAATGTAAATGTAACACGAAATTGTTTATAAAAGAATAATATAAATTCATAATAATATCATATATTGTATGATATATAAAAATATGTGCTTTTAAGATTTGTAAATAACATGTATTTTTTATTCATTTATTTTTATTGAGTGTGAATAATGTCAATACTTAAGGTAAGGGTTTTATCATCTCACTTTTATTTCTTTGAGATATAAGTTATATTAACCACTTATTCCTTTTGTGTGGTTTATATAAATCCCTATTAAATATTATATCATGAATTTAAATTACAAAATTATATAATATTTTTCTATTTATGTTATTATTTCAAGGTTCTCATGACAAAAAAATTACAAAAGTATTAAGGGGATTTATAGTCACTCTTATATTTCGGTGAGACTTATGCTATATTTACAACTCATTTATTTTTTATGGTGTATATAATAATAATTAATTTATTATATGATTATTATTCATATTATTATGGTTATTTAATTATCTAGTTTATTCTCTATCCTTCATGGGGTTTATGGTTCAAAAGTAAAATAATCGATAAAGCAATTTTGTATCAATTATCCTTCATTGAGAGACATGTCATATTATGCACCTATATTATTCTTAGAGGTGTATATAATATCATTTTATATGTTATATCCTAAATATACTTCTTTCCATGATATTTTAGGCTTCATTTTTTTATGCTTTCATGGGGACAATGATTCAACGTACCAAAGTGCTAATAGGTTATTGCTATAATCTCCTCATTTATCAGGATTATTTATGATCATGCTTCCATTAATGAAATATTATTATCCATCACATAAGAAAACTCATGAATTTTATTCACCAAGTGTTACTCATTATTTCTTCATTTAATGGTTCCATTTTACCTCTATTTTTAGTAATGATATTTATGAAAGTGTTTTTATGAAATCCTGACATTATCGCTCTCATTAGTCGGAAATATAAGTTCATTCTGAACCAGGATTTCTAAATATGTTGTCAATTATGTAATATTTCCTTCCTATGATATTCTATAAACATTGTTACCCATTATTTACATTTTTAACAGTTTTATAAAGAAATATTAGTTTCATTTACTAATTAAGGAACATTCATAATATTTTTATGTTAAAAAAGTAATAATCAGAATGTATGGGACTATTTTTCATCATGAAAATCATTTATTTGTTGATTAATTTAAAACTTTTCAAGGTTACATTCAAATAAATAGTTTTTAAAAAGGTTTTATGATTTAAAATTTATTTTTCAAAGTGTAAAGGATATTTTCCTCAAGAAATATTTTAACTTTTTTGTAAACCATGCTTTATATATTTTAATCTGTGGTTTTCAATGATAATGATGCTCAAAAAGTTTTATTATTTTCAAATAAAGGTTATTTTTCATAAGAAGTATTCCATGTGATATTTGAAAATCCTTCTCTATATAATAAGACAACATTTGATATAGTTTATTCTTAATTAGGGATATGATATAAGGATTCCATTCTCATTATTTCTGGAAATGGTTTATGTTTTGATGGAATTATGTTTATAGAACTCAATTATTTTCCACAAGAAAATCATGTTTCAATGATATTATTATGAAACCTGTTTTTTGTTTCTCTAGGTATGTCACATTTCAATGATATTGAAATGAAACCCATTTATTTTACATGGGTTAATCATGTTATTATAGAACAATTGTTTTTATGTTTTCTTATGATGATATTAAATATATTTGTACTTTATTTATGTGTTGTTTCATGTAAATTTCATATAGGATGGGTGGAAGAGATATTCCTGGCTAATCCTATTATAGATTATATTATGGGTTTTCATAGATAGAACTGGATAAGACCATTTTAACTTATACAATTGGTTATCCCGGATAACTCCATGTAAGCCGACAATATCTTATATGATGGGGTGGCCCTGATAGATCTATGGTAAGAACATTATATCTTATATGATACGACATCCTAGATATTTGTCTGATATAATGAATAATGATTTGTAACACATAATATAATGATAGGAAAAATTCGATAGGCTTGATCCACTATGGGAAGAAGGCATAACCTAATACAGTATAAGGAAAAGGCTATGATTGGGGATGGTGGTGTCTACTTCCCTATATGGGTAGTCCTTGTTAATTTCCTTGAAATGTATTGGAAATGAGAATTGACTTATAGGTAATGTTTTTATATGCTTATGTGTATGAAAAAAAAACCAATGTCTTATTCATATATTTTTATTTCATAGATTACGATCTCGATTACCTTAATATTTATGTATTATGAATTTCCAATCAGTATGCCACAACTCTTGAATATGTTCTTCGATATGTAAGGTATGTTCTAATAATGATACGATGATGTTCTAAAACCCTTATTTGTTTATTGTGCTTATATATCTCCCATGTTTACCATTATCATGCATTTCAGATCACATATTTCATATGTTTCTACTACTAAAGTTATAATGAAGTGTTTTATATAGTCATAAAAAAGAGGCTGATATTTAATGGTAATGTTGAAGATCATTCATCGTGATAGAAAATTATATTTCCAATATTCTAAAGACAATAAAAAATTATGGTCTTTGGGAATGTACATTTTCAATGTTATTAATATGCATCTAAAACGATGTAATATCAATATTTGTTAGGCTTGGGTTAAAATAGTTTGTAATAAAGGGATGTTTTAGTCAACTTTGAATAACTAGGATGACAAATCATTAATGATATCCATAGGTAAATTTTTATGTATAATTTCAAGGTTTCCTCTAACGATAATCTAGTGATGAGACAATATTTATTAAATTTCCGATAATTTTGGTAACAGATTGAGATAGTGGTTTCTATGAAATTAAATCCCCATTGAGAGAATACAATTGGATTTCATAGAGGAAATTCTTTTCCCTATGGGAATGAATTACACAAGAAAAGAAAATACAAACGGAAAATCAAAAAAAGTTCCCTTAACACAATGGATTGGAATATTTATCTCCATTTGGTATTATCAATAGTTGAATATTTTAGGTTCGAAAATTATGGCCATTATTAAAATCATTGTTTTAGTGGTAAATCTCATGAGGAAAATGATCAAGGTTGTGAGAGTAATGGCTTTCCTACTGTTGATTAAGAAACCACGAATGAAACAAGAAAGGTATCTAAAATTTGATTAGTATAGTTTATTTGAATTACTAAATTATGTTTAATGATAGTTAATACCTTATTCATATTTTATAATTTATGAATATATATTAAGAAATATAATGATAATTACCAGCTAGTATTTTGATAAAGAAGTAGGACGATTGAAGTGAACATGTGTTGGAATTCAGGAATTATGTTATATGGATCATGATGTATATGTACGTTAAGTATTTGACAAAATATGTTGAATGGTGAAAATGAATAAGAATGGTGAGTTAATGGAATGGTGATGTTTTGATCAAGGTATGGTAAACCTAAAAGGGTTCTGTATGTTTAGAAATTTTTTTTATCTTGGATAGATTGACTATTGATATTGATAATTTAAATTTGATGTCATTTATTACCTCAAAACTACTTAGTTATTTTTTTAAATAAAATGATGTTATCACTAATGAAGTTTACAGATTTTTTATATTTAAATAATATATCCAATAATATCTGTTCTATGTATGTAATGGTGAATCATGTCTATTTTGTATATGGTTTTATGATAATTCATGTCATTACCATGTTTCAAGAGAACACAAGATGAAGATATTCAAATGTTTCATATATGAGAACCAAGAGATACATTATGATATATGGGGGACCAATGATAAGATGATTTTGATAAATTTAGGAAACTTATTTCCCATGATTTGGATTTTTATATTTTTGAAGGGTTATAAGGTTAACCATTTATGGATTGGTTTAAGTTGATATTCCGATAAGGATTAGAGATTGAGGTGTTATCTCTCCATATGAGTATTTATACATATTAAATAACCTATTATAACAATTTTTTTATTTATAATGATATATGTATAGACTGAATGTAATAGTTAAGGTAAATATGATTAATTAGGGCTTTAGGGATAAGAAATTCACCTTCATTTTATTCAATATGAGATAAAGAAGAATTTGATAAATACACAACAAAAGGGTGAGATTGTTCTTATGAAATGGAACGAAATCAAGTAAGAATATATTCTCATTAAAAAATTTCAACTTTAAGAAAATGGTCTTGAACTAAACGTTTGTCTCGTTATCATCATTTTTATGATATCACTGACATTTATCAATCTTAATTGTTTTATGTATTTTTGGTAATAAACATTATCATGGTCATGTTCTCTATCACTCTACATCATAACATGATAGTTTTATTCTCTTCTATGTCCATTTTTCACTCTCCACTTATATTCTCTTTTGTGGAAACCATGAAATGAATTACTCAAGGCAACCGTTTTGTTCTCAACACTACTTTTTTCATGGATGTTTTAGAATTAATTTTTATGATTTTTGTTTTGTAAAATAAACATAAATGGATTAAATATTTGATAAACTAGATGAATTTATATGGTAAAATACATTTTAAGGGGGATATAATGTAACACCTAGAGGTTTTTTGAAAAATATTTTTTTTAATTAATTTAAACTTTTTGATATTCTTCATTTCATGAATCATTGAATGTATCTAGTTTCATATGAATTGAATTTTTTTTATTAAAACACCCCTTTAATCTTCTTATATAAAAAGCACATATTTTTTTGGTAGACACAACACAATGTTTTTCATTTTTTACAGACAATTATTAATTCCTTCGAGTGATTTTGTTACATGTATGACAATGTTTTACTGAACTACAATATACTATTATTATTAAAATATAGTTATACTTATCAAATAAACCTTGTAATAGAGGATATGAATAATATTATATAAATAATTAATCTATTATTTACACATGATTTTAAAATTAATTCTTTAGTTTTATATTAATTTTAGATGAATAACTTATTGAATATAAAAGATGTTTTCTTAGGAAAATAATATTTTTATACTCACAATGGAATTTCATCATAATAAATTAAATTAGGTACTATTAATCATTTATATTAATAAAAATTATATATTATAAATTCAAAAAAAAAAATTTACATTTATCCAACAGGTTTCATATGTATAAAGTATGAACAAATAAAATTTTAGGCATAAAAAAGATATATTTGTCCAAAAGGTCTTTTTGTTGCCTTTTAATATAATACATGTTTTGAAACAAATTTTTGATAGTTATATAAATTATATTTATCAAAATAATATTCATTTTTTCACCAGTAAGATCACAATTTACGTTGGTATAATTTTTGTATTTTTATGAGAAGTTTCATTTTTTATGAATAATGAAAATGAAAAATTTTAATTGGAAATTACATTTTCATCTATTTTATATACAATTTTATTATATTTTAAATTTTATTTAATTATTAGTTTTATAAATTATATATATTAATATGATTTGTGTATTTATAATAAATTTTACATTGAAATTGGATATAAAAACATTTCAAATTGTTTAGCATTTTAACATTAAAAACTAAATTTTAATCCCATTTGGAGGATTAATTATAGATTTAATTCATAAAATAATATGATTACAATTAATATAAATGTATTATTTTTTTTGGAATCATGTTTATTTATAATTATTTGTATATTCAGCTTAGTTTTCAACAACAAAATTAGTGGTCGTAGTAAAAATTAATCAAATCGATTAGGGTAAAAAAGAGTTTACTTAGTGGTTAATCCTTAACATAGTTGGAAAATTAACCTAGAAAAATTTAATAATCCATTGGTATTACATATTTATAAAATAAACTAAATTTTATATAAAATTTAACAATATTGGAGGCATATTATTTAAATAATACCTACCAATTTTGTTTACCTTTTTGTATTTATAAGAATTCCACTCCTCCTACAAAATAAAACAACACTCACCCCCCTCATTTCCTCACACCTATAAATAACATTGGATCCGAAAATCTCTAAAAATATATTCTCCAAAAATCAGTAATCTCATCTTATAATCCTCAATTTTGGAATAATCAGGATAAGTTATTCCATCAGTGAATACCAATATGAATTACCTAAAGAATAGGTAATGTACTTCAACGAGAACTTTTGTTTCATTTTGTTATACACCCGTTAAATTTTTATTATTTCATGAATATAAAATAGCCTTAGTGTTCTAAATATACTGATATTATGTAATGTTTATGTTAGGAACTATACTATCCCACACTCCTATCAAATGGGATATGCAATCATTGCTCGTTTGTATGGCGGGCTACTGCCTAGCTAACCAATATCATTCATTCTTCCATTACCATATCTATGTGTTCGGAGTAATTATGGAAAAATATTTTAATATTATAAATATTGTATTTATTATTTAATAATCCTTCATTGATTATTATATAACCATTACCTTCATGTTTTCCATTTTCTGGGAATACAATGACATTATTTCTGGACGTGTGGACTAGTGCCTCCTCAAATGAATGTGATATAATCAAGATTTATATGGATTGTATTAAGGATTTGATTCATAAAAATAAGTGATATATATAAAATAATTATTACATTTTAACTATAATATATATATACCATCTTCTTTTCAGTATTTCAACATACGACCATAAAATGGATACAACGTTCATACGTACGAATGACCTATTGTCACAATGAACAATGTATTTCATTTCATAATTATATCTTTTATATAATATTATAAATGTTTATTTAATTAATTTATATTATATTTATATAACTTATTCCATTTTTAAATAAATAAATAATTATCTATGTAGTAGGATCATGAATAAAAAGTCAAAACATATTCAAAAAACAAAGTCGTTATCACCCAGAAAATAACATTAACATGAAATTATTAATAAAAGTATAATATATTTTCATAATAAAATCATAAATTATAAGATATATAAGAATATGGTTATTTCTTATATTTATAGTAATAATAAATTTATTATATAGGATTTTTTATCATGTACGAATGAATTCAAGACATAACATAAGGGTATTCTCATCTCACTTTTATTTCTGTGAGATACTGGCAGTATTCCCCACTTATTCATGTTGTGTAATATATATATAGCACTATCAAATTTTATCTCATGAATTTAATTTTAATAATTATTTAAAAAAATTTAATTTATGTTATACCTTCAAGGGTTTCGTGATTCAAAAATTACTCAAGTAGTATAGGGATTTATAGCCACAATTTTATTTTTGTGAGACTGATGCCATATTCACCAATAATTTATTTTTTGTGGTGTATATGAAAAACATGTATTTATTCTATGATTGTTATAATTAAATTTATTTTTATTTTCATATCCATTTTATGATCTCTCTTTCATGGGTATTTTGGTTCAAAAGTTACCAAATCGGTAAAGTAATTTTGTCTCAAATTTCCTTCTTCGACTCACAGGCCGTGTTATGAACATATATTCTTATATGTGGTCTATATAATGACCTTTTACATGTTATATCATTCATATAATTATTTTCATTATAATTTAAGTTTCATTTAGTGTAATTATTTAATTAGTATTGCGATTCAATGTAGCACTAGTGGTAACCATTCATTACTACAATCTCATCATTTATCGAGATTATTTATGATTAATCTTCCATTTATGAATTCTTATGATCCCTATCTAAATTATATTCATGAATTTTATTAAACTCTATTTATTCATGATATATTAAATTAATGCTAAATTTGTTTAACTCAGTGGTACGTAAGATAATTAGAAATTCGTTTTATAGAAAAATTGAATTTATCTATCTCCTTAGTCATAAATCTATGTTCCTTTAAAAAAATGATTTTTTAAAAATGATTTAAAAAATATTTTACTATTCTCTTATGATCATTAAAATATATTTTACTCATGTTTTAGATTTTTGAAGAAATAGGTTTTTAAAAAATATCCTTCATGTAATTTTCGGATTATGGTTCTTTTTAGAATCATTTATATCACAAATGAGTTATTCATCATGTACAGATTTATGCACATTCATAACAATTATTTAATTGAAAATTATTTTATAAGTTATTTAGTTTAATTTAAAATAAAATGGTTTAAAATAGTTTTTATATTAGACAGATATTTTTTACTATTGGAAAGGAAATTTTCCCCAAGAATGCTTTTAAATTAATTTTAATTATTAATTCATAAATTTTAAATGGGGTCTTAAAATAAAAGAATATTGAAATTGTTCTATGATTTTAAAAGAATGATTATTTTCCTCAAAAATTGTTCCAATATATCATTGAAAATCATTCTCCATATAATATTAAATCATTTTAAATAGTTTTTTATTTACTAGGGATATTATTCAAGAATTCAATTAATATTTTTTCAATTAAAGGTTTTTGTTTTGAGGGCATGGTGTTTATATAACCCATTTATTTTTCATGCGAAAGTCATTTTTCAAAATTATTGTGTTGAAACCTATTTATTTTCCATATTCTAATCCTTTTTCAATGTGATTTACATGAAACCCATTTATTTTATATGTGAAATAAAATTATTAATGTGTAATTGTTTTTATGTTTTTTATGATGATATGCAAGATCCTTGTACTTTATTAATATTGTGGATCATAAACACTTCTTGTAGAATGGGTTGGCCTTGATAACACCAAGTAATCCCATTATATATTCTAAAATGGTGTGGCCCATATAACATTGGTTAAGCCTATTATAGATAATACAACGGGGAGGCCCAGATATCATCGAATAATCCAATTAATGTTTATTCGATGGGGGTGTCCAAGATGGAGCCTGTTAAGACCATGATAAATTATATTATGGGATAGAAAAGATAATGTTCTAGTGAATTAGTTAATTTTTTATATCTCATAATATAATGATTATAACAAGTGTAAGGGTTTTATCCACTATGAAAATAAGGTATAACAAGATCCACTATAAGAAAAATGTTTTGAATGGGAATGGTGGCGTGTCCAGCCCAGAAGCTGAATACCCCTTAAAGTGACCTGATATGTTTTGGTAATGATACTTTACTTATAGAGAATTATTTTACATTATATTTTATGATAAAAATTACATTTATTTTTTCCTATGTTTTGTTTTCTTGAATTATTCTCTCAATTACCATATGATTATTACCTTACAAAAATGCCAATCGTTATTCCATGACTCTTGATTATTATCTTTGAAATTTATGGTATGATACTATAATGATAAGATCATTCTCTCATTCCATTATTCTATTTTTGGATTACATATCAACCTTATTTACCATTACTGTGAATCTGAGCTCACCCTTTTCTTATGTTTCCTTTCCCCCGATTATGAAGAATGTTTCTAAGTAGTATTACTAAAGGGGAAGATCTATAAAGGAGGTGTTAATTAAATTTCACCAATATAGATTACTATGTTTCTAAGATGAAAAAGGCACTAAAATATTGTAGTTATTGGTAATATACTTTTTTAATGTGATGAATAATCAACTAAAATTATGCAATATCAATGTATGTTAATCCTGGGTCTCTATAACTCCCATTGACCCTATTTTGGGATTATGATAAATTTTTATGCATTACTTGAGCTGATAAAACATTAATGTTTTCCGAATTTATTGGAGGGATATAATAGAAAAACGCTTCACATAATCATAATAATCTCATATGTATACCATATGATTTATATATCATTTAAAATTTCATCTTAACTACACCCATGGAATAAGATATGGGTTTCATCAAAATTTTAACTTCATAAGTATATATAAACAATTTAAAGAAATAATATGTAAAATATAAACAGATAATATATCCAATCAGCCATAATTGACATTAATAGAAGTTATCATAGATGAAAAATATATTTTAAATATTACTAGAATTGTTCTTGTGGAAAAAACTCTTTTCATTTTAAAATAACATATTTAAAATCTCAAAATATCAAAAATATTAATGAAAAAAAATTATTTGAAAAGAACAATGGAATATTTTAATGGTTTATTAATATAATTTAGAGGTAATGACGGATGGAAATTCTATTCAGGGCATGTGTATTAAAATAATGATTCCTTATACATTTGTTCCGTAAAAATTCAAATCCACTTCGTTCAAAAAATGATAAATAAAATTGTTTTAAATTTTTTTATAGAATGTAAAAAAATCAATGTGAATTTTAATAATAATAGTATAATAGTTAAAAAATACTGATTATATTTTAAAGTAAATATTTTAATAGATGAAAAATATTATGGACATAATAATAAAAAATGATGGTCTTCCATACAAATATCATTTCAGTATATTGCATACATAAAGAGTTAAAAATGAAATTATAACATGTAATATCTAAAAATATGTATATTAGAATAAAAACATATTATAAGGGAGATCAATATAATATAATTTCTTTATAGTAAATTTATTCTTAAATAACCATAGAAAAAATGAGATTATAACAAAAAACCATTAGCTGAAGTCTGTCTTACTTTATAAGATCTCTAACCACCTATATAATAAATATTAATCTGTTATAATTATATATAAGAACCATATTAATACCAATAATACAATAATTTACTAACTTATAATATATAAGTTTCCCATAATTAATAATTCTTTATCAAATATTTCATTTCCAGGTGTTAACTATTTCATTTTTAATGAATGTTTTGGATCGATAGTCTCAGCCCTTATACAATTTTTTTCAAAGTTAAATCATCTATAAAATTTTAATCATGAAAAAAATAAAATATATTAACTATTATAGATATTTTTAATCACCATAATGGGTACACATATAATATGAATTAAATAATTCATAGAGATGGTAGTCCGTACGGACACATAAATGAGGTTTTTATTTTTGTATGAAAACAAGGAAATAAAGATAAAAAAAATTTCCTTAAAAATTAATGTTTACATAATATATATAATTTTTTTAAATCCATTATTATAAAAAATAAATAATTATGGTAATGGAAAACGATTCATATCGCTTTGTAAAGGTGGTAGTCCATACATACCCATGAGCGGTACATTCAATTCCCATTTCATAGAAATGAGGTGGAAAAAGTGTGATCCATTATCTTAAAAATAATTAATGATGATTTTGGATTCATCATATTAATTTTCATAAAACAGGTATAGATATGGTTGAAGAATAAATAAAATTGAAATCACCCAGTGAAGTGTTATAAATATTCATTGAGAAACACCATTTGTCCTACACCCTAGACATTGATTGGTTGGTCATAAGAGATGATCAGAAGATATACAATGAAGGTATGATTTCTATTAGGGGTTTAGTTATTGTATTTTACAACATAGATGGCTCAAAACTCATTAATGAATAATGTGAAGAGTATCCATTTTATACGTGAGAGAGACAACACACATGGAATTTCTTAAAATATTTGAATATAATTATCATATTTATCAAATATAATGCCACAAATTAGGGAAGGATGAAAAATTAAGTTAATATAGGGTAAAAATATCTATAAAAAGTATTATTTTAACATTTTTTTCAATAAAAACATTATCTATTTGTTTAATCTCTTGTTAAACCTATTTTAACCATAACTATGACAAAAATATTACTATTTTTATTATACATTATAAAAAAATGAATGTGGGATCACTAAAAATTTATAAAATTTTAATTCTAAATATGTGATCCATTTTATAAAATTATATTTTTATATGTGGAATGAAATAATTATAATATAAAATAAAAAAATATTAAGAAAAATGTTTTTATAGAAAAATGTATTTTTATGTATAAAAATATTTTTATACAATAATTAAGAATAATGTAGATTAAAATTAATTTTGTCAACTGATTTTTAATAAAAAAATTTATAAATATTTTTTAAAAACACATGAAATAGAAATTTTAAAATTGATATATTTAAATAGAAACAAAACTTTTCTATAAAATCTATCTTGTTTTCACTCATCACTAAAAAAATATCTATTTAGAAAAATACCAAAACAACATCTTATGATAATTTTGATATTATGATTTAAATAATTATATTATTCTTATAAATAAATTTAAACAATTTTCATATATTAATTATAATATATATGCACAAAATACTATTATAACCACTTTGAAGAAAACATATTTTTTAAGCACAAAATTACTTTACTAAAAATTTATTATTCATTAATTTTTTATTAATCAATAAATTTGAAATATATATAAAAATAATAAGTATTTTTAATTACTTGGTCAATCCAATTCATACCTTCTAATCCAATTTCTAGGTTATAATGATATATTTTATAATTGTTTGTTTAGACTTGTGGTTGCATGTAAAGCAATGTATTAAATAATTGATGTTTATTTCTTTTTAAATGCATGTGAAATATTAGGTGTTATATTATACCTCTTTTAAAAAGATTTTTTACCACAAAACTATAACACATTAATAAAAAAATTGTTATACATGTTCCGTATCACAAATTTGATTTCTCACATAGCATCCTCAAATACCTTATTTCTATAGAGAAATTCAACAAGAAAAATAGACTTGTTTTTTATAACTTTATATCTATGATCAATGATTTTTATTGATTTTTATTCATAAAAAGTTCATTATATGGTAGTAATATGTACTATTTTAACATATCTAAAGGATTGAATATGTACTTATTTCAAAGATATAAATTGAACCCATCATCAACTTGAGAGTGGTATGGTGGAAGTAATCAATGAAAAGCTAAAATCTATACATAATAAATAATCTTGTAGGGATAAATATATATAGGGACCACATATAACTAATTTAAAAATATTATTATATTATTCTATGGATAAATTCTCATGAATACCTTATCACTAATTTTGAACTCATGATCTCATCAACGATTGTGGTTATAACATTTCAATTGGCTTTGAGCTACTTTGATGTGCTGCTAAAGGGATCAAACCTTCGTTGCAATTTCTGAAATAATATAATGTCCCAATATCAATAATTCTTAAACATTATCCCATCACATAAAATATATACACTTCATTAAATATATGGATTCATATATATTAATCTAATTCCTTGAGTAAAACATATAATTTTATGAAAATTAGATAATTGGAAAGTTTCGATCCCAACTACATTTAAAATCTAGAGGACAAGATCTAATCATATAATCTTGGATTTGAATAGTTCTCCAAAACTACCCATCTATCTGGGAATGATAGTTAGTAATAAAACATTACTCAGTATCCATATTTTATTAAATAATTTCCATGAATTTAGTGGTAAATCATGGATATCTGTTGGATACAATTGAATTTGGTACTACATGAAACAATAACACTTCAAAAATGTAAATTATAGAAACATAATCAAGATATATATAATATCTAATGGAAATTAAATGCACTATTGTTTTATAATGTTATGTAAAAACCAAATATCATTATGTGCTTTAAAAATTTTGGGGATTATAAAGACAAAATAATTGAGTATGTTTGTTCTACTTACATTCTTGTATGTGTAATGGTTGTAACATTTACATAGACACTTTCTCTAATATTAAAATTTCTTGAATAGAAAACACTGAGACAAATATTGAAAATATCTATTTCATTATTAACACAATAAATATACTCAAACATATTTATATATTATGTTCACATATCACTGGGGGTTCAGAAATATAATTTTTAACAGCAATAAAATGTTTTTGTTGTGAGACTTGAATTTTTTCTAGATTAGATAGCACAATGATTTCATTTTATTCATATTTAATTTTTTTATGTTTGAAAATATTATTTGAAATTCATTTAATAGAAAATTAATTAATAAGAAAGGATCTAACAAAAAATATCCATATAACTAATGTGTTTAATCATAATTCCATTTTTACAGTCAAATATTCTATATAATGAAGTGATATATCACATGAATACTCCGATTATAATTTTTATTTTAAATTGAGGGATTAAATGATCACTACAATCTTTAATCTCCCCTATCCTAATAATTTGATTATTTGATTACCCTTAAGATGACTCACATGTCATGATCTCAAGTAATTGAGAAGACCTAAGATTCATGGGTGGGTGTGTGATCTAATGTAGAGGATAAGAATAATGGAAAATTCAAGAAATAAGGAAGGACATATTTCAAAAAAAATATGAATAGATCCTATGATGAATATTATAGATTAAATAGTTAAAATGAAAAATCCATTAATTGAGGGGATAAGAGAGTCTCCTTGTCTCAGCCACTAGTGTGTAAGTGTGATATCAATAGAGTTTTTACAAAAACAATATCATATAAAAAATAGATGAAAATTTCTATAGTAGGTATAGTTTGAAGCTCATTCAGGGGGAATATATTTATGGGGTGAATATATAATTCATTATAGAGAGATGCTCCCCATTATTTTCTCTTCATCTCTATATATGTGATTAGAATGATATTTCCTTACAACACACCCAACATGTCTTGATAACTCTTGAAATTATGTTCCCTAATTTAAGGTTTTTTTTCAGATGGTCACCATGTATAATGTTTAACAATCCTAATTTTTCCAAATCAGAATAAACAAATAATTCATGTTAAAGAATTATTCCCCAATGATCTTGCTTCATAATTATTTATAGAGGATGACATAGAAAATTTTTTATTCTCATAAACATCAAAGGGTGTCAACCTTGACTGGGGGAAAGAGTTGATGTTCGTGCAGGGATTGAAATTTTTATTTTAAGGGGATTTGAAAGGGGTATATACTTCATAAAAATTGGGACCAAAAATATAAAATTTTGTAGTGTACATAGTCTTGGGCATTCCTGCCTATCAAAATATGCCCAATTTGTTTTGGATTCAATTTCATCTCCAATTTATACCATATTTACGTTTTATGTTTTCAATTTTTTTCAATTTAGGAATCTACAAATAAAATTATTTTTGGGCTTATCTTTAGCTTTTCATACTTTTTATCCTTTCAATGAGCTCAATCATCCTTAATTAAATTAAAAAAATAGTTTCATTGTCAAATTAAATTTAATTCATTATCCATAAAGCATGATTATTAAAGGAACGACATCCATTATAGTGGAATTACATTAATTTTTAGTGGAATGTCGAGCATCTCTTGTGGTGTGGCTCAGTTTCAATCGGTTTTCCACAGGAATGATGGGATGAAACATTTCTTCAAGGACCTTCAATTCACTTCTGCAGCAAGACTCTGGTTTTATCCTTATGGAAATAAACCTAAAAAACTTCTCTATTGTAATGAGGATATCATTGTTGTTTCTCTTGAATGAATTTTTATGGTTTTTTGGATCTCGATATCATTAACCGTGATCATCACCTTCTTCCCTGGAGCTAGTTGATTTCATATAAATTTGGAGGTGTGTCTTGATGTTCAACTTCATTGATGCTCATATGTCATGGTTATGACTGGTTTGATTTCCGGAATTTAACCTAGGTAAGCCTTGAGATATTTTATAGTCACATTTATCATCTTGTCCTCTTTGGCATTGAATCCTCGATTATTGTCTTTATGGAGGTTAGATGTGGCTCATCATTAACCAAAAGTAGGAGAAACAAATATAGTTCCTAAAATCATGGTTTAGGATTCTTCATATGTGGGACAATATTGATATAATAATTTTTTTGAGTACCTACGGTCTTGCAGGTGAGACATTGAAAATTTCATTGGATCCTATGGTTTGATAGAATCATGTATTCACCCTCGGTTAATATATTGAAGTGATGCGGGATTAATATTTTTTTTCCAGATCCAGGAATAACCCTTCTTCAATATTTGTCTACATCCATCATTTTCTACCATGTTGTTAGCTGGGGTGTTCTGTGATTTCCGGTAGAGAATAGGTTGACCTTAATGATTGGTTCAGTTACATCCCCATCGTGGGCATTGGATTTAGGTCCTGATGGGTGTAAGAAATTTATGTGTCCAGTTAGGATAATTTATCCTGATAGTATGTGTGGTTTGTTAGTTTCTCTATATAGAAGATGCATGTATTTTATTTTTTATCTACACTTTTGATTGGCTGCAATGTACCAACATCGGTTGAATTCAAACCAATCTCCCGAGATGGCCTTTAACAAGGCCTAGGAGGCATTCATTATCGTCATAGGCTGAAAAATAGTTCGGAGCATCAAAAATATCTCACGTTAGAATGGATTAGAATATGAAAAAACTAATAAGTAGATAGAAATAGAATATACAGTAGCATTATAAAATTAAAAAACAATAGGCATACCTCTATGTAACCTTATAGGAAGCCACCAACTATAGAACTACACTCGCTCCATGAGTGAAGTGGAATTGGGTAGAACCTCATAGAAGAAATGATATATAAGAATGAGTATAGAATCAAATAGAATTCCACCAGCACAACACTAATATATGGAAATCCCTAATCAATGAAGTTAATAAAATTATAGTTTAAATGTAATATATCAATGTAGGTTCTTTACATTATTTCTAAAATCAATGAACATGTACACATTCAAAAAAATGATCATTTTTTATAAATTAAATCATGGATAGATAAATATTTTAAAATTAAACTTTTAATGTGAAGAAATAAAGTCAAAACACATTACCCCTTTTTCCAACATCCCATGAAAATATCATTATCATAAACTATTTCAAGAGATATCCCATTTTTTTAAACAACTTAGGAAACCCCCAAACCATTTTCATTTTCTAATTTTTAATTTCAAACTAATATTAAATATCTTATTTGAATGTAATCCAAAACCATTCAGAGTGATGCAATTCATATCACAAGATGAAACTATGCCATCATAAAGAAAACCAAAAAATGTAAATTATTAATCATAAAAGAAGAAACATTGAATAATATGCATAATATAAAATGGAATAAAATCATATGCACAAAATATAAATTTTAAGGTGTATCATTTTATAAATATAATGAGGAAATAATGCATAGACTACCGGGAAAAAAAATAAGTGAAATGGTGGACCTGACATCCGGTCGGTAATACCATCACACACACATCATCATCTAAATTGAAATCAATATGCCTCATCAATTACAACCCACTAGCCAACATGTGACTCTCAAATGGGGGTGACTAGCTAGTGCATAATCTCAACATGCAGTATCATTTTTCCACTACATATCACCTAGTGACCATAGTCTCCTCAAAGAATAATAAAATAAGGTGGGCCATGAGTAATAAATGTCATCACATGTCATTAAAATTATACATGGGATTACACAATAATCATAACCTACCACGGCCCACACGACCCTTGAAAAGTGACCCTATCATAATCACATCATGTAACTCATAGTAAAACACACATAACAAGGATAAGCAAAAATGTTTTCAATAACAATACAGGTAAAAACAATGAATCAAAGAATATCACATCAAAAAATCTTTACCATGACTTCACTTATCACATATAAAACATATATATTTTTAAATCCCTTTACAAAACTATTTGGATCGTAAATATAAATCCAAGGGAAATAAATAAAAATGAATTTATAATCCAATCTAATCAGATTAAATCTCATTTCATTTAATAATGGAAAACACCAATGTTCATTGAATTCAAACCCCCTAAAACATGAAATAGAAACCCATTTAGAATCCCTCTTTCCAAAATCATTTATATTCAATATTATGCATCACACTACAAAATCATTTAGAAACCATCTAAAAAAACACACCCATTTCACAAAAACACAAACCATATTCAAGAATATGTTTTTAAAAAAATATGAATTTCCTTTCTCAAATCCAAATGGTTACTAAAAACCATGTAAAATAAAAAAAATAATGAAAACATTCAAATTCATGGGAAAATATTCCAAATTATTGAAAAAATATAAAATATCCTTTTAGTAAATTTTTTAATTTAATGCCATGTGGCCAAGGCCCATGATAAGTAATAAAAACCATTCCATGTCATTTATATAATAAAATGGAATATAATATGATTTTAAATTTATAAAAAGGCATTTAAAAGCTCCCAGACTATTTAAAATAAGATTGAAATGGGTGTTCCCTATAATCATATACCACAAAACATTCAATATATGATGATGACTAGTCAAATCCACCCCAAAGAGATCAATGGAAGACATAGAAACAAGAATGAACCATGGGGAATCCAAAATACTATTATAATCATACACACATAAACAACTATGAATGTGTATATATATTGAAATATTTATAAACCCCTTGATCCAATGTAGATATTCCTCATTCCAGGAGAGAATATATTTAAAGGGGGTATATATTTGTGGTTTCTTATCCATATCTATGGAATATTCCATCCAGGTTCCACATGGCTCTCTCAATAAAAATTAATAAACCAAAAATAAAAAAACACTAATTACTATTTTTCCAAAAAAAGGAAAATTATAACATACCAAAAATGGTGGTGTGTGAGTTTAAATGGTTCAAATATCTTCATCTTCTGCAGAAGATTCTAAAACACACTAGAGGAAGATATGGGAGACCCATCACATGCTCTAGTAATAAGTGAGAAAAAAAATTCATCCCACCTCTAACTCGTGGGGTTTTCTCAAAATAGAGGGATGTATATGGAGATAAAAATTAAAAATTAACCTAAGTTGAGGGAATATGATGTTTTACCTTGAGGAATCGACTAAGAATCCTGAAGAAATATAGTATAATAAACAAGAGGAGAGGATGCCAATAGGGGGTCCCATGAGTCAACAAGGAGTGGTCTGTAGGGTGAGATTCATGATTGGAAAGGGGAGAGAAAAATAACGAGAAAAATACCTATATACACTTATGTGAATTTTTTTAATGAAATGGAAATTATAAACACATGGGTTTCATGTATTTTATTAGGCACATGTTTACCAATCATTGGGATAACTATACTACCCATACTAGAAAAGCATAGTGAGCTTGTAAAAATTCCCATATGAATTCACATGATTGAGCTCACCATTCCCAGTCCATGATAATTTTCTCTGTCCTGATGAAAGACCCCCATACATGGTCGGCACATGGTTACTCCTAACTATGTGAAAACCATGTACAATACACCTTCCCTTGAATTTTTTTAAAATTATGGATTGAAATTATCAAGAACACCCAATGACTAAAATTTAACAATTTTAAATAATTAATTAACACCCCCATGACATAGAGGTTTTCACATGGCTGATACCACATACATGGAATGGTCACTTCCATTTTTATTGGGAATAATCATTCCTTATTAATTTTGATGGATTTTTTGGATCTATTTCTTATATGCGTTCAATAAATTACATTTCCAAGAATATATCCATAGTGTCTTTAAAATTATGATCTATGGTCACTCAACAACAGGCATAGTTACTTATAGAATTTTCTAAACATTTTAGTTATTGTTTCTAACAAACTTGCGGTCTCTTGGTTTCATGGTGTGGTGGATCCACCCATTCTTTACAATTTTAGTGGATGCAACAAAAAATAAGGGAATTCATTATTTATCCAATAATTTTAAAAAATATGAGTGACCCACACACCAAATTTTTTTAGTAAAGGATTAAATTAAAATATGATAAAAGAAATTAAAATAAAAATTTCACCCTTTAAATGATTATTTCAAATTCATTGAATGAATAAATTATATCATAAAATTCTCATAATTAAATGTTTACACCATAATCTAATTTTTCATTTACAAAATAAAAATCACAAGCATTCAATTTCAAATTAACAGTTTATTAATTAGTTCCATTAAATGAATTTTTTTGAATGAATAAACAATAAAAAATTAACACACATAAGAATTTAATTATAAAATTAATATTTAATATTCAATTTTAAAAATCCAAAATCCAAAATCAATTCCAATAATTGTATGGATTCCCAATTCTATTAAAAAAATAAATAAATCAAAATATCATTAATTACTACAATTAAAAACTATTTCATAATTCATGAAAAAATAAAATATCATTATTTTACCAGGAATTGTTTTTCAGTAAAGTGGAAATCTCAATTAATAACAAATAAATATTTAATTTTTTAGATCAAATCACTCCCCCAAACGTGAACTATTTCACTCACAAGAAATTATATCATTTAATTCCAAATTGTTTTTGATTTTTCTACCTATTTTAAAATACATAGCCAAATGTGAAAAAATGAATTATCCCACTAAATAAATTCCTCCTATGCGACTTTCTCGCAGAATTATAGTTCCATTTTTTTTAATATTCTAGTTTCACTAGTAAATTCTATAGATATAAGTGGAATTAAAATTTTATCATATAGCACCTCCGCTTTACCCCCCTTCCTAAGCTTCCAAATAAAATTATCATTTTTCATAATTCATTGAAACAGTATAAATGGTATTTTAATAATTCAGTTTACACCTTCAGGGGTTTAATATTAACCTAACATATGTGAAATTATTTTTGACAGATGAGAACTTTATTTATCATTTTTTTAATAGAAAATATAAAATATTGGTATTTACTTCTTAAATATACATTTCCTCTATCCCCTCACACTTATTTCCGCCATATATCCAATTGAATATAAACATGTATTTATTACAGAAAAATAATTGAATATAAAATAAGTACTCAGACCAATATGGAGGAATGATACAACATGATATTTATCAAATGAACAGATGTAAAGAGGATTATTGACCCATTTACATGTTATATATATAAATACTAACGATACATCATCAGTTTTTCTAATTAACTGTGAATTTTTATTTTGAACCTACTTCTTAAATATCAACATTAATAAAAGGAAATGTAGTAGTTACTATGTATAATACAATCCACTTGGAGTGAATCTTATTAAAGAAGATCTTCATCCTTGAATAAAATAACAAAACATATTCTCTAATTTGTATTTATCTCCTCTCGATCTATTTATCATGAGTTGATATATTTTTGTAGTTCTAAAAAAATGAATTTTAATATGGTTCACCTTTCAGATCCAAAATGATTGATCATTTATAACATCCATTGTTATCCAAACAATCCAAACATAATTTTTCCTCTATTCCACTATCCATTAAGATTTTGTTATATCTCAATTCCAAATTGAAATTTTTTACCATAAATAATTCTTTTGGGTGTCATAATTAAGTGGATTTTAGAGAGTTTGGTATGACCATAGTTCATACTACAATTTATTACTCCAATATCAATGGTTGGCCTATACTATTTTATCAAAAATTAGTTTTAAATATATATTATAAACCTCACCCTGTCAATTTTTCAATAGGTTGTAGGAAGTATATGTTTTTTGGATAACTCTATACTTATTCATGAGGTACTCCATTCTCTTGTTAAGGAATAGGGTTCCTTAGTCAATTAAAATATATTGATTTATTTCAAACTAACAAAAAATTATTGATTTTAGAAACTCAAATATGGGTTTTGAATCATTATCTAGAGTACAATTTTATTAAATCCACTTAAAAACATATTGCACTACCAAAACAATATATGAAAATACAAATGACATACGAAATGGGACTATGAAGTCAATTCACCAAACATAAAATATCTCACATAAAATAATGGGTATTTGGGTAATTTCATGCATATTTGAAATTAAACTAGTACATAATAATTTGGGGAAATTATTTCTAATATCAGTGAATTAATTAAAATTGATTGAAAATAGATTCCAAATATCTTTTAGTGGTTATTTTAGGTCTAAAATGGCCTTTTCATATATGTGTTTGAAAAAAAATCATTTAGTTCATTTCATATTCAAGGACACAACTTACAATGACTTTTTAAATGAAAATTTACCCAAAATAAATATCCTCCTAGATGTAATATTTTGAATAATATTAAAATTTTGTAGTTTGTTGATTAGAAAATAAGGATGGAATCTTTTCCTTGACCAAATTATTCACTATTTTTGAATACCAGGGCATTAGTGTGAGGTTTTTTAATTTTTCACTAGGAATTGAATCCTCAATATTAGACTTGGGGATTTTTTTCTACCTTTGTAGTGTGATCCACCTGACTCTAGTTTTCTACAACCGTGTTTCTATATCCCTTCTTTTCCATTATATCTCACTCAAACTAATGTAGTAAAAACATCCATATCACTAATATAGGATTTTAATCAACTCTCTTGGTCAAATATATCACGGGTGGATGATAAAAATAAAAGATTACATCAATACTGAAAATATAAGATCCAAAAAAAATTTAATGATGCAATAATAGAAAAAAAATCATTCTCTATTTTCTGATTTTATCATATAACATGTCTAGGGTATGTGAAGTGTAGGATATAAATTTTTTATATCCATCAATATTTATGAAATTAAAATCCACTAAAACTTTATCTGAAGAATCACATAAAATTTCAAAGGGTACCTTTGGTTTTCTGTATAGATAATGGGGGTATTCGTCAATCACTATTTCAATCCAACATATGCTATCACCCATGAATTATAGAAAAAAGTTTCCTTTATTAGTTAGTTATTTAGGGGAAATCATTTTTTTTACATTCCAAAATAAACATTATATAAAATCCAAAATTTCCTATTAATGATCTTACACATCTCATTATGGTGGGGTTAGGTAGTGGGAAAATAGCATCATATTTGGATTTATCATCATCAATAACATCGTTATAAATTAAATTCCCCAAAAAAATTTCTCTTTTCCATCATAAAATAGAAATTTTCAATATTTAAAACATTTTTTATCTAAATATTTTAATTTTTGATCCCTTTCTAGACACTCTTGGGAGCGTTCATAACATATTCCATATAAAATGAAGTTATTATAGAATTCCTAAAGGATTATCTCAATCAGTTCTTAGAAGATTCTTAACATAAAATAAAGAAATGTACATCAGGATTTTTAAATACTAAAAGGGATCATTCAGTAGGTTAAGATACCAAAAGGGAATTTTGAAGGATTGCATGTATTGGTCCTTTGGAGTCATTATATCCTAAAAATACCAAGAAAATATATCAAGGATGCAATAATGACCCTTCCCTGCTAGTCTCTCCAACATTAGGTCAACAATGAGTAATGTGAAGTGTAATTTTTTAATCACATGGTTCAATATATGATAATATATACCAGCTCTCCATGTATTCTGAATTATTGTGGGAACTAAATCACTTCTATCATTATTAACAATTTTTTATATAGTTTTTTTCATGAAAACATGAAATGAGACACACATAATTGGAGTATCATATGGGTACAATATTCCATATCCTAGAATTATTTCCACTTATTTTTTTAACACATCCAAATGGGGTGTATTTTTCCTACTTTGATAAATTCACACTGGTTTAGATTCAATTTACATAAAGATCATATGCATGAAGGTGTTAAGTACAATCCTTGGGATTTATATTAATTTCTATCCTATTTACCTAATATTATGTTTGAGAAATTTTTGAAATCTGTTCTCTTGGATAGTCTCCAAATTATTTGAGATTATAATTGATAATTTCTAATTTCCATTAAAAAAGTTATGTGTTATGTTTTATAGAAGAAAATAAACTTATATCTTATGTGGGATTTCAGGATATGTTTTTATATTTTAATTATCCATGTTGGAACCATTCATATATGATGTATAAATATTAGTTTCATATATCAATTTATCATAAAAATAACAATAATAAATTTAATAAAACATTAAAATACTTGAAACCATCTTAAAATTGTTCTCATTTTCAAAAATTGATTTATCGTGTTTGGTTTCTATTTCAAAATCTCTTATTAATATGATTATTCCATAAAAAATTTTAATCTCATCCCTATAAGAACAATGTAATTCAAAATGATTTGATGTTAAAATATAATTCCTTTCATGTTGTATTTTATTGAGTTAAGGATATTGAAATCCCAATTTTCCTACCCATAAGTAATGACAACTGTTTCCTAATTACCATTTATTATGGATTTTTCAATATTTATGAATGTTGTATCTATAATGTTGAGAGACTGATATTTACCTTTTCTTTATTTAATGATTTGATTGTATAAGTCAGCACGGAATGTGTATCCTTGTTAATGTACTAACACATATTCTAGAGCACATGATAGGTAGGAAGTTGATCAATTGGAAACAAACACAACCACTCAGGTGGGTTATAATTATCCCATTTTTAGAAAATGATAAATGTGATATCGAATTAAATTAATTGATTCTCTTAAATCACACAGTCTATTGGAAAAATAATTCTCCAAAATATTATTGGGAATAGAAAAGATACCTAGATCTTGGAAATTTTTGAGAATTTAATGTTTAAACATGTATAAAACATTCTTACCTATTTTTAACAAACTAGTTCATCAAAATATCATTATCCTAATAAGAATTTATTAAAATTTTTTATTCCTTTGGAATTGGAGTATGAACTCCAACATAGGGATATTGATCTTATATTTCTTGAATATTTTCAAAATATCTTTTTATAGTGTATACTCAGTGGTTTTTTGGTTGTTTTCATCCTTTTAGGTTAGGGTACAAATATTTATGTGGATATTATATTATATATTTCCATTTTACTTTTATTGAATATTACATCAAGGATTCCTTCACGGGTACTCGTTATTGGGAATATTTTAATGGTACATGTTGTTCTTCACTCCCATATTTGATGTCCAAGGGTAACAACTAATTATACTACTTTATCCATTCTACACCATAATTTGATAACCCTAAAAATTACATTTTTTAGTAATTTATTGATCATAATTCTTACCTAAGACTTTACTTAGCTAATTACTGAGGGTGGTCATGAGCTTGGCAAACTATCCATTTAAATCCTTCAACTCTCAATCATGGGTGGTGAGAGTGGGCGTTTTACTATTTTGAGATTATATTACCTATAACATTATTTCCTTCATGTAATAATATTGATATTTTCCATGTTGGTAACCTCAGTATTGTCGAAAAAAATTTCACTAAAATAGTCGGGGCTAGTAAATCTGTAGATAATTCTATTGAAATAGTTGCTAGAATAGATTACTTTGAGGATGTTAGCTCCAAAATGTATATTGAATGGTCAAAAATATCTAAATCCTTGAATGAAACATGTTTGGTTCAAGAACTATCTCAATAAAATGTCATTAGAGCATTAATTCCCTCCCATATGAGGGAATCCATATGGTTAAATCCTCAAGAGAATAACAAAGATATAAGGCCATTAAAGGTGTGGTGGGTGATAAATACTACACATTTTTTAGATATATCTATCTCACTCGTGATGCTATTTCTTCAAATTTATTTTCAAATAATGTTGAGTTGGAAATTTTTACATCATGTAATTCTCTTTTTTTAGATCTCATACAAAACTATTATAAATTTTGGGCTACTCTATAAATATTTTATTCCATGAAAACCAGTTATTTATCAATCAACACACCTCATAATGAATATTCCATTATGTTATAATGATTTTCCAGCAATCACTGGAAAAATAATTATGTTAAATGATATTATTCATAGTGATGATGTGGGTAACATGTATTCAATTCCTTGAACCATTACCATAAATAACATAATGATTCTCTAATTTCTTGTTTAATTACATTAAACTAATTTCTTAGTTGAGAACTCCTTGATGTATGGTATAAGTTATAGAGAAATTCCATCTATATAACATTCAATGAGATATATTATCCATGATTCAAACTATATATCCAATCATTGGAAATCCCATCTTGATAGAATTCAAAATCCATCCAGTAGATTTGAGCCTCAGTGACTCTTTTAGGCGTGAATCCATTTAATACTTCATTAAAAACTCTCAAATGTCTTCAGGGGTGTCAAAATAATCATCTAAGATATTTATTCAAAATACATATCAACCTAGTTATGACTACATAGTCATGTTGGTAATTCAGCTATAATTTTTGATTAGTAATGTTGAAATTTGGTGCATACGTTTTCCTCAATGTCTTGTTCACTTGACTAAGATTTTCTATTTCTTATTATTTAGAGATTTTTAGAGTTTTGATTCTACTATTAAATTCTCTCTCAACCTTGATATCAAAACCAATGAGGCTAGAAATACAGGATATATCAATTGATATTTTTAAAAAATAAATTTAAAATAAAATATAATCCTACTCAGCAATGGTTATATGTTTTATGTATTCCCTTCTTAGGGAACTCAATAAAATAAATTTAAACCTGAATAAAATATAGGAGTAGTGGGAATCAGGTAGTCTATAGAGAATACACTTCTATGATTTAGTTTTAATCTTTTTTAATTAGTTAAAAATTAAAAAATTGTAGATTAAATCTATTGATTTTATAATTAATTGAGAAGAAGTGAACCAAACTCATTTATCACCATACCTACCATGTTAAATAACTCTTCAAAATTTACAGTCTTGTTTTTTCTATAATATAGTGATATCTCACACAATTACTCCATACATGAATTTTTTTGACATGATGGATTCAAGTGTCACACCAACTTCCAATGCCCCCAATCTCAGTAATATGTGCTCTCTAATAACCAGTAAGTTAAGTCACATCTTATGTTCAGAAAAATAGAGAAGAGCTATGTGGCATGTGTGTGTCATGGAAAAAAGAAGTGATGATTATTTCAAAATGAAATAAATAATAAATAACCTATAACATAAATAGTTCAAATATATATAATGATAAATAATAGATATTAAATAGTTAAAAAGTATAATTTATTAATACTGGGGATAGGGGAGTCTCATACGCTCATCCACTGATGGGTTTGTGTTATCATACTTTTGATATTAAATCAATAAAGTGTTTTAAAATAATTTGATGAAAAATACAACAGTCGGTCTAGTTTGATGCTCGGTTAGATGGGCTCTCTTACATTAGTGAACAATTCATCATTTACAAAGAAATTCTCTCAATTTTTTTACATTTATCCTTATATGTGTGATTAGGATGATATTTCCTTCAAATAAATCCACCATTCAGGGATAATTCCTCACATTCTGAGCCTAATTTCTGTTTTTTGAATGTCACCATTTGAAATGTTTGATAGTTTTAATGTTTCCAATTAAACATACTAGATTATTTTCTATAAATAAAATTTCCCTCTTGGTCGTGCTCTGTATATCTTCATAAAGAATCATTGATAAATTATCATCTACTCCAATAAATTATAGGATGTTTCCCTATTTTTTTGGGGAAAGTGATTATGTTCGATATGGGATAATGATTTTTATTTTATGGGGAATTTTGATTGGCCCTAGATTTCATTAAAATTGGTCCTAAATATCTCATATGTTGGCCTATACACGAGATTTGACAAAACTATTATTTAAACTAGGCCTGATTTTTTTTAAACTCAACGTAATTATTGATATTTATAGGTTCTATTTTTCTCTCCTGTTTTATTTTCATTATGGGAATTTGAAACTAATCTTCATTCTTAATCTATCACGAGGTTTCCAGCTTGTTTATATTTTTATTTAGGTTATACATTCTTCATTTGGTTTAACACTAATTTTTCACTACTCAAGATTCATTATAGTGAATTATCCCACAATATAGTTTAGTTAAGTCTTGAAATCATCCCTAATGGAGTGGAATCATTTTTACATTCCAATGAGAGCTTCTCAAATGGAGCTTCTTTGTTTCAATATATTTCCCATAGTTGATGCAAGATCAAAAACTTATTCAAGTGCCATTGGTTGGTTTCCCTAACAAGTTTCATGTTTTCTACTTATATAAATTTTCATTATATTTTTCTTTGATGGATAGTAGATAAAAGATCTATGGATCTAAAACAAAGGTGTGAGGCTTTGGGATCTCATATTCCATAATCATAGTAGTTTCCTTCGTCCTTGAAGATGGGATTCTTTATCATGATCCGACGGCATGGATCATTATTCATCTCCAAGGATGATCAACTTCTTAGTTAGGGACTTGTTCAATTTCCAACAATGATCTAAGTTAGTTTTTCATATTTGGCACAGGTTCATAGATCATGTTTTCCATGGTGATGTGGTTTGTGTGAATCATGACTTTATATTGGACTGATGCTACTTCTCATTAACTAGAAAAGGCTGTAGAATCTAAATTTACTTTAATCAGTGTTCTAGGTTCGTAAGATAGTGGTACATGGTAGTTAATCTTATAATTTTTGTTAATATTTTTCTTATATTTGTTGTACTAGATATTTATTTGGCTCTCATGGGTGGTTTGTATCGGGTGTTCAACCATAGTTAGTATATTCAGTTGATGTAGGATTTTTCTTCTATTTCCTGGAGTTTCTCTTATTTATTATTTATCTATCATCATATTTTTCTAATATGTATTCATCATGGTGGTTTTGTGATAATCAACAGATAACTAGTTTTCATCAGTGACTATTTCGGTTTCAACCCCTTCGTGATCTTATGTTTTAGGTCTATATGTGCACAATAGAGTTGTGTAGTGGATAAGGAAAATCAACAATGGGAAGAGGTTTTGTATCTTATTATTGTTGTAAAAAATATGCATTAAATTTCCATTTTTGGTATTCATGTTACAGTCGTTTCCACATACAGACCACAATCACATCCTTTTTTTATTTATAATATGTTTACCTTTTAATTTTTTGTGGTAGTGGTCAATTTTTTTTGTCGATGAATACCTTTGTTAAAAGTTTAACTTAAATTGATCAAAAAAATTCAGGTAGTCACTCCATAATAGAAATGTTCACTTCTATATATTCCCAATACATTCAACTACTATCTCTTGCATATTTATGGGTTCTTGATTTTTTGGTGAAGTAGATCACCTCATTTTTCATTGTTATGATGGATATATCGACCATGGGAAGGGATGTCCCAGATGATCCCATTCATTTCCAAAATTTGGGTGACCTTCAAAAGATATATTTTTTGGTTAATAATCAAATTTAGAAAATACAAACCAAATTAAAAAAGAAATATCAAAAATTAAATATACAATTTCAAATATATTCAATCGATAAATTAAATCCTAAAATTCTCATCATGAAATTTCTATACCTGAATCCAATTTCTCATTTTCATGGTCAAAATAACACAATTTTAATTTCAAAATCATGTCAATTTATGGATTACCTTTTATAATTTTTTTTGAAATAATTAATGCTTCAAAAACATTAATTTTGGAATTAAATTCCGAACATAATAACTAAAATTCAAGGATTAAAATCCAAAATCCAAAATCAATTCCAATAACTACAAGTATTATCAATTAAATTCAAAAAATTAATTTATCAAAAAATAATTATTCTACCATTCGAAAACTAATTCTATAATTAAAAAAAACATTATTTTACTGAGTATTTATTTGAATTATGGGGTAGTTTCAATTAATAGCTGACAAGGATGTGTTTAATATTTATATTTACATAAATATATCTTAATACTTATAGGATAAATATATATTAACTACCTAATATAATTATCCAACTTCTCATTCCATATGTCTAGTATTAATGGGTAACATAATTAGTTATTTATCGTTATCAATCCATCCCAATCAAGGTTAAACTTAGAGTATTTGTCACCTTCTTTTTCATATCAATATATTGATTCAACATCTATTTAATATACACATTCTTATATGGTCGAAAAATCTTGTGAGAAACATAATATTTCTCCTCTTACACCATTAATTCCAGATCTATCCTCTCCAAATCTAAAAATATTATATCTTTTGTGTTATTTATCATATATAAGATAGTATGGTCATTTTTGCTCAGTGCATTATCCACCTTTTTCATTCTCCCATGGTGGTAATATATTGAGAAGTCATAGTCACTAATCAACTCCAACAATGTTATATGGAAAATAATCAACTCTTTGTGAATGAATATGAAATTTAATATTTTATGATCAGAATATTTGTCACATCTCTCAGGGTAATGATAATCCATCTAAATCATTAATGAAATAATTATTGAAGCTAACTCCAAATAAAGTGTCATATAATTTTTTCAATAAACCATTAAATTATATGTAATATAATATATAAAAATATCATTCAATATGAGGACACGTCTTAGTCCCTAATTGGATGTGACAATATAGATCAAATCCCCTACTCCCCTGTATGGTAGTGTGAGCATAGGAGAACTGACCAATTATCTCTATAGAAGCTTGGAATTTTCCTCACATTTATCAACCCCAAGTAACATGAATACATTAAATGATAACTCGATGAGTTTATTATATAACCATGAGAAATTATTTAAAAAGTGTTTATAATATACTGAAAATAAAAGGAAACCATAGATCTCAAAAAAAAAATTGTTCTTGGATAATGTTCATTGACATTTGTCTTTGATGTATCTATTGATATACCCTCTCTTGAGATTATATTACCAAAAAATGAAACTTTATATTTCCTAAATTCATACTATGTAAATTTTACGAAAAAATGTACTTAATTTGGGTATTTTTTGAAATACGTATGTGATCTTCATGCTATTACATTGACTTATGGTATATGATATTATCATTTTAAATACTTTCACAAATTGACGAATTTATTAATAGAAGTATCTATTCATAAAATCTGTGAAGATAGTAGAGGAATTAGTAAGACCAAATGGAATCACTATAAATTCATAGTATTCATAAATCATATGGAAATTTTTTTGGGGATGTTTTCTATTTTAACCATCTTTTTACAATATCCACATTAATGATAAATCTTGCATGAATATTGATTGTCTCGTCATTGATCAAACAATTAATCAATATTGGGAAGGACAAACTTATTCTTGATTGTGATCATTTTATGTTCCCAATAATTAATGGAGAGCGGCATTGAACCATTTTTCTTCTTAATAGAAACAAATTGACCGCATGGTGAAACACTTTGATTATTTAATACCTTATCAGTATACTCCTAGAGTTTATTCTCAACCTCTTAGAAATCAATTGGGTCATTATATATGGAGTCTTTGAATTTGGTGTATCATTAGGTTTGAGGACTATTGAAAACTAAACATCATGTTTTAGAAGAAAGGAAGGAACATAATTTGGAAAGAAAAAAATCTCTCATACAATAGGAATATATTCAATGTGGATTTTATTACCATCTATGAGAGATAAATAATCACATTTACTAGGAATAAGTACCCACATGATGGATATATTTTCCATTAGAAGTTTAAAATTATCCTCACACTAATAGATAACCATAGGATGGATAATAATATCAAATGCGACTTCTCATCCTTAGAAATTTGTATTGGATATATAATGATATAATGTCCATTCCCAAAATAACATCAATTAAACAAGGTGATGAATAATAATATTTCTTGGAATCGATTACCCCCACAAACTTCATTCGAGGAAGAATCACAAAAATTCTATTTGATCACCAATAAATTATAATTTTTCACTATTAATTCAATATCTAGTCATTATTGTTGTATTATTATACCGTAAAAAAATTCCATAGATGTAAAATAGCGGGTAGATCTATAATCAAATATGTAATTTTTTAGTTCTAGAGTGGATGGTAAATACTATTCACCACTCCATTCTCATACCCCACATCGACTATAAGGATCACATGAGATTTCCCTCTTTCTATTAGTTTAAGAAGCTCCTGACATTGAACATCATCATTATCCATAAAATTTGAGAATTGTTCCTCATAATTAAATTAAAATTTTCATTTTAAATAGTAAAGTCTTGGTGGTGGATTTGGTTTAGAATTCTCTCTATTTTAATCATTATCTATCTTCATACCATCACTTGAGAATTTTATTTCCTGATGACCATCCTATCCAAGGTAATATCATTTACTAATAACCTTAAGAAAAGTTAATCTATGTTTCCTTTGAACTTATGGAATATAGGAAAACTCTTCTTCTTATCTACATGTTTTTTGTTATTAAAATTTAATTTTAATTATATCTTTCTTTTATTATAAAAAACAACATATTGATGTATGACTAAGATCTTAATTTCTATCTTGGTAGCACATTGAATGATTATTTTATTGATACTAATGTCCCTTATAAATAACTACCTTTGTAAACATTTTTTAGGCCACTAATGAATAAATGGAGAATACTTTTTTATTCAATTATAATACTAAATGTATACCTCACAAGACATAAATTTTCCCTATTTATACTAATAAATTCATCATCATTTTACATTATCATGAGTAATTCATTTTAAATATTCATAAACATTATATGAAAGATGTACATATTGAAAAATAAAATTGTGATATTATCCAAATCCATATATTATATTTATTCATGGTGATTGATTTTCTTAAAGCGATTCCATGTAACATGCTAGTATTTTAAAATAAGAACCTTATCTCTGATAGCACATATGATATGAAACACTAATCTTAAAGGACCCATGTAATATAGTATTTAAATAAGAATATTATATCCTATCTTTTTAAAATGGGTGTATGAATAGTAAGGATTAAATTATAAAAATTAGATGGTTTATACATGTATAAAATAATTTTATTTCTTATCAATTGATTATAAATGAACATAAAATTCAATGGAAAGTTAATTATTTTCTTTCTAATAAAACTATTTTTTATATGTTATTTTTTATTTTTATCACAATAAATTAAATAAATAAAAAATGATAAATTATTTTATTTAAATATATATTTTATATATTTATTCAATTTTTTTCATATACATCAATCATTTTTTCTAGACATGGTATAAGAAGATATATACTTTTAGTCTTTAAACTATATTTATCTGAAATTGTTTTTCCATGTTTTGTGTAGTATAATTATACTTAATTGCTCATTATTTTGTAAAATTTATTTCTAAAAGATTGAATTAATTTATGAAATCATCATGTAAAAATTATCATACATATATTTTTTTATTTTTGAAAAATATAATTTTTTTGATGAATATTGAAAATACTAATTTTTATTGGGATTATCGTTTTATTAAAGAATTTAAAAAGTAATATTTTCTTTCAAGTTGACTTAAATTTATATTAAAATAAATAATTTTACAATTAATAAAAATTACGACATCAGAATCAATTATATGTTTAATTTTGATAAAAACACAAATATAGTTATGAAAAATATTTCTTTGTAAAACCATATTTTCATCAAGCTTTCAGATTTTGTTTTCAATTAAATTTGTTCAATTCTATGAATTGAATTTGAAAATATTTCTACCAGATAAAGAATAATTTTAATTATTCTTATGTAACATGGAAAAATTATTAACTGTTCATAATTAATTGTAAAAATAGATAATATAAATTTCCATCGTTAAGGTTAAGGCAAGTTTTATATGGGGATAATCTAAACTGATATGAGATAATATTTCCTAGAGCTTATAAAATTACTATTATATGTAAATATTTTTACATTGTATCATCTAAATTCTCTAATGATACACTTCTGATATATTTTTCATTTTAAAAATAATATTATACCATTCTTTTTAAAAAAATTCTATCGTGTCCTCACCCCATCATATATAAGACTACTACCTCCTTTCTTATTAAATATCTCTAAGCCATCTGGTTCATCGATTACATAACCAAATACCTTCCCTAAGTCTATACCCATGTCCCACAGTCTAGTTTTTATCATAAACACCTTCTAGTATTTATTTTGGTACAATATAAAGAGGTTGTGCGAAAAAGAGGTATCGTTCATAACTAAATATATCTGTTTTATTTCTTATTCCCCATTAATAAATTTTAATTTTTTTGAGAAAATAATAAAAATAGTATCTCACATATAACTAGATTTTATTATGTTAATTAAATATCATTTATTCTTCACATATTCAAACAAATGGGAAATTAAACCGTCGATCATATGTATAGAGGAAGACCACCTCATGAGTCGGTGTAATTCATTTTACATCACCACTAATCACATATGTATATAATTATGGATTTAAAATATTAATATTATATTTAAAAAATTATTATACTTATGGAAGTATAGTAAAACATCTATATTTTTACCTTCCACTACATTTAATATCTATAATGTTGCTCGTGCGAACGTGTGGACATCCACCTCCATGTAGTGATGTGACATTTTTTCTCATTTTATTTTTTAAATGTAATCTAGTAAGGAAATATTTAATGAATATATTTGAAATATATGATAAAAAAGTTATTTAGTATGGAAATATTATTTAAATTTCTTATTTTCTATCTATCAAAAAATAGAAACAACATTATTGTGTATATATGACATACCATCTCAACGAAGTGTCTAATTCATTTTTCTATGTCTAACTTTTATATATTAATATATATATATGTAACTTATATATATTATATTTATATTATATTGAAAATCATGGATATGATGGAATAATGATCGAAGTAAAATGTTTGAAACTATAGAATCAAAACATACATGAAAAACTAATTATTTATCACCTAAAAGAGTGATTTTAACAATGAATTGTAAATAAATAGGTGATAAAAGGATATAAGTACAAACTATATGGTATGATATATATTATTATTATTTTAAAATATATTAATAATAAATATATATTTATTATCAATATTATTTATCATTAATATTATGATGATTAAATATTATGATCTATCCTTTTATAAACACATTAATTTTCTTATCCTTTATTTTTTTCATGAAAATAATTTTATTCATTTAAAATCATTATCTTTATGAATTCATTATTTAAAAAATTTTAAGTAAATCTCAATGATTTTATAATGGATTAGGAAACTATCTCTTTCACATCCTTATTTTCTATAATTTTTTCAAAAAGGTTTTATTATTTTCCTATTATTTGTTTAGATAAATTTTTACACATGTTTAACATTTTATAAATTGGTTAAAATGGAATGTTCCTATCATTTAATGAAAAATTCATTTTAAAATTTTTACTGAAAATGGGAAAGGTATCTTTGTTTTAACATAATTGGCATAATCAATTTTGTGCCATCATGAACATTTAATGTTTAATACATCCATTATATGATAAAATTTTAATTTTCTTTGAAATAGAATTAACAATATTGTTCGAAATTTTTGTTTTAAATAATTAGTTTTAAAGGAGAATAGTTACTTTCCTGAAGAAATTTTTAATGATCTCTTCATGGATTTTCCCCTAAACATCAACAAACCCCACTCCACTAAAACTCCACTGAATGTATATTGTTATGATACTATACATATTATTTATCATTATAATTTATGATCAGTTATACTGGAGATGTGTAATGTTAAATCTATGAGCCATGTTACACTAAACAGTTTATGATAATGGTTACTATTAAAGGGAAGGACTAACATTTCATATGATAGTTTTTAAATACAAATTTTTATGTTGACTATGTTATAACCCTTTAATATAAGGAATTAATTATAATTATTAAGTGATTTCTGGGGCATTCTATAACCACTAGATTCAATGGTAGGTCTCATGAGTTAATCTAGATTGGTTATTTGGACGAGGATGTATCCATTGATGTATGATTTCTTGAAATGATTCCTTTATTTTATGTTTATGATTCCCCAGATAATTCATTCCATAATTTTGAGATTCATTATTGATGTCCATATGATTATTTTATTAGTTATAATATCCATGTATAAGTATCAGGCACATGTGTTTATGGATATGGAATTATTTAATAATTTTTTATTCATTCCATATTATGATTTACTATAAATTTATTGATTTAATGAAGTGATTTTTAAGATATTTACCTTTCCATATTAATTATAACATATTTATTCATGATATCTTTCATTGTAAGTATACATTTACTAAGCATTTGAGATCAGTCGTTTGTTATGTTTCCTAGTCTTGGGAATCTCAGAAGTGTTTTATGATAGGTATTTAAGAATATGATAAATTAAATAATAGTGGTATCAATGAAAATGATATGTTTTTTTATTTTTTCATATATAAATGAGATTCAGTTATGTATCTAGTTTACCACGACTAATAAACTATTTATCCCTTTGGGATGAAATTTCTTGTATATAGTTCCATTTTCATAATGTAACCACCATATTGGTGCTATTTGGTTTGGGGAATTTATAGTTGGTATCAAATAAAGTTTAATAGAAACCGTGTGAACTAGATTTAGGACAACATAAGTTAGGAAATATAACTGTATGACTCAATTTGAGGATAATAATAATTATAAGATTGCATCCAAATGTTTTTTAAGGTAGAGATTATATATATTTCTTAGAAATAAATCCATATTTGAATAATTCATGTTGATGTGGCTCTGGAATAGTTGTAACTATGTGTAATATCTATAAAAAGGAAACATCAGTTTTTGACTCAATCATCACCGAGTGAATGATAATGTTCCTTTCTTCAAAAATTGGTTTTAACTATTGAGGGATTTTATTGGGTTATTTCAAATTGTATTTATAAACCATTAGAACGGATTTCATTAGATGATGAAATTTAATGGCCTTGGATAAAAATAAATAATATTAAATTATAAAAATGTTTCCAGATTTATACATCCTATAAATGATTGTGTGGTTTCACACTAAGATTATTGTTTCCCATAGTATTCTTTTTTGTTTTAGTCAATGGATAAAACTAGGAGGAATCATGTTATCAATGATTGTGATGGAAATTGCAGTTATAACGAGCAACCAAATGAGATTATGAATGTAGTGAAATATGATGTGATTATTCTTAATCAGTTATCATAATATATGATTAATAATTAACCCCTTAAATAACTCTCAAACTCACAAAATATGATATTGATAGAGTACACTAAGATATCATTTGATGGAGACCATAGAGGAAAGAATGGTCAATTTCCATGATGTCAAAAATATTTAAATAAACACCTTGGGTAATGTCATAAAGGAAATTAAAAATTTTTAGGTGTGGAAAATAATATATTAAAGGAAATAATTTCTAAGAAAAAATGAGGAGTTCAATGGAGAGAAATAGATTTCCTCTTCCAAATCCTTATATTGTTTATCATATTAAATTTTGGGAACCATTAAATTATCTAAATCAACCCCCTTTTATAAAGATTAAATCTTTGACCATGGAAGTACCAATTATAATAAAATTATTAAAGTTAAAGGATTCATGTATATATGTATTAGTGTTTTGTAACACCCAATTTTTTTTAAAAAATATTTTCATTAAATAATTTCAATTATTGAGTAGCATGAATTGAATTTAATCGTGTGTTTAACAAAACTTCAAGAAGACCATATAATAAAATTATCATTATATCATAGATGTTAGGTTAGAGTGAATAACTATAACTAACTTATGTAAATTCATTGTGAATTCATTGGCTACCAATTATTTATGAAAAATATAAATCAATTAGATATTTGAAAATTTGATAAAATTGCAATTTTAAATAAATTATTGAGAAATATATGTTATATACTTAATAAAATATTTTTTATATTTATCAAATAGATATTTCAGTCATAGGGTATGAATAAACCCTATTTAATGTATAAAAACCTAAATTTTTTAAAAGAGTAAGTTTACACCTTGAATGATGAAAAAAATTTAAATTAATTATTTGAAATAATAATAGATTTTCTATTAAAACATAAAAATTTTCTTCTAAAGAGGTATATAAAAAATTATTTTGGATTAATTTTGGATATTTTTCTGATAACTATCAAGTCTCCATTAATAGTACAAATAGACTGAATTTTATGAAAACAAATGTTTTTTATCGAACAAATATTTATTGTATATTTATAATATTGAATGGCTTTAAAGTATAAATATATAATATTTTAATCATTATATATGATGTATTTCATTATCATTAATTTTACTTTGAATTCAGTTGTAAAAACAGTTTAGTCTTTTGTAAGGTTTTATGTTATAAAACTCGTTCTCTCTTTTTGAAATTGGGAATAATTTTAAATCAATTAGTAAAAATTATATGTTTTTGAATTTTGAAAAAAATACACCATGTTAGGAATCAGTATGTCCTAATTTTGTGAATATATTTTTTTAATTTTTGGGAATTGTGAATAGTAACTCAAGAAATTTTTAATAATATGGTAAAAGGGTAAACCGAGTATTTACAAACAAGAATACTAACATATAAATTACCCTAACACTTGTATTAATAAAAATGGATGAGTGTGTTTCTATCAAAATCATCCTCAGTTTGAAATGGTATCCATTTGAATTCAGTTGGATGATATTAGGACATTTAATTTATTTTATTTTAAGAAAAGTTAAATTTTCCTCACTCAAATTGTAATGACTAAATCATTATTAATACCGAGATATACTAAAGATAATTTAGATTATAAATACTCATTTGAAATATATTTTTTTTCTTTATCATGTTAATTAATTTTTAATTTTTAGGAAATAAATATTTACTTTAATATCATATACATTAATGATGCATAAATTATTTAATTGATGAAAAATAAATAATATAGTTTCTATTAAAATAATAATACACATTATAATATAAAAACACATGAACAAATATTATTTTTCAAGTACACATCAAACTTAATAATACAAGAGTGGATTTATGGATCATTTGGAGCCTTATACAAGGGATTATGACAATTATATTATTTTATTTAATATGATGTTAAAGTTGTCACCTTCATCATTTCATAATTGTATCATTTTAAATGTTAGATTTTAAAGAATATAAATTTGACTAAAATAATTCTTATTAGATCTAGTATATTTATTGTCATCATAGTATTTTATTATTAAATTTTATCAACAGTTAATCATATTAAGTAATTATACAAAACCAATTTTGTAATTATTTTATTAAGATAAATATCAAATAAATTGTATTCAACATATTAAAGTAATTATAATTTGGGATAATTACCATGTATAAGTAATTATATAGATTCCATTTACTTCCTTGGAATATAATAAAATTATTGGTTCAATGTTATCTTGTCATAATAACATTTTCAAAAATCAATGAATTGAATATTGTCAAAATTGATACTATAGATTGTATATCAAAATAATGATATATTAAAATATTTAACATTAATTAAACATCTTATTAAAATATATAATAATTATTTTATTGTATAAAATGATCATATTTATTATTTATGGCCTATTTTAAATTAAATATGTAAATATTTCAACCTTTTAATATTGTTTTATTTGTTAACTGAGTTAAAAATTAAATAAAATAACTATGAGTTAATTAAAAATATAAGGTTTAAATTGATATAAATAACTGTCAAAAAATTTATTGTGTATGAGATTAATGCTCTATCACATATCATCTCTGATATTGTGACATTTTGGGTGGGGTATGTGTAGGGTTTTATTTTATTATACATTTTTATTTATGGATTTTCCAAAATATCCCCTCCTCTCAATTATAAAAACGAACACCCTCCCTTGAATATTCACTTCACATTGAGCCTTCATGAACGTCCATCCCCTTACTTGTTTACATATAGACTTCCCTAATTACATTTTAGTTTTTATGGTCATCTTTAATGACCAACTTTAGTGCTCTAAAATGAGATTTAGAGGAATCGCGTTGAGGAAGATGTAATCTATTCTACCGACTCTCTCAAACATATTAAATATTCTACTACCTATTCATTAGTTTTTTATTTATAAAGTAATAAAATAAGTATCACTAATATACTGAAATGTTATTATACTTATGAAAAAACCATATTCCGCCTATTGTCCGTCCTATGAAAAATGAAAACCCCCACACGTGCGTACACATGACTTACCATATCCACGTCGTGGTGTAAGCTATTTTGCACCACCACCCTACATGGATGGGTATAATGATGAAAATAATAGCTATATATGATAAATATAAAATTATATTATTTATTGAATATTATAAACCACACATTTTAATACCTTTCGACAATTATGGGAATGATATCGTTACTCCTGTGCACGAACAACCTACCATCTACACAATGCGATGTGATTCATTATACATTATAATTATTAAAGCATAAATATATAAATGAATTTAATGTATAAATATGATATTTATAATAATAATATAATTCTATAAATGATATTACTATAACCTATGAGGTGAAATATGAACTAATCTGAAAAATATGCAAAATAATATAAAGAACGTAATATATGAATAACGAGTGATAATGAAATGTTACTAACAAACAGATAATAATATATCCATATATGATAACATAAATAAGACAATTATTCATTAATAAGTCAATTAAATTATTTAAATAATTGTACAGTAGGTTTGGATATAGACAAAGGATATCCTACCTCAAGTAAGTGATAATTTTCAATCTCATTATTATCTGAGATTTCATATAAGTAAGTATTTATTGTGCTATATTTATCATCCATATCCATGTTTCCCAAGTATGTAATATTATTTCTATTCTTCTATGATTTTAAAATTTTAATTTTACCCTTTCGTGAATTTATATTAAATGGTATTAATGGAATCTTTTTTTGTCATTCGGTACAAGGTATTTCTTTAAATTTCTGGCAATAGTATGAGGAGAATGTTTTTAAACATATATAGCATGATCAGATTTTTTTACAATTCATAATTACTTATTTCCATTATCTTAAATTACATGATTTCATGTTTATTTTCTAATAAAATAATTTATTTTAAAAATGTGAGTAATATTGAGAGAAGAAAACACTTTTGAAGAAGAAATGTTATTTCCCTCAAGAATTAATTTCAACTATTTCATCAAAATTATTTTCCATCTAAGATGATCCTCATTAAATTGGGTTATTTTTTTATCCGTATTATTACTATTATTTTATTGTGTTTATTATGCAATGAAATTAATGAAATTCATTTTTCTACATATATTATGTTATGATTGAATGATGTTTAAGAAACCCATTTTATTTCTTTGGTTATACTATGATAAGTGATTTATGTTTTTGTAGAACATGTAAGAATGATTTATTTATGAGATGGGTGGGACCTATATCTCTCTCTCTAATTCATTGGTTAAATATTTATATCTCATGATATATACATGAATGTAAGGGAATGTAAATCCAATGGAGTAATACATACTTGAATGAAAAGTAAACATGGTTCAGTAATGGAAATTTTCCTCTATGATGGTCTTGGAAATGAGCCTTGAATAATATGAAATAATTTTCTATGATAATATGTATTCCGAAAACATCATGTCTTATGTTATTCCTTGGGGGATTATGTCCATATATTATTATTAACTTTTATCCCATGAATTGATATCATGATCTTTCATATGATGTATAAGATTTCAAAATGTTATGTTCTTATGTCTTATGATTATGATATGATTGATATTTACTATGTTTTACTTTACATAGAATTTGATCTCACCCTTTCATATGATTCTTTTCCCATGGTCATGAATATGTGTATTAAGTTAGATATGTCAAAAATGAGTCTAGTTATGAAGATATAAGCATTAGACAATGTTGATATTTTATGATCCTATTCATTATGTTTCCCGGTTTTTAAATTCACTATACCTATAAGGTCATATTGTGGCTTAAATATATGTTTTAATGAATATACATTGATTTGGAAGTAATATCAGTGGATATAACATATAGTTCATTATAGTTGGTATCAAAGGAAATGTATAATTAACCTTTGGAAACTATAATGATAAATACTTTTTAAGAACGCCAAGTATTGTTCTACGTATAGGATACAGTACTAGTGTTTTTCAAATTTCCATGAACAGCCTGGGATAAAACCTAAAGTGTCTAAATTGTAATTTTATTCTTTATTATGTGGTTTTTCCATTATGAATAGTTTTTCTCACACAAATATTCTATGAGTTAGTCTGTGGTTAGAGGTTGAAAGAACCACATTAATGATGAATGTGATTGGTAACGAAATAGTTGTCCTCCCAAGAAACCAAATGTTATTGGAGCTGGAATGAAAAATCTTATCGCTATGCTCACATTTCATTCTCAAGATATGAATAATGAAAGACATCCAAATGATCATAAAAGAGAGAAACATTATATTATGTACTTTACGAGGCAGTTTCCACCTTCGTTTAGTGGGTTTTCAGATACTTTAGTAGCTGAATAATGGATCAATACCAAGGAAAATGTCATTTTAGTTCTACAATGTTGTAAACATGATAATTTCATATTAGCAGTCTATCGTTTGGATGGTGAATCTGATCAAGGTTGGATTGTTGTCAATAATATGAGGAAAAGAGATGAAATTGTGTCCATGTAAAGGGATGAGTTCGAGAACATATTTTTCAATAAGTAAATTCCACGTATTCTTTAAAAAATATAGAGAAAGAGATCTTTGAACTTAATAAAAAGGATTATGAATCTCTTGGTACCTATGAACAAAATTTTATAGGACTTGTAAGGTATTCTTTTGTAATTAGTTTTCATCCTAAGAGTAAAATTGATCGATTCTTTAGTGTCATAAAATGATGTATATGAAGGTAATTAAACCTATGGGACATTAATAAGTATGCAAAAATCGTTTGATGTGATCTCAATTCTATGATAGAGGTTAGAGTAACCCATCAGTCCTATGTGTTTGATAAGAGCAGAAAAATTGAATTCAAAGGAAAATTTAAAGAGAACACTGAAAAGAAGATGATTTTCCCCTTATGATACAGGTGTGGAAATAAACATGGAGTAAATTGTCTTAAATAGACTAGTAAATGTTATAACTTTGGAAAAGAAGGTCATCGGGATATTTATTGCCGATGTGGTTGTAAAAATATGTCTAATGATGTGAATAGAGAAAAGGATACAAATAATGGACCTCCTAAACTTCAATGAAATATGTGAAAGGAAATGGTGTATTATTCCAATCAATTCCATAATAAAAGGGTTACTGAAGATGGTCGATGTTAGTAAACTCTTAAGGCCAAAGAAAAAGGAAAGTCAAATGCAATCACCATCGGAAATGTGGAGTACAATAATGATGAACATTACACTTACCACCACTCTAAAGTATAAATTTTTTATTTGATTATGGATCCACCAACTCTTTTATTTATAACAAATTTTACTAAGGTATCATTGTATTACCTCAGCAATTAGATGTTGAGTTAGCTGTGACAACTCCACATAGAACAACAATTGAATCAAGAGTTTCTAATTATTCATTGGTTGAAGTTTTTTGAGAAATTTATTCCTAAAAATCATGTGATCCTTCCTATTGTGGAATTTCATGTGTTTCTTGTTATTGATTGACTTTATCTATTTGGATCTAATATCAATTTTCAAGAGAGAGAATTCATATTCCATATTATGGATCAATCTATGATTATCCATCGATTCAAGGATGAATATAACATTTTAGTAAAAATTTCTTCAATATTATGGGTCTTGATCCCTATAAATGAAGGTTATCTATCTCAAATAGTTGGGGAGACAGTCACAATTAATAATACACCCATTGTATTTGGCTTTGATGATGTCTTTTTGGTGAAATTTAAAGGTATTACACCAAATCGTGAAGTTGATTTTTCAATAGAACTTATAATAGGAGCTATGCCTATTTCAAAGACACCTTATACAATGGCCCCAATTGATTTAGAGGATTTTAATAAGGAACTCCTAGGGAATGATGATAAAGGATTAATATTCCATATTTAATCACCATGGGGATCACCTCATCCATTTTTTAAGAATAAATATGGATCAATGAAACTCTGCATTGATTGTAGAAAACATAACATGATCACTATGAAGAACAAATATCTGCATCCCCACATTGATATCTTATTCAACCAACTATATGGATCTCAATACTTTTCCAAGATTGATCTTCTTTCAAGATATCACTAATTAATGGGAAAGAAGGAAGGTATAAAAAAGTGGACATATAGAACAAGGTATGGACACAATGAATTTATATTGATTCCTTTTGATCTTACTAATTCACCCACTATAATAATGGATCAAATTAATGGAGTCATTAGAGACAGTCCTGATTTTTTTGTTTTAGTCTGTGTAGCTGATATTCATATCTTTTCGAAGAGAATATAATAACATGAAGACCACACGAGAATAGTACATAAGACCCGGAGAAAGGATAATCTTTATGAAAAAATTTCTAATTGTGACTTTTGGATTCAGAAATAAAAATTTTGGGGTTACATAATCCCAATAGATGGGATATCATGGGATCCATCAAAACCCGAAGGTTTAGAATGTTTGATGAGACCAAAAATGGAAACTGAGGATTAAATATTCATTAGTTTGGTTGTAAATTATAGAGGTTTTGTGAATGATTTATTGATGATTATCTAATACAATAATCATGTTGGAAAAGAAATGAATTAATTTCATATGGATGGAGTAATGTGAGAATAAATTCAATTATATGAAAGGAAGGATGGCTAGTGCACTTGGGCTGACACTTCCTTGTAGTGGAGAAAGGTTTTTGATCTACAGTGTTGTATCCATGATGGGTCTTGGATGTGTTCTCATGAAAAATGATAAGGGTATATCTTATGCCTCATGAGAGTTTAAAATCAATGAAAAGAATTACATAACTCATTATTCAGAGTTATCTGAATTAATATTTTCATTAAATATATGGAGTCCTAATCTTTATGGTGAAAGATGTGATACTTATACTAAACATAAAAGATTAAAGTATATTTTTAGACCAAAGTAGATTAATATTCTCCAAATAACGTGGATGAAGTTTATTAAGTATTATGAATGATAAAAACATTTCCACCGTTGTTTAGTGAAGAAGGTATTAAATGATTTAATTTGACGAGACCATCCAATCATATCTACGATAAGGATCACAAATAACCTAATATTTATAGATTTTCAAAGGATGTATATTGAAATTTTAATGAAATGGTATAAATAATATATTTAATAAATTAATTTTTAATGATCTATAAAAGTGAATATGAACGGGGTACATAATAAATATGTAGAGCTAAAAATAGGTGATAAATGTTCTTGAATACAAAATTTATTATGATGGAATAATAAGGTTTAGAAATCAGGTTTGTATTCCTCCCATATTATAATTAAGCAACAAGCTATTGGATGAGGCTCATAGTTCTTCATTTTCTATTCATCCTGGAATCACAAATATTTACATGGACCTAAATGTATATTTTTGGTGCGGTGGCATGAATAGATTTCTTGCTGAATATGTATCTCAATGCTCGGTTTGTTAGATAGTTATGGCTGAGAGACATAAGTCTAAGGGGATGTTATAATTATTACCCATACCAGAATTGAAATGGGAAAACATATCTTTTGACTCTGTCGTCAAACATCCCAAAACATCCAAAGTAAATAATTCTCTCTGGGATATAGTTTATCACCTTATGATGTTGGTACACTTCATTGTTATTATATAGGATTTATCTTTTGATCATCATGCTATTATATATATAAAGGATGTAGTATTATTGCATGGAGTACAACATTCCATTATATATGATTGGGATATGAGGTTTACCTTGATGATCTAGAAAATTGTTCAGTATGATATAGTTACAGAGATAAGTTTCATCACTTCATATCATCCTCAAATAGATGGTCTGTCTAAGAGTAAAATTCAAACTGTGGAAGATACATTGAGAGATTTCTCTATGGTTTTCAAAGGTGGTTGAGATCAACACCAACCTTTGGTGGTTTTTTTTTTAAAATATCTTTCACTATTTTATTCAAATGGCTCATTATGAAACCATATATGGAAATAAGTGAATAAATCCAACTTTATGGGATAAATTTGGGGAATGAAGGATACTATGACTTGATCTTGTTGATGAAATGGTAGAAAAAGTCAAATCTATTCCAAAATACATAAGAGCAACTTAGAGTTGAAAAAAAATATGCTGATAACAAAGGTAAAGAACTATTGTTTGAAGTGGGTGATAAGGTGATTATTTGAATATCTCCCTATAATTTAGTAATGAGATTTAGATATAAAGGAATTCTAAGACCAATGTATATCAGTCCTTTTGAAATTATGTATCATTTTTGGAAACTAGATTACTGACTGGTGCTTCCAATGAATCTCTATCATTTTCATCATGTGTTCCATGTATATGTCCTGAGAAATTAAATACATGATCCTTCACATTTTCTAAACTCAGAATTCGTAACATTGTATAATGATATTTTTTATAAAGAACAACCTATATAGATTCTGTATCGTAGGGATAAAGTATTACGAAACGAGACCACTAGTTTGGTAAAAGTTTTATGGAAGAACCACCAATTTGTGGAAGCTACATGGGAACATGAGGATATGATGAGGGATATTTTTCTTCATTTTTTTTCATGTGATTAATTTTGAAGGAAAATTTATATTTAAGAGTGTAGAATGTAACACCTACATGTTTTTATGAATTATTTTCCTTATAAACATTTTATTCTTTAGTGTATTTCATTTCAGATAATCATTAGTTTAAATGAATAAAGATACACCTTGTGTATAAATTTATTATTTTATCATATCCATTAGGTTGCGGGAATAAGGAGAAATGACTTATAAAAATGCATTGTGAATTCTTTGGCTACTAATTATTTATGAAAAATATAAATCAATTAGATATTTTTATTTTGAAGTGAATTAATATTAATAATTAAATTAATTATATTTATATGTTATATAATTATTAAAATATTTTTTATATTAATCCAATTTATATTTTTGTCATAGTGTATGACCAAACCATATTTGATGTATAAAAACCTATATTTTTTAAAAGGGTAATTTTTCTCCCTTGAATGAAGAAACCCTTTTAAATTAATATTTTGACACGTTAATAATTTTTATATGAAAAAATAAACATGTTGTTTTGATGCGGGGTATAAAATATTACTTTTGATAAATTCCTTATATTATTCTGAAAACTTTTATGTTTTGATGAATAGTAAAAATACACTAAATTTTATGAAAACATGTTTTTCCATTAAAATAATTTATATGGTAAAATTATATAATTTAATGGTTTTAAAATATAAATATAGTATATTTATAACATTAAAAATAATTTTTATCATTATAATTAATATTACATTGAATTTAAATGTAAAAACATTACATTCTATTACAATGTTTTAGCTTTGAAAACTTGTTCTCACTTTTCAACAAGAGGATTGATTTTAAATTAATTACTACAAATTAAATGTGTTGAATTTTTCAAAATTTACTCCTTATTTGGAGTTAGTAGGTCCAAAATATTAAAATATATATATTTTATTTTTGGCATTATCAATAGAAACATTTGTAATTTTTATAAATACGGTAAAAGGGTAAACTGGGTATTTAAGGGTAATAATACTGTTATAAAATTATACTAACACTTGTATAAATACAATGGGATGATTTTATTTCTACATAAATAATATTTGGGTCAAAATGGTGTCTATTGGAAACAATTTGGATGAGACTAGGACATTTAATAAATTTTTTTATTGAAAAGATAAATATGTCTCACTCAAATTTTAATGAATAAATCATTTTTAATATAAGGTTATACTAATGGTAATTTGGATTATAAATTATCATTTTAAATCTAAATTTTATTGTTTTATCATTTTATGATTTTTTAATCTTTTAGGAAATATAGAATTACTGTAACTGCTTATTCATTAATGATGCAGAAATTAATTAATTGTTGAAATATCAATAATATATTTTTCATTAAAATAAAAATACCCATTTGTATATAACAAAACAAGACCATATCGTATTTTTTGAATATATATCAACCATAATCATTTAAGGGTCATGTTATGCACCATTTTAATCCTATATATGGGATTATGACACATATATTATTTTATTTATAGTGATGTTAAAGTAGTCACCTTCATAATTTAATAAGTATACCATCTTAAATATTAGATTAACAAGAAGATAAATTCAACTAAAATTATTCTTTAGAAATCTAGTTGATTTATCATTATCATGATATATTTTCTTTATTTTTATTGAACAGATTAGCATATTCAATAATTGCACAAAATATTTGTTGTAATAATTTAATTCTGAGAAATATCAAATAAATGTTATTATAAATATTAATGTAAATATAATTTTTGATAATTAAAATCTATAATTAATTTTCTATATGACTTTGACCTCCTAGTAATCAAAAAAAATATTAATCAGAAGTTATCTTGTTATATTAACATTTCTAAAAAACAATGAATTGAATAGAGTTAGAATTGATACAATTGATTTTTTATCAAACTAATGTTTTATTAAATTATTTCGAAATCATTAAAAATATTTTAAAAATAAATATTTATATTTATATTTTATAAAGTAATAAAAATTATTTATCTATTGCCTATTTTAAATCAAAAAATTAAATATTGCACACTTTTAATATTTAATTATTTTTTTACAAAGTTAACAATTAAATATATTAACTATGTGTTAAATAGAATTATAAGGTTAAAATTGATATAAATACTGGTCCAAAATTTATTCAATGATGAGATAACAGCCTTATCTCATCTCATCTTAAAAATGAGGATATTATTGGGGATTTTTGAAAGGGTATTATTTTATTGTAAAATATTATATGTGGATTTTCCAAAGTGCCCCTCACCAAGATTATAAAATAGAATCTACTCCCTCAGACTTTCACTTCACTTTGAGCCTTAATGTTCTGCCATAGCCTGCAATTTTTACTCCGAAATGTACCTATATATATTATAGAGGTTCTTTTCATCTTTAAAGAACAAATCTAGTGTTCTAGGAATCGATTTAGATGAACACATCAAGGAATATGGAATCTTTTCTACGAATTATTTTGATGTTATTTCTTCTTTTACATACTATTCATTTTTCCATTATTTATAATGTAATTTCATAAGTATCAATAATATAATTATATTTTATTATAATTATGAAACAACCATATTCCATCGTCTATCCGTCTAAAACAATCCCCACACATGTGAACGAACGACTTACTATCTTCACATTGTGGATTATTCTATTTTTCAAAACCACCTTACATGGATTCGAATAAAGATGAAAATAGTAAATATATATGATTATTATAACATTATATATATTCTGAAATATTAAGAACCATCCACTTAAATACCATTCAACAATTATGGGAATGATATCGTAGCTCATTCTTGTGTATGAGATACCATCTCAATGATGTGATACAATTGATTCTACGGGATAATCATTAAACCACGATTATATACATGAATGGAAATAATAAATATGATATATATTTTAATAATATCATTCTATAGATGATATAAATATAACCTAATAATTGGAACATGAACATATATGAAAAAACATATATAAGAACATAAAGAAGTTAATACCTGAATAATGAGTGAAAATAAAATTATACGAAAAAAAACAGATGACTATATAATCATATATGATATCATAAAAATTACTATGATTCTGGAATATGTCAACAAAATTATTTATATAACTATACAAGTGGGTTTGATACATTATAAGTATATCGGACCTAAGGTAAGGTATAATTTTACAATCTCATTATTATAAGAGATTGTTTATATGTTAGTATTTATTGGGTTATATTTATCATCCACATACATGTTTCCCAAGAGAGTAATATTATTTATATTATTATAAAAAAAATTAATGTTAATTTACCCATTGATGAATTTTTATTAAATAGTATGAAAATAATCTTTTATCATAATTCGATAGGAGGTACTTTTTTTCTTTTCTAGTAAAAGTATGAGGAAATTGTTTTTTAACTCATAAGACATTATCAGAATTTTTACATCATCATAATGCCTTATTCCCATGATTCTTCCATTACATGATTTCAATTTTATTTTCAAATTAATTTTTTTTTCAAAAATGTGAGGTATTTTGAGAGAAGAAATCTTTTTTTGAAGAAGAAAGTATATATTATCAAGAATTTATTTAATGTGTTTTATAAAAATTATTTTCCATATAAGATGAGAATACTTAAAGAGGGATACATTTATATACGTATTATTACTATGATTTTATTGTTTTTATGACGGAACACTATTTATGAAATCCATTTGTTTTATATAGATTATGTTATGAGGTAATAATGTTTATTAAACTGATTTTGTTTCCTAGGTTACACTATGATGAATGATTTATGTTTTTTTAGAACACGTAAGAATGATTTAATTATAAAATTTGTGGGACCTATATCTCCCTCAAATGAATTGGGAATAGATTTATATCACATTAGATAGACATGAATGGAATGATATGTAAATAAAGTTGAGTAATATATGGCTAGAATGGAAAGTAAAACCTGCTTCAGTAATGGAAATTGACCTCTTTGATGGTCTTAGCAATGGGACATCACAAATATGAAATTATTTTTTATGATTATGTGTATTCGAAAAAACATCATGTCATATATTATTACTTTTGATATTATTTCTATTTATTATTATTAACCTTTATCCTATGAAATGATATCACATCTTTCATATGCTGGGTAAGATTTCCGAACATTATATTCGTACATCTTATGATTATGATATGAATAATTTTTCTCTTGCATACCCTTTCTAAGAATTTCATCTCACCCTTTCATATATTTCTTTTCCCATAGTCATGAATAAGGGTATTAAATAATATAATTCAAAAATGAGTAAATTTATGATGATATAAGTTGTAGACAACGTAGATTTTTTATGAAGCAATTCATTATGTTTCCCAATTTTTGAAGATATTATACCTATATTGTATTTCCATGTATTTATAATTTTTTGTAACGAATATAATTCACTTTTTACGTAATATCAATGTATGCAATGTATGGTTCATTATAGGTTTGATGAGTTATTCTATAGAATTATTTTTATTGTTGATATTTTTAGTTGTATGAATCAAGACATGTGTTTGATCGTGTCAATATTTGTAATTAGATAAAAATTCATGTTATTTTAAAATAATATTTGTGGATACTATAATGGGTTTATGTGTTTATGTTAGATTAGTATTTAAATGTATTGAAAACCCCTATTTATGTTTTTTAAGAGTTTATCAATATTTAGGATATTCTTGAAATATTTATGGAAATGAACCATATTGTTTTAGTATATAATTTAGTGAAAGATATATATGGAATAATTATTTTACATTTTGAGGAAATAATATTAATGGTATAGGTAACCTTTATGGTTTATCAATTTTTTTTTATTTTGAAGTAATTATTATATATTTAAATTTTGGAATGTTATATGAATTATATAATTTGAGTATGAAAAATAAATTCTAACATGTGGTAGGGTTGCATGGATTGAAAATATCCTAGATGGGAAAAAAGGTGTAAGACATACGACTAGATTATGTGACATCCAAGTTGGTATGAAATTTCTTCTTAATGATTTGTTGAATAATGATTATATTTATTTTTTCAAATCATATTATCTGATCAAATATTTTTGAATTTGTATGATTTTGAGCCTGAAAATTATCATTTTTTATTTCAAACACTTTTATAGAAAATTGAGAAACCATGCATTACAGAATAAAAAACATCAAATACCATAATAGATAGTTGTGACATTGAAATCTAATTTAAGCATGTTCGACACTATGTTCCTAAATAATTTCCAATGGAGACCATTTACTTCTAAGGCCAGACCATCCTTGATATTTTTAGGATTTTGTGGTGATTAATGGTTTTTTATGATATGATTTTTTAGGATGAGATCCATATATTCCCATTATGTTTGACATCAAGGATAATTTTGGATGAATTTAATTGATTCATTGGAAGTATAGGCTAAATTTTATGAGCTAACCATTCATGATAAAACATTCATTTCTGATGAGTTATTGGGGTGATTTTGGATATAGTGTTATTGATTTGTGGAATAGTCTATGTAAATCATATAGTTTTATTAAAGATTTTTATTAATTAATATATGATGGTCCATCTTCATAAGAATTATCATACCTTGTGAAAACCATTTTGGAATTGGTTAATATCCAAATATAGAAGGAATATATTGTTATCCCTTTCGTGTAATTTTGTTATCTATTAGCTGTTAATTTTTGTTCTTCACGAATGAATAATTCAACTTGGATATGCATAATTTTGAGAATAACATGAGATTGTGGTGTAAATTGATTAATGGATGAAATAATACAAATTAATTATGTTTATTTCCATATTTTATTAGCCTATATTGATAAGAATTCATAAAATCTAGTAAAAGGATCTTAGAAATCACGATTTTATCTTATTACCATAACTAATGATAGACTAATGGGATTTTGACACCTATTTGGGTTATGGTATTGTTTTTTTGACATTCTCAACATCATTAACATTCTAGTGAAAAATTATAATTGTCATCAACCATCATTATTTTGGTACAATAATATTCTTCCAGGTCTATATATTCACTTCAAACCTATGTTTCCCTAGTTAGAAACCTATTTATGTGTAATTTCTGATTCAAGAAAAGGATTTTCAAATGACAAACCATTAATTTCAATGATAATTTAAAATTGATAAGATTTGATTTGTTGAATGTGGTGACAATGTAATACCACACGATTTTAATATTAAAACATTATGTCTAATAGTGTATATGATATTCAACACTGCTCTTAAAAGACATATGAAATATATTATTTAAATATGAAGGCTACATATTATCTTGGTTTCTATGAATAGGAATAAAATATTTATTCAAATTATATAGTTTACACATGTATAAATTTAATTCATTGGGTATCATTTTATAAGAAATAAAAAAGAAAAAACATTTTAAAGAAAATGAAATATTTTTAAACTACTTTTACAAACAGAATTTGTTTTTATCGTAACAAATTATATTAATAACTAGTTATGAATGATTTTAATGAAATATATATAAATATATATAATTATCCTTCATTTTTTTTCTGATCACGACATAACAATACTTCTATTTTTATGCTTAAAAAATATTTTTTAAAAATAAATTGTGTAATTATTTTTTACCCACTTATTATAAAATTCATTTTTTCAATTTTTATTGTTTATTTGAAAGAAATGATTTAAATTTTTTATTAATTATTTTAAAATTACCTTAGAATGAATTTTTTTGACTTTTTTTAAAAGCATATTTTTTCTATGAATGGTGAAAAAATACTAATTTTTATTTAAATTAGGATTTTCTTTTTAAGTGTTTACAAAGTATGATTTTTAAAAAAAAGTAAAATTAGCTCAATTATATTATATTTTTTCAAATTTCTTTAGTTCTCCTTATTTTTATGAAAAATTTTGATGTAAAAAAATTTATAACTTTAAAAATTGTTTCTTTGGAAAATAGCATTTTGATCACCCTATTGAGTTTCATTTTAAAAGAAATTCCACCAATTATATTAATTAAATTTGAAAAAATGGAAACAATATTTTTCTTCATCATAGTTAATTTTATTTACCATTTTCAATTTAATATTTGGTGATAATGAATAGTAAATAATGTCACAATTATTTATCATGGTTAAGGTTCAAACTACTTTACCAAGGATTAAGCTAAAAATATAAGGATTAACATGATCTAAATACTTATAAATTTCCTCTTATTTATCCATATGTTGACCTTATATCATATAATTATTTATAATGACACATTTTTTATCCTTTTTCATGTGTAAAAAGTCGGTATACCATTTTCTGTACAGAAATCCCAAATATGTCCTCACCCCAACTTATATAATGCCACCTCTATCCTCACATATTAAAACTATAAAATACATTTAGATTAAAAAATACCTTCTCAAATACATTATTTAAATTCCTATAAAAATCTATAGAGCGTCTAGTTTTATCATAAAACCCTTCTATGAAGGATTTTGAGGTAAACCAAAAGGGGTTGTTGGAAGAAGAGGTATCATTCTTAACCGATCATTTTTGTTATATTTATTATTCGACCCCATTAAAATAATATTAAAATATGGTAGAATAATTTCAAAATTATCTCCCATATAAATATATCTTATTATTTTAATTCCATGATCTATATCCATCTTATATTCAATCAAATTGGAAACAAAACCATTGATCATGTGTATAGAGGACTACCACTATGTGAATGGATATAATACATTTTCCTTCACCACCTATCAAGAATAGTTATATTGGTGAAATTAAAACATTTCTATGATATTTATGAAATTATTTTATATATATAATTATAATATCACATATACCTTCTTACCATTCAATCATTTTCAAAACAATAATGTCACTCATGCGTACGTGTGGACTACCGCCTCCACATAGAGATGTGATATTTTATGACTTTTTTTTAAAAAAAATCGTTGGAAATAAGGATATTTTAAATGAATATATATTATATATATTATATAATAATTATTCTTTAAAGGTAAAATATTATCTAAAAATATTTTTTCAACCATTTAGAAAATGGAAACATCATTCACCTGTATGTACTGTGAACCATCTCTATGAATAGTGTAACTCATTTTTCTATATCTAAAATTTAAATATTACTCAATATTAATATATAAATAATATAAGTAATATTTATATATTGGTTAAAATTTTTGATATGATGGAACCATGATCAATGTGAAAGGACTGAAACTACAGAACCAAAACATAAATGAAAATGAAGCTGTTATCACCCAAAATAGCGATTTTAACAAAGAGATGTGAATAAACAAGAGATAAATGAGTATAATAAAAAATATATATGGTATTATATATAATAATATATTTATGGAATATATTTGTAATAAATATATATTTATTAGAATGTATTTTTGAACATGTATGAGGGATATCAGTCCTAAGGTAAGGGTTTCTCATATCACTTTTACAACCATGATACCTATGACATATATACCACTTATTTATTATGTTCCTTGTATATAACGACACATTGATATGTTATATCATGAATATAATTAACATAATGGTATTTAATGTTTCATTTTTTATTATTTCATTCAGGGGTTTTATGTTTCAAAAGATACCAATTTGTTAAGGTATTATGTTATAATCCCATTGATTATCAACATTATTTAAAATTATATTTCCAATGATGAAATATTATGAGATAAACCTATATAAAATAACAAATATTATTTTTGTATGGATAATTCTTCAAAATTAATTTTTTTAATTTCAAATTTCTCATTTTATGTATTCAAGATTACATAATATAATTTTTATGGAAAACCAACAATTTTTTTCTATATAGGCGAGAAGCATTCTTTTCCAGGTCCATGTTTTGTAAAAAAAATTGATTTTTTTTATATTATCCTATTATTTTTTAAAATCCATTTCAACCATGTTTTACATTTTAGAAATAGTTTAAAATTAATCTTTTTTTAACCATATACATTCGTCATATTTATAGAAAATGGGAAAGGTATATTTGATTTAATTTACTCAAAATTAATAGATTTTCATTACATCATGACCACTAACTATTATACATATTCCTTTAAAAGATTAAAATTTTATTTATATTTTAAATTAATTTCAAAATTTTTGGTTAATTTTTTGTTTTAAAATTTGATTTATTAAGTCAAAGGTTATTTTCCTCAATATTAATTTAATGATATAAATATGCAACATCTTTCCATCGACATGAAAAAACCCTTATTATAATTATTAAATAATAGTGATATTTTGTAATCATAGGGTAGGATCTACATTTGGGTTGTCGTACATGTACATCACAATATTTTATTCACTGATTCAATGCCTGAAAGGTTGGTTTTTCAGTAGGGATCACTTCCCACTAGGGTGTCCCACTGTCACCCCCCCCTTTAAGAAGGTATTTAGATGGGAGTGGTGATGGATGGGAATTATATATCATAACCAAAACCCCTCTGGTATCTAATGAGGGATAATACCTCTCCACTAAGCAATCATGACCTATAGGGCTTCACTACATTCATTTTGGATTCCAACAATCCCACACACTAGTTTATTCCATATAAATCAGTGGCTTTTCTACTCACTATAATACTGATTTTAGAGACTATATATGGGCTACAATACACTTGCATAAAAATATTGTTCTATTACGTCCACAGCCTCTTGTGTTCGTTTTTAGAATGGCTCACTAGAAACCAGTTTAACTGGGTATATACCATGTTCATTCCATTTTCCATATTACTATGAGTATTTTATGATTAAGACAAATTTCTAACGAATGTATCAACATTAAATATACTAGTTTTTCAATTCAAATGATCATTTTGACTATGTGAAACCCATTTCAAATGAGGATGAATTCATCTTAGATATTGAGAGACATAGACCACTACATCCCAATGAATAATTGATTGGTATCACAAGATAAACTAACATGGATATTCGTTATAGCCTTACCAATTTATGTAAAATACCTTGGATTGCGTCCTTGAAGAAATGTTTATGATATCATGAATTATAAATTTCTTTATTATGCTATTTCATATTGATGTCCATGTGATTATTGGATTATTTATAATATAGATGAATGAGTATCGAGATCATGTGATTATGTATATGGAATTAGTTTATCAGTATTAATTTCCACCATAATATGATTCATTCTCAAGTTTTTGATTAATTTTTATTTGATTTTAGATACATAACATGGAATATTGATTATTCCTTTTATATTAAGGAATGATTCCACTATATGCATACCCTTACTGATCATTTGAGATCGCCCATTTCTTAGGTTTCTATTCCCCATGATTCTATAATGTGTTTTATGATTTCTATATAGGGATATTTAAAATTGAATAATGGCATTCTAAAAGAAAATTTTTTGTTGTATTTTATATTTTAAAATTTAAATTACATTCAAGTACGTATCTAGTTTACCAACACCACTAAACTATACAGTCCATTGGGATGTGATTTCATATATCTAGTGATAATGTAATAATGTAACCATTGAGTATGTGCTACTGGGGACAATGTATTTATTTCCCACCATTTATTTTCTTTGACATCCATATGATATAAATCTAAAATAAAATTTTCATGATCCAAACACTAGAAAATGGGTAAAATATAATTCCAGTTGTACTGATCCATTTCTCATAATCTAGTAGATTAGTGGACTTAGTAAAAGAAAGTACATGTTTCCCCATGAATTAATTAAAAAATGTTGTTCCCTCTTTCTCATTCAAAATATCAACAAGATTAATATACTATGAATGTTTTTTATTCAAAACAATGATATTTTGTATCATAGATCCATAAAAAGTTGGTTCAATTGGGGAAAATCATTTCATTATCGATGATATTTGTCATTAACATGGTTCTGTTAGGTTATTTCAAATGGATAAACCCAAAAAATATTGTTTGAGAAATAATAATTAATTTAGAAACCCTATAATCTGAAAAAAAATTCATAGGATATCTTCACCATGAAACCTTATAATCAATCATGGAATCATTATGTTTTACCTAGGTTATCCTTTGTTATTATATATTTAATTACTTTATATTGGTTTATAATTAAAATATAAATTAATCCAATAATATCCCCTAAGAATTTTTATCTATGATTATAGTGTTATGTACACTCATCTAGTACCAGTGAATATCAAGTTAGTACCCAATCCACCTAATTCACGGTTTTTACAACCGGGTGTATTTTTTCTACAAGCGAATCTATATGAATAAATATATATATGAATTTATATTCTTAGAAAACAAAACTTTTTTGTTTATAAGAACTTAAGATGTTCTCCTATTCATCCAAATCCACTAAAGGTTATCACTAGAGTTTCCTCATCCAAGTATAAACGAATAAGTAAAACATTCTCTAATAACAACAATAGTGACCTAGAAATTTCCAAGATAAATACTAAATCTTGTTCGATAATTATTCATTGCATATAATTACAATCCATTCCATAACCCTGATATTTTGTGGCTTGGAAAATCACACACAAAAACAACTAATACATAAAATTTTTATATCAAATCCCACTTTTTTTTAAACATTCACCCTTTTTGGAAATATCATACATAAAAAATATTATTCATGTCCTGGTAGAATGTAAATATAATAAAGGTTGACCTCAAAGTCTTTTTAAGGGTTAAAAAGGGAGATTTCAGTGATCATTTTAACATTTAATGAGTATAAGGGTATGAAAACATGAGAATGTAATTTTAAAATCATTCCTAGTAATTCATATATCATAATCATAACTGGGGTAATTAATCTTTTCAGTTCATTAGACATGAATCATAATGGAATCAATAATTATTATCTATAATAATATAAAATTATAATAATATCATGTTATAAAAGCGTGGCATTGATTTTGGTATAATCATAATCATAGAAATATTATGATAAGGATACCCACTAATATATTCATCATATCCAACGTTTGGGATAACTATCCATGGTCCAACATTGGGCAAGGCATAACCTCTCATGTATCCTTTTTTGGCCTTGGGATAACCTCTCAAATATTCTTTGATCTAATAGAACATCAATCAATACCAAATAAATTATGGTTAAATGACGTTCCCACTCATCACATAATCATAATACATTCACATTTATTCCCAAGTATCAAGAAAAATTAATTTCATCATAACATAACCCATGGAAGAAAAAACTTGTTCCCTAAAAAATTAATTATTATAATTATAAACCATCATATCAAATAATATGGAAGGTATAAAATGACTATATCACTATTTTAGTATATGTGACATCAAATAATTTTACCATTGTTGAAAAATACTTTTTAAAGATAACAAAATCATTTCATGATGAAAATTCCCTTTTCAATTGAAAATCACATATTTAAAATATAAAATATTAATAAATATGAAAAGAAAAATATTATTTTAAAAAAACATTGAATACTAAAATATATTCAATTCATTAAGAATTAATGATGATGATAAATTATATTCATGTCGTTTATGTTAAAATAAATATTCCTTCTCCCATTTTTATTTAAAAGCAAAAAAATAAGACATTCACAAAACTAAATTATTATTACATTTATATTTTTTTATAATAAATAGAAAAAATGTTAAAAATTACATTATAAAATCATTGGATAATATTAAAATAATGTTGAAATCATTTTTAAAAAAATTATGGACATGGAAAAAATATTCCCAATCAAATAGTAAAACAAATTCAGTTTTTTATAAAAATATTCTTCATGAGACATGAGAAATTAAAGAGAGAAAAATGAAAATGTATAATATCCATAAATAACAATATTATATGAAATAAATTCTTATTTTAGAGATAAATATCATATAATTTCTACATCAAAAATTTAAGCATAAACAATCCTAGTAAAAATTGAGATTGTAACTGACAACACTTACCTCAAGTTTATCTTGCTTTTTAGGCACTCAACCTCCTACATTGTAAATTTAAAGTAGCTATCATAATATTATAAATCCATTTTAACACAAATAATACCACATATAGATCACTTATAATACATAAACACCATTTGATAAATAATTCATTATTAAATTCGAGGTTTTCAGATGTTAACAGCTTCATTATCAAAAATTATTTGGTTTGGTATTTTTAACCCTTGTAATTTTATAATATATTAGTGATATATAAAGTTTTAATCATGAAATAATTATAAAATATATAATCCCCTATCCTTAAACATTACATAGTCTGGAGTTAAGTCAATAAATCAACATTGATGATCTTTTTATGCTAAGTGTTTTAGAGAATTAGGCCATAAGAATTACATTACATCTCAGAAAAAACAATGTAGACAATTATACTCAATCAAACTTTTTTTATAAAAATAAACCTCTTTAAATATAAATGGTTTATTTTCTAGATATAAATAATTACGAATTCTTCCTTTCCCATAAACTTCCTTGTAACTTGTGAAAAACATTTCAAAAAGAATGGATGAGCATAAAAAACTCAATAAGGGATATAAAATAAGAAAAAAACATTATTCCTGAATACATACAAATCAAAGAAATCATAATTTTCAATCACAAGACTAATCTCTTTAACATACCTTGGGAAATAATAATATTTATGAATAACACATAGAAATCATAAATCATAAAGGTAACTTTTGGCATCCATAACATACAAACATTGTAGCTTCCATAGCAACATAGGGTGTTACGTTTGGAATACCCATACCGGTATATTCCCTAAACCTATTTGATAAACATTAATGTTTACATATCTCATGTTACCCAATAAATTGGAGAGCAATCTTGGGTTCACCTTCCCTAGTTTTATCACAGAACCACACGTATACATAAACAATACCCCAGAACCATAACATAATCATAACACATAAAATCATTAAAAAAAGATATCATTTAGACATTACAATCACAATATAACCTTTCAAGATATTATAATAATCAATACTTTCTAAAAACAATTTTTAATTAAAAAACTCATAGAAATGGTGTTTGTTATTTTTTTTCCTAAAAAACATTACAGCTTGTTAAGGAAGCCATATTTTAAATAATACTTTCGGTGGTGAAAAGGTCCTTGTCTTGAGGTACGTTAAAAAGAAAAATTCTTTTTTTGGTAAAATTATTCATTGAAAACAGATTCCATTTGAATGAAATTAACATTCAAAGATATTCATACACAATATAAAATAAAGTTGTGTATAAATTAAAATTTTCCTCAATGAAATGAGATTGGGATGACGTCCCTTACCTTTAGTCTGACTCATCACATATTATCATTGTACTACCTGAATAATAAACATAAGTTAATATATACCTTTCATAGAAATTTTTTCAATTATATTATTACTTTTATATCACTTATTACAATGCTATAAGCATTACATAATTATTAAAGTTAATATTGGACATTTTGTTGATATTGGGTACTTGAGTCAAAAAAGACATTTTTATAAATAAAAAATATCTATGTGGTCAAAATTAAATTATCTCTAGAATATTATTCATGATTTTTATATCATATATATCCAGTATATATGTATCTTTAATTTTCCATAACATTTTTAGATAAGAAATAAAATGCACCGTCCATGGAGACTGTAAGTCGTACGTGTCGTTCGTATGCATGAAAGCTACATTCATTTCTATTTCATATTTAAATAAATGAAAACTTAATGATAAATAGGTATTTTATAATTACAGTATAATATAATATTTTATATATGTAACATATATTCGTTAACACTGTCCTTTATACATTCCATGTATGGAATGGAGAATTCATATCACTTTTAGGGAGTGGTAGTCTGCACTTCCTCAAATTAAATTATTGTATTTACCCACTATAGAAACCTTAAAGGTATCAAATAAATTGAAAATACATATTCATAAAGACAATATAAATATAATATATATCACATATAAATACAGCTCCATCATAATTTTCACCATCATAGGTGGTTGGGAAAAATCGAACAATCATATTTTCATGAGGATGAAGTTTGTCATACACAGAAATAATATGTTTGAATCCATTAGATAGAGGTGTGTGGAAGTTTATTTAGAATAAATATCATAAAAAAACTATTATATTGAAGATAATGGTTTTTTTAAATAATGGAATAATGATATTTTATGTGGTTGGATAAGGAAAATAAATGAAAGAATATTCAGAGAAGACATTACCTCAAATTGGGTAACTCTTTTTGATTTAAGATAAAAGGCCATCTTCATTTGACTTATGAACAAGTTAAGGATTCAAGTAGGAATATAGGTATGATAATAGACTATTTGGGAAGAGTTTAGATGAACTATGGGGGATTTAGAGATGTTAGTAAGTGTAAGAGGTGATTCCCTTTTATAAGTGGGAGGAGAGGCACTTTATGAAGGCTTTGAAATATTATTTTATTATAAAATGATTTTCTGTTTCAAAGGGACAAAAACTCATTTAATTATAAGATATAGTGTTTAATTTTCTAAATCCCCTCAACAAATACATTTTATAAAAGTTTTTTTTCAAATTAATAGTTATCGTTTTGCTTTAACCCTTAGTTAATATCTTTGACTCTTACCATGTCTTCTGGTATATTTATACTAATGGTTAATATAATAACTATAAAATGAAAAGAGAACCTAAAGTGGTTCATTAATGATATTTTAATGAATATTTATGTCATTTGGACTAAACTTATATTTATTTTACTATTATATAAATTAATAAAATAGTACTTTTTTTAAAAACTCATTTATGTCAATTTTTATACTATTCATATCATGAATTTTGAAATATCCACAACACCATTATTATTTAAAAAAACATCATTAATTAAAATATAAAAAGTCGTATTCATCCATAAAATACATGGATGGCATAAAAAGTTTCAAAATAAATTTATTCTAATATATATAATATCATTTATTGAAATCGATCATTAATAAGGTAATCACTACATCATCATTGTTTAATAAATATATTTATTTATTTAATGTCTAAAAACTATAAATAAAATACCACGATGTATTAAATATTTTTATATCCCTAATGAATATTTATATTTAAAGTTATCACTTATATAACCACATATAAAAGTTTTCTTATTATAAGAAAAATGGTTAAGTTATATTTTCCATAATATTAAATTAAAAAGTAATTAAATGTCATTTTCAGACCTAAGTGGATCCATGGGGTCCTAAAATCGACCCATGGTCGACCATGGTCAGACATATATCATTCCATAGTATTAATATGCGTGTTAGGGAAATTTAATAATATTATAATATTATTTTTTATCCTTATTTACCAAATTTATCCACTAACCATGGTAAATAAAATATTTGATGAAATTACTATTCATAATGTATAAAAATAAAATTTACCTATATACAAAATTCGGACATCCTGATTAAAAATATTGAATCCATATTTCCTACTTCAAGACATAGAAGTTTTAGAAATTAAATTAAAATTAATTCCCATTGTCAAAATGAAAAGGAATTTTTTTAAGAAATAAAAACTATGAAAAGATTGGCATGAGTTTATTCACAATTTCAAAGTGAAATTAATTCTATGGAACAAAATTATATTAAATGATAAAAATATAATCCAATTACACTTTAAAACCAATTTATATGGACAATATTCCAATATAAATAAATTAGATTAAAAGGCATTTTTGACATAAAATGTAGTATTTTTCACTATTGATTATAAAATGAACTTTATCAAAAAAAAAATAACAAAATTAAATAAAATTTAGATTTTGATGGCCCTCTTATAAATAAAAAGTTTATTTCATCCAATGGAACATGTCAATGTTTAAAATACAAGATTTATGAATTGTTCTCCATCAAAAGGTGGTAAAAAAACCTTTTGAAAATATTAGATTATTTCTTGCTTAAAATCAGATTTGTTATTATTTTTAGCCATTAAAATTTATCAGATAAATGTTAAAACATTGAATAAATATTTTTAATCATAATACAATTATTTTTTTCATCTCCACTAGTACAATGGATAGGCATTAACTGCCATTTAAAATTATAATATTATAGTATAATTATTTTCAGTATGACTCAGCATTGAGTGAAACGTAAGATTAGAGAGGAACTCATTATTGCGTATTGGGTCCACCATCTAACATAACATCCCCTTTAAAGTAAAAATAACATTTAATTTCTAAAATATTAATAAATATGAAATTTTCATATTCTCTATTTACCTGGGATGTTACATCTCTCATCCTTTTTTGAAAATTACGTACTCACAATTTTATTCACTTATCAAATAAGTGGGTATATTTATCCGTCATATCATTTTTATATTAAATTGTTTCCTATTCAGCCGTATGGTTTTTTTCACAAAACCATTACCAGATGAATTACCTTATTCCGCAGCACATTCTCTCTTAGATCTATAATCATGACGGGTTCATCCTTATAAGTAAGTTTCTCTTCCAAATGAACTACCTCTAGACTAAAAAAATGAGATAGATATGGTATATACTTTTAAAACATTGAAACATAAAAAGAATTGTTTACATGGGATAAAAATGGAGGTAAATCCACTCTGTAAAAAATTGATACAACATTATTCATGATTTCTTATGTTCAAATAAACCTCAGACTCATCACTCCCTTCTTACTAAAATGCAGCACACTTTTCCATGGAGAAACATTGAAAAATGAAATCATAACCTTCCAAAAAATAAAGATCCTTCCTCCAGTTATCTTCACAACTTTTCTTCATACTCTAAGAATTTCTTAAGTGCTTCTAAATCAAATGAACATTTTCTACCATCTCTTCTACCAATTATGGTCCCATCAACTTCCTTTCACCCATTTCATCCCAAAAAGCTGGAGTTTAACAATGCTACCATATAATTCTTCTAATGCTTCCATCTATATAATAGAAAGAAAACATATATTATATGAAAACTCAACCAAAGAAAGATGTTTTTCCCAACATCCCTGGTAATCTAGTGAACAAGCACGTATCATATCATATAATTTTTTAATTTTTCATTCTGATTGTCCATCATATTGTGGATAAAAGGTTGTAATAAAATTTAATTAAGTACCCAATGACTTATAGAGGACTTTCCAAATTTTATAAGTGAATCTCAGATCACGATCAGATATAATGGAGGGGGGAACTCTAGGAAACCTAATTTTATCTTTAATATACAATCGAGAATGTTTATCTAGAGACAGAGTATCTCGAATAGGAATAAAATGACAGGATTTATCCAATCGATCACTAATAACTGAAATTACACTCTTACCTTAATAATCCTTTGGTAATCCCACTATGGAATCCATGGAAATAGTTTCCCATTTCGACTATGGAATTGGAAAAGGTGAATCATTCATTTCAATAACTGTCATTCTACTTTAACCAATTGACAAGCTAAAAACTTCATAGAAATTTAAAAAATATCACTTTTCATTACTTACCACCATTAATACTCCTGTTCATCTCTATAAATTTTTGTAGTACTAGAATGAACTTAAAACCGAGAACTATGAGCTTTAAATAAAAACTATTTCTTCAAATGTGAATCACAAGGAACACATAATATTTTTCCAAACCTCAAAACACAGTCTCTATCAATGTTAAATATAGGTAACATACTCTTCTAAACCAATTCTACATTCTTCAGAAACTCAATGTCTTCTTTCTACATTTTATTTATTCTATCCGATAGAGACAATTTCACTGCCACCTAATTCAAAACAGAGGAATTCCATGCCCCAAAAACCTCAATTCCAAAAATATTCAAAAAAAAGTACCAATGGATCTCATTCCAAACATATCATGGTTAATGTAGAATTACTATTTCTTCTCAATGCATCAGCCACTATATTTTCATTCTCAGAAGGTAATGGATCATGCAATTGCTATCCTTGATTACTTCGAGCCACCTCCTCGGTCTCATGATTAATTCATTCTATGTGAATATAGACTACAATCATTTGTGATCAAGATATTTTTCACACATTACTCCATAAAATGATGCCTCTAAATTTTCATGAAAATATAATAGAAGATAATTCCAAATCAAGTGTATGTTAATTTACATCATGAGGTCTCGAGTGATGTTAGGAATAATAAATTATATAATCATTCTTTATTTGTAAAAAACCAATTATTTTTAATGAAGCATCACTCTATAGAATATACTCACCATTTCTGGAAGGTAATTCAAACACTAGAGAATTCACCAATCATCTTTTTGATTCAAGAAAACAATCATCAACTTATTTTGTTAAGATAAATTTAACACCTGTTTAAATTAACATAATCAGGGGACTAGATAACTATGAAAAATTTATAAAAATCCTCCAGTAATAACCAGTTAATCAATGAAAACTTCAAATCTTGGTCATGTTTCTGGGTCATGGAAATTATTTAACAACTTTTGTTTTAAGAGGATCAACAGTTATACCATCTTTATAAATAATGTGACCAATGAATTAAATTTGTTGAAACCAAAACTCACACTTACTGATTTTTTGATACAATATATTATCATGTATGGTTTGCAAGACAACCCTTAAATGAATTTAATTCTCCTCTTTACTTTTATAAAATGACGAAATATCATCAATAAACACAACCATAGAACAACCCAATAACTCATGAAAATTTTATTCATATGATCTGTTAATACATCAGGTGCATTGGTTAACCCAAAATGGATAACTAAAAATTCATAATGGACATATATAGTAAAAAAGTGGTCTTTTGAATGTGTTCTTCCTTTACATTCAATTGATGGTACCCTGACCACAAGTTAATAATTGAAAAATAATGATCTCCCTAGAGCTGATAAAAAAATCTTTGATGTGAGGAAAAGGATACCTGTTCATAACAATGATACTATTAAAGGCTATATAATCAATGAAAAGTCTAATTTTACCATATTACTTTTTAACAAACAAGATAGTATCACACCATGGTGATGTGCTAGGTTGAATGAATCCTTTATCTAATAACTCCTACAATTTCTTCCTCAACTCTAGAAGTTCAATTTGATCCATTCAATAAGGGGGTTTTGAAATTGGAAAAAAAATTGAACTATGTCAACTGTAATGATAACATCCCGGTCGGTTATTATACCAAGATAATTATGAGGAAAAACATCATGATACTAATTAACCTCTTTGACATCATTAATCTGAATAGTTCCTTTGTTTTCAATAATAATTGCAAAGTAGTATTCATTTCCATCTTTTAATAGTTTCTGAGATTCATGATATGTTATCTGTAATGCCCCAACCATAGTTACCTAGAGTCGGTGCACTATTATAGATCATTGGCATGATCACAAGAGATCAACTCTCGAAAGACCGATTAGTTGAGTATCATTGAAAGTATTAGACATATACAAAATTTTTACCTTACATTATTGTTTTTTTGAGTGGATACCCAAGAGGGGGTGAATTGAGATCCAATAAAAATTTCTGTTAAAAATATTTCTCTTAAAATACCCAAATTTAAAAACAAAGTTAAACTGTAGTGAATCTATACGAAGTGTAAATGTTCAATCAGTTTCTAAAAGATTTATTAGGTCTCAGTTGACTTAATCTGATGATTAAATTATCATTTGAAACTATCTTACTGGTTTACAATAAGAATAAACACTTTCTAATTTAACTATAAAAGTAGCTTTAAAATAGTTTTGTATTTCAATGTAATATGAGCGGATTATGAAATAAATATATATAGTATGCTTATGACATAAACTAAAAAAGCATAGAAAAGATAACCAAGAGGTTAATTCTCAAGACGAGACTTATTCCTCTCAAAAATTTATATAAATTGATCCACACCCTAGATCGGGGGTAAAAAATAGTACACTACTGTCTAGGTCTAAAGAACTCTACCACAGTTCTACATGGGAAACACAAACAACCTCACACAAGCTGTCCAAGTCTTACTCGACCTCTACCACTATCCACAATTGGAAACAAGGGGTTATGATGTTTTAGTGGGGATTTAAGAATCTTCCAGTTTAGCTTAGGAGACATTGTGTGTGTAAAATAAAGAGGGTACACACAATACTCGAAATGTAATGATAGAATCACTAATGAATGTGAGAAAGAGTTTAGAAAAGATTTAGTGATTGACAGTGTAGCTCTATACTCGTTTGGTTGGTCAGAAAAACTTCTAAGTCCTTCTCTAGTTTTTGCTCAGAAAACAGAGTGTCATTTTATTCTTTGATTCTTGGTCCAGCTTGTCACCTTGAGTTCATGAAGTGTTCTTGTTAGTTATTCAGTCAAGATGTGGCTTGTGTTCTCCTTGAAAATGAGTAGCTTTGTGTATGTTCAATGTTCGTGGAGTATGGATTTGGCCTTTCACGAATACACCACGTTTGAATGATGTTCAACCCCTTTCTTTTTCACCCATGTGCCTTCTTAGTTCCTTGATTCTTGTCGTATGCACACCCAGTGTTCACTACTTCTCATCATTTTCAGCTAGGTCATTAACATCCCTTTTATAGCTTTCTGCTCCAGAAAATAGGAATTATTACCTTTTTCAAGGGTACTAGGTACGGTTCCCTGACAAGGCAACAGAGATCATTAAATAACATTAACTGCATTAAAAACATCCCATGTAATCGTTAGCTTAATAAAAAAATAGTATTGACAGTATAGAGTTTGATTGGTTGGTCTATCATTAATAGCTCATGTTGGTAAATGTGTATGGTGGTCTTTTGTGTAGAAGAACAATCCATTGGTAGATCTTTGAACTTGCATCAGTAGCATGTTGGTATCAATAGCTCTAGGTATTAGTAACTCATATCGTTAGAATTACTCTATCGGTAGCTTGGTAGACTGGTTCTATCAGTAGCTCTATACTTGTATCGGTAGACTGTTTCAATCGGTTCATACCAGTCACCGGTCTGTATCAGTAGGCCGGTCGGTAGCTCGTATCAGTTTCTCTTAGTGTTCTGTATCGGTAAACTGAATATGTCGGTAGACTTTTTTATCCTTGGAATTCTGCATATCGGTAGACATGTTCTACCGATATCTAGGTTTCTATCCTATCGGTAGGCTTGGTGTCTTTCGGTAGCTCTTGTACATATCAGTGACCTTTGGGTATCAGTGACTCTCTCTATCAGTAGGCTGAGTACTAAAAGCTCTATATCAGTAGCTATACCCAGATCAGTGACTTAACAGTTGTCTGTTTTATGAAAAGTATATCACAATGGGTTAGAAGAACTTCAGAACACATATAAACATAGATAGTCATGGATAAACATATCTCAGCGATTATTTTAATATTATTGTCATCTTGATCACAGATTGAAAGAATTAATATTTAGAAAAACATTATATTGATATTATCAATTTATATCAAAGAATAATTGGGATTATCAAAATAGGTGAGGTCAACAATCTCCCCCTTTTTGATAGTCACAACCTATGATTTTATCATTTTAAAATAGTGATCAGTTGTATCAGAGGATATATCATTAAATGAAATTATGTTAGGGAAACAGTATGTTATAGAACATAGTGTATCAGAGGTGTAAGAAAATGTGATAGTATCAGAGATAAAATTAAATGTAATGATATCAAAAGTAATCTTTAGTGGCATCAGAGAGTTATAGAAAATGGTATCAGAGAATGAAATGTAACAGTATCAAAGGAGTAAAGCATGATAGCTTTTCCTTAAATAAAATATCCACACCTTTCATTAATATCTCTCCGCCTGGGTGAATATTGCTCCCTCTTTGATACATAGAGAGTATTTCTCCACCTTTGTAAAAGCTTGGTAAAATATTTCCCCCCATTTGGGATAATCAAAAAGTGGGAAACCAAAGAGAAGAGGAATAAAAAAAATGAGAAAATAGATAAAACCAATTTCATTTGATGTTCCAGATATGATACAAAGAAATAAACAAAATATAATGGATTCCAATCAAACTATCTAGCCACCTGTTTAATCCACATCCTCAATGTGAGATTTGGCCTTGGGAGCAGAAGAGGATTTAGGTGAAGGGGTTGCAGGTGACAGATTTAGGAATTCCGGAAATGGTCATTGGAGGCTGAGCCACAGAAACTGTTCCTAGTCTATAATGAGTAGATCATTGAGCTATCATAGGAGAGAGGCTTTGAATTTCTTGGGTAGGAGTCATGTGAACTGATGAATCCGTAGAGGCAGAAGCTAGTAGGGCAACAGGGAAAATCATTGGCCTATCATCAACATGCAGAAAAGGAAGCAATAGATTTCTAAAATCCATAATTATTCCTCCTCCCCTCTCCATAGCGGATATGAAGTCATCCATATTCTCCACAAACTTGTCCAATGCTAGAGTCAATTCCCTTAGCTTTCTAACTTTCTCTCTGAATGCTTGATTGACAGGAGGCAACTTCATATTTTCCAACAGAATTTTGAAGTGATTGTGGAGTTGATTCTTTGTGAAAATCATAGAGAAATAGGAGTCCACATTATCTTTCACTTCATTCTGAGAGGCATATTCTTCTCTCATATAGTCTTGGACTATCTTCATTATCTCTCTAAGTTAATCTCTAGTAGAAATCACAACTCTGATCAGCTCGGATGAGTCCACAGAACCACTGGTTGAAGCTTGACCAAGCTCCTCCTTCATCAATGATCGAATTTGATTCAGATATATAGAGGTTTTAGATGTAATATAATCAACAGAGAAGGTTAATATTTCCTTTAAGTTTTAGGTCAACCCACTGATAAGATTTTAAACATGGGAGTCATGGGTTTTATCATGATCTTTCATCGATGTTTTAGAACATTCGAACACTGTAACCATCTGACTTACCACACTCCTGACATAGGATAAGTCCTTGTCTCATTGGGATTTTGAGATCATGTAAGTGTCTAAAGAAACAACATATTCCATTAGAGCTTAAAGATCTGCTTCTTGTCTAGAAACATGAGCCTAACGATCTATAACTTCTTCCACTATTTCTACCATGATGATTGACAAAATACATCCTCGAGAGAGTTCAAAAGATCATTCCAACGTCCTCATCTCTTCAGAAAATCAAAGATTCATCTCTGGAAAAAATGCATTAAAAGATTATTTCAGCTCATCTTTAAAGGATTCCAGATCATCCCCGGTGATCGTATTAGAAGGTGAAACTGTAGTGGGTACTCTTTCGGATGCTAAACTGACCAATGAGTCTGTCATGATCGATAGAACTAAAGAGTCCAGAGAAACTTCCATCTTCTTTACCTCTTCCACAAAATTGTCCTTAAGAACTTTCTTTAATGTATATAGGTCATGCATTCGGACCACATCTTCAGGTAGTAACTCGGTCTCAATATCATAAGTAATCTTAGGTCTATTGAGAGATGCTTCATTGTTAGAAACAGTATAGTCTAAACCATAGACTACAAAACATGGGTCTTCTGCCCAATATTCAATTCCAACAGCCAGTGTAACTCTTCCAACATTGGTTTAATGCTCCCCCTCAACTGGTGCATCCTCAATTAAGATAACATCATTCTTAGTATTATCATCTGGTATTCATTTCCCAGGAGAATATTCCATTATTAACTCTTTCACTGCAATAGCTGGAGAGTCTTCCAAACTAGTAAAGGGTATGTCAACTTCATTTTCATCTGTATCAGGCACTATGGATTGTCCAATCACTGGACTCAGACTCAAGTTAGCTGACATAGATGCTTCACTTTCATGAAAATATTCTTCAATCTCTATAGCAGTCACTTCAACATCCTCTAAAGCAGCTTCTTCCTTATTTGATTTATGTTGATCTTGATCTTCAAGAGTTGGGATAGGAGGTATGTCAGGGTCTCCACCTTCATCAGTAGAGGACTCTTCCTCTTCTAAATCATCAATGCATTCTGGATCCTCTTCATCAGGTCCCAGACCTAGATCCCTCACATCCTTTGGTCTTGAAGGATGATCCACAGGATTAAATTTTTCATATACCATCTAGTCATCATTGACCCATTCTCCTCTCTAAGGGTTCCAATTTATCCTCATGTATTTGCACACTGTTGATTTGATAAAAAAGTTATTCTTCACTACCACTGTCTCATTTTGAGACTCAGCTACCCCTTTTAACTTGATCATCACATAAATTAACTTATCAAAGAATATGGCATTTGTCTTTGATTTCGGCCTTTCATGTCTTCGATTTGGATCATCAGCAATCTTCACAGATTAAATTTTGCACAATATATTAAGAGATGAAAGAGATATATATACTGATATCACAAATTGGAAAAGCCTCCTCTCCTCGATATCAAGACATGTTGAATGAACTTGAAAAACAATCTGTTCTCTCCATCCATTTCTGTAGCTACTACCTGTCTTTGACTTCCATCACCAGTCAGATCTTACAATGCAGTCTCATAGTCGAAAATATCACTTGTAGGTGGAATGGATCTCGATACATATCCAGATACCCCTTCATGTGGAACTTTTAAGCACTCATCCCATTCAAAGGATGAAAACGATATCTCTTTTCCATTCACAAAAAAGTCACTCGATTTTCATTCTCAGATTTCTCAAAGGTTACTAACTCGTAAAAATGTATCACTAACTTTGGAAAGTAGGGACCTTTTTTATTAGAGAAACACTCCACCCATTTTTCATCTTCATGTACTTAGAGCACTACAGACTTTCTAGGTAGTAGACATTATACACACAGCTCCATTTCAATTATAATAACTCGATTTTGCAGATGAGGATTTACTGGACATCTTTCTGATGTTGTCCTGCAAGCACTTCCACTTGCTTCTGGAACAGACTTTTTCATCTTTGCTTTAGGCTCAGCAGCAACATCTCTAACAAAAGGGATTTTGGTTTTTGCCAAATCGGATTCGAGGGATTTGGGGTTCTCTAAGGATTTGAGGGCTAAGGTTTGAGGGTAAAGTTTCACGGCTCGGTGGATTGAGAAATAGCTCGGACATTAGTTTTATCATTTAGGAATCATAAAATAAATAAACAAAATGAAATAACACAAAAAAGATTCAGATTATGGAGGCAGACAGATGTTTAAAACAATGAAATCATCGTTAGGGTCTATTAGGTAGAATTCCTATCAGGGAGGTTACACCAGTGAGAGTTTCACTTTGGTGAGAATTTTACATAGGTTAGAATTTTACATCGGTGAGAATTTTACATCAGTGAGATTTTTAAATCGGTGAGAATTTTATATCTGTGAGAATTTTACATCGGTGAGAATTTTACATTGGTGAGGTCAACTACTGATCAAGGTTAAACATTCTTAATGCATGTCTAGTGTAACTTAACCTCTCCGAACAAAATGGTTTGGTGAAAAAGCCAGCTAATTGATGATCAGTACCTATAAAATCAAGAATAATATCACCCTTTTGGTAATGATCTCTCAAGAAATTTTTCCTTACATCAATGGGTTTGGTCCAAGAGTGAGACACATGGTTCTTTGGGATATTTATTGCACTATTGTTGTCACAGTTGATAGAAACGTTATTAAAGTCATATCCATAGTCCTAAATAGTGTGTTTCATCCACAGAATTTGGGCACAACAACTACCAGTAGCTATGTACACTACTTCGGCAGTGGAAAATGCTACATAATTCCGCTTTTTACTATACCAAGATACTAAGAATTTTCCCTATAGATGACATGTTCCTAATTTGCTTTTTATATCTAACTTGCAACTAGCAAAATCAGCATCTGAATAACTCATTAACTCAATGGGATGTCCTTTTGGGTAAAACAAACCTATGTTTACAATGTGTTTAAGATACTTAAAAATTATTTTAACAGCATGTAAATGAGATTTTTCTGGATTAGTTTGAAATATTCAACACATACACACACTGAACATAATATCTGGTCAACTGGTACTAAGGTAAAGTAAGCTTCCAATCATACCTCTGTAATTGGTTTGATCCACTGGTTTCCCAGTTTCATCTGCATCCAATTTACAAAAAGTACTCGTAGAAGTATCACATTCCTTAATACTATCCAAACCAAAATGTTTTAAAAGATCCTTTGTATATTTACATTGATTCAAAATAATACCATTTTCATTTTAGAAAACATGAAATCCAAGAAAATATATGGGTTCTCCCATTAAACTCATTTCAAACTCATTTTTCATTCTCTTAGAAAAATTAGTACATAAAGAGTGTTTAGGAGATTCATAAATAATATCATCAACATATATTTGAACTATTAAAACATCATTAGAGATTCTTTTAATAAAGAGTTGGATCAGAAATCCATTTAGTAAAACATTTTGAAATAAGAAAATTAATAGGTCTATCATACCAAGCTCTTGGAGATTGTTTTAAACCTTATAATGCTTTAGAAAGTTTAAAAACCTGATTTGGAGAATGAGGATTAGTAAATCCAGGTGGTTGTTCAACAAAAACATCTTTGACAATAAAACCACTTAGAAAAGAACTTTAACTATCCATTTGATATAACTTGAAATTTAGATGAGTATCATAGGAAAGTATGATCATAATAGATTCTAATATCACTACAGGTGTAAAGGTTTCCTCATAATCTATACTTTCCTTTAGACTATATCCTTGTGAAACTAGCCTAGCGTTGTTTTAACTATGTTTCCATATTCATCAACTTTGATTCTATAAATCCATTTAGTGCCTATTGTTAACGTTTCTTTAGATCTATCAACTAATTCCCAGACATTGTTTCTTTCAAATTGATTTTACTCTTATTGCATAGCCATTACCCAAAATTCATCATTGATAGCATCATTGTTATTTTTAGGTTATAGCTATGAAAGAAAGGCTTGATATTCAACCTGGTTTCTTAGAGAAGCTCTGGTCTGTGTCCCTCTATCAAGATTACCAACAACAACATCTATAGGATGATTCTTTAAAATCCTAGTTGATCTAGTAAAGGTAGGACTAGAAATTTCAGGTTCATCTCCATGTTCTGGTTCAATAGAAGCAGATTTTGAATATGTCCAGAACTGGATATTTTTATAGCAGGTTATTTAGATTTATCATTAATGTCCAGAACACTCAAATCTTCTTCAAGAATTTCAAGAGAGTTTGTAGGCTCATGTGGATCAGATTCATCAAACTTTATGGGAATATATTCTTCCACACATTTAGTTCTCTTGTTAAAGACTATATATCCTTAGCTAGTTAAAGAATAACCATTAAAAATTCATTCATCATTCTTAGAAACAAACTTTTTCAGATTATCCTTTGTATTAAGAATAAAAAATTTGTAGCCAAAGACTCTCATGTAACCCACATTGGGTTTTCTATTATTCCACAGTTCATATGGGTTCTTCTTGAGAACTGGACTAATTAAGACTCTATTGATAATATAACAAGATGTATTCATATTTTCATCCCAAATTTAAATAGGCATATCATAGTCATTAAGAATGGTTCTAGATATTTCATGAAGGTTTATATTCCTTCTTTCTACTACACCATTCCCCTGAGGTGTCCTAGGAGCAGAAAAGTTGTGACTATAGCCATTGTTTGTGCAATAAGATTCAAACTCTTGATTTTCAAACTCACAGCCGTGATCACTTCTCAGGGTTTTAATCTTAAGTCCACTATGATTTTTTACAGGCATAGAGTATTTAACAAAGTAAGTGAAAGCTTCACTTTTGTGAGCTAAGAAGTATACCCATGTATATATAGAAAAGACATCTACTAGGACATTGACATAGTGCTTCCCATTTAAACAAGAAACTATTGAAGGACCAAACAAGTCCATGTGAACCAACTCGAGAGGTTTAGAAGTTGAAACTTCTTTATTTGATTTAAAAGATACTTTATATTGCTTTACCTTTTGGCATGGATTACAAACATTGTCATTTGGGAATTCAAGATTAGGTAGGTCTCTAACCAAGTTTTTTTTAGTCAGGTTTCTATGTGAATAGATATTTTAGTGTCCTTATCTTCTATGCCATAGACACGATTCTCTATGAATAGCATTTAAACATATACCATGTTGTTTAGATAAAGCATTTAAATCAACATCATAAAAATTTTCATTTCTTAAAGCAGAAAATACTAAAACATTCTTAGAATTAAAAACATTACAGGAATCATTTTCAAATTTCACATTAAATCCATCATCACATAATTGATAAATACTTAATAGGTTATATTTATGTCCATCAACAAATAAAAAATTAGAAATTAAAACTGAATCCGTGTTACCAATCTGGCATAGGCCGAGGATTCTTCCTTTAGAATTATCACCAAATGTGACTTGGCCTCCATCAACCTTTATTAATATTTTGAAGCATGAATAATATCCAGAAATGTGTCTTGAACATCCACTATCCAAGTACCATACCTTCTTGTAAGAACTCTTCAAACATGTTTCCTACAAAACAGGTTTATATACGAAATGATTTTGGGACCCAGATTTTCATGGGTCCAGATAGGTTAGTAATCAATGACTTAGGTACCCATATTTGTCTTATAGGTCTCATATAATTTATAGAATCAATAGATTTTGAATGATAAACATTATTTGATATAAAACTATATGAATAACTAGTTGAAGGATATGAATTTCTAGAACTGGAATAAGTATAATTTTGTCCAGACGTAGGAATAAATTGTGTTTTAGTGAACTATCTTTTTTCAGGTTTGTATCCCAAAGTAGTAGTGTATTTAGGAGCAACTTTATTTCCTAACATTTTGTAAGTTTATCTTTTCCATTTGTGAACATTTCTAAGTCCTTACTAAGTTTCTCATTAGAAATTTTCAATTCAGTATTTTCCTTTAACAGTTGAGTATTATTTTCTTTTTCTACATCAAAAGCAGATTTAGCAGTGACAGTGAGAGCATGTTGTTTCTTTAATGACTTATATTTGTCTTTAATTTCATTACATGTTTCTTCCAGCATATTTTAGTATTCAATCAAGTCAGCATTAGACAAATTTTCAGAATAACAATTAGATTCTGCATCATCTCCATAATAATAGGAATTCAAAACACGAGTATCTAAAGTTATCTCAGATGTGTTGGTCATGAAACACATGTTGGCATGATTCTTCTTAGAATAAAAAACATCAGATTCACTTGTGCTATCCTCTGAAGCACTCCAAGTATCTTTAATAGCTTTCTTGTACTTCTTGTCTTTATAATCATATTTCTTTTTGAATTTCAGTTTTGGACAGTCAGCCTTGATGTGTCCTTTCCTTTTTCCCTCATAGAAGACTATATCATCTTCCTTGTTATGATTTTTCCAATCCTTTTTCCAATGTCCCGTGTTATCATAATTTCATTTATAATTAAATTTTTTGATGGATTTATTCTTCCTATAGAACTTCATGAATCTCCTGGCTATTTGATCATTTTTAGCATCACTGTCAGAGTATGAATCTTCACTGGTTGAACATTCAGTTTGAATTGTCATTGTCTCCTTGTCTTTTCTCTTAGAGGTAGTAGACATGAAAGCTACAGATTTTCACTTGGGTTCATCATCTTACCCATTATTTTCATTGAGTTCTTCTTCATACATCATTAATTTACCAATAAGCTCTTTTACAGGACGTGCTCCAACGTCACATGACTCTCAGATTGAAACAGAAGTTCCCCTCCATCGTTCTAGGAGACATCTCAGTATCCTCATAATTTGGTCCTTAGTTGAAATAGATTTTCCAAGTGAACTCATTGTATTGACTATCTCATTAAACCAAAGATACATATCAGAAATTTGTTCATCAGTTTTCATTTTAAAATTATCATAATTAATAGTATAAGTATTCAGTCTCATTTCTTTATCATTGGTTGTTCTCTCATGAGAAACAGCCAAAGTATCTCTTATTTCATAAGTAGTTTTGAAATCAGATATTCTATTAAACTATTCATATCCTAAAGCACAGTAAAGGCATTCATTACATTACAATTATTATTGTAAGTAGTCTTTGTAGGTTCATCCCAAGTTGTTCATTCAGTTTTTAGAATTTTATATTGAGACTCTATAGAAGTATAGATATCAAAACACATTCTTTCCAAATGTATTTTCATCTTATGTTTCACTGGGCATAGTTGGTGCCATTAAAGAATGGTGGCCTGTTAGTAGCAACACCCTCTAGTCTATTGTCCATAACTAGATTTTATAAAATAAATTTTAAAGAGATTAAATTTATAACTAACAGAAATTTAAGATCTTTAATGATGCAACTAAAATCACCGTTGAAACAAAGAGTATGTCAAAAATCATTTAAGAAAAAAATGTCCTCTGATTCCAAATGTTGGTCAGAGTGGATACTCAAGAGGGGGGGGGGAATTGAGTTCCAATAAATATTTCTGTTAAAAATATTTCTCTTAAAATCCCCCAATTTAAAAATGAAGTTAAACTGTAGTGAATCTATACATAGTGTAAATGTTCAATCAGTTTCTCAAGGATTGATTAGGTCTCAGTTGATATAATATAAAGATTAAATTAACTTTCTAAACTAACTTACTGGTTTATAATAAGTATAAACACTTTCTAATTTAACTATCAAAGTAGCTTTAAAATTGTTTTTTATTTCAATGTAATAGCAGCGGATTATGAAATAAATATATACAGTATGCTTATGACTTAAACTAAAATGTACAACAGAGATAACCAAGAGGTTTAGTCTCATGCTGAGACTTAGTCCTCTCAACAATTTATATAAATTGATCTACACCCTGGATCAGGGGTAAATAACACTACACTATTATCCAGGTCCAAAGTCCTCTACCACAGTTCTACGTGGGAAACACAAACAAAAGCACACAGGCTTTCCAGGTCTTACTTGACCTCTACCTCTATCCACAGTGGGAAACTAGGGGTTATGATGTTTGAGTGAGGATTTAATAATTCTCCAGTTTATCTTAGGAGACAGTGAGTGTGTAAAATAAACAGGGTACACACACTGCTCGAAATATAAAGATAGAATCACTAAATAAAGTGAGAAAGAGTTTAGAAAAGATTTAGTGATTGGCAGTACAGCTCTAGACTCGTTTGGTTGGTAAAGAAAAACATCTGAGTCATTCTCTAGTTTCTGCTAAAAAAACAGAGTGTTTTTTCTTCTTTGATTCTTGATCCATCTTGTCATCTTGAGTGCATGAAGTGTTCTTGGAAGTTCTTCACTCAAGATGCAGCTTGTGTTCTCCATGAAAATGATTGGATTCATGTCTGTCCAGTGTTCTTGGAGTATGGATTTATCCTTTCACGAATACGCTACATTTGAATGATGTTCATCCCTTTTCTTTTTCACTCATGTGACTTATTATTTCCTAGATTCTTGTCGTATGAACACCCAGTGTTCTCTACTTCTCATAATTTTCATCTAGGTTTTTATCTTCCCTTTTATAGCTTCCAGCTCCGGAAAATGGGAATTATTACCTTTTGCATGGGTACTAGGTAAGGTTCCCTGACATGGAAACAGAGACAATTAAATAACATTAACTACATTAAAAACATCCCACATAACCGTTAGCTTAATAAATAAATAGTATTGAGAGTATAGAGTTTGACTGGTTGTTCAATCATTAGTAGATCATGATGGTAAATGTGTACGGTGGTCTTTTGTATAGAAGAACCTTCCATCATTAGATCTTTTAACTTGCATCGGTAGCTTGTTGGTATCAGTAGCTCTAGTGTCATTAACTCCTATCGGTATACTTACTCTATCGGTAGCTCGGTTGACTGGTTCTATCATAAGATCTATACATGTATCGGTAGACTGTGTCATTTGGTTCTTATCAGTCACCAGTCTGTATCAATAGGCCGGTCGATAGCTCGTATCGGTAGCTATTAGTCTTCGGTATCGGTAAACTGAATCTGTCGGTAGGCTTGCTTACCAGTGGACTTATACATATAGGTAGACCTATTCTACCGGTAGCTCGGTTTCAGTCCTATCGGTAGACATGGTGTCTGCCGGTAGCTCTTGTACATATCAGTGACCTTTGTGTATCGATGACTCTGTCTATCGATAGACTGAGTACCGGTATCTCTATATCAGTAGCTATACCCAGATCAGTGACTTAACACTTTTCTGTTTTATGAAAAGCATATCTGAATGGGTAAGAAGAACTTCAGAACTCATATAAACATAGATAGACATGGATTAAAAAATCTCAGGGATTATTTTAATATTATTTCCATCTTGATCACAGATTGAATGAATTTATATATTGAAAAACATTAGATTGAGATTATCAAAGTATATGAAAGCATAATTGGGATTATCCGGACAGGTGAGGTAAACAATTATGAAACGGAAAAATAAAATCATTGTGTCCTCTTTGAACACAATCGTATCCCTTAGCTAATTCCTACAGGTTAATAGTAATATACTTCTTTTCATACTGGGAAAAATAAAACATAAGAAATGGGTGAGTTGAGATGCTCAGTAAGGAAAAAATCATAGAAGAAACTATTTTAAATAAGCATAAACATTTAATGTAATGTATAAGAATAAAAAACATGACTTTTAAACTTTAACTGCAGCATAAGATGGAAAATCTATTTGAAATAATTCCATTTACTTATTCACATGGATATTCTACTAGTTAAATAATCACATGTAATATCAATAGACAATTCCATCAAGATGGAATGGAAAATTCCAGACATAATAACCACATAGTCTAGGGAACATGTGAAGACAAAAAATAATATTTTGTTAGAGACTTATTCCAAGACACTAGTTTGTCTCATGATACCTACCGATGCTTCGAGGTGATATAGCGGGCACCACCCATCACATACTAAGTCAAATTCATTCCCAATATGAAAAGTATGAAACATAACATAAAAAATCATATTAAATCTAGCATACTAAATGTTAATAATTTAACCATAAACCATGAATTTATAAAAATAACATATACACAATCAAACATATTACATAACCTTCAATACAAGAGGTCTTATTGTATCATAATAAATAAACATCAAAAAAGTGTAAAATCCATCAAAGTATGCTGACAAATATGAAATCAAAACAATTTGAGATAAATATCTCATTCTAATTTGAAATAATTTAAAAGTAAAATAATTATAAAAGAAAACATTTATTTTTGAAATATTCTTAATATCTTTTAAGGGAAACTTCAAAGGCATTATAACTACGTAAAATATCCGCACACACAGTATAAGATAAAAAACATTCTTACATTAATTTTTTGAAAAGGTAATAACATACCTGAAATAAGGACTCGGCCTTAAACATTAAATAATATTGAATTAAATGAATAATTCACATTGAGGATCTACTCTGTTTTAGAGTTTTAGATTATTAGGCCATAACTATTACATTTCATCTCTAAAATTTCAAAGTAGTCACTTCTAATCAATTTCGATTTTTTTCATAAAATAAAAAATCTTTAAAAACGTTTCATGTCCAGTTCCATGTTTTCGATAGCATGACTTTCCGTTGATCCCATCCATGACCCTATTCACTTTATGTCCGGTGAAAAACATTTCAAAACATGGGATGTGCATAAAAAAACAGCAAGGGTTATAATACAAAGAAAGAAAACATTAGTTCATCAATACATAAATAACATAAGCTATTTAACATACCCAATGAAATCATAAGATTTATGAATAACACAGAGAAATCATAAATCATAAAGGTAACTTGTGGCATCTATAACATACTTACATAGTTTTTTTCACAACTACATAGGGATTTACATTTTGAATACCCATCACTATATATTCCCTAAATCTCTTAGGAGAAACATACATGTTTACCTATATCACATTACCCAATGCATTGAAGAGATATCTCAGGCTCACCCACCCTAGGATTATCACAGAACCACTCGTATATGTAAACAATGCCCAAGAACCATAACATAGTCATAACACATAACATAACATAAATGAAATATAACATTCCCACATTACAATAACAATATAACATTTCAGAATATTGAAATAATAAATCTATTCAAAAAACCAATTTCAATAACAAAATATGTAAAATGATAATATAGTATCTATTTTTCTTTTGAAAACATTACGGCTTCTTAAGGAATCCAAAGATCAAATAATACTCACGACAAGGAAAAAGGTCGTTCTCACCGCTTACATTAAAAAAACATTCCTTTTGTCATTTAGTGAAACACATCATAAAGAAAATATTCCTTTTGAATAAAATTCAAATTCAAAGTGGTTTATACATCATATTAAATAATGTTTCATATAAAATGAAATATGCCTCAATGAAAGGAGATTGAGACGAAGTCTCGTACCTCATGTCCGACATGACCTGTTCATTCTTTAATTTCCTGAATAATAAACTAAAGTTAATTTATACATTCATTAGATTATTAATAAATATTATTATTCATCTTATATCACTTATTACCATGTTATAAAAATTATGTAATCATTTAAGTTAATAACGATCATTTTGTCAATATTTGGTACTTGAGTAATAATGAACACCTTATAATTACAAGATGTTCATGTGGTAAGATATCCATTATACTAATAATGATATTAATGATTTAGATAACATATATATAATATATATTCATTATATACATATATTTATAACAGTACATAACATTTAGAGGTATAAAATGAAATGCACCGTTCATGGAGACGGTAAGACGTATGTACGCATGAACGTAACTTCCATTTCTATTTGTTATTTTAATGGAATTAAAACATAATAATACATTGTTATATTATCATTCCAGTATAATATCATATATAATATTATTAACTCAGTCCTTTATATGTCCCACATAAAGCATTAACGAGTCATATCACATTGAGGGGGCAGTAGTCCGCACATCGTCAAATGAGATTATCATATTTACCCACTATGGAAACCATAAAGTTATTATATAAATGAAAAATAAAAACACATAAATAAAACATAAATATAATATATATCATATTTAAATACAGTTCCATCAAATGGCCACCATGATAGGCGGTAGGAAATAATTGAACAATCGTCATTTCGTGAGGTGTTAGTTTTCCCTCCATAGAAACTGTATGTTCTTCACCCATTAGATGGAGATGCGAGTATGTATAGTTCGAATACATATCATAAAAACATCCTAGTATATAGAGTATACAGGTTTTATTATAAAATAATGGAATAAAAAGAGTTTAGGGTTGGAGAAGTAAAATAAAAAAACAATTTAAGATAAATTGTTACCTTTAATTTGGATAACTACCTTTGGTTTGAACCAAAATAACATCTTGTAGTGCCTTATGCCTATGATTAGGCTTCTAGGAGGAGTAAAGGGAGGGAGCTTAATTGTTCCGAAGTTGGATGAGACAAGGGGTTTGAGAGGTGTGTAAAATTGGTTGGAATTGTTGTCCTTTTAGAAGGGGGAGGAGGGGCTTTTTGGGAAAGTGTGGAAATATTATTTTATTGTAAACTAATCATAGGTTTCAAAAGGTCCAAAACACATTAAAGTCAGAGATAAGATGACTCATATTCGAAATAAAATCGTCCAATAATAATTGGAATGTTTTTGAATATTATTTTAGTTTTATAATATTATTTATTTAAATCATTTATTAATGGGGTAATCATTGCATCATGATTGTGTTATAAATAATTTAATTTATTTAATGTCTAAAAATAAAAAAATAACATGATATAGGAAATCGTTTTAGCTTCCCAAAAATATTTATAGTTGAAAATTTGACTTATATAACCCTATGTAAAAATTAATTTTCTAAACGATATTTGTACATGTCATTTTGCATTTACATTAAATTAATTAATCTAAAGTGTCATTATCACTCCCTGGTGGCTCCATGGGATCCCGAAGTTGATCCAAATATTCCCATGGTAATAAATGACTCATTAAATAAGGTTAGGACACGTTTATGGGTAATTTTATAATATTATATTATTACTTTTTACCCTTATTAACCATATTTACCCATTAACCACGGTAGAAAAAATATTTACTTAATACATTTTTTAAAATGTCTAAAAATAAAAGTTACCTATTTACAATATTTGGACCTCTTTATTCCAAATATGGAATCCATTTATCCAAATTAAAAACATATAAGTGGTAGAAAATAATTTAAAATTATTCCCCGCTGTCAAAACAAAAAACTTGTTTTTAAGAGATAATATCTATCAAAAGATTGAGAGTTGTTTATGTCCTATATCAAAGTAAAAATAAATATAATGACCAAAATTGGATTAAATGGTAAATATATATTCCAATTAAACTTTAAAACTAATTAAAAATATAATCTAACCATATAAATAAATTGGATTAAAAGGTGTATTCAAATTAAAAAACAATATTTTTCATTATTCATTAAAAAAATGATTTTTATCAGAAAAATACTAAATTTTATCCAAAGTAAATTTTGATGTCCCAATTATAAATAATAATTTAATTAGGTCAAATATAACATATAAAATTGACCAAAACTATATTTAAAAAGGGTTCGTCATCAAAAGGTGATAAATCGATATTTTAGGGAATATTAGAGTATTTCTCCTTAAAATCGAATTATTTTCTTATTTAAACCATTAAGATTTCTTGTATAAATGTAAAAACATTTAACAATAATGTATAATAATATTTTAGTTAGTTCTATTCATTCTTTCTAATACAATGGCTAGGCATTAACTTCCATTTAAAATAATAATATTATATTATTACTGTGCAACGTAAGATTTCAAAAAAACCCATTGTTGCGTATCGGGTATGCCATCGAACATAGAGTCCCCTTAAAATGAAAATTAATGTTTAATTAACAAATATTAATAAATATGAATGGGGTCTAATTCCATATTTATCAGGGATGTTACACCTGGTGTGGAAAATGATATAAAGATTATTTAAAAAAACATATAAAAGTAAAATAAGGGTATAAATGAAATTAACCCATACTCTAGGATATAGTAAAAAAATTGAATAAATTTGTAAGAAACATGTATGTGGATGATAAAAGACTCCCAGTAGATACTCACGTATTATCATCCTCGGATAATGAAGTGATTGTAGAATTAGCCCTTACCATAAACTTTTACTTGGTTGAGGTTATGTTAACCTCCTATATAATTGTTAAATATTTGTTATTAAATTATACCAGTACCACATACATAAATATGAAATCATAAATGATCATCAAATATTTCTTTGTTAATAATATTTCAGTAGTATCATTGTTTTGGGTGATAACTGATTCGTTTTCCTTTATATGTTTTGTTATGTATGTAATTTTTGTTATGGATAAGATGTATTTGATTCATATACATAAGGATATTTCATTCTTAAAAATTTATTTAAATAATAAAATGAAAAATATTCTTGAATGGTTACGATGGCAATGAATATCATTGGGTTCATAGAGATGATAATCCGTATGTATGGACTAGCGAAAATATGATTCCATTAATGGTGAAATAGTATTTAATTTGATGGTAAATCATATACAAAGAATCATTAACATGTTATATTTATTATTTACATTTATTATACTCATTTTTATACACATAAATATAATTAAGGGTTGAATAAAAAACCACACCACGACGTGGAGACGATAAGATGTACATACGTACATATGGTGATAATGTCCTTCATAGGATTTATAGAATAGTGAATATGGTTTCACCATATTTATACTACCATCACAGTATTTAGAAGGAACTAAATTTATTAATTTTTAATGGAAATAAAAATGAAATAAGAAGTTGGAGAAGAAAATATCTTTGAAAGGGGTGATAAAATTATAACCTCTTCTTCATGTTCTTCCTTTTTATTTGATCCAAATGTCTATGTAGTTTGGCTTTATGATCAATGTAATGCCTCTAGGACTAATAGATGGTAGTTGGGAGGATATTTGAGTAGGTTTTGGCCGAGAAATTTGTCTTGGGAGATGATATTTTGAGGGAATGGGATGTTCCCTTTTATAAGAAAGGTCAGGATCAGTTTAAGGAAAGATTTAAATATTATTTTATTATAAAATAATTTTCGGTTTATAAGGGATCAAAATGATTTATTTCAAGGATAAGGTGGGGATGTGTCTAAATCATCTCATCCAATAGGTTTTAGACATTTTTAGGTCACTATATTTACCATATCATTTAGATTTAACTCATAGTTAAATAGTTTAAAATTTGTAATGACTTCTTGTATTTTTATATTACATGGTTAATAAACATAAAAAATGACAAGAGAACCCCATGTGGTTCATTAAGGACATATATATCATTATATAATTTCTTTGTCAAGACCTTATATTTAATGAATATTATATCATTTAGTAATATAGTATTTGTATTAATAACTCAATTATGGAAATCTTGACACTATTTGGTTTTTGGTTTTTGTGAAAGCCATAAAAACATTATCACATCAAACAGAATTTGTTTAATCAATACTAAAATGTCATATTATCCTATATAATTCTGTGAATGCATCAAAATTCTCAATATACATTTATTTTGATATTTATAATATCAATTATTTTAATCTTTCATTATTAATGTAATTACTATATCATTATTGTATCATAAATAAATATATTTATTTATTTCATAAAAATTATAAATATAATAACATTATGTAGGAAATAATTTTATATTTCTAATCAATAATTATAGTATAATTTATCTTATGTATAATCCATTATTATAAATGTTTTAGTTATTAAAATTTAAATTTAACACATTCAACTCTTTTTTAATTGAAATAATAATAAATGTCATAATCTAATTCAATAGGATCAAAGAGGATAATATTAATAATAAGTTTTATTTTCGTTGAAATGGACTTATCCAATAGAATTAGGACATGTTCAAGGATAATTATAATATCATTTTTCCATTTAATTACCATATTTACTTCTAACCGTGGTAAATTAAATCCAAAAGTTACTATTCACCAATAATTATTTTTATACTATTGAACCAAAGTTTACATAGTGATGTCAATAGATTCTCTTATAATTTTGAATTTAATTCACATAAGTAGTAAAATTATTTTTTATGCCAATTTGGAAATTTACCTAGAGGATAGGTAAAAGACGTTAAAGAATTGAATAAAATATTATATATCAAATCTTTTTATAAAATTAATTCAATGAGTTAAATAGGTCTAATATAGGTATTATGTATCTATTTTTACTTTAAAAAAATTAAATAATAAAAATAATTATTTAAATAAAAATTTGGTATTTCTGTACTATGGAGTATTTTTCACTATTCATCAAAAATTGAACATTTTCAGAAAAATAACAAAAATTCACCTTAATCTAATTTTGATATTCCGAATCAAAAAATGAAGTCTGTTTCATGAAATTAAATTTTAAAGAGTTTCTAATATTAATTTTTTTCTCATTCATAAAAGGACATAATAATTAGTTCTTTTTAAAAATTAGTTTTTTTAGATATATAACTATTTTGACAAAACATATAAATTTCAATAAATATATGTTTTATTTATGTGAAATAATTATACAAAACTATAATTTTTTTTGTTTCTACTCATATCTGAATATTTAATTTAAAAATATATATATCATTTAAATAATTATAATACAAATGTGTTGTTTCGCAAAAACTCAATCACGCATATAACAAAAGACAAGTCAGTGTGTCATGTAGTATATGTTATTGACTTGTAATAAAGCTATAAAGTACTGTGAAATATTTGGGTGTTACATTCTCCCCTCCTTCTATAAATTTCTTCCTTTCAATTTTAAATTGTTCTTCAAAAATAAAAGGATATAAATTTAGAATACCTTTTTGGAAAATCCACGTCAGAAATTGGGTTAATAAAATTTAGTCATAAAAAAGGTAATTGGAAATGACGATGTCACCACAAAATTATGATTTATAATAAGATAACATTGGTGGAAATTTGAGATGCATAATTTGAGGGAAATGTATATATTTATAGAGAGTGATTGAGCTCATCAATCACAAACAAGTTTACAATTAATATAAAATTGAGGGCCTCAAAGCCATAAATCTATGTTTACATAAAATATCATTGGTTAATCAAAACATAAGGCATTAGGATAAAATAATTTTTTAAGATCCTTTCCCTATTGTTTAATAAATAATTTCCTCATAGAATAACAAAAAAATACTTGAAAACTTGAGTTACGTCATTTGAATAATTTCTACCAAAAACTCATCATTCACTCTAAAAGATAATAGACCTAAAAAATATTCTATTAATCCTAATTGTATAGGGTTTCAAAAAAATGAATTTATAATTCACCAAGATGATCATTAAAAAATTAAATAATACAACCCAGGACATCATATAGGCCAGTGGTAGGTGATGCACCCTTGTCTCCCTTCAGTTGAGCATTAAATTCTTACGGCCTTGCTGAACACGACAGGTTGTCACCCGACCTTCAGGTTGTCCTTTCTAAAAAAATTCCATTAAATCCTTAAAAAATAACCATAAATCATAGTATCCAATTTCCAACATAATCCATTCCAATATTTTTAATTATCAAAAATACTTTTGTATATATTCATAGTCAATATATTAATAAGGAAGGTAAACAGAACATAATAAAGATCTATTTCTGTCATATAATAACATGTGAGTACCTTCATTATTTAATCTTTTAAAACATGGTAACACCCTGAATTACCATAAAACCTTATTGATTACATTAATGCATTGTTATTCATTATATAAAACTAGTTAAATTCCTTATATCCAAAAATTTTAAATACCTCAAAAATAATGGAAAAAACCATTAATTAGTTCCAAGGTAGTTAAGAATATCAAATACAATTTATCTAAATCCACCATCTCATATTCCAAAATCACTACCTCAATTTCAGAACCATATTAAGGTTTATCTTTCCTTCATCCATGTATTTTACAAAATTCATAACTTGCAGTTGAGTCACTCTTCATAGTACCATATTATATTAAATCCTCCATCAAATAGTTCTACATTACAATCCTTATATATTTCCATAATTAATATAACAAGTACATCGATGATACAACACTCAAATGACATAATTCATTAATAAAAATATAAGAACACTAATTATTCCTCTTTATCCGTGCTAGTATCATAACTTGATTTTTATCCTATAGCATCATTTGGGGTATTATATGATGATTGATTCATTGATTCACTTAGTGTCCCAACTCCTTGTAGATGAAGCATTATGCATTTGAAACCTTTTTCATACCCTTTAAATCACGTAGATGGTTTTTTTATCCACACTTATAACAAACTCCTAATACCTTCAATCAATTACCAAGGTGATTCTTTCCAAAGTTATCACATATGGGAAAATCCATATATCCCTTCTTCAATTTATCCATATTTCTTTCTACCATCATTTTCTTCTATGGCTTCCATTTAAATCAATATGATTCGGAGAATTATTTACATATCTTATTAACACATGATATTATTTCTTCACATGTTGATAATACATGGGAGACTATTTACCTTCTAACGTTTGTCATTTGACCATGAAGATATGATCCTTCATACTCTTTGGATCATGCGTATTGCTGGTGTTCACTTTCTTGAACTAGGAACTATTTCTAAACAATGGCATACACTAGGTTAGTTTATGAATCGAAATTCAAAATTTCAAACTTGTAAAATACCTAATGTAAATTGAAATTTTTATGAATATAATACATAATCATAAAAATGTTTTCTTTGAGGATTATTTAATAAAAAACCCTTCATTATGTTTTGTCAAGAAAATGTGATTTATCCTAAGCATATCCCCTTAGAGTGTCAATAGAAAGAGCACAGAAGGGCTTGAAGTCGTGTACCAGGATATCCTTGGTATATCCTGAAACTCCATTTTGGATTTTTCACTCCATGGTATATTTGTTCCAGAGCCACCTCTACATGTTTGTATCCATACATGGAGATGTTTTCTTTGAAAACCCACATAATATTTACCGTACCAAATTTTTTTAATGTTCTTCTATAATTATCCTCAATGTTTGTCTTAGATTAATTTTTTCCAGTCAAACATTTTCTAAATATAGTTTCTGTGGTTTGTACTAAAATTCCTCTAATACCAACTATAACTCCTCGACCATAGTTTCCCAAAGTGGGTGAATTATTAAATAACATTGGCATTATCACAAGAGATAAAGTATCAAAAGACCAAGTGGTATAGTAGATATAGATGTACTCGAAACATTCATAAGTTTTACATTACATTATGGAATGTAAAAACAACATCATTGTTTCCCATTTGAACAAAATCAAATCCCTTAGCCTATTATTTCAGGTCAATTGTAATATACTTCTTAGACTCATTGGAAAAACAAAACATAAAAAAGTGGTGACCTCACATGCTCAGTAAAGGTAACAAAATAGCATAAACAATCAAAAATAAGAATAAACATTTAATCAAATGTATAAGACTAAAACACAAGACTATTAACCTTAAAAATAAGCATAATATGGAAAAAGATAAATAAAATAATGCAATTTACGTATTCACATGTATATTTTACTAGTCAAATAATCACATATAATATCAATAGCCAATTTCATAATGATGGAATGCATAATTCCAAACATCATAACCACATAATCATGGCCTCAGGCCATGAATACAAATATGATTTTGTCAAGGCCATGTTCCAAGACTCTAGTTTGTCTTATGAGACCTACCGATGCATTGATGAGGTATAGCGTGTTACACCTGTCACTTACTGTGTCCAATGCATTCCTCGTATGAAAAGGATGAAACATAACATAAAAATTAGTAATAAAACTAGCATTTGAAATGTTAATAATTTAACTATAAACCATGAATGTAATAAAAATAACACATCCACAGTTAAACATATCGAAAAATACAATATGGATGATTTTATCATAATAAATAAACTCAATCAAGTGTAAAATAATACAATGGATGTTGACATAGATAAAATCAAAACTATTTAAGAGAAATATATCATTCTATATTGAAATAATTTAAATGTCAAATAATTATAAAGTAAAACATTTATTTTGGAAATATTATTATAATATTGTAAAGGAAACGTCAAAGGTGTTATAATGATGGTAAATTTATACACCAGCTATATAAGTTAAAAAAATTATTACGTAAAGTTTTTGAAAAGGTCATGAAGTACCTTGTTTAGAAAAATATGGAAACATTATTTTGAATAAAATTTATAAAATTCAAAAAAATTTATTAAGTACATTAACAAAATTATAGGAAATAGTAAAAATGATTTGAAATATTTTTTTATGAAATATGGATGTGGATTATAATGAAGTCCTGGTAGACACTCACTTATAAATAACCTCGGATAATGAGGATATTGTAGAATAATCCATTACCTTGTACTTTTCCATCGTATAGGGTACAATAACCTCGTGTATAATAGTTAAATAATTTTTATTATATTATTCAAGAACCACATAAAGAAATATGATATCATATATGATCTTCAAATATTTATTTGTTATTAATATTTCAGTAGTATCATTGTTTTGGATGTTAACTATTTCATTTTCCATTATTTGTTTTATTATGTAAGTCATGTTTGTTATGGATAGGTTGTATTTTTTTAATAACCATAATTTTATTATGTTCATAAACATTATTTTAAATCATAAAATTAAAAATATTCTAGAATTTTTACCATGGTAATGAATCTCATCGCGTTCGTGGAGACGGTAATCCGTACGTACGCATGAGAGACAATACCGTTCAATTGACGGTGAAATTATATGTAATTGGATGTTATATTATATATAAAAAATTTTAAGATATTATATTTATTATTTACATTAATTATACTATTTATTATAAAAATCCAAATAATGAAGTTCTGAATAACCAACTATACTATGATGTGAAGACGGTATGTCATACACACACGTATTTTGACATTGCCATTAATATGATGGATTGAACAATGAGTATTTTTGTACCATATTTATAATAACATCATAGTATGTATAATTTAATATATTTATTAAATTTTAATGGAAACAACAATGAAAGTGCAAGTAGAATAAGAAAAAAACATTGAAAGAGGTGATTATATTTTTACCACTTTTTCAGGTGCTTCCTTTTTATTTGATCAAAAGGGATCCATGGATTTCTTTATGATCCATGTAAGGCCTCTAGGATAAATTTAGGGTTTTTGGGAAGATATTTTAGGAGGGTTGTTCTGAGCCAAATTGCTTCAGAGGTGTGATTTTAAGAGAAGAAGAAGTACCCATTTAGAAGAGAGGTAAACGTCACTTTAGGGAAATACTGAAATATTATTTTATTGCAAAAAAATTTTAGGTTTATAATGGCTCAAAATATATTTAATTTGAAGCTAATGTGGGGATGGGTATAAATCATCTCAACCAATATGTTTAAGACATGTTTACAATGTCTTCTTGTTTCGTTAAATTACATGGTTAATAAACATACAATAATATGCCAAGAGAGATGAAATTGGCTTATTAATGAAATATATATCCTTATATAAGTCCTTTGTCTAATACTTATATTTTTATGAATATTGTATCATTTAATAATATTGTATTTGTATGAAAAACTAATTTATGTCAATTTTGATACTATTTGGTATTTTGTTTTTGTGAATGTCACAAAAACTTTCTCACCAAGAAAAAAAATTATTTAATAAATTATAACATGTCATATTAAATTATAAAATTCGGGGAATTTATCAAAATTTTCAATTTACATTTATTTTTATATTTATAAAATCAATTATTTTAATCATTCATTAAATGGTAATTATTGTATAATTATTGTGTCATAAATAAATTTAATTATTTAATTTATAAAAATTATTTATAAAATACCATTATGTTCGATATAATTTTGTCTTTATACTTAATATTAATAGTCAAATTTATCTTATGTATAACCCGATATATAAAATGTTTTAGTTATTATAATTTTAATTTAACACATTTAAGAATTCTTTGAATAAAATAATAATAAATGCCCTAATCTAATATAGGTGGATCAAAGCGGATCATATTTTATTACTATGGTTTTTATTGGTCTAAATAAACTTATCCAATAGAATTAAGATATTTTATAGTGTAATTATAATATAATTTTTATCATTATTTACCCGATTTACTTTTAATCGTGGTAAATAAAATACAAAAGTTACTATTCAAAAAAATAACTTCATCCTATTGAAAAAAAATTTACATACTGATGTCAAAAGTGTCTCAAGGATTTTTGAAATTCAATTCAGAGAAGTGGTAAAATTACATTTTATGCAAAATTGAAAATGTTCCTAGAAGGTGGGTAAAAGACGTTTAAAAATTCAATAAAATTTTATATATCTAATATTATTTTAAAATGACTCCAATCAATTACATTATACTAATATTGGTATTATTTATCTACTTTGACAAAAAAATAAATTTATATAAAAATAATATTTATTTAAATTAAAATTTAGTTTTTATATACTATGTAGTATTTTTTACTATTCATCAAAAATTGAATGTTTTCAGAAAAATACCAAAATTTCACCCTAAGCTAATTTTGATATTCCAAATCAAAAAATGAAGTATATTTTACCAAATAGAATTTTTACGAGTTTCTGATATTAATTTTATTATTGTTCACAAAAGGACATAAAAAGTAGTTCTTTTAAGAAAATATGTTTTTCTAAATATATAATTATTTTGAAAATCATATAAATTTCATTATAAATATGTTTTATTAATTTGAAAACATTATAGATAACTAGAAAATATTAGTTTTTACTATTCATATCGCAAATATTTAACATATAAATAAATATATCATTTAAATAATTGTAATACTAAGGTGTTCTTTTGAAAAAACTCAATATTTTGTATAATGCAAGCCAAGTCGGTGTTGCGTCCAATATATGATATTGAATTAAATTAAAGATATAACATTATATGAAATCTTGGGGTGTCAAATTATCAAAATTAAGGGTTCATTCTTGTAAAAAAATTGAAATTCAGTCCCAAATTTAAACTCTTTAGCTATGCAGTCAATATTTTCACGGAAAACAGAAAGCCAATCCATACCCAAAATAACAGAAAACTCTTCTATAGGAAAAGAATACTGTTTTCAGGTAGATTCATTCCAGACACAAGAAGATGAAGGTTTTTGTATTTTTTTACTCAAATTTTTCTTTAGGTTTTTTTACAACATGTTCAGGATTCATATCATGAGATGGAATACCCAATATACTATAAAATTTCTCAAAAATGCAAGAATGTCTATACACTGAATAAAAAAAACATTTGAATAATATAAATAAACAAAAATATAAACCTGATACTACTTTATTTGTTGGATAAACATCTACTGAAGTAGTTCCAAAGTATTTAACCACCCCTTTGTTTTTGTAAATTGCCTATATTCCATCATTATAGTTCTTCGTTGGACACTCATTTTTATAATGACCCATTTTATTGCACATAAAAAATTTTACTGACTATAAATCAGTTTTTTTTTCTTACAATTACCTTGATCCTTTTTAGTGAAATTACAGGCCTTATGTCAGATTTTACCACAACGGTAGCACTTAAGAGAATTCAAAAGGCATTCCACATTGTACTATTTAACACAATGTTTACAAACTACAAAATATTATTGCTTTCCATCAAATATTTTTGAAGAGTTCTTCCCTATCATCTTCCAACCTGAACAATTATTCAATTTTATGTCAAAGAAAAAAACTATAATCAACAAACTCCATTTCCACCTTCTCCGCACATTGAACATGTTTTTCATAACTTTTGAACTCACAAGAAGTTAAATCACATTGTAACATTGGATTTAATCCTTATTAAAAATAACTGATTATACAATCAATATATCGTATTAAATTTTGATCATACCTTTCTAGTCGAGTGAATTTTTCTTCATAAGTAGCCACCGAGTCATTATCCGGTCTCAATTCCAATAATTGTTTTTACATACTATATAGAACCATGTTAGGAAAATATTTCTCACGAAACATACCTTTTAATTCTTCCCAATCAAGAGCATCGATCTCCTCACTATACCTGATATTTGTAAACATCGAATACCACTCATTAGCTTCACCTTCAAAAAAATAAATAGCTGGACTAACCTTTTCCTGTTCTGAACACAAAATGACATAGAAAATATTTTTTAGTTCATTAATCGACCCGTCAGCTAGCACAGTGTCAGATGATACATTGAATGATGGGGGAGGTTTCCTCAAGAAATTCTCCACTATTGACATGTTACTATTTGGTTGATCTGGCTGATCTCATGCATAGATAACATCAGCATTTATAGCCTGAGTCAATTGTGGATTCACTGCAACAAACAATTCAGTTCCTATTTCGACCATCTCATGTTGCTGATTTGGATGTTTGTTTTTTACTTGATGTTATACATTCATAGATTCCCTATTTCATCTGCAAAAAACCATTATAAACACATAAATTTTTTTTGTGAGGGAACATTGTAATCTTCAAATGTTACATCATTTCAATCTTATAGTTATTAAAATAATTTATAGACATTAGTTTAACAATATCCTAACTCCTAAACTTGTCTGAAATGACTTCTAATACCAACTATAAGGCCCCATCCATAATCATTGAATAATATTGTGGTACGTCAATAATTCTACATTGAGGATCATTTCATGTGTAGAGATTTGAAGAATCAATCCATAACTAAAAAATTACATCTCAAAAATTACAGAGTTGACACTTCTACTCTATGAAATTTGTTTCAAAAAAATAGAACTCCTTTACTAAACAACAATTTATTTCTTGATATAAATCTTCCTGAATTCTTCATTTCCCTTACCTTTCCATATACACTATGAATATCATTTCAGAAACATGGGATAAGCATAAAAGGCTCACTAAGGGATATAAAATAAGAAAAGAAAAAATTAGGTCATGAATACATACAAATCAAATACGTCATACCTTTTAATCATAAACATAAGCTCGTTATCATACCTCATGAAATAATAAGATTTATGAATAACACATAGAAATCCAAAATCATAAAGTTAACCAGTGTCATCCATTACATACTTATATTTTATCTTTCACGGCTACATGGGGAGTTACGTTTTGAATACCCATCATGATATATTCCATAAATCTCTTTGATGAAAAATTAATTTTACCTCTGTCAGGTTACCCAATGCATTGTATAGCTATCTCGGGCTAACATATCCGAGGTTTATCATGGAAACATTTTATATGTAAACAATTCCCCATAACCATAACATAATTGTAACACATAAAACAAGCATAAAGTGAAAATAACATTTCCACATTCCAGTCAGAATATAAATTTTCATGATATTGACATAATCATTACTTTATCAAAATCATTATCAATAAAAAACCCATAGAAAGGATATTTTTAATTTATTTTCATTTTTATAAATATTATGGCTTGTTAAGGATGCTAAATTTCATATAATTCTCACAGTGGTGGAATGGTCATTTTCGTCACGTATGTTAAAAATAAAAATTATTTTTTTGATCTAGTAAAATGCTTCAAAGAAAAAAAGATTTCATTTGAATGAAATTAAAACACAATGTTATTTATTGGATATATAAAATAATGTTGTTTATAAATCAAAATATGCCTCTATCAATGGATATTGAGACGAAGTCCCTTACCTTGAGTCTGACTTGTCTCGTATGTAACTTGTTCTTACTTAATAATAAAATTAAGTTAATTTCTACTTTCTTTATAACCTTATTCAAGTTTATTAATCCAATTATGTTAGTTATTACCATTTTATAAACATTAAATAATTATTTATGTTAATATCATTAGTTTTGATGATATTGTGTACTTGATTGAAAAATGAACTTGCTATAATTAAAAATTGTCCATATGGTGAAAATCAGGTTATCTACATAATATTATTCATGATTTGGATATAATATATATCATATATATCTAGTTTATAAAAATTTTAATATTCTATAACATTTGGATATATTATATGATATGAAACAATCATGGATATGGTAAACCGTACGTATACATGAATTCTAATTGCATTTCTATTTCATATTTAATAGAATTAAAAAATAATGACACCTAGGTATATTATAATTATAGTATAATATAATATTTTTTTATATGTTATATAATTTCATCAATTCCATCATTTATATGTTCCATGTATGGCATGAAAGATTAAAATCAATTTGAGGGGGAAATAGTCCACACTTTCTGAAATAAAATTACCGTATTTACCCATTATGGAAACCATAATGGTATATAATAAATGAAAAATACAGTAGAATAGAGACAATATAAATATAATATATCACACACACACACACACACTTATATATAAATATATACAGTGCCGTCATAATGGACAATATGATAGTTTGTAGGGAAACATAAAACAATCATCGTTTTGTGAGATAGTAGTTCACTGAACATAGAAACAGTATGTTCATATCCATTATATAGAGGTTTCTGGTAGTGTAGGTAGATTAACTCTCATAAAAAATCCTAGTATATTTAATATATTGGTGTTGTTATAAAATAATGGTATAAAGAGATGTTATGGGGTTGGAGAATGAAAATAAATTCAAGAATATTGAGAGAAGACATTACCTCAAATTAGGTAACTCCTTTTGATTGAATCTAAAAGGCCTTGTTGATTTTATTTCTTCCAAAGGTAACACTTATAGGATGAATATAGGGATTTTGGGAGATTACTTTGGTAGAGTATGGATGAGTAATGGGGGCTTGAGAGGGTTGAGTAAGGGTTAAAGGTGAAGCCATTTTATAGTAGGGAGGATATGTATTTTAGAAGGCTTTGAAATATTATTTTATTATAAAATTATATTCGGTTTCAAAAGGACAAAAAATAATTTAATTAAAATGTGATTTGATAATCATTCTAAATTCTTTTAAAAAAGTGGTTTTATACATTTTTTTGTTTCTAATTTAACCTTATCATCTATCTTTAACCCTTAGTTATCATATTTTACTCTTATAATGTATTCTTGTATATTAATACTATAAAGTTAATATAGTTACTATAATATTACAATAGATCTTAAAGTGGTTAATTAATGAAATTTTAAAATTATTTACGTCATTTCGCCATAATATCGAATTTTAGGACAATTATATCATTTAATTAAATAATATTTGTTTTAAAAACACATGTTTGCCAATTTTTGGACTATTCATATCATGACTATTTAAAAATCCATAACAACTTTATTTATTCTAAAAAAGTAATTATGTAAAATATAACCAATAATAATCATCCATAAAATTCTTTTATGTACTAAAAATATTAAAAATACATTTATTTTAGTATTTATAATCTCGTTTATTCAAATCATTCATTAATAAGGTAATCACTACATCATCATTGTTTCATAAATATATTAATTTATATGATGTTTGAAAATTATAAATAAATTACCATTATGTAGGAAATATTTTTATATTTATAATGACTATTTAGAGTGGAATATATCACTAATATAACCCCATATGAAATTTGATTTAGTAAAAGATACATGTTTATGTTATAATTCCTTAACATTAAATTTAGTGTAATTAAATGTCATCTTCACACACAAGTTCCTTGAGGCCCTAAAATCGAGCCAAGGATTGCGATGGTCATAGATATATCATCCAATTGGATTATAACACATTTTAGGGTAATTTAATATTATTAAAAAATTAATGTTGACTCCGATTTACCATATTTACGTTTTAACCATGTTAAATATAATGTTTACTAATGTTACTATTAATGTTTTCTAAAGATAAAATTTACCTATTTACAAAATTTAGACTTCATGATTAAAAATATGTAATCAATTTTTACAAACTAAAGACATATAAGTTGTGGAAATAAATTTAAAATTAATTCCCATTGTCAAAACTAGAAAGTGTGTTTTTATGAAATAAAACTACCAAAATATTGACATGTATTTATGTCCAATTTCAAAGTAAAATTACTACTAATGACCAAAATTGGATTTAATGATAATAATATAATCCATCTACAATTTAAAATAAATTGATGTGGAAAATATCACTATATAAAGAAATTATATTAGATGATAGTTTTAACATCAACTGAATTATTTTTCAATATTCATTAAAAGAAGCATATTATCAGAAAAATACCGAAATTCCATCCAATGTAAATTTTATTCTTCCTCTTTAGAATATGGAATTTTTTGTCCAATGAAATATATAAAAGTATTAAAACTATATTTAAAAACGTTTCTACATCAAAAGGTGGGAAAATGACCTTTTAAAAATATTAGAGTATTTTATGCTTCATATCAGATTTGTTCTTATTTTAAGCCTCTAAATTTTTTAACATAAATGTAAAAACAATTAAGAAAACATTTTTAATCATAATATAGTTGGTTCTATTCATTCACGATAGTATAATGGTTAGGAGTTAACTACCATTTAAAATAATATTATTATATTATTATTATTTTCCATATGACTCATCTTTGTGTGTAACATAAGATTTCAAAGAAATGCAGTATTGTGTGTCGGGTACACCATCAAACATAGCATCTCCATTAATGTAAAATTAATATTTAATTCAAAAATACTAATAAATGTAAAAATTTTATTTTCTTTATTTACAAGGGAGTATACTGAATATATCACAATTTTAAATTGATTAATCATTTATAGTTCAATTTTGATGGGACCAATCCAAAAATAGTGAATTTCAATAAGAGCCACAAATTATAAAACACTGAAAGTAATGGCTTCACATAATCTTTTTGAATGCAATGTATCATCAAAAAAATATAAATTGATGGAAACATGTTGTATCATAGATTATTTTCATCCATATATATAATGAATTATCATTTTAAATTAAAATACAATTATATCACAAAAAACATAAAATAAATAAATAAATTACATCATAAAATTTTTAATAAACCAAATATATAAAACAGTATGAAAATAAATTGATAACCATATTTCCTTAAATATGTTCATCAAAAAATAATAATAATATAATAATAATGGTAAAAAAAATCTCTACCTCTCTCAATGGATCTCTTTCTCATAATATGTAATACATGAGGAAAAATATCACACATACACATCTCCCATGACTCCAAAATGGGGGATGCCATTCTATCATTATTGGTATAACATAATATCTAAAAATTGTTAATAATAAAAATTTATTAATTTAATAAAATTCATAAAAAATATTATTTATTTACGTAACAACCAATAATAAAACATGAAACGATTAACATCAATAGGAATCTGATCACATGTCACCCATGGTCTATAATTGTTTTTGTAGAATCAAAACTCTCTCAAACTAAAATAAGTGAAAACTATTAAGAAAAGAATAAATACTCAAACAATTAGTATATATATAAATTAATGAATACTAAATGAAATAGACAAATGAACATACTATTGCATTTGTGGACAAAAATCAAAAGGTGAGCATCACTCACTAATAGGGATTCAGATCATTAATATGGCTAAACCACAAGCATTTCAAGTTGATGATGTAGTAGAATAAATATGTGGTTTAAAAGATGATTCATCATCTTGATCACTAGGAAGCACAATATCTATGTGGTTATGAAAAAAACCTCATATATATCATTGTTAGGTCCACTAGTTCATATAACCTAAGGGGGTTTGAATCAGGTTATGGTGGATAAAAATTTATTCCCCTCCGGATCTTGTATTCTCATTAAATGAGAATCATTTATCTATTATTCCCATTACAATATATGAATAGAATTTGAATCATTCGTAATACACAAAAATATTTATTTGGTTCACCCTCACGAGGATATGTCCAAGGAGTATACAACAATGGTGTGGTGATGTACCAAATTCACTATGGATCACTTCCAATAATGAGTACAATTTTTGGGATAGATTTTTTATGCCTGGGTTCACATTATTAACATGAATTAAGGTTTGATCACTACATTCTTAACGGTCACTCTCCATTTCTCTTTTTTTAATCACTTCTGGTGTAAATGGTCATTGTTCTCCTCTTCCTTCACTCACTACTCTAGGAAATTAATCTAATCATAGTTTATAGACTTGTAGGTCAATAACAATTTATTGAAATGTGGGTCCCTACAATTGTATGAATTCATACATCCTAAAATTTATTTAGATGCTCCGTTGAAGTTCCTTTTTCACCCAAAGTTGAAATATAGCTTCTTCTATACTACCAGGTAACGGAAAACTCCTTCGAAAACTGATTCAATTATTTTGCAAGAATCCCTATTAAAATTGAAAACCATATTGTTCTTCCACATAATGTGTACTGTGTATGGAATGTGAATCAAATTCTCTATGTACTGCTAAAACTTCTACAAACTTCCCTTTGTCCGTGGACTGCCTCTTCCTTCACTATCGCGTACCGCCTCTACGTAGAGACTCTGCGAACCTCCTATGCTAATGACCCTCTGTCTACAAACTATATTCTATTCACGGACTACCTTTTCATTCCTAGACCACCTCTCCTCCATGTACCATATTTCCTTATTACCATACCTACCTTCCACTTCTATATACCATTTTCTTTTTTTAGATACAGTTTCTCACAAAAAAATTTTGCATAATTTCTTCCATATGGACCAATTCATCCTTCATGGAATTAGTGAACTTCCTTCAGACTTTTCTATATTCCAAAAGACAAGAGTTGTTCACTAATGATATTCTCTATCATTTAATCAGTGGGATTATCTATCATTATATAAGAAAATATATCTACAAAACTGATAATCCATGATTTACGAAATCTTTCATTCATTATAGCTTGCACCTCATACCGATCCTCCAATTGTGAACCTCCCTCATTCTATGAAATTTTTTTCCATGGAGGTCCATGTACAGGCATTGATCATACATGGATACATTCTCTTCTTCCATCCCGTGATCTAGCGTACCTTCCTCATACCACAAGACCTTCGCCGCAAGCCGTCTCTGCAAACCAATTTCGGTTTTTCAATCTTCTCCCACATACCATTACTACTACCTGGTATACGACCACATAACCTCCCCTGAAATGGTGTGTCGTCTATGTCCCGGGCTCCGTGTTTCTCTTCCTTTTATAATTTCATTCTCTATTCATCCCACTATCCATTCCTTAAAATTATGTCTTTTGAAAACAAAAACCATACTCGTTTTTGGTCATATTTAATTGTTAATAAACACTATCATACCCAAAACATATCGAGAGGACAACTTGAGGGATTATTTTCCCAACATCTCCCTAGTTGGGTTTGTTGACAACTATTCTCATCATAATTCTTCATATTATGATACATATTTAAAACTCATTCCATATTCAACCACCATTTTCTTCACACAATAGTGATAGCAATAAAGGATTTACTCAACACATACTCTAAGACCACGTGATCCATACATGGTTTGGTAAACAAGAGTATAATTCAAATTTCATCAATGAGTCACTTCATTTAAGACAACAAATCATGAAACCAATCACCTTCTCTCATCGCATACCTCATCTGTCATGATATGAAATCAATGATTGGTCACTTCTAGCATCGTAATATTTTGTTACTCCCCTGAGATATAGCTTATCTAAACTAATCCAGCTTAGATTATACTCCCCATATGTTATATCTCCTCCAAAAAGTATCATCTCATCCTCAACCTCCAATATCTTGTTAATCCACTTAACAAGAATCTCCCCATCTTTTCTCCCCATGAATAGTTGCAGTTTCTCCCACTATGTCAATAAATAAGAAAGGAACTACATGTTTTCATGAAATAGGGTAAAGAGCACATATTCTAATATTAGATAAAGACATATCATTCCTCTGGGAGTGGGGGACCCAGATTAATGATTTTTTAGGCATGGGGATTTGAACTGACACCCATACCCAATTGATGAATTTCAAACTCTTCTTCGGGAAAGGCCTTCATACTAATATCTGAAACATGATGTTTCGTTGGAACATAATGAAACATCATAATCCCTTGCTCCATATTCTCCTTAATAAAATTATATATTATTTCAAAGTTATTTTTTCCTTGAGTGATGGACTAGATTTTGGTTAATATTTATAGCACTTTGATTATCAAAATGAAATCTGATAGGAAATTTCACTATAACTCATATATACACAACTTGTTTCTACAACTGTAATAGTTTCATGAAAGCTTATGTAGCCACAATATATTCAACTTCTATAGTGCTCCAAAATATGAAATATTTTTTCTTTCTATACTAAGAAACAAATAATCCTCTATGATAAAAGGCTCCTCTTGATGTTGATTTCCAATCATCAGTCGATCCATCCCAATATGCATCTTTATACCCCAATCACTCTTGTTGTGGTTTTTCATTATATAATAATCCAAAATCCTCTGTTCCCTTGATATAAAGAAGTATTCCCTATAATGAAATCATTTGGATCTCATTGGGATCACATTTATATCTCAGTTCTTGTCATGTGGAAAATAATATATCAGGCTGTTTTACAGTCATATATAATACAATTACGATAATTTACTTGTATTTAGGGATATTAACTATCTTTCCTTCATCATCCAGTGTCATTTTCAACTAGGTTTAAACCAGATACATCAACTCTTAGGAATTATCCATTACAAACCTTCTCAATACCTGCTTTCCATATTTATATTGAGAAATAAATGTGTCATTCCTTCCATGTGTCATATGTAAGCCAAGAAAAAAATGCCAGCTCACCAATAATCGACATTTGAAATAATGTTTTTTTGAATTCCAATAATAGTATACATTATGTCACATCTGATCCACCAAATATTATGTTATTGACAAAAACCAGAGCCATAATCCTTTGACTACTTCCAATATTGAAATATAGATTTTAATCTACTCCACAATTATGAAACACGATCTTCTATAGAAATTGATCAGGCCTTCAATACCAAGTTCTTTGTTATTTATTAAAACCATATAAATCCTTCTTCAACTGACAAAAAATTTTCTATTATACCTAGATGAGAAAAATATCTGGTTTCTCAATGTAAAATTCATCTTCTAGAACTCCATTCAGAAATTCTGACTTGGTATCTATCTAGAAAACCATAAAATTTATTTCCACTTATGTGGCCATGAATAATATGATTTTTTTATATCCTTGAAATAGGTGAAAATGTATCATCAACATCAATACCCACTTTCATGGAGTACCCTTTTAACAGAAGTCATGCTTTGTATCAAATCACAACACCATATTCATTCATTTTTTTGTGAAAGAAACATATTGTTCTGATGAAATTATGGTATAACGTTATTTAATCAATATCCCATGTTTTATTCTTGTAAATTCATCCTACCTCTTCATTCATAGCTTGAACACATTTCTCATCACTAGTTACTTCATCAAAAACTTTAGGTTGCACCAGTGATAAGTATGATGCCTGTTGCAGAGTTTTCATTCTCCTTGTTTTCACTAGTTCTATCTAATCACCAATTATGTTTTTTCTATAAATTTCATCTATTCTACCTAGTCTCTAGGAAAATGTGGATTTGTTCACATCATCTAAGTCTCCTTCAGAATTAACCAACGGAGATGAAAAATCTACTTACCCACTCATCTCTTCATCACTATCTTCCTAAATTTGATCATGCATTTCATGAATATTATTTTCATTCTCCACTATAGTGACATCTTGACATTAAAATATCTTTGCTATCCTTTTATTTAAAAATTTATATTATTTTCTTTTGTTTTAATACTCATTAAATATCCCCTCATCCAAACAGGATTCAAACGTCGGTGTTTTTCCTTATTGGTAATGAAACATTTTCATCTGAAGACTCAAATGTACTTCAATGATGGATTCTTTACAAACAATATATCATATGCATTCTTATCCTCATTTGGAAAATTTATAGCTGATTTTTAATTGTATAATAATGTCTTCATTTCTTCCTTTCAAAATTTCTTTGAAAGGTATTTCTCAAGGAGCGTAGTTCTGGCCATGTGGTTTACAATCTGATTTATTCCCAAAACTTAACCATTATGTTGTAATGTTCCTACATATTAAACCTAATTCCATATCCCATGATTTCTAGATAATCCTCCACTTATAAATTTGTGATCTATGAACCATTATCTATTTGAATCGTCCGGATTTTCTGACAAGTCAGCATTTCACATTCTTATCGATATCTTGTAATGAAACTGAACAATTCATATTTTTGGGTGATTATTGAAACCCATTCCATTCAACTATAGTCATAAATAATGAAAACATAATGTCTCCTTCCATCATTATCCCTTGGTGAAATTGACCCACACACATCAATATTCACCAACTCAAGAAATCCTACTGACTTTTTTTACATTGGATTATATGTCTTTCGAACGATCTTCCCATATCGGAAGGCATCAGATGTGTGTGAACAATCACGTGATTATATAGGTATATTTTGAGTAGCATCATACATCACTAGATATTACATGGAAGCTTGGATTATGTGTCCATGATGCTTATTCCATAACATTTTTTCTTCATACCTAGACCGAAAGTACATATCTTATTCTCCTCTCATGAGGTATAGATTCCCTTATGTACTCCATCCTTGCAACACAACATCACCATCCTTTACCTTGATGATACATAATTTCTTGATAACAATATGGAATCCTCTATGTGACAAAAAATAACTAACACTATGAATGTTGTGACTAACCCCTCAACAATGAGGAAATCTGCTCGTCTCATGTCTTTTCCGCCAAACATGGATTTTCCTAAGACAATAATTTTCAAGCCCACATCATTACCAAATCATACGATTTCTTCTTTTTCATACTTTATTCTGGTCAGTAGATCCATATTTTTTTCATACGGTAAGTGTGTCCCCTATCAATGATCGAAATCCTAGTGTGATCTGATGCCATGAACGTAATTTCTTTAACCACTATATACTCAGACCTTTTATTTTTTACCCATGTCTTTGAAATCATACCTGACACGGAATGATTATCAAGATCTTCTTCACTATATGACATACCGACTTATACTTGTAGAGAAGTAAATCAATTTTGAATTTTCAACTCTCTTGATGATACATTTGGTTTATTTTTATGAGAAAATTATGTCTGCCTCGTCACATTGCTTTGCATTTTTGATGTGAAAAATCTTAACATATGTCTAAGTTCATTAGACCTGAAACAAGGACCATCAAATGATGACCAAGAATTTTAATCTCTACAAAACCACCAATATTGGTCATGATATCTATGTCACCTATTTAATATATAACATACATTTTAATAGAGCCCCATCTTACAACAACAATCGAATCTTATTTGAGGTACATTCATGTGAGGAAGTGATTCATCACAAGTTGGGACTAGGGTTCTATGAATATCATGATTCTAATTTATACCCAAATGAATATTCAATCATGGTGTAGGTTCTTGATGTCTATCATGAACTATAACTATTTTCTAATTTAGATCAATCCCTATACCATCCTTATCATCCAGATTTGATTATTTCTTCTATTCTACTGGACCACTCCCCTCAAATATCATCTTCTCGATTTCCAGTATGACCTCTTTCCTAATTTCAAACTAAGAGTTAACAGTTTCACCTGACCATTAATTTTTTATCATAGAATGATGACTTTCACTTCTAGTTCTTCAATAAATTTTATTTGTTATTTGATAATTTCATTCAAATAATCAATTTCAATTTTCTATTCTTCAATTTTGAATTTTTTCTCAATCGACATTTCTTTTATTTCTATCACTAAAGACCACATCATTTAAATTTCTATATTCTTCCAAAAAGTTTATTCTTCCCCTTACTATATATAGATTATTTAATCGCAAGAATATTTGTTAGATTTCATTTTTTTGTCTCTTAAAATATCTACCTCTTGACGGGAAGCTTCTAATTTGGCCTGAAGATCAACTATTCCTTCAATTTGTCCATCTTCATTTTCACTTTCTTCACTTGTTAAATAATTTCTAATAACTCCCACCAATGAATCTACTATGTGATCCTTGTAGTCCTCAAACTCTACTGCCTTAGATTATTTTTCACTTTCATCATCTTTTTAATGATGATTCTTCTTTTTGAGTAACATTTTTTAGTACTTCTCCTATTTTTCACATTTGATGAATTATTCTTCTAGGGAATTTCATCATTTTCATCATTTCCATCGTCAATCATGTTAGAAAAAATTTCTGTAAAATGAGCAAACATTCCATGTCGAAAGCATGAAAATGGATGTTTACTATTGAACTTCCCTTTTATCCTTTGCATATTTGAGGAGAGAAATGAAATGACTATATCCAAATTCTCCTCCTCCAGAAAATATAAAAAAGAGGAAATATTCATGGCCTCCAATGCCACTTCAATTGACGTCCACTTTTCCACTACATTATTGTAATCCTTTCTCATTTCATATGCAATAATGGTACTATGTAGGTTATCATGTATCTAATCTTTCGAGTCTTTCCCTTCCAACATGGAAACTTTTATATTGATCCATGGTGGAAGTTTCAACAATATATGTTCCACAATGTTTATATCTTCTATTAATTCTCAATAATACCTCATTATTCCACAATAACATTTACCCAATCAAAGAATTCATCAACAGTATCATTGATGTTTATTCTAAGAACCACATAACTATACCACAAAACCTGCAGCTTTAGATCGTGGAATTTTGTATCACCTTCATAAATATTCAACAATTTTTCCCCACATATATTGTGAAGTTTTAGAAGACATAAACTTCATATAAATTTAATTTTATAGGGATACTCCTAAAGCATTGATACCTTTAGAATAAACATACAAATAACTTATTTCAACTTTTGATAAAGAACCACTATTGATTTCATATGATATTACATGCATTGATGATGTGAAGACATTCATCCCTACTGATCGGAAGTAGTGTTGTATCCAATTATTTCATATTTGAAAATTATTTCCATTTAAGTTCATAATTTTTTAATGATTTACAACATTCATTTATACTTTTGAGAGAGAATCACTACCTTTCATCCTTTCCCTATGATAAATATTATTAGGTCCACTAGTTCAAATACCCTAAGGGGGGAGGGGTGAATCAGGTGATGACATATTAAAATTTCTTCACCTTAAGATCTTGTTTGGTTGTTAAAGAAACAATATTCTCTCTAATTACCATTGAATAGTGTGAAAAAAATTTAAATCATGAATGAGACATATAAATCAATACATGGTTCACCCTCACTGGGATATGTCCACAGAGATTTCAATGAGGGTGTGAAGATGTTAAAAATTCATTAAGGATCCATTACAATAATGAGTACATTGTTTTGTCTATATCTTCTATTCCTAGGGTCACTACTTTTACATAGTTTAGGGTCTGGTTGCTGCATTCCCAATGGTCACTCCCTACTCCTCTATCTCTAACTCACTGGTGGTGGAAAGGCTCACCGACTCCCTCTTCCTTCTCTTAATTCTCTTGTAAAGAATCCATTCACATTTTATATACTTTTAGGTCAAATATTTTTACAGTTATGTAAGTCCCATCATTTGAAATAATTATTGCATCACCAACTTTAAGTAAATGCTCTGATGAACTTCCCGTTTCACTAACAGATGGAATCCTCTTTCTCATGTACTACTAGGTACCAGAAAAAACATTCGAAAACTGAATTGATGCTTTTGTATTCTTCCTTGTGAAAATCATGAACCAACTTGTTCCTCTACATACTGTGTATCAGGTCTGGTATGCAGATCACCTCCTCTAAATAATGATGGTTCTTCTACGAACTTCCCTTCCTTTGATGAATTCATCTGCCTTCGCTTTCGTTTACTGCCTTTACATATTGACTCCACGAACCTCATCTACAATTCAACATCTATCCATGAACATTTATTTATTCGCAGACTACCTTCTATTCCGCATATCATCTCTACTCTTCATACTAGACTTCCTTCTCTACAAACCAAAAATCCTCTTATGTTTACCATGTTCTTTGCGGGATACTATTTTCCACAAAAACCATTAGATTAATCTCATCCACACGAACCAATTTAGCCTTTGATGAATTTGTCAACTTCCATAGGACATTGTCGAATTCTCAGAGAAAAGAGTTTTTTTATAATGAAATTCTCTCACATTTAATTTTGGGGTTTGTCTATCCTTATATAGGAAAATAAAATCACAAAAAATGCTAATCTATAATCTTGAAAATCATTGATTTAGTATAGCCTCTAGTGCATAATGATCTTCCTGCCATGAACCGCACCCATTCCGTGATCATTTTTTCCATTATGGTCCGCATACAAACTTTTCTACTACATGATGTAATTCTATTTTTCTATCATGAGAACCAGGAAACCGTTTGTATACTGCATAACCATCACCATAAACCATCTCTGCAAATCGTTTCCTATTTTTCAAACTTCCCCTGTGTAATATTCCCACTTCCTGGTACGTGGCCACGTACCCTTCCAAGACATGGTATGCAGTCCATATTCCCAGCTCTGTGTTTCTCTTCCTTTTCCAATTTCATTTTCTATTTTTCACACTGTCTAGTCCTTAAGAAACTATATTCAGAAAACACTTACCATAGTCATTTGCAGTCACCTAGGATTGTCAACTAACACAACCATACCTAGAACATAATGATATGACACCTTGAGGGATTTTTCCCAATAACCATTATAATCTATCTAAATCATGGAAATAATATTGTCTAAAATAAATAAAGTCATGTATTATATATTAATTATGATAATAATAATAATATAATTTCAATTTTGTTCATGTTCATCCTCAAATTATTATTCGAAGGTCTCAATGTATTAATATCCCGCCTAAAGATTATGAATTTAAATATTATCATCATATTTATAATCCCTTGAAATTTCTGGAATTATTTGATTAATAATCAATATTATCATAACTATCAGCTTTTAACACAAGCATTTCATCATCATTTATTGAATCTATTCATGTAAAACATGTAATTAGTGTTTACTATTGGAAAACATCAATTTATTTTACTTCACATTAAGCAATATAATTTTTCTGAAACTAATTTTGATGAAATATTATTATTATTATACTCCACTTGTATATATAATCTGTTGAAGTGGCACAATAACTTTCGTAATTAATTTAATGTGTTTGATGATCCAACATAAATGGATTGTTTACAAAAAGAAGGATTTTATATTTAATTTCAATGTTTCCATAGCATGGATGATGTGAAACCCTCTATTAGTATCAAACTAATTAAATATAAGCATTGATACATAATTTTTTCTTATATAATATGACATGATTGTTTCATTTAGTGGATATTAAAGTCTACTTCACTTTCCTTATAATTATATCTTTTCAATAAAACATTTTTTTCATTATTTATCCATTCACCTTATAGACGTATGTGAAATCAAAATCCGTTATCCAGATATATATTTTAATATTTAACCAATTTGGAAGATGGGTTACTCAATACACATAATAGATTATAAATGTTATATATATGTTTCTATACATGGAAAATTGGGAAACAATTAAAAATATAAAAAAATAATAAATTGCTTTTATTTATCTATCCATAAAATATTTAATTTACCAGTAATTGAAAGTAGTTAGAAAAATTATTCTGTGAGCATTCTTCAAGAGAATATGGTGTAATTTCCATGAATTCCTTCATGATATGATCATCATATAATCTAAAAATGAATTAATATTAATTTTGTTTTTAAAAAATAAATAAAATCAGTAAAAGTAACACTCACTATAAAAGTCATTTAATTTCTTCACAATTGGGAAGAGAACATGAACAAGCCTTATTTTTTCATCATCTAAAATCCATCATTCTAAAAAACCATTAAAAAATGTTTAGGTTAATTAAAATTTTATATTTGATGGTTCATTTCATCGTAAAAATTTCCATCATAATATCATAACAAAAAAATATAATATTTTTTATACAGGATGGGAATGTATACGTGGGACCAATCAAGAGGGGGGATATAGTATTGACGTCCTAGATCATCCCCAATAACATGTTTAGCACAACCTATGGGACGAGATCCTGAATTAGAAAAAAATATGATGGGGGACTCCTATGTATAATTTGAAGTAAGAAAGCTAGATACTCTATTTCCTTCATGCCATATGTAGAGAATATTTATCCCATTGGTGATGAATTCTCTCCATTTATGGATCCAATATGTAAATTTTTATGGAGTTGATATGATAATTTTTAGAGTATTTAATATGATATTCGTATGAGTCTCTATTTTAGCCCAAGAAATGTTGTTTGGATTAGTTCTAAAGGATCAATATATTTCTATGTCTCTCTCCCTCATTAAAACTCATAATATTATTTATTGAAAGATATTATGGTTTAATATAATGAGGGTAAAAATTATATTTCTTCTTCAAAGTATACGTTTTTCATATACCCTTGAACTAATGCTTTGTTACGTTTCCTATTATTCAATTTCTATATGAATCTCTCACATGGGTAAACCCATTAAAACTATAGTGGTCCTCCGTATATATCAACAAGATGAAAATTTAATATTATATCAAAGAAATCTATCTTTTATAATTTCAATATACACAAAATTAAAATAATATCTTCTTGTAAACTATCGAGTGCATCGTAGTATGTTTTCTCTATATAAATGACTCAAAAATTTATATTTCTTTCAAAACATCCCAAATTGATGAATTTAACAAACCTGTATAGCCAATTGGTAGTATTATTTCTATAATAACATTTCAATAATGGATTTTTTTACTTCTAGTAATATTTCAATTTCTGAAACAATAATAAAATATTGCAACATAACCATCTTGTTACCTCAAATCTATAATCCAGTAATAGAATAATTATTAATTTTAATTAGAAACAACGTATGATGATTTTGGATTCATTAAATTATCTGATCTATAATTTTAAAATAACTCATGTTCCACATTCCTATAAACTTGTTCAAGATTTAATCTTGATTTTACATTATCTTTAGTTTTACCAGGTGTGTCCAAAACTATATAAAATATGTTATCAAAATAATTCTTATCAACATGCATTAATTCGAATATATAATGGACCAAAAAATAATACCGGGATGCTAGATCCCATAAAATAATATTTTTTATCTAATGGTGATTTTTCCCAATCCAATATATATATTTTTGGGTTGTAGTCAGTCCAAAGGTAATAGGTGGTAAATAAGATACAATATATTTTAAATATATAACTACAATCATTTCTCGATGTTCAACTCTTCAAATTATTAATTTTATAAAAATATTTATATTCCTTCAACAATGATGGTCTCTAGGAAGAATTTCATGATGGAAATTAAAAAAAATAGGTTATTTACATTAAAAATAATAAATTATTTTCATCCCCTAAAAAAGTACATAAATGAATTAGGACGATGTGTACTCCATCCATATAACATTTCTTATGAATATATGTCACTAATTTGCTAAATTAATGCGACATTCATTATGAATTTATGTTTCATAACTTCATCATATATACTTACAAAGATACAATAAAATAAATTTATCTATTCAATAAATGAATCCAAATAAACATCAATTTTATCATTTAGAAGTCATAGAATTATTAATGTCAAAATGATATATTGTTTATTAATCATTATAAAAGGGGGTATGTTTTAATGAGTTATAAATTTGAACAAAAAATAATACTGACTACCATAAAAACCAAATGAAAAAATCCATCAACAAAAAATACCCAATCACACGTTATAAGATTCTGAAGAAAAAGAGGGATGAATATGATCAAAATGATTTCAAGAATCAACCTGATAAGGTTAATTTGTAATTTTACTAAATAAATATGATATTTTTCCATTTCATCAATGACACTATGTTGTGAGAAATAGAAAAATGGTGAAATATATAAATAAGAAGGAAACACCTCAACTATTTAATGTTGAAAAGTATGTAAATTCATTATTGTGCCTATTTATACCTCGATTATCCATATGTAATACATTAACCATCAATTCATATTTGAAAAAATATAGGATAAAATCATTTCAACACTCATGGATCTTATCATAATGTACAACCAATTCACACACTGACCTATTTGTTTCATTGAAATTTATAGGTAACTCCTTTTCCATTGGTAACAAAAAATTTTAAAAAAAGAATTTTTTAAATCAAGGTAACTATTTATAATTCCATTATCTAATTTAATAGGCATAACATTAATTATTACATAAAATATTCTTATATTATAACCATAAAATTAGGAATCCTTAATCAATATTAGAGACGGATAAGTTTGTGAGGGTTCCAACTCGACAATTGAACAATCATTCTACATTTTGGTTTATTTAAAAGACGGGACAACAACCTCATGTACTATTGTTTGAAACCATGATGGATTTGGAACTCAATTTTTTATATCATATCCTGAATTGAGTTCGAAATATTGATACCAAAAAAAAATATTTCTTAAATCCAAAAACAATAGATGAACCCCAATGCTATAAAATGTTTCAAATCTCCTCCGATCACATTTATTACATGAACAATTAATTTTCCCTTCTCAAATAAATTCTGGTTTTGATGGTGAAAATGATAAAAAAAAATTCACACACAAAATTTATACAAGATTTATATAAGAACTATTTGAACATATACAATGATATATCCAATCAAGAGAACTTAATAAAAAAAATTACTCCATTTTTCCATATCATTCAAAAATATATAATATAGAAATATTACTTATAATTAATCTGAATGATAGTCGGGATGATCCGAGAAAAAAATTAGAAAATTATAAATTTACTAATTACTTATATCTTTTACGAATTATTGATAATTACTAGTAAAAATAAATTACTTTTTGAAATTATTACTTACAAAAAAATAGTGTTTCATAGAAATACTGTTATCATATTTTACCTAATATTAATTAACTATCCCTAATTATAGCTGATTATCTTTATTTATGGAAAATTGTCTCAAATTATCTAAAATTATACCTAATTATTACTAATTATTGAAAATTATTCATAATTATGTGTAATTATATATAATTATTACTGATTAATATTAGTTATTACTAATTATCATTATTTATCTGTAAATATCATTAATTATAATAAATTATCACTAATTCTTTGTAAATATATCTAATTATAAATAACTATTCTTAATTAAATAAAAACAATTGTATTTATTATTAATTTTTTCTGATTATTAATATTTACTATTAATTATCACAATCTATTGTTAATTAATCATATTAAAGCTAATTAAAATTAATTATTTCAATTATTACAATTTATTTCAAATCATTACTATTTAGTGGTAATTATTACTAATTATGGATGATTATTACTAATTATTGATAATTATTAATAATTTTATATAATTATAATTTAATATTACAAATTATTACAAATTATCGTTAATTATCAGTAATTATTTTCTAATTATACCGAGTGATCACTAATTATTGGTAGTTATTTAAAATTATTTCAAATTATCACTAATTATCCTTAATTATCCCTAATTATGCATTTTTATTGGAAATTAGTCTTAATTTATTGTATTTAGTATTAATTATTGGTATTTATAATTATTTATTTCTAATTAATAGAAATTATTGGTAATTATTACTAATTATGAGTAATTATTGGTAATTATTAGTAATTAATTCTAAATAGTAGTAATCGTTCCTAATTATTAATAATTGTTATGACACCCCAAGAATATACAATATTTTCCTTTTAGAATAAATATTTTTTATATGGTGGCATGATTTATACATATTGTTAAACTTAAGGTATATATGACACTGAAATAACTTGTATTACACGTAAGATAGAGTTTTACCACCTTCTAATGAAGAACCTAGTTTAAAACTAAATTTTGACACTTTTATGAATTTTTTTTAAAATAAAAAACATTTTTGAATTCAAAATGTCGAAATTAGATTAGAGTTAATTTGTCATATTTTACTCAGAATCATTATTTTTTTATGAATAGTGAAAATTAATGCAATTTAGTTAAAAACATATTTTTATTTAAAATAATTATTATTGATTAATTATATTTTAGATTTATTTTAGACTCACATTAGAACAAAAATAAATCTCTTTATACAATTAACTTCATCATAATCAATTTTCCATTGAAATTTAGTATAATAAATTAACAAACATTTGAACATTTTTCTACTTTAAAAACCTATTATTTCTCCCCTTCTACAGGATTAAAATTAATCATATTTTTCCCACTTGTATGATATGAAATTTGAAACTCTTATATAGAGAGATGTAATTAGTATTATATTTATGGTCTAATAATATATACATATTTTTTGAGAAAAATTATTAGTGAAGGTGATTAATATTAATTACAGTGATTAAGGTATGATTGTGCTTAATATGGGACTAGTCATTAATACTAAAAAACACAAATGTCCTGGACACCATTAAAAAACCATTTTCTCCCAATAATTTTCCATTTCCTATTTTTTATAAATATATGGTTTATTGTGATATTATTAAATGGATGGGCCCTATATAAAACTGTAAGTACGGAAAAAGAAAAAAAAAGAACTTTCCTTAGCTGTAACATTTATAAAACATTGAGATATGTACAAAAAAACTTATATTCGGTTATATAAATCCAATGGAATGATATATTTGTTACTTTTATGGTAATAAATTATCAATAAAGTTTTTTAGATATTTTAGCTACTTAAAATTCATAAAATCCCAATCAAATGATTATTTAGGTTACAATTAACTAAAATAAATGACACTATAAATATTTAATTTGAATGTAATTTATTGAATTATTGTAATTATTTATTTTTGTATATTAATATATCATTCTAGAAATCATTAAACCTGATATATTTTAATTCAAATATATGATTTATATTTTGAATTAACATTAAATAAATAATGTCATAGTTGACATTATTTTCAATTGAAAATAATTGAATCTCCTTAAATGATTTAAAATTAATAAAAAAACTATAGTTTAGTAATTAAATTTAAATCGTTAATTAAGATTAAATATTTTCTATTAATGTACCGATTAATCTTTTATAATTAAAATTATTTCCCATATACTATAAAAACATTGTCAGCATAGTTCGGGTTGAAGCATCAATTTAGCGCATCACATACGCTTGTTGTAAAATTAATTTCAAAAAATCAAGGGATTTTTTATAAATTATATATAATAATTATTGTTATTTTTATCTATATTTTCCAATAAATATCACTTAATTTAGTCATATTCGTAAAATTAATTATATTAGAAAACGATTTCTTTAATAAAAACCTAAATGATAAAATTGGGGAATCGTAGAAGTTAAGGATCCAAATAATTAAAAATAAGATGTTTTTGTGTTTATGAGGTTTTACCAAACATTATTATCCTTTAATACCTTATGTTTACATTTTTGGGGCACTTCAGGAAAGATTGATGCCCCCAACAGTGAATACCTTTTTATATTCACAAAAGTGACACTCCCCCTCCAATATAAAAAGGCATGCACTCTACTCCTTACTCACACCTCTGAAGCCACATTTTCTCTTATAATTTCTATAAAAGTATCATCCCGACATCCCTAACCTATAACAAGATTCCTATCCTTGGTGAGATGACAATTTAGGGATTTTTTGGTACAAACCAAAAGAGGTTACCCTAAAAAGAGGTAACACCTTCTCTCATGCATTCTAATTTCATTTTAATTCTGCACTCCTTTAATTATTATTATTCTATAATTACATAAAAACACCAGTGTCCTAAATATACTACTATAATTTTCTGATATGGGTAATACCAACATTTATACCCACGCCCATCTAATGGATAAAAAATATAATATTTCGGTTTATGGTGAACTACTGCCTCATTAAACGATCGGTGTTCAACATTCCCCTATTAACTTTCATAGTAGACATTATGATGGAAAATCTATTTATATAATATTTCATGAATTATTTTATCTTCATGGTATTGTAATTTATTATTTAATTATTAATTCATTTGGGTTTTCCAATTCATTTGTTACCACATTGGTAAGGAATTCTTGTCTCAATTTTCTTTCTTCAAGGCACAATTTATTGTTCTCTGTGTAATTTCATATATATATATATATACGGTTCTCATACATAAAAATTGACATATAATATCTTTAACCATATTATATTCATGGTATTTATATGTTTAATTTTATTATTATCATTTTTTGGTCTTTTAATTCATATGTAAGGGATTCCCGTCTCAATTTGCATTCCATTGTGGATTAGTTGTTGTTATGCACCTTGTTTATTTTACTTAGTGTATGTACTAACCTATACATTATATATAATAAATTTAAATACTCTCATGATATTTTAAAAATTAATATAATATTATTACTTCTTGAGTATTGTGTTTTAGAATACATAATTGTAGAATGAGACACTTTGGAATGTTTAATGATTATTTTCTTAATGACAAATCCTAATTATCCTAAAATGGAATTTCCATTCAAGTAAATTAAATAACCATTTTTAAATAATCCATCTCATTATTATATCATTATTCATGACTATTTTCAAGTGTTAGTACCATTTTAACACTCTTTGGTACTAAGATGTTTCTTGAAAATGTTTTTCTAGAAAATCGGACATTATACAACTCTTAAGTCAGAGAACCTATTTTATTCTAAAAAGCATGTACTATTAAAATTATTTAAAAAATGTTTCTGAAATGATTTTGTTAATTCATTTTTACCCTTTTGTATTTTACCAATGTTTCAAAGTAATCTTCTTATATCTTTCCTAATGAGGCATTTTATAACATTTGGTCATACAAAATGAATATATTTTTACCACATAAGACATGTGTGGATTCATCCACTACAATTTCTATGAAGCATCATTGTCAGCATTAAAAGGATTATTTTTCTAAGAAAAATAATTTCGAAAGATTTTTCAAAAGAAATGGATGTTTTTTCTCAATTTTATATTTTAAAATCTATTCCATTGTTTCATCATAAGAAACAACCCTTTATTTTTACTCTACATTGGATTTGATTTATTTAAACGATCCTTAATATTTCTCTATATTGTTTTTAATTTACTCATAGATGGATAGTATTAAAATTCACTAACATTATTTAGTTATTATTATCCTTGAAATATTCAATCTTTTATGATCATTGATCGCTCAATTTACCCTAAATTATCCATTTTAATTATCATGGATAGTACAATTCCCTAAACTATATACCATTTAACATATGGTGTGTACATGGAATGTTGTTTGACTAACCATTTGATCTCTCTTATATTATGTTTCATTCCAGAAGAATCCTAGAAGATTACTATAAAATATATGCATGTATTTACCAAATGGATTATAGTTATCCTCAGAGTTACTTATTTAGAAAGAAGAAAAAATATGTTGTAATCAATGTATTCATTTATACAATACTAATTTATATATTTGGGTAACCTAGAATACTAAACATATCGGTCTATTTGGGATTGATTCCTTTTAATCATGCTAATTTATTTAGTGTAAGACACTAACAGAAGGTTATCTGGGGCTGGGTAACTAGAGTTGTTTCTAATTATTGAAAATTATTGGTCATTAGTATTAATTATCAATAATTATTGGTAATAAATACTGATTATCAGTAATTATCTATAATTACTCTAATTATATGAAATTATAAAAAATTATTACAAATTATTTGTAGTTATTTCTAATTATTGGTATTTATTGTGATTTTTTTCTAATTATTTTTAATTGTGACTAAATTTTGGAAAATATTTATTATTATTGGTGATTATATCTAATTATTGGGAATTATTATTATTTCTTATAATTATTACTAATTACTACTAGTTATCAACAGTTAAAAATGACTAGAAATTATTACTAATAAATAGTAATTAATGTTATTTATTTTTTCATTGTTACTAATTATTGATAAATATTTATATTTTATATTACTTATTGGTAATTTTTATTATTTTTAATAATTATTAGTAATTATTACTATTATTACTATTATTAATAATTATTAATAATTATTAATTTTTATTATAAACTATTTATAGTTATTTAGTAGTTATTTTAATTAATACTATTTCTTACTAATTATTGGTAATTATTATAATATATTAATAATTATTGATAATTATTTGTAAATATCACTAATTATAAGTAATTAACATTAATTATTCCACATTATCGATAATTATTACTAATTATTGATAATTACTCATAATTATTAGTATTAATCATTAATTAATACTAATTATTTATAATTATTACAAATTATTTTTAATTGTTAAAATTATTATTATAATTAATAATTATTTGTAATTATGGATAATTATTATTATTTATCAATAATAATTCATAATTATTTGTAATTATAACTATTTACTAGTTATTATGAATAGATTTTTTATAATTGTTACTAAATATTGATAATTAGGAATATTTTTTACTAAATATTAATAATTATTAGTAATTTGAAATTGGTATTTTTCCTTATTAATAATTTTTCATAAGTTTCTATAATTATTACCAATTTTTACAAATTAATAGAAATTATTACCAATTATTGGTAAATATTACTGAATACTTCTAATTATTTAATAATTATTACTTATAAATTACTAATTATAACGAATTATCAAGAATTATTAATAATTATTGTTATTAATTACTAATTATTTCTAATTATTTACAAATTATATAAAATTAATATCAATTACTACTATTTACTTATATTTACTACATGTTAATGATATTTATAAATAATTAAGGATAATTACTACGTGTTACTACTTATTATTGATTAATTATACATATCACTAATATAAAATTAGATAAATAAAATTAAAATTAAAAAGTTTAAAATAAATTCCCCAAAAATATTTTTTTACTAGTATAAAAAAGTGATGTGATATTGAAAGTGAAGCATCACTATAAAAATTTAAATTTATGAATAGATAAATCAGATAATGGCTAGATGAGGAGAGTGGAAACTATGGTGTATTATTTCTATAGGGGGTTATATATATTGGTTAGGAAAGTAGTGAAAAACTATTTATAATGGAATTTCAATCGCAACTACTATTATTTACAGCCAGATTCACCAAAAATAGTTTTTATCATTAATGGATATGGAAGAAAAGGAAAAAACAAATGTGATGTATGGGAAAGCCTCTTTCAAATACTACCAACCATAAACTATATTAATTTACTCTACTGGTAGATTATTTGTGACGAAAACCATTTTCCATCGAAAATGTTTCTAATTCCAACTGAAGGGGGGTTATTTTATTAATTTTATATATTTTCTACAAGATATTTTGTCATCAAAAATAAATTTATTATCTATAGAAATCTGATTCCCATAAAAAATTGTCATTTCACGCCATATGGTGTGCATACATGCCAAAAGATTTTGTATTGAAAATCATTTCCCTTTATAAATACCATGACATGAATTTTTATTTTTGGTGGCTGTTTATTTCCATTAAAAAAATCGATGATTTTTTTATTTCTAATAAGTCCCAAGTATATCACAAATTACCCATCTCACAAAAAACTTTTCTAATGTACATATTTGTAATGATTATAAAAAATAGAGATGGAAAAATTAATTTCACTTTTCATTGAGACGGTAGTCCGTACATACACATGAATGTTGCTTTCATTTTCGATCAAAAAGAAGGAAAGAAAGATAAATAATATTTTATCATTACAAAAATATTATTAGATCTTTTATATCATATATATTTGTCAAATCCAATATTATAAACAACCTTGAAATATGGAGATGGAAAATGAATCATATCTCTATGTGGATGTGGTAGTCTACACGTACACATGAGCGGTACATTAAATTTCCATTTGATTGTAAGGAAGTGTAAATAGGTTGTGTAATTATCATAAAAACAACTCAATATACTTTTTATAATGGTTTAATGATTTTATGATAGATAAAACATGTTTATATAAGATGTAAGAAGAAATTTAATTTAAAGTACTCAGTCAAGATTTATTCCACTACGTTGAGAAATATCATTTGGATTAAACCATTATCCATGAATTTTGGTCTTATTAGAAGAAAAGGATAGTAATTTTTAGAGGAATAAAACTAGGAATGTATTATGAAAGGGATTGTCAGAGATATAATTCGTCAAATTTATGAATATGTCTCGAGAAGAGGTTCCAATTTACAAGTGATGGAGAGGAAAGAGTTGAAATTAAATGAACTATTTAAATACAATTAATATATTTCTCAAGTATAATTATTTCAAATGGGAATGTACACTCAGTTAATAAAATTTGGGTATAAAATATTTCCCAAAAATAATAATTAAACATGTTTCAATAGAAATATTAACCGTTACTCATGGATTAAACCCTCGATAAATCCATTTTAACCTTAAATGTTGAAAAAAAATTACAATTATTACTATTCCACATGAACAAAAATTAAAGAGGAATCATTTCAATATTTTTAAATTTTTATTTCAAATATGGAATCAAAATATTTCATATTGAATTTGTATATGTGTAAGAAATTACTTTTGGAATAATCTTGTAACACACAATGAAAAACGATTTTCCAGAAAATACATTTTTATGTATTAAATTTTTTTGTAAAAAACATAATTTAGATTACAATTAACGAATTTGTATTAGATTTTATATAAAGGAACTAATTTTATTTTAATATCATGTCAAAACAAAATTTGCCTTTTTTAATACATGAATGGAATATACAATTTTCTATAAAATCTGTATATTTTCATTATTTGTTGAAAAATTAATATTTTTATAAAGATACAAAAAAATAGTCATAAGCTAATTATTATAGTCTTATTTCAAAAGATATATCCTTTTTATAAAATAAAAGTTATAAATTTGATATAAATTAACTATAATACTCACTCCCAATATGAAAAAAATAATAATTATTAAAGAAATCATATTTTTAAAGCATAAAATGACACTATTGAAAATTGTATTTTTATTTATTATTAATTAATAAATAAATTTCATTATAAAAAAAATAAGTCATTTTTTTAGAATTTTTATAATATTATTCACACCCAAAAATCAAATGAAAACATTATAATGGTTAATATATTATAAATTATTTTGAGTAAGCGTTGTGTGTAAATCATGTTATCAGATACATAAATTTTACTTCAAAGAGAATACATGTAAAATCTTGTAGTGTTATAGTTCATTACATTAGGTTTATTTAATAACATTTTAAATGATTAATGTGAGTGATGAAACATGATTCAATTCTCATGACATAGGTACATTGTAGAAAACAAGAATGTGGTATAAATATAAGCAAATAAATCACTACATATGTCAAGGTTATCCACCACAATGGTAATATCATAATGGGAATGGATATACACTATCACATATAAAAATATACAAATTTAGGAACATTATCACAACATAGTGGACTTGTTCTAAACATGTGTGCCTTAAAACCATATAGATGTGGGTTAACTGCACATCCCCATAACCATTGGACATTAGAAAATCACCTATGTACAATCTAGATTTCATGAGATATAAAACATTAACTAAATCATTTTAAGGTAAAAAATAAACCCACAAATCACATGATGATTAACCATACATATAAAAACATTCATAATATCATCATATCTTATTTAACCTATGTGAAAAAATGGGTTTTATAATGATTTCAGAAAAAACATGATCATAATCCATACAGAAAGATAAGGTGAACTGTATCACTAATGTATACAACTAGTGACTCACATGAAATTGAAATGGGTGTTAGCATACATAAAAACAATTTTATAGGAGAATTATATATTTTATTGAAAAATATAATGAAAATTCATTCAATTTGGATATTTTTATTTAACAAGAGTATAATTTATAAAAAATTTAAAGACAAATTTCATTATGAAACTATGGATTCCTAGATTGGAAGGCACATAAGTAAAAATAATTAATATGTATGGAGAATAAATTTATGTTGAAATTATTTAAAGAATATTTGTTTTTCAACTTTGTAAAGAAAATCCAATACCATATGAAATATCCATTATGATAAATGATACAAATAGGTTTCTTAAATTATTTTATAACAAAAGTAAAACCTAATATAAAATGGTGTCAATAAATAATTTAATTTTGGATAATATTATTTCTAAAAAAAATAAAGAATACGAACATGGAGGGGGAAGATTCGTTACTAAAAATAAGAGATACAGTTGACACTATAAACAAGAATCTTTGGAGTAATATTTTCTACTAAATGGAGCTAGAATGGTGAGGATATATGAAAATACTATATATAAATTGGGGAATATAGTTTACGTGGTTTTTAAGATAAGGAAATACAATTTCTATAAATATATGTTAAATGTAAATAATATGGATTTCAAAGTGATATTTGAAAATAAATATTTACCTTTTCTCCTTCAGTGAAATATCTTTAACCCACTATATAATTAACATATCAATTTTGATAACATATTTTAAATAATTATTCATATATATTTATTTTTTCCAATCTTCAATTATACTCCTTCATTATCTTTATATTACCCACATATAATATTTTTCCGTTAATGAAAATTTGAATTTTTGGTTATTTTGAACCTGTTTTATAATGAATATTAATATCCATGATATTTGATTCTAATTTTATTAATACAACATTATTCAGGATTTTTGAATAAATTTTATTCTATTATTTATGAATTCTTGTTTTCATTTTGGGGATGGTATGGTTCTTGAGATTGAAATCCATGATGAAAATTTTCCAGGTAATTTTTAATAACAATGAGTTACATTATATTTACCAATGTTTTTTTTCATTCATATAAAAACATATTCATAACATAAATTAATACATAATAAAATATATTTCAAGTGTTAATTTATTGATATATATTTATAATGAATATTATGATGTTGATATAAAATCATTTCTATTGGTTGTTGAATTGAATTAAACAGGAACTTTATATTCTAATGAATTATTAAGAGTTTAGAGTTATATAATTGTTATATCATTTAAATATAAAAATAATTATAATCACAAAATATATTTTCATTATATGATTATATATTTAAATAGTTTATGTGATAATATTATTGAAAATTTTGATGGAGAAGAAGATACTTGCATTGATGAACTATCTCTTTATCAAAACATGTTCCTTTGTAAGGGAATGATTTATACATACTTCATGGAAGTAGAAGAATACTAAATTATAATAAGTAAATATTATTTAAAAAATGTTAATGTATTCATTTTTTAAATAAATTCATTGAGAAGTTTAAGATTGGTTGGGTGTCCTTTTATACATGAGTTTTGAGCATCATTCTCAAAAATACACATTATTTAGATTATAAGTTGTCAATTTAAAATGTAAATTGGGAAAAATGGAACTAATAATTGATAAGGGATAATGGTAGGTTAATAATTCCCCCATAAACCAATATAAGGAATGAATTTATGATATTTTACTTCTTCACCCCTAAATTTAACCGATTTACCTTTATGTGGTAACTCAACTTTTACCTCATCAACAACTTTTTATATCAAAAATATGAAATTAAACATATTACCTAATTGTGAAATGTTAACAATTTATTTAATCTATTTAATCTAATTAAATTTCAAAATAGTATAAATTTTTTTTATTGAAGCATAATATACATATAAAAAACTAATTTTAATAGATTAATTAATTTTAAAGTATTAAGCATTATTCATATAATTTCATATAAATTAATAATAATATAGGTTTTTAAATATTATTTTATATATTGAAACAATAAATTAGAATCATATTTTAAAATTAAGCTATCTGATTTATTAATATAAAAATACAGAATAATTAAAAGAAAATTCTTTGAAAAATATTCCTCGTTAAACATAAAATTATTGTAACCATACTCCAATTAAAATTATTGATTTATTTTATGACCATTAAAATTTATCTATCAATTATTATCAAAATATGTCATTCAATTTTATAAACACCTAAATTAATTCCTTTTGAAATTAATAACAGTAAAAGTTTGTAATGAAAATAATACATATTTGAATAATTTTTTTTTCATAACAAATGTATTTATATTTTTGGAATTATTCTAATTTTATTTTTTTACTAATAATTATAAAACACAAATATACCGATTATATACATTTGTAAACAATTTATATATATCCAATAGTCAAATTTCCAATAACCATATGTCAAATAGCTATATATATAATGGAAATATAACATTAATATAAATATATATATATCCTATCATATATCTCAATAATCAATCATTACATTCATTTACATCATTACTAAAATTAGTATTATTTTTATAATGTTTTTCCTTCTTCCTATTTTTGTAATTGGGGGTATGGTCTTCATGGATAACCATGAGGATAAATATTTCAGATTCGATGTCATTTTATTTAACTTTTTGTATTCCTCATGTTGTCTACTTAATGATGATTCATATTTCATAATGAAAATTCATTAATGTTTATCATGAATTAAAATTTCTTAACACAATAAAAATATCACAATTCTTTTATAATGGTGTTAAATGTGGAAAAAAATATTTGAAAAACTATTTATTTAATGGTAAATACAAACTATAACCATAGGTTGTTACATTCTACCCCCTTAAAATAATTACACCCTTGAAATTTTATTAGTCTGATGAAAATATGTGGGTATTTTTGGGACATAAAATTTTTAGGTTCCCACGCAGATTCCTGGATCTTATGAATACTCGATATATTTTTTACTAGGTGAATGGTCTTTTTTCATAGTACATTATCTCTTATTTGAGAAAATTATATAATACTTCTTTCATAGTAGTGATAATGTCCCAAATGTAAAACCTATGAGTTTAGTATATATTCTGGAAAAGGTATGTTTTTCTTTAAGAATGGTACATGGAACACATCATGTACCTTGCAGTGGTTCGATGGATGTTCTTGATGATAACTATCTACAAAATATCATGTATTTTTAATTGTCTAATGTATCTAGTTCTCAAATTCCCATTCTTCATGAATATCATAGTCATATTCCATGGTGACACTTGAAGGAATAATTATAATCCAACTTCAAATTTCAAATCTCACCAATGGTTATCTATGTAACTCTTCCATCAAATTTGAGAATTATTAATATCAAGATGAATAGTTTGAATCTTAACTGACATCACATGATCAAGATATGGGCCTAGAAGGTTTCACTGTCTATATTCATCCCACCATATTGGAGTTTTATACATCTTCATAGATCCTCAAATGGTTACATTTTAATTATACAATGTAATGTATTGTTATATTATAACACTAGAAGGTAATGGTGATGATCAAAATCTCTATTAAATCCATTGATTAGGATCTACACAAATCAAATAGAGTTTTAATGGGGCTTTTATATTGATCATCATTCTGAGCATGATAATTAATTATGAAAATCATCTTTATGTCTAATTATTGTCAAATAATCCTCTGTAACATTTAGGTAAACATTCGATGATTATCAAGTAAAATTGAGAAATGTAATCCAGGAAACCATACCACATTCATTATTTATATCTCTTAAATTTGAATGATTAATATATCTTCATAAATATTAATGAAATTAACAATGTAAATTAATAAATTACAACATAAATTTAATCATGATCATTATAGTTATTAAGAATACCTATAAGGATGTTCATGGTGATTTTATCATATTTCCACATAGGTATGGGTAATAATTGAAACAGTCCTTTATACTTTTAATATATTATCTTAAATATTTTGAAGACCATGGATTATGATTTACACTCATCTATCTGTCTCCATATATTTTCACACTATAAATGATTATTTAGATATTTATACTTTTTGTTTTTTTGGATTTATACAAAATGATGAGATATATAAACTATCAAATATCTCCTTCTTCAATTATGTTATAAATTGAACAAATATTCATTTCTTGAATCTTTTAATTAAATTATAATGAATATGAACACAATTATTCATTTAGTTGATGATATATTATTTTCCCCTAATTCCTAGTTTAAATGTTTGAATATGGCCTCATTTGAATTCCCGTTGGGGTTATGAAGGTTGTGGGGGCGTCTAGTGGTTGTACGGATCCCAAAACCCAACCTTTTATATGACAATCGCCTTTTGAATAGTAAGTGTTATCAATCTGATGAAAAAAATAGATTAAAAAATTGTGTATGACATGGGTATAGAGCAGGGATAGGCCACCGGTTTTCAGAAAATAAATTATATTCCAGCAGCATAGATGTCCGGATAGCTTTTAGACATTGACAAAGTGGGTTTTCATGGCTTTACATGTTTATTTATTCCTTGTAGGGGTAACCATGTATTTCCCCATTTTCTATGGGTTCCCATGCATAGTTGAGGAAATGTTTTCCAAACTGTGCACTCAAACCATATGGTCCCTTAATTTTTGTATTTTTAGTAATTTTAATTTAAATTAACAATATTTTTATAAACACAAATATAGGGATTTCTTCCCTTCACACAACAAGAATACCATTTTAAATCTCCTTTTGGTAAAAAAAATTAGGAATTGACATCGGACATCCGTCCAATCTCTAATTCAATCATGATTCATCTCATTTGATCTACATCGAGGAGTTCATAATTCCTTTTTTAATCATATGTATTTCTCATGCATATCAGTTTCACAATATAGAGGAAAGATGATTTTTGAATTACTGGGTTCTTTGTATATTGTTTTATTTTCTTCAGATTGGAGCTGAATCAGGGGATGATATTGGATGATATATTGACTAAGTACCTAAGGTAGGTGTTATCATGACTTTCATTGAATGTTGATCTATTTATATCTGTAGTCATTCCACACACCAAATTTATATGCATCTCCTAAAAAGTAAATTTAATCCTAGAGTTTTTAGGCCTGACTTATTACATATGGTGGATTTTTTATGTTTTTATATATGTTTGGAACATTGATTTATTTTGAACCATCGAATTTGTTGTGTTGGATTTATTGATGGAACCCAAAGATGAATTTTGCCTTAGATTCCTATGAAGTGTTCCTTTAACAACTTTTTGTGAGATGTCATATGTGAATAAATGTATAAATAAAAATCATTAATTGAATTATGAATTGAAATATTTATTAAATTGATTTACGGTAAGCGACATATGAAATACCACTTTTACCTTGTTATTTCCTAGCTTGATGTAGCTTTGTTACCTTAAAATGAATTTTCCTTGTGTGAAAGATAGTGGTAATACCATGTACTAGTGGCCTATGCATGAATTTCTCTTAATATTGATTTTCCCATGTGAGTTAAATGACAAATAATCCATTTAATATATTATTATGTTTGAAAAGCATGTTTAACTAATTTTACCCATGTGAGTAATTGAAAGGCCAGTCATTATTAGGTTTCCAATACTTGAGTGACCATTTCTGGTGAGATTATTATGACATGTTCTTTGTGTAGTTCATAACATAGTTCATTGAATTTTATTAAATTATATTGAATTGGTGAAATAATTAATTTTCATGGGTGATACATTAATTCAAATTAGAATTCAATAGACAGAATCTTTTGAATATTGATAACTATTCCATGGGTGATATGTGGTTTCATATTTGAATTACATATATGGACTCAGTTGTCTTGAACCTTGATTATTATATGGGTGATACATGTATCCAAATGAAGAATTACATGGATGAAATCATCGAGTCTTGACATATATGTCGAGTGATACATGGATTCAAATGATAATTCCATAGATATAATGAATGGTAATTTTAATTTCTTTTTTCAATGGGTGATACTCAGGCTCCCATAGTGGATCTTCGAGGATAAACTCGATTTTCTAGGACATTATACAACTCCTAATGTGATATCGGGTTCTTGATAGGTTATCCGGGGATAGGATTGTATGTTTATGGTTGATATTATTCTTAGAGGGATATTTTAATTCCAATTATAAAAAAAATTAAGAATGAAATTAGGATATAAATTTAATAAATAATTAAATGAATTTATGAGGTGTCTTCCAAGACAAAGCACAATCTTTGATTCAGAATTTAATTTATAATTGTTGGATGTCTTTTTTGGCATCCTTAGATACATGTGAATACATGGGGGAATATTGAATTTGATCCATGTCTCAGGACTTATTAATAAAATGAAATTGACTAAATTATATGGATATAAAATGAGAAATTGAACATATATAATGTATTCTTTTGAGTACTTACTTTATATATTGTTATACAATCTTCACACTTGTAATATATATTCTCTGACTAATTGGGATAGACCTCGAGTGGTTTTTTAATGGGATAATATCTCACATAATATTAGAGTGAATTTTTGGGATCCAAATAGACTATATGATTTAAGGTGTCGATAAGGGAAAGGACCCTACTACAGGTACATGGTTTGATATATAGGAATTGGAGAGTATGGGATGACGTTGAGTCTTGTGATGTTACTGGGATGCTTTAGGACTTTTTTCATTTTGTTATATTCATTTTATATGAATGTTATGTACCTAATTTGGATGTTTTCGTAGGAATGTATGACATGTATTATTATATGCATATGAGGTGACTTCTTATTTGTTATATTATTAGTCTTATATTATTTACATTTACATATGTTTATTATTTACTGCTTCCACTACTTGTATCATACTTTTATATGATGTGAAACACTATAGTAATGAGGGAATTTTCTCCCCATTGACACAACTAGGACCTTGCTACTAGTTAGTAGCCTCTGTAATTTGAGGAGATGTGTTTGTGGCCTTATGACCCACCTCGTATTAGGACTTATTATGTGGAATATAGGTTCAGGACATTGCAATTTTGCATCAGAGAAGACTTTTCTATATTTTATTACTATTTAGAGATCATATATATGGGTAGAAAATAAATGGGATTTGGTAATGTGTTGTGCTTGGGCAAAGCTAACTCTCATATAATAAAAATACAAATTTACTCTAATTAAATTGTTGTTTTCTAGATATTTACTGTTATAGTTGATTTGATTTCATAGTTGGGTGATTCACATAAATAGTGATGTAATAATTGATATGACTTTGGGTTCTATTATGTCACAACCTGATGAGATGGGGTTATGAAATCTGAAGCATCATTTAGGGACCTATTAGATTTTACATTCCACGAATTATTCAAAACCAATTAAGATGAATTACTTATTGTATGCTCTTTTGATAGGTCCTATAACTGCTATATACCTACATTGTTATAGGTAATTGAAATGTTTTATGTTTTGAAATAGGTGGATGTGTTACTTTTGTCCATGAGGTGTATGGTCCAGCATGGGTCATAATTTTGCGGACCATTTTATACCCATGAAAGTGAATTTTATATTGAATGGAATATAGGGTTACCAAATACTGGTTCATGATGTGTTTTGGGATCTCATTTTTTGGAACATGGTCATCCAACGGTCAAACCTTGGAAATAAATGAATTCATGTGAAAATAAAATGAAATGTGGAATATGGAATCAAATGGAAACTTGAAAGTTCTTATATGAGAGAACTTTACTAGACCTAGCCTTAATAGTTGGGTTTTTGTAGTCTCTCTTAATTATTCTTGATTTTTATGATGCCTAAACCTGACCCAAGTGGACGTAAGAGGGGCGTGTTATTATATTAGAAGGATCATACCATACCTATTTATTTTTATGTGTTTTTGAACTGTGAACATTGTTAAAATATCAATCTATGAGGTTAGTTTGGAATTATAGAGGTCTGTGAAAATGATGACCTCAAGTCGTATGACAGGAAGGTTGAAAAGACCATACACTGAAGGTGGTGGGCCAGGGGATACAAGTGGATCCTTCAGTATTTCCATCTATGGAACCAAATGTATTATAGGAATATTGTTTTAAGGCATAGTTCTGGGATGGGGTTTTTCTTGTCATGAAAACTGTTTAGGGAGAACCATGATCTGATTGGACTATTAAGTAGTTGATGCATGAGTTCTTGTAGAATCATCCACCCGCATTTTTGGGGAATGGTGGACCATATTTTGTCTAGTCATGGCTAGATTCCAATTTATTGTACGTTAAGAATCAAAATATTCCTACTAATAGGAGGGTCAATCTCAATAAATATATAACATGTGATCCTTCTAAGAGATGGTTGGATATTATTATATAGATGTAACATCATTGAGATATAGAATGGAGGGATTTTTAGATGACACTCTATGAATACTTCTATCCCAATTTGTTAATGGCCAATAAATCCAATGAGTTCTTTTATCTGGAGTAGGCCGTGCATCCAGTTACAAAATTCTCAGCAAATTTTTCTGAGCTCCAGCACAACACACATATTCTAATGGGTGACAATATATGTAAAGCTATGAAAATTAAGGATAGTATCTGGTATGAAATATGACCATAAGAAAATTTATTTTGGATGAATACCATTACATAAAAAGTGAAGGAGGCCCTTATCATAATGTGTAACTTGATAGAGGGTAGAGGTTTGAGCTAGTGTGGTTAGGTATTGAGATCCATCACTGCATCGATCAGTAGTAGGAAGCATCAAATGGAGCTTCCACATGGTCATACTTGCATTCAAACTACATACCTAGGTAGAAAGGAGATGATCTACTAGTGAATTAGGCTGACACATATAAATCCAAAGTGTATGAGGCACCCAGTCGGATGTTGGTGATGTGGTAATATGAGCCATATATAGTTCTTATATAGTAATATTCCACTAGAATCCATGAAGATAGGGTTTATAATGACTCCACATTCAGTTCTAGGATCAGAAGCTTCTCATCAGGCATGGAGCTGGTATAAAACTAGACTATCAGGCTAATGTGGTGGTCACGGTCATTGTAGTCACACCCCAATTTTGCAGGGAAAATAGGGGGGATATATTTAGGGTATCCATACATAATCATGAGTCAATGCATCAGGCCCAGTATATACTGTGCAACATATCCATGTGGTGTAGGGTCCCAAAACATCTACTATCATAGTTACTATTCTATTAGCCAGTACATAAGCCTCTGCACTTTTTTATACAGGGGATTTACATAGAATTATATATGTTCACTTTGTGGAGAGCCTTTGGAAATGTTTTTATACATCTAATGGAGTTATGATTCTTTTAAATCCATTGGGGATTATAACATAGGGTGTAAGATTTTGCATAGAGTTCCCCTTGTGATCAGAGGATGTCACTTCTTATGGGAACTTCTTTCCCACGAGATGAATGGTTTTGAAATACTTATTAGGATGGAGTGGTCGCTTCCCTTTAATGAATTTCTTGAATATTATCACTAAAGGGTGACCATTACATCCACAAAATGGTGGTGATTTCTTTCAAGCATGTTAATGGGATGTCCATGGGATCTTAGACAGACCCGATAATCATGGTCTAGGTCAGAAGAAAACATAGATTTCATGTTTGTATCTTGATGATCTGGGAGCACGTCAGGTATATTTCCCTCTAGTGGTTAATCAATTTAGGGAAATTTTCCAAGACAACATATTTGGATTACCTCTAACGAGGGAGGTAGTGTTTTCTATTGATCTAGTGTTAAAAACTACACCTACATCCATTCCTCTTTGTAGTATGGCTACTACAAATATACAAGAGCTCAGGATGTTGATAAATGATTTATAGGTAAAGGGTTTTATCTTAATCATTACTTATCCATGCGGTTCATAATTACATATTACATAAAAGGTAAATGGAACTCCTATGCTACGTGTGGATTACTCGTAATTAAACCATTTGATGGTTAATAAACAATATCATCTTCCACAGATAGATGGTCTATTGATCTTGGTCTGATGAGCTTGTGTATTATCATAGATTGATTTCGTATCTGGTTATCATCAGGTTTGGGTAAGACCATCCGAGATAGCTAACACAACCTATTAAAGAATATATTGTTTATACATGTATTTATTTATGTCATTTGGTGTCACAAACATTCCAATATTATTTATGGAAGTGATGAATCAAGTGTTACATCCTTATCTTTGTTTTTATGATATGGTTTTCTTGAATGGTATATTGCAGTGTTCTAAAATTCAACACAAACATGAAAAACATCTTGAGATCATGTTGAATTTAATGAGAGGGCATTGGTTATATGTTGACCTCATAGGGTACCACTTATGGATGGACCAGATACCCTTCCTGAGTGAAATCACGTCGGAGAAAAATGAATCAATAGACCTAGAGATAGTTAGAGATGTAGCTTCCTAGGAGTATCCAAAAAACATCTCTGATGTATAGAGTTTCTTAGGGATGGCTGGTTATTATAGTCATTTCATACAGAAATTATCATGCTTAGCAGTCCTGCTTATGGGTTTGAGAATGAGGGGTGTGATGTTTTTATGGTTATATTCTAGTGAAGAGGAATTTTTGGAGTTGAAAGGAGATTGAATTCCGCACTGATACTATTTTTCCAGAGTTGCGAATGATGCAGCAATGGTGAGTTGAGTACCTAAATTCTTATGATTCCATGCATTTCTACATTCCCGGTAAAGGAAATGTAGTGTCTGACGCACTGTGGAGGAGGACTCAGATAGAGGCAGTGCAACATGCTTATAATAGTGAGTGGTAGCTTATGGATTTGTTCTCTAATATGAACTTTTAGGTGAATGAAAGTTATGCTAAGACGTTTTCATCATCTTTACCCATTACCTCTACCCTTATGGGTAGATTAAGAATGAGGCATCAATCAGATTCAGAGGTCCTAGTCTTATAGGAGAGTGTGGAAGGTGAAAAACCCTCCTCCAAGTTTGATTTTATTTTAGGATGAAATTATCTATATCTGTGGTTATCTTTCGGTTTTAATAGAAATGCACGCATATATTTTGTGGGGCCTCCATGCTTTAGTTTGGTCAGTGAATCATTTTGTCACCAAGATGTATCACTATTTACGTCGTCAGTACCAGTGTCTGAGTACAAAATGAAATGTGGATGGTTATTTCATGGGATGTTCCACCTGATAACATGTAAAGGAAAAACACCAGCTACCATTCAACCTTTTTTAGTATAAATCCATTCCTGGGTGTAAATGTAATGATTTCATGATGGATGTCATCACTTGTTTACCATGTCCACCTTGAGGTAATATTACTAAAAAACACAATTTTAACAGTGCTAGAATGGGCCTTTATCTGTACTAAAAAATCGCTAAAAACCTTAGTGAAGTTAAAATTCCTTGGATTTTATCATCTCTAAAAAGAACTAACAAAGGGTATATTTATCGGCCAAAATAAATGCACTCATTAATCATATGTTTTTATGATCCATTAGGAGTGCTAATAAAAGACCCCATTTATCAGTTCATTTATTTAGCACTGATAAATAGAACCTTTATCAATGATTTAAAAAGTGCGGATAAATGGTTTCATTTATTAGTGTTGATAAACTTATGATTTATCTTTGTTTTTATTTGTGCAGATAAACATATTATTTATCAACACTGTTATTTTTTATTCTTGAAATACAATTTATCATGGATTTTTAATGTGCTGATAAAGATATACATTATTAAAACCTATATAATAACTGATGAATGATTCGTTCATTAGTACTCATAAAAGTGCTAATAAAGGACTGATTTATCAATGCATTTTGAATAACTAATAACGTTGAAAACTATAGTGTGATGTTGCGGTACACTAGACCACCAAAAATTGGTGTAGTGTGTGGAAAAAACACACTTCATCAGCAGAAACAGAAACATAAATTTCTAAAATGACATAAAAATACTAAATTAAAATTAAATAAAATATATAACACTAATATAAGAAAAACACTATTATAGAATATTTTTGTTTTCTTTTTACTAAAAATAATGTAAATTTTGAATAAAGGTGCATTTGGAGTCATTCCAACAAAACTATGTGTCGAATTGTGTTGTGAATAATTCTGACAGGTTAAAAATGACTTATTGATTTTTTTCCTAATGTACGAAAACAATCGGAATGCATTTTCATGGTTTTTATTATGTCAATTGTTTTTTAAATTAAATTAATGTTAGTTTTAAAAAAATACACACTTGGGATCATATGGATCATGCATTGCATCTGATTAAGAAGAGAAGTATCCCTACTCATCAAAAACGACATATGGATCATTTTCTTAAAGTACCAAAACAATCAGAATGTTTTTACCGGTTTTGAGTAAGTCAGTTTTTTTATTACTAAAATTAAAGTAAATTTAGAATAAAAAAGATATGCTTACAATCATAACCGCCACACTATGCATCATATTGATAAACCACTGAATACAACTTGTTCCAAATGAATCATGGTTCATTTTCCTAAATTATAAAAATAATCAAAATTTGTTTCCTTGGTTTTGATTATGCAATATGTTTTATTACAAAAATGTCATTTTATACTGGAAACACATAATTTGAGCCATAAATGTGGCATTGTGTGTTGGATTCACATGATAATAATTCATTCAAATATCAAATAAATTATGAATCATTTTAAAAAATAATCAAGACAATCTATGACCATTTTCTCTTTTTCAGTGAGTGTCACTTTTTTCTATTAAAATATAAATTTTTTACAAATAATAGAGAATCAGAGTCATACAAGTCACACCATGCATCAGATTATGTTTCTTCTGATCCCTAAATGTCTAAAAATACTGATGGAAATTTTTTATAATGTTTCAAAATAATAGGGATTTGTGAATTTGGTTTTCAGTATGACAATTGTTTCATGGATTAAAATTAATGTCTGTTTTGAATAAAAAGATGAACTTGTAGTCATACCAGTCACAAAATTCATTAGATTGAGGTTCAAATGATCCATACACATCAAAATAGATATATGGATCATTTTACTAAAGTACCAAGACTATCCAAATTCATTTTCTCGGTTCGAATATATCTGTTTTTAACTAAAATTGACATAAAATTTAAATAAAAAAGGCTCATGTGGATTCATATTGGTTTCACCGTGAGTTAGATTTTGGTGTGTATGAATGATGCATGACCCAAATAACTCATGTATCATTTTCCAACTGTTTCAATGCCATCTAAATCTCTTTCCTCAGTTTTGATAATGTGGTGTATGTTTTTACTAAAATTCCATTTAAACTAAAAACACACACTTTGAGCTATACATGTCATACTGTGCACCATATTGAGTTTTGGATTATTAATACATGTCAAAATTGATGTATGTAGAGTTTTTTAAAAGTACCAAAACAAAATGAATGTGTTTTTATCTATTTTGAGTATGCCACATGTGCTTTTAAGTAAATTTTTTTTAATCTAGAAAAATGCAGAATAGATCTTATCTTACGTGAAAAGTTTAGCGTGAATTTTTGAACAATCGTTTTAAAAAAACAATCCTGGTATGATCATGAATCTACTTGATTTACCAAAAAAATTATTATTTTCAATCTAGTTCTTGTTATCGTTTTCTTCCTTAGTCTTCGCCTTTTACTCCTCCTCCATGTTGGTATCTGTCTCTGACTCTCCTCCCCCTTTTCCTATGCCTCCACATCTGCCTTCTCCTCCGCCTCCACCACTTCCTCAATATTTTTCAAAAAAATTATTTTTTGTAGGTTACTGGTTATAACAAAAATTATTTCCCCTGCAACTATTCTCATTGAGAATGAGATCGAAAATAATATATAAGAATGCAGACACTAATTCATCACACCCCAAATATCTTTTGAAAGATATAACTCATACTATATCCCAAACATAACATTTAATCACCATAACATGTTTTCAGAATATATTTTGACAAAAAGTATGTTTCTCACTTGTCTTTGAATAAATTGATTTCTTCTTTTTAGTAACTCTTTTTTTTTGAAAATATTGATTTAATTGAGAAAATATAAACAAAATATGATTATTAAATATATTTAAATAAATATTAATTACCTTTAGAAATTACCTATTGGGGGATGCTGGCCATTTCATACAATACGATTTCTCCCATAAATTTTCAAGCCATATATCCACAAATGATTGCATTATCTTATTTTAGACACTGGAGAAACATTGACAAAAATAAGAAAATTGTTATGAAATGTTTTGATAGTAAAAAATTTCTAAATATAACTCAATCTTTTTCAATTTTAATTAATCCATAGAATTTATATTTTCAGACAACCAACATCATGCCATAATCATTTATATTTTTAGATATCACCTATCATATCAAATTTCATGTTAAAACACAGACTGGACATATCATTAAAACATTATCTCTAAAATATTTATTTTAGTGTATGAAATATGAAGAATACAAATCATTTTTGTTTGGTTTTTTTAAATCAATGAATTGATTCATAAAAATAAATATTTGGGGTGTCTATGTTGACTTCTATCAGCATCTAGGTCTTCCTAAAAAACAAAAACAAATAAGTAATGAAAAAATAAAAAATATATTTTAAGTGATTAGATAATAGATGTTTACCCTTGGAATATAGGAATAAAAACGAGTATGTCATATAATTCTCTATTATTATATTATTTGAGTAAATAAACGTTTTTATTATTAATTTCTTCCCCATTAAATGTAATTTATGTTGTAGAAATGATACAGGGATTAATGAATACAAATCCAGATTTGCAAGATATTACATTTATATAACTTAATATAATATATTATACAAAATTTGTATATTTATTAATGTTAAAAATAATAATTTAATATCTATTTATAAAAACATATTATTAAAATGTGACTTATGTATATATTCACAACTGAGACATTCATCCATTAATACATGATAATATCATCTTGATACTCGAGACCAATTTCAGATGCAAAGGGTAATTTATATATTTCTTCTTCATATTCATTTTAATACATAGATATATAATTAAATGTTGTCTCTACATGATTTTGTAATGTTTACAATTGTTTCTCTGTAACAGGAAGAGAGTAGGTACTCTCAAAAGTTCAATTTGTTTTCTTGGACGATTCTCTAGATTTAAATGATTCGAGCTATTGTTTCCCTGTCCATTTATCCCTATATAATATCATAAATCACTTTAGAACTTTTATCATCATCTATTATATGTTTTTCAATTGAAAATATTTGTTAAATACATACCTCATGTATCTTTATATGATCAGACAATCATTCTATGAATGCTCTAATTGCAGCATCTATAGTTGTAATATCCTAACTAACATGTGGAAGAAGAAACTCATTAGCGGAATCATAAGGTATCCCAATCCCCACTCGGATTTTTTTGGGAGGGATTGATTGTGTAACATGTCTCCTCGGATATTATACCCTATACCCATTACAACATGTAGATACATGGGTGTTGATAGATAAAACTCATATACAACTGTACAATATAGAATTTTAGAATAATAATGATCTCTATTGTTTTTTATTTATATTTAGGAGAAAGAGGGATGAAAAAACTGATTACCTATGGTACGGATTTGGGAGAATTAATATCCTCAAAGATAGTGGAATTATTTGGTTGATGTTCAGATCTTTTCTCCCCCACAAGTTCACTTTGATCTTTTCTTATACATTTGTATGCCTAACCAGACCACAAAATAATATCTTGTAGTGAGTCTATTTGTTTCTTCATTCATCTCATTATATTATATATATCTTTATGTGGTTTTATCTTCTCAAAATATGTTTATGGAAGGACTCAAAAACCTAACCCTCTAACGCAACCATATTGTTCAGGTCACATCAAAGCTACTAAAAGTTACTTTTCTTCTAGTACGACCATTTTTAATTATTGTGTCTATAATATATAAATGATACAAACATATTTATTTTAATGTAATATTTTTAAATATAATAATGAATTAAATTTATGTTATAATTACACATTATTCATGTACTACTTATGTGGTTTCATCAACTAATATACCACCCTTATTTACACGAGCCTCCTTCCATAGCACATGCCATGGGATGGAAGTGTCTTTAGATTTCGATTATTCAACATATGTATAAACAATTGAACATATGTAATTTCTTATCACATATTTAAATTTTACTATATATTTAAATTATATACCAATTTATTCCCTAATGAAGCATACCCCATCCTTCCATTGTGATAGGGGTACACTATTTTTGATGTACATTATTTATTTTAAGAACTCTTTTCCTATTTGATAAATTGGTTTTTTTGAATCATGTTATATATAATAAATAAATGCAAATAATATATTATCGACCACAATGCACCTGAAATTATTTATCATTATGACAATTGAATAAATTATCCTTTGTTTCTTACTTTAAAATGTGTACATAACTATGTGGTGGGCGGGGTTTTGTTTTCCCGTCATCATCCATAAGTTGTAACATTTTCATAAAATTCTGGAAGCCTCTATGGGATTTTCCAATAGCCATTAAGACAAATATCATACGATAATATTATAAAATAAATGAAGTCTACCTTGAAAAATGAAAAATAAATCCATGTTTCATTATATAATTTTTCAGAAAAAATAGAGATAGAGTATTATAACATAGCCATTACATATTTCTAAATGATTTACTTTGTTATAGGTTAGATTTGTCCCCATGATTCAATATTAATCGGCACATTCATCCTTGTTGTCACCCCATGAAAACTAATGAACATAGATTTGTTGGGGTCAATAGGTTGGCCCTTTTTATTCCAAAAAACCACAAATTTTATACCGAAACTTCTTTAATCGATAATATTATTCAAAACTATGATGCTACATCATTCATCTTTTTTCATTTTTTTCATCAACATGTTTGAGATCCTCTAATAATTCTGTATTATCATCATCAATAGTTCATTCTTACTTAGGAATTGAAACATCATAATGTTCGTAATATATTTCCTACATGTGTATTCAATCGTTTAATTTTTCTTGAAAAACAAAAATGCAATAAAATCTGTGCATAATACTCCACAATTGCATCCATCATTCCTGAAAATTGTTTCTCTCTTGAACATAGATATAATAATTCAATGCTACATCACAACTAACCTTCACTATATTTAATTAATCCGTCCTCAAATTCTTGATTTCCTTCAATCTCTTGATAATATGACGAAGGATGGTTTGGAAGAGGGAGTCCAATCCATCATCAAGAGATAGAAGACAATTATGCAACTAAGGATTAAAGTGTCCTACGAAACTTCACTAATGGAATCACTCATAATGTATCCTCAATTGAAGAGGAATTGGAATACCTCCACTCTAGTTGTCTACATGAAATAAATCTCACCCAAACTAAATTGGACATCACATCTCTCTACTCAAGGATTCATAAACTCCAAAATTTGGATAGTTTTTAATCCACCATAATACCCCTTCAATAACATACACCCTTTTAAATGGTGAATTTTTCAATTTATGCGCTATATTGATCTAGAATAGTTTACTCTGATAAATGAATTGAATATATTCAATATATTACTAAATTTATTATTATGATATATTACCATAAAATCTTAGAGGAATCATAAATACATCCCCTCATTGAAAATAATACAACCTATCATGAAGTAGATCAACAATTACCTATAGGAATATCCTTGTACGTGACTAATAGTGATATTATCGGTTGACAAATATAATATTGGGGAGTGGTATCCCTATAACTCAATCATATTCTATAATGAAACATTAATCACGCTATATGATATACCCTATTCATATTATATGTATTAAAAAAAATATGTCATGTCATAATATATGATATTGAAATAATATTATAAGAAATTTTTTTATTTGAAAAACTAAAGGATTTATACATTGTGTTCAAGAAGAAAAATTCTATGATTCCATCTATTAGTTTTAGAGTATAATATTATAATTATTAGAGGGAAAAATCATAAATAATGGATGGTTTATCACATGGATAAATGTGAATGGAAACTAAGTAAAAACACATATTCCAAACATTTAATATAATATCAATGGAATCCTTATTTAATATTCAATGGAATAAGATTGATTTAAAGCACTACTGCATCAAACAAAGTATTATATCCTTTGAGGAAATTACACAAGTCTTCAATCAAAAAAATATTCATATAGACCCTCAATCACCAAAGGAGTTCTAGCACATTAACCTTGTGATAAACAGTTATCAAATAAGAATACGGGTTTGCCTATGGAATGAAAAAAGGGATAATTACAATTTGGGTATCCTATATATATTTTGTACATTTAGGCCATGGATAAAAAATTCCAAGACATATATTAAATAAGTGTCAAAACCATAAAAATTATATATTTATTCATTTTATTATCTACAAATTTATTCACCATGTTAGCTGTCTTTTCAAATTATAAATTTTTACTATGAAATAATTATCTTTTTTTATTAGTACATCTGTTAATAAATCACATTTTATAAATTTCTTGATCAATTAACCAACCGTGGATAACTCCATTACTTTTATTAAATACACTCTTTATATGTTGTTATGAATTTCTACATCTATTTACCTAGTGATTTCACAAATCTATAGAATCTATTTAATTTTTTAAAAAATATTGACCATAATTTTATCAGTAAATAAATTCTCCATTAATCTTTTGAACTCATGGTTTATGTTTAAAATTAATCTTTAATTAATAAAAAAATCACAAAATGCATCACTAGAATAGTTTTGGAATGTGACTAATTGTATTTATTTTTGGATTCAATAAAAAATTAATCATCAAAATCATAAATATAAATAACCATTTTCATGGTTTAACAATTTACATGAATAATGAAAATCCACAAAACATGTTTTAATGATTTTTACACTTACCTTGGAACTTATATGTTCACCAATGATAAATGAGGGCCAAAAATTGGTATGCACTCATCCTTAAAAATCCTCACAAATAACCATTGAGAATCAATAATCTAGTATATAAGATGAATTAAATATGAGAAACTTCCTTGATTTTGGAACCCTATATTATTCAAATGAACAGAATACTTAGGGGGATGAGTGTTCAACTTATTAATATTGATAGTAGAGTAAACCATCTATCAGTTTCTCAATAGAATAATATGCTAGACCCTCAAATACATTTGAACGGAGAAGAATAAATAGAACCACACTAGTTGTATTTTTGTAGTGATAAAAAGAGTTGTATGGGTATTCATGTTTATGAATACTAGAAAACACATAATCTGTAACCCTAAAAACAAAAAATATAGAGTAAGGGTAGAAAATAACATACATTAGATTTTATCCTTGATTAAATTAAGGTAACATAGAGGATTCACACTAGTAGTAGAGGAGTTCTGCGATTTCTTGAGAATCATGAGCAACTGAGTCATGGTAAGAGTTTGTTTAAATAGATTGAGGACACTTTTAAAAGTGATTTGAGAAAAGCACTAATAAATATCCCTTTTATTAACACTAAATTTATTAGTGCTGATAAAAGTAGTATTTATCAGCTTTTTTAGCATAGATAAATCTCGAGCATAATCCGTGTTTTTAGCGCTGATATAGATTGATCTTTATCATCACTAAAAAAGAAATGATAAAAGTTTTATAATTATAGTTATAGAAAGAAATTTATTATAATTTTATAATTATTTAAATAAATTTATTTTAACTTTATAATTATTTAAATATATATAAATATTTATTTATAATCATGTAAATAATTATTTAAAATTAATAATTATTTATTTATAATAATTATAAATAAATATATTTATAAATATTTATTTATGAATATATGTTTAACATTATCAATGGATATATAATATTAAATAAATGAATTTTAGAAATGTGTGAAATAGAATAATTCAAAATTAATACATGATAAAAATATTCAAAAAATTGATAAGTTTTCTTAACTAAATATAACATATTTAAAAATGTAGATATATTTATATATATATATATTGAAGTGGATGAATACATATTGAAAATACTAAAACATAGTAAATACTTATATATAAATAAATAAAAGAAAATGATTAAATTCAAAAATAAAATAAAAAATAGAAACCATTAAAAATTAAATTGTATTATTGAAATCAAATAAATAAAATTGACTTATTAAAATAATAATATATATTAAATATAAGATGTTATAATGAAATTATAAAATAGAATAAAATTTGAATAAATTATAGAAATATTATTTTTATGTGTTTTTATATATTCCGTAAATATATTTGTGTGTGCGTTTATATACCGATACATTTTCATATATAAATATATATATATATGTACATGAAATAAATGAAACACATGATGTTTGACATAGGTGGAATTGAAAAATAAAATAACATAAAAATCAATAAAACATTAATATGTTTTTAATTAACATTTTATATATATTATACTTATTCATTTTTTATATATGTATTTAATATATAGGTATTTATTAATATTCATGATATATATATATATATATATTAATAAAATTTATACATTTTTATGAATAATTATTTATTTAATAAAACGTTTCAAATTTTTCTAAACAAACTCATTTTGTTTTTATTTGTTTAAATTTTTATTTTTTTCTAGACCTTTATCAATGATAGAACCATGCTGAAAAAGATGGACTTTATCATTTAATTTTTCTACTGCTCAAAAATTCTTACAATGATAAATTTTACCACTATTAAATGTGTGTTCTGTAGTATTGTAATGATTTCCTATTAGTTGTTGTTGATAGTATCATGAGGGTTTCATATTTCCTTCCATTCAAGGAGGAATTTAGTTTTGATGGTATTAGGAGGTTGTATATTAATGAGATATTATGGCTTCATAGGGTTCCTCATTCTATCATTTCATATAGGGATTTTCTGTATAATTCATGATTCTATAAAGGGATACAGATGGTTTGTTGTAAATAGGTGCATTTGATCATAGTGTACCACCTCTACATAGATGGACAGTCAGATCACACTATTTAGGTGCTTGAGTGAATGTTGCAAGTATACGTCCATGATTTCTGGGGCTCATAGAGGAGTAATATACTCTAGATGAATATTACAATAACAATAATCTGTAGGATACTATTCATATGGCTCCATATGATTATTTTTATTGTAGTCCATTCCAATAACACCTATGTTGGTTAGAGGCATGAGAGGTAGTTATGTTTAAGCTTTATAATGTATAAGATACCACATAGTTGGTATAGTTTATTAAGAAGAAGATGGATATTGTGTAGTCTTTTCAAAAATCGTACACTTATTGCCACTAATGACCTCTAGAGTTTGGGGTTAGGGATTGTGTTTTCCTACAACATTAATAGAGGTTGGGCCACATTAGGATCATGAAACATGGTAAGATTACACTGAGATATGTCAATCTATTTGAAATTATATAGTGACATGGGTCGATAACCGATCGGTTATAGTTACCTCATAGGTACTAAGAGAAGAATGAAAAATTCAAGGTTTCTTAGCTTTGATGTTATTACTTATACTATTCTCATTCCTTTCATCCCGAGGAATATTAGTTACTAGTAGATGTGTCCTTTACATAGAATCCTCTATTTATTGTGGATCGTAGAATGAAGGTTCTCCAAGGGTGGTCAGCTCCTCTTTTGTAGGTGATATGGAAGCATGAATGAGTATAGGATGATACTTAGGATCGATAGGTTGATGTATAATAATATTTGATGGAGTTGTTATCAGACATTATTGATCACCCTTGAGATGGTAATTTGGGGATGAATTGATTTAAGGGGGAAGTTTGTATTAAATTGGTTCATTATTTATGTATAGATACTTTATTTTTTATAAATTCTCAGTTTGATTATCTACATATGACCTAATGTGAATTCCGACAAAGGTTATGGAGGTTTTAAGGGATTTCAGGGATAGTTCCGAGCCGAAACCCATCATTTTTCATGGAAATGGCCTGTACTAGGGTTAGTGTAATCTGTGTGAGGCAGGCTATACAATTTAAAAAACCATGCAAGGAATCTGTAGAACGTAGGGATATCTGACACAGTTTTAAAAAAACATGCACTTTGTGTCGCAAAACCATGAAGCCAGCTTTGAAACGTTGACATAGGGATTTTAATTACTTTCTGCATGGTTAGTAAAACTATGTGGGGAACATGTGCTATGCCCCTTCTTCTACAGGTTCTCGTACAAGGAATCACAGTGTTTTCCAAACTGTTCACTCAAACCATGTAACACCTTAATTTTTTGATTTTAAATAAAATTAAATTATATTAAAAATCTTCATATAAACCTAAATTTAAGTTGTATCTTATCCTACATAGCAATGAGCCCATTTTGAATCTCCTCTTGGTCAACTAAACATGGAATTACCACAAGTCATCCATATAATATTTGATTCAATCATGGTTCATTTTATTGTATATACATTAGTGAGTTCTTAATTTCTCTTTAATATAATTATTTTCTTCTGGATATCTGTTATTCGATTTAGTAGCAAGATTATTTTTTCTAATATTACGTTCTTCTTCCGTTCTATGATTTTCTACAGATTGGATTTGAATCATAAGATTATTATGGATGTGCTATGAACTACAGACCAAAAATAGGTGGTCTTATGCCTTTAATTTAATGTAGAGTTATTTATATATGTCATCGAAGCATGTGCCCAATTTCCTAGAGTCACCTAAAAATGAAATTGAATCCTATAATTGTTAGGAATAACCTATTCAATTAGAGATGATTGTTGATGATGGATTATATATTTAGAACCATGAATTAGATTGAACCACCCCTTTGGGTGTTTTAGCTATATAGATTGACCACTATGGGTGGATTAATCCTTGGATTCCAATGAGTTTTTCCTTTTATCCATTGTTACATGATTCCACATGTGAATGTATGTGAAAATCAAATATATGAATTTATTTATGAATTGAAATGTTAATTAAATGGATTTAAGAAATGGGATATATTAGATTACACTTGTATGTTCTTTTTTCCTGTAAATTTAATTTCCAATGTCAGTTAGTTATAGGGTATACCATATAATCGTTTTCTATGCATGAATTGATCTTCCTATTGATTTTCCCGTGTGAGTTAAATGATGAATAATCCATGTAATATCTTGTTATGTTTGAGAAGTGTTATTAAGAGATTTTTCCCATGTGAGTAATTGAAAGGCAAATCCTTATTAGGTTTCCCAATTCTTCAGTCACCTTTTGAGGAGAGATTGTTATGATAAGTTCTTAGTGTTGTTCATGAAATAGTTAAATGAATTTTATGAATTGAATTTGAATAGGTGAAATGATAAATAGACATGGGTAATACATAGATTAAATTTTGAATTAAATGTATGGACTCATTTTATTATTGACCATTATTCATTGGGTGATATATGGATTTATATTAAAATTACCCAGATAGACTCAGTTGGCTTGATCCCAGATTATTTGATTGGTGATACACAAATCCATATGATGGATTCCATGGATAGACTCATTGAGGCTTGAATTATATGAAGAGTGATACATGCATTCAAATGATAATTCCTTAGATGAACTCAAGGGGGATTTGTCTATTTTTTCCATGGGTGATACTCAGTACCCTTTACTGGACCATCGACAAAAAACATGATTGGTTGGTATGTTATGCCACACATAGAGTGATACAAGGTTTTTAAGAGGTTCTCCATGGATGGGATTATATGATGTTGGTTGATATTATAACTAGAGTGATAATCGAATTCCAATGTTGGAATGTCATGGAGGGACTCAGGTTTCAAATATATTAAAGAAAGAAATGAATTTATGAAATGTATTCCAAAACAAACCACATAATTTGATTTGATCTTTACATTATACATTATGTGTGGCATGTTTTGGCATTCTTGGATACATGTTATTTCATAGAGGACACATGTCTTTGACCCAAGTCCCTATATATATAAATAAATTAAAATTTATAAAATGAATTTTATATTAAATGATATAATGAACTTACAATTATTGAAATATGTTTTCTCACATCCGTTTTTTAAATTTTATCATCGGTTTTTAACCAGAGTCTAATAAACTAATGTAAAAAATGTGGCTTTTATCATTTGTTTTTATAAACAATAACAAAAAATTATAATGTTAACCTTTCTCAATTATTTTTTAGGAAAAAACAAAATAAATATTTGATTATATAATGTTTTTACAACATTTTTTGATACAATCAGATGTTAAAAGTAATTTTTTTCATTATTTCAAATAAATGACAAAAAAATTTATCATGATTATATGATTTCGATAGGTTCTATTTGATAGGTCGTTGAGATAAAAAGGAATTAAAGATCAAAAGCTATGGTCATCAAAAGATGGAATTGCCTATTTTTCTATACATACAACTTGTTTTAAAGAAAATTGAGAATAATGAATTAAAATTACAAAACCATAATGATAAAAATAAACATAAGTCTTAAAATATATTTCAATGATTTTAGGATTTTTTTTATATCAATATGTTGATAATTTTTCTTCTTTATAGCGTAAAAATCATGTGACAATGAATCTGGTGATCAATAATGAATTTTCCACCTCGATTGGTAAATCTCATCCAGATGTTTAATGTTTATAACTCGACTATATGAATACTTCATCATTATATGGAAAATTTTCAAGATGTTTAGCAAAGAAGTAAAATAATAATAAATAAATAAAATGATTAGAATAGATACCATGTTCAAATAATTGATTGATAATGCATTGAAAATATTATAGTATAAAATTGGTAAAAAACGATGATAGATATAGTCTATGTATATATATATATACATAAATATATATTTATATATATTAAAATAAAATAATTTAAATGGTGTTGTATTAAATTTTAGGCCGGATTGTGAAAAATGAATTGTGTGTTGTGAAAAATATTGGAAAATAGAACCTGTTTATTTGAAATTTTAATTTTATCATTGATTAAATCTATAGAAATGTTAAAAAGACATCCATGAGGTCTTTAAACATCAATTATTCATCAACTGATGTTAAAGGTCGCCTTTAACAATGTTTATTTCTTAAACTGAAGATAAAAGTTACTTTTGGAATTGATTTTTCAAATAAAAGACATTAAAAATAATAACCAAGTTGTAGATAATTTCTCAATATTCGATTTTACGACTCTTAGAAAAAATATATACTTATAGATCAAATGTTATGGATTTCATAAATGAAAAATTTGAATGATTTTGACATCAATTTTTTTCAGACACCAAAATTAAAAGATACATTTGGTTTGGGTTTTTTCAAATAACTGATGAACAAAATCATTAATAAAGTAATATATATAATTTTTGAAGCTTTAATTTTATTTTCCATGGAGCTCAAATGATCTTACAGATAAAAAATTATGACCTTAAAAAGTTTGACTTCTCTAAGACTTTTATTTGAGAAGATTGATTTCTAATATCCATAACTTTTGATAACTAAGACCATTTTATCTCCAATACTAATAAAAGGATAGCATAGGGAATCAAATACATCGCGGTAAACATTTTTTACATCATTTATTTGAAAAAACAATAGTAAAAGCTACCTTTAAAATTGGTTTATAAAAAAACCTTCATTAATTTTTTTATAATGTTCAACTTCTAACAACCATATCTTTTTCTCTGTATGTCTATTTTTACTCAAAGACTAGTAAAACTAAATCTTCAGAAATGACAAAAAACTGGTTAACATTTTTTCATTAGTTATTTGAAAAAATAGATTATTAAATAAACATTTAATGTCAATTCTTGAAAAAACCCAATGTTAAAAGTCTTCCATTATGAATTTTAATATAGGATTCTGAATAACGGATGTCAAAATTTATCATGGAGGACTTTTAATGTTGGTATTTAATAACTGACATTAAAATGCTAATGTTAAATTCAATTTTCTTATAGATTTATAAGATGTTAAATTTATAGTACATTATTTATTTATTTTTAGTCTACCAACACACATGTCATATATTTTCAATAAATAATTAGCACATACTATGGGTGGTTAACTACTAGGATTATATCTCACAACATTTTTGGGCCACTTTTTAGGACCCATACACACTATATTATTTTAGGTGTCAACAAGGGAAAGATCTCTACTATATATAGTTGATTTACTGCTTAGGAGAAATAAAACATGGGTACAATCCAAGCCTTGTGATTCTACTAGGATACTTTTGTAATTTTGTCATTTTTTATATGTATTTAATATGACTATCATGTACCAGAATTGGATAATTTCTTAGAAACATAAGTCATGTATCATCATATATATGTTAAATAACTTCTAGTATGTTATATTATTTGTCTTATCATATATACCTTTACATATTTTTATTTTTTACTTCTTCTGTTACATTTATCTTATTTATATCTACTATTCAACACTCTAGTTTTGTGGCTAATGTCTCCCCACTGACACAGATAGGTCCTCAATGCTCGTCGGTCGCCTCGGGAATTTGGGGAGATACTCTTGAGGCATTGTGATCCACTAGGTTTAGGGCCATATTGAGTGGTATCTTGGTCTAAGACATTACATTTTGAATTTTGAACTCTATTACATTCATTATCTTATCATATAGCTCTATATCATCGTATTTTTCCACTTTATATTCACATAGATGGATGGTTGTGAACTCATTTGAGAAATATATGAATTCTCCCTATTTATATTGATGTAAAGGTCCATCATTTGAAAATAAATGAGCATTATGTCTCTTTTAATCCTGGTCATGGATAAGGTAAAATGATATTTCTTGCTCATAGCATCATCCACCTTTTTTCCTTCCCATTGTGATGATTTATTGATTAGTCATTGTCCTTGATAAACTCCAACCATATCCTCTATCACATATTCAAATCTTTCTATGTTAATATATACATTAATATCTTAAAATAATTAAATATTTTAAACATTCTACAATATAGATAATTCTTTCATATGTTTATTTAAAATATTCTAATCTTTAAATCAACACCCTGCAACACTTAATTTTTTTGGTGAATCTTTAATTCATTTGATGAATATGATACCACCATGTAATTTTTCATGTGGAAACATACCGACCCCTTATTTGATGCTTCAAATTATATTAGCTAAACTTCTACACTATAGGGTAGTGTAGTTATATTTGAATTGGACAACATTCTAATGATCACATTGAATTTATCATCACATTCATATATCTACAGTGACCTAATTCCATTATGAGTTCACATGCATAATTGATTCGATAGTTGTATGATACTTTTCAGAAACCTTCAATAGAACATAACTAATCCATGAAAAATAAAAATATTAATTATAGTGGTTGGTATTGCATATTTTTCATTCACCACTCGATTTGATAGTTCCATAGATATACCCTGACTTATGATTACATACCCTAGGAATGATACAATATTTTTCTAGAATTCACAATTGATAAATATGGAATAATTGTTATCTCTTATCAATGTATTTAGAGAAATCCATAAATAGTATTCATGATCATAATTTTTCATAAAATATATTAGAATAATATATATATATATAGAAAATACAAATTTATCAAGTAAATATATAAAGATTCAATTAATTATATACATGATGATATCCGTGAGAATTTATATGTTTAAATGGAATCACTTTGAATTCACAGTGTCCACATCTTGTATGAATGGTTGTTTTTGGTACATCAGGTCTTTTAAACCATAATTAATTAGTTCTAAATCTAATTTTTACCATTTTAAAGTATTTATCCCTGTTTAGTTTTTAGAATAATTCATCAATATGGGGTGGATAATAATATTTATTGATAATAATATTTTTAATTTCATTATAATCAATTCATAGATTAACTGATTCAAATTTAATATAATTAAGGAGGGTTTTTTCTTCCACTAATGAAGCATTTACGCATATAAATAACGCATATGGATTATTTTTAATTTATTCTTCAATTCCTCCAACTAAATTGGTTCCATTCCATAAGCCGAAATTCATATTGGTATAACACTGGGCATTGGATCTATTTAAAACACACCCTCTTGATCCTAGGTTGTACTATGAAAATATTAAATAAAAACATCAATGTATTCATTAAAAATAAATATATCCTCAATATTGTGTTTCATCCTAACCATTTGAGCCAAATACCCCCCATTATTGTCTATTAAGACCCATATAATGGAGTTAATTTTCTTATGGAGTTTATATGAATCCTTTCACTAATATATGATCATCGGTAGATTTGGGATATGAAATGTGACTTCCCCATCCTCATAATTAATATAGTATCTATTTAAATATAGAAAATATGTTCTCAAAATTATATCAAATATGAATAAAGTTATAACAATAATATTTTATGGATGCTCATTACTTTAAAAATTTAACATATAGGTGTTGTAGACATGTGATGAAATCATTGTCAAATTAATATTTTACCCAAAAAATTAAATATATAACCATTGGGGATATGAATTAATATTCTTAGATACATCCCAAAATTTGAATAAATTGATAGAAATATGATGAAACCATATTTATTCAATAATTAGTGTACCTTTAACCACACCAAATTCATCATTCTATCTTTAATACCTTACTAAAACAAAAATGGTTATTGTGAGTATCCTAAAATAATAAAAAAATTAATGGATCATGTGATAAGTAAAATCAATCCTAATATGACATAATTTATGGCATAGCCATTTGAACTAATAACATTTTATTTTCATTCCACATAACATCTGGTTAATCATAGTTTTTTAGGATTTAACCTTTTATTCATCATAACCAAATCCCCAAAAATAAATAAAAAACTCCTCTGAAAGTAACTATGATAACTGAACCTTAATTAAAAAAATATTACATCATTTTACATGAAATTTAATTTAATATCATTATAAATCACACCCCATAAACGAATTGTTTATTTCAATTATAGATTAGATACGTATTCAACATATTTTACACTAATTTTAATAGTTATCAGTAGTCTCACCCCACATAAAACTCAATTATAAATATCATAATACAATTTCATATTTATTAGATGGTGGGTAGAAACATTAGAATAGGGTAATCATAAATGATTAGTAATGGTAAACATAAGATTTAACAATCTATGATCATATGTGATAATATGATGAACATGTGTGTATGAAAACATACACAAGGTACTTGAAAACAACGAAAAGAAATTATACCTAATAAAACATAGATTATAATTCTGGGAACATGAAATGAGACTTTTGGAACAAATTAATATATGTGTCATATATGTGTTGAAATATGAATCAACAATCATAAAAATGATATGTGTCAAAAAATAAGAATTTGGTGTAAAAATAAGAATAGAAATAATAAAATATGTCAATGTTAAACACCAAGATGTTCATATCATTATGAACTAGGATAACTAAAGACATATAACATAATTTGATTGAATTAACCACATATGTACAATATCCTTTAAGAATTAGGAAAACCACATGCACACCCCCTAACATTTTACACATGGGATAACATTTACACACCATTAACATTTGGACTTACGCTGACCACCAATATCCCATACTCATCTAATTTGATATGAAACACAAACAATGATTTTAATGGCTATTAAGGACCCACCAATCAAATAATTATAAATAATACCAATGAAAACAATCAAAATCCAATCATATCTTAGTTAAACCATTATAAAAATTGGTTTCATAATGACTCCCATATAATTCAATCATAAACCATCCATAGAAAGAAGGTGGATGATATCATTTTACCAAATATATATTGAATCATTATAAGTGTTAAAGATATTAACATATATTAAAAAATACATTTATATGAGCATTAAAGAATATTATTAATAAAGAGGAAGAAATATCCCTTACTTTTGATAACTATTATTTTATAAGATATAATTTATAAACCATTGGGAATAAAAAATACATTTCAAACCACGAAAAACATAGAAAAGAATGTTCATGAATAAAATGATGAAAATGTAGGTAAAATGAATTCCTTTTAAATACAGTAAAAAAGATTCATTTTTTACTATTGTAAGGAAAATCAAAGACAATATAGAATCCCCGGTGTTGAAAGCGTTTAAAATATATTCCATAAATTATTTTTTAATGATTATAAATTACAATAGATAAAGACAACTATAATTAATTTAAATATAGATAAGTTATTATATAATATAGTATAATTAATAGGAACATGGAGGAAAATGATTCAGAATCGAAAATAAGAGATATCGTCATATACAGTTACAAGAAACCATCCAATTAAATTGTAAACCAACGGAAGATGAAATTATAATAATATATTTAAACCCTTAAAAATTCCATAGGAGAAGAAAATATATTTTGATATCGTGGTAATAAACATATAATTTCTACCAATGTAAGATTAAAATTAATAAATCTTGATTTCGATGTGATATTAGAAAACAAACCCTTAACATTACTCTTGATTTCCAAAAAATCAATATAACCCCCATATGATAAATAAAATATTGTTAATAACTCATTTTATAATCTTATTCATATAAAATACATATTATACTCTATAATTATAATTATTCATGAAAGATATATTGAATATTTATTATATATTTTCAACATCAAATGATTATAATTTTGATAGAAATTTTATAATGGTGATATCGATCGTCATTATTTTAAACAATGTTCATAATTCCTATATTAATTAGGGTAGTGAAATCATATTTCATAAATTATTTATTTATTCTCAAGTTAATTTGATGGGATTTTTGATTAATGAGAATGGAATCCACGATTAGCATGTTTTAGTTAATTTTTCAATAACAAGTCACTCTATAATTTCCATTCATTTATATATATATATATAACAATATTCATAAACAAAATAACTCCTTAATATCATGTACTACCATAATTAGTTTGTATTTAATAGTTTTTTATGAAAATTATAGTATTGTAATATCATCTTTCATGTAGTTTTTAAACCCAACCAAAGAATAACATGTTATACTAATGAATGGTTACGATTTAGATATATATAATAGTGATATAATAATAAAATATTTATAATTATTATAATAGAATACAATTTTATAGAAGAATGATATTCATATATATTTTATATGAGAATGTAATTCCAAAAGATGGTGAAGAACTACATACTTACACAAATAAACTCCCACCTCGAAATAGGTTCCTTCAAAAATGAATGATTAATCATCAATTTGAATAAAATAAATCCAATTTATAATGATTATTTAAGGTAATAAATTGGGTAGCAATTAAATACGTAATTGACGAAAAATAGTGTATTTTGATGAGTAGAGGGGGAACCCTTTTATAAGTCAGTTTTAAGTGGAATTTTTATAATTATTCATTTCTTACTGTATAAGCTTTTAATTTTCAAAAGGAAAGTGAAAAAATGGGAATAAATAATAAATAATGGATGAGGGGAGTTATAATATCCACTCATATAATTTTTTTTTAAAATATGATATTTTAGGCCTTTACACATTAATTTATCTATTTTTTCATTATGATAGTCACTTAATTTTTATAATGGTAACTTATTTTTAGGAATTAAAAAAGAAATAGTGAATCATAAAAATCATAGATATTATGATAAAAATTTGGTCTCAATTTAAATAAACTCACTTTTTAAATATATGAAAATTGACAGTAAAAATAAAAACATCCTATATATAGACAATATTCTTTATTGAAAAAATAATTTTTAAATAATAAGAGTACTTAATATTATTTATTATCAATTAGAAATTATCTATGTGTTAATATAAATTTCCATTCATTATAACATTGCATTATATTCATAAATTATAAGTGATCAGTTTAATTAATTGAGATAAAAATACACAACCCATAAAACAATTTCTTGGAAATATATTCCATTAATCATTAAATTATTTTAACCACATCTCATTAAAAAAATAATTCATTTTCTAACCTTTAATGTTTATAAATCTATTATTATTAAAAAAAATATTCACGAATTTTAGAAGCATATAAAATCAGTCATATTAAAAATAATATCAATAGTTAAATATAATTAATGGAATCAATATTATTACAATAAAATATTTTTAATAGTTTTTTTTTCATATCATTATAATATTATATATTATTTGTGAGATATATTAAATTTAATTTTCTATTAAATATTATAAGAAATAAATTTTCCAATTATATACAAGTTTATGAAATGAACATAAATTAAACAGTCATGTGTCCAATCACTATATATATATAACTCTCATAATATATTCCTATATATATCTATAGATAAATATCTAGAATCATTCATCTTATTCGTTTACTTCAATATCAATTTTTTTATTTATTTCTTATGTTTTTTTATTTTTAGATAGATATAATCACATTTATGATCCTTTTGGAAAAAAATATGTAAAATATTTTATTTTTTGGCCCTTTTGTATAATTTTGGTTTTATTCATCTTTTAGTTTTATTATATATGATTCATATTTTAATATCTTAATTTATTAGCATATATATTTTCTTTTAATTTTTTATTGAGGAAAAATAAATCACAGTAAATTTTTGTTCTGTGATTCATGTGGAATAAGATATATTACTAAATATTTAATTATAATAAATTACATACTAAAATAGTTGGGTTTTACACCGCCAATTTGGGTGTTCCTTGGCCTAGGATTCTGATCAGGCCACCCCATAACCGTAGTCTACTATATGGGATCCCTCATTTTCAATCAATGGACCCCATAAAAAATTGAGATTCATATAATGAATTTTATTGGTCGGTTCAATCATTATTTGAGTTTTAGTACCAACAACCTCAAATTGTGTCCTAGATAACACCTTGAGTCCAGATAGTCCTATTATATTCCTCAAATACCTTGAGTCAAGATTCTCATATTGGTTTACAAATTTCCAAAACATTAAACCCTCATATTGGTTTCAGATATATGAAATAAGTTGATATCATCTGGTAAAACCCCATACATTATAATACATTACTGTTATGATATCTTGTTTCGTACGCAATACCAATACAAAATAGTATGCAATAAATTTTATCATAATAAAATTTTAAGTATCAAATGTGATTGTTATAATAAATCCCTTTAATTAGTATGTATACATAGAGGTAACCACAATATTATATCTATTTATAATATAAAATAAATTATATTTTCAATACCAATGTATTTATAGACATCATTTACGGTAGCTAAATAACTAATAAGATAATTTAAAATGTATTTTATTGAAAATTTCATTTTTATGCGTTATGTGCGCTTATATTAAAATATTTTTTTAAAAAATAAAACAATTGAATCTCATTAAAAAAATTTATTTTAAATAAGAATATATAAAAAAATTATTATTATTATTATTAACATAAAAATGAGTTACCAAAGTAGGTATTGTTTACCATGTTAAAATAGATATTTTCATTGCGTAGTTTTTATAAATGTCTTTCAATTTTTATCTCTATAAATTAAATTAATATATTTTATATATTAACTATTATTTTATTTTTAAAAATAAAAAAAAAATACTTCAACACCCATTTAACTTGTAGTGGATAGTAAATTATGATCAAAACACTTAATGTATATACATTAATTTTTCTAGAAAAATACTTTATATATACGTTATATGTTTTATTTAATTTTATAAATTATAGATATTTAATAAGATTAAATGTATTGAAAATGTTTTTATAATTATAAATTACTTAATAGGATTCATCTTATAGTTTCAATAAAAAATAAATTGTTGTTAATTTTTAATCAATGTTTATAGGGTTAAAAATGAGTAACATTAATTGGATTGAATTATACTAATTTAATGTGATATAAAAACTAATAGAAGTATTTTTTATGTTTTAAATTCATTCAAAAGTGTTTCACCAAAATATTCTAACCAAACTATTATTAAATTCCACTCCTTCCCCTTACTTTCAATTCAATTCCATTGAAAATTCCATCTTTTTTACCTATAAAATGAGCTCACTTGCACCAAATAAAATCAAAAAAATTAATAAAATATTCCATTTTAAACATTCCTACTTTACCACCCCTATAATAGATATACATTTTTTTGGTTAAATTTGATATAATAAAGTCTCTCAACTCCATAAATTCCAAGCATTCATTCAAAGGAGGTCTAAAATCCTTAACATGAGTAATATTCCCCCAAGTCTTTTCTTCATTATCTTTATCATACATCTCAACCAAATATATTATAATAATATTAATATAATGAAATTAGTTTCATTTATATAATTAAATTTTGTTATATTCATTTCAAAAACATTATTAATTTCCCCTATATGAATTCAAAAAATTAAAATGTCACTAATGCACACGTGCAGACTACCGCCTCCATGTTTGATAAGATTCATCTTCATCACCGACATACATATATGGTTAAATTAATTTATTTACTGAAGAAAATTTATATATGTAACAAAATTATGATTATATATATATATATATATATCATTTTATAACTTCTTAACTTTTCATCCATTGAAAAATGAAAATGTCGTATATACAGATGTGTGGACTACCACCTCTCTCGAGGACTTTTTTTTAATGACCAATTTACGTAGTTAGTAAAAATAAGTTTCATTAAGAAAAAAATATAATATTTATAACATGATAGATACTATTAAAAAATAAACAAATTTCTACCTTCTTCACATTCAAATGAAAATGAAAATTTCATTTGTGTATACGTGCAGACTGTCGACTCTAGGAAACTATGTAGTTAAATTTTCATCAACGCCCAACATGGATGGCTCTAAGAATATAACTGAATAATAAATTTTATTTTGTAATGTAAATTATTAGTGGTTTTTTATATAATGGTAATATTAATATTTAACTAATTTATTATAATACCACTATTTATTCATTAAATATTACCAAAATAAGATTGTCATTGATTTCATCATCACAAATGATAATAAATGATATTAATGAATGGAAATATATTTTATTAGTTTAAATTAATTATAGTACCTTAAATAATTTTATAATGATGGAATTTTACCAAATAATGAAGAGGGTCATCAATGTAAAAAAACATGTATGAATCTATCATGGATACTAACACATGATAGTAAAAATAGAAAATAAATCCAAAAAATGTATAATGAATTAATTTATTTAATTTTATAAAAGGTAACAGGTAGGAGTAAAACAATAAAATTAATTATTATGATAGTTATTATTTATTATATAGGATGCTATAGGGAATCAAACCAAGCATGAGTCCAAGGAAATGGTTCTTCAAATCAAATTTCATTTATTGAGTTATTTTTTGTATTATACAACTATTTTCATTTGTATAGTCCATATACTACACCGTGACTATATATTATCATATATTTCATGTAATTAACGTTAATTACATGGATATATCATGGTATTTCATTAATTTTATAATAATTTAAATGTTACAAATGTAGTAAGGGTTCTTCATATAAAAAAACATTCCGGATACATGACTTGTATTATTCACATATTCCCATTTTTATAGTTCATATTCTTCTAATTTTAAAATATTTTAAATATATATTTATTTATTCATGAAATATAAATTGATATTTATATTTACCCTCTCAAGGTATTTTGATACTAAAAAAACAAAATTCAGAAGGGTTCCCTTTCTAATATCACATATTTTTAGTCAGGAATCATTCTCCTCCATATCTATATTCTTCTTTCCTCCAACATTCTCCATTCTTATTTTAAATTTGAAATATGTATTATCTCTTGTAACATTTGTTACACTATTTAACTATTTTTAAAAGGATATCTTATGATTCTTTTAATGATGTGGGTTTTAATAATGTAACTTTGAAATATTATTTAAATATGTATCTTTTATCATCTACTTCAAATTTGTGGGCATAGCCTTAATTTATTTTGAAAATTACATTTATCAGTATTTCAATTTTGAGTTAGTTGTTCAATTATTATTCTAGTAAACTTATTGAAAATGTTTTTTATAATTATCTTGTGACTTGTTTTGATAAAAATTTAATTTAATTATAAAATATGAAAGTAATCACTTTATAACATTTTCTATATAATGGATTTTCCCCACATCCACTGTCAGTTTTATAGCAGAAACATCCCCTCCATGTTTCTTGTTTTTTTCAAATAAATTTATAATCCCTTTAATTTTTTATAATGGTTTCTTAAATTGGTATAGAAAATGTGAAGCACATTTCTTCTTCCATATCCTTGTTAAATTTTAACATTGTTTTAATAGTGTTTTTCCTCAAGGTCAACATCCTTTAAAATTTATTATGTTCACGATGGATATTCTATTGTAATTTCACCCACCTTATCTCTTTATATGTCTTATGATCATGTTATTATATTTATTGATTAGGGAATTTATTGCCATATCATAATTTTTTATTTCAATAAATATGTTTATTTATTACTAAGGAATGTTGATTATATATTTTATAGATAATTTAATATATAAAGAAATTTTTTTAAATATGAATGTGATTGGTGGGTTTTGGAAATATATAGAATAATAATGTATAAGTATGTCTTTTAAGATAATTTTTTTGGGTATTGGTTGTAATACTACACATTTATTTAGGTTTTCCTGGTTATGGACTTGATGGTGACAATATTTTCTTTTTTATAGTCATGATTATAAAAAAAATATTTTTGTTGTGCTCATGATAGTAACAAAAATGTCCTGAATATTTCATGATGGTTAGAATAATATCCTAGCTGCAGTCATGAAGGTGAAAATAATTTCTTGTAGTATAAATAGTTCAAATTATTTTTTTATTTGTGGTCGGGATGATATGTTTAATATATTGGATGTCGTCTTGATAAAAAATATGATTTATGGACTATACACATAAAAATAAGAGTGATAAAATCGTTATATTCATTATGGTAATAATTATTTCTTTTATATGATCGTAATGATATGAATTATGTATTGGTAGTCATCTTGGATGTAATAGTAAGATATTTGGAATAGAACATTACATCACAATGAAATTATTTATTATTATGAAAAAGAATATTTACATTTCTATATTATCTATTGGTATATTTCATGAATACGTTTTTTATTATATGACATGTTTATTGATTGCTTAACATTCCAAATTATGGATTTATTTTCTCTATGATTGCTTCTATTGTATAGTATATTTATTGTGAATTTGAGCTCGCCCTTCTTATATTTTAATTCCACTATGTTTTTACCAACATTAATTATTATGATATATCAAGTATGGTAATATGCGTGGGGATTCTTTTTGGTAGATTTAGATGAAATTTTATAGAATAATAAATTATGAATTTAATAAAAAAAAATTCATTCAATGGGAAAGACATAGTTATTATTATTTAATGATTTTTACCAACTCTTTGAATCTCTAAACTTAAAAAGTCCTTAGTTTTAAAGTGAATCAATATTGGGAAATAATATTCTAATAATGGATATTTAATTTGGTCTAATTTTTTTTATCAAATATGGTATGTAATGTATGTGTTTATTCTCAAAGGATTCTTGGAGTGTGGTTCTAGGTAATCATAGTTTGTAACATACCAGGGTTTAGATAAAATTATAGGTAAGTAAGAGTATGTGATAAAGGTATAGGTAGCACTTAGGGTTGGTATGAAATTTGATATCAAGTAAATTTAGGATATTTCTAGAATATATTAATATATTCTAAGATTGTATATAATTAAGTTATACATTTATTATTATGTGGCAGTATTTTTTGGAGATAATGATTAAGTATAATTCTATGTGAATTGATTTCCATGAACTTTTTTATTAATATTTCCTAATAAAAACTCAATTTATTTATTACTAAAAAATATTAATTTAACAAATTAATATAAACACAAGGGTTGAATATAATCACAAAGGTTGAAATATTTATAAGGACGTAAACAAGTGGATACAAAATATGGAATAGATACACATTGGTTAAAAAATACTTAAATGGTTAGTTGGGTATTAACCTGATCTTAAATCAGTGAACAATAAGTGGGATTAAATTTAAACATAGTTTTCCACACCCAATGGATATTCTATTCATGTTTACCACTCCCTTTACAAACAATTATAACAAAATTTACATGATTTTGGTGATGAAATTTTTAACTACCTAGGTTATAGAACGTAATAAGAAAATGAATTTGTACATCCTATGTTAAAATGGAGTTAGAGGTTGGTCAAAGGATATGACTGTTCATCTAAAAGTATCATTGTTTGTAGTAATTATTTTTGGTAAATTTTATCGTTGGATTGAGTTTTCACAATGTTGGGATCATTTACTATAATTTTATTATATATTATCACAACTATTTTTATTTTAGTATTTGGATGAAAACATGATCATGAAATTGAAGACATGAATCTTATGTATCTATAAACTACCAAAATTTATAGCTATAAAAGTTTTAATATTTAAAAAAATGGTTTTGAATCAAAATATTTGTCTATTATAAAAAAATTATTTTTATAATCATATATATGATAGTGAGGTTAACATTATATCTATAGTCATGACTATCTTATGGATAACCATATCCATATTCATTGGTGAGAAATAATTAAAAAATCAAAGTTGAAATGTATTTAAGTAAGAAGCATATAATGACTAAGAAATTATTATATATTAATGTTTTGTTAACTTGTTTCACATGAACCCCCAAACAAAAACAAACCAAGGGACATTTAATTAAGTGAAAATTGTAAGCAATAGATATGATTATTGTAGTGTAGTCAGTGAATTGGTGGGTATACAGAGAATTAAAAACATTTAAAATATATATAGGATGAAAAATAATGGTTACTTTTAATACATGTATTGCTAAAATTCAATTACTATACCAAAATAATTGATAGAAAAATTTTTTCCTCGAAAATCTATTTCATAATAAATAAATTTTCTATGTTATGTTATCTTATATAAAAATAATTATTATTAACTCTATAAATTGGGTCTAGTAATTTTTTTTAATTTTTTAAATCATAATATCCAAATGTTTTGATATGTTCATTCTTATTTTTGATATAAAAATGATTTATGATGGTTGGAATTATTTACCACTATAAAATATTTTCTAAAAATAAATTTTATTTAAATGAGTTGTGAAATTTTAATATAATTAAATAATATAATTATATTTTATATAACTTTTATAATGTGACATTTAAAAAGGGTAAAAATATTAAAAATAAATTAGATATTATTTTATAGGAATATGAATAAAAAGACATAAGTTATAAAAACATTTTTCTATAAAAGTTGTTTCTATATATATTTTATTTTATTTTCAAAGATAATTTGTTTATATTTATAAATTTTATTAGATAAAAAGAGTTGAAATATTGATTCATCAAATTAAAATCCATTTGGACCTTTCATACTATATTGTAAGTAAATAATTTTTTACTATGGTTAATTTTCAATCAGTGTTATTAAGGATAAAAAATAGTAACATAATTTAGCGTGAATTTTAATAAATAAACCTCAAAAACTGATTTTATAAGACACTATTTATGTTTCAAATACATACCTATATTTCCCACAAATACTTCATCTCCAAAATCATTTAACACTCCTGTAATTCAATTTTACCCCCCATATACAATTCACATCTACGGAAAATTCCATCTTTTTAACCTATAAATGATACTCACTTCGACCAATTTATATACACTCTTATAATTGAAAATGTTATGGAACCCATACCCTTTTTACCTCTCATATAATCCCTTTAATTTTTTTTCAACCTTCAGTTACAAAAATGTGGCCCCTGCCTTCATATTCGAAGAAGTCTTTCAAAATAAGACTTGTTTCGTTGACCCATTTTTATATTATATACATATTCTCATTTTTAGATTTTATATAAGGCCACATTGACATAATGTAAAATTAATATCATTATTAATGATATTTAATATTATATTTTATGATTAATTCATGAAATTATATTGACTCAAATGTTACAAATGTATTAAAGGTTTCTTTTCCTATCTGACTTCTTTTGTGATTGGGAATATTTTTCATCTATGTAAATGTTCATCTTCCCACCAATGATATCCTTTATATTTTTAAACCCAAATTTTATTATTTATTTTGAAATAAATATTTAACAGTAACTATTTTCAAAATAAATTTTTATTTACTAATGCTTTGGATTTCAATAATGTTATTTTGAAATATTATTCACACTCATATCTTATCTCTTCCACACCAAAATTTTGGAAATGGCCTTTATTTATTTTAAAAATTCATTTTTTTGGGATATCTAATTTCAAATAATGTTTTAAAATTTATTCTACTAATCATCTTGAATATTATATTGAAATGTGACTTGTGAATTTATTTTCAATTAGAATTAATTTTCATTATAAAATATGAAATGAATCACCTTTTAATATTTCCATCAAAATTAATTTCTCATTCCATAATATTTAGTATTATTTTAGAATATCCCCACCAATGTTTCCTTTTTTGTTAAATAATATTCTAATTTTTTAAAATTATTTCATAAAATTGTATAAAAAGGTGTTGGGTTTTTCTTTCTATTTATCCAAGAAAATTTTTAATTATCTTTTAAAAGTTTTTTATCTATGTCAAAACCCATTCAATTATATAATATTCATTATTGTCGTTCTCTAATTACATCATACAAATTATTTATATGTAATTCCTATGATTATGTTATTTTATTTTTTAACTATAGAAATTATTGACATCTTATATTTTTTTATTCCGATAGAGATATTTATTTAATACTAAGAATACATTATTATGTATTGTATTTATCATTAAATATATATTAATAAAGAATTATAAATGTGTATGTGATGGTTAGGGTGAATAATTATATATCCCCTCGATGAATCTGTATGCCTCATGATACCAAAATATTTGGGTATTTGATCTATGCCTACCCATTTATTAATGATGTATTTATTGGGGTCATACAGTATGCATAATGTCACAATTGTGCCATAAAGGTAAGTATAATTCCTTGGTTTTAGTTATGAAGGTAATGATAAATTTCTTGGATTTTGTCATGACTATAAAAATATATGGTTATAGACATAACGGAAATAAAAATTCTTATTTACATTCTTGAACATAATAATAATGTCTTGGATTCATTCATGATGCAAACAATAATGACTTGGTTATAGTCACGAATGTATGAGTGATGTCTTATATGTAGTCTTGATAGTAAGAATGATGTATTTACTACAATCATGACTATAATTATGATGTATTGGTTATGCTATATATCATAGTTATGATGTATGTGAATCTTTCTTGATAATAACATTGATTTTGTTGATACATTCATGATTGTAAGAATCATTTCATCATTGTAGACTTTAAAGTATGTATCATGTATCTGATATGGGCTTGAAAATAATATTATAATGTTTGTAATTAAACATTACATGACATTGAAATATTGTATTTGTATCCTTGAGATTATTTACATTTATATATTATTCATGTATATATTTAATTCTCATGCTATTGATCATATAAAATGTTTATTGATTTTTTAGTAATAAATGTTACTCATGTTGTGTTTCAATATGATATCCTAACTTATTTGCTACCCCTGCTGTGTATTTATTCCAACCATTACTACCTATCAATTTTATCAGGATATAAATAATAGTAACTCATATGGTATATCTACATGTGTAACATATGTGGTTAATTTTTTGGGAGATGTTTAAGAATTATTATCTAATAATAAAATATTTCTATATTGAGAAAAATTTCTTTTTTATGTTGAATACATGAGTTTTTTTAGTTAATGGTTTTTATAAAATCCTAAATATTATAAATTAAAAGTTATATGGCGTATAAGAGACTCAACATTTGTTTATAATATTTTAATAATAAATTATTATGTTTTATCAATTTAGTTTTTATCAAAATAGGTATGTAAGGAATGGGTCTATTCACAATGGATTTTGGTAGTGTGGGTCTAGTGTGCCTGACCTCCGCATGGATTCTTAGAATGTATTGATTAAATATTCTCCCCTTGGTTTCCCAAATACACATATAGTTGAAATTTTATAATTGGATACCTGAAATTTATATATTCATGATTCTCCTCATGGACTCCCAAAATTCCTTGAGTTGATATACTCCTCAAGAAACAAAATAAATCATTTACCCAACACATATATTTGGTTAAACCAAAAAAAGGATTATTGGGAATAAGTCCTACACTATCCTTTTATGAGGAATATTTCAACCTATATTATACACCACATTAAATGAAAATAATTATAATTAGATCTGAATTACTAACCAAAAATGTAACCACCATATCCCTTATATCTTAACCTTTAATGGTATATCATATCCAATCATGTAGCATTAAACTATGTGGGTTATGATTCCCATGATATAGATACATCGGAATCCCCTTTCATGGGTCTAATACTAACTCTAAAACACCTATCACAACCTATCATAGGATTACAACACATATTTATATGGTTAAAATTATAAATATCATTATAATAAGGATGTAAACAATAGATAAACAAAATATTTGGATAACATGATGGAAATTTTAATTACCATGTGTAGATTTATCTTAAAATCATGTTCTTAATTAATCAATTTCACCAATTTTTAATCATACTAATTATTGGGAGGGATTACATGATAATACCTTAAATCTATAAGAGAGTCCTGAACTATGTAAAAATAAACTTTCATGGTTGAGCTGACCTCTAATTCTATAATCTGGAAAAAGGTTTCATCATCACCCCTTTAGGTGACCGAGAGACCACTATACTTTAGAATGTGGGCAAGTTCTGTAAGATCTAGAATATCCAAAATAGTCCCATGAGGGAGGGAAAACATCTGAAAGAGTCATAATGGTTAATCAAAATGTTACTCTCATAACACCTCATTTTTAATAATGTCAGGTGAGTATGTTTTGATGTTTAATGAAATTGTTAATGAAAAATAATGAACATCAGATAAAACCCAATTATAAATATTTAATATCATATAAAAATGGATATCCCACCATTTCAAAATCACCCAAACCATTTGATATCTCTGTGATAAATGCATCATTTGTGGTAAATAGGTGAATTCTGATTTCATAGTTAGATTTAATTTCTGTGGGAAGATCATGGTTTTTTAGATAGAATAGATTTCCATGTACCCACTACTCTAATTTGTGATCCCATTTCCTTTTAATGGGTGGTAGTAATTTTCAGGTTTCTGAATGACTTACTTATGGCCATTTCATAGTTTATTGAAATGTAGTAATAATCTAATAGTATTATGGACTATCTTATATGGTGATGGTTACACATGTATGGTGTATAATTTATGTGAATTTTCCTATAAATACATCATGATATTTATTTTAAGAGTGAATGTTATTTTGTAGCACTACATTAAAAAATAATCATGTATTTTATAGATATTATCATTTATAGAGAGACTTCCATGTCAAATTTACCCAACTATATCCAAAATCTATGTCTATTTAATGTATATATTCTTTGGGAAATTGTTTTTTGTACATGATCCATCTACATAAAAACATTATGGACTCCTCAACATAAGGTACTTTAATTATTATATTATCCTAATATCTTTAGACCCATTGTGTGATCCTTAGACATCATATATTATAATTCATGGATTCTTTGTGGAGGTATGTTAGCATATAAAACTTATATTCTAAATAGTCTTTATACTCTACACCAATTTATAAATCCCATCCTTCCTCATAGACCCAGTCTTATGTTGTACAAGTTATTCCTATAGGGTTTTTTCCCTATTTCAAATGGTCCACCTCTGTATATGAGTTTACCAAAAGTAATCCTCTTCAAAAAATATACTTTATATGGTTAAAATGATGATACTGATGATGCATGAATGTAGAGTAATTACAATCAATCCAAATTAGAAAAGAAAACTTCATTCAGCATGGTCTCCTACATTCATTGAACAAAATTTATTTTTCCTAATATATTAAAAGATCTTATTGACACCCTCATCATTAGGTACGAAACTTGAGAAATCCAATACATCAATGAATCCACTAAATTAATCTAACTTAACTTACTAGTTCTCCATCCATGTTTTAATGATTCACTTCAATCATGTATTTGTTCAATAATAGAAATCAAAAACTTTATATAAAATTTTTCTAGTTTTACTCCTTAACCAATATGTACAATAGAGTACAAAAATCTTGTATTCATTTGATAAAGAGGTTACCTATCATTAATTGACTAAATGAAATATTTTTGTCCCAATACACTTGTCATTTCTACTCTACAATGTTCCTCTTATCTGTTAAGTATTTAGTCATCATCCTTGTGCCCATTTAATTATCTAAAAACATAAATGATTTTTTGATCTAGTATAAGTCCCAACAATTCATTTCTGGATCCTATAAACCATGAGTCAAATCATCCATCCATGTTTACTTAAAGATGGTCATATAGAAGCCATAAATTCATTCTCATGTGTAAATCTGCTACCAAACCTTTGATGGGAACTTCTTTTCTTATATTCTGTTACAAATGAATATAATTTTCTCAAAATAAGACATAGTAATATATCTATAAAAAATTACTCATAATAGTCCTAAATACATTAAATTACAATAGAATTTAATGGTTATATATGAAATAATTTATATGCAACTTCATAAATCCTAGATTGACAACCAAAAGATGAACTTTATTTTTCCCACATAATCAACCCTAAAAGGAATATCATCACCCATGGATGAACAATAATGAAATTGACCACAATATTCCTTATAAAATTATCTTAAATGGTATGATAGTACATATTAAAAAACACACAAATAAATGGGGTTTTATTCCCTTAATAGGGATATAGAGGTATCACTTCTCAAGGTAACAATCTAAACTCCATAACACTAATTTCCTCCCTAGATTTAAAAATATTACAGTGTTCCCAACATTATGGTTTAAAACATTACATAACTGATAATGAGGGGGGATATATAGAACCTATAATATATATATATATGGTGAAATAATTTGATATGTATACATGTTATAATATGTACATGTTATTAATTATTTACATTCACGATAAATTATTACAAATATTGTTACTTGTAAGGATTACATAAATACATCCGCAATTCAAATGAGGGTCTGAGATGAGCTATCCTGTTACCCTCTTGATCTCAACATGAAATACAAATCATCATTATTTCATCCTAATAACCAACTACAATGGGAATGTAATCCCATAAAATAAAAATACAAAAATTGAATGTGTTATGAACAAAAATGGTGATCTTGGTGTGAATTATCTTAACCATGAGAGTGATTTAATGACCATACACCCTTAATTGTGGTGTTTTACTTTCAATTTCCATGTTTTTTATTTCCCCCCCAACTACCCAACAAATACTACTATCCAAATCAATCTATACCCCATCATGAATCATGTTCATTGACTATACTATGAGTAATAATTGAATAACATGGGTCCTTATATATATATATTGGATGATTACATGTACATATATAACTACTTTAATGAATTCCGAGGCTCTATAATATCTTCATACACTTTCCCTATTGAGAACATTCCAATTACATGTGTGTAATAATTTTTTAGGTGAATACATGCACAATGGAGTTATTACAAAATACGGGACTACCCATACCATCCTCATGTAACTGAAGTCACACTATACATTTAAACAATTATTATTAAAAGGTGTCAAGAAGCCCCAATATCAACATTAAACTACTTTAAGAATCTCTTAAAAGTAAGGAATGACCTACCATAATTATCATAATGGGTTAGAGGATGATGTTCAATGTTTTTTCATATAGACCCATGGTATTTCTAATAAATATCCCATCAACCATGACTATCACAATAATCTACTAGAATTAATTCATTAGGTGTCCATACATAAAAATAATTATTCTCCCCTTGTCCAAACTACAATACCTACGTTGAGGGTAAACTAAGGTCCATAAATTATCAAGGACCCAGTGAATTCCCAATATCCTTGGCCCAAAATGTCCGTATACCCTATTTTTATATCCTAATGATTAATGGATGATTATTTAACTAACAATTTTAAATAAAATATTAATTATATTGAGTTTGGAATTAATTATTATTTTAACAAGATCATCACAAGTGAGGGAATGAAATGACCACTATATTGGACCTCGCTTAGAGAAAATTTCACATTGTTCTTCCATGTTATGATCGAATGGTCAATCAATAATATCATAATCATGTAAAATAACTAACAAGCCACCAACCAAGAAGGTCCTCCCCATGGTAAAAAATAAGAAGGAAACATTTGGTGTACTTCCTAGATTCTTCATTTTGTGGGTCCTCGTTGAATAAATATGAAGACTAGCCATAGAGGACCTTCACATGGTGAAACATCGTTGAAAAATCACAAAATTCCACCCCATGATTCTTATTGAAAATTCCTTCAGGAAAAGAAATGATCCAATAAAAAGGAAGTCCTCCCCTTATGGATCAAGAATAAATTAGATACCATTGAGGTTTTACACATGTATTTCAATCGGGAAAGAACAAAATTAGTGATCATTCCCATCTGAGATGAAAGGAAATAGAAAACCATGTTGAACCTCCACATTGTGATTAAGATAATAACATTGGGGACTCCTAGGTAATACCTTATTTATTTCATCTCAATTATTAATGTTATATTAGAAGTAGAAAAGTACCTATATAAGTTATTTATAAAATAGTAACCACTAAGGTCCTCTACAAGGTGATCAATCATTATCTAATAACTATATAGGCCCTCCACATAGTTATCATTTAAATATCCAAAGTGGAGGACCTTCATATAATATAATATCCAATATCAATTACTATAGATATCTTACATAGGGTGATCATGGTAAATACACTCCTAATGATATTATATCCCTCTAAGATTTGGTCCCACACTATGTCTTATTTAATCTAAATTTTCATTCATATCGATAAAACATTAAAATATTAAACCACCCACACTAGGTACTCAGTCATGGTCCTATGGTGTTTTATCCAAATCAGTAGTCAAACTAAGGCTATATTCATTATCAATTCCTATCCTATATAATATAACTATTTATGTAGCTAAATATATGAAAAATGATATTGTTATTATAAGAAATGTAGTGGTGAAATAACCATTATGGTTATAGTTTTATAACTTTTGACTTAAAAAATATGAGGAAAAATATATTTTCATTTTGTGGTAACTAAGTAAGGCTAAAATACCCATCATGCTTTTTCCTATTTCAACTCCCTCGTTTGATATTAAAAACAAATCAGTGAAGAGTGAATATATCATTTATATTTCAAATTATATGTGACATTTAATCACCCTAAATTCATGAATCAATCCTTACACAATACAATAACAACAACACGACATATGTTAAGAAATATTTTAATGTTGTTCTATGTATAATTAGGGTAGATCAGAATCCCAAATCAAGAAAATTGTGGATGTGGGTCCAACAAGACAACCTCAGTTGTTTAAAGAATCTTCATAAAATATTAATGGACACAAATTTAAACATATGAATTAGAGGGTTGAGAAAACATAGATATTTTAACTTTACACAACTTGTAGTCTAACAAATATTGTTATGTAGGGAAACTGAAAACATCACTACCTCAAAAAAAGTCTTAGAAACTAGATCCATATATGCTATAATATAATTTAAGTAAAATATAATCATTATAAAATATTATAAAACATAAAATCAATTAGAATGACCTATTTATTTAATTATTTATATGGATTCAAATCAGTGAAGAATATATTTAATTTTCATAAAATGCTTTCGAGAGAAGAAACATCCCCAATAGTTGACACCTCTCACTGAGAGAATTCATAAGGATCATGTCACCATGATAATGATAGAGTTTAATCTTGAATGGTGAATAAATATGTAGTTAATGATCCAGTGTAAACAGAAGGATAACCCCATCTAATAGGGTGGGTGTAATTTTTCCCCCACCACTACCCCTTCAATGACGTAATATTCAAGGCGGAGTAATTTTTACCCATAAAATATTGTGCACAACATATTATATAGAGACATTTTATCTCACTCTCAACTGAAAATTTCAATGATGTCTTCATTTGTAGAAATGTTATAAGAAACACCCCTTCAGTTTTATCCATTACCATTTCATGACCCATACAATCTATCCGGATCATGTTTACATAATATTGTTGGATTTTCACTCAGGATTACCATCCATGAATTGTTTATCACATTATCATAATATTATTTCTAGGTGAGGGAATTGAATCCTCATAAAGATCATAAGTCCATGATATATTATATTAGGTAACGATTGAAGAAATGTTATGATATATCCCCATAATAACAAAAAAAACAAGAAATTCCATTACACTTCCGATACAGATTAATATTTGATTCATGTTTTTTGGTTCACATAAGTAAATGTATTTAATGAGAACCAAATAGGTGATGGAGATCATGATATAGATATAGAGTAATTGGATGACGATGGATCCATTTTGAATGAATTTAATAATATCGTGTAAAAAGAATATTTCTTAACTTCACAAAAAAGGAGGGATCATGATTTTGGAGAACCTTTAACTATGCCACAACTAATCACTTAGTGAGATCCTATCAAGGAAAATGGTAATGGTGTATAAGAATCCATATCCCACCCTCTACATGAAACATTAAATCTATTTTGTACATAAGGAAAAATTTCTTAGACATAAGTCAATTTTGAAAAGTTATGGATATACAATATCAAAATAATTAGTGGAAACATACCCATTGAGTGAAAATACCAGGATATAAATCTTGATTTCTCCCATAAAAACCCATCAATAACAACTGGAGGTTTCTTAAAAAACAAGGGTAATGTCAGGACATCCCAAAAATATATGATCAAAGTAGCTAGTATAATTGATCCCAAAAATGTTTATTATTAGGGGGTTTCCTATAGTGGGGAAATAACCCCAAATATTTTAAGAGAGTAAACCTATCCCAATTCAAGAAAGTTATCAACAAAAGGAATTGAAATGAGTACCATATAAGGCTTTTCCAACTATTTCCACCCATACACTGCCTTTGTTAGTAATTCCACAAGAGTTCTTTGAATTTATTGAATCTCATATATATCATATAAAGGATGAAACATATAGATAATTTTTGGGGAATCTAGAGTGGAAAATAAATCCATATTGAGTTTATTTTAATCCCCCTACATTGAACATTGGGAATCCCACCTTCCAGAATTTTAATTTCATATGATACCATGTATGGTATATTATTCACTTCATGTATTAATGTGTCCATATGTCATATATTACAGAGAAGGTAGAAGTAGAAAAACATAGATATATTATTAAAACATTTTAATTGAAATCATTTTTATTGTAAAATAATTTGGAAGTTGAATCCAACATCAACTGGGAAGATATTAAATGGATTTTACCCCCATCTGTTTTATTCCACTAGGAGGAAGAATATCCTAGACCTCTCAAATTGAGAACAACATGAGAATGAGAGGGTTTTGGACTTCATGACCAAGTAGAAAGGTATACCTATTCCATGAATATGAATCTCCCAAAAGAGTAGAATATTCATATATATATATATAATCTATGAGATTAGATAAAAAAATTTATCATCCCATTAATGTATCATTACAGCTGTTGATAAATTTTCATAGTGTAATTATGGTAGTAAGATTACCTTTTGTATTCAATCACTAAATCATGTTCAATATACTTGACATTGGGAATGAAATTTAGAATATAAAAAATTATGACTATAACCTATAAAAAACTATTTTTTCCAATAATATCTCATGATTGTACAAAATATAAAGTAGTGCCTCTCCTGATAAATTAAAATAAAAACTTGATCTAGATGTGAATAAATAATAAAATTTATAAAATTTCATGGATATGAAGAAAAAAGTTTATTCATTACATAAAATATTATTTAGATATTTCATTAATTCGATGGTGGAACACTCTATAACATATAGAAATAACAAGAGATCCAATGAGGTATGATTTAGTGATCATCTTGATTAATACCAGTACCATCGGATGGTAGAGAATAACATCTATGACTATATGTCCTTAAAATAATTTCTCTAAAAAAGATATAGAGTGGCTGATTGATGTTAGAAAATCCCACACTTTTAGTAGAATAGGGGGTTTTCAACTTAAATGAATGGAGAATATGTATTATAGGGATTCCAATGAAAAAATATATATAAATTTCCTGAATATATAAACAAAAAAATTAATCTATTATGCACGTTCTATAATTAGTGATTGACTATTAAAAATTTGATGCAACTAACATCGATAGACTAAATCATAGAAAGGGATATCTCCTGAGAACCTAATCCAATACATAATCATCTATATTTATTTCCCCCATCACTACAATGAAGGAAATAACCCCCAAAAAATTATTTTATGAAGATCCACGGTATAGTTCTATTAACAACCTCCACCCGACTGCCCTTTTGTTGATGAGGTGGAAACTTATGAAGCATAATTCCACTCTAGTGATCATTAATGAGTTTTTAGATAATATTATATCCACCAATATTAATTTTTCACTCCTTATGAAATCATACACATGACAGAGGTTCTATGATGAGTTCATAGATGATAAAAAAAGTGACTCTTTTGAATCCAGATCCTTCTAAAGATCACCCATATCTAATTAAAATGTTGAAAAAAAAATTCAACCACAATATATATGACTGTAAATGTATCATGATCATTATGAAACATAGAAACCCACATTTTCTAACCCTGAGTGAGGTTATGTTCATAAAAAAATAATTCCCATATTTCCGAAGCTAATGAAAAAACATTTGGAAGGAGGTAAATGCTCATTGCACAAAAGTGTGATGAGATGAAACACATACCCATTATCCCATCGCTAGTTCAAATCTTAGATACCCTTCATCTCACCATATAATTTATGGAATCTATTATTGAATCACTTTTAATACCTCTAGAGTTAGTGATTTATGTTTTTTACTGATGCATACTTTATAGAAAGGGATTTTAGTGAATGCAATACAATTATCTCCATTATAGAAATTGATTTTAAAACTAATATAAGGGGACACATTAAACCCTCATTTGTGGCTATAAATCTTGATAACGTCGATATTCGCCAATAATTTTTTACAGTAGTCTATAAAAAACATTATATCGATCCATAAACAACACCTTTTTTGTCATCTTATCTCATTGAAAACTGATAATCTAGAGGTACCACAATAGTGAAAAGAAACCCCATGATAGAATCAATATTGGGACCCAAATTTTAGACCACATTTTTTATTCATAGTTCTTGGTGGTATGAAAATATATTAATTTTAATTAATTCATTAGAAGTCCATGGTTTTATATGAAATAATTTTTATACTTTTCTCACTATCGATTACTGAAATATTCTATTAACATGAAGGTTTGGATACTCTCTGATGATATTTTCCCATCTAAATCATGAAAATCACAGTAAATTAATTTTAAATAATAAAATTGGATTTTCAAAATAGTTATTATCTAATAATTCCAAAAAAATCACTTTGCCTAATGAATTTGAATCTTTATTAATCAATCCATTGAGTGGTATTTTGAAATATTTTTTATTTCCCATCCTTCTTATTAATGAAACAACTATAAGTTTTTAGAACTATTGGGTCATGTTGGAAAATGAAATAGAGCCCCAATCGCATCCCTCTCCCATGATGGTAATGAAGATTATTTTATTGGAAAAATTCCATGAGTAGACTATGTGACAATAATACATTTTATAAAAATCAATCTTTCACCAGAGATTCAGTATATCAACATGGGTTTGTATCATATATAGTTAACACATTCAAAAATATTTCACTAACTAGATATGAACCATATGAGAAGAACATAGTTCCTATAAACCTTCACCTCCATTTACATATAGTTATTCATAACTATAAAACCCCATATACATTTCATATTTGTGAAACCTAAAGAATGATGAAAACACTTCTTCACCACCTCCCAAGTACAATGTGTAATTCCATATCCAAATTTTGAAAATGATGAAGAAAAATTAATCCATGATGCCATACAATACATTGAGGAGGGGTTTTCAACTTTTTTGGATAAACACTGATTAAAGATTCTAGGTTCTGAACGGATCCCATTAAAAACAATAATCATTGTTGCTATGAACCTAAGAGAAAAAAATAATACACATACCACCTTAATAAATATTAACTTGTATTTATGTGGAATTATACATGGATTCATGTTTTTTATACATATTTGAGTACTCATCGCATGGGTTTAATACAAAACCTTGAAAAATATAAATATATTGTGAAGATAATGCATATAAATTATACCACTAATGTAGATGACAAGGTTGATATAAACATCAAATAAAATGTTAACTAGAACGTTAAATATCCCATGTACCTCAATGAAAATTTTCATGTCAATAAAATTAGAAAAATTATTGTTTTCATTGATTTTGTGAATTTGAATCACTATTGACTATGGGATGATATTTTTATCTTGATCTTGAAATTACTAAATGACATAATGGTGTATTTTCAATCTATCTCATTAATTTAAAAGTGTTCCTATTATAATCATTTTTCAATATCTCATACAGTTTAATAATCCATAACTTTTGGGGAACCCCAAGGGGTATATTTCGACTAGATGATTCCATTTTTTTCTTAAACAATAAATGGTATACATACCATCATTCCATAGAATATATCTTCATGTTATTACTAGTGAAAATAGTGCAATTAAATATATAATATCTTGTATTCAAAACCCATCAAAATCATGATCACATTTCCAAAATTTAGCTTGTAATCAACAAATTATTCCAATTTATATCGAAAAGAAATACAATAATATGTCCCTTTGGGATGACATCAAGAAAATATATCATATTCAAGGTGTGGAATCCTGAAATCAAATTTTAAGGTAACATTCCAATCCTAATAATTGGTTTATAAAGGGAATCAGTTCCACTAATTAGGTTCTATTCCCAAGGAACCAATGCCTAGTAATAAATACCATGATAAATCTAAATTATTCAGGGGATTGATACCATTAAACAACCACTACCAATAAATTTTAAAAAATAAAAAAACCAAAATAAATCATTTATGATGTATAAATAATACAAAAAAATTAAATATCACAAAAATAGTATTAGAGTATTAGAATAAAGGTTGAATAATGAAACCCACGAAAACTAAAAGACATACTAGCACAATAACACAAATGTAGAATCACTCCATCCACTCCATAAAATACCATATATCTCTACCAATCATTATAATAATGTAGTCTCATGATGATTTACTTGAAAAATAAGATTAATTTTCATTATCTGTGGCACAACAGAAAACCTCTACATAGACACAAAAGTGCATATTACATGGTAAGTAATTAAAATAAAAAGGCATTCCCAAAGAGACTTTATAACACTTACTACTAGGATAATAATGAGTTAGATAATATTTTTATATATATAATTATGGCAAGAAATGAAAATAAAAATGATTATAACATTTTAAATTTGATCAAAATAAGTATTAAGAACATTTTTCTAAAATCGATTAAATAGATAAAAAATAATGTCAATTAACACGGAGTACCGAATATACAATCTATTACTCACGTAAATATACTATCTAGGTGATAATATCTTACTCATGAGGAGTTACTCATTAGTAGACCACATCATTATTAGATAACCATTATCCAGGAACCTTAAGACAATCACTTCATTTCATGTCTTCTATGAGAAGGACATGTCCCATATAATGATGAACACACATTAACCACATATTAATATTTATAAAAAATAATGATTAATTAATTGAATAATTCTTTTTAAATAATTTAATCAAAAACTTTTCTTACATAATCTCAAATTTACAATTTAAAACAGAAGAAAAAAATTATTTTCTTTTAGCAATTCAAATCCAATATTTCCAATTCATAGAGTAAATGGGTAACAATATGAAATAAAATTGATATTAAATTGAAATTAAAAAAAACTATGGGTTCTTGTTATAGAATTATAGGAGAATAGAGAGGAGAAACCTACCAAATATTGGGTTATGAAACTGATGAATGATATAACAAAACAACTATATGTAGTCTCAAAATTACATTCCATTAATAAATAAAATCAATATATCATCAAAAACACATCATATATTATAGATCAATCCATTAAAAAATCAAACATTCCATTTGGGAGAATTTGAGGATATATAAAGATAAATAATAAACACTGATATTTACCATTAATTATAGAGGTTGAACACACTTATATCCATTTAAATCAGGTTCTAGATCAAAAAATATTTCTAAAAACATTTATGGCTCCTTTGGATTTAGTTCCAAAACTAATGGGATAAAAAATGAGATTTTTTATAAAATGGAATTAAAATCCTAATTTTTTTTAATGTTATTATTGGACATCTCATTGTTAGGCCACAAATTTTAAAAAATTGTGATTTAATCATATGAGTGACAATGGAAAACTCATATGGGATAAGGATAAGAGAATACATCTACCAACCATGAAATTTTACTATTTTGAACCTCATAATTCTCATGATTATTCAATTGGGTTTTTCCTAATCATGTATCAGTCGTTGACCTACCATGTGGCTCCGAAAAAATCTCTAATGATTTGTTGATGAAGTGCTATGGTTTCCCCTAACATTATTCAAATTATAATTTCCAAAAAATACATCAGAAACATTCCAAAACTATAAATAAAATCATGAAAATCCACGCAATCATTATATATCATTAAAATAAATAATAAAATGGTTAATTTCCTAAAATTGGGGAGTTACATTCCCCCACCATTATGATTTATGTACATTCAAATATGGATATTTCTGATGAATTGAATAAGTTATGATCAAGTTTCATGTATAAATATCTCACATTCACATGTTTCCTATTGAATTTTACCATCTTTCCATACTAATTAAACAAATGGATTATGTTTTCCAGGAAATACATTATATTTTTTCTTATGATATTAATCGTTGTGTAAAAAATGTAGTATATAATTAAAGATCAACATTGTTTCATCCTATAACATGGCTGGGATCAAGCTTGAATTTCATCAATGGAGATACATGATAGAAATTATTATCTTTAATAAATAATTGATGTTAATCCAAGCAATATGATAGAGCAATAATTATTTCAATGAATTCAAAAGTTCTGGGATGATAAGAAGAATATGTTCCACTCATAAATAATCAAAGATGTCCTAACCATAGATAAAAATTCAAGAATAAATGACGTCACATGAATAAGGATAAAGGGTGAAATTTTGGATTAATATAATATTTATAATTATTTTTTATGAAACCATTATTTTCCTAGTCATATGAATCTTCTAAATCATGTTATGAATAATTCTAGGTCCCAGTAAAACATTTTCTTCAGTCTCTACCCAATAAAAGAGAGATCGACATGGAAGAACATACAACTGATAAAATAGGGAAATATATATTTCCCCCCATTAATATAATTATATTACAAATATACTAATGTAAAATGATCCTCCCATGTGCAACCCCAATATTTTAAATGAATAAAATTATGTTCGATAGCAGAAAAACATGAAATGCTAAACATAGAGGAGAATGTAAACTCAAAAAACATTACTATATTCATCCTTTTCAAAATAAAATATCACTTTTATGTGTTTTAGTAAACACAACCTTCAGATCACAATGCATGATATCATAATCAACACCCAACACTGATCTTGGACGACTTATAATATATAAAACAAATATAACCTAACTCTTACATTGGAGGATATAAATAGTATTAACCAAATTTGAAATATATATTAATATGTATATATTTATATATCATACTCAATATAAATTAATTATGTATTTTCAGTAAATAATCATTCATTTTATCAGTAAATTAATTTAATTTTCAAAAATATGATTTCATCAAAAATGATTTTTAATTCATTTCATGAAAAAAATAATATTTATTATTTTCAGAATATTTAGAAAATATATTTTATAAATTTCAATTATTTTACAAAATTATCATATCCTATTTTACAATGGGTGACCATTTATTTTATTGGAAAATATTAATTTCTTAGTGAATATTGAATAATACTGAATTTTGTACAAATGCATTTCTTTTCAGTAAATTGAGTAATTTAAAAGTAAAATTAAGAATTAAATATAGATTCATGTAAAATAAGTTTTATATCTTTATATTTAATCCACTTAAATACTTTTGAGTCATCTTTATATTTTATTTTAATATAAGTTTGTTTGTGTGTTTAAAAAAGTGGTCTTTTTGAAAACTGTTTTAATGTACATAGTGATTCTCAAATTTAATAAATTAAAATAAAAAATAATGAGAAATTAATTAAATGAAATTTATATATTATATAAAATTAAATAATAATTTAGATTAAAATAATCGTTATTATTAGACCTATATAAAATCATCTTGGGAGTGAAAAACAATTCTTAAAAACCAAATTTTTTATCGTGTTTGTGGGATTGATTTTAAATTTCATTTTTGAAACATTTAGAAATGTAATTTGAGAAAATATATAAATCATAATTTAAAAATTATATTATTTAAAAAAAATTAGATTTTTTTAAAACACTATTTTTCTAATAAATAGTCAAATGAAGATGTTTTATTTAAAACTACCTTTTTCTATTAAATTAGTTATTATATTAAAATATATGTTAAATTTATTCATTTGTAAAATATGTTAAATTATATATAAATTAATATATTTGTTATATTTTTATATTTCTCATTTTTTAATTTGATATAAACACTTTGTAATCATTTGAACATTTTTTATATAAAAACTCTTCTACTCATCCCATCTACAAGATTAATATTAAATTATATTATTGAAAATAAATGAATATAATTCATTAAAATGGATAACATATTAAGAATAATGATAATTTATAATGTCTAATATGGTAAACATTTTTAAAAAAAAATGAGTGGTGAAAACAGTAGAAATTAATCATCGTTGTAATGATTGAAACACTTTTATTGGGGTTAAAATAAGAAGATAAGTGTTAAAATGACCTATAAAATTTTCAAGAAACTATTTTAGAGGTGTATTTATACCCTTAAACCCCTTCTTTTTTAGAATGATTCATTTTGGAACATTATGTAATGTGAAAAACGAGGTTGCACTCAATTATTTTCAAAAGTTCCATGTCTGGCCTCTCCCTCAATTATAAAAGGCCACACCCAAACCTCACTTCATCACACTACCAAAACACTTTTGTTAGGAAATGAATTGTCTAAATGAAGTCCCAAACTCCCTGTCCTCATCCTATAATCCATATTTTTTCATAAATCCATCCTAGGGATGATTTTGGTTCAAACTTATGAACGATAACCAACAAAGATGTAACGTTCTTTAATGCACATTTTTATTATTTTTTATTCCTCTACCAACTTCAAATATTTATAAAAATAGACATATAATAACATATGTATCTTCCATATACAAATATTTTTTTATGTTAATGTAATATCCTAAATCCTTTTCATTTTCTATCAAATGGGATACAAAATCACTATTAATGTGTATGGCAGACTACTACCTGAGGAACCGATGTCAATAATTTTTCTATTTGCATATATAATGGTTGGGTATGATGATGGATATAAACTATATATATAATATATGAAATAGTAATACATATGGAGTCATTATATTATATATATAGTATACATTCCATTGAATGATGGATACTAAAACGTCGCTTGTGTGTACAACGGACTACCACCTCAGGAAGTGATGCGATTCATATTTCAATAGCGCATCACATAAAAGATAATAAGTGTAAATTCAGTTAATATATATTATATAAATGAATTAATAATTATATTCATGAAATATGTATCATTCTAAAAAGATAATATAGCATTTTTTCTTACAATTTTTTCTAATTAAAACATGATAACACCATTTTTGAACATGTGGACTATTGTGTCCATGAAGCGATGTGATTCATTTTTTCACCACCAAATCACATGAATTATATATAAAAGTATATATTTTTAAATAATATGGTATTTAGGATATTATGGACATTATTATATAAAAATATTACTTAACCTCTTTCCATAATGACCACATAAAAATGGAAATTTTACTCATGCAAAAATAAAACCAACTATCTCCATGATCGTAATTTTAGATCATTTTTCATGACCATATTCAATTATTAGTCATAAAAGTATAAATAATATACAAATATGATAAATATTTCATAATTATTACTCCAAAAATGTTTAAATAACTACCTCTTTGCCCATAGTAAACCATCAATTTTTTTTTTGACACATAAGCTGAATACGGTCAAAACATCTGATATAAAATTAATTGATTAATTAATTATATGTAACATAGTGATGATTAAAATAAGATTAATAATAAACATAGTAATTTTTATTCAGAAATTAAATAATTAAAATAATTATTTTTTTATGATAAAGAACTATCGTCGTGAATCAAAGTTGATTTAACAGTTGTCTCATCTCACATTTATTTCTCTATGATATATACCATATTCAAAAATATTTTTTTATGCATTTTATATGATAAAAATTAGTTTATTTAATTATTATTATTATTAAATTTTTTACTATTTACATATCCATTTTTTGATCTCCATTTAACGTAGTTTACACTCTCAAAGATTCCAAAGCTGTAAGGGATTTTTTTCTCAATTTTCCTTCTTTCATACTTATGTTATCTTATATAGATATATTATTTTATATGGTATATATAATTAACCTTTTACATGTTATATCATGAATATGATTATTTTCATGAAATTTTAAATTTAATTTAATTTTTTAATTTCATGTGAATTATGATTCAATATTATAGAAGTGTCAAGAGTATAATGATACAATCTCAGTGTTTATCGGGATTGTTTATGAATATTCTTCCAATTATGATATAATATGATCCATATCCCAATAAACTTGTTAAGTTTATTCTCATATCATTGTTGATGATATTTAACTATAATAATACCATTTTTACACTCATTAGTGCTGGAAATAATTGAGAGAATTCTTTCATGAAAAGACAACATTATTTTTCTCTTTAGTCAGAATTCATATTAATTACATTTAAAAAAAAAATTGTTTTCCAAAATGTATTATAAATATCTTATTACATTTAAAAAAATCATTTTTAACAATTTTATTCATTTTTTAAAAATGTTTTAAATAGAATCATCATTTCTTTCTCAAAACAATTCTCCTTTGGTTTAAATTGATAATGTGAATGGAATATTCTTATCGTTTTCTTAACAAGGATATTATCTATTATTTTTAAAATAAAAATAGATTTTTCTTTTTAACCTGTAGAACATGTAAATAATTTTCTTCCATCATGGATGGAATTTATTTATATATTCTTTTTAAACATTAGAGGTATATTTGTAAAGAAATGGGTTCCTCTAATATTATATAAATTCATAGTTTTTAAAATTGGTTTTCAAGGAAAATGATTTTTAAATGATTTTATATTTTGAAAAATGTTATTTTTAATAAGAAATGATATTTTCTAAAAGAAAATTTTTATATTATTTTTAATTCACTTTTGGTAATTTAGGTTATACCCACAGTTCAAAACCATTTGTAGATATATGACATGTATTTCTCTATCCTATACCAATGATTCTAAAAACCATTGTTATATAGGCTTCTTAGATATTCCTATACCAATGGTTCTCAATAAAATATTGGTATAGGTGTAATGAAATATTAGATATACCATAGAATCTATTGAATCCATTGGTATAGACCCCCACCCCACTCGAATTCCTCATCCATTGGCACCCCACACTACCTAAATAGCACGAAGAAACCAACAAAAATTACCACCCTCCCAAAAAACAACAAAAAATAACACCAACACTCACCACCCTAAAAAATAGCCACTAAGAAGCTCTGAAAATATAATTATCACCCAACCAAGATCAATTAACCTCAAAAAAACATAACCAACTAATAGAAAATCAATGATAAAACAAGAAACAAACGAATTAATTCAACTAATGATAACAAAAATTCAAATAAACAAATATATTCATTTAGAAGTAGACATCAAACACCAAATTTCATAACTATCAGTCGAAAAAATAAAATATCGGTCTATCCCTCATCACCATCACCATCACTATAACAATCATCATTATCATCCTCACTGTCATCATCATTATCATCCTAATAATCATCCTCACCCTATTTCTCTCTATCCCCATCACTCAAAACATCATCATACCGATCACTAGTAGGACCACATTTTGATACACTACACAACATACGTGTCTTCAAAATTTATACATCAAAATTCATAGTGGTTTATGGTGGAAGTAATGGACATAAGACTTCTATAAATTTCATAAATTAATCATTGGCCCTTTGAATCCATTTATGTTTCTATATGGCTATTTTTAAGCCTTTTCTAACTTGTCCTTATCCGGTGATACCTATACATTATCTTTTTCCAACTTGGTGCTACCAGCACTAGAACCTGAAGTTGGAATATATCCAATCTATAAGATACTCTTCCCTAGTCAACAACGTACTCTTCCATGGTTCTCATCTCCCAAAACCCGATGTTTGTGTTCATATGGCTCAATGTTCCTGCTTCATACTAATCAATGACTTCCATTACACAATGTTATGTATATAAACGGACTATATATTATCAAAATAGATATTAAAATATTAAATCAATAATGTAAAACCTACAATCATATTTTTTGTAAGTTCATTTACCATGATTCTATCTTTATTCTTCCTTCACATGAAAAAAAAGTCTAAAGGCACACATCCATCAATATTCAAAACTACCCTCTATAATGAGTGAATGTGAGATAAATGTGATAAAATTGATTAATACTATAAAATATTGAAAAAATAAATTTAAATTTTGTGTGACAAAATGTGTGAAAAGCGATTAGAAAGTGTGAACAATGAGTGTATGTGGTAAAAATTTGGTCTAGGAATTAATTAATGAAAAACCAATTGAAATTAATATAACTATTCATAGGGTTTTTTTTGAATTTGGTTACATTAAATGATTTTCTGGATATAATACCTTATGGGATCCTAGAACATTAGTTTTTTATAGATCTACGATAACGGTAAAAATTGGTGTGTAATCATAATAAGGAATAAGTTGGGTTATTATGGGAAAAATAGTTGATAAGTTGAAAAATAATTATATATTGAAATATCTCCTTGTGATAATTATTAGCAACTTCTAGGAGTAAGTCTAAATTTGTAGAGGTCATTGTACTGAATAATTAAGGACATTTCTAATCAATGGAGACCTTGAGGTAAAGATAATTTTTTATTTTAAGGAATAAATTTTTTAGTATTGGTTATAAATGGATACACAGTATAATATTTTGATTCTAAATAGCTTCTCAAAGTATGGTGTATATATTAAATAGATTATACAAAATTTAACTTGAATTTTTTAGGTTGTGTTTTTTATGTAGAAATCTAAGACAAAGTAATTATTTATTGATTTTTGTTTATAATTTATTATTCCATTAATTGATAATGACATTCATTGGACTCATATGGGTTTATATAGGCAGATATTTTAGTAATAATTCCTCTATATATGAGTGTTCTGACAATATTGGTAATCTAATAGGATATTATATTATTGCCCTTGTATAGATATTCAATGTATATTAAGGATTTTCAAATAATTCGAGTGGGATTCACATATTTTATACAATCTAATAGTCAATCCTATTCAAGGACATTACCTCTTAAGACACTCTAAAACATTTGAGGCTTGTACAATGCACAATAGCATTCCACTACTAATGTCTTTTTATTATAGAGAATTATTATTCAATATGGAAACTTGATTTAACCTATTGATTTATAATTTTTTTTAATCACAAAGGTAATGTTTATTTAAAAATATAATAATATAAAATAATTTTACATTACCACATCATGGTATACTTAATTTTTATGTATATTAAAAATATTTATAAAGATATTTTAGATGAGCATTAGTGGTATAATATCTATAATGGTTAGGGAAAGGAGACAAAACACAATAATGATGTACGATTTCCACAGATCCAATAAACAAAACATCCCCTATTAACCCTAAAATATTTCTCAACAATTTCAGAATAAAACCCAAAAAGTAATTACATGTATGAAAAATATATTATCATTATTAATCATGTATTATAGAACCAGACATATTAAATATTTACTAAAATAAGAATATAACATGTATAAATAATTAAATACACTAGAATTCATTTATATATTTAAAATAATATGGCTCACTTTGTCGATATGTTGTTTTAAAAATGTTGGATTTTTTAATTATGAAATATATTTAAAATTTAATCAAATTAAACAATAAATCTCACCCAAAATCACATCGAAAAACCATCAATAAACTATGTACTAAAATTTTTAAAAATATGAAATTTTTTATAAACACCCATTTCATTTTTTTGTACAAATATAGTAAAAATAAATAGTTCATATTATATTTATATATAAGTATAGAGTAGCTTAATCAAAATAACATCACATATAATCTGATTTATTATGAAATTAAATAACTACTATAATTGAAAAAACATCCTTAATTGTATTCAGACTCTATTCAAAAAATATCAGTTATTATTTTACATATTGGAATTAAATTAAAATGATAATGGATAGAAGTTATGAAGTATTTGTAAATCATGAATTTTATATTCAAGAATAATTGAATTAAAACCTTAAGAGATGAGAAATTTATATAGATGGTGAATGAGAATGAATTTTATAGGTTAGTGTTTTATTTTTAGATAAAAAGGGAAAATGAATATTGATTGAAGATATTACCCATTTTTAACATACCAATTTGAAAATGAAGAAACCAAATGAATGAAACTGAGGATGTACCTTCTACAAGGGAAGATGAAAGAGAACTCATTATGATAAAATGTGAATCTATTGGAAAATTGTGATGTCTTACTGACACTGTTTATTTGGAGAAACATTATACTATTGGTTTTTAAAACTGATGGTCTAGAAGTATCTATCCCAATAGATTCTAGACCCTTTGAAAAATAATTCATTATTTTTTCATATCCATATTGTTTTGTTAAACCATTGTAATTGGCCAACCTATACCAATGGTTTTTGAAAACTCTTTCTATAGGGGGTGTGTATAAAGTTCATTTACAGTAGTAAAGCTTCGATTATATTTACAAATGTATTTTTCAAATAAAATGTATTTTACAATATTTTAAAAAAGTTGTTTTTAAAATTTTGTTTCATACTGAAAATATTATCTTCTTAAAAAAATTAACTGTTTTTAAATGTCATTTCCATTCATTATTGGAAAATACCTTTTTTTACATATGGTATATTTGGGATATATTGTATTGATACTATCCTCATTATTTATATATACGGATATTTTTTTCAATGTTATTGTTATGGAACCCATTTCTATTCCATGGGTTAATTATTTCTCAGAGATTTTGTTTTGGAACACATTTATTTTCTATGGGATAATCATGTTTCAAAGAGATTGAAATGGAACCAATTTATTTTTCATCATTAAATCAAGTTATTGAAGAATAATGATTATTTATATAATCATTATAATCTAATATATATTTACATTATTCATATTTTTGTTTATGGATATTATATATGATGGGTGTGCTGATATAGTAATAGTTGAGCTTGATATAGCTTATAAGATGGGTGCGCCATGAAATAACTATAATATAGTTCGTATTAATTATGTTGTTTTGATAATTATATTGTAAATAATCTATAGGGTTATTACAATTATAAGGGTTTTGTAAGGGTCTGTAATGTGTTCTATTAAGATGATGCCCAAAGATACCAACACAATTTGACTACTTTTGCTCTGTGTTTATGATGTTTCCATTGATCAGGATTGATATCACATGGCTCATGATTATAGATTCTCATGAATAATTACCTTGATAAATAATTAATAATTTTTTTTATATTTGATGATTTAGGTATTGATGTGTATTAATATTTATATGTTATACAGATGCACATCTATTATGTCATTATACCCTTATTCTCTTTTTATACTCACTAATGGCATTTTTTGTTAATGATTTCATTTCACAATGTTGGTTATTTTATCTAACTGTTATTATGTTTCCTTTTCCCTGGGTTCTTTATAATGAATTTGTGAAAATTATATTTTGAAGTTATTTAAAATGGTTAATGATGATGCATAAATCTATGAAGAGGAAAGCTAGGTTAAGTTAAAAAATTAATCATTTAATGTCATTGGAATTGTTTATATTTGTTTTTTCCCTAATTATATAGAAATATAAATCTAAAAGGTCCTTGAGAATATAAGTTATACAAGGATTACTTTTTATATTGTAGTATATATATGGATATTAATTGGGTCACATTTATCAGTATTAATTCTTGAAATGTAAGGTTTATTAATTTAGCATTGAATCTAAGAGTACATGTCAGGGTATGTTATAGTTGGGATCAATGTAATGTTATAGAAAACATTAGATATTTTGATATTTCCATGACATATTATCTTAAGAGTTATAAACAACATCACTTGACTATTATGTTAAGTTTTATCAGAACATCAAAGTCTTAGACACACAATTTTATCATATTTTGTAGTAAATGTTTGAGGTTATTATAGGCATTTTGGGAGATGTTTTGTTGGGTTGAGAAATTTTTCAACCCTTAATATCAACATGAATTTTTATTTATGGAGTAATTATTTTTTCATGATTAATGTTTAGAATGTTAAAAAAAGGCCAAGTGACAAAATATCATATTCAGTAAGGTCATAGGGTTTGAACCACCAAAATAAGGGTGATAAGGGTGTAGATCCTACCATTGTCAAACAAGATTTCCTAGTTAGTGTGAAATTAATACTTGTAAATATTAACTTTATCTTACAAACATATGATATTTGAGTAATAACAATTGATTTATCTTGAAAGAATATATGGTGAAACCCTTCTATTCTTTTGGTGTCAAAAATAGTCATGAGATGTCCAATGTATTTTAAGGATTTTTTTTATAGAATGATATGGTTTAAACATTTATTTTTACTATAAAAATATTGAGATTATTGTATGAAGGTATATTTTTTAAATGTCTTACTATGATTTTACCATTTTAGTTTTGGTCAATATTTAAAAAAATGGATATATCCTTTTATAATTTTTTTGATTACGTTGCCATTTAAAAGTTTATTTTAGTGCTTTAGTAATGAAAAGCTCTTCTTAAATACCAATCAATACAGATAAAATAATATTTGTTTTGGAAAATTAATAAAGGATGAAATACAAATCATAAAGAAATTATATTTCCATTTTAAAATTATTTATATGGAAAATTAATTTATCAACACAAGTAAAATAATGCTTAAAAAACAATTATCCTAGTACTATAATTTTTGATAAACTGATGGTCTTTTAGATCAACATTGATTTATAGCTTTGAGGCCTTTAACATTCCATTGACCATACACTTCATTATGATCAATGAAATCTATCACTCCATATAACTATTTACCCTTTTCCCTATGTCCATATCTTTTCATTCCACCAATCTTCTCCTATATAGAAACCATGTGTTGTGTTATTTCAAATGACCCACATATTCCCATTATTTTTTCTCAAGAAGATGTTTTATTAGACCTTCTTATTATGTTTTTTTACAAACACATGTATTTTCATATATCCAACCTTTGATTATTGACATAAATTTCATATAATTATGAAATAATTTATTTAAGGGGGTTATTATGCAACACTCCATTATTTTAAAAGAAGAAAATTTAGTTCTATAGCGTAAACAACACACAAAACTAAACGTAGACATGAATTTAAATCATAGAGGTGTTAAAAATATAAATATTTTTAAATAAATTTAATCTATATGAGGGTTTTATGTTAACATATCATTCTGATAATTATGTTCGATAGCGTATTCAACACACAACACTGATCTTAAACGACCCATGATATATATAACCGATATAAGGAGCAATTAAATTGGAGGGTATAAATAGTATTAAAATATTTATGAAATATATATCTATATATATAAACACACACACACGCACACACACACACACATATATATATATATCCTATACAATATAATTTATATCTAAATTTTTATTTACTGATCAATCAATTTTTAGTGAAGTAATTTTATTCTTCAAAAGTATGTTTTCTTCAAAAAAGATTTTTATTCATTTCAATTAAAAAAAATTATAAATACTTTTCTTGGAAATTTTATAAAATTAATTTGATAAATAAACATCATTTATTATGTCAGAATATACAAATTTAAATTTATATTTATTTCTTTATTTTTTTGAAAATATTAATTTTTCAGTTAATAGTGGAAAATACCATTATTTATAAAATTGTCATTTATTTTCAATAATTTAACATCAATGTAACATTAGTATTTGAATTTCATTTAATATAAAATATATATTAATTATTTATATTTAATTCACTTAATTAATTTAGAATAGTGATTATATTATATTTTAGTATATGTTTGTTATTGAGTTTACAAAGGGGACTTTTTTGAAAACTATTTTAAAGTAAATAATGTTTATAAATTTTAATTAATTAAAATAACCCATAAATAGGAATTATTTGAATTAAATTTATATGTTATATATTAATAAAGTTAATATTTATCCATATAATTAATATTATTAAACGTAGAGTTAATAAACAATCATAATGGGCTTGAAAATATACACTTCATGGAAAAACATTATTGTCGTATTTGTGTGTCTATTAATTTTATTTTATAAAATTTAAAGAATTTAAATTAGAAATAAACTGATATTTTTAATGTAATAACTTTCATGTTATATTAGGGTAATTTTTTTATTTTTTTTTTATTTTAATTTTATTTTGAATATTTAAAAAGGCTGAATTTTAACTTAAAACACCATTTTTTATTAAATTATTTATAAAGTTAAATTATTTGTTAAAATGATTAAAAATTAAAATTAGTAAACATTATATAAATTAATCCAATTTGGGTCATTTTAAAAAATTTCTTAAAATTTCATATAATAATTTTGAACTATTTTGGACATTTTCTAATTAAAACCCCACTTTCTCATCCCATATAGGATATTAAATTAAAATTACAATTTTACACTTCAACGAAATTTAATTTGTAACTTTTTATACTACACTAGGATTTTTTATAATTTATAATTACTAATAATTTGAAATAAAAATTTCACCAAAATTTATAGTGAAATTAAAAAAATTTAATTACCATAGTTAAGCTAAAAACCGATATACCGACAGCTTAAAATATGAATATAATGTTTATAACGACTTATCCACTTGTAAAAAAACTATTTTATGGGAATATTTTTAGTATTAACCATATTAGGTTCATTAATGATCCATTTTTCAAAATTTTGGTAGGTGAAATAATGGGTGCAATAAATTATTTTAAAAAATACCATGTGTGTCCACTCCCTCACTTATAAAGGGGCGCCCTATATCATCTCTTATTCACACACTCAGAACTCTTTATTTCAGCCATAAAATTACCAAATAAAAATCCAAATTCCCAAACCCCATTCTATAAACATTATTTTTGGAATTAATCCAACCTACAAAGGTTTTTTGTGGAAAATTACGGAGGATACCTAAATAAGAGGTAATATTCTTCAACAAGAATTTATATTTTATTTATTCATTCACCTCCTTCAATTATTCTTAATCCATGATTATATAATAGAATAACAATATTATATATACTTATATTTTATTATATTTTTTTAATATCAAAAATAATTCTCCTATTTCATCAAATGGGTTATGAATTTATCATTCGTGTGTATGTAGGACAACCATATCACAAATTGATTTCATTATTTTTTCAATAGTTAACTGTCGTAGATTTTTATGATTATGGATATAAATATACATATGATATTTATACCATAATTATCATTCTATAGTTATTATATCACATATTAATGTTTTAAATTACATTCAATAGGGGATACAATAACATCGCTCGTGTGTACGACCGACTGCAGCTTGATGAAGCACAGTGATTTAATGTTTAGTAATTCTTTACATGGAAGGTAATAAATGTAAATAAAATGAATATATGACATATAAATGAAATAACTATGATATTAATGGAATATTTATCATTATTAAATGATAATATATTATTTTATTTCTTAAATTGTCACTCACTAAGAAATGATAATGTCGTTCATGGACGTGTGAACTATGACATCCACAGAGCGATGTAATTTCTTTTTTCATCACCATATCAATATAATGATATATATAAGTAAATATATTTAATTAATAGGTTATTATTATATTATTAAAATTAATTTAATATAAAATAATACTTACAAACAATCCATAATTACCATTGAAAAAATGGATACATTACTAATGCGTACGTGAAGCCTACCATCTCCATGATCGTAACTCTAGTTCTTGTACCACACCCATATTTCCTGACTATTATTAAAATTATAATTAATTTGTAAATATAATATATATTTCATTATTATTATTAAAAATATTTTTAAATAATATAATTTTGGACAATTGTCAACCAACCAAATTCATTTTCACACACAAGACGAATGTGGACAAAACATCTGATATAAACTTAATTGATTAGGTAGTTGTTTGTGACATAGTACTAAGTGAAAAATGTAATTAATACATGAAAAATATGCATAGTAACCATAATTATTTAAAAAATTGTATTTATGATGATAAATAATGGTTGTGATGAATCGAACTCTATGTAAGGGTTTTCTCATCTCACACTTATATCTGTGTGATATATACAATTTTTACCAATTATTTTTTCCATGTGGTTTATATAGTACCCATGAATTTATTTAATAATTATAAACCATTAATTTGTGATGATTTATATATAAATTAATGTATCAATATTTCATGGGGTTTACGGTTACAAAGTTACCAAAATGGTAAGGGTTTTTTTTATCAATTTTCTTTCTTTAAGACTTATGTTATGTTATACACGTATATTATTTTATGAGGATCATATACATAAAATTTTAAATTTTATAATATTAGTATCCCAATTTTAATTATATTTTAAGTTTCATTTAATCTTATTCTTTCATGGGGATTATGATTCAATGTTACCAAAGTGGTAAGAGTCTTGTGTTATAATCTAATCATTTATTGGGATTCATTAGGATTATACATCCAATGACGATATATTATGATCTATCTCTCAAGAAACTAAAGAATTTCATTTTCCACTGGTCATTAATTATATTTACATTTAATAGTACTATTTTAACATTTTTTTACATACAATAATTTAGAGTTTTTTAAAAAAAACAACTTTATAATTCTCTTTGGTCGGAAGTTTTTTTTATTACAAAACAATATTTTTAAAAAAAATTGAACAATATTTTATTAATCTCCAATGATTTTAAAAAAATAAAATTTTTAACATGTTATAAATTTTTCAGTCATAATTAAAAGGAATATTAATGATACTTTTAAAAAAGATCTCATTTGGCTGTTATAAAAAATTTTAAAGGAATCATCTTATAATTTTTTTAAAAGTCACTTTTCTAACCATATTACATCAAAAAAGTGTTGTAGTTTTTAAATTTTATGGAATGTATGGAATTACTCTATGTGAGGGATGACATTTCATTAAATATTCCCTTTTATGTATACAATTATCTTTCTAAAAAATTCCCTTAAATTCGAGAAATTCTTTGTAAGTACCCAGATCTTATATTCAGGTACGGATCATTATATCAGGATGCTTTTGAGGAAAAAGTTTGAAATGGAAAATTTTCTATGTACACGTGTTGTACTTTTGGGTACACTGTATGTATTGGTTTTCTGCATATAGTCACTTAGTAGGAGTGTAACGACTATGTACATAGCCGTGTAGTTGACTTGGAAGAAAGCCTAATGTGGGGTCTAGATGAGGCTAATACATCGAGTGTACATTAATTGAACATGATATGTACTATTGTTTTTATTTGATAAATCAGTGAAGGGTCCTATCCCATCCTTTGAAACGTCTTATTCCACCATCTGTTCGTACATGAGAGTGATAGAAAGGCCACCAAGTTCAAGACCATCTCGATTCTCCGTATGAGCTCTAATTGAGACGTTGTTGGGTGTGTTGGAATCCCATGAGTATGTTCTAAACTCCCTTAGGTCTTTTCATACTGATTCTTCCTCTCTGTTGAATTATCGAGTGATGATCATTTGTACCCTTTTTGTATATCCACACCGTTCTAGGATGATTCAAGGGCTGACGTTCAAGAGTGTTGATCATACGACAAAATTGTAGTTAGTTTCTTCTGTTCATTGATTGTATTTGGATTATATATACTAAAAGATCCATATATCCTTGTTTGGGGTATTGAGTGTTTGAGATTAAACTATATTATTTTCTTGTTATGGTTTGGTTGATTTATAAAATTGTATTTGAATATGTGTAAGGTTACATACCTTGGTTATGGGAAATCCCATGGGTGTGATTCCCTTGTTTGTTCGTTTATGGTCTATAGGTCTAGGGTTCCTGTTAGTCTTTCTTTTTTATCTGTGATTTTCTTGGTTATGATGGAGTTATTGATAAAATGATATTCCTGCGGTTTGAACTGTAAAAGTTTTACCAATGAGGATTTCAATGTGAGAGATTCACGAGGTAGAGTCATTTATATATGTTTTAATGTTTTGTGACCGAAGGTAATTGATCGTGAGAGTTTCTAGGTGGTTGTCGACTATGGTTTTAGACCGTGAGAGCATACACATGTGGTTTTTTATAATTTTATGATAGTATGTTGTACCCTGGGGAATTGACCATGTGAGTTTCTATGTTGTCATTTTATTTTACTGATGGTCTGTTAACTGAGGGGTATTGAACATGAGATTTTCACATGTGGAAGTTTGTAAATGATAGTGATAAGTTAGTACAAAAAGGTAAGACTGTGAGAGTTTCCCAGAGGGTTGTTATTAAATGATTATTATTATGTTAGAATAAGAGTATTATACTATGAGAACATTATTAAAGGGTCTTGATTTATTAATTGAATGATTTTGATAAGTCTTCCAAACCAAAGAAGAAGAATGGACTTGGTCTTACTTCTTTTGTTTATATAGTATTCTGAGACATCGGTTTATTACTATTAAAATGTTTGATATACAGCTAATTCTATGTCTCGAGATTAAATGTTTCGATGGATTAATTAATGAATTTAATTTAATACAAGAGAGTTGTTTTCTTTTGAGTACTTCATATTTTATTGTTTTATTTTGTTTATTCCTTATTATATATATATTCACTAACACTTAGGCATAGATCTTTTGGTGGTTTCCTTCTAGGATTATTCTCACACACTATTTCTATCATTCTTTATACCCAAATAGATATATGGATATAAGTATAGATAACACCAAGAAATATTCTTCATCATGTACATTATTTCTATGGGAGATGTAGACCATGGGACCAAGATGCGGCTTTCAATACTATTGGAGTGTTTTACTTTTTAGTAAAAAAATATCAGTAATGTATTTCTGGAATGGTTAATTGTTAGGATGCCTTTATATACACATGTGACATGAATCATTTACATATCTTCTATAGTTGTTATATTACCATCAGTCTTCCACTATTTATTTTTTTGTATGGTATTACTATTTCTATTATTATTTACTATTTGATTTTTGTTGTATAAACTCTTCCAATGAGGGCATAGTTTCCCCATTATTACTATGTTTCCCACGTTGCTAGTTGGAAGCCTCTAGAATTTGGGGAAATTCACTTTAGTTCATGTGAACAACTGAGTTTGGGGAACCATTGGGCATCACCAGAATCTGGGACTTTCCTTCATAGTTTTTAAATTTTTTTTAAAATAAATGGATCTTTAAAATTTTTTATGTTTTAAAAAAATGGATTTTCAATAAAAAAAGATATTTTCCTAATGATTTTTTTTAAATATTATTTATAGATTTTATTTATTATTTCTATTATTTTTAATGAAATTTTTATACAATATTTTTAAAATATTTTTGTTTTTAAAGTTGATTTTAAAAATGAAATGTATATTTTCTACAAACATGTTTTAAATGATCTATAAATGGTATTTACATTCATCAAAACTAACAATCCCAAATGTTAATTATTCTCCATTGGGGAGATTTTATAAATATACCATAATACTTATTTCTTTTTATGGATTTATGTTGTTAAAATGATATTTTTACTGAACTAATTTATCTTCCATGGATTTATCATTTTTTGAAGTGATTGTTTTGGAACTTATTTCTTTTTAATAAGTAAATCATGATTCAAACTTCCTTAAATTAAACCCATTTATTTTTTGTATTATAATCATTTTATAAAATATTAATGAATATTTCTATGAGTTTTTTGATAAAATATCAATACATATTATTCTTGTTGTGGTTCATGGAAATTATATATGATGGGTTCACCAAGATAGTATTTGAATGTCTTGGGTAATGATTATGATCTCTAGAGAATTATATTGGAAGTTATATTTAGAGTTATTCGAATTTTAATTATTCTGTAAGGGTTTTGTAAGTAACTATTAAGATTATGTCCCAAAATACCAGCACATTTTTTCAAATCTTGTAATTGGTTTGTGGTGCTACCATTGATTGATATTGATATCACATGGACCAAGACTAAATATTCTTATGATTCTTTTATTTACTATTGACATATTCCAGGTTTTCATGTTTTATAAACAAGGTATTAATTGGTATTAATGTAAATATCATATACTCATGCACATTTTTTATTTCATAATACATTTATTCTTTTGCTATGCATACTAGTGACATTAATTTTTTAATTCTTACATTTTCCATTATGGAGTATTTGAGATGACCCTTGATGTGTTTCATTTTTCGATGGTTTTAATGAATTTATTTTGAATGAATTATGTCTATATTTAATTTCATATGGATAATGATGTCTAATTATTGTCAAAAGAGAAAATTTGGGTTAATTGGGAGAAATTATTTTTTAATTTCCGGGGAATAGTTTTTGTATGTGTCATGACTCGTCCCCCAGGGCCCGTGTTGTGGCTACCCCAAGCACGCCTTCCATAGAACAGGGGCTGGAGACCCGAACTAAAAGGCATATTCCATAAAACCAAGAAGGTGTTTCCTTTATATCTTGTTAACACACACAACCAAAGACACAACAAGATACGAACATGAGTAAACTGTATTGTAAAAGTGTGAGTACAGTATGAAAAAGGGGCCAGAATACTTGCCCAACTTGAAAGTATAGGAAATCTAAAAAGTAAAAGTAAACTAAAATAGATCCTGTGAACACCCGCCAAGGATCCTACCTAAAGGGTAGGTACATCTCTTGAATGAATGTCTCTGCAGTTCGCCTCATCTAATGTCCACCTCTAAGATACCTCTAATCATGGTACTCTCATCCTCAGCCAGCGATGTCCATCATCTGTACCGAACACAATAAGGTTCGGGCATAGCCTGTGCATGGGTGAGTATAAAAATACTATGTAGGGACCCCGAGAACTTCAAGGTCTCACAAAATCCACAAAGGATAAACCAAACTGCATGAAATCAACCGATAACCCTACTAAGGTGTATTACCATACATATACCTAAGTTATTATGTAAACCCGTCTCAATCATTAGGAACCACATGGTCCAACTCAAGATCCCAATGCCCAGCTATTCCATAAAGGATTTAATTCCACGAAGGTAAGTACCACACAGGTACACCACATAGAAGAATACCCCCATGGTATTTCCATGAAGGAAGGTACCACAAAGGTACGAACTCAGATCACACTGGGTATAACCTAGGTACAATAGTAGAGAAGATTATATGTAACTACTAATTCATCTTACTCTGTTAAGAGGCAAACCCACAAAGGATCCAAATTCACTAACCCACACAGGATCCTCGTACATCATCAAACCCACAAAGAATCCTAGTACACCCTCAGTACATCGTCAGACCTACACGGGATCCTAGTATATCTACAGTACGTCGTCAGACCCACACATGATCCCAGTACACCGTCAGTATGTCATCAGACCCATAGAGGATCCTAGTACATCTTCACTATGTCGTCAGACCCACACAGGACCATAGTACAGTGTCAGTACATCGTTAGACCCACACTAGATTCTATTACCCCATCATTACATCGTCAGACCCACACTGAATCCTAGTACACCATCAGTACATCGTCAGACCCACAAAGGATCCTAGTACACCATCATTACATCTCCATACCCACACAATATCCAAGTACATAGTCAGTACGTCATTAGACCCACACAGGATCCTAGTACATCAATAGTACGTCGTCAAACCAAAACATGATCCTAGTACACCATCAGTACGTCATCAGACCCACACACGATCCTAGTACATCATTAGTACGTCGTCAGACGCACACAGGATCCTAGTACATCGCCAGTATGTTGTCAGACCGACACAGGATCCTAGTACATCATCATAGCTAGATACAGGGTTCCTGCACTAAGTATTCTTGTCTCTGAGAGGGTCCTCTCCTCAAGCCACTGGTCAATAATACAACTACCATGAAGTCCCATGAAGATTTATCCCAATTTACAACCATTTCAAATGGGTCTCAACACAATAGACGATGCGTCAATCATATGTCCAGCCTGAAAATTAATAACCTTTTAGTTTCGAGGTCTCGATTGGATTTTTTCTCGATCCCACCCAATCGTACACAAAAGTTATCTGAAACACCATTTGGGTTATAACAAAATGACCATCTCTCTCCATAGTTTTGGGCACTGCAGATGGTTCGTCAAACGAATTCCATGTTCCAAAGTTATGGCCGATAGAGTGAAAATGGGTCGAAGATGGCCCTAGTCTGGTCCTACCTAGCCGGACCGAACCTATCCGACCTGGCCGGAGCGGCCCAACCTCGGCGGCGGCCCACGGTGTGGCAGGGCATCCACGGTGCGGCACGGGGACCATGCTATGGTGTGGGGGCAGTGTGGTAGCGCGGGTTTGTGGGGCAGCTCGGGGACTGCGGTGCGGCGCAGTGGCCACGGGGGTCACCTTTTGGCATGTCGGCCTCCTATCGGTGTCCTAGCTATGGTGCGGCATGGGGAGATGGTGTTTGCGCCATCACCTTCATCATAGTCGGTGGTGTCTTGGCCGCCGTTTCTGAGATCAACCGATGAAATTTTCCAGTGCCAGTCCCCGACTTCTTCCATTGCGAGGAACAAAATAAAATCAAAAGAAAATGCAGAGAGGTCGGGACATGTTTGTTTTTACTGAACCATCCACATTAGGGAGGTAGCAAGCCAGTTAATAGATCTTGTATGAAGGATGTCAAACCCTACAACATCTAGCAATGATTCTTCCCAAATTCAAAAAAAGAAATCATCTGTGGATCAACTAGTTAAAGAGTTGATTAACAATCTTTGATTAGAATGGATGAACTTGGGAATCAATAATCACACATAATTAAACCCGATCCTTAGAGGATTGTTGATGGAGGATTCGAGGAAGGGGATGAATTCATTGGGGATAATGGTTCCAACGTACATCGCTTTGGCAAGACACATCAGATGTCGCCTCAAAGGGCATCCTCATTCTTCAATCTCAGAGTGTGTTCTTCGTTGAAGGATAAAGAATCCCTCAAAGGTTCTCTCACAATTTTCTTTTTCAAACCCTTTCACCAATTCCTCCAAAAATAAAAATCCAATATAATTTTAATTATGTAGATCAATTATGTTTTCACAATTAAAATTTTGACACATCTCATTAATTATTATTTGTCTCCGACAATTAAATGAAAATGTGGCATATTTTAATTAGGGAGGTTGAGAGGTTTTTATCCCCTTATAGGGGTTCGTGTGGTCCCCACCACCATAATTCTAATTATGAGGTTTTAAGCTCGATGGTACCCCCACCATAACCTTCACATGGGAGTTTGAAATAAAAATAAAAATAATAAACATGTTATATTGTTATTTTTCAAGGAAAAGGTGAAAAACTATCTTTCACCCTCGACATACTGAGGATGAGGTGAAGGTCTCCTTAAGAGAATACCGACGCTGCGAGTTCCACAGTGCCCTCAGATTTCAATTCCATTCAATAGGTCAAAAGTTATAAAAACACGCTTGTACGTTTATTGAACGTACCTGAAAAAAAGATCAGAAATTCATTCTGGGTACACCGGGCCTCGGAATCACACGCCGTCAATTTTCACAGACTCGTAAAATTTCCATATATTAAAAATAATTACATGGAAATTCAATTTCTGTACATTCTATCCACCACAGGGCTTTGCGTCCCTGGAATCCACAGCACAGTAACTAGGAAAACCAGTGGGGTACTGAGAATTATTATGTGCCTCCCGCTCCCATGTGCTCTCATGGGGGTTCATGTGCTTCCAGCTAACACGCACCAGAGGTACCGACCTCCTATGAAGGACTCACTCCTGTTGATCCTCAATCTCCAATGGAACCTCCAAAAATGTCACCCCATCGTCGATGTCCATCTCACTGTGGTCGATGACGTGAGATGGGTCATGCACGTATCTCCACAGATGAGATACATGGGAGACGTTGTAAACCCGATGCAACTAAGGGGGAAGTGGTAAGCGGTAAGCCACCTCGCCAACTCTACTGGGGACCCAAAAAGGTAAAATAAACCACAGATATAACTTTCCGCCCCAGCCAAATATATGCAAACCTTGTCGAGGTGAGACCCGTAAAAAGAGGTGGTCTCCATACTTGAAATCCAGAAGTCTTTTTCTGATGTCGGCATAAGACTTATTCCAGCTCTGTACAGTCTTCATCCACTCTTGGATAATCTGCAACTTCTATGTGGTAGCTCATACAATCTCTAGTCCCATGAGAGCTGAAGCCCCTGGGTTAGTCTAGCACAAAGGTGATCTGCATGGTTTCCTGTAAAACATATCAAAAGATGGCATCCCAATGGTGGAGTGATAGCTTTTGTTATATGAAAACTCTACCAAAGTAATGTGATCCTCCCAGCTGCGACTGAAGTCGTGGTTGCAAGCACGCAGCAAGTCCTCAATGGTCTGAATGGTCTGCTCAGTCTGGCCATTCGTCTAAGGATGGAAGGCGGTGCTCAAACGAATCTATGTCCCAAAAGCCTCTTGCAACCCCTTCCTTAGCTGGTATGTGAAACGTACATCACATTCGGAGACAATCATCGAGGGTAATCCATGTAGACTCATAATATCCTACACATAGAGGAGTCCCATGCTCTCTACTAAACCCTACATTATGATCGATAGGAATTGGGCTGATATAGTGAGTTGTTTGACGATCACCTAAATAGAATCCTGACCTTTGGATGTACGTGGAAGTCCTTTCACGAAGTCTATGGATATCCCGTCCCACTTCCACTCTAGGACCTCTATTCGCTGAAACATGCCTGCTGGTACCTGATGCTCTGCCTTCACTTACTGACAAGTGAGGCTCTGGGAGAAAAACTCTTCTACTTCTTTCTTCATTCCCAACCACCAGTTCTGTCATCAGAGATCCTAGTATATCTTCGCCACTCCTAGATGTACCTCTAGAGGGGATGTGTGGAACTCTCTCAACACTTCCACCTAAAGTGACACTGGTACAATGGTAGGTCCTCTAAAAATAATGACATGCTCACCACCATCAGAAAACACATAAGGTTCCTGACCTGTGGATATCTAGGCATGTCGTGCCTCGAAGTCATGGTTTCTATGTTGGTACTCCATGACTCATTGAATAAGGGGGGATGTGACTGTAAGAGATTGAAGAAAAACTCCTCCATCACCATCCACAATGGATATCTGCAAAGAGCCCAGCAGCTCTGTTGCCTCGCATAGTAGTTGTATACCATCCCCCAACTAAGTACATCTGCTACAATGTTCATCTTCAGAGGAGTATATAATTTCTCGAAGTCATTTTCCAAGAGGAACTGAAGCCAACGTCACTGTCTCATGTTCAGGTCATTCTGAGAGAAGATATACCTAAGACTCTTGTGATCTGAGTAGACTATAAAACGCTTGCCCATCATGTAATGTCGCCACATCTTCAAGGTGAAGACAACTGCTGCTAACTCTAGGTCATGGATTTCATAGTTCTGCTAATGTTGTCTTAGCTGTTGAGAACCATATGTGATCACTGCTTGCTCCTGCATCTGGACACATCTGAGCTGAGTCCCTGATGTATCGTAGTATACTACATACCCTATGCCCTCCTCTGGTAGCCTTAAGATAGGGGGACTAGTCAGCCTCTGCCTCACCTCTTGAAAACACTGATGGGATCTCTCCGACAACATGTTGGGTTACCCTTCTTCGTCAACACTGATAAAGGTGTTGCAACTCTATAAATATTAAGAACAAATTTCCGGTAGTATTCAGACAAACCCAGGAAACTATGTACCTCCATCACACTCTTGGGTGGATCCCAAGAATGTACCGCCTCAATACTCGCTGGATCCATTGCAACTCCAGCCTTTGATATGACATGTCCCAGATCGTGAACCTCTCGGATCCAAAACTGGCACATTGAGAGCTTACCGTAAATCTGGTGCTCTAGGTGTGTTTCCAGTACAACATGAAAATGATAATCATGCTCCACCTTGGTAGCTGAGTAGATAAGAATGTCATCAATGAATACTACCACAATGCAATCAAGGTATGGATGATAGATCTTGTTCATAAGTCCAATGAACATTGTTGGAGCATTGGTTACATCGATTGGTATAACCAAGAACTCTTAATGGCCATACCAACATATGAAAGCCTTTTTCTACACATCCTTATCTCGCACTCTGTGATGGTGATAGCCTGACCTGAGGTCTGTCTTCGAGAACCACCATCCTCCCTTAAGATGATCAAAGAGGTCTTTAATCATCAGAAGTGGGTACAAGTTTTTCATGGTCACCTGGTTTAGGCACCGATAGTCATCAAAAGGCCTCACGCTTCCATCCACCTTATTGGTGAACAAAATCGGGGTTGCCTAAGCCGAAACACTGGGCCGAATGAACCCTTACCCCTGCATGTCCTCCAGCTGCACCTGGAGCTCACGAAGCTCCGCAAGAGCCATCGACTACGCTGGTGTAGATATCAGTGCCTTCCTGGGGTACAAGCCAATGTAAAAGTCCTCCTCCTTGTGGGGAGGTAGACTAGAAAAATCATTAAGGAAGACATTCGTGTACTAGTCCACAACTACTGGATAGCTCAGACTCTCCACATCAACCACTCCAAGGGTAATGATAGCCAAATTATGAGTAATTGGCTGCACCCACCTCCTGGAAAGTCCATCCTATAGTGAAAAGGCTCCCTTCACACAGGTGAAGATAAACCATGTCACATCCGTGCGGACACACCACAATTTGTGCCTAATACAATCAATCTGAACATGGACTGTAGATAAAAGGTCCATACCCAAGATGATATCGTAAGGCCTCGACGCCGCTACTAGGAGATCCCAGCTGAAGCTCTCTCCTCCTAGAGAAATCTCACACCACTGAAATCATTAATAGGGTTCAGGTGGTCCCCACCACTAGAATTCAAATTTGGTGGTTTTATGCACGGTGGTCCACACCTCCATAACCTTCAGATGGGAGTTTCAAATAAAAATAAAATTCCTGAACAAATTTTATTTTTATTTTTCCACAAAATAGAGAAAAACTATCTTTAATTCTCGACCTACTGTAGTTGAGGTGAAGGTCTCCTTAAGAGAATATCGGTGCTGCAAGTTCAATAGTGACCTCAGATTTCAATTTGATCACCAGTTCAAAGGTTACTAAAACCCAGACATACCTTTAATGAATGTACCCAAAAAAGTTAAGAAATTCATTTAGGGCACACCGGGACTCAGAATCACGCACCATCAATTTTTGCAGACTTGTAAAATTTCCTTATATTAAAAAAATTACATGGAAATTCTGGGTCGTTACAGTGAGGGTTTATCAAAATTATCTAATACTCTAATCCTAAAATTTCCATGATATGTATGTGATCCATGTTTTCCATTTTAGATTGTAAGGTCTAGGTTCATGAAATATAGAGTCAATTTTATCATTATCAATGATTAAAATATAATTTTTATTAATTTAGCACTAGATCAGGGAGTATGGTTCCTTAGATGATTTAGTTGGTATCAACGTAATGGTTTATATACGTTGAATTATTTGTATGTTTTAAAGTGAGTTTATAGTAATAGTTATGGACACTAGCATAGGAATATATGATTAAGGATGATAATATGATAAATTCATAGACATCCAATTTGATGGTTTTCTGTAGTAAAAATTTGTGGTTTATTAATCATATTTTGGGATACGTTTTATTGTTTCAGTATATTTGTGATCCCTATGATCAAAATGAAATTTAATTAAGGAAGTCTTTTTTTCATGCTCAAAGTCTAAAAGGACCACCTAAAGTCCATGTGAAAACCCATCACATCAAGGAGGTCCATGGGGAATATTTCCATAACTGAGTTGTGATTTGGGTGTAGCACTTACCACTAAACTCCACAATTTCATGTTTAGTACGTCATTTTAACCGATGAAGATGAATTTTTTTTCTAAAACCTATGTTATTTGAGGAATAATTGTTGTTTTTTTATTGGAATAATATATGATAAAATAATTCTAATTTTTGTGTTTGAATCTTAGTAAGGATAACTTTTAAAAAATCTGGGGATTTTTATTTAAGGAATTATTTGGTTTGAACTTTGAGTATTACTTTTAAAATTTGGAAATTAAGGTTTAATGTTTTATTTTATTGAAATTATCTTATTATGTTCAAACCATTTTGGTTTCAGTTAATATATAATTATAGGAGGAATATATTTTTATTCTATTAGGGAATATATACTCCTTTAAAAGTATATTTTAGTTCTGCGGGCATGAAAAAATCATCTTAAATACAATTTTTTTGGATAAAAATTATTTTGTGGTGTAATTTGATTAGAATATGATATTATACTCATATGTTATGTAAATTTCAGCATTTTATTTGTTTATATGGTAAAATAATTCCTCAACTCATGAGAAATGATCTTGAAACAAAAAAATTTCATAGTACCTTCATATTTGATTAACTGATAGCCTTTTATATCTTCCTAGATATATGGATTTCTGGTATAAATTTCCATTTACCATTCACTTTCTTTTAATAAATGACCTATATATCTCCATATAACTACATACACTTTTCCTCTATGTCCATATCATTACTTTCCACAAATATTCTATTATTTAAAATCCTAGTTATGTGTTATTCAATGTGACCCTCATACATACCATTATATTTTATTAATATAACTTATTACGAACCCTATTTATGATGAGAATTTACAAAAAAATATATATCCAAATATCAAACATCTAATTATTTAGATAAAGTTCATATTTTGGGGATACAATTTATTAATGGGGGTGGGGAATGTAACACCCTAAGATCTAAAATGAATAAAATTACATTCGATTGCATAAAGGAAACAAAATAGTTTTCATAAATTAGAATGTAACTCTAAAAACATTTATGATATAATTACTTTTAAATAAATCTAATCTCATAAATGTAAGTTGGTATATGGAACCCAGATGTTTTTTGTTTTTAATATGATATTCAACACACAACATCAAGATTAGACGACCCACGATATTTAAAAATGATAAAAACATGGAATTAAATTTGAAGGAAAAATAGAAAGAACTAATTCATGAAATATATATATATATATATATATATATATATATCCTTATCAAGATAAATTATTGATAAATTCATAATAAATAATAAATCAATATTTATTAAAGTAACTTAATTATTCGAAAATATGTTTTCTTCAAAAATGTATTTTTTTGGGTGCAAACCATTTATAATTATTTTTTAAAACTTTTAGAAAAATTGTTTGCTAAAATTAGTTACATTTTTGATATATTAATATCTACATTCTATTTTTGTGAGATTTAACTATTTTTCAGAAAAGATAGATTTTTCAGTAAATAGTTAAAAATACTAATTTTTGTAATATTGACATTTCTTCTAAATAAATTTTGTAATTTAAAAGCCACATTATGTTTTAAATATGATTTAATTTAATATAATAATTATTTAGATATATTTAATTCTATTAATAAATTTTTAATCATCAATATATTGTATTTTAGTATAATTTAATTTTTTGGTTTAAAAAATGGATTTTTATTTTAAAACCTTTTGAAGTATAAAGTGTAATACCCCGAACATTTTATGGTATGCTTCTCTTAATTACATTATATTCACAACCTATAAATCACTATGCTACTTTAAACAATTCTAGGTTATTTAATAGATATTCAAAACCTATCCATTAAATATAAATTTTCCACTTCTATGTTTTTGAATTTCGAGAAATGGTCATCTAGAGTTGTGTTCAGTAAGTCATTAAAAGTCTGATAGAAAAAGAATGATTTTTTGGTGAATAGTAACATATCCATATGAATAGTAATATGAATAGTAATATGACCATTGAATAGTAAATAATCAAATTATTTTATTTTCATAAGGTAATAAGATAATGGGATCATAATTAAATTTTCAATGTCACATAAAACTCGTTATACATCTAAGATTGTTATTTTTCGACTTAAATATGACATTATTTAATAATTAAATAAATAATATTTAGAAAATTATTTTTAAAAAATGGAGTTCACTTTTTAATTCTACATGTCGATAAATGATAGAGGTGAATTTTGGGGACTTTTCTAAAATTGTTGAATTTTTTATGAATAGTGAAATACGGTAAAATACTATATATTCAATTTATCAGTTAAATACACTATTTATGAAATCATAAGTGGTGTAAGGACACTTGATTCAAACTCAAATGATCTTATTACTATTAAGGGTCACATGAAACAACACAATTGGTTGTTTGGAGGGAAATAATAAAATAGTGAATTAAATATTTAAAATTTACCCGTCTCCTCCAAAATAACCCCCCCCCCCCATTCTTCTTCTATTCACTTCTCTAAGCCTTGATGCTCCTCAATGTTATACCCAACAATCCTCTCAATCATCTTCCCCATGTCCTATATAATCTGGTCTCACCAAAAGTCAAAAACCAAATCCCTTAAGAAGGATCTCAAGGAGAATAGATCAAGAGGTAAACAACTTCTTTTATTTCCTTTATTTTCTTTCATATTATGTTATTCTCTTCCATTACCATTGTATTGTGTTGTGATATTTCATTAAATATTCCCCCTTTATTGTAAATATTTTGTATGAATGATTTGATATTCCTTTCCTCTCGTAAAACCATTTTTATTATATTTTATGAGACGATGTTAGGCTGCCGAATTTTCATGAGAAATTTATCAAGTTTTCTTTCAGTTTAAGATTCCTTTCCATTCTTCTTCCTTCTCTAACTCCTCTCAAACAAGACGCATGGAAGCTCAATAATATTGTATATTATGTATTTTATCATGTTTATGGAAAATTCATCATCATTATTCATCTCCTCTCCCACTTATTTTATGAATAAAAACATTGCATGTGATGTGTCGAATTACCGACACTGTGGACGATGTAATTTCAATTTCCATTAACTCTTTAAAATATGTTCATGAAACCAATAATATGGTTGAACCAGGTAATAATATATTTATTTTATCTTGATTAATGTTCTGTAATCATTACATGATCATAATATAGAATAATAGTACAAAACAAGGTTAATGAGCCAAAATCTGGCAATCCAAATTCAAGCGTTTTTTAACTCATTGAATAAGTCATCCTCATGGTATATAACCAGAATCACTATAAGATCATTTATGTATCTTTAATTTCACTAATAATTTATATTTGAAATTCTGAATGTTTAACCATATTTCAAACCAACATCCGTTCATGAATACAAGTAAATAGAGCATGAAACCAAGTACGAAAATGCGTCCAAAACAATAAAATTAAATCTCTTAAATTCAACAAAAGGGACATTAATGAACTTAATAAGGTTATAGCATATCAATTACATATAAAATAAGTTCTGTACATATGAATTAATAATCCTAATTTTTTTATTCAGGTATTTAATAATAATTCATGAACACCTTCAAGCATAAGGTAAGGGATCCTCTCTCTCACTTTTGTTCAGGAATATCCCATTTTTTGTGACTAACATTGTATTGTGCACCTAATAATACTTATGTTGTGTACCTAATACCCATTTGAGATCACTTTGCATTGAAATTATATTTCTATTAAATATACACAATCTCATGTCATGGATATGTTTATTGTCTAAATCGTATACCAATTCACATACAGTGTATAATTGGGAAGTTATTGATGAATCTATATTCTATACTCTATAAATATATTGAAAAGGAATATTTCTCTTGTATTGAATCATTTAATAAATAATTCTTTGTATTTAGAGGTTGTTGGGCCCCACTACATCCCCTCGATGCATTGACAGGTCTCATGAGACAGATCAATTGGCGACAAACCAATCGAGTTTGATTTCAAAAATCAGATGAGTTTCTACCCACAGAAGTAAACTGTTTCAACAGTATTATGTTTTCATGTGCCAGATACATGATTTCTAATTAATAAGCATTATTTTTATTCATTATCTGTTATTTTTATTATCCATGTGGTTTTCAGTATGAGAAAACCTATGGATGCAGTTTCTTTCTCAGTATATTAGTGGCATTAGCTTTCCATTTATTAACTATCCCATATTGATTATGTCGGATTGATTAAAATTCACTTATTATTGTAATAATTCTTCCACTATTTGTAACCCTTACTTAGAATTTGAGCTCAACCATTTCATTTTTTATCTTCAATAGTTGATGAAGAGAAGGAATTTTATTTAATTCATGTTTATGTGGTTATTAGTTTTTGTTTTGTATTGAATTTTGTAACCTTTTCTAATGTAATTTGAGTTACATCTATGTATCTAGTTTCTTTAAGTCTACTAACCTAATCATCACTTCGGTATTTTCATTCCTTCTAACCATCCCAATATCACAAGTAATGCACCGGCTCTAGCCTAGTGGGGTCATGGTGTTACAGTTGGTATCAAAAAAGTTTAGTAGGAAACATGGAAACTATATTTACAAAACGTGGATTAGGGAAGAGTCCATAAGATAGTTTTGTGGAAAAACATACATGAACGTCCTGGTATTTTGGTATGTAATAGATTATGTGTATGTTTTAAGAAATACATCCCTGTCTGGATACGAGAAGGTAGATTTGGCTCCGGCACCGATGTATCTAGGGGTAAAACATGAGAACACCGCTTTGAGCTAGACTCAAACAGGAATCGGTGCACGACAACGATCCTTGCTGCACTCTTGGTTACGACACTCCCGGGGGATGTGCTTAGGGTGATTAACATTTTCATTACAATACATTATGAAGGAGTTTAATGAAAACTTTTCCTCAGAGTAACCATGTTTATAAGATTAGCTATGTATAGAATTTCAATCTATGCTGAGTACTTTTTCTATTTGATATTCATAAACACACCTGGTGTATCCCATTATTTAGAAATGGTGACTAATGGAAGATGTGGAATCAATATTCGTGGGCAGGGTAGGGATCCCCAAACTGAGCTTGTCAATACGGTCAATGTCGGAGCAGATCAAATCATGAACATACTGGGACAACTTACTCAAGTTGTAACGAATAACTATTCCACACTTGTGTTGGATCATTTCATGTGGAAAAAGCCACTATCTTTCAGGGGGACTACTAATCCAGTGGTTTCTGAAAAATGGATCAACTCCCTTAAATAGATTTTCGTGGCATTAATATGAAGTGAAAATTAAAAGGTAGTCCTTGCAGTATATTGTATCAAGGGCGATGTTGATCAATGGTGGTACCTGATTCAAAATACCATAGAGGAAGAGGAAATAGAAGATATTGAATGGTGGAAATTTAAGTAAATATTCTTTGAAAAATATTTCCCTCGTGAGCATCAAACTGAAATGAAGAGTAAATTTCATGGCTTAAAACAAAGGGAAGAAGACAGTGATATAGAGTATGAGGCTTCCTTCATAAGGCTGTCCAAGTATGTCGTAGATTACATACATGACTCGGAAGACACGATTGATCATTTCTTTGAAGGTATTAAGCCCTGTCTTTGAATGGCACTGGCCTCTCAAGCATTTTCATCATATGTTGAAATTGTATCAAGTGAAATCAAAACAGGGAAGGAATTATCTAGATCAAATTTTTTCAAAGGAAACCATGTAAAAAAAGGTACTATGAAAACAATGGAATTAAGAAGCTCCAATGAAGAGAAAGGGGACGAATGATTTCCCATAATGCGGGAACTGTGGAATGAATCATCCTGGGAAATTCATGAATGACATGGGAATCTACTATAATTGTGGAGAAAAGGGTCACCGATCTGATGAATACAAGGGGAAGAAACAATTCAATGATTTTCAATGCTATAATTGTAGTGAAATGGTACACTATGAAAATGAGTGTCCTAAGCATTAAGGAAACATGCCTCAGAAAAAGACAAGAGAACAAGGGAGAGCCTATGCAATTACAACCGCAGAAGTTGATGTTCCTAGTGACATGGTGGTAGTTATTTTAATTATTTCCTCAAACTTATCCAATACTTTATTTGATTTCGGATCATCATATTCATTTATATCTTCTCAGTTTTTGATGAAAATTAGATATGTACAATTTCATTTAATAAAGGATTTTTCTGTCAAAACTCATGGGGGATGTATCCTTACAACAAAGGAAATTAAACTAGTCCCCCTACAGTATCAAAAACATTCTTTGGTTTCTAACCTTATCATCATTCCAATGAATGAATTTAATATAATTCATGGTACGAATTAGTTATCAAATTATGATGCAAAGATTTATTGTAAGAAGAAGGAAGTTAACATTTTTGAAAATGGTGTAGAAACCCTTGTCTTTAGGGCAGGAACTTCGCCACCTGATTCTTATCTAGAATCACCCCCAGTAGCTCTATTGAATGAAATTCATGGAGAGGAATAGAACCCAATATCTATGGGTAAGCAATGAAATCATCAAATTGAATATGTGTATATAGTGAAAGAATACATTGATGTGTTTCTGGAGGATTTACCTGGACATCCTCTAGAGCATGAAATTGAGTTTTCAATTGACTTAATTCTTGGTGAAAGACCTATATCAAAGACCCCATATAGAATGGCCATGGTGGAGTTGGTAGAGCTAAAGAAACAACTGGAAGAGTTGAGTGAAAAAAGATTTATTCGACCTAGTGTTTATCCATGGGGAGCCCTAGTATTGTTGGTCAAGAAGAAAGATGGATCCCTAGGGCTATGAATTGATTATAAGGAAATCAATGATATTACAATAAATAATAAGTATCATCTACCCCAAAATGATGATTTATTTTATCAACATCATGGAGAGAATTACTTTTCAAAGATTGTCCTTAGATCCGGATATCATCAACTGAGTGTGAGGAAGGATGATATTCTGAAAACAACATTTCGAACTAGGTATGGGCATTACGATTTTATACTGATTCCTTTTGGAATGACTAATGCAACCTCTATTTTCCTGGATTTAATGAAATGTTTTTTCAAGGAATATCTTGATAACTTTGTTGTGGTGTTCATCGATGATATCCTGGTATACTCGTTATGCTATGAAGACCATGAGAATCACATGCGGATTATTCTTGAACTCTTAGAAGAAATGAAATATATGGGATGTTTAGGAAGTAAAAATTCTGGCTTCAATTAGTTTCATTTCTAGGCCATATTTTCTCTATGTATGGAATCCTATTTGATCCTGCAAAGACAAAGGCAATCAAAGATTGTCCCATGCCATATAACATAACCGAGGTATGTAGTTTTATTGGCATAGTAGGTTACTATTGATGTTTTGTTTAGAACTTTTACCGAATGGCTAACCCACTAACCAAGGTCACACGTAAAGGTGATATGTTTGTGTCGAAAAAGGAATGTATAGAATGCTTCGATGAATAGAAAAGAAGATTGGTCAATGCTCCAATTTTTACTCTTCCATCTGGATGTGGTGGAGTTGTAATATACAGTGATGCATCAAAGAATGGGCTGGGTTGCGTCCTTATATAAAATGATAAAGTTATTTATTATCCATCAAGATAGTTGAAGACTAATGAGAGAACTTATCTGACTCATTATCTTGAGTTAGTATCCGTAATCTTTGCTCTGAAAATCTGGATTATTTATCTCTATGGAGAGAGATGTGAGATTTATAGAGACCACAAGGGTTTGAAATACATTTTCACACAAAAATAACTCAACATGAGGAAAATTATATGGATTGAGTTACTCGAAGATTAGGATTTTTCAATACACAACCACCTGAGAATGGAGAATTAGGTGGCAGATGAAATAAGTAGGAAAGATCATGGGCTTCTGACTCAAATGAGGATTGAGAGAGATCCTATATTTTTTGACCTACTAATGATGTATATGGGAATTTTTAAGGAAGGGAAAACATATTTACTCTTTAAAATGATTGTTAATCTATCTTTATTATTGAAAATAAAAATCTCTCAATATGTTGATGAGAACCTACGCAAGAAAATAAATGATGTCATGGATGGGAGATTGGATGAATTAATATATGATGAAGGAGTTATAAATATTGGGAAGAATTTATGCATTCCATCGGTACCTGAGCTAACAAGGGAACTGCTAGACGATGATCATATCTCAAATTTCTCTATACACCAAGTTAGCACCAAGATGTACAGATATATGAAGGAATATTTTTGGTGTGATAATATGAAGTGGTAAATTGGTGACTACGTGTCAAGGTGTCTAGTTTGTCAACAAGTGATGGCAGAGAGACAAAATCCCAAAGGATTGATGCAAACTATACATATTCTTATATTGATGTGGCATAACATTATGATGGATTTTATCACTGGAATACTTAGGACACCTAGAAGGAACGATACAATATGGGTAATTGTTGATCATCCCATAAAATCAGCACATTTCCTTCCTATACGAGAGGATTTATCACTTGATCACCTAAGAAGACTGTATATTAATTATGTTTTAAGACTTCATGGTGCACCTTTTTCAATTGTGTCCGATGACGATCCCTGGTTTACATCAAAACTCTGGAAAAGTCTCTAGAAGGCTTTGAATACTATGCTTCGTATGAGTACTGCATATCACCCCAAAACTGACGGAAAGTTTGAAAGGACTATTTAAACACTAGAAGACCTAATCGGGTCAATCTATCTTGTCTTCCATGGGATGTGGGTTCAATATATGCCTTTGGTGGAATTTTCATACAATAATAGTTTCCAATCAAGTATTAAAATGGCTTCATATGAGGCATTATATGGAAAGATATGTCGAACTCCAACTTGTTGGGACGCAGTTGGTGAGGGGAAACTTATAGGCCCAGAACATATTGAAGAGACCAGGACAAAGGTGATGGAAATATAAGTCCATATTAAAGCAGCCCAAAGTAGGTAGAAGAGTTATAATGAAAATCGGAGAATAGATTTGGAATTACAAGTGGGAGATCATGTCTTTCTAAATGTATCTCCATGGAAGGGTGAATTAAGGTTCATAAAGAAAGGGAAACTGAGCACTAGGTATATGGGACCGTTTGAAATTACGGAATGAATCAAAGCTGTAGCTTACCATTTAGTGATGCCTCCAAATCTCTCCAGAGTTCATGATGTATTCCACATTTCATTGTTAATGAAATACATGCCAGACCCATCACATGTACTCACATATGAAGAAATTGAACTGGAAGCAGATCTGTCATACTATGAATAGCCTATCAAGATTCTTGATTCAAGGGAACAAGAATTGATAAATCAGATAACTCATCTAGTCAAGGTTCTTTGGAGAATCCATAACATGGAGGAAGAAATCTGGGAAATTGATGATATTATGAATAAGAAACACCAACATCTTTTTGGAGTTCTTTATACATGAAATTTTGAGGATGAAATTTCTGAAGGAGGGAATAATGTAGCGCCCCAAACATTTTATAGTATGCTTCTCTTCATTATTTTATATTCACAGCCTATAAATCAGTATTTTCCTTTAAATCAACACTAGGTTATTTAGGAGATAGTCAAAACCTAGCAATTAAATATAAATTTTCCACTTATATGTTTTGAATTTTGAGAAATGGTCATCTAGAGTTCTATTCAATAAGTCATTTAGAGTCTCATAGAACAAACATGATTTTTTGGTGAATAACAACATACACTTATGAATAGTAATATGAATAGAAATATGACCCTTGAATAGTAAATAATGAATTTTTTTTAGTTTCATAATTTAATAAGTTAATGGGATCATAATTAATTTTTCAATGTCACATAAAACTAGTTATACCTCTAAGATTGTTATTTTTCAAAATAAATATGACTATTTAACAATTATATTAATAATATTTAGAAAATTATTTTTGAAAAATGGAGTTCACTTTTGAATTCTACATGTCAAAAAATGGTAGAGGTGAATTTTGGGGACTTTTCTGAAATTCTTGATTTTTCAATGAATAGTAAAATACGGTAAAATATCGTATATTCAATTTATCAGTTAAATATACAATTTATGACATCCTAAGTGATGTAAGTCCACTTGATCCGAACTTAGATGATCTTATTACTAATAAGGGTCACATGAAACTGTAACAGCCCAAGATTTTATAAAAAAAAAAATTATTCTTTTTAATTTTATTAATGTCTTGTGTTGTACGCTACACCAAAACGAGCTTGCACAACACACATCCTTGACTTGACTTGCATTACACGCAATCGCGACCTTCCTCGATAGCGTGTGTATTACGTAATACCGAGTTTCACTAAACAACGATATGCTATAAAAATATTATTAAAACTAGCCATTTTGAATAGTAATAACCACTTTTTTGAAATCCAGTAAATCTTATTTTTCAAAATGAACTTTATTTTTGGATTCGGAGTATCGAATTTAGCCTAAGGTGAAATTTTGGTACTTTTCAGATAACATTCATATTCTGATGAATAGTGAAAATTACTAAATTATAATTAAAAACAACTTTTTTAATCGAAATAATTAATAGTGATAAATCATTAATTTGAGTGGTGTTAAAGTATATTTAGAATATATTTTTACAATTTAATACAATGTTGGTCATTGGATGTAGTTTCACATTTAAACTAGACATAAACAAGTGTCAATCTTTTGATAGATATCGTTTCTTAAAAACACGCTATTTGTTTTAACAGCGGGATTTAATTATAAAATTAATTAATGCAACTTTTATGTTATGAATTTGGTAAAATAGACTTCATTTTTGAATTCGGAATATGAAATATAGCTTGGGATGAAATTTTGGCATTGTTCTGAAAAACATCAATTTTTGATGAATAGTGAAACTACTAAGTGGTAGGTTAAAAACTGAATTTTGCATAAAACTTAATTTTACCGCTTCTGTGAATGGAATTTCGAAAATCCGAGAGACACGGTTAATATCAAGGACTAAAATGTGGTTCAATGAGATAAAAATAATTTTTTGGTGAATAGTAACTTTTTACTATTTTTACCGCGGTTAATAGTAAATAGGGTAACTAAGGGTAAATATGATATTACTATTACCCTAACACATGTCCTAATTCTATTGGACAAGTGTAATTCGACCAAAAACAAACTTAGGAATAAAATATGACCATTTAGGCCCACTTGGATTAGATTAGGACATTTATTATTAATTTATTTAAAGAAAGGTTAAAATAGTTAAAATCAAAGTTCAATAAGTAAAGCATTTTTAATATGGGGTTATACATAAGATAAATTCGACTATAAATATTCATTAGAAAGCTAAAAAGATTTCCTACATAATGGTATTTTATTTGTAAATTTTAGACATCAAATAATTTAATTAATATATGACACAAAGATGATGCTGTAATTATCTTATTTATGAAATATTGACATAATTGATGTTATAAACACCAAAATAAATGTAATTTGAGAATTTTTATGAATTCCACTAATTTTATAAGTTACTATGATATATTGATGTTTATTTAATCAACTTGGTTCGAACATTTAATTCTGTTATGACTTTCACAAAAATCATATATCAAATAGTGTCAAAATTGACACAAAATAGTTTTTAAATCAAATATTATATTATTAATTGTTATTTTATTCCTAAAAATTTAAGGTTCGGCCAAATGACTTAGATAAGGATATATATATTAATAATAAACAATTTGGGGTTCGTTTGGCATGTTATAGTAAGTGTATTAACCATATAGTGAAAGAAAACAAAAAGACACGGTAAAAGTCAAATTATTTAACTTAGAGTTAAATCTAATTGATTAGGTTTAAAATAAGATCCAAACATGTCTAAATTTGATTGGTTGATGATATTACAACCCTATCTCATCTAAGCTTCGAATATGAGTCATTTTTGGAGGTTTTTATGTGGGGTTAGATTTATTATAAATTAATATTTTTAAGAATTCCTAAGGTGCCCCTCTCCTCCCCTATAAAAGGACACCTCCTCCCCCTCCTCCTCACACCAATTTGAGCACTCAAGCTCGGCCAACCCCTGACAATTTCTCCTCTCCACTTCCCTAGCAACATCCTAGAGGTTCTGGTCTTCCTCAAAGACCAATTCTAGTGCCCTAAGAGGAGGTCTCAAAGAGGCACTTCAAAGAAGAGGTAATTACCGTTACCAATTCTTTCATCTTTATTTCTTCTTCCACTTCTTCTTCTTAGGTTGTTTCATTATGAAGTAATAACATCAGTATCACTCATATACTGATATGTTATTATAAGTATGAAACAACCCTATTTCACCCTCTATCCATCCTACGGAAAAAGAAATCACCGCGCGTGCGTACGTACGGAATACCGTCTCCACGCCGTGGTGTAATCTATTTTCCACCACCACCTTACATGGATGGGTATAATGGTGTAAAGAATAACTATACATAGTTATTAAAACATCATATTGATTCTGATATATTGTATAATCCACTCCAATTCAATTTAATATTTATAGAAATGATATCATCGCTCGTGCGTACGTACGGACTACTGTCTCCACGACGCGATGAGATTCATTCTCCATGTTAACCATTTAAGAATGATTATAATGTATATATAAGAAATAATAATGAAATATATGACATTATAAAGCTACTAGATTTATGTATATATATACATATGTATGTCATCTACTTACTTCCATTTCAGGACAATAAGGAAAGGAAAACAACGTTCATGCGTACGTACGGACTGCCGTCTCCATGAACGGTGTTTTTCATTTTATTTATCTATCTATTATATATATATATATATACTGAATATATATGATATATAAATCATATTTTATATTCTGGAAGTAAGTAAATCATGATATAAGTAATAATGATGTCAAGAACAACAAGTCAAAACACCTACGATAAATGAAACGATTTTACCCAAAACGCTTCTTTAACATGGAATTTACAAAAGAACGGGTAATATAATGTAATAAGTGAAGCATATATGATATCATAACAATGAATATGATTCTGTAATAAGTCAATAACATGATTTAAATCATTATACAGGAGGTTCGGACACTTACAAAGCAAGTCGGACCTAAGGTAAGGGAAATATCAGAATCTCATTTTTATCCGAGATTGTTTATTCGTAAGTATTTACTGGGGTGTATTTTATCATCCACATCCATGTTCCCTCAATATGTAATATTGTTTCCATCCACTTGAAATAGTTTAAATCCAATTTTACCCTTAGGTGAGTTTTTAGTAAAGAATATGAAAGGAATCTTTTGTCGTTTTTCCGTACGAGGTACTTTTTGACTTTTCCGACAAAAGTACGAAGAATGTTTTTTTAACTTATACGGCATGAATGGATTTTTAAAACATTACTTCAAAGAAGCTTACTTTACAAGTTTTCAAGTTTATTTTTAATCAACTTCTTTTATTTTAAAGTTGTATGACATGTTATGAAAGGAAAAATGTTTTTGAAGAAGAAAGGATATTTTCCTCAAGAATTCAATTCAAGTGTTTTATCAAAATTATTTTCCATCTAAGATAATAAAGGGTTCTGTTTCTATCCATATTTTTACATTGGTTTGACTATGTTGTGATGGAATTATGTTTATGAATTCCTTTATCATATATGAATTGATTTATGATGTCATGATGTTTCAAGAATCCCATTTTTTGTTACATGTGTTATGCAATGATGTATGTTTTATGATTATGTGGCACACATAAGAAAGGATTCATTATAAGATGGGTGGGACCTATATCTCCCTCCAATGCATTGGGTAATGATTTTATATCTCATGAGATAGGCATGGCTGGAACGGAAGGTTATTTCGGTTCAGTGATACAGGACTGAAACGAGGAGTGAACTCGGTTCAGAAAGGGACTTTGTCCACTAAGATAGTCTTGGCAATGAGTCATGACTAACAAGAAATGATTTTCCATGATTATGTGTGCATGCCACAAAGTTTCAAGTTTCATGTTATGATTATGGTGATCTCATTTTCACTTCTATGATTTGTTCCATGTTAAGATATTATGATCTCTTTTGCAGGTTATGATTTTCAAAAAGATATGATATGATTTTTATTTCTTTTGTATACCCTTACTGAGCATTTGAGCTCACCCTTTTATGTTTTCTTTTCTCCAGGATATAAATAAAGGTTTTAGGTAAAAAAAAGGGAAGATCTTTATGGGAGATATTGAAGATCTTTCACCACGATTAGAAGATTACGTTCCGAGATTCCAAAGACACTAAACTATTATGATCCTTGTGTGTGTGTTTTTGTTATGTACTAAGTATTCCGCAAAAGTAATGTAATGTCCATGTATGTCAGGCTTCGGGTCTCTACATTTGGTATCAGAGGAAAGGTTTAGTCAACCTTTGGAAACTAGGATGCGAAAACGTTAGTGAGATCCCTAGAGATATTTCTAAGGTATGTCTAGAGATGTCTCTAAGGTTAAGTATACCTATAGGATACAGTCCTAGAACTACGGTAACGATCATAGAATTTAACCTAAGATGTTAGATATTGAGGGTGCTCCCCCTTTACTATGTTGTCTTCCCTAGCATGATTTCTCCTCTCACAAAATTATTTTTGTGTTTTAGTTAATGGAGGGAACCAGAAGGAATTTGGTTAACATTGAATCGAATGGACAAATTGGTGACTATGAGCAACAAAATTGTGTGATGCCTAGAGATAAAGATATTCTGATTTTGTCGAATCAGTCATCGCGATATATGATTAACAAGGTGAAATTTAGTGGTATGACTAATTCATCAAAGAAGAGGAAGATAAACTATTATGCATGTTCGCATGTTGAGGAGCATAAAGAAAGGAAGATTGAGATTTCTAAAGAAGGGAAGAAGAACCTTGAGGAATACCTCAAATGGAGGGACCGATGTTATCTGTGTGGAGAAAAGGGTCATAGAGTGACAGATTGTTATGGAGTTCAATGTCTTATTTGTGGAGAACATGGGCATTACCCAACTCAATGCCCTGATCTGAAAAGATACTTCTAAATCAAGGAAGGAATTATTCCAGGACAGTCATTGAAGTGGATGGACTGAAGTGTTGGTATTCAAGAATAATGTTGTTGAGGTACTTTTATGGTGTATTGGAATATTTATGTATTGGTCTAATGTGGTATTCGAAGTGATTGAGGTATTTTTGGAAAGTATATGATATGCGCATAATGAAGGGATAATACGATAATGAGATGTTTGATTGTATGCATGAGCTCATGATTGATATAAGGACTAAGTGATATCATGGTTTGAGTATATAGAATTTTGAGGATTTTGGTATGTGGAAGGTGTTAACTTTTAACTGCATTCATGTTTTCACTAAGTTATTCAAGAGAATACATGATTAAGGACTTTGAATGTTTGGAATGTGACCAACAAAACATATCTTATGATATATGGGGATCAATGATGGTATTAAATCTCTGGTAATTGTTTTCACTTTGTTATGAGAGTGGACTGTAGTATTATGGATAAGCCTAAGGATTGGAATGAATTATGTTGGACATAAGTTAGTATTGTTTGTTTTTCGATATTATTTATGTGATGTTATAGTAATGTAGTTTTAGAAAAAGGGACAACCTGCAGGACGGGCGACAGCCCATCGCTTCGGACAAGGCTGTAGGAATCGAACCCACAACCGAAGTGCGACTAGCCTTTATCGCCTACCACTGACCTACAGGAAGTCCCTGTTTAGTAGAAACTAGTTTTATTATATTAAGCAGTATGATATATGAAGTATAAGTCCATTTTAGGAACTATATATGATTAATCTCACTATAGAATGACTTATGTATATTTAATAACTTTTGCTTACCTTTTGTTTGAGACAGATGGATTGACCCGTCATTCTATCACATGATCTGCTAACACTTCACGAATAACAAATTCAACTTCATTTATTTAAGAGATGAAGTGGAAATTGTTCAAGGCACGAATAATAGTGATATTGTATCAAAATAAAGTAAGTATTTATTCTAATTCAAATTTTCAACTTTAGGGAAATGATCTTGAAAACCAAAAATGTTGTCCTAGTGATCTTATACCTGATGAATCAGATGGTACCTTAGATCGTCACAAATTTATGGATTTGTGATTACTGGCTTTTCCATAGCCATGTTCTCTACCACTCTCCATCAGAACATGATGGTTAGATTTCTCTTCCATATCCATATTTTCACCTATGTGGAAACCCAGTGATTAGTTTATTTGGGTAATCGTTACATTTCATATTTAGTTTTGGTATTCCCTTTTACGTTGTGGGTTTCTATTAAAGAAACTTTCAAATAGTAAACCATTTATAACCCCGACGAATTTCGAGGGCGAAATTCATTTTAAGGGGGGTAGAATGTAACAGCCCAAGATTTTATAAAAAAAAATATTCTTTTTAATTTTATTAATGTCTTGTGTTGTACGCTACACCCAAACGAGCTTGCACAACACACATCCTTGACTTGACTTGCATTACACGCAATCTCCACCTTCCTCGATAGCGTGTGTAGTACGTAATACCGAGTTTCACTAAACAACGATATGCTATAAAAATATTATTAAAACTAGCCATTATGAATAGTAATAACCACTTTTTTGAAATCCAGTAAATCTTATTTTTCAAAATGAACTTTATTTTTGGATTCGGAGTATCGAATTTAGCCTAAGGTGAAATTTTGGTACTTTTCAGATAACATTCATATTCTGATGAATAGTGAAAATTACTAAATTATAATTAAAAACAACTTTTTTAATCGAAATAATTAATAGTGATAAATCATTAATTTGATTGGTTTTAAAGTATATTTAGAATATATTTTTACAATTTAATACAATGTTGGTCATTGGATGTAGTTTCACATTTAAACTAGACATAAACAAGTGTCAATCTTTTGATAGATATTGTTTCTTAAAAACACGCTATTTGTTTTAACAGCGGGATTTAATTATAAAATTAACTAATGCAACTTTTATGTTATGAATTTGGTAAAATAGACTTCATTTTTGAATTCGGAATATGAAATATAGCTTGGGATGAAATTTTGGCATTGTTCTGAAAAACATCAATTTTTGATGAATAGTGAAACTACTAAGTGGTAGGTTAAAAACTGAATTTTGCATAAAACTTAATTTTACCGCTTCTGTGAATGGAATTTCGAAAATCCGAGAGACACGGTTAATATCAAGGACTAAAATGTGGTTCAATGAGATAAAAATAATTTTTTGGTGAATAGTAACTTTTTACTATTTTTACCGCGGTTAATAGTAAATAGGGTAACTAAGGGTAAATATGATATTACTATTACCCTAACACATGTCCTAATTCTATTGGACAAGTGTAATTCGACCAAAAACAAACTTAGGAATAAAATATGACCATTTAGGCCCACTTGGATTAGATTAGGACATTTATTATTAATTTATTTAAAGAAAGGTTAAAATAGTTAAAATCAAAGTTTAATAAGTAAATCATTTTTAATATGGGGTTATACATAAGATAAATTTGACTATAAATATTCATTAGAAAGCTAAAGCGATTTCCTAAATAATGGTATTTTATTTGTAAATTTTAGACATCAAATAATTTAATTAATATATGACACAAAGATGATGTTGTAATTATCTTATTTATGAAATATTGACATAATTGATGTTATAACACCAAAATAAATGTAATTTGAGAATTTTTATGAATTCCACTAATTTTATAAGTTACTATGATATATTAATGTTTATTTAATCAACTTGGTTCGAACATTTAATTCTGTTATGACTTTCACAAAAATCATATATCAAATAGTGTCAAAATTGACACAAAATAGTTTTTAAATCAAATATTATATTATTAATTGTTATTTTATTCCTAAAAATTTAAGGTTCGGCCAAATGACTTAGATAAGGATATATATATTAATAATAAACAATTTGGGGTTCGTTTGGCATGTTATAGTAAGTTTATTAACCATATAGTGAAAGAAAACAAAAAGACACGGTAAAAGTCAAATTATTTAACTTAGAGTTAAATCTAATTGATAAGGTTTAAAATAAGATCCAAACATGTCTAAATTTGATTGGTTGATGAGATTACAACCCTATCTCATCTAAGCTTCGAATATGAGTCATTTTTGGAGGTTTTTAAGTGGGGTTAGATTTATTATAAATTAATATTTTTAAGAATTCCTAAGGTGCCCCTCTCCTCCCCTATAAAAGGACACCTCCTCCCCCTCCTCCTCACACCAATTTGAGCACTCAAGCTCGGCCAAACCCTGACAATTTCTCCTCTCCACTTCCCTAGCAACATCCTATAGGTTCTGGTCTTCCTCAAAGACCAATTCTAGTGCCCTAAGAGGAGGTCTCAAAGAGGCACTTCAAAGAAGAGGTAATTACCGTTACCAATTCTTTCATCTTTATTTCTTCTTCCACTTCTTCTTCTTAGGTTGTTCCATTATGAAGTAATAACATCAGTATCACTCATATAATGATATGTTATTATAAGTATGAAACAACCCTATTTCACCATCTATCCATCCTACGGAAAAAAAAATCACCGCGCGTGCGTACGTACGGAATACCGTCTCCACGCCGTGGTGTAATCTATTTTCCACCACCACCTTACATGGATGGGTATAATGGTGTAAAGAATAACTATACATAGTTATTAAAACATCATATTGATTCTGATATATTGTATAATCCACTCCAATTCAATTTAATATTTATAGAAATGATATCATCGCTCGTGCGTACGTACGGACTACCGTCTCCACGACGCGATGAGATTCATTCTCCATGTTAACCATTTAAGAATGATTATAATGTATATATAAGAAATAATAATGAAATATATGACATTATAAAGCTACTGGATTTATGTATATATATACATATGTATGTCATCTACTTACTTCTATTTCAGGACAATAAGGAAAGGAAAACAGCGTTCATGCGTACGTACGGACTGCCGTCTCCATGAACGGTGTTTTTCATTTTATTTATCTATCTATTATATATATATATATACTGAATATATATGATATATAAATCATATTTTATATTCTGGAAGTAAGTAAATCATGATATAAGTAATAATGATGTCAAGAACAACAAGTCAAAACACCTACGATAAATGAAACGATTTTACCCAAAACGCTTCTTTAACATGGAATTTACAAAAGAACGGGTAATATAATGTCATAAGTGAACCATATATGATATCATAACAATGAATATGATTCTGTAATAAGTCAATAACATGATTTAAATCATTATACAGGAGGTTCGGACACTTACAAAGCAAGTCGGACCTAAGGTAAGGGAAATATCACAATCTCATTTTTATCCGAGATTGTTTATTCGTAAGTATTTACTGGGGTGTATTTTATCATCCACATCCATGTTCCCTCAATATGTAATATTGTTTCCATCCACTTGAAATAGTTTAAATCCAATTTTACCCTTAGGTGAGTTTTTAGTAAAGAATATGAAAGGAATCTTTTGTCGTTTTTCCGTACGAGGTACTTTTTGACTTTTCCGACAAAAGTACGAAGAATGTTTTTTTAACTTATACGGCATGAATGGATTTTTAAAACATTACTTCAAAGAAGCTTCCTTTACAAGTTTTCAAGTTTATTTTTAATCAACTTCTTTTATTTTAAAGTTGTATGACATGTTATGAAAGGAAAAATGTTTTTGAAGAAGAAAGGATATTTTCCTCAAGAATTCAATTCAAGTGTTTTATCAAAATTATTTTCCATCTAAGATAATAAAGGGTTCTGTTTCTATCCATATTTTTACATTGGTTTGACTATGTTGTGATGGAATTATGTTTATGAATTCCTTTATCATATATGAATTGATTTATGATGTCATGATGTTTCAAGAATCCCATTTTTTGTTACATGTGTTATGCAATGATGTATGTTTTATGATTATGTGGCACACATAAGAAAGGATTCATTATAAGATGGGTGGGACCTATATCTCCCTCCAATGCATTGGGTAAAGATTTTATATCTCATGAGATAGGCATGGCTGGAACGGAAGGTTATTTCGGTTCAGTGATACAGGACTGAAACGAGGAGTGAACTCAGTTCAGAAAGGGACTTTGTCCACTAAGATAGTCTTGGCAATGAGTCATGACTAACAAGAAATGATTTTCCATGATTATGTGTGCATGCCACAAAGTTTCAAGTTTCATGTTATGATTATGGTGATCTCATTTTCACTTCTATGATTTGTTCCATGTTAAGATATTATGATCTCTTTTGCAGGTTATGATTTTCAAAAAGATATGATATGATTTTTATTTCTTTTGTATACCCTTACTGAGCATTTGAGCTCACCCTTTTATGTTTTCTTTTCCCCAGGATATAAATAAAGGTTTTAGGTAAAAAAAAGGGAAGATCTTTATGGGAGATATTGAAGATCTTTCACCACGATTAGAAGATTACGTTCCGAGTTTCCAAAGACACTAAACTATTACGATCCTTGTGTGTGTGTTTTTGTTATGTACTAAGTATTCCGAAAAAGTAATGTAATGTCCATGTATGTCAGGCTTCGGGTCTCTACAGAAACAACACTATTAGTTGTCTTGATGGAAATAATAAAATACATAATTAAATAATAAAAATTTACCCCTCTCCTCCACTATAAACCCCCCCCCCACCACCACTACCTCTTCTCTTCACATTTCATAGCCTTGAAACTCCTCAATGTTCTGCCCAATATTCCTCTCAAGCCTCTTCCCCACGTATGAGAGCTTTTCGTGCCACCAAAAGACAAAAACCAAAGCCCTTAAGAAGGATCTCAAGGATAGAAGATCAAGAGGTAAACAACCTCTTTTATTTTCTCTATTTTCATTCATTTTATCTTATTCTCTTAAATTCCCATTGTATTGTGTTGGGATATTTCATTAAATATTCCCCCTTACTATCCATATTATGTATGAATGATTATATATTCCATTCCTCCTATCAATCTATTTTGTTGATATTTTAAGAGATATCGTTAGGCTGCCGAATTTTCGTGACAAATTTATCATGTTTTCATTCATTTTAAGATTCATTTATTTTCTTTTTCTTTCCTCACATACTATCAACCAATTGGAATGGAATCTATAGAATCTTTTATATTCTGGATTTTATCATGTTTATGTAAAATTACTAATCATTATTCATCTACTCTCCCACTTATTTAAGGAATAAAAACATTGCACGTGATGTGTCGAATTAACGACACTGTGGATGATGTAATTTAAATTTCTATTAACTCTTTCAAATATGGTCATGAAACAAATTATATGGTTGAACAAGGTAATTATATATGTATTTAATCTTGATTAATTTTCTGTAATCATTACAAATTCAAAATATTGAAAAATTATACAAAACAAGTTTATTGAGCCCCAAACTGCCAAGCCAAAATCAAGCGTTTTTTAACTCATCAAATGAGTCATCCTCATGATTTATAACCAGAATGAATATAAGATCATTTTTGTCTCTTTAATTTCACAAATAATTAATATTGACAATTTTTTATGTTTTACGATATTTCAACCCAACATCCATTCATGAATATAAGTAAACAGAGCATGAAACCATGTAGGAAAATGATTTCAAAACAATAAAATTGAATCTCATAAATCCAACAAAAGGGACATTAATGAAGATAATAAGGTTATACCTTATCAATTAAAAATAAAAAAAGGTTCAGTACTTATGAGTTAATAATTATAATTTGGTTATTCATGTCTTTAATAACACGTCAAGAACACCTTCAAGCATAAGGTAAGGGATCCTCTCTCTCACTTTTGTTAAAAAATATCCACTTTATTTGGACTAACATTGTATTGTTCACCTAATAATCCTTATGGGGTGTACCTACTTTCGATTTGAGATCACATTCCATTGATATTTTATTTCTATTAAATATCCATAATCTCATGTCATGGATGTGTTTATTTACTAAACAATATACAAATTCACATACGGTGTAAATTGGGATGTTATTGATGAATCTGTATTCTAGAATCTATACGGATATTGAAAAAGCATATTTCTCTTGAATTGAATCAATGTATAAAGAATGATTTGGATGTAGATGTGTGTGGGTACCACTACATCCTCTTGATGCATTGACAGGTCTAATGAGAGAAATCAGTTTGCGACAAACCCTTCGAGTTTCTTTCAAAAAACCAGAAAAGTTTCTACCAATAGAACAAAACTGTTTCAACGATATTATGCTTTCATCATCCGGATACATGTGGTCCAATTAATAATCATTCTATTTATTCATTATCAGTTATTATTAATATCCATGATGTTTCCACTATGACAAAACCTATGGATGTAGTTTCATTCTCAGTATATTAATGGCATTAGCTTTCCATTTATTCACTATGACATATTGTCTATGTTAGATTGATTATGATTAACTTATTTTTGTACTCATTATTCCACTATTTGTAACCCTTACTAAGAATTTGATCTCACCCCTTTCATTTTCTATCTTAAATAGGTGATGAAGAAAAGGCCTTTTACTGAATTCATATGGATGTTGTTTTTAGTTTTTGTTCTGTATTGTATTTTGTAACCATTCCCAATGTAATTTCTGTTACATATATCTATATAGTTTCTTCAAGACTAAAAAACTAATCAATCCTTCAGGATTTTCATTCCTTCTAACCATGAAAATATCACAAGTAATGCACCGGCCCCCGCCTGGTGGGGTCGGGGTGTTACATATAGTGTTTCTCAATTTTAGTTAATTACAATAAACCCCAATGTGTGAATATATAAATAAAATTTATATATTAAAAAATCTAATATATTAATTGATATTCATATAATATTTATTATTATACATAGAGTAATATAAAATCATCTTGGGCTTGTGAAAAATACACTTATCAAAAACTTGTTTTTTCGTCGAGTCTATGGGTTTTTTATAAATAAGTTTTTGGTATAGTTTTTAAAAAAAATTCAAAAGTGAACATTATTTTTTAGATAATATCTCAACTTTAAATTAGTGTAATTTTTTGCTATTGAATGTAGATATATATTTTTTGATAAATTTTGACCATTTTCTCAATGAAGACCCCCTTTCCAATGCCCTATATGGGATTAATTTTAAATTAAATTGTGAATTTTTTTTGAATTTAATTTTAAAAAATAGAATCCATAGTTTTAATCATCTCTATTTATAATTTTTAGTAATTTAATTTATATTTTTTTGAAAAATAAATAGTTAAATTAGTAAATATTAAATACCTAAGTTAATGTAATAACTGATTTATTATGGGTTTAAATGAAAAAGATAAGGGTTAAAAGGACATGTCCACATGTCTAAAAACTATTTTATGGAAATATTTAGATCATTAAACCTCTAAGGTTTAATAATTGTCCTTTTTGATCCTTTTTTATTGTGAAGAACGTATTATCACTCAATTTTTTTTGATAATTTCAAATGTGTCTTCTCCCCACTTATAAAAGGTCACCCATCTCCTCCATTATTGACACAAAAAAACTATTGGTTCTGCCATAACATTACCAAATAATATCCTAGATTTCCTTAAATCATTAAATATTCTTTTAAATCCTAGAAACCCAACCTATGATGTAATTTTGTGAATACGTATGTATGATACCTAAATAATAGGTAACTTTCATCAATTAGATTTTTTATTTTATTTATTAATCCACATCCTAAATTTTTTATTAAAACATGATTATATTATAAAATACATCTCTTCCAAATACTAAGTTTTTTTATATTAATTTAATATCCTATGTATTTTTCCTATTCCATTAAATGGGATAGAAAATCATCCTTTGTATGTAAGGTGGACTACTACACAAGGAACAAATGACATTCATTTTTCCATTACCAACACTCACTATTGGGTATGATCATGAATATAAATTATAAATATGATATTTATAACATAATAATACATCTATAGTAATTATAATATATATAAATTATTTATTGCTTTCAATTTAGTATGGGATATGATAAAGTCACTTCTGTGTATGGTGGAATAACGCCCCACAAAGTGATGTGATTCGTTTTTCACTAAAGGTTTACGTATAAAGAAATAAGGGTAATTATAATGAATATATGTGACGTAAATGAAACAATTATTATATAAATGAAATTTTTATAATTCTAAAAATATTATATATAATTTTATTTCTTACATTTCCACTCACTGAAAAATGGTAATGTCATTCATAGAGGGGTGGACTACCACCTCCACAAAGTAACATGATACCTTTATTCTTCAACACTTCACAAGACTGATATATAAAATTATATATAGTACAATAATATTTTTTATTTTTATTATCATTATTTAATGATAAAATATTACTTACCTTCTTTCCATAATGACCATTGAAAAAAGGAAACATTAATCAAGCTTATGTACGACCTACCATCTCCATGATCATAACATTAGTTAATTTTTCATAAAATATTAAATTATTCATATTAAAATTATAATTTATTCAAAAATATAATACATATGTAATGCTTATTAATATATATATGTTTAAATAATTACCTTTTTGACCATTTTTTACCTACCAATGTCATTTTTCATAGATAATCAAAATATGGTCTATGCATCCGACATAAAGTTAATTGATTAACTAATTTTATATAACATTGTAATAATATAAAAAATTAATTATAAACCTGAAAAATTATAAAATTAAATTAAATAATTGAAAAACGTTTACTATTCATGATGATAACTACTGTGTGTTTTGAATCAAACATGAGGTTATGGTTTTCTTGTACCACTTTTATTTTTCTAAGGTATATACTATATTCACCACTTACTTTTTTTTGATATATATAATTCATGTTAGATTATATTATTTTTATTGTAATTAAATTTTTCAGGATTTACATATCTATTCTACTATATCTCTATCATATTGTGTACATTTTCCATGGTACTAAATCATTAAGGGATTTTTGTCTCAACATTCCTTCTTTGAGATGTATGTTATGTTATACACCAATATTATCATATAATGTGTGTATACATACCTATTGACATGTTATGCCCGAAATATACTTTTTTTCCTAATATATTAATTTTCAATTAATGTTATTCTTTATTAGGGATTCTGATTCACATTTGACAATGTGGTAGATGTCCTATATTACGAAATCATCATTTATCATCATTGTATATGACTATGCTTCCCATGATGAGATCTTATGATCTATATGTCAAGAAAATAATGAATTATGTTCTAATATTGTTATTTATCATATTTAAATCTAATAGTACAATTTTTTCACACTATGATACCAATCATATTGACAAATTGTTTAATAAAATCCAAATTTATTTCTATCTTTGGTCGAAAATACGTTTTATTCAAAAAAAATGTTATTTAAAAATATTTTCGCATTTTTTATTAATCATGTATTATTATTAAATAAATAATTTTTAACATTGTTAAATAATTTATCAATTTTTTTTAAAATGAATATTCATGTCATTATCTAAAAAATTTCCATTTGGATTCTATCAAAACAATTGAAAGGAATCTTCCCAGCATTTTCCAAAAAAGTCACTTTTCTAACCTTTTTACTGTGAAAAAATAATCTTCTTTTTATCATTTATAGCATGTATAGATTTAAATTACATCATGAATGAAATTTTTTTAATGACTCATTTACATTATTACAATATTATTTTTAAAGAAAACATTTTTCCTAATATTATTGAAATTCGAAGTTTTAAAATATTCATTTGGATGAAAAGGGCATTCAACGTGTTTTATGTATTTAATTTTTTTTAAATCTGAAAGGATATTTTCTTCAATAAATTGAATAAATGATTTTTAAACCTTCAATTATATGTTTCAATGTTTTTTAATAGAAAATAATATTTATAATATTATAATATTTTTTTTAAAAGTGATTTTAAAAATTAAAAGATTATTTTCTTGGAAAATGATTTAAGGATATTTTAATGGTATATCCATTCATAAATTTCCACAACCGATATTGTTACTTATTCTATTTTTGGAATATTTAGTAAATATAAAATCTTCATTATTTCTCTTGACTGATTAATATTGTTTCAATGATATTTTTTTGGAATCTATTTCTTTTCCATGAGTTAATTATGTTTCAATGAAATTAATTTGGAACCTATTTATTTTTATGAATAAATAAAGTTTCAAATAGATTGCAATGATTAAAATTTATTCCCCTTGTTTTAATAGAGTTATAAAATAATAATGATTATTTTTATGTTTTTTATGAAGAAATAACTATGTACTTTATTCATATTTTGGTACTTAGGAATTATACACAACGGGTACACCATGATAGCGTTAGGTGTGACTAATATATCTTATTCAATGGGTGAAAAAAATATTTATTGTAACACCCCGAGATTTTATGAAAAATATTATTTTTAATTTCATTAATGTCTTGTGTTGTACGCTACACCAAAAGGAGCATGCACAACACGCATCCTTGACTTGCCTTTCATTACACGCAATCGTGACCTTCCTTGATAGCTTGTGTAGTACACAATACCGAGTTTCACTAAACAACGATATGCTATTAAAATATTATTAGAACAAGCCATTATGAATAGTAATAACCACTTTTTGAAATTTTGTAAATTTTATTTTTCAAAATGGTCTTCATTTTTGGATTCGGAATATCGAAGTTAGCTTTGGGTGAAATTTTGGTAATTTTCGGATAACTTTCATATTTTGATGAATAGTGGAAATTACTAATTTTTAATTAAAAATAACTTTTTCAATCGAAATAATTAATAGTGATAAATTATTAATTTTAGTGGTTTTAAAGTATATTTAGAATATATTTTTACAATTTAATACAATGATGGTTATTGGATGTAATTTCACATTTAAACCAGTTATAAACAAGTTTCAATCTTTTGATAGTTATTATCTCTTAAAAACACGCTATTTGTTTTGAAGACGGGAATTAATTTTAAAATTAGTTAATGCAAATGATAATTTTTGAATTTGGTAGAATATACATCATTTTTGAGTTCATAATATCAAATATAGCTTAGGCCTAATTTTTGGTATTTTTCTGAAAACTTTGAATTTTTTGATGAATAGTGAAACCACTAAGTGGTAGTTAAAAAAACTGAATTGTTCATAAAACATAATTTTACCACTTCTGGGAGTGGAATTTCAAAAATCCGAGAGACACGGTTGATGTCAGTTAGTAAAATGTGGTTCAATGAGAGGAAAATAATTTTTGGTGAATAGTAACTTTTTACTTTTATTTACCACGGTTAAAAGTAAATAGGGTAATTAAGGGTAAAAATGATATTATTATTACCCTAACACATGTCCAAATTCTATTGGATAAGTGTAATTCGACCAAAAACAATCTTAGGAATAAAATATGACCATTTAGGCCCACTTGATTAGATTAGGACATTTATTATTATTTAATTCAAAGAAGAGTTAAAAGAGTTAAAATCAAAGTTTATTTACTAAAACATTTTTAATATAGGGTTATACATAAGATAAATTCTATTTTAAATATTTATTAGAAATATAAAAATATTTAATACATAATGGTATTTTATTTGTAATTTTTAGACATTAAATAATTTAATTTATTGATGACACAACGATGATGCAGTAATTATCTTATTAATAAAATATTGACATAATTGATATTAGAAATACTCAAATAAATATAATTTGAGACTTTTTATGACTCACACTAATTTTCTAGGTTAATATGACATGTTATTGGTGATTTGATTAAACTTTTTCTAACTTATCATTCTGTTATGATTTTCACAAAAATAAATTACTAAATAGTGTCAAAATTGACATAAAATAGTTTTTAAAACAAATATTATATTATTAATTGTTATTTTATTCCTAAAAATCTAATGTTCGTTCAAATGACTTAGATAAGGTTATATTTATTAATAATAAACAATTTGGTGTTCGTTTGGCTTCTTATAGTATGTTTATTAACCTTATAGTATAAGAACACAAGAAGACACGGTAAAAGTAAAATTATTTAACTTAATGTTAAATCTAAATGATAAGGTTAAAATAGGAACCTAAACTTGTCTAAATTCTATTGGATGAGATAATTTCGACCCATCCCCACCTTAGCCTAGAAATAAATCAATTTGGAGATATTTAAAACCGAACATGACTTTATAATAAAATAATAGTTTTAGTTATTCCAAAGGTGCCCCTCTCCTCCCTTATAAAAGGACACCTCCTCCCTCTCTTCCTCACACAACTTTGAGCCTTCAAACTCGGCCAACCCATGCATAAATATCTTCTCCACTTCCCTAGAAACATCCTAGAGGTTCTGGTCTTCCTCAAAGACCAATTTTAGTGCCCTAAGAGGAGGTCTCAAAGAGGCGCTTCAAAGAAGAGGTAATTTCTGTTACCAATTCTTTCACCATTATTTCTTCTTCCTCTTCTTCTTCTTAGATTGTTTCATTATGATGTAATAACATCAGTATAACTAATATAATGATATGTTATTATAAGTATGAAACAATCCTAATTCACCATCTATCCATCCTACGGAAAACGAAATCACCGTGCGTGCGTACGTACGGAATATCGTCTCCACGCCGTGGTGTATTCTATTTTTCCACCAACACCTTACATGGATGGGTATTATGGTGTAAATAATAACTATACATTGTTATTATAACATAATAATGATTCTGATATATTTTATCTTCCACTTCAATTCAATTCAATAATTATGGAAATGATCTCATCGCTCGTGCGTACGTACGGACTACCGTCTCCACGACGCGATGAGATTCATTCTCCATGTTAACCATTTAAGAATGATTATAAAGTATATATAAGCAATAATAATTAAATATATGACATTATAAAGCTACTAGATTTATTTGTATATATATGTATGTCATCTACTTAATTCCACTCAATTCAATAAGGAAACGAAAACAGCGTTCGTGCGTACGTACGACCCACCGTCTCCATGAACGGTGTATTTCTTTCCATTTATCAATCCATTATATATATGTATATTCTGAAAATATATTATATATAAATCATGTTTTATATTATGGAATTAAGTAATCATTATCTAAGTAATCATATGAATAATTACAGGTTAAAACACGAACGACAAATGAGATGATTTTACCCAAAACGCTACTTTAACATGAATTTACAAAAGAACAGGTAATATAAAGTCATAAGTGAACCATATATGATATAATAACAATGAATATGATTCTGTAATAAGTCAATGACATTATTTAAATAATTATACAGGAGGTTCAGACACTTACAAAGCAAATCGGAACTATGGTAAGGGAAATATCACAATCTCATTTTTATCCGAGATTGTTTATACATTGTCATTTACTGGGGTGTATTTTATCAGCCACATCCATGTTTCCTAAATATGTAATATTATATCCATCCACCTACAATTTTTTAAATCCAATTTTACCCTTCGATGAGTTTTTAGTAAAGGATATGAAAGAAATCTTTTGTTGTTTTTCATACGAGGTACTTTTTGACTTTTCCAACAAAAGTGCAAAGAATGTTTTTTAACTTATACGGCATGAATGGATTTTTAAAACATTATTTCCAAGAAGCTTCCTTTACAAGTTTTCAAGTTTATTTTTAATCAACTTCTTTTAGTTTAAAATTGTATGACATGTTAAGAAAGGAAAATGTTTTTTAAGAAGAAAGGATATTTTCCTCAAGAATGGAGTTCAAGTGTTTTATCAAAATTATTTTCCATCTATGATAATAAAGGGTTCTGTTTTTATCTCTATTATTACATTGATTTGATTATGTTGTGATGGAATTATTTTTATGAATTCCTTTATCTTATATGAATTGTTTTATGATGTCATGATATTTAAGATTCCCATTTGTATTACATGGGTTATGCAATGATGTATGATTTATGATTTTGTGGCACACATAATAATGGTATCATTATGAGATGGGTGGGACCTATATCTCCCTCCAATGCATTGGGTAAAGATTTTATATCTCATGAGATAGACATGGCTAGAATGGTAGGTTATACCGGTTCAGTGAAACAGGACTGAAACGAGGGTGACTCGGTTCAGAAAGGGACTTTGTCCACTAAGATAGTCTTGGCAATGAGTCTTGACTAACAAGAAATGATTCTCTATGATTATGTGTGTATGACACAAGGTTTCATGTTTTATGTTATGATTATTGGGATTTCATTTCACTACTAAGATTTATCCCATGTTATGAAATTATGCTCTCTTTTGCGGGTTAAGATTTCCAAAATTTTATGTTCTTATGAATATGATGTGATTGATATTTCTTCTGTTTACCCTTACTAAGAATTTGAGCTCACCCTTTTATGTTTTCTTTTCCCTAGTATATAAAGAAATGTTTTAGGTAAAAAAAGGAAGATCTTTATGGGAGATGTTTAAGATTTTTCACCACGATTAGAAGATTATATTCCGAGTTTCCAAAGACACTAAACTATTACGGTCCTTGTGTGTGTGTTTTTGTAATGTACTAAGTATTCCGCAAAAGTAATGTAATGTACATGTACCAACTATAGAGACCCGAAGCTTGACGTACATTGACATTACATTACATTTTTGGAATACTTAGTACATAACAAAAACGCACACATAAGGATCGTAATAGTTTAGTGTCTTTGGAAACTCGGAATATAATCTTCTAATCCTGGTGAAAGATCTTCAACATCTCCCATAAAGATCATAATTTTTTTATACCTAAAACCTTTCTTTATATCATGGGGAAAAGAAAACATAAAAGGGTGAGCTCAAATGCTCAGTAAGGGTAAACAAAAGACATATCAATCACATCATATACATAAGCACATAACATTTGGAAATCTTAACCTGTAAAAGAGATCATAATTTCATAACCTGGGATAACTCATGGCAGTGAAATGTAATCACAATAATCATAACATAAAACATTAAACTATGTGGAATACACACATAATCATAGAGAATCATTTCTTATTAGTTAAGACTCATTGCCAAGACTATCTTAGTGGACAAAGTCCCTTTCTGAACCGAGTCTCCCTCGTTTCAGTCCTGTTTCACTGAACCGATATAACCTACCATTCCAGCCATGTCTATCTCATGAGATATAAAATCTTTACCCAATTCATTGGAGGGATATATAGGTCCCACCCATCTCAGAATGATACCATTCTTATGTGTGCCACAAATTCATAAATCATACATCATTGCATAACCCGTGTAATAAAAATGGGATTCCTAAACAACATGACATCATAAAACAATTCATATAAGATAAAGGAATTCAGAAAAATATTTCCATCACAACATAATCAAATCAATGTAATAATAGGGATAAAAACAGAACCCTTTATTATCTTAGATGGAAAATAATTTTGATAAAACACTTGACCTTCATTCTTGAGGAAAATATCCTTTCTACTTCAAAAAAACTTTTCCTTTCTAAACATGTCATACAACTTTAAACTAAAAGAAGTTGATTAAAAATAAACATGAAAACTTGTGAAGGAAACTTTTTGGAAATAATGTTTTAAAAATCCATTCATTCCGTATAAGTTAAAAAAAATTCTTCCTGTACTTTTGTCGGAAAAGTAAAAAAAGTACCTCGTACGAAAAACGTCAAAAGATTCCTTTCATATATTTTACTAAAAACTCACCGAAGGGTAAAATAGGATTTAATCAATTGTAGGTGGATGGAAATAATATTACATATTGGGGAAACATGGATGTGGATGATAAAATACACACCAGTAAATACCAAGGTATAAACAATCTCGGATAAAAATGAGATTTTGATATTTCCCTTACCTTATGTCCGATATGATTTGTACGTATCCGAACCTCCTTATAATGATTTAAATAATGTCATTAACTTATTACAAAATCATATTCATTGTTATGATATCATATATGGTTCACTTATGACTTTATATTACCCGTTCTTTTGTAAATTCCATGTTAAAGAAGCGTTTTGGGTAAAATCGTTTCATTTATCGTAGGTGTTTGGACTTGTTGTTCTTTAAATTATTATTACTTATATCATGATTTACTTAATTCCAGAATATAAAACATGATTTATATATCATATATATTCAGTATATATATATATATATATTAGATAGATAAATGAAATGAAACACACCGTTCATGGAGACGGTAGTCCGTACGTATGCATGAAAGCTGTTTTCCTTTCCTTATTGTCTTGAATGAAAGTAAGTAAATGACATACATATATATAAATAAATCCGGTAGATTTAAAATGTCATATATTTAATTATTATTCATTATATATACTTTATAATCATTCATGAATGGTTAATGTGGAGAATGAAGCTCATCGCGTCGTGGAGACGGTAGTCCGTCCGTACGCACAAGCGATGATATCGTTCTCATGATCGTAGGACTGTATTGGAGTGTATACTATTTCAGAATCAATATCACTTTAAAATAATAATATATAGTTATTATTTACACCATTATACCCATCCAAGTAAGGTGGTGGTGGAAAATATATTTCACCACGGCGTGGAGACGGAATTCCGTACGTACGCACATGCGGTGATTTCGTTTTCCGTAGGATGGATAGATGGTGAAATAGGATTGTTTCATACTTATAATAACATATCAGTATATGAGTGATACTGATGTTATTACTTCATAATGAAACAACCTATGAATAATAAGTTGAAGAAGAAATAAAGGTGAAAGAATCGGTAATGGAAATTACCTCTTCTTTGAAGCGCCTCTTTGAGACCTCCTCTTAGGACACTAAACATGGTCTTTGAGGAAGAACAGAACCTCTAGTATGTTGCTATGGAAGTGGATAAGAGAATTTGGCAGGGTTTTCCGAGCATGACGGCTCAATGTTGTGTGATGAAGAGAGAGAGGAGGTGTCCTTTTATAAGGGAGGAGAGGGGCACCTTTGGAATAACTAAAAATATTATTTTATTATAAAGTCATGTTCGATTTTAAATAGCTCCAAATTGATTTATTTCGAGACTAAGGTAGGGATGGGTCGAAATCCTCTCATCCAATAGAATTTAGACATGTTTGGGTTCTTATTTTAAACTTATCATTTAGATTTAACATTAAGTTAAATAATTTTACTTTTACCGTTTCTTCTTGTGTTCTTACACTATAAGGTTAATAAACATACTATAAGAAGCCAAACGAACCCCAAGTTGTTTATTATTAATATATATACCATTATCTAAGTCATTTGTCCTATCCTTAGATTTTTAGGAATAAAATAACAATTAATAATATAATATTTGTTTTAAAAACTAATTTATGTCAATTTTGACACTATTTGGTACATGATTTTTATGAAATTTATAACAGAATGATATGTTCGAAACAAGTTACCTATATAAACAATAACATGTCATATTAACCTATAAAATTAATGTATGTCATAAAAAGTCTCAAATTACATTTATTTGGGCATTTATAACATCAATTATGTCAATATTTCATTAATAAGAGAATTACTGCATCATCATTGTGTCATAATAAATGATAATTATTTAATCCCTAAAAATTATAAATATATTCCTATGATGTAGATAATTGTATTAGATTTCTGGAGACTATTTATGTTCGAAGTTTCATGATGTTTATCACTAGATTAAAATTATTATACTTATAAGATGTAAGAAAGTGACATGTTGTCACATTCTTTGTTTTTAATAATAATTAAATTATTTTCATTGAAAAAATTTAATTAAATGAATCTAATCCAACCCTTAGGTGATATGGGTCTACTTTTAGTCATCCAATAGGATTTTGACATTTTTTAGGGTAATTTTAAAATATTATATTTACCGTTAATTACCCGATTTACCATTAACTATAGGAAATAAAATTTACCGTAGTTACTATTCATAATTCCCAAAAATAAAAAGTAGCTTATTACCATAATTTGGATCCACTGATTCCAAATATTGAATCTATTTTTCCAAATTCAATACACAAAAGTTGCAGAAATTAAATTAAAATTAATCCCGTTGTCGAAAGAAAACGGGTTTTTCTTTAAAACATTGCAAAAGATTGGATTGATTTATCTACGAATTCAAGGTAAAATTATTACTAATGACATAAAATATATTAAATGGTAAAAATATATTCTATTTCTACTTTAAAACCATTAAATATTATAATTTAACCACATAAGATATAACGATGAAAAATGTTTTTTTTAATTAAAATATAGCGTGTTTTTACTATTCATTAAAATATGAAAGTTATCGGAAAAATATCAAAACTTTTTCTAATGTATATTTCTATATCCTGATTCAAAATAAGAATTTTATTTTGTCAAATTGAACTTATAAACATGTCAAAAACTAGATTTAAAGTGGGTGCGCCATCAAAAGGCGGCAAAACTGCATTTTTTAAAAAATACTTATTTTACCCAAAAATTTTATTTTGTTCTTATACCATGTTCTAGAAATGTGTAAGATGAATAATAATGTTATAAAATTCAAAATTTAGTTAACACTATTCATAATGTCTAGTTTATAACAATATTATAATAATATATCGTTGTTTAGTAAAACCTAGTATTGCGTACAACACACACTATCGAGGAAGGTCGCGATTGCGTGTAATGCAAGCCAAGTCAGGGTTGCGTGTTGCGCAAGAATACTTCGTTCATTCGTATAATAGAATCCAACCATATTTCATTTATACATTGAATATATATATATATATATATATATACTCAATGTTGCGTAGAATAACTATTATCAAAATTGTGTGTAACACGATCCATGAATAGTGTTGCGTATACTGCAAGCTAATACGGTGTTGTGTATAGAGCAAGGTAATATTGTAGTAGCACAAGAAATTAATTAAATTAAAAGAATATTTTTCATAAAATCTCTGGGTGTTACATTCTACCCCCCTTAAAATGAATTTCCCCCTCGAAATTCGTCGGGGTTATAAATGGTTTACTACTCGAACGTTTGTTTAATAGAAACCCACATCGTAAAAAGGAATACCAAAACATGGCTTTTAAAAACTAAAGTATGAAATGTAATGGTTACCCAAATAAACTAATCACTGGGTTTCCACATAGGTGAAAATATGGATATGGAAGAGAAATCTAACCATCATGTTCTGGTGGAGAGTGGTAGAGAACATGGCTATGAAAAAGACAACAATCACAAAGCTATTGATTTGTGATGATCTAAGGTACCATCTGATTCATCGGATATAAGGTAACTAGGACACCATTTTTGGTTTTCAAGATCATTTCCCTAAATTTGATGAATTAAAAGAAATACTTGCATGATTTTGGTAAAATCTCACTGTTGTTCGTGAATTGAACAATTTCCACTTTATCCCTTAAAGAAATGAAGTTGAATTTGTTATTCAGGATATGTTAGCATATCATGTGATAGAATGATGGGTTATTCCATCTCTCTCAAACAAAAGGTTAGAAAAAGTTATTAAATATACATAAGTCATTCTATAGTGAGATTAATCATATATAATACCTAAAATGGACTTATACTTCATATATCATACTGCTTAATATAATAAAACTAGTTTCTACTAAACAGGGGCTTCCTGTAGGCCAGTGGTAGGTGATAAAGGCCAGTCGCACTTCGGTTGTGGGTTCGATTCCCACAGCCTTGTCCGACGCGATGGGCTTTCGCCCGTCCTGCAGGTTGTCCTTTTTCTAAAACTACATTACTATAACATCCCATCAATAATATCAAAAAAAAAGTTCTATCCTTAATCAATACTAACTTATGTCCAACATAATCCATTCCAATATTTAGGCTTATCTAAAATACTTCGGTCCACTCTCATAACATAGTGAAAATGATTACTAGTGATTTAATACAATCGTTGATCTCCATATATCGTAATACTGCATTCCTATCTTGTTGGTCACATTCAAATCATTCGAAGGCCTTAATCATGTATTCCATTGAACATTTGTGAAAACATGAATGCAGTTAAAAGTTAACACTTTCCACAAACCAAAATCCTCAAAATTCTTTATAATCAAACCGTGATATCACTTAGTCCTTATATCAATCATGATCTCATGAATACTGTCAAACATTTAATTTTCTCTTTATCACTTCATTTTGTGCATATCATCCACTTTCCAAAAAATATCTGAATAACATTTCATTGTTAATCATACCATTCATCATACACTTTCAAAACATAAGGAAAGACAACAGTGTAACAATAATTAGATGTCTTTTTATTCTATAGTACAACATTACACTTGATAAACATGTAATCATTCCACTAACTTCTTAAACCATTGACCGAGCTTCAACAATTCTTTCATCTCACATATCATTTGTAGTCTCTTCATCATCATCAACAAAAATACTACACATACGACCATACCGATTCTCTTCATGGGACATTCCCTTAGGGAATTGGTTTTCATAATGCCCATACATTCCACATTTAAAACATTTAACCATTGTTGATGTCGTAGAAATACCATTAACCTCATCTATGGTGTTAACTGAAACTTTTCCATTGCACTTACTGGATTTGTGTCCTTCTTTTCCACACCCAAATCATCTTCCAGTTTCTTTGAAACATTCTCCTTGATGCCTCTTCCCACATTATATACATAGGGGAAATTTAACTTTCTTTCCTCTATGATCATAATAAAACTCCATCTTTCTCTTATTAGCCGAGTCAGGAAACTTACCAAATTTTACTTTATTGATCATATTATGATATTGCTGATTCGGCATAATAATGATGTTTGGACTTCCAAATCCCATTTCATTTGATTGATTATGAAGAATATCATTCCATTGTCCATCATATCCTCCATTATCGTGAATCATCTTGTTTCCAGCCATTTTCTAAAACCCAAAAAGAATAGTGTGAGATGCAAAAATCATAATAAAGGGGGAGTAACTTCAATATCTAACATCTTAGGTTAAATTCTAAGATCGTTACCGTAGTGCTAGGACTATATCCTATATGTAAACTTATCCTTAGGGAAATCCCTAGACATACCTTAGAAATATCTCTAGGGATCTCACTAACGTTTTCGCGTCCTAGTTTCCAATGGTTGACTAAACCTTTGTATTACATGGGTTATGCAATGATGTCATGATGTTTAAGATTCCCATTTGTATTACATGGGTTATGAAATGATGTATGATTTATGATTTTGTGGCACATATAATAATGGTATCATTATGAGATGGGTGGGACCTATATCTCCCTCCAATGCATTGGGTAAGATTTTATATCTCATGAGATAGACATGGCTGGAATGGTAGGTTATACCGGTTCAGTGAAACAGGACTGAAACGAGGGTGACTCGGTTCAGAAAGGGACTTTGTCCACTAAGATAGTCTTGGCAATGAGTCTTCACTAACAAGAAATGATTCTCTATGATTATGTGTGTATTCCACAATGTTTCCTGTTTTAAGGTATGATTATTGGGATTTCATTTCACTACTAAGATTTATCCCATGTTAAGAAATTATTCTCTCTTTTGCAGGTTAAGATTTCCAAAATGTTATGTTCATATGAATATGATGTGTTTGATATTTTTTTTGTTTACACTTACTGAGCATTTGAGCTCACCCTTTTATGTTTTCTTTTCCCCAGGATATAAAGAATGGTTTTAGGTAAAAAAAAGGATGATATTTATGGGAGATGTGGAAGATCTTTCACCGCGATTAGAAGATTATATTCAGAGTTTCCAAAGATACTAAACTATTACGGTCCTTGTGTGTGTGTTTTTGTAATGTACTAAGTATTCTGCAAAAGTACTGTAATGTACATGTACGTCAAGTTTCAGATCTCTACAGTTGGTATCATAGGAAAGGTTTAGTCAACCTTTGGAAACAAGGATGTGAGATCTTTAGTGAGATCCCTAGAGATATTTATATGGTATGTCTAGGGATGTCCCTAAGGATAAGTATACGTATAGGATACAGTCCTATAACTACGGTAACGATCATAGAACTTAACCTAAGAAGTTAGATATTGAAGTTACTCCCCCTTTATTATGATTTTTGCCTCTCACACTATTCTTTTTGGGTTTTAGATGATGGCTGGAACCCGAAGGAACCGTGTTGATCAATGCAATGGAAAATGCAATGATTTCCCTCCAGAACAAACAAATGTTATGGGAGATGGAGTGCAAAATCTTATTGCTATACTTACACAAGCTATGAATCATTCTGGACTTCCAAATGAGCAGAGAAGGGAACAATATTCTATTGAGTCCTTCATGAGGCAACGTCCACCTTCTTTCAGTGGGACTTCCGATCCACTTGTTTCTAAACAATGGATCATTACCACTGAAAATATATTTTCAGTTCTTCAATGTTATGAACATGATAAAGTCATCTTAGTAGTATATCGTTTGGAAGGTGAAGCTGATCAATAGTGGAATCTTATCAAGAATACGAGGCCAAGAGATGAAATTGAGTCCATGGAATGGGATGAGTTCAAGAACTTGTTTTTCAGTAAGTACTTCCCTCGTATTCTTCGAACAAAGATGGAAAAGGAGTTTCTTGAGCTGAAGCAGAAGGATGATGAATCTGTTGGTATATACGAAGCGAATTTTACCAGACTTGGAAGGTATGGATCTGGCATTATCATCCAACCTGAAAGTAATGTTGATCGATTTTTCAGTGGATTAAAACCAATTCTTCGAATGGCATTAGCTATAAGAGACTTCAATAGCTATGAAGAAATTGTGCGTTGTGCTATCAAAGGAGAAATGGAAGTTGGTGTTACATATCCATCTCATGGTTTTGATAAGAAACGAAAGATGGAGTTCAAGGAGAAATCTCAGAATAATGGTGAAAAGAAGATGAATGTTTCCTTATGCACAAAGTGTGGAAAGAAACATGGTGGAGATTTTCTTAAAGGGACTAGAAAATGTTTTAAGTGTGGAAAAGAAGGTCATCGAGCAGCTGAGTGTCGAAGTAATGGAAAAAGGGTTTCTAATGATGTGAATAAAGAAAACACTGCAGAGAATGGATCACCAACACTTCAATTCTTCATGTGCAAAAGAAAAAAGGGAAGTCACATGCTATCACTATTGGTGATGTTGAATATGACAACGATGTGGTGGAATGATTAAGTGTTTATGAAATGGGATTCCAAAATAATGTTGTACCATGGAGTATTGGAATATTTATGTATTGGTCTAATGTGGTATTCAAAGTGATTGAGATATTTTTGGAAATAAGATGATATGCACATAATGAAGGGAAAACGTGAAAATGAAATGTTTAACAGTACTCATGAGCTCATGATTGGTATAAGGACTAAGTGATGTCATGGTTTGAGTATATAGAATTTTGCGGATTTTGGTATGTGAAAAGTGTTAACTTTTAACTACATTCAAGTTTTCACTATGGTTCAATGGGTATTTAAGAGAATACATTATTAAGGCCTTTGAATGTTTGGAATTTGACCAACAAGACTTATCTTATGATGTATGGGGATCAAATATGGTATTAAATCTCTGGTAATTGTTTTCACTATATTATGAGAGTGGACTGAAGTATTATGGATAAGCCTAAAGATTGTAATGGATTATGTTGGACATAAGTTAGTATTGTTTAAGGATAAAAGTTTTTTTTCAATATTATTGATGGGATGTTATAGTAATATAGTTTTAGAAAAAGGACAACCTGCAGGACGGGCGACAGCCCATCGCGTCGGACAAGGCTGTGGGAATCGAACCCACAACCGAAGTGCGAATGGCCTTTATCACCCACCACTGGCCTACAGGAAGTCCCTGTTTAGTAGAAAGTAGTTTTATTATATTAATAAGTATGATATATGAAGTATAAGTCCATTTTAGGAACCATATATAATTAATCTCACTATAGAATGACTTATGTATATTTAATAACTTTTGCGAACCTTTTGTTCGAGACAGATGGAATGACCCGTCATTCTATCACATGATCTGCTAACACTTCACGAATAACAAATTCAACTTCATTTATTTAAGAGATGAAGTGGAAATTGCTCAAGGCACGAACAACAGTGAGATTGTACAAAAATAAAGTAAATATTTATTCTAATTCAAATTCTTCAACTTTAGAGAAACGATCTTGAAAACCAAAAATGTTGTCCTAGTGCTCTTATATATGATTAATCAGATGGTACCTTAGATCGTCACAAGTTTATGGCTTTGTGATTGCTAGATTTTCCATAGCCATGTTATCTACCACTCTCCATCAGAACATGATGGTTAGATTTCTCTTCCATATCCACATTTTCACCTATGTGGAAACCCAGTGATTAGTTTATTTGGGTAACCGTTACATTTCATACTTTAGTTTTTAAAAGCCATGTTTTGGTATTCCTTTTTACGATGTGGGTTTCGATTAAAGAAACTTTCGAATAGTAAACCATTTATAACCCTGACGAATTTCGAGGGAGAAATTCAATTTAAGGGGGGTAGAATATAACACCCCGAGATTTTATGAAAAATATTCTTTTTAATTTCATTAATGTCTTTTGTTTTACGCTACACCAAAAGTAGCTTGCACAACACGCATCCTTGACTTGCCTTTCATTACACGCAATCACGACCTTCCTTGATAGCGTGTGTAGTACGCAATACCGAGTTTCACTAAACAACGATATGCTATTAAAATATTATTAAAACTAGCCGTTATGAATAGTAATAACCACTTTTTGAAATTTTGTAAATTTTATTTTTCAAAATGGACTTCATTTTTGGATTCGGAATATCGAAATTAGCTTTGGGTGAAATTTTGGTAATTTTCGGATAACTTTCATATTTTGATGAATAGTGGAAATTAATAAATTTTAATTAAAAATAACTTTTTCAATCGAAATAATTAATAGTGATAAATTATTAATTTTAGTGGTTTTAAAGTATATTTAGAATATATTTTTACAATTTAATACAATTATGGTCATTTGATGTAATTTCACATTTAAACCAGTTATAAACAAGTTTCAATCTTTTGATAGTTATTATCTCTTAAAAAAACGCTATTTGTTTTGACGACGGGAATTAATTTTTAAATTTCTTAATGCAACTGATATAATTTTAATTTGTTATAATAGACATCATTTTTGAGTTCATAATATCAAATATATCTTAGGCCTAATTTTTGGTATTTTTCTGAAAACTTTCAATTTTTGATGAATAGTGAAACCACTAAGTGGTAGTTAAAAAAACTGAATTGTTCATAAAACTTAATTTTACCGCTTCTGTAAGTGTAATTTCAAACATCCGAGAGACACAGTTGATGTCATTAAGTAAAATGTGGTTCAATGAGATGAAAATAATTTTTGGTGAATAGTAACTTTTTACTTTTATTTACCATGGTTAAAAGTAAATAGAGTAATTAAGGGTAAAAATGATATTATTATTACCCTAACACATGTCCAAATTCTATTGGATTAGTGTTATTCGACCAAAAACAATCTTAGGAATAAAATATGACCATTTAGGCCCACTTGGATTAGATTAGGACATTTATTATTATTTAATTCAAAGAAGAGTTAAAAGAGTTAAAATCAATGTTTATTTACTAAAACATTTTTAATATAGGGTTATACATAAGATAAATTCGATTGTAAATATTAATTATAATGATAAAAAGATTTACTACATAATGGTATTTTATTTGTAATTTTTAGTTATTAAATAATTTAATTTATTTATGAAACAACGATGATGCACTAATTATCTTATTAATGAAATATTGACATAATTGATGTTATAAATACTCAAATAAATATAATTTGAGACTTTTTATGACTTAAACTAATTTTCTAGGATAATATGACATGTTATTGTTGATTTAATTAACTTTTTTCGAACGTATCATTCTGTTATGATTTTCACAAAAATCAATTACTAAATAGTGTCAAAATTGACAGAAAATAGTTTTTAAAACAAATATTATATTATTAATTGTTATTTTTTTCCTATAAATCTATGGTTCGGCCAAATTACGTATATAAGGTTATATATATTAATAATAAACAATTTGGTGTTCGTTTGGATTCTTATAGTATGTTTATTAACCTTATAGTATAAGAACACAAGAAGACACGGTAAAAGTAAAATTATTTAACTTAATATAAAATCTAAATGATAAGGGTCAAATAGGAACCTAAACTTGTCTAACTTCTATTTTATGAGATAATTTCGACCCATCCCCACCTTAGCCTAGAAATAAATCAATTTGGAGCTATTTAAAACCGAACTTGAGTTTATAATAAAATAATATTTTTTGTTATTCCAAAGGTGCCCCTCTCCTCCTTATAAAAGGACACATCCTCCCTCTCTTCCTCACACAACTTTGAGAATTAAACCTTGGACATCCCATGCCAAAATCTCTTATCCACTTCCCTAGAAACATCCTAGAGGTTCTGGTCTTCCTCAAAGACCAATTATAGTTCCCTAAGAGGAGGTCTCAAAGAGGCGCTTCAAAGAAGAGGTAATTTCCGTTACCAATTCATTCACATTTATTTCTTCTTCCACTTATTATTCTTAGGTTGTTTCATTATGAAGTAATAAAATCAGTATCACTAATATAATGATATGTTATTATATGTATGAATCAATCCTAATTCACCATCTATCCATCCTACGGAAAATGAAATCACTACGCGTGCGTACGTACGGAATACCGTCTCCACTCCGTGGTGTAATCTGTTTTTCCACCAACACCTTACGTGGATGGGTATTATGGTGTAAAGAATAACTATAAATAGTTATTATAACATCATAATGATTCTGATATATTGTATCCTCCACTCCAATTCAATTCAATAATTATGGAAATGATATCATCGCTCGTGCGTACGTACGGACTACCGTCTCCACGACGCGATGAGATTCATTCTCCATGTTAACCATTTAAGAATGATTATAAAGTATATATAAGCAATAATAATGAAATATATGACATTATAAAGCTACTGGATTTATGGGTATATATATGTATGTCATCTACTTAATTCCACTCAATTCAATAAGGAAACGAAAACAGCGTTCATGCGTACGTACGGCCTACCGTCTCCATGAACGGTGTATTTCTTTCCATTTATCGATCCATTATATATATGTATATTCTGAAAATATATTATATATAAATCATTTTTTATATTATGGAATTAATTAATCGTTATCTAAGTAATCATATGAATAATTACAAGTTAAAACACGAACGACAAATGCGATGATTTTACCCAAAACGCTACTTTAGCATGAATTTACAAAAGAACGGGTAATATAAAGTCATAAGTGAACCATATATGATATAATAACAATGAATATGATTCTGTAATAAGTCAATGACATTATTTAAATCATTATACAGGAGGTTCGGAAACTTACGAAGCAAATCGGACCTAAGGTAAGGGAAATATCACAATCTCATTTTTATCTGAGATTGTTTATACTTTGGCATTTACTGGGGTGTATTTTATCATCCACATCCATGTTTTCTCAATATGTAATATTATTTCCATCCACCTACAATTGTTTAAATCCAATTTTACCCTTTGATGAGTTTTTAGTAAAGGATATGAAAGGAATATTTTGTCGTTTTTCGTACGAGGTACTTTTTGACTTTTCCGACAAAAGTACGAAGAATGTTTTTTTAAATTATACGACATGAATGGATTTTTAAAACATTATTTCCAAGAAGCTTCCTTTACATGTTTTCAAGTTTATTTTTAATCAACATATTTTAGTTTAAAATTTTATGACATGTTAATAAAAGAAAAATGTTTTTTAAGAAGACAAGATATTTTCCTCAAGAATGGAGTTCAAGTGTTTTATCAAAATTATTTTCCATCTAAGATAATAAAGGGTTCTGTTTTTATCCCTATTATTACATTGATTTGATTTTTTTGTGATGGAATTATTTTTAATAATTCCTTTATCTTATATGAATTGTTTTATGATGTCATGATGTTTAAGATTCCCATTTGTATTACATGGGTTATGCAATGATGTATGATTTATGATTTTGTGGCACACATATGAATGGTATCATTATGAGATGGGTGTGACCTATATCTCCCTCCAATTCATTGGGTAATGATTTTATATCTCATGATATAGACATGGCTGGAATGGTAGGTTATACCGGTTCAGTGAAACAGGACGGAAACGAGGGTGACTCGGTTCAGAAAGGGACTTTGTCCACTAAGATAGTTTTGCCAATGAGTCTTGATTAACAAGAAATGATTCTCTATGATTATGTGTGTATGCCACAAAGTTTCCTGTTTTAAGTTATGATTATTGGGATTTCATTTCACTACTAAGATTTATCCTATGTTATGAAATTATTCTCTCTTTTGCAGGTTAAGATTTCCAAAATGTTATGTTCTTATGAATATGATGTGATTGATATTTCTTTTGTTTACCCTTACTGAGAATTTGAGCTCACCCTTTTATGTTTTCTTTTCCCCAGGATATAAAGAAAGTTTTTAGGTAAAAAAAGGAAGATTTTTATGGGAGATGTTGAAGATCTTTCACCATGATTAGAAGATTATATTCTGAGTTTCCAAAGACACTAAACTATTACGTTCCTTGTGTGTGTGTTTTTGTAATGTACTAAGTATTCCGCAAAAGTAATGTAACGTACATGTACGTCATGTTTCAGATCTCTACATTTATCCAATGCATTTTTTAATGATTATATTCTATAATGAATTATTTGGGATATTGTTTGTATGAATATTATAATTTAATGGTTTTGTAAGGGTTTCATAAGTGTTCTATGAAGATGAACACTAAAGATACCAACATGTTTTTTCTATTCATGTTACGAGTTTATTAATTTTTTTTGGTCAATATTGATATCACATATCTCATGATTATTTACTTTTATTAATATTTACTTTTTAACTATTTATTACATGTTTTACTATTTTATTATACAGGTATTGATGAGTATGAATATTGAAATGTTATACTTGTGAACTATGATTATGTCATCACACCCTTATAATATTATTATACTCACCAATGAAACTCATTTGTTAAAGATTACATTTTCACGTAATGTGCATTGTATCTCACCCATTTATGTTTCTTATTCCTTAGCTCAAAAATAAAGAGCTCCAAATATTTATGTTTAGAAGGTATTTCCTATGGATAATGATGATGTCTTAATGTAAAAAGTGAAATGATGGGTTAAGTGGGAGAAATTGTCATTCAATGTTATGGGATGTTTTGTTGTAATTTTTTTTCCTAATCCACTAAAACTCTAAACCTAAATCGTCCTTGAGATTGTAAGTGAACCAATTTTTCATTTTTATATTTTTTGTTATGATTGAAAAAAATTATTTTGGAAGAATTTTTCATTATTAAAGCCAAGAAATTAAATGTTTATGAATTAAAAACCAGATATGGGAGTATGTGTACTCTGATATTATAATATAAGCTACAAAAATCTGATACACATGCTCAGATCATGTCATTTATTTTTCTAATCATTCATTATGATTGTGTATTTTTTAAGAGTAACACATTATTCTCATGGTCAATTGGGTAACCAAATATTTTTAATGTTATCTATAAATCTATGAGGTAATATATGAATCTCATTTAGAGACGATCAAAAATTTTATTCCATGAAATTTTACACCTTCTTGAATATTAATATTTTATAATACATAAAACATATTTGATAAAAAAAAATTAATGAAGTGTTTTTAATTGTTATTTGATCAATAGTCACCCTGATTGAGTCATTCATCAAAATATTTTTTAATAAACCCATCAAAAATTCCACATTTAACTTCTCTCATATCCATATGGGTGTAGGTAATGATTTAATCATAATAAATAGATATTTATGTTAATAATTGAATAAAAAATAGGTTAGGAATTTCATATCATAATCTACATAATTTTGTTTCATACCTAACCAAAAAAAATGGTTCCCTAGATCCTTGAAGTTATTTTGGATTCGTGGATGATTTTCCCACATTGAATAATGATAATTAAAAAGATGTTTTTATTGAATTGTGGGTTGAATGAATATCTGTTATTCAAAAAGAATCACATAGTTCCCATATTGTTTCAATTTTTAAATGGTCTCCCCACCGTTAATTTTAAATGTTATGTAAAGTTAACTAGGATCCAATAAATTCAGAATCCGTAACATGCTCATCCAATTCAGGTATGAGTATCACAAGATTGAATATTATAACATTATTTATATCAGTGAAATATGAATTCATATCATTAATCACACTCATTAATTTCCAATAATCATAATTTTTTCTAGATAATTAAATATTTAATTTTTATAATAACACATAAACTATAGAATTTTCCATTCTGGTTATAAAAACCTAGTAAATGATGAAAATCGGGAGATATTTCATCCATCTCCATTATCTTATGATCAAACCTATTTTTTAGTCAATGATAGACATAAATAACTACATAAACATAACTTGTTTTTGAGAGAGAATAATTGGTGTTTATGTGAGCCTACATTGAAAACCATAAATTATTTCCAACAATAATAATTCTAGTGGAATAGAGTTACATTTATTTTGAGTATTTTTATAGGAGATTCGATACATGAGAAACCCCAAAAACTGATAATAGTAAGATGCTAAGCACGTGGATCGACATATCTCCAATAAGTTATTTTATGGTTTCTAAGAGATCAAATATTCTATATTTTCAAAAACTACTTATATTACTTGTTTGAAATGAAATGTCCAAGGAAATGAAAATATTGAATCTAGAAATCACATATAGAGATATTTTTTATAACTAATTCTCTCGAAAAATTAACAAAACAATCTATAAATTTTATTAATTATAATTTCATGGTAAATAATTCTCCATAATACCATATATAAATACCTCAATGAAAGAAACTAGGTACCAATAAAATATGTGATTTATCACTTCCCTGGGAACCATTGGTGCATATGTGAGACCAAAGATCATGACTCGATATTCATAATGACCATAGTGACTTTAGAAATATATTTGTAGAATATCGTCTTTCTTATCTAGAAAATTATGCATCCTAAACCATATTAAAATTTTATAGTACCATTGGGATCCATTAAATTTATAAATAAATTCATAAATTTGAAGAATATTATATCTTTTTTTACTGTAACTAGATTTATCTTACAATAATCAACACATTGTCATAAAGAACCATCTTCCTTCATTATAAAAATAAATATTGGAGATTGAGGAAATTTACTTCATATTATGAATCATTTACCTTACAATTATTCCAATAGGGCCAAAAATTACCATAATTTAATTGTTTATTATCTCAATGATATAAGTTAAATTATAATTGTTGTTAAAACAATATCGATCGAAAATTCGTCTTAACTTTTTAGTGGATGAAAGTGATATTTTCATGAAAATCATCTGAATACCAATCCACAATAGTTGGTAAATTGCTTATCTGGATTATTTAATTATACACCAAACCATCGATAAATGTAAAAATTAATCATTATACATAAAAATTGTTTTGATCCTAGAAATAAACAATCGTATCCATTCCAATATTTAATTCAAAGAAATACTTGCAGAAGATATAAAATTATTATAAAATAGGATTTCATCAATGGATTTCTAACAAGGTTCACATTTTAATCCCTCATACATTCACTGACAGATAGGTTTCTAGATACACAACACTTATGGAATCATATCTATAATCAACTCCATTTGATAAAAAACACGAAGAAATAAAAGAGTGGGATTAAATATTATAAAAACGAACACATAAGAATTTATTTAAGAGGAATGATACCTTGAAAATATGATAGAACTAATAGTTCCCCTATGATCATCTACTTAGAAAAATACAACATCATACTCTATCCTCCATTTTGATTGCTTCCCTCCATTGGTTTCATTGTCTATGGAATCATGGTGTTCCTAGATTCACCTTATCTCAGACAATTATGTGGATGATATATATTTTCAGGTGATCAACTAGTCGATGAATATGTCTCCTAAAAATCAGATATATTAATAATAATTAATGTTGTATCATTATGGAAATAACATTGAGTTTTTTTAAATCTGATTATAGTTATCACATGCTTTGGGTTATGCCATAAAATCCCATTTCAAATGCTCTAACAAACCACATTAGAATAATTAAATCATTCAGTTGGGGCATGGATAAATGTTAATAGATCTAGTGGATTGATTTTATAATGTTCTACCTCCTTCAATGTACATGTCACTCATCCTCTTATTCTCAACATTAGAGTTCCCACCTATTCCCATGTAGACTAACTTACTTCCTCTAGTGGGATTCCCAGTAATATAAATTTCATACATTATTATTCTATTAACCATGTGATTATAATCAGTAATATAGAGAAAAATTATAACAAAATGAATTTCTATTTGTAATCTGGGCATGAATATGCGATCCATCTTTGATGCTCTAGCATACACTTCTAGACAAAAATTATCTAAGTTCTGAAACATAGTTGTATATTCAATCATAAAAAAATCACCCTTAATACTAATGAAATATGTTTTTATTGTTATCATGAAGGTATTTAGTTAAAATATTTGTTGAAAATTTATTAAAATCCCACCCATGTAATTCCTTGATTGAATTTATCTCAGATAGATAAATCCAACCATTGCCATGCAAGAACAACTATTCTGTAGACCACTAAATTGACATTTTTATCACACATCATTCCCTGGAAATAAAATATCCAATTAATTTTCCTAATATATGGATCTTCCTTTTTTGGTTTTGAATCCCCCCAATATATTACTATATTCTATTTCGTAAACTATAAAGAATGACCTACATGTCGTGGTTCGGTGTTTCAATTTTCATTGTAAAAAACCCGAAAATATTGAACAACTCTTTGAACAAATTTTTGGTTCACCTATGGTTTAGGTGCAACCAAATTCTACAAATCCTATTATTTTTTGTTTTGTGGTCTTTTAAATGAATCCATTTCACAATTGTCAGAACCAAACACCATTGTAACACCCCGACCCCTCTAGGCAGGAGCTGGTTCATTACTTGTGATATTGGCATGGTTAGAAGGAATGAAAATCCCAAAGGAATGATCAGTTTAGTAGTCTTGAAGAAATTAGATACTTAGATGTAACTCAAATTACATTGGAAAAGGTTAAAATACATAACAAAAGTCACAATACATAAAAAAAACTAAGAACTGCAACCACATGAACTAAATAAACAATCACCTCCTCATCACCTGTTGATGGAACACAATGAAAGAGGTGAGCTCAAATGCTCAGTAAGGGTTACAAATAGTGGAATAATGAATACAATAATGATTTAATCATAATCAATCTGACATAATCAATATGGCATGGTGAACAAATGAACAACACATGCCATTAATAAATTGAGAATGAACTTGCATCCATAGATTTTTTCATAGTGAAAATCTCATGGATAGTAAGAACTGATAATGAATAAAGATAATTATTTTTAATTGGACATCTTGTATCGGGAACATGAAACAATAATACCGTAACAATGGTCTAGTTCAACATGTAGAATCCTGTTTGATTTTTCGAATCAAACTCAAAGGGTTGGTCAACAACTGATTTGTCTCAGGGGACCCACTGATGCATCTAGGGGCTTTAGCGGGCCCCACCAGCCACTGCAATTCCAAATAATTATTTATACATTTATTTGATATAAGAGAAATATTAATTTTCAATATCAATATAGATTAGAGAATACAGATTCGTCAATACTTCCATTGTTAAAATAACATTCCAAATATACACCGTATATGAAATGGTATACGGTTTAGACAATAAACATATCCATGATATGAGATTATGGGTAATTAATTGAAATATAATTTCAAATGGAATTTGGTCTCAAATGGTCAGTTGGTACACTACATAAATATTATTAGGTGCACAATACAAATTTAATCACAACAAAACGGTAGTTGAGACAAAGTCCCTTATCACAATTTAATCGGTCGAATCATATGACCAGAAATTGATAACCACCAAATGAATCATTTAATTAAATGAACATAAAAAGAATGATTTTATTATATATCAAATGGAAGTACACATATACAAAATATAAGAAATAATTGGTGAACAATGGAAATCTCATAGAAATGAAAGTGAGATGAGAAACCACTTACAAATATTTCATCATGGTAATGGGTGTTATTGTGAGGGATTAATGAGAGGTACAGAGGTATTAATTATTTATATGTAATAAGGTCAGTATGGGAGAGTATTGAAAACAAACCCCATAATTTTGAATTAAAAATAAATGTCACAACATAGGGGATATTCTTGAACAAAAGTGAGAGAGGGGATCCCTTACCTTATGCATGAAGGTGTTCTTGACTTTTTATTAAAGACCTTAATAAAAAAATTAGGATTATTAATTCATAAGAACAGAAATTATTTTATATGTAATTGATATGGTATAACCTTATTATGTTCATTAATGTCCCTTTTGTTGTGTTTAAGAAATTCAATTTTATTGATTTGGAAGCATTTTCTTACTTGGATTCATGCAATGTTTACTTGTATTCATGAAGGGATGTTGGTTTGAAATATGGTTACACATCCAGAATTGTAAATATAAATTATTATTGAAATTAAAGAGACATAAATGGTCTTATAGTGATTCTGGTTATATCCATGGTGATGACTCATTCGATGAGTTAAAAATAAACGCTTGAATTTGGCTTGGTATTTTTGTGCTCAATAAAATTGTTTTGTATTATTATTCCATATTATGAATGTGTAACCATTCCATAACATTAATCAAGATAAAATAAATTTATTATGACCTGGTTCAATAATAAGTATTGTTTCATGACCAGTAATGAAGGAATGATTGAAAAATTAAACTTCTTCATCCACGATGGTTATAAATTTGAACCTAATGGACGTTGATTTCGTTTATAAAAAGAAAAGGTAGGGAGTAAGAATATTGATTATTATTCATCCATTCACATGATATAAATCCAGTATATAGATGATAATGGAGTTATCATGTTCATTTGGATAGAGGATAAAAAATGAAGTCAAATTCAAATGAAACTAAAAGAAAAAGAAAGGTGTTTTACCTCATGAAATAATTTCCTCGAGAACCTCCTTAAGAGAATGGATTTTGGACTTTTGGATAGACCAAGAGCATCGTGGTGATGGGGAGTGACTAAGGGTGGGAATTAGGGCAGAACATTGAGGAGCTTCAAGGATTAGAGGAGTGAATAGTAGATAGATTGGTGAGGGGTTTTATAGTGGAAGAGAAGGGTTAATTTTGAATATTTAATTCATTTTTTTATTATTTCCCTCAAGATAATCAATAGTGTTGTTTCATGTGACCCTTAATAGTAATAAATTCATGTGAGTTCGAACCAAGTGGCCTTAAATCGCTTCTGATGTCATAAATAGTGTATTTAACTGATAATTCTATATACGGTATTTTATTGTATTTCACTATTCATCAAAAATTCTATAATTTCATAAAAATCCAAAAAATTTACCCTAACCATTTTTTGACATGTAAAATTAAAAAATTAACTCTATTTTTCAAAATTAATGTTCTAAATATTATTAATTTAATTTTTAAATAAAGTCACAATTAATTTGAAGAATAACTATATTAAGGGTACAATTAATTTTATTTCTCATTGAAAAACAAATTAAGATCTCATTATCGTAGTTCCTTAAAAAAATAACATATTATTTTTATTTACTATTCATAAGGCTCATATTACTGTTCATATTACTATTCATAAGGGTATGTTACTATTCACCAAAAATCATGTTTGTTTTATCAGACTCTAAATAACTTACTGATCACAAGTCTAGATGACCAGTTTTAGAAACTCAGAACATGTAGGTGGAAAATTTATATTTAATGGGTAGGTTTTGACTATCTCTTAAATAACATAGTGTTGTTTCAAAGTAACCCAGTGGTGAATAGAGTATATTTATGAGAGTCAAACCAAAATTTTTTTTGGGGTGCTACATTATTCCGTCCATCGATAATTTCATACTCTAAATTTTATGTAAAAATTCCACCAAAAATATGTGGGTAGTTTTTCTTCATAACATCCTCAGGTTCCCATGATGCTTCCTCCATATTCTGGTTTCTCCAAAGATCCTTTACTAGACGATTTTTCTGATATCTCATTACCTTCTCCATTGTGTCGTGCATCACAATAGTCTTTTCACCGTATGACAAATTAGGTTACAGTTAAATTTTTCATATGTGAGTACATGCTTTGGGTCTGGAATATATTTCTTTAACAATGACATTTGGAACACATCATGAACCCTGGAGATATTTGGCGGCATCGTTAGACGGTAAGCAACAAATCCGATTCTTTCCAGAATTTCAAATGGTCCGATGTAATTAGGGATCAGTTTTCATTTCTTACCAAACCTTAAGACACCATTCCTAGAGATAATTTCTGAAAGACATGATCTCCCACATGGAATTCCAAATCTTTTCTCCAATTTTCAGCATAACTCCTCTACCTACTTTGAGCTACTTTAATATGGGCTTGTATTTTATTCACCTTTGTCGTGGTCACATCGATATATTCCAGGCCTATAAGTTTCATCTCAACAACTCTGTCCCAACAAGTTGGAGTTTGACATCTCTTTCCATATAATGCTTTATATGAAGCCATTTGAATACTAGAGTGGGAACTATTGTTGTATGAAAATTCCACCAAAGGCAAGTATTGATCCCACATACCATGGAATTCAAGAGAAAATGACCTCAATATGTATTCTAGTGTATGAATAGTCCTTTCAGATTTTCTGTCAGTTTAGGGGTGACATGCAGTACTCATGCAAAGATCAATGTTCAAAGCCTTCTGGAGACATTTCCAAAGTTTTTTTGTAAACCAGGGATCTCAACCGGACACAATTGACAGAGGTGCAATATTTATTGTTACAAATTCATTAATATACACTCCTTTCAGGCACACAAGTGGTAAATCATCTCATATAGGAAGTAAATGTGATTATTTTGTGAGACAATCACCAATTACCCATATTGAATCATTCCTTCTAGGTGTCCGCAGAAGTCCGTTGATAAAATCCATCGTAATGTTATCCCACTTCCACATAGGAATAGGTAGAGGTTTCATCACTCTTTTGGGATGTTGTCTCTCTACCTTCACTTGTTGACAAACTAGACACCTTGACATGTAGTCAGCAATTTCCCGCTTCATATTATCCAACCAAAAATATTCCTTCTGATCTCTATACTTCTTGGTGCTACGTTGGTGTATATAGAAATTTTATCTATGAGCATCGTCTAATAGTTCCCTTTTTAGCTCAGGTACTACTGGAACACATATCCTCTTCCCAAATTTTAGAACTCCTTCTTCATACACAACATCATCCAGTTTCCCATCCTTGACAAGATTAATTTTCTTCTGCAGATTCTCAGCGTCATATTGAGAGCTTTTTATCTTCTCTAATAAAGATGGTTTAGAAATCATTTTAAAGAGGAAATATGTTTCCCCTTATTTAACAATTCCCATATCCATCTTTAACAGATCAATAAATATAGGATCTCTCATAATCCTCATTTGAGACAGAAGTCCATGATCTTTCCTACTTAATGCATATTCCATCGTATTCACCTTTCTCGGGTGGTAGTGTATTGAACAATCGTAATCTTTGATTAAGTCAAGCCATCTCCTTTTCCTCATGTGCAGTTCCTTTTGTGTGAAAATGTATTTCAAACTGTTTTGGTCTGTATAGATCTAACATCTCTCTCCGTAAATATAATGCCTTTATATTTTTATATCAAATATTACAGCTACTAACTCAAGATCATGAGTTGGGTAATTTCTATCATGAGTCTTAAAATGTCTTGGTGCATAAGAAATAAAATTTTCATTTTTCATAAGGATAAACCTAGCCCATTCTTTGATGCATCGCTGTATATTAAAAATCAGCCACTTCCAGATGGAAGAGTCAAAATTGGAGCATTGAACAAACATCATTCAATTCTTCGAAGCATTCTGTACATTCCTTTGTCCACACAAACATAACTCCTTTAGGTGTGAGCTTAGTTAGCATGTTTTCCAGTCGGGCAAAGTTCTGAATGAATAATCGATAGTAAACTACAATCCCAATAAAATTGTGCACCACGGTTATGTTTGTTGTCATGGGCCATTCATGGATTTCCTTTTTCATTGTAGGGTCAACTAGGATTCCATCCATAGAGACAATATGACCTAGAAAATAAATTGATTGATTCCAAAATTCACACTTTCTAAACATACAATTAAATTTATTTATTCTATGAGTTCCCAGAGTAATATACAAGTGATCCTCATGGTCTTCGTAGCTTTTTGAGTATATTAGGATATCATAGATAAATACCACGATAATGTTATCATGATATTCCTTGAAAACGCTATTCATTAAATCCATGAAAATGGAGGGTTCATTTGTCAGTCCAAAAGGCATCACTGTAAACTCATAATGCCCATACCTCATTCAAAATTCTATCTTAGGAATATCTTCATTCCTCACTCACAACTGATGATATCCGGATTGATGGTAAATCTTCGAAAAGTACTGAGCTCCATGCAGTTGATCAAATAAATCATCAATCCGGGGATGTGGATACTTATTCTTTATTGTAAAATCATTGATTTCCTTGTATTCAATGAAAATCCTCATGGATCCATTTTTCCTCTTAAAAAAAGGATAGGGGCTCCCCGTAGAAAAAAAACTCGTTCAAATTAATCCTTTTTTACTCAATTCCCCTAGTTGTTTTTTATCTATACTAATTCCACATTGCCCATTCTATTCGGTGTCTTTGATATAGATCTTGCACCAGGGATTAAATCAATAGTGAACTCAACATCCTGCTCTGGAGGATATCCAGGTAAGTCCTCTAGAATTGTGTCAATGTACTCTTTCACTATGTGCACATCTTCAATTTGAAGATTTCTTTCCTCATAGATAGATATTGCTTTATCTTCCTTTCCAATAATTGAATTCAATAGAGCTATTAGATGGTGGTTCAAGATAAGGACTAGGTGGCGATGTTTCTACCCAAAAGGCAAGGGATTCTACAACATTTTCAAAAATTGAAACTTCCTTCTTCTTACAATAAATCTTCACATCCTAATTTGACAACCAATTCATACCAAGAATTATATCATAGTCAGTCATTGGTATGATGAAAAGGGTAGAAACTAAAGAACATTTTGGTGACTAGATGGGAACAAGTCGACATGCCTTTGTTGGAATGATATATCCCCCATTAGTTTTGACTGACAACTCCTTTATTATATCAAATTGGACATATCAAATTTTCTTGGAAAACTGAGTAGTTATAAATGAATGTGATGATCCAAAATCAAATAATGTATTGGCTAATTTTGAGGAAACAATTAAAGTACCTGCTACCACATCATTAGGAACTTCAACCTCCGCGGTTGTAATCGCAAAAGCTCTCCCCTTCCCTCTTTTCCTTTTTAGAGTGAAGATTTCTTGACGCTAAGGACACTTATTTTCATAGTGTCCCACCTCTATATTGTTGTGGAATTGAACATCATTGAAATGTTTCTTCCCCTTACATTCATCAGATCGATGACCCTTTTCTCCAAAGTAATAGCATACTCCCATGCATTTCAAGAATTTACCAAGATGATTCTTTCCACAATTCCCACATAATGGGAAATCCTTCATTACCTTGTTCTTATTTTGTTCTTCACCTTTTTCTTTGTTATTAGAGTACCAATTTTTATCTGTGTTTCCTTTGAAAATATTTGATCTAGAAAATTCCTTCTCTATTCTGATAGCCCTTGATACAATTTCATCATATGTTGAAAATGATTTAGAAGCCAGTTCCCTTAAAAGACATGGCTTAAGACCATCAAATAAATGATCAATATTATATGCAGACTCAGGTATGTATTCTATGGTATACATGGCCAGCCTTGTGAAGGTATCCTCATACTCTGCAACACTGTCTTCTTCCCTTTGTTTTATGCCAAGGAATTTCCTCTTCATTGAAGTTCGTTGCTCACTGGGGAAATATTTTTCAAAGAATATTGACATAAAATTACTCCATTACATATCTTCTATTTTTTCTTCCTCCTAGGTATTTGGAATCAGGGACCACCATTGATCAGCATCACCCTTGAGACAATATACTTCCATCACCACCTTTGCATTTTCACTGCATCTTAACGCCATGAAAATCTTTTCATGGGACTTGATCCATTGCTCAACAATGACTGGATTAGTTTTCCTGCTGAAAGATGGGGTCTTCTACTACATGAAATAATCCAACACAGATGTGGAATGGTTATTTGTTAAAACATGAGTATGTTGTCACAATATGGTCATGATCAGATCTGCTCCGACATTGACTGTGTTGACTTGCTCAGTAGGGAGATCCGTACATTTCCCACATGTATTGATTCTACTTCTTCCATTAGATGACTTTTCTAAATAATGGGATACACTAGATTATCTTATAAATAACAAATTTAAAATCGATTATCATAGATTGAAATTCAATGCATAGCTATGCTTATAATCATGGTTTCTCTGAGGAAAAATTTACATTAAACTCCTTTACAATGTCTTGAAAATAAAATGTGAATTATTCTAATCATATCCATCAGAGTGTCGTACCCAAGAGTTCATCAAGGCCCATTATCATTCACCAGTTCCTATTTGAGTCTACCTCAATGTGGTGTTTTCAGGTTTTACCCCTAAATACATCTGTGCCAGAGCCACCTCTACCTGGTCATATCGAGACAGTGATTTATTTCTTGGAAGATTCACATAATCTATTCTTTACCAAAATACCATGACATTCATGTATTTTTATCCTCAAATACTACCATAGGGATTGTTCCCTACTATATATTTCCTAATGTAGTTTCCATGTTTCCTACTATACTTCCTCTGATACCAACTGTAACACCCCGACCCCTCTAGGATGGAGCTGATGCATTACTTGTGATATTGTCATAGATATAAGGAATGAAAATCCTGAAGGAACGATCAGTTTTGTAGTCTTGAAGAAACTAGATACATATATGTGACTCAAATTACATTGTAAATGGTTACAATACATAACAAAGGTCATAATACATAACAAAAACTAAAAACTACAACCACATGAACTCAATAAACGATAACCTACCCATCACCTATTGATGGAAAACAATAAAAGGGGTGAGCTCAAACACTCCGTAAGGGTTACAAATATTGGAAGCATGAATACAGTAATGAGTGAATAATAATCAATCTGACAAAATCAATATGGCGTGGTTAAAAATGAAAAACTCATGTCATTAATAAACTGAGAAAGAACCTACATCGATAGATTTTGTCATATTAAAAATATCATGGATAGTAATAACTGATAATGAATAAAGAGAATTATTATTAATAGGAATTCATGTATCTATAACATGAAATCATAATACCGTAAAAATGGTTTAGTTATGTAGGTAGAAACCGATCTGATATTTAGAAACAATCTCAAAGAGTTTGTCACCATCTGATTTGCCTCATTAGACCTACCAATGTATCGAGGGGCTGTAGAGGGCCCTACCTTCCACTGCAAGTCCAAATAAATCTTTATATGTTGATTTTATAGAAGAGAAATATTCGTTTTCAATATCCGTATAGAGTAGAGAATAGAGATTCGTCAATATTTCCATAGTTAAAATAACATTCCAAATATACAGTGTATGTGAAATGGTATACAGTTTAGACAATAAACATAACCATGATATAAGATTATGGATATTTAATAGAAATATAATTTCAAATGTAATGTGATCTCAAATGGGCAGTAGGTACACCACATATGTATTATTAGGTGCACATTACAAATTTAGTTACAATAAAACGGTAGTTGTGACGAAGTCCCTCATCAAAATGTAATCGGTCGAATCATATGACCAGAACTTGATAACCATCAAATGAATAATTTAATAACATGAACATAAAGATAATCATGTTATTATATATCAAATGTCAGTACACATATACCAAATATAAGAAATAATTGGTGAACAATGGAAATCTCATAGAAATGAATGTGAGATGAGAAACCCCTTACAAATATTTTGGCATGGTAACGAGTGTTATTGTGGGGGATTAGTGAGAGGTAAATGGGTATTCATTATTTATATGTCACAAGGTCACTATGAGGGAGGTTATAAAACATACCCCATTATTTGGAATGAAAAATAAAAGGGCACATTATAAGGGATATTTTTGAACATAAGTGAGAGAGAGGTTCCCTTACATTTTGCTTGAAGGTATTCATGACTTTTTATTAGAGAATTGAATAAAAAGATTAGGATTATTAATTAATAATTAAAGAACCAATTTTATATTTAATTGATATGTTATAACCTTATTAAGTTTATTAATCTCCTTTTTGATGGATTTAAAGATTCAATTTTATTGTTATTGAAGCATTTTCTTACCCGGCTTCATGCTTGGTTTACTTGTATTCATGAATGAAAGTTGGTTTGAAATATGGTTAAACATCCAGAAATGTTAATATAAATTATTAGTGATATTAAAGATACATAAATGACCATATAATTATTCTAGTTATATACCATGAGGATGACTCATTCGATGAGTTAAAAATAAACGCTTGTATTTGGCTTTCCAGTTTTGTGCTCAATAAACTTGTTTTGTATTATTATTCCATATTATGAACGTGTAAAGATTATAGAACATTAATCAAGATAAAGTACATATATTATGACCTGATTCAACCATAAATATGGTTTCAAGACTATTAATTAAGGAACGATTGACGAACGAAACTTCATCAACCACGAAGGTTATAAATTGGAACCTCATGGACGTTGATTTCATTTATAAAAATAAAAGCGAGGGAGTAGAAATATTGATGATGATTCTTCAATTCACATGATATAAATCCTGTATACATATTAAATTACAGTTCTCATGGTCCTTTGGAAAGAGGATGTGGGTAGAGGATAACAAATGAACATAAGTTAAAATGAAACTAAAAGAAAAAGAATGGTGTTTTACCTCTTGAAATAACTTCCTTGAGAACCTCCTTATGGGAAGGGATTTTTGTATTTTGGAAAGAAGAAGATATACCTGGTCGTGTGGAGTTTCTAAGGGAGGATGTTTGGGTAGAACGTTGAGGACATTCAAGGATTATAAGAGTGAAGAGAAGAGGGAGTGGTAAGGGGGTTTTTTAGTTGAGGAGAGGGGTGAATTATGAATATTTAATTCTTTATTTTATTATTTCCCTCAATACAATCAATAGTGTTGTTTAATGTGAGCCCTAATAGTAATATATGCATCTGGGTTCGAACCAAGTGGCCTTAAATAACATATGAAGTCATAAATAGTGTTTTTAACTGATAATTGTATATACGGTATGTTATCGTATTTCACTATTCATAAAAAATTATAGAATTTCAGAAAAATCGCAAAAATATAACCTAACCATTTTTTGATGTGTATAATTCAAAAATTAAATCCATTTTTTCAAATTTAATTTTCTAAATATTATTAATTTAATTTTTAAATAAAGTCATAAATAATTCGAAGAATAACAATCTTAAAGGTGCAATTAGTTTTATTTTCTCATTGAAAAACTAATTAAGATCTCATTATATTATTGCCTTAAGAAAATAAAATATTATTATTATTTATTATTCATAAGGGTCATATTACTATTCATAAGGGTATGTTACTATTCACCAAAAATAAAGTTTGTTCTATAAGACTCCAAATAACCTACTGATCAGAACTCTAGATGACCATTTTTAGAAATTCAAAACATAGAAGTGGAAAATTTATATTTAATGGAAAAGATTTGACTGTCTCCTAAATAACCTAGTGTTGTTTAATTGGAAAACAGTGATGAATAGAGTGTATTTAAGAGTGACATATAAAAACAATTAGGGTACTACAACCATTTAGTCATCACTCACTATAAAACAAAAAGATTAAAACAATAAAATCCTCAATAATAATAATTATTATCACCTTTTTAAATTAATCATAAAATATAATAAAAAAATATAATTTTAGTGGGATTTATCATTATTAATGAATGATATTCTAGAATTATTGGTTTTATCAATGATGATGAGATGACAACACTGTTATATGTTTCTCAAAATCTATTTTTGTACCAAGACCTCCCTGGTAACATTGTGTCCATCATGAAGAGGTTAGTTATCTATTTAATTATATAATTTTCATGTTTTGAAATTTATTATTTCGTTTCTACCATCCCAATATGATGGACCAACCAAAATCGATATCATTCATAACATCCCACCGCTAACCACTATCTTAGAATGATCTGAGGATCCACTAACCTTTGGTGATTTCCATAAGCCACCAATGGCTGAAAATAAATTCCAAGGGATTAATAAAACATTTGATGATAATTTTACCTTAAAAACAATTTCGTTAATAAAAAATGAAACTAAACTATATAATTCACGTTGTATAAATAATACAATGAACATTAAATACAAAATTAAATAAAAACATCATTTTTGTTACAAAAATATATTACAGGGTGACCCAAGAAAACCAAAAGTCATTCCTATATAGAAAAACTATTTTTAATCTCTCCATTAACATAATAAGATAACTCTTTTATCTAACTGCCATACCATTAATGTAACTTCATGATGCTCTAATTGAGAAATAAGATACCCTTCCATTACCTATGTAATGAAGAAAAATGTCTACATATTCACCAATGATCAAATGTAGAGGTGAGTAATCATAACACATGAAAGGTGATTGATTTATACTCACCAGTTGTTAATTCTGAATCCATTAACATGTTACTATGTGACCATTGTCCATGTACCTATTACCTAGCAATGTGCACTTTGTCTTTAATGTAAATTCCATTTATATTTAAATTATAAACAAACACTAGCCATGTATTACATGTTATCACACCAAATTAATTACTAAATAAATTATTATTTCTAAATTAGATAATAACATACCTTATCATCATCATCTAATATTTTCAATTTAATATAAGGACCAAAATATATCTCCCAAAAACCATTTAAATCTATGATTTAAAATTTATTAAGATATAGAAATAAAAAAATGAAATAAAACTTATTTTCCATTGAAATTAAATGAAAACATTTTCATAAAATATAATCCATAATGATATAGAATATATAGAGAATATTGAGAATCCACCTACCTCAAAACATGTGAAGAAACTTGTGAACGACCAAATAAAAACACTAGATATGGGCTTGAAATTTTATTATTTAAATAGATCCAATCATGACCTCCGGAGAGAAACATCATAGATAACAAATCTCTACATAAAATATCTAATATAACATTTTGTGTTAGATGAGATGTGGATATATAATGAGAAATAAATAATATAGAGATATACCATTCATTTTGGATATCCATTGAACAGAGATTATTTTAAATCAGGTTCCACATCATAGTGATTCACCAAAATTAATTTGATGATTTTTCTATTTTGAGATCCTAAACCATCCGGAAAAAATTATACTTTTTTGGTATAAAATAGAATCAAAATCCAATTTTTTAATGTTTCAAATACACGTTTCAGGGTTATTCTACACAGTTTCACCAAATTTGTTCCAATAGTTGGAGTTCTACTAGAAAACACCCAAGGTGACACACAATTATTTTAGTTGGGACCATGTTTGATAGAAGTGTTTTTAAGATGCTAAAAAAATGTGGGCTAATTATTTTATATTTTTTCATTGTGAGAAATAATTTCACATTATAATTGATGGTTATCTAGTTAAATAAGTAGCATACGTAATAAGGTTAGATGAATTCTTGATAACAAATTTCATCTATACTGATTTTCTATTATGGATATGTTTTTTGGATGAAGTTATTTTTCAAACACCTATTTTGTCCAGAATGATATTTTTTATTATTGTAAGAGATTTTTCAGGGCCAAAATTTATTTCATGATATTTGATAACAACTACAATGATACTTCATTGTTTTTATGTTTTCAATATCATTATTTCTTAGAAAAACATGTGATCAATGCATTGTAAAATATAGGATGATAAATTTTTTTCTATGTCAGATGATTATATACCAATATGAATGTTCACAATGTCAGAAAAAAGTAATGATAAAAGAAGGATTTTGTGGAACAAGAGTGCATATAAAGTCAAAATTTTATTTCATGTAATGATAGACAGATTCATCATACCAGTCAATTCATCATACTGTATGACTCTCCAAATGAAATAATCCATAGTATCAATTGATAGTTGTAGATAACCTGAAATAAATAAGTTATTGCTGTGACAAGACCATTGGACATGGTGCACCACTGATCTACCATTGGAGTTTGGACATAGACCACTCATTCACGATGTTGGTATCAATAGGGAATCATATACTGACTACTATAAGAGGTCGTTAGTTTTTTATTGAGAATAAGCATGGGTTTTTCTAACACTGATGAATAAGTTGTTTTTGGAAATGATGAATAATATGATCTTCCATGATCAATCCATTATTTGATAATAGAGACTAGTCAATTATATAAAGAAAAAAATATAGTCATCCTTTTCCATTGAAAAAGTGTTATGGTTTCCATTAATTGGGTCAAGACTCGTCATATAGGTGGTAACACTGACACATTAGTTGGGTGAAAATTATCAATTAGTCAAACACATTTAGACACTTATAAATCATGGGAGGTTGAACTTCATTGAATGTATTTTTTCACCAATCTGATGATTTATTGATTAAAATTAAAAAAATTGAAATATTTTGGGGCTTTTGAAGTATTGTTAAAGGGATATGAAGTCAATAGATGTTTTAATGATGTTTTGGGAAAAATATTTGAACAAATCTATTGGGATGAGAAGAATTATATATTGAAATTGAAGTCTATAAAATTTTCAATAATGTATGTGGTAGAATGTTCTCAAAGGATCAATTGGTTTTTAGAATCAAAATTAGATTTTGAATTAGAGTGATAAATAGTATTGAAAATAATAGGTCTACTATATTGAAGAATTTTTTGTATGTTTGAAGTAGGTAAAATCTCTGAGAAGATTATAAAGCTATTATAAAAAACCATGTGATTTTAGATGCATTGAAATTGTCAAAGAAAAAGTTGGAATGAATATGAAATGGTCCATGAAGATGTTGGAAATAATGTGAAATTTAAGATTATGGAAATTGGTTGAGAGTAAAAATAAAATTAGTTTCCCTCCAATTTTATTTCTAGAGCACCTATAAATAGAGGTCAAGTACAAAGTACTCTGATACTGTTCATGTGTGGGAGGGAGTGAGAGTGCATATGTTTTTTTGGAAGTTCATATAGAATTACTCTTTCAAGACAGAGTTTTCCTAAATAATATTTTATGAAAAATTTATGTGTGGAGAAGAATTAGTGGTAAGGTATTCCTAAATAGACCCAAAAATCATACTAAAATTTTATGATAAATAATCAAGTCGTTCATGAATATTTTTCTATTATCTATTTTTAGTTGTTTTCTAGGATAAATAATTTGACAGAAAAATTGGAGTGATTGAGTAGACTGTATTTTTTTAGAAAGTAAAGATAATTTATTTATCCGTACTACTAGGAAAGAAATTTAATAAGTGATTTTGATAAATATTTACAAAATTGGAAATTTGGGAATTGACGAAGTGAATTTTTTGACGTCAACAGGTGAAGGTTTGTTAAGTTGTTACATTATATTATTTGCATCATTCTATCTAGAATAAGAACATCCCTTATTTAATTTTTCATAGTTCCAAACATGTTTTATGTTATTTTCCACTATTAATATCCACTCAAAAGGATATTTCTACTCTATTGTGTGGTATTAGATTATTTGTCAAACATGAAATGGACTAACTACTCAAATTAAGTAGTGAAACTTTAAAATATTTATGTTACATTGGATGTGTGAATGTTTTTTTTCATAAATGTGATAATTTTTTATAGGAGGTTAAGGATTTTATAAAATAATGATAGCATAAAATAAAAATTTATCACCGATTCCCATCCACCACCTCAATGTTACATTGATCTTTTTTCGTCCATTTAAAGAAATATTATAGTTATGTTTCCCCTTCATTTTCTCTTTACTGGTGTTTTGTAATATAATTTATTATAGAGAATATTAATTGTGTGAAAATTAATGGGAATATAGTCACTAATAGAAATTACTATTATATATGGAGTGATAGAATGTTTTCATTTCTTATCTCTCTTGTGTGTGATGTTTTGGAAGATGTTATATTTGTATTTACTCTTGTTGAAAATATTTATCAAACATATGTGGATAAAAATTATTTATAGAATGATAGAAGAGATAAGAATTCATTAATCTCATCACTTCCTAAAAGTATATTCCTTTGTGTGATGGGATTTTCTACTACTAAAGGTATGAGGGAGAAATTGAAAAACATTATAAAGGTAATACAAAGATGAATAAAGATAAGTTACAAATCTGGAGGCTAATGTATTAAGATATCAAAATGGATGATTATTAATCTATTGGTGATTTATTTACATGGATAAATGATATTTTTATGTCCATAAGATGTATTGGTTAGAATTTTTAATATTAAACTTCTTTTGAAAAGATATATAGATTTATTCTTAATAAGTTTGATGCCAATGCTTCATATTTGGGATATGGAGTTCCATAAACTCCCTTTTTGGATTACCTTTAATCTAATATCATTAATTGTGATATGAGAAATTATAATGTTATAAAAATAAGAGAAATGATTGATAAATAATTTTCTATCAAGTATTCCTTGTATGGAAAATCAATGAATATACATAATGATAACAATTTGATGATTCTGAATATGAAAATGAGGTTTGTGGCAATCCTGATGAATTTTTATCATTGTTTTTTAAAAATATGAAAAAAGTTACTTGAATGTATATATTAAAGATACCCCAATAACGTTTTTTAATTTGATGTTATTGTGCAGTTGGATGTGAATTCCCTCAATAAATGAATAAAGAGTATTGTGAAGAACATGACATAAGGACAAGATGATTATTGAAGAAACTTGGTGATAAATCAAAATAAAAATTGAATGGAAGGTATCCAATGTTCTCCATATCAAAAATAAATTGTTTTTCAATGTTATTGTATATGAATATAGTGAACTTGAAGATCAATATATTACTATGTTACTAGAGAAAATATGTTCATATGAATAATAAATGATGTAGTGTTTAGAAGAAGTAGTTTTGATGAAGAATAAGAATATAATGATATATAATTTCATCTAATAATGGAGTTGGATGAATATATAAGAAATATTGTAATACTTGATAGATAAATGAAGAATTTAAATATGGAAAAATCTGTTGTAAAAAAAGAATAACTTCCTAGAGAGAAATCAATGTTATTAGATTATATTTTTTCTTGAATAAATATTTGGAAAAATAAAATAATCAGAATGATCATCTGGATTCCAATATAATCGATATTGATGAAGGGTTATAAAATGTTCAAAAAATGTTTTTTTAATTTTAGTAGGTAGTAACAAGTTTCATTAACTCAATCAATAATTTTAGTGAATCTTATAGAAATTATGTACCTGATAATGATCTACTAAATTTACCATCATATAGTTGAATGAAAATTGAAAATGTTCGTAAAAATTAGAAAACTAAACTAATTTTGTATATGGAAAAAACCAACAATATTGAAAATTAAAACGCATCGATATTTTTTTATTTCAAAAAACGTTTCTACCACTTTTGGTTCCACTATATATGGATGTCAATCTAAATTAATCAATATTTTAGGTGAGTACATGATGTTGGACCACAACAATGTTTTTATACAAAATATTACGAAGTGTCTATGAAACATGTTTACAATTACAATATGTATGGATGTTATAGGGGAAATTATTATTTCCATGGATACTACTGGTATATTGGTGGATTTTAGCAATAGAAAAATAGGTTTTACATTATAGGATAAAATTAAATTTATCCTATGAGTTATAGATATAAAACCTTAATGGATTTTCAATCCTATAAAAAAATAATATAAATTTGATTTAAATGCTAAAAAATATGATCCAATCTTTGGAAACTATATGTGAAGGGTCTGAAAAAATATATACATCATGTAAAGGGGTGTCTATTTTTTATCCGATTAGAAAAAGATTATGAAAATTGTTAAATTCCAGATGTGAAGGAAGATAAAGCTATGTAAAAAGTTGTTGTTTTTTAAAATACACTAAAAGATAAAAAAGGTGGACTACATGGGATTTTTTATAGTGGTTTTCCCCCTCATGTAAAAATCTATTTGATACTATTAATGAATGTGAAATACTTTAGTGAAGGAACAATGAAATTTTGGAATGATGCGTCACATATAATCAATATATTTGTGTCTTCCATTATTGGGTGAAAAAAGTTTAAATCCAAGAAATCCTTGACCTTTTATGTGTTGAAACACAACTTTTTTAGTGTTTCACAACTATGGGATGAAGGAAATAATGTTTTCTTTGAAAATATGGTTTTTTTTAATTTTGGAAGATGAAAAAGTTGTTAAAAAAGGAAAATCTACAATGGGAGTCTTGTTTAATGTTGGTGAAATACAGAATTCATGTTATTTAAGCATGATGGAAGAAATTAGTTGTGGCATAAAAATTTGGAACATATGTGTCAAAGAATCATGAACACGGTAATTCTGATAATTAACTCCCAATGAGAAAAAAAATCAACATAGGAGATAACTATTTCATTTAATTTATTTATTATTTAACTCGTGTTACCTATATTATATATTTTAGACATTAATGGGAATCTCTAAAAATATTTATGTGTTTCATATGAATTGATTAAATGTAATGTGTTTATTTTGTGAAGAAGTAAAAACTGATAATGGTAGATAACACAATAATGATGAGTTAAAATTTTATCTATAAAAACATTGAATTCTACATGATTTCAGTACACCATACAAAACACAATGAAATGGTGTTTCTAAGAGGAATAATAGATTCTTAGTTTAGATGGAGAGTACAATGTTTACTGAACATGGATATACTCACTATTTCTTGAGGAAAGCAATGAGCACAGTAGATTATATTCAGAATTAGTGTTTCTACATGCCATGTTCTAATATGGCTCCTTATGAAATTTTATTAGAAGAAAAAATATGTTTAAAACCCCTATACATTTTTAGAGTCCCTCTATTATTAATAAAATAGGTGTAAATATTAGAAATTTTGATCACATTGGTGAAGATGGAATCATTGATGTATATGCTCTAGATGGAAGAGGATATAAATGTTTCAACACTGTGATAGGAATAATTGTTGATTCGTTTCATGTAAAACATCTTGAAAATGTAGACGAAGAATATTCACAAATAGATGTAGATGAAGAAGATGACAATGATAAAATATTTGTTTTTAAGAAAAATGAAAAAAATTATAATTTTATTGATTACTTGTAGATAGATGAATCAAAATCAATTATTTATAGGGATTAGGAATACATTCATACATCTCATACTATATGGTGAAAATATGTGGATGTTATAAATGTTTTTGGTGATCAACATCAAAAGGTTCAAACAAGAAGAACATCATTTTTTGTTCCAAAAATATATTTTTTTTCAAAGGATTAACAAAAATATATTAATGAATAATTTGAGAATATGGGGTGGATTAATTCTATAAATTTAGAGTTATATCCAAATGAGAATAATGGTACTTTTAAACATATAAACAAACAAAATGACAAAATATTTATTTTTAGAATGTGGGAATTTTGGAAAATGTAGATTCAATAAGGTGAAGTGATAAAAAACAAGACCTGATTGGTTTGAAATGGGTTCTCAATAATATAAGGTGTTTATTTTGATAAGACTTATGTTCCAATGGAAAGGTTAGAAAATATTAGAATAATGTTTTAAATTGTTGCACAATAATTTTATAAAATTTTCTGAATACATGTACAGTCAGCATTTTTGAATATAGAACATGATGAAGATGTTTATGTTCAACAACACTGAAAATTTATAAAATTAAAGGATTAAATGTTATGTGATAAATTTGATTAATCCTTCTATATGATAATGAATTAACTGAGGGTATGGTATTAAAAATTTAATATCATATTAAGTAAATTGAACATTAATAAATAATATTTGATATTAATCTATACATCAATGAATTTCAATATATTTACATCATTGTTATTGTATATGTTCATTGTGTTATCCTTCATGGGAATTTTTAAAGAACATGTGAGAGTATTGTTGATGAAATGAAGTAGTTTTTTGAAATAGAAATTATTGGTGAAATGAAATAATTTTTTATGATACAAATCTCATAAAACTAGAAATAAAATTTTCTTTCTCAAGAAAATTATGTTAAGAAATATCTTAATAAGTTTGGAATGTAATATTAAAAACCTATTCCAAACCAATTTCATTGGGAACCAAGTTGACTAAGGATGGAAATGGTATGGAAGATGAATCTAATGTGTTTTATAATCTGATTAGGAGTTTTTTGTAACCAACTAAATCAAGACTAGATACGGTTTATGTTGTCACCTTATGTGAATGATTACAAAGTTCTCTAAAGTAATAACATATATTTTCTAGAAAATGAATTCTAAGATATATCTAAGGAACATTAGATATAATAATTTTGTATGATAACTCAAGAATAATTTAATTTATATATATATAAATACTAATTTTATAGGAATTATAAATGACATATGATCCACATATGGCGGAGTTTTCTTTCTAGGGAAAATTTCCTATATTTGGTTAATAAAAGTAGAAATTTGTAACTAATATAACAACTGAATATAATACTATTTCTAATAATCAATCTAAGAAAAAACATGTTTAAATAAATACCCAGTTATGATAATTAGTTGTCGTACTGATGTTACCTATTATATTAGGTTGTGAAAATTACATCACCTCAAAATGAACTTTCTTATTATCCGAAAACACTTTTAAGGGGAAAGTGTGAACCCGCACAATCAAAATAGATCATCCACTAAAAGAAACAACAGAATTATTGAAAGATAGCTTAAACTAGTTAGATTCATTTTCCCTATGAAATTTCTAAGGAATAGAAGTATCAGGTCCCTAGATCATCCATTATTAGGTTATCAAAAAGATACTCCAAATAATCTATTGCTTTCATATATTCATATTTGTTGATCTTCCTCGCATTGAAGCCTCTTATCAAAATGTGGTATTGTTTGATAATCCAATCAGTTTTCTCAGTAGTAGTGTCAACACACAATAGTCTTCCCATCATTTCATCATCCTCCACATCTAGGGAATTCATATTTAGACAGTCCTACAATACTTTTTCACCTGAATGCATAATAAATTCCATATTAGCAATCTGAAAGTCATCAAGGGTTTTTTATAAAAGAATCCACCTTGTTGATAGTAGACTCTGCCCGAACAGGAGACCTATAGGTGTTGGGATTAATTTTCATCTCCTTTATATTCATTCATTTGACTGATCTTGTCTCCATTTGTAGGGGAAGGTAAGAATAATCCTTCCAACCCGTCCCAGTGCCTTTTGGACCCTTCATCCTCCGTTGATTAAAGAGATCTTCACCTTGTAGATCATCATTAATGTCTCCCAAAAATTGACCAGATTGGTAATCACTGGATTCCTCAATGAGGACTCCTTACTCCTCATTTGGATGATCGTGTTGTGAATCTTCCACCACATGATCCATCCTAACATCTAATCTCTCAAAGAGGTTAGATAACATTAAAATAAGAGAATCCCTTCTCAAGCATGGTTCCCATGTTGCAACTGGTTCCTTTGTAAGCCTCTTCAGCTCCGGAGATACATTTATTCTTGTTGGACCATGACTTAAGCGTTCTGAATCCACATAGGATGCAGTCTTGGGAGACATTCATACGTCATCATCAGCCACTTGGCCCCCTTCCATGCCTACAGTAACCAAAAAAGTAGATGATGACGGCAAGGGGTCACATAGATCCTTGTACAGCCGCCCAAAAAAATCTTCTACCGATGGATTACCCCCTGATAATCCTTTTAAACATCCATGACCTTATCCGGAAAGGAGGCAATAAACTAGCTCTTCTCTAAGGAGCCTATGGATTTAGGATAAGGTAATAGAGGACTAATTGCATATGAGGATTTTGGATTACCTACAACCTGACCAGACTAAGCAACATACTGATGATTAGAGGGACTTTTTCACCTAGAATTCAGCACTGTTACCGAGTTACTAGCCACATTACATTTTAGCCTATCAACAATGTTCACCGCTATTGGAACCTGGTTCTGTGGTCTTACCTCTTTCTAAAAAAATAGTATTTATTGAGTCTATAGTACCCAGTATAACTGTTGCAGCATCTTCCTCATACCCTAAAGCCTATTGATTTGGTGAGGTAGGAAACCCATGTTGATCCATTCATGTGTGACCACTGGTAGTGTACAGGCGACGAAGAAGACTACAATATGAACAATACCCTTTCCCTGACCCAAAAACCATAGCCTTTCTCCAAGGAAATAATTCCCCAACATCAATCCACATCCACTCAACCATTGTTTTATAATCACATCCTCAAAACAAATACACGGAGCTATCAGATGATAGGCAGATTTTTTTATACTATCGGTAAAAAATAAGAGGCCTACAAGATTTCCTAGCATACAGAGAATAGGGGGATTCTAAAATAGTAGTGGGAGTTTGGGAAGCTTACCAACCACAATGAAGAAGGGGTTTCCCATTTAATGTGGAAACCAAAGATCAATAGAAATAAGAAGAACTCAAACTGATTTCATGAACAGGGAGCTCTGGAACTAGTGAGAATCAAGTCTTCCTCATATATGAAGAAAATCAGGATGTGACATTTTTCTAGAAGCCCTGTGGTCTCCATTTCATACAAGCCCCAATAATCAAAGAAAAATCTGTCAAAAGTATCAAGAGAAGGACATTTTTGTCTAAACCGTGCCACCCTGGTTAAATTCAATAGTCCCAAAGATTTAGAGAACTCTTAGTTTCAATGATTAAGCTAAGGCATGATATCATGTAAATATTGATCATTTGGGAAAATCGAAATAGTAGGGAACTTTGGGTGAAAATCCAGGTTTGAAAAAGATAGGAAGGGCCTTAGTCGAGCTTCTAATGAATGAAGAGGAAGATCCCCCCTCTCCAGTGTGGAGGAGGGACCGGATCTATATCCATCGCCTCTGGGGAATCACCAGAAGGGAGATCTTCACCTCTAGGGCATCACTGTTTAGGTTGTGAAAATTAATGTTATATAAAATATACAGAATATACATTATAATAATATCATTCAAAAAATATTAATATCCAATATCACTTCATCAAATTGAAAGTGGATAAGAATGAACTCAAGATGGATTATCTTCTTAAAACTGGAAAAATTGATAACATATTCATAAAACCGTTACAAAACGAATCATTTTTTTAAACTGAGGTTTAATATGGGAATCCAACCTATTTATATATAAGGTTACGGTATGTGTTTCTATGCCCACTCTCACCTATTCTTTTGATAGTTTTTAAAGAGGGAGACTGTTATATTCCATATATATATATATCCATTGGTATGTCAATAAAATTTTAAGAAATCATTTATTTATGGGGAGTTATCAGTTTTTTGTGGACAAATAATGTATGTGTGTGAAATTTTTTAATAGTTTTTTAATGTGTTTATAAGAAAAAAGTTACAAGAAAGTGGAATATGATTTGAAGTGTTGTGGATTGATTTTTGTTTATGAATATGTTACTTATAGTCAGTATGTTTCTCTTATCATTGAATCTTGTTTCTTATAATGAGTTCCCTCACATTAGATTATTATTGGTTATTAGGGATCCGTATCTCGAGTTTACAATGTTTTTTTGATTCATGAACCTTTGTTGAAAACAAAATACAAAAGTAGAGATTGTTGGGACCCTGTTGGCTGGAATTGCTTTCCATATGTTGGAAAAGGGTGGGTTTTTTGGTATTTTTTCATCATAAAAAATATAGTGAAATTATATGTGTTTTTGATCTAGTGAAAGAATATTTATACTCAGAAATTTATACACAATGTTGATAATGAATTCCATCAGAACTGGTTTTCTATTATAGGGGTTTTTTTAAGATGAAGTTTTTTTTAATCACATTGTGTACATAATGTTGTTTCCGATTTGTGTAAGGTATTATACTAGATTATGAATTTTTTCAAGATATTTTATACAAAATCATAAGATGATTTTCTATTTGGTATGTTTACAATATCATATGTTATCATAAAAACATGTTATCTAAGCATTGTGAAAGATAGGTTTATAAACGTTTTTTAAATGTTAGAGGTTGAAATAATGATCTAAATATTATCTACAACAAGAAAATTTCTTGATCCAAGAAGTATTTTATAGAATAATATATTATATGAAGTTATAATTTTTATGGATGTACTGATAGGTCAATATATTAGATTTACCAATTCGTCGTACTATCTGATCCACCAAATGAACTTATCCATTGGATTATTCATCATCTATTGTGATCCTATAATAAATAACCCACTAATTACCCCAGACAATTATTCATGGTGCACAAAAAATTATGCATACTAGTTCTAATAAAAATCCATAAAAAACGATGTTATAATCAATAGGGAATTAGATAAAAATTTCAATCAGAAGCATATCATAATTATTTTTTCATAATTTTTAGAGAACATGTAGATACTGATTAATAATATAGAGATTTTGGAACTAATGAATGAGAAGAGATTCAAAGGCCGATCTATCAGATGGGATCAAATACTAATCAAACACATAAATCAGAAAAATATATTCAACCAATTTTATTGAGAAAACATCTATTTTACTTTAATTGAGTCAAGACACATCATATAACCGTTGAATATGATATATCAAATGGGTGATATAGGCTGGTCTATAATATTCCTACTAACACTGATAAATCATTAGTGTCTAAACTTTATCCTTTGAATATTTTCATCAATAAGAGGATTTGTTGAAAAAATGAAGAAAAGTGGTAATATCATGAGTCTTATGAAGTGTCGTTGAATATATTTGGAGTCTTTATAAGTTTCAATGATTTTGTGCAAAAATGAGATGAACATTGTGATTGTCCTGAGAGGAATTTGATAAAGCTACTAAATTCTAACAAAGTATAGAAAATGTATATGGAAGAACCATTTAAATTGTTTCATTGGTTTGGAGAATCATAATTATAATGTTAATTGGAGTGGAAAATAGTACCAGAATGAAAAATTATACCATTATAAATAATGTTTTTTATGTTCATAGTGGGAAAATGTTGTGATAAAATTCATGATGTTTTGAGAAGAATCGAGGGGATTTTAGATGTGTTGAAATATTAAAATATAAAATTTAATTGAATGTGAAATTCATTTTTATAGAATTTTTATGAGTGGGAAAATAAAATTGGTTTCCCACCCATTAAATTTCTATTACTTTTATAAATTGAGGTCCTATAAAATGTACTCTAACACAGTCCACATTAGGGAGAGAGTGACTGTGATGATTTTTTTCTTTCTATTCTTATATAATAAATGTTTACAGATGGATTTTTCATAAATAATTTCTTCCAAATATAAGAAGAGTGAAGAAGAATAAGTTTTAAGTGTTGCTGGATCAGACAAAAAATCATGACTGGAATTTTAGAGGAAATAAAGAATTGATTTAGAATTTTCCTCATCTATCTATTATTACATTTTTATCGAATTAAAGAATCGGACTGATGAATCAGAATGGTAGATTAGATTGTGTTTTCATAAAAAGTCTGGAGATGTTATATCTTAACTATTATACATATAAAATTGAATAATTTTTTTATTAAATATTTAATGATGTTGAAATTGTTTAAGCATCAAAGCGACATGTTTGGAACCAGTTGATGAATGTTTCATAACTTATTAAAAAATATTATTTACATCATTCATGCTAGAAGAAGCACGAGCACTATTGTATTGATTATATTTCTACACAAGTTTAAGGGTATTTCATACTTTTTGTGTCCACTCAATTGGATTTTTTAGAGTGGATTGTGTGGTATTTGATTATTTAGAAACCATGTAATGTACTTATGACTTGTATTGGGTAGTGGAGCATTAAAAAACTTGTGTTTCTAGGAATTGTTGAATGTTTTTTTCATAAACTATATTATTCATTAATAGGAAATTATGTTTTTTATAAAATAAAGAAAAAATAAAAGAAAATTTTATCATTGATCCACCCACATCCCCCTTTGAGTGATAAATTGATCATCGTTTGGCCTTTTTTATGTCACATTGTTTGGAAAATGTTGCACCAATAATGTGATGATACTTTCCAAAAAACTCACAACATATATTGTTAGTAATAGGGTTTACCATATTTTTGTGGCTTCTTAGTGACCCCTAGAAACTCACACACAATTTTGTGGAGACGTTTCATGGATTACCCTTGCCATTGACCAAAAAATAAACCCCATTAACACTTAAATAACTCCCCAATACAATCCAGAACTCCATAGAATCAAACCAAAAAATATAAATCTTAAAAATACATAATTAATTTGTGAATTACCGCATACCATGTATGTTAAATAAACCCTGAGAAAATAATGGTAATTTTTTATATTCTAACTCCTTAAAACCAATTAGAGTTAAGAGGACTTCATGGGAATATTTACAACATTAGGCATTTCATTAACTCTATAAAAACATATTATCCTTAATAATTTTATTAATATTATGGTAAATTATTAGTGGGGTAAAAATCACCAAAAATAATTTCATGATCACTAAAAATATCTAGTTGGCTATTCATTTTTTATGTTTCAAATAAATGGGAAAAATCAACTATTTGGAAGCCAAATTTTGGTCACATGGTTCCCTTATTTACCAAATGAGTGATGTAATAATGTATAACAATATCTAATACCTGGGAAGAATAATGATGGAAGATTAATCCAGATACCAGAATAAAAGAATGAATTGACCTATAATATAATTTGTAGGGAAGAATTTTCATATTAACATTAACACAAGTAGTTCTACCTATTTTCTCTTTTTGATCAACTTAAATACATCATAACTCAACACATTCATGTTTGAATATTAAAAAATTATGCTATCATATATATAAGTATGAAATTTATTTTTATCCATGAAAAAGACTGAGGGAAAACATCTAATTGATTTTATTGGAGAACAACCTACCTTGGAGGAATAACCAATGGACATTGAACTCCATTATTATAAGGTATTATCACTCCATGAAACTTCCCAATCATGGGAAATGTACGTCGACAGTGATTCATAAATTATAATAGGAAAAATTCAAGAATTAGAATAAGTCAATTAAAATTTTAATGGGATTTTCTTCATTTCCACCGAAACTGCAGTCCTGCACATGTAATTCATCTATTCAGAAATTTGAAACAAAAAAAGGAATAATACGTGGTAATTATCATGGGATTTAAAAAACATATGTAAATATGGATCACACTATTAAACATGAAGGTTGAATTATAGTTTGAAACCAAGTAATGAAATGTAGATTATTCCATAAAAAGATGAAATAACACTCCTATTTGAATACTTAAGGGATTTGATGTCACATTTTCCTTTATTTAACATTTTGTCTCATATTAAATTCTCATAACATTCCCAAACCGATGCATTATAAAATTAAACTGCCACTTTACTATACCCAAACTAGGATTAGATAGTAATTTATATTACATAAAACAAGGTTCACCCCTATTTATTAGTAATATATTGAGGAGATAAATGACATTAATTTCACCTGAACTCAATGAAATTCCTTACCCTCCCAAATTTATAAAATTGTATGTTTGATGTCTCCCATAATATTGTATTTTCAAAAATAGGACCCTCCCACATAATCATGATAGGAAGGAACTAAATTTTATTTTGAAGTCAACTTTTTTCCTTTATAATGACCCTAAATATTATAAACCCACCTACAATCATGTCCTTGAGGGGGTATTACATAGGTTCCTTGAAGGATGAGAGACCCTCACTATTATGAAAGATGTTTCTCCATGAAATTGTGGTGGGAATCTGACCATAACCATGCTCTTCCACCAAAATAGGATTCCTTGATATTTTTGGCCCTCAATGATGTGAGATTACAATGAATTTATTAATATGTTATATGTAAATAAAATATAGGTCCATTTCAGTAATCAACATCTGAGTATTTTTATATATCGAAATACTCCTATTTGTTCTCCATATGGGGGATATATTTCATGTGTTCATACCCTTCATCCACAGGCAGGTAGCTCAAATTAATTCTAATTATTACTATCTTCGTCCCTAAATATAAATATATAGATCCCCTAAAAGATTTAAGAACAAATGTTTTATTAAATTTAATGAAATCCATCATCATTACCATATTTGAAGTCCCTAAAATATACTATTATATAATTGAGCTAATTTATCTACTTAAAATATTATTAAGATACATAATGAGTATAATATTTCATCCAAACAACCATCCTACAATCATGAATCTCCCAATGGTTAGATAAAAATATTTAATAGGAAACCATCCAGTATCCTTCAAAATATGGTTAAAAATGATTATAATAAATTTATTGAAAACCTCATATATGCATTGTTGGATTATCACACCCTGACCTGTATTGGCTCATAGGTGACCCCACATTTATAATAATATAATCTATATGTAGTCATTCCCATTGATGTTCATCTTCCCCCTCCTTTCATTTATATTTGAGATCAAATATTTTAAGAAAAAAATAATTATATTTAACTCTATGAATTAGATTTAATTTATGAGAATTAATTACAGATGCTGCATAAATTCAATGACCATTAGTACTGATTCACATAAGTGTTCAATAAGAAGGTCAACCTAATCTCATTAGTCTAATGTAATTTTTTATTATCCTTGAGAATATCCATTATAACTAGAATTAATCCTATAAAATTACTAGAAAATAGGACTGAAGTTAAAGGATACACTATGCCTACTAAAATGCATTTTATTCTATAATGACAATATATATAGAGAGTATCATTCCTACCATTAATGTAATCTTTCATACGAAATACTTCACATGAATTCAAGTTGGGATTACCATGTTTTTAACAACAATAATATAAATTGTATATATATTTTTCATAATTTTATGACCATAAACTAAAAGAAATAATGTTCCTCATCATAAGAACACAAATTTCAAGGAACATTTGTAGTTTATTAGTGAATTTAATGCCACACATGGACTTTTGAAATTTTTTTATTTCTGTAATTTTATGTAACTTTGAAATATATTTTTGAGGAGCAGGCTGAGACTAATTGATATTTTTTGTTTTTTCGGATAAATTTCTGTTTTGGGAGTGGAAACATCAAGCGCACGGGTGGAGCACGATTGGGAAATTGCAAATATTCACCCAGGTCAGCATGTAACCCTCCCGATGTTCAAAATAATTAAATAAAATGAAATGAACAACAATGAAATAAAATTAAAAGAGTGATAAAATGAAAATAAAATAAAATAAGAAAAGTGAAATAAAATTTAATAAATTATTAGGATAATAATAATATTAATATTTGATATTATTATTATTATTATTATTAGTGTTAAGTGTTTAACTTTTATTAATTTATTATTTTTGTAGTAATTATTATAAAATTATTATTATTTCAATTAATTATTATTGTTTCTATTATAATTATTATTCACATTTTATTAAGTTATTATATTTGTTATTATTGTTCATGTTTTCAATAATTCTAATATTATAATCAGTATTAATGACCTTATAATAATAATTATTATTTAAAATTTACTATTATATTATTATTGTTATCAATATTTTATTATCAGTTTATTTTTATTTTGTTTTTCTTTAGGGTCCAATATTCTCCCCCATCTCCCAAAACATACTGCTACCCTTCCCTTACCCAATCTTGTTGAGCTCTTTCATCCCCTTATGCACGACAAAAAACCTTGGACATACCCCATCGTCGGTGTCCCTTCCGTACTCTGGCACCCTCGCACCACCCGAACCTCCTCCTTCACATCCATCCATGGCCTGAAGCCCTCCGCTCGTGACCCACCTATATCACATACCAGGGAAGTGTGATGGACCCCCTTGGTCGGACCCCCTCACTGGCTCCCCACTCTCATCTAGTTCACTATCCATCCCCCTGAGTAGAACCTTAGCCCCACTTTCTTTGGTTTTTTCCCTTGTTTCATTGGGTTTTAGGATTCCAGTAGTTATGGTATCAAATTAGCATCTTAATATTGGGGTTTTTTTGTTAAATCCTATGGATTAAGGTTTGTTTCAATTTTAATGTAGTGAAAATTAGGTGTCGTTTATTTTTCACACATTTTTTATGAGTCTATACACCCAAGTAGGTGGTTCCATAGACTACAAATTTTAGATGACTTAATTTCACTGTTTCATTAATTTTAGAGTGTTCTACACTATGATAGCATAGTGAGAATTCCATTTCATATATAGTTTGGTCTGAATATATGATCAATTAGATTTTCTGAAGTAATGTTCCAAGTATTTTATATGCGTCCAATTGTGGAATTTTTTGGTTGTGTTTAACTAATTATTTACGGTGTGAAAAATGTTTTTTTAAAAGTTTTTGTGTTGTGTGTGTGATTAATGATGGTTTTTTAATAGAAGATAAGTTATTTTTGACGTGTTGGATTTTTGTGAGAGACTTGTTGTAATTTAGTGGTCAAATGTTGTTTTTGAAGGAATTTAATGAATAATTGGTATCGAAAAAATTTCTTTTCCACATGATATGGTGTGTATTTTATGTTTAATTTCTTGTTGTGTTGTTTGGAATACATTTTTAAACTATGTAAATAGTTTAATAGTTTTTTTTGTGATCAGAACATGTATTGGATGGCTTGATTTATGATTTCGGTTTTCACTTTATAAAATAAATTGGCAATATTCATGTGATTGTTTTGGTGTAATTTTTTTCAGAAAGGTTTTATGAACTGTTTTAAAAGTGGTGAATAATGTTTTCGAAGTTACATAAAGTGTGAGTTTGTAAAAAATGGTATTTTAGAGGAATGTTGTATTTATTGAAATTTTGATATTATTGTGTACCATTGAATTTTAATTTTAATTAAATAATTTAATGAAAAGAATGTTTTTTAAATGACTTTTGGTTTGAGTATGATTTTACAAAGGGGTTTGGACATAGCACTGGTTAGTTTTAGTATGGCGTACTCTGGTGTTTGTTCGTGAAATTGATGACTTATGTGGCATGATTGAATTTGGTATATGAATTTAGTGGAGTGTGTGATATGTTAATGTAAAAATAGTTTAAACATAAAACAAAAATCCTAGGTAGCTATGTGGATGGACTAGGACTACCTAGTTAGTGATTCAGATGTGACTACTACCCAGTTTCACTTAGCAAGATTGACAATTACAACAATAACTAAACATGGATGATGACTGGAAGCCAAATTTTTCTTGGAATGTTCCCAACTAGTGTCTCTTTCATGAAAACACTAATGGTCGTGGTTTCAATACTATATTTTCACTGAGAATCGAGTTTCCTAGAATCCAACTTGAGCCAATTTTACCCTAAGGAATTACCCATGGATATCTACATTATATGATGGGGTTCCATACATCATCATATAGTGGAACACTTGTCTCTGTGTGTGTACTATTGGAAGAGTACCTTTTTCAGTTAAGAAAATGGTTTTACTGGATTTATTTTTAAGTAGTTTTTTCATAAAATGTCTACTCTCAAATGTTTTCCTAGAAACGTTTTAAAAGAATAAATTTTAAATGAGCATGTTAGATTGTATTAAGAAAATTAATGGCATAATTTATCTGGGTGGTATCCTACTAGGCTCTATCTCACACCTTTCATACATATTTGGGTGTATGCAGAACCTATTGTCCTTTGTTTCCTGTTAAAGAAAGACGTTAGTGTTCGCAGTTTGAGTTTCTTATTGATATCGTTGAGAATATTTTTGGTGGTGGAATGAAGATGTTGTTCATATCATTTCATAAAGTATGGTATATAATTTTGTTTCCTTATGCCATATTACTTTATTGGGTTTCTATAAATTTGTAAATATTTATTTCTAAATGTTTTATTGGGAGCATTTCGAACTATTTTTCAGATCTGAATTTTTAGTTTTTATTGGCCATTTTTTGAATGTTGGATTTGGGTAAATAATTACCTCTTATTTTATATGATACTCAAGAACTTTTTCCATACCATGGGGATCATGAACACCATTCAGGGCTTCCTATGGACCGGTTCGGGCATAATGTCAGATGGTGACCTGTCTTGGATTGTGACAAAAATGGTATTATAGGAGCTTAAGATATTTTGGGCCTTATTTTTTCGGAATGAGTTTTGGTAGACCAGATCTAGGACAATCAAGACGTGAAATTTAGATTACAATTAGGGTTCCTAGCCAGCACACCTCATGACTTGACTCATGTCACCTGGGGAAGTTAGGTTTAACCCATATCATTTATAGCTTGATCTTTCTTGTTTCTTGGGTAAATTAAAATTGAGTTTGGATAATGGATGCAGTGAGCCCCGAGGAACTGAAAATCCATGTGGATCCATGAAAATTACCCTAATTTACTACCTGTGGTGGTTGTGTGATCAGCGTATGGCATCTAACCATATTTCTAAGTATCCTATCGCTACAAGTTTCCTCTTGAATCATCATGTGTCTCCTTGGGTTCTGATAATTATTTTTGAAAAAACATGTTTCAAATGTGTGGAAATTGGATGTTAAAATAGTTACTGTTTGTTTTTTAATGACTGAAATATGTGTTTTCAAGTTTTTTTTTGAATAATGATTTGGAAAAGTGTAATTTCATGTAATGGTTTTGAGTGAATTTAGTTGAGTTTACTAGGATCGGTTTTTCATAACTTAAAAATGTGGGTTGATTTTTGTTTTGAGATATTGGTTTGCGGTCTTTTTTAAGGAGTGTTCAGGGAGCCTTAGTGGTTGTTCCCTTCGTGTGTTCCAGTGATATTTCCCAGAATTTTAGGCCAACAGACTGGTTCAAATAGGTTATTGGGTATCCTCATCATCAAGTGCCTGCCCCCATAAATAATTGATCCATAATAAAAATCCAACCACTGTTGATTTTCTGTTGGCATGTCCTCTAGTTGATCAATGTTCAGACTCTCTTCTTGGATTTCCACATTGATTATATCTCTATTAATTTTTTGATCATGTAGATCCTCTCGTGGTGAAAGAGTAAATGTGGAATGGGTCGAAAGAAATTATTATTTCTTGAGTTACAGGAGTCAATGGAGGTTATGTACACCGCTGGTGTATCAGTAGGTCCTATTGGGAAATGGTGAAAGAAATTCCAATAGGAAAAGGTAAAAGTAACCTGGATTTTTTAGTGTGATTTTTTGTTTTAAATGGCCCTTTGGGTTTCTCATTGGTTTCAATTAAGTAATATGTCAGATTAAGACACATGAATGTTGAAACTAGTTATAAGAGGTAGTTATGACCACTTGCAGTAGTCATGTGTTGTTGAAGTCTTGTAACACCTCGACCCCAGTTACACAGAGTCAGTGCATAATTAAATAACATCGGCATGATCATAAAGAAATCATATCTTGAAAGACCGATCAGTTTAGTATTATTGGAAACAATATTCAAACAGAAGTTCAACTTTACAACTTGAAAAGAAATAAAACACAAATATATATCATTAGAAAAATCCAAGCCTCCTAGATTATGCCTTCTGGTCACTCATAACTAACTTCTTCATATCCTAGGAAGATGAAACATAAGAATTGTGTGAGCTCAAATTCTAAGTAAGGGTAAGTAATACAGTGGAAATGACATAAATATTAAGCATTGTAAATAATTGAAACCACATGCCTTTACCAATAATAAACAAGAATAATTTTATGGCACGAATATGAGCTGATTAAATAATTCCGTAATAAATCATAATCATTGGTATTATACTAGTTTAATAACCACATGAACCATCAATATTTTATTTATAATGAGGAGATTTATAATGCCGGACATTCTGAAACATTTTGTCAAGGCCTTGGCCAAGATGTCTTAAAGTGATTAAGGCCTCGTCCAAAACCATAAATCAAATTGGGAAAGGGCCTCGGGAAATTCAACATCTAGTTGTCTCATGAGACCTACTGATTCATCGATGAGCTATAGTGGGCTCCACCCGTCACTTACTAAGTCCAATACATTCCTCCTATGAGAAGGTTGAAACATAAAATAATCATTAGGATTAAAACTAGCATAAGAAATGTTAATACGTTAATAATAAACCATGAATGGTATAAAAATAGAACATCCACAGTCAAACATATCATAATTCATACAATACAATATGGAAAATTTTATTATCATAAATCAACCTCAATCAAAAATAATTTCCATTAAAAAATGCTGACATAGTTGAAAATGATGAGTTAATCATTTTGAGAAAAATATCCTTGTTGTAAAATCATTTAGAATTCACACATTTATAAAGGAAGTAATTTAAAATATATTTTTAAGTCAATGTGTCCAATACCACATTGAAATGTTTGAAAAGAATAATCATTTCAAAACATTCATGTCCATATAAATTAATCCTTAAAATCATTTCGAAAACACGGACATTAATTAAAGATATTTAGAAAGATAAATATTTAAATCATTTAAAATTCTGATCATGATAAATTGTACCTTTCAAAAATCCTTAAAATATTCATTTTGAAATCATTTTTATGAAAAATGGACATGGAAGAAAAAAAATTCCTAGTAAATACTTACACATAAACAATCTCTGATAATAATGAGATTGAGGAATTAACCCTTACCAATTTGTAACTTACAAAACATACACCACATGAAAGTAGTATAATACAATGAATATGTAAATACACATTAATTAAAGTTTATTATAGAATTAATACAATTATGGGCAGTATATACACCACACAAAAGTTAATAGTTGCAATATGGCATGAATCTCACGGGAATAAGGAGTGAGATAAAAACACCTTAAATTGTACTTTCCCTTGGTTGAGGATAGGTTAACATCATTTATAATGATTAAATAATTGTTATTAAATTATAAATTAATCGTATTCATTAATATGATATCATATATGATCTTTTAATATTTATTTGTTAATAATATCTTAGTATTATCATCTTTCGGGTGTTAACAGATTAATTTTTTCTTTATATTCTTTGTTATGTGAGCCATATTTTTTATGGATGGGATGTATATTATTCATATCCAGAATTATATCATGTCTCTAAAAATTATTTTTAATCATCAAATAAAAATTAGTATTGAATGGATACGATGGGGAATGAATCTCATCGCGTTCGTGGAGACGGTAATCCGTACGTATGCACGAATGCTACTTCCATTTAATTTTTCATTTTAAAAGGAATCAAAACAAAATGATAAAAAGGTATATTGTTATTCCAGTAAAATATAATATCTTATATATGTTACTTATTTTCATTAATACCATCCTTTATACGTTCCATGTATGGTATGAACGAGTCATATAACTTTGAGGAGGCAATAATCCACACTTCCTCAAAAGAAACTATCGTATATATATAGAACATGAAACAAATAATGGTATGATATAAAAAGGAATTACAGAATCTTATATATAAACTATATATCATTAATATCATATTTAATTATAGTTCCATCATAATGGCCACCATGTGAGGTTGTAGGAGATAATTGAACCATCATCGTTTTGTGAGGCGTTTGGTTGCCATCCACAGAATCATTATGTTATTCGTCCATAAGATGGAGATGTGTGTAATTGTATTGAAAATACTTCTAATAAAAATACCCTTGTATATTCAGGATACTGTTTTTTTTACAAAGGAAAATATTTAGAAGATTTTAGGGGTTGGAAAAGTAAAATAACAGAAAAGAAGGTAAGAGAAATCGTTACCTTTAATTTGGGTAACTATCTTTTGTTTGAACCAAAAAGGACTCTTGAAGTTCCTTATTCCTATGGTATGGATTCTAACATGAGGATTGGGATTTAGGGAGCTTAATTGGCTAGAGTTTGGATGAGACAAAATGCTTTAGAGGTGTGAATAATTGTTTAGAAGTGGTGTCCTTTTATAAGGGGGAGGAGGGGCTCTTTAGGGAAAACATAAAATATTATTTTATAATAAATTCATATTCGGTTTCGAATGGTTAAAAAGTGGATTATTCAAAGTATAAGGTGGGTATGGGTCAAAATAGTTTCATCCAATAGATTTTATATAGGTTTCGGTCATTATATTAACCTTATCTTTTAGTATTGACTCTTAGTTAATTAGTTTGACATTTACCATGTCACTTTGTATTTTTATATTATATACTTAATAAACATACTATATACTTCCATACGACCCCCAAGTGATCAATTAATGATACACCCATCAGGATATAAGTCTTTTGGACGATCCTTAGATTTTTAGGAATATAATATCAATATGTAATATAATATTTGTTTTAAAAACACATTTTTTTCAATTTTGACACTATTCAAAAATTTATTTTTGTTAAATTCATAAAAAATTTATATATTCGAATAAAAATAATTAATGAAATTTTATGATGTCATATTAACAAATAAAATTCATTTATGTCATCAAAACTTTCAGATTATATTTATTTTAACATTTATAAAACAAATTATTTGATTCGTTCATTAGTAAGGATAATACTGCATCATTATTGTGTCGTAAATAAATTTAATTATTAAATGTATAAAAATTATAAATAAAATATAATTATATAGTAAATATTCTTATCTTTCTAATTAATATTTATAGTTGAAAATATAACATATTTAATCCCATGTAAAAATTGGTTTTCTAAATGATATATGCTTATGTCATTTTTGAATTTTCTTTAACTTAATTAATATAAAGTGTCCTTATCACCTACAAGTGGCTCCATGGGGTCCCAAAATCGACCCAAATATGCCCATGGACGGACATGTATAAACCAGTAGGGTTAGGACACGTTTTAGGGTAATTTAGTGTTATTATAATATTATTTTGTTTACCCTTAGTTACTCGATTTACCCTTTAACCATGGTAAATAAAATATTTACTGAAATAATTATTCAAAATGTCTAAAAATAAAAGTTACCTATTTAAAAAAATTTACCTCCTAATTATAAATATGGAATCCATTTTTCAAAATTCAAAACAAATAAGTGGCATAAATTAATTTAAAATTAATTCTTATTGTCGAAACAAAAAGCATGTTTTTAACAAATAATAACAACCAAAAGATTGACACTTTCTTATGTCCAGTTTAAATATGAAATTATGTCCAGTGACCAAAATTGGATTAAATGGTAAAATTATAATCTAATTATACTTTAAAATCACTCAAATACATAATTTATCACTATTTACTATTTCTATTAAAAAAGTTGTTTTTAAATAAAATTTAGTAATTTTCACTATTCATAAAAATATGAAAGTTATCAGAAAAGTACCAAATATCTCCGTAAGATAATTTCAATATTCCAAATCCAAGAATGATGTCTATTTTACCAAATTTTAAACATAAATGTTGCATTTATTAATTTAAATTTAATTCCTTCTATTAAAACCAAAAAATATATTTTTAAGAAATAATAACTATCAAAAGTATGACACTTGATTCTGTATAATTTCCAAGAGAAATTACTTAGAATGACCATAATTGTATTAAATGGAAAAAATATAATCTATTTATACTTACATAACATTAAAATTTATAATATATCAATATAAATTATTTTGATTAAAAAAGTTGTTTTTAGTTAAAATATAGTATTTTTCACTATTAACCCAAATAAGAAAGTTATCAGAATAACACCAAACCTTTATTGAAACTAAATTATTATGTTCTTATTCTAATGAAAAATATTATTTTTTCAAATTTAATATATAAAAGTTTCAAATATTTGATTTAAAATGGATTCTCCATTAAAAGGTGGTAAAATTGCATTTTTAAAAAAATACTTCTTTTATCTGAAAAAAAATGTATTTGTTCTTAAATAATATCTATGAAACTCATAATATGGATTCTAAAATTATAAGGATTATAAAATGTTTTAAATTCAGTTAATACTATTCACAACCGGTTTTGAATGGCTTGTTTGGTAAGTCATGGGGTGCTAGAACTCGTTGTTGTGTGTAGTGAAAGTTATTGAATTACTTCGAAGAAATAACATACTATGAAATCTTGGGGTGTTACATTCTTCCCTAATTCAATATATTTCTTCCTCACTATTTGGAATTACTTTTTGAAAATAAATGGTTGAAAATAGAAAGTACCTTTGGGAAAATCCACATCGGAAATTAGGCTAATAAAATTTAGTCTTAATAAGAGGGAAAGGGAAATGAAAGGTTCAATACCAAATTATAATCTCAATTAAGAGAACTTTGGTGGAAATTAGAGAAATATAATCGGAGGTAAAACGTAAATATTTATAGGCAGTGATTGAGGTCATCATTCACAAAACATTGTAAAATTGAGGTCCTTAAATTTATCAATCTAGGATGATTTATAATACCATCGGTTCAAAAAAACATACGTTATTAGGATAACACATTTTTTGTTTTAGGATTCCTTCACTAAAGTATAATAATTAATATCATCATTGAATAAGAGAAGAAGAAAAATATATACTTGACAAGTAGAGTCCCATCCTTTAACTACGTTCTACCATAAACTCATATTTCACACTAAAGGGTAATAGAACATAAAAATAATATTCTTTTTATCCTATTCATATAGGGTTCAAAAAAATGAATTTATAATTCAACTAGAAGAACCATTAAAAAAACTACATTATTAAATCCAGGACATCATGTGGGTCAGTGGTAGGTGATACACCCTTGTCACCCTTCAGTTGTGGGTTCATGTCTCGCGGCCTTGTCAGACGCGATGGGTTGCCTCCCGACCTCCGGGTTGTCCTTTTTATGAAAATTTAAAAATAATCTCAAACTAGACTTATCAAAAATAATTCTTTCCAAAATCACAGTTGAAAATCTATAAGTTAGGTAAACACAATGAAGATCATTTTTCCACATAATATCATGTGAACACCTTCATCATGTATTCTTTTAAAACACTACAACATCCTGAAATACCATAAAACCATATTGATTACATTCATGATCTATTATTACTTATAGAATAATGGATATACTCCATCTATCTAAAAATTTTGTAAACTCCAACAATTATGGAATATACAAATCATTAATCAGTTTCATTGTAGATATGGATATCCAATATAATTTTCGAAATCAATCATGTATTATTCCAAAATCACTACCTCGGTATCAAAACCATATTATGGTTTATCTTTCTCTCTAACATATATTTTCCCAAAATATAACCTACTATTGAGTCACTTTTCTTTGTTCCACACAATCTCAAGTCCTTAATGAAATGGTCCTACAGTACAATACTTATATACTCCATAATTATTAAAACCAGTACATTGTTGATACAACACTCAAATGACATAATTCTCTAATAACAACGTAAGAACTATAATCATTCCTCCTCATCTGTGGTATTATCATAACTTGATTATTATCCAATAGCATCATTTGGGGCATACTCTAATGATTTGGACATTGGTTCGCATAGTGTCCCAACTCCTTGCAGTTACGTACATGGTTTCCTTTTTCTCTACACTTATGACAAACTCCCATTCCTTTCAAAAAAGTTCCATGGTTTCTCTTCCCATAGTTATCACATATGGAAAAATTCTACTTTTCCCACTTCTCTTTATCCATATTTCTCTCTTCCATCCTTTTCTTCTCTTTCTTCCATTTAAAGCCATAGGGCTCGGATAATTATTTAATTATCTTATTAACACATGATATTATTTCTTCATATGTTGGGAATACATGGGAGAATATTTACCTTTTAAATGTTGGCTTAATACCGTGAAAGATATGATTCTTCTTACTCTTGGGATCATATGTATTGCTGGAGTTCACATTCCTTCTACTTGGCACCATTTCTATACAATAGCATAAACTATGTCAGTTTATGAATTGAAATGAATAATTCCAAACTTGTAAAATACCTAATGTAAATAGAAAAGTTTATGGATATAATCCATAATCATAAAAATGTCTTCTTTGAGTAAGTATATAATCATAATCCCTTCATAATGGGTTTTAATGAAAATGAGAATTATCCAAATCATATACCCTTGGAGTTTCGTATCCAAGTGTGCAACAAGGCCCATTGTCGTGCACCAGTTCTCGTTCGTGTATAGCTGAAAGAGGTGTTTTCGGGTTTTAACCCTAGGTACATCTATGCTAGATCCTCCTATACCTACTCATATCCAGACAAGGATGTATTTCTCAGAAAACTAAAAAAATCATTACAATACCAAAATTCTAGGAAGTTATTCTACACTAATCATCAAAGCCCATCTTAGGTCTATGTGCTCTAATTAGTGTTTATCTAAAACTAGCTTCCTAGGATTGTACTAAACGTCCTATGATACCAACTGTAACACCCCGACCCTAGTTACCCCATATCATTGCATTATTATATAAAATTGGCATGATCATAAGGAAATCATGTCTCGAAAGACCGATCAGTTTAGTATTATTGGAAACAAGATTCATACATAAGTTCAAATTTACAACATGAAAAAAAATACAACACAAATATATGTCATTAGAAATATACAAGAAACCTAGATTATGTCTTCTAGTCACTCATAACTAACATCTTCATATCATGGTAAAATGAAACATAAGAAAGGGGTGAGCTCAAACACTCAGTAAGGGTAAGTAATACAGCAGAAAATGAAATAAATATTAAGCATGGTAAATAATTGAAACCACATTCCATTACCAATAATAAACAAGAATACTTTTATGGAAAGAATATGATCTGAGTAAATAATTTCCTCATAAAAAAACATGGGTATTATACTAGTCGAATGACCACATGGACCATCAATATTATTTCCATAATGAGGGAATGTATAATGCTGGACATTCTGAACCATTTTGTTAATGACTCGGCCAAGATGTCTAAAAATGATTAAGTCCTCAGCCAAAACTATAAATCAAATTGGGAAATGGGCTCATCCAATTCCACATTTTGTTGTCTGATGAGACCTACTGATTCATTGAGGAGCTATAGCGGGCTCCATCCATCATTTACTATGTCCAATACATTCCTCATATGAAAAGGATGAAACACAACATAAACATTCGTATTAAAACTAGCATACGAAATGTCAATACTTTAACCATAAACCATGAATGTTAAAAAAAAATAGAACATCCATAGTCAAATATATCATAACTCATTTAATACAATATGGAATATTGTATTATAATAAATCAACCTCAATAAAAAATAATATCCAGTAAAGGATGCTGACATAGTTGAAAATGATGGGTAAAACTTTTTGAGAGAAATATCCTTTTTGTAAAATCATTTAGAAGTCACACATTTATAATGGATGTAATTTAAAAGATATTTTTGAATCAAAGTGTCCCATACCACTTTGAAACTTTTGTAAATAATCATTATTTCTGAATATTCATGTCCATATAAATAAATCCTTAAAATCATTTTGAAAACATGGACATTAATTAAAAATATTTAGAAAGATAAATCATTAAAACCTTTAATATTATGATCTTGAAAAAGAGTACATTTAAAAATCCTTAAAATATTCATTTTGAAGTCATTTTTATGAAAAATGGACATGGATGATAAAAATGTCCCAGTAAATACTTTCACATAAACAATCTCGGATAATAATGAGATTGAGGAATTAACCCTTACACATTTGGTAAATTACAAAACATAAACCTCATGAAAGATGTATCATACAATGAATATGTAAATACACATAAATTAAATTTTATTACACAATTAATACAATCATGGGCAGTACATACAACACACAAAAGATAATAGTGACAATATGTCATGAATCTCACGGGAATAAGGAGTGACATGAAAACCCCTTACCTTGTACTTTTCCTTGGTTGAGGGTAGTTTAACCTTCTGTATAATTGAAAAATAATTTATATTAAATTTTACAAGAATCATATACATTAATATTATATAATATATGATATTTTAACATTGATTTGTTAATAATATCTTAGTATTATCATTACTTCGATTGTTAACAGATTTGTTTTTTCTTTATATTCCTTGTTATGTGAGCCATATTTGTTCTCGGATGTATATTATTCATATCCAAAATGATATCAAGTCTCTATAAACTATTTTTAATCATAAAATAAAATTTAGTCGTGAATGGATACGATGGGAAATGAATCTCATCGCGTTCGTGGAGACGGTAATCTATACGTACTCACGAACCCTACTTCCATTTCATTTTTCATTTTAAAAGGAATCAAAATCAAATTATAAATAGGTATATTATTATTCTATTATAATATAATATCTTATATATGTTACTTAGTTTTATTAAAACAATACTTTACATGTTCCATGAATGGTATGAACGAGTCATATCACTTCGAGGGGGCGGTAGTCCGCACTTCCTCAAATGAAATTATCGTATATATATACAACATGAAACAAATAATGGTATGATATAAAAGGGAATTAAAGAATCTTATATATAAAATAATAATAATTAATATCATATTTAATTCTAGTACCATCATAATGGCCACCATGAGAGGCGGTAGGAGATAATTGAACAATCATCATTTCGTGAGGTGGTTAGTTGCCATCCACAGAAACATTATGTTCTTCACCCATTAGATGGAGGTGTGTGTATGTTTAGTGAGAATAATTATCATAACAATATCATATTATATTTATGATACTTTTTTTGTTACAAAAGTAAATAATAAATAGATTTTAGGGGTTTTATAAGTAAAATATAAGAAAAGAAGCTAAGAGAAATCGTTACCTTTAATTTGGGTAACTCCCTTTGGTTTGAACCAAAAAAGGACTCTTGAAGTGCCTTCTTCCTAAGTTAAGGCTTATAAGAGGTTTAGGGGGATGTATGGAGCTTAATTTTGCAGTGGATGAATGATCCAAAAGGCTTGAGAGGTGTGAATAATTGGATAAAAGTGATGTCCTTTTATAAGGGGGAGGAGGGGCTCTTTAGGAAAAACTAAAAGTATTATTTTATAATAAATTCATATTCAGTTTATAATGGCTCCAAAGTGGATTATTCATATATAAGATGGGTATGGGTCTAAATCCTTTCAACAAATAGATTTTAGATAGGTCTGGGTCATTATATTAACCTTATCTTTTAGTATTAACTCTTAGTTAATTTGTTTGACATTTACCAGGTCACATTGTATTTTTATATTATATCATTAATAAAATTAGTATATACATCCATGAGACCTCCAATTGGTCCATTAATGATACACATATCATGTTATGAGTCCTTTATCCGAAACTTAGATTTTCAAGAATTGAATATTAATTAATAATATAATATTTTTTTTAAAAACTCATTTTTTTCAATTTTGACACTATTCAATAATTGATTTTTGTAAAATTATTAAAAACTTTATTAATTAGAATAAAATTCATTTAACCAATCATATAATGTAATATTAACCAATAAAATTAATTTATGTCATAAAAACTTCCAAATTATATTTATTTTACATTTATAATACCAATTATTTAATTCATTCATTAATAAGGAAAATATAGCATCATTATTGTGTCATAAATAAATTTAATTATTAAATGTAGGAAAATTATAAATAAAATATAGTTATGTATGAAATCTTTTTACCTTTCTAATTAATATTTATAGTCGAAAATATAACATGTATAACCTTATGTAATAATTGTTTTTCTAAAAGATATATGTTTATGTCATTTTTGTATTTACTTTAACTTAATTGATATAATGTGTCCTTATCACCTACAAGTGGCTCCATGGGGTCCCAAAATCTACCCAAATATGTACATGGTCATAAATATATCAACCAATAGGGTTAGGAAAGGTTTTATGGTAATTTATTATTATTATTATAATATTATTGTTTTACCCTTATTTAACGGATTTACCCTTTAACCATGGTCAATAAAATATTTTCTAAATTATTCAAAATGTCTAAAAATATAAGTCACCTATTTACAAAATTTTTACCTCCTAATTAGGTATATGTAATACATTTTTCTAAATTCAAAAAACATAAGTTTCAGAAATAAATTTAAAATTAATTCCCGTTGTCGAAACAAAAAGTGTGTTTTTAACAAATAATAACTATCAATAGAGTGACACTTTCTTATGTCCAGTTTAAATATAAATTTATGTCCAATGACAAAAATAAAATTAAATGGTAAAACTAAAATACAATTATACTTTAAAATCACTCAAATTTATAATTTATCATTATTAGTTATTTCAATTAAAAAAGTTGTTTTTAATTATAATTTAGTAATTTTCACTATTCATTAAAATATGAAATTTATCAGAAAAGTACCAAAATTTCACCCTAATCTAATTTATATATTCTAAATCCAAAAATGAAGTCTATTTTACCAAATTAAAAACATGAATGTTTCATTTATTAACTTAAAATTAATTCCTACTATGAAAACCAAAAGGCGTATTTTTAAGAAATAATAACTATCGAAAGTTTGACACTTGATTATGTCCAATTTCAAAGTGAAATTACATAAAATGACCATCATTGGATTAAATGGTAAAAATATAATCTATTTATAATTGCATACCAATAAAATGTATAATATTACAATATAAATTATTTTGATTACAAATGTTGGTTTTAGTTAAAATATAGTATTTTTTACTATTCACCCAAATATGAAAGTTATCAGAAAAACACCAAAACCTTATTGAAACTAAATTATTATTTCATGATTCTAAAAAGAATTTTATTTTGTCATATTGAATATATAAAAGTTTCAAATATTGGATTTAAAAAGGATTCACCATTAAAAGGAGGTAAAATTTCATTTTTTGAAAAATACTTCTTTTTTCTGAAAAAAAATGTATTTGTTCTTACATTATGTCTAAAAAACTCATTATATGGATTCTAAAATTATAAGGATTATATAATGTTTAAAATTCAGTTATTACTATTCACAACCTCTTTTGAACGGCTTGTTTGGTAAGTCACGGTGTGCTAGAACTCAGTGTTGCATGTAGTGAAAGTTATTGAATTACTTTGAAGAAATAATGTACTATGAAATCTTGGGGTGTTACAAGTCCCAGGTTAATTTCCCATTCATTAAAATTCCTCATTAGATTGGAAGGGTCTTGTACCATGACACATTGTAGTTTCGTGTTCTTCATAGATGGTAGAGGTGAAGGTTCTTCACTCTTTTGATATTGTCACTTATAATAAACACTCGTCTCCTTCCTGGAAATCATAAAATTATTTTCTTTATAGGATGGTGTCATCCATGTGTCATTCTTCGTGAAGTTTCATATTCTATGTAATGAGGGGTGATGTCAACGCGTCATTTATGCCCTTATTTTGGTGTAGTTTTGTGTTGAAGAAACGATCACGAAATCGTGTTGTGAATGATGTTGTTGTTTAGGTCATGGTATGGTCATTTGTATCACCGGAAGTAGAATCAATGTTTTATGGGTTTCTTAATGCTGACTATGAGGGAAGATATGCTTCAATTATCACAGCACCATCCATAGGCCTCAATATGAATCTAGTGCATATTAAGGAGAACCCTAATGGTTTGAAAGGATTGGTTCAGAGTTTTATTCTAATTGTGAGAGTTGGATATAGTTTCAGCCTCTAGTGTTGTTTTTTTAAATTGTTTCTATTTAGTGTAGGTATGTTGGAGGACTTAATTTCCATGTTATGACCCATTTGGGTGTAAGAGTTCATCCGTAGTTATAAGTGTGGATATTCACCTTGTTTCCTTAGAATCATGATGGTTGTGTTCCAATAAATGGGGGTCCCATTTTAACGACCCTTGCATGGCCCATGCTTATAAATAGGGAAAAGTTGGATTTGTGTTCTTTTAAGGTAAAAAACCCATTGGGATGTGTTGGTGGTGTCCTTGTTGATCCATTGGATGGGACTCTTCCCTCCCCACCCCTCGGGGTGGGGTTTCTTGGTCCGTGTAAAGAAGTACTAAAGTTCAAACAATCTAGCATGTTTTATGGGTGGGCTGACCAATCATGGGTATCGATGAAATTCCTCTTGAATAAGTTGATTTTAGTTTACCCACTTAGGGTAGGGAGTCCATTCAAGACTCACACTTTTGATGTTTCAACTCTATTTTTGGGAGTATGTAATTTTTTAGTGGCGGGGAGTCTAGTAGGAACTTCTGGTGTTAGTAGTTCAGTTATATTCATGTTGTCGACAGGGGCAGAAGGTTGTCTTGTTCAAAGCTATCTAATCCCAAGCCCCTATCTTGAAATAAATTTTGGGTTGAAGTGCACCTAGTGGGGTTGTGAATCATTGTTTTCGTAGCCTCGTTTGTATTCATCCCTTGTTTCTGGTATAGTGTGTTAGCCCTTTTTGTGAATGTTTAAGGCTTTTTTGTCATGGGATGTTGAAATGGTGCATGGTGAGAGTTTATATCTTTTGATAATAAACTAGAGTCGTCATCACTTTTGGGTGAGGGAATTAGTGGTAGGGTGTTTCTCTTTAGGTATCTCAAGTTTATTTTATGTCATTTTTTCTTTATTAATAGTGTCATTACTTCTCTCTCATTTTTTGTTTGTTAGAAGCCTCTTTGAGGTAAAATGGGGTACCAGTTCTGTCATCTAAACAATCCTGGAATGCATTTCTGATGGTAGAAATATTTATTGTTTGGAGAAATTCCACACAGAAACTTTTAAAATGATTATATTTTTATTATTTTATCTATATTTGAAAAAAAATTAGGTACGAGCTGACCCGAATGAATTTTTGTTGTTGATGATAAATAGTTGTTTTGGGAATGAAAGCATCGGGTGCACTAGCATAACATGGTTTGGAAACTGCGCAACATCACCCTGGCCACCGTACAACCTACCTGATGATCAAAATAATTATATAAAACAAATCAAAATATAATGAAATAAAATTAAAAGGGCGATAAAATGAAAATAAAAAAAATAAGAAAAGTGTAATAAATTTTAAGGAATTGTATTAAGGATAATAATTTTATTAATATTTTTTTATAATAATAATAATATTATTATTAGTTTAAAGGGTATCAATTTTATCATGTTTTTATTTTTATCATTATTATAATGTTATATTTATTTCCATTAATTATAATTAATATTATTATTATCCTTTTAGTAATATGTTATTATAATTATTATTATCATTTATGTTGTCAATAATTATGATATTATTAATAATATTAGTGACAATATAATTATTATTTTTAAAATCATTATTATTATTATTATATATTTTTTTTTTATAATAATAATATTATTATTAATTTAATTTTTTAGAGATGAGTCTTCTCCCCCTTTATCCCTAAACACGCATAACCACCTCCCTTACCCATTCCTTTAGAGACCCTTGTTCCCCCTTATGCGATGACTAACCTTTGTTGGACCCCATCGTCAGTGTCCCTTCTCCGCTCTAGTTCCCTCATACCACTCAACCCTCCTCTTTCTCATCCTTACGTGACTCGACACGCTCTGTTCGCGACCCCCCTACGGCTTGTACCTGAGTAGCGCAACAAACCCACTAAGACAGACCCCCTCATTGGTTCCCCACTTTCCTCTGGTGCACACACATTCCCCCTTGTGGAACATTCTTCCTCCCATCTAAGGTTCTGGTCCTTGTTTGTCTGTGGTTTTAGGTTTCCAACAGTTATGGTATTAAATTAGGGCATTAATCATGGTTTGTTGTACAATCTTGTGGATTAGGATTTTTCAGTTCACTTTATTGCGGATTAGGAATAATTGATGTTCCGAACAAATTTTGGGAATGTATACACCCAAGGTAAGTGGTTCCATAACCTAATATTTATATATTATTTAATTTGAATGAATAATTATTTTTAACATGTTCTATACTTTAATTTCACAGTTAGAATTATATTTCAGAAATAATTTGGCATTCATATATAATGAATTTGATTTTCTCATGAAAATTTAAAATTATTCTTTGTGTGTCTTATTGTGGAAACATTTTTATGTGTTTAACTGATTGTGTAATGTTTGAGAAATGTGTTTTAGACGTGTTTGTGTTGTCAGTGTTATTAATGTGTCTTTTTCAAATTGAAGTTAAATTATTTTCAATGTGTTGGTTTTTTTGAGAGCCTTGATGTGTGTTTTAGGGGTGGAAAGTGGGTTTTTAGTGGATTTAATAAGAAATTGGTTTCATAATGTTTTATTTTACACATGAAATGTTTTCCATTTTCTGTGTAATGTCTCTCTGTGCAATTTGGTAGGATTTTTTAAATTGTGTAAATAGTTTAATAAATTGCGTTAGAGATGTGAAAATGTTTTTAAGGGCTTAACATATGAGTTGGGTTTTCACATTATAAAATTACATGGTGATATTCATTTGAGTGATTTAGTTTAATGATTTAGTTAAGGGCTTTATGAACTCTTTTAAATGAAATGAATAATTTATTCTATGAAACTTAATGTGTGAGTGCATAAAAAATGGGATTTTTGAGGAAAATTGTATTATTTGAAAGGTTGATCTTATAGTGTAACTTTTAATTTAAATTTTAATTAAATAAATTATGGAAATGTGTGTTTTTTGAAATGACATTTGGTTTGAGTATGATCATACAAAGGGGTTTCTCAATAGCATTTGTTGGTTTTAGTTGTGTTTTTTCATGTGATTGTTCATGAAATTGGGTGAATTATGTGCCATTCTAGACAATGGTTTATCAAATTGGTGGTGTGAGTGATACATGAATGTGAATATATTATGATCACAAAAAGGGAATCTTAGGTAACTAGATGGCTGGACTAGGACTAGCTATATAGTATTTCGGAAGTGGATATAGCTAGGTTTCAATTATCATGGTTGAATATATCGACACTAACTGGACACAGATAATAATTCTAGACCACCATGTTTTGGGTGTGTTCCCTAATAGTGTCACATGCATGAGAATGCTGATGTACGTGGTTTCTATAACACATTTTCACTTAGATAGAGGCTCCTAGAATCCCACTCGATCTAGTTTGACCATTGGGTTTACCTATAGTTATCTACCATATATGATGGGGTGGCATCTGTTGGAATATAATAGACCTATTGTGTATGTGTGTGTAATTTTAGAATCCTTTCTTCTTATTTTAAGAAAATGGTTTTATTAGTTTTCTTTATAAGTAGTTTTTTCTTAAAATGTTTACTCCCAAATTTTTTCCTAGAAATATTATAAAATAATAAATTTTATATGATCATGTTAGATTGCCTTAAAATGTTTTGTTTTGGAATAAATTATCCAATTTTAATCCTTTTATTCTATAGCTCACACCCTACATACACCTTCGTGTGTATACAGATCCCATTGTCCTTTATTTCATGTTAAATCAAGACGTTAATCTTTGTAGTTGTAGTTTCCTGTGAATTTCAATGTGGATCATGGTGGAGGGGGTTTGAGTATGTGGATCCTCTCATTTCTTTGAGGGTGGTATATTGTTTTGTTTCCATATATCATTCTAATTTTGTGGCTTTGTAAATTTTTTTAAATCAGTATTTACGAATGCTATTAACGATGCACTTGGATTACCATTTCAGATCTGAATTTTTATTTTTCGGTGGACATTTTAGTATGTTCGATTTCAGTAAATTATTTCCTCTTCATTTATATGATACCTGATCACTTGTGCCAGCTCGTGTAGATCGAGAACTCACCTCAGGCCTTGTCATAGACCGTGTCGGGTAGTAAGTCAGATGGAGACCCATATTTGGTCATGGCCTTTAAAATGCATTGAATATCATTCTTTTCGCGGGTCACTAAACTGTATAGAATAATGTCCATCCTGCATATCCCTTAAACTTCATAGAGTAGCCATTTATATAATCTGATTTCTTATAATAATATTGTGATCTGTATAGGAGTCTCAGCATATATATTATCCATTAAATTATAATATAGTTGGAAAAAAATCAAATATTTATGAACTATGTGTTGATAGATTCATTATCATGAAGGATATATAGTGATGAATGGAAATCATATCCAATCTCCATCAATATATTTCATCCACCCTAACAACTCCCATTATATTCTACTTTTTATACCACATCCACATTGAGTTTCATTCTTCTTTCTCCCACCTTATCACTCATTCATTTCAACATTTTCCTCTTGTGTGTGATAAAGTTCTACATAATGATTTTTTATGAAATAAGTGTGGATTGATTCCTATTATTAGAAGATAAATATATTTGAAAAGATTTCCAAAACTGATCCCATATAAAAATCTCATTTCTCATAATCTTTATATTTATCCTTATGTATGGACCCCCCTTACTTCATGTTGAGTTTTATTTACCATACGTTTATAATGATAAACCCATTTGTGTCCTTTGTATGAGCTTTATCAGTGATGATTCCCCTGATAAGATCTACATGATTCTTGAATCCTTTAATTCTAGGATAAATAAAAATTCCCAGACCACCTATCATGGATCTGGATAAAAATTCCGGCCTTTTGAATTCCCCATTTCATCCCACTGTGTAGGACCTTATCAATTGTAATGATGTTTCGTTTAATAGACTAACGATCGGTTAAATAAATCTCATTTTCCCTAATGTATGAGTAATAACTACATAGATTCAGCATTATATGGACTATCTATATCTTCATTCATATTATATTAGGATACACAATGATTCATGGATCTCTAATTTTAGGCCGAACCATAAATTTCATTTTCATCAAAGGCGCCTCCATGATTATTATATCCCTATAAACATAATATATTTCTATATTTTACATTATTATAAAACAATGAATTTACTTCCTAGAAATATATAAATATTTATTCATGTTAATAAATCTTATTTAGTCATGTTCTATCCATATATCCTTGAAAAATACAAAAATATCCATCCACATCCACTGCACTCTAAATTTCTATAATGTCTTAATCATGGGTATTTTCAAACTAGAATATTCAATTTTACATTTGAAAATAATTTTATTATATTACAAAAAAATTTGTTTCTTTATTTGAATACTAATTAAACATATATGGTTATTGGAAATGAGTAAATTTGATCCCAAAGGACCCCTTTATTTGGTGATTCAATATACATTGTGTATTTTTTTCCACCTATAACCAACCAAATGTATATTTTTATCAAAATAAAAACAACCTCTAGAAAAATATTCTTTAGACTGAATTCTAGTGGAACCCATCATCTAAACATGTTCAGCATTCATCCATAGTATTAGTTTTTAACATTATGATAAAGGGATCATCATTTGATTGTGGTTAGTAGTTTTTTTAATCTCCCTATTTTTATTCCAACATTTATTGATTCATGAACCTCATGTTACCATTTATATCACTCACACACTTTGATCAAGGATATTGAAATTATTATAACTCTTCAAAACCCCATTTGGGATTTCACACATCCCACACTAGTATGAGAAAAATGACATTAAAATTACAACACATATCCTTATGTACACATATACTAGTATCAGTATATTTAATTAATACTTGGTTTAAGTTGAACTCATCCAATTATAGACCACCTTACATTTTAGTTAGATCTATATGAACATAATCATCATCCTTTTATGTTTTGAAAATCAAGAAAATAAATTTACAAATAAAGGACACATTGAACTTGATTGGTTGAAAACCTTAAAATGGAATCTTGAGAAAAAATTTAGTACCAACTCTATAGGGATTCATCATGCCTATATAGTAAATAATTCATACAATTCAATGATAAAATGAAATAAACAATTAGTTTAAAAACATAGAAATGGTAGAATAATCCAAAGATGAGTTTCTATCTGCTAATAAATCATTTTTACAGAATCAGATAAATGTTAGTGTTACATTAAAGATACACTATAAATTTTGGGTGCTATTATTTATCCTCAGATAAATTCAAGACATTCTCACTAGGTCTACCTATCTATGAAATATCTTTTTAATTTTTTTCCTCATATAAAAATTAGTAAATGATCTATGTAGAGTTCTTGGAGGTGAAATTTCAATGTACATAAACCCTCTTGAGAATTAACTCCTCCATAAAAACCCCCTTAATGGTTTTAATTATTTTTATTTATTAACTATTGTAACACCCCAAGATTTCAAAGTATGTACTTTTTCAAAACAAGTCAATAACCTTCACTACACGCAACACCGAGTTCAAGCGCACCATGACTTACCAACCAAGCCGTTCAAAAGAGGTTTTGAATAGTATTGACTAAATTTTGAACTTTATACAATCCTTATAATTTTAGAATCCATATTATGAGTTTCTTAGCCATAATGTAATAACAAATTAATATTTTTCCTATAAAAGAAGTATTTTTCGAAAATGCACTTTTACCAACTTTTAATAGTGAACCCTTTTTAAATCCCATATTTTAAACTTTTATATATTCAATTTGACTATATAAATTTATTATTTAGAATTGTGACATCAAAAATTTACAATTTAATACCCCAAGATTCCATTTTACTCTTCTCTTTGAATAGTACAGTAGTGTGTGTTATACGCAACTTCCAGTTCTAACACACACCACAACCAATCAAAGTAGCCATTATGAATAGTAATACCCACTTTTTAAAATTTTATAAATTTTATCATTCAAAATGGACTTCGTTTATGGATTCGGAATGTCGAATTTAGCCTATGGTGAAATTTTGATACTTTTCGGATAACTTTTATATTTTGATGAATAGTGAAAATTACTAAATTTTAATTAAAAACAACATTTTTAATCAAAATAATTAGTAGTGAAAAATTATGAATTTGACTGGTTTTAAAGTATATTTAGAATATATTTTTACCATTTAATACAATTTTGGTCATTGGACATAATTTCACAATTAAACCGGACATAAACAAGTGTCAATCATTTTATAGTTATTATATCTTAAAAACACGCTTTTTATTTTGACAGTGGGAATTAATTTTAAATTAATTTATTCCACTTCTATGATTTGAATTTTAGAAAATGAATTCCATATTTGGAATCAGTATTTCCAATTTTTTTAAATATGTAACATTTATTTTTAGACATTTTGAATAATATCTCCGGTAAATATTTTATTTACCATGGTTAAAGGGTAAATCCGGTAAATAAGGATTAAAAAATAATATTATAATAATAATATATAACCCAAAAACGTGTCCTATCCTTATTGGTGGATACATGTCCGACCATGGGCACATTTGGGTCTATTTTTGGGACCCCATGGAGCCACATGTAGGTTATAGGGACACATTATTTTAATTAAGATAAAGTAAATATAAAAATGAAATAAGCTTATATCTTTTAGAAAAACAATATTTACATAGGGTTATATATGTTATATTTTCAATTATAAATATTAATTAGCAAGATAAATATATTTCCTACAAAATTATAATTTATTTATAATTTTTAGACATTAAATAAATTAATTTATTTATAACACAATGATGATGCAGTAATTACCATAACTGTGAAAAATTAAAACAATTGATATTATAAACACCAAAATAAATATAATTTTAGACGTTTTATGAATTAAACAAATTTTCTAGGTTAATATGACATCATATAATTTATTTGATTAACTTTTTGTGAAGTAATCATTCTGTTATGATTTTCACAATAATCAATTTTTAAATAGTGTCAAAATTGACAAAAAAGAGTCTATAAAACAAATATTATATTATTAATTGATATTAAATTCCTAAAAATATAATGTTCGTCCAAGAGACTTATATAATTATATTTGTATCATTAATGGACCACTTGGGGGTCTCGTGGATGTATATTGTATGTTTATTAACAATATAATAAAAAAATACAATGAGACATTGTAAATGTGAAACTAATTAACTAAGAGTTAATACTTAAAGATAGGGTTATTATAGTAACCCAAATATGTCTAAATCCTATTGGATGAGTTTTTCTAGAAACATACCCACCTTAAACATTAAATAATCCACTTTGTAGCCATTAGAAACAGAATATGAATTTATTATAAAATAATATTTCTAGCTTTTCCTAAAGAGCCCCTCAATCCTCCTATAAAAGGGTACTCCCCCTTCTCATTTATTCACTATATCAAAGCCTTTTGGTTCTTCAAACCCCAGCCCAAATACTCTCTCAACATCCCTCACTTCATCATAGAGGCCTTATTTTGATCATAAAGCAAACCTAAGGATCTATTTTGATCAAATCAAAAGGAAGAACCCGAAAAAGAGGTAACGTCTTCACCACCCTCTTTCAAGTTCCTTTCTTCTTCAACTTCTTCCTTATTTGTTTTTTATATTCTAAAATAATAACTCCTATATCTCCTAAATACTATGATGTTATTATAAATATGGTACAACCATATTCAGTATTCTATCTATCTTTTGAATGACATGTCACCATACGTGCGTATGTACCGCTTTCCGTCTCCACGTCATGGTGTAACTGTTATTCAATACATTATTATTTGGATGGGTATAATAATGATGTGTATTTGATTTAAATAATAAATATAACATTATAAGGATTCTTTATATATTATATACCATCCAATTATATATTATTTTAATATCAAAAGAATGATATTTTCGCTCGTGCGTACGTACGGATTTCCATCTCCAAGACGCGATGAGATTAATTACCAAGATCACAATTCATCGATGATTATAAAAATTTATATTACTAATAAGTATGTAATATATTACATAATAATACTAATGGATATATATATATATATAAGTATTTATGTACTTCTATTCACTTACTTCTGTTCATTACTGTATGAAAACAGAAACATCGTTTATGCGTAAGTACCGACTACTGTCTCCATAAACGGTGTTTTCCATTTCATATATATTTCTATTATACATATTTATATTCTAAATATATATGATATATTTAACATGTTTTATATTCTGGATGTATTTAAATCATTATCTAAGTGATACAATCAAGAGTAACGAGTTAAAACACGTATGATAAAGAAAACGATTATCACCTGAAATGTTAATTTAACATGGAAATTATTATTTAATGGGTAGTATAAAGTCTTAAATGAATCATTTATTATATCATAAATATTATTATGGTTCTGGTAAAATTTATTAACATACTACGATCTTCTTACAAGAGGTTAAACTTTCCCTCGACTAAAGGAAAGTGCAAGGTAAGGGGTTTTCATCTCACTCCTTATTCCCATGAGATTCATGCCATATTGCCACTATTACCCTTTGTGTGGTGTATGTACTGCCCATAATTGTATTAATTATGTAATACAGTTAAATTTATTTGTATTTACGTATTCATTGTATGATACCTCTTTCATGGGGTGTATGTTTTGTATCTTACCAATTTGGTAAGGGTTAATTTCACAATCTCTTTACTATCTGAGGTTGTCTTTACGTAATAATCTGCTGGGACATATTAATTATCCATGTCCATGATTTATGAATGTGTTTTCAAAGGGATTATTTTTAGGGAATTTTTACGAAAACATCATTTCAAATGTTTTAAATATTTATTCTTCTAAATCTTTCTCATTAATGTATATGTCTTCAAAATGGTTTTTAAGGATTTATTTATATGGACATGAATTTTTCTAAAATGTTAAATCCATTAAAAAGTCTCAATGTGGTAAGGTACACTTTGATTCAAAAATGTCTTTAAATGACTTCGTTTCTAAATTGTGTGATTTTTAAATGATTTCAAAAAGTTATACTTCTCTCAAATATATGAAAATCCAGTGAAAATATATACGTGTTTAACAGGAGCTTAATTTTTTTTTTCCGAAAACATGACCCTCGAGTGTGGTAGACAGGAACGGATTGGGTGTGGACCCATCATGGCTTGTAATTTGTCGATCAGTCTCAGAATTAGTTGTTTAGTTTTCATAAGATTGCATAATGTTTTTAGAAAAACAATGGAGTATATTTTAGCAATTTTAAACCTAAGTATCATCTAAAAAATTGCATCGTTAGGTCTAATGAGACAAACTAGTGACTTAAAATGAGGCCTTGACAAAATCTTATTTGTAGTCTTGGCACGAGGCCTTGGAAACGTTGTTATGATAGTCTGGCATTATGCATTCCATCATTATGAAAATGGTTAGTGAGATTGCATGTGATTATTCGACTAGTAGAATATCCATATGAATAAGTAAATGGTATTATTTCATTTTACTTTTTCTATATTATGTTGAAGTTCATGTTTAAAAGGCTTATATTTTAGTTATACATTGCCTTAAATGTAAATGCTTCTTTATGAATGTTTCCGTTGTATTTCTTACCCTTACTGAGCGTTTGAGCTCACCCCTTTCTATGTTTTATTTTTTCAAGGATTCCAAGAAGTGTAATGTGATTGATATACAGGGTTAAGACAAGGGAATAATGGCATTCATAAAGGATTATTTATGTTGTTTTTTAGGTTATGAAGTGTAATGTCATATTCCTGTATGTAATCTATTTTCCAAGACTGCTAAAATGATCCGTCCTTCAGGACATGATACCTTGTAATCATGCTAATGTATTAAAATAATGCACCGACTCTGGGTAACTGGGGTCGGGGCGTTACAGTTGGTATCGGAGGAATTTTAGCAATAACCTTCGAATCTAGATTTTGATATACTCTGATTAGAGAACATAGCCCGAAGACAGTCTTTGAGGATTAATGTAGAATAACTTCCTAGAATTTTGGTATTGTAGAGATTTTGTGAGTTTTCCAAGAAATACATCCATGTCTGGATACGAGCAGGTAGAGGTGGCTCGAGCACAGATGTACCTAGGGGTAAAACCTGAAAACACTGCTTTGAGATAGACTCGAACGGGAACTGGTGCACAATAACGGGCCTTGCTTCACTCTTGATTACGACACTCCTGGGGGATATTCTTAGGATAATTCTCATTTTCATTAAAACCATTATGAAGGGTTTATGAGTATATACATCCTCAAAGAATACATTTTTATGATTATGGATTATATCCATAAACTATATAATTTATGTAAAGTGTTTTACAAGTTTGGGAGTAGGTATTTCTATTCATAAACTAATATTGTGTATGCCATTATTTATAAATGGTTCCCAATACATGGAATGGTAACTCCAGCAATGCACATGATCCAAAGAGAAAGAAGGATCATATCATTCATGGTCTTAAGCCATAATTTATAAAATAAATAGTCACCCATTTATTATCATCATATGAAGAAATAATATCATGTGTTGATCAGATATGTAAAGAGTTTACTAAGTCCTTTGGTTTTGAAGAAAATCAAGAGAATAAAAGGATGGAAGAGAGAAAGATGGAAAAATGGAAGAGGGAAAAGAAGAATTTTCCCATATGTGATAACTGTGGAAAGAAACACCCTGGAACATGCCTGAAAGTAATGGGAGTTTGTTATAAGTGTGGAGGAAAAGGGCACCAAGTACGTAATTGCAAGGGTAAGAAAATGGTTTCAAATGTACAATGCTTAATTTGCAAGGAGGTTGGACGCTATGTGAACATATGTCCTAGTCATCAGACTATGCGACAAATGATGCTATTGGATCATAATCAAGATATGATACTACCACAGTTGAAGAGGAATGATTAGAGTTCTTATGTTGATTATTTCATTTCATTGTTGTATCAACAATGTAATTGTTATAATAATTATGGAGTATATAAGGATTGTACTACAGTACTATTTCATCAAGGACATGAGATTTTATGGAACAAAGAAAAGTGACTCAATAGTAGGTTAAATTTTGAGAAAATATATGGTTGAGAGAAAGATAAACCAAAATATGGTTCTGATACTGGGGTAGTAATTTTAGAATAATACATGATTGATTTGGATAAATTATATTGGATCTTCTTGACTACCTTGAAACTGATTAATGATTTTTATATTCCATCATTGTTAGAGTTTACAACATTATTGGATAGAAGGAGTATATCCATTATTCTATAAGTAATAAGGGATCCATAATGTAATCAATAAGGTTTTATGGTAATTGAAGATGTTGGAGTGTTTTAAAAGATTTAATGATGAAGGTGTTCACATGTTATTACACGACAAAAAGGATCTTCATTGTGTTTACCTTCTTATAAATATTGGACTATGGGTTTGTAAAGAAGTATTTTGGATAATTCTAGTTTGAGATTAATTTTGGATTCCCATAAATGGACAACCCAGAGGTCGGGCGGCAACCCGTTGAGACCTACAAGGCCGCGAGACTTGAACCCGCAACCGAAGGGCGACAAGAGTTAATCATCTACCACTGGCCCACGAGATGTCCTGGATTAAATAATGTAGTTTATTTTAAGAAGGTCTAGTAGATGAATTATAAATTCATTTTTTAACCCCAAAAGAATAGGATAAATATAATATATTTTTTATGTTTTATTATCTTTTAGAGTGAAAGATGAGTTTGTGGTATAAATTAGTTAAAATACGGAACTCTACTTTTCATGTATATATTTTTCTTCTCCTCATCTTCTATGAAGAAATTAATTCTTATACTTTATTTAAGGGATCTTAAAACCAAAATTGTGTTATCCACATACGTTATGTTTTGTTGAACCGATGGCATTTTAATTCATCATAGATTGATGAATTTAAGAACCTCAATTTTAAACGTTTTAATGATTGATGACCTCAATAACAACCTATGAAAATTTACATTTTTACTCCAATTTTATGTCTCTAATTTCTACCAATTTTATCTTAATCGAGATCATAATTTGGTGGCGACCCTTTCATTTCACTTTTCCTCTTATTAAGACTAAATTTTATTAACCAAATTTCTGATGTGGGTTTTCCCACAATGATATTTTCTCTATTCAACCTTTATTTTCGAAGAACAATATCAAATTTCGAGAAGGAAATTTATTTAAGGATGGAAGAATGTAACACCCCAATATTTCACAGTATGTACTTCTTCAAAACAAGTCAATAACTTGCACTACACACATCACCGAGTTCAAGCACACCATGACATACCAAACAAGCCGTTCAAAAGAGTTTATGAATAGTATTAACTAAATTTTGAATTTTATGTAATCATTATAATTTTTGAATCCATATTATGAGTTTAATAGAAATAATTTATGACCAAATTCATTTTTTTCAGATAAAATAATTATTTTTCGAAAATGCACTTTTACCAAATTTTAATAGTGAACCCTTTTGAAATCCAATATTTTAAACATTTATATATTCAATTTTACTAAGTAAATTTATTCTTTATAATGGGGAAATAAATAATTAACAATGTAACACCCCAATCTTCCACGGTACACTTCTCTTTGAATAATACAGTAGCGTGTGTTGTATGCAACTTCGAGTTCTAACACACACGAAAACCAATCAATGTAGCCGTTATAAATACTAATACCCACTTTTTAAAATTTTATAAATTTTATCTCTAAAAATGGACTTCATTTTTGGATTTGGAATATCGAATTTATCCTAGGGTGAAATTTCAGTACTTTTCAGATTATTTTTATATTTTGATGAATAGTGAAAATTACGAAATTTTAATTAAAAACGAATTTTTTATTCAAAATAATTAGTACTGATAAATTATGAATTTGAGTGGTTTTAAATTATATTTAGAATATATTTTTACCATTTAATACAATTTTGGTCATTGAATGTAATTTCACAATTAATCCGGACATAAAAAAGTGTCAATCTTTTGATAGTTATTATATCTTAAAAAAACGCTTTTTTGTTTTGAAAGTGGGAATTAATTTAAAATTAATTTCTGCCACTTCTGTGTTTTGAATTTGAAAAAATGGATTCCATATTTGGAATCATGATGTCCAAATTTTTTAAATACCTAACTTTTATTTTTATACATTTTGAATAATTACTCCTGTAAATATTTTATTTACCATGGTTAAAGGGTAAATCCAGTAAATAAGGGTTAAAAAATAATATTATAATATTAATAAATTACCCCCAAAACGTGTCCTAACCTTATTTTTGGATACATTACATACCATTTACATATTTGGGTCGATTTTTGGGACCCCATGGAGCCACTTGTAGGTTATAAGGACACTTTATTTTAATTAAGATAAAGTAAATACAAAAATGAAATAAGCTTATAGCGTTTAGAAAAACAATTTTTACATAGGGTTATATATGTTATATTTACAATTATAAATATTCATTAGAAACATAAAATTATTTTTTACCTAATTATATTTTATTTATAATTTTAAGACACTAAATAAATTAATTTAATTATGACACAATGATGATGCAGTAATTACCATAACAGTGAAAAATTAAAATAATTGATATTATAAACACCCAAATAAATATAATTTGATACTTTTTTTGAATTACAATAATTTTATAGGTTAATATGACATGATAGGATTTATTGTATTACTGTTTTTGTAATTAATCATTCTTTTATGATTTTCACAAAAATCAATTATTGAATAGTGTCAAAATTGACATAAAAGAGTTTTTAAAAAAATATTATATTAATAATTGATATTAAATTCCTAAAAATATAAGGTTAGGCCAAGAGGCTTATATAATGATATTTTTATCATTAATGGACCACTTTGGGGACTTTTGTATGTATATAGTAAGTTTATTAAACATATAATATAAAAATACAAAGGGACATTGTAAATGTGAAACTAATTAACTAAGAGTTAATACTTAGAGATACTGTTAATATAGAAACCCAAACCTGTATAAATCATATTGGTTGAGTTTTTTTGACCCACCCCACCTTAAACGTTAAATAATCCACTTTTGAGTCTTTAGAAACATAATATGAATTTAATATAAAATAATATTTCTAGCTTTTCCTAAAGAGCCCCTCACCCCTCTTATAAAAGGGTACTCTGCCTTCTCATTAATTCACACTTTCAAAGACTTTTGGATCAGACAAACCATTCCCAAATACTCTCTCAACTTCAATCACTTAATCCTATAGGTATTATTTTGATCATAAAGAATACCTAATGATCCATTTTGATCAAATCAAAAGGAAGAACCCGAAGAACAGGTAACGTCTTCACCACCCTCTTTCAAGTTCCTTTCTTCTTCAACATCTTATTTCATTGTTATTTATATTATAAAATAATAACTCTAGTATCTCATATATACTATTATGTTATTATAAATATGGTACAACCATATTCATAATTCTATCCATCCTATGAATGGTATGTCACCAAACGTGCGTACGTACAGCTTATAGTCTCCACGTCATGGTGTAATTGTTATTCAGTACATTATTATTTGGATGAGTATAATAATGATGCGTAATTGTTGAAAATAATAAATATCAAATTATAAGGATTCTTTATATATGACATACCATCCAATTATATGTTATTTCTATATTAAAAGAACGATATTTTCGCTCGTGCGTATGTACAGATTACCGTCTCCACGACGCGAGGAGATATATTTCCAAGTTCACCATTTATCCACGATTATAAAATTATATATTACTAATAAGTATGTAATATATGAAATAATAATACTACTGGAGAGATATATATTTATATATATATATATAATTATTTATGTACTTACATTCAATTACATCGGTTCAATACTATATGAAAACAGAAACAGCGTTTATGCGTACGTACGAACTACTGTCTCCATAAACAATGTTTTCCATTTCATATATATGTCTATTATAAATATTTATATTCTACATATATATGATATATTTATCATTTTTTATATTCTGGAAGTATTTAAATCATGATCTAAGAGATACAATCAAGAGTAATGACTTAAAACACGTACGATAAAGAAAACGATTATCACCCGAAATGTTAATTTAACATGGAAATTATTATTAAATGGGTAGTATAAAGTCATAAATGAATCATGTATTATATTATAAATTTTAATATGGTTCTGGTATAATTTAATAACATACTATGATCTTATTACAGGAGGTTAAACATACCCTCGACTAATGGAAAGTGCAAGGTAAGGGGTGTTCATCTCAATCCATATTCCCGTGAGATTCATGCCATATTGCCACTATTACCTTTTGTGTGGTGTATGTACTTCCCATAATTGTATTATTCATGTAATCCACTTTAATTTATGTGTATTTACATATTCATTTTATGATACCTCTTTCATGGGGTGTATGTTTCGTAAGTTACCAAATTGGTATGGGTTAATTTCACAATCTCTTTATTATCCGACGATTTCTTTACGTAAGTATCTATTGGGACATATTTATTATCCATGTCCATGTTTTATGAATGTTTATTCAATGGTATTTTCATAAGAAACATTTTACTAAAACCTCATTTAAAATGTTTTAAATATTTATTCTTCAAAATCATTCTCATTAATGTCAATGTCTTCAAAATGGTTTTTAAGGATTTATTTATATGGACATGAATGATTTAAAAATGTTAATTCCTTTAAAAAGATTCCAAGTGGAATTGGAAATTTTGATTCAAAAATGTCTTAAAATGACATCTTTTCCAAATTGTGAGATTTTTAAATGATTTCAAAAAAGTCATATTTCTCTCAAATATATGAAAATCCACTGCAAATGTATACGTATTTAACGCGAGATGAAAAATGTTTTCAGAAATCCCGACTCTCGAGTGTGGTAGACAAGAAGGGATTGGGCGTGGACCCATCAGGGCCTGTAATTAGTCGAGCAGTCTCAGAATTATTTATTTTTTTTCAGAAGCTTTCATCATGTTTTCAGAAAAACACTAGAGTATATTTTAGTAATTTTAAACATAAGTATCTTCTCAAAAAATTGCATCGGTAGGTCTCACAAGACAAAATAGTGTCTTGGAACGAGGGCTTGAAAAAAATATTATTTTTAGTTTTGGAATGAGGCCTTGGATACGTGGTTATGGTAGTCTGGAATTATGCATTCCATCATTATGAAGCTGGTTAGTGATACTGCATGTGATTATTCAACTATTAGAATATCCATGTGAATAAGTAAATGGAATTATTTCATTTTATTTTTGCCATATTATGCTGATGTTCAAGTTTTCAAGGATTTTGTTTTAATTATACATTGCGTTAAATGTTTATGCTTATTTATGAATGTTTTTGTTGTATTTCTTACCCTTACTGAGCGTTTGAGCTCACCCCTTTCTATGTTTTATATTTTCTAGGATTCCAAGAAGTGTATTGTGATTGATATGCAGAGTTAAGAAAAGGGAATAATAGAATTCATAAAGGATTATTTATGTTGTTTTGTATGTTATGAAGTGTAATGTAACATTCATTTATGTAATCTATTTTACAAGACTTCTAAACTGATCGGTCATTCGGGAATTGATTCCTTGTTATCATGCCAATGTATTAAAATAATGCACCGACTCTGGGTAACAGGGGTCGGGGTGTTACAGTTGGTATCAGAGGATGATTAGCAATAAACATAGAATCTAGATTTAGATAAACTCTGATTAGAGCACATATCCCTAAGATAGACTTTGTGGATTCGTGTAGAAGAACTTCCTAGAATTTTGGTATTGTAGAAATTTTGTGAGTTTTCCAAGCAATACATCCCTGTCTGGGTATGAGCAGGTAGAGGCGGATCTGGCACAGATGTACCTAGGGGTAAAACCTGAAAACACTTCTTTGAGCTAGACTCGAATGAGAACTGGTTCACGACAATGGGCCTTACTGGACTCTTGGTTATGACACTCCCGGGGGATATGCTTAACATAATTATCATTTTCATTACAAACCATTATGAAGGGATTATGAGTATATATTTCCTCAAAGGAGACATTTTTTTGATTATGTATTATATCCATAAACTATTTAATTTATGTAAAGTGTTTTACAAGTTTGGGATTAGGTATTTCTATTTATAAACTAATCTAGTGTATGCCATTGTTTAGAAATGGCGCCCAATAGAAGGAATGAGAACTCCAGCAATGCACAAGATCCATAGAGAAAGAAGGATCATATCCATCATGTTCTTAAGCCAGAATTTATAGGAGAAATAGTTTCTCATGTATTATCATCATATGAAGAAATAATATCATGTTTTGATAAAATAAGTAAAGATTATACTGAGTCCTATGTCTTTGAAGGGAAGCAAAACAAGAAAAGGATGGAAGAGAGAAAGATGGATAAAGAGAAGAGGGAAAAGAAGAGTTTTCCCATATGTAATAACAGTGGAAAGAAGCACCCTGGAAGTTGACAGAATGGAATTGGAGTTTGTTATAAGTGTGGAGGAAAAGGGCACCAAGTACATGACTGCAAAGGTAAGAAAATGGTTTCAAATGTACAATTCTTAATTTTCAAGGAGGTTGGACACTATGCAAACCTATGTCCCAGTCATCATACTATGTCGCAAATGATGATATTGGATAATAATCAAGTTATGATGCTACCATATATGAAGATGAATGATTAGAGTTATTATGTTGATTATGTAATTTGAGTGTTGTATCAACAATGTAATTGTTATAATAATTATGGAGTATATAATGATTGTACTATAGTACTATTTCATCAAGGACTTGATATTGTGTGGAACAAAGAAAAGTGACTCAATAACAGGTTAAATTTTTGGAAAATATATGGTTGAGAGAAAGATAAACCATAATATGGTTCTAATACCGAGGTAGTAATTTTTGAATAATACATGATTGATTTGGATAAATTATATTGGATATTCTTGACTACCTTGAAACTGATTAATGATTTGTATATTCCATCATTGTTGGAGTTTACAACATTTTTGGATAGAACAAGTATATCCATTATTCTATAAAGAATAAGGGATCAAGAATGTAATCAATAAGGTTTTATAGTAATTCAATATGTTGCAGTGTTTTAAAAGAATACATGATAAAGGTGTTCACATGTTATTACACAGCAAAAAGGATCCTCATTGTGTTTTCCATCCTTATAAATGTTTGAAGGTGAGTTTGGATAGAAGTATTTTGGTTAATTCTAGTTTTAGATTAATTTTGGATTGCCCAAAATGGACAACCCAGAGTTTGGGCGGCAACCCGTCCCGACCGGCAAGGCCGCAAAACTTGAACCCACAACAGAAGGGCGACAAGAGTTAATCACCTGTGACTGGACCACGAGATGTCCTGGATTAAATACTGTAGTTTATTTTAATAAGGTCTAGTAGATGAATTATAAATTCATTTTATAACACCAAACAAATAGGTTAAATATTATATATTTTTTAAGTTCTGTTATCTTTTAGAGTGAAAGATGAGTTTGTGGTATAAATTAGTTAAAAGATGGAACTCTACTTTTCAAGTATATATTTTTCTTCTCCTCTTATTCTATGGAGAAATTAATTCTTATACATCATTTCAGGGATATTAAAACCAAAAATGTGTTATCCAAATACCTTATGTTTTGTTGAACCAATGGGATTTTAAATCATCATAGATTGATGAATTTAAGGACCTCAATTTTTAACTTGTTTATGATTGATGACCTCAATCACTACCTATGAAAAGATACCTTTTCCTCCAATTATATGTCTCCACTTGCCACCAATTTTCTCCTAATCTAGATCATAATTTGGTGGTGACCCTTTCATTTCTCTTTTCCTCTTATTAAGACGAAATTTTATTAACCAAATATCTGATGTAGGTTTTACCACAATGATATTTTCTATATTCAACCATTATTTTCGAAGAACAACATAAAATTGCGAGGACACAATTTATTGAATGAGGGAAGAATGTAACACCCCATGATCTCATAGTATGAACTTCTTCAAAACAAGTCAATAACTTGCACTACATGCAACACCGAGTTCAAGCGCACCATGACTTACCAAACAAGCCGTTCAAATGAGGTTATGAATAGTATTAAATAAATTTTTAACTTTATATAATCCTTATAATTTTAGAATCTATATTATGAGTTTCTTAGACATAATGTAAGAACAAATTCATTTTTTTCTGATAAAATAAGTATTATTTGAAAATGCACTTTTACCAACTTTTAATAGTGAACCCTTCTTAAATCCAATATTTTGATATTTTATATATTCATTTTCACTAAATAAATTTATTATTTAGAATGGGGACATCAAAAATTTACAATATAACACTCCAAACTTCCACGGTACGCTTCTCTTTGAATAATACAGTAGCATGTGTTGTATGCAACTTCGAGTTCTAACACACACCACAACCAATCAATGTAGCCGTTATGAATAGTAAAACCCAATTTTTAAAATTTTAAAAATATTATCTCTCAAAATGGACTTAATTTTTGGATTCAGAATATCGAAATTATCCTGGGGTTAATTTTTGGTACTTTTCAGATAACTTTTATATTTTTATGAATAGTGAAAATTACTAAATTTTAATTAAATACAACTTTTTTAATAAAAATAATTAGTAGTGATAAATTATGAATTTGAGTGGTTTTAAAGAATATTTAGAATATATTTTTACCATTTAATAAAATTTTGTCATTGGACGTAATTTTACCATTAAACCGGAAATAAACAAGTGTCAATCTTTTCATAGTTATTATATCTTAAAAACACGGTTTTTGTTTTTACAATTGGAATTTATTTTAAATATATTTATGCCACTTCTGTATTTTGAATTTGAAAAAATGGATTCCATATTTGGAATCAGGATGTACAAATTGTGTAAATAGGTAACTTTTATTTTTAGACATTTGGAATAATTACTCCGGTAAATATTTTATTCACTATGGTTAAAGAGTAAATCCGGTAAATAAGGGTTAAGAAATAATATTATAATAATAATAAATTACCCTAAAACGTGTCCTAAACTTATTGGTGGATACATTTCCTACCATGGACATCATTGGGTCGATTTTTTGTACCCCATGGAGCCACTTGTAGGTGATAGGGGCACTTTATTTTAATTAAGATAAAGTAAATACATAAATGAAATAAGCTTATATATTTTAGAAAAAAAAATTTACATCGGTTTATATATGTTATATTTTCAATTATAAATATTAATTAGAATTATAATATGATTTCCTACATAATGAAATTTTATTTATAATTTTTATAAATTAAATAAATTAATTTATTTATGACACAATGATGATGCAGTAATTACCATAATAGTGTAAAATTAAAATAATTGATATTATAACCACACAAATAAATATAATTTGAGACTTTTTATGAATTAAACTAATTTTATAGGATAATATGACATGATAGTATTGATTTTATTGACTTTTTTGAAGTAATCATTCTGTTATGATTTTCACAAAAATCAATTATTGAATAGTGTCCAAAACGACATAAAAGAGTTTTTTAAAAAAATATTATATTATTAATTGATATTAAATTTTTAAAATTCTATGGTTCGGCCAAGAGTCTTATATCAGGATATTTGTATCATTAATGGACCACTTATGGGTATCTTGGATGTATATAGTATGTTTATTAACCACATAATATAAAAATAGAAAGAGACATTGTAAATGTGAAACTAATTAACTATGAGTTAATACTTAATTATACAATTAATATAGTAACCCAAACCTATCTAAATCCTATTGGTTGACATGTTTTCGACCCATCCCCACCTTTAACTTTAAATAATCCACTTTGGATCCATTTGAAGTATAATATGAATTTATTATAAAATAATATTTCTAGCTTTTCCTAAAGAGCCCCTCACCCCCTTATAAAAGGGTACTCCCCCTTCTCATTAATTCACACATTCAAAGCCTTTTGGTTCGGCCAACCCCTTCCCAAATACTCTCTCAACATCCCTCAATTAAACCTAGTGGCATTATTTTGATCATAAAGCAATCCTATGGATCCATTTTGATCAAATCAATAGGAAGAACCCGAAGAAGAGGTAACGTCTTCACCACCCTCTTTTAAGTTCCATTCTTTTTCAACTTCATCATTATTTTTTATTTCTATTCTAAAATAATAACTACAATATCTCCTATATACTATTATGTTATTATAAATATGGTACAACAGTATTCATTATTATATTCATCCTTTTAATGACATGACACCATACGTGCGTACGTACGGCTTACCGTCTCCACATCGTGGTGTAATTGTTATTCAATACATTATTATTTGGATGGGTATAATAATGATGTTTATTTGATTTAAATAATAAATATAACAATATAAGGATTCTTTATATATGATATACTATCCAATTATATGTTATTTTAATATCAAAAGAATGATATTTTTTCTCGTGCGTATGTACGGATTATCGTCTCCACGACGCGATGAGATTATTTTCCAAGTTCACCATTCATAGAATATTATAAAAATATATATTACTAATAATTATGTAATATATGACATAATAATACTAATGGAGATATATATATATATATATATGTATTTATGTACTTACATTCACTTACTTCCGTTCAATAATATATGAAAACAGAAACATCGTTTATGCGTACGTACGGACTACCGTCTCGATAAACGGTGTTTCCCATTTCATATATATCTATTATACATATTTATATTCTGAATATATATGATATATTTATCATTTTTTATATTCTAGATGTATTTAAATCATGATCTAAGTGATACAATCAAGTGTAACGAGTTAAAACACGTACGATAATGAAAACGATTATCACCCGAAATGATAATTTAACATGGAAATTATTATTAAATAGGTAGTATAATGTCATAAATGAATAATTTATTGTCTCATAAATTTTAATATTGTTCTAGTATAATATAATCACAAACTATGATCTTCTTATAGGAGGTTAAACGTACCCTCGACTAAAGGAAAGTGCAAGGTAAGGGGTTTTCATCTCACTCCTTATTCTCTTGAGATTCATCCCATATGGCCACTATTACCTTTTGTGTGGTGTATGTACTTCCCATAATTGTATTATTTATGTAATACACTTTAATTTATGTGTATTTACATATTCATTGTATGATACCTCTTTCAATGTTGTGTATGTTTCGTAAGTTACCAAATTGGTTAGGGTTAATTTCACAATCTCTTTATTATCTGAGGTTGTCTTTACGTAAGTATCTACTGGGACATATTTATTATCCATGTCCATGATTTATGAATGTGTTTTCAAAGGGATTATTTTATGGGACATTTTACTAAAACATCATTTCCAATGTTTTAAATATTTATTCATCTAAATCATTATCATTAATGTCCATGTCTGCAAAATGGGTTTTAAGGATTTATTTATATGGAAAAGAATGTTTTTAAAATGATAATTCCTTTAAAAAGTTTCAAAGTGTAATGGGACACTTTGATTCAAAAATTTCTTCAAAGGACATCTTTTCCAAATTGTGTGATTTTTAAATGATTTCAAAAATGTTATATTTCTATCAAATATATGAAAATCCAATGAAAATGTATACATATTTAACGCTAGCTTAAAAATGTTTTCAGAAAACCCGACTCTCAGGTGTGGTAGACAGGAAGGGATTGGTCATGGACCCATCATGGCCTGTAATTAGTCAAGAAGTAACAGAATTAGTTATTTTGTTTTTATAATCTTGCATAATGTTTTCAGAAAAACACTGAAGTATATTTTACCAATTTTAAACGTAAGTATCTTCTAAAAAAACTGCATTGGTCGGTCTCTTGAGTCAAACTAGTGTCTTGGCACGAGGCCTTGACAAAATATTTTTTGTAGTCTTGGCACGAGGCCTTGGATACGTGGTTATGATAGTCTGGCATTATGAATTCCATCATTATGAGAGTGGTTAGTGATATTTCATGTGATTATTAGACTAGTAGAATATCCATGTGAATAAGTAAATGGAATTATATCATTTTATTTTTCCCATATTATGCTGAAGTTGAAGTTTAAAAGGCTTTTGTTTTAGTTCTACACTGCCTTAAATGTTTATTTCTTATTTATGAAAGTTTATGTTGTATTGCTTACCCTTACTGAGCGTTTGAGCTCACCCCTATGTTTTATTTCTTCCAGGATTCCAAGAAGTGTATTGTGACTGATAAACAGGGTTAAGACAGGGGAACAATGGCATTCATAAAGGATTATTTATGTTGTTTTGTATGTTATGAAGTGTAGTATAATATTCATGTATGTCATCTATTTTCCAAGACTGCTAAACTGATCGGTCCTTTGGTACTTGATTCCTTGTAATCATGCCAATGTATTAAAATAATGCACTGACTCTAGGTAACTGGGGTCAGGGCGTTACAACCATATCATAACTGAATCGATTGACCCTGATTTATAGTGATGGAAAATGGGTTGTGTATCTAACTCAAATATACGCATACAAGTAGAAAATTATAGGAGGGAATCATTGATTTAAATAATATATCTAACCAATTAACTTTAGTTTATGGTAATGGAATACATACATTGTGTACCCAAATTTCCTATATTCCTTTATGATAGCATTACATAGAGATAACTAATTGATCCCCTGTTCATAATTTATTTTAGGAATTTTGATATTATGATTTAAAAATACCATATTCATTTAATGATCAAATAGATTGAATTACTATAATGTTACTACTTAGGAATCTTCACCTTTTATCAATGATTGTTAGTTGAAGAAATTCAAAATTCGACAAAAATTGAAAATAAAATTGAGATAATAAATATTGTGTTTCATTAAGAAAAATAGTGTGGAGAATCGATAATTTGTAATCTCCCCTGAACCATCATCCAAATGAATGAGGCATAAATTAACATATCTTTCATGGTGCACTTCATTGATTATCATAATTAAAGTAGATATGTCCTGGACTCATTACTATTTCATTAATGATTTGAAATCTCAATAGCATTAAATTTCTTTGTAGGGTATAGGCTCATTTCCTTTAAAGAATCATCTTCCATTTCCATAATGGTTTTCTGAAGAAATATTTTATTTTATACCAATATTCCCTTGACTATTATCCATTATTTTTTAAATAATTTTCGTATGAAAATTTCTTTATTGGTTAAATAGTTTTGTTCAATCATCAACTCTATATAGTGGGATCTTTCTTGATGTTCCAAACCCATGCTGTTCATAGAGTTATCCATAAATTATTCCTTGGATTGATTAGTTAAAATGATTTGTCTTTCTATCACTCATTTATGGTTGAAATTATTTTATAAGACAATAATAAAACATGACATATCCTAATGTTATGAATATTTGGTGAAGCCTGTGTAAATTTCTATGCAGAAATTACAAGTGGGAATAAAATAATAGTTTCTATTTTTCATTCCAAACAAACTACCATGAATACTATTTAATATAAATAGCCATAATATATAATTTTATGTCTCTCAGAGAAACTAAAACATAACCTTGAATTATTTCTCTCAAACTAACCACATGTTCACCATTTAACAGGACTCTTAACACTAGAAAAAATCCACACTCTATAGACTTTAGTTTTTGAATGACTGAGATTTCATAATTATCATCCCATCACCCCATTATTTTTAGTATAACTAATTTGGGTGATAATAAAGTAATATACAGCAGTAAGTAAATGTGGTATGTAATAGAACATTATGAATTCTCATATTCATTTGGGTTACATAATTTATCAACTGTTATAATCATAGTCGATGATTCCATACGCATGTCTCCCCCTACTACTATTTTATCTTCATTTGTTATGGAAGGGAATTCTTTGTTCTCTAACAATTACCCATCTGATAGTATTAGTTAAATATTTCCATACAGTGGACCCTACATAGGTTCTTTAGGGACACATCCATTTCCAAAGTCATCATATACTTTGTTGGAGCCACATACTGAATGCCCTCTTATTTTATTATTATTCCATGATTCCCATATATGAGATGGATATTAATTAGTTCAACTAATAAATATGTTATAGATATCAAATAAACTTACATTTCTAATAAGAGGGAATGAATGCATCAAAAATTAAATCCTAATTTTTAAACTCGACATCAAAATCCATCATGAGTTTTTTTATAAATCAAAGGGGGTCAATGTATTGATTGAAACATTAAAATTGAGTTCTATATATGATCCCTCCTGGTCAAAACCAATCACTTTCTCAGTTGAAGCCACTTATTGATGGATAGTGGTCTTGTTCTCTTATGCAATCAGTGCTTTCAAACCTGATGGGGTCATCCCAATAACAAAGAAAAAAATATAGGAAATAATATTTAAAGAGACATAAAATATAAATAGGATGTTCTATACTTTTCAAATGAGTCCCAAACAATGATTTGGCTCCAGTTATTTTTCTAATACATCCAATTGAGTTCATAAAAGGTGTAGTTTATATAAAGTGATTATGGTGGAATCACTAGGAATATCACTAAATGGATTATATTCTTGGAACTTGATTATTTCATCTGAGAAAGTGAACACTTTTCCTAAAACAGATAGACTATATAAGAACATATTCAAACTAGTGTCCCCTTGGTTAACTAATCCCTAGATATTTTAGGACACCACTCCTCCTAAAAATCATACAAAATAAAAATTATAAATTAGTTGAAATGATAGTTGTAAAATTTTAGGTGTGAATATAGATGTATGTTACCTCCTCCAAGGTAGAGATTTTACCAGACTCCCCCTTTTCAATGGTATAAATTTCCTTTTAGAAAACATAATATTCATCATTATTTTTATAATTTCCCAAATTGGGCCAAAAAATATCAGTTCCTTGGGGGGGATAAAATGATTGAATATTCATGAACCAACTCGGATTCCCCAGTTCCCTAATATAGAAGCCAGTACTAACGTAGATCGAAGTGCATTCTGGATCCCTACAGTTTTGTGATAGGAACCTAGAATCATGCAAGATATAATTGGGTATTATTTATCTAAAACAAATAAAAATATAGAGATAGATATTCGTATGATCCAAATTCTAAAGGGACAATGTTCCAAAATTGAAATCGGTATATAAAAAACGAAAAACGTACATTGTCAAAGTACTCAAAATTGATAAGATTAAATCAACATCCCAAAGTTCAAATCACTATAAGAACATTGGATCAAGAACATCCAACTCCTGTAAGAGGCTGTTTCCTTTTTCTCAGTCCTAAAAGAAGTATATTTATAATCACCAGAAGGAAAAGGTAGGGTATGATATCAAAATCCTAGAATTCTCTAAAAAAGTGTTCCATTAAAATATTCAATAATATTAACCTTAATAATGCATTAAATTTTATTAAAACAAGGAAATGTGATACATTTTCATATTTAAATCAAATCATTATCTTAATTAAATATAATGGAATACCTTAGAAACAACGAATAATTAAATATTTTATATAAATATGTTTATAGAAATCAACTTTATTCAATAAAATAGTTTCATAATCAATGGAATATATTTAAAATTAATCACAGAAAACCCCATAGTAAACTGCCATGTAGTAAAATAGTTCCTAGATATCGGATCCCTACGCTCGAATATCTATGATCATAGAAATATCTCTCCATCCATCCCATAGACTAATGAAAAATACGACTCATCAACATCCCATATAGGATAAAATCTTCTTAATGAGTTTTTTGTTAGAATTTTCATAATCAATCTATTTCTAGGGAATTTCAATTATAGAATTATTATCCCAAATAAACCACTAACATTCCAGAGATTCATGTTCCTATCAAATCAATAGACAAAGTGAAAATCATTACATTTTAATCAATCATAATTCATAGTTCAATTTATTAAATTTTATTTTCAAAATTACTCATAATATTTTAAACCAAATCATGGGTTTTTTTTATAAATTCATGATTTTCAATACAAACCAAATCATATGTTTTAAATAGTTAAATTAATTCAGTCATAAAAAATCTCAACAAAATCACTTAATTCCATCAATTTTAGAAATATGCCTCAAATTACAATTTCATTGGAATCATGGATATGTTAAAAAATTCATACCATATAGAATTCCAATTGAAAATACCAGAATTTTTTTTCACAAATAAATTTAATGATATTTTAAAATAAAATAAAAACATTGTTTGATCAAATTGAAACTCTTAAATGGGTCCTCCTACCTTTTTCATAAATATGACAACATGAAACACATTCAATATGATTTTTCAAAGAAGAAATTAAAAATGAAGATCTAGAAACACAACATATACCTTTGATCCATCAATGCCAAAATGATCTAATAACCTCCATGCGGGAAAAAAAGACAGAATGAATGTGACATTATAAAATCCTACATGAATATATGCACTACAACAAACACAATAATAAATCACTAAATAGATAATCTATTAGGATTGTAGAACACCGGAATTTTCATTGGATGGATTTATGTTGAGTGGGAAAGTTTATAGGTTGAAAAAAATGAAACAATCCAAGCCTCATTATTTAAAATGGTTGGTCAGGGGGATACATTATTTGTATTCATTTAACGTAATGTAATCCTATGAAGTGAAATGATGCTAAAAAATTCCCATTTAGTTTAAAACACTAGTTTAATCATTTACCATCATGAATAAATTCTCAAAATAGACACTAAGGAAATTAAATGATGTTTAATCAGATTACACAATGTGTAAATTTCTAGTAGTTGGTTCTTCACCATGTTCCCTACATCGAAGAACCAAAAAAAATGAAATGAAGAAAAAAATGATCAAGAATACCTTATAAGGTAATAGGGTATTACAACCACCCCATCATAAAAACATTATATCCCCATATAACTTTTTAAGAAACATTCATATCAAGGTGAGGCCACTAATCTCTCATCAGTGTCCTGCCCTCCCACTTCTCATGAGATTTAGAACAATGTTATCAAATAACATAGACCAATGGTATTGTCCTCCCCTAGCGTCCATTTATCTCAAAATCAACTATTCTAACTAGATCTAGAGTCACAGAAAATTCCAACTCAACATCGGGATCACTCCAACTCAAACAAAGGGATGTATTAAAATGATAATTTCCAAAATGAGATCCTTGAAATATTTTATTATCGATATCAACATTGGAGGATGTTATAAATGGTAATCCACTTTCTGCACCCTCTACACCAAGTCAATAGGTCCCATAAAATGAGGATCGATCATCCCTTGACTCTTATGACATAAATGTCATAAATGAGGTGAAAATTTCAAGAACACCAAGTTGCTGACAATGAACATTAATTTTCTATGATGAAAATCCATATAAGATTTATTACAGCATTGTGAAGTCAACTTTATATGATAAATAATCTAATTCATTTTCATTTTCTCTTGGACCATGATTGGTCTCACCAAGGGACTTTCATCGATATCTAAGCTAAACAACATAGATATACAAGGCCTCAAAATGATGGATTCTGATCACTTACTGGTGACTTTTATTATTGGTGAACTCAACTAGTACCAAATTGTCATCACAAGCTCCACAAATGTCATGAACACAGGAACAATGAAAATCCCCATGAATATGTATAGCTCCATCTTTTTTCCTCCTGTCTATGGATCATATATTTTACTCACTCAAATATGAGATCATTGTGCCTCTTGGAAGCCTCTCCAAACATGTGAACAAAAATGAGGATATCTATAAGTGACAATATAAGATTAAACTCTATGTCAATGAAAAATCAATATCAGATACATATTTCCTATCTCATTAAAATTTTTAACATGAATTGGATTATGGTGAGTTGATTTGGTTAGATTATCATTAAAACCCCTCTTCACATTCTTCCTTCTTGGGTTATTTTGGAACCCAACCAAATAGTCCTTATAAATATTTTCCCACTTCCAAGTCAGCATTGGATTTCGATGATGAAAACCTGATGGTCTTTCGTTCATAGCCTTGACATGTTGGCATGTATATCAATGAGAGAAAAAATTAGCAATTTCCTATATGATACCTTTCGACATTAATCTACGTCACTTATAATAAAACATATTTGTGGTTCCTAAGTTCACAACACATTTGGAATCATGGACATCTTCCAACACATCATTCTTAAAAGGAAACAGAAAAATAAACTAACTCAAAAAATATAAAATACAATCTATTTATAATTAAAACTCAATGAATGTATCCCAACTATAATTAGACTTTCTAATTCCAGATAACGCACCCTCAATATGTTTTCCTTGAATAATAATCATTAGATGATTGTAGGTCAACTAAACACTAGCTAAGACAACCACAAACCCTATATCTCAAACTACTCTATGAAACTATGAAAAAATATCATGTAAGTTCCACTATTTTAATTATTCATTCATAGAATGCATCAAAAAATTCATACTAAAAGAATCTATAATGACATTCCCTTATCCCAAAGTATAGGAAATATTGAAATAAAAATATTTCAGGTACTATACAAAATTAAACTTATGGAGATTCAAATATATTTTTGAGATGATATAACTCAATATATTATAGTAGGAATATATGGAAAAACTTTATCTGAAAGTTTAATACCTCTTAATATTCAGTGGTTATATCACAGCATCAAGATCAAGGTCATGGGTCAGATAATTATACATGTGCATCATAACATTCCATGATCCATATAATTCAATGAGAAACCCCTTTAAAAGAACGCGACCAAAACCCGAACCAGAAGCATCATAGAAGAAAACAAAGCCTTTCCCAACCTTTGGAAGAGTCAGCAGCAAAATAGAAGTCAAAATATGTTTCATCTTAATTAAATAACTCTGAAATTTTTCTTTCTAATAAAACATCACCCTCTTTTGAGTTATATAGGTCATCAAAGAACCCAACATCAAGAATCCATTAAAAAACTAGTGATAATACCTTGATAAACCCATGAATTTGTGATTATTGAAAACATTATGCAGTTGATCCAATTATGTATGAGCTTTAACCTTTTTAGGATCAACTAAAATTCTATGTTCTAATACCACGTTTCAAAATAAATTCCCTTCTAAAATCCAAAAATACCATATTGATAGCCTGGATAAAAGTCAGTGATTTATCAATAATTCCAGAACTCATCACATATGATATAAATGATCCTCCTCTGACTGAATGTAAACATAGATTTCATCCTCAATGACCACCACAAATTTATCAAGACAGTCTTGGAATATCATATTTATCAAATCCATAAATATTATAAGATAATTGGATATACAAAATGGAATGACCATATACTCATAAAGGCCACACCTTCTCTGGAGGTGGTTTTATAGATATCTTATTCTCTAATTCCTAATTGGTGAAAACCAAATCGAATATAGACATTCAACAACCACATAACCTTTTTATTTATTTCAAATAGATCATCAATCTATGGTAATGGATACTTCTTCATTATCATAACTCAGATGAGTTTCCAGTAATCAGCACATAGGTGAAGTGTCCCATAAGCTTTCTTAGCTCAGAAAATAGGTGATGCCCAAGGTGACACAACAGTGAGTATAAATAATTTTTCAAATAGATAACCCATATGAGTCTTCAACTCTTTCATTTTAGTTATTACCATATGGTAAGAAGAAATAGTCACTAGTTAAGTATCATGAACTTAATAAATAGAAAACTAATCTCTCTCGTCATTGGAAAACCATAGAAATTAAGAGTAAATACATTAGGAAACACGATGAAAACATGATAAAGATCACCACTGAATTGTTTCCACTGTAAATAAAATCCAAAAAATAATATTTCATTCCAAAAATTTTGATTAGAATGTATGATTCTACACAAATATGGGTCTTATTTTCTCTGATATATAGGAAACACCCCATTTGGTGTGAAAAAGGATAACTTTTAAAAATATCACTCAATTAATGATTTATTAGTAATAAGCGAATCCAAATTGAAAATGACATCAAGAGGTTTCATGGAAAGAACAAGAAAATACCATGTTAGCTCGATATCTAATAATGAGAAAAAACAAGTAGCATAAAAGAGATCTCTAATGCTCTTAATTTTGAAGGGTGTAGTAATATCCACCGTAAAAGAAAAAAGATCTGTACGAAGATATATTAATATCAAAATGGGAATTGATATATGTGAATGAGACTCCCCAGTATAAAATAAATCGTTCATAAATGATTAATCTATAGTGATGGTACCACTCACAATTACTAAACTCATATCTTCTACCTTCAGAGACTATTCCACCACATAAAGAATCTTTTTTCTAGATGCATTTGGTTGGAACCCCTTTTATATTGAAGGATTCAACTGCATCAATTTTTTTTGATTATACAATGACACAACATGGAGTAGAGAAGATATGATAGAACTTATGAAAGTGACATGAACATAAATAAGAGCTGTAGATCTTGGGTGCCTCCGTGAAAACCCATTTCGAATTCTCAGGATTAACACACTGGAATGAAGTCAAAGGGACTCTACCAAGAACTATAGGAGGACTATAATATTCATGTTTTCAATAACTACTCTGAGACTCTTCGCAATTTATCTTACCTTTATGAAAACTCAAAAAAAAAATAACTAAAAGGAAAAGTAACTCACATCAACCCTGACTTATCAACAATGTCAAGATCAACTATTAATTCCACTTCCATAAAAACATCATAAGAGGATAGATTCAGCATGAAAATATGTGAAAGTATATTAGATCGAAGCCCCATCTGAAACCATCATTTCATCAAATTCTCATTCAATACAATATCAGTTTATAACCATACAAGCTATGTAAAGTTGTTTGGATATTCTATCATCGTCATATCATCCTGATTGAGTTTAAAAAACTTCAAATCCTTTACATGAAACATAGAATTTGGATAGAACTAGTCGGTGAAAATAACATTAAATTAATTTTACTCTAAACACTCATGATTCTTTAATGTTACCATTATATCCCACAATATCTTTATTTGTCCCTTCATCATAAAGGTATCAGAAATTACCTTTATATCATCAAGAGTTTCTAGAAAATAAATGATATGATCTATACATTTCAACTAATCCTTATCCTCTTAAGGATCATTCGAGATATTGAACACTGGGGGATTTTTTTGAAGGAACTAATGATCATGATTTAAGGATTCATCACTTTGTTGTACCACAACTACAGACTGAATGGGAACTGGTGAAGGTTCCAAACACAAACCTACCTTGGTACCCTAAAACACTAATACCTATGTCATAAAAATCATAACCCAAAGGTTGTTCCCTATCCCCATGGGTTGGTGACTAGATACTTAAATCACACAGGAAAAAGGGGAATCATTTTTTCCATATAAATAGTAGATGAAAATTATAAAATTTAGAATGTTCAAAAGAAAACAACCAATGAAGAATCTAAATAGAACTCATACTGGAGATGAATTTATGGAAATATAAACTTTTCTATTACCATAACTCAATATATTTTTCGATAATAAACCTAAATTAGGTTTTCCCATTAGCTTTATTAGGAATGAAACCATCCACCAAAAAAGTTGAAACACTCAGGAAGAAAAATCCTTTCTCTAAATGATCATCAAATTGAGTATTTATCTGTTTCATTTCAGTAGGTTCCATGTGGTAAGTAGTACCATATTCTAGTTGGGTACCCAAAACTAAATCAATAAAAAACTCTACATCCCTTACTATTTAAAACCACATAATTTAGAAGGAAAAACTTCATGAAGCTCGATGAGAACTAGAGGGAGATCAGTAATCAAATATTCTCTCTCTAGATAAAAAGAGAACACATATATCACTTTTTATATATATATATATAATAATGTTTGACTCTAATTGACCTTAGGCCCCATTATCCTTAAAAGATACAAAAAACACCATCACTCAATGTATAAAAGACCCATATATAATGAAAATAAATATGGAATTTATTATAAATTATCCAATCCATCCTAAATACGACCTCAAGAGTTATCATGTAGAGAACTACAAAATCATAAGAAATATAAATTGCTAATAAGTAAAAAAACAAGATGTTTAATAGAGGCCTTTCCCTCTCTTGATTTCATGGGGAGTAGTAATATTCATGAAGTATGAGAAAATATCTCTATGAAAATTTATAAAATTCACAATACATGTTGATATAAATTAATGAGACGAATTAGTATCAAATAAAGCAGTAACTAATGATGACACTATATTGATGGTACCCCTCACAGTCATTGACCCATATTTGCTTCCATTGGAGACTCTTATGATGTTTGAATAAGAATTATTCTAGTTTCTTGTATATGAAACACCTTTGTTGATGAAAAATATTATTGCACTGTAGATGTTTTAGGAGTAAATTATCTCATGTTGATACATGTAGAATAATAGACTTGAATTAACTTTTTGAAGTAACTCAATCACCCATAAGAACAACAAGTCTTTGGTGCCCTAATGAAAACCCATTTTCATTTCCCTTGATAACCACACTGGGATAGAATCAAAGGGCCTATTATAGGCAATGTAGGTGTTCATGAAGAACCCTCCATTATAGAAAACCCACATGTTTCATCATGATTCCTCTTTACATTAAAGGATCTCACAGAACTAAAAATGGGAGAAAAAGGAACTCCTTCCAAACATGATTTACTATCCAAGTCCATATCAACCATCAACACTCTATCCAATACATAAATCTAAGATTATATTATTAGTATAAAAACCAGAGAGTGGATATCATAACAAAGTCCCATATATAACCATATATTATTCATTTCCTCATTCAATATTATCTTAGGTGAAAACTACAAAAGTTCAGAAAAGAGATTTTCATATTTAGTCACTATCAAATCAGCCTTATCGTGTTTGAAAAACACTATAGCCTAGGAAAACACCAACATATGTATATGGAATGGGTTAGTGAATGTCACATTAATTTCCTTCCACCCTAAGCTGTCTTTCTACTTCGTTGTCACCATCTTGTCCGACCATTTCTTGATAGTTCCCTCTATCTTGAAGTTGGATCATTTCACCTTGATTTTATCACATGCTTCCAAGAACTCAAACAAAAGATAAAATATCCTCAAAAAATACTCATCCTTTTGATGATATTTTTATAATTTGAATGATAGATCTTCGTATAATGTAACATCTTGGAATGATTTTATAAAAAAACCCCTCATGATCCATAGATGGAGCCCAAACATGAATGTGTGTAAGTTCCTTCCATATACCTTAGAAAACATGAACAATAAACTCAACCAGATTATGATCCCCGGGATGATGTTATAACTATTTTTTATTAGAATATTCCTCATGAATTTGATTTTCTCATTTTCATAGAGGAATTATGCTACACAACATTGGAACAACACATTGATAACATAATATGAACACTCAAACAGTGCAACGAGGGAAATTAATCACAGTAGATTGATAAAAAAAGATTTGGATTTTAAACTATACAAATCCAAATATGGGATAATACTAGAACTAATCCTCAATACATCTCTCTTAGGACAACCTTGGTGACTTAAGGATCAGTTCAGTGAGGTATGGTAAGGAACTCAGTCTTAACTACCACATTAGTCCCAAAAATATTTCACAACTAAATACTTACATCATGGAAAGATACCCAACCCAAACCTTTGATACCATTATGAGAACCTTGTCATTCCATTTTTTCTAACCAATTCTCATACAATCTTCGTGTTTTTAATTTAGAATAGAATTGATAAGTATCTTGATACATTCATTGTGGTATTTATGGATGACACCCTTGATTAATCTATATCTAAGGGGGATCATATGTTTCATCTGAGATTAGTCAATGAATATTTGATCAATCAAAAACATTATTCACAGCTATCAAAATGTGATTTATGGATTTGGGAATTTATTTTATTGAAAAAATTGTTTTGAAAAATTGTATTTCAATTGATCCAAATAAGGTGAAACATGTTATGACATAGGAACAACCACAAAATGATTTTTGTGATTCAACACTTCTTGAGTTTAGCTAGATATTACCACCAGTTCATAATAAATTTCACAATGTTGGATTCTCCAATGGATGATCTAACTTTGAGGAGGGTATAGTTTTCATAAGATGATAAATAATATATTGTTTTATTGATCTTAAACATCTTCTGACAATTCCACTGGTGTTGACTCTTTGAGATGTCAGGCTGGGATATGCGGTCATTTTCAATGCATCAGATTTTCATTTTGGTTGTGTTATTATGTAAGGTGATCACGTCATTGGCTATAGATATATAAATCATAGGCCACACAAGAATAATTAACCTAACCATGACCTTGAACATTCATCTATTATGGATGAGCTTAATAGTTGGAATCATTACACTTTCAGATAAATTTTTACCATGTATTTATACCACAAGAGGATGAATTATATATTATCTCAAAAAATGATCTAATTATCTACCAGAGGATTCTCGAGGTGAACCTGAAATACTTTTATTTTGAGATTTCCTATACCTTATAAAAATTTAATGTCATCATAGATGATTTTAGCAAGAAAATTATGACCCAATCCAAAAGGAATCATCATAGGTGTGGGACCTGAGGGATATTTTGGAATAGATTCATATTGTAGATCGAGAAACGGGGGATGATGTAGCCTCATATAGTTTACAATTGAACTGTGCTATTCTCAAGATTATTCTTCCTAAGAATTAGAATTTTGACGAGTTTCATATCCCTAGGGACTCTCTATATGATGAGGGAGTCTCTTTCTGAGTGGTATTACACCATAGAAGTCATTCAATGTTATAGGAATTGTTTTATTGTGTCGTTATCAGTCATGAACTCAATGATATTAGATTAAAATACTTCCCAGTTGGTTGTGCACCAAGGATCCATGGTGATGTTCTATATATGCAATGATGATTCTGGTGGCCTGGTATGATATGGGGTATTGTGTATTTTTTCAGTTGTTTTTATACATCCAAACAGGTCAAGGCTGAGCACCAGAGACCATTGAGTATTCTTTAGCCACTTCTAGTGCTAACGTGGAAGTGGGATACGATCTATATGGATTTTTCGGTTGGGATTATACATACCTAGAGAATGTGGAATGCGATATGGGTTTTTATCAGTATTCTAACTAAATCCTCTCATATTATGACCATTTTCAATACAACAAATGTTGACAAGAAGGGACATCTCTATTGGAAAGAGATTATACAATCTTCTAATGTTCCATCTACTATTGCCATTGATAGGGATCCCTTTTTTTCTTCTCATTTCTTGAGAGGCCTTCAAGAGGCACTAGGATCTTAGGCTGGTATGATTATGAAAAACCAAATGTAGGTGGATGGATAGATGGAAAGAGGCACACATATCCAGGAGGATATGCATTGTGCCTATGTTCTTGGATTTGGTGGATCTTGGGATGACCATTTTTGGAATGGTTTAGTTCTCTTATAAAAAATATTTACTAGTTTGTGATTCAAATGGATTCTTTTGAGATTATTTATGGATTTCCTTGTAAATATACATTGTGTTGGTCAGAGATCCATGAAATTTACTTGGTAGGACTAAGGTTGGTTCAAGAGAAGAAATAAAATATCAAGTTAATTCATCAGATAATTTTAATGGAATAGATCCAATATAGGTTGTATGTTGATTGTTATCATAGCTATTTTAAATTTTTATTTGGTGACTTGGTATTCATGAACGTTTAACCCCAGTTGGGTCATCCACATCTTAGGAGACATGGGAATCATTCTCCTCATTTTTGGGGTCCTTTGTATAGTATTGAGGAGGGTGGTAATGTGGCATTATTTTTGGAACTTCCACCATAGTTTACGTCGATAAATAACATGTTCCGTGTATCAAAACAATGCAATTATCATTCTAATCCTTCTCATATTTTGATCTAGATTGTTCTTGATGTTGATATTGATTTCATCGTGATTGAGAGTCTAGTTAAGATAGTTTGTTCTGAAATATTGATAATTCATGTGACGATGATACATTTGGTTTGAGTGATATGGAAACATGGTTCTAATACTCATGAGGCGTGAGATATAGAAGAACTGATGAGCGTGAAGGGGCATCAACTTATTTACATGGACACTTCTTAACAGGCATTCTGTAGAAAGAATGATTCTATGGTGGGGAGGTTGTAACATCATGTTTCTCTTTTAAAGTAATCCCTGACCCCTATTTTGTCATTAATTTTTTGAGGTTCATATTGTGTTATTCAATAATAAATTTGAAAATTTTGGAAGGCTCTTTGGATGTTCACGGTTGGTGCATGGTTTTCCCAAACCGTGGACCCTACTATTGAAAAATGTGAAAACCTAGGTAGTGATGGTTTAAAAGGTTTACACATTGTTTGAAAACCCATGAGTAGACCTCCTAGTAACTATGATACCCTTTATAGGGGTTCATGGTTAAGTCAAACAGTTTGAAAAACTGTGCGGCCCTGCCTAGCTAACTCTGCATGAAAAATTATTTTATTTTCAAAAATGATAAAAAAATTTATGAACCCCACTTTTTTATCCCCCAACATACCCAAACTCAATATATAACTATTTTTTAATTTTATAGGGCCCTCAGTGACCCATTTTGGCTCATCCAATCCCCTTCCATGGTTGATTGAAGATAGTTGAATGTTATCCAATAATTTCATGGTAAGAGTTCTTCTATCGTTCTCTATCTCCCACTCTCATCTTCTCTTGTACACTGTGTTTGTTATATATGCTTGTTGTTGGAGGACCTAAATAATGTTTTTTAGGATAATGGGTCTAGTTTTTCATTTTGGGATCCACATTTCTGATGTTATTCATTGGAGTTTATTGATATTGGTGTTATGTTTCATCATCCCGTGATCTATAGTAGGTGGTTTCATTTAATTTTGGGAAATAAATATAACCAACAAATTATTATTTTAAATTAAATTTCCTTAAATGAAATTGTTGAATCCCAATTTGGTTTTAATTGGTATATTAAATTAGTTTGACATGAAAATTACGGGAAACCCCCAATTTCGATGAATTTTGGTGTGATTGTGTAATTTGATGGAAATTGTGATATTAAATTGTGATATCGATTTGGAAAACTGACTTCAAATTATTATCTATGAAAAATACTTCAAATTATTTTTATAATAACCTTGGTTGGGTTTTTCTAGAAAATTTCATGAATTGATTAAAAAATAGTTTTAGTTTTTAAATGGAAATTTACATATTGATATAGGAAATGGGTTAATTGTATTTTTAATAGTTTTGAAAAAAAATTCAAATTATAGATTGTTTTTTTTTTGAGAACAAGAAATCCTAGATAGTTAGTGAGTTATCTTTAAAAAACATTCTAGGATGGAATTTCCCTATAAATATATTGACCTTATAAAAATATAACATAAACTTATTAGTAGATCTTATCCATAGGGGGTGTTGGTTTTTCCTATTTGGACAACATCAGAGGGATGTGTGTGAACATTCCTATTATCACTATTTGAGTGTGTGAGGATATTATTACCTTGTACTATCATAACTCTTTTTAGTTGACCATGTTTCCTATTATTAGAGATTTGATATATATAACATTTTTTGTAAACTACCTTTCACATTAATTTTGAATTTATATAAATTGTTTAATATAAAATTTTATTAAAACAATTTATTAGAAATATTTCCATCAATTTAAATCTAAAGAATGAATTTTTGTAAATATGATCATGTACTACCATGCCTTATTTATTTTATAGTGAAGGAATTATTTGGTTATTTAATTTTTTATTTTATTATATAACACTTTGTGAGACCATATTGGGATTTTTACTCACATAATACCTCTTCCATCTAGTGTTTTTAGATTTCGTCCTATCATGTTTTTGAAAGGAAAATGACAACTTGATAGTGGTAGTTAATTTTTATATTTCAACTTTGAGAATTTGTGCTTATTGGGACAAGGGTAGTTTATACTATTTATGGTACTTTGTTTTTTGTACTTTGGGTTAATAAACCTATTTAATTTCTTATAATTTATTCCCAATGGAGTTTTATTTTTAGTTAATTGTCTTGTATCTATTTATTCATCTGTATATATTGACAAAACTATTCCCTCTTTATCGGCTCTAATTTCAGGTTCTAGTTCCGACCCATTGGGATCATGACCTCCCTTCGGGCATTTCTAGTTCCAGATTGGCTATTAGTGTTCAAGGGAATCAAGGATGGTTCTTGATAGTTCATTTTTTGGATCTTGAACAATACAGGAAACAATATCTATGTGATTCAATCCCACAAGAGGGTTTTCTCACTCTGGATCATCAGCAACTTCATCCTGTTTACTATTCACATGTCTTCTTAGATTCATGATGCTGCAAAACATCAGTAAGCAAAATCGAATATATCATCATATTGAATTGATAAAAAACTCAAATAATAGAAATAGAAAAATTAATCCCATCAGATAAGTATAAATATATTGATATAAACCTATCCAAATCAAAATCATGGATGTGTTTAGAACTATTCCTCAAGATTAATTTCCCAAACCTCCTATGGTAACTTAAGTCTGGCTATGATGTGAGTTATCCATGAATTCACCTGTAACTACCTCCTATGTCTAGAAAATATCTCTTTAATGCATATTGAAATCAAGGAAAGATGATAAACCTGTACCATTGATTCCACTTTTTCACTAACCAGTATGGATATCCTGGTACATTGATACCCAATCCAGTACTGAAATAGACCGAAGGACATTCTTGATCCACAGAGGATAGTAATTAGATCTCGGGATCCCACAATACAAGTTGGAACAATATTTCCATAACATAGTGGAAGATAAAGAGACAAATTAGTATCCTCAATACTCTGAAGGGATAATTTACTAGAAATCAAATTGGTATATCAAAACCAAAAATATTATATCATAAAATTAATCAATAAAATACAAGATAAACTCAATCGCCCAAAGTAATACATGAAGGTGATGCTACCTCACCATGTATGTTATGTATTGGGTGTCACCTTGTGGTGAAAGTCTATTCCTAATAAGTAAAACATCTATATTTGGATGATCTGATATCATGATTTTCCTATAGATGTGAGGGTTAAATTCAATGGAATTTATTTTTCTTCCAATTACTCTTATTGTATGAACCATATGGAGGAAACCGTGACCCACCTGTTTTTTCAATGTGAGTGGGGGTAGGAATAATTGGTGTACAATACTAAAAAATGGACTTATAGAGATGGGTTCTCGAAAACGGTGGGTATAGGTACAGTATGGGGGCCTATACCAATGGTTTTAAAAAAATGTGGTTGTAGGCCCCACTATACCAATGGTTTTAGGAGAACCAAGTGAATATGTTTTTTCCCAGACCTATAACAATGGATTTTCATAAAGCATGGGTATAGGATATGTTTTTTTTACATGTACCCATTTTTTTGTAAAACCATTAGTATAAGGTTGTTTTTTGTGGACCTATAACCACGACTTTTGAAAACCGTGGGTATTTCACTCAAGAATTATGGCAGGAAATCATTTTCATGGGAAAAATAAACATTTTCATGGGAACACCTATTCTCACATGTTTCTATATATAGATAATGTTTATATAAATATATATGATTAAATATACATTTCTGTATCAATAAGTGAAATTGGGTAGTTGTTAGGAAAGATAAGAGTAATAGGGTAGTCTAGGAATTGAGTACCACAACCACGAAAGTTTTCAAAGGAATACCCATGGTTTGACAAACCATGGGTATTGGTTAATTACAATGTGGAGTAGACCAATACCCATGTTATCCAAAATCCTATGTATTTCATGAGAATATACCAATGCCTCGATTACTGATGGTTCCTTGAAACTGTGGGTATAACCTATACCCATGGTGTCAAACTTTTTGTATATGGCAATTTTCTAGTAGTGGTATGAAGTGAAAATCTTTAAGATTTGACCCTATAGTGAAATCCATTGATGATTTATTCTTCTTTGGATTAGAGGCACCACTAATAACAATCTCAGGATGAAAAATCATTCTATCATGGTTTTATAGGGATACTAAAGCATATGGGAAGCACATAACTGGTCTCCACACAAGGATCCCCTGTGTTATTTGGCTCTTGTGGTGAGGACCAATTTCTCAGAAGAGAACATTATAATTCTCCAAAGTCAGCGAGTGGAAAACCCTTCTCATAGGCACTTCACGATTAGAATGAAAACTCTTATCCTACCCACAACTCATCCTACATGCCATTAGGTGAGGTGGATCCCAATTCACATGGTCTAAAATTGAAAAAGGAAGGATCATGAATCCAAGGAAGCTTTCGGGGATGTGGATGGATTAGGAATGCTCTATATTGGTGTCAATATCCTTTATCTCTTTCCATGGGGCTGATGAATCACATAGGTAGGAGGTGTAGGCTTTGTTCAATGTTCTAAAATTATTCCACTCCATAACAATATCTCTAGCTTCGGAAGAGATATATTCCATGATAAGATATAGAAAATTGAAAGGTCGTCATTCAACTCCTTGGGACATCACATACTTGATTCTCAAATGCAAACATCTAGTTACTAATGGAATTGATGTTTTCCACAAGTGGGGTGATGTAAATCGAATGGTAGACATTTTGGCATCAAAGGCCTCCTCGGAGGTCCCCTTTAGGTGGACTTCTAGTATTTCATACCTTTCCCAAGGGGTGTAGATATGGTAATGGGAAACACCTTGGGTATTATTTAGTTTAACCCCCCATGATGATATTGTATTTAACTTCGTCTTTTATAAACAAAAAATATTTATTTTCGTGCTAACGGGCACATCACTCCAAGACAGAAGGATAAGAAATATCCAACTCCTATAAGAGGTGCTTTCTATTTTCCTAGACCCATTAGAAGGGAACCTAAGAATATCATAAGGGAATAGTTGGGGGTGAGCTTAAAATCGTAGTTGGGTCTCACCAGGTGTTTGATAAAAAATTTCCACAATAATAAACCAAATCATGATTTCAATTTTTTAAAAACTAATGCTTGGTGATGAATTTTAATATTTGAATTTAAACATGATTTCATTACAATATGATGGAAAATATTTCAAAAATGTAATAAATATAATTTTTAAATAAAACATATTATATCAATCAACTTGAATTAAAAAAAATTGAGTAATCACTGAAATATATATCAAAATAATTACAGAAGGCACCATGGTCATGTACCCTATGGTATGATAGTTTTTGGTTATAGGATACTCACACTCTCATATTTATTACCAAGGAAATATGTGTACACAAATTCCTTAGGATCGAGATGAATATGAATCATCAAAATCCCATCAGGGAAAAAATCTTCCTACCAAGGTTTTGGTTATAGTTTTCCCCATCAATCCAATGCAATGGATTTACAATTCTTTCTTGCTTGTCCTAAATAAACTAGCAAATACCCAGTCAATCATGTGATCAATCAATCAATAGAAATAGGTCAAATATTTTATATTCAAATCAATTATCATTCACATTTTAATTTCCAAATATTCAATTTCAAAATACCAATTCACATTCAATACAAAAACATGGGTTTTCATAATTTCATTACATTTAAATACAAAACCAATCATTGGTTTTAAATAATTAAATTCAATAATATTCCGTAAACATTATCAAATCAATTAATTAATTCCCATCAATTTCTATAATATGTCCCAAATTCCAATAACATTGGAATTTGGGTTATTTTACAAAAATACATACCATATCAAATTCCAATTCCAATTTGCTTAATTTTCTTCAAAAATAATTTATCATTAATTTAAAATAACTAGAAAATCATGTTTTTATAAAATTGAAAAACATAAACTGAACCACCTTCCTTTATAATAATGATCCTAATGCATTACGCAAACAATGATATAATAAAATCATGAAAGAGGAAACATAGATATAAAAACACAACATATAATCAAGATTCAACAACAAAATATTTATATTCGTAATTCCTAGGATGATCTAACAAACTTAAAGGAGGAAATAAAGAGAGAACATAAGAGATAGGAAAAATGGTTACATAAAGAGATTCACTACAGCCAAAATGATGATCAATCACAGAAATGATCATTTGGTTTGATTGGAGAACTCCATAATTGTGTAGGGAAGGGTCTAGATAGAGAGGGAAAGGATGTAGGTTGAAAAAATGATATCATCAATTCCTCATGGAATAAATTTCAAGGTTGTGGGAATACATGACATGTATTCCTTTCAAATCATTTAATCCCATGGATAGAAATAATTCCATAAAATGCATCACTATTTATTTAAACCCTGATTTTATCCCTTCACATCATGGAACAAATTCATAGAATCGTTTCTGTGAAAATTATACGATGTTTAATAACTACACATGATGTGTAAATTACCATTAGATACAACATCCCCCAGTTCCATGCACAAAATCTCCAAAAGAAATGAAGGTAAGCTAAAAAAAAGTTACGTAATAACCTAGAAGTTAATAGGGTGTGACATGGACCATGAGGTCCTAAACTGGGTTCATGAATGTCTTGAATTAATCTTGAAACTCATTTTTCTAGTCCTCATATGTAATGATGAATAGTGTGGTGGTTTTTAAAAATTATTTCATAACAATATCATTGACATTAAAAACATCCCATTTTTCATTTAAATATTATACCATTGTCCAAGAGTCTCACTCACTCTGAGATTCATGAAAATGAGAACTATTGGGGATGGTGGGTTGACGATTCACTGTCCTTATAGTAGAAGATGGCTCAATATGCCTCAACCACTTTTGTGTTATCTGATTGGATGGAGAATTTCTCATTGAAGGCCCCTGACGAGGTGTTGTCTCTATCGACAATTACTAGTCCTCCTTACGTTCACCAATAGGTTATCCTTTAAATTATAGCATTAATTCTAATATCATATCATAAGGATATAAAAAATCCATGATTTATCATAGTTAATGGATATCCCAATGAAGGCCTAAATTAGTGGACACATTACTATAAAACAATTTCATCTCATATGTGAATCAACTATAATCGAAACATGATCATTATATTTTTCACATTATAGAAATTTTATGTGGGAGTGGGGTACATTATCCACAATGTAATTAGTGACCAAATCATCATGATAAATAATCTTTGAAAATAATATATTTTTAAACCATGGATAATAGTATTCCTTTTATTATTCTGACACGAAAATATGATTTCACATTCATGCCAGTGGTGTTGTCAATGATTTTTACTTATTGGAGCATTTAATAGTATGATTTTAAACCTATTATACATATTTAACATATTGAAAATATCACATTACATTATTAAAAGTGGATAAAGTCCTGAACTTCGTTGAATATAAATCATGAATCAATCTGTAGAGATATTTATTTAATTGAGGAATTAATGACCTCCCAAATGAGATTCAATCTTTCCCCGTACCACCTAAAATTCACCAAGAATCTTAAATAAATCATTCCCCTTATTGATGTGTCTTTGGAGATCATGAATCATGGAAAATACGATTGTGTCCATATTTTTCTATTTCAAACATTATAATTACTGCACCACCATAAAAATGAATATCACAAAATCATGTTTTTATTCATGTTCAAAAATGATTTATTTTCTCAGAAACATTCCTATAAAAAGAAATGGATTTTTTCAGGGAATAAGATCCCATCCCCACTCACTATATTTACATTCCTGTAGAGTTTTTCAATATTATGTTGGAGAGCTAATAGTATTTTTGGTTGGGAAGCTTTACGGTATCCTAAAAAATGTCCCCTGAATAATTTATTTGATGAAAAGTCGATCAAATTCATTAAAGGAATTTTCAATACATAGATGGCGACCCTTCTATGCAATATCCCCCAATAATGACAGTAGATATCTCCTAAGTGGGGGAGTCCATGTAGAATAATCCTCTATAAAATAATGGTATATAAACTCAATGTAAATATCCCCCAAGTTCAATACCTCACTAATAATGCACACATCTTAGAAGCTAATATTCACCTCACCATGAATTATGTTGAATTTATTAGTGTTATGAATCCATTGACTAATCAGGATTGGAATGATTACCTTATTATTGTGTAAAATTGAATATGTTTTCTATACCATTTCATAGACTCCCAATTCCTTAAGATCCCTCTTAAATTCACCATTGATTAGGTGAACCCATAAATTCAACCACTTATTCATACTAAATAATATCCAATTAGAGATGTTTCAGCTTGATTTCCACCCCATGATAGTGGTTAATGATGTCCCTTCCACAGATAGATGCGAAACTATGGATCTCTAACTCTATATGATAAGGACCATCCTCTAAAATCGTGAGATTATACCCAAAAAAACATACCTATATATATGCTTAAAATCCTCTATGAAATTTCTTATCATAAATACATTATCTTAATATAGTTCATGATGCTGATTTGTTAAATTAAGAGGTATGTTTTCATCCATTCGATGTCAAATGATTGGTATGTTATCTAGAAACCAAATAATATAATGTTTGAGCCTCTATAATTTCATGTAATTCCACAAACGTTTTCTCATCATCTTCATAATTTGTATATTCACTGGATGAATAAATTGGTGTTTGATACCCTGAATGATTATATCCCTATATATCAACTATATAATAGAAGAGTAAAAAACTTATTATGGATAAATTTATTTAAAATAGAAAATGATAGACCCTAATGGATTTAAAAATCCATAAAATTGATTTGGATGGAATAATATTATGATAGTTTCTGTTAAACTGTATAATCACATATAAAACATATGCAGATGGTTTAATATATAAGATTTATACATTCCTGAGGAAATAGTTTATTGTGAAAGAGGTTCTGCATAATTTCATAATGGTTACCTATAAGGTTACATTATTATTTTTAGGATCAATCTTTTGTGATGGAAAATAAAAAATATATCAGGAACTAGAAAATTTATTAACGTATCTTGATTATCTATAATGAATTTAGTAGTCTAAAATACCCCTGTATATTGGTTAGGAGTGTATTTATATATTTAGATTTATGTAGACCATAGAAATATTACACGAAAGAGCATTTTTTCCTCCAAATTTAATATTTATATTCCCAATGTATCTGATTCTATGGTGGTATTTATTAATTCTTAAATAAGTTGTTAATGGCTTAAAATGATGATTATTAAAAAACTAAGTGGATATAATTAATCCAAAATTAAAATAGACATCCCACAATGTAAAACTCAAATTAGCCATAACTTTTTTTTACATGATTTAAAAATCAATTTTTCTTGAGAGTTTAGGTCACATTTCATTGTCACATAGTGTTCAGGTGGGTGGTTCATCATATTAAATTGAAATATGTGATTGTGATAGGACCTATGGATTCATTTACAACCCCCCCCCCCCCCATAAGTTTTACCAGGAACACAACATTAACAGGTGGTCCAATTTATTATCTATCAGTGTGTTCTTGTTTATTGAACTGAAGTGTAAATCAAATGTGATTGTGGAATATATTATTCAGTGATAGTACTGAATGTTACATTAGAGAAATTATATTATTTTTTGAATAAACAAACACTATAATTTGTTTCAATTCCCTTTTATATTTTTACACACTATTTTTTTGAAGAATGGAACCATATTTTTGGTTATAGAGTCTTCTTAGAAATATTCACTCATATTGATCCAAATTTCATGTATGTGGAGTGTCTAGGGTCTTTATATAGCGGTTTTTTAATACTATCCATTATAAAAAAAATTATACATACCCCCAAATTTTCATTGGTAAAAAATCTTATCTAAAGTATTCATGTCCCACTGTATCAATCATGGATAATATTCCCATTCTACATAGAATCTCTATGGAGTGTTGTTACTAAATAAATATTATTTTGTAAACAATATTTAAACTGCACAATCATCTATATACCCACATCATTTAAGATAACCAAAATATTATTCAATCTATGGGCTTCCAAAAGTGTTTAATTCCCACTTATAAATTTTATATCTCCACATAATACGTGAACAAGGTTGAAACTCTTCCCGAAATATCATTTATAAGTTTTAAAACAATGTCACCATATCCTCTTAAAAGAAGAGATATACCAATATTTCCAAATTAAATTGGTACACCTCATTTACCTTGGTCTCCAAAATTAATTAAATTCAATTTATTAACTATAATATCTCAAAGACACTACTGAAACCATCATTTCAAGGCCCTATCCTTGATAAAACTATTCTATTAAAGCTTCATCAGAATATTACTATCATACATGTCTAGATCACCATCCATGTTTGTGTGCTCTACATTGATCATATATTCTTTTGAATATGGTATTAAATAACATTATAGAAAATTGCCTTCGGTATTCCTCCCCAATCGATATATTCCCCAGATTAAAAGAAATCATTTATTTCTTTTATAATGAGGATTCATGTCCTTATATGATTAATGAAACTCATCTTGGCATAATTCATAGATCATTAATGCACAATTCTAATCTTCATATATCTCAATCATCCTTTCATCTTCATTACAACTTTTGGATGAAAAAATATATAAAACGGGTTCTATCATGATGTATGTTCTATCTTTTCTTCAATGGATCAAAACACCAATGAGTCCATATATCCTTCCATGTTTTTTTACCAATCGACAGGGGACAATCAAAAGGGGTTTTTCAGGTTTACGTCCCATACCAAACCATTATTGGGAACCTCATGTGTTGAATTTCATTCAGCAGCACTCTATACAACATGGAATATTTCATAGTCCTACAAAATTAAACTATCATACATATTTCTCCTAGATGGGTGAAATTAAAAGGAACATCATTGGTCCAAGATTGATGACCATAAATTTCACTTCATTAGTCCTAGCGTAAATACTCTAAAATGTATTTCATTGGTCCTAGATGCATGATAATGTAACAAATATCATTAATCATGGTTGAATGACCTTTAATGGATCCATGGAGATCATTATCACACATTCTTGAAATTTATTTCATGCCATATTAATTGGAAATAAACTAAATGGCTTTTTATTTGATTCATCAGAATAAAATTTAACCACTTCTCATGGGTTTATTCCAATCTCCATAATGCTTACCGACACCATGGATGGTAATAAATCCTTTAGTTCTCATATAAATAGCCTTAAATTAGATAATAATTAATCAATAAAAAGCAAGATAGATAACCACTCATATATATATATGGATAACCATTTATACATACTGATGTTTCCATAGGTTCATGGTTACAATCAATCACATTCATAGTAATGTATAAATAGTATTATTACATTGAAGGATTTCATAAATATGAACTAAATCAATAGTAGAGTCCCAAACTCAGTAATAAAAACCCTAATGGGATGATTCAAATTCTCATAATATCACTCTTTAAATGAACTTCAACGAATATTGAGTTCATCTGATAACCTCATACAATTGGGAAATGGGTTTGTGGCCAAAACCAAATAATAGTGAGCTTAAAGAAACCAAAAATAGTATCCTCTAAATATCCTGAACAACATAAAATATCTCATCATAATGAATTGACTTTATAAATGAGAAATAATTCTATTTGACACTCAACCCTAAGGGACATAGATAAAACACTACCTTAAATAAGCTTTTAAAATATTTCCATTAAATGAAAAAATAATTTCAATATACAAGATAAATTCATCACCATTTAATATTTTCATCCCATAGAGATCTTACTACTTCAAATGAATGATAATCATCAGATGTATAAACTAGGTGAAATAAATATGCCTCATGAATACACTATACAATATATAATTTAGAAATAAAATAATAAAACCTTAGAAAGACATATTTCTAGAATCATTATAATATTTTATTTCCATACACCTCTTCCATGGGGTACGGCTACTCAATAGTATACATTATAGATAATTTATGACACCCTTCTCTAGCTCATCATTCTAATATATTTCTATAATAAAATATATAATTGAATAATAGTAAAATTATTTTATACGGATATGTTTGTATATGAAGATATATATACAAGAGGAGCTATGACACAAGTACATTTATCCTATGGATAAAACATGAAACTGTTTGGATTGTATGGTCTCAAAAATATTCTCTAATTTTATATGATTTTGATTCTCACAAATACCCTTCCCTATTTAACTAATTATTTTACATTAAGAATATATAAGGTAATTAATATTTCTTTATATATATTTTGAATTTTTTTCAAGATTTTAATTCACAAGGAATCATTATTAAAGTGTTTGGGATGCATTTTCAAGAATTTTGGAAACACAGTTCGTAACCTACGTAGATAAGCTTAATGTAAGGAATATATCCTATCATTCTTACAAAATTATAGATCAGGATTGCTATGTTTGTGTTCAACCATACATTGGATGAAGAAATTATGGTATCTCAACCTTATGTTCAAAATTGAATGTATGGTTAATCAACACTAAATTATCAGAAGATTAGGGTTAAATCAACCTTACGTTTGGAAGGAGCCTTACATTTCTCAAGCGAAAAAATAGTATTGTTAAAAATCATACTAAATTAATGAACCTTACATTTGAGATATAATCATAAGGATCACAAGCCTTAATTTTATGATCAACCACACGTTTTCAAACCAAAAATTCAGAAGATGAACGCTACATATTTGAACCCTAGATTTGGTATTTTTTCTCTTTCTGATGGAGACCTACGTTTTCATTTTCACTATGTCTGATATTTTTGAAATATTTTCTGGAAATTCTACAACGGTCTTGACAAAGTTATAGTATATTTTAATACTTGTTTTAAACTAATTTAAAACTCATTATATAAGACTCATGGAACCATATTGAAGGGAAAATTTCACTCCTATTGTTATTGGAGGATATGATTCCCTATTTTATTTGAATTCTGATATCTATGTTTCATCAGGGGTATTTTGAGGATAAAGAATTAAGAAGTAGTATTATTTTCTTTATATATTCCAACTGTATACCATTTTTTTATTTAGATATTTTCAAGGATCATGTATTTTCATTCATATAATCAATCATAATCTGGTAAAAATATTTATAGTACTATTTTGATTGAACATCTCAGAAGAGAATACACTTTGGAGATATATTTGTTCTATCATTTTCAACTATATGTTTGGTACTAATTTGTTCTGTTTATTCTCTGAAATAAATGATCTTAGGTGGAACTATGATTGCTTCATACACATTATATCTATAAGACTAACTTTTTGGAATAATAATATCCATGAAAACTCAATCTCTTCTATTGAAAATGTGATGTTCAAATAGTTTCAAAATATCCATCTTTTTTTATTTATTTGAATTTTCAGTCCTCGTACTCAGTTGTAGTGGAGTATCAGCTTCTTGATCAAAGATGCGGATAAAAATTTCTCTATTATAGAACTAAAAGACATTATTATTATTATTTTTTATAATTTTATAAAAATCATACACTCAATTGTTGATTTCGGTACTGTGATAAGAGAATCATTCTAGTGAAATTCAACAACCTCGCAGAGAGAGTATTTGGTGGAGTGAACTTCGGTATATTTTTTCCCCCAACCTCTATAAAATTTTGTTCTCTTTCTTTCTACTCATCCACTGTATTGATTCATACAGAATAAAAATGTTTCATATCCGTTTAATATATAGAGGGTTTGAAATTTAGAATTGTTGATGTTTTTTATAAGACACAATTCACCACCTCTTCTGTGTAAAATTTTTTATTCTGACCTAACAATTGATATCAAAGGAGGGATTTTTCGTTAAAAATCTATAAAAATATTAATGTTTAATGGTCTATAAAAAGATAGAGATGGAAGATCCTAGTGAAGGGATGTCCATGGTTCCTCCTCCATTATTCAATGATGAAAATTATGTGTTTTATAAATCAAGGATAATTGCCTTCTATAAAAATCATGGATTCAGATTTTACTCAAAATCAATAATCCCAATATGATTCCTTAGAAAACAAAAACATGGGATGCTGAAACTGAAGAAAAATTTGATGTGAATTAAAAAACTATGAATGTAATCATCTGTGGTCTAGTACCACATGACATCAATTGAGTTTTTCAATGTACTAATGATTATGAAATGTAAAAAACTATTTCAGTTTTCTATGAAGGGATAGATAATGTGAGAGAGATGAGGTATTCTATATCCAAGTTAAAATTTGACACATTCAGATTGTTTGAGGGATAATTCATCACACAGATAAATTGAAGGATTAAAGAAATTATCAATAACATTACCACTTTAAGTGATCCTATCAAACAATCTAATAATGTTTTGAATATACTATGATTACTACCTATTAATTAGAATAAAATATAAGCTTTTATTCATCAATTTCCACCAGTCAAAGATCTGATAATGGAAGAACTAATTGGGATAATGATGATGTATGAAGAATAAAAGAAAGATGAAGCTGAATATAATAAGATTATAATAATGAATTAAAATACAACTGTTAGTTTAACCACTCATATACATGGAAGAATATCATCTAATGAATTAAAATTAGAGATGGTTTGTATATCATCTGATTCTGAAGTAGATCTTCCTCATTTAGACAAAAGGATTAGTAAGTTTTATAAGAATAATATAGGATAAATAAAAACCTTAAAGAATAATGGGAATGATTTGAATGAAGCCAGATGGTATGAATACAACACATTAAGTGATATTAGACCTTACTATCCTTAGCTGAAAGATGAATAGGAAAATCTAGTATGAGATATCAAGAAAATTGAGGACAATGAATTAAATCAAGAAGAATAATGAATGAAGCATAGAGTATTAATAAACAATACAATAGTTCATCTAAATCTGATACATAAGATTAAAAATAAAATTTATATTCCAATAATTTTTTTATGGATTTAGAGGAAAAGGTACAAACCAATTACTCATATGATTCTATTTCTTCCTGTTTCTGAAACAATAAATTAGATACCTAATGTTCTATGTTAGAAGATATGTATGATTCTTTTTAAAAAAAACATAAAACCATTAAATAATATTCATAATGTCATTTTAGGTGAAAGATATACCTTACTGAAACAACATCAAGAGTAAATTGTAATAATTGACTAGTCTACAACAAAATACAATGAAAATGAAAAAATATCAGATATTTATAGTATGAATTATAATATTATAAAAGTGGTTATATAGTTTTTACAAAACGAGAAAATTTATTAAATTATATCCTTGGAAATGATTTTATTAAATAGGAAGAATATGGTATTGGATGTATGGGTGATAAATCCAAACCGTATAAGAATTATTTTTTCCCCATTTCAAAAAATGAAACATGTTATTTTTGTGGAATAAAACGGCCCATGAAAAATAATCATTCATTGATAAATCATCAAATCAATTTCATTAAAAGGGATTTTATTTTTATGAGTTTATCTCAATAAAATCATATAATCTATAGAAAAACAATGTAGATATGGGTTCCAAGATCACTGCTAGCTAACTTCTCTAGACCCATGAATGTATGGGTATAAAATTAACATTTGTTTAAAACTTTTTTTATATAACATTGAAAAAGAATAAAAACTCAATATGGTACATGTATAGTGGATGTTCGAGGAATATTTGTTGTGATCTATCATATTTTCACACACTAACACAAATAGATGGAGGTAATGTCACTTTTAGTGATAATTCCAAATGGAAAATAGTTGGAGTTGGAACTGTTGGAGATCAAAAAAACATATCAATCAACCGATTACTTTATTTAAAAGGTATAAAGAATAATTTGATATGTATTCCATAGTTTTTTTATGATGTTTTTTATTTTGATGTTTCTAACAATTCTGACTTTTTCTTTAAAGATAAATCACTTATGTTTAGATCAACACAAACTAACAATGTTGATACAATGGAAATAAAGTCCTTATGTAATCAAAAATATAATCTTTTAAATGAAAAGAAAACTGATCCATGGATCTGGAAGGGAAGACATTTTCATTGAAATAATTATTATTTACATAAATTTTTTGAGAAACTGTTAGATACTAATTTTCCGTATTTTATTTTTGATAATGATTGATTCTGTGATGCATGCCTATATGGGAAGCGACACAAATCAGCAAATCAAATCTATTAAAAAATTAAACAAAAAAAATTATAAAATAACCATATGGATTTTTTAGACCGTCAAGGATAGCATGTTTGGCTCGTATATTATATGTTTATGTTTTAGTTAATTATTATTCTCGATTGACTTAGGTTTGTTTTTTAAAACTTATGAGTTAGGTTTTTTCACTTATTGAATGATTTTGTAATATTGTCCAAAATTAAATAATATTTAAAATAATTTCATTGAGATGTGATCATGGTGGATAATTTTAGAATCAAGAAATTAATTATTTTTGTTCAAATTTCGGTATCAAACACACTGTTTATGCACCAATAACACCTCAAAAAATGGAATTGTTGAAAGTATAATGTGTACTATTCAAGAAATGGAAAGTAATATTTTGAATGAATACATTATTCCTACCTATTGTTGGTTAAAATCATTATGAACATCATTCTATATCATGCATTGAGTTTTTATTCGGCAGATTTTTATAATAAATTATGAATTTTGGAAAAACATTTCCAAAAGTAAAGTACTTTAATATTTTAGGATGCAAGTATATATATTGATCACCAAGGATAATCTTGGGATGTTCGATCCAAAATCTAATGAAGGACTATTTTTCAGATATTCTTCTACCTCAACACCTTATTGTTTTCTTAATAAATAGTCAAGGATTTTTGAAGAATTAGTTCATGTGTGTTTTTCTGAAACTAAACATTTCATTAGGAAAACAAATCAAACTGATGAAGTTACCAACTGTTTTGACAAGATGAGGCTAAAAAACCCTAAAAATGATTTTGAAAATGTTATCAACAAAGATAAGTCTAGTTCATAAGAATAATAAATTGAAAATTATGAAATTATTTATCATAGATAGTCTGTAACCCAATTAAATAATCCTTTAGAATTTTGTATATGAGACATAGAAAAAATAATTATATATAGAATAATTGTTGGAAACCTAGAAAAATTATCTACATTTCAATCTCATTGAGAACCTCATACTATTGAAGAATACATAGAAGGTGATTGTAGGATGTTATTAATGTAAGAAGAGATAAAACAGTCTAAGAGAAATCATATTTAGGATCTTATATAAATACCAACAAAATATCCAGTTATTGGAATGAAGATGTTTTTAGATCAAATAGGACGGTTAAAGGAACATTACCAGGAAAAAATCAAGATTAGTAGCCATTTTTTTATAATCATTAATAGTGAATAAATTTCTTATGATACGTTTGATTCAATAACTAGACTATAATACATTAGAATAATTTTAGCGTATGCATATCATATGAATTTTTAATTATATTTGATGGATGTTATGTCTATATTTTTAAATAGTTATTTAAAGGAGGAAGGTTATGTTGAACAACCCCATCATTTTAAAAATCTTAAAAAACAAATTGTTTTAAACATTCCAAAGCACTCTATAGCCATTAGCAATCACCTAATGATTGGTATGAAATATTATGTTATTTTATTTTGAAAAATCATTTACTATTTGTTTTTTAGATCCAATGATCTTTAAGAAAATAGTTTGTTATTATATTCTGTTATTTCAAATTTATGTTGGTGATGTTATTTTTGGATTAATAAAAAAATGGTTTTTCATGATTTTTAAAAATTAGGGAAAAAGACTTTGAAATGAGTAAGATGGGAGAAATGGTTTTTTATGATTTTGGATTTATCAAAAAGATTTTGGTAATGTTTTAAATGTAATTAAATATATATGTGATATATTGAAAATGATTGGATATCAAAATATCAAGACATATACAACCCCTATGTGTACCAATATAAAACATTATTTGGATCTAACTGGAAAATAAGTAGACACCAACTTATATAGAGTTATAATTGTTAGTTTGTTATATATTACTGCTAGCAGACCATAAAATATATTTTTTGTCTATCTATGGGCTAGATTTCAATAAAATCCAAAATAATCCCATCATACTGCTTTTAAAATAATTTATAGATATTTAAAAGGAGCTATTTTTCAATCTCTTATTTTCCCCAAAACATCATATTTTAATATAGTTTCATATTTAGATGTGGAATTTAGATGATGTAGTTTACATAGAAAATTTACCTCAAGAACATGTCACATTTTAAAAAAATCATTAGTTTCATGGTCTAGTAAGAAACAATACACTGTTTTCTTATCAACTGATGAGGAAAAATATGTGTCCAGTGGAAGTTGTTGTGTAAAAGTAATATTGATGAAAGAAACCCTATTATACTTTGGATTAAATATTAATTGTATTTCTATTTTAGGTGATAATTCTTGTTCAATAAATATTTCAAAAAATCATATAAGTAATTCCAGGACTAATCACATTCATATAAGGAATTATTTTCTTAAAAGGTCATGTTCGTAAAAAGGATATATCTGTAGAATTTGTTAATACTAAATATTAATTAGGTGATATTTTCAATAATCCACATCACACTACTAGTTTTGATATTATTAAGGGGGATTTAGGTTTAGTTAATTTTAAATACATAATTGATAAAAAAATCATTATTAAAGAATATTTATTTATATTAAAATTTCTTTATTTTACCCTTGATTTTTATTTATTTTAATATATTAATTTTTAGTTTTTTACTCATGTGTTTTTAAAAATTGAAATAATTATCCTACATAATTGGCACGCGAAACAAGGATAAATCATTATCTATCAAAAATATTATGGCATAACATACCCATTTGATTCTCAAACCATTTTGTCTACCCAAAGCATTGTATACGTTAAAAACCATAGAATACAAAAACCTCAAAACATTCAATACCCAAAAATTGAAAATACCAAGTGAACTAATGAGGGATAACCTAGTGACCTGAAGTGTCAATGAGTTCCATAATGAAATATTCTTCAAGGTAAAGTCATTGATATTGAGTGGTTGTGTGAGAAAAATATATATCTCAAGAAAGCACTAACATTTCAAGGATTGGACATTTAATTCAATGAAATGAATATAGCTTTTTTTATATGATAGAACTAAATAATTTATTCAGTGGTCTATAATTCATTTTTGGTGAAACATAAGATACTATATATGGGAAAATAGAATAAAAGGAATTATTGATTTCTTCAATTGAAATAGATCAGATTTTGAAATGTCCTTATGAAGGTATATTTAATTTTATCCTTATATCTACTAGAAATACTGATCATAAGTGTGTGGATATATTGTAGTTATTATTTGGATAAAAAATGAGGAAATATTTTTTATAGATCTCTGGGTAGATCACAAATTGTTAGTTAATTTACTTAAAACTATAATTTCTCCACGATTAGATAGAATGCAAAAAATATTATATACCAAAATGTATATTATGTTACTATTCATAAGTGAAGTAATGTACAATTTTTCTTGATACATGATGAAATATTTCAATTATTGTTGTCAAGAAGTGGCTCATATGTCCTTATATCCTGGTGGAATGATATATTCCTTGATCCTGTTCAATAAAAATAAGATTCGTTTGTTTGGATGAAGTGTTAATTTTCATATTAGTAAATATTTGAATGCTAGTTCTCTTAGGATGTTTGGATTTTACTACAGTACAATGAATTGAAATATTAGGCCAAATGGTGCATATAACCCATAGAATTCATGATCATTTGATCAGGGGGAGAAAAGTGCTATTAGAAATGATGTAATTCAAGAATCCATGACATAAGGATTTTCCAAATGTGAAAGAATAAAATTGAGATCTAAGGGTGTAGATGAAGAAGAAGAAGAAGTTATAGAGGAGATAATTATGAACCCATGGAATAGAGAAGAACCAATAGTTTAAGAAATAGTGATAGGGTTATGAGAATCTTCCTTTTTGGTTCATTTTGAATAATGAGTTCAGGAATAAGATAAATATGCTGAAAGTAGGATTTTTGAGATCTTAAGGATGTTCCTCATGTTCAATATGAGGTTTTTAATGATGAATATGTTTAGGAAGAGGCTTCCAAAGAAGAACATCATGTTAAAATATCAACCAATGAGCTTACATATCATGTTGAACATTAGGAAATCTCAGCCTTTGACTAATATGTAGAAATACTAGGATCTTTTTCTAGAGTTAAAATAGAGGTTATTTATAATTAATCTTGCTCTAGTGAAAAATCAGTTGAAAAGATAGTAGATGAGTCTACATCTAATCCTTTACTCCTTATGGGTTTTTCCCTGTCAAACAATCAAAATGAATAGACATCTGATTCATTGAAAACCAAATCGAATATCTTATAGTTTTGTTCAATAAGGTTCATGAAGAAAATTTTATTCTTATACAAGAGCTAGAGGCCTCTCGGAAATCATTTAATGATTTTTTTGAATTCATCATCCCCATGGATGTAGTTTGATCATCTTTAGACTCAACTACATGAAATTATAGAAAATTATATGTCAAAAAGGGATCTTATTAATTTTAAGAGGAATATGGTAGATCAGATAAGAAAAATAGGATCTGAATCAATTTCCAAATTAGATTTTGAAGATCGAAAGTCATATTTGGGAATCTTGTTTGAGTCCATCAAAGAAAGTGTTACTAAATTCAGTACATCTAACTCTTCCCCCTCAACCTCACAAGATTTAATAATAATATTTCAAGAAATTATAACTGTTATAAAATATATGATTTGAAGATTATAGAAACTTTAGTACAACAATTCCCCTTTTTCTAAATTATGATCAAAGTAGATATATCTTATTAAGAAATTTACATCCAACGAACCATGAATTTGGCTCCTTGTCAAATGGTTATGTGATAAGATGGTTAATTTTCTGTAGTAGGAAGAAATTATTTATGACATTTTGAAATTAAATTTAGTTGAAAATTTTTATGTGAACCATGATTTCATAGTTTTGATAAGGAAAATGAGAGATAATCTTGCTGAATGATTATAGGTATAGATAGAATAATTGAAAGAAGTGTTCCAACCTGCAGAGGTCCCTTCAGAACCAGATCCGGAGCCAGATCCTGGTCAAACCCTACAACTTGACTAAGTTGTTTCCTATGATGAAACTATTAGTTGTATCTATAATAATTTTGTTAATAATTTTTATTATTATTATTTTCTATGATTTAATTGTTATTATTTTATGTTTATATCAGTAGCCAAACTCCCAGTCTTATTTATCTGAATAGTATATTATAATATTTTGCTACTATTCTTTTTAAAATTAAATATGTTTTAATTATTTCTTCAATTAATTATTTTTTATATCATAAAAATGGGTGGAAATTGGATAATAACAACATTAAATTTTTCTAAATAATAATTTAATATCAAAATACTATTATAAATATTTTCCTTAAAGTATTTTTATAAATTTCTATATTGTCTTAATAATTATATGGGTTTTGTGATCATTAAAATGGGGGAGATTATTGTTCATGTATTTTATGAAAAATACTCTATAATTCATTATGATTTTGATTCTCACAAATACATTTTCAATATTGCTATTGACTTTTGTTTGAGTGTATTTTAGTGAATTAATATTTCATTATATTTATTCTGAATTTATTTTCATTCTTTTAATTTGAAAATAATATTTATTAAAGTGTGCGAGATAGATTTTCAAGGATTCTGGAAACATTTTTCATACCCTACGTATACAATCTTAACATATGCTATAAAACCTATGATTTTTACAATGTTTATGGATCATGATCCCTAAATTTCTGTTGAAACATACATTGGAAAAAAATAAATTATCTCAACCGTTTTTTCAGAATAGTATGTATGGTAAATCAACCTTATGTTATCAGAGAAGTATGGTTATATCAAACTTACGTTTGGAAGGAACCGTAAATTTTTCAGGTGTGAAAATTATTATTAGTGAACCATATGTTAGTAATGATCCCTATATTTGGGAGATAATTGAATGGATCATCATCCATAATTTTATAATAAACCTTACATTTTCAAACCATAAATTTGGATGATGAATTTTTTGTAGTTGAATGCTATTTTTGTATTTTTTTTAACTTTTTGAAGGAACACTACATTCGAATTTTCATTATGTTGTATATTTTATTGTTATTTTTTTGATTTCTTCAATAGTTTTGAATGAGTTACAGGATATTTTAAAGCATGTTTGCGACTAATTTAAATCTTGTTATACTTGATTTGTAGAAAATTATTCAACGTATATTTTCAATCCTATTCTTATGGGAACTAACAACACCACTTCGTTATTTGAATGTGAATTTCTACGTTTCATTGGCCATTTTTGTGGATCGACGATTAAGAGGAAGGATTTTATTTATTATATATTCCAACGACCTGTCATTTTTGATATGGATATTTACATAGAACCTATGTTTTATTCCATATACTCATTCATAAAATGTTAAAAACCTATACCATTCTATGGTGATTGAACATCTCATTAGAGACTACACTTTGAAGATATAAATGTTCAATCACGTATTAGTATATGTTTATTACTGATCTCATTTGTTTATGATCTTAAATAGATGACCTTATGTGAAACCGAGATCACTTCAATCTAATTATTTATTGAAGACTAACATTTCTTACGGGGAAGATCCTACCACTTTCCATTGCTACTTCTATAGTAGTGATGTTCAACCAGTTTTAACAAATCAATGTAATTGGATTTATGCGAGTTTCTACAGCTCGTACTTAGTTGTGGTGGAGTATCAGCTTCTCTATCTAAACTATGGATAACTAGTTCACTGTTATATACCTATATGAATTTTCTATTAGTCTTATTTTTAAAGGGGTCAACATCCTTCACTCAGTTGTAGATTTCAGTATTGTGATAAGAAGAAAATTCTAGTAAAAATCCCCATGCTTGCAGAGAGATTATTTGGTTGAGTAGACTAGATGATCCTTCTGCCCTAAACCAAAATAAAAAATAAGTTTTATTTATTTACGTCTATCCACTGCATAGTTTAATAAAGAAGAAAAACATTGCATATCCTCTTAAAATATAGAGGGTTTTGAAATCCATAATTGTGGATGTTTTTGAAAATATGAAATCCACCCCCTCTTGTGTATTACTCTGTATATTCCGACCAAAAATATTCCATCAAGACTATAATAATACATAATATGTGTATCTATAAATATAGTAATACCTAATCTACAATATAATTAAATATTGAACGATTGGAAAATAACCAGGGTCCTCTTGTATGATCACATGACCCCTCAATATCCATAATTGGTTTTCATGGTCTACTTCACATACAATATTTTATAAATATTATTTCATTATAATCCAAATGGAATACGTAAAAATCCATACTCTAAAATATATCCAAATCATTTATTTATTACAATTATTTCATGACCTGAACACATCAACATTACTCCAAAGTTGACAATCATAACGACACAACAACCCTTCCATTAATTGTTCATGGGTTGATGACTAGATTTTAAGTTATATATATTATCATATAGAAGGAATTTACCTTTATAAAACTCCATAACCCTATAAGAAAATAAAAAAATAAAGTCTCTATATCAATAGAATGGATTAAGTATAATAATTTATAAATATAGTGCTAAAAAGCAATTACTATGTAAACAATTTTTGGAAGATCGAAAAAAACCTTTTCTCAGATTACTCAAAAAAGTCATATGAACATATAATCTAATACCAAATCAAATAAGACTTAGTATTTATGACCTAAGAAAATTTGACTCTACCTCAAATGAAACCCTATATAAAAGAAAAAAAATTGAAAAAATTAGGGGTGAGGATAACAAGAATTAGCTTGTTCATTCCATTGATTAACATGTGTCAATGTGAATAAAGAATACAAACTTATCCATAAAATGAGGTGCTTAAAAGTGAATATCCATATAAACCCAACAGAAACATATACATTACTCAAAAAATATACATCTCCAACATAATATATATTATTTAAAATTAACATATTGAAAAACTATATAAACATAACTAAAAGGATCCCCACAAACTTTGTCATCCTTCCTTTTATAATATAACTTTCACTACTAGAATTTGTTCTATTTGCAATGGGCTATTTGCGATAGGATCCCATCACAAATAAGCTTTAGCGACAGTTTACCTTCACAAGATTCCCATTGCTGAAAATGGTGTCGCAAATAAGTCTCTGATTATATACATTATATATAAATAAACTATTTTCAATGGGTGCTTGGTCCTATCACAAATACTATTTAAAAATATATATTTAAACTATTTGCAACGGGATACCATCACCACAGGTCCCGTAAAAAATAATAACCAATGTAAAATATATATATATATAATACAATCATAATTACAGAAAATATAATATTAATATTATTAAAATAATAAAAAATAAAAAATATTAAAATTCTCAATATTCTGAAAAAAAATATAAAATATTCATAAAATATTATTATTACTCTTATTATTAAAATAAAAAAACATTAAAAAATATAATACAAAAAAAATATTTAATCAAATTATAATTATTGAAAAAATAATATTAATATTATTAAAATGTTAAAAAAATATAAAACTTCTCAATATTCAAAATAAAATATTAAAAAATATAAAATATTATTAATATTTATATTTTTAAAATAAAAACATTAAAAAAATGTAATAATAATAAATAATAAAATATAAAACAAATTAATTATGCAATATTCTCACCAATATAAAAGACAGAAACTGTAGATAGTTCATATTACAACAAATCATTAAATCAAATTTTTTTGACATAAGAAATAAATCACTGGGGGTCATCCTTTGGAGAAGGTAGAGGAGCTATATGAGATATTGGAGGAAACTCCATCGCTAAACTACGAGTCAGACGACACATGTACTCCATATGCTCATGATGCTGCTACTGTCATCGATTAGTCTCTTCATTTTGATGTTGTTGTTGCTCACGGATCACTTCATGATGCTTCTGCACACTATCTATAAGCTTAGCCTAAGTTTGAAACTGCTCCTGATACTGTGAGTAAAGAGATGATTCCTATCTACAATATCCTCTTGAGATGGATGCCAACATCACAACAGTACTATAATAAGTACCATGAGTCACATGAGAGCTGATACCAACTACTCAGCCCTTCTCAAATCCATACTGATTTTCATACATCAATGCAAACTCATCAAAATGGTGGGAACTGGTCTGATCAGTCGCCTCGTCCTGACTCTCAAATTGCATCTTAGAGGTCACATCATTATATCAATCCTTCAATTCCAATTTGAAATTATAATTGGGAAAATATAATATACAGTTAATTTTCAAACTGAAAAAAATAATACTATCCACAATCTGATGCTGGCAATCACCTCTAATCTCTCCAGTGGCTAGATCACTGTACATCCTCTAATAAATTCCATACAATGTAATATCAGGATGCTCAACTTCCAATAAAAATATAAATTAACTGTTTATATTTAATATTATATAAAATATTTAAAAAAGATACTTATGAGATGGTCTCTATATGTACTGAATGTATAGATACCAGCTCGATGCGTCACCTCAGGTCTCCCCCGGTTCTGCCGACCCACTAAAGACCTCCTCTGAAATCCACCACCCAACCAGTGTAAAAAATAATCCATACCAAACATGAGATGAAATGTACTATGGTCGTTGGGCTCTACAAGACTCATCCAAATCTGTTACTCCTTCATTCTTAATGGACGTCCTTCTCATATTGTGAAGAAACTGACGGAAATGGTCACACATATACGCCTCCTATGCCGGATGGATAGAATCACACATACTATAATCGATGGGATACAATAAATCCTAAAAATAATTTATATTATTATGTTATTATAAAAATAAATTTCTAAATGAAAATTATTTATTTACGTACCAGCCAATGATTGAACATGTCAATCAATAAATCAATAAGAATTTGTTCCCATGTGTTCCATGATGAGAAAAATAATTGCGCTAGATAGCTCTCCTCTGTCCCATAGCTACATGAATAAAACAATAAAAAATAAATAAATACTCAAACAATTAGTGTATATATAAATAATTTAATGAAATATAACTAAAATATACATGTTTCCATACCCGACTATGCATTGATCGAAGTCAGGATGTTGACCTCACTCGGGGACAGGGCCCAGAATCATCAGTTGCGCAAGACCGCACCCCCTCCACGTACCCCCTGATCCTCCATTAGACAGAGTGTTACATGATCCCAAATCCCCCTCATCCAAAGAAATCTCTGCCTCATATAACTCACAATATAGGCCAGGTTCCACCTGAAACACAAAATTATTGATTTTAGAAGATAGTGGAAATTAACTCTTATATATAGATATATATTAGTTATGACTATAACCAGTAATTAACTGTGTCAATGTTGACCTTCATCATCATCATTATATCTGACAATGTCAATGTCTTCGTATTCCTCCTCAGCATTATCAATATCCATATGTGTTTCAGTTTCATCATCTCTTGTCATTTCGAATTCATTTGTAACATCATTAACATCTTCATCACCATCAACCCCTAATTGTGGGGTGACATCATCAATCTTCAAGTCTCTTTGAGAAGAAGATGGATTTAGAGTAGTCTCTTGAAAAATTTCAATTCCTTCGAATTCAGAGGAAACACATTTAGTTTGAGTAAACTGATTTTCATGATATTACTTTTTTATTATCCTCCACCAATCATTCAGGTCACTTGATGTAGTACAACACATTGCATAATAAATTTAATGTGCCTACTGATCTAGTAAAAATGGTACATTTACTACAAGAAGACTTTTATATTTTAATATCGACAATTCCATGAGTGAAATGAACACGCAAGTCTCTCTGAGTATCCAACCAATGAAATTTAAACATCATTATGTAATTATGTTCATGATAATATAGCTCAATAATTTCATTTAGAATGATGTAAGATTCAAATTTGGTTTCTCTATGATGTTATCCTCTAAAACAAGCTCCATTATTCATTGTTTTTTTATTCCCTATATGCACATGTATGAAATTGAGAATCATTCACCACATATGCATTATTAGATCTAAACATTTTAGATGGTGGGTTACTCAATATACATATTCACTTATCAATATTATCATCATGATGAGACACCTAAAAATTTGTAAAAAATTAACAATATAATAAATAAAAAGCTAAATAGATATTAAATCATCAATAATTTATGATACCAGTATTTGAAACCTTTGAGAAAATATTCTTTTCTGCGTTCTTCAAGACTAGCTGCTATAATTTTTGGAAGTTGTTTTTTAATATGATTATCATATAACCTACAAGTAAAATATTTTTACATACTATAACATAAATTATAGAATAATTTATAGAAGCAGTCATAGAAAAAATGTTTTCATTTCTTCACAGTTGAGCAGAACATATGTATCAGTTCCGTGATTTTCATCGTTTCAAATCCATCGTTCATAAAATCCACTAAAGCCATGATTTGGATGATTAAAACTGATAATTAATTTTCCATTTCTTTATTATACTTTACCTAGTTATGCCCCATGCAGTTGTGTTTTGATAGATATTTAGATTCAAAATAATGAGTGCAAAAAAAAGCAATTTCCTCATGCAAATTTGCTTCAGCAATTAGGCCATCAACTGATGCATTGTTATGAACATTTTTCTTCAATTTCTGGATGTATCTCTCGAACGGGTATATCAATAGAAAATGTACTAGTCCTCTAAATTTAGCATCATATTGAAAATATAATATACGATGTTCCATTGATTCAAATAAAGTTAGCGGAAATATAGCATCCCGCCTTTTTATCACATAAATTTTCATTACATTTTACAAAACCGAGGATCATTAAGGTTTAGTGTCTTGGAAACCAGGAACTTAAAACATGAAAAAACAAAGAAAACATTCTTCTTAAACACTTGAACGGATTCTCCTTATATTCATCCTAGGTTCATTAATGCATCTCAGAACCTGGGGACATACATCAATGGAAAGGTTGAGCAAAAGGCTCAGTAAGGAAAACAAGAGAAACATTTTACATGTGAGCTGGAGATACTTCAATAAGGTCATGAAAAGAACATTAAGGCATGAGAAATAAATCAAGAGATATATCATAATAAAAGTAACATTTTTCATAACTTGAAAATGTGGCTACATCATTTAACATAGACAATCATGAACATATCACCAAGGTCCATCCCCAAGGTGTCATTTGAAAATTACCAAGGTTATTCACCAAGGTATCGTGAAAATTGTAATCTCTAGTGGTTACATCATTACCCAATGCATTGGAGCGCTATCAGGGCGCACCCTTAAATTTGCCTTTATTATCATGTGAGCCACATATATCATCATCAAAAATTTCATAAATAACCCATATAGCATAAAATAAATGGGTTTCATTTCATAATCATAACGTTTTAAAAACTGCTTTAAAGACATGATCTTTACGTCACTTTAAACCCACAGAAAGGGAAAGAGGGTTTCATGTATGTAATTCCCAGAATTTAAAATAGAACATTTTGATATATATGTGAATACCCCTATAGACATAAGATCTTTTAGTATTCACTTTATAACATAAAATAATTTTTAGAAAAGAGAGAGAGGCATTTTGAGACGAAAATTCTGCAGCATAACAGCTATGTTACAAGGTTTTAGAAAACATTGAGAAGAGAGGGGACATGGGTCAAACATTAATAAATGACCCATAAAACAGTAGAGGGAAAAAATATAATGTATTTAAGAACATGGTAATGAAATTTGAAAATAAACCATATGAAATGAAGAACATGAAAGGATGAAAAAAAGATTTCTCTTGTGAGAATTCGGCAGCCTAACGGCGCCACTTAAACTTCAACAAAATTGAATTGACAAGGTCAAATAGGGTCTCTCATCATATGAACATAAGAGTACAGTATGATAGATATATAGATCATACCCCAACATAATAGAAAGAAACTTGAAAGAATTGACATGAAAGTAGAACTTCAAAATGAGAATGGTGAAGAACCACTTAAAAAATTCGGCAGCCTAACGGCGCCACTTAAAAATTCAAAATACTGAATTGAAGATATCAAATGGGGTCTCTCATCATATGATCATAAAATATCAGTATGATAAATTTAGAGATCATTCCCCAACATAATATAAAGGAACATGAAATAATTGACATGAAAGTTGAACTTCATAATGAGAATGGTGAAGAACCACTTAAAAAATTCGGCAACCTAACGGCGCCACTTAAAACTTCAAAATACTGAATTGAAGATATCAAATGGGGTCTCTCATAATATGATCATAAAAGATCAGTATGATAAAATTAGAGATCATACCCCAACATAATAGAAAGGAAATTGAAATAATTGACATGAAAGTGGAACTTCAAAACGAGAATGGTGAAGAACCACTTAAAAATTCGGCAGCCTAACGGCACCACTTAAAACTTCATAAAACGAAATAATGAGAGTAAGAGGGGATCTCTCATAATATGAACATAAAAAGGGCAGTAATAGGAGTATAAAAGAACATCCTCCAACATAAAAACATTGAGCATAAAAGGAATGACATAAAAGAGGTCACTTGAAAAGAAAGAGAGGGGTCGGATCCCTTACCTTAAAATGTAACTTTTAAACCTCAAAGGATGGGACCTTGAGGGCTTGGGGGAACCTTTGGAGGACTCCTTGCGAGGTAATGAGACCAGAACTTCGTTGGGCATGAGTGGGGAGTCGAATGGATAAGAGGAGGGCTTGGTATTTATAGGGAAAGTGAGGGGACAAGGCATTAATGGCCAAGGGACACCTCAAAAGTGGTTTTCTCAAAAGCATGGGCCCTCCCATGGTACTTCCCATGAAGTTAGGCCACATGGGGACCCCCACACAATAATTCATCACCCTTGGCCGTCCAAACCTTAAAAAAATCTCATGACATCATGATGACACAGTTATGATGTCATTAAACATACCGAAACCCTAAAACTGTATTTTCACTATTCACTGAAAATTCAACTTTCTCAGAAAGACCCCAAAATTTCACCTTAATGAAATATCAATGCTCTGATTTCAATAATGAACTCCATTTTATACAAATATTTTTCTAAATATTTTTAATTTATTTTTTAAATAAATACACTATTCACCGAAAATTCATTTTTTCAGAAAAAACCACAGAATTTACCATAACATAATATCGGTGCTCTGAGTTCAAAAATGAAATCCATTTTATAAAAATAATTTTCTAAATATTTTTAATTTAATTTTTAATTAAAAAACACTATTCTCCCGAAAAAACTAATACTTGAATAATAATTTATGAAACCGTTATTTAACCATTTTATTGAATCACATTACTTAATCAAGGTGCCTAGATTATTTTAAAACTATCTTTAAGTGAGATTACTAATCCATTTGGTCATATTACTAATCCTAATCATAAAATCACTATTCATAATTTACTATTCATCAAAAATCATGTTGATCTTATTAGACTCCAAATTTTGTACTGAACATAATTGTAGAAGACCATTTTTTGAAAATCATTACACATTTTTAATTATTTAAGGTTTACATAAACATTTATATAATAACTTTTTTCTAAAATTTATCAAAAATATGCATACTATATTTATCCGGTCATTTGAAAATTCATAAACTTCATCATAAGAAGAAATCCCAATTTTTATTTAAAACAAAGGATTACACAAGGCAGTTACGGTCTCCTTACATAGCCCCTTATCACACCAGCATAGGACATAAGTGTAAGGTGTGCTAAGGTGAAAGAGTCCGAGGGAGGCTCAGCCAACATTGCCCGAGTAGTAATTTCTATCAGTTTGAACTTCTCGCGAAGGCGATTCCATTCTAGCATCACATGATGAAGTTCGGCTTGGGTTTGGTCCAGAGCGAAGCCCAATGGTGCTACCTGCTTCCCAAGTTCCGTTAGATGGGCTTCGATCGGTCCAAGACTACTAGGTGAGGCCATCGAATCTTCTTTCTATAATAATTAACCAAGATTACTTGTATTTAGAGACAATTATCAAAACATTTTGTTCACAGCAGTCATATTGACCGATGGTCATATAACAGTCAGAACCCAATGGTCTCATTTCAATTATAATCATGTTTATCAAATAAAACATTTTTGTTGAGTATAAAAATAAAATAAAATAACACATGAAATTAGGAAACAAGATTTATTCAAAATTTTGGGCCGTTACAATCTTCCCCCCTTAAGAAATTGCGTCCTCGCAATTTTAAAAATTGGGTTTTGAAATTTCATTGAAAGTCCCACATCGGAAAAAGAGTATGTGACACCATTACTTTAAAAGAAAGAAATGGAAGTAAAAACGCCACCCGAGTTTACTCATACTAGGATTCCATGTAGGAAACATGGACATGGAGGAGAAATCAAAGGGTCACGTCCAAAAGGAGAGTGATAGAAAACACGATTAGGAGGAAGTTAACCACAAGAAAATCCCAAAATTATGTTGTGTGCAAGCGGTCTTTGATTACCTAGTAGGAAACGTAAACCAAAAACGTTTTTGTTTTACGTTCCTTTTCATAACTTTGAGGAATTGATTGACAATATAGAACAAAAACATAAGGAAATATATCTACCTTCATGTAGAGTTTCATCCTTTAATAAGTTTCTACCCAAAACTAATCTTTTCTCTAAACTATGATCATTCAAAACTACTTGGTCTCATCAAAACACAAGAATCATCTTCTAGAGAATCACGTAATCCACAAAAGATTAACTATATATTTCTTTCATCTTTAAAAATTATCCCAAAAACCAAAATTGTAAGGTAAAACAACTCTTCCAAAAGAAAGAATCCCATAGGAATGGAAACTACTTTTAAATTTTCAAAGTTCCATGGTACTACCCAAAGTTCATCATAGTCCATTCCATAAATAACGGTCCTTAAAATTCCTAAAAATAAACATAACTAAGATTGAAACCCAAATACAAGAAGGATTTGATAACATAGTCTTCCAAAATAAACTTCATTGTTCATCTCCAAACAACATCAACCACTCCTAACATCTTATAACAAAAGTATCTAACCTAAACATATTTAACCCAAGATAGGTTAATCATTCCCATAAATAACCTAAATTACTATAAGTCCACCTTAAATTCATCGATTCTTCAAATATAAGTCAACCTTACTCCTCAATGAAAATACCATTGTAATCTATTTACCTCGATCATATAGGGTCCCCAAAATAGTGAACGTCTTCCAAAATAAAAATCATATTTTAATCCCCTAATCATATCTGTCATATTAATACGGCAATCATAGCATTTCCTATCACAATGGTTGTTGAGACATGTTCTTCCATTTCCCGCCATTAACTAAGAAAATAAACTATAATTAGGGGCTTAAATACTTAGCCAATAATCATAAAAAGAAACTTAAAGCATATAAGGATAACTTGTAGTTGAAAAGAATACCCTAACTTGTGATCCCCTAGGTTCCCATCTAGGTTATCCATGATCATATATTCTTATGTGAATCTTTATTTTATTTTATCTTTGTTCCTTTAACAATGGTTCATACTAAGCTTATGAATTTACCAAAGCATATCTCCCGGGAGTGTCATAACCAAGAGTGCAGCAAGGCCCATTGTCGTGTACCAGTTCCCGTTCGAGTCTAGCTCAAAGCGGTGTTTTCGGGTTTTACCCCTATGTACATATGTGCCAGAGCCACCTCTACCTGCTCGTATCCAGACAAGGATGTATTTTCTTGGCAACCCCTTACTCAATACTCACCAAAATACCAGGATGATTTCCTATATTTTAACTTTTCTATAGGCTTCTTCCTAATGTTTTCATATCCTAATTTCCACAAATAACTAAACCATCCATTGATACCAACTATAGCATCCCGCCTTTTTATCACATAAACTTTCATTACATTTTACAAAACCGAGGATCTTTAAGGTTTAGTGTCTTGGAAACCAGGAACTTAAAACATGAAACAACAAAAAAACATTCTTCTTAAACACTTGAAAGGCTTCTCCTTATGTTCATCCTAGGTTCATTACTGCATCTCAGAACCTGGGGACATACATCAAAGGAAAGGGTGAGCAAAAGGCCCAGTAAGGAAAACAAGAGAAACATTTTACATGTGAACTGGAGATACTTCAATAAGGTCATGAAAAGAACATTAAGGCATGAGAAAGAAATCATGAGATATATCATAATAAAAGTAACATTTTTCATAACATGAAAATGTGGCTACATCATTTAACATAGACAATCATGAACATATCACCACGGTCCATCCCCAAGGTGTCATTTGAAAATTACCAAGGTTATTCACCAAGGTATCGTGAAAATTGTAATCTCTAGTGGTTACATCATTACCCAATGCATTGGAGCGCTATCAGGGCGCACCCCTAAATTTTCCTTTATTATCATGTGATCCACATATATCATCATCAAACATTTCATAAATAACACATATCGCATAAAATAAATGGGTTTCATTTCATAATCATAACGTTTTAAAAACTGCTTTAAAGACATGATCTTTACGTCACTTTAAACCCACAGAAAGGGAAAGAGGGTTTCATGTATGTAATTCCCAGAATTTAAAATAGAAAATTTTGATATATATGTGAATACCCCTGTAGACATAATAGTTTTGTGTATTCACTTTATAACATAAAATAAATATTAGAAAAGAGAGAGAGGCATTTTGAGACGAAAATTCTGCAGCATAACGGCTGTGTTACAAGGTTTTAGAAAACATTGAGAAGAGAGGGGACATGGGTAAAACATTCATAAATGACCCATAAAATAGTATAGGGACAAAATATAAGTGATTTAAGAACATGGTAATGAAATTTGAAAATATACCATATGAAATGAAGAACATGAAAGGATGAAAAAAAAGATTTCTCTTGTGAGAATTCAGCAGCCTAACGACGTCACTTAAACTTCAACAAAATTTAATTGACAAGGTCAAATAGGGTCTCTCATAATATGAACATAAGAGTCCAGTATGATAGATATAGAGATCATACCCCAATATAATTGAAAGGAAATTGAAAGAATTGACATGAAAGTAGAACTTCAAAATGAGAATGGTGAAGAACCACTTAAAAAATTCGGCAGCCTAACGGCGCCACTTAAAACTTCAAAATACTGTATTGAAGATATCAAATGGGGTCTCTCATAATATGATCATAAAAGATCAGTATGATAAATTTATAGATCATACCCCAACATAATAGAAAGTAACTTGAATGAATTGACATGAAAGTAGAACTTCAAAATGAGAATAGTGAAGAACCACCTAAAAATTTCGGCAGCATAACGGCGCCACTTAAAACTTCAAAATACTGAATTGAAGATATCAAATGGGGTCTCTCATCATATGATCATAAAAGATCAGTATGATAAATTTAGAGATCATACCCCAACATAATAGAAAGGAACTTGAAATAATTGACATGAAAGTAGAACTTCAAAACGAGAATGGTGAAGAACCACTTAAAAATTTGGCAGCCTAACGGCGCCACTTAAAACTTCATAAAACGAAATAATGAGAGTAAGAGGGGATCTCTCATTATATGAACATAAAAAGGGCAGTAAGAGGAGTATAAAAGAACATCCTCCAACATAAGAACATGGATCATAAAAGGAATGACAAAAAAGAGATCACTTGAAAAGAAAGAGAGGGGTCGGATCCCTTACCTTAAAATATAACTCTTAAACCTCAAAGGATGGGACCTTGAGGGCTTGGGGGAACCTTGGGAGGACTCCTTGGGAGGTAATTAGACCAGAACTTCGTTGGGGATGAGTGGGGAGTCGAATGGATGAGAGGAGGGCTTGGTATTTAAAGGGAAAGTGAGGGGACAAGGCATTAATGGCCAAGGGACACCTCAAAAGTGGTTTTCTCAAAAGCATGGGCCCTCCCATGGTACTTCCCATAAAGTTAGGCCACATGGGGACCCCCACAAAATAATTCATCACCCTTGGCCGGCCAACCCTTAAAATAAATCTCATGACATCATCATGACACAGTTATGATGTCATTAAAAATACTGAAACCCTAAAACTGTATTTTCACTATTCACTGAAAATTCAACTTTCTCAGAAAGATCCCAAAATTTCACCTTAATCAAATATCAATGCTCTGATTTTAAAAATTAACTCCATTTTATAAAAATAATTTTCTAAATATTTTTAATTTATTTTTTAAATAAATATACTATTCACCGAAAATTCATTTTTTCAGAAAAAACCACAAAATTTACCATAACATAATATCGGTGCTCTGAGTTCAAAAATGAAATCCATTTTATAAAAATAATTTTCTAAATAATTTTAATTTAATTTTTAATTAAAAAACACTATTCACCCAAAAAAACTAATACTTGAATAATAATTTATGAAACCGTTATTTAACCATTTTATTGAATCACATTACTTAATCAAGGTGCCTAGATTATTTTAAAACATTCTTTAAATGAGATTACTAATCCATTTGGTCATATTACTAATCCTAATCATAAAATCACTATTCATAATTTACTATTCATCAAAAATCAAGTTGATCTTATTAGACTCCAAATTTTGTACTGAACATAATTGTAGAAGACCATTTTTTGAAAATCATTACACATTTTTAATTATTTAAGGTTTACATAAACATTTTTAAAATATCCTTTTTCTAAAATTCATCAAAAATATGCATACTATATTTATCCGGTCATTTGAAAATTCATAAACTTCATCATAAGAAGAAATCCCAATTTTTATTTAAAACAAAGGATTACACAAGGCAGTTACGGTCTCCTTACATAGCCCCTTATCACACCAGCATAAGACCTAAGTGTAAGGTGTGCTAAGGTGAGAGAGTCTGAGGGAGGCTCAGCCAACATTGCCCGAGTAGTAATTTCTATCAGTTTGAACTTCTCGCAAAGGCGATTCCGTTCTAGCTTCACATGATGAAGTTCAGCTTGGGTTTGGTCCAGAGCAAAGCCCAATGGTGCTACCTCCTTCCCAAGTTCTGTTAGATGGGCTTCGATCGGTCCAAGACTACTAGGTGAGGCCATCGAATCTTCTTTCTATAATAATTAACCAAGATTAATTGTATTTAGATACAATAATCAAAACATTTTGTTCACAGCAGTCATATTGACCGATGGTCATATAACAGTCAGAACCCAATGGTCTCATTTTAATTATAATCATGTTTATCAAATAAAACATTTTTGTTGATTATAAAAATAAAATAAAATAACACATGAAATTGGGAAACAAGATTTATTCAAAATTTCTGGCCATTACAGGAAATATTTTTTCCAGTTTACATATAATTATAGCAACATCTTCTTCCAGTTTTCATAGAACATCATAGTTTATTGTTGCTACAGAAATGTCTTTAAAAATATGTGATATGTCGGTTATCGAATCCCAAATCATAGAATTCATCTAACATCTGAATCCAATTTGCATCTGTCTTTCCATTATAACATGACAACCATGAATTTTTAAGCTGGAAATATGACCATTCTTATCACATATGACCAAATTAGAAGCATAGTAATATTGAAGTCTCAAATCTTTAATCCACTGAAAAAATAATAAGCCACTTTCTTTGGATAGTTTATAAGCTAATTTTTGCTTTATTAACCATTGTGATCTGACATTTTCAAATAGGTCAAGTTCTGGTCGCCTGCAAATTTGGCCAAGATCTAATCATGAGTATACATTATCTTTATTCGTACCTAGTGTATCCAAAACTGTCTGAAAAAAATTATCAAAATAGTTCTTATCAATATGCATGACATCCAACATGTGCCCAACCAACAAATTAGACTAATATGGAAGATACCAAAAATTTCTCCATTTTATCCAATTATGTTCTTTCCCAAAGCCATAAATTTTCTATTGGTTTACTGTTTGCAAAAATCTGATGGGAGGTAATTAAAATACAATTTATTTTAACACTGTACTAGAGATCGTTTTTGGAGGCTCATCACTTTCAGTTGTGCCTTTTCTGAAATTAGATTTGTTCCTCCAAAAAGGATGATCGGTTGGATGAAATTTTCAATTATAGTCAAAATAGGAAGGTTTTTTTAATTGATGACCATAAAATCATTGTTGTCTTTTATACAGTAAGTGCAAGATTTAGGACCATGTGTAATCTAGCCAAAAAACATTCCATATGAAAAAAATTCACTAATCATCCACATTAAAGCATCATTTGATATGAAATTTGGTTTCGAAGCAACATCATATGTACTAAAACCAGGACTCTATAATGCATTTGACTCATCAATCAATAGTTTCATATAAACATCAATATTATTTTTTGGATTTACTATAATTAATATAGTCAAAAAAATATAGGGCTACTTCATCATCATCCATGGAGGAAAATTGTCCAGAGTTATAAAGGAAAACCAAAATGAATACTGATTACCATAAGAACCAAATGGATAGAAACCATCAATAGAAAGACCCAATCACACGTTTCAACCTTCTAATGAAAATTACAGATATATATGGTAAAAATGTTTCCATGAATTAAAATATGATGGATGATTAAATATTTTATATGTTGAAATATGGGTTTTGTGCCATGACATCATGGACGCTGTGTTTTGTGACATAAATAAACATTGAAGCCTATGTGTAAGGGGGAAATACCTCAACTATTTTACAGAAATCAATCCAGACTTCCCTGGTTGAGCTTCTTTATACCTCGATTGTCCACATCTGGGATAACTATCTGATGACTCATTTTCACTAGAATATAAGATTCAATCATTTTCATATGCATGAATATTCCGATAACTAAGGCCAAGATTATGAACCAAACTCTTGCTCTCATAGTAATTTGTAAGCATCTAATTTATTACAGGTAACAATATTTTAACCAAAGAAAATATCTGATCAAAACAGTTGTTTGAAATTAAATTATCATATTTAATAGCCATAAATTTTTCAACCGGTTATAATTTTCTTATCTTGCAACCAGGATATAATGCATCCTCATAAGACCTAAAAAACTCATAAAATTCAGAAGCTTCCAACATAGGAGTTAAATTAATATCATGTTGAGTTTCAGTTAGTTGAACAGATGGACCTGAAAAATCATGTACTAAATTTTTAAACAATGATGGATTTGGAATAAAGTTATTATTATCTACATTGGAATTGTTTTTGTAACTCCCCGTCCCTAGAATTCAGGAGCTAGTACATTATTTTAATTTAGAGGCATGATTACAATGAATCAAGTCCTTAAAGACTGATTAGTTTAGTAGTCTTGGAAACAAGATACATACATAAGTTCAACATTACAACATGAAAATAAAAACTACACTAATTTATTCCATTAGAAACATCCCATCTTCCACGATTATTCCAGCAAGTCACTCATAAATTACTTCTTCATATCCGAGGAACATGAATCATAAGAAAGGGGTGATCTCAAAATCTAAGTAAGAGTATGAAATACAACGGAAGATAACATAAACATTAGGCATGGAGAATAATTGAAAACTCATGTCTTTATAAATAATGAACATGAACACTTTATGGCAGGAATATGAGATTAGTAAATAATTCCATAACAAAACATTGAAATTAGTATTCTACTAGTCGAATAACCACATGAAATATCAATATATAATCTCATAATGTTGGAATGCATAATGTCGGACATCATAACCACATAGTCAAGGCGTCGTGCCAAGACTAAAAATATGATTTTTTCAAGGCCTTGTGCCAAGATACTAGTTTGTCTCATTAGACCTTCTGATGCATCGAGGAGCTATAGTAGGCTCCACCCATCACTTACTTAGTCCAATGCATTCTAAATGAAAAGGTATAAACATAACATAAACATTAGTATTGAAACTATAATACGAAATGTCAATACATTATCCATAAACCATGAATTGTATAGAAATAGCACCTCCATCATCAATCATAACACATTTAATAAAATATGGGAGATTTTATTATAATAGATTAACCTCAATGATGGATATTGACGTAGATGAAAATGATCATCCAAACTATTTGAGAGAAATATCCCTCTTCATCTGGAAAACATATAAAACTGATATTTTAGTTAGAGTTTCAATCCAAATGATAGACTCTAGAATACATATATTTGAGTTAATAAAAACATTATAATATCAGGATAATAAAGTATTTCATGATATAAAATGTCAAAGAACAATATATACACCATATAAAAGTGAATTTGTCCCCAAAAACATAGAATCCTCAAAGTAAGGTAAATTGAGATGAAATCCCTTCTAAAGATCATATCCTTAGGTAAAGGATAAATCAATGAAATAATTATTTGTGAAAAATATAAATACACTCAATATGATTGGATATTCAATGTAAATCAATCAGAGGAAATTCACACATATTCTTTTAAAAACAACACCAATGAATAGTATGTTTAACTCAATGAATGATGATCGAGTTAAAAATACTCTTATCAGGTTCATATCGATGACATAAGAATATATCATTAGAGTGATTATGTGTATCAAAAGTATATCCACAGAAATGGGTTTGGAAATTACAACATAAAAAATAAATAGTGATTCCACACAAAATCATTGAGTAAATTAATCAATGAAGTATGTGTAAAGCCCAATGAGTAGAAAATGATATTTGAAATTACTTTACCGATTTGGTAACTTACGAAACATACAACCCATGAAATAAGGATCATAAAGTGAAGGTGTAAATATCCATAAATTAAAGTATATTACACCAAGAATACAATCATGGGATGTACATAATACACCACATTTAATAAATAAGTGGCGAACAATGGAAATCTCACGAAATTAATAGTGAGATAATAAACCCCTTACCTCAAGTCTGAATTGCCTTGTGTGTTCCTTGTTATTCCTAAAAAATAAACATAAGATAATTTATACTTGATTTAGAACACTTTTCCATTTTATTATTCATTTTATATCACTTATTACCTTTTTATAACAATTAGTTAATTATTTGAGTTCATATTAAATATTTTATTGATGTTCGAAACTTGAGTCAAAAATGAAATTGTTATAATTACAATTTGTCTGTGTGGTAAAAAACTAAATTATCTCCAGAATCATATAAATGATTTAGATATAATATATATATTATATATCCAGTATATATATGTATTTATAACAATACATAACATTTTTACATAAGAAATGAAATGCACCGTTCATGGAGACGGTAAGTTGTACATACGCATGAATGCCACATTCATTTCTATTTTGTATTTTAACGGAATTAAAACATAATGATACAAAGGTATATTATAATTATAGTATAATATCATATGATATATTTTTTAAATAATTTAATTAACTCTATCCTTTGTACGTTCCATGAATGTCATTAACGAATCATTACACCTTGAGGGGTGGTAGTCCGCACTTCCTCAAATGAAATTATCATGGTCACACATATTGGAAAGCATAAAGGAGTGTTTTTAATGAAAAATACAGAAGAAAAGATAAAGCATAAACATAATATATATAATATATAAATATAGTGCCATAATAATGGCCACCATAATAGGAGGTAGGAGATAATCGAACAATCATCGTTTCATGATGCATTAGCTTGCCATCCACAGAAACATTATGTTCTTCACCCATTAGATGGAGGTGTGTGTATGTATAGCTCGAATGATTCTAATAAAAACATCATATTATATTTAAAATATTGTTGTTGTTACAAAATAACGGAATAAAAATTGTTCATGGGGTTGGAGAAGTAAAATAAAAGAAATTAATTTAATAGAAACGGTTACCTTTATTTTGGATAACTACCTTTGGTTTGAACCAAAAGGGCTTCTTGAAGTGCCTTCTGCCTAAGGTAATGATTCTGGGTAGAGGATATGGATTTAAGAAGCTTAATTTGGAAGAGGATGGACCGGCCAAAAGTCTTGATATGTGTGAATAATTGGTTAGAAGTGGTCTCCTTTTATAAGGGTCTGGAGGGGCTCTTTAGAAAAGTGTGGGAATATTATTTTATTATATAGTGATATTCGGTTTCTAAAGGACAAAAAATAATTAAAGTAGAAGATAAGATGATAAATGTCGAAATAAAATCATCAAATAATAATCGGGCTGATTTTGGATAATTTTTTTTTCTGATTAATAATGTTATTCACATAAATCTTTTATTAATGAGGTAAATACTTCTTCATTATTGTGTCATATATAATTTAATTTATATTATGTCTAAAAATTATAAAAAAATACCATGATGTAGGAATGAGTTTTATCTTTCCAATTAATATTTATAGTCTAAAATATAACTTATATAACCCAATGTAAATCTTGATTTACTAAAAAATATTTTTTTATGTCATTTATGCCTTTACTTTAAATTAATTAATCTAAAGTGTCATAATCACTCCCATGTGGCTCCATGCGGTCCCAAAATTGACCCCAGGATACCCTTGGTCGGATATGACTCTTCCAATATGGTTAGGACAAGTGATAAGGTAATTTTGTATTATTATAATATTCTTTTTACCTTTAATTACTATATTTACCTTTAACTACGGTGAATAAAAGTCAAATATTACTATTCATAAAAAATTATTGACATCTCATTGAACCATATTTTACTTACTAATAACATCCATGTATGTTGGATTTTTGAAATTCAATTCACAAAAGAGGTAAAATTCCATTTAAATGAAAAATTCAGTTTTTAAACTACTACGAAGTGGTTTTACTATTCAACAAAAATTGAAGTTTTTCAGAAAAATACCAAAACATCAGCCAAAGTATTATTTGATATTCTGAATTCAAAAATAATGTCTATTTTACCAAATTGAAAATGTATTAGTTTCATTAATTAATTTAAAATTATTTCCTGTTTTCAAATCAAATAGTCTGTTTTTTTAAGAAACAATAACTATCAAAAGATTGACACTTGTTAATGTTCAATTTCAATGTGAAATTAATTAAAATGATCAAAATTAGTTTAAATGGTAAAAATATAATCTAATTAAAAATAAAACCCATTTAAAAAGATATTATAACCGTATAAATAAATTTTATTAAATGGTAGTTTTGAATTAAAATAATGTATTTTTCACTATTCCTCAAAAAATGAATTTTATCAGAAAAATACCAAACTTTTTCCCAAAGTAAATTTTGATATCCCAATTCTAATGAAGAATTTTATTTTATGAAAAGGATCATATAAAATTGACCAAAACTAGATTTAAAGAGAGTTTTCCATTAAAAGGTGGAAATCAAACTTTTAAAGTAAATTATGCATAAAATTAGATTCATTCACATTTTAAGCCTCTAACTTTTGTTGGATAAATGTTAAAACATTTAAAAAACATGTATAACGATTTTTTAGTTAGTTCTGTTCAGTCCCACCATTACAATGGATAGGTGTTAAGTATAATTTAAAATAATAATACTATATTATTAGTGTGCAACGTAATATTTCAAAGAAACCCTTTGTCGCATATCATGTACGCAATCGAAAATTTCGTCCCATTTAAAGTTGAATTAATATTTAGTTCATGAATATAAATAAATATTAATATTTCTTATTCTTTATTTACCTGGGACATAACATCCTTCCCCCCTTTTGGGAATTATTTCCTTGCAATTAAAAAAAATTGGGCTCAGAAACATCTTTCAAAGTCCCACATCGAAAAAGGTTCAATAAAATTATCACTTTAAAAGTAAGAATGAGAAGTACAAAGGTCACCTGAGATAACCCAAACTAGGATTCCATGTAGGAAAACATGGATTTGGAGGAGAAAACAAACGGTCATGTTCTAACGGAGAGTGATAGAAAACATTATTAAGAGAAAGTTAACCACCAGAAATCACTAACTTCTGATGTGTTAAACGGTCTTTGATTACCCAATCAGAAATTCAAACCAACAACATTATTTTTTTTACATTACTCTTTATAATTTTTAGGAACTCATTTACTAAATAGAATAAGAACATAATAAAATATTCTTACCTTTAAGTACAATTTCCTCCTATTATTAGTTTCTACCAAAAACTATTCATTTATCCAAACAATGAGCATTAAAAAAGACTTGGTCACATCAAAAGCACATGAATAATCTTCTAGATAAACACATAATCCACTAAATAATAACTATATATATATTTCCCTTGTCTTTATACATCAAATAAAAACATAATGGTTTGTACAAGATTAGATAATCCCCAAAAAGCATAATCTTTTACAAAAAGAAAAACAACTCTTAATCTCCAAATTTTTTAAAAATATTCCCAAAGTTCAACAAAGACTATTCAATGAACAACGTTCTATAAAATTATTCAAATTAATCCAAGAATAGATTGAAACCCAAATCTTAAACATATTTAATCACATAGTTTCCCAAAATAAATCTAAACATTTATCACTTAATCACAAAATCATTTTCTTATACTAAGGATATCCATTTGATAAGATATAAGATCCCAAATCAACTTATTAATGATCAATAAAATAATTTTACTAAAAAGTATTTGTCACACTAACTAGGGATTTCATGTAGTCCAGTGGTAGGTGATACATCCAAATCACACTATGGTTGTGGGTTCGATTCCTGCAGCTTTTTCTGACGCGATGGGTTGTCACATGGTTTTGATTTTGTCCTTTTTCAAAAACTATATTTTATAACATTACCAAATTGAGATATGTTCCTTAAAATAACCATAACATAATTTATGCACAAATGATATCTCAAACCTCACATTTTTAACCAAAAATTAATAACATGAAATTGCCTCAAATTCCAGGGTCATAAAAACTCAAATGGTTATTTATAACTATATCCATAGTAGAAAAGATAATTCTTCCTAAAATATAATTTTCACATAACAAACTGTAGGGTTAAACATACATGAGAAAATTCTACCAAAGTATTCCCATCAATAAAGAGAACCAATACATTTAAAAATTTCACCATCCATTTATTTGCACATAGGTTATTCATCATATGTTCCTTGGGTTCCCACATTTCCTCTTCCATCTTATGATTTCACCATAGAAATTTTACCAGACTAGTCATCCGGTTTCTCAACCATTGATCTTTGGTATGAAGAATTCTGATAGGCTATTCGTTATTAGATAGATCAGGTTCTAGTTCTAATTATTCATTTGTGATTACATATATTGGGTTAGGCATGTATTTTATCACTAGTGATACGTGGAACACATCATGAACTCTAGAGAGACTGGGTGAAATTGCCTTTTAGTATAAAGTGTTCATGTGTCACAATGGTACCTTAGGATTTTTTTTCAAAATCATCTAATTTATTTTCCGAAAAACTCTTCATCCATCTTGTATTATATTGATGGATGCATCGATGCATCATAAAAAAATATGTATTTCTTATATATTATTTTCATATATCCCCTTAAACATGTTTTTAATAAAAAATTATTACTTATTCATCTTAAAATATTTCAAAATAAGGTTTTGGTAAAGAAGTTTCCATGTATCCCAAAAGACATAAATATATAATTTGATACATATAGGATGCTCAGAGGTCTCTCTCTTCTGAATCATCTAGATAATCATTTAATGAATCATAATTTTGAGATAATGTGACGAATTTGAAAAGAACCTGATGGTACTTTCCACGCTTAGCATGGTATGAAAGATGAGAGTGCAAGATTCCAATAGTCGGTACCTGATCCATGAAATAATAGTGAATGGTTAGAGATATTGTATGTCTCGTAATGTTGTTTTCCTGTATCTTGGACATTTGAAAAAGTTTCAACGTTATTTGGGCAAGAATTCTAGATAATCATTGCAAGTAGTTCTTTAGGAAGAGAGAGAAGAGGTGTTCGTGATCTTCCTCCCTCCATGTTTTAACTTAAAAAAAAAATATAATTAGGTTATTTGAATAGTTATCTAATAAGAATTTAAAAAAAATGGTCATAGTAGGATAATATTGTAATTGAACAATATATCCGAACATGGGGTACCCTATGTTTCAATATAGGTTATCAACAATCTATTTCACAACATATATTATTACGTCCATTTTTTATTACCTTTATAATGGTTCATACTAAGATTGTGAGTTTACGAATCTATATCTCACAGGTGTGTCGTAACCAATAGTGCAGCAAGGCCCATTGTCATGTACCAGTTCTCATTCGAGTCTAGCTCAAAGCAGTGTTTTCAGGTTTTACCTCTACGTACATCTATGCCAGAGCCTCCTCTACTTGTTCATATCCAGACAAGGATTTATTTCTTGGAAAACTCACATAATATTTAAATTACCAAAATTTTTGGATGTTCTTCTATACTAATCCTCAAATTCTTTCTCAGGGTAGGGTTTTCTAATTGTAGTTTTTCTAAATGCAGCTTCCAAGGTTTGTAATAATCTTTCTATAATACCAACTGTAACGCACTGACCCTAAAATCCAAGAGCTGGTGAATTATTTTAATACATTAGCATCACTACAAGGAACCATATCCTGAAGGACTAATTAGTTTAGTAGTCTTGGGAACAAGATATATACATAAGTTCAACATTACAACTTGAAAAGAAAAACTACACTAATTTATTTTATTAGAAACACCCCAGCTTCCAAGATTATTCCTACAATTCATTCATAACTAACTTCTTCATATCTGGGGAAACTGAAACATGAGAAAGTGGTGATCTCAAATGCTCAGTAAGAGTAAGCAATACAGCACAATATAACATAAACATTAGGCATGGTGAATAATTTAAAACTCATACATTTACATATAATAAACATGAACTCTTTTTGGTAGGAATATGAGATGAGTAAATAATTCCATAGTAAAATGTAGTCATGGGTATTCTAATAGTCGAATAACCACATGAAATTTCAATATCTAATCTCATAATGATGTAATGCATAATTCCAGACATCAAAACCACATAGTCACGGCCTCGTGCCAAGATTACAAATAAGATTTTGTCTAGGCCTTGTGTCGTGACACTTGTTTGTCTCCTGAGACCTACTGATGCATCGAGGATCTATAGCAGGCTCCACCCATCACTTATTATGTCCAATTCATTCCTCGCATGAAAAGGATTAAAAATAACATAAACATTCGGTGTGAAACTAGCATACGAAATGTCTATACATTTTCTATAAACCATGAATGGTATAAAAATATCACATCCATAATCAAACATAACATATTCAATACAATATAGAAGATTTTATTGTTATCGATTAACCTCATTGAAGTATATTGACTTAGATGAAAATGACCATCAATACAATTTGAGAGAAATATCCCACTTCTTCTTGAAAACATTTAAAACTGATATTTTATTTAGATTTTCTAACCAAATGAGAGACTCTTGAGTACAAATATTTTAGGTAATAAAAAATTTAAAATTTCATGATAATAAAGTATTTTATGATATACTATGTCAAAGGATTGTATATACACCATATAAATGTGAATTGGTGCATAACAACAAAGAAGCCTCAATGGAATGTAAATTGAGATGAAATCCCTTATAAAGATCATATCCTTGGGTAAAGGAAAATTCAATGAAATAATTATGAGTTACAAATATAAATAAACTCAATATGATTGGATATTCAGTGTAAATCAATTAGAGGACATTCACACATATTTTTGTAAAAACAACACCAATGAATTGGATGTTTAACTCAATGAATGGAGATTGAGTTAAAATTCCACTTATCGGGTTCATATCGATGACTTGAGAATTTATCAAGGGAGTGATTATGTGTATCAAAATTTTATCCACAGAAAGGAGAGTGGAAATTAATAAACAAATAATAAATAGCGATTCCACACATGATAATGAAGTAAAATAACCAATGAAGTATGCGTAAAGCCTAATGAGTGTAAACTGATATTCGAAATTTGCTTACTGATTTGGTAACATACGAAACATACAACCCATGAAATAAAGATCATAAAATTAAGGTGTAAATATCCATAAATTAAAGTATATTACCCCAATAATACAATCATGGGAAGTACATAATACACCACAAGCAATAAATAAGTGGCGAACAAAGGAAATCTCACGATGTTAAGAGTTAGATAAGAAATCCCATACCTCATGTCTGAATTGTCTTGTGTGTTCCTTGTTCTTCCAGAACAATAAACATAAGTTAATTTATACATGATTAAGTACACTTTCCAATTTTATTATTCCTTTTATATCACTTATTAAATTGAAATAACAATTATTTAATTATTTATGTTCATATTGGATATTTTATTGATGATCGGATCTTGATTCAAAAATGAAATCGTTATAATTACAATTTGTCCATGTGTTCAAAAGTAGATTATCTCCAAATGATATAAATGATTTAGATATCATATATATATTATATATCCAATATATACATGTATTTATAACAATACATAACATTTGGAGATAACAAATGAAATGAACCTTTCATGGAGACGGTAAGTCGTACGTACGCATGAACACTACTTTCATTTCAATTTTTTATTTTAATAGAATTAAAACATAATGATAAATAGGTATATTATAATTACAGTATAATATCATATGATATATGTTTTAAATAATTTCAGTAACTGTATATTTTATATGTTCCATGAATGTCATGAACGAATCATATCACCTTGAGGGGGTGGTAGTCCGCACTTCCTCAAATGAAATTATCGTGGTCACACAAATTGGAAAGCATAAAGGAGTGTTTTTAAATGAAAAATACAGAAGAATAGAAAAAAAATAATCATAATATACATATTATATAAATACAATTCCATCATAATGTCCACCATAATAGGCGGTAGGAGATAATTGAACAATCATCATTCCGTGAGGCGTTAGTTTTCCATCCATAGAAACATTATGTTCTTCACCCATTAGATGGTGGTGTGCGTATGTGTAGATCAAATCCCTCTTATATTAACATCCTAGTATATTGAAGAAACTGTTGTTGTTACAAAACAAAGGAATAAAAAGAGTTCATGGGGTTGGAGAAGTAAAATAATATAAATGAATTTAAGAGAAACGGTTACCTTTAAATTGGATAATTCCCTTAGGTTTGAAGTAAAAGGACCTCTTGAAGTGCCTTTATACTAAGGTAATGCTTCTAGGTGGAGGAGAAAATTGTAAGGATCATAATTGGGTAGAGTTTGGACGAGTCAAAAGGCTTTTGAGGTGTGAAGATTTGGATAGAAGTGGTCTACTTTTATAAGAGAGAGAAGGGGCTCTTTAGGAATGTCTGAAAATGTTATTTTATTATATAGTGAAATTCGGTTTTATAAGGTCAAAAACGAATTAAAGTAGAAAATAAGATGAATCATGGTAGAAATAAAATCATCCAATAATAATTGGACAGATTTTTTATAGCGTTTTAATATTAATAATCTTATTTATTTAAATCATTTATTAATGAGGTAAATACTACATCATTATTGTGTCATATATAATTTATTTTATTTGATGTCTCAAAATTATAAAAAAACCATGATGTATTAAATATTTTTAGCTTTCCAATTATTATTTATAGTCTAAAATATAACTTATATAACCCAATGTAAAAATTTATTTAGTAAAAGATATTTGTTTGTGTCATTTTTCCTTTACATTAAATTAATTAATCTAAAGTGTCATAATCACCATCATGTGGCTCCATGGGGTCCCAAAATCGGCCCAAGGATTCCCTTGGTCGACTATGACTCATCCAATAAGGTTATGACAGTTGTTATGGTAATTTTGTTTTATTATAATATTATTTTTACCTCTAATTACCATTTTTACCTTTAACCGTGATAAATAGAAGTCAAAAGTTACTATTCAAAAAAAATTATTTTTGTCTCATTAAACCACATTTTACTTAATAATAATAACCATGTATGTTGGATATTCGAAATTAAAATCACAAAAGCTATAAAATTCCATTTAAATGAAAAAGCTAGTTTTTAAACTACTACTAAGTGGTTTTTACAATTAATCAAAAATTGAAGTGTTTCAGAAAAATCCAAAACATCAGCCAAAGCTAAATTTAATATTCTGAATTCAAAATTGATGTCTTTTTTTCCAAATTCAAATTTTAGAAGTGGAATTAATTAATTTAAAATTAATTCCCGTTGTCAAAATAAATAGCATGTTTTTTAAGAAACAATAACTATCAAAAGATTAACACATGTTAATGTTCAATTTCAAAGTGAAATTAATTCCAATGACCAACATTGGATTAAATAGTAAAAATAAAATTTAATTACACTTTAAAACCATTTAAAAATATAATATAACCATATAAATAAATTATATTAAAAGGCAGTTTTGAATTAAAATAATGTATTTTTCATTATTCATCAAAAAAGGAATTATATAATAAAAAACAAAAATTTTACCCAAAGTGAATTTAGATATCCCAATTCCAAAGAATAATTTTATTTTGTCAAAAGGAACATATTAAAGGTGACCAAAACTATATTTACAGAGGGTTCACCATTAAAAGGCGGTAAATCAACCTTTTAAAATAAATTATACTTAAATTTAGATTTCTTCACATTTTAAACCTCTAACTTTTATTGGATAAATGTTAAAACATTTAACAAACATGTATAATGATTTTATAGTTAGTTTTGTTTATTACCACCATTACAACGGCTAGGCGTTAACTACCATTTAAAATAATAATATTATATTATTAATGTGCAACATAAGATTTCAAAAAACCCATTGTTGCATATCGTGTACTCAATCAAACATAGCATACCCTTTAAAGTAGAATTAATATTTAGATAACAAATATTAATAAATATTAAAATGTTTTATTCTTTATTTACTTGGGATATTACAGCATTCACTTTGATGATACCAAAAAACATAATTTCATTGAAAACGAAATCGTAAGAGATGTCCCCAAACCTTCTCAAATGTTTAAACATTCTCAAAGCAAATTTTTTACAAGGACACATAATTTTTCCTTCTGAAACATATTTTGTTTATGATGATGCCCATGATAATAAAGCATCAACAACCTTAATATATACTTTATTTAAACCAGAACCCTTTGGATTTCTGTATTGATTTATGCAAGTGTGATCATCTAATAATGACGGATGTCGTGTTCCTTGTTCCATATTTTTCTAAAAAATATAAAATCATTACTATTTTAGAAAAATTTGAAATTATAAAAACACTTTATGAGAACAGAAGATAAATAATTACAACTATATCATAATAATTACCATTAACGTTGGGAGACACAATTTCCAGTGGATTGAGGGCTACACTTTTGTCGGACAGCTCATTTACATGCAAATTTCTCTAACTGAATTCACAATGAAGAATCTGCTCGGAGATACACATATTCTTTCTCATGAATAGGATAATATATAAGCGTACCATTGAGTAGATTCTTCATTGTGATGTCAGTGTGAGAAAGATATAAGTAAATGAGTTGTCAAGAAGAAGAACCCCCTTTTCTTCAATGAATCATCTTCTTGCAACAATCACCACCAGAAAACATTATGAAAAATGTGTTCCTACAAATGAAGATTCAAACTCATGCATACGAGATTGAATATGGATACGTAGAAGCATACATTTCATTATTTTTTGATTCAGTGAAAGTTGAAAGAAGAAGAGTCATCAAGAAAAAAGGTGTGTCGCCAAGCCAATGGAAATTGTGCCAACTTATTTCAAGTTATTACAGGTTATTACAATTTATTACAATTGATATTATTCCTAATTATTCTTATTTATTCCAAATCAATCCTAACTATTTCTAATTATTCCTAATTATTCTTAATTATTACTAATTATACCTAATTATTCCTATTCATTTCTAATTATTCTTAATTAACACTAATAATTCATATTTATTACTAATTATTATTTATTGATAATTATTATTATTTATTACAACTTATTTCTAATTATTAATATTTATTACTATTTATTACTATTTATTACTATTTATTACTAATTTAACAAATTATTACTAATTATTAATAATAATTACTAATTATTAATAATTATTACTAATTATTTTTAATTCTTACTAATTATTATTATTTAATACTATTTATTACTAATTATTAATAATTATTACAATTTATTCGTAATTATTACTATTTATTCCTTTTTATTTCTACTTATTCCTATTTATTACTAATTATTTGTATTTTATACTAACTAGTAATATTTATAACTAATTATTTCTATTAATTACTAATTATTCAAATTTATTAATATTTATTTGTATTTATTTCTATTTATTCCTATTTCTTACTATTTATAATTAATTATTGTTAATTATTACATATTATTACTAATTTTATTATTTATTACTATTTATTCCCATTTATTCCTATTTATTCCTATTTATTCCTATTTATTCCTATTTATTACTAATTATTCCTATTTATTACTCATTATTATAATTTATTATTAGTTATTCATATTTAATAATAATTATTCCTATTTATTACTAATTATTCCTTATTATTACTATTTATTCCTATTTATTCCTATTTATTTCTATTTATTCCAATATATTCTTATTTATTTCCCTTTATTCATATTTATTCCTATTTATATCTATTTTTTTCAATTTATACCTATTTATTCCTAATTATTGATAATTAGTGCTAATTAGTGCTAATTATTGCTAATTATTACTAATTATTACAAATTTTAACTATTTATTACTATTTATTAGTATTTATTAATTTTTAATACTATTTATTCGTATTCATTACTATTTATTCATATTTATTTCTATTTTTTCGTATTTATGACTATTTATTAGTTTTTATTCATAATTATTCGTATTTATTCGTATTTATTACTATTTATTCTCATTTATTACTATTTATTCATTTTATTCGCAATTATTCGTATTTATTCCTAATTATCACTAATTATTACAAATTACTAGTAATAATTACTATTTATTCCTAATTATTCCTAATTAATACAATTTATTCCTAATTACAACTATTTATTACTATTTATTAATATTTATTACTTATTATTAATAATTATTACTAATTATTCTTAATTATCACTAATTATAAATATTTATTCCTATTTACTACTAATTATTACTAATTATTACAAACTATTACTAATTATTACTAATTATTACTAATTATTACTAAATATTATTATTTATTACTATTTATTACTATTTATTACTATTTATTGCTAATTGTTACTATTAATTACTATTTCTTCCTATTAATTACTAATTATTCCTATTTATTACTTATTATTCCTAATTATTTCTAAATATTCATGTTTATTACTAATTAATCCTATTTATTGACATTTATTACTATTTATTTCTAATTATTCTTAAGTATTCATAATTATTCCTAATTATTTCAATTTATTTATATTTATTATTATTTATACTATTTATTACTATTTATTACAATTAATTCCTAATTATTCCCAATTATTCATATATATTCCTATTTATTACTATTAATTACTATTTATAACTTTGTATTCCTATTTATTCCTATTTATTTCTAGTTATTCCTAATTATTCATATTTATTCAAATGTATTCCTAATTTTACCTAATAATTAATAATTATTCATATTTATTACTAATTATTTCTATTTATTACTAATTATTCCTATTTATTAATAATTATTTCTATTTAATACTAATTATTCCTATTTATTAGTAATTATTCCTATTTATTACTAATTATTCATATTTATTACTAATTAATAAAAATAAGTACAAATAATTTCAATTTATTATTACAAATAAATACTAAAAAGAAAAAAAATTAAATCTAATTTAATTATAACTAATAAAAAAAATTAAAATTAACATAAAAAATGAAATACAAACTAAATTAAATAAAATATAAATACCTTTAAGCTTGATCTCCTGTTGACGTAGACAACATCACAACTTCTTCGTGAAAAAAAAAACTAACTCATACAAATCTCTACCCTGAAATTAGAGTTCACAGAGAGAGATAAGGTGATAATTGAGAGGAGGAATTGAAAAAACGGAGGGGGGTATATATAGGTTGGATTATTTGTGACGGGACTATTTGTGACGGGTAAATCGTCACAAATAGTATTTTTTTCAATGGGTCCCGTCACAAAAACCTTCACCCATATTATATATAGTCATCGGTTAAAAGAGTATTTGCGATGGGTACTCGTTGCAAAAGGTACTTGCTGACACACTTTTTCGCAACAGGAAAACATCCCATGGTGAAACCTTATTTACCGCTGATAGGTATTTGTGATGGGACCCGTCGCAAATACCCTCTGACCGACACACTATTTACGATGGGGGGATATCCTTGTCACAAATAAATTTCCTACGGTTTGGCGCACAAACTGTGCCTAACTTTTTGCGACGAGACCACAAATCCCATCACAAATAACCAATTATTTGCGATGGGTAGAATCCCCCATCACAAATACCATTTGGTACGGGCTATTTGCGATGATAATTTATCCTACTGCAAATAGCTCATCGCAAAAAGCTATTTTTCCCATAGTGTTTTCATTATACACTACTTTCCTTACATGTTACATATAGAATATATTTTAATGTTTATTTTCAAGGAAATAAGTTATATACTACATGGAGACAAAAAAAATTGTATAATCAACTAGAACGGATTAATCATAGGTTCATCCAAAGTGCATTTTCCATATTTTGTAACCTAGACACATACATCAAAGGAAAAGGTGAACATAAAGCCATGTAATGGAAAAAGAAAGGGAAATAGCTTACATGTGATCTTAAGGAATATGAACAAGAATGTGAGGAATATAATCAATTCATAAAAAAGGGATCATGAGGCAATAATTAATAAAATTAACATGATTCATACCCTGAAAACGTGGATTAAGCCTTTATTTATGACATTCAAAAGCCTATCACTAATGTTTTTCACCGAGATGTCATAATAATTACCAAGGGAATTCACCAACATATTGTAAAACATGTCCTCTTAGAGATTTAATTCTTTACCCAAGTTTTAGTGCACTATCTAGGAACACCCTTCAAAGATATTAATTAATTTTATACACATATATCCTAATTAAACATTTCACAATTAACCCATGGATAAAAAATGTGTTTCATATCAAAATCAAGATGTTTCAAAATTGATTGAAGACAATATCATTATTTCCTTTTTTTAGACCCATGGAAAGGTAAGGGTGGATTCATGTATATTAATACTAGAATAAAATAAATCAATTTTTAATTTTAGGTGAATAACCTAGGAAAATAAATATATTTGGGTCTTCACAGAAATAATATAAAAGGGAATAAATTTAGGAGAAGAGAGAAATTTTGAGAAGTAATTTTTGAAGCGTAACAAATATAATATGTGGTTTTAGAAAATGGTAAAATGGGAGTGGAAAAGGTTATCACACTAATAATAAAATCTTATTAAATTAATGGTATAATATAATTTTTAACAAATAACTTATTTTGGAGATTTGATGATATACCACATAAAAAGAATCATCAATTGGAAAGAGAAGTGGAGATTTTTCTTACCATGAAGAGTTTTTGCATAAAACATGAGTATTGGGATCTTTGAGGGATTGAGAGATAATTTGGGGGGTCATTATGAGGTAAAACTATTAGATATTTTCAGAGGATGGATTGAGAGTGATTGTAAATGGACAAATGGGTGGGTATTTAATGGAAAAGTGGAGAATTTGTTTATGAATTTCCAAATAAAGGCCATAGAAATCTAGGTTGTGGGAAATGAAAAACCATGGGCTCACCCATTATTTTTTACAATGGTTTTGGAAATTTGGGAACTATTTTATGTTTTTTTAACCCACAAAATTTGAGAATCATAAAATATTACTTATTTTGTCATGGAAATGTGATGTTTCTATAAAATAATGATTTTAATGTCAATTTTTATATTTTTGACATTTGAAAATAAAATATACGTATGGAAATTGTATAAAATATGTTCAAATACTTTATATTAATTAAATAACATGTTTATGGTCTTGGATTTTGATTAATTTTCTATTAAATAATTATTAAAAAAATATTAAGTCATTAAACAAATCGAAATCCTCAAAATATATTATTAGTATTCATGGAAAAAGAATTTATTTTGTAAAATCTTCATCAATTCACCATAACATAATTTAGATGTGCTAATTTCAAAAAAATATATCATAAGGCTTCTCTGTACATGATAATTTTATGTTTTAAATTTTAAATTCCTTATTTATTAAAAATTATTGTGGGTTGATAATATATAGTTAAATTTCTAACATTTAGAAATTTTCATTGAAATAATAAAATTATTTGGTCATTTGAATTTAGAAAATATTGATTTTGACATACTATTTCATTAATGAAAGTAATATTCAAAACATAATAATTTATTAAAAAAATTAAAATATTTTTTTTCTAAATTACACATTGTATTTGAGAAATCAATTTATGAAATTACTTCTCAATTAAACCTATATTTTATTAAAGTTAAACTATTTATAAAAAAGGAATTGATGGATTAAAAATTTTACTTATACAATGAAATTGCAATATTTGTAACTAAATCATGGAAACATAACCCCTTATAACACTTGTGAATAAGCTATGGGTAATGTGTGTGATGTTTATAGTTCTTGGGGAAACTCGGATAACATCACTTGAGTGGTACATTCCACTTACGTTAACATCACCCATAATCGATATTGTTCTTGTTTCACTTGTTGAAGCTCGACTTGGGCTTAGTCAAGGGTGACTCTCATTGATGCTACCTCCCTCCAATTTTCTGACAAATTGGCTACATATGACATAACTCAACTCATTGAGGCCATTGCTTCTCCTTTCTGTAGTAATTATCCTTTTTCATTTCTACTTATAAACACTAAATATAATGTCAAATTTTTTACCAAGAGTACAATTTAAAATAATAATGTTGCCTAATGATTATATTAGACCAACAATCATATAACGGTCAAATCCCAATGGTCACATTTCCCTTTATACACTATAAATAACGCATCATTATTATATATATATATAGTTTTTTTGTTTAATATAATACAAAACACATTTAATAAGGAAATATATATCATTAAAAAATCTTGGTCATTACATTATTACCCCCTTAAGAAATTCCATCCTTAAAATGTCAACTCATTCTCATAGTTGAGAAAATGTGTTGCTACTACTAACTCATTTTTTCCCCTAGTTCATACACTTCATCATCATATATATAGTTCCTCCACAACAATTTGTGGAGTTGGGTAGTCTTGTTTCTTAGAACATTGTCTCTACGATCAAAGACCTCCACTGAATTCTCCTCATTAAAGAGGTCATGATCCATTGTACTACCTATGGATTCAATACATGTGAGAGACTACGTATATCCATCCTCATTAAAGACACAAGAAATACATCATGAAATTGATCTAGATTTTAGGGAATTGTACGTTAATATGCAAATGATCATATGCGAACAAGGAATTCATAGGATCCAATGTACCAGGGGATAATCTTCTATTACATCCCAATATACGTGACTCTATTCCTTAGTAATATTCAAAGGATTTTTTTCCAACATCAATCTTCATGTCCCTTCAATTAATATTAGAATAGACCTTCTGCTAACTCAGAGGTGTTTTTTTTTGTTTTTGGATGGTATGAACTGTTTCTTTCGTCTCTTGCTCAATATATTTATTAATAAGCTTTCTCTCACCAACTTCATCCTAAAAATAATGAGTTATACATCTCTTGTAATTGGGAGATTTATATGGTACCATTTTAATACTTGAGTGGAATCTATTATTGTATGAGAATACAACTAATTTTATGTGTTCATCCCATCAACCTTTAAATTCCATTGAGTGTGTTCTCAGAATTTCCTCCAATGTTTGAATAATACATTCAGATTGGACCACAATTTTTGGGTTGGTAAACTATGTTATAATTCAATTAAATATTCTTTAATTGTTGAAGAAATATCCATAATATAGATTTGAACCATGGATAATGATCTGAAATGAAAGAATGTGATTCTCCAATGTATCCTTACCACATCCTTTACATATATCATTGAATTTTGGATATGAGAGAAATATTCCTTAATAGGTATGAAATGGGTAGTCTTGGTGAGTCATTTCATTATAACCCATATCACATTGTTTCTATAGGATGTTCTTAGCAGGCCAGTGAAAAACTCTACAGTGATATTGTTCAGCATTGAGGTTGGTATGGGTAGTGGTTACAAAACCCATTTAGGAATTCGTCACTCCACCTTAATTTTTGACACATCAATAACCTTGTTGTGAAGTTGGAAAAATCAAATTTCATGTTATCCCAAAAATACTTCTCAATAAGGTCACTATACATTTTAGCGATTCTAGAATTTGTAGAGAATGTAGAGCTAATAACATCATCCATGAGCTCCTTTTTTATTTCTAGAATAGATTGTATACATAGCCATGTATGAAATTTAATTACACCTTCTTGATCAATACTGAAATCATGAAACTTCCCATTCCCCAAATCATATATCTTCTTTTGTAACAAAGGATATTCTCATTGATATTCTGACATTCCCTTGTATTTATAGCTGATAAATAATTTTCTATGGGATTGATTATTTGGCTTCCCTTATGATTCCATTTTCCAACCATACTAGGTCCCTGGTCAATGAATATCCTTCAATCCTTATCATTTCATGAATAATAATGTCATTCATCCAAAATGCATCTGGGACATTGTTTGATCTTCTAGGGTGATAATGGATTAACAGTAATATTATTTATTAATTTACATCAATCTCTTTTATCATATGTTTTATTTAATATGTGTGAAAATATACATCAAACATTGGTGGTCAGTGTATGTATCAAATCTCTAACCATAAATATAGTGCCTTGATATCTTCAGTGAGAAAATAAATGGAGTTATCTTCAAGTCATGTGTAGTATAATTCTTTTTATGAGGCATTAACATTCGAAATGCATAAGCTATCACTTTTTAATTTTTCATGAGAACACACCCAAGACATTTCAAAGATGCATCACTAAAAATAATGAATCCTTCTCCGATAGAGGGTTGAGTTAATGTAGGTTTTTTACACAATATCTTTTTTAGTTCTTGGGATCCTTCTTCATAATCATTTTCCTAGATAATCATATCCATTTTTTGAGTAAAATTTGTTAGTGGATTAGAATTTTGTAAATTTTTTTAAAAAAACTACTACAGTATTCTATTAAACTAGTGAAACTATGAACAATAATAACTATTATTGTGTGAGGATACTCCTCCACAAACTTTGTTTTGGAATTTTCATCTGAGATTCCTTAATTTATTATGATGATCCCCATGAAATAAACTTATTATAACCAAAATTTACATTGACTAAATTTTACAAACTGCCTCTCTATCCTTAGGGTTTTTAATATAACCCATAAATAATCCTCATGATCCTTGCATCTTTTGGAATATATCATAATATCTTCAATAAAAACTACCAAAATTTTACAAAGGTAGTCCTTAAAGACTATGTTCACCAAATCCAAAAAAATGGTAGGATCAATAGTCTAGTTGAAGGGAATAACCATATTGAAGATCAATCTTGGATAATAATTGAGACCCATGAAGATGGAAAATAAATCATCAATCCATGGAATAGGGATATTTTTCTTCACAATGATCCCTCTATGTTCTCTATAATCAATGAATAGTCACATTGATACATCCTTATTCATTATATGTAGAATATGTGCTTCACAATGAGACACACTTGGTCAGATAAAACCCTACTTCAAAAGTTCCTAATTTTGATTCTTTAGTTCCTCTAGTTCCATATATTCTATTCTATATGGGGTTATTGATAACGTCATGTATCTAGGTATTAGTATAGTGGGGAACTCTATCTCTCTTTATGAGGTAGGTCTACGTAACTCCCCAATAAATTTTTCAATGTTTAATTGATGGATGGGGACATATTCTATTCATATATTGTCATTTCTATAGTCTAATACCCCAATAATTTTCAAAAAGAACACCCTTGGAGGTGATTATAGATAACAGTTAGGTCTAGATATCTCTCATTTGAAAATAACAATAGGTTTTACATTCAATAATAGTGAGATTTTTTCTCTTATTTAGTTATTCTTAGAATTATACATTGAGAGTCAGTCTATCCCTAAGATCATGTAAAATTACATCATGGGAATGACTACAAAATTTTCAATTATATTATGATTTAAAACTGTAAATAATAGAGTTTATATATACAATTGATTCTTGGGTAATCCATTTAAGAGTCTTGATTGATATCTCTATATCTTGGATTTTAGGTATTGAGTCTATATTCATTGCATACATGGATAAAATAATTCAATTCATAAACCTAGAATCAAAAAACATACTTTCTAAACATGATAGAAAAATTAGAGCACTTGTCATAACATAGTTTGGAGCCTCTACTTCAGCTATCATGATAGAAAAAGTCCTACCTTTTTTTCCTTTTTTTATTCCGAGGTTGATGGAAATTTACCTACCTTATCTATTTATTTGAACAGTGATTGGTAAAAGTGTCCAAGTAGTCTACACATAAATCATTGGACTTTTGGCTGGGCATGCACCGTCTTCCATTTCTCATTACTGTTGAGAATTTGAGGATTCAGCTCCCTATGATAGTTCTGAGAAATATGGCCATCTCTTCGACGATTGTAACATTTTCCACTCCAATGAATGAAGTTCATTGAATTATTCTTTCCAAACTTGTTGAATTTGGTATTTTTTACTTTATTTAGTCCTCTTGTATGATAATAGTTCCTCCCCATGTTTAGCTCCATTGATCACTTATTTTTATTTGATTTATTTGACAAATTCATCAATTGGAACTCTTCTCCATCATTCATATCACCCCAATCAATCTTCTCATAGTTGTCATACTCTCGATTGGCTATATTCCCTCATAGATGAGGGCTTTGTCATCCAAAGAATCTATCATCCTTTCTATTATGATCCATAAGAATGAATGAGGTCTAATGAGAAAGACTATTAATGTTCATCTTGTAGCATATAACTGAATTATATTCTCTTTTCGTAAGATCTAGTAATTAATTATCTATTTAGGTTCTCATAAAAGCATGGAAATATTTATTTAAAAAGGATCTCATAAACTCTTCGCACTACATTTCATCAATCTCCCTTCTTGGTTTCATTTTTTAATCAGTTCCCACAACTGACCATCTTTTCCCTTTATATGATATATATCTAGGGTGACTTTCAACTGTTCTAAATAGAGAAATATAAAAAATATCATTTCTATAGAGATTATCAATTTTTTAACAATAAATGGATCTATAGATATACTAAAAGAAAGTGTTCATTGTAACATAATGGAATTAATGACAATTTCATCACTTTGAGTTGAATATGGTGTCTCATATTGATTCAAGTTACATTTAATTACTAAAGTTAATTGATTAATCAATCTTAAGATGTTTTCCTTTCTTACTTATATTAGAGGCCCATCAACGCACCGTCTATTGCTCTCATCATTTACATGCTTCCTATTATTTCCCACCATTTTATAAAAGAAGGAAAAATTAGTAAGAAACATGTTTATTTTAAGACTCATATAATAATAAATAAATTATATTCCATAAAACATTATGAACAAATATGTTATTCTATAAAAATAATTAAATTTTCCATAAATCCTTTATAATGGTCAATAAAAAACTTTTGATTATCCAAACATATCCCCTGGGAGTGTCAATCTAAGAGTATATTAAGGTATGGTATTGTGTGACATTTCCATTTTGAACCTTTCTCAAAGCAGTGTATTTTCATGTTACCCCTAGATACATCTGTTGTAGAGCCACACTCACTTGTTTGTATCTATAAATATATTTATTTTCTTAGAAACAACTACGTTAAAACATCACCAAAATAACAAGATGTTTTACTAAATGTATACTTTTCTATAAGGTTATTACTAATATTCTAAAATAATAATTTCAAAAAATAACTAAACCATTATTTTATACCAACTATGGAATCCTTCTTTTTTATTACATTAATTTTCACCAAACACAACTTTTCATTGCATAGTACATATATAAAATCTTTTAAATTTTAATTTCTTATAAATAAGATAAAAAATAAATGAAAACATAAAAAACACTATCATCTAGTTTGAAGGCTTCATAATAAGTTCATCTTAATTACATTTATTGAATCTCATATCCTAGGGACAAATATCAATGTAAAGGGTGATCATAAGTCCATGTAAGGGATAAAGCAAGTGAAATAGTTTACATGAGAACTTGAAGAATATCAATTAGAACATGAGTAATATCATTATGGAATGAGAAATGAAACATGATGTAAATAATAATAATAAAAACATGATTCAAGACATGGAAATTTGGATACAAGAATTTAATGATACATTCATAATAATATCATTATGGTTTATCCCCAAGGTGTGATACTAATTACCAATGTTATTCACTAAGGTATAATAAACGTCTCATCTCTAAAGATTAAATTGTTTACCAAATTAATTGGAGAGATATTTGGAGAACCATTCATATGTATTAATTAATTTCATACATATAGATCATAATATAACTTTTCATAATTATCCCTTGAAGAAAAAAAGGGTTTCATATTAAAAAAATAGAGTTTTAAAACTTCTTAAAGACAATATCATATTTTATTTTTTTGACTTGTGGAAAGTGAATGCAAGTTACATGTTTGATAATACAATAATAAAATAAAAAATTTCTACATATATGTGAGTAACACTAAAAGATAAAGTGTTTTGGTTATTCAAAAAAAGAAAATAAAATATAGTCCCTTTAAGAGAAGAGTGAATTTTTGATAAATTTTCAGAATTAAATTACGAATCATAACACGTTTAAAATGGGTTTTAATAAGAGGGTAAAATTAGATGGAATTAGGTTACAATAATAGAGTAAAAAAGTGTAAAAAATTTCTTTGTTTGTAAACATGCATACATACCACATAAAAAGGGACCTTGAATGGAAATGTGAAGTTGAGATTTCCCTTACAATGAAGTGTTGATCCAAACACTTGAGGATTGGGACCTTGGGGGATTGATGAAAACATTTGGGGAATATTTTTGAGGTGGAACAACAATATATTCATGTATTATATGTTGGGAGTTAATTTAATTGGATAAATGGGTGGGTGGTTATAGAAAACATGGATGAATTTTATTAATTTCCAAACATTCGCCTTAGAAATCTAGGTGGGGGAAAATGAAAAACCATGGGATTTCCCCTAGTTTCTGCCCTTGGTTTTGGACATTTGGGACTTATTTTATGTTATGTTAACATAAAGGATCCTATAATCATATTATATTACTTTTTTTCCTGGAAATGTAATGATTCCACAAAAAATGCTCTTAATGTCAAGATTTCCATTTTAGAATATGGAAATTAAAATATTGGTTTGGAAATTAATTATATTCAATTTAAATACATGATATTAATAAAATAATATATTTTAAGTCATTAATTGTGGTCAATTAAATATTAAATCAATATTACGTAATTATGATTTTGTTAAACATACTGAAAATCGCAAACAATTTTTTACTATTCACATATAAATAATGCTTTTTTGAAATTTCTCATAAATTCATCCTAACCTAATTTAGACTTGATGATTTCAAAAAATATGATTATTTTATGGTAATAATTTTCTAGTTATGATAATTTTTACTTTTAAATATAAAATTCATTATTTATTTAAAAAATATTAGTTTCATAATGCTTAGTCAAATTTATGATAGTTAAAAATTTTCCAAGAAATAATAAAATTATAATATCATTTATATTTAAACATGTGTTTGTTTAAATAATATTTCATTAAAATAGTAATTATTCATAATATCTTATTTTATTATAATAATATATTACATTTTTATTTAAAAAAACAATTTATATCTGAAAAGTCAATTTATCAAATACTACCCCAATTAAACCTATTTTTTTATTTAGAAAAACTAATCTTAAAAAGGAATTGATGGAATAAAAATTTTATTTATACTAAGTAATTAAAAATAATGTAACTATGGAAAAGAAGCATAATGCCTTATAACACAAACATATTTCCTAATCGTAATTTGTGTGATTGTGATAGATTCATGGGGAATGTCGACAAACATCACTAGAGTGAAAATTTCCACTAACATGATCTTATCCTATAAGTGATTTCATTCTGTATTTACTTTTTGAAGCTCAACATGGGTTTTTCAATGGATAACTTTAGCGATTCTAACTCCCACCTATGTTATGACAAATGGTTTCCAAATTACATTAGTGTACTGGTTTAGGCCATCGTTTCTCCTTTATTCATTAGTATCCTTTCTAATTTTGACTTATAAACCCTAATTATAATGTTAAAATTATTACCAATAGTATAGTTTACAAGGTTCATATTAAAAAATGGTCATATAGCAGTCAATTATCTATGGTCACATTTCCTTTTATACTTTATAAATACCACTTCATTATTAAAGAGATATAGTTTTTTTTGTATTTTATATAATATAAAACACTTTTTAGGAAAAAATATCAATTCAAAAATATATTGTCATTACACAAATTATTCTCCATAAGATATTGCACAGTCATTCCAAATATCAAATGTCATATATCTTATTCAAAAATATATTGAAGATAAATAGACACTACTGTGTATTTTTTATTTTTCTAATTATCCTCCAACTCATAAGAGGTATGTTCATAAAATTTTTTTATCTAAGGTGGTGGTTTACTAGAGAATGATGAGCATGCATCACTATATAAATAACATAAATATACAATATATACAGGAATACAATATCCTATATACTTCATTTATTTTTATTATACATCTATATCATCCCATAAAACATCATTATTTATTGGATCATCGAGAATGAAAATATTAATTAGCATAATTAATAAGAACTATTTTTATTTGATAACCTATAATTATTAATATTTTCAACATTCACAATACCCTTTCGATTTCCTAAAAATATATAATTCAAGTAGGCCAATAAATAAATCTATTTATAATATATATATATATATATTAATATCCATTTACCTTTAATATATCAAAGCCACACTTCATCGACCTTATTGTCAATTATAGAATTTCTATGTATTAATAATAATTATTCGTACCACATAAAAAATTTAATAATCATGATAAAAATTCATCATAATATCCAATAATCATCATTAAATTATAAAATTGTGTTAAAAAATTAAATTTTTTAACCTTTTACTATTATCTATATTCATATTTATAACTCTACAACCCATTTCATGATCATAATCACATCATTTATCATATTTATTAGTATCCAAAATGATCATCACATTAATATCATAGTAAAACATAAAATATAAATTTTAAAAGGATATTAATAGATTAAAATAGAAGTAATAATATTTTAACCTGTAGATTAAACCACCCTCATGTTATTCAACACTTCCATATTCCATAGGTGATGAAAAAAAGAAAAATAATTAGTGGATGTCATTGTACCTTGTCCAATTCAGCATATCCTGATGTGGATTTGGAATATCCTAATGATATTTCACCATAACTATAATGTAATAATAATAAAAAGATCATTTCATAAATATATTGAATTATCATCAGTTAATATTATTATACCCCACATTAAAGATACTATTTCATCATTCAAGGAAAAAACTCTAATCATTTCAAATTAAAAAGTGTAATTCCACCTAGAAAAACATATAAAAATATATATTTCTAGAATAATTTATTTTCCCAATAATAATTTCTTAAATAATTAATTTTATAATAATTTTATAGAAATATAATTCTTCAGATTTATATTTTTTCAAAATCATAATTATTTAAAATAAGATCCACTAATAACAAAGTACATCTCCTATGAAAAAAATTATAAATTTATAAATAACATCTTATTCACATTAACTAATAAGAACACATTTTTTAGATTATATTTTAGTCATATATCTTATATTATTTATTTTATAACACTTAACCATTCATTTATAATGGAAAATAGAATAAATAAATTGATATTAAAAACTTAGGGTCTCGTGTAACGAAAATTAATTTTATGATATATCTTGACCTTGATCTCACTATATTTTCTTATCACTCTTCATTTATCATTCCATTTTCATCATCATCATTTATCTACATAATGACTAATATATGGGTTTCCAATAAAAAGAAAAAAGTCAACATGAAAAAAGTCAAGCTCCCTTTTATCAGTTTAAATATTTTCATCCTGTCAATTACTCTGACATTAATATATCCCATCTTCATTTGAATTAAATATTAATTTCCCCAAAACATAACTTTTAATCATAAAAATTTAAATATAAAATTAAAAAACTATTATTTAAATCCAAGAGAGTGGTCAACGGTCACTCTTTGACCAAGGATTCTAATGGTATTCATGAACCACTTATCCCTTAAATTTAACACTATATATAACTCCTAGAATAAAAGAACAATATTGGGTACTTCCTTGACATGAAGGACTCTCTAGTATATTGATATAATAGAACATTGGAACCTTTAAGATACCATAATGAAGTACACAAAGTCTATCGTCACACATGAGTATAGACAAATATTCTAGAGAAAAAATGACAAGGAAATAAAACATTGAATTTACATGTCATAGACCCTGAGACATTCATCCATTGAAGAACATTGTTTTATTTTCATTTATTCATAAGTTATAAAAAATATAATCACTTTTATTAGTCATGAAATAAAATTTCCAATTACAATAAATTTCAAGACACATGTTCAAGAGGTCCAACCCCACATTTTTAGTGGGTTTTAGTTAGTCATCCAATTTCACTAAATTTTTTAATTTATGGAATTCCCTAAATCGAACATATAATCCTATGATCTCCTCTAGAAATCCCCACCCTACCACTAATATATGGTGAACTAGTGACATTACTATAATTATTACTCTGATTACTCATACACATCAATTTTTTTTGCAAGACCAAGATTAGAGAGTCTTTCATATCATCATTAGAAAACATAAATTTAGTAATCTATAGCTTCAATTATACCATCATCTAGATAAATTATTAACCCTACTATCCTTAAACTTAACTTGTACACTCCTACCTCTTTTGGATTTTTATATCGTATTCAACATTAAGAAAAGAATACGTTTTGAATATATTGTTTCATACCATTTAAATCAGAACATGAAAACACACATTATAATTACTAAAAAATTCCCACTTGAATAACATTATAAAAAAACCATAAAAACATTGAACAGAATGGTGAAAAAAACATAAATTCCTCCTTCAAGAATAGAAAAAACGTATTCAATATCCTTCTATTAAGCCATGTCCCAGGTAATTGCCTCAAATTATACAATATGAGGACCTTGGTGACCATGTTAGAAAGGTTTTTTCATTTATTTGTCATTACATATCTTAATCTCTATCCTATATCATATTCTATTTGAAATTATATTTTATATTGATGTGTTTTTTCTAATCACAAAACACCTAATTCATTACGTAGAGTATTACAATGGGATTGTAATAGTAGGAAAATGCACCTCTATAGCTTCCTACATGATTTTTTAAAAAAAACCATTAAATATATAAATTATTTCCCATCATTCATTGGGGATATATATTCCTCACCAACTGTGTAAAAATATATCACTGCTTGCAGCCTCAAAATCAAATTAACATTCATTCTTTTAAATATGGACACCTATCCTATTGTCCCTTTACATAGAATTCATATGGATATAGGTGAGGATTTGGGAAAATTTCATGTGGCAAACATCCACTGATTTTTTAAACCATTAATTTTATGTAAACTCTAGTACCATCAATGATGAATGTCTTATTATAACTTAGTATATTTCATAATTGAGTGCTTCATCTGAAATCACCAAGGAAATTCTGTAATATAGACACATTTTCTATTCCTAATTATTCAATGTTTGATCCATTCACTCAACCACACCATCATACTATTTTGTTTCATATACAGTCTTTTACATCTTAATTCACTTCTTAAGAAAGTATTTCTGAAAATAAATTTTAATTTATTAATTACCATTACTATACTTTATGGATTTTAGATACTTGTTGTTATCCCATTACACCATGTACATCTATTAAAAAACACTATTAACTACTCATACTAGTGTTTTATAATGTAAACTCATTCATTCCTTATTGATTAATGAATGAGATTAATGATATATATATGGATCTCCCTTGAGAACGAGCTGGGAAAAGAACCCAAATATTCATGTGAATATATTCTAACATATGAGATATTGGATTAATTCCATTACATTTGAACAATAAAATTCAATGATTACATAGTATACAAATATAAAAACTTATATTTTCAGTGTGGTCAAGCTTCATAGCACCCTTTACCCAATGAAATAACATTTTCATTTCTTTGAGATGAATGAGTATACAATACCCCAATTCTGTAGATTTATAAATTGTTTCGTTGATAATTATCTCTAAATATAAGCTTATGTAAATATATGAGTTTCCATCTATTACTTATATCACCAAAACCATCGATCCCCAATTGAGATTCCATACTCTTTTTCTGAATCTTGATTCAAATCCTATATCATGTAGATAACCAATGGATATTATTTTTTCCATAGTCCTAATATTTTTTGATCATCATTAATCGAAATGAAAATCATATTCATCATATATATATTAACATATACCTTCCCCATTACTTCCAAATAATAATCATCAGTAATTTGAACATTAATTAATTTCATAGTTAGATAATTAATCATTCATCACTGCTTAGAAATGGATTGGAATTATGCTACTAAATCATTAATCCATTATTCCATCAGAATCATGATGCTTAATAGTATGATACTCCTACCTTTAGTTGAAACATTAGTGTAACATGAATTTCAGAAATTTTTCATTCTTGATCTCACAATCCAATCTATGTCATCCTTCATGATATACCATATATTCCCCAAATCCCAACATGTAGGTCTTATTTGGGTCAATGTAGATTCACTCATATCTTTTATTTTTCTTATGATTTTAACTAACATGAATTTTGATGAAGAAATAGTTTCTACCTTCATTATTTAGTAGTTTTCTGGTATTTTCATGAGCATCACTATTTATGATTTATTATTTCAAGTTGATATCTATAGCATCCACAAATAGCATGTTGTATTTTCCATAAGATTTTGTCACATTTATTACCATCAAATCCGAAGACTCTAGAATAGATGATAAAAACAGTGATGGAAACACATAATCTAGGAACAAGGTTTTTACTAATGCAAGCGTCCTTTAATTCATGTTGAGGTTATTTACATGATTATCAATAGGTATACCTTCAGATGATCACATGATTAATAAACTTTATATCACATTAACTTTGTTAAATATGGCCCAATTATAATGTATTTACACTTGAAATTTTATTAGCTCAACCATAATACTCACCTCCCAAAAGCTAAATGCTATATTTTGATCCATTGACATCATGATCGAACCAAGTTCCTTAAAATATTTACATTCCCATTTTTCTATATCAACCATATACGGTTTGATCTCCATCAAGAAAAATTTTAGGTTATATTTTGAATGAGATTGTTCCAAATCTGTATTATCCAGAATACAAATTATGTGTCATCATACTTATCTATCCAGACCATTAATTATTTTTGACACCATAACATCATATACAATAAATCAAACTAAATTGATATAATATCAAGAAAATATAGTGAATTTTACCTGAGTGCTTATAATCTATTAAAGAAAATCTAGTATAACTTTTTTAAAATTGAGAACCAAAAATAAACTAAGAGAAACACTATCTAAAACTCCTAGAATAGTTGTATAAGTCCCAATACATCCTTAAACTAGAGGAATCCCAAAAAATGATGTATCAAAACATAGAATGGTTATTAAAAACTGAAATAATGACCCCATGTCTTACAATACTCGCATTCCGAAACAAAAATTCACGTAAAACATATAAAAAAAACACCTACAATTTACATGGTTTAGAAATTGAGTCCAATAAACTTGAGAGAATACTACTGAATTTTCATTTCGTTGGAAGTTAAAATAAATTATCAACACATTGTCTATAAATCCAAGTAGATCATTATTTACATGTAATCACATGGAACATGTTGATGATGTCCCAAACAATCATTATATTGGGAACTTGGAAGTCATATAGTTAAAAGAAATTCTAATAATTATGGAACTCCTTGTATTGAATAAGGAATCGGAAAATCACTTCTTGTAATCAATACTCAACCACTAAAATCTGATGAACTGATGAATTTTCTCTAATGTTTTATCTAATGAATCTTATGCATTACACCATTTAAGGAAAGACCTTTAGAAGTGAATATTTTTAATTAATAGGATATGATTACTATGTAATAGACCATACCATCCATTGAACTATATGCAAGACAAATAATTTCATGTACCATATGAATATATAATATCCAAACATCTGAATCTACTTTATTTCACCACTACTCTCTCTATCAAGATGACGTTAACCTCAAGAGATCTTCATTATATTAATTTTAAGTGGAACATTAAAAAAACTTCTCCATTCCAAATGGATACTTTTTATCACCTCAATATTTATTACAATAAAATATCATAATATTTATTTCATAAAATATATTTGGACAAAATTTCATTTATATTACTAAAATATTTCACCACCTATCATTTAATTTATATCAAAATAATTAAATAATTTATCTTGTTTAAATACAATTTAAACCGCATTATAATAATTACATCACTATTATTATTAAATATAAAATAAAAGTCTCATACAGAAAACCATAATTTTCATTAATTAACCCATTATCATTAAAAATCATATATCACTATTAAATCTCAAGGTTATACCACAAATCACTAAAATATAAATACAATATTATTATTCATCATCCATTTCTTATTTCTAACTACCGAAAATATTAGAATAAAATTTTCAAAATAATTTAGTATAGCAATTCATTAAATCCCTACATTATTTATTTAATATATTAAGAATATGATTTTAATTATAGTTACATTCTAGGACAAACATGTTATTCCAAACAAACTCAGTATTTAATTTTGACACTTTAAAAATAATTTTTTCGCATCAAATATAAAAAAACCAAAAAACCAAAAATAAAATTAATAATAACTATTTGTAATAAAATGTGATTTTATGAATATAGACTTTTCAAATTTAAGTCTAGTTTATTTGATTTTGAAATTCATATCTATGACTCACAATGAAAAATCATCATAAGAGAAAAATTTGGACGACTCCAAATCATATATAATAAGGTTTCTTTTTTTTCATAAGTGGAATATATTGATGTGTTAATGATATTTTATACAAATCATAACCTCTTAATGAAATATGATGTCATGTGTAAGTCATTATATATCTAATCTTATATAATAAAGTTTGATTATTTATTTTGGACACACCCTTCCGTTATGGTATTCATCGACGGAAAACTGGGGATTCTATTCTAAATTCCATTAGATGGTCAATATAAACATACCTCACGAATTCCCTTGCCTCATCCAAATTATAGTATCTAACAATTTTATAAATTTCATTTAATACTATATTTTTTTATTACCATAAAAATATTAAATATTTCAGTATTTTTTATAATAATAAACACATAAATTTTATTATCAATTATTTATTAATGATTAAAAATTATTTGTAACCACTAGTAACCCAAATACCCATTAAACTATATAAATCACTACGTACTTGACATAATATCTCACCTAAACATCCTCCATTTTATAAAAAAATTACTTAATCATTTATCCTATATAAATCTTTTAAAAAATACTAAATTATTCTTAATAAAATAAATATAATAATTTATCCTGTTTTTTATGTGTTTAAAATTTATATAACCAATGATATATTAGAAAACTATGTTTGATTTGAATAGTTAAATTTTAACTTTATATTTTTTATGATTGAGATTATATTATGAATATATAGAATATCTAAAACCATAATAATATTTACAATTCAACACATTATTTTATTCTTTTATAAAGAAAAATAATTGTTCCAAAACATGGTAAACCCCTCTTATCTAAAATTTATATAAATGAAATTATTTTTTATTTCTAGTACATGAATATACTTATTAAATTCCAATTTCAAACTACTATAAAAATGTAAGAATTATTTTTGTATGGTCAATGGTCTAATCGTTTCCCAATTTACCACACATAGGATTATAAATAATTTAATTATTTCAATTATATATTACAATTTTTATATAATATAATTGATACCTAAAAAACATTTGATACACAAATTATAAGAAACTCATTCAAAATGAATAATTTCAAATACATAAAATCCTCTAACCTTAATATTATTTACATAATTTTTAATCCAATTGATAATAAAAAAATTCCAATATATTCATAAGATAGTTGAATCTTAAAATCATGGTGGATAGAATAGGAAACCTTATAATGAATTTATCCTTATTATGTTTCTCATTGAAATATCATTCCTCCTTTAAGATTAATGTTTCTATATCATAATCTATGGGTTGATTTAGGATATAAATATTGATTTTATAATTGAAAATATTTTTCTTGATATCATATAACTCTAATAATTTACTCCCACTTACCATTTTAACAATTTATGTTAGTTAAAAGAAAATGGATTTTATATTATTATAATCTAAAATAAATATTAATGTCATATGAGTATCATTCATTACATTGATAATAAAAAATTAATTTTATTGATATGATTCCAGTAAAATGATATTCTCCATTATTATTTTAGTAATCGATCATAGATCAATATTTGATCATTACAATACTCATGTATGTTAATCTCTTATAACATGATTATTTATATAGGCATTAATTTTGATTATATAAATTAAAGCTTTCTAATAATTATGAAGAAATAAAAATTTTCTAATTCATAATATGAATCATTATAAATTTATTCCACTAATAACTTAAAAATTGGGGTTACCATTCCATTTTTAATATTAAATTTGTAGTCATATAACCATTATTGTACATAACATAGAAAAGATAGTCCATGGACATCCAACATTATTAAGAACCTCAATAATTAGATGATCATGGTAATGAAATATATTACATGGACATATATCTTACACCTTTCTATTTATTAGGGGATATAGTTGATCTATTTATTAAATTTAAATATGCATCTCATATGTAAAAAATTTCATCTCGTAAAATCCTAATATGTTTAATTTTTTTCAAATAATTAATTTATGTATATTATGCACATTCAACCAAAAAGTATGTTTCAAAAAAATATCTTAATTCCTTATATCATTAATGCTTTATAACATGAATCGATAGTAAAATATTTTATAGTAATATTAAATAAAATATCCAAATACAGAAAATAAATATTGTGATTCAAATTCATTTAATAATAATGACTATAATCACATAAAAAACTTGTTTTTAAGAATATGTGGTGAAAAAAATATCCTACTTTCACATTTTAAGATAGATCTGAATCCCTATAGTCATGTGATGACAAAATCAACACCCCTTTATACATACTCAGTAATTGTGAATAGTTATGTTTTAATGTAATAATTTTTAATTTAAATATGTATGAATTAACAATATGAATTTAACTATGAATTACAACAAACCAAATATCCTATATTTGTTTAAATAAGTTGAATCAAATGAATTATGTCATAGGTTTTCAGCTTTTGTACTTTCATCTAGTCCTTTGGGACTCTGAAAATTGTTTCATCTATTGATTAATAATATATATTTTTTACCCTTAGGCTCCTGGGTCACTGTAATCTAGGATATGCTCCTTGGGTCTTCAGGCTTGTATTCGGTTTTCTACTAACCCAAAAAAGGGGTTTTTCTTTTTCTTTTTATTAATGAAATGGTTTTTCCCATCATGTTTGTTGTAAATATACATAAATTAAAAAAATTATAAGTAAATTTATATATATATATATATAATTATATATGAATATACTTAAATACATATAAATTTTAAAAAAATATACATATATATATTAAAATATAATAATATATATAAATAGTAATCATGTTTCTTCAAATTGGTAAAACCCCTATAATACTATATCAAATACCTTGGATAAAATATGATAAAGGATATATTAATGTGATATTATAGGAGTAGTGTAGAACTATAGGTGTGTAGGTACATTAATTGTTATTTTAGTAGGGTACTATTGAAGTGGTTCTATTCATCGAATATTAGCTTCTGGGTTTATGTTTTAGAAATTGTTCTATAGGGGACATTGGGACATCCTGGGCCATTAGGCCACTAGGCCTTCAGGTAATCACTATAAAGTGGTGTGGAAAAGAGTATCCTTAGTATGTATGATCGAGGAAGAGTGGAAATAGTTTTTGAGGAAGCAGCTAATGTGGAATAGGACGGAAAAGGCATCATGTCATTGGATTTATTCCTCACACACCCCTACGTGGGTGATGTACAATAAAAAAATCATTGATGGTTTTTAGTTAAGTACAGACATAGGTAGGGATTCTAGTGGGGTTTGGTTCTATATTTCAATAAATTTTTAATGGGGTTTATGTCTTCTAGAATTCTGGTCATTTACCCTAGGTCATTAGTGTTTGTCTGGGTTACATCTTAACCAAATTAAAATGAGGATTATCCAATAAAATTAATAATTTAAGGCCTTTTGTGTAATGGAATATATATATATATATAACCACCTACAAATATACATCAATATATATATATATATATCTGTGTGTGTGTGTACACCCACATAATATATATCTTTATATTTGTATGTGTACACCCAAAATATATACATATATATATATATATATATATATTCATAAATGTACATAAATATGTATAAATATCAATGAATATATATAATTATAAATAAAAATACTTAAATATATATATCACAAACACACACACAATTTTATAATTATGTATATTTATATATATAAACACATATAAGCATTTCTGTTTGAAACTGGTTGAGTGGAAGAGTCTGTTGGTTTGTTGGATGATGTTTAGGGTTCTAGTCCTCTCATTATCAGGTCTTATTCATATAGATATAACTTGACCAAAATTTACCCCGTGAATCATAGTGTGTGTGTGTCTATCAGGTCATGTTGGGGGCCAAAACGTTTCCCCCATGGGGTGTCTAAGTGGTCACAGTCAGATTTTGGTTCCGTAGAGCTGGGTTTTCGATTCCAACTAGTTGCTTGTTTCTGATGAGGTAATTTCACCATCGGGTAATTTTGCACCACGGTCGTGAAAGGTAGTGTGGGATGACCAATATTAACTTGATCCACTAGGGTTCATATTCAATAAATGGGTCCTAGTACCCCGACAATAGAAAAAAAATATGTCGGGAATAACATGGACTTCAAATTGGGGGGATGATGTCTCATAAAAAAACACATATGAATATACATATATATACATATATTTTAATATATATATATATATAAATATATATATATTCCCACATAATATAAATAAATAAATATCAATATACCTAAATTTATATAAATACATGTAAATATCTATAAATATATACAACTATAAATAAATATTCCTAAATATATATAATACGCATAGACACATATATATATATTTGGGTATAAATAGACATATATATATATATATATATGGGTATAAAAACATATATATATACAAATTAATGTCTATATGTATGAACCCACATAATGTATATAAATATATATATCTACATATTCATATACATATACACAAATACGAAAACATATTAGTAAATATCAACAAATAAATATAAATATAAATAAATTTATATAAATATATATAAACACAAATATATATTAAATATAACAGTACATAAATATAGATATTGATATGTATATACATTCAAACATATATACAAAATTACATAAAAAAATATAAATAAATACACATAAATTGATATATATATATATATATAGACACACACATAAATGACATTAATCAGAATTTTTAATCCTATGTGGTCATACTAGTTATATATTTGTAGTACACGAGAGAAAAGTATGATTTATCTAAGGCTTTAAACCAAAATATTCACAATCCTAATTCCCAAAAATAATAAATATTTGATCTGATACTAAATTAGATTCCTTGGGCTAGCATTGCAACATATATTGGTAAACATGCTTGATTTTATACAAATTAAACTAATTTCATGTAACTATTATGATCGAAATTTTAGTGCCTTTGGGAACTAGGAACATAATACTTTATAAACATATAAAATACCATAAAATTTTTGAATGCTTCATAATATATTTCTTATAAACTAATAAAAGTATTTATAACACATTTGATCACCTGGTTAAATGGGAAAACATAATAAATGAGTGAGATGAAATTATCATTATGGGGTAGTACATTAATAATGACGTATAATAGAGTTAAAAATAGAAAATAAAAAATAAAGAAACATAAACATAATAGAAATGGAATGAATAAAGATATAATATCAAAAAATCATAAGAATATAACGTGATCATAATCATAAATAATGGCACAAGTAACAACCCAAATATGTACGAGGTATGGATTTGATTAAATTTTCACCAAACCTCATGTATTTTATTGTTTTTTTTGGAATTTGGAGTTGTGGTCGGGGGCATAGGGTTCTGTTCTAGAAGAAAGAACAGGTTTTTGTACATCTATAATGATGAAAAATTTATGATCCATAGTTTTGAAGAATATTTTGTTCGATAGCATACATGTTACGCCACATCAAGTTTAAATGAAAAATTAAATATTATTATTTAAATGATACCCTTTTAACATAATCCTAATAATAGATGAATTTAATATTATTAATTAAAATTTAATAATATTTCTTATAAATTTATATATATTTACTTATTTTACCAATTTATTATAAATTAATCTAAAACCCCTTTTAAAATAAACAAAATTTGTTTCTGAAAAACATTTTAAATTTCTAAAAGTGGGATTGGATAATAATAAAATAAATCTATTTTGGGTTCCATTAATGATATATATAATATTAAATCTAATTTTTAAATTTAATATTATCTCTTTCATATACACGATATAAGGAAAAATTCAATTCTATGCATAGTAGAAGTATTTTTTTAAAAAGGAACATTTGTTGCCTTTTGTTGATGAACATGTTTTAAATCATGTTTTTGAGACTTCTATATATTATATTTGACAAAATAAATATCTTATTGGAAATTGGAAAATAAAATTTTACTTTTGTTGATTGATTGTAATTTCTCTGATAACTTTAATGTTTTGATGAATAATGAAAAAAATACTGCATTGTAATTGAAGAAATATTTTTTGTGTAAATAATTTATAGATTTTAATTATATTTTTTATTTTATTTAAATTATTTTTAGATTATTTTTTTAAATTTAATACAATTTAGATCATTAGAATCAATTTTACAATATAATGGATATAAATACATTTCAATATTTTTATAGTTTATTACTTTTACAAAACTCATTTTCTCATTCCATCAGTAGAAATAATATTAATCTTGTTACTGAAATATATATGTTTTAAATTATAAAAAATGGATTCCATATTTGGAATCAGTGGATTCAAATTATATAAATTGGATCCTTTAATTTTTTCGATTTATGAATAGTATCATTAGTAATTTTTCACCCCGATTAAATGGAAATAGGGTAATTGTGGGTAAAAAATATATAATAAATATTATAAAATTACCCTAAAACATTTCCAAAATTCATTACATGAGTGTGTTTCCAATAAAATCATCATTGTTCATATTTTATCATTAGTTGGAGCCAATTGGAGGACTTTAACCCTTTTTATTAATTTATAAAATGAAAAGTAAATTTTTTCACACATTTGTTTTTAACAAGTGAAATATTTGTAATATGGGGTTATACAACAAATCTATTCCTCTATAAATATTATTTTGAAATAAAAATTGTTTATATTTATCATTATAATTTATTTTTAATATTTATGAAATAAATAATTAAATTAAAATCTTCTATAATGATGAGGTATTAATTGTTTATGTAAAGGAAATATCAAATAAATGATGTTAAAAATACTAAAATAAGTATAATTTGAAATGATTAATGTGATACACATATTTTCTACAAGAATTTTACACGTTAGAATTTATATTTGAAGTATTTTTCATAATGGATCATTATTTTATGATATTTTTAAAAATCGATTAATAAATACTGTCAAAATTGATATTATTGATATTTTAAAATAAATAATATTTTATTCAATTATATAAAATTTAAAAAATAATTCAAATTTATGACAAATTATTTTGTTAAGCCTCAAAATATAATGAAGGACTAATTTATTGGTTTTTTGGCATTTTAGAATAATTATATTAACCCTCAAAGTGTAAATTACATCATATCATAGTAAGAGTTAAAATGGTTAAATAAGGGTTAAAATAAAACGATTATGATTGAGAATAATAAATAATAGTATAATTTTTATTTTAAGAATTTATTTAGACCCATAATCATACAAACATTAAAATAATTCTCTTTCAACCCATTATGAATTGAAAATTTATTTATATTAATTTAATTTTTACGAAATTCCAAGAGTCCCCTCTCCTCTATTATAAAAGGGAACATATTGTTCTCTTTTATTCACCCTTCATAACCATTTTAGTTTAGAAAATATCTTCCAAATTCTATAAATGATTCCATAACGTAATTATATACCCTTATTTTATGTATCAAATCATCTTTAGAAGTGTTATGTTGTTAATCAAAGGAGGTCATCCGAAAAAAAGGTATCATATTAAATTAGGTGTTATTATTTTTTTGCTTCTTCAACATCATTAAAATCATATACAAAACAAGATGAAATACTAAATAAAATATCCTCAATAAAATATGATTATATTATGTTAGTATCATCACCTCAATCAATATCCAATTTCATTAAATTTGAAATGAATTATTCATTCGCGTGTATGAATGACTACCACCTCATGAACCGATATAATTCAATTTACATCACTATCTTTCATGACTGGTTATAATTATAGAATTAATTTTTATAAATTATATTCATTATATATTCTTAATTATTAAAAAGTAAGATATCATATTTTTCTTACCTCTTTGTGCACAAAAAAATACTAATGTTGTTTTTGCGTACGTGTGAATGGTCACCTCCACAAAGCGATTTGATTTTTTTTCATCACCACATCTCATGGATGATATATACATACATATATATATATTTAAATGGTTAATATTATAGTCATGATATTATGATCATTCAATGAATATAAAATAATAATTACCTTCTTTCTATAATGATCATTATGTAATGGAAAGGATAATCATGGGAACATACGTCCTACTATCTCAATGATTATACATTGATAGTTTTTCATAACTACACAAAAATAGATTTATTTTAATGTATAATTGAGGTATATAATTTATTATTATGGAGATTAAGGACTCATGACATTTTTTACTTTTGACATCATAACAAATGCATTGTAGATGCATACAACGAATATCAAAAATCTTCTGACGTGATCTTAAATAATTAAGTAATTTTTATAACATGATAATAAGTCATATAAATGGAATCATAAAATTTAATAAGGTTATCAAAAAATTAAATAATTATACTAACATTATTATTCATGAGGATAAATATTGTACACGATGAGTTAGACTCAAGGTAAGGGTCTTTCTTATAAAAATATTCTTTTAATTTTACACATTAAACTATTATTACAAAATCCAAAATGAATGTTTTTGTTTAAATATATGGAATAAACAGAATATACCACTATAATGCCTCTTCAATGTTTTTTTGTTTCCTTTACATTTTTATAATTTTAATTTCAAATAATGTTTTTTATTTATGAGTGCGCGACATTTTAAAAATAAAAATGTGAATTCAAATAGGAAATATTATTTTTGTTTTATTCTTGTTTTAAGTGTTATGATTATGTTCGGGTTCATGGAAATATTTAGGAGTATTTGTGTTTCTATGAAAAATTGAGGGTGGTTGATCCTATGATATCTCTCTAACATAGTGGGTAATGATATGGAGTTAATAAGTAGGTTTTCACCAAATAGATTAATGGAATATACTGTGGTGGGTATTCCAAAGGTAACCATGATGTTCAATCCCTCTGTATCCATGAAATCTTATGTAATAATGATTTGGAATTGAATCCAAAAGTGACATTTATGATTTATGTTTTCTATAGTTATTTACAGGAAAAATTTGATTTCATGAGGTTTGCAAAAGTGATTATGTTTAATGGGAGAAAATGATAAATTTTAAACTGTTTTCATGTGTTTAAAATATTCACGAACTAACAGTTTCATTCAAATTTTTATGTCTATTTTTGGTATTTTTTTGCTCATCCCATTTTCTTTAAAAATATCACATGATATAATATTTTTTATGAGAATGGATGAAGTCAATATGAATGTTATAAAGATTTTTTCTAAAAAGGAAATAATATTTTATCTGAAATGATTTATATATTAGAATAAATTGATACTATTTTTGTTGTATATTACATGTATTAAGGTGAAATTATATGTATGAATTATATCACAATTCTCCAAAAATGAAAACCTGAAGAGGTCCTCAGTGTGAGAGAAATTAATTTCATGAATTGAATGCATGATTATGTAATATTTAAGGACATGTCCTTATTAGATCAACATGTACCTGGTGTTCAGGTTTTATGTTCCTAGTGGACCCCTAAATGGTGGTTATTTTAGATAATAGAAAGCATTGAGAAAAGTGGTTCTTCTTGAATGCCTTGTGAAAATATGGAAAAGGAAGTAGTTTCGTGGAGATAGGCTTCGTGAGGTGGTTTTCACAGAGAATGGATGTTTTGAGGTGGTTTGCTATGTGATTATGAGATTTTGATCTTTGATCTTTTAAAAAGGTATTATTTTAGATTCAACATTTTATATTTATGAAAAATTCATGGATTTCGCGAGACTGACATGGGAATTTCGAAAAAATGAAGCATCGTGATTTGATACGGTGTTTCATTGTGATTAAGATGAGCATCACGAACAGCGAAGGGAATGAGCATTGAAGTGGTGATTTGTGGTGATGTGAAGTCTTTTGGAGGAGAGCTTCACTATTACGATGAGCTCTGCAAACCTGAAATTTCAACAGATCATTGTAAGATGGAGGAAGCATCGTCAAGACATTTTGACTGATCCAAATTTCGTGGAAGAAGAAGCAAAGCTCCGCAATCGACCAGGCCTATAAATAAGAGGCTATAACTCTTCATTATGGATGACTTTGAAGATTGAAAATCCATGTTTGTTCGGGATTTATGAAGCAAGGGGTGCTCCGTGAAGTAGGTTGTCATGAGGGTGCTTGTGCTTCGCCAAGAGACTTCTGATGACCTGAACAAAGACTTTTCTCTTAAATAATATGAGGTTCATGATGATAGGGGTTCTGCATTGGTTCAGTGATCTTCGCAAGGATGCTTTCTCTATGAGGTAGTGAGATTCATGATGAGTTGTGCACCACGAGGCAGTGATCTTCGCAAGGTTGGTTTCTCTATGAGGAAGTGAGCTTCGTGAAGGGTTGAGAATTTGGAAGGGGAATTACAAAGGGTTTTTTTGATTATAAGTACAGAGTGATAGGGGTGTTAAGTGTTCATATACTCAGGTCCTTGATGAAAGCAATGTCTCATGCAGGATATAGAAAAATACTCCAATTCCAATCTATTGAAGGGATCTCCATGTTGATAAACTGATATAGACTTCTCTCACATCAGTGATCTAGGGGAAGTTTATGGAAGTGTTATGATGGAAGTGGTGAGTCATCCCTAAACCTTGGTAAGGGAAGTGTGCCGAAAATAGAGTTTCTGTAAAAAAAATCTTGAACATGACAAGTGGAAATTATTAGTGGATTTTGGTACGACCGATGCACTGTTGGCATATAAACCCTGAAAGTAACACTTTGCAGGGAACCAGGTAAAACTGTTGGGGAATCTCCCTGAATTCTTTTATTTGACATATTTAATAGGTTCCTACCAATTTGGGAACAAGATCCACAACTTTATGAAGAATAGTTGACACGCTGATTCATCCCACCCATCTCAGGGTGTTTTGTGGTATTCAAGTGGTATAAGAGAAATGTTACTAGTGTTTGATCTATCATACCATCATGGATAATTCTACCAATGTTAGATGAGTCCCCCTCTTCGATGGAAGTATTATTCAGATCTGGAAGAACAGAATGAGATCTCATCTATGGTCTCTTGGAATGGAATTTACCTTTTCTAATAAGAAAGGAATACAAGTTACTGATAAAACTTGTCTCTCTATGACCGATGCAGACAGGAAAATTCTTGATGTAGATTCTAAAGCGCAGAATTCTCTGACTACAACCCTTTCTAATCATATTTATCTAAAGGTGATGATCTGTACCTCAAAAAAGTCAAAATGGGATAAGGTTGAAAATATTTATCAAGTAGATAGTAATGTGATGGAGAAAAAAATTCAAGTCTTGCATAATAGGTTTGATGATCTGAAGATTCATCCAGATGAGATTGTAGACTCTTTAATCAGTCGTATTAATAATGTTGATGGAGAAATTTGAGGTTTAGGTGAAGAAATAAAAGAGTTTGACATTGTTAATAAATTACTGAGAAGACTTGCACCCCTTTACAATGAAAATGTGTCATCTCTTGAGGGAAGTGATATTTCCAAACATTCTCTGGATGATCTGCTGAGAAGGATGGTAGTATATGAAATGAGAGTCAAACTAGAAGATGCTACAATTATTTTATGCAAGGAAATGGAATTCAAATCTATGGAAAAACTGAAAATTTCATAAGATAGTTATCGTGAAGATGAAAATGAAAAATAAATTCTTTCTCTCATTTTCATGATGTTGTAGATGGGAAAGGGGAAGATTAAAGGGAAACTACCTATGAATTTCTTTCGTTGTGAAAAATTTGGCACATTGCCTCTCAGTTCTCAAGAATGATCAACGATGAAGAAAGAAAATATGAACACATTGAGAAACCTCAGAAAATGATTTTTAGAAGGGGAGACATAAAATATAGAAAGAAAGTATAGAAAAATATTTCTGTCTATAAAGAGGAAGAATATGATAATGAATTATGTGAAGAAGGTGAAACAGAATTTAAAACAAGATACCATGCATCGAAGATGGATACTATTGAAAAGACAGAACCATCTATAGATAAAGAAATAGATAACCCATTGACAACTACTATCGATCCCAAGTAACAAATTAAGGAAGATTTTTTTAATCATTATACTAATTGATGATATGTAATAAGTGGAAGGAAATCGTGGAAGAATCATCAAAATATGTTGATCAGCTTGAAGCATAAATTGATCAACTAGAAGAATTGGTGAATGTTAAATCATCAATTCTTGAAAGGAGAAATGATGTAATGGAAATAAAAATCTGAATCAAAGAGGAGGAAAAGGTCTTCAATGACCTTACCCGAAGACTACAGGAGAAGTACAAAAATTATGAGGGGCTCGACGGAGATGTTGTTACTCTTAGTATTAGGCTCAAAAGTGAATCAAGTTCAATCGAAAAAAGAATAAAATACAATTTGGTAGGTTCTCAAATGCTGAGCTACTTGAGAGAGAGAAATTAGGGTCTAATGGAGTTGAAATGATTTTGAATGATCAAATACCTGAATAGAAAAATTATTGATGCAGATGCTAAAGCGCAATAATGCTCTCACTGTATCCCTTTATGATCAGATCTATCTAAAGGTGATGTTCTAAACCTTATAAAATTCCATATGGTATAAACTTGAAAATATTTAACAAGGAGAAAATAATTTGATGGAGGAAAAACTACAACCCTTTCACAATAGGATTGATGATCTGAAGATGTATCTAGATGAGAATGAAGACTCCTTCATCCATCAAATTACTGAAGTAGAAGGAGTAATTCAAGGTTTAGGTGAAGAAAAAAAGATGTTGTCATTGTAAAAAAACTGAGAAGACATCCACCCATGTATAATGCAAAGGTGGTAGCACTTGGGGAAATAAATCTTTCCGAAATTTCTCTGGATAATCTTCTAAGCATCCTGGTAATATATTAATTGACAGTTAAGACAAAAGATGCTAAAACTCATTTGTGAAATGAAATGGAATTCAAAGCCATGGAAAAACGGAAAATTTTACAAGATAGTGGTAGTGAAGATGACGAGAAAAATGAAATTCTTTCTCTCATTTCTATGATGTTCCATAAGTGAAAACAGATGTTCAAAGGGAAATTACCTCTTTCTTTCATTCATTGTGTAAAACAAGGGTCTGATGGAGTTGAAAATATTTTTAATGATCAATGACCCACACACATAGGAAACAATGGATTCATTTGTGATGACGAAACATAAAACGATAAAAAGAATGTGGAACAGTGTAAAGAAAAACTGAAAGTTGACTATGTTAAAAAATAACCCGATGTTTTGTGTTGGTTCTTATATATATATGAATGGGAATACATGTATTCATAGAAGGATCCTCCTCAAGACCTCTCCTGAAAATGTGGAAGAAGAATATATATTCTGTAATTAAAAAATATAAGAACCAACACACAACTACAATAGTAGATTTACCACCCAACATCACCAAGTATTTCCCACTTAATATTCCATCTAATTGAAAGTATATAATATCAAAAGAATATATATCAAGAAGGCACATTGTAACCACACCCTAATAGGGTTTTCTATCACATGACCCAACAAAAACCATATTGCTAATCACATACCATCATTAGCCCTAAAATCAAACAATATATCCCATATAATCCCACAATCCAAAAAACATATCCCAAAAATATTATCATCATCCTCGCATAACCACCACCAAATTCCACCTGATGAACACGCCCATATAACTTATACAAAAAATATAAGAAATTTATACCTTAGCGTCATCAAATTTCCGTAATTGTAGCATATCATGAACATGAACGACATCAACCTCCTAGCATCATCATCCAATGGAATACTACTACCATATATCATTATCAAATCAACAAAACCAAGATAGATAGAAATAAAATACAATAACATTATGTTTTTACATCCAATATGTGTTTACCAAATATGATCCATCACATCCAATAACTCAACACGATGTGAAAGTGGGAGAGGGAGTATGAAATAATTTATTTTTTCACTTATAAACCAGATTTTTCATGGATAACACTAGGTACCAAAAAAATTGGGAATCAATCAGTTGATTAAACATGGGTGAGGTGAATAGGAAATCAAAAATAAAATACAACATATATATATCCTCCCATCACAACCACCACATCTTCACTATAATTATCTAGAAACTATTTTCATCTCAATAACACAACTAACATCATTTTACATATAAAATAATCATAACCTCTTTCACAATTCCACATTTAATGATATTGTTTCATTTTTATAGACTTACCATTTTATCATCCACTTTCATATTATTATTTTGATTACGTCAATATTTATTGTAAAACAACACTTCCTCCATCACCCATGTCAATACTTTTCATTTTCAATTCTTTTAAAGAATTAAAAACCTATTTATTTAATATATATCTTTTAGTTTGATATAACTATTATCATATTCATTATTACTATTTACATTGCATAGCCATTGGGAAACTATAAAAGTATCAATGAAACACATGCTAATGGCCACCAAAATATATAGATAACCATATCTAATTGCATATAATCATCAACACAACATAACATTCCTTCCAGCTTTTAAAAAATTTACAACAGGCACATCCTATAATGAAAACTGTGGGAAACAAACTATATCACCTACTCTACACCTCATTCCAACAGACCATAACAATCCACTTCCACCTATTATGACAACCATACCCATCAAAACATACAAAATCAAAAAAATGAAATTCAAAAACTATTGAAACAAATGATTTCTTTAATTCCCTATTTATAATATAAATTTATATTAATAAAACATCTCTTTTATGGGAGAAATAACATCAATTCAATATTTCATAAAACTTACTTATTACTACATTAAGGTAATTAACTTTTCAATGAAGGCTGAGTCTGAAAATTAAATCAAATCAATGCTATATGATTTATAATAATAACCAAATATTTACCAACAACAATAATTATCCATCAATCACATAAGAAATATCATGGAAATATATAATCATGTGTGAATAACCACTTTCTATGAATTTACTTTAGATTATTTACACGTCTCTTTTGGGGTTAATTTATAAAATCAAAAAAGTAATAAAAAACATGTTACATAAATATTATACCAAAATTTAAGTAGAGTTCTTAAATCCCCTACCTTAATTGAGGATTCTTAACCACTACATAAGAACATGTTGAAAATTTTATAATAAAAACATCAAAATCAAAGGGAACGACTCAAAATACAACATCATAAGAACCCTCATCAACCACTCACCGTAAAATAACCAAAACCAAGCCACCACCATTTATATGATCTCTTAAGAAGGAAAAAAATGGTGGAATAGTTAATGATATAATATAAACTCATCTAAAATCTCAACAAATCAATCTCCCAAAAATATTCATGAAATTCAATCAACTGTATCTCAAAATTATTCAAGGATGAACCTCTAGTAACCTATGATTTATGGAATGTTATGGGATAAAAAGAATTCATTCTTACATCCAAATTTATATAGGTACTAGAAATTCTAAAAACCATGGTAGAGTAGGTAAGGTTTATTCCACAACGACCTAAATAAAAACTACCCCCTTGGAATCACACTGAAATGTTTCCTTCATTGTCTATATTAAATTATCAACACCTTTATCCAATATACCCTTATAATGGTTATAGTGAAAATGAGGTACCAAGATAATTTGACAAAATATAATTTCTATGAATCATGTCCTCTAAATCACCATGTTGTAGCTTAAGGAAAATTATGTATCAATCCTTGGAATGGTTTTACAACCGGGTCATCCATATATGAATCCATATAATGGTACCCAAGGCCAGGCCAGGAAGTCACTTCAAATAAAAACGAAAAAATCCTTAAAACAATTTCACATCCTAACCAACTCCCTCACATCATGACCATAAAATGGACAAGGAATACATTAAAGTAAATAAATATCGTTGTATGATTCATTATCTTAAAAAATATTGTTTTAAACTTTTCCAAAATACTCCTCAAAAGCTTCCATATAAAAATATCCCATTCTATGATACAACATCTCTCCTTCAGCTATAATTACATCTCTAGTAAAACCTCATTTCTTCCATCCTTCTACCAATACCCCTAATAATCAAAATATAAATATGAGAGAGGTATGATTTGAAAATTACATTAGATACCTCTAAAATTATTTTCATCCCTAAAAATTGAAAACATAACTAGAAGACAAAATAACCATCAACAAACCTATCCATGGGAGATACCTCTCAAATAAAATTTTGGTATCATCGAATCATAATATAGAATAAAAAATAAATAATCTCTACTAAATTATAATTAATTCTAAAAAATTATCATCAATGAAAAACTTGGTTAAAAATAACTCAATGTTTTAAGAATCAATATTCAAATATTATTCCCATGTACAATACTCCAATCCACCATGTGTTTAAATAATGAAATCCTATTTATTGAAATCCATGTGCCACACTTTCTCCTGAAAATCCAAAATATTGACCGGAAACTATCTGAATTTAACGATATAATAAACATACTACTATCTCTGATCAATGACATATGAATTATTTTTGTGGTATTAATTAATATTTGACACATGAAAAAAATTCTAGGCGTGGTTCAACTACAGTGGATGTGCTAACTGATATTCCACCTCAGTGACACAAACCAACACCTAAAAAAGACAGATAAATTGGAGTTAAATATTACACAATTTTCTAAACAATTATTTTCTATATTGAGATTAACCCAACATTAATAAATTGTATTCAACGTGGAACACCATAAGTATCCTCCCCCAATAAGAATAGAACTTCTAACAGTCCTTCAATGAATTCATCCACTCTAAAATCATATATACCTATTCGGTCATTATCTATAACTCATCTAGTAAAATTACCATTAACAGACTAAACTTTCCCAAATATAGAGTAATAGAGAGTGCCCAATCTCATAAATTTGGGTGAAATACATATAGACTATAATGTAGTAGATTTAACTGGTGACCCCAAAAGTGAGTATTATAGCAGTGCCTAATTCGACATGGTACTGTAACATCGTATTGTTAACCATATAGTATATTTGAGATCTACCAACTTACTAATAGAAATACTACATCATAGTGGACCATCTATATTCAATTTTGCCTATAATAATGAGGTTTACTATATCTTTTTGTTTCTTTATTAAATCATTTGAATCTATTGTTTCTATATTCTAATCGTGTTCCCTGTACTCTTTCTTCAAGATATACTGAATTTTTCTACCTCTCAATGGTTTCAGGGATTAATCCAAAACCATATAAATCCAAAAAATTGTTATTATTATTTATTTTTTATTTATAATTATTTTACACTTCATAAAGAATCATTATTCATTAGTTATCCTTGTATAATTATAACGTCTAGGTCAGTTGACATACCACTAGGTACGGTGGATGAATCGGTTGTGTATTTTTTTATTTCAATTTTAGAATTATCCTATATAAAATTTCATTGTCTTAATACTCTTACCTTAAAATATCACCATTAATCATATGGAAAATAAATGTAAATGAACAAGAAGCGCACATATTTTTTACTTGATTAGGTCCTAATGTGGGTACCTAATCTCTACTGGTTTCGGTTCCAGTTATATGAACTATATATTCACCAAATAAATCAAGTGAATACATGATTGGTACAGTTTTTTTCATTGACTCATACATGTATGTCTATAATTTTACAGAAATAAGTTTATCATACTTCATAGAATTCTTACAATGATACAACAACTATATATCTATAAAAAGTTGAGATGTTGTTATACTATAACCACTAGTCTCTCATTATGATATTTTAATCATAGGTATATAAAATATCATCAGTGTATTTTAGTTATTATTTTTATGTAATAATGATACATTTTTCCTCAAGTTTATTCATTGACTACTAGAAAATTGTTAATAGAACAACATGAAATTGGTACTTCCTTATCAATATTTTATAATATTCTTTGTTTTCATGAGATCATGCATAAAAACATTGATCTTATTATTTAACAAACAAAAGAATTATTTTTATTAGTAAAATATTCTCTTACCCCCAATACATTTGATCGAGTAGTTCCAGTACTTATTAAACTTCTCTTCTCTATGTTCGATACAATAGTTATTTTATCAGGTATGATATAAGATTAAATAAAAATAAAAAATAATATTCTTATTATTTATCAATATATATTGACTTCCAAAATAATATAGAAATAATTTATATATTTTAATATAGAAACCTCCTTGAATTTTTGTAATGTGATCTCCTCATTATACTTTTTATTCAAACTGGTGAACAATATCCCAATAATCATCTATCATTGTTTGTGATAATAAATATGAAATATCCCATTAGAAATTGCTAAAAATAACACTCACTTATTATCCTATATAATGTTTCTAAACTCTCAACTAGAACAATGGAGTGCCTAATAGCTTTTGATACTATGATATTTATATTCCACTTCATAATAATTACACTAATGCTCAAAAATAATCTTCCAAAAAGTCTTATCTCGCTCAAATACATTCTAAGGAGTAGACAATTAAAAACTCCCTATATTATCTCTTCATAAGAATAAAATGGATCTTGTGTGTTATTAGTTATTCCTTATCCTTTCAAAATTTCATTTTTAATTTTATTTTATAAGAGTAACATGGCGCATTCAAACCTCTACATAGATCCTACATAAATACATCTAAATCTAATAAAAAGTATATAATAGTCTAAAAATGTTTAATTAGTAATTTATTTTTTAGAAAAAATTCTAGATAATCTCTAAGAGTATTATGAAATCTCAAATATTTGTGTGTATTCTCTAAATGAAATAATTTTTTTCCAATACTCTTATGAAATACATTATTTAAATCTTGCATGATCATGAATTTACTAATTTTGAGTCATTGTAGACTCTTATAAGATTCTGATATTTTTTGTGAATTTTTTTTAATTTTAAAATGATTCCTTATCCTTTACAATTCTCACTTTGAGAAATAGGATGAATCATAAGATTCAATGTTTTATAAATTCTCACTCCAACGTCTAGACTTCTAAAAATTTTAAATTCTAGAAATCATTTGTATCCTTTATAGAAATAAAGGAATTTTCCCAAATTTTCTCATGAAAAATAAAGAAAAATCCAACCAATATTAATAACCTTCTAATGATTCATAATCTTTGTTGAAAAAAATAGAACCTTCTTCAAAAACTCTATTGGGTTGTTCAATCACCCCCATTGAATTTTTTGTTAGCCTCATTTAAATCATTCCAAAATACAACAATTCCTATCAGAATAATCATATAAAAACCTTTCAAAAATATAATTATCTTGACACCACACCAATAGATATTGATTATCCGGAAATAATTTCAATCCTCCGTGATAATAATATTTTATTGAAGTGACTTTGATGAACTCCCCCTCCATTCAGAAACCCAATCAACTATTCCTCCCCCTTTTTACAATAACACAAACTATATATTCCTAATATAAAATGTATAGATCTATGTACATATTTTCCCCCATTGAAAATATAAGACATTCTTAGGGGTGTTTTTACACAAAGTACCTCAAGGGAAAAATATGGGATTACCATTCCTGTTAATCCTAAAAGTCTCAAAAATATCCTTGGTGATTTCATTAGTGATGATATCATCAAGTTGATCCATAGAAGGAATAAATTCACACCTTATTCATGATTTGTCATCCATCTCTTTGATAAAACGAAATATGATGAAAATTTTATTAAAATGGGAGTGTTTAACAGTTTTTAGACATATCAATTTCATTATTATTATAACATAAAATTTAGAGTGGTTTCTCAATATTATACTCCGATCTTCCTACTATTCTTTCTTCCAAATTATCAATTTATAAGAACATATAGTATCCACACAATATACCTCTATGGTTATTAATATAATTTAAATATACCATTTTTAATTCTAACTCACACATATTCATCCTAATTGAAAAAATAAACTCAATAAAGAATCAAGTGATATCATATCTATTATATCTCCCAAATTTTGAAGTTCCATTTATTCACTTATAAACCTTTTTATATACATTAAATTTTATTCCTTATGATCATTTTAATACAATTCATATAGGTAGACTACATAGACAATATCTAGTTTGAATATAACTATAAAAAGTATGTTTATAATCATTATACAACACTATTTTTTGATTTATAAAAAATCATTATTCATACTTTTTAAGATTCATCCCAACCATTATGAGTGTCGAAACATATTTAGAGACTTACATTCAAACATATTTAATAATTTTCTTTCAAAAGTTTCCTGGAAATGAAAAATAAATTATTTCTTTTGTAGTACTTTCAATCATAGTAAATATCACAATTATCCAAGCATTGACATCTAAAAATGACTACTAATTTGTATATAAAATTAGTTTATTTCATACTATTGGTAACCTTTAAAAATTATATCATCAATATATAAATTTATAATGATATAACTTACATACATTTACATTAGGTAATTTTTCACCACTTTTCCTATAGTGTACGAAATTTCATTCAAGAATTAATCCATCATTGAGTATGTGGATATAAAGGACTACTTTTTCTCATAAAGACCCTTCTTGTTCTAGAAAATCCTTTTTTATGACTATATATCATAATACATAAACGTAATAAATTTATACTTTTTCATTTATTAATCCATTTATGAATACATATTTCAAATCAAATTGATATATTTTTTCTCTATGAGCTTCTATAACTGGTAAAATTAATATGGATTTTAAAATTGTAATATGATAAAATGTAACATAAAATTAAATAAATTAAACCTATTAATATCACTTGAATAAATGTTTACACCAGTTCCATTTAACTTACCCATTATTATTCATATTTTTTCAAAATACCACACGGTTCCAAGCACATCTTATTTAATTTTTATTGGGACATGGCATAAAGTATAATTCTACATAATCTAATCAAGTTCACCATTCATTGATTCATCCCATTATTTTTTCTCAAAAACCTTAGGCTATTGGGACTCAAACATTTCATATAAAGTATTTCAACTTATTAGATGAATATTTATTAAATATCATTAATACATGAAAAAAATTTAATGTTTATGTCTCTTTGTAATTTTTGATAGATAAATATTTATTCCATAAAATTTCAACTTTATCTCAAACATAGTTGTTCATAACTATAACCCTTCTCAGAAATAAAAAAATTTAAACCATTCCTCAAAGATTATGTAAAATTAAACAAAATAATGGGTGATCTCAAAAGCAAAGTAAGGTAAAAAAAATGGAGATATCAATGACTATTTAAGCCTAACATGGGACTTAAGGTATTAGAACAATACATTCACATTTGATAAATCACATCCAACAATCCATAGATCTTAATCATATTTCCTAGTATAAATTGTTGTTGTTCACAAGGCTTGAATCAAAATTGAATAAAATAACATTATCCAGGAGAGTATAACATTGACATTAGGCCATGACATTAAAGGGTGCCATATTGTGTGGAATAATCCTAATCATAGAAATATTATATCAAGTATAACCACAAATACATTCATTATATATAATTTATAGGATAACCACCCATTTACCTATATTGGAATTGGGATATCCTCCCATTTTACCTCTTTTGGTCATGGGATAACATCATGTTTACCCTCATTTAGGATTGGGATAACCACCCATGTATCCTAATTTGGGATAGGGATAACCTCATGTGTACACAATTTTAGGCACGAGATAACCTCCCATGTACCCTTTTTATACATAATACAATAATCTTTTGCGAATTCATTTTATGGTTATAATAGAACCACTCATCAACTAATAATAATCCATTCATATATATTCCATAAGATCATGAAACAAAATTATGATTTCATCATAACTAATCCCATTAAATAGAAATTTGGTATCATCAACATTTAATCATCATAAAAACCCATCTAGAGAAATAATATGGATGGCATCATAGGATTATATCCTCAATGAATCTTAACTATTTTAAAAAATTATAATCAAAGACCAAAAATTACTCTTATACATAAATTGATTATTTCATGAGGAAAATTCCTTTTTAATATTAAATGAACTTATTTAAAATTTTAGAATGATTAAAATATTAAAAATGATATTTTGTTTAGAAAGAACCATGGAAACCCAAAAACGAATATTCAAATTATTGATTAGTCCGGAAAATGGGAAATTTTTTCACGTTGTGTATGATAAAACAAATATTTTATCCACATTTTCTGTAAACATTCATAAGGACCTCATTCTGAAAATTATAGGAATATTTATTTTATGAATTTCAATATAATGTAAAAAAGGTGTAATAATTAATTTAAATAATAATAGAAAAATATTAGAAAAATATATAATATTTTTTAATGAATATATATACATTGAAGCAAAATATTCTCACCTAAATAATAAAACAATGTTGGTTTTACTTATAAAACCAACCAGTGTTATGAGTACCACAAAAGAGGGAGATTAAATGATAATATGTAATCTGCAAATAAATATATGTGAATAAAATACATACTATTTTCTTGAGAAATATCATATAATTTCATCATTATAAATTTAAGCAAAAATATTCCAAGTAAAAAATGAAATTTTAACATAAAACCCATAGCTCAAGTCTGTCTTGAATTGTAAGAACTCTAAAATCCTATATAATAAATATAAATTTTTATAATTATATTCAATAACCATATTCATATCCATAGTACCATATATAGTTCTTTTTAAAATTTTCAACACAACTTTATTAATAAGTATTTATTTATAAGATTGTTTCCTCATGTTAACTAATTTGTTTTTCATAAAATATTTAGTTTATAAATTCTAATACTTGTACTTTTATCATGGTTATATCATATCAAGAATTTAAATAATGATAAAAATATCATATATATTCAATATATATATTTTAATAACCATCAAAAATATTAGTGATACAAAAACGAATTACACGATTTATGGAGAAACAATAGTATAAAGTAGGTATTTAACAATAAAACAAATTTTCTTTTATTAGTGCTAGATAATCACTAACTACCAGAATGAGATTTAAATCCCTAGTATATTGTTAGTTCTAAAAAAGATATGATAGAGCGATCCTTTATCATCTATTTTAAAATAACTGATAAACGGTATCTATATCAATTTTTATAAAACCGTTTATAAAGGGTTATACTATAGTATTTTATAACTGTACACTGTAACTGTTGTGCAATATGATATAATTGCACACAACAACACCAAAAATACCATCATGTATCAACAAATATGTAAAATTAATTAATTTTTGAAATTATTATTATTTTAAACATAAAAACTATATTATACAAATTTCAAACATGTGTTTATATAATTATATACGTACACTTTATTACGCACAATAAAAAACATCAATTATTAATTATCTTTTTATCCACACCCTAACTCATTCTATTTAAAAAACCACCACTGTTCGATAAAAATAAGGGACCTGAATAAGAAAATAATTTTTTTGTTGGTTATAATATAAAAAACCAATTAATGAAAATTGTTCATTAATTTTAAACCAAACTTTGAGTCATATCAGGAACACTCTGTATCAGATTGAGTTACAGTTGATTCTGACATGTCACAACATTCCACATTAGTATTCATGAATTATCTCTACAAATATTAATTAAATAAGTATATGAAAAATCCCCATAGGAAAAACCTAGTTATTTAATCCTGTGGTGGTGTTTGTGAGATCTCGGTTTTCAGCCACCCCAAGAGAATTTAGGTTTGTCTTCATATTTTTATTCCACATCTCCTGAATTATTTAATATAAATAATTACAAGATAAATATAATATGTAAATCAATTATGTATTGTCAAATATAATGATGAGAAAACAATCTAGTCTCGTTTGCTCTTTTTTGGCGATGTGATGCACATTCTAAACTAAAATTACACTTTTATATTGAAAAATACACTTTGAGTAATAACAGTCACACCATGCATCGGATTGAGGTTTGGATGATTCCTACATTCCTCAAATGACTTATTTATCATTTTATTAATCTATCAAAACAATCTTGATGTGTTTTCTTGTTTTTTAGTACGCCTTTTTTATTTCTTTTTAAAATGGAATTTTAAAAATGAAACAATCACATTGACTAAAACTAGTTCAATCATGTATCATTTTGACATGACACAGATTCATACACGTTAAAAAAGACTTATGTAATAATTATCAAGAATTTCAAAGCGTTTTTATCGTTTTTTTGTGAGTGAGTCTTTTTGAAGAAAAACATCATTTTTAAATAGATAACAAACCCATTGAGTCATACAGTTCACATCGTGTATTGGATTGTGTATCGAATGATTCATACATGACCAAAATCACATATATATTGTTTTCTTAAATAATATAAGAATTATGAATGCATTTTCTCTATTTTTATTAGGCCAGTTGTCCTTTTTACTAAATAGATATAAATTATAAATAAAAAGACACACTTTGAGTCATACCAGTCACACTATGTGTTAGATTAATGAAAATTAATTCTTACATGTCTCAAATGACTTGTTAATTTCTTTCCTAATGTATCAAATAAATATGAATGTGTTTGATTAGTTTTGAGTGCATCAATTATCTCTTTTACAAAAATGTCATTTTAAAAAACAGATATGCATTTTCACTCATACAAATAAAATCGTGTATCATATTGATGTGAGAAATATTTCAACACATCCAAAATAATTCCTTAATAGTTTTACCAAATTATCAAGAAAATATCATCATGACCTATCATTTTTCATTGAGTGACTTTTTTGAACTAAAATATCGATTATGAATTGATAATGGTCACTTTGAGCCATATCAGTCACATTGTGTATCATATAATGGTTCAGTTGATTCCTAAAAGTCATAAAATTCATTTGGATAATATTTTTATTGTATAAAAATAATCCAAATTAATTAAATCATTTTTGAGTGGTCCTTTTTCCTTTTTACTAAAATTGATATTAATTTCAAATAAAGATGCATAAAAAGTCATACCAGTCACAATGTGATTCAGATTGAGGTGATATTGATTCCTTCACATCCCAAATATCTGATGGATTATTTTCCTAAAGTATCAAAACAATATAAATGTGTTTTATCGGTTTGGAGTATGACACTTCTATTTTTTACAAAAATGTCATTTTAAACTTAAATCATGACCTTTGACTCAATAAAATTACATCATGTATCTGTTTAATGTGAGACTGATTCCTACACGTCAAAAATTTCATAATAATAAATTTCCTAAACAATGAAGAAAATCTAAGCTTGTTTTTTCTTTTTTCTAGGAGGGGAACTCTTTGAACTAAACTATTGATTAAAAAATGATTATAAAAACACTAAGTCATACTGGGAATATCGTGAAGTGAGTATAATTACTACACATAATAAATGTCTTGTGGATATTTTTACAACATATCTATTCAAATATAATTAATTTGATCAGTTTTATGTAGTTCAGTTGTCCTTTTTTATAAAATTTATGTCAATTTTAAATAAAATGATTTTCATGGACACATACTAGTAACTCTGTGTGTTGGATTGTGGTAAAACTCATTCCTACACATTTTAAATGACTACTAGATAGTTTTCCAAAAGCATCAAAACAATAGGAATGTGTTTTCTCAGTTTTGAGAAGGTAAATTTTCTTTTTTACTAAAATTGTTGTCAATATTATATAAATATGAACATATAGTAATACCGGTCAGACTGTGCATCAGATTGTGGTGAAACGAATTCCTACATGTCCCAAATAAATTATGGACCATTGTAATAATGTAAAAATTATAAATTTGATTTTATGGTTTTGAGTATGTCAATTTTATTTTTAAATAATATTTCATCTCAAACATGACACATGCACATTAACTTATACCAATCAAATAGTGTATTAGTTTAACATGATGCTGATTCCAACATAATAAAAATTATAAACGAATCAATGTTCTAAAATATTATGAAAATATGAGTTCATTTTATAGGTTTATTTGAGTGAATCCTTTTGAATTATAATTATAATTTTAAACAAGTAATGGACACATTGAGTCATACCGTTCACATTGCATTGGATTGAGGTTCAACTGATTCCCACACATCACAAATGACTTAAGGATTTTCATATTAAATTATAAAATCAATATGAATTTGTTTGATTTGTTTTTAGTATGTTAGTTAACTTTTTGTTTTTATAATTAATATGAATTTTAAATATAATGGAGAACATGGAGTCATACCCATCACACCGTGAGATAGATTAAGGTAAAAATTATTCCTATATGTCCCAAAGTCTAAAAAAAATCCTTACAATTAACGTAACCATTATTTCAATTTAAATTATTTTTTAAACTTTTAACACTTCATATTGACTCAATGACCTTAGAAAAAAAAATACATTCTCATTATTGAAATCCAAAATATTATATTAATATCATGTACCCATTATATCAAGGGAAGTCACCGCAATAGGATCATGAGATTCCTTTACACTAATGGACATCAATGAGAAATGTTTTGTCATATTAGAAAATCATGTCAATATAATGAGGTGAAAAGTAGGCAAAGAAAGGCAATAGAAAGCATGGTAATATTGAAATAAAGGAACATTTTATATATTTTGTGGCTTTTTGGAAAATTTTTACAGAAAAATATGAAATTATAAAATATTGGTGAAAAAACTAAATAATTATTAGATTAAAATGATAAGGAAATTATCTTATAAATAGTAGTGTAAATAGAAAAAAAAAATAAATTAAATAATTAGTAGGAATTCACCATTACATGTTAGTGTTTTGAATACTTTCAAATTTCCTTATTTTCATTATCTTTATTTTAGGCTCGATGTACATTATCACTTGAGCGTGAGACGATTTGTATGTACCACCCCAATTCAAATAAAATAATAAACCAATATAAGAAAAAAATATTATATGAGTAATAAAAAAACAAAAAAACATATGAATGCGAAATAATTCATTAATTATATCGAAAATTATTTTACTATGGAATCACCAAGATTAATTATATGATTGAGCAGTAGAGGTAACATGATGGAACGTGATAATTTCCATCACTCTAGGGGTGAAATTTTTTTTAGGGAGAATAATTCTATGGTTGTTTTGGTGTAGAAAGGCATGAAATATATATAGACCACTGCAACCCAAACAAAATAATATACCTATATAAGAAAACAATTCTCATGTGAGTAATAATAAAAAAATAAATAAAACTTAAATATGAATCAATACAATAATTTCATGGATAATTATTTTTACTATAAAAAGATCAAGAATACATATTTGATTGAGAAATGGAAGCATCATTGTTATTCTGACAAAGGTAGTCAAGGAAACTTGAAGGAATGTGTTAAATTATAACATTGTAGGAATGAAATGGTTTTGACAGAGAAGAATTTTGATAAAGATTTGGTGAATAAAAAAATTAAATGTGGATATAATTATTCTAAAATAAAAAAACTCTACAATAATTATTGAAAATTAAATCAACAATTAATTATATAATTTTTCAGTAATATAGAAAATGTATATCATAATATTACCATACCATCTTCACAAAGGTTTTACTTCATTATAGTTTGTTTTGTTGAGGGATTGGTAACATCATTATTTGCAGAAGGCATTATTTGCATGAGTAGTCAAACTTTTAATTTAGATTATGTTAATTTAGTAGAGCACATATAATATTAGGAATAAAACATTGTATATTAAAAATATATTTTACCTTCTCATTTAAATATTGTTATTTTATTATTGGTTTTAGGGATTTGGTTCCTATATCGAGAATCAAGATCCCCTATTTGTTATCCCATCTAATATACATGACATTGTCTACATTGAGACCGGAATGAACTAGATGATATCTACCAATGAAAAGGCAATCCTTGATTTAATTTTTATCTAACCTGACATTTTTTAGTCTCTATTAGGACAATCAACCAATTATAATTTGTTGGATCTATGGAATAAAATACATTCACTACCTGTGATTGCATTATGAATGGACCATTGCTTTTCCCTTCCACACTAAAAGTCACCTTCACAGAGCCCATTTCCTCAAATTTCACTTCACTAATATTATAAACCCATCTACAACTGAAGATCAGCACTATTAATGTTTTATAATCAAACTCGTATATATGTTTGATAATGCTAAAATATGACATATTTTCATAAATCAGATTGCCATCCTTGGAACCAAATATGTGCATCGCCTTCATCACAAGTGTGGAACCATAGTTTTACATGTCCTTTTTTTCATCATATTCTCTTGTATATAATGTATGAAAATAGATTAAAAACTATTGTATGATATGAAATTTTCATTCTGTCCCCTGCATAACCATTGATGTCTTTTGACAATTGAATCCATATTTTGGGATAACTCCTTATAAATTTTCTCATAGAAACATCCTATACACTATTCATTATGTGTATTTGATATCCATTCATTAATCCTTGATAGATTCAAATATTTAATAATTTTTTTGTGCTTCATTATATGGATCATCATATTTACTATTATATAAAATATAATGGTGTTATTGCTCCTTATCTATCAAGATAATTGAAACAATATATTTTTCGAAAATCCCTTCATTAATAAGATGTCTATTGTGGTGATACTTTGGGAGACCGATGTTGTCAAAAACTAATAAGTAATCAGTATAGAATTCAATATCCATTTCAGTAATATAGAATTGTACAATAAAACCATCTGGATGATTTCTATTCTTGACATTCCATTTCAAAATTTTCATATATCATTCACTGGGGTACGTCCATCTATAATGGACAATACCGCATAGTTGAACCTATATAACTATTTAACTATCTGGTGGAACATTATATCATATAATAATGGTGGGAAGAAATATATAATTAACATAATATGATTTCAACCTATCAATTCATCACTGATAACATCATCGGGTCTATAAATTTATTTCATATGTCTTTATAAAATAAACAATGTCTGGTTAACGTATGCCTTAATTTTTGATTTAGAATGAAATGGAAAGAACCAGATATCAAATATTACATTAAAACATGACAATTGTGTTATTTTAGTCCTTGTAAATTAAAATTAGTCATTTCCTTGACAATATTAATCATTTATGAATACCCCTATAGAACATTTACATTTTAAAGGAAAATAAAAAATTTCAATTTTTCCTATCTGGATAGATTTTAAATTGCTGGAGGAAGAAAAGATCTACCCTTACCCTTCACCAGTACCAACACTTCACTTATCCCCAAGTCAATAATTTCCATCCTATCCTTGATTCCATATTAAATTTTTTATGGAACATTTTGTAACATGTCAATAATATTATCAAATACATTTTTTCTATATACATGAAATCACAAAAATGTATCACACACAAAAAATTCTAATATGGTTATTAAAATTAATTTATCTCATCTTCCTACCTGATTTCAAATGTATTTTCAGAAAATAGTTTATTTGAAACCGTGTTAATATCTTTTACACCATGATATATTTGATCAACCATTATTGATGATGGTGTAGTAAATTTTTTGATATTCTCATCGAATTTTGTAATCTATGATCGGTATTTCTGTCAACGAGGAAAAAATTTATGGTGTCATGAAAACAGAGTCTTCAAGGAACATTTCAACTGAACTAGCTATGTACGTTTTTCATAAATGGGACACCCCCAAATTCCTTTAATGATATAGGTTGTAAAATATACATAAGTGGGGATTTTAGTTATCATCTTTTACAACATGTCCCTCAATGTGAATTCTACACATCAAATAGAATCATATATTATAACACATGTATCCCATGTCAATTTCAGATCATAGAGCTACTGATCCAAATTGACATTAATATCATTATTGGGTTTGTTTGGTCTCGATATAAGTACATACAATATAATGTAAATGTAAATCAGGCATACCCATCGAGGGAAGTTATAATTTACCAAACTGACAAGAAATGTACTTTGAGTACTACTCTATAACAAAAAGGATTTATTCAATCTATAGATAAAAAATTAAGAATGTATCATGGCTCATTTTCAAATTCAGGACACTCCTCATATATTTTATTCTGTTGAGGAGAATTTTTTTGATGATGTCCATTCCCATTGTTAATTCTTATGTCTATAGTCCATGTAAATTGTCTCACGGTTTCCAGACATCAATATAGTCTTCAATACCATGGAAGGATGGGAATGTTCCATACAGATTTATAAGGATATGACTAATTTTTCTTGTATCAATATCTGCCACACATAGAGAATTTTTTGAGGTATTCATTTTCCTTGTGAAATAATATTAAATCATTTGGAATAGCATGTATTTTTTTATATATTATTCACATTGAATATAGCCTTATTTTAGTGTCATATGTTTGACATGGTAATTAATTTTCTTCTGGTAGTATATCATTAAGGAGAACATATAGATCTATAAAGCTAGTGTCACTCCATCCACTCCTTGCATTAAAATTATATAACATAAATACAATTGAAAATTATTTCTATTTTGTACAACTGGTATACAATGTTATATTTGTATGGCTATTTAACTTCTCAAAAAACATTGGACAATCATGAAGGTCATATTCAATTTACATTATCATTTCATTCATGTGATATCGATAATTATTTATATTTTTATTTATATCAAATGATTCATAAACTAAAGTATCATCCCAACCGGTGTGCACATTAAATTTTCCCCATGTTTAGTCCAACATTGATATATTTGATCTATTCTGTGAAAAATGAAATGTTATTCCAACTCTTCTAGAATAATTTTTCTTGAATAAAAAAACATGTAAACACAAATAATGGATTTGAGAAGTGTTGTATGAATGCTCTATTGCAAACAAGATGAAATATTTAAACCAATGTACATACAGATTTTTCAAAAGATTATTGTGAATCCATTTTCTTATTCATATCTATCCTATTGGGTTCATAAAATATCCATTTTGTAAAAAAAATAAAAAAATTAAACATTATATATTTATTATCAAATTTAAACGTATATACAACTATAATCCTCATCCACTAATCTCTCAGACAATTATCATTACATTTTTTTGACACACATCCACCATCTCTCATGGACATGAACCTTTATTTCATGAAATAATATAAGTAGTCATTCATTGGATGAATAATCCTCTGAGTAGTATAAAAACATAAAAGGTATATGGGATGAGTCTTAAACAAAAAATTAAATAAATAACTATTTTGGTGATGAGTTTGATGAGGATGAATGTTTTCATTCATGATATACATGCATGATTGAAATAAATTAATAAAATTTCATTCGTGACTATATATTTTCAGTGATAACTCAGAGGAGTAATACTATAAAAACCATTTTTTTCTTAAGTAAAGACCAAATAATTTTGAGATGCTCCCATAGATGATTATTGGATGAAATGTATTTGTGAGGATCATGTTCTGAATAAGAACTATGTGAGCTGAGAAATTATTCCAAGTCTAGAAGAAATAAATCATATAAAAACCAAGTTTCAGCTCTGTAATAAACTCATTGACTATGGAAAACTTTCTCAATATAATGAATGGATAGTGTAGATGGAGAATTCCATGATTAAATCCATTTATATTTATTGTAAATTTTTCTAACATATATTGGTTGGAAACTATTTGAACTTTCATATATATTTTAGAGAAAATGTATTGAAAAGTGTACCAAATATATGTCAATTCTATGTTACTAAATTGAGTTTTAAAGAGGGGATTCTGCATTAAAAAAATAGATGGGTTTATTATGGATAAAAGTGAGATAATGGTGTCCATTTAATGAATTATTAATATAAGATAAGCAAATCACTGAGGACTTGGTATTTAAGGTTGGATCAAAAACTATGAAATATTAGTTTTTAGTGAGGTAGAGTTGATCACAACCTCTACAATAAGAACAATAATGATCAAAGGATGTTGTTACTCGTATATATTGAAGACATTATATTTGAGTATTAAAAAAAGAACAATGGAATTTTTTGAGTGGACCATATAAGGAATGATATAGATATGCCTATGATTGTTGAGGTAAAAAATTTCCTTGAATTATTTGTGAATCAAGGAAATAATAATAAATTAATTTCTCATTAATAATAAGAAAAAAGGTTCCCAAGTGATTTGAATTGGAATATTCCAAACAAATGACAACACCGACCACTATATAAATGATTTTTCATAAGAGATAATTATAAGGAGGAAGATCTTGTGGAATATATGTATTGGGATCATATTATACCTCCAAAAACAAGACCCAACACTAGGTTTGATATATTTAAATTCACACAGTAACATAGTTTTCCCCTGGAGATCCACATGTTATTGGGGAACATGATACTTTAATATATCTAAAACAGTGAATTTTGGGTTGTTTTATTATTGGATAGAGAAACAAGAGTTGTTGGGATACACATATATGGGATAAAAAGGTTTAGTGGATAACTGAGGGAAAGTAGAGATATCAAAAAACATGTATTTTGTTCATGGATTGGTTTTGTTCGTCAATTGAACCATTCAATAATTGGATTAATGCCTTAGAATTGTACTATCCTTGAAATTATCCTAGATTAAATCTTGGGTTTGAAAAAGAGGAGTATCTCCAGTTGGTGGAATCCGCAGAGAACATCAGATATGTCAAACTAGTTTTTGATGGTTTGTGTTCTTAAAGTAGACTACGACACTATTATAACTACTCCCAAAAAATCTATGTTAATAAGTGATGAAAAAAAGAATTTTTATCACTAATTTTTTATCCATGATAAATCTCTTTATTCATCATCACTAAATAAGCACCAATAATGATTTCTTTTTTCATTATTTATTACTTATGAGCAAATAAAGGATTTTAATTGTAACTACAAATAATTTTTTTAAATATATATATATATATATAATTATATATAATAATAAATATATATATATATATATATTGTAAATGTATTCTGTATTTAAATATATTTATTATTATTTAGTTACAATTTATACATGTAATTATTTATTTTTAATTATAAAAATACTTTCAAAAAAATATTTATATAATTATTTATATTTAATATATTTATAATATATATATATATATATTCAATATTTAAATGAATTCATTATAATTTTACAAATATTTAAATAAATATACTCATTTATTCATAATTATATATATACTTTTTTATAAATTATTATTTATTTATTTATATTTATAAATGTATAAATATAGTAATTGTTCATTTATAAATATATTTAATTATAAATAATTTTTTCCAATATATTTTTAACATTATAAATGAATGTCCATTCTTTAGTGAATATATGCTAAAAATTTGTGGAATTGAATAAATTAAAATTTGTACACATTAACAATATTGAAAAAATGGATAAGTTTTATTTATTAAATTTAAATTATAAAAATAATAATAATATATATTGAAAGAGTGATGAATACTTATTGAATAAATTAAAGCATAATAAATTAATATATATAAAATAAATAATATAAATGGATTAAATTCCAAAAAATATATTAAAAATGAATTAATAGAACCTAACATAAATAATATCAACTATAAATAAAATAAATTTACCAACTCCAAATATAATATATTTAATGTGTCATGTTATAATTAAAATCTAAAATGGATCCTAAAATTTGACTAAATTACATAAATATTAGTGTATGTGTTTTATATAAGTTTCTATTAATTGCTTTAATATTTATGTGTGTGCATTTATAAAAATTTATTAATTATGTTTATTTATGTGAATAAATATAACAAATGTTTTATCACATTTTTATTGGGAAATCAAATGATATTCAATTATGTTCAATACTCTGTGCAACTAGTCATTAATGTTAATTCATATTATGTTTTCATTATAAAGTATTAATCACTAAAAATATTACTATTTTATGTAAATCATAAATATTTTTTTCTATATAAATCATATTTTTTGTAAATTAATATATATCTATATATTTAATATACACTATTTATTAACATTATTAGTAAATATTTAATAAATAAAATGTTTAATAATTTTCTAAATTTATTAATTTGTAATTTTAATTTTGTTAATTTTAATTTATCATATAATTATATATTTAATAAATAATATTCATTAATATTTATAATGTATACATATTATAATTATTTTATTCATTTTTTAAATAATTATTTAATAAATAATATTTTAATATTTTTTTAATAATCACATTGTTTTTATTTATTTAGTTACTTCATTTTTTTAAAACCTCTATCAGTGATCAAAACTCATTGGTAAAGGATCCCTTTATGGGAGTTAACAATAAAGCGCAAATAGTCTTACCCTTTATCAGTTCTAAAAATCAGGTGATGATAAAGGCTATTACTGTTAAAGGAATGTTTTGTAGTAGCGATAGTAGTGTTTACGCACACATGAATGTTGTTTTTATTTTCTAATGAAAACTATTAAAGAAATATAATTCATATTTTTATCATTATTGAAACATTATTACATCATATATATTTTATAAATTTACAAAATAAATCATTCTAAATATCCATGTGAAGTTGTTATTGAAAATTAATCATACCCCAATGTGGATGTAGTAGTCCACACGAACACATAATTGATAATTTAATTTCCCATTTGATGAAAAAGGGGTTGAAAGGGTTATTTCATAAACATAATAACATATTTGAATATTTAAGATACTGTATAAATCATTTTATGATAGATATAATTGGTTTAGAGTATGACTAAGAATAAATAGAACTGAAATAAATCCATCCATATTTATACCTCTTCTTTTAGAGTCCCCCTTTGGCTTAAACCAAATCCTAGGAAAGGATAGTCTATGGAGAGTAATTAGGAATGTCATATAGATTTAATGAAGATATGAAGTTTTATTTTAGGTATTTTATGATCTATAATGCTCAAAATTAAATAATGAGGAGAAGAGGTTCCTTTTTATAAGTGGGAGCACACATAGAAGTGCTTAAATGGATCAAATACAATTAATTAATTTCTAAAGTAAATTTTATAAAAATGGAAATGTATTTGAAGGTATCAAATTATAGGGTATAAATTTATAATCCAATTATAATTTCACAAATTAATGTTTCAACATTCACCTAATATCTTGGTTTATCCCCTTTGGTAAAAAATTTTTAACGTCATATGTGGCAAAATATTTTACAAATTTTAATAGTATTTATGACCATTAATGAATTTTTCCCAATAAAATATTTTATATTCAGATTAAAATTACTGAATTGGGTTTATGAAATTAATCTTCTATAATTGTATGAAATAATTTATAATTTAAACTCCAAATTACGTAGAAAAAATGGTTTTTTTAAAACCTTTTATTAGAGTATAATAATATTTTTATACCATAATTTTAGCATAATATAGATAAAAATAGAATTTTTTGAATTATATTTAATATAAATGAAATCATAAAATTTCAAAATTTATTCAAACCAATTGGGAGCTATGTAAATACATTAATGGAAATGGACACTTTTTATTAAATCTTAATTTTGTCACTCTTCACTAAAAAATAATGTTTTCAGAAAAATATCAAAATTTCAACCTAATATAATTTTGATATGATGATTTAAATAATTATATAACTTTTAAAAAATAGAAATTATAAAATTTGAATAATTCAATTATAATATCTTCACAAAAAATCAATAAAACCCATTTTTGAAGAAAACATATTTCTCGAGCACATATTGACTTTACTTATAATTAGGAATTTATTTATTATGAATTAGTAAATAAATTAAGTAAAGATACATAATTTTCAATATATGTTTTATTTTAATTATATGGAAATATTACGAGTCTTCCAAAATTAACAGCACGTGATTCTGAGGCCCGGTGTGCCCGGAATGAATTTCTGAAAATTTTTGGGGGTACTTTCAGTAAACGTGTGAGCAACATTTTGTAAATTTTGAACTAGTTATCGGAATTGAAATCCGAGGACATCGTTGAACTCACAGTACCAATATTATCTTAAGGGAACCTTCATCTCGACAGTAGAAGGTCAAGGGTGGAAGTTGGATTTTTAGTTTTTCGTGGGAGAGTTAAAAATAATAATAATAATAATAATAATAATAATAATAAATTTAGCTTTTATTTTTATTTATATAAACCCCTCATTTGATTCATGGTGGTGGGGACCACCCAACCCTAAACCCTTCTTCTAATATGGTGTAACTATTGGAACCCCCCCCCCCCCAAAATTAATTACCCCACATTAATAGATTTAATTACTAACCATAACTTCATTAAGGGAGGAATTGGATTCTCACCTCTAGGGGTGGGAAATTGTTGGAAATGGGTTTTGGGGAGAACTTTTGGTGAATGAACCTTTTTCAATGAAGAATGAAACTCCTGATCAAGAACGAGGAACTGGCGCTCGATCTATGGTCGGAAGCATGTTGCTGGAGCGGTGAACCTTTGCATCTACATCGACTTCAACTTCTCACTACTACAAATATCACTTTTATCAGTGCTAAAAATGGCCTTTAATAGTGCTAGAAAAGCGTTGTTAAAGCCAGTGAAGATAGGCAAGGTCCCCATTATCAGTGCTAAAAAAGCACTGATAAAAGGGGTTTTTTATCAACTCTAAAACAAAGAATGAATAAAAGATTCCTTTATCAGCACTTTCTTTTTAGCGCTGATAAAGGACCTCTTTTATCAGTTCTTTTTTAAAAGCACCGATAAAGGTTAAAAAAATTAAAAAAATTAAAAACATCATGCCAATCGGGGGGGCTTTTACAGTTCCTGAGCCCCACTTTTATAGCCCTTTCCAACCCCCCTCCAGCACCCACACGCACCCCTACACCCATTATCAATGCTATCCACCACGATTTATCAATGCTAGACCCCAGATTCACCAATGCGCGTGCATCCCTGCTTCCACCCGGATTTGATCTCGAGACCTCCCCCCTACGCGCCTAAAGCCTTTGCCACCCCCCTATATAGATTTTTTCTTCTATTAATGATATATCTATTTTTATATATATAGTTAAATTTATTTGTATAGTAATATATATATATATATATATTAATATATATATATATAGTTATATAAATATATATATAGTTATATTAATATATATATATATATATTTACATTTATATTAATATATATATATTTAAGCGATTTTAATATATATTTATAGTTATATCAAAATATATATGTAGTTATATTAATATATATATAGTAAGATTAATATATAGGTATATAAATATTTATATATTAGTATTTTAAATAAAATGGGTATTTGTTCTTATTTTGATAAAGATAATATATTTTATATATAAAGATATTTTATTTTTTATTTTTATAATTAATTTTTTATGTGTGAATATATAAAAATATGTATATATTGTTATATATGTGATTATAAATAGAAGTTAATTATAAAAAACAATAAAATTTCAATAAACTAATATCAATATGAATGTAATACCTTGGAATAAATTTAGTCCCCATGAAGAAAATCCAATAATACCCCCTTAAACGAGGTTGAAAATCAACAAAATGTTAAAAAATTGGGGTATCTCGACTAAAAACTCAGTTTTGGAGGCCTTCTAGGAGTTTTTGGTCTAGATAAAACCATTGCCAAGGTCCCCCCAATCAATCAGGAGTATATCTCATTGTATTCATCGATTGGATATGTGGTAGAGCTCAAACGGATACCCAGATCAAAAGTTTTGGCTATATGAAGTTCGAGTTGCGTTATCAAAATATTTTGTATCTTTTTTAATTATTTAATTTTTTTAGTCGTAAAATTGTTATTAAATGACTATTACTCAATAATAATTAGAAAATTATTAATTAAAAATGTTTTTTTTGTTTTTTTATAATCCATTTTCACTAAATATCATATATATTAATTGCAACTGTATATTTATACTTATCTAAAATATATTTAAAAATATATTTAAAAATTATGTATCATATTTATAACAATATAACTATATCTATATATTTGAATATTAATATATATTTTTAATGTATTTTATTTTTGTAAGTATACCCTTTATCAACGCTTTTAAAAAAAGAGATGATAAAGACCCCCTTTATCAATGCTACTAAAAAACTTGCTGATAGAGGGGTACACTCTAACAGTACTAAAAAAAGTACTATTAAAAGGGTTACCTTTATCAGTGCTGATAAAGGGGTACATTTATCTGCGCTTTTTTAGCACCAATAAAGGTACCCCCATTTCTATTCGCTTTTTCGTTAGCGCAGATAATGGGTGGCGATGGCCTTTCCCAGTTTTGTGGTAGTGTCTTCCTCACGCTATCTCCAATGAACAATTGAGGTAGGGTATTGTTCATATTGTTTTTCATGGTTTGAAATTGATTTAATCTATGATCCGCCTACTGTCGATCTAACATTAAGGGTTTTGTCCACACTCACATGGATCGACCACTCCACAACATCACTGTTGACATGTTCTTCATGGACAGATCGACAGGTTATGTGGAACCCGACCACGACGACGGTGACCGACGCTGGTAGGGTAACATGTGGCGGATGGCACACCGGGTGGCCGTGATGATGGTGTCAGTGAAACCGTGCCTCCAAAGGAGGTTTTGGACCATTGGCCATGGTGGTGGATGGTGGCGGGTGGCACGCCGGCCAGCTGCGTGGATCCAGGGCGGCACACATCCTTTTGACGAACCCATCTGGAATGAGATACGCCTTTTTGGCCATATAATGAAAACCAAGTGTCTGTTTGATGAATCGTCTGTGGCGCTGGAATCATTGGATCAAGATGACCCTTTTTATATACTCCACATTAGTTTTGAGTAAATTTTCTTACATCTGGGTTGGATTGAACCTGAATCCAACAAGGCCCTTGAAACAGAAACTCTAATAACTTACTGACCGAACATCCGATTGACGAACCATCTATTTTTATGGGCCCCTTATTATATGAAGGTCCTTTGGGATACTTATTCATGGTACATTGTTTAATTTGAACAATCGACCAATGGATTAAGGAGTGGATCCTCCTGGAATCAAGCATGTTTAATGCTGGAACCCTGTGGCTGGATTTACTTAGAGAATATTTGGATTCTGTGTAGGTCAGCATCTACTGATCCTATGTGGATCATCTCCAAATCCTATGTGGGTCATCTACCAATCCTGTGTGGGTCATCTTCAGATCCTGTGTGGGTCTTCTTAGGATCCTCTTTGGGTCATCCTCGATCCTGTGTTGGGAAACAGTAGAGCTTCTCAATGAAGTAAGATGATCTTGCAATACACCTCATCATCTCTACTTCCATACATATGTTATACCTTGTGTGAGTTGAGTCTTACCTTTTTGGTACACTTATGTGTGGTGATACCTTCATGGTATTTATCTATGTGGCGTTACCATTGTGGTAATTACCTTCATGGTGTTACCTTCATGGTATTCTTTCCTTCATGGAACAGTTGTGCTTTTGGCTAATGATATGCGTCTTGAGTTTCCCTATTAAATGAGATGGGTTTACATGATAACATAGGTATATGTGTGGGCATATAGCTAAGTAGGACTGATTTTTTATTGGTGATTTTTGATTATGGTATTGCTTTGTGGTTTATCCTTCATGGATTCTGAGATAATTTTAGGGGTCTCGGGGTCCCTACAAAGTATTGTTATACTCACCCCTACACGGGCTATGCCTTCACCTTATTGTGTATTGTGTAGATGAAGGACAACATTGATCGAGGCTGATTGCTCCATGACTATAGGGTACTCATAGGTGGACCATTATTTGATACATACCATAGAGACAACGGTTCTAGAGCTGTACCTACCCTTCAGGTAGGATCCTTGGCAGGTGTTCATAGGTGTTGTTTTCAGTTTTACATGTACTTTCTAGTTAGTATTGTATTTAGGCCCCCTTTAAATAATATATTCACTCTTTTTACTATATAGTTTACTTGTGCTTGTATCTAGCAGTGTGTTTGGATAATGTGAGTTTTCAGGTTAAAAAGGCAATGCCTTTATGGTTTTAGGGATATGCCTTTCTGGTGATTGTCGCCAAAACCTAGCCTATGGAAGGCAGGCTTAGGGTAGTCCTAGCACGACACCCAGGGGACGGGAAGTGACAAATTGGTATCAGAGGAGTCGATTATACCAATGAACTTCGACTCTGATAATTTAATCGGAAATAGTTTTAAGTTCAATGAGTGTGGTTTTTTGTTTGGGGAATCTAGTGTTGGTGCGGCAGCTGACGTATCCATACACCAAGACCCTGAAGTCTGATTTCTGACTCAGTGCATGAAAACAGTAACTGAATGTGTTTTTTTGAATAGTTTTCCTCGTGATCTCATTGAGTCAGCTCACCAGGTAAAAATTATTGATAGGGGAGCACCTATTTCTTTTCAAGATGCCTCCACACAGACAGCCATCAATTGTTCTAGATAGAGTACTTGATGATAGCCCATCGAGTGAAGAGGAATCAGTGCAAGGCCCCCTTTTGGTAGGTTTACCATCGGGTGGTGTACCAGAAGAACCACTACACATTGGGATGTTGATTCCACCAGCTCTAATAGCAGAGGGTGAACGCCGCCTGAGCACGTTGCACGATTTTCATCGCCAGAGGCCCCCATGGATCTGAGGTGAGATTGATCTACAGTCGGTTGAGGACTGGATGGAGGACATGGTTAGAGTTTTTCGAGTGGTATGGGCACCAGCTGATCTCATGGAAATCTATGTTGCAAGTCTTCTTTAGGAAGCATCAGGAAGATGATGGATCATGATGGTCAAGGTTCACGATGAGGTCACTCTCATCTCGGTGGACTTCAAGACAATTTTTTGGGAAGAGTTCATCCCAGCGACCTTATGCTCTGTGCGTATATAGGAGCTTTTCACATGATGTATGGAAGCATGACTGTGGTTCAGTATTCAGCGAGGTTCACCGACCTCTCGCACTACTCCACTGACATAGTGAGGGACCCTTTATTTAGATCTGAGACCTTCCAGCAGGGGAACAGACTAGAGATTAGAGCACTGATGATTTCTCTTAGCATCCCGATATAGGAGGGTGTTTTTGAGAGAGCACTCTTAGTGGATATATTCCTTGAAGAGTAGTCACTAGCAGCGAGACCCACCATCAGTCAACATGTATCAGAGTCATCTGTAGATGGTAGCAGAAAGATGATGCAGATGTCCAAGAGGATCAGAACTATAGTTGGATGACTGTAGGATAGAGTTTCACTCGTGCGAGGATTTCGATACAGAGCAGAACAAGCAAGTAGAAAGTAGTATTACTCATGCAGCTGGCACGGTCACGTGGCTGATGACTGCTCGGCCCATCGTACGAATGACCGACTTGTGGTCTATGGAACTCCTTGGAAGAGGCGAATATTTGATCGAGGAGGTCCACACGCAACAAACAGACGTGGTAGAGGAGTGATCCATGTAGTATGCAGTGGGAACCAAATTAAGGTGATACCACCTCCACCTCCACGTGGTCCACCCCAACCATAGGGAGCATGTGAATAGGGACGAGTTCAGCTCCAGGAAACTGAGGCCTATGAACATGACTCTCTGGAGATGATTCAAGATATGCAATGTCTCTACTCCAACTTATTTTCTGTACTTATAGACATTGGTGAAAGTAACCATTTTATTTCCACAACCTCATTTGGATCTTGGAGATTCTGGTGGAGCAGTTGGCTCGATCCTTATGGCTAGATACTCTTACGAGAGAGGATTTAAATTTTACACACTGGTGCCGGATGTGTGAACATAATCATGGTGGTGAGATCTTCTGCTTGGATATTCTAGTAGCGGCGTCGAGTCATTATGAAGTCATCTTTTGTATGGACAAGTTATCCACAGTCCATGCCCAGATCTAATTTATTAGATGCAATGTGTGGTGTGTCTACGCGGATGGGACACGGTTTTATTTCACCGACGAGAAGGGAACCTTTCTAGTACAATATGGATTTACCCGAAGGAGGGTATAAAAGGTCACACATCAGTTGTCTAGCCTTACCGTTGGAGCAATTGATGTTTAGATTCTAAGATATCTTGTAGTGGTTGACTAGTACACTATTGTTTTCTCTGATGATGTTCCAGGTCTACCTCCTCGTAGATAGGTGGACTTTTATATCGACTTGTACCATGGGACGACACTGATATCTACACCAGCATATTGGATGGCTCCCAGGGAGATTTGAGAGTTGTGAGTAGAGATGGAGGACTTTCAGAGTAAGGGGTTCATTTGGCCCAGTTTTTCCCCTTGGGCTTCCACAATATTGTTCTCCAAGAATGTGGATGGGTGTTTGAGACTATGTGTGGACTATAGGCGCCTGAACCGGGTGACCGTGATGAAAATGTACCAACTACAGAGGATTAATGATCTTTTTTATCATCTGATGGGAGCACATTGGTTTTCAAAGATAGACCACAAATCTGGCTATAACCACCTCAGGGTACGAGATGAGGATGTGTAGAGGGCGGCCTTGAAACATCGGTATGGCCATTATGAGTTCTTGGTTATGCTACTCGGTGTGAACAATGCTTCATTAGTGTTTATGGGACTCAAGAACATAATATTCCATCCATAGCTTGATAGCTTTTTGAACTCTTCATCGACGACATCCTGATATAATCAGCTACAGAGGGGGATCTTGCCTATCATTTGCAGATAGTTCTGGACAAACTTTAAGAGCACCAGCTTTATGGTAAGCTCTCGAAGTGCCAGTTCTGAATCTGAGAGGTTCACTTCCTAGAACACATCTTCTCAGAGTTCGGAGTTGCAGTGGATCCCACAATGATTGAGGCTATGTTTTCTTGGGATCCACCCAGGAGTGTGATGGAGGTGCGGATTTTCCTTCGTTTAGTCTGTTACCACAAGAGGTTTGTGTAACAACCCATGATTTTATGAAAAATATTCTTTTTAATTTTATTGATGTATTGTGTTTTACGCTACACCAAAAGGAGCTTGCACTATACGCATCCCTGACTTGGCTTGCATTACACGCAATCACGACCTTCCACGATAGTGTGTGTTGTACCCAATACCGAGCTTCACTAAACAACGATATGTTATATAAACTAGCCATTATGAATAGTAATACACATTTTATAAAATATTATAAATTTTATCTTTCGAAATGGACTTCATTTTTTGGATTCAAAATAACTAAATTACCCTAGGGTGAATTTTTGGTATTTTTTCGAAAACATTCAATTTTTGATGAATAGTGAAAACACTGGGTTTTTATTTAATAACCTACTTTTTATATAAATAATAATTTATTTTATACGAATTTATTTTAGTTGAAAATTGATTCATAATACCTATATAAGTTCAATTTAATTCATTGGATTCATTTTATAATAAATTTAAATATATAAAACTTTTATTGAACTTTTCACCGTCTTTTACCCACCTCCTAGTAGAATTTGGAAATTCACATAAAACATAATATTACCACTTCTGTGAGTGCAATTTCTAAAATCTAAGAGACACAGTTAATATTAAGGACTATAATTTGGTTCAATGAGATGAAAATAATTTTTGGTGAATCGTAACTTTTTACTTTTATTTATCATGGTTAAAAGTAAATATGGTAATTAAGGGTAAAAATGATATTATTATTACCCTAACAGATGTCCTAATTCTATTGGATAAGTTTAATTCAACCTAAAACAACCTTAGGAAAAACATATGACCATTTAGGCCCACATGGATTAGATTAGGACATTTAATATTAATTTATTTAAAGAACAGTTAAACTAGTTAAAATCAAAGTTTAATAACTAAAACATTTTTAATATAGGGTTATAAATAAGATAAATATGACTATAAATATTAATTAGAAAGAATAAATGATTTACTACCTAATTGTATTTTATTTATAATTTTTTGACATTATATAATTCACGTTATTTTTGACACAATGGTGATACAGTAATTACCTAAATAATAAAATATTAAAATAATTGATATTATAAATACCCAAATAAATGTAATTTGAGACTTTTTATGAATTACACTAATTATAAAGGTTAATATGACATGTTATTATTGAATTAATTAACTTTTTTTGAACTAATAATTTTATTATGATTTTCACAAAAATCAATTACCAACTAGTATTAAAATAGACATAAAATAGTTTTTAAAAACAATATTATATTATTAATGGTTATTTTATTTCTAAAAATATAAGGTTCAGCCAAATGACGTAGATAAGGATATATATATATATATTAATAATAAACCACTTGGGGGTATTTTGGCTTGTTATAGTAAGTTTATTAACCATATAGTGTAAGAAAACAAGAAGACACGGTAAAAGTAAAATTATTTAACTTAGAGTTAAAACAAAATGATAAGGTTAAAATTATAACCGAAACTTGTATAAAATATATTGGTTGAATTTATTTCTACCCATAACCACATTATCTTCGAAATAAATCAATTTGAAGCTATTATAAACTTAATATGACTTTATTATAATATAATATTTTATGTTTTTCCAAAGGTGCCCCTCTCCTCCCTTATAAAAAGGGCACCCCTTCCCTCTTCTCTTCACATCCTTTTGAGCCTTGAATATCGGCCAACCCCTACCCATTTATATTCTCCACTTCCCTGTAAACATTATGGAGGTTCTTCTCTTTTCAAAAGACCAACTCTACTTCCATAAGAGGAAACTTAAATGAGGTGTGTCGAAGAAGATGTAATATCTTATTCCGATTCTCTCAAGTTTCTTTCTTCTACTACTACTTCTTCATTAGTTGTTTCATAATAAAGTAATAAAATATGTATCACCCATATACAGATATGTTATTATAAATATGAAACAACCCTATTTCACCTTCTATCCATCCTACGGAAAATGAAATCACCGCGCGTGCGTACGTACGAAATACCGTCTCCACGCCGTGGTGTAATCAGTTTTCGACCACCACCTCACTTGGATGGGTATAATGGTGTAAAAAAATAACTAAATATGATTATTGTAAAGTTATATTGATTCTTAAATATTATGCACTTTCATAAAATTCCACAATCATGGGAATGATATCATCACTCGTGCGTACGTACGGACTACCGTCTCCACGACGCGATGAGATTCATTCTCCATGTTAACCATTCAAGAATGATTATAAAATATATATATTGAATAATAATGTAATATATAACATAATGAAGCTATTGGATTTATTTATATATATATATATTTCATCTACTTACTTCCATTCAAGTGAATAAAGAAAGGAAAACAGTGTTCATGCGTACGTACGACCTACCATCTCCATGAACGGTGTGTTTCATTTCATTTATCTATCTGTTATATATATGTACTGAATATATATGAATTAAAAATTATGTTTTACATTATGGAAGTAAGCAAGTCATGATATATGTAATAATAATATCAAGGACAACATGTCCAAACACGTACGATAAATGAAACAATTTTACCCAAAATGCTACTTTAACATGGAATTGACAAATTAACATGTAATATAAATACCTAAGTGAACCATATACGATATAATATCAATTAATATGATTCTGTAATAAGTAAATGACAATATTTAAATAATTATACTGGAGGTTCAGATACATACAAAGCACATCGGACCTAAGGTAAGGGATAATTATTTCAATCTCATTCTTATCCGAGATTGTTTATTCGTAAGTATTTACTGGGGTTATGTTTATTATCCATGTCCATATGTTTTCAAAATGATTTAATAAAATGTTTAGTTTTCTTCCATGTATGTTTAAATCATTATTAACCTATTTTTCTTTTACCACATCGTATGGAATGAATCTTTCTTTTGTTTACCATACGAGGTACTTTTTGACTTTTCAGACAAAAGTATGAGGAGAATGTTTTTTTAACTTATACGGAATGAAAGGATTTTTATGGTTTTATAAATCCTTATTTGCATGAGGCTTTCTCCAAAATATATCATGATTATTTTCAACATGATATTTTTCTTTTAAAATTTAATGATGTTTTGTGAAAAGAAGTTGATTTTGATGAAGAAAGGATATTTTCCTCAAGAATTCATTTCAAATGTTTTATCAAAACCATTTTCCATCTATGGTGAAATTATTTCATATGTGTATGTTTCATGTGTAATTTTTCTATGATTTACATGGTTTCACTTTAATTATGGTGAAATGATATCCATTTGTTTTATATGGATTATGTTATGATGGGATTATGATTATGAAACCCATTTTACTCTTTCGGTTATGATGAATGATTTATATTTATGTTGTGGCACAAGTAAGAATGATTTCATGATGAGATGGGTGGGACCCATATCTACCTCCAAGGCATTGGGTAAAGATTTATATCTCATGAGATATATATGGCTGGAATTGTATGTTAATCTGGTTCAGTGTTATAGGACTGGAACGAGGAGTGAACTCGATTCAGAATGGGACTTTGTCCACAAAGATGGTCTTAGCAGCAATGCATTAGATACTATGGAAATCATAACATGTTCTTAATGTATGCCACAATAAGATGTTTTATTCCCATTCTAGTTTATCATGATTAATGTTCTTTGTGATCTATGCCTTGTGTACTTCCACGATTTATGTCGTTGCTCATGATTTTGATGTTTAGATTTTATGTTCAAGTTTTTGCATTCAAAATTTTATGGATTGTTTTATGTTCCCTATTCTTATCCTTACTGAGAATTTTATCTCACCCTCTATATGTTTTCTTTTCCCCAGGATTTAAATAATGGTTTTAGGTAAGAAAAAAAGTGGATGATCTTTATGGGAGATGTTGAGGATCTTTCACCACGATTAGAAGATTATTTTCCGAGTTTCCAAAGACACTAAATTATTATGGTCCTTGTGTGTTTGTTTTGGTTATGTATCAAGTATTCTGAAAAATTAATGTAATGTCCTTGTACATCAAGCTTTGGGTCACTACAGTTGGTATCAAAGGAAAGGTTTACCCAACCTTTGAAAATTAGGATGCAAGAACTTTAGTGAGATCCCTAGAGATATTTCTAAGGTATGTCTAGGGATTTCCTTAAGGTTAAGTATAAGTATATGTGATAGTCCTAGAATTATGATAACGATCATGAATAACTTAGGATTAAACCTATTATGTTAGAGATTGAAAGTACTCCACTTGATTATGTTGTTTTTCTAGTATGATTTATGCCTCTCACACAATTCTTTTTGGGTTTTAGAAAATGGCTGGAAACAAGAAGATTCATGTTAATGAATAATATGATGGAAAATGGAATGATATTCTTTATGATCAAGAAAATGAAATGGGATTTGGAAGGTGAAACATCGTTATTATGCCTAATAAACAATATCATAATATGATCAATAATCTCAACATTGGTAAGTTTCCTGACATTGCTAATAAGAGAAATATGGAGTTTCATGATGATCATAGAGGAAATAAAGTTCAATTTCCCTCATGTGAATCATGTAGGAAGATACATCAAGGAGAATGTTTCAAAGGAAATGGAAGATGCTTTGGTTTTGGAAAAGAAGTACACAAATCCAGTAATTGCAAATGAAAAGTATCAGTTAACCCCATGGACAAGGATAATGGTAATGCTAAGACATAAAAAATTGTTAAATGTATTAAATGTGGAATGTACGGGAATTATGCAAACCAATTCCCTAAGGGAATGTTTCATGAAGAGAATTATCATGGATGTATGGGTAGTATTTATGTTGATGATGATAAAGATACTATAAATGACATGTGAGATGAGTGAATTGTTGAAGCTCATTCAATGGTTTAAGAAGGTAGTGTAATGATTTATGTTTATCAAGAGTTATGTTTTATAGATAATGGTACTATGGAATAAAGACACATCTAAGGATTGTTACACTATTGTTTTTTCTAAAGTATTTGAAAGTATATGTTGAATTGTACCGGTAACCATGGAAAGTGATTGAATTATTTTTGGAAAGAAGATGATATGCGCATAATGAATGGATAAGGAGAAAATAATATGTTTGATAGTATTCAAGAGCACATGATTGATATAAGGACTAAGTGATATCATGGTCTGAGTATATAGAATTTTTGGGAATTTTGGTATTTGGAAAAAGTTACCTTTTGACAACATTCATGATTTTACTAAGTTTTAATTGGTATTAATTTTTCAATAGAATACATGACTAAGGTATTCACATGTTTGGAATGTGACCAACAGGTTATATCTTATGATATATGGGGGAAAATGAAGGAATTCACATACTCGGTAGATGAAATTTCTAGTAATCGGACAGAAGTATTTTCAATAAGCCTAAAGGTTGGAATGGACATCATATAGTATTGGTTAAAGATATAACATTTTATGTTATGATAATATAGTTTTAGAAAAAGGACCACCCATAGGATGGACGACAACCCATCACGTCGGACAAGGTTGCATGAATCAAAACCACAACTGAAGTGCGACAGGCCTTTGTCGCCTGCCACTGGCCTACAGGAAGTCCCTATTTAGTAGAAACCCGTTTTATTATATTAAGCAGTATGATATATGAAGTAGAAGTCCATTTTAGGAACCATATGTGATTAATCTCACTATATATGGGCTTATGTATTTTTGATAACTTTTGCTAACCTTTTTTTTTGGGATAGATGGAATGACCCATCATTCTATCACATGATCTGCTAACACTTCAAGAATGACAAATTCAACTTCATTTATTTAAGAGATGATGTGGAAATTGTGCAAGGCACAACCAACACTATGATTTTACCAAAATAAAATAAGTATTTCTTATAATTCACAATTTTCAACAACAGGGAAATGATTTTTAAAGAAAAAAAATGTTTTCCTAGAGCTCTTATATCTGACGAATCAGATGGTCCCTTAGATCATCATAAAATTATGGCTTTGTGACTGTTGTATTTATCATAGCCATGTCCTCTACCACTCTCCATCAGAACATGATTGTTATATTTTTCTTCAATATCCATATTTTCACCTATGTTATCCTATGTGGAAAACTAGTGATTACTTAATTTGGGTAACTGTATCATTGTATACTTTAGTATTTAACGAATAGTTTTGGTATTCATTTTTATGATGTGGGTTTATATGAAAGAAACTCTCATGTAATACACCATTTATAACCTCGACGAATTTCGAGGGAAAAAATCATTTTAATGGGGGTAGAATGTAACACCCCATGATTTTATGAAAAATAATCTTTTTAATTTTATTGATATCTTGTGTTGTACGCTACACAAAAAGTATCTTTCACTACACGCATCCATAACTTGGCATGCATTACACACAATCGCGACCTTCCAGGATAGCTTGTGTTGTACGCAATACCGAGTTTCACTAAACAACGATATATTATATAAAATAGCCATTCTGAATAGTAACACACAATTTTTAAAATTTTATAAATTTTATCTTTCGAAATGGACTTCATTTTTGGATTCGGAATATCTAAATTATCCTTGGGTGACTTTTTGTTATTTTTTCGAAAAATTTCAATTTTTGATGAATAGTGAAAACACTAGGTTACTATTTAAAAACCGACTTTTGATTTAAATAATTATTTATTTTATTTAAATTTATTTTAGGTCAAAATTGATACATAATACCTATATAAGTTTAATGTAATTCATTGGAGTCATTTTATAATAATTTTAGATATATAAAAATTTTATTGAACTTTTCACCGTCTTTTACCCACCACCTAGGAGAATTTGGAAATTCATATAAAACTTAATTTTACCACTTCTGTGAGTGGAATTTCAAAAATCCGACAGACAAGGTTAATATCAAGGTGAAATGTGGTTCAATGAGATGAAAATAATTTTTGGTGAATAGTAACTTCTTACTTTTATTTACCACGGTTAAAAGTAAATATGGTAATTAAGGGTAAAATGATATTATTATTACCCTAAAAGAAGTCCTAATTCTATTTTATAAGTTTAATTCGACCAAAAACAACCTTAGGAATAATATATGACCATTTAGGTCCACTTGGTATAGATTAGGACATTTAATATTATTTTATTTAATGAATAGTTAAAAAAGTTTAAAAAAAGATTAATAAATAAAAAAAAAATTAATATAGGGTTATACATAAGATAAATTTTACTATAAATATTCATTATAAATAAAAAAATATTTACTACATAATGGTATTTTATTTATAATTTTCATAAATTAAATATTTCATGTTATTTATGACACAATGGTGATGAAGTAATTACCTAAATAATGAAATATTAAAATAATTGATATTATAATTACCCAAATAAATGTAATTTGATACTTTTTATGAATTAAAATAATTTTATAGGTTAATATGACATGTTATAATTGATTGAATTAACTTTTTTCGAAATAATCATCCTGTTATGATTTTCAAAAAAATCAGTTACCATCTAGTGTAAAAATTGACATAAAATAGTTTTTAAAAAAAATATTATATTATTAATTGTTATTTTATTCCTAAAAATCTAATGTTCAGCCAAATGACATATATAAGGATATATATATTAATAAAAACCACTTGGGGTTCGTTTGTCTTCTTATAGTATGATTATTAACCATATAGTGTAATAAAATAAGAAGACATGGTAAAAGTTAAATTATTTAACATAGAGTTAAATCTAAATGATAAGGTTAGAATTGTAAATTAACTTTTATAAAATATATTGGTTGAAAGGATTTAGACCCATACCCACATTATCTTTTAAATAAATCAATTTTTAGCTATTATAAACTGAATATGACTTTATTATAAAATAATATTTTTAGTTTTTCCAAAGGTGCCCCTCTCCTCCTTTATAAAAAGGGAACCTCTTCCCACTTCTCTTCAAACCCTTTTGTGCCTTGAATCTCGGCCAACCCCTGCCCATTTATCATCTCCACTTCCCTATAAACATTCTTGAGGTTTTGGACTTCTCAAAAGACCAGATCTACTTCCATAAGAGGAATCTTAAAGGAGGTGTGTCGAAGAAGAGGTAATCTCTTCTTCTGATTCTCTCAAGTTTCTTTATTCTTATACTTATTCTTCTTTAATTGTTTCATCATAAAGTAATAACATAAGTATCACTCATATACTTATACGATATTATAAATATGAAACAACCCCATTTCACCTTCTATCCATCCTACGGAAAACAAATTCACCGCGCATGCGTACGTACGGAATACAGTCTCGACATCGTGGTGTAATTTGTTTTCGGCCACCACCTTACTTGGATAGGTATAATGGTGTAAATAAATATCTATATATGATTATTTTTAAGTTATATTGATTCTTAAATATTATACTCTTCAATAAAATTCCACGATCATGGGAATGATATAATCGCTCTTGCGTACGTACGGACTGTCGTCTCCACAACGCGATGAGATTCATTCTCCATGTTAACCATTCAAGAATGATTATAATGTATATATAATGAATAATAATTAAATATATAACATAATGAAGAAACTGTATTTTTGTATATGTATATATATATGTCATCTACTTACTTCCATTCAAGTCAATAATGAATGGAAAACATTGTTCATGCATACGTAAAGCCTACCGTTTCCATGAACAGTGTGATTCATTTCATTTATCTATATATTATATATATATATATACTGAATATATATGATATATAAATAATGTTTTACATTCTTTAAGTATGTAAATCATGATATAAGTAATAATAATATCAAGAAAAACAAGTCCAAACATGTATGATAAATGAAACAGTTTTACCCAAAACGCTAAATTAACATGGAATTGAAAAATGAACCGGTAATATAAATACCTAAGTGAACCATATATGATATTATAACAATGAATATGATACTGTAATAAGTCAATTGAATTTTTTAAATCATTATACAGGAGGATTAGATACATAAAAAGCATATAGGACCTAAGGTAAGGGATAATTATTCCAATCTCATTCTTATCCGAGATTGTTTATTCGTCAGTATTTACTGGGGTTATGTTTATTAACCATGTCCATATGTTTTCAAAATGTTTTCATAAAATGTTTAATTTTATTCCATGTATGTTTAAATTCATTCTTAACCATTTTATTCTTTTACCACATCGTATGGAAGGACTCTTTCTTTTGTTTACCATACGAGGTACTTTTTGACTTTTCAAACAAAAGTACGTGGAGAATGTTTTTTTAACTTATACGGCATGAAAGGATTTTTACAGTTTTATAAGGAATTATTTTCATGAATCATCCTCCAAAATATTTCATGAATATTTTCAAAAAAATATATTTATTTTAAAATTTCAGGACGTTTTGTGAAAAGAAATTGATTTTGAAGAAGAAAGGATATTTTCCTCAAGAATTAATTTCAAATGTTTTATAAATACCATTTTACATCTAAGATGAAATTATTTAATATGTGTATGTTTCAAGTATAATGTTTCTATGATTTACATTGTTTCAATTTTCTAATGATGAAATGATATCCATTTGTTTTATATGGATTATGTTATGATAAGATTATGTTTATGAAACCCATTTTACTCTTTGGGTTATGATGAATGATTTCTGTTTATGTTTTTGCACACGTATAAATGATTTCATGATGAGATGTGTGGGACCTATATCTCCCTCCAATGCATTTGGTAAAGATTTATATCTCATGGCATAGATATGGTTGGAATGGTAGGTTAATATGGTTCGGTGTTATAGGACTGGAAGAGGAGTGAACTCGATTTAGAATGGGACTTTTTCCACTAATATGGTCTTGGCACCAATGCCTTGGATACTATGGAAATCATAACATGTGCTTAATGGATGCCACAATTACATGTTTTATTCCCATTCTAGTTTATCATGATTAATGTTCCTTTGTGATCTATGCCTTGTTTACTTCCACGATTTATGGCATTTCTCATGATTTTGTTGTTTAGATTTTATGTTCATGTTTTTTCATTCAAAATTTTATGGATTGTTTTAGGTTCTATATGCTTACCCTTAATGATTATTTGAGCTCACCCTTTATATGTTTTCTTTTACCCTGTATTTAAAGAAAGGTTTTAGGTAAGAAAACAAAATGGGAAGATCTTTATGGGAGATGTTGAGGATCTTTCACCATGATTAGAAGATTATATTCCGAGTTTCCAAAGACACTAAACTATTATGGCCCTTGTGTGTCTATTTTCATTATGTATCAAGTATTCAGAAAAAGTAATGTAGTATCCATTTACGTCAAGCTTCTGGTCTCTACAGTTTGTTCCTGACTTTTCTAGAGTTTTGACACCCTTATCAGCATTGGCGAAGAAGAGGAAACCATTTGTGTGGTTGGAGAGATGCAAGCGGAGTTTCCAAGTGTTGAGGCAGAGACTAATGAGTGCACCCATCTTAAGGATACCTAATGAGGGTGTTGGTTATGTAGTCTATTGCGATGCATCATGGACCAAGCTCGGATGTGTCCTGATGTAGGAGTAAGCAGTGATCCCTTATGGTTATCGAAATCTGAGACAAGATAAGCAGAACTATGCTATCCAATGCATGGAGTTAGCAGTAGTGGTCTTCTCTTTCATGATGTGGTGACCTTAATTAATGGGAGAATGTTTTACAGTATACTATGATCACAAGATTCTCTACTATATCTTCTCTTAGAAGGACCTGAACTTGAGACAACGGTTTTCTCTTATGTTCCTCTAGGACTATGACTTCGAGATAGTCTATACACAAGGTAAGGGAAACATAGTATAATATTCACTCAGTAAGAGATTTGGTTATAGTTACTGATTGAGGTGATGGAGTAGCTAGCCACTTTTCTTATATAATACATAGATCATGATGAAGCATCTTATCTTCAGACTCTGATAGTCACTCCCCCAATTCTTCAGCGAGTCAGGGAGGCGAAACTTAGGGACCCTAACTGTGAGGCTCGACGTGCTGAGATATCCCTAGGACATGCACCTGAGATATTTTATGATGGTGGGGACCACGTCATCCTTTTCAAATGGTGTACTATGGTACCATTGGCTCAATGAGAAGAAATGTTGAGGGAGTTCCATATGTCCCCTATATCAGTACATCCAGGAGTGGCGATGATTTACAAGGACCTTTGGTGTCAACACTGGAGGCCAGAAATGAAGAAATATGTAGTAGAGTTTGTCTCTTGGTGCCTCACTTTTCAGTAAGTGAAGACATAGCTTCAGGTTCCAGTAGGCTCTGTTCATCCTCTAGAGGTGACATAGTTGATTTGGGATGAAATTTCCATGGACTCTATGATAGGACTTCCAAGAACGTCCATGGGACTTGATTCCATCTAGGTGATCATTTAACGACTCTCCAAGTCATCCCACTTCCTACCTATTAGAGAGCAAGGATGAGTAAAGATCATGGGATTCCTCTACATATAGGAGATTGTGCGACTTCAAGGGGTGCCATCTATGATTGTCTCTCATCAAGATTCACATATTACATCACGGAAATGGAAGGGGTTGCAGGAGGCATTTGAGACATAGCTTTGATTGAGTACCGACTTTCATCCTCAAATGGATGGTCAGACAGAGTAGACCATTCACACCCTTGAAGACATGCAACGTTCTTGCTTCCTCGATTTCAGCCATAGTTGGGAGGATCACTTGGCCTTGGTGGAGATTTCATAAAACAAATGTTATCACTCCAATATCGGTAGGGCACCATTCGAGGCATTTTACGGACGACCTTACAAATCTCCTTTGTGGTGAACTGGCCTTGGGAAGTAAGCACTCATGGGACAAGAGATGGTATGGACTACCATAGAGAAGGTGCAGATCATCCAAGAGCACATGAAGACTGCACAGAGTAGGCATATGTCTTATGCTGATAGGAGATGGAGACCTCTGTAGTTTGAGGAAGGTGACCATGTCTTCTTACGGTTCTGACCTCGACGGGGTTTGCAGAGACTTAGTCGGGGAAGAAATTTATCATTGTGGTTCATCAGACCATTTTGTTACTCGGTAGAGTTGGTGAGGTGGCATACCACTTACCTCTTCCCCCTTAGTTTTAGTAGGTGCATGATATTTTCCATGTATACCGGCAGAGGAGATACGTACATGATCATTCACACATCATTAACTGGGGAGACCTCGAAATTGATGATGGGGTGATATTTTTGGAGGTTCTACTGGAGATTGAGGATCGACAGGAGAAGGTCCTTCATGGGAGGTTGATACCTCTAGTGCACGTACATTGGCAGCACAGGACCCTCCTGGAGAGCACATGGGAGCGGGAGGCTCAGATTCGTGCACAGTACCCCCACTTGTTTCCATAGATTGTGTTGTGGATCTCTAGGATGCAAATCCCTGAGGTGGAAAGAATGTAATGACCGAATTTTTAATGTAGGATGTTTTTAATTATATGGAAACTTAAAGAGTATGTGAAAATTAGTAGATTTTGATTCCAAGGACCAGTGTTCTAGAAATAAATTTCTTAACTAATTTTTGGGTACGTTCAGTAAATGCATAAGTGGAATTTTGTGAATTTTGAACCGGTGCATGGAATTGAAAACCAAGGACACCGTTGAACTCACAGCACATATATTCATTTAATGGAATCTTCACCTTGACTGCGGTAGGTCGAGGGTGGATGTTGGATTTCTGATTTTTCATAGGAGAGTAAAAAAATAATAAAAATAAAACAATTAACTTTTATATTTTATTTATATGAAACCTCTTATTTTAATCATGGTTTTGGGGACCACCACACTATACCCATAATTTAATGTTGGACTACTATGGGAACCCACAATTAATGAGCCAATTTTAATTGATTTATTTAATTACCTAAACTTAATTAAGGTGGGAACTAGATCCTCACCTTGGGGGTGGGAAATTGTCGGCAAATGGTTTTTGGGGAGAACTCGTGGTGAATGAACCTTCTCCAATGAATAATGAACCTCTAGATCAAGAAAGAGGAACAGACGCTCGATCTCGGGTTGGAAGCCTATTGCTGGAGCAACGAACGATGGCATCTGCATCGACTTCATCTTCTTCCTCACGCCATCTCCAATGAATGATTGAGGTAGGGAATTGTTCATATTGTTCTTCATGGTTTTACGTTGAATCAATATATGAAGTTCTTTCTATTGATTTAACGTGGTGGGTGCAGGCCAGACTCAAATGGCCCTATCCCTTCGCTACTTCATTGTTGCATTGTTCCTCTCAGATAGATCAACGGGTTGAGCAGAACCCAACCACGACACCAGCGAGTGATGCCGGCAGGGTAACAGGTAGCAGTCGGAACACCGGCTAGCCATGATGGTGGTGGCGGCACAACAAAACCACTAAAGGAGGTCGTACACCATCGTTCACAGCTTTGAAGGGAAGCGGACGACATGTCGGCCGACCTCAAGGAGCCAGGGAAGCATGCATCTGCACAATTGGTTGAGGAGGATGAGGCAGCAGCTACTAAGTCGGATGGTGCACCAGGTGCGTGGCCGAGTCCCAGTCGGTAGCGGAGGCAGCAACGACGTCATCACACCACTATAAGGGGAGCCGGATGGGATTTTCTGCCGGCCGCATCACACCGGGTAGGAGTCGCTCAGGTAGGTCCCGTGTGCCAGCAGGTTGTGCCACCTAGCACCAACAGGTTGGCCAATTCCAAAAGGTCCATGGACAGTTTTGATTTCTGGGGTAGCCTCCCCTAGGTAGCAGCTAAGGTGGGCCCCGCCACTGCGGACCGCAACCAGCTGAGCGGGCCGCACTAAGTGGGTGACTCCGATGGGGTCGCACCCAGCCAGCCGAGCCCTCCATTGTCTCGCCCATTCGGTCCAGACCCTGACCAGATCGGGTCGACCCCGAACCAGCTTGGGTCGACCCAAATCGGGTCGGGTCGGTCCAGCCACAGGCCCATCTGGACCATGATACACCTTTTTGGCCACATCTTGTGAACCGAGCTTCTGTTTTATGATATGTTTGTGGTTCCATAATACATGAATAGAGTTGGTACTTTTGATATACTCCACTTGAGTTTTGGATAATGTTGGTGTAAATCCAGGTTGGATTGAACCGGAATCCAACTGAGCCCTCAGAACAGAAACGCTAAAAAATTACAGACCGGGCATCTGATTGAATATCCATCTATTGAGTTGGGAACCTTATGATGGGGTAGTGATTTGTGATAATTTTTCATCGGACTTTGTGTAAGTTGAAGTATCGATTGATGGTTTGAGGAGTAGATCCTCCCAGAATCAAGCGTTATTAGGGTGAGAACCCTATGGCTAGCTGTACTTAAAGAATCTTCGGATCCTGTGTGGGTTAGAATATATTGATATGGTGTTGGACATCTGTAGATCCTATGTGGGTCATATACCAATCCTATGTGGGTCATATTCAAATACTATGTCAGACATCTTCACATCCTGTGTGGGTCATCCTCGATCCTATGTGGGACAACAACAGAGCTTCTCAAAAAAGTAAGATGATCTATAAATACAGATAATCATCTCTACTTCTGTACATATGTTATACCTGGTGTGATATAAGTCTTACCTTCTTGGTACACTTCTGTGTGGTGATACCTTCGTGGTATTCTTCTATGTGGCATTACCTTTTTGGTACATACTTTCATGGTATTCTTCTCTGCGGCGTTACTTTTGTGGTACTTACCTTTACGGTGTTACCTTCGTGGTATTCTTTCCATCGTGGAACAATTGTTTATTTGGATAAAGAGTTGGGCCTTGAGTTTCCCTCATAGACAAGATGGGTTTACATTATAAATTTGGTATATGAATGGGAATATACCTATGAAGGGATGATTGTTTCTTCGTGCTTTTTTATTATGGTATTGCTTTGTGGTTTATCCTTCTTGGATTCTAAGAGACCTTTCGGGGTCTTGGGGTCCCTACTGAGTATTGTTATAGTCACGACTACACGGGCTACACCCACACCTTGTTGTGTCTTGTACAGATTACGGACAACATTGATCGAGGATGAGGGTACCAGGATTGAAGGATTTTCAGAGGTGGACCATTAGATGAGACGTACAGAAGAGATGACCATTCGAGAGATGTACAGACCCTTCAGGTAGGATCCTTGGCGTGTGTTCAAAGGAGTTGTTTTCAGTTTTACTTGTACTTTCCAATTGGGCTTGTATTCTGGCCCCCATTACTTACTATACTCACTCGGTTTACTATATATTTTACTTGTTCATGTATCTAGATATGTGCTTGGATAGTGTGAGTTTTCATTTTAAAAATGCATTGCATTACCGGTTTAATGGATATTCCTCTCCGGTGCTTGTCGCCAGCCCGTGGCCTATGGAAGTTGGTCATGGGGTAGTCACAGCACAGCCCCAATGGGACGGTTTGTGAAAAATCATCATTATATAAATCCTTTATATATATTTTTTAAAACTTACTAATCGTATCCATACCCTTAAACCCAATAGCTATGTTAAAATAGTATACTATATCATGGTTTATTTAGACTCGATGTTGTGTGAAAAGATATATAAAGAAAAATTAATGTTTCTTAAGAAGGAAATAAATATTAATTCTTATGGTGTTACTTTCTACCCACCTTAAAATTAGTATTTTCATCACAATTATGTCACTATGATATAAAAAACGAGGATACTTCTACCTCATCACATGTCTAGGATCCCACATAACTTCCATATATTTTTTGATCTTCCAGAGAACATTTACTAGATGATTAATCTTGTTCCATATAAATTTATTTTATAATCCATGATTTCAATCAGTTTTTATCCATTATAAGGATAATTATACAATGTAATAACCTCTAGTTTTTGTATATCTTAAGGATCGGATATGTACTTTCTCATAAGAGATATATGGAACACATAGCGAACTTGATAGTAGTTCAGTGGTAGTTCCAAGTGATAATAAACCATCTCGATATAATTAAAAAAACTAAACTGATGATATGTTAAGGGAACAACATGCCATTATTTCAAAATCTCATAAAAGTATTCTTTGGAAAAATTCATTGTAATACTTACTCTTCAAAATTGAAATCTAGATTTCAAAAATGATTATTAGAATTACTATTCTATTGATTCAAAGATTCATTGTTGTATTGATGAATGGATCTAAACTTCAGTACGATTTACATGAATAGATCATCTCCCAATAGCCTTATTTCTCCATCTTCATCCAACATGTTTGTTTTCTTCACATGTTTCCACATAGGTATTTATAAGGATCCATCTAAATCTTTCAGTGGAAAATGTTCTTATAAGTGAATTTTATAAGAGAAATGTTTTAACCACAAATTGATTTCTAATATAGAGAATATGAAATCAATATATCCTCAAAGGTTTTAATAGAACTCTAAGACATACCATTTTTCTATGTATTATTGAAAATACTGAAACAAAACTATGAATCCAGATTTTTCTAATGACTTGTCAATATAATTGAGGTAACCATAAAATGTTGATTAAGTACAGTATAACGGTGAACTCCTAGAAATATTACCACTTATTTAATATACATTAATTAAATAAGATTTTGATATAATTTTTCCCTTATGGTAAATAAATGATCTAATTTAATAATCCGACCAATAATAACCCGAAGGGATTTATGGACATTAGATGTCTTAGGGAGTCCGATGTAGAAATCCATAGTGATTTTTTCCCATTTCCATTCCAGTATAGGTAATAGTTCTAAAATCAATTTATAATTATTTCTCTTGGTCACAACAGATTGATATACCAATTACTTTGATAAATTTTTTACAATATTTATCATTATATTTTTCCCACCATAAATAATCTTTCATATCTCTATAAATATACATACCTCCAGGATGAATAAATAATAAAGAGAGATGAGGTCCATAAAACATCTTCTTCATCATCTATGGTATTTATGGGACACATACTAAATCCTTAAACCATACCACTCCATTGCAATAATAGTTAAACTGAGGGATATATCAAAACATCTTTATCAGCTCTATATCTTACATCCAAGCATTTTTAATCTTCAATTATATGGATGGTTTAACACTCATTTGAAAAATATTATATTTTAAACCTTCCTTAAATATTTCGAAATCCATCATCTAAAGATCAATAAATATTTGATGTTTTCTAATTGTTTTTATTGTTATGTTTACATGATCCTTTCAGCATAGAGAGTCATTCACCATATTCAATTTCTCAGGGTGGTAACGTATTGACAATACATAATAATTAATCAACTCCTTACATCTTCTCTTGCACATACTATACTATTTATTAATTAATATCTATGCATAACATTTTTAATAAGTATATATATAAAACATTAATTACTAAAATTAATTTCCCTATATCTTAAATTAAAAATTTACCATTTCTAAATCTGAGTCCTGAATTGGGTGATTTTACTCATGAACCATCAATTCGATTGAGGAATAAGCTATCACTTTATCATTATACATGAGCACGAATCCTAGTCCCTTATATGAGGAATCATTATATATCCAAAACCAATCGATATTGTATGTTAGTGTTAACACATTTACACTAACCATGTTTCTATATATCTCTTGAAAATTTTCACACATTCATTTGTCTAATGAAACATTAAAATATTTGAATTTCACATGGTGAGTGGATTAAATATTCATGCGAAATTATTCCCAAAACATCGATAATATTTATCAAATCTAGGACAACAATGGATCTCAGTCACCATGGTTGGTCTATCCCAATGTTCTATAACATTTTTATTTGACGAATCCATTGATATAACTTGCTCGAGATTATATTACTCAATTATGAATAATTATATATCCAAAATTCACACCTATTAATTTTTTCTTATATATTCCCCACAGTTGGGGTCATTAATAAAATTCTTAAGTCATCTCCATTCTCTTCCTTTCCCATAGAATATATAATATTATCATTTATAATGACTAATGAAAACAAATAAATGTAAAATATAATGACTATGTTCATTAAAACCATGAAGATATGCGATGAATTAGTGAGAACAAATTGAATTAGTATAACTTCATTATTTCCATACATCATATTGAAATATCTTTTATATATTTCTTCAATTTTAACCCATAATTGATAGTATCAACATAGAATATTTATAACTGAAAAATATTTAGTTCCTCTTAATTGATCAAACAAATAATCAATATAGGGTAGATGATACTTATTCATTGTTGTGATCCTATTATTTTCATGATAATAAATAAAAAGCCACATTGATCCATAATTATTCTAAAATAAATGAATATGTGGACCCAATGGGGATGAACATATCCAAATGAATCCCTTATCATGTATCTATCAGAGTTTTTTCTTTAGATCATAAAACTCAATTAGTGAAATTATATAGAGAGTTTTAAAATATGTGAAGCACCCTGTGTTAGTTCTTATGAAAAATTAACTTCACAATTTAGAGGAATACTAAGAAAATATTATGGAAATACATAATAAATTCGCATAAAACAGGAATATTGTTTTTGATTGAGTTTCTCCCAAACCATATGAGATAATGTCCCCATTTTAATAGTAATAAAAAACAATATAGTGGATGTAATATTTTTTTGAAGTTCAAAATTATCATTGCATTGATAGAAATTAATAGGGTGTTTTGAAATAAAAAATTTAACTTCCCTTCCTTAGAAATGATATGAGATTTATATAATGATATCTAATCTATGCCCAAAAACACGTCAAATTCAACTAGGGGGAGAATAAAAAAAATTATAGGAAGAACATTTCAATGTTGTTCAATCGACGAATAATCATATACTTGTGGGGATATCATTATACCATTATGAGTTTCCAATGATATTTAACATCTAATAATTGACTCAATTTTTTTATTCCCATAGTAAATTATTCAGTGATAAAATGGTGGTTATATCCAAAATAAAATAATAAATTAGAAATTACATAGTGTATGGTATGTATTCCTTTCCCACATCATTATTATACCCCACATCAGAAATAGGGATCACATGATATTTTCCCTTTTCTTTTGGAGTTTGGGGTTACTGATATTGATCATTGTCATTGGATTCAAGACTTGATTAACACAATTCATAGACATGTAGAATTTGAAATATTGCAGCATGAGTGGTGTATTATATGGATATTTCTTCATATTCACATAATTATCTATATTCATCCCATTACATTGAAATTATATTGCACAATAACCTTCCTTTAAAAACATTGATAATTTAGTTGTCCCCTTAAGAATGTTTTCTCGATTATTCCTTCTGCATTTCAGGCATAAATGAATACTCATATTCTTTTATCGATATCTTTTATTATTCTAATTTTCATGGAAATCTATCATTTTTTCCTTTTCAAGACCATGAGATTGATGACTGACATCAATATCCATTTTCAACATTATATAAAATTGAGTTATTTATTCATGCTTACTAAATTATTTTATGGATGACTCCCATCGAAGAAATGTTTTTATGCCACATATGAATTGGAAAATCTATAATTTTTATTGACTAATATAACCAAAAATACCCCACATGTCTTGAAAAAATTCCCTCATAGGTCGTAATGTATCCATCATCCTTCCACATTAGTTCAAGGACATTTTACACATTTTTATATGAAGAATAAATGGAATGTAGATGTATAAAAATAACGTTCTAAACTCATCCCACTCTATTGAATCAATTTCTTCTCTTTCCCTTGGGTTCTTGTTGAGTTTACACTGTTGATATGTTTCTTCTTCCAAATGATATATAAAAAATCATTGTTTTGAGAAATCTACAATGGAACATATATTTTAAATAGAATTGAACAATATATAATTAATTAGTTGATAAATAGAATCATTAAAAGAATGTGGTTTTTTTTTATAATGAAGGACTATATAGAATATTTTCCATCATTTTTTCATTAAGAATACCAGCATGATTTAGCGATTGAGAATGTTTTGTAAGCATATTAGCGAGATTTATTAATCCTACCACATAAAATTTGATTTCATTATAGGAGAATCATTGAATTCTCTTCCTCATTGAGAATTAACATGGTTCATTTGGGATCCAACAATTACTAAAACAAATAATTAGATTGTGAATATCAAATATAATTTTGAGAAACCATGTAATCCTGAAAAAATATTCATATTCTGTCTTCATAATGGCCTTATTTTTAATATTGGAAAACATAGTTTTGACCTAGTTAATCCTTTCTCATCATCTATGAAAACCCTTCATAATATTTCTTAAATAAAATTTAAATTAACTTAATCATATCCCCATTTAGTTTCTATACAGGTGTACAATTAAGCCTTCTTATTGTTCACAAATTGACAATTGATTTAAAACCCAACACACCCTCTTTGAAATTATTAACCCTAGGTACAACTATACAAGAGCCTACATGAAGTTGACTATATATATAATTTGAATTATTTTATAGGTAAACTACACTCATTTTTTTTAGTAATTTCCAAAACACATGATTATCTTAAGGGTTATCACTATATTTTTATCAACATAGTTTTAAAAAATAACTAATCCATACTCTGATACAAACTATAGAGACCCAAACATTTTATACATAAATATTACAAATTATTATATGAATATTCATCACATATTATTATGATTCATTCTAAAAACCATTTAGTGTCATTGTGAGCATGTATACAAACAAATATGTTTATAAAATCTATAAATTATATCCCATATATATTTTCACAACTAGAACCCTTCTTAAACATATCATACACTAAACAATTTATTAAATCCTGAAGAAAAAGAAACAAAAGAAAAGGATATATACTATTCCCAATAAGGGTAAAATGGATATATCATTGATTATTTAAATATAGAATGAGCATAATATATTGAGAAAATGATATTCACATTTGAAAAATAATACTCATCAATTAGTAAAACATAATAATTAGTCATTTTTTAAATCATAGTTGTTCATAAAACATGATTCATAAAGGAATCGAAGTACCTGATCCATGAAATCATAACATATGAATATGATCATGTCATAAAATAGTGGAATAAATTGTTTCATAATTATAAACATATAAATATTATATCTAATGCACCCACTATAACATTTATCACAATAAAATCTTTGTTTAACTCCACATATAACTTCTTCGGGCTTGGGATAACCTCCCATGTAAAAAAATTTTGGGCATGGGATAACCTCTATTGTACCCTCTTTTTGGATTATGATAACCTCCTGTATACCAAATTTTGGGATTAGGATAACCCCATTTTTAACCTTTGATTTCATAAATCATTAATCTTTACCAAATGAATTAGATATCTATAAAGGAACCACGAATCACATAATAACAATCAATTCATATTAAATTCACAAGATTTTGAAAATATTTGTAATTTCATCAAAACATAACACGTGGAAAATAAAATAAATTACAAAAAAGTTACATCATTATAACTATAAAGCATTCATAAAAAGAATATGGATGGTATCATTGGATCATTTCCCCGATGTCATATAATTTGTATTAAGGGATTTTATTATAGATGAAAAGTGACTTTTAAATATTACGTGAACATTTATTTTGGAAAATAGCGGCTTATTTTTGAATGAAATTTTTTAAAAATATAACATGTTAAAAATTATAAACAAAATCATTGAAAATAACTATGGAAACATGAAAAGGAATCCTCAAATAATAGAGTGATCATGAAGATGGAATATTTTTTTCATGTCGTGTACATTAAAACAATGTTCCATGCACATTTTTGATAAAATTAAATAGTACCTCCATTAAAGAATGATAAAAACATTATGGTTAGAAATGAATTTGAATAATCATAGGATTATATTAAAAACATAACATAAAACATTTTATAAGATAATATGAACAAGGAAGGAAAATACTCATGACTAAACAGTAAAATAATGTTATCTTTCCATAAAAATATTCTTTTGTTCTATTGAGTAATTAAAGAGAGTAAAATAAAAGTAAAAAATATAATATCCATAAATATCTATAGTATAATAAAATATATAATATTTGTGAGATAATTATATTATAATTTCATCATCATAAATTTAAGAATAAATATTCTATGTATAAAATTAAATTGTAATGTAAACACCTTACCTAATATTCTACTTCCGTCATAAGAACTCTAAACTCAAACATGATAAATAAAAATTCATTATACTTTTAGAGAAAACCCATATTAAAACCCATAATACAATTTATTATTCTATTTAATATTTCAACATCAATTTATTAATATGTTCTTATTGAAAACATCATTTGTTAGTATTAAAAATTTCAATTTAATGAATGTTTTGGTTTGGTTGTTCCAGTTCAAGTACTTTGATCAAGGATAAATCATATAAAAATGTTATTAATGATATAAATATCTTATATTTTAAATATATATACATTTATTTATAAACATATAAAAAAATTGATAGATAGAAAAATGATATTCATCATTCATGGAGATGGTAGTTCGTATGTATGCATGAACAATGCTTTCATTTTATATTGAAAAAAGTGAAAAAAACATTTATATTTTATAATTGGATAATAATTATGATATCACAATTAAATATTATTTTAATTATATCCATAATTATATATATCCATGTGAGGTGGTGGTGGAAGGTTAATCATATCATTGTGTGGAGGTGACAGTCCTCACATACACAGAAGCGATAATTTCATTTTCCATTTGATATAAAAGAGATTGAAACATTTTTCCATTAATATAATAACATTTATGTATATGTATAATACTATATTATTCATGTTATTAAGGATACATTTATATTAGTTGATGTTTAATATGAAAAAAATTGAAGGAGGTCAGTTATGATTTTACAACTTCTTTGAGACACCTCCTTTGGATTACAGATTATGCCTTGAATGTTTTTTCTTAAGAGAGGATTAAAGGATATAAGACGAATACGAAATCTAGGAATGTATCTAAACTAGTATTTTCCTCAATATATGTATCAAAATATGTGAATAATATCGGATAATAGGTTCCCTTTAATTAATTTTGGAGAGGACACACTTGGAATTAGATGAATTATTTAAATATAAATAAAGTATTTCTCTTGTTTAATAATTTAAAATGTCCATATATTAAAAGGTAAGACAATAAAGGGTTTAAATATAACTAAAATGTTGGAATTATAAAAGTTTAACTGGATGAAATATCCTTATCTTTTGGTTTGACCCCTGGTAAACTTGTTTTAACCAAAATCATTGTAACAAATTTGTATTGTTTTTACTTTTCATTATGAACATAAATGAAAGTAGTATCATTAAATATTTATTAAATTATTATTCATAAAATCGAATCCATTATAACAACTTCAATTTCTATAATTTCATGAAATTAATCTTAAAATAAACTGATAATATTTCATAAACAACAATTTTCTAGAAAAATGTAATTTTAAGTGTAAAAAATTATTTATACCAAATTGTAGCATAATAAATACTTCCAATGATTTTGATTGGATTATTTTTAAACAAAATTATTTAATTAAATTATAAAACAAACTAAAAAAATGTATCATAATTAATACATGAATAGAAAAGTGTTTTTTAGAAAATCGATATGTTTTCACTATTCATTGTAAAATTATCCTTTTAAGAAAGATCCCAAACATTAAAATTAACATACTATTGATAGGATGATTTAAAAAATGATAAGGTTTTTTTAAAATTAAATTTAAAAAAGGTTAACAAATTCATGATAATATCCATACATAAAATAAAATAAAAATCATTTTTTATGAAAAAACATTATTGTAACATAAAACTAATTTTCTAAAAATTAAGTATTTCATTATTGTGAAATAATAAATTAATTTTAATTAAATTAATCCATTATACACATTTTCAATATTGTAGTGAATCTTATTCATAACCATAAATCCAATTTTTAGGTTATAATGGAATATTATATCATGGTTCTTTGAGTCTCATAGTTTCATGTAAATAAATCAATCAAATACTTCATTTTTATTTCATGTGAAATCAATTTAACATATTGAGTGTGATAAAAAGACAATAAATGTACCTCTAATTGAGATATGAGTGTTTTTTGGATGTCATGATTCATTCTTCTCCTTACTTAAACGACATTAGTCTAAATTCAGATTTTATTTTATTTATCTACATTCTTCGTAATATTTTGATACTTTAATTGTTCAATTTTAGTATCCACTTATTCATCCCTTGTCTAATCGGAATCAATTATAGCTACATGTGGCTCATTACTAGAATTTTCCTAACTTGTTTTATAATGATTATACTCACCTTCATCATTAGATTTTTCAAAAATTTCTTTATTTGGAGCATTAATTTTGGATTTATTCCCAATAATGATAACATCATAACATTCTATGACTCTATGAAGTATCTTTTTCCATAATCTATTGAATTTTATATTAGATAAATATTATATAAGGACATATTCATTCGGATTCTCACCAATATTTCAATGATTTTTTATGTACTTCAATCATTGATTATAAAAAATTCTGATGTATTCCATAAATGGTTTATTATTATAAAACATCTCAAAAGAGCTTATTTTTTTTTAATTTGGTGTAAGTAGAAGCCTATTTTTGATATGAAACCATTTCATAATGAATCTCTATAGTAAAAAATTTGAGATGTTATACTGTGCAATCACTCTTTCTCAATATCACCCATGATTTTATTCTTTATTTGTGCTACTATATCGGGTGGGTGTTTATAGGCCATATATTATTGATGTTTAATTAAACGACTGATAATATAAAATTCAAGTTATTTTCATGTGAAATACCTACAATTAAAAAATATAAAAATTATTTTATACAATACCAATTCTGTCTTAACTTTTGTTATAAAACCATTCAACATTTGAGATATTTCTGATATATTACTTATGATTATCACATTATTAATCTTTATAAAATAATTGGTGAATGTTATGAACTAATTACCACCTTATGTGAACTTATGATTCATAACCCCTAAAAATACAAATATACCAACTCGTGTGACCTTGTGTAATGGATTTACTATGTTTTTTGACATCATTATGTAATTTTTTCCATTTGGAAGGATTCATTGATTTTTTTCTCTCATGAGATTATTTTAATCTCTTATCACATGGTCAGAGGAAAGTTTCCATAATATTTGTTGATATAGGTGTCCCAATAATATATTCTATAAATCTTTTCATTATTTGAGATCCAGATAGAAAGAATTATTTTTGTTTCCAATTTGACAAAGGATGCCAATGGTTCTTTCACCTATAGTGATAACTCTTCCATAATTTATCCACCTATTAAAGAAATTATTTCTTATAAAAATAATTACATTTCCTTCAAAAAAAATGTTGAATCCCACTTATAATGATTTTATTAACCCCATAAAAAGAAGACATATTTTTACATTGACTTTTGGATTAAATTTATTATAGCCTAATTCCTTTTATCTACAATGAGCTTCTATTCTCAAGGAAAACCACACCACCATAATTTTTTTAATATTATATATAATATTGTTGTCTCCAATGAAATGTAAGGAACAACCACATCAGAAAATCTATGGCTTGATACTCTTGCTAGATTGAATAGCAAGTTTAACAATAAGTGAATTTTATGTTTTACTTTTGTATGGGTTTTATTTATTTCATACTCCTATTAGATTTTTCAAAGAATATAGTCATGTATTACTCAGAATATTGATATTACTAAAAACTTTTTCTATATATTTCCTCCATAAAAAATAAATGGATGCCTAACTACAATGACATTTTGTTCGTTACATTCATCTTCCCAGTCACTATCCTTCGATTCAATGGATTGAACCCCCTCAATTAATATATTATTTAAAAATGAAATAGATACATATTTCATCAAAATTAACATCTAAACCAAAATTATTCTAAATAAATGGTATCCTTTGAAACCATTTCTTCAAAACAATTGTTGAGTCTATTTGTGAATTTTACCTTGTTATTATGTTAATATTCTTGATTTTTTTTTCTCTGAATGTGGGATACCATTAATTCATATGTTTTCCTAAATAACCTCAAATTTGGGTGCAACCATAAGATAATTTTTATCAACACAATACTTCATATTTTTTCTCTAGTAAGCTACACTATTATATAAAACGTACTTAAATTTTTGTGTTTCACATATATAGATTTTACCTGATATTATGTACAAATTTTATCATCAATGAGTGATAAATCAACCTTTATTTTCATGTATTTTTTATAATCATATCACATTTTTTATTGGTTATTTTCATCCTTAATACACCATTTTTACCCATTTTAAATTTATATTCCTTTGTTTCAACTTTCTTATCAGACACTTCTACAATTCTATTTTTCGTATAAACTTTTTATTTAAAATCATTTATTTCCACAACATAATTAATTTCATTATTATATAATTAAACTTTTTATTTCATCAACTTCTATAATTATTTCATTATAGATTTTATTTCATTGTTGTGTTATTTGTTCCTATCAAGTCACACTTCATGTTCTATTTTTACCATGTGTTCCATGTAGTTTCTTTTACATTATCTCTCTTTGATATTTCTCCATTTTTTTACATGATACATGAAGTTAAAAACTTTTCCAACACAATATCCAGTATACTAACTGATTGAGGTAGAGTTGTTAACAAATTCCTTATTTAACAAGATTATCTATTCTATTATTTGATAAATTCCTATGTTCTCTATATATTTATTGTCATATTTAGATATCCTTGGAAATTTATTTTTAAAAGGAATCTTTATCATCCTCTTCATCATCATACTCTAAAATTTTATTTATTAAAAATTCATCTATAATGTTCTTAAATACACCACACTTGAATCAAATAATGGGAATTTTTATATTATAATTTCTCTTTCCCTTTTTGTGATTTTCGAAATAAGGACCATTATCCACTTAGGTTATTTATAATTTTCCTCATCATGTTATGTTTTAGTAGATGAATAAAATTAAATCTCCTTGATTTAGATCAATTTCATATCATTGAATACCATGTCTTCCTTAGATTTCCATTGAACACATGATCCTTACACCATTTATAATTGTGGAGTCTATTATGAAACTCATCAAGAGATGGTTCCTACTCATCTTATTAAGATGATATATTTGGACCAAAAAAATCATAAAAATTATCATTCTATTTATGAATTTATTTGAATCTTCAAAAGTGTCACATAATACTATATTGTTTCTAATTATCTCATTTACACTGGTGAAGTAGTCAATAATTTTTTACTCTTTTTTTCATCATGATATCTTGAATCATAGGTCTCTAGACCATTTGTTTTAATTCTATAATTTTTTTACATTTCATTCATTCATATTCTTTGTATTATCTCTTATATCCATAGTTATCATATTTCCCATAAAATTTATGTAAAATTTATTAGATAATAATGACGAGATAGTATTTCTATAACTTATATCAACATTTTGATATATCGTATCATCAAATTCCGTGGGATAATATCTCCAATGTGGTGTAAATCCAACAGTCATAGAATCAATAACCTTTAATCCTTTTGATAGAAGTTATTGGATCTTTATATTATTCCAAACATTAATGTTATTTCCATAATATATTTTAATTCCCCTACTATTTAATGAATTCATATTCTTAATTAATAAAAATTAATATAATAGGATCTCATAGGGAAATTGGTTAGCTCTAATATAGCTTGATGTACCTAGGATTGTTGATGTATAACATAGACAGGGGTATAAATAAGTGGTGATGTTTTTTAGAATTTTCTTATACAATTTTTCTATATATTTTATTAAGGTTGAGATCCTCTATTATTTATTTATATACCTCATATGTATCAAAAATATATATGATCATAAGGAACATAGGATTTTTACAACATTTGGTCCAAATTTTTATACCTAATACTTGACAGGTTTTATTCAATTTTTGAGAACCAAATCTTCACAAAAACATTAATTTGAATAAAAAAGAATCAAAAATTTTTCCCTTATCAATGTATAAGGTTTATAGGTTTTTTAAAAAAAATAAGGGGAATAATATTTATTTAATTAATATAATGAAAGAACAACTCTCTCTTGATAGAATGTCTGAAGCTATTAATACACTATGAAATATTTCAATTTTTCCAATGGGGGAATTATTGTTTGTAAAAGTGTATTTCCTGTTGGTAAAACATTTTACTAATATATATGTCCCTATCACTAAAATGTCGGTAAAAAATATGTTGCTAAATGCTTTTGTGATAGATAAAATAGTTCTATTACAATTATAATAATACCAACAGATAATATATATGTTGGTAAAGTGTTTAGAAACTGGTTCTAATGAAATTTTTTTCTGTTGGTAATAATATTACCAACATATAATATCTGTTTTAAAATTTAATTATAATAGAAATTATAAATTTTTATTTATAATCAGATTTTATATTATATTTATTAATTTATAATACTATTAAACAGAAGAAAATTTTTACAAATGTGAAAATAATTAATTATATTAATAATTAAATTTAATACAAAAACAAAGGTCCTCAAAATGATCACCCCCAACAAGACCCACCCCCCACATCCATGTCATTCTAGTGAGCTAGTAATAACACCATGGGCCAGGCAAGGTGTTAGAAAAAGAACTCCAGGACACCTCCACCAAGTGAGTCAACTCCAATACACCAGGCCTGCTCTAGATAGTGAGTCACCTCCAGCACTCTTTGTTAGGGAAAAGCACTTGGGACCATCCAACAAGTCAGCTCCAGCCAACTAGTCATCTCCAACACCCCATCTCAACTCCAACACCAAGCACTAGTGCAGAAAACATTTTTTACGTCGGTTATTTTTTATTATTTACATCGGTTTTTAGGCGACGTTAATACGGATGACGTTATAAATAACGTTTTTTACGTCGGTTATTTAAAACCCGACGTAACATCCCTAACATCACGGTGTTTATCACGTCGGTTCATATAATAACCGACGTGATAAATATGCGGGGGGGGGGGGGGGGTTATCACGTCGGTTATTTTCTAAACCGACGTGATAAAACGCCTGGGATATCATTTATCACGTCGGTTATGACATAACCGACGTGATTAAGCCTTCCCCGGGCCTATTATCACGTCGGTTTCTTAAATAACCGACGTGATAAAAAGTCATGGGAAACGTTTTAGCACGTCAGTTATCCAATAACCGGCGTGGTAAATCAATTCCCGGGCCTTTTAGCACGTCGGTTATATTAAGAACCGACGTGATAAAAGGCCCGGGAACGGTTTAGCACGTCGGTTCTCGAAAAAACCGACGTGATAAACCCCTACCGATTTATTTACCACGTCTGTTATAAAATAACCGACGTGAAAGCGATATATATATTTTTTAAAATAATTGCACTGCTCTCACCAAAAAGCAACCAGAAACTAAACAACAAAAATAACCATGCCAACCCTCCCCCAAGCCCCAGCTGAACCCCACCCTCATCTATACCCACCTAACAACCTGGCTAGCCCTCCCCCACTACATTGGAGCCCCACCACAACCCTTGGACACCCCCACCCCTTAGACAGCCCCCCCACCCTCATTTACACCCCCACGACCCGTAGTACAGCCTCAAACACCCATTGGACACCCCTCCCATATCCCTTGGACACCCCCACCCCTTGGACACCCCCCACCCCTTGGACAGCCCCCCACCCTCATTTACAACCCCAAGACCCCTAGTACAGCCTCAAACACCCATTGGACACCCCCCACACCTTGACAGCCCTCCCAGACCCCTTGGACACCCCCCCCGACCCCTGGACACCCCCCGAGCCCTTGGACAGCCCCAAACACCCCTTGGACACCCCTCCCATATCCCTTGGACACCCCCCACCCCTTGGACACCCCCACCCCTTGGACAGCCCCCCCACCCTCATTTACACCCAACCGGCCCCTTGGACAGAACTCCCAGACACCTTGGACACCACTCCCATATCCCTTGGACACCCCCAACCCTTGGACACCCCCACCCCTTCAACAGCCCCCACCCTCATTTACACCCCCCGAACACTAGGATAGCCCCAAACACCCCTTGGACACCCCTCCCATATCCCTTGGGCACCCCCACCCCTTGGACACCCCCCACCCCTTGGACAGCCCCCCCACCCCCTGGACACCCCCCCGACCCCTTGGAAACCCCCCGACCCCTTGGAAACCCCCCCCCCCCATCCCCTTGGACAGCCCCAAACACCCCTTGGACACCCCCACCACTTGGATACCCCCCCACCCCTTGGAAAGCCCCCCCCCCCCCCACCCTCATTTACACCCAACCGACCCCTTGGACAGCCCCAAACACACCTTGGACACCCCTCCCATATCCCTTGGACACCCCCACACCTTGGACACCCCCACCCTCATTTACACCCCCGACCCCTAGGACAGCCCCAAACACACCTTGGACACCCCTCCCATATCCCTTGGACACCCCCCAAACACCCACCTACCCCCTTGGAACCTCTCCCCCCATACAAAAATCCAGACCAGAAAAACCATCAACAGTAGACCAAAACAAGAAGTAGAGAAAAATTAAACATTCACTTATATAAAATTCAAAACTTACACTGTCAACTTCAAAAAAAACTAAATCCAACCTAAACGACTACGAAATACACAATTACATTGACAATATTCAAAATTACATTTTACATTACAAACAACTAAAAGTCAATCAAACCTGTAAAATAATTTGACCACTCCACTTGTAAGTGTTTGATATCTTCAGCAGTAAAGGGTTGAGGGTCATCAAAAAGCTACAAAGGAAAAGGATAGTAGTAAACGTGTATAATGAATAAATCAAATTGAAATATTATGAGAAAGAGGAAATCTTACCAGGTCAAAACTCCGAACTGTCCCAGTTGTTATTATTTCATACATAAATCTTAACATGTAATATCCGCATTCGATGATGCCTTGTTGCTCATGACATTTCTGTTTGAATGAGTGTAAATTCAATATATTATTTTTATGTAATAAATCAAAATGTACAAATTATAAATGGATATTTACCTTCGCATGTACATATTTGATCTTGAAATTCCTTTTCTTTGGGCTTTTTCGAAAGTGGACCCATGCCCTGTTAGAAAATAATACGAATGGGGTAAATTTAAAATTCATTATAATATATAAAACTATTGTGAAATTGAAACTTACGTTTCCAATATATTCTTAAAACATTCTCGCACATCATCATGGAGAGAGCATATCCAATAAAGTGCTTTCTCCCTAGGGAAAAAAACCCCTAACATCCAATGATCCCTGATAAAAGGAAATTTAACGTTAGTGGTTTTTATGTTAAAAGATAATTAACTCTTTGAGAGGGATGTGTTTCATACCTCTCACAAAAAGGCATCATCCAACACTGTGTGATTACATTCTTTTCAAATCTATCAGCAATATAAATCATTCTTTGTTCCTCATCCAATGCACATGCTTCAGGGGAAATCAATTGTGGGTCCACGAATCCATATACATCTGTCAGCTCATTCCTCTCACAAATTTTATACATATACCTAATACAAAGCAGACATAAGTATAAATTTTTAATAAATATAACACAAGGAAAGGGTGTTAAGACTTACATGATAAAAATTTTCACCACGTTGATGCCCAACTTATCTCCAGTGACAAACTCCATGATATCAGTTTTCATAATCCCCACACTTAGTTCACGTCCACAGACATGAGCTTCCATTGTAAAGTCATAATGATCCGCCAACAAATTTGAATATCTTGACAATTTGTCAAGACTGCTAGTATCTGCATCTGATGTCATAGCTATCTGTCTTTGTTGTTGTCTATACAGTATTTCTTTACCTTTGAAATATTCCTGTAAAAATAAATTGAAAAATATATTAGTTTTCAAATGATAAAACATTAATAAAAATATAAAATAAAAGATATAACATCCATACCTCTATGGTAATGAGTCGAAGAAGTCTGGATGGCCAAAGTAAAAAATGGCCGATACTATGTCCAACTGTCGTCACCTCATCTGTAGGTAATGGTATCCGAGCTGATCTATCTATAATATCCTGTACAGTGACCCTCTGATTATCTACCTCTAACTGTTGATGATGAACTGTATCTCCTATACAATATACCATCCCATATGCAACTATATGATGTTGAGGATCATCAACATACAACTCACAATAAGTAGGTAGCTGCGGCGGATGAGGAGGATCAAAAATGGGGTCCGCAGGCTGAGGTGGGGGAGTGGGAGCTACTGGGAGTGGTGGAGTGGGAGCTGCACCCTGAAATTGTCTTTGCGAGTTTGCAAACATAACCTACACCGATGCTCTAATCTTGTCCTCCATTGTCGCATTAATATTATGGACTTCAGCCTCCAAGGATTATATTTTTTTTATAAACTCCCTCAACGTTAGAAGTTGAGGAACGTGGCAACACTTTTCTTACCGATACACCTGCCGGATATCCTCTTACACGGCTAGGATGTTCGGGCTTTCCCAATGCCACAGATAAAATATCTTCCCTCCCAGATGGTGTAAAATGTCCCCTATGATCTCTGCTCCTCAAGAGAGTCCTGTAATAATTAATTGAACATTTCTATAATGATTGGAAATATATGACGAAAATAGTAAACTTAAATAAATAAAATAGATATCTTACAATCCTCTCAACTACGAGTCTCGATTCTTCCGAAAGATATTGTCCTTTTTTTGCCCTTCCGAGCTCTTTTCCATTTCTCATGTCTAGATGGAGGGGATGGAGGGGCCACCTCTCCAGAGCTTGAAGACTCAGCTCTTAGTTGTTGAAATTTTTTCTGCCATCATTTGTTCTTCCAATAATGCATACCCTCCCCGAGATAAACTATGAGGGTATACATTTTTAGATTGGATCTCTTGATGAGCTTTCCTTGTTTTCTGTAAATTAAGAATAAGTAATCATTAACAAAAAAAATAATAAGATCATTTATATAAGAAAGCTTATAAAAGTTTACATTGCCCTTACCAAAAATGATTCTTTTCTTCTACTTTCAAAAAATTGTCTCCATGTGTCTTCATCTATAAAATGATATATACGACATGGATTCTCACGACTCCTATGACCATAAATGAAATCATATGAGAGGGTTGATTTGAAATCCCTCCATCTCCTAGCAGCCAACGATAAGCATTTCTTCCTGACTCCTCCAGTGTCAGGAATATCAAATGTCATCTGATAAAAAAGAGGTTAAAAATATTATATATACTAGAAACATTAAAAGAACAGTCAAACAATAGCAAAAGATCTTACCAAATGGTCTCCCACAACTGAGAAATTATTTCCTTATCCACACTTCTCCAATCATCATAGAGAATGCTTACTTTGCTCTTAGCCTGAGTTTCTACAAAACCCTTAAAATCTTTAGCATTTGGACCTCTAGGAAGATCATCATCATCAAACTCCACGACTATCCTCTCCTACTTCGTACGGGCAAGTGATAATTTTGGTAAACGTGTGCACCCACGCTTACCAACCTTTGAACTCTTTTTCGTAATAGGAGCATGTGAATGTTCCTCCCCAGATGTATGACCAATATGCTCATCTCCAGAATCATGTGGCTGATCAACTGATTGATCTGTCATTTTCCTTCATATCAAAAAAACAAAACATTAGTTCACAAATATACAAATTCAAATATTGTAATAATACTTAATCAGAAAATAGAAAAGTGTACTAAATTACATAATAGGAAAAATTGGTAATATGGTAAGCATGTTAAACAATGATAAACATGGTAAACACAGTATGTTGTACCCCTCTATCTTGGATTTAATGATCAAAATCACTCTTATTATGTTCTAACTTGTTTTCAAGTGTTTTTGATGATAGGCAAAAGGTTGCCAAGGAGTTGGCCCAAGAAAGCTGAAAAGTGGACTCACTGAGTCCACCGGTCGGCCGGTGTGAGCTCACCGGCCAGACGGAGGACCCAGGCAGTAGACTTTCCCACTGCTTGGTGTCACCGGCCGGCCGGTGGACCAGACATCCTTGCTCTGTCTGGACCACCGGCCGGCCGCTGGATCACCACCGGCCGGACGGTGGACCAGACAGAGAGCCTTCCTCTCTGTCTGGACCACCGACCGGCCGCTGGCTCATCACCGGCCGGCCGGTGGACCAGACCGAGCTTTGCTGTCTGGACCACCGGCCACCCGGTGATCCCCCACCGGCCGGCCGGTGCGCCCAGGACTTCTCCTCTTTACGTTTTTAATTGTTTTATCATTTTGGTTTGATACATGTTTTAATAAGTAAAAAATTTACAATATCTTACATTATATGAAAAAACTAAATGTAAACAAGAAATAAACATGTGTTACCTGTAATTTGAGGAATGTACAGTTGGATTGTTTTTCCCCAAATTCCTTCTTCGTGATCGTTCCTTATGGAACAAACCATGTCTTCAACATACTCATCATTATGTTCTGTTAATCATTCCATGGAAGTAGGGATCTCACATAAATCAGCATCTTCATCAAATTCATCCTCACCAACATATTGTTTTTTCCCTTGTAAAACAACAGCCCACTGCATATCTGATTGATCTAATACATAGAAAATTTGTTTGGCATGTGTTTCCATTATAAAAGAATCAGCTGTGTCTTCCAATCTATTCAGATCAACAAGTTTCATTCCAAATTCATCGTGTCTGACACTGTTGTTACCGATAAACCATTTACATTTAAAAACAGGAACTTCAATTTTAAAGTAATCAGCCTCCATATGTCTTCAATCACTCCATAATATGCACTTGATGCCGAAATTGGGTTTCTATCCTTAGCACTCGAAAAATGCATTGCTTCTGCAAACACCAATACACCACTATTCTGAACTGCACTTCTGTTGTCCTGAGCTTTCGTATGAAATGTATAGCCATTAATGTCATAAGAGGACCATGTTATAACATTTAAAGATGGACCACCCACTATCCATTTTAATGTCTCTGATACATTTGATCTACCAAGCAAGGTCTTTTTAAACCATGGCAAAAAAGTTTTGTTGTGCTCATTCAAAATCCACATTTCTTTCTTCTTTGGATGACATTGTTTCAACTCATTAATATGCAATGTGATATACGGTTGAAACATCAGCTATGTTATTCAAGATGTATGATTCTAACTTCTTCATCTGTTCAGCTGACAGTGATTTGACTTTCAAGCCACGAATCCCCTTTCCCTCATTATTAACCGTTCATGGCGAGATGGAGGCAAACCTATGTGTTGCGTTGTAGCCAAGTAGCTCGTACAAAACTCTGCTACCTCCTCAGAAATATACTTTTCAATAATGGAGGCTTCAGGTCGATATGGATTTTTAACATATCCCTTTAATATTTTCATATACCTTTCAAAAGGATACATCCAACGAAGATATACAGGTCCACAAAGCTTTATTTCTCGAACCAGATGAATCATTAAATGCACCATCATATCAAAAAAAGTTGGAGGAAAATACATTTCCAAATGATAAAGTATAAAAATTGCATCCTTTTCCAAAAGGTTCAAAGCATTCACATCAATCGCCTTGTTACAAATTGAATTGAAAAAATAAAACAACCTCATTATAGTCTTTCTGACACGGATGGGCAATATTCCACGCAGTGCAACTGGTAGAATTTGTTGCATCATGACGTGACAATCATGTGATTTCATACTATCAACTTCAAGTCTTTCAATGAGACAAAATTTTTTACATTTTAAGAATAACCTTGAAGCACTTTGATATCATGAAGACACTGACAGAAGCTACTTTTCTCCCTCTTCGATAATGTATGAAAAGCCGGGGGAAGAAATGTTCATCTTCCTTTAGGAGTGGGAGCTAACTCCAAACGTATTCCCATTGATAGTAGGTCTAACCTTGCATTCAACCCATCTTTTGTCTTTCCTTTAATATCTATAAATGTTCCGATCAAAGAATCACAGATATTCTTCTCCACGTGCATGACATCAATATTATGTTTGACTTCATGATACCTCCAATATGGTAGCTCAAAAAATATTGACCTTTTCTTCCAAATATGTCTATCATTACCAGATTTCTGTTTCTTTCCCAATGTCACATCAAGGTTTTTCACCCTCTCAAAATAAAAATCTGGGGATAAAGGTTTTGGAGCAGTATCAAATTCTTGTGAGCCATTGAATGCCTTTTTTAGTCTTCTATAAGGGTGATCCATAGGCAAAAACTTTCGATGACCCATGTACATTGTTTTCCTCCCATGATGCAATTGACAATATGACGTCTGTTGTTCGCAAATTGGACATGCTTTATGCCCTTTAACACTGTATCCAGACAAATTTCCATATGCTGGGAAGTCATTTATAGTGAATAGAAGCACTTCATGCAGTTGAAAATATTCCATTTTATAAGAATCATACACCCTAATACCATCAGCCCATAACAGTTTCAAATCATCAATCAGCGGTGACAAGTATACATCAATATCATTGCCGGGTTGCTTTGGACCAGAGATCATGATACTCAACATGAAATATTTGCGCTTCATACAAACTTCAGGAGAGAGGTTGTAAATTACCAATAAAACAGGCCATGAACTATGTGTGCTACTGAGGGTTCGGTATGGATTCATTCCATCTGTGCACAAGCCTAGTCTCAGATTTCTAATTTCATTTCCAAATGTAGGGTACTGGGCATCAATTTTCTTCCATTGTGGACAATCAGCTGGATGACGTATTTTTCCATCACATACCCGCTCATTAGCATGCCATCTTAACCTTTTTGCATCATGTGAATTAGCAAATAAACATTTGAAACGAGGAATTATAGAAAGATACCAAAATACCTTTAAAGGGAGCTTTGTAATCTCTACATTAGCTTATGATTTTTCTTTCACCTTATACCGTGATGTCCCACATTTAGGACACTCTTTCAGAAATTCATATTCCTTCCTATATATAATGCAGTCATTCGGACAGGCATGTATTTTCCTGTATCCCAATCCCATCGGGCATAATATTTTTTTTGCCTTATAATGTGAATCTGGAAGATCGTTATCTTTTAGAAGAATGTCTTTCATCAATTGTAGCAGCTCTGTAAAACTTCTGTCACTCCATCCATGTTTCGCCTTCAGGTTAATCAATCTTAACACTGCCGACAAAACTGTAAAATCTGTACAACCAGGATATAATGGTTTTTCGGCATCACCATATAGACGTGAAACTGTCGGTTCTATCTCAATTTGTTCTGCTACAATATCGCGAATCATTTCTTCAATTCCATCAGAGTTACCATCTTGAGATTCATTATCATCAGTGACATTCTGTCCAGTTTCACCATGCCAAATCCAAGGGTTGTAACTCGGATTGAAACCATGACAAATCAGATGATCTTTTATCTCTCTACTTTTAAACTTCTTCATATTCAGACATTTCAGGCATGGACAGAAAAAAATGTTACTACTTGGAACATTTCGTTTAGAAAATTCCAAAAAGGCATCAACACCTTCCTCATATTCATTGCTCATTCGATGTGTCGTAATCCAACTTCGACTCATTATTACCTATAAGAAATAGCAAAAATATATATATTTTTTAGATAAGACAAATCTATGTTTATATGAAAAAAATCATAATTTGAATGTAAATAATTTTGAAATATAAAACAAATCGATGTGTAAACCCCCCTGGACACCCCCGACCCCTCTGGACAGCCCCCCACCCCTCTTGGACACAACCCCCCACCCCCGACCTGCTTGGACACCCCCCTGGGCACCCCCCAACCCTCTGGACAGCCCCCCCACCCCTCCTAAACACCACCCCCACCCCCTACCCCATTGGACACCCCCCTGGACACCACCCAACACCCACCCACACCCCTTGGACAGCCCCCACACCCACCCACCCCCTTGTAATCCCCCCTGGACACCCCCCGACCCCTCTGGATAGTCCCCCACCCCTCCTGGACACCACCCCCACCCCTACCCCCTTGGACACCCCTGGACATCCCCCAACCCTCTGGGCAGCCCCCCCACCCACCCGTACAACCCCAAATACCCTCTGGAGAGGCCTCCACCCACTTGGACAGCCCCCCACACCCATACACCCCCTTGGACACCCCCTGGACACCCCACCGACCCCTCTGGACAGGACGCCACCCCCTTGGACAGCCCCCCACACCCACCCATCCCCTTGGACACCACCCTGGACACCCCCCGACCCCTCTGGACAGCCCCCGACCCCTCTAGAAAGCACCCCCACCCCTCCTAGACACAACCCCCCACCCCCCGACCTGCTTGGACACCCCCCTGGACACCCCCAACCCTCTGGACAGCCCCCCACCCCTCCTAAACACCACCCCCACCCCCTACCCCCTTGGACACCCCCCTGGACACCCCCCAACACCCACCCACACCCTTGGACAGCCCCCACACCCACCCACCCCCGTGTAAACCCCCCTGGACACCCCCCGACCCCTCTGGACAGCCCCCCACCCCTCCTGGACACAACCCCCCACCCCCGACCTGCTTGGACACCCCCCTGGACACCCCCCAACCCTCTGGACAGCCCCCCCCCCACCCCTCCTAAACACCACCCCCACCCCTACCCCCTTGGACACCCCCTGGACACCCCCCAACACCCACCCACACCTTTGGACAACCCCCCACACCCACCCACCCCCTTGTAAACCCCCCTGGACACCCCCGACCCCTCTGGACAGCCCCCGACCCCTCCTGGACACCACCCCCCACACACTACCCCCTTGAAAACCCCCCTCGACACCCCCAACCCTCTTGATAGCCCTCCCACCCCCCTGGAATCACTGAAAATTTACCATAACAAGAATTTGGGCCATTCAAAGAATGTTTTTAGGTGTGGAGGAAGAACTGAGTTTCAATGGATAGAGAAGGAACTCGACATTAGGATGTATATTCCAGGTGTGGATTTGAAGGAGTTAATGTTTGTTCAGTGACCCAAGAGATTGAATCAGAAATTCAGATGTTGTGCCATTTTCTCATGATGAGGATGAATAATTGGTGGGGTTTGACTTTTAAATGGAGAGCTTAGCAGACCATCATATTTTCTATAGATTAGTAAAGGATGTTAGCATCGAACATAAGGCTTAAGGGATGCTTTCAGAACCAAATATGTATGTTGATGGATGCAATGGATCTAGTAGAGGTTCTAGAAAGAATGGTGGTTTTATTTGTTTAGGATAAGTAGTGAAGAAAAAACTAGTTAATTTTTTACTTGCTGAAAAGAGGGTATCTAAAATTTTTAACATGCCGAGGGGAAATCTGGCGAGTCCTCCTCGTGAAACTTTGTTTGCAGGGGGTGAAAATGGTGATGTGATCCCAAATCCATGCACATATGCCATGGTTGTGTGTGAATAAAGTAGTAACACCTGTAAAAGGGCAACCCATCCAAATGGACACACCCCAACCCTCTCGGGGATTTATAGAAAATGATGAAAAATTAGTGAAATCATAAAATTAGTCAATATTGCAAGTCGAACAAATATATCTAGGGATGATAAATAAGATTATTGTGCCAAAACGAGTTAAAAGGGTTCGTAATCGAAGAATCTTAGCTAGTTTCAACAAAAAAATCACAACAAATATATATATACTATCCGCGAAAAAAAACGAACGAGTGGGAGGATTACCTGAGTGCTGCGAGTTTAGATGGTTGATCCGAGGAGATTAAATATGAGAAATGATGATCGCAAAACGAATCTAAACCCACGAAATGGATGAGCCGATTCGGTTTTACGCGCGAGAGAGACGAGTCGTGACTGTCGAAGGTAAACTCGCGAATGACAATCGACATTTTTAAATGAGTTATCACGTCGGTTATTCAATAACCGACGTTATAATTTTTTTAAAAACATTTATAACGTCGGTTATTCAATAACCGACGTAAAAACCTTCCTCCGATTCTTGTTTTACGTCGGTTATTTTATAACCGACGTTATAAAGGGCTCAAAATCCGCGTTTTTTTACGTCGGTTATTCCATAACCGACGTCAAAAACATCTGCGGATTCTTTTGTTACGTCAGTTATTTTATAACCAATGTAAAAAGGCCTTCGAAAACCGCATTTTTTACGTCGGTTATAAAAATAACCGATGTTAAAGGTGTACCGAACACAGGTTTTTACGTCGGTTATTAAATAACCGACGTAAAAAACCTCGTTTTACATATTATGACGTCGGTTTTATATAACCGACGTAAAAAATGGTGACGTAAAAAACGTTTTCTGCACTAGTGAAGGGCCAACCAATGACTTATCTCAGACACTTAATCCACACTCGATTTCTCTTACACATCAGTTGTTGTTGTCATGGTTTACACTAGTGGTTAGAAGCATATAATAATCTCCACTCATGCACATGTCCCCTTTCATTCACTTTTGGATGAAAACATTTCACCTCCAATCTAACACTGAAATCAATAAGATCCAAACTATTAAAGATGCTTAGAAATAAAATACCACATCAAATAGAGAAATTGAATATTAAGTCAATCATAATTAATAATCTCATTTATTTTCTACCTATTTTAAAAATCATACTACATACCAAACAAATACCCAAAAAACATATATTAAATAGTATTACATGAAATACATCAATAAAAAGAGAAATAAAAAGGGAATGTTGCATACTAAAAAATAGAATAAAATCCATGAATCAATCATATGGAGAAATAAATGTAGCATGTAGCACATAAATAAATTAGTTACGACCTTACCACACAAACCAATACTAAATAACAATCCATGAACAATGTAGTTAGAGAAAATAAGGTAGTGTTAAGTATATAGAAACATCATTTAGTGACTAAAGTAGACGTGTAGTGAGTCCTTGTATAAGATTACAAAATTCTAAACAGGCTTTTGAATATATGCAGCTCATGAATTATTGAGAAAAACATATGCATCCTTTAGTACAAAAACACCATGGCCTTAAAATATCTATATATTAAAGAAAACACAAATACCTATAATGTATAACATTAAGAAACATTTTGTAAGTAAATGTACTATAAGAAATACTAAATTAATGACTCCAGATGATGGAGTTTTATGATAACCGAAAACTAAAGTCGTAATAAAAGTCCACAAATCAACTATTATGATCTCTAAAAGCATTCATTCAGTAGAAATATATAATTTGACTATGATAATTAAAAAATGTTGTTACTATCTTGAGCTAGGAAACTAAATAAAATGTTCCCCGAGTTTCATGTTTTCTAAGCCTGGTGGAGATAACAAGGCATGTCCCACACATGAATTCTACTATAAATTTTGGGATTTTAGGCCTATAGATTTTTTTAATATGATTTATTGGAACATATGAAAAATTTTAGAAACAAGGCTAAGATAAATCATTGGAATAAATTGAAATTATTTTTGGTATTGATTCATTCTACTGTGAAAGGTGGTCGATTTCTTTTCACTTCATGTAAGTTGTAAATCATTTGAAAATGATATTTAAAGAGATGAACAGTAAACAATAATTAGATGACACCGTTGTGCTTTTAGGAGTGAAAAAAATAGTTAGTTTGGTTAAAACTATTTAGAATTTTCATATACTGAAATAAACATCCAATGGTTTTTTAATAAGTGACCCTACTTCATCGAAAACCAAAACTGAAACAACAAAAGACTATATGAACTAAATAAATTTTTTTTGTTTGGAAATATTCAAAATAACAAAGATTAAAAGATTATTTTATTTTTTAAAAAATTGGAAAATACTGCTGTCCAAGATTACAGGCCTCCTCCCCAAATTCCTATCACCACCTGAGTTCCAAATGCCCAACCAATAGCATCCCAAATTACTAGTAACAATAGAAAAACACCCTCAAATGTCCAGTACCATAGCTAATATGGATTAAAACTCAAAATAATAAATTCCAAATTAAAAAACATGACTAATCAATAATGTATTTACAAAACTAAAAATACAATAAATAGACAATTTCCTATGATTTATAAGGACCAGACTCCAAATAAGTAATTACAACAGCAAAAAACATGACTAATAAATAATTCAATTACAAAAAAACATATACCATAAATATTTGAATCAAAACCTATGATAAATGGTGTTTCAATGTTCTATTTTTTCGATTTGATATGTTAGTGAAACAATTTTTTTTCTCTAAACCAAAATAAAAATCCAAACGTCCTAAAAATAAAAACCACCTCAATTAAGAGGAATCACATAAAACATTCCCATCGAACTGGTGGAGAATATCCCAATGTCTAACATATGGTGAGCCTGTGGAACTGAAATATATCCATTAAACCATTAATATCTGGAGAAAACCAAAATATTAATAAAAATAAATGTAATTTTAAATATATATATTCATACTTTTACGAGATACATGAAAAATATTACACGATACCATACCAAAAATATGAACATAAATTTAAAAACTCAAAGGTATGTCTGATGTGAATGTATTTCACATAATAATAAAATGGATCTCCATCAAGGATAAATGACCTAACAAGAGGGGGACAACATAACAAATACATTCAGTTAGGAAATAATGTGTTCTGTGAGAAATCTACAGAAAATTAAATTAATATAACGTATATAGATGAAATAATTGAAACTGTACGCAGATGAAATATATGACATTTTTTATATATAACGGACAATTTTTGAATAACATTACTCATGAATTTAATTTATACAATAGTATGTTTCAATAATTGAAACCACATGAATATTAAATTTGAAAATGAAACTTTTTGAAAAGGAAACTTTTAAAAAATGAATCTATATGAATAATGATTTATTCATTTGGACAACACTATATGTAAATAATATATGTGTAAATTTTTCAAATGAATTATAGAACAAAATTATTCATACAGTTTTAAAATGAATTAACGCAACCATTTCAAATTAAGGATTAGTATGATATATGAAGACTATTTACTCATATATAAATTGTTAACTCATATATGTATATAGTTATAAAAAATCCACATCATTCATGTACAGTATATGCAGTTAACTCATATATTATTTATTTTCGTAATTTTTTACCCAATTCCTTATATGGAATTGGATATAAATTCTCATCGAATAAATGAGAAATCTTTGTGAGACTACCCAATATTGTATCATGAGATCTACATCATTACTGTAATGTTTCATTCCACATTATTCATGTACAATATATGAATACATTTTAAATATGTGTGTATATGGTTTATTCTTACAAGTTAAGCCTAATTTTTCCTAAATAATTATAACAAAATTTACCAAAATATTTATGCAAATGAATTATGTAATTGAAAAAATATATAGATACATTATAGACTATATATATAGTTTCCCTATAATAGAATACAAACACATTGCTACATACTATAAAAAAATACAATTAAAATTTGGATGACAGTTGACTAACTAGATATAACCATGTAATAATATTGTATAGTTACAAATATTGGATTCACCTCACTGATTTCACATTTAAAATCATATTCTACTTTGTTCATATCATTTTTCTCTATGACCTTTGATTGAAATGCTACAAACAATTTCCAGGCAGAGAAAGAACATGATTTTGATTAAGAGAGCTTTGGTAAAGGAGATCATGTAAAAACTATTTTCATTTAATTGACATAAATATTTTAGGAAATTAAAAATAAAATCAATATAGATCAATTTTATATAAAAAGGAAACATGAATAGACAATTATTTTCTTGAAATGTATTGGTTCCCTAGTAGCAATATCTATTTAAGGTTGACTCAAACTAAATTTTTTTTGTATAATTTTCATTATTACTTATTAATTACTCTTCCATTGTTTGTTCTTTCTATATTTCATCATTCTATATGTTTTTATTTATCTTGTCTCATGATAATGCATTGTTGGGGGTTTTATTAGTTAGATCTAATTTATAATTGATTTATATGACATGTTGTCCTGAGCAATTACACAGGTGGGGTACTAGTGTAAGCATAAGTTTTGTTTTACACTTTTATATAAATTTTAGACACAACATATGTTTTATATTTTTATTATTATAATCAATTTCATTTATTTATTTAATAAACATTCATTAATATTTCTCATTTAACAATTTGGATGACTTTAAAATCACTTTTTTAATTAACTTGATAAAAATTTATATTATTATTTTAATTTAAGTGAATCATGTTTAATATTTATTTTAATTTAAAGGTATATGAATTAGAAAAAAGTTTTAAGTTCATTTTATTTTCACTTCTTGGAATGTTGTAGTTGAAAGGATTGTGCTACCATCATTTCAAAAACCTTCCATGAATTCTATTAATTGTTTGAAATCAGAGTTGATGTGACACATTTAGGATATGATAAGATAAATTCAGGATCTCATATCATCTAACATAAAAAGTGATAATAGACTTAGAAGCAATGTTTTAGAAATTATCATTTTAAGTGTTCTGATTATACAGATAACGGTTAAGATTGATGTAAAAATAATAAAAATCATGATCAATGTATGAGTCCCATAGTTTTTCATTTAGAAATACTGAAGTTTCTACCAAAACAAAAATTGAAGGTATGAGTGTTATTACATTTGAATTTAGTTGTTTTTAAGAATAAAATAGTCTCTTATGTTTATGTAGAAAACCATATTGTTTATTTAATTACATGGATTTCACTGCACAGTGGGTATGGAAAAATACTAGACCGACATAAATAGGTAAAAGAGAAACATAAAATCACACTTTCAAGTAGAGAAACCATATAAACTAGAATCTATTAAAAATTAACCCATCATCACCTGCCAGTACTACTCTCCAGTACAACTTATTATATAGAAAAATTAACAATCATGGCTTGTAAGTGTTCAGGGAACCAAAACAATAATATTTAATGTTTCCTTGGAAAAAATGATTCTATGTAACGTTGTTCAAAAAAAATGTTGAAGCACAAATCTGTATTGGGAATTTTTAATTTTCGGTCATGTCGAAGATTCTAATAGGGACCAAATGTGGTCATAACCAAAAAATAATTTTTAAGGACAATTATATAAGAGAGATGTAATAAAAGAGTACACCATTATTGATGTTTTCAAAATCCACAAGGATTTGAGATTGCAAATAATCTTTGACCAATAAGTATATAATGTTTAGTGTAGATAACAACAAGTTTTTTTTCCCTTCCCTCCAATGTAAACCTACAAGGATTAATATATGGTTATGAATTTCCATAGTACTATTTAACTTTAAACGTTGGTAATTAAAAACTTCACAAAACATTCAACACTTAATAGAATGTAGACATAAGGTAAAACACACAAAAATAATATTCAAAATCATTTTTAAACATTTTTTCTAAAAATAAACCACCTTTCCATCCAAATCATAATCCTTGAGCTAATTAAGAGGGGATTCAATATAGATGGTGAAACCAATGCAGCAGTGGTAAATTTTTCTAATTCAATGAGAACCATCGGTAGCACCTCCTCACTGTATTTATATAATATGAAAGATTGAAATATGGTAGATATTAATTTGTTGAGTCTCCCAATTGATGTCATCAAAAGTAAAAAATGAATTAATTGGGTCCAAGGTGTTTCAAAAAGGTGGAGGTGTTAAAATCCCCAAAAATGAACTGGATTATTAAATTAGCATACTAAAATCACAAAACACATTAAATAAGAAATCTTGTTTAATATTAATTTTGATGAAACTCCAATTTTAATTCAATTAAAACATTATATTACAATTATTTCTAGTGATTAAAACTTGAAGAGAATAAATATAGGACTATTGCCTCAAACATAGACAATATGAATGGAAAATGGGTTTTGGCCAATGCTCTTCCAAACATCTCGACATTTTAGTTGAAACAGAAAAAAATACATCAAAAATAGGTGGATGGAGTTGTAATGGATGTGGTGTAGAATGGAGGTTTTTTATATCAATGTGGGAGATAGTGAGGAATAGGGCATTTGACTGTAGCTGCTGCTGGTAGAGGTATCTAGTGTGGAGACATGGCTAATGACAAAGTCGAGGGAGTGGAGTTGCAACCGTGTGGGGAAAACACAAATTGGTTTACTAGTTATTTTTATTTTATTTTTCATTTTATCTTTGTGTTAATGTTTTTTAAAACTCATCCTGGTAATATATATCAAATATATAATTTTAATTTGGTTCATATAAAATATATCTTAAATTAAATTTAAAATATATGATAAATATTTATTAAGATCATATTGTCAATGTGTATATATTATTTAGCCATTATGATAAAATATTTTATAATAATCGTTTTTTATCAAAAAAAATTAATAAACACCTGATAGGAATTAACCTACATGTTTCTTTTTAAATGACATAACTGTAGTGAATAAATAACAACGTGTTTATATGTTGAAAAAAACTGTTTGTAATTGTAATTAACAATAATAATTATATTTGTTATGTCAAAAACATTTTTGTGTTAATATGATATTCTGAAAAATAAAATTGTTGGTACAATATTTTTTGGTATTAAAAAATTAATAAAAAAATAAATTTTTTGGTAAAATTAAATATTGGTATTTAAATTTCATATCAACAAAACACAATATCTGTTATAATTACTCATTTTTTCCAGTAGATATATTATTTTTCACTGAATTAATAGTGGTATATGTCATTTTTTAGTGATACTTGGACCACTTCACTCTAAATGAGTTCATTTCCCAATTTTAATGAACAATCTATCATGTTCATTTCATGATTCCTCTTATTTTTAGAATGAGATCTTATCACTCGGTTTAAATCCTATACTTCTATAAAAATATTAATAGCATTAATTTCTTTTGGTCCTCCTTATCATTCATTTAGAGAACACTATAAATACATGAGAGTATCTAACCACTCAATGATATTATTTCTTCTCAAATTAAATCCTTTAGATGATTAGTAATAAGTTATATTTCCTTAACAAATATGATTCATGAAGTTCTTGTACATATCGATTTTATCTTCTATTTATTCTATAAAATAGTTTTTCTATCATTAATTGTATCATATTCTCCAAAAATCACACCAATATTATTCTTTTTATTTTAATATATATTACAATTAAAATTAACAAAAAAATAATTTCTATATTTTTATATAAAAAACTTATCCTATTTTGGTCATGTGACCTCCTTATTTCTATTTTTATTCAAACTAGTCAAACATTCCACAATAATTCAATAGATTTAACCATGTTGATGAATTAGAAATATCCTATTTGAGATTCCAATAAATATTACATAATTATATTGTCATTTGGTATTACAAAACTATTGGATAGAACCATATCATAGCCAATATTATGTGTTCTTATATGATTTGATGTACAACACAACATTATCCAACTTATGTTCTAGAATTATCATCCGTAAATCCATCTATGTCTAATAAAATATTCCTAGGATACAACCCTTACCAAACTCAATGAATGATAATTTCATAATAGTAAAATTTCCATTATACTTTCATAGTTATTTAGAGCATTTTCAATTTTTCACTTCGAATGATGTTTCCAAATAATAAAATAACACTGAAGAACCGTAGCATGACTTGTATTATCCTCTAACCATCCCTCAGAACGGTCACCATGAATGAGGTGATCCCATATTAACTCTACCTTTGATTCTTCTTAATGATAATCCTCAAACTATTGAGACATGGAAAATTTCATGATCATTTAGTCTAGAAAATATCTAGCACCAAATTTAATTTTATCTATATTCATTCTTTCAATATCCAACATCAATTTCCATGAATCCTCATACATTTGAATAACATTCCATCATGAATTTATTATTACTATATAAAGAAACTATATTCCATTTCCATAGTGTATATGAGATCTCAAAGGAATGACCATATAAAAACTCAATCCACAAGTTGTAAATGAAATTCAAATCCCTCTTTTGGAATAAATAACTTTATAGCCTTTGTTTTTTAATTACCACAATGTGTTCTTCAATTAGGTAATTTGACCAAATATTTAGAAAAAACACAAATAATACTATGTTGAGATCATGTGTATCATATTTACACTTATGGAGACATAACTTCCAAATCCATTAAGATATCACAACCCTTTAATATTTCTAGATGCAATCCAAAATGTAATTTTAAGCAGAACATAAAATCTAAAATATCATGCCCACTTATTGAAACATGATAATTTTAGTACTAATTAATATACATTTTGTTTTTTCAAAAGCTTCATATATGTAATTATTTCATATGAAAATATATTCCTTCCTAGTCATGGATATCATTGTGGCCAAAATCCAAGAGAAATTGGAAATGGGTCATTGAAAATAGCCTACATGATCATGGAAATTATAGAACATTAAAAAATTCATGGGTGTGTCTAAAATAAAATATCAATAATTGATGTATTGAATACCACTCCCTTATAGGGTAAAACATGTTCTTGATATTTCACCTCACACATCCAATATATATACTTTGATAACTTCCCATATAGCTGACAGAGTTCAAGGACTTGTAAAACTACCATAAGATTCTCAGCATGATCCTCCCCTGAACATGTTTACATGATGATGTCACCGATTAATACTACAATAAAATGATATAGGAACTTAAATAACCCAGATTCTATGTGTCATATGAAAATATCCATGGGGTTTGTGACATAAAATGACAAAACCATGAACTCAAATTTCCTATAATAACACATCAATGTAGTCTTCTATATATTTTTCTCTTTTAATCTTATATTATGATATTTATACCACAAATAAAGATTTAAACTGAGTTATATCCCTTAGAATGAATAAATAATTAATCTATACTCAACAATGGATAATGTTTCTTGACCAAATCCTAATTGAACCAACAATAATCTTTGCACAAAATCAGATTACTAAGAGGTTTTTTGGATAACAAGACCAAAGTACCCCATGGAAACACACTGGGCTAGATGGATACCTTGACCATTACATCATCAATATGATTCCTTAAAACCCATTTCTAGGTTTCATCAGATAATATTCAATCAAAATCAAAGAGAAATCATGTCGTAACTATATCAAAAATACAATGTCACATCGAGAGGGTAGTGCCCCCAACTCTTTGGGAAAAAAATTCAAAAACACATAGATATATTTAGCGAACTCTACCACCTAAACCTATACACAACCCATAGATAACTATACCATAATAAAAAGTGTGGATTGAAATGTATACGACCAATCCAATGTTTTTGATTTCCAGTAAACACCATAGAATGGCCTTCCATATAATATAAAAAAAATCATTTTTAGAATTAATCAATGATCAAAAAATAATACCAATCCAATAAATAAAAAAATGAAATTTTATAGTTTTATCTGTAAAATTAATTTCCCCAAATGACTTATTCAACCCATCACCAACTCATATTTGAGACACACATCATGAAAACTCTACTATCTCTAAATGAAATATTCAACACCAAATAAAATGGAAACCTATTTGAAAATAATGAATGATTTAATTTCTCTAAAACCAAAAAATAATCAGACCATCGTAAATATTGTAGTGACCCGAAGCTAGACGTACATGGAAATTACATTACTTTTGCGGAATACTTAATACATAACAAAAACAGACACACAAGGAATGTAATAGTTTAGTGTCTTTGGAAACTTGGAATATAATCTTCTAAACGTGGTGAAAGATCTTCAACATCTCCCATAAAGATCATCCCTTTTTTTTCTACCTAAAACATTTCTTTATATCCTGGGGAAAAGAAAACATAAAAGGGTGAGCTCAAATGCTTAGTAAGGGTAAACAAACGAAATATCAATCACATCATATTCATAAGAACATAACATTTTGGAAATCTTAACCTGCAAAAGAGAGCTTAATTTCATAACATGGGATAAATAATAGTAGTGAAATGTAATCCCAATAATCATAACATAAAACATGAAACTTTTTGGCATACACACATAATCATAGAGAATCATATCTTATTAGTCAAGACTCATTTCCAAGACTATCTTAGTGGACAGAGTCCCTTTCTGAACCGAGTCACCCTCGTTTCAGTCCTGTTTCACTGAACCGGTATAACCTACTGTTCCAGCCATGTCTATCTCATGAGATATAAAATATTTACCCGATGCATTGGAGGGAGATATAGGTCCCACCCATCTCATAATGACACCATTCTTATGTGTTCCACAAAATCATAAACCATACATCATTACATAACCCATGTAATAAAAATGGGAATCTTAAACATAATGACATCATAAAACAATTCATATACGATAAAGGAATTCATAAAAATAATTCCATCACAACATAATCAAATAAATTTAATAATAGGGATAAAAACAGAACCCTTTTTTATCTTAGATGGAAAATAATTTTGATAAAACACTTGAACTTCATTCTTGAGAAAAATATCCTTTCTACTTCAAAAACACTTTTCTTTTCTTAACATGTCATACAATTCTAAACTAAAAGAAGTTGATTAAAAATAAACTTGAAAACTTGTAAAGGAATATTTTTGGAAATAATGTTTTAAAAATCCATTCATTCCGTATAAGTTAAAAAAACATTCTTCTTGTACTTTTGTCGGAAAAGTCAAAAAGTACCTCGTACAAAAAACGACAAAAGATTCCTTGCATATCTTTTACTAAAAACTCACCTAAGGGTAAAATTGGATATAAACTATTGTAGAATGATATAAATATTACATATTGAGGAAACATGTATGTGGATGATAAAATACACCACCGTAAATACCAAAGTATAAACAATCTCGGATATAAATGAGATTGTGATATTTCCCTTACCTTAGGTCCGATTTTCTTCGTAAGTGTCCGAACCTCCTTTATAATGATTTAAATAATGTCATTGAATTATTACAGAATCATATTCATTTTTATGATATCATATATGGTTCACTTATGCCTTTATATTACCCGTTCTTTTGTAAATTTCATGTTAAAGAGAGTTTTGGGTAAAATTGTTTCATTTGTCGTCCGTGTTTTGACTTGTAATTATTCATATTATTACTTCGATCATGATTACTTAATTCCAGAATATAAAACATGATTTATATATATATATATATATATATTTAGAATATACATATATATAATAAATCAGTAAATGGAAATAAATACACCGTTCATGGAGACGGTAGGCCGTACGTACGCATGAACACTGTTTTCGTTTCCTTATTGAGTTGAATGGAATTAAGTAGATGAAATACATATATATACACATAAATCCAGTATCATTATTATGTCATATATTTCATGAATACTTATTATATGTACTTTATAATCATTCACAAACGGTTAAAGTGGATAATGAATCTCATCGCGTCGTGGAGACGGTAGTCCGTACGTACGCACGAGCGATGATATCATTTTCATGATTATTGAATTGAATTGGAGTGGATGATACAATATATCAAAATAAGTATGATGTTATAATAACTATTTATAGTTATTCTTTACACCATTATACCCATCCATGTATGGTGTTGGTGGATAATAGATTTCACCACGGCGTGGAGACGGTATTCCGTACGTACGCACGTGCGGTGATTTCGTTTTCCGTAGGATGGATAGATGGTGAAATAGGATTGTTTCATAATTATAATAAAATATCAGTATATGAGTGATACTGATGTTATTAATTCATAATGAAACAACCTAAGAAGAAGAAGTGGAAGAAGAAATAAAGGTGAAAGAATCGGTAACGGAAATTACCTCTTCTTTGAAGCGCCTCTTTGAGACATCCTCTTAGGGCACTAAAATTGGTCTTTGAGGAAGAAAAGAACCTATAGTATGTTTCTAGGGAAGTGGAGAAGAGAATTTTTCAGGGATTGGCCGAGCTTGAAGGCTCAAAGTTGTGTGAGGAAGAGAGGGAGGAGGTGCCCTTTTATAAGGGAGGAGAGGGGCACCTTTGGAATAACTAAAAAATCTTATTTTATTATAAAGTCAAGTTCGGTTTTCAATAGCTCCAAATTGATTTATTTCGTGGCTAAGGTTGGGATGGGTCGAAATCCTCTCATACAATAGAATTTAGACAAGTTTAGGTTCCTATTTTAACCTTATCATTTAGATTTAACATTAAGTTAAATAATTTTACTTTTACCGTGTCTTCTTGTGTTCTTACACTATAAGGTTAATAAACATACTATAAGAAGCCAAAAGAACTCCAAATTGTTTATTATTAATATATATAACCTTATCTAAGTCATTTGGCCGAACCTTATATTTTTTAGGAATAAAATAACAATTAATAATGTAATATTTGTTTTAAAAACTATTTTATGTCAATTTTGACAATATTTAGTAATTGATTTTTCTGAAAATCATAACAGAATGATAAGTTCAAAAAAAGTTAATTAAATAAATACTAACATGTCATATTAACCTAGAAAATTAGTGGAATTCATAAAAAGTCTCAAATTATATTTATTTTTGTGTTTATAACATCAATTATGTCAATATTTCATTAATAAGATAATTACCGCATCATCGTTGTGTCATAAATAAATTAAATTATTTAATGTCTAAAAATTAAAAATAAAATATAATTTTGTAGGAAATCGTTTTATCTTTCTAATGAGTATTTATAGTCGAATTTAGTTTATGTATAACCCTATATTAAAAATGATTTACTTATTAAACATTGATTTTAACTATTTTAACCCTTCTTTAAATAAATTAATAATAAATGTCCTAATCTAATCCAAGTGGGCCTAAATGGTCATATTGTATTCCTAGGGTTTTTTTGGTCGAATTACACCTGTCCAATAGAATTAGGACATGTGTTAGGGTAATAATAATATCATTTTGACCCTTAATTACCCTATTTACTTTTAACCGTGGTAAATAAAAGTAAAAAGTTACTATTCACCAAAAATTATTTTCATTTCATCGAACCACATTTTACTTACTGACATCAATAGTGTCTCTCGGATTTTTGAAATTCCACTCACAGAAGCGGTAAAATTATGTTTTATGAAAAATTCAGTTTTTTTAACTACCACTTAGTGATTTAACTATTCATCAAAAATTGAAAGTTTTCAGAAAAATACCAAAATTTAGGCCTAAGATATATTTGATATTATGAACTCAAAAATGATGTCTATTTTACCAAATTCAAAACATATCAGTTGCATTAATTAATTTAAAAATTAATTTCCGTCGTCAAAATAATTAGCGTGTTTTTAAGAGATAATAACTATCAAAAGATTGACACTTGTTTATAACTGGTTTGAATGTGAAATTACATCCAATGACCAACATTGTATTAAATTGTAAAAATATATTCTAAATATACTTTAAAACCACTCAAATTAAAAAAATGTCACTTTTAATTATTTCGATTAAAAAAGTTGTTTTTAATTATAATTTAGTAATTTTCACTATTCATCAGAATATGAAAGTTATCCGAAAAGTACCAAAATTTCACCCTAAGATAATTTCAATATTCTGAATCCAAAAATGAAGTCCATTTTTTAAAAAATAAAATTTACAAAATTTCAAAAAGTGGTTATTAGTATTCATAACGGCTAGTTTTAATAATATTTTAATAGCATATCGTTGTTTAGTGAAACTTGGTGTTGCATACAACACACGCTATCGTGAAAGGTCGCGATTGCGTGTAATTCAAGCCAGGTCAGAGATGTGTGTTGTGAAAGCTCCTTTTGGTATAGCGTATAACACAAGACATTAATGAAATTAAAAAGGATATTTTTCGTAAAATCTTGGGGTGTTACAAATATGGTACCTCAGATGACCTATAGCCTATCTAGTGCCAATATACAATATCATGAAACTGACCATACACAGATCCTCTGTATCATTGGCCCTGCTAAAATCTACCTCTATGAATATTTTCATCATTATTTATTTGAGGATGTGTAACATCATGAGGCTTACCTCAAACTTCTTTATCTCCCCATTGTGGAACGAAGTCTTACTACCCCTGCTACTGATATGGTCTCTAAGGAAACTATTACTTGGGGTGAAAACTAAACATTTTTTTTACACCACACATATCTCTATGAATGGTTTGTGACTAAAATCATCGATGAACATGACCTCCACAAGAAATGAACATTGTCATAGAGAGCTAGATTTTTTAATGAGAGGATCCAATACTATAAGAGTATAAATAAATCTACTAATATTGACTCTCTACCAATTGAAACATCAAATTATCCAATATCTGAGGTCCCCCAACAACGTCTATAATATTTGTGGATATCTAATAACCCGTTATCAAGATTATCCTAGATAATAACACTTCCCCTAGATCACCTCCACCTTCTTCTACACATACAAATATATAGGTAATGAAAATTGGCTTAGAATATACTAAAATGTAGGATATAGTGCCTCCTTTAACCATTGCATTTTGACCTCCTCATCTAGGAAATGAAAAGGAGAAAATATAAATAGGTTATTGAGTATAATCCTGATATCTTACAAGCTATTGATCCGGGATAGAGGGAGAGTAACTCTTAACCTTAGTATCATGTAATTCATTATGATTAATTTCATTAGATTAATTTTGACTTCCACTAAAATAAAATCATTTTCAAACAAGAAAGCACTAAATTATGATTCATGTAACTTCCATAGGAATTTACATTACTATCAGAATTAACTCTCATAGTTTTATAGGTAATCATAATTACCTGGCATCAAATTTTTGGTGATCTTAATCACCTATGTATTAGCTGGTCACCCTTACTATGTCAGATACTATGTTTTACTATCATTTTTCCCAACCAGTCCCATGAAATCCTACACAACACATAACAAAAACTCTATATGAAATATCATCCATAAATATGATAAAAACATTAATGACCCACAACCCCTTGGGAACCCCTCTTTATCCATTAGTGGAAATGAGAGTTACCCCTGAAGATGACCTCCAAAATTACATGGGATGGTTACTAGAACCAATTCTATAAAACATTCAAAAGGGAGTAATTACCCACATAAATCCTACGAACATATAAATAAAACAAACAATGAACACCATAATATAAATAAAAATCAATATTCTATAATACATGAATCTCATATAAAAAGATATGTATCTAAAATTAAATACAAGAATAAATCATAAGTTTTTAACTCCAATAGTAACCCTAAAACAGTGATAGTAATGTTCATCTCAATCTCCAAATCCATCATAGAAACCTAAGAAAACATATTTATATATATATGGGTGAGTATACATGTATTATTATTGGGATCCTTCTCAATAACTCTTATTAAAATATAGAAGAATTAGAATAATTCTCCAGTGATTAAGAAACCGAATAAAAACACACCTACAATGCTTCTTCTACAATCTGACCTCCCTATGTCATGTTCAAGAAATACAAAAAACAAGTGTAATAACTTAATTTTAAAAGATTATAAATAATAAGGGAACCCAAAAACCACTTTTCCATTAGTTTTTCACTCATACTACCAAAAAGGAAAACATTCTGGTGATCTCATCTCTTACCCAGTCATGAAATTTTACAATATATCTCATATCAATACTAAATCTACATATCCCATCAGAACCACATCATTATCATCATTACAAATCCACAACCAAATTCTATTACACGAACAGAACCTCATAGCCACTATATAAAATTCCATAATCACATACCATACCAATATAAAATATCGAAAACATTTGGGAATCATGAACACGAATTAGATCATCCTCGTGACCTCCTCCCACCAGGAAGAATATCCACTATATATCATTGTCCTAGACAGATACCCAGTCATCCAATATACCAAATACTACAACATAAGTTCATTTTATTCTATATGATTATACCTACATTGAGTAATAAAACACTATTCCAAACATATGTGGGAGAGTGTTATAGAGGGATTAGTCAGAAATCTATTCCCTCACTATCCTGGATATTTGGGGAAAACACGTGTAACCCAAAATAGTGGGCTATTGGTAAGTTTATTCAATTTGGTGGGATTTATAAGAAATCATAAGGAAAATAATTTATATATATATATATAAACATACAATGTTATACTAATGGTTCACATTAAATATTACTACAAATACCTTCATAAATATTTTGTCATCACTACCATTTATAGAAACCATTTCCATATATAAAACAAAACAAAACCCATTAATCACAAAAAAACATAAACCCTTTTAGAATTACCGATTTAATCGTATCATTATCCATTTCTATATTTATAATTTTACCATCAACATTAAATTATTTTTTGCATTAAACTCTATATATATTGATAATACATTCATTACAAATCACCCAAAACTTTCCAAGATATTACATATTCATTTCAGGAATTAACAATTCATTAATAACAGATAGATATCATTAAATTATATCCCACATACATTATCTTATTCCTCATTACACGTCACATTTCATATACAATAGAAAACTATAAAACTATCTCAAAATGTCATGTTAATGGTAACCACAATATCCAAAACAATATCTCATATTTTACATAATCATTGATATCGCATAATATCCCATCCACTTTACTCAAACACATCAAAAACCATATCCTCCAATTAAAACCGGGTATAATCAACCACACCATTTCCTTCATGACTCATTACAAAATCTAAAACCCATAAACAACTATCAAATTAAATGAACACACCTATTATAGTGACAAAAAACCATACTATTAACATATATCATCGTATTCTAGCACGAATGATCTTCCATAATTTCCTTTTTAGAGTATAAATTTATAGTATTACAAAATCTATTTCAAGGGTGATAACTGTAAAATTATTAATTCAAAACAATTGATTCATTACCATATTTTTTTAATTAACCATTTATGAAGGCTGGTTCTAATAATTAAATAAAAATTATGTAACATGATTTATTTATGTGACCAAACATTCAACGAAAACAATAATCAATCATCAATTAATAACCCATATCATTGAAATATATAAACACATTTGAATCATCCCATCCCTTAAATTCCCTTTATTATATTTCATTATATTCTTCTGGATAATCCATACCATCCACCAAAAGTAAGAAAAATCATGTTACTTATATATTATACACAAAATTAAAGAATGTTCTTAAATACCATTCCTTAATTTAATCTTTTCAATCAGTTCATGAGAATAATGTGGGAAGAGTTGATAAAAAATATAGAATCCAAAGGAAATCCTTAATAACCACAATAAAAAACCCCATCAACCACTCGACATATATCACACATACCAAAATACCTAATGTTTAATGATATCCAATGTAAGAATACATTGGGATAATCTAAAATAAGAGAGGTGAAACTCACCTCAGGTCACAAGAAATAAATCCCCTGATTCCAAGGGTTACGTCCAATCAAAATAGAATAAAAAGCATCTAAGGATAAAAATTGGGTTCCCTTATATCTAATAAAAATGATATAAAAATAAGTAGAATTTAAGTGGAATTATAAATTTATATAGGTAATGGAAATTTACAAAACCACATGACAATATGTAATCTTCACTCATTAATTGGACTAAGATGAAAACCCCACTAGGAATCATGTCCTTTTTTCCATATTGTACCCTGTTTTAAAATTAAGAACTCTATGATGTAATATATCTAGTAAGGGGTTGTGTTGTAAACACGACACCATAGTGTAATTACTACCAAAATAAAATATCTAAGGAACCTGACCTCTAAAAAAATATGGAGCATCCTAGGAAACATGACACAGTAACCCAAAAAATGGAATAATGATAATTCCAACCATCCATAGATTCAAAATATGGAATCAATGAACATTAAAGAATCCCATTTAGGGATGATTAATAAAAATCACTACAACTATTTAATTTTGGGGAAAACACCCTTATGTATCAACCAAAAAATGGATTCGGCATACATGAGTGTAAAGAAAACCAAGTGTATGCGTCACTTTAATGAAATATAGGGTTATAAAATTGATTAAAATACTCTTTATAATCATCCACAGTAAATAACCCATGGACATGCTACAAAATATCTACTTTAATTAACATTCAAGGTCCCACAATACCTCCATTAATCCATCCTTCTCCAGACACCCGAATAACTAAAATAAGAAAAAAAATAGGACATTATAGTTTGGGTTGTTCCAATACCACAATTTTTTTAGACACTCATTTATATGTTCTTCAACTGGGAGATCTTGTTATTACTTGTTTGGAATCTAGGACATGTATATATGGACTTTTTTTAGCATGAAGGAATATATTTTTATATAATATAACATAGTAGTGAGTTCTATATTTATGTTGATATTATTTTTTAATGATTACTATTTAAATTCCATCACCTATGATTTATGATCTGATGTACTAGATAGGTGTAACTTCTGGACTGTAGTTACCGAGATTCTTTGAATTATTATATAACATTGGCATGATCAGAAATTATCATGTCTCAAAAGACTGATTTGTTTAGTAGCTTTGAAAGTACTATATATATATATAAGTTTTACATTACATCATTAAATGAAAAAAATAACATCATTGTGTACCCTTCGAACACACTCTTATCCCTTAACCGATTCTAGAAGGTTAATTATAAAATTCATTTTCGCATCTCTAGAGAAATAAAACATATGAAAGGGGTGAGCTCAGATTTTTAGTAAGGATAACAATATAGTGGGAACTTTCAAAATAAGCATAAACATTTAAGGAAAAGTATAAGACTAAAACAAAATACTTTTAAACATAAAATTCATTAAAATATGGCAAACATAATTCAAATAATACAACTTAAATAGTCACATGGATATTCTACAAGTTGAATAATCACATGTAAAATCAATAGCCAATTTCATAATTATGGAATGCATAATGTCAGACATCCTAACCACATAGTAAAGGCCTCGTTCGAAGACAAAAAATAAAATTTATCAAGGCCTTGTTCCAGGACACTATTTTATCTCATGAGACCTACTGATGCATTGATGAGTTCTAGTGGTCTCCACCTGTTACTTTTTATGTCCAATGAATTCCTGATATGAAAAGGATGAAATATAACATAAACATTCATATTAAAACTAGCTTATGAAGTGTTATTAATTTAACCATAAACCATGAATGGTATAAAAATAAGACATCCAAAATCAAGCATATCACAAAACCTTCAATAAAATATTTAAGATTTGTATAATAATGAATTAACTTCAAATAAGTGTAAAATCCATCAATGGATGATGACATAGATTAAATCAAAACTATTTGATATGAATATATCTTTATTTTTATAAATCATTTATAAGTAACACAATTATGAAATAAAACATTAATTTTGGAAATATTTTTATAAACTTTTATGGGATACTTTTAAAGTGTTATGACAACAGAAAATAACCAGACCCACTATATATGTAAAAAAACATTATTTCCTTAATTTTTTCAAAATGGTCATAAAATACATTTTTTGGAAAACGACCGAAATATTCCTTTATAATACTCATATAAAATTTAAAATAAGTATATAAATGACTTTAACCCCGAGTCTAGGAAATAGTAAAAATGTTTTGAAATACATTTTTATGAAACACGGATGTTGATGATAAATAGGTCCCAATATATACTCACGTATAAACAACCTTGGATAATGAAGAGATTGTAGAATTAACCCTTACCTTGTACATTTCCTTGGATAAAGGTATGTTAACCTCATGTATAATTGTAAATTAATTTTTATTAAATTATAAAATAACCACATATATAAATATGATATGATATATGATCTTCTAATATTACTTGGTTAATAATATTTTAGTAGTATAATCGTTTTGGATTTCAACTGATTAATTTTCCATTATATGTTTTGTTACATATGTCATGTTTGTTTTGGATAAGATTTATTTGATTCATATACAAAATGATATTATTTTCTTAAACATTATTTTGTAATCATAAAATTAAATTTACTCTTGAATGGTTATGAGGGAGAATGAATCTCATCGCGTTCGTGGAGACGGTAATCCGTACGTACGCACGAGAGACAATACCATTATATTGATGGATGAATCATATGTAATTCGATGTTATATAATATATAGAGAATCATTAACATGTCATATTTATTATTTACTTAAATTATACTCATTATTATACAAATACAAAATAATTAAGTGTTGAATAACAAACTACACCACGACATGGAGATGGTAAGTCATACGTGCGCACATATGGTGACTTGTAATTCATAAGATTGATAGTCTAGAGACCCGAAGCTTGACGTACATGGAAATTACATTACTTTTACAGAATTCTAAGTACATAACAAAAACACACACACAAGGATCGTAATAGTTTAGTGTCTTTGGAAACCCGGAATATAACCTTCTAATCGTGGTGAAAGATCTTCAACATATCCCATAAAGATCTTCTTATTTTTTAAACTTAAATCCATTCTTTATGTCCTGGGGAAAAGAAAACATAAAAGGGTGAGCTCAAATTCTCTGTAAGGGTAAGCAAAAGAAATATCAATCACATCCTACTCATAAGAACATAACATTTTTGAAATCTTAACCTGCAAAAGAGAGCATAATTTCATAACATGGGATAAATCATAGTAGTGAAATGAAATCCCAATAATCATAACAAAAAACATGAAAGTTTGTGGCATACACACATAATCATAGAGAATCATATCTTATTAGTTAAGACTCATTGCCAAGACTATCTTAGTGGACAAAGTCCATTTCTGAACCGAGTCACCCTCGTTTCAGTCCTGTTTCACTGAACCGGTATAACCTACCGTTCCATCCATGTCTATCTCATGAGATATAAAATCTTTACCCAATGCATTGGAGGGAGATATAGGTCCCACCCATCTCATAATGATACCATTCTTATTTGTGCCAGAAAATCATAAACCATACATCATAGCATAAACCATGTAATAAAAATGGGAATCCTAAACATCATGACATCATAAAACAATTCATATAAGATAATGTAATTCATAAAAATAATTCCATCCCAAGATAATCAAATCAATGTAAAAATAGGGATAGAAACAAGACCCTTTATTATCGTAGATGGAAAATAATTTTGATAAAACACTTGAACTCCATTCTTGAGGAAAATATCCTTTCTACTTCAAAAACATTTTTCCTTTCTTAAAATGTCATAAAATTTTAAACTAGAAGAAGTTGATTAAAAATAAAAATGAAAACTTGTAAAGGATGCTTCTTGGAAATTTTGTTTTAAAAGTCCATTCATGCCATATAAGTTAAAAAATATTCTTCTCATACTTTTGTCGGAAAAGTCATAAAGTGCCTCGTACGAAAAACGACAAAATATTTCTCTCATATCTTTTAATAGAAACTAACCGAATGGTAAAATTGGATATAAACTATTTTAGAAGGATATAAATATTACATATTGGGGAAACATGGATGTGGATGATAAAATACACCCCAGTAAATACCAAAGTGTAAACAATCTCGGATAAAAATGAGATTGTGATATTTCCCTTACCTTAGGTCCGATTTGCTTCATAAGTGTCCGAACCTCCTGTATAATGATTTAAATAATGTCATTGACTTATTACAGAATCATATTAATTGTTATAATATCATATATGGTTCACTTATGACCTTATATTACCCGTTCTTTTGTAAATTCCATGTTAAAGAGCGTTCTGGGTAAAATTGTTTCATTTGTCATCCGTGTTTTGACTTGTAATTATTCATATGAATACATAGATCAAGATTACTTAATTACAGAATATAAAACATGGTTTATATATAATATATATTCAGAATATACATATATATAATAAATCGGTAAATGGAAAGAAATACACCGTTCATGGAGACGGTAGGCCGTACGTACGCATGAACGCTGTTTTCGTTTCCTTATTGAGTTGAATGGTATTAAGTAGATGACATACATATATATACACATAAATACAGTATCATTATTATGTCATATATTTCATGATTACTTATTATGTGTACTTTATAATCATTCTTGAATGGTTAAATTGGAGAATGAATATCATCGCGTCGTGGAGACGGTATTCCGTACATACGCACGAGCGATGATATCGTTCCCATGATCGTGGAATTTTATTAGAGTGTATGTATATTGTTACAGAATAATTATCACTTTACAATAATCATATATAGTTATTATTTGCACCATTATACCCATCCAAGTAAGGTGGTGGTGGAAAATAGATTACACCACGGCGTGGAGACGGTATTCCGTACGTACGCATGCGCGGTGATTTCATTTCCCGTAGGATGGATAGATGGTGAAATAGGGTTGTTTCATATTTATAATAACATATCAGTATATAAGAAATACTGATGTTATTAATTTATCATGAAACAACTATAGAAGAAGAATTTTAAAAGAAAGAAATTCAAAAAGATCTGTAATGGATATTACCTCTTTTTGACGCGCCTTTTCTTAACCTCCACTTAAAGAACTTAGGATGGTCTTTGAAAAAGACCAGGACCTCTAGGATGATACTAGGGAAGTGGAGAAGAGAATTTTTCAGGGTTTGGCCGAGCTTGAATGCTCAAATTGGTGTGAGGAGGAGAGGCAGGAGGTGCCCTTTTATAAGGGAGGAGAGGGGCACCTTAGGAAAATCTCAAAATATTATTTTATATTAAGGTCAAATTTGGTTTATAATGGTTCCAAAGGGTCTTATTTCGAAGAAAAATTGGGTATGGGTCGAAATAATCTCATCCAATAGGATTTATACAAGTTTAAGTTATTATTTTAACCTTATCAATTAGATTTAACTCTAAGTTAAATAATTTAAGTTTTACCGTGTCTTTTTATTTTCTTACACTATATGGTTAATAAACTTACTATATCAAGACAAAAGAACCCCAAGTTGTTTATTATTAATATATATAACCTTATATAAGTCAGTTGGCCGAACCTTAGATTTTTATGAATAAAATAACAATTAATAACATAATATTTGTTTTAAAAACTATTTTATGTCAATTTTGACACTATTTAGTAATTGATTTTTGTGAAACTCATAACAGAATGATTAGTTAGAAACCAGTTATTTAAATAAATACTAACATGTAATATTAACATATAAAATTAGTGGAATTCATAAAAATTCTCAAATTACATTTATCTGGGTATTTATAACATCAATTATGTCAATATTTCATTAATAAGACAATTACTGCATCATCTTTGTGTCATAATAAATGATAATTATTTAATCCCTAAAAATTCTAAATAAATTCCTATGATGTAGATAATTGTATTATATTTCTGGAGACTATTCAGGTTCGAAGTTTCATGATGTTTATCACTAAATTAAAATTATTATACATATAAGATTTTAGAAAGTGACATGTTGTCACATTCTTTGGTTTTAATAATAATTAAATTATTTTCATGGACAAAAGTCCATTAAATGAATATAATATGACCCTTAGGTGATATGGGTCGACGTTTAGTCATATAATTGGAATTTGACATGTGTTAGGGTAATTTTATAATATTATATTTACCCTTAATTACCCGATTTACCTTTAACTATGGTAAATAAAATTTACCGTAGTTATTATTTATAATTCCCAAAAATAAAAAGTTGATTTTTAACATAATTTGTATCCACTGATTCCAAATATGGAATCCATTTTTCCAAATTCAATACACAAAATTTTCATAAATTATATTAAAATTAATCCCGTTATCGAAAGAAAACGGGTTTTTCTTTAAACATTGCAAAAGATTGAATAGATTTATCCCACGAATTAAAGGTAGAATAAATTATAATGACATACATTATATTAAATGGTAAAAATATATTCTACTTATACTTTTAAACCATTCAATATTATAATTTAACCATATAAATTATTGCTATGAAAAAAGTTGTTTTTAATTAAAATATAGCGTGTTTTTACTATTCATCAAAATATGAAAGATACCAGAATAATATGAAAAATTTATCCAAAGTAAATTTTTATTTCATGATTCCAAAGAAGAATTGTATTTTGTCAAATTGAACTTATAAACATGTAAAAAACTAGATTTAATGTGGGTGCTCCATCAAAAGGTGGCAAAACTGCATTTTTTTTAAAAAATACTTATTTTACCCGAAAAATTTATTTTGTTCTTATACAATGTTTCAGAAAATGTGTATGATTAATAATAATGTTATAAGATTCAAAATTTAGTTAATAATATTCATAACGGCTAGTTCATAATAATATTATAATAATATATCGTTGTTTAGTAAAACCCGATATTGCGTACAACACACGCTATCGATGAAGGTCGTGAATGCGTGTAATGCAAGCCAAGTCAGGGTTGCGTGCTGTGCAATAATCCTTCGTTGTTTAATATAACATAATCCAACCAAATTTCATTAATACATTGAATATATATATATATATATACTCAATGTTGCATAGAATAACTATTATCAAAATTGTGTGTAACACGATCCAAGAATAGTGTTGTGTATACTGCAAGCTAATACGGTTTTGTGTATAGCGCAGGGTAATCTTGGTGTAGCATACAACACAAGACATTAATGAAATTAAATGAATATTTTTCATAAAATCTAGGGGTGTTACATTCTACCCCCTTTAAAATGAATTTCGCCCTCAAAATTCGTCGGGGTTATAAATGGGTTACTATTCGAAAGTTTCTTTAATAGAAACCCACATCGTAAAAAGTAATACCAAAACTAATCGTTAAGAACAAAAGTATGAAACGTATCGGTTACCCAGATAAACTAATCACTGGGTTTCCACATAGGTGAAAATATGGAGATGGAAGAGAAATCTAACCATCATGTTCTGATGGAGAGTGGTAGAGAACATGGCTATGGAAAACCCAGCAATCACAAAGCCATAAATTTGTGACGATCTAAGGTACCATATGATTCATCAGATATAAGAGCACTAGGGAAACATTTTTGGTTTTCAAGATAATTTCCCATAAGTTGAAAAATTTGAATTAGAAGAAATTCTTACTTGATTTTGGTACGATCTCACTGTTGTTCATGCTTTGAACAATTTCCACTTCATCTCTTAAATAAATAAAGTTGAATTTATTATTCGTGAAGTTTTACTAGATCATGTGATAGAACAATGTGTCATTCCATCTGTTTCGAACAAAATTTTAGCAATAGTTATCAAATATACATAAGTCCATCTTTGGTGAGGTTAATCATATATGATTCCAAAAATGAACTTATACTTCATATATCATACCGCTTAATAAAATAAAACTAGTTTCTACTAACCAGGGACTTTCTGTAGGCATGTTGTATGCGTTAAAGGCCCGTCACACTTTAGTTGTGGGTTTGATTCCCACAGTCGTGGCCGACGCGATGGGTTGTCGCACATCCTGTAGGTTGTCCTTTTTTTAAAACTACATTATTATATCATCCCATCAACAATATCAAAAAAAGTTTTATCCTTAAACAATACTAACTTATGTCCAACATAATCCATTCCAATCTTTAGGCTTATCTAAAATACTTCGGTCCAAGCTCATAGTATAGAGAAAATGATCATGTGAATGCCATCATTTATCCCTCATATATCTTGTTCATCACATTCCAGTCATGTGAATACCATAATCATGTAATCTCTTGAAAAATGAATACCCATTGAATCTTATTGAAAAAATGAGTTCTGTCAAAAGATAACTCTTTCCACATACCAAAATCCTCAAAATTCTATATACTTAGTCCTTATATCAATCATGATCTCATGAATACAATCAAACATCTCATTATCTTCTTGTCCCTTTATTATGCACATATCATCTACTTTCCAAAAATATTTCAATCACTTTTTTTTCCTGGTTACCAGTATCATATAATTATTGAAAACCAATACATAGATATTCCAAAATTACACAATACCATAAATGAGATTCCATGATACTATTTTGAAATCCAATTACATAAACACTTAATCATTCCACCACATCGTTGTCATATTCAACATCGCCAATAGTGATCGCATGTGACTTCCCTTTGTCCTTTTCCTTAAGCGGTTGCTCATGTCGATCATCACTAACCCTTGGATTAGGGCATTTATTAGCATAATGCCCCATTTCCTTGCACATGAAGCATTGAAGTGTTGGTGGTGCGTTCTCTGCAGTCTTTGCTTTATTCACATCATTAGAAACCCTTTTTCTATTACTTCGACACTCAGCTGCTCGATGACCTTCTTTTCCACACTTAAAACATTTTCTAGTCCCTTTAAGACAATCTCCACCATGCTTCTTTCCACACTTTGTGCATTAGGAAACATTCATCTTCCTTTCACCATTATTCTGAGATTTCTCCTTGAACTCCATATTTCGTTTCTTGTCAAAACCATGAGATGGATATGTAACATCAACTTCCATTTCTACCTTGATAACACAACGCACAATTTTTTTCAAAACTACTGAAGTCTCTTATAGCTAATGCCCTTCGAAGATTTGGTTTTAAGCCACTGAAGAATCGATCAAATTTACTTTCATGTTGGATGATAAATGCAGATGCATACCTTGCAAGCCTTGTAAAATTCACTTCGTATATACGAACAGATTCATCATCCTTTTTCTTTAGTTCAAGAAACTCCTTCTCCATCTTTGTTCGAAGAATACGAGGGAAGTACTTATTGAAAAATAAGTTCTTGAACTCTTCCCATTCCATGGGATCAATTTCATCTCTTGGTCTTGTATTCTTGATAAGATTTCACCATTGATCAGCTTCACCTTCCAAACGATATACTGCTAAGATAATTTTATCATGTTCAGAACATTGAAGAACTGAAAATATCTTTTCAGTAGTACCGATCCATTGTTCAACAACAAGTGGATCAGAAGACCCACTGAAAGAAGGTGGACGTTTCCTCATGAAGGACTCAATAGAATATTGTTCCATTCTCTTCTCATTTGGAAGTCCAGAACGATTCATAACTTGTGTAAGTATAGAAATAAGATTTTTCACTCCATCTCCCATAACATTTGTTTGTTCAGGAGGACAATCATTGCATTGTCCATTGCATTGATCAACACGGTTCCTTCGGGTTCTAGCCATCGTCTAAAACCCAAAAAGAATAGTGTGAGGGGCAAAAATCATGCTAGGGAAAACAACATAATAAAGGGGGAGTATCCTCAATATCTAACATCTTAGGTTAAATTCTATGATCGTTGCCGTAGTTCTAGGACTGTATCCTATAGTTATACTTGTCCTTAGGGACATCCCTAGACATACCTTAGAAATATCTCTAGGGATCTCACTAAAGTTTTCGTATCCTAGTTTCCAAAGGTTGACTAAACCTTTCCTCTGATACCAAGTGTAGAGACCCGAAACTTGACGTACATGGACATTACATTACTTTTACGGAATACTTTGTACATAACAAAAACACACACACAAGGATCGTAATAGTTTAGTGTCTTTGGATACTCGGAATATAATCTTCTAATCGTGGTGAAAGATCTTCAACATCTCCCATAAAGATCTTATTTTTTTTAACCTAAATCCTTTCTTTATGTCCTGGGGAAAAGAAAACATAAAAGGGTGAGCTCAAATGCTCAGTAGGGGTAAGAAAAATAAATATCAATCACATCATACTCATAAGAACATAACATTTTGGAAATCTTAACCTGCAAAAGAGATCATAATTTCATAACATGGGATAAATCATAGTTGTGAAATGAAATCCCAAAAATCATAACTTAAAACATGAAACTTTGTGGCATACACACATAATCATAGAGAATCATATCTTATTATTCAAGACTCATTTCCAAGACTATCTTAGTGGACAAAGTCCATTTCTGAACTGAGTCACCCTCGTTTCAGTCCCGTTTCACTGAACCGGTATAACCTACCATTCCAGCCATGTCTATCTCATGAGATATAAAATCTTTACCTAATGCATTGGAGGGAGATATAGGTCCCACCCATCTCATAATGATACCACTCTTATGTGTTCCACAAAATCATAAACCATACATCATAGCATAACCCATGTAATAAAAATGGGAATCTTAAACATCGTGACATCATAAAACAATTCATATAAGATAAAGGAATTCATAAAAATAATTCAATCACAACATAATCAAATCAATGTAAAAATAGGGATAGAAACAGAACCCTTTATTATCTTAGAAGGAAAATAATTTTGATAAAACACTTGAACTCCATTCTTGAGAAAAATATCCTTTCTACTTCAAAAACATTTTTTATTTCATAACATGTCATAAAATTTTAAACTAAAAGAAGTTGATTAAAAATAAACATGAATACTTGTAAAGGAATCTTCTTGGAAATTTTGTTTTAAAAGTCCACTCATTCCGTATAAGTAAAAAACAATCTTCTCATACTTTTTTCGGAAAAGTCAAAAAGTACCTCAAACGAAAAACGACAAAAGATTCCTTTCATATCTTTTACTAAAAACTCACCGAAGGGTAAAATTGGATATAAAATATTGTAGAAGGATATAAATATTACATATTTGGGAAACATGGATGTTGATGATAAAATACACCCCAATAAATACCACAGTATAAACAATCTCGGATAAAAATGAGATTTTGATATTTCCATTACCTTAGGTCCAATTTGCTTTGTAAGTGTCCGAACCTCCTGTTTAATGATTTAAATAATGTCATTGACTTATTAAAGAATCATATTAATTGTTATAATATCATATATGGTTCACTTATGACCTTATATTGCCCGTTCTTTTGTAAATTCCATGTTAAAGAGTGTTTTGGGTAAAATTGTTTCATTTGTCGTCCATGTTTTGACTTGTAATTATTCATATGATTACTTAGATCATGATTACTTAATTCAAGAATATAAAACATGGTTTATATATAATATATATTCAGAATATACATATATATAATAAATCATTAAATGGAAAGAAATACACCGTTCATGGAGACGGTAGGCCGTACGTACGCATGAACGTTGTTTTCGTTTCCTTATTGAGTTGAATGGTATTAAGTAGATGAAATAAATATATATACACATAAATCCAGTGTCATTATTATGTCATATATTTCATGATTACGTATTATATGTACTTTATAATCATTCATGAATGGTTAAAGTGGAGAATGAATCTCATCGCGTCGTGGAGACGGTATTCCGTACGTACGCACGAGCGATGATATCGTTCCCATGATCGTGGAATTTTATTGGAGTGTATGTATATTATTACAGAATCAATATCACTTTAAAATAATCATATATATGAATTATTTACACCATTATACCCATCCAAGTAAGGTGGTGGTGGAAAATAGATTACACCACGGCGTGGAGACGGTATTCCGTACGTACGCACGCGCGGTGATTTCGTTTTCCGTAGGATGGATAGATGGTGAAATAGGGTTGTTTCATATTTATAATAACATATCAGTATATAAGAAATACTGATGTTATTACTTTATCATGAAACAACTAAAGAAGAAGAAGTTGAAGAAGAAATAAATTGAAAGAGATCGGTAATGGATATTACCTTTTTTGACACGCCTTTTCTTAACCTCCACTTAAAGAACTAAGGATGGTCTTTTAAGAAGACCAGGACCTCTAGGATGATACTAGGGAAGTGGGGAAGAGATTTTGGCAGGGGTTGGCCGAGCTTTAATGCTCAAATTGGTGTGAGGAGGAGAGGGAGGAGGGTCCCTTTATAAGGGAGGAGAGGGGCACCTTAGGAAAATCTCAAAATATTATTTTATATTAAGGTCACATTTGTTTTATAATGATTCCAAAGGGTCTTATTTCGAAGATAAAGTGGGGATGGGTCTAAATCCTATCATCCAATAGGATTTAGACAAGCTTAGGTTATTATTTTAACCTTATCAATTAGATTTAACTCTAAGTTAAATAATTTATCTTTTACCGTGTCTTTTTGTTTTCTTACACTATATGGTTAATAAACTTACCATATCAAGCCAAACGAACCCCAAGTTGTTTATTATTAATATATATAACCTTATCTATGTCATGTGGCAGAACCTTAGATTTTTAGGAATAAAATTACAATTAATAATATAACATTTGTTTTAAAAACTATTTTATGTCAATTTTGACACTATTTAGTAATTGATTTTTGTGAAACTAATAACAGAATTATTTGTTCGAAACAAGTTAATTAAATCAATACTAACATGTCATATTAACATATAAAATTTGTGTAATTCATAAATAGTTTCAAATTACATTTATTTGGATATTTATAACATCAATTATGTCAATATTTCATTAATAAGATAATTAATGCATCATCTTTGTGTCATAATAAATGATAACTATTTAATCCCTAAAAATTCTAAATAAATTCCTATGATGTAGATAATTGTATTAGATTTATGGAGACTATTCATGTTCGATGTTTCATGAAGTGTATCACTAAATTAAAATTATTATACATATAAGATTTAAGAAAGTGACATGTTGCCACATTCTTTGGTTTTAATAATAATTAAAATATTTTCATGGAAAAAAGTCCATTAAATGAATCTACTACAACCCTTAGGTGATATGGGTTGACCTTTAGCCATCCAATAGGATTTTGACATGTGTTAGGGTAATTTATTAATATTATATTTACCCTTAATTACCCGATTTACCTTTAACTATGGTAAATAAAATTTACCGTAGTTACTATTCATAATTCTCAAAAATAAAAAGTAGATTATTAAAATAATTTGGATCCAATAATTCCAAATATGGAATCCATTTTTCCAAATTCAATACACAAAATTTTCATAAATTAAATTAAAATTAATTTCGTTGTCGAATGAAAACGGGTTTTTCTTTAAAACATTGCAAAAGATTGAATTGATTTTTCCCACGAATTCAAGGTAGAATCAATGCTAATGAAATACATTATATTAAATGGTAAAAATATATTCTATTTATACTTTGAAACCATTAAATATTATAATTTAACCATATAAATTATTGTGATGAAAAAAGTTGTTTTTAATTAAAATATAGCGTGTTTTTACTATTCATCAAAATATGAAAGTTAGCAGAATAATATCAAAAATTTATCCAAAGTAAATTTTTATTTCATGATTCCAAAGAAGAATTTTATTTTCTCAAATTGAACTTATAAACATGTCAAAAACTATATTTAATGTGGTTGCGCCACCAAAAGGTGGCAAAACTGCATTTTTTTGAAAAAAATACTTATTTTACCCGAAAAATTTATTTTGTTCTTATACAATGTTTTTGAAAATGTGTAAGATTAATAATAATGTTATAAGATTAAAAATTTAGTTAATACTATTCATAACATCTAGTTCATAATAATATTATAATAATATATCGTTGTTTAGTAAAACACGATATTGCGTACAACACACGCCATCGAGGAAGGTCGCGATTGCGTGTAATGCAAGCCAAGTCAGGGTTGCGTGCTGTGCAAGAATCCATCGTTGTTTCGTATAACATAATCCAAACATATTTCATTTATACATTGAATATATATATATATACACTCAATTTTGCGTAGAATAACTATTATCAAAATTGTCTGTAACACGATCCAAGAATAGTGTTTCGTATAATGCAAGCTAATACGGTGTTGCATATAGCGCAAGGTAATCTTGGTGTAGCATATAACACGCGAAATTAATGAAATTAAAAGAATATTTTTTATAAAATCTCGGGGTGTTACAGATAGAATAATTAATATGGTTGAAGAATATTTTTAATAACATCTTGGTATTTATAATGTAATGGAGTTATTATTTTGGTATGTAAGAAAAAATAATTAGGATGTGGAAAATGAAAATAACATCGAAAGAGGTGGTGAAATTATTACCTTTTCTTCAGGTGTTTCCTTTTGAGTTGATCAAAATGGATCCTTAGGTTGCATTTATGATAAAATTATGTATTCTTGGATGAATTTAGGGTAGTTGGGAGAATATATGATTTTTTGTTGGCCAGCCAAATGGATTTGGAGGTGTGAGTTTGAGAGAAGGGGAAGTAAACTTTTATAAGAGATGTGAGGGTCCCTGCATGAAAAAATTGAAATAATATTTTATTATAAAAAAATATTCGGTTTATAATCTCTCCAAAATAATTTATTTAGATGATAAGGTGGGTATTTTTATAGAACCTCTAAACCAAAAGGTATTATATAGGATTAAGTGACCACATAAAACACATGTTTTTTTATTTAACTCTTAGTTAAATAGTTTATCTTTTACCATGGATTCTTCAATAATTATAATAAATGGTTAATAAACTAACTATAAAAATTCAAGAGAACACCAAGTGTTTCATAATTAATATATTTAACCTTATATATGTCCTTTTTTGGAACAATATATTTTTAGTAATATTATATCGAATAATAATATTGTATTTGTTTTAAAAAGTCATTTATGTCAATTTTGACACTATTTAGTATTTGATTTATGTTAAATTCATAACATGATTAAATTGAAAAAAATTCATTTAATAAACCTTAAAATGTCATATTAACCTATAAAATAAACTTAATTCATCAAAATTCTCAAATTACATTAATTTGGATATTTATAATATCAATTATTTTAATAATTCATGAATAAGGGAATTACTGCATCATCTTTTTGTAACAAGTAAATTTAATTATTTAATGTCTAAAATTTATAAATGAAACACCAATATATAGGAAATATTTTTATATTTCTAATTAATATTTATAGTCTAATTAATCTTGTGTATAACACAATATTAAAAATGGTTTAGTTATTAAACATTGAATTTAACACTTTTAACTATTCTCTAATTAAAATAATAATAACTTTTCTAATCTAATCTAAGTGCACCAAAATAATCATATTTTATTCCTAAAGGTTTTTTGGGGTCTAAATACACTTGTCCAATATAATTATGACATGTTTTAGGGTAATTATAAAACCATTTTTACCTATAATTACCGTATTTACTTTTAACTGTGGTAAATAAAAGTCATAAGATAGTATTCACCAAAAAAATATTTATATCTTATTGAACCACATTATACATACATATTTCAACCATGTCTCTCGGATTTATGAAATTTAAATTTACAGAGGTGGTAAAATTACGTTTCATGCATGTTTTCAAATGCTCCTAAAAGATGGGTAAAAGATGGTAAAAAGTTAAATAAAATTTTATATATCTAATATTATTATAAAATAACTCCAATGAATAACATTGAACGTAAATAGGTATTGGGTATATATTATTAAATAATATAAATTTAAATACTATAACTAATTATTTAAATAAAAAATTCGGTTTTAAATAAAAACATCGTGTTTTTTATTATTCATCAAAAATTGAAAGTTCTTAGAAAAACACCAAAAATTAACCCTAATCTAATTTCGATATTCTGAAATCCAAAATAAAGTCCATTTTGAACAATAATATTTTTAAATTTTCAAAAAGTTGTTATTACTATTCATAACGGCTAGTTTGGTTGGTCGTGCTATTTTAAAACTCCATGTAGTGTGCAACATAATCTATTTCATTATTCAAAGGGAAACATACCGTGGACACTTGGGGTGTTACATTCTCCCATACTTCAAATAATTTCTTCCCCAAAATTTCAATAATATTACTTCATCAAAAGACTCGGGTGGTTCTTCATCATATGTTCCTCGGGTTCCCACATTACCTCTTCCATCTTATGATTTCTCCATAGAACCTTCACCAGACAAGTCATCCGGTTTCTCAAAACATGTTCTATGGTATCAAAAATTCTGATAGTACCTTCTCAATAAGACTACGTTCCTATTCTATTTCATCACTGGTGAGAACATGCTCTGGGTCAGGCATGTATTTTCTCAATAGTGATATGTGGAACACATCATAAACTTTTGAGAGACATGGAGGCATTGCCAAAGGATAATATACCACACCAATTCATTTAAGAATTTAGAATGTTCTAGTATATCTGGGAATTAATTTACCATTCTTAACGAAACATATAACACCCTTCCCAACACATTCCTTCAAGAAAAAATGATCTCCGACTTGAAATTTCATATCCTTATTTCGGTTATCAAAATTTATATTTTGCATACATTGAGATTCCTTGATGTGGGTTTGGATATCCTTCATCTTTTCCATTGTTTCCTCAAAAATTTCTGGGCGTACGAGTTTTCATTCACCAATATCCTCCCAAAACTTTTGTGTGCGACATGTAATGTGTCATATGTTGCCATCTGAATTCTTGAATGTAATCTATTATAATAGGAAAAATTCTACCAGAGGTAATATTGATCCCAAATACCTTGAACTTCAAGTGAGAAAGATCTCAACATGTCTTATAAGGTTTGAATAGTCCATTCTGATTGTTGATCAGTTTGAGGGTGGTAGGATGCGGCCAAATGAAGTTCAGTATCCAAGGCCTTCTGAAGACATTTCTAGAATATTAATGTAAAATGGGGATCATGATAATAATAAATCGATATAGGTACTTCATGAAGTCTTAAAAAATCATTAATATATAGTCTTGGTAAATGTTAAAGTGGCAAATCTTATCTTATAGCAAGAATATGTGCTGACTTGGTAAGACGATCAACAATGAACCATATTTTATCATTTCTTCTAGGAGTCTTTCGTAGTCAAATGACAAAGTCCATCGCAATATCTCCCATTTCCACTCAGGTATTGGAAGAGGATTCATGACTCATCTAGGATGTTTTCTTCCAGCTTTCATTTGTTGAAAAACTATAAATCTTGACACATAATCAACAGTACCTCTCTTCATGTTGTCCTAGAAAAAATGTTCCATCAAATATCTATACATCATAGAGCTAATAGAGTGTATATAGAAATTAGAGCTAGGGGAATCATCCAACAATTACCATTTTAGATCATGAATATTAGGAACACCATGTCTCTTCCCAAATTTTAAAATTCAATCTTCATATACGAAGTAAATAATTCTCACATAATTCATAGATTTAATTTTCTTTTGAAACTCCTCATCACTAGTTTGAGAACTTTCTATCCTTTCTAATAAGGGTGGTTTAACAACCATTTGAAAAATTATTGATGTTTCACCATCCATGATTATTCCCATATCCATTATTACTAGATCCATGAACATAGGATCCATTTCAACTCACATCATTTTCAAAACATCATGATAATTTCTTCTCAAAGCATTACCCACATTATTTTCCTTCCATGGGTGGTACTGTATAGTGAAATAATAATCCTTGAGTAGTGCAAGCCATCATCTTTTACTCATATTAGGTTCATTCTATGAGAAAATATACTTTAAAATTTTGTGATTAGTATAAATCTCACATTTTTTAACATAGAGATAGTGTCTCGATATTTTTAGAGCAAAGATTACAACAGCTAACTCATGATCATGAGTGGGATAGTTTTCTCAGGAATTTTTAGCTGTTGTGATGCATAGGAAATAACTCTATCATTATGCATAAGGACACAACCAGGTATTTTCTTTGAAGCATCACAATAAATAACAAACCCATCATTCCCCAATGGTAGAGTCATGATAGATGCATTGAATAATCTAATGTTCATTTATTCAAATGATTATTTATAACCTTTTGTCTGAAATAATTTAACCCCTTTACATGTGAGCTTGGATAATGGGTTATCCAATCAAGAAAAATTCTAGAAGAAATGCCGATAATAACCTGCTAAACCAATAAAATTGTGTACCTCAGTTATACTTGTCATTTCTGGCCATTTATTTATTTTCTTTTTTCTTAGAAGGATCAATATAGATTCCATACTTAGAATTATATGGCCAAGAAAAGAAATTTCATGAATCCCGAATTCACGCTTTCTAAACTTCCCATATAATTAATTTCTTCGAAGGTTTTTCATAATAGTGCGCAAGTGATTTTCATGATCTTTAGATATTTTTGAGTATACCAAGATATCATCAATAAATAACACTACAATTTCATTGATATATTTGTTGAAAACTCAATTCATAAGATCCCTAAAAACAGAGGGTGCATTAGTCAGTCCAAAAGGCATTATTGAAAAATCATAATGCCTATAACCGGTATGAAATGATGTCTTGGGAAACTTTTCCTTATTCACATAGAACTGATGTTATCTATATCACAGGTCAATCATGGAAACATATTGAGCTCCATGTTTTTGATTGATTAAAAAATCAATGCGAGGTAGGGGATACCTGTTCCTTATTGTTATAGCAATGATCCACCTATAGTCAAAGCAAAACCTCATCAATCTGTGTTTCTTCATAACAAATAGAACATAATATCCCCATAGAGAACACTTGGGAAAATAAATTATTTATTACTCAATTCCTATAGTTGTTTATTTAGTTCCACAAATTCCATAGTGGACATTTATTAAGGGGTCTTCGATATGGTCCATGAACGAAGAATTAAATTAATTTAAAACCCAATTTCTCATTTTGGAGGATGACCTGGTAAATCCTCTGTAAAAACATCAAAATATTCTTGTACAATAGGTACATCCTCTATTCAAACATTCATTTCCACGCCCATAGTTATTTCATTTTCTTCCACTCTAATAATGGAATTTAGTAGAGCTATTGGGGTGGATCCAGATAAGAATCAGTTGGTGACGTTTCTGCTCTACAGATAAGGTACTCTTTATCATCATCGAAAATTGTAACCTCCTTCTTAAAAAAATATTTTTTTGCATCATGCTATGAAATCTAATCCTTAATGAGGATTACATCAAATTCAATCATGGGTATGAAGATGAGATCAGCATATATTGAACTTTCATATGACTTAATGAGAACTGATTCGAAAAACATAGTTGCAATGATACTTCCCTTATGAGTTTTTATTGAAAAATCAATTAATAAATTAAATTGGAAATATCCAATTTTAATAAAAAACACATAATATATGAAAAAATGCGATGATCCAGAATCAAATAAAGCATTGGATAAACTTGATGAAACCATTAAAGTACCTTCCACCACTTCTTTCAGAGCATCAACCTCATCATTAGTGGTTTCATAATCTTTGAATTTCTCCCTTGTACATTTCTATGGTATGTTTCCTTGAACTTTAGGACATTTATTTTCATAATGCCCCATTTATTTACCATTGTAGCATTAAACATTGAAAAACACTTTATTTCCCTTGAGATCACCATCTTGGTGGCCTTTTTCACAACACTTGTAACATACTCTTATTCCTTTCAGCAAAGTACTGGGGTGTTTCATAACACATTTACCGCAAGATGGAAATTCAACTCTTCCCTTATTCCCTTAATTTCCATTTCCAGAGTGTTCTGCAGATATATTCTTCACTTTCTTTGATTTAATGTTTTAAGACTTAGGTAATTTATTTTACATATTGATAAAACATGAGACAATATATTAATATGAAGTGAGCGATTGTGAGACTAATTATAGATGTAGAAATGGTTTTAACCCATCAACGAAAGGATAAATCATACTCATTGGGTTACATATATAATATGTTGTGTCCCTTGTTAGTGTTTTAAATTTATCCTCATACATTGTGATATTCTCATCCTCCTTTTGCCTCAGACATAGAAATTTCCATTCCATATCCGCTCAAAGGTCAATAGGAAATTATTTTCCTAAGAAAATCTCTTTAAACTCCTTCCATTAAATATTTGATACTTCTTCATCTTCATTTTTGTTTTTAATTAATGACCACCATTGACTTTCATCTCCCGTGAGGTCATACTGCAATGAAAACTTTTTCACTTTCTCTACTCCCTAAAGAATGAAATATTTTCTCTAAGAAACATATCCATTACTTAGATACAAATGAATTTTCTGTCCCATTAAATGTTTTTGGTTGTTTCATCATGAAGAGGTCTAATATTGATCCCCACATTGTGGATCAAGGTGCTCTATATGAGTAAGGTTATTATTCATAACCTGAGGGAGTTATCATAGTATGGTGATAAGCTGATCAGCACCAGTTGCATCAACTGATCCTCTATAATTATCAGGAGAATGATAGCAATCCCTACATGGATTAAGTTCATTGATAATATTTTCATTCCTTCCACTAGGAACTATTTATAACGAAAGGCATACACTAGATTAATTTATGAATCAAAATACATAATTCAAAATATGTAAAATACATAACATAAATTGACAGTTTATGTATATATTTCATAATAATAAAAATGTTTTCTTTGAGGAGGTATATACTCATAAATCCTTCATAATTTATTTGTATGAAAATGTGAATTATCATAGACATATCCCACAAGAGTTTCGTAACCAAGAGGGCAGCAAGGCCCATTGTCGTGTACCAAGATACCCAGGTTTAAGCTCAAAACTCCATGTCAGAGTTTTCACTCCAAGGTACATTTGTTCCCGATCCACCTCTATCTGCTCGTATCCAGACATTGATGCATTTTTGGAAATCCCACAAAAATCCTTACATTAACAAAATTCTAGGATGTTCTTCTATACAAATCCTCAAAATCAATCTTTGGGTAATGTTCCCTAATGAGATTTTTTATAAATCTAGCTTTCAAGGTTTGAACTAAACATCTTTTGATACCAACTGTAACTCCCTGGCCCCAATTTCCCAGAGTCGGTGAATTATTACATTACAATGGTATGTTCACAAAAGATCAATTCTTGAAGAACTAATTAGTTTAGTAGCCTTATAAATACTAGATACATACATAAGTTGTACATTACTTCATGAAATAAAGAAAAATAACGTCATGGTGTCCACTTCAAACACACTACTATCCCTTACCCTATTTCTATAGTTTAATCGTAAAATACTTCTTCGCATCCTGGGAAAAATAAAACATAGGAAATGGGTGAGCTCAGATGCTCAGTAAGGATAAAAATATAGTAGAAACTATCAAAATAAGAATAAAATTTTAAGGCAATGTATAAGAGTAAAAAAAATCCTTTTAAACATAAACATCAACATTATATAGAAAAGATAAATCAAATAATGCGATATACATAGTCAAATGGATATTATATTAGTCTAATAATCAAATGTGACATCAATAACTAATTTCCTAATTATGAAATGCCTAATGGAAGACCCCATAACTACATATTCAAGGCCTCATGCCAAGACTACAAATAAGATTTTGTTAAGGCCTTGTGCCAAGACACTAGTTTGTAGCATGATACCTACTGATACATCGAGGAGCTATAGTAGGCGCCACCCATCACATAATGTGTCCAATGCATTCCTCATATAAAAATGTTGAAACATATCATAAAATTTCGTATTAAAACTAGATTACGAAATGATAATACTTTAACCAAAAACCATGAATGATACAAAAATAACACATCCACAGTGAAACATATCACAAAAATATCAATACGATATGGAATATTTTTATAATCATGAATCAACTTCAAACAACATTAAAATTCATTAATGGATGTTGACATAGATGAAATCAAAACTATTTGAGAGGAATATCTATATATTTTCTAAAATCATTTAAAAGTCACAGAATTATAGAAGAATAAATGTAATTATAAAATATTCTTATAATATTTTAAGGAAATCATTGAATGTGTTATAATGGTAAAAAATAGCCGCACCTGCCATACAAGTTAAAAAACATTATTTCCTTAATTTTGACGAAACAGTCCTAAAAGTCATTATTTGGAAAAAATCAGAAAGATTCATTTATAAAAATTTTATAAGAATTAAAATAAGGGTATAAATTAATTTAACCCATAGTCTAGGAAAATAGAAAAAAAATTGAAATACATTTTTAAGAAACACATATGTGGATGATAAAGAGGTCCCAGTAAATACTCACTTATAAACAACCTCAGATAATGAAGAGATTGTAGAATTAATACTAACCTTGTACTTTTCCTTTGTTTAGGTTATATTATCATCATATATAATAGTTAAATAATGGGATTAAATTATACAGGAACCATATACATAAATATGATATCATATTTGATCTTCTAATATTGCATTGTTAAAAATATTTCAGTAGTATAATCGTTTTGGGTGTTAAATGATACATTTTCCTTTATATGTTTTGTTAAAAACTCATGTTTTTTATGGATAAGATATATTTTATTCATATCTAGAATGATATTATGTTCTTAAAAATTATTTTTTAATAATAAAATCATATTTATTCTTGAATGGGTACAAATGGGAATGAATCTCATCCCGTTCGTGGAGACGGTAATCCATACGTACACACGAGCGAAAATACCATACTATTCATGGGTGAATCATATGTAATTTAATGGAATATAATATATACATAATAATTAAAATTTTATATTTATTATTTACATCAATTATACTCGATATTATACCCATCCAAAATAATTAAGTGTTGAATAACAAAATACACCACGACGGGGAGACGGTAAGCCGTACATACGCATCTATGGTGACCATTGATTCATAAGATGGATTGAATAATGAATATGGTTATAACATATTTATAATAATATAAAATTATGTATAAGGAGTTGGAGTTATTATTTTGGCACGGAAACAATAAATAAATAGGAACTAGAAGATGAAAAGAACTATCAAATGTGGTGGTGAAATTATTACCTCTTATTCGGATGTTTTATATTGAGTTGATCAAAAGGGATCTTTAGGATGGCATTGTAATCAAATTAAGACTTTTAGGTCGAAGTTAGGGTAGTTGGGAGGATATTTTAGTGGGGGTTGGCTTGGGAAAATGGCATTGGAGGTGTTCTTTTAAGAGAAGGGTAAGTAACCTTTTATAAGAGAGGTGAGGGTCACTTTAGAAAAGGATTGAAATATTATTTTATTATACAATCATATTCGGTTATTAATGAATCCAAAATGATTAATTTCAAGGATAAGGTGAAGATGGGTCGAAAACATCTCTACCAATAGTTTTTATATAGGTTCATGTCAGCATATAAACCATATTTTTTAGATTTAAATCTTAGTTAAACATTATATCTTTTACAAAGTATTCTTGTATTATTATAATAAATGGTTAATAAACTTACTAAAAAAACAATATAACTCCCTGTTGTTCATTATTAATATATTTAACCTTATATTTTTCCTTTGTCTGAACCTTATCTTTTATGCAATATTATATCAAAAAATAATATATATATTTTTTAAAAAACTCATTTATGTGAATTTTGACACTATTTAGTATTTGATTTTTGTTAAAGTACTAAAAACTTCATTACATCGAAAAAAATTACTTTAATTATCCATAACATGTCATAATAACCTATAAAACACATTTACTTCATCAAAGGTCTCAAATTACATTTATTTGGATATTTACAATATCAATTATTTTAATCCTTCACTAATAAGTCAATTAATGCATCATCATTGTGTCAAAAATAAATTTATTTATTTAATGTCTAAAAATTATAAATAAAATAAAATTATGTAGTAAATATTTATATATTTCAAATTTATATTTTTAGTCAAATTTATCTTATGTATAACCCTATATTACAAATGTTTTAGTTATTAAACATCAAATTTTACACTTTTAACTCTTCTTTAAGTAAAATAATATAAATGTACTAATCTAATAAAAATGGACCTAAAGATTAATATATTTTTCTTAATGTTGTTTTTGGTTTATAAAAACTTATCCAATAGAATAGGGATACATGAGAGGGTAATTATAATATCATTTTTTACTTTTAATTACCATACTTACCTTTAATCGTGGTAAATACAAGTAAAAAGTTACTAATCACCAAAAAAATATTTTCATCTTATTAAACTACATTTTACATAATGATATCAACCAGTTCTATTAGAATTTGAAATTTAATTCACAAAAGCGGTAAATTTACGTTTAATCCAAATCATCATATCTGCATAGAAGTTGATTAAAAGACGGTAAAAAGTTCAATAAAATATTATATATCAAATATTATTATAAAAGGTCTCCAATGAATTAAATTGAACAAAAATATTTATTATGTATATATTTTTACATAATTTAAATTTAAATAAAATAACTAATTATTTAAATAAAATCCAGTTTTAAACAATAACGCAGTGTTTTTCACAATTCCTAAAAAATTTAATGTTTTCAGAAAAATACCAAAACTTCACCCAAATCTAATTTTGATATTCTGAATTAAAAAATGAAGTCCATTTTGAAAAATTAAATTTATTAAATTTAAAAATGTGGGTATTACTATTCATAACTGTTATTTTCATTGGTCGTAGTGTGTTAAAACTCGATGATGTGTACAACGCAATCTATTGAATTATTCAAAGGGAAACACACCATGGAAGCTTGGAGTGTTAAAATAGGGGATAATATCCATAATCTATACAATGACCCTTTCAACTAATTGGTAGACTCTATAATGTATGGATGTGTTATTGAGGTATGCAACATCCAAATTCGATCACAATAGTGCGGAATCAAATTGGGAATGTTACATTGTGGTATCAGAGCATTATTTATTTATTCATAATATTAAGAATATGGTATACATGAGGTTGGAATTTTTTTAAACATGTTATAGGCCTTGTGTATGGTATTATCTAACCCATTCATAGTAGTATTCTATGAATCTATGGATGGGATCGATTCCCTTTCTTTTTTAGTGTTTTGGTTTGGTGATTTTCTCAATATGACATGTGATTTATGATTCATTGTGTTTTACTAATTTTATGATTTGGAAATATAGATTTCAATCATACGTCATATTTTTTATATATAACCAAAAATAAATTCATATTATTTTATGTGATTGATATTTGTGTTTTTATATAGGGTTTAGTTAGGGTAAGATAACTTAATTTGTTTTGATATCGTTTATTAGAGTGTGTATTTAGAGTACTAGTGATTGTTTCCTATTAATATTTTTCATAAATTGTGATACCCATAACTATGATAGAATTGTATTCTGAATTGTTTTCATTAAATTTTCATGACATGAAAACATGATGACCTCTCGTTAAGCTCCAATAGAGTGGGAATGGGCAAGCCCCACAAGAAGTAGAGACAAAGAAACATATTTTTCATATTCATCCTATCAATCAAAATATTTTATGGAGTATTTTTTATGTTATATTGTAAATGGGGAATGGATCAAAATGGTCCAGATAGACAAATCCTATCTCAAATTAATTGTTTTGGAAGCCGCATAAACTACGTTTATGGGTTAGGTTACCCAGTAGGATTTTTTTTGGACAGATTCTGTAAATAAAATCTTTTATAATCATTATACATTCATTTAGTGGTGGTAAAATCTTATTTCATATATGGTTTGAGGTTTATATAAGCGCCATCGAGATGATCCATTCTAAAAAGATTAGAATTTATGGTTATATTTGAAGGATTTCAAGTCTCTTTTTTCAATCATTTATTCTATAGACACTGAGGGATGATAGAGATAGATATTTTATGAGTATTTTTCTTGGGGAATAAAAAAATGTTTAATTCTAATTTTCACCAATAAGGTAATTATATGATACGATCAAATCCATGGTTTTTGAGGATGGATTTAGGTATTATATTTGATTTAAGATGAAAATATTTTGATTAACAAATTTTAGTGAGGTCATGAATCATTCACTTATTATTAATTATAACTAGATGTAAGGTATTTTATTTGGGAAACATATTTTTTATCAATGATGGGAGTGGTTTTCATGTTATAAAATGGTTCATCATTGAGTAGTCTCACCAGGGTGGAGAAATGAAGGATAGATAGGGAAGGTATTTCCCAATTCATTTAAGAGGGAGAGCATTGGTTATGTTCTATCATTGTGGAAATTTGGGGCATATTTGTATTTATTGTGATATGAAGTCAATAGAGTGACACATGTTCAAGGACAAATGAAATCATTAAACATTATATAGTATTTTAATAGTACCATTTTTAGTTGTGATTTTGAATATTATTTGGGTTTAGGAACAGATATATGGGAATTTATATAGTTTAATAGTTGGGGTTCATCTATTAATTAATTTTATAGATGATGTAGTGGTGAATATAGTATGGATTAACAACGTCACTGAGGTGAAACTACATAGGGTAGTCATGTGATAGGATCTCAGAGTCAGGATTTAGGAAAGTATTAATCCATTGAGTAGATGCACTTATTATGAGTGTGATATCATGATCAGTGGGTGAAGGATTTTTAGATAAAAAATTATGTCAGAGATGAACTTATTTGATGTGATCCATCAGAAGAAGTGGCTAACACATCATAAATTAAACATTTTCTATTACCATAATTGGAATCATTTAAACCATTTTAGGGTGAATTTCATACCTATGTTGGAGATTATAATCTATAGTAAATTCATTCAAGATTTCAACATCTCAATATAGGGTTGATTTGTACCAAATTATAAATAAATGTTTTTAGACATAAAGAAGTGAATTAGATGGCCCTTATTAATGTTTTCAATCACTTAAATAATGTTTTCTTGAGGATTTATTAGGATTTCCACCTGATAAGTCGACATAGTTTATGATCAAGATTATTCATGGAACATATCCCATATTTATTCCACCTTAAATGATGTCTTTTGAAAATATTAAATAGATAATGGTTATTACCTAAAGGATTTAGAGGTGAAGGGATTTTTTACACTATGTATGGGGTAAATCTATGTTAATCTCCAAGAATCCTAATGGATATTATTGATCGTGTATAGATTACTAGAGAGTAAACCAACTGATGGGTGACGACTATCACCATCTTCGTTATATCAATTTAATGTTTGATTGGTTTAGAGGAGATTACTGGTTCTCTATGATTTAATTAAGATTAATCTATCACCAATTGTGAGTGACACCTTCTAATTTCCTCAAACATCTTTTAGGAATAGGTATACCTTATATAAGTATATTATGATATCATTCATATAGGGAACCATAATATCCATCCATAAATATCACATCTTAATAGATTAATATTCATAAAATTAAATAATTATCTACTCCATATTCGTACAGGTATAGTATATTTGGAAGCATTATCACATTAAAGACTGGTTCATTAGAGTTTTCCATTAATTCATTCATAGAAATAATCCTTCATATAGAATTAATTCATAAAACCATTCATCATAACCTTGGGAAATAAATCCTAATAAATTGAAATCTTGGATGCTCAGTAATGGTAAAAAAGGTGATTTCAATTATCAGATGAGAATAAAATTGGAATAATGGTATAAGAACATGATATTATCATTTTCAAACCATATCCTATATATCAAATATCATAATCATGAGTCAAGGAATAAATATTGGTACATCATATGAAATTAATCATAATGGAATCAAAGAACATAATACATGAGAGCATAAAATAGGAACACATAATTTATTTTTTATGGAATACATATAAGAATATAAAATCTTTTCAATAGTATTCAAGTAACATTTCCAATACCATCATAGTGTAATTAGTTCACTTCCCAAACCAACATAGTAGTGAAGGTTCAATCCCAGGACTATCATAATAGAAAATGTTCATTACCGAACTCAATTCACTCTCCATTCCAGACAACATTATCTCATGAGATATCAATCATTACCCAATTAATTGAAATGAGATATAGGAACCATATGTCGGATAATGAAAATCACAGTTAAGTGTGAAGTATGATCATAAAACATTCATCTTATCAGAACCCATGAAAAGAAATGGTTTTCATAAACATTTCATTGTTGCATAACCCAAGGAAGAGAAAAATTACTCCTAAACATTTAATCATTTCATCATAGCATAACCCATAAAAAAGAAATGAGTATTATAATACTATTGTCATCACAAATATAAAAAATCTATAAAATGAATAATGATTATATCCACTAATAATATACTATGTAGAGAATAACTAATGTCATGGTATATATTTGATGAAAATAAATACCATAAAATGTTCATTAAAACATTCTTCATGAATAAAAAGTTCAATTTTGAAAAAATAATTTAAAATAAAAAATGTTCCAAAATAATTTGTTAAAGAATTTCTCCAAAAAAAACCATAGAAACATTTATAGGAATATAAAAAGCATTTATTTTCCATGAAGTAAGGATATTATTTCCATGCATTATGAGTTAAAATAAAATATTACTTTTACCATTTTGTAAAAAAAATTAAAAATGAACCTCACTCGAAAAAATATATTTAAAACATTTTTTAAACAATCATACATGGGTAAAAATTACTTTAAAAATCAATAAATAATAGTAAGAACCATTTTTAACGTTTTTAAAAACATATATATGAAAGTAAATGGTTTTTTGAATCAAAAAGTGAATTAATCTTAATTTTACTTCAAATCATTTTTTTTTATTTTGAGTACATAATAAGAGGAAGGAAAAAAGTGAAAAATTATATTAAAAATAAATATCCATATTATAAGAAAATTCATGAGTATCATGTTAGATAGATACTATGATTTCATCATTGGAAATGTAATTATAAACAACCTCGATAAACAATGAGATTGTACCATAAAACCCTTACTGCTTTGTAATTTTTGAGTAGTAATACCCATTACAGTAGTAAATATAGATAGATATGTAAATACACATGATTTAATAGGAATAATAATAATTGAAATTCATGTGTTGTATATTCACCACCTAAATCAAATAAGATCTGAATCTATCATGTAGCTTCACTAAAATAAATGTAATATGAAAACCAATTACCAAATTTGTAACTTTTGAACCATAATCCCCATGAAAGGATAAAATAATTTTAAAATTTAAATATCTTTTAAATATTTATATAAATTATTTTACAATTAAAATTGGTATTATATACACTACTTAAACTAAAAAAGTGGAGAACATGGTATAAGTATCCCTGAAATAAAAGTTTAACTAGAAATAATTTACAAAAGGGATGACTTCCTTCATATGCATTAAAAACAAATATATTATAAATATATATTTATTATAAATATATTATATAACCATAATAATTTGTATCATACCATATATTATTTACTCATAACCTTTTATCCCTTGTTTGTCAAAAAGTATTTATTAAAATCATTGTTCTGGGTGTATTTGCTTCATTTTTATATATGTTTTTGTTCGATAGATTTGGCCCTTATATTTTTATTGTGGAGGAATAATATAATTATGGGTAATATTTATTTAAATATCAAAAAAATTAATTATATATAAATTTAGATTCATTCATAAATGTATAGATACAAAAATGAATCACATTGTTCATTGAGATGGTATGTTGTACGTACGCATTAAAAATGTTTTCATTTTTTGATGGATGGATTGAAAAAAATTTAATAAATAACATTTTAAGAAGAATTTTTTATATAAAACTGAATATGATTGTACCATATTTATAATAACATTACAGTATATAGAAGATACATGAGCTATTATTTTATAATGGAAATAACAAAGAATGAAGGAGTGGAAGAAGAAAGGAACTTGAAAGACGGTGGTGAAATTATTTCTTCTTCTCTGGGTGTTTCTTACTGAGTTGATCAAAATATCTCCATAGGATGGATTTATAACCAAATTAATGACTCTAAGATGAAGTGAGGGAAGTTGGGAGGATAATTGGGCAGGGGTTGGCCGAGCGAAATGGATTTGAATGTGTGAATTTGGGAGAAGGGTGAGTGCCCTTTTATAAAAGGCCTGAGGGGCTCCTTAGGAAAAGCTAGAAATATTATTTTATAATAAATTCATTTCTAGTGTATAATGGCTCCAAACTGATTTATTTCGAGGATATGATGAGGATGGGTTGAAAAACACTCAACCAATAGGTTTTAGATAGGTTTGGGTCACTATATTACCCTTATCTTTTAGATTTAACTCTTTGTTAATTAGTTTGATATTTACCATGTCTCTTTGTATTTTTGTATTATGTGGTTAATAAACATAATATATACTTCCAAGAGAACACCAAGTGGTTCATTAATTATAAAAATATCATTATATACGTCTTTTGGAAGAACCTTAAATTTTTAGGAATAGAATATCAATTAATAACATAATATTTATTATAAAAACTTTTTTATGTCAATTATGAAAGTATTTGGAAATTGATTTTTATGAAAATCATAACAGCATGATTACTTCGAAAAAAGTTAATTATATCAATCCTAACATATCATATTAACCTATAATGTTAGTTTAATTCATAAAAAGTCACAAATTAAATTTATTTGGGTATTTATAATATCAATTATTTTAATATTTTATTATTATGGTAATTAATGTATCATCATTGTGTCGTAAATATATTAAATTATTTTACGTCTAAAAATTATAAATAAAATACGATTATTTAGGAAATATTTTTATCATTCTAATTAATATTTAAATCGAATTTATCTTATGTGTAACCCTTTATTAAAAATGTTTTAGTTATTAAACTTTGAATTTAATACTTTTAACTCTTCTTTGAATTAAATAATAATAAATGTACTAATCTAATACAAGTAGACCAAATAAGTTGATATTTTATTAAAAAGTTAATTTTTGTCTAATTATACTTATCCAATAGAATTAGGACATGGGTTAGGGTAAAAATAATATCTTTTTTACCTTTAATTACCCTATTTACTTTTAACCGTGGTAAATAAATGTAAAAAGTTACTATTCACCAAAAAAAATTCATCTCATTGAACCAAATTTTACATATTTATATCAACCATGTCTCTCGGATTTTTGAAATTCTATTCACAGAAGCGGTAAAATTATGTTTTATGTGAATTTGCAAATTCTCCTAGGAGGTGGGTAAAAGACGATCAAAAGTTCAATAAAATTTTTATATATCTAAATTTAATATAAATTGACTCCAATGAAATAAATTTAAATTATATAGGTATTATGTATATCTTTTTAACAAAAATAAATTTAAATAAAATAAATAATTATTTAAATAAAATATCAGTTTTAACTTATAACTTATTGTTTTTCATTATTCATCCAAAATTGAATGTTTTTCAAAAAAATCACAAAAATACAACCTAGGCTAATTTCTATATTCCGTATCCAAAAATGATGTCCATTTTGAAAAACAAAATTTATAAAATTTCAAAAAGTGGATATTACTATTCATAATGGCTTGTTTGGTTGGTTGTGGTGTGTTAGAACCATGAAGTTTCATATAACACACGCTATTGTATTATTCAAAGGGAAACGTACCGTGGAAGCTTGGGGTGTTACATTCACCTCCATCGAATAATTGAGTCCTCATAATTGGAAATTTTTCTTCAAAAATAAAAGGTTTAAAATGGAAAATACCTTTGTGGAAAACCCACATCGGAAATAGGGTTAATAAAATGTAGTTTTAATAATAGGAAAAGGGAAAAGATAATGGCAACACCAAATTAGGGTTTCGAAGAAGAGAACATTGGTGGAAATTATAGACACGTAATTAGAAGAAAATTTAAATATTTATAGGGAGTGATTGATGTCATCAATCAAAAACAAATGTAAAATTGAGGGCCTCAAAGCCATAAATCTATGTTTATTTAAAATATCATCATTTCAACAAAACATAAGGTATTAGGATGACATAATTTTGGTTTTAATATCCCTTCCCGAGAGTTTAAGAATTAATTTCAACATAGAATAAGTGAAATATATATATTTATATATACTTGACAAGTAGACTTTCATCCTTCATCTAATTTCTACCACAAACTCATCTTTCACTCTAAGAGATAACATGACTCAAAAATATTATATTGGTCATAATCGTATAAGGTTCCAAATATTAACATATAGAAAAAAATGAAAAAATAATTTTTAATAACAAGGGACATTCTGTAGGCTAGTGGTAGGTAATAAAGGCCTATCACACTATGGTAGTGGGTTAGATTCCTGCATCTTTGTTCGACGTGATGGGTTATCACCAGAACTGTAGGAAGTCTTTTTCATAAAACAATAGTATCATAATATTCCAAAAGTAATCATAACAAATGTTTTAACCTTAAAAAATACTATCCAATGATGATCTTAATCTATTCCAAACATTATAGTTATCCAATGTACCTCTTTCCATACTCTCTGTAAAAGGTATCTAAATTCCAAAATCAATTGTAACATCAGATTTCTCAAACAAAGTAATATTTCTCTTATTGTCACATACTGAAAATATTATTACCTTAGTCATATTAAAACCTTAATGAAAACAACATGTACTACAACACAATTCATATATATATATATATATCCCATTATTATTATAAGAAAAATATAATCCTTGAGTCCAAAATCACAAATACATTATTTATTCCACTGCAATTGTAGTAACAGCATATGCATGGCCTTGACCCCTTGGCCTTTTATGAGGTAATATTCCCAAACTCTTAGGACATTCATTTGAATAATGCCCCATTTCTATACAATTGTAGCATTCAACATTGATAGCCTCTTTCTTTCCCTTGAAATCACGATCTTGGTGTCATTTTTCTCTACATTTTTAACAAACTCACATTTTTTCAGACAGGCATCAGGGTGCTTCCTTCCACAATTATCACATGGTGGAAATTCAACTCTTTCCTTATTCCCCATTTCATTATTTCTTTTCCCAGAGTGTTTAGTATATCTCTTCTTCTCTTACTTTTCTTTAAAGTCATTAGACTTAGAGAATTATTTTTCTATCTTGATAGCACATGAGACAATGTCTTCGTATGATGAGAAGTACTTTGAGACCAATTCTCGATGGATAAATAGTTTTAACCCATAAATGAAATTATCAATCTTACTCATTGGTTTATGTATATTATCTTCTTCATGCCTTTATAACCTTGTAAAGTTAACCTCATACTTTGTGACATTCTCATCCACATTTTTCCTCAAACTCATAAATTTCCTTTCAATATCCTCCCAATGGTCTTGAAGATAATATTTTTCTAAGAAAATATCTTTAAACTCCCTCTATTCCATACTTGATACTTCGTCATCCTCCTTTGTGTTTTGAATCAATGACCACCACTGATCAGTATCTCCAGTGAGGTGATAAACTACCATTACGACCTTTTCCCTTTCACTACTCCCAAAATCCTGAAATATTTTCTCTAGGGAACTTATCCATTGCTCAGTTACCAATGGATTTGTTCTCCCATTGAATTTTGGTGGTTGTAGACTCATGAAGCAGTCTAACAATGATCCTCTGTGTTGTGGATCAGGGTGCTCCATACAGTTTTCATTCCTTCCACTAGGCTCCATTTCTAAACAATGGCATAAACTAGATTAGTTTATGAATAGATATACATAATTACATACTTGTAAAACAGTTAACATAACTTGAATAGTTTATGGATATAATCCATAATAATGTTTTCTATGAAGTAGTATATAATCAAAAACCCTTCGTAATGTTTTGGAAAAATGATAATTATCCTAAGCATATCCCCCAGGAGTGTCGTAACCAAGAGTTCAGCAAGGCCCGTTGTTGTGTACCAGTTCCCGTTCGAGTCTAGTTCAAAGTGGTGTTTTTGGGTTTTACCCCTCGGCACATCTATGCCAGAGCCATCTCTACCAACTCGTATCCAGATAGGGATATATTTTTATAAAACTAAAAAAAATATCTACAATGTGAAAATTTTAGGAACTTTTGATATACTAATCCTCAAAGTCTATCTAAGGTCTATGTGCTCTAATCAGAGTATATCTATATCTAGATTCCATGGTTTTTACTAAACATCCTCTGATACCAACTATAACACCTTGACCATAGAAGCCCAAAGTCGGCGCACTATTTTAATACATTGGTATGATCACAATGAAATCATGTCCCAAAAGACTGATCAGTTTGGTATTATTTGAATCAGGATTTATACATAAGTTCAACTTTACAACTTGAAAAGAAATAAAACACTAATTTATTCAATTAGAACATCCAAGATTCCTAGAATTATTCTTGCAAGTCAATCATAACTAACATCTTCATATCCTGGGAATATGAAACATAAGAAAGGGGCGAGCTCAAATGCTCAGTAAGGGTAAAAAATATAGAAGAAGATAACATAAATATTAAGCATGGTGAATAATTGAAAACACATGCCTTTACATATAACAAACATGAACACTTTTATGGTAGGAATATGAGTTGAGTAAATAATGCCATAATAAAACATAATCATTTGTATTCAAATAGTTGGATGACCACATGAACCATCAATATTATTTTCATAATGGGGGAATGTATAATTCCAGACATTCTGAAACATTTTTTCAAGGCCTCAGCCAAGACATCTGAAAATTATTAAGGCCTTAGCCAAAACCATATATCAAATTGGGAAAGGCCTCGGCCAATTCCATGGCAAGTTGTCTCATTAGACCTACCGATGCATCGAGAAGATATAGAGGGATTCACCCATCACTTACTAAGTCCAATGCATTCCTTATATGACAAGGATTAAACATAACATAAACATTCGTATTAAAACTAGCATACTAAATGCCAATACATTATCCATAAAACATGAATGGTATAAAAATAATAGATCCATAGTCAAACATATCACAAAACATTCAATACAATATGGATGTTTTGTATCATAATATATCAACATTAAATAGTCTTAAAATCCATCAATGGATGTTGACATTGATGAAATTAAAACTATTTGAGAGAAACATATCTTTCTATTGTGAAATCATTTAAATTTCACGTAGATTTAGAAGAAAACATTTATTTTGAAAATATTCTAATAAGATTTTAAGGGAAGCTTCGAAGATGTTATAACGGTGGAAAATAGCTGCACCCGACGTATAAGTTAAATAAAACATTCTTACCTTAAATATGTCGATATGGTCAAATGTACCTTGTTTGGAAAAAGACGGAAAGATTACTTTCAAAAACGTATAAGTTAAAATAAGTGTATAAATTAATTTAACCCATTGTATATTAAATATTAAATATGTTTTGAAAGAAATTTTTAAGAAACATGGATGTGGATGATAAAGAGGTCCCAGTAGATAATTACGTATAAACAACATTGGATAATGAAGATATTGTAAAATTAACCCTTACCTTGAACTTTTCCTTGGGTGAGGGTAGGTTAAACTCATGTATAATAGTTAAATCATTGTTATTAAATTATAAAAGAATCATATACATAAGTATGATATCATATATGATCTTCTAATATTGCTTTGTTAATAATATTTTAGTATTATCGTCGTTTCGGGTGTTGACTTACTCATTTTCTTTTTTATGTTTTGTTACATTAGCCGTGTTTGTTATGGACTGGTTTTATATTATTAATATCCATAATGATATCAAGTCCTTAAAAAAATTTAATAATAAAATGAAAATTAGTCTTGAATGAATAGGATGGGGAATTAATCTCATCGTATTCGTGGAGACGATAGTCTGTACGTATGCACGAGCGACAATATCATTTTTTGATACTAAAATAGTATATAATTGAATGATATATCATATATAAATAATACTTTTCATGTTATATTTATTATTTACATCAGTTATAATCATTATTATACACATCCAAATAAGAATGTATTGAATAACAATTACACGACGACGTGTAGACGGTAAGGCATACATACACACGTATGGTGACATGTCATTCAAAGGATGGATAGAATACAGAATATGGTTGTACCATATTTATAATAACATCAAACTATATAGAAGATACTGGATTTATTATTTTTAATGGAAATAAAAAAGAAAGAAGAAGTGGAAGAAGAAAGGAACTTGAAAGTGGGTGGTGAAATTGTTACCTCTTCTTCGGGTGTTTTCTTTTTGAGTTGACCAAAAAGCCTGTATAGGTTGAAATTATGACCAAATTAAGGCCTATAGGTTGAATTTAGGGAATTTGGGAGGATAATTGGGATGGTTTTGGTGGAGACAAATGGCTTTGAAGGTGTGAATTTGAGAGAAGGGGAGTTCCCTTTTATAAGAGGGGTCAGGGACACCTTAGGAAAAGCTAGAAATATTTTTTTTATAATAAATTAATTTTCAGTTTATGATGGCTCCAAATTGATTTATATCGAGTATAAGGTGGTGATTGATCGAAAAAAACTCAACCAATAGGTTTTAGATAGGTATGGGTCACTATATTACCCTTATCTTTTAGATTTAACTCTTTGTTAATTAGTTTGACATTTTCCATGTCTTCGTTGTATTTTTATATTATATGGTTAATAAAAATAATATAAACTTCCAAGATAACCCCAAGTTGTTAATTAATGATACAACTATCATTATATAAGTATTTTGGAATAACATTAGATATTTATTATAGAATATCAATTAATAATATAATATTTGTTTTAAAAATTATTTATGTCAATTTTGACACTATTTGGAAATTGATTTTTTTTTGAAAATCATAACAGAATTATTAATTCAAAAAAAGATTATTATATCAATCATATAATGTCATATTGACCTAGAAAATTAGTGTAATTAATAAAAAGTCTCAAATTACATTTATTTCGGTATTTATCATATCAATTATTTTAATATTTCATTATTATGGTAATTACTGCATCATCATTATGTCACAAATAAATTAAATTATTTAATGTCTAAAAATTATAAATAAATTACCATTATGTAGGAAATAATATTATCTTTATAATGAATATTTATAATCGAATTTATCTTATGTTTAACCTAATGTTAAAAATGGTTTAGTTATTAAACATTGAATTTAACACTTTTAACTCTTCTTTGATTTAAATAATAATAAATGACCTAAACTAATCCATGTGCACCAAAGAGGGTCATATTTTTTTCTTAAGGTTTTTTTTGGTCAAATTATACTTATCCAATAGAATTAGGACATGTTTTAGGGTAAAAATTATATCAGTTTTACTTTTAATTACCCTATTTACTTTTAACCGTGGTAAATAAAAGTAAAAAGTTACTATTCACCAAAATTAATATAATCTCATTGAACCACATTTTACTTATTGATATCAACCGTGTCTCTTAGATTTTTTAAATTCAATTCACAAAAGCAGTAATATTATGTTTTATGTGAATTTGCAAATTCTCCTACGAGGTGGGTAAAAGATGGTAAAAAGTTCAATAAAATTTTTATGTATCTAAAATTAATATAAATTGACTCCAATAAATTAAATTGAACAAATATAGGTATTATGTATCTATTTTTACCAAAAATATATTTAACTAAAATAAATAATTTTTTAAATAAAAAGTCAGTTTTAACTAATAACTTAGAGTTTTTCACTTTTCATCAAAAATTGAATGTTTTCAGAAAAATGATAAAAATTCACCCTAGGCTAATTTCGATATTCTAAATCCAAAAATGAAGTCCATTTTGAAAAATAAAATTTATAAAATTTCAAAAAAAAAATATTACTATTCATAACGGCTAGTTTTTTTGGTTGTGGTGTGTTAGAACCTCGAAGTTGCTTACAACACACGCTATTCTATTATTCAATGTGAAACGTACCGTGGAAGCTTGGGGTGTTATAAAAGATTTGAAATCTAAGGATTTAGATATGATTTTATCATTAAAAAATAATAATAATATTATAATTACCATATATAATAATAATAACCATCCATAAAAGATATTGATGAGTAATGTATTATATCACTATGTGGATATGGTAATTTGTATGTACGCACAAGTGATACTTTCACATACCAATTCATGTAAAAAGGGTAAATAATAATAATTTTTTAAATTATATCGAGTATTAATAATTTATTATTTTATGTATAATATAAAATATTTATAAGAATAAATATAATAATTAAAAAGAAAGTGATTGGTTAAGGAGATTACCTAAACTTTGAAACATCTCCATTATATCTCCTCTTAAGGATCCTATTATTGGTAATTTAGGAGACCATAACCTCTTGAATATGGATAAGAAAATATATGAGTAATTTTTTTTCAGTTTATGGGAATGTTATAAGGATTAAAATTAGGTGATTAAGGTAATGGTGTTGTTCCCTATTTTAATTGAGTAGAGGTAAACTTTTTGAATTTCAATAAATATTAAATTTATATATATTAATTTTGACGTAAAACATGATCTAAATTGATAATAATTAAATATAATAATATTAATATCAAAAATCATCTCATAAAATAAAATTTGGATATGTTTTTTGAATTTTTTCACCCTTATCTTTTAGTTTTAACCCATATTTAACACTTTCCACAATTACCAAAGTATTATGGTTTTATACCTTTTAAGGGTTAATAATGTTACTATAAAATTCCAAACAACCCATTAATTAACCATTTTTTATGTTAAAAACCATGTTACATTCATTTGGTTGAAGAAAACATTTGTATGAATTATATATAACATAATGAAATGTTATTTAACATAAAATTACATTAATGTCATTTTTCACAATATATATTTATTTTGATTTAAAATATATAAATAAAAAATTTGGAATTCGAATATAAATCATTAAAATAACACTAATATTTTATATTCAAGTAATTTTTTTGGCACACATTAACCCTCATAGTTTACATTACATTTAATATTTTTGAAATCATCTTTTATTATTTAGAGAAATATTTCATCGGTGTTAGATAAGAATTTAAGGTCATTATATAATTAAAAAAATAGGAAATAAATTTAAAGAATCAAAATAATTCCATTAATCTAAAAATATATATTTATGTTCGTTCATAAATTTTTTTGTCCCATTGTCGGCACATAACATATATTTAAAACCAATAGACTACATTTGGTAAATTTCTTTGATTTAAATAATATATATGACATTATAAAAGATAAATTTCCATTAAAAAATATATTTCTATGATAATATAATTTGTGTATAATTAAATTCATCAAATAAGAATTAGGTTGAAAACAGATGTCCATATCATATAGTTTTTCATAGATTATCCCAATTTACTCGTTTCCAGGGTGAAACATTTTACCACAGTTACTATTAATACTGAACGAAAATAAAAATGAAATATTAAAAAATTTGACCCACATAATTTCTAATATGGAATCCATTTTATAAAATTAAGTTTATAATATTTGTATAAATTAATTTTTACATATTCATGCAACTCTCAATAAAAATTTCCTTTTAGAAAAACACATTTTTATTCAAAACAAAATTTGTTTTTTCTTGTCTCATGCTTAGAAAAATATATTAAAGGAGTGTTAAAACATTTTATTAATTATATAATTAAAATTTCATTCAAATAAATAATCAATAGTTATTAATTAAGATGGAAATACATTGGGTGATTCAAATAGTTTTTCAAAAGAATAATTCTTTTTCTTTAAAAGGTTTTTTATTTTCATTTATAATCAATTAATAACAAATTATTTAATTATATATATATATATGAAATCATAAGTTTTTAAAAATTTAGTAATTATTTTTCATATAATCCAATCCAATGTCTATGAGATTTTAAATAATAGTATATAACCATTTGTTTAAACTCATTGTTGCGTGTAACACAATCCATTGACGAAATTTAATTTATTTGAAAAATTATTCCATTAAATATTTGAGTGTTACATTCTCCCCCATTAAGTAAATTTCACCATTTCTATTTGTCATGGTCATTAATGGTTTAAAATTATAAAATTATCTTTTCAAAACCCACATATTATAATCTAATAATAAAACATCCATTAAAAATGGGAAGTGAAAAACCTATAGGTTACTTGAAATAACATAATATCATGTTCTGAGATAAGGAAATCATTGGTGGGAAGTTAAAATATGGTCACGGATGACAAAAGTAACATCCAAGAACTAATGTAGAGTGATTAATAAGAGAGTTAGGATATATTTAACAACCACAAAACCATTAATTGGTGAGGGGTTAATTGACTGTCAATTAATTGCAATTTGTGATTATAGGAACATTTTTGTGTTAACATCCTTTTCATAGTGATGAAGAATTTTGTTACCATGTAGAATAAGAAAATAAGTAAATATTCTTACGTAAAAAGTATAATTTAATCCGCTAATAATTTTCCACCATAATAAATCAGTTTCTCCAAATTATGAGTATTCAATATGAGTTTTCTTGTCTTAAGAACTAGTATCAACATTTAAGATATAAGAAAATTATGTGATGAAATTTCCCCAATTATTTAGTCATTAACCAAAACAAAAAATGTTTCAAACAATATAATTTTCAAAATTAATAAACCATCATATGAATAAATACAACATTAATATCCAACACCATAATTACCTCGATAACCTCAACATTATAGAATTTTTTAATCTCAAAGTGTACACCATTTAACTTACATATTTATAAATAATAATTGAATTTCTTGTAAATAATATTCCATTTTCATTCACATATTGAACATAAGGGTACCATTTAACTCAAACTAATGAATCATATCAAACATATAATTAATTACCATGTTAAATAACAACATAATCGTATAATTTAACGAACTTTAAAAATATATCTTCAATCAAATTTATTTTCTAACATTAAAGTCAATCCATATCATAACCATAAATATATCTTTTACTCAATGAATCAATTTTCCACCATGATGATTATATATATCCCACAATCCAATAGACCATATTAAATTAAAATAAAATCGTAAACCAACACAAAATGGTTACTTAAACCTCAATAGAGTATTATTCTTGATCCTTAGTTGAAATTAAAAATCACTTGAAAATACCGATACAAAAAACATTAAAAAGGGGGCGTTGATTCCATTTAACTTATTATAAAACATAAACCCATAAAGGTAACCATATATTTTATGTTATCTTCATGTGAAAAAATATATTCTTCTAAAAAATAACATAGTAAATATTAATCAAATAAGTTCACAAAAAATTAAATATATTACATATATCCAAAACTACAATAAAAATCCTCAAATATGACCGAAATCATTTTTTCATCAAATCAATAACCAATCTCAATATTTCGAATACTATAAATATAATTCTTCTATTTATACCAATGGAACACTATTAACTCATCATTAGACGCATATAATTGATTATCTTCCCAATAATCTTTTGTTCTCCAATAATATTACCCTACCACTAAATCACTCTTCTAGGTTATTTGTACCATTCTATATATTATTTAAAATACTTAAATAAAAAATACAATGGAAAAAAACTGAGATGTTTCATGATTTCTAAAACTATAATATCATTATTTCATCACATATACAACATAATTCATGAATCCAAATACATAATCACTTTAACCATTCCACTTAGTTATTAAACCATTGACTATAAATTGTAATCACATTCCTAATACATAATTTATACAATACAAAATATAAATCATTTCAAATTATTCATCAATATAAATTTATTCATGCCTCGTACATTTTAAAAAATAAATAGTTTTAAAACAGCCCATACCTTTGATTTACAATTCATAATCTCTTCATCATCATTATCAATAAAGCCATTAATATTACTATATTTATGATCTATTCTCAATATTTCCCCCAAGGACATGATATTAAAAAGACTAATCAATCAATATTGAAAACATTCAACAATCATGGATAAATTAGGGAACCAATTTTTCTGATCCATATAATTAGCCAAAATTTTCATTTTTACTTGTAAATTTATTATTTTGTATCCTTATTTTACACACTAATAATATATTAATGTTCCTATAAGTCATTAATGTTATTTCTTCTTACCACATTCTAAATAGTTCAGAATCTAATTCTTCATTCCCCCACATACTTTATGAAAATCCATATTTCTATTATTAGGTGCGTCATGAAACTCACAAAAGAAGAGATTTTTGTTCATTTAATTTGATGTATGATTAGGCATAATCAAAAGGTTTCACATTACATTTTTATTCCATTTGGTTTCTTAGGAGGAAAATAATTCCACTAACAATCACATTTTATATTAACATGAATACTTTTGGTAATAGAATTTGATTAAAACTAAAAAGCATACAGTTAGAAGAAATAATCATAACGTTAAACCACATTTTCATGAAAAATCATTCTTAGTATTTCTAAATCATGACACATTATTATGTGATTCCTCAGGTTTATCGAATTTTATTCATAATCATTACCAAAACATTAATATTTTATCCTATACATATATTTCTCCTACAACATATCATTAAATATATATTATCATAGTTTCTAATGTTTAAATTAACCTTTCTTTAATACCTACTATAATGAACTATAATATTCATACTTAAATATTTCAAATTAATTTGGAGTATTCATTACATAACAATATAATTCATACCAAAATCGTATAGCTCTAATATATTTCAAAATTTCAGAATATAAAAAACTAGTTTATAATAGTCTAGAATTATGTTTTTCATAACTAGAACCAATCTTATAAATATCATTCGTAAATAATTTCTTCCTAACCATGGAAAGGGAAACATAAAAAGGGTGATATTGGATGATCAGTAAGGTAAAACTAAGGAATTATCTATGATCACATAAGAATAACATGTGAATAATGGAATAATAACATGAGAATAAAGCTTTGAAACCATACCATATATATCATAGATCAGGATCATGAGTCATCAAATAAATCTGGGTACTTAATAAGACGTTAATAAAAAATGAATTAACGAATGTGAGACATGAGAGTATAACATAAGCATATGAAAAATTTTCTTGTCATATATATAAGCATAGAAAATAATTTCCTTAGTAGTTAAGCCTCATTTCCAAGACTAGTATAGGTTATCGGTTTCTACCACCAAACCATCGTATTAGTCAATGTTCACTCCCAAGAATATCATAGTGGGTCCACATCCCATTATAGTCTTATTTATCTCATGAGATGTCAATATTTACCTAACTCATTGATGAGAGATATACATGACACCCATCACATAATTAAAATTATACATATGTGTTCCACAATATAAAAAAAATTAATCATATCACAACACATGAAAACAATTGGATTTTATAAACAATTCATCAAATAATAACCCAGGATTAATAAATGGGTTTCACAAACATTTCATCATTTCATCATAGCATAACCCATGGAAAAGGAATGAGTTTCATAAATAATTTGTCATCATAAAAATAAACCATCCAAAAAATAATAATGATGGTATCCTTATATTATAGAGATACTAGATTATAAGAAAATCAGGGGTTGACATTAATGAATAAAAATACCATTAAAATATCATTAAAACATTATTGAGTAAAATTACCTTTCTATATAAAATTCACTTCAATAAAATCTAAAAATATCAAAAATATTGTGGAATATATTTTATTTTAATAAACCATTTTATATTTTAGGGGAAAATTAAAATATTTGAATGGTAATTATGGTAGTAAATTTCCTTTATATCATATAAGTAGAAAGAGAACATTCCTTTTATATATTTGAAAACATAGAGAAAAATTACATCGTTCTGAAAATTATAAATATTATTTTGAAAAAAAATTTATGAATAAAAAATTTGTATAAATTAAATTCAAATTTCAATTAATAATAGTAAAAACCTTTATTTAAAACATTTTGGGAAAACATGGATATGGTAGAAAAAAATTCACCCAATGAGAGAAATAAAGCCGATTTTCCTTTAAAATATATATCTAGTCACCTGAGTACTTAAGGTAAATAAAATGAAATAAAATATTTATTTTAGGGAAATGACTCTATGAACTTTATATTTATGAGTTTCTTGATAGATAGATCATATAATTTAATCATTCAATACTTAATCAAAAAAATTCATGATAAACAATGAGATTGTAACATAAAACCATTACGGCTTGGGTATCTTTTGAATCACAACACCCATTAAAGAAATAAACTTATATGGATGTAGGGTAAGGAAAATTCCACCATGGGAAGAAAATACCCCCATAATCTCTTTACAGAAGGAAAAAGTACTCACACAAGTCTAGAAAGATGAATGAACTCAAATTGAGTTGAAATAATGAGAAGAAACATAATGAGATTCTTGATTTCAAGTAATTAAAGTGGCATGCATACCATAATTGGGAAAGGTACATAGACCAGATGGATCATGAACCAATAGGTACGTGGAACCATCAACGAACCATTGGCCATGAGGCTATGGCCAGCAAACAAGGCCAGCTGCGAATCGTGTCGTCAAAGGAATTGTGTGCACGATGTCAATCTACATATTGTACTGCGAACTGATCAGTTTATGGATGATGAAAACATGTAGGATCCCACAAAACATGATTTCAAGCCAAATCCCCACAAACCCCATTTGATCGAGACTTCGACGGGTAAGGATATCTTCATGGGCCACAAAATGTTCCACATGCCCAATAGATACATGTTTCTAGATTCTCTATAAATGGGAACATAATAGAAGGATAAGGGATGCATGAAGAAATCTAGAATGTGAATGAGATGATGGAGTAAAGAGTTCAGATAAGACTCTGGCTTCAGTCTCGATTCATTGATGATGATCGAATCACAAACCACACCCTTCGCAGGTACAACCGATCATGAACCATAAAATATGGGAATTGAATAATAATAATAGATTTCAGAATGTAGCTGGTTAACTGAAAACCATGTTCATCTCATAGATGAATTTACCGCGAACCATAATCCCATGGAACCTCCTTCAATATGGTACTCCACGTAGTGCACCGCTATGGGGACTAATCCCAGCACCCGGTACCTCATCGATATGTGGATGGAATCTATAGTGGCGTGATGAGCAGTGTACCACTATTGTATGCAACTTTATATACCCATGCCCATGTACCACATCATTATGTGGACAACCCCTCTACTTGTATAACACTATGGTATGAAGAGCCTCCCTCATCCAGCATAAGAAACCAGTACAAAGAATGGGGTGTTTTAGGGTATCATTTCCTCTGCTTCCAACCACTCACATCAATTACCATCCAATCCTCCATGATCCCTCCACTAACCAGTCCTCCAGTATCAGGTCAAATCATCCTCCCAATCCATCGTACCTGTATGGTAGACCATCAAGCACACCTTCTCACCCATTTGAGTCTACATACCCATGGAAAGAGGAGTCGTGAAGCCCCCCCCCACAACAGTTCGAGATTCCGTAATTCCTATGAGCCTACATTCCCATGATAATCCAATGTCGAACCATGGGACAGAGACATGAACATCCATGTTCTATTGATTAATGTTGATCACTCTCTTTTCAATTCAATGGGGAATGTGACCAGTCTAATGGGTTATGTTCTCTACCCCCTTTTACAAGGAATAATCTCCTCCCCTTCCCTAATTGTATTCTAGGACCCTCCAATTTAGGTATGTCCCGAATCATCTATGGTAGGGCCACATGACCATCAATGTCATTTCACATCGAAAGGTTCATTACTCTACTCCCTCTCCCATGGTCACCCTGACCTCTTCCGTCGTAAGTTCTCCCTACCACACCAATAGGGAGGAGGATTGTGCATTATTGAATCTTTCACATCAACTTGTTTCTCACATCGAGAATGAATCGCATGAGATTAGAGGTTTGTGAGGATTACAACATCTGCATGGAGCTGAACTACGAGAACTCTGATTCATGAGAAATCAATGATTTTTTGAAAACTTACTTGAAGGCCCGATCACAAAAGGGTGGACTCCAGTAAAGGGTCCACAAATGATGTATCCATAAATGGGATGCTTTTATACATAAGCCCCATAATATCTGAACTATTATAACTCTGATTCCAGAACAAACTAGGATATGTAGGATGCCTACCAGAATCCCCAAGCTCAAACGAGTTCCCATCCAAGATGGTACACCCAATCATGTATCTCGAAAAACGTCATATCCTATGCATAAGCCCCAACAAATTCGAACTATGTGGTTTCTGATTCCTCTCTCTAGGATATGCAGTAAGCCCTTCCTATGGGCCCGATCCCAACATCATTTCACCTTCTATCCCTCATGGATGATGATAATCTTCATATTACCTTATAATATTGGTCATGTCCATATTACATCCATAGCATAAAATATATGCATGCCTACGACTATCCTGCAAACCAAGGGTTGCCTGTGAACACACTCTTTGAGAATGAACCAAGAATTCACAATCATATGAACACAATTTAATCTATAAGAATGTCTCAAAACATGAAACAGTCCTCCCCCCAAAGGGTGTGGTGAGCCTGAACTCTCATCCTCTCGACCAATGATTTCCTTAAGTGTCGTTTTCCAAACCCTTAGCCAATGAGCACCTGCCTTTGGAAAGTGGGTCCATGAATCATGGATACCAAGGCTGTTTAGAATTCATGGAACCATGAATAATCCCATTGGAGACCATACGAGGAAGTTATATCTGAGAAGGACCAATTTCACAAGTTCTCGACCCCAACACAATAAACCTCTAGGACCAAATAGTTCCCATGTGGTTAATTCAAGCTTTTTACTGGATAATGTCGTAGAACGGGTCACAACAAAAGAAATGCTGATTTCGAAAAAAACCCATCTCTATAGAAAAAGGGATGGGTGTTGATCCTCATCATACCACTTCCCCACCACCTAGAAATGCACCACCTCGGAGGCAGAAAAAAATTGGGAACCCAACATGAATCCTTATCCAAGGTAGTGGTTTTAATCCAATGATAAAAGACAAATAGATACTGCATGTCAGTTCATTTTTTCCCCAGTATCTGCAAAATCTGCCACGTCGAAGGAAGAACAAAAATGGTGAACTCGATGTGAATCCTTAACCAAGGTGGAGGGCATACCTCAATGTTAAATGAATCAAGGATAATTCATGTTTGACCTTTTTTTCATCGGTACGTGCAAAATGTGCCTCCTTGGAGATGGGAAAAAATAGTGAACCAGACATGAATCCTTATCCAAAGAGGTAGTCTTACCCCACTCAAGCTCCTTCACCACGTAGAAAATGAAAAGGGGATAGGGTATAGGTTGAATCAAAAAATATTTATATGTTTAAAATATTTCTACATTGAATATTTTTTTGGAATGTATGTTATATATGTATATTTAATGTTCCTGTAGTGAAACCTTTGATCCAAATGACATCCCAATGACCCATCTAGACACGCACATCATAAATCCCAGATGAGAATGGGGCCTCAATGAAGAGTAGCACACCCTCACCTACCAAACATCTTGAATGCCATGTATCCAACACACTGATCATGTAGTTCCACTAAAATACAACTCTCCCCACACTAGAGGCTTCATGACAAGCCCTCCAATCTACAATGATCCTCCAACCGCCTCATCAGCCGTTTGTGCCACCGCAGCACCAGGCGGCCCTAGTGGTCATCTCAAACCATTTCGGGATCTTATCCCTGGAATTTGACAATGAGTACATCCCTTATCTAAGGGAGGCAGATGAAGTTGAAGCTGACAGCTTTATCTCAACTGCACATGGGTCCTACACATGGTCCCCCAACAGAGAGCATTGTCTCCGACACTAGATGCCCAAGCCTCCGCCCGTTGGGTAGGGCCTTATACCGAAGGAACCTTCCAAAGTAAAGGAATCCCAGGCCCTTGGGTTTCCTACCAAGGGCAGTGAATATATAATTATGAACAAGCTATCACCTTGGTTCCTGAGGAGAAACTCTATTATACTAACATGACAGCGTTCAATGGGAAGATATACGACTCTTCCGGGGCCACTCAAGCCCACCACTAAAACATGGTTACAATATATGAGCACATGAACAATCTTACTAGTTTCTCTTTGGTCCTACTATGAAGACAGAGAGACAAAATACCGGCAGATGTAGATATCTATCAATGCACAAAAATCCCGTCAACCAAATAGTGATGCAACAAGCTATATACAGGCATAAACACATGTTGATGCATTTAAATCCCACCATACAGATAGGGAAATAAGAAAATATGAGAAAATTTAAATTCTTCTAGATGTATAAAAAACCCATGAGACAAATATTGTGACAAGCGGGTGGATGAAATTCCCCACTCATGAATATAAAGAAAACTAGTCAAATATGGTGTAATCCATGGATGAATACCGGTGATAGATTTGTTCCCATGTACTGGCATAAGAGAACTGCCATTATCCACTAGAAACTCATGGAGGACTGGAGAAGGCACAAACTCATTCTACGACATTGGAATGGACCTTCATAATCGTTCCACCAAAAGATGTATCTCAACATATCATGGAAATGATGGAAGAATAGATGTCGATTCCAGAACATATCCTCTAAAAATGTAAAGATATCATTGCATTAGTGGAAAAGGTGAGAAATCGGGCCCATGACCCAGTTTCACCTAACCTAATGACTCAATCGAAAAATAAGTAAGTATCTATGAAGTAGTTATGCATCCATTTTCTATTCCAAGAGGGTAGATAGAAATATCTTTTGATATATGAATAACTGGATCAGGAAGAAATACATGTTTCAACTGGGGGACGCTTGTCCAACGTGGTGGCTTCTCAAAGGTAGGCATATATCCCTGCCAAAACTCAAGATGTCTGTTGGAGTATCCTGATGAAATCATGTAACCCAACAAGATTGAGAATCATATATGAAGGCTATTACCGATAGAAGATTCCCCCGGTTACCCACAAGAAATCACCCAATAATGCTAGGCATCAAAGGAAACTAGAAAAATGAAGAGCATATAAATGATCCTGCTCTGCTGGAAGCTAGGGTTATTGATTCCCTCAATCTTATATCGAAAAATGATCAAGACTGTGTCAATACATTACCAAATTATTAAATTGGCAGTAGAATTTTCATAGGTCCTCCCCGCAACATCACTACCATTAGCTCTGAAGGTCCTCCACAGAGCACCCTTGGGGGGTCACTCCGTGGGCCAGAAATGATCGATCACAAGAGCCTATCTCCTGATACACATCAGGGCATCCCTCACCTAGAACATAAGACTAGATATTAATAAGGTTATCCCTTTGCTGTCTTCCTCCATGATGGTCCTCCCCAGGCTATATGCTGCAGATTTCATTCTCCCTATAGTTGGTCATCGAGTAGTGATGGTAGTCCTCACCATTATTACAGTCATTGTGAAGGCCCTCCCTACAATTAGTGTTTTCATTAAGGTCCTCCCAATAGTAACATCCATCAATGAGAATGTCCACCCCTCATTGTTGTACATCCTGATGGCCCTCCCCGAGAAGTGCATTGCAGAAATTCTTCTTGCATCCAGGTATCAAGTAATGATGGTTGTCCTCACCATGATAACGATCACTGTGAAGGCCCTCCTTATAATGACATTTGTTCAGAAGCCCCTCCCCATAGTGAAATTAAACAGCAAGATGGTCCTCCCCTCACTGTACCCCACCCTAAAGGTCCTCCCCAGGGTATACTTCATAAGGAAATTTCTCACGGTTGGGCATCAATTTGAAATAGTATCCATCTCCATTGCAGCACCAATTGTGAAGGTCCTCCCCATAATGAAAAATCGTACTGGAAAAAATTTCCTCCCCTCACCAATATAAATGTGAGAAATCCCTCATGTGCTGAGGAACTCCGAAAGATATATTCATACATATTGGGAACTCCATATAGAATGAGTGATATTCTCTCTCAATGAGGGGATGGCCCCGGACCACAGTCATCTTTTGAGCCACCCCATCATCGTCCACAAGTCACTAAGGATATGACATTCACAGTTTCTTGATCGAAATTATTACGAAGCAGTTGAGTTTGGTATATCATGTAATGGATCCTCTGAAAGAACAACATCAAGATAAGTTGCTTGTAAGAAGACAACTAGCAAGGGATAATATACCAGTGATGTATTGACCCACAAACACTTATAACTTAGACATACCAGGAGAGTTGTCTGGGGAATGCACACGTGAAATTCACCTCAATATGTCAACGACTCTTTGGAATCTGAAATAAAAATTCCAACCCTATGAAGGGTATGCAGACCATGTCAGAACGATAGGGGAGCATCACCATCTAATAGACCAGGAATCACTCTTGTCTGCAAGGCATCGACAATCAGAATGGGAAATAAAAACCTTGAAATGGCGTGCCTCCATTCAGTCCATATGTTGCATCACCTCATTGGATATGCCCGGGAAGGATTTCACATTTGAGAGTGGGGAGAACATTGATCCCTACATATCACCCCACTTCTAACCTAGATGGCCCCATTGGGAACTACAACCTAAAAATTCATCACCCATTGGAAGAAATAAAATGATACCCATGCTAAGGAAATATGGTATAATCGACAAAAACTGGCACAGATTAACACTCAAAAATTTCAGGAACAAAGAGATCAATCCATCAAAAAGATTCTGAGTTAGGAAAAAAAGAACATCCAGCAGGATTCCTTCTTGAGGTAATCCATCCTAAAATCAGTTACCATGTCTTCAAAAGGCCATAAGACTCATTCAGGCCCAATTCCATACTCATCTCACAACCATGCGAGAGTATGTGAAATTGAGAGGGTGGAAATAGGGGAGACTACTACCGTAATATGGGAACAGCACCCATCCATAGGGATGGGGAATGTTTAAATCAAAATCCCCCCATAAGACCAAAAAAACCATGTTTTATCACATCAAAAAATGAATGGGGACAATCGTTTTCCATAGGGTAAGGGGAATTTTTACCTCCAGTCCCGACATAGTGGATGTATGTTTTCTCATACCTAGGATGAACGATGGGTAAAGGAGTTACATGTTCCACCCTTTCTCATGGGTTTTACCCTTCGAGACAAAAGTGAATTACAAGGTCAGTCCATGGATCCCTACATTTCAATCCTCGCCAATAAATGAAAAGAATATCGTAGAATGGATAGAGAAAGTCTCAAAGGGAACAAGAAGCCTTCCTTTAATTCAGCACCGGGTACACCACCCCCAATGTGGTATGCCTTAGTGAATGTGGTAAATGTAAACCCCAGGAAGTTCATAGGAAATTATGCGGAGGGATAGAATTAAAAAGAAAGATGGCTCCCTCCCAGAGGAATCCCACACCGAGCCTGATTGTGTGCATTCTCAAAACCAGAGAGCGGTCATAAATTTGGGCACCCCCTTAGCTAATTCGTCGCTTCCTCCCCCACAAAACTCAAATAAGGATAAAAATAAATCTAATGTCATATATGACACACTATCTCCTCCCCATGATAATGAGTCCCTCACTCTATAATATAGTTTCTACCTGAAGGTGGAATCAATGAAAGAGATTAGGAGAATTAATGTCGATCTACATTGAGGGAGCTATCTCTTCGGATGTGTTCCCCCCTCCGAACATCAGTTGGTGATCCCATTAGAGGTGCCAATGCCACAGGCACTCATTCTGGTGAATGAATCCAAACATAGAGGTCCTTTCAAACAATCCTTGGAAGGACATCAAGACTTCCCCTTGCTGGGAATTCAACCAGAATATATCCAGGAAAGAACACAAATGATACCCCTAGATGGGTATAAACCCCAAATTTTTTCTGCACTAGCATGCTCAGTCTTGGCCCATAATGCACCAGCTCAAGATGAAGCCCGATAGGAAATGCATCAATGGATATTAAAAACTGTCGATAGATTAATAGCTCGACTAGATTCCATGGAAGGGAGGAACACTCTAATATAGCCAGATCACATACCCTACCCCGAGTGGGTGAGAAATGTTCCACCACCACCAAATTTCAGGAACCCCATATTCCTAGAATTAAATGGTTCAGGGGACCCGAAACAAAATTTAATTCACTATGACTCTTACTTGGACACCATGATGGGTATTCTAGATCATTAAGATGAAGTTAAAATTAGGTGCTTCATATGGACCCTGCATGGCTTAGAGTTCGTATGGTATATTAGCCAGCCAACCGATTCAATCACTGGCTAGGAAGATCTTCGGCGACAGTTTCGCTTCTAGCTCAATTCAATGCTGGCTAAGATGAATGTTAGTGAACTAATGAACTGAAAACTGTGAGGGAACTATGGATTCTTAGACTTCATCTCTAGATGGAAATGCCATACTTATTCCCTGAACTAGCCACTCCCCAAGTATATGATGCTCAACATGTGAATCGATAACCTCCTGGATGAATTCCAAACACCGCTCATCCTAGTAAAGTGCACAAGTGGGTTTAGAGACTTCTACGCCGCTTCCAAAAATCTAGAAGACTCCTTGAAAATCAAAAATAATAAGTCCTGATATTCCCCATCAGCTCCACGGAAAAGAACACGAAAAGAAGAAGTTTCTTCTATCATGTTTAAGCCTCCCCTGGAATTAGCTCGAGTTGTGAGGCCCCCAACAAACCGTGTGGGAACCCCTAGATTCCAACCACCACCCCCACCAAGAGAAGACAAGAAACATGGTGCCAAAAGAAATATGTTAAAAGAGTGAATAAATAATGCATATTTGTTCCAAGATGACTAGTTCCACACATATTTCGTAGCCACTATGAATTGAAACTTACTCTATATACCACAGTGAATGCGATCCAATAAATTGGGCCTCTATGTCCATACATGTCATTGTACCTATCACCATATACTAGGATACACCATCCAAGAGTGCTTCATTTTCAATGATCATCTAGAAAAGATAGAGGATTCCAGGCAAGTCATGTTGGGCCCACCACCAGCACAAGAGGTGTATGATTCAACCTCATATTGAAGAGAGGAAGTGGGATGGGAAAAAAACTCCAGTAAAAAAGAGCAAATTTTTAACAATTGGATCACCTGAAAGACCATCAACAGAGTTCATGGAATCCTCAAGGTGTAGTTAAAATAGCCAAATGTGCCCCAAAAGACCCTAATACAACCCAACCATCCTCCTCAGCACCACGATCCTCTAAATTCCAAAAGGGATGAAAGAAAGATCAATAAAATGAGATGAAACCAACTATGAATTCATTATTGACACATTCAGACTTCATGCCAATAGACATGGTTAAACAGGAACTACCCCGCCAAACATTTCAATGGGCACCATCCTAGAAAATGACAACATCAGAAGATGATAGTCAGATTGAAACATTTTCATATGAAGAACTGAACATTGTCTCCATTAATGTTATTCACTTGATGGACCACTTATATGATGAAGGCTATGGCCATGAACCCAAATTCCCCGTGTCCAACTGGAGAGCCAGAGGAAGATTCCGTAAAGGCCAAAGGTTTTGTAGAAGGTATGATTGTGGACGGAGTCAAAATCATGGTCATGCCATAAACAAAATCATTAACATCGTAGAAACACTCGGAAGGACCCTTCGATAGAGCAAAAAATAACTGGAATGATCCTTCTTCCCTGTAGGAAGATATCCTAGCCCGGTTATCTTCGAATGTCTTTTTGGGGAAGAAAAAATATCAAGTTGCACATCGAATATAGGTGGACCTGTTCGGCCAGAACCAGAAGGGACCACAACACCACCGGGCCCAGCTATAGAGGCCGAACCATCTATGTCCCAAGACCAAACCCCGAATGTGTTTGTGAAAAAGGAACCCCAGGATGGGAAGTGCCGAACGTTAGAGAAAACATATGATATTATAAAGCATTTGTCTTTAGTACGAAAAAACCAATCGATCATGGATGCATTAAGTCTATATGTAGATATTAGGGAGGCACTCATCGAAGACTTACTATGTCCCCAAGAGTTCGAGGCTGAAGTCACAGTAGCTGAAGTCTTCAAAACGGAGATCGGTCCCAATTAATGTAATGAAATTATTTCGTACATATAAAGGGATGAATATGACAACATTCAAGGGCACATCAAACCCGTATATGTGTCCAAAAAGATAAATGGGATTGACATCTGAATGATTTTCATCGACAATGGCTCTTGAGATAATCTCCTCCTACTGTGAATGCCTCATCGACTGGGCTATGCTAAAGGCAACATGAAACCTTTCAGTACAACTCTACTGGGATACAACAAAAGGGATCAGAAATCATTGGGACGAATAAGGCTCAAATCCTAGCTCGGAGATCTCATGTCAGATTCCATGTTACTGGTGGTGTAGTAATATACCGCCTTCATTGCCTTTTTATGGAGGATTTGGCTACATCGCATGCTAAAATTCCATCATCATACAATTAGTGCATCAAATATCGTGCCAATGGGGAAACCTTATTATTCTACACTGATAAATCCCAATTTGAGTCCTATGAGTCGCATTATATTGAAATAGGGCTCTATGAATCAAATGAAAAAATATTTTTGCTGGAAACATTGATTGGATCAATTCCCCGAATGGAATAGAAATCGATCTTGCTGATCCCCTCTAGCAGAATGGGAATGGGTACGTACTACATATCAATCAAGTTGAATTCATGGGAGAATGTAAGGATGCAGAATCAATTGCCTGCAAGATCTCCACTATGGCCACCGACTCCAAGGACCAGGAAGAGTGGGATGACTCCCATGATGACAAGAAAAACACTATCCACGATGATCCCAGACCATCCTCAGGACATCAAACCACCCTTGCCTCACACCCAAATGCAGAAGATGATTTCTCTCCCAGTATTGGAGAGTTCATTTCAAAAATGATTTCTCTATCAGAAGAGGAAGATGATGATGATAAAGAAGAAGAAGAAGGCAAAGAAGAAGAAGAAGATGAGGATGATGATGATGAAGAACTCAAATATTCACCACCCACATTCGATGATGTTGTCTCCCCCATAGTCGATTATTTTAAAGGGATAAATCTGGTTACCAAAGGTAACCCCTAGATAACATTGATCAGTGCTTCCAGGACAATCGAGGAAGTTGAGGTAAACACCTCCTTACTAAATAAAAATAGGGAAGTGTTTACTTGGAATTACATTTAATTGTAAGGCCTTGATTCTAAGGTCTCCACTCATAATCAGGGTTTACTAAAATATTATTGGGGCTATAAGTAGGCGGCCAGAAGGACCCACCCAACCCATGCTACCAAAATAGAGGCTGATGTTGAAAAGATGATCAAAGACAGCGTCATACGGTAGGTCCAATACCCAATATTGCTGGAAAATATAGTCCCTATCAAAAATAAAAATTAACATATTGGAATCTACATTGAATTAAAGGACCTTAATCAACATTTTCCAAAGGAAAACTTCCCGGTCCCAATCAGAAAATTATTTTTCAATTCAACAGCCAGGTATGAATCCCACTCTTTCATGGAAATCTATTCTGTATTCAGTCAGACCGTGATGGCCTGAGGAGATGAATAATATACACCTTTTAGGTCCCCTAAGGGGGTGTTCTATTATAAATTGATACCTTTTGGTCTAAATAATGTCATTTCCAAATATCAGCATGCCAAGCATTGAATCTTAAATCCCTTCGTGGGAAAATTTATTGAGTGTTATGTCGGTGATTTTGTGGGTAAATCACCACAATTCTCGAACAACCATGATGATCTTGAAACAATGTCCAACAGATTGCGACAATGCAGTTTAAAGATGAATCCCCTAAAGATATCCTTTGGCGTTACATTAGGAAAATTAATTGGCTTTGTTGTAAACCATCACAACATTGACGTCTACCTCGATAAGACAATATCTATCCTTAGCGTGTCCCCACCTCTCTACCTCACCGAGTTTAGAGGTCTCCACAAGAACGTCACCTACATACAATGCTTCATATCCAACATGGTTGGTAAATGTTTACCTTTTACCAGGATCATTAAGAAAGGAGTTATGAATGAGTGGGATAATGATTTCCATGAAAAATTCAAAAATCTCAAAATATATCTCCTAAGATTTTCAGTGATGATGCTTCTAGTTGAGGGGAGACAACTCATTATGTACCTAACCTCCCTTGAAAGCTCGTTAAAAAAATTCCTCACACAGAATAATGATTCCGGCAGTGAGAACATCCTCTACTTCCTCAACTAGAAAATGATCGATTCAGAAATTCAGTATTCAAAAATTGAAAAGAACTGATTAGACATAATCTTCGCAGTTCAGAAATTTAGACATTATCTACATCACGATGAGGTCCACCTGGTTTCCCCCAACAACACGCTTAAATATATCCTTAATCATCCCATGCTAAATTGGTTCCTATCCTGTAGGGTAGTCATCCTATAACAGTTTGACATTAAATACATTCCCTTGAAGTCCATCATAGTCTGGACATTACCAGACTTCCTAGATGGGAACCCATTAGATGAAACATCACCGTTGGAGGCCGAACATTCGGATAACGAATTTTTTTCCATAGAGAAGGAACCCCAGAGATGGGAAATATACTTTGATGGTGCTTCCTGATGCCCATCAAGGAAAAGTATGGAGTACCCCAAGATCAACTTAGTGGGGCTGGGAGTTATACTCGAATCTCCAAAAAAGGCCATATTTCTTTACTCTTTCATTCTTTTTGAAGGGTGTACAGATAATGAATTGGATTATCTGGAAAATATTTCATGCCTATAATTGGAACATCATTTGAAATCCAAACACCTAAAAATAAACAGTGATTCAGATCTAGTCATCGAATATGACAATAGTGAATATTTCATTAATAAATAAGTAATGGTCCCTTTGATGAACCATGTTTGATGACTGATGGATGATTTCCCATCAGAACCAATGTTGACTTATGTCCCCTTGTCACCAAATTCCCAAGATGATGCTTCAGAAAACATAGCCACAACCCTGGAAGATCCAGAATGGGTTGAAAATGTCATTAGCATTGCTCGCCACCAGATGGTCCGTCCATTATTCCAGGGAAATATAAAGGAAATCAATGAAATTATCCCCATTCTCGAGCCTCATGGCCATACCACAACTATATGATTCCCATTGATAATTACATTCGAAATGGGAAACTACCACCATATAAGGCAGGATATGAGTAGGAACGAAGACGTGCAATGAACATTTCCCTGTACAATGGGGTAAACCAAGAAAAGGTTATCTAAAAATGAGGCCATGACGAAGACCTACTCAGGTTCATTGATGGAGAAGAGATTGTTGCCGTCATGAAAGAAGTGCATGTCACAGCTTGTGGAGCGCAGTAGTCAGCAACCAGGATATCTCACCAAATTTGAAGGCTTGGGTATTACTATCACGCTATGATACAAGATATGTTCCATATTCACTAAGAAGTTCCATTTATGCTAAGTTCATGACAATTTCATACACCGACCCCCAAAGTTACATCATACAGCTATGTACTCTTTTCCATTCACCACCTAGGGGATGGATGTTGTGGAACCATATCCTCCCTCTACAGCCAAAAATTCATGTTCATACTCACAAAGACCTACTTATTTTCTAAATGGGTTGAATTCATACCCCTTATCGATGTTTGGGTGAAAAACACATCGTAATCTTTTTGAAATACAACATCATTACTAGATTTAGTGTCCCCTATAAAAATAATTAAAGGAAAATGGAACCAATATTCCTATATTTACAAGGAAAAGTTATACATAGAATATTGAATTAATGTCAATCGGGCATCCCTCTACCATGCAGCTTCCAATGGGAAAATAGATGCTTTCAACAAGACTTTGTCCAACATAGTCAAAATTATTATCGATAAGGATAAAAAAATTTGGCCATACAAGCTCCTTTATTCTTTGGGGGATTTCTAGACCATGACCCACACTGCCACCCATGAAACCTTATACTCACAAGTATACAGGTCAGAGGTAGTTCTACCAATCGAAATACATGTTCCATCACTTCGTGTGGCCATTTTTGATCAACATTCCATGGATGAGAAATCCCAAATATGGTTTGATCAGTTGGAGTAGCAAGATGGAAAAAGTATTCACACTCTACACCATTTAGAAATATATCAAAAAATTATTTCATGAGCCTTCAATAAAAAGGTTTTCCTTCTATCTTTCCTCGAAGGAGATATGTTGTCATTCCCCAAAAACCCGATGATACTATAGAAGAATCCCCAAAAGCATTAACCACTGTTTTTAGGACCATATGTTATACATAGGGTCTATTCTAATGGAACATATTCCTTTATATCTTTGTACAGACATCTCATCACAACATTAAGAGATGCAAAGTTCTTCAAAAAATACATCTGATAATAGCAACAAATCAATGTTGTGGTTCGAACGCTATGACCCTAAACTATGAAAAAAAATGAATACAATGTTGTGGTCTATGCTCTATGTCCCTAAACTATGAGTTATAATACCCATATTGCATGGTCCATACTCTAAGACCCTAAACTATGAGTAAAAATATCATAAAACCCCCAATGCTATGGTCCAAACTCGATGACCTTAAAATACAAGTCATTTTCCATTACACATGATGTTAAACCATAGGGAAACCGTCCCTAAAACATGAAATTAAACTATGTCTCATTTCATTTTCATTAGACATTATACAACCTAAAAGAAAACATCTTAATCACATGACAATAAACTATAGGATCCCTCACAGAACTACATATGACATGATTATTTCCTTTACAAGATATGTAGCGACACCTCGATCCTCGATATTGGCATAGCCCCCACAAAAAAATGCCTCCATTATGCCCCCTATATACCGATATTCATGAAATAATCCCAATGTACACTACTTGTTTCTCACAATTAGAATGACTCACATGCTGTTAAGATCACGGGTAGGGATTTACATACGAAAATAAGCTATTGAGTAACATGGAAGACCTAGAAGCTGTGAGCTAGAACTGTAAAAGGTACACACAAAACAACATATGACTTCATTCATGAATTCGAAAGATATGTAGCAAAGCCTCGATACTAGATCGTGGCTCAACATGACCAAAATAATAATAATTCCCCAATCATATACTCTACCTCCCCACACCTATGAAGGAATCCCTATGTCCAATCATTGTTTCTAAAAATGAGTATGGCTTACGTGATACTAGGATCATTGGTAAGGATTATCTTTTAAATATATGTTATGTAGAAGAATGGTGGAGCTGGAACTTGAAGAAAATTATACAAAAATTTCTTCATGTGACCCTATATCTTGAAAAAATTTGTAGGGAAAATTAAGAACTATGTATGGTCTGATTCCATCCCCAGTAGGATATGTAGTGACTCTCATACATAGTATCTTGTCCCAACCACCATAAATCGGTAATGACCCTTTCCCCCATGTGGTGGTCAGTCTTGTATGGGGAACCCATGAGAGCTCCCAATTGCATGAAAATAAAATGTGAAATTTTTTGAGTGTCATGTGTGGTCCAGTTCTCAGTGTTACGATATCCGGAGCATTCCAACCACTATTGAGAAGTCAACAGATCATGCCTCCCTCTTTACATATGAGTCATAAATATGTGGAAGCCCTATTAGTTTACAGGTAATCATAGTTTGGGTACTATTTACATTCCTAGGAACATAATTTATGGTTTTCAAATTTCATACATTATGACAAATTGGATCCCCATTATCATTCATGGCCATATGATAAGGAAGGACAGTGTCCTGTGGACACCTTTGTTTGGATATGCACATCATCCCTATTGGCTCTGCATATGTTTCCCACAAAAATGGTCATCAACCAAAGGAAAATTAATACCCAAGAGATTCCATTGCAATCTCATTATTCCCAATGGCTTCCAAGTTCCATTTCATCCCTCTAGATTCATGTTTCCCCCGAGACTATGGTTAACACCTTCAATAATAAATCGTGTCCAATGACTGTTGGAATATAATAACCGCTACTAAATCAAAACTATTAATGATCATTATGAAAATATAATCTTCCTTATTTAACGACACTAACAACACAATATCATGTCCTCGCCTTATGACATTAAACTATGATGCCAAAATCGTCTTCACCGCATGACTCAAAACTGCACAATAACATGTCCACACCACATGGCATTTAACTACGAGGCCAAAATCATCCTCATTAAAGGACTCTAAAATGTAAATTATCTTTTCCTCACTGCATGAAATTAAACTGTGAGGCTATAATCGTCCTCATTTCATGACTCTAAACTGCACTGTATCATTTCCTCACCACACAACATTAAACTATGAGGCCTAAATCTTCCTTGTTGTGAGACAGAAAACTGCATAGAAATGGATTAAGCCTAAAGCTACCCCTAATGATGATCATTAAATTTTTAGGAAAGGAACCAGAATCCTCGTAATCCCATTTTTCTCACACTGATCATAGATCACGTGATCTTAGGGATCTTAACAAGAGACACACCCTGAGATTATGGAAAAGTGTCTGGGGAATTTGGTCATAGCAGCATGACCTTAAAAGGCATGGCATGGTTCCCTCTCCTGGTAGGAACACCACATTCTCACCATGTGACATTAAATGACCATGTACTCTAAAGATGGAATGGATTCTTCACCATACCTACAAGTCAGACTTATGTAAGGGACACCTAATTCCATGAGTAAATCAGAGCCCAAATGCCCCCAATATGTCCGGATACACTCCTATCGTACCCAAATCTCCATTATTTGAGTGATCTTGAATCACCATAACCCTACAAGGACATCTGAGATGGATGGACAGTGTCCTGTAGACACCATTTTTTGACTATGCACATCATGTCCCGGAGGCTGTACATAGGTTGCCGACATAAATGGTTTTTAATCAATGGAAAAATTATCCCCAGGATAGTTCTCTCATATCTTAGTATTCCTAATGGAATCCAAGACTCATTCAATCCCTCTTGATTTATGGGCCCTCAAATTAATTTTTTACATTTTCCTCATTACACACACCCTGGATATATTAGAACAGACATTCCCAATTCAAATCTGGTATCTTTTGAGGTTTCTAAAGATATCCCATCCATATCCATGAAGATGATCCTCATACAAATAATATTTCCTCCGCTAGTTTTTGGGTTTCCCCAACAAAGTCTAATTAAAATGCTACTTTTATGATCAGGATCAACTCTTTTCGAAGGCCACATACCTTATTAAGAACGTTCCCAATATCCATAATTCTCAACGCCTTTAGAAATGGAAGGACGGTGTCATGCAGACACCTTTGTTTGACTATGAATATCATGCCCTAGAGGCTCTGCATATGTTTCCAACAAAAATAGCCATCAATCAAAGGAAAATTCGTCCCAATGAGAGTCTTTTATAGATTCTCTATGCTCAAATGACTTCTATGTCCAGTCACCCCCCGGATTTGAAAATACTTGGATAACGTCTTACATGCCTCCCACTTTTTAAATTTCCCAGAAAAATATAAAAGGTATTTATAACTAAATTGATTATTCACTTATTCATGTAAGAGTCATGTGTGAATGTTTGTCCAGTCAATGCCGAAATTAATGTCCCTAATGTTTTCAGACACCACCACTCAGGCCAGCCACCCACTATGGCTCCCGAATTAAAAAAATTCAAAATTTTGTAAATCCTACAAAGGCCTTCAAAAAGGAAGTCCAGTGTTATGCAGACACCATTGTTTGACTATTCACATCACGCCCTGTAGGCTCTTCATATGTTTCCCACAAAAAATGGCCATAGATCAAAGGAAAAATCATCCCCATGTGAGTTTTTTGTACCTTCTAATGCCTAAGATAACTCCCGAGCCTCATGCATGTCATTAATTTACAATATAAGCATCAAGTAAAATCCTTATTCCTTGTTTGAAATAGGTTAGAACATTCTCGGCCAACAAATAATGAATTGGGCCCCTTGAACCATTATGACTGGTCAATGATGTTTGACCAAAAACATCAGTAACAATTTGGATTGATAGGACTGTGAACTACTAGAGAAAAGAACGCCATAATTTCCATAGGGAAAAACTAATGAATAAACCTATGGGTAAAATCCAAGTATTGGCTAATTATAAAAACATTGAACCATCAGAAAAGGTGTAAAGATTGTTAGGTCGAAAACCCACAAAAGGCGGCCTAATAAAAATCTATGTTATACCTACTAAGCTCGTACCAATATTTAATAGTAAAAAATAAAGGTAATATAAAAAGGAATAATATTTTGTGGGATTATTTTTTCATGAAACCACACCAATATTCAAAATACTCTCTCTGAGCCCTACAATATAAGAAAAAATTAGAGGACGATTCGATTATTTCACGTCACAAATTTCAATTAATTGTTTAAGATTATACATTATTGAAATAATGTTGATAGTAAAAGTCAATGAAGAAGCGTATAGAGGAAAATAAGATACATTATATTCCATAAAAATATATCTTGGGCATCCACAACATGGAGCCTCTCATTACGGGAAAGATAGAACATTTACATGAGACATTTGGCAGAGGCACACAGTTGCATCAATGATTGCTGAGACTCCTCAACAGATTGGCGATGCTTCAATAAATTTGTAGTCTCGAATTATGCACTCTCCCTCAATTCCTTTGCTTCTCTAATAGATTGAAGTCTAGTTTTCTCTCCCTCTTTTATTTTACATCTCCCCTCTTCAACAACAGCAGTAACCCAGGACCGCTCATGTCTAAACTAATCCAGCTTCTAGATTTACTGCTCCACTTTCTAGTCTAGATGTTCTATCATTGACTCTTGCTTCGTGAGTCCATTTTGAGACTTCACGAGAATTCCAGCATGACTGGTAGCTTCATCAATTAGAATGTTTCTTGTAATTTCTAGATAAGTCATCAACTCTTCCATGGACAGTCGAGATTCAAGTGCACTAATTGCTTCTCGGGAAGCAACTACATGTCTTACTATATCATACATTCAATTATAGTTCAATCCATCATAGCCCAGGACCACAAAATTGTGGTGTAACATTGGAAACATTACTGACATATCATCCAATGATGTTTGGGAGATTAATCTCCAAATTTTACTCCACAACTTTTGGTTAGTGGGACGAATATCAACTAGGCTTTCTTGATCCGTCTCAGAATCCCTCCCTGATGAGGAAATATACTCCGGAATGAACGTCACCATGGAGGGACATGACTCTGAAGTTTCAACATGGATTGAATGGACAATATAATCATCTCTTTTAATGGTAATAGATGACAAGGTAGGGGAATCTACGACCATTACTAAGGCTTGTGGATTTGATTTTGGGGTTGGAGGGGAGAAGACATCAATACCTACCACCCCTACAGTGGTAACTCTATCTAAAATAGGTGATGTTGTATCTTCAATCATTAGTTGAACATTGTGGCTACGTAGGGACACCAAATCCCCAGGTCCATGCTTGACCAATATAGTATCCCCCATAGTAGACCTCAAATGGTTTTCAGATAATATAAGACATGAATGGATGGTCAGTCCTTATAAAGATACTGGACTTGGAATCAAGGGGGAAAAACATAACCCCTCTCAAAACAAGAAAAAAAGGGCATGATAGCCTGCACTAAATTTATATCCTACATAACATCAGCCACTTGGTTTATGACATCACTAGAGCCACCATGTGTAGTAGAAATAGTAGTCCTTGTGGTGAATCCCTATGCAGAGGAAAAAGCTTCTCGATTGAGATTTATTGGCTCCTCGTTATTCGAAGCCCCTCCAAGATATAACAAGCCCTAGGGCTAAACATTGGACTCGATCCATGCAATAACGACTACCATGTCTTTCTCTATGAGAGTCATCTTAGCCCAGTCATGTGAACACACAACTTCTGGATGACTTTCAATTGTTGGGGAAGAGATTGCTCGAGCAGGAGCAGCAGCACCCTCGGTCCCTTCAAATGGCTCATCTTCCCTGTTTTGATCAGCCACAATAGACGGTGTCCTTTCCTCTACCCTGAAAGGGATAATAGATTTTGATAAATAAGAGGTCATCGTATGGTTTACAATAGGCCCTACGTCAATGTACATGTATGTACTAGTATGAAGACCATATAATGGAACATGTTTCAATCAACTGGTAAATAGATAATTAGTTGTGATACCTAGTTGAATAAGCATGAACATTTTAGGGGCTTTCTTTCATTTATTTGACTACTAGGGGAAATTTCCAGAATGAGATCACCAATTCTAGTTGGAGGGGGAAATTCATGGGAAGGGTTTGCGATAACTGCTTCCATATGTTCTTGAGCTCTAGGAGATCCTTCTGTAGTTCCCCTACCATTGAGGGGGCGTAATCCCGATCCAATGTACATTCAGGAGATAATAGGGGGAAAACACTATTTCCCAAGATCTGGAAGGTCGCTAAATGTTAAAAAGGTAAGGAGATAACTTTCATTATCTTTGCAAAAAAAGATTTTAACGATGGAGTTTGCAGATAAATCCTCTCCTGTCATCCGTGGGAATACCACCATTACTTCCACATTGTATGACCAGTAATGAATATCCGTAGTAGTGTTAATACACCTATCCATTTCAGTAAAGTAAGCTTACAACTCATATAGATCTTCATCAGTAGAAATATAGGTAGGAGAAATGCATCCCCCAAAACCTAGTTCATCGAAGCGTTCCCTCTGAAGAATATTCCATATATCTTTGTTTGAAGTGACTACCATCATATCATCCAAGAAACTCCAAGCTTTTTAAAATTATTATTTAATTGGGATGACTAGCACTGGAAGGATGGTGAAAGGAAGTCGGGCTGGTTTTGAACACTGTAAATGTTTCCTGGGTATCCTTGTTAACACAAGACCACATGAAGAGGAATATTTATGAGATGATTGATGCAAGAAAGAAAATTTTCCCATGGAATCCATTATAGTATAACCAATGATGTCATCATACTCATAAATATTTTATGGTTGGAACATGATAAGTACCCAATGCGTGTACATACAATGACCACATTGAGAGTGGATGAGGGTCTCAAGGTCCATAATATAGTATCTCACCCTATCTGGATCCTCGTTAAAATAAATTTTAGTTGGTAATAACAAATAACCAATGCTAGTAAGGGACACTTATCTAGTCCTAAAGAGATTACATAAATCACTAGTGGACCGGTAACGAGAAGATGGATGAACATTCAAAAGTTCCCATTGCCTCCATGCCACTGGAAAATCATCCCCAAAATTAATGGATGAAGGACTCCTGGAAATAGCTCAAGCAACATGCTCAGCCACCCATGAGGACATAACCCCATATTTTTGAATTTTAATTGGGGGGGGGGGATGAACAGTCCATCCGAAAAAATTTCTGGGACGATAAAGTTCAGCAAATCCCTTTTTATTCCCTTTGAATTTTACCTTGGATGACTTGGAAGTCATCACAATAAGCACCGGTTCGACTAATTGGAAATTGAGGAGTGACTTAAACTAGTCCTCTTCATAGTTCTTAGTACGAAAGATCAAAAAGTCCCCATAATCTGGTAGTCTATCCTGGCTCTGGGAGTCCTCCCGGGTAATCATTAGTTGTATCGTATGGGCTATCATCAGATGTTTCTCCTAACGAGAATTGTTAAGAGAAGTTGGGAACAACTGCTGAACGCAATTGAAATGTACACTAAATCAATAGGGTCGATATCCCTTGAAAATAATTTCCCCTATGATACGGTCATCCAAGATGCCTTCTCACAGAAAAAATAATAAACCTCAGTTGATGATGTATTTAGATGCATTATTTTTAATAGTAACAACTGGGGAATCATAAGGGTGGTAAGAGAAACGTTCGTAAATGTTGAGACAATCCATCTTGTCTTGCATATTCTTTTCAATTTTCCCCTATTTCTTATCCTGGAAATCCCATGACACTAGCATTACCCCTCTAGTGCACTGAAGGTACTTTCAGAGGGATGAATGTTTAATTAATAAGGAATTGATGAAAGAATAACCCCCTATATGGGCTCCTATCCAACCCTAATGAATTTGAAAAGGGACAATCATCCGATAGGGTGACACACCTTCCCTGATTTCTCCCAATACGAGGTATGTCTTGGCCAACATTGGGATAGAAAAAATCATGAATTTTACGGTGGCTAACTGAGTAACCATGATAATGGATGATGATCTTACACAACCAAATTCCCGCACTTGTATTAGGCACCCACTCAGAAACATGGCCAAGAAAGCTATAAGTAGAAATAACCGATCAACATCTGGGATGATCCACCATCACTGTTTCTGGAAATCCCCCCTCTTCCAGGGTGGGCCAGTAAGTACCTGCTCACCACCGGGGGGCTTTGGTTGGAAAAGCCCTAGGTCTTTAAAGATTGGTCTTGAGAATCGTATGCTTGACAAAAGTGTCAAACCAGTAAACGAAATAAATTTCCTACTTCAGACAAAGGATACCATTCCTTCAATAGAACCATATCATGGACGATGTGTTTCCTAGATAAAGGGGACGTTCATTCCACATCATCACAATTAGTGTACGGAGGAATAAATTCATCGTACATGTCCCCAATGATAGGGACTCCTGAAGTCAGCCGGATGTCCCAAAGGCTGATGTCGACATCCCTGTGGGTCAAATGGAACATGTTTGTATATAGACTCCACTGACTCAAGAGCTATGAAATAAGGGAATTAAGACAATGGGTGTTTTTATGAGAATCCCAAGTAGCCTCATATAGTCCTGCAGTCTGCAGCTCGGTTCAGAATTCTTGACATCTTTGGAGAACCTGTAAAGGCCACCCCTAGTCCGGGACGAATAAGCCTCCCGAGAGAAGGTCCAGACAGGATGACTACCTATGCTGCTCGTGTTTTGTAGCCTTCCATGAAAATATCTATTACCAATGTTTTATCTGATCGAGATTCTGCCCCCCCCCCACTAAATTGCGAGGTGCATAGTTCCACAAAGACACGTTGGTAGTATCTCTCTGAAGATACCTCCCATTTGATGAAATCAATACCATCAGACTGGAGGTATTAATTATCAAGATGGTAGGCTGATCAATTGGGTTTAGAAATGGGATTGTTGTGTCAGACAAAAGGCCAAACCCATATGTAGGATGCCTGTATGAGACTGGATACTCTCGTTGACCTACTATGAGAAGATTCACAAGAGATTGGTGAAATGGAATGTCCCGTGGTTTTTCATCCAAAAAATCCTCCATGTCCTTCGATATTTTGTCTATAGGAGAAATAGGGGCATCAATAGTAGCCTCAGATCAGGCAGCGATGTTAGCAGTAACCTATGATTCATCCATTTTAGGCTGCACAGGAAGACACAAAAGCTGATGAAAAGTCAGTCCGAAAAAAAAATCGATAAAGGCTATAGAAGAATGTCTAAATGAATCAATATATGTCCACATAGAGATCCAGACAATCGATTTTGGAAATGGTACATGATAGCCACACTCAAGTACTGCATAGTGTGTGGAAGGCCCAATCCACGTACTGCATAATACGAGAAATAACCCATCCTACAGTTAAGGTACACAGATGCCTCCCACCACATACATCCATGGTACACAAACCATCCATGAGGAGTTGGCCTATAGATCAATTGACACCAAATAGAAAGGTTCATGGAAAGTGGATACCATGAACCATGTCCTTGATTAAGTTCACCTTCATAAATTCCAAATTAAATATTAAATTTTGGATTATTAGTTCTTAAAATTCAGTTCGCCGGATCATGTTCAGTATGCAGAAAATCCCACCGCATAGTGTCCTCCTACATAGACAATAGATTTTATTCTTGAAACTATGTAAAACCATTTTCAAAATCCAAAAATATTTTATGCAGATAGATAAATGATGAGAATATTGGTTCATGGTACAAATAAAGCAATTCAAAAACATGATTTTCACAAGTAGTGGGGTACACAAAAGAAGAGGCAGGTAGTGAAATAAAGATCACTTTTATCCATGAGAAATGGTAACAGACAAATGAAATGGGCCCCAATATATATGTTTGGTCCCCTCTCACTTGGTCCATCAGTTCTTCCACAAACCATTTTAGATAAGGACCAATTATACATCAGAATAGTTCCCATTTAATTCCGAACAGACACCATTCCGATGGGGGCATTTTTAGTGTCCTAAACATTATTCCATGGGAAGAAAATACCCCCATAATCTCTTTGTAAAAGGAATAAATTTATCCTACAAGTATTTCAAGGTGAATGAACTCAAATTGAGTTGAAATTCATAGAAGAAACTTGGAGAGATTCATGTTTTCAAGGAAATTCAGGTGGCTCATGTACCATCACCAAGAAATGTATGCAGACCAGCTTGATTACAAACTAACATGTGCGTGTGAACAGGGACGGTAGTGAACCATGTTGCTGAAGGAATTGTGCATGTGAAGAAAATCTGCATATTTTACCACAAAATGATTAGTTTTTGGACAATGCAAAGGGGTAGGATTCCACGAACTATGATCGTGAACCAAATCCCCACAAATCATATTTGATCGAGTCTTCCACAGGTCATGATATCTTCGTGGGCCTCCTTAAAAGGTTCCCCATGCCCAATAGATACATGGGTCATGATGCTCTATAAAAGAAAGCACAATATAAGGACGAGCGACAAATGAAAAAATCATGAATTGGAATCAGACATTAGACAAAAGAGTTTAGAGAAGACTCTGGATTCTATCTAGATTCGTCAACACAACTCAAATTTCAAACCGCACCCTCCGCAGGTACAGTTGGCCACAAACCATAAAATGAGGGAATTAAAGAATAATAACTGAACCATGATCATAATTGGTGAAATATGAACCATTTATCTCGTGCATATTAATATCCTATGAATGATAATACCCCAGACCATCCATCAATATGGTGTTATGTGTATGCAGATTGTCTTCACACGCACAATCCCTCAACTAACCTTTCCTCCAGCATCATGCAAAAACCTCCTCCAAATCCACTGGCCCCGTATGGTTTGACCATCAGGCAAACCAGTGCGCCCCTATGTGTCTACATACCCATTTTAAGTAGTGTGATGAAGGCTCCCCCCACAATGGTTCGGGCATCATGAGTGCCTGTGGGCCTACATTCCCATGGTAACCTATATATCATCATTTGAACATTGATGTGAACCACCCCATTCTAGGGATTAAGGGTGATCATTCAGTTTTCCATTCATTAAGGAATAGTGATCGGTCGAAGGGGTTATGTTCGCTCCCCCTTTTGAATAGGAAGAAACTTCTCCCCTTCCCAAAAAGTATTTTGGGGCCCTCCCAGTGAGGTAGGTCCCCAATATTCCAAGGAAGGGCCACGTGACCATCATTTCCATTTCAAATTGAAAGGTTAATTTCTCCATGCCCTCTCCCACAGTCGCCCTGACATCTTATTCCGTGGGATATCCCTCCCTCACCAACAGGGTAGGAGGCATGTGTATTGTTGAATCTTTCACATCCTCTTGTTTATCACACTAATAATGAATCACGTGGGATTATTGGTTTTTGGGGATTAAATCATCCGCATAGATCTAAACTATGAGAACTCTGCTTCATGAGAAAACCAGGATACATAGGACACCTACCTGAAGACCCGAGCTCAAAAGGGTTCCCTCCCAAAAAGGTTCCACCCAATCATATCTCTATAAATGAGAAAAAATCTATGAATAATCCCCACACAATCTGATCTACAATAACTCTGATTCATAATAAACATGGATATGTAGGACACATACCAAAATTCCCTTACTCAAAGGGGTGACTATCCAAGAGGGTCCATCTAATCTTGTTTCCCTCAAAAGGGAGGCTCCCACACATATGCCCAAGAAAATACCAACTATGTGGGTTCTGATTTGTCTCTCTAGGATATGTTGGAAGCCTTTCTTATGGGCCTGATCCCATCATCACGTCATCTTCTGTCCCTCCTAGATGACGATAAACTTCATAGCGCCTTATAATATGGATCAAGACAGTATTGCCTCTGTAGCATCAAATATATGCATGCCAACAAAGATCCTATAAACCAAGAATAGCCCATGGACACACTCTTAGGGAGTGAAAAATGGATTCACAATCATATGAACTTGACATAAATCTATAAGAGAGTCTCAGAAAATGAAAAAATCCTCCCCAGAAGGGTGCGGTGAGCCTGACCTCCCATCCTCTCAACCAATGGAGTCTTTAAGTGTCATTGTCCAAATCATCATCCAATGAGCACCTACCATTGGAAAAAAGGTCCTTGAATCATGGATACTAGATCCGTTGGGTGTTCTTGGATCCACAAATAAACACGATGGTGACCATCTGAGGAAGTTATATCTATGAAGGGCTGATTGTAAAAGTGCTCAACCCCCACACAATCTACCACTAAGACCAACAGTTTCCACAGGATTAGATCAACCTTCATTAAAGGTTAATGATGCTCAATGGGTTGAAACAAAAGTAATGGTGAATTATATGAGAACACGTCTCTATAGGAAAGGGGACAAGTGATGATCCTCGTCATGCCACTTCCGCACCTCCTGGAAACATTCCACCTTATAGGGGGAACAATGTGTATTATAATTAAAAAAATATATGTAATAATGTTTTTTAAAAAAATTCTTGAGAAAAATATAGACCTCCCATAAATTAATATGTGTTGAATATGTCATATATCTCATAGAAATAAAAGTGAGACAAATACCCCCTTACCATTTTGGAAAATTTTGAACTGTAAGCCATATACATTGATAAAATCAATTGAAACAATAAGTATAATGAAAATAATTATATTAATGTAATAAAATTTAAAACTTTATGAATATACAACTCACAATATAAATGAAAGGTGAATTTTTTATAAGTCTTTGAGAAATTTAAGTGATATTATAAGACCTTTAACTTATGGCCAACTTACATTGTATGGAATTGGAAACTGTTGTATAATTTATATTGATTTATTATACATTTATAAAATAAACCCTCTCATATATATAAAACTAAAAATGTTTGAATAGAATCCTTTTATCAGCTGTTTTTTATAATTCTTATATAAATTACTATTTTAGAAGATATGTCCATTTTTTATGTATATTTTCATTATTTAGATTTTTACCTCATACATTGATCATGGATCCATCAAATCCATGAGTTTAATAATGATTTAAAGAGAACATATATTCATTATATTTATTATTATATTAATTCCTAAAAGTAGATATAGACAAATTAATTACATCCATCATTGATACGGTACGTCGTACGTACACAAGAATGTTGTTTTCATTTTTCCATAAATAGAATTAGTGAAAGGTAAAAAATAAGTCACATTTATAGAATCATTATTATATTATATATATCAAATATAATCATTAATTAAACCCTTATTACCTTTCATGTGAAATATAAATTAAAAATTAATCAAATTTCTTTGTGGAGGTGCTGGTCCACACTTACGCACAAGTGACATTATTGTTTCTCCACACATTGGGGGGTAAGAAGGTAGAAATGATATTTTAATTATTTATATATAATAATATAATAAGTATCCTATATAAACATTATAACCATCATAACACCAATCCATAATTTTTGTTGATGAGAAATGAATTTTATTGCGACTTGATGATGGTAATTCATGCGTATAAATAAGGTATACTTTCATATAAAATTTGAAGGAAAGATGGTGATTAAAAATGGTTCCAAAAAAATTATAACTATTTATTATATTTATAATAAATAAATTATTATTTATGAATATTATAACACATTTATAAAAAGTATGATCATAATTAAAAAGAAATTGATTAGTAATCAAGATTACCTCTTCATTGAAACAAATCCTTTAGATCACCTCTTATGGATCTTGGGTTTGGTCTATTTGGTAACTAGAACCTCAATAATTTTTCTTATAAATTCTAGGAGGAATTTTGTTTGGGTATGGTCATGTTAGGATGCTCTAATTTGTGTCAATAAGTGAAAGTAGTGGTTCCCATTAATAACTGAATAGAGGGGTGCTTTTGGAACTTCCAAAAATATTAAATTAATATAAATTACTTTTGAAATATAAATGGAAAATATGTGATAAAAATAGAACCTAAGATTATTTTGTGTCTAAATACTCGCATCAAATAAAATTTTTACATGTTCTGTGTATGTTTCACCCATATATTTTAATTTTAACCCCTAGTAACACTGTTCACAATTACCCTAATACTAATGTTTTTTAACCTTTAAGGGTTTATAGTGGTACTAAAATTTTTTAAAAACCCTATAAATGGGACATGTTTGTTGTTTAATAATATATAAAATTAATTTTTACCAAATATATATTTCTATGAATTTTATATCAATTTATAAAATATTTATTATTATTAAATATCATTATTGTAATTTTTAACACAGTCCATTTAATTTAACATTGAACACATCAACAAAAAGTGTTTATTTCAATATAATGAATAAAAATAATAATATTTTATATTCATCTATAAATTCTAGTCACATAATAAATCACTAAAAATATATTAATTTTTATATTTTTTAAATTAAATAATTATATTTTTTATTAATTATTTAAATATTGCATCGGTGTGGCATATGGATTTAAGGGAGTTATATAATTAAAAAAATTATTAAAAAATATATATATATAATGAAATTTATTTTATTAATATTAATATCAATATATATATTTCTTAATCACTTTATTTTTTCTCAATGTGGACACATAAGATATATCTTAAACATAGAGAGTGAAATTTTCTATCCATCATTGAATTAAATTTTATATATTCCATATCCATTGAAAAAAATTCCATTAAAAAATTATTTTGATACTAAGATGATAAAGGTAAACAAATTCATCAAATAATAATTATGATGAAAAATTATGGCCTTATCAATTAGATTTAACCAACATTAACCCAATTTAATCTTTACATGCATGATAAATTTCACCAAAATTTCCTTTCATGTTGACCAAAAATTAAAAGGACCTATTTACCAAATTTGACCCTCCTAATTTAAAATATTTAATACATTTTATAAAATTCCATATTTAAAATTGACTGAAATTAAATTTAAAATAAGTGTGCGATATGGGATAAAAACTGCATTTAAAATAATATATTTGTATCATGAACCATGGTTTATTATTTTACTATTATTTTAAAAAAATATGATGTGAATATAAAAACATTTTAATTAATATATAATGTATAAATATCAATAAAATAAATTATAAATAGTGATTAGTTGAGATAAAAATACATATCATGCATAAAAATGTTTCCTTCCAAAAACTATTACTTTTTTCTTTCAAATGAATTTTATTTTAATGTATAATAAATTTGTAACCAAAGAATAAATTTTATACATATAAAAAGATATATTATTCTTAATTAATTTATAATTATTAATAAAATAAAATCCATCAGGTAGTATATATTAAATAATATTATATCATGATTGATTTAAATTCGGTGTTCTGTGTAACCGAAGCTATCTAATAAAATTAAATTTGTTAAATGAAATATTTCATAATGTTTTGGGTGTTACAGTTAAAATATTAAATTATTTATAATATTTTTATGCTCTGAATTATGTGATCATTCAATCTATATCAGGATTTTTTCATTATTAATGAAAATTTGGTTTTCTCTAGGTTATATGAAGACCATGACCTCTATTTGGAGATCATCACAAAGATAACACCATATTTATTACATTCTCTCAAGTTTTTAGTTCTAGATCATTAAGGTTCACTTTTTAAGGAATTTGATATCAAATATATGAATATATTTGGACCTAAATAATATCAAAGATGTTTTTTTTTGGGAATTTGACAAGAACAAATTTTATATTTGATTATTTTTAGGATTGGAATGTTATTGTAGTCGTTTTACCCATGTCTTCTCTTATGTAACATAAACAATAAAGACCCTAAACAAAAAGGCGGTGATGTTCAAGTGTTAATATTATTATAAGATATAATTTTAGATATGAAATGGCGGTTAATGTTTTCACATATAATGATCCTTCCATAGTAATGTACGAAGTATACATGTTATTTTTAAGCATTAGAATTCTGTCATAGGGTAACTTGGGGCCATTTTGATATAGGAATTGTGAGTGGTCTCTATGTGCCTATCTACATAAGGTTTCATGATCAAAAATTCCCTTCATATGATATAAAAATAGAGATAGTGGTACACACACTAAGACATTTTTTCACTATTTTTTGGTTGAGATATTCAGTATATATTGACCATAAGAACCCAATGTATATATTGAAATAGAAAAATTGAACACTTTGGTAGAAGTGGTGTGTGGATTGCATGCATTATTTCTATTTGCGGAAGGAGTAAGCTCCTAGGAATGGAAAAAACATGACCAATAACCTATGCATTAATAGATAGGCACATGTGGAGAAAGTTTTTATCCCTGAGTGGTGCGTGATGATCAACTTCACTAAGATTCAACTTGATTTTTAGGAGTATCTGGGTATAGCGACCATTACATCCTTATTAATTAATTCACTACTCCATGAGTGGATGAACGGGAGTATGTTGTTTGAATAATATTTTATACTGATTTGAGAAAATATATATGGTGGGTAACCCCCACCGAATTGGTCAATTAATACTAATAATTTCCTTTATATGTGGATTCGATCAATAGTCCATTCAAGTATGTTTGAGGATCTCATTTGGGACTCACATTCCATGTGATGGGTTCTTGACTTACTAAGATTAATAATGATATAAACTAGAAATATTAGCGTCTTGATATTAATATGTATATAAAATGATTTGTTTTAATATTTTTCACTTATAAATTGAAAAAATCCAAGAACCATCAACCCACTAGTCCTTTTATCTACTACTCATTCCCATGTGTAAAGAGGATGATGTGAATGTGAAATTTTAGATGACATTATCATGTATTCCTTTTGGAAGTGATTTTTTATGGATTATTTAGGAATATTTGTTGAGGGATTCACATATTCTAATAATACAAGAGACCTTTTCCATTGATTATGTTCTCTAGTTGTGTGTTTGGGTGATGGTGCATCTTCATGTGCTTCCTAAGGGAGTCATATCTGGATTATTTTTTCATTTTACATAATGGTCATGGAAATGGATAGAGAATGCCCATGATATTTAGGTGTATTTATGATGTTCTAATTTTCCATTAATGGATGGGAAATGTGATAATAACATATTGGTTTTGGAGGACATAAAGGAAGAATGTTTCCTAAATTTTGGTTGTTTATGGGAAAATTTTCATTCACATATAGAGTTTACTTATAAAATAAATTATAAATTATATATTTAAATGTTACATCTTCAGGCCATTTATGGTAATTCATTTTGGACACATTTATTCTAGTTAGAATATGAGGATTATTTTTTATTGGATTGAGTCTCATGAAAGAATTGTTTTGCAATGTCAATTTTATTAGGATGTAGATAGAAATTACTTCGACTAGGAAGAGACCTTATGAAAAAATATGAGAGGATAAGTCTTGTGGTATATTATTTAATCCTTCATTGTAGATATAATATTTACGATAACAAATTTCATAAACCACATCTTTAGATATATCGTCCTACCCTTATCATGTGATCAGATTCAATGATGTTTAGAAAGATTTGAATAATCCATTAAAGTAATGGAAGGTATTTGTTGTAAATTATTTTTAGAATCTCATTCATGGGTAGAGAGTTCCTCTGGTATGAATTTAGTGGTTTCACAATCATGTTAAGTGAAAAACATGGAGTGGGATTGCGATATCTAGGCATAGTGTATAGTGTTTTTCATCACCAAGGCCCAATGATGCATCTTAGGGATTAAATTCTATATAGTGGGATGTTTTTAACACCTCAAATTTGTATTATGATTTAATTATATTTTTTATTCAACAAAGAATGCTTATTTTGGTGTGTTAAAGATATATAAGGTATTAAATTGGTCTCAGGGGTATGTTTCATGATGAATGACCTAGTTTTGAGACACATGTCATGGTAAAAAAATAAACTATAAACCCATGGGTCGGGAAACGAGTACTTGGTGGACCCCAAAGTTTTAAGGTGGTTCTATGATGAACAATGGGAGGTTGGGGCCCTCGGTTTGTGTACCTAGTTTGTATCATGTACCCAATGGAGGCTCGGAGGGTGATCAGTGGGTATCAAGATACTTTTTTACTATTTTTTAATTAAATTATTTAATTTTTTATAATAATTAAGACACCCATGTTCATTCCAACCTAAATGATCCCCTCTCTTTTCTCACATCCTACCTTCCTATGTAATGGATATTCACCGTTCTGGCTTAGAATCATTGGATAACTATCAAAAGATATCAAATAGGGTATTCCATATTACTTTATTTGATTAATTATCTATTTATCTAATTATTTAACCATGTATCATTAATTATTATTTAATTTATGGAATTATGTCAGGTTTCTAAATTGCTACAATTGAGGTTGAATCATCTAATTGTATATAATGAGCAGGACCCTAGTAGGTCTCGATAAACAGTTCCTATCATTACTATTGGTTTTTATGAGGTCATCATGTTTAGTATAAAATGTTTATAGTTACAAATGTTACATCCAATCATTACATAGAGTAATTGAACATTTTATTCTAAAAGCCATATAATAATGTGTATAACATTACTCAATAATGTGATTAAAAACCCAGTTCCAAAATTTAATAATTTTAATTTTGTGAAAATGATTTTAATTTTTAAATAATAAAATCAATAATAACATTGGGAGAATTTAAAAAAGATTGAAAAATTTATTATTAGTTTAATAGAGAAAAATATTGATTTTAAAATAATTTCATTTTTATGAAAGTATAATAATTTAATATTGCCTATAAAGGCAGTCAATACATTTTATATAATAAATATATATTTAAAATGTAATATAAATCATTTATAAACATATATTTTTACTTATAAGTCTATGTTTATCATTTTTTAAATCTAAGTGATGGTTTTATTTAGATAAAAACTGTTTTTGGTTCTTCCCTTTTAATTATCTTTTCAAAAAGTTACTTTCAGTTTTGGTTTCTTTTTAATGAAAATAAAAATCCTTTCATCTTAACTAATCATATTAATTTCCTATGAAATAAGAATTATACAATGTTTTGATATAAAATCATGTTTACGAATAAAATGCACATTTTTATAAAAATAGTTGTCATTGTGCATTGTGAATTTATATAAAAATTAATTTATAACTATTTTAAGAATTGAATCTTATAAAATGGGGTAAAATTTATTAATTTGGACAATTAATATTATTTATTTATCATAAAAAAAATCCCTTTCATAGTGAAAAGTATCCATGGTAAAACAGATCAATATCGTAAGTGTTAAAAATGATTAATGAGGGGATTCAACTAAAGAGATAAAGGATTAAATGACATAAAAATTTCTCAATTTTTTTTTGAATGAATAAATTTCAAACTTATAAAATCCCATAATTTAATTTTTCCCATTTATATACACTTTACCATGATAGTAACTATTTTATATTCTAATTTTATTAACATTTTCATGTTTTCCACCATCCTCACTTATAAAAGGAATCCTCCAATACTCTCTTATACCAAGTTATTTATCAACTTATATTTACTAATACATTCCTTAATATCATTAAAAATCCATTCCAACCACTTCTAAACCCAAGACTCACCAAAATATCAATTGAATAATTCTTAATGTTTAATACAAGGAGATTACCAAAAGAAGAGGTACATATTCATACAGAGCTTTTTCAGGTTGCATTCTTATTAATCCTCTAATAAATAGTAATTAACAATTTAAAATTAATTAAATATATGTATTTGATATAATTATACATTTTTATGTTACAGATAAACCCATTTTCTATCTCCATTCAATCCAATGGAAAATGATAACATTTCTTGTACATACACATACACTACTGCTTCCACGTATTAGTGTAATTTTCATTCATCATAGATTTAATTAGATGGCTATATAGAAAAAATTAATATATATAGGATATTTATGAAATAATTATTATTCCATAAAAACAATATATCATATTTCTTCTTACCCTTCCTTATGTTGTACAGTAAAAACGTCACTCGTGTGTAGATGTGGACTACCACATCCCAAAATGGTCGTGATTCATTTTTATACTCACATAATGGATGGATAGTTCTGAAATTATATATAATGAATAAAAAATATAATAATTAAATTATAAATATTCTAGATATTATTTAACCATTTTATAAAACTATAAACAATGGTTAATATACCTAAGTAATCAAAAAGAAATTCATCTATAAATATTAAGTTATCAACATAAGCGAGTACTATAAACAAAATGGATGTCATATTATTATAAACAGACCATAAAATTATATATAGATTCTTATTTATTTTATTAAATTATATAATAAATTTAAATGGACTATTTAGGAGGATATAACATGTCAAATTAAGCATGAATCCATGGTAAGATTTTTTTATTAATTACACATCATTGAGTCACATTTAATATTATGCACCTAATTCAATTTATATGGTGTATATAATGACCCTTTGAAATGTTATATTATTAATTGGTCCCCATTCATGAAATTTATTGTTTCAATTAAATTTTTATCTTTTAAGGGGTTTTGATATTGAAATTATTGAAGTCATAATTGTTTATTTTAAAATATCACTCTCATCTGAGAATGACCATATTAAAATTTCTATAAGAATAATTATTTTCACATTATGTTGTCAAAAACCATATATATCATTATCCTCTAGTAATTAAGTGGGTTCACATTTTTTCTTCTGTCCTTTCTTATTTTTGGTTCTCAAATACAAAAATAATATTTCTTAATGTAAAAAATCCTTCTTTCTTTTTTTGGGTTCGGAATATTTTCCCTCAATATTTAGAATGTCTAAAATGTTTCAATAATGAAATTTTTTATTTTCAATAGATTGAGTAAAGTAATTTCCATCCATATTTGACATTATTTTTATGGTTTAAAATTTTTTTTGATGTTTTTTAAGTGGGTTGTTTTTTACTTTTTCCTAATTTGTTAAAGGGGTGTACGTTTTTACATATATTTTCATAAAGATATTATCTCGCATAAATTTAAATTATTTTCAATTTATCTACATTTAAATGTATCCATTATTTTTTCATGAAAATAATTTTTCTATAATTCAATAAATTTTTAGTTTTTAATTTTAAAATAAAAACTTATTATTTTTTAAAAGGATGAAATGAATTTTGGAATGATTTATATCTTTTTCTTTATTATTATGTTATAAAACATTTTAGGGGTGTTTTATTTTCCATTTAACATTAATTTTCCTATATAATTTTCAAAAAAGTTTACTTTTTATAAAAACCATTTTTCTAGTAAATATATGTCCTTCAATCACACATTAAATATTGTACCTTATTTTGGGATAATTCACACTCTTATGATCATGTTCTCTATCACTATTCATTATTTATTAGTAATTATTTTTATACTTAATATTCATATTCTTTTAACTCATAAATATATTTATCATTTAGAAATTTTCATAACTATATACCAATACAAAAAATAGTGTTAGTTAAATTAATCATATTGTGAAATTCATTTCATTTACAATGGAACTATTGTTATTATGTATTCTAAATTCAATATGGATATTTATTTATTAATAGGGAATATTTATCATTGATTATATTATTGATTTAATATATGAGGAATTCATTTGAAATATTTATGTGATGGGTGATGTCTGGTTATAGATATCCCCTTGATATGTTTACTTATCGCATGATACGAATAATTAAACAAATGAGTTTATTATTTGGTTTTTACCAACCCATTTATTGAAATATCTTAGATTATATACTTAATGATAATGTTCTAGTTGTGTTGGAAAAATTAATTGATGAAATGATCGTGACATCAAACATTATAAATTTCCTTCATAATGATATAATTTATTATAATAGATGTGATTTTTATATTGATATCTTCCATGGATGTATTTTGAAGAACATATTATTCATTATCCACTCTACTATATTGTTAATGCCTAATATACTCATGAAAGATTTTGTTTTATGATTTCCCTTACTATGCATTTGGTCTCGCCCTTAATTATTCAGTCCTCTCCCTAGGTTATTAAGAAGAAATATTTGAATTATCTTCAATTCTTTAATATTTTTTATTATATGTTTTATTTTTAGAATATGTTATTGAAATCATGTATATATCTAGTCTCCCAAGACTACTAAATTGATTTATTCTTCTTGATGTGATCCCTTGTATCCTGTACTAATGTAATAAGGTAAGAACAAACTCTATTTTTCTAAATTTCGTGTTGTTATAGTTCGTAAAAATAGAAGTTTAGTTAGATCATTAAGAATTATATTTTTGCATAACATGGATAGAACAAGAATTCCCTTAGAATATTTGTTATCATTTTAAGGATATATATTCCTTGGATCAATATTAATAATATTATTACCAAACTCTGTGTGATGCATTGTTTATTAATAGAAAATAATTGAAGAGAGGGAAACCATATCAACACTCATGGTCTTTGTATGGATTTACCTTGTTATTAAGTAAATATATCAAGTGATGGAGATTATAAAATAATGAAAATATTAGGAAAACGGCGGCTTGTTATTTAAAAATAATTTTCCTATATAGGGTATACATTACACCTATAGTGTGGTACACCTATTTTGGTTCACTTTATTTTATTCAATTATGCATAAAATAATGGTACAACTAATATATTTCTAGATGACAAAATGATCATGTCACTTGAAAATATTTTCCTAGCCTTGGGATTTAATGGGAGGGAAATGGTTGTTGTGGTAGTTTATTGATTAAATTTATTTCATAATCAATGGTGTTGATTGATCCAAAATAATAATAAAAAGAATAAAATAGAAATTATGGAATAAATATGTTTTAATGTGATATTATTCAAGAAATATTTTCCTCAAGACAAAGAATCTAGAATATAGGGGAATATCCTCAACATATAGAAAAAGTAAGAGTATATTGTCATTGATTAAGCATAAACTGACAACATTGATTGAAAAAGAACATTTTATTATAAATTCACTTTTAGGGTATAAAGATAGAACCTTCATAGAATATCCAGATTATGTATTAAAAGAAACTATTGAATTTGGAATAAAAATCTTAATTCATCTTAAATAATTCTGTCAAAATAATTTCACGGGAATAAAAGCAACATATGTACTCAAATCATCCTTTTGGAGGTATTCAAAATGATATACTATATAATCCCAAGATTTCAAGTATTCATATTTACTGATCTTCCCCACTCTGAATCCTCTGATAAGTATATGGGTTTTCTTGTAAATATAATCACATTACTCTCTAGTAGTTTCCACCAAGAGTGTTCTTACTATCATTGTTTCTGAATCCTCCTACAAATCACTAATTGTCAGAAAATTATCCACCATTTCAACACCAAAATGTATTACCAACTCCAGATTATTAGGTAAAACTCTGACATTCACTTATTGGGAACCATTAAGGATCCCTTTGAAAGGAACTATGTAAAAAATGGAAGCCTCCGAACAATCAAAGGATCCCAAAACTATGGGATTATCATTTATCTCCTTGGAATTCATCCATTTCTTGTATCACATATCCATTATAAGGGGAAAATTGGAATAAACATTCTTACCCTTCATATTTCCTCTCTGACCGTTCTTCCTCATTTGATTTAGTATATTGTCACCTCAATTATCATCATTGTTTTCACCCAAGATATTGTAAGATTTGTCATCACTAGATACATATCAATGGTCTCCCTCCTCTCCATTTGGATAATATAGACTAGATTCTTTCATCTCTGGGTTCATCCTATTTGGATACAGACCCTCAAAGCAGTTGGTACGCTTTAGTATATGAGATTCCATTCTCATACATGGACCCAATACATCATTTTATTCCACTATAATCATCATAGGCTCTTGGGATCCCTATATTCCTATAGAATCCTGAAATAAAAATACAAAATATATAAAGGTTGTAGCCTTGGGAGTCCTTTCACTTCCATCTTCAACAACATTGATCATGCCATTACCAGATCTCATATCCCCTCCTTGGGCATCCTATTTTTATTTTATAGGATAAGAAACTAAGAATTAATCTTAAAAAACCTCATCCATGCCTTAAGAACCCAAAGGAACACCTATAAATTACATGGGATCACATCGCTCCTTGTCCACCTACCTTATGATATAAAAAATAAATGGATTTCCATACAGAGACACATAATCAACTGTCTAATTTTTTTCTAGTTTAGTAAAAGCAACCAACTAAACCTACCTCATCAACTAATCACTAATACTTAACTATGTCCCCATTATAATAACTCTTTATACCTCAATCAGTGCTAGATCATAGTTCATGGTCCCTTGTCGATATATAGGAATAGAGTGACCTAGTTTCTTACATGATGAGAAAAACGCAACCAATTATTCGGAAACCACTTCCTTCTTATATCTAAATTCATCTTATAATGTAACCCAACTGAACACACTAGGTAGTTTCAATACATCAAAATCCCCAAAAATTCATGTAGAAAAAGGGAGATAAAGAACCTTGTCCTATTATCAATTCATAAGTATCAACAAACTAGATTCCCAAGAATGAATATAATCAAAGGATTTTAAAAATGTAAAGGGATATTAGGGAAATTAACCTAAATCATCATAGTAGGGATGTAAAACATAATATATATGTAATAGGAACACTTGAAGAGATACAATTAGAATTAATTGCTGCAATGAGGTGCATTGTACTAATCCCTTCTTATGTCATCCTCGAATGAAAACTATATCATGATGTGCCTCTTGAGGAGAAAACATATTGTTCCACAGTATTGTCATCCCCAAAACTCAAATATAAACATACCAATGGAGTCGACGAATGGTAGATTAATATTAAATCTCATAATAAAGGAGAGATTTAGAATATCTAAGGACATGTTGAACTCTCATGTCGAGATCTCATGATGTATAAAAGCATTGAACAGATCTAGGACCATAGGGTTAAGCATGATTTTAGGGAATATAGTGAGAGATTCAGGGTTTGAGAAAGGGGAGAAGGAGTGTGAATTTACCTCAAGGGATGGAAGAGGTCCCTCCCCCAACATGGCGGGAGGGAGTAGTGCATCAACCGTCATTGTAATAGGGGAGGATCAAAAATCTCATAAACCCTCTTTGGTTCAGATCCTTTTCAATATTAGAAAGGAAATAAGTGGACGATATTCGTAATCCATCAAGGAATATTCAAAGTTTCATTGATGGTACTAAGTTGAAACCCCAATGGGAATTGGTCTATCAATTGTTTTATTATACAGATATATAGTATCGTATCCCATCAATGAAGATTAATAATTATATTAGTATTATATACTCAAGGGAAATGAAGAAAATAAAATTTTCTCTTAGCACCAAGGAAATAAGACTTTTTTTCAAAGAATAATAAAGGAAAGATGATAATTTCACAATGTGATAAATGAAGAAAGAAACAGTCTTCTATATTCTAAATTGGAATATTATTTTACTAAAAGTGTCAAGATATGATTCTAATGGATGGAGAATAAAAGAGAATGAAATAACCACTGATATGTAATGATTCAAATATATAATAGATGAGTAATTTTTAAAACCAATGCACCAGGAATAAAGGGAACCAATGAGAATAGAGGAAAATGGGATATGGAAATGTTTATGTGGTTACTACAGTTTAATTTCACGTTCTAAAAGATTTCATGGTAGATAAATTGATCATAAACACATAATTAACATTTTTTTGATTCATGATATTATAACTATTTTATATCTTCCATATTTTCCAATAATAATTAATTATTCCCTATAACCATAAGAATGGAGTTTTCAATAAATAATCCCAGTGAAAAACATATTGTAATAAAGATATGGGATTTATATCATATTATGATTCAAAAACATACTCTATTTTGAAACATGGTTATTAAATGTTTGTTTTTCATCAATATAATCATTTCTATATATTGGCTTACAATGTATAATGTGAAAATTAATTACAATGACAGAGAGAATACAATTTTTGAAGGATGTGTGGAATCTATTATCTTTATATGGAAACTTCATTATTGGAATAATGTCTTGTTCTGCCTTTGGTAGATATATTTAATAGAATTTAGGTAGATGAATAGAATGTATGAAATATTGTTGGGAAACATAACCTTATAATATAATATGTACATTTTATCCAATAATACATTGATGTGGTTCCTTTAGAGTTACATTGTAATATAAAATTCAATGAATTTGATTGTTCCTTTGAACATATCCTTGTTGTAAAACATGTATCTAAGACTACCTAGCTAATGGACATGGTGTAAATTGGTGAACTATAGAAAAAAATATATGTTTTTTTTTAAAATGGTATTCATTCACCTTAGTGTCTCACCACATGGATCCACTGTTAATTTTTTAGAAAAATATTTGTTATATGAGGTTGTGCAATGATTATAAGGTAATGAATACCATTATTATAATGAAAATGTATCCTCTACATCACATTTATGACATGTTCGATCAAATAAAATGATATTGGTATAATTTATGGATTTATTTTCATTATGGGTATCATCAATTTTCTGTAAGGAAAGAAGATATTCCAATGATGACACTTCTAACAAGGTATCCAAATTATGAGTTTACAATACTTCCCTTTAAATTGACTAATACACCCACTATAATCATGGATATGATGAACCAGTCATTCAAATATTATCATGATAATTTCATTATGGTGTTTATCAATGATATACTGTTATATTCTATAATACATGAAGATCATACAGGCCATTTAAGAATCTTTCTTTAACCTCTTAGAGGAAATGAGTGATTTTGGAAAAATTTTAGGTGTAAATTCTAACATTGGGAAGTTTATATTATTTGATATATTGTCTACAATGATGGAATATTAGATTATCCTTGAAAAAATGTAGTTAATGAATAGATTACAAAGAATAACATAACTAAAATATTTGCATGACTTATAATAGAAAGTTATTATAAGTGTTTTGTTAAAGAAAATCATGATTAGAAAACCCATTAAACAATTTTACATGTAAAGGGGATGTATTTATATTATTATAAGAATGAAAAAATATATTTTTTAACTTAGGAGGAGATTTAAAAATTAACTGATATTGAAATCACTATCAAGGAGTGATAGTTTTGTGACATATTGTGATTAATCAAATAAATGAATTAGATGCATCCTTATAGATATGGACATATTTGATAATAATGAATCAAGATCCTTCTGGATCCATGTATATAATTATCTAAATACTGATAATGATTTGGAAGATATAGTTTTTTACTTGATGATTTGAGGATTTATCTATATGGTAAAAGGTGATATATATATATATGGAACGCAAAAATATGAAATAAATATTTTCTCACAAATATATTAACCCATGAAAATAGATATGGATAGATTTACTGAAGGATTATTATTACTCAATACTCTACAACCATGGGAGTGGAAATAATGTAGTATCAATGTTGATTAGGAAATATCATTGATTTTTGTTTAAAATGTGGATTAAAAAGATTCTATATTCATGGATTTAGTAATGTTGGATATAGGAATCATTAGGGAAGAGGAAAAATCATTCCTTTTGAAAATTATTTCCAAAATATATTTTCTGTAGAAGATAAAAATTTCCCAACAAGATGACAGGTGATTAAAATATGAAATAGATTTCATGAATTATGGGAATCTATTAGACATAACATTTGAAGATGGTTTGATGAAATTCAAAAAGAAGATATATATTACATTATTAGCTAATATGAAGTGGGAATTTCATGATTAAACTCCTAGATCAAATTTTTATATACACCCTAGTAGTATAAATATTTTCAATTATTTAAGAGAATATATTTTTTTGAATAATAAGAAGTGGGAAATTGGTTTTTATATATCAAGATTCTTGTTTTTTCAATATTAAAATATTAATAGACATCATCGTAATGGATTCAATAAAACTCTTCATAGTCTAATGCAGAGGTGGGATGATATTACTGCAGACATTGTCACTAGAATTCAAAAGAATCATAAAATAAATGATGTCATCTAGGTTACTGTTCATATCCTAAAAATGACTACACATTTCCTTGATATTGTTGAGGACATACCCCTTGATCATATCACCAATATCTCTATTAAGGAAGCAATTTTCCTTTATTGTAAAACACTTTTTTATTTTATTTTATTTTCACCCATGATTTAAATTTAACGTTTAGAAATGTAATCTTAAGGTTATAAAAACATAGATACATTTTAGTAAAATGTATCATATTCATATTTATAGACTGTCTAAAAGGACTATTAAAACAATAGAAGGCATGTTGAGATCATTCTCACTTGGATTTCAAGGCATATGGGATCAATATTTAACTTCGGTAGAATTTTATTTTAAAAATATCCTCTATTCTAGAATTAAAATGGCACAGTATGAAAAATTTTACCTAAAAAGACTATGTACACTGACTTTTTGGGAGAAGTTGGTGGTAGAAATATTTTAGGCTTGGAACTTATTGGTGAGAAAATAGTGAAATTGATAACTATTCTTAGTCATATCAAGGAATGATAAAGAATAAAAAAGATATAAGACAATATCAAAATGAAAGATACATAATTTTACAAAGGGTATTATGTTTTCTATATGGTATTTCTATGTAATATATATTTTTATCTGTACATAAATAGAAACTATGTCCATATTACATCATGTATTTTCAAATTTTACAATGAATTGGAGTTTTGGATTACTATTCTCCATTTTTACCGAAGATCTCTAATTTTTATGATGTGTTCCATATAACTTTAATAATAAATAATTTTATCGAAGAATTGCATTTAGTCACCTATTATAAAATAAAATTAGATTCTGATTTATCTTCTTGTGAAGAGGCTATCTAGATTCATGACACTAGAGAACTAGTGTTTCTTAATAAGATGGTTCAGATTGTAAATGTATTTTTTAGAAATAATATGATATAATAGGAAATTTGGTAATGTAAACTATTTATTATTAATAAATACCCAAATGATTTAATGACATTACATTTTTGCAAATTTTAATAATGAAATTTTTAATGGGGAAAGAAGGTTACTCTCAATCTTCAATTATAGTAAGTAAATATTTTATTTTAAAGAAACCATATCATAATACAGATATATTTATTCAAGAATGTGATTAGAACCTACATTTAAAACTATTACAATTTTATGTTTTTGATATTAATTAAATTTTAGAATTCATCAAGTCATAATTAGGATAGTTTTATTTTTTATATTTTTCCAAAATTGTAAATTCTTGTATGAGTACTGAAAAATTCCAATTTTACAAAAATGTCACATTAATAAAATTATAAGGATTTAAGAAAGAAATAAATGTTTATGAAACTTTTTTATAGAAAAAATATATATTTAATAATTAATATAATTAATTTAATAATATACTATTTAACCATGAAATATATGTTATGTTTTTATTTAAATACAAATTATTTTTGGTTCTTTTCTTTTTATCGTGTTTTTAATGGTTAATTTCAATTTTTTTGTTTGGAATTTAGAAAATTTATTTATATTTAATCTAATATAAAAAAATCATTCAAATCAACATTAAACATTATATTGGTATAAAATCAGTATTACACTTAAAAAAGAACATTTTTCTAAATAATGTTTTTTGTTGCATTTTCTGAATTTATTTTAAAATCATTTTCTACTGATTATGAAAATTGAATCATGTAAAAGGGATTAAATTTTCATAATAAGAATAATTAATATTAAAAAATGAGTTTAACATAATTTTTTCTATAATTAATCTTCACCATGGTCAAGATATATAATGTTTGTGAGGGCTAAAAAGGATCAGTAAGGGGGTTAACCTAAAGATAAAAAGGTTGTGATAACCAAAAAAAATCATAATATTATTATTTGAATAGATTATGAACCTAATGCATCCAATAATATAAATTTATCCTATTTTTATCCACTTTTCCATGATATTGACTTTATTATATCATAATGTTCTTAATATTCAAATGTTTGATACCCACTTCACTTATATTAGGGTACCTCCTCCCCTCCCTTATACACACTTATTGACCAAATAAGATCAAACTCACCTTAAAAAATACATTCCCAAAATACCTCCAAACATCCTATAGGTCCTTTAATAACCAAAACAGCCATTCAAGAAGGCCTTAAGGTGTATGCCAAACGAGGTTACCATAATAATATTTTTATGTTCTTACTGGGCTTTTGCAAGTTAATTTCTTATTAAAACTGTTCCAAATATTAAATAATTGTAATAACATAACAAAATAAGAATATTTACTATATTAATATGTTTTAGGTTAATAGTAAACCCATTTTTGATCCCATATGCATCCAATGGAATGTAAAAAATCTTTTCTCCTGAGTACGTATAGAATACCATCTCTACATAGTTGTGTAATTTATTTTTCATAACATATTCACTTCCATGGTTATAATAATGGAATTAATGAATATAAATTATATTTATGACATATTTATTATTATGAAAATAAAATATATCACCTATATTCTTGACTTTATATCCATTTTGAAATGATAACCTCGATCGTGTGTATGTGTGGACTACCACCCCCATGAAGCAACACGATTCATTTTCCTATTACCATAGAGTAAGGATGATTCTAAAATTGTATATAATAAATAAAAATTAAATTATTGGAATTATAAAAATTATATATATGATGGAACCATTTAATATAACCTTTAATCATGGTCAATACACTAATGTTTTTCTTAATTGTCTGATCAAACATAAATGGTCGAGGAAAATAATAAATATAAAATTAATAGATTTAATAAAATTATAAAACGACATCAAAAATTAAATAATAATGAAAATGGATATTCATAAAGTATCTAATAATTTTAAAATTATTTTTCATGAGGATATAACATTTATGAAAATTTAGGAATCCATGGTATGTGTTTTTCATCTCAATTCCACTCAGTTGAGACATATTTTATATTTTTATCCTAATTTGTTTTATATAGTGTATATACTTACCTTTTTAAAAATTATGTCAATAATTAGTGTAAATAAATGAAATTTAATGTTTTAATTAAATTATTCTATTTTTAGGGGTTTTATTCAGTGGTTATGGATGATTAATGGTTTATTTTAAATCTCACTCTTATTCGATAATATTCATGTTTAAATTTACCATAGAAGATTTATATGCTCTTTATCCCTATAAAAACCATATATTTTCTTATAAAATGTTTATTTGTAGGGTTAACATGTTTTTATTTAGTTATTTACTCACTTTAGTATACATATATTGAAAAATGATATTTATGATAAAATGACCTTATTTCTTTTTTTGGGTGAGGCATATTTTTATTTCATAACTAGATTGTCTCAAATGTTTTAGGAGTAATGTTTTATATTTTAAAATGGTTTTTTAAATTAATTTTCGATGGAATTTGAATTTATTTTCAATGTTTTTGGAAGGTGTATTTTTAATGTTTATATAATGGTTTTTTTTACCTTTTTACAAAAGTGTGAAATAAAGTTTCATTTACATTTATATAGATTAAATGGATTTTCCAAACTCTATGATATTTATTAAATATTATTCTTAGATTAAATTTAACCATGGTATTTAAAACAAGATAACATTACTATTATCATATAAATTTTTATTTTCTATATTCAAATATAATGATTTTTTTTCAAAAATTTTATAAACATTTTGGTGCATGATTTATAATATTGATTTTACAAAATCAAATAAAATAATTTAAGAATGTTTTTACAATGTTTCACTTCATGTTAACTCTATAATCCTCAAAATACATTCCTTTATGTCAAAATACTGATTTTAATGAATTTATGTTCTTATATCATCTTTTATAGATTGTGCATTATTTTTTGATCAATCACATTATTATGATCACGTTTTTATCACTCTCCATCATTCATTATACTTTTATGCCCTCCTTAATATGGATATTATTTTGTATCATGGATATATTTATTATTTAAATATCATAATAACCATATAAAATAAATATATATGGTGTTTTTTGAAGTTATATTATTAATAAATTTAATTCTTTAACTATGGAAATATTGATGTTATGTATTCTTACATAAAAACAGTGATTTATTTGTTGATAAATCATATTTATTATTGATTATTTTATTATCAAGGTATATTTGGAAGGAATTATATACATGTATGTGACTAGTGGGGTCTGATTATAGATGGAACCCAGATACATCAATTTGTATTATGAGAAAAATAGTTACTGAAATTCGTTGGATATTTGGTGTGTACCAACTCATTCATTGAAATTTCTTAGTATTAGGCCTTGATTCAAAGGTTCATGATGTTATGTTGCAAGGCATCGATAGTAAGATCATTGTATCTAACATTATAATTTTCCTTCATTAAAATTTTATATAATATTTTAAATGTGATTATTATATTGATATTTCCCATTAATGCTTTATTAATCTCAGGTTATTGATTTAATGGACATTGGTATAAATTATTCACTCTACTTTCTTGTTAATTCCTTATATAAAAGTTTTATATTGATAATAATAGGCCAATAAAACATATTAAGTATTGTTACGAGGTTAATGTTGGCTGATAATAGGCTAAGTATAATTTACAAAAGAGTAGAGGAATAGGTGAATGAAGGAATGTATTTATAGGATAAACAGAGGTGAGTTTTTATTAAATTATTGATAATTTAATCTTTTTAATCACGATTATGGATTTTTTAGATTATTTTGAAAAATAATAGTGTTTGATTATAATATAAGTATTTTTATTGAAATCTATGAACTTAAAAAATTGATATTATCATTTTCCTATTTAATTCAATGTAATGAAAAAAATATTTATTTTTATTTGAATAATATATAATTTATACTTTTGAAATACATTTATAGGTTCAAAATTGAATTTACTAGTTTTTTAATTACCTTATGTTTCTCATTAAATCCATATTAGGTTGTGATTTTTTTTAATTATTGAGTCTTTTCGACATCATTATGATGTCATGATAGTTATGTTACACACAAAAACAATATTTTTACTATTCACCAAAAATAATCTTTTGTGGAAAATACCATAAAATAATCATAAGATAATTTATATTTGATAACTTTAAAAATAAAATTCATATATGAAATATAAATTTATAAATTTGGTATTTTTAATATTTAATTTAGGTATAAAAATATTTTTTTATTAAATAATGAAAAATATTTTTAATTAGAAATGTGCACATAAAATTACATTTTGTTACAATGACTGAGCATTTATTTCATTCAATTTTTATTCATATATTAAATTTTTTAATTTATTATAAAATCTATTTATTTGTTTAATTCATCATTAACCTTAATAGATATTTTACTATTCTAGTTGTCATGTCACTATTATAACAATCATATTCCCAAATGTCATGTAACCATTACTCATCCTATAAATACCTTATATTTACATAATTATTCATAATATAAGTACTACCTCAAGGTTATCATTACATTATTTAGAAAAATATATCATATTTTTAATGATTTTTTTTAATGTTATCAATGTGTGTGTTAATTTTCTAAGACCATGACACAAACAAATTTCAAACACTAGTTTTGTAATTTACTTGTATTTATTTACCCTTTATTCTATTTTGAATTTTATTCAGTATATTTTTACATAATATATAATGTTCTATTTTGATGTGAAAATTAGTGATTGTATCTTTTTAAAACACATTCATTTTATTTTATGTATTTTATTTTTTATTGAATTAGTATTTATTATATAAACATGTATTTAATAATATCCTGAAAATTAATTAATTTTAAAACATTATATAATCATATCATTATGAAAAAAGAATGTAATTTCATTTAACATTTATATTTACAAATTAAAGAATAAAATTCAAAATATATTTTTTGAAAATTTGGGAAGTTACAATGTTTCACTCTGCATGTTAGAAAAATATAATCAAAGAGTATTGTCGTATAATTCTTATAAAGTGTCCCATAACTGTAAGATATTACTTGTTTATCTGGAATCTAATGTCATTTTGAAACTAATATTTCATCTAATATTTACTATAGGACTCACACTATAATTTTTTAATCATGTGTTACATTATTTTTTTATAAATACGGTTTTATGAATATCAAATTTTATAAGAAAATCCATCCAAATCAACATGTGAAAAATAAAAAATCCATTTCATATTATAAAAAACATGAATATAATATTATATAATATTTAATTTCTATATATATATATATATTACATTTTCATTTAATTATTAATTCAAAAATTCTCCAATTGTCCATTATACCACTATTTGATTTTCTAAGGATCATATACATCCAAAATATGGTGTAACTAACTTCCAAAATTAACTGAGAGAGGATTTCTATAAATAATGTTTAATTGAATTAATCCATTCATATGGTGAGCATATATTAACCATTATTTTCATCAATATACTAATGAAAAATTATAATAACTAATTAATATATTCATCTATTCTATGGAAATCCACAATTATAAAAATTTGGTCGTAATTAAAATAATTTCTAAATCACCCTTGGTGTATTAATACCACTATAGGTAAAGGGGGAAAATTAAATGTGAGTGACTTTTCCATGTTGTTCCATTATCATATTAGTATCTTAATTTGATTATTGAACCACTTTATATAGTCTTTAATAGAATTATCTCATTAACTAATTTTATATCAAAGGGATCACATTACTTTTTATGAATAAGGTATATTATATTCAAGCATTATAACACATAAAATGATAATTATTATTATTACAACATCAGCTCTAAATAGTTGAAAACATCAATTATTAATGAAATCATTTTTATAACACCCTTACAAAAATCATAACATTGAAATAAAATTTAATATATGTAAGTATAAGTTTGGAACTATGTTGACCAATGGGTAGTATATCTTATTGTGTTTAAAAACAATTTGATATAGTGCATCTATAAGTGAATTGTGTTATATAATATATAGATACTTTCCATTTCTTGTGTAAATTTAACACATTGTTTTAAAATTACATATGATTTTACATAAAGGGATCCTATATGAGGATTTTTATTTATCCCTTGATAAATATAAAACCGCAAAAATATAAAAATATCCCAATGAAATATTCATAAATTTAAACAGATCTAACTTGATTGTGAAATTAATCAGATTATTTATTTTTATATATCATGGTTTAATATTATTATTTTTTATGTAATAAATCATTTAATTTAATTCATTTTTCATGAATTGTGATAAAGATGATTGATTTATTTTTACTTCTAACTAATATAAGGTTATTCAAGAGGTTCTATGAAATTAAATATGGTCCCACTATTTTTATATAGAATCTATTTATTACATTTTAAAGAATTAAATAAATAAACACATCCTAGAAAATATGAATACATAAAACCATGATTATGGAGACTGAATAATACGTGAAAGTATATAGAATTTATTAACAAAAATATAAATATGTAATGAAAACAAGTAGCACATCGTAATTAGGATATTTCATGTGATGATTATCAAGTGTAAATTTTGACATTATAATTTCATGGAATTTTTAAAGGTTAATTCTAGTGAATTAATTTAATCCTAAAAACCCATGGTTCTTCCTTGATAGCATAAATGTGTCTCTATATAGAATTGGGAATAATTTTCAATCCCAAATAACATTCATTGATGAAAAAAATAAGGATATGGTATCTCATATTAATGTTTTATTTAGTGGGGAATTACATTTGTAGGGGAACCCTATAGAAAACCAAAATATGGGGCTATATAATCAAATTTTATTCTAAGGTCACTATAGTGTGAGCCCCTCTTTGATGGATCTTTCTCTAGTAATCCCCAAAACACACCACCAATAGTGTCAATGTATATTTGGTATCACATCCACTAATCTAACACAACCTATAGAAGCTTTTATTTCATCCACCCCCATTACAACATCAACCATCTTCTAAAATTTTTATTACTTTTTGTAAAAACATCATATCACATAGGTGTAAGAATAGTATGTAAGAGAAAAGAAGATACAATAGGGGGATCAATTTTTCAAAGGTCATTCATAGAATTTTTTTTATAAAAAATGATGGAAAATTGATTCCACCACTATTAAACATAATAATATGAGAAAAATGAATAAAAAAGAACATAACAACATAACCACCACACAACCTCTCATTAATGAATTAATTAGGTCTTAAAATTGGCTTAAATCCTCCTCCCAATATTTTTCTCAAACCGATCTCTTTCATAATATCTCTCTCATTCATACAGACATTATTATAATCATTATCTCACTCTATCCTGAATTTCACCACCCCACTCACCTCTGGTCACATTCTTGGTCCATATATAGGATTCTTTTACAATCATTTTTTCATTATTTTTCTTATGTAATTTTAACTTTTTTTTAAAAAAAAATTATGTTTTAAAAATTTTATATATTTAAATACTATTTTGAATAATTAACATATTTTATAATTATAAAAATTATATATTTTCTATAATATCATTTTAGAATATTTAATTTTATTTAATTTTTTTGTTTATTTTTAAAAAATTAATATATTTTATATATTTAAAAAAAGTAATAGTTAATGTATTATTCATTTTTATATATTTTTTCATTATTATTTTTTCAAATTTTTGTTTAAATAACATAATTTTAAATAAATATATAATAAATTTTTTATTTTGTTTTTTTTTATTTTTTTATCTGTTGAATTCATAACTAGTTATTTAAATGATAATTTTTTATTTTTGTTTGTAAACATTTTATACTTTAAAATTTCAATTTTTTCTAGTTATTAATAAAATTACTTAAAATTAAAGTTCTATGAGCCATGTAATATTTTAGAAAGATTGGAGGGAACTAATAGAACAAGGCATATGGAATTCCATCATTACAAGTAGATAGAATAGGTGTGGAATATTTATGTGGTTGCATAATCTCATGGTCAACATTAATAAATCATTTAGACCTAGAAGGTAATGGATCATTGTATTAGTGTAGTCATGCATGAAAGATAGGGAAACTAATTTATATTAATTTTTTGGTTTTGGTTTATTTATAGGGAATTTTCTCAAATAAATCAACTTTGATTATTACAAGGTAGAGGTGTGTGGTATGTCTTACAATATTTATTAATGTATATTTTGTAAATAATAATTAATAATGTTTTGTTCATGGATCGTTTGTTTGATGTAGTTTATATTCATGTGTATGTATAAGGATTGGACACTTGGAACTAGCCTACTACTCCTATAGTATTTAAGACCTTTCACATTAATTATTATTTTTATGTCACACCCTAATATCACTTCAATGTTTTTTTGTTTAATTATTGAATTTGTCAAATTTATTGAAGTCTTAGATACATTATTTCAAATTTTTAAATGTTTTTCCGCTGTTTCATGGTCAAAAAATGGTTTTTTGTAACTATTTGGCCCTATCTTTTATGAGATTAAACCCAAATAGAAAATACATGATTAATAGAAACTATATCTATTAATCCACTATATGATATTTCTAGTTTTATTGGAATGTGAATAAGTAGTAATTTTTTTAATGTTATTCATATATGGCCATGGGAAATATTTATAAGTAGCCTCAAATATGGTGAAATTACTCTTAGTGATTACTGTATAGTTAGTAAATTTTTTGGTAAATGGTGTGGATATTTCTAGGTGATCTAGAATATGTTCAATGTTTTACCCATGTTTTATGAAACCGTATGTCTAAAAATTGTGATCTTCCTAGATTCCCAGATTTATAAAACTAATATTCTACCCCAATAAAATTAAAACCTCCCAAATAATATCCCCTTCATCCAACTAATTGGAATTGTACAATATATCCCTAGAGGTATGTCATCTCTTCTCCTTAATATTTTTTCCACATTCCTTGATTTCAATTGAGTTCATTAATATTAAACAAATATTTCTCTTTATTTTCATTATATCATTCTTCTACTCATAAATTTCATTCACTATTAATCTCAATAGGGCCATGTTGGTAGAACCTTTTTTCGGTTTCATGAAACCATATGTTTTGATAACATATATAGCATTTCGGTTTCTTCTTGAGTCATCTTCTTCTCATATTTAAAGGGTATTCACCATCCGTGAATGACCTCTGTTGAGTTTTTCATTTTATTTCATTTTTGAAAAAATTTGTGATACCTGAATTCTCTAGAACTAATTTTCCATATAAATATTTATATTTCTGTAATCCATTGGGGATCTAAAAAATATTTTGTTAATGTTTTATAGATTCATGGATTGGAATAATGGGGTTTTAAAAAAATCCTACACTTCTATTGTTAGAGAAACATCTACACAGATCGTTTTTTTGATAAAATTATTAATAGGGTTTACCCAATAAATAATATATTCTTAAGATAGAGTGTTTTTTATAAATACTTATAAATATTATGTTTCATAATATTTTTTATTGTTTTGTGGATAAAGATATTTTTCATTATTATTAAATTTTTATTATACCCTGTATATTATTATGATATATTCATACATCACCTATGTTTGTTTTGGACTTATACATTAACCTATAATTATTCAATTAGTGTTTATGTATCTATATGTTTTTAATATATATATATATATAGTGTTTTGTATGACCCTTTTTTGCCCTTTTAAGAATGTGTTTTAAAATGGATTTCATGGCTTCACTCTTATAGTATATTAAAGGACCATTTATCACCATGTATGAAATTGTTTCCACATTATCAGATACACCCATGGTTTGAGCCCCATAATATCATTTTTATAGAACATGTCGACATTTATTATAGGATATGATTATTGATTGATTCTTATGTTAATATAATGGGGTTTTTTATAAATGGGTAAATGGCGGTGGGAAGAGGAGTAGATATTGTGATGCACTTATTTGTGATGTTATTATGATTTAATATTGGTGGGTGATAAAATGTTTCCATATACATAGTATTTTTCTTTATAAGAATCCTAGATATCTTGTTGGGATTTCACGATATATTTTTTTTTCTAGTTATGATTTTGATTTGAATAATATCATTTAGTTTATAATATTATCCATCTTTAGGGAGTGCAACCAATTAGTCTCAAAGAGTAAGTCATTGTATATTTTTCAGAGACACACCAATATGATGAAATTTGTTAGTCTTCACTTAGTATGACATGTATTATCTCACTGAAATCTTCTGAGTGTCCCAAGATATAAAATTTTTTTGACTTATTTTATCAACATTGTTTCTCATTTAACTTTCAAGATTCTCATTACACACTTTGTGTTCAAATTTTTATAACACTTACTCCGTGTTTTTTATGCTTCATTTTTTTCATATGGAGATTACTATGTAAATTATTACATCTAATTTTATTTCTTGACACATGTATTTTTATGATATCATATAACCATGGTTTCCATTTACTAATTACTCTCAGTAATATTTCATTTCCCATTGTTAAATTATTTTTAAAATGTGTTTTCTTAAATTAGGAAGATTAATATTTGAATGAAAATTTTTCAAACCAGAATTAAACTAAAAATTTCTTATGATACATAGTCATTGTTTTTTATTCCACAAAAACAGGATTTTGAATTAATTTTTCCAATTTCAAAAATAATAAATTATCTTTAAAATCAATATTTTTATTTTAAAAATGGATTTAATTCATGTTCATGAGCTTCTTCTGATGATTATAAAGGCATTTCATTCTTACAATGTATTTCACACATGAATTTCAATAATACCTTCTATAGGGAAATGTATGGAATCAGTGGTGAAATACTAAAGTGAATGTTCTTCTAACCCTGTATGTATACTACACAATGTTGGTACTCTCGATGGAGTTTAAAAGTCAATATTAAGGTCATTAATAATCTTATTCTTTTGGATTCCGTCTCTTTGGTCACCCTTAGATATATTCAAGGTTTTATTTTTATAGGGTGAATTTATATCATGAAGATATATTTTTTTTGATATTTTTGGAAACAATTAATTTATTTCAAATCATTTATATATCATCATGACTGGGATTTTTTAAAATATGAAAATAATTTTGGGGTTTGAAGGTTGCCTTCAATTTTTATGATATATAGTTTTTTTTGGATATCTATTTTTATCATTCCATATTTGGTTTTCTATTTTTTTTAATCTACTTATTTTATTTTTGATGCATATGAAATGTACAAACACACAATTTTGGATTCCAGGAATGAGTTCCATGGTTTTTTATTTTTATTTGAGGGACAAATAATCCCCAATAGTCTATATAAGATACCATTTGTTCTTGTCACCAGCCTTAGGAGATCAGGAATATCCATTAGGTGCTATCAAGGCCTAGCTCCTGTATTAGGTATGGATAGCATAGTTTTATATTTGAAAAAAATGTATTATATACCTCTTACTATTTTTGGAGTTATGGTAGATTGTAGATAAGAATTTTTGAAATCATTAGGTCAATACGAGGAGAGTTTAACTAACTCTTTCTCATTTTAATCCTCGATTTACCATGGGTAGTCATGTTATGAGTAATTAATTTAAAAAAAATTCATTTATTTTGGTATATTTTTTATTTTGACTAATGGTGTTTTTGATTATATTGATGTTATATGTTTAATTTTTAAATTTTTAATGTTTTATTGTCAAAATGAGTGATGAACTGGTGGCACATTGTAAACCAAATAGGGATGTAAAACCATATAGATTCCATTAACATGGTTATAAGTAACACCAATTAATTGATTCATGTTTGGAACGCAGTCTTCCAAAATGTTTGGCCAAACTATGAACTTTGATAATCCCCATTAATTTTTTTTATGAACCCCCTTTTTTATAAGTTTGTTTTCTATTTAAAAAATGGTTTATGTTGGATCTACATGGTTAAATACCCTATGGGGGGAGATTCAGTCTATGAAATATCTAAACCCTACCCGCTTGTTACTTCTTTCATCATTTCATAAAATGATTTTCTCTCCCGTTACAATTGCAATATATTAGAATAAATGAAATCATGAAGGATATATAATGGGTTTACTTGGTTCACCCTAGACCAGTCTATATAGGGAGAATGAAAACATAATGCATTGATTTATAGAATCCACTAAATCAAACTATTTTTATAAAATATAATGAATGATCTGTTTCCCCACTAGATAAATACTTGTCATAAATTGTAGGCTCACTACTCTCTCAGAAGAATTGTTATCAATACTCCTTCAGAATATTCTCCATTCGACCACTTAAATCAATATTTTTGACAAAAAAAAATTATATAATGAAGCTCAAATAAAATTAATTTGAACAATATCTCATTACCATAGAATCTTTGGGTAATTACCTATGGTTTGTGTAATATTAACATTGATGTATCTCTTTCAAATATTTTTTTGAAACATCTTAAACCATCACAAATCTTCGGTCTTATTATAAAATCATAACCATTCATAAATATAATTATTCATTCAAAAAACTAAATTGTTCATATTGAAACAGTTTTTTTTTCATACAACTGATTTTCATATAAACCCTTCAAGCAAGAGAATCATTTGTAAAACACTTTAACAAATTTATATCCTTTTGATCATCGTTATGTATTTCCCTGTACCATAAGAGGGGGTATCCATGTATTTATTTTTGTTTATATGCTTCACATAAATATCTCCCTCACCAATAATTTTTTAAAAAATTATCATCCTTTTTGTAAGACTCTATTTCTTCATGAGACTATCAGTAAATTTGCTGTTTCTGTACATTTCTAATACCCATGGTGTCATCATGTAAATTTTATCATTTTTGAAACTTACTGCACTCAAAAAAATTATTTAAAAAAGCACAAATATTTTTTGAAACATTTAATATTTCACTAGTTTTATGGATTTTCTATATTTTAATTAAGAAGTCTTGAAACACTATCTTTTTGGAAATTTTTGCAATCCTCTAAATTCTGAACCCAAAAAATTTTGAAATCATTGGGAAATGCTACCACTATTGAAGTGAAACCTTATAAACAACATTTAGAGATTACATACCACTTTTATTGAGATTTTTCTATATACCATTTCAAATATAGCTCTAAAACATCATGTCATACCTTTTCCAACTTCTTTTTAACAAACACAACCAACCCAAAAATTTTGTTATGTGACATCAAGGGATTTTTTCCAAATATTATAAATGCACAAAATAATTTTTTTAAATCAATCAATGAGACAGTCGAACCTTAATATACCTAAATAATAATTTATTTTAATTTAATATTAATTAGATATCATAATAAATTACACCGTAGAATGCATAGTTTTAGTGTATTTGGAGACTAGATACATTACAAACTTTTTTAACCACAAAATTTTAAACTCTCCTGTATATAATCATCACACATAAGAACCATATTAAATTTTATAAATAATAATATTCATAATATAATGAAAAATAAAAAAATTGTAAATGGTGATATAATATCCCTAGAAAAAGGTGGACATAAGTGATATTAATTTATGATCATAAGTTAGTATAATATAAACACGAGGGAATGAGAATTTCTACCCTCCTGTATACAGTCATGTTTCCTAAGTAAAGGAAATTTTGAAATTTTATTTGATGTATGATCCATATTTAAAAATAGACCTAGAATAGAATTTTTAGGCTTAATAAAAATTAAGAGAGGTGTTTAGACATGGATTGAGGTTCATAGGACTGTCATAAATCTCAAGTAGATGCAATAGGAAACCTAGAGTGACTGGGTTGTTGGCATCTAGTATCTGGAAACCACTAATGAGCTATGGTATGACCATTGGCTCACTGATATATAGCTGAAAAAACATGAATAATATAATAAATGGCACATAGGATATAGCTTGAGGCCTTTAAACTATGTATTTGAGTGTTTTATGGACATATTTATTGAATTAAGCTCTTAGGTTTTTTTGGGGAGTCCCCCTCCATTAACCCTCATTTTCATGCATGGATGGGGGTTCTCCCAACCCCTTAAATATTTTCTTCCCACATTCTTTGGGTTTTTATTTCTTGGAGAATCTTTATTGGATTATGGGTATGTTGTGTCATATTTCCTCTACTCCATCTTCTTTATTCGTTCATCTGATTTAGTGTTGTTTTGGTTTTGTTATTTTAAGGTGATTTCACTATAAAATTTTGAAATCAAACATATTTAATGTGTCTTTCATATTAAATACATTATGGTAATACCAAAAAAATATTCTCCAATATTTATAGTTTTATTCAATAACATTAGGTCATTCCACTAATTTTTTATTGGTTTCATTAAAATTAAATTAATAAATTTTGGTTATATTGGTATTGTATATTGGCACTTTGGAACATCATTGGATTGGGAGTCTTGTAGCTATAGTCAAAATCCCATTATTCTAAGAACCAGTGATCACTAGACATCCAATGTCATTTTAAAAATTATGACATTTTGGAATAAATATCACAATTAAATTTAAATGGTTATAATTTTAAGTTTATTGTTATTTGGCATGAATTATGTGAAATGGAGTGTGATTAGTGATCGATGGTGCTGATACATCCTTGGTTGGGTTTGAGTAATCTAGTGGGGGAGATCATGGGATGTAAAATAAATTTGAAAGATTAGAAAAATTGAATGTGCTTATAATACTTTCCATGTGTCCTATTACATGGAGTTTATAGGAATGTGAGGGTGTGGTATTTCCACTAAGGAAATAATTCCTTTTTATAAATATAATTGATAATATAATTTAAAGGGTCTAATTTAAAAAAAATGTAAAACTATATGAGTTCCTAGTAATTGAGTGAATGTTGTGCTTAGGCCACTATGGACCATTTGCATAAGCTCGATTCATCAGTCACCATGTGTCAAGGCATGGATTAAAAATGGAATTGGAATGTCATCCCCATGAGAGGCACTAATCAAATTGATTGAGTGTAATTTCCCAAATATTCCATGTGGGGACCAATGGTATAGCTTATAGTTGTATGTATTCAAGAGATTGTTTGGGTTATTGTACCACTCTAGAATCAAATAAGTAGTTGGGATGGGCCATGTTCCACAATTAGTGTCTTTCATATATGGATTACCTATTTGTCCCATGGGGTCATTCTTTGTCAATTACTACACTAAAGAGAATTACATCCTCTATGAGATGGGTTTGGACATTAGTGGCTCAACATTGATCAAAGATCCATGTGTGGTTCCTACGAACATTTTCTTTCCCAGACAACCCCATGCATGGTTCCTCTCCAATGAAATGACCTAGGGGATCCCAATGTTTTCCTGCTGATAGATTTAACCTAATAGGGTGTTTTTGGAGTTTGATAGTGATGGTAGTGGCTGTTAACATAGAAATCATAATTAACATGTGAGTATGAGTGGATATAGGCAATGATGGTGGATTTAGGTGTCCAAAAAACCCATTTCATTCATTTATGCTTTCAATTATTTATTTTTATGTAGCTATGATAATCTAGATGTACTGATTCAAATATTTAAAATAGGCATGTGGCCTAGTGATAGTAATGTTATATATTCTTGACGGTTCTTCATGGGATCTATATTTTTATCCTTATGTGATATTTTTTGTGAGGTGACTAGAAAGATGATTTCACCATGGATGCTTAAATGTGTTTCCGATGATTTTACTACTTAGTCATGTAAGAATGATTGTACGATTATGATTTGAACACATATATTTTTTAGACACCCTGGATAGCATTGGTCCTTAGGATGCTTATCTTTTATAGGATCTTTCTATTTTGGATGTCTATTGTGATAACTATTAGTGTTATGATATACCTAAGTAATCCCTAGTATCGGAATAATATATCCTAGTGATATTTCATGTTATTGAGTAATATTACCATCATTAATGGGATCCTTCCATTTGGAATGTTGAAAAGGGGGACGATTCTGATTTATAGTAATTTCCTAGGACACATAGGAATATGATTGAATCCATTTATATAATGGTGTTTGGAGATATTATAGGGATCTATTGGATCTGTCCATTTAGTATTTTATAATGATTTGTGGATTATTTGAGTCTGGGTATTTTGGATGAATATGATACACACTAGGATTTAGTATTTATATGGGTGTAATTATATCATGATGTACTTAGCGGCTCCCTGACATTTAATGGAGAAGGTATAGTGGATCTAGGTCCCAGTTTATAGGATCAACGATGGTTTATTATTTATTTATTTTTCATGTTGTATTTATTATTTAAAACTGATCATGTCACTACATTTCCATCATGCATGAGACATTTATTTGTGGTAGAATACTAATTTACGAACTCATACCCTACATAGGTGTATGTGTAACTTGGTTACCTGAGTATCTTGAACTTATTATAGATGTGGGTAGGGCTGAGGCCTATTAACATGATTAGTTTCGATGAGAGGAACAATTCAAATGTTATAAAAAGATTAGGATGTGGTATGGATTATAGTGGGATAAAGATTCATTTATTTTATTATTCTTATTATTATTCATGTATGATTGGCCCTATGGTTGATCTATCATGTATGTATTATATAAAATTTTGAGCTTTTATTTTTCATTTCATGTTTCTTTTTGATTTATTAGCAGTTTACATTAATTGTTATGTGTTTTTTATGATACTCTGTATTTTTGATTATGATTGTTCACTCTGTTATAGGGGTTTTAGTTGATTTTAGAACCTATATAGACCTACACTACTAGTAGGAATCCCCTATTTTATGTGTAGGTGATCTTGTGGAATGATGGTGGTCTTATCTGGCTATTTTTTCTAGAAAATTGGGCTAGGGAATTAAAATCTAGAATCATTGGATTCTTTTTCTTTTTTAAGGATATTTGTGGTATCGTATATTGTACATATAGTAATATGTTTTATATTTTTTTGTACTCAATACAATTGAATCATAAACACCATTTATGATGGTAAATCCAAGTTACTAGGAATCAGATCTATGGTAAGAGTTTCTTATTTTACAGTTTCATATTTGATTTAACTTCATGTGATTGACATGAAGGTTTTATGACCTTATGAATTAAATTTTATTTATATTCTTGGCCCATAAAACCAATGGAGTCTGATGTATCATGATTGAGAATGTAATATTCACATAACATATATATTCTTTCTTCCGCATCGATATCACTAACAAGAGGTCCAACAGTTTAAAGTGTTAGAAATAACTCTTTTAGTGATTTCCAATATAATCATATGGTGCAAATCTACTCATATTGGCCAATTATAATATTTTACCTTTTTTATGGAAGTTCATGTTGATCTATGGTGATATTATCATTAATGAATATGACACAATACCTTAGATAATGGGAGATAGAGGGACCCTAGAAGGATAGCGAGGCACCTATAGATATAGTGGGAAACACCTAGTGGGTGTTGAATCTCAGGTTTAGTTATTAAAAATATCAATAAAACCCAATATATTGTTTTACGATATATATTTTAATTAAATTATGAAGGACCCCTAGACACCCTGATAGGAGAGGGGTGAATCAGGCTGACAACTTTTTCTTTTAATGTGGTAGATCTTGTTCCCACGTTGGTAGGAACTTGTTGAACCTATATGATGATTATGATTAGAAAGAAAACATTCACATCCACAGAGAGGACACAACACATTTTACATGGTTCACCACTAAGGGCTATGTCCACGGAGCATACGCCGACAAGTTCTCCGCCGTACCTGATTCCACTAATCTTCACTAGCTGTGGATTACAAAGGTTTGGGCACAGACACTCTGTCCTAGGATCACTGCCTTTACAAAGGTTCAGGGATAGCTCGCTGCTTCCCTCGGGTCACTCCAGTTGACTCCACTTGGCTCACGGTCATTGGTGAAGTCACTCTTAGTTTATAGATGTGATGGTCTCTTCATCACTGCATAAGAATCCATCCTCTGTTGTAAATTGATGCTCTATTGAAGTCCAATTCTCACCGGAAGATGAATATCAATTTGCCCCGAATGTATCGGGTAATCTCCCGGCTTTTGTGCAGCTCCAAACAGACCGGAGGGCTTCAGCAATACATGGCGTGCTTCACCAAGACAAGCGCGCAAGTCACAATAGGGTTTGCAAGTTCAAACTGGCGCACAAGTGTAACCAAAGAACCTGCGCGATGCTTCCTTCCCCAACTACAAACTTGTTCGGTCCACTTCCTTTCTCTCCCAAACCGCCTTGGGCGCGCAGCCAACAACCTGCGCGCTAGATCTACTTGCGCGACCCAACAACCACTTGCGCGTCTCAACCACCTGCGCGACGAGAGCTCGAAAAATCACTAAGTCTTGAACTCCGTAAGAAATGAGGAGGCTTTGACCTATATTTATAGGCAAACTGGACCCCCTGCGTGGAGGCGCGCAAGTCCCTCATTGGCGCGCAAGTCTCATCTCCCGTAACCTCTGTCACGCAAATCACTTGCGCGACCCAACCAATACATGCGCGACCTTCTTTCCTTAGCCGAATTTTGATGTTCTGTTCTTGGAAAACAATAGGCGCACAAGTCAGAATCCTTCTAGGTAACAGCGCGCAAGTTATTTCACGACGCGCAAGTCCACATGTGCGACCTAACCAACACTTGCGCGACCCTTATCCCTTTTACATATTTTGATGTTTTGATCCTCAAAAACATATGGCGCGCAAGTTTCCTATCCTCCAAGACCTTGGAACGCAAGTCCCTTTGCCAAAAAAACTTATCTTTATTTGTTGATTTTCAGGCCCAAAAATTTGGCACACTGGGAAACGGCGTGACCTTCACTACTGTTGTCTGCTTGAATGGTATGATCTCTTTGCTGGTAAAAATTCTGTACATCCACTGAGGATTGACAAAAAACACAAATTGTATGCCAAATCATGCTTAGAATACCCTGGTTCCAATAATATCCCCCTTTGGGTATGTTGGCAATCAAAAAAAAATTCAATAGATCTCCATCCATGTGGAATTCAAAAACACAAAAAATCAACTCAGCCAACACTCTAAGTCTACGTGAGCAATGCTCGGTGTAGAAAACAAGAGAGGAAGCTTGAATTGGGTTCTAGTGTTTTTGGAATTCTCCCTGACACCCGATGTTTTCCTTCTTATACTTCTCATCACAGAAGAATTACTTGCCTAGAATTTATTCCTTTCTCCCCAATTGACAATAAATCTAAATACCGATAAGTTGTTCGACGTTCAGCTCAAACCATACTCCCCCTGGATAGTATCTACCCCATAAACCTGCATCAAATCAATAAACAGATAAAAACAGTTATAACAAACGGGGAGAGGTGTTTTCAGGAGCCTCCTTATGCAGTAGGAGGTGGTTGAACACCGAGGTTCAACCGATGCTTCTCAAACACAGCTGTGGACAATGGCTTGGTCAGGATATCAGCCACTTGTTCATCAGTTCCAACATGGTCCATTCTAATCACACCTTGTTCAACCTTTTTTTTGATAAAATGATACTGTATTTCAAAAATTTTTGTACTAGAATGATGAACCGGATTCTTCGTAAGATCAATTGTGCATTTTTTATCATAGTAAATCACCATTGGTTGCTGCACCTTATCACCAATATCTGTTAGTTGCTGCTTAATCCAAAGAAGTTAAGTGCATGCCTTTATAGCAAAGATATACTCAACTTAAGCAGTACTAAGAAATTAATTTATTGTTTCTTTCTCAACCAGCCAACACATTTCTTCCCAATATAGAAAGCTCCACCACTTGTGGTCTTTCTGTCTACTACATCACCAACCCAGTCAATATCCGAAAACACTGATAATTCACTATCCCTGCCTACAACAAAAAAAACATGAAGTTATGTGTAACCTGTATGTACCTCATGATTCTTTTTACTCTGATGAGAAGTATAAGAAGGAAAACATCGGGCATCCTGGCGAATTCCAAAAACACTGGAACCCAATTCAAGCTCCCTCTCTTGTTTTCTACACCGAGCATTGCTCACGTAGACTTAGAGTGTTGTCCGAGTTGTTTTTTTTTTTTGCGTTTTTGAATTCCGCATGGATGGAGATCTATTGAATTTATTTTTTGATTGCCAACAAACCCAAAGGGGGAGATTTTTGGAACCAGGGTCTTCTAAGCATGATTTGGAATACGGTTTGTGTTTGTTGTCAATCCTCAGTGGAAGTTCAGAATGTGTACCAGCAAAGAGATCATACCGTTCAAGCAGACAACAGTAGTGAAGGTGGCACTGTTTCCCAGTGTTTGCCAAATTTTTGGGCCAGAAAATCAACAAAAAAAGAAAACTGTTTTTGGCAAAGGGACTTGTACGCCAAGGTCTTGGAGGATAGGAAACTTGCATGCCATATGTTCCCCCTTTGGATTACTCTGAAAGCGGGCCACAAGGCATGTGGCAAAGACAATATTTGGCCTTGTACCTCTCAGGTATTGTAGGCTTCCAATGATCCTCCTGTACATGGTGGGATCAACAGAGTCCCCATCCTCATGCTTACCACGTTTAGTTCCAACTGCAATCGGAGTTGACATTGGTTTGGAGTCTTGCATATTAAACTTCTTCAACAGATTTCTTGCATATTTTTCCTGTGAAGTGAAAGTGTATTCCTTCTTTTGAATCACCTGCAGCATCAAGAAATGTGTGAGCTCCCCAATCATAGACATTTCAAATTCTGATTTCATGTGGTTGGAAAATTCATCCACTGATTTCTGCCTGCTGCCACCAAATATGATGTCATCAACGTAGACTAGAACCATGAATTGATCTTTTGGAGAATTCTTCACATAGAGATTGTGATCAACTCCTCCTCTTTTGAATTCCAAATTCTTGAGATATGAATCCAGCCGTGAGTACCACGCCCATGGTGCCTGCTTCAAACCATATAGAGCTTTCTTCAGTTTGTAGACCTTTGTTTCATTAGTACCCAAAACAAAACCCACTGGTTGTTCAATGTAGACTTCTTCGAGTACACCATTCAAGAATGTTGTCTTGACATCCATATGATATACTTTATATCCTATTTGGAGTGCCATCGCAAGGAAAATCCTGATTGACTCCAGTCTAGCCACTGGAGAAAAGTTTTCCTCAACATCAATGCCTTCAATCTGAGAGTATCCTTTACATACCAGTCATGCCTTGTTTCTGATGACACTTCCATTCTCATAAAACTTATTTTTGAAGATCCATTTGGTACCAATAACATTGTGACCTTTGGGTCTCTGGACAAGATCCCATGGCTGATTCTTGTCAATCTGATCTAATTCATCATTCATGGCTTTCACCCTAGATTCATCTTTTGCAGCTTCTTCGAATGAGGATGGCTCTACAACTGATAGAAATGCAGATTGCGTGTTATTTCTCGTCCTTCTTGTTTGAGTGGGTGCACTCCTGTCCCCAATTATGTTGGATGGATCAATCTCAGCTCTTTGATTTCCCCTGCGAGGTTCAGTAGAATTCTCTTCAGCCATAGTTTCTTCTTCAGATTCTTCTTCTGAGTCAACATCATGATGTGACAACTGAGTGTTTTGAACAACTTCTTCTATTTCCGCATTTGTATTTTCTTCATGTTCACTTTTTTCATGACTTTCTATCACATCATCATATGACGTCCTTGAAGAATTTGTGGTTTTCTCTTCAATTATCTTAACATCACTACTTTCCACAATCCTTCTGAAATGCTTGTTGAAACATTTGTTGGCTTTACTGTTAATTGAGTAACCGAGGAAAATTCCTTCATCTGTATTGTCGCCATATTTCCCTTGACTTCCTTCTTTGTTCCTAATGAAGCATTTACTTCCAATGACACGAAAGTATTTTAGGGAAGGCTTTCGTCCATTCCACAATTCATATGGTGTCTTCATCTCACCCATATAATGTCCTATTCAATTCTGAATGTACACTGCATCTTGAATAGCCTCTTTCCAATAATGTTGTGGAATACGACTCTCAATCAGCATAGTTTTCTCCATGTTGTTCACTTGTCGATTCCTATGTTCAACAACTCCATTTTGTTGTGGAGTTCTCACAGCAGCTACCTCATGTTGTATCCCATGCTTCTCCAGATAATTTTCAAATTCAATGGACGTGTACTCTCCTCCATTGTCAGATGGCAACACTTTGATTGTTCCTCCAGTACCATTCTTGACGATTCGCCGATATGTTTTCATTTAGTCAAGGACTTGTCGTTTCTTGTGAATGACCATCACACATGCAATTCTACTATAATCATCTATGAAAAGGATTCAGTACCTTTCTCCATGAGTTCCGGAAACATTTATTGGCCCACATACATCTGTATGAATCAGATCAAGAAGGTGAGATGCCCTTTTCTTCTTTGGCCGATATGAACTGCAGAACAACTTCCCACAAATACAAGCATCACAAGATTTTTCACGCTCACGATTCAGGTTGGGAATGTCCATGAGAATTCTCAATTTTGATATTTTCTCTATGTCTTGTTGATTGATGTGTCCCAGTCTCCGATGCCAAAAATTGTTTTCTTATTCAACAGTAATGTAACATACCTTTTCTTCACTATCAACCTGATACAAGTTGCCTTCTGTTCTGCATCCCTTCATAAGTGAATTGCCAGTCTTTCCCTTGATAGATTAGCCTTTCTGATAAAAAGTAACTATAATTCCTGAGTCACAGAGTTAACTCACACTGAGGAGATTATTATGTAGGCCATCTACGTAAAGGTCTTCATTCTTCTTTAGTTCTCCATTATCTAATTCGGTACTTCCACTCCCTTTGATTTTTAGAGCCCCATAATTACCAAATCTTACAGTACCATCAACCTTCCTTATGATATTCGTTAGTAGGCCAGCATTACCTGTCATATGAGATGAACAACCGCTATCCAGAATCCAGGTACTGTTGTTATTTGTAGCTTTGGGGGCCACCTCTGCAAGGTTGGATTTCTCAATCTTCTTCCTTTCCTTCCATGAGACATTAGATTGAGTATATAGAACTGATGTCCATTCCATTATCTTTTTCAAATACCCAGGTTCTTCATAGTCAAAGTCTTCTTTGAGAGGTGAAAACCTATTTTAAAGAGAAACATTGTCTTACAGATGAGACTTGACTTGTATTGAACTTCGGTATGAGGTTTCCATGTACCTTCTCTGCCTGCAATGAGAGGCCTTATGCCCAAAGATAGAACAGCGAAAACAAAATCCATAGAAATTATTTATTCTATAAGAATTAGGATATGAAGTTGTTCTCCTTTGTTGAGATTCTATATCATCTCCATTCAAATAGCTTCTTGCCTCTTCACAATATGACATGGTATGGCCCAGATAGACACAGAACTGACACTTCATGAGAGGAAATGTCTTCTCAATTGAATATCTCCCCATACTATATTCCTTTGGAGAATAGTTAGACTGTCTGTCATTTCTGAATGTTTGAGGATAATTTTCAGTTCTCCTTTTAGTTTGGATTTAGGGTTCCTTTTTCGGCACTTGGGGTAACGTTTCAACATGTTCAACTTTCATCTTATATTTCTTTTGGATCTTTTCACTTCCATCAGTTGATGTCTCAGCCACATGGCCAATTCCACTATTTCCCATGCAAGCGGGCCTTTGATCACTCAATATTTTTCCAACCCCATCTGAACCAGACTTGGCTCTTGCTAGTAATTATGCATCTGAGAATCTTCCAAACTGTATTTTCTTCCTTGATTCTTTTGGAACTGATTCAGTCTCTAGTTTTCTCCTTAGAGTAACAACTTCCTCCTCAAGACCCTCAGCAGTCTTGGATTTTTCATCTAGTCTGGAGGTGAGGTCATTGATGACCTTTGACTGCTCTTCAATTCTCAGCTTCAGATCTACAACATCATCATTGATTTCAATTATTTTAGACTCTACCTTCACAAATTCATCCAGTCGTTCAATTTCAGCTTCAAGTTGATCAATGTATTCAGTTGATTCTTCTACAATTGATTTCCACTTATTGAAGCTCTTACATTTAATCTTATGCTTACTAACTGCATCCTTAAGTTGAATCTCAGGATCTACACAAGTTCTCAGTTGATTTTATCCATCAGTATCTTCTGACTTTTGAACAGTTTCCATCATAGAAGCATGGTTCCCAGTTTTGAATTCTGGTTCTTCTTCATCACAGAATTCATTATCATCTTCTTCATCTTCACAGAAAAAACTCTTCCTTTGCATTTTCATACCATATTTGAAGTCTCCCTTTTTTAAGAACCTTCTCTGAGGCTTCTTGAAGTTTTCATCTTCACTGTCTTCATCATTGATATTTGTTAAGCACTTAGAGGCAATGTGCCCAACTTTTCCACAACAGAAACATGTGAGAGGTAACTTCCCTTGGAATTTCCCTTTCTTCTTCTGGAACTTCATTGCAATGAGAGAAAGAATTTATTTTTCATCTTCATCTTCACTGCTAATATCCTTTGAGATTTTCAGTTTATCCATGTCCTTGAATGCCATTTCCTTGCTCACCCGAGTCGTAGCATCTTCTGGTTTGACTCTCATTTCATATGCTACCAAACTGCATAGTAGATCATCTAGAGAGAGTTTGGAAATATCTCTTTCCTCAAGGGCTGACACCTTCGCATTATACAGAGGTGGAAGTATTCTTAATATTTTATTTTCAATATCAATTTCTTTGATTTCTTCGCCTAGACCCTGAATTTCTCCAACCACTTCAGTAATTCGATTGAAGAAAGAGTCTGCATTCTCATCTGGATGCATCTTCAGATCATCAAACCGATTGTACATCACTTGTAGTTTCGCCTCCTTCACTTTTCTATCTCCTTTGTAAATATTATCAAGTTTATCCCACATGGATTTTTCTGAGGTTCAATTCATCACCTTTAGGTAGATCTGATCAGAAAGGGCTGTAGTGAGTACATTCTGTGGTTTAGCATCTGCATCAAGAGGTTTCTTGTCTATTTCAGTCATAGCTAGGCCTGTTGGATCGGTGACTTGTATTCCTTGCACAGTAGAAAAGAGAACATACATTCCAAGATATCTTAGATGAGATCTCATTCTATTCTTCCAGATCTGGAAATTGCTTCCATCGAAGTGAGGGACTCCCCTGACATTGACCGCGTTTTCCATGACGAAAAAGGTCAGATTCAACACCAGCAACCTCCCTCTGATACCACTTGAAGGATGCCGGGACACCCTGAGAGGGGAGGGGTGAATCAAGGTGACAAATTTTTCTTTTAATGTGGTGGATCTTATTCCCACATTGGTAGGAACTTGTTGAACCTATATGATGATTATGATTAGAAAGCAAAAATTCACATGCACAGAGAGGACACAACACTTTTTACTTGGTTCACCACTAAGGGCTACGTCCAAGGAGCATACGCCGAAAAGTTGTCGGTTGTACCTGATTCCACTAATCTTCACTAGCTATGGATTACAATGGTTTGGGAACAGACACTCTGTCCCAGGCTCACTGCATTTACAATGGTTCAGGGATAGCTCGCTGCTTCCCTCGGGTCATCCAGTTGACTCCCCTTGGATCACTGCCGTTGGTGAAGTCACACTCAGTTTATAGATGTGAACGCCTCTACATCACTGCATAAGAATGCATCCTCTGTTGTATGTAGATGCTCTATTGAAGTCCAATTCACACCGGAATATGAATATCAATTTTCCCCGAATGTATCAGGTAATCTTCCGGCTTTCGTGCAGCTCCAAACAGACCGGTGGGCTTCAGCATTACAAGGCGTGCTTCACCAAGCCAGGCGCGCTAGTCACAATAGGGCGCGGAAGTCCAAACTGGCGTGCAAGTGTAACCAAAGCAACTGCGCAACGCTTCCTTCCCAAACTTCAAACTTTTACGGTCCACTTCCTTTCTCTCCCAAACCGCCTTGGGTGCGCAGCCAACAACTGGTGCTCAAGCTCTACTTGCGCGACCCAACAACCACTTGCGCGTCTCAACCACCTACGTGATGAGAGCTCGGACAATCACATAGTCTTGAACTCCGTAAGCAATGAGGATGGTTCTAACTGTATTTATAGGCAAACTAGACCCCCTGCGTGGAGGCGCGCATGTCCCTCATTGGCGCGCAAGTCTTGTCTCCCGTAACCTCTATCGCGCGACTCACTTGCGCGACCCAACCAATACTTGTGTGACCTTCTTTCCTTAGACTAATTTTGAAGTTCTGTTCTTGGAAAACAATAGGCGCACAAGTCTGAATCCTTCTAGGTACCAGCATGCAGGTTATTTCACGGCACGCAAGTCCATATGTGCGACCCAACCAACACTTGCGCGACCCTTATCCCTTTGCCATATTTTGATGTTCTGATCCTCAAAAACATATGGCGTGCAAGTTTCCTATCCTCCAAGACCTCGGCACGCAAATCCCTTTGCCAAAAACAATTTTCTTTTTTTGTTGATTTTAAGGCCCAAAAATTTGGCAAACACTGGGAAACGGCGCCACCTTCACTACTATTGTCTGCTTGAATGGTATGATCTCTTTGCTGGTACACATTCTGAAATTCCACTGAGGATTGAAAAAAAACACAAACCGTATGCCAAATCATGCTTAGAAGACCCTAGCTCCATCAAATTATTCAAAACCAAGAGATTCATGGTGTTTCCTATAATAGTGATTGTCTAGGATAAAACAGTTCTATGTATAGACCTTAAATGATGTGATCATCATTTTCTAGAGGTATGTCACGTATGTGGATGACCAGTGAGAATAAATTCCCTACTAGGATGATAAAAAGTCATGAGTTACCTAATATATCTATATATGGCACCCTGGAGTGTGCATTGGCATGTTTTTACCTTTGTTTTTGAGATGGGAATATGATATTTCCTTTGAGTTATAGCCTTGTGAGAAATAAAAAATGGGATAGGTGGGAGAACCTAATGACCCTATTAACACAAATTAGCATTTTTTTGAGTTTTTCCCTAGTATGTTTGATAGGGAGACCCATGATAGTGCTTAACATAGGAACTTTTGATCCTTATTGATAAAAAATAATGCGTATATTCATTGTGTCTGAGATCAATGAATGAGAGTTATAATCATGATTATAGAAAATACATGGTTGTTCCTTAAGGTTTTATGGGAATAAAACCTTTGATGATGGTGCATTGATATTTGGGTCAACTAGATTATCGTGTTATTGAGTTTTTCTATGAAGAGAATGTTCATTTGGGTTTCTGAACATGATGACAATGTATGCATTTTAGATTGTAGTGATAGTGTATTTAAGTACTCATGACATGGAGTAGCTCTATATAGTTGCTTAGTGTATAGTTGTCATCAAAATGGGTGAGTGTTTGGGCCTTTGGATGAGGTTATATTGGATTTTATTCCATTTATGAGTTGACATATCATTGTGAATTATCATCCTTGTTTGCTGATGTGCGACTCATGATATCATCCCTTATGTTCTTTTGACTAGGTGGTATAGTTTCTTGAGACTATTTTGCTTAAATTGAATTGAGGAATTATGATATCATTGATCCTAATGCCCATTTAATTTTAATGTTATAGATGGTCATTAGTGAGAAATAGTCTAATGGGATCTATTAAGTTGCCTATATTACTAGTATACTAGAAATTTGTTGAGTGTGGATTGGGATGAGTGACACATGTACAATTTGGGGAGTGAAAAGTTTCCTTATGAATTTTCTCATTACTTATGTTTGGGAAATTAAAAACACATTTAATTAATAATACATTCTATCTATAAGTAAATTTAAATGCAAAACGTATCCTTGTATATACTTTCTATCTATTGGGAAATTTATATGCAACAGATTTTCTTACTAATGCCTTATATCTACTGGGAAATTTATATGCAACATATTTCCATACTAATACATTCTATCAATAAGGATGTTTATATTATTGATATTTTTCATTTTTAGAAAAGTATAACATAATTTTATTAGTAAATAGTAGATAATAAAACAAATTGGATCCTTATTGAATTGTGGAATCTTTCATATTCTCAATTCTGATTCTATCATAATTATGAATCTGATTTATGTTTCTAATTTTTTATTTTCCTAAAAATTCAAATATGATTTATCCTTTTCCTCAAAACTGAATCATACAGACAATCAAATCTCATTCACTTCCCAAATTTCGAGTCATCGAGAATTTTGATTCTAATCTATTATCATCTATTATGATTCCTTCAGAATATTGATTTCAATTCTTCATGTTTCATAATTCTGAATCTCACAAATTTTTTTATTCTAATTTTTGTTTCTCAAAAATTATTCTCAATATTTTTCAGATCGGATTCTAATATTTTCTTAAATTAAGGTTTTTATAACATTATTAAAGTTAATATTTTTTCCGTAACATAATGTTATATAAATCCATATTCATATACACATAGTGTTTCTCATGATATTTTCTTATACTAAATTTTGTGTCCAATCAGTTATTATATGACCATTGTATGTTCCTGTTGTAAAAGTCCATCTAATAGTTTATGGAAAATATGAACGTTGGAGGAAAATTTGACCATTGGAGATCTTGCCTAAAAATACCAAATCATTTGAACATGTTCGATGCAATGAAATTTTGGGAGAATTTATACTCTGTTAGAGGTCTGCCAAAATTTCATTGTCAAAATCCTTGAAGTGATAATGTTGTGAACATCTAGTTTCACCTTCTTAATATCTAAAATATTTGTTGTTATTCATTGGGAAACATTGATTGTTTCCTTATAAAATTGATATCTTTTATGTTTAAGGAATAAATAGGTGCCAATAAACATATAAATTGACAGCTTCAGAGGCTAGGAAGATAGAGGTGTTGATCACCTTATAGATCAACCGATTTCGGGGAAAGAATGATAGATAAAAATAGTCATATCAATGGAATACCCTATTGTGGGTAAGAATGTCTTTCTTGAATGTTTAAATCAAGGGTCCATTATTCATGGTGTTTGGATACCCTACTTTTTGGGTTAAAATATTTTTACTCTTTTATATCTTCTTTTAATTTCCACTGTAATTTGCAACAATAAGAATGAATTTCTTGTACATTCATTTTTTCTATAACTATTATATAAGATTATATACGCTTTAAGATAAAATATATTTTATGTATACCAATGTACATATTTCATTACAATTATTTATCAAACATATAGTGATTTTTAATATCCTTACAAAATAGGGATTAATGAACTTGATTTATTTAACATTGTTAAAAAATGACTTCCTTAAGGTAAAAAATGAATGTTTTAATCAAAAAATTCACCCCCACTCTTGAATCTGAGCAACTACATACATATTTGAATCCTAATCATGGATTCATAGGAGGTATCTATGATGTTGATACACAAACTTAGTATCAAATCCATATTTTTAATAATCATATTACTGACTCATTCTTTTCTTTTGTATGATGTTTATAATTTATTTTGTAAACTTTTTTAAAAACATTACTACATTAAATTCTGTTTTGTAAAAATAATTTTGTTTCATTATTAAATTGTTGTAATTAATGTCACATCCAAAGACAATATGAACCACACAACACCACCTATAATTTTTGGAAATGATTATGATTTCTTGAGAGATTGAATGATGTCTTTTTTATCAATACTAGTGAAGATAACTCTATTATGCATACTAAATATTAAAAGATACCTAACCAGGATTTAAAAACATTTACTCATAGAGATAAGAAAGAATATCAGTTAAACTATAAGGTATGAAATACATTGGGTTTTTCAATGAACCTAAATGTATATAGCCATATATATTCATGTGAAATAGCCAACAACATTTGGAAGAAACTGGTTGTTACACATTTCATTACCACTAAATTTATTGAGACTTGTTGATCCATGATTAGAGTAGATTATCATATTTTTTCACTATGGTAATCCAATCGTTAATGTTCAGCAGAGATTTATGACTATTTTGAATAGACTATAGTAAATGGAAGAAAAATTACTAGATGAATATATTCTTGTAGATAGATTATAAACATCACACCTAATTATTAGGAATTGAAGAGAACTATCATTCATGAGTCAAGAAAATCTAAAATTATTACTCTTCATGAGTTAATCATAAATCTATTACAACATGAGAAGATATTGAATAAAGATGGTGAGAATATAAAGAAGAAAAATGGGAATGATGATTTTATTACTACTTTGAACCAGGTGAATTCCAAAACTCTTGGGAAAGTTGTGAAGTCAACAATGTCAATTAATGTTGTTGTTTAATCAGAATCAAGTAAATCTGAATAGTTAAATAATGATTTTTCCAATCCTTCTAGAATGATATAAAGATTATTGGAAATAGGGATTTATAATATAGGAATATGACAAATGATAATAATTATAAGAAAGATTCATAAGACACATGTTATGAATTTTTGAAATCCAGACATATCAGACTAGATTGACCAAGTATTAAAATAAAGGACATGAAATACATACATTATGAATGGAATTAGAAAATATTCATCAATTATAATGGAGTGAATGTTTTTAAGGAAAATTATTCATGGAGTGCAAGTGATGGAGACTCATCTTATGAATCTTCTGATAATGAATATTTAGGTCAAGATAATATTGGTCTTATTTTCAGAATACCCATTGAAAATCAATGTATTATGGAAAAGGTACACACTAATAAATCCTTAACCATTATGTATTAAAATGATAGTTATCCAAATAATAATGGATATATTTCTTCAGATGTAGAGACTTCCTTAGAAGAACAAACCTTACCTTCTTTTGAATAAGAATATTGGTTTTCCAAATATCTTGAAAATGAAAATAGTAAGGTCAATAAGAAAATTGACAGTTATAAAAAATTCATTCATTGTTTTAAAAAAATTGGTATAATATATTTTTAATGTTCTTGATGAACAATATTTTTAAATATTTTCTATATATAAAATCCTTGAGGAAGTTAATTCTTTATAGGATAAAATTTTTAAGGATTTTAAAATAGTTATTTCTATGAAAAATCTTTTAGAGACTAAACTAAATTATAAAATCAAATATGATGAGGATTATAATTTAGTCAATAGATTAAAATATAAAATAATTTCCCTAAGGATAAATGTATCAAAAATTACTTCTGTTAATGAGAATTTTTATAAGAATTATTCACAAATTCATCCTATGAGGAATTTTTTTGGATTTTTTTATTCTCTCTCAAAACCAATTTTTAGTCAGAACGATCTCCTTCTTAAATGTTCCCCATTCCACACTATGTTTCAAAGTGGTGGACACAAGGAGAAATTTTTATCATTGAAAAAATTAAATCCTATGTTTTTCATAAAGCTAACATTTCAATGAAAATATCATTTGGTATGATTTTACTTTCTAACATTTCTAGATCCATGAAAATTTGAATTCCAAAAACCTAACAGTTATATTTTTTGGAAAATAAAGGAAGTACAAAGAAAAATATATCATACATGAACTACAACAAAATAACCCTATAGTAGAGGTTTTTTATCTACTGGCCGTTTAAACTGTCACTATATGGTTCTGAAATGTTCTCAAAAAACATGTGCTAAAATTGGCGTTGGCAATCAACACGAAGCAATTTCTTCCATTTAGCGACATTTTTTGGATAGTTTTGTATATGTCTTATTTCGCAGTGGGTTTCATAGTTTTATTGGTAGTTTTTGGTTAAAAATGATTTGTATCTAGCGGCCATTTCTAACAACCACTAAATAAAAGACTTTTTTTATAAAAAATCATGACTAATATGGATAAACCCATCGTTGAGTAATTTTTTTTCATATTTAGCCGTGGTTTTAAATGTTGAATTAAAAATTACCATAAATTAGTGGCAGTTAAAACTATATTGAAAAAAATCCACTATATATTAGTGGATTAATTAACCTATATCTCATTCATTTATAATAACGACATGAAAGTTATAAATCCCTATAACTTTTAGCTAGAACAACACAACAATGACACTAATTTTATTACCATATCATAAAATATATCATCAATGTACAAGGAAAACAAAAAATGTTAATCCTAATTAATTAAATACATTTATTGTCAACAAAGCATAATTAATCACAAAATTAACAAAGGAAAACAACACATTGCATGAAATAATATGTTTCTCAATACATCTAAAGAATCATACAAGACACAATACATTAATAGAATCAATAATACATAAAAATATGGAAAGAATGAACACCTTGAATGAATCAATAATACATTTCTCAATACATTGAATGAATCAATAAATTTTTCAATAAATTTCTCATTAAAGTAAGATGATTATTTAAACTATTACACAACACATTTACATGGAAAAAATAAAATTAATACATTTAAAACTACCTATAAAGAATCAACATACATCCATTAAAATGAGGCTTCACATATTAGAACTGAATCCACAAAAATTACAATCAGGATAAATTTTTTCATTAATAAAGAAATAATTCTCAATATGAATCCATCCTTCATGAATACAATTTTCACAAAAACGGTCACTAATTATTCAAAACCAATAAAAAATTCTTATCCAAGAGGAAAATCTACTTAAATATCCATAAATGATCAAAAATTCCACAATCATGGATTAAAACTGACATGGATTTATACAATGAGTAAATACTTTATGAAATCCATTGGCTTCCAACACTGATCCCACCTCTTTATGAGATCACAAAGAACAACATAGATTATGTCTATGTTCCAAGACTGAGTAGAATCCACATATTCTGAGTTACCCAATTACATCTTGCTGGATTATCCAAGACCAACCAGAAATAGCTCAAAAAGAGGGTCAATTCACAAATAGAGCACAAAAAAATCTCCCTAAAGGAGATCACCCCACAAATCAAGATTGATCTCTAACGATGAATGTAAAAACCAGAGGATACTAATCAAACAGATTCTCTAATAGATAGGGGATATCCTATATATAATATGATTGAGATATCATTGTATGGATAAGTGATATAGGACATTAGTATGCTGAGAGATAATATAAAATGATCCTTTGTCAATAAAACTAGGTCATGATGTGAGATTTGTAAAAGGGTATAGAATTTATTATAATGGATGAGGTAAGATAGAGATAATAGTCATGGTGAAAACCATGGGGTTTTGTGTCATGACATAAAAAATAAGGACCATAAATGGGACACCAGTAAGTTGAGAGTGAAACTACTTGTTCACCCCCAATAGTTAATGGTCTACAAACAAGCACTTAGTTATAATATCACTGAAGTGGGAGTATTTATCCTATTATATGTGAAAACAATGAAACACACTCAAATCCAAGAAATACAGTATAAGAATATTAAAATAAATTCTCTTGGTGTAAAAAATTCTAGTAGTATACTCTAGTAAATACATTATAATGAGATAGATAAATATGTAGGAAAGGAAAATGTTAAAATGCATGCCAAACCAAGAAGAAGGAATGTATGTCCCAATCTAGAAACAATTGAATGAATAAATAAGTGGAGTTCCAAACTCATGATCCCTATGTCTAACCACAAAACATGGCCAATGCCTCCACTTACTTCTGTGTTCCATAGATAATAGGTCCACTAAGGACACTATCTACCCGTTGTTTGTCTATGAAAAAAATCATGCATGAGAAACCCATAAAGGTGTGGGTATAAACATACATAAGAAGACACGATGAAAAACATGTAGGAAATAGTATAATATAACAATCAGATCAACCTATATGTAAAATAGTGAATATAATCTAAACATCATATACGGTTATATTGAAATTTCAATCTCTATTGCCAGTTGAAACACAACATATAGACACATGGTTATACAACACATATATAAGGCCCTCGTTGTCTCGATCCCATCTAAAATATAAGAATAAAATGAAAAAGTACACACATTGGACATACAGATTCATGAACACACCCTCTCCACTAATCATTTAACAATCATGAACTCTCCTCATCACCCTATCCAGCTTCATATCTACTTTCTTCTACCAGCACCAATAAGAAAATAAAATTTATAATTAATCAATTTTGAATATTTATATTTAGATGTAAAATAAATAACTGTTTGAGAAATAAATGATATTTATGTTTTTATATTTAACTTCTCACTAACATTCATCACTTTCAATCCTTGATTCCTACCAATTACCTCAGATGGTAATAGTCCCAAAAACAACTGTGCACATGACTAAGTTGCTCCTTCCTATGGAATTTACCAATTGGGTTATCCTGGGAGACTAAGTAGGATTGTGTGGGATTGATATCCCATATTTTTTTTAATATTTACCTATAAATCAAACATCATTCATTTTAGAAGCAATATATATTAACATAGTGACAACTAATAATAATTTATTATAATGAAAAGTGAAGTCATACCTTAACTACATTGGAAGACTCATTAAGAAAACCCTCATCCAATTTTTTATTAACTTTCATCTAGAATTATTTTACAGATTATTTGTGGCCTAAAATCCTTGACTACAATAAGCAAAGAAAAATCAACAATTTAATATATTAAATAGATTACATTTTATAATAAATATTTAAACAAAAGAAAATCTTTACAGAGTTAATCAGATGCTAGAAAAACTCCTTGACCCTACAGCATGAGTATAACGCTTCCCCCTTGGAATTCCTATTATTTAATAAAATAAAATTTATTTTATAACATATATTTTGAATAACTCATGTACAAAAAAAATTTAAATGATTACATATGAAGAGAACTAAAATATAAAATATACATAATTATGATAATTAATGACTACACAAATGACATTAGTGGTTGATAAATGGATGAATAACTACACATAAAATCATTTTCTCCTTCAATTTTGTCAGTTTCCTACTCCATCATTAATTCATCTAGATTATCCACCCTTGTATGACTAATATTTTCAATTTAATACTTGACAAATAAGTCTTCATAATGCTGTTGATTGGATTCAATGTTAAAGGTCAAATGTTCGACTTTATCACCCATATCATACAAGTATCTTTGTTTTATGTGATAAACTATAATACACCCTTCATGTATGACATATTTCACAAAATATACCATTTTCTTTTACAATGATATGATATACATATCATTTAGTTCATCGCTAGCCACGTCCATCATGAAAGATATGTTCATAGAAGTAAACTTCCCTGAATCATTTCTAACACCCCTGATAATATCCACCCATATATATTTGAATAAAATAACTTAAAATATTAATGGTATTTTAATTCTATAATATCATTCAATTTTACAAAGTATTCAACTTTAGAAAAAGTAAATATGCCAATATTCTATGTTTTCAAACCTTCTTCTCCATCAACTGTATGGAATCAAAATCCATTCACACTATAAGCGTTGAAATTTCTATCTTTTATTGGAGGACCTCTGGAGAGAAACATCAAATCGTCTGACAACTCTGCTCGAGTATCAGTATTCATGATATGGAATGAAATAATATATATTATTAGATTTTAAGAATATATGTATGATCCTAATAACTTTATTGATTGCAATATCTATAATCTTACACCACGTGAAAACCATAGTCTAATCTAGTTATTAATAGCTTTTGTTATATCGTTCTCATTTCGTGTTATTCATCTCATTTGTCTCTTTGCTTGTATCCTAATCTCTTAAATAAATGGATCTGCAATATCAATACTCCGGAGAAAATATCTATGTTCCATTAATAATTCTATTTCTGTTAGTGTAATATTTGATCTCCTATACAATGATCGACCAATATAATTAATGATGATTGATTTCCCATGTCTTTCATATTGATTCAATGTGTCTTCAACACCTCCAAATCGATTGAATATTGTCTCAATATAATCCACGTATCTATAAAAAAAGTTAAGACACTAATCTCCTAAATCGCCTTCAAAAATAGAGCCCTTAGGTTAATATTTTTTTCACCTAAGATTTGATATTCCCATGATATCTGTGAAATAAAATAAAAAAACATAATTTTCATTATAATGGTGTTTAAATAATTGTTTTCTAAAACTAAAAACAAACAAATAAAGTACCTCTCAATTGGATTCATCCATCAATAGTGTATGGGGGCTCATAATTTTTCTTCCTCAACAAAATGCACAGTTCAATGCATCCGGACTATAAAAAACAATGGAGGAAAGATCGTCTCCAATAAAGAAATAGTCAATACACATCACTCCAAATTGTTTTTTAGATTAAATTGATGTAGAGTTTTCACACATAGTTGTTTGAAAAATTTATAGAATAGAAGTACAATAGATGTAACCTTTTCAGGTAATAATGTATGCAATTCCAATGGATGTAACTATTGAAACAAAATATGTTAATTTTGGTTTTTTAATCCATGTATCCTAAGATTCAATAAGTCAACACACCTTGATATTTTACATGAGTACTAATCAGATACCGTCACATGTTTTAAAATTTTAAGGAATGTATCTTTATCCCTATTTTTTATTTCAAAAATTTCTGGAGCATACATTACATTCTAATGTCGTAAGAGATTATTCTTTATGTTCATTACATATAAGTCTTTCTGAGCATTGAGATAATCCTTTGATATTCCATTCTCATTAAGAAATGTGAAGATAAAATAAGCATAAATATTATCCTTAATATGAATCACATCAAGAATATTCCATTATAAATTAAATTCCCAATAAAGAAGTTTAAAGAATATACTTTTTTTATTCCATTTTTTTGTTCTAATTTAACATGAAAATGAACTTAAATCTCGTTTCCCACTATCATTAAAATAATTTATATTCCCTATTTTTCATTCATAATTTAGAATTTGTGGAAATATTTTAGAACTTGTTAACAACTTTGGAGGTTTTCTAAGAAAAATGAAACCATTGAATTTTGACCTGTTCAGCCGAAATCTATGAGATGCATCGAGAAATATTAAATGACACAGGAAGCACAATCTTCTACTTTGAGGTAGTCATTAGGGATCAAAATCAATGTTACAAATAGGAAAATCCAAACCTATATATCTATTCCAACCAGATAAATTCCCATTTCTAGTAAAGTCACTAATGGTCCAAATTAGAGATTCATGTATTTTGAACATTTTTCTAGAAGATGCATCATATGTCTCAACTTATTCAATCCATAACTCCTGTAATTCATTAATTAAAGATTTCAAGTATACATCAATATCATTTCTTGTCATTTGTTTTCCAGCAATATTAATCTAAATGAAAAAATATGTTTCTTCCATAAAAATCCATGGAGGAATACTATAAGGGATTAAAACAATATGATAAATTCTATAAATGGTACTCAATCTCTCAAATGGGTTGAATCCATTGACATCCAATCCCAATAAAACATTCCTAGGATAAGATAATAAATATAGAAGTAATGAATCAAATATATTCCATGATTATGAATCTCTATGATGTCCCATTACCCCATCTTTGTTATTATATACAAAATTCAACTTCATTTGTTCGGTAGTTTCGATGACAAGAAAAATATTAGCATTCAAGAATTTAATATAAAGTATCAAAAAACCTTTTAATGTGTGCTCATTTTCTTCTTCATCATGGTAGTATGTTGATTCAAACTTCTAACATCACCCATAGACTCCCATATAGAGGATGAACATGTTATGTAATCCCGCCTTCTTGAATCATCTCCCCAGTGAAGAATATAATCTTTGGGACATGCTTGAATATTTGTATAATTCAGACAAATCTTGTTAATAACTTTTTTTCATGTCATAAACAGTCATAGGGATTTTTTCATCGGGAAATTCATCACACAACAATTCCAATATCATGGACAATGACTTATTTTTTAATTCCATTTAGGCATTAGATATGGTACAAATTCAGTAGAAAATAATGTTTTGAATATTTCAAAAATACACTATACAACTCTTGATTTCCATTGCCAACTAAATCATGAAACACATCTTTCTAATCTGTGATGTTTTCTAATACATTATTATCTATAGAATCATTAGGTGGATCTACTAATTTGTTATAATCTTGATCTTGTTGTCCAATAGCCTCAATACCATAACTTGTCACATTTCTATCAGTAGCACCCTCAACTAGTTTTTTTGATCTTTTTTATGGTTTTTTTGTGTATTGCTATGCCAAATTAATCATTTATACATTTTTTTCTTTTCATTGTCCATTGTTGATAATTTTGGAGCTCATTTTATGGATTGACATCAGTTCTCAACATTTCATTAATGTTTGATTCTCCGTGCCAAACACAACATAAATATTGAGTAGGGAATTACTTTAATATCTCGTGTTTATAAACATCATCTCGCATCAGCCATCTTCTAAATTTACATTTATTAATTAGTAATCTTATTCTCCCATCAACGGATGGATTGAAAATTGAAAAATCAAAAAACTCTGACAAGCCCTTACCATACTGAGGAGTGTTCCTCAGTAATGTGATCCAGCTTTTAACCATATATATCACAATGTGCCTACACATTATTAAAATAATAGTAAAACACATGACTATTACAAAATAAGAAAAGAAATTCATATATACAAGATGAAAATATATGAATATTTTAAATAAGGGTTACATATATAAATATAGAATAAGGGATCAGGAATCCATTATAATGACTCAGTGAAATAAATCAACAAAATTACAATAATTATATTTATTAAGGGATTAATCATGTAACATAAATTCCTTGAGGTTAAATACTTTTGAACTATATATATTTTTATTTGACACTTTAAACAACTCGATCCCATCTTAAAATTACAATTAAATTCATTAATGTCTATGTCAAGATAGTAAAATATACCAAATATTGTGGATGAACCTAGGTTTCAATCTACCGATAGAGGAGATGAAAATTTAGAATAACACCTTCTGTAAAAACATTATATTCCATAAAAACTCAATCATAGAAGAAAAATGAAATAAAAACAATCCCACAGCCATGGAAACAAGGACCTACCACAAAAAATAATTTCAGGACTCACCTATATATAGACTATCATATGATTCGATGAAGTACTCATTCCCCTATCTTCCATCTACCTAATTTATTAAATTAACTAAATGAAATGATGTCACAATGTAATTGACCATCCTAGAATCATCATATGAGATTAGGTTTGACATACCTCATGTATTCCAACACATATGGACGCGGATGAAAACTTGTTTCAAGTTACAACTCAATATTCTATGGTGGAAAAATACATCAAATTAGATTATACAATAATATATAAATAACCATGGAATCTACCATATATCAAGGTAAATAATTAAATTATCAAAATTATATAATAAATGTAATGAATCATTCTTATTATCATACATGAACTAATCAAAAATGGGATGATGAAAAATATAAAATGAACCAAAAAATAAAACATCCAAAATCTAGACCTATATCCATAATCAAGACTCAACAAACCCTATCTGTATATATGCATCAGTCATTACAAGTCATGTCCACAATATATTATGTTCTTAGCTAAAGTCTAAAAATAAGGTATACATGCACATAGGGGTTCCCTTGAATGGTGTGAGAAATACATCTCTATATGACCTTACTATGTTCCCTAAGTAAATTATATCATATTCATGTATACATGAGGAATAAAATAAACATTCCACACATGATCACTAAATTTAATATTAAAACCTAGAAAACAACCTTTAATTCTCATTAAATGGTAGGAAAATATTATTTGAATATTTTTTTCATTTAATAATTGATTTAACACCAATATGATTTACATTGTTCTCAGAATGACTACAATAATATTTTTAATGATATAAAATCCATTAAAGACATTAATTTTAGGTATAAGACCAATAAAAGAACCTAATATTTTCATGATATCTTATTAAATTGATTACATATTAATATGTGTCATATTGAAAAAGATTCAACATATATTTAAGGGTTAGTTTTCTCCGAATGACCAAAAATAATGTTGTAATATTTTAAAATTCATAAAACTTATATGAAATGTTAAAAACATAGAAAATGACCATGGATTGGTTTGAAATTTTTGAAAATTTATTATTGGATAATTTTTATCAGGTATAAGTGAATTAAACGTCAATCAGTGCGTGATTTATTTAGAATAACCAAAAACATGTTTTTAATTATATAAAAGTCGTTAAAAACATGTTTTAGAGGGTAAAATTATACTAAATAACATTGGATTATTATAAAATATAAACAAAATTAATGGTGATTAATTTTTGAAATATAAGAATAAAAATCACAGAAATCTAAGATTGGTTCTCTTTAATTGATTGAAAATGAATATATTATAATTTTATAAATATAAAATATTATTAAAAGTGTCTAAAATAAAATAAAATAACCCTTAATTGATGTGAAATTATAGGGAAATAATCATTGAGTATTTATTAAGTGTAACAATATATAGTACATCAATCTGACATTTAGTGTGATAAAAAAGATCACAGGTTCATTTTAGAAAATATATGTTTCAAAAAACATGATTCAAGGGGTCATAACCGAGAAAATGACATTGGATTATCATGAAATTTTATGATATTGACTAGTGTTTAATTATTTAAATATAGAAAACATTTCTCATCCAACTCAATTATCTATAAAGGTAGGGCTCATCGATCTCATCTCACAATGTATGATGGCACAACCCTCTCATTAGAGGTCCTTAAATAAATAATTCTAAATAGAGGTTATCTTATCACACTAAAATTATTCTAGTGAGGTACATGATTAGCTACATGATGTGATAAGGAACAATCATATATTCTTATTATATAACCCTTTAAGTGAGGGAAATCATAATTCTCGTAGTTCCATAAATAATGTCTACCCCATGTCACGTATCAGAGGACACATCATGTAAACTAATATATCACCACAAACATTAGTGAGGTCACATACAGAACATGAATCATATGCAAGGACAATGTCAGCCACATTTTTCTCCATCTAATCCTAGGGAACTATGTAGTTAAGAGCTATCCCCCCATCATAACAAGTTCTGCACCACCCTTTGGGGAATTCATTTGTACATTTAGAACCATAATTATTTATGATATTTTGAACAAGCTCAAAAATTGATATAATTAGTTATTATTAATAATAATTTATTATCTTATGTAATAGATCAATGTCCATTCCAACATAATTGAATTCACACCACACTCCTAGCCCAACTACCCATGGACCATCCCAATCCATGTCACTCTAAACACCATGGAATCCAAATTCCCAGTCCTAATCAAATCCAACAACCAACTCGTTGGACCCATATCGTTTATTCAAATTGATATCCATTATTAATTACTCTTAGGAATCCCACTCTATCAGTAATTTTATAATCCCCATGGAACTATCCTAATTAGAATGTTTATAATGTCCCAAACCGCCCTCAATATGGTGTCACTCACTATGGTTGTAATGTCTGATAATCTTACCAGTCATCACTAGGACTAATACTATCTATCCTACATTGCAATACCTTGAAAAAAAATCATACGGACCAAATTTATCACATTAGAAACAAAAAAACCTATGGTATCTCTCAAACTATGTTGACACTAATGTAGTGTTGGAAAATGTTTATCAGGTGATCCCAATTTACCCAGGAGATCAAGTGAACCTGTCTCAAGTACAGGCGAACCAACACCATCATATCTCATTTACTAAACAACAATATTCTCCTATAAATTATACAAAATAATAAAAAATATTCATTTAGTGGTAAATCATGAAAAAATAAGAATCTTCTATTGTATTATAGGGACCACCGACCTCTATATTTATGTTAGAACCAAAACCATACTCTTGCAGACCTCATACAATCTCATCCATGTTCCATGCATGTTCGTATCAACTCTCCACATTTTCATCACATCATATAACATTAATAATTACCTATAAATATTTATAATTATATATTTAATTTTAAAAAATAGTCATAAATGATTGAAAACTCCTCAGGTACTAATATCGCAATGAACACATGTCCAACACCCCTTATATAGACTATAAAGAACTCTTGATACTATACTGGAAAAAAATGATGTTACACCTATTTAACAATCAATGCCATCAAAATTTGGAAAAAATTGAATATAAAAATGTTCTGTGTTACCTTCACCTACCACACGACCTTTGAGGGGTGGTGAGGTGGGGGTCTGGATCTACGGTGAAGTACGGCGAGGCGAGGTGTAGTGAGGTGAGGTGTGGTGAGGTGAGGGAGATGTGAGCCGAGGTGAGGAGAGGAAAAGTGAGGCGAGGTGTGGAGAGGTGAGTTTTGGGGACACAAGGCACTACGAGGTGAGGTGTGGTGAGGGTCGAAGATGGTTGACGACGAGCTAGGGCTTCAGAGAGTCGGCATGGTGTGGGGTCAGAGGGTGTTGGGGGATTGGGGATGTGTCACTCATATTAAATTTTTTTAAGTGTTTAGTAGTGATTTTTAATAAACATCCATGAATTTATTTAATTTTTTTTGACGTTTTCAAAACCGCCATAAAAAAACCCACTGTAAAATGAACATTTTCATTGTGATGGATAATGGATGTTCTCGAAACATGAATGGTAACAAAAACTACATTTAACAGATTATTAAGATCAATGTTTGTCAGGTCACATTTGGAAAGAATGCTCTAGTAGTGATTTTGGGAATAGGTAACATCATTCATCATGAAAAATCCTTAATTGCATATTCTTTATTTTTTAAAGGTCTTAAGAACAACTATATAATCATAAACCATTTATGTGATCAAGTATACATTTTTAATATTTGTAATGATAAATAATATTACACACATATAAGAATGAGTTCAATAATTCTTCCCATAAACATGTGAATGTTTATAAACATAAATAAGAAGACTATATGACCTAAGACTTACCTAGCCTATGTGAAATGGAAGACTAGTCTTGCTTATCAGATTAAATATTAAGACAATGTAACCGAGGTAACTTATGTAATCTACCTAATAAAGTACTTGTTGAGTATCTACCATATCATAAATATGATTATTCAAAATTCATTGACTCTTCCAATATGGAAAGAAACATAAGTAATGATTTAGATCTATATGTGAAGTATCAACTTCTTACTCATTACAGTTAGTGCTCATGGACTTATTTGGTCCTACACAAATAGGATGTATTGTTGGAGAATACTTCATGTTTTTTAGTTGATGACCACAGAAGATTTACATGGTTCTATTTTCTCGAAATGAAATTTGATTCATTTTTTTTATTTCAAATATTTTTCAGTCAAAATTAAATATGGGAAAAATATTCCATTAATAACTATTCATAGGTATCATTGTAGATAATTTGAAATTTTAGATTTTGAATCATTTTTTATTAAGAAAAGAGTTACTCATAACTTATCAGCTCGAAAAACTCCTCATAAAAATGTATTTAGTCAAAGAAGAAATCAAATTCTTCAAGAGATAAAAAGATCCATTTTTAGTGGTTAATCAATTGCTAAAAATTTTTATGCTGAAGGTTTAAGTACTACTTGTTATACTATAAATCGTGTTTTAATTAGACCATTTCTTAATAATACACCTTATGAGTTATGGACAAGATGAAAACCAAAATTTTCATAGTTCAGAGTATTTGGATGCAAATTATTTATTTTTTATATAAATGATAATTTACATAAATTGACACCCAAATCCAATGATGGTATTTTATTAGGCTATTCCACTACCTCATAGTGATATTACATTTTCAATAAAAATTATTTTACTATTGAGGAACTATACGTGTTAAATTTGATGTAATTGGTCCATTTTGTTTTAAAACCACATCCAACTACATCTTCAGAGGTGTTTTCAAAAACATATTATCAACCATTGATTGAAGATTCTTTCAATTAATAGAATACTCCGTAAAATTTGTCTAAATTATTCCCTCTATAATACATTTTACACTGTGGTTAAGAACAAGTTTTACAAAACCCAAGTGAGTTGTTTCTAAGGAATCATCACAGTGATAGTATCATTGGTGATGTAAATCAACCCATAAGGACTATATGTTCTTTAATAATTGAATTAGAGTGTCTAGAATTTAATTTATAATCAAAATATAAAAGTACTGATGATTCTTTAGTTGATGAATATTAGATAACGGATATTCAAAACGAAATAAAAGATTTCGAAAGGAAAAAAGTCGTGACCTTGGCCAAAAGACCTAAAAAAATTATTAATCGGAGTATGATGTGTCTTCATAAATAAATGTGATGAAAATGGAATCATTTTTAGAAATAGAGAATTATTAGTTTCTAAAGGCTATAATAACAATAAGTAATATACTATGATGAATCCTATGATCTTGTACCCAAGACTTGGATATATTTTAATTCTCATAGACTCAAAATAATTATTCAACATTATTCGTTTTCAAATTGATCATAAGTGTGCCTTCCATAATAGATATGTTCATGAGAAATTTAATTTTTAACAAACTCTTGGTTTTGAAGACATTAATCACCCTGAATTTGTTTTTAATCATTCCAAATATTTATATTCTCTTAAACAATCCCCTATATCCTCATATGATAGACTTATTTGTATTTTTTTACAAACAATAATCTTAAGGGAACTATTTGTCTATCCCTTTTTATAATGAAAGAAAACAAAAATGTATTAGTTGTTCAAATTTAGGTTCATGACATTATATTTTGATCAACTCAGCAATCCTTGACTAATTCATTTGTGAATCTTATGAAATTTGAGTTTCAAATGAGTATGATGGTGGAATTTATATTTTTTCCTTCATATTCAAATTTCTAAAAAACCATAAGGAACCTATATATATCAACATATGTATATTAAAGATATTCTAAAAATGTGTGGATATAAAAAACCTAAAAATATATATACTCTTATTGGTACCTTGAATACTCTTATGATGAATCTAGACAATCGGTGGATCAAACAACATTTAGCGGTATGACATGATTTTTACTATACTTAATAGATTATTGTCCAAAATTAATTTTTTTAGTATTCTTAAGTGAAATATATTGATCTAATCCAAAAGAATCCCATTTAAAACCAGTGAAAATAATTTTTTTCTACTTAATGGGAACAGTGGATTTATGCCTTTTCTATTCTTATAGAAATGATTTTTTGTAAAATTAAAATTATATGCATTCTTTTGAGGTCGTAGAATGTATAGAAAGAGTGATTATGAAACATGTCATTTATTGGGAGATTCTTTAGTTTCTTGGTCAAATATGAAACAAAATTTTGTTGCACTTTTCACTACTGAAGCTGAATATTTGGATTGTGCAAGTTGTTGTGGTCATGTGTTGTTGATGAAACACGCACTCAATGATTAGGGAATGTGTTTTACTAATATTGAAATACTATGTGATAACACTAGTGTCATAGACTTATGAAAATAATATATACATCAATATCATGAAATACATATATATTTTAGGTATCAATTCTTTATCAATCACACACATAAAGGATATATTATTTTACAATTCATCAAAGTGCATGAACAACATGCTGATAATTTTAGAAAATCATTGCCTTCTCATAGATTTGAATACATTCCACAAAATTTCTGAATGATAACTATAAGTTAATAATTCATATTCACTTTTTCATTGAACAATATACTAATATTAAGATACTTATTTCTTAGGGGGAGTAGACTTTAGTTTCATAATAATTTTTTTGGAACCTTCAAAAAAATTTAAAACCTATAAAATGTTTCTAGACTCGGATAAAACTTTTCAAAACATAATATTTCTAAGAAGAATCGTATAAAACACTAAGAAAATTCTCATTACACCAGTAGGTAGTGATCCAAATGAGTGGCATTCTTGTAAGTTTATCAGGGTGTGTCTGAGTGAGGATAAATCACGCGGGAAAGAATATATATTGGCCTTTGGGGATATTAATTAGTCAGATGACTTCTTCGGGCAAGTTGGTGGGCCCCAAGAAGGGGACCACATGTCTACAGGGAAACTGGTGGTACGTTGGGGTATATGACTTGAGGGCCATTTAAGGTAGGGATTTTGTGCTATCAGTATGTCCGAGTTGTTACAGGGTACTATTAGTCACATTATCACTTGTCGAATAGGTAAATGGAGAGTTGAAGTTGGTCTAAGAGTGTGATTTAGTGAGTGGACAAGTAGATAGTGATGACTCAATTACATTATGATCGATGGGTGATGTTAATCTTATCATGGTACATCGAAGTGGAAATCCCATCTTCTATAATATAAGAGATATTGTGGGATTGGACTACCTATAGATGGAATGTAAATCATGGTGAGACCAAGATACATCACAAATTTAGGAAATAGATCTAATGATCCGGGATGAAGAGAGGAATTGCTGGTTCTTTCTCTTTATTCCTTAAATTTGATAGGGTTAATAATGAGTACTAATGTCCTAGTGGGTTTTTAATCCACTATCGATACCTATATTGAAATGGTAGTAAATCAAGATGTACTCTATGTGTAGAGACCTGAATCTTGACGTACATTGACATTACATTACTTTTGTGGAATACTTAGTACATAACAAAAACACACACACAAGGATCATAATAGTTTAGTGTCTTTGGAAACTCGGAACGTAATCATCTAATCGTGGGGAAAGATCTTCAATATCTCCCATAAAGATCTCCCTTTTTTCTTTACCTAAAAACCTTTCTTTATATCCTGGGGAAAAGAAAACATAAAAGGGTGAGCTCAAATGCTCAGTAAGGGTAAACAAAAGAAATATCAATCACATCATATACATAAGAACATAGATTTTGGAAATCTTAACCTGCAAAAGAGCTCATAATATCATAACATGGGATAAATCATAGAAGTGAAAATGAGATCCCCATAATCATAACATGAAACTTGAAACTTTGTGGCATGCACACATAATCATGTAAAATCATTTCTTGTTAGTCATGACTCATTGCCAAGACTATCTTAGTGGACAAAGTCCCTTTCTGAACCGAGTTCACTCCTCGTTTCAGTCCTGTATCACTGAACCGAAATAACCTTCCGTTCCAGCCATGTCGATCTCATGAGATATAAAATCTTTACCCAATGCATTGGAGGGAGATATAGGTCCCACCCATATTATAATGAATCCTTTCTTATGTGTGCCACATAATCATAAAACATACATCATCGCATAACACAAGTAAAAAAAATGGGATTCTTGAAACATCATGACATCATAAATCAATTCATATAAGATAAAGGAATTCATAAAAATAATTCCATTACAAAATGATCAAATCAATTTAATAATAGGGATAAAAACAGAACCCTTTATTATCTTAGATGGAAAATAATTTTGATAAAACACTTGAACTCCATTCTTGAGGAAAATATCATTTCTTCTTCAAAAACATTTTTCCTTTCATAACATGTCATACAACTTTAAAATAAAAGAAGTTGATTAAAAATAAACTTGAAAACTTGTAAAGGAAGCTTCTTGGAAATAATGTTTTAAAAATCCATTCACGCCGTATAAGTTAAAAAAAAGAATTCTTCTCGTACTTTTGTCGGAAAAGTCAAAAAGTACCTCATATGAAAAATGACAAAATATTCCTTTCATATCATTTACTAAAAACTCACCGAAGGGTAAAATTGGATATAAAAAATTTTAGGTGGATGTAAATAACATTACATATTGAGGAAACATGGATGTGGATGATAAAATACACCCCAGTAATTACCAAAGTAAAAACAATCTCAGATAAAAGTGAGATTTTGATATTTCCCTTACCTTAGGTCCGATTTGCTTCGTATGTGTCCGAACCTCCTGTATAATGATTTAAATAATGTCATTGTCTTATTACAGAATCATATTCATTGTTATGATATCATATATGGTTCACTTATGACATTATATTACCCGTTCTTTTGTAAATTCCATGTTAAAGAAGCGTTTTGGGTAAAATCGTTTCATTTATCGTAGGTGTTTTGACTTGTTGTTCTTGACATAATTATTACTTATATCATTATTTACTTACTTCCATAATATAAAATATGATTTATATATCATATATATTCAGTATATATATATATATAATAGATAGATAAATAAAATGAAAAACACCGTTCATGGAGACGGTAGTCCGTACGTACGCATGAACGCTGTTTTTCTTTCCTTATTGTCTTGAATGGAAGTAAGTATATGACATACATATATATATATATATACATAAATCCAGTATCATTATTATGTCATATATTTCATTATTACTTATTATATATAATTTATAATCATTCATGAATAGTTAATCATTAAGAATGAATCTCATCGCGTCGTGGAGACGGTAGTCCGTACGTATGCACGAATGATGATATCATTTCCATAAATATTGAATTGAATTGGAGTGGATTATACAATATATCAGAATCAATATGATGTTGTATTAACTATGTATATTTATTCTTTACACCATTATACCCATCCATGTAAGGTGGTGGTGGAAAATAGATTACACCACGGCGTGGAGACGGTATTCCGTACGTACGCACGCGCGGTGATTTCTTTTTCCGTAGGATTGATAGATGGTGAAATAGGGTTGTTTCATACTTATAATAACATATCAGTATATGAGTGATACTGATGTTATTACTTCATAATGAAACAACCTAAGAAGAAGAAGTGGAAGGAGAAATAAAGATGAAAGAATTGGTAACGGTAATTACCTCTTCTTTGAAGCCCCTCTTTGAGACCTCCTCTTAGGGCACTAAAATTGGTATTTGAGGAAGACCAGAACCTCTAGGTTGTTTCTAGGGAAGTGGAGAAGAGATTTTGGAAGGGGTTGGCCGAGCTTGAGTGCTCAAATTGGTGTGAGGTGGAGGGGGAGGAGGTGTCCTTTTATAAGGGAGGAGAGGGGCACCTTAGGAATATCTCAAAATATTATTTTATATTAAAGTCAAAATCGGTTTATAATGGTTCCAAAGGGTCTTATTTCGAAGATAAAGTGGGGATGGGTCGAAATCCTATCAACCAATAGGATTTAGACAAGTTTAGGTTATTATTTTAACCTTATCCATTAGATTTAACTCTAAGTTAAATAATTTAACTTTTACTGTGTATTTTTGTTTTCTTTCACTATATGGTTAATACACTTACTATAACATGCCAAACGAACCCCAAATTGTATATTATTAATAAATATATCCTTATCTAAGTCATTTGGCCGAACCATAGATTTTTAGGATTAAAATAGCAATTAATAATATAATATTTGATTTAAAAACTATTTTGTGTCAATTTTGACACTATTTGATATATGATTTTTGTGAAAGTCATACCAGAATTATATGTTCGAACCAAGTTGATTAAATCAACACTAATATATCATAGTAACCTAGAAAATTAGTTTAAGTCATAAAAAGTCTCAAATTACATTCATTTGAGCATTTATAACATCAATTATGTTAATATTTCCTTAAAAGGTTAATTACTGCATCATCGTTGTGTCATAAATAAATTCATTTATTTGAAGTCTAAGAATTATAAATAAAATATAATTATGTATGAAATCTTTTTATCTTTCTAATGAATATTTATAGTCGAATTTATCTTATGTATAACCCCATATTAAAAATGTTTTAGTTATTAAACATTGATTTTAACCATTTTAACTATTCATTAAATAATATAATATTAAATGTCATAATCTAATCCAAGTGGACCTAAATGGTCATATTATATTCATAAGGTTGTTTTTGGTCGAATTACACTTATCCAATAGAATTTGGACATGTGTTAGGGTAATAGTAATATCATATTTACCCTTAGTTACCCTATTTACTATTAACCGTGGTAAAAAAAAGTAAAAAGTTACTATTCACCAAAAATTATTTTCATCTCATTGAACCACATTTTACTTACTGACATCAACCGTGTCTCTCGGATTTTTGAATTTCCATTCACAGAAGCGGTAAAATTAAGATTTATGAAGAAATTAATTTTTTTAACTACCACTTAGTAGTTTCACTATTCATCAAAAATTGATGTTTTTCAGAACAATGCCAAAATTTCATCCTAAGCTATATTTCATATTCCGAATTCAAAAATGAAGTCTATTTTACCAAATTCATATCGTAGAATTTTCATTAATTAATTTTATAATTAAATCCCGCTGTTAAAACAAATAGCGTGTTTTTAAGAAACAATATCTATCAAAAGATTGACACTTGATTATGTCTGGTTTAAATGTGAAATTACATCCAATGACCAACATTGTATTAAATTGTAAAAATATATTCTAAATATACTTTAAAACCACTCAAATTAATAATTTATCACTATTAATTATTTCGATTAAAAAAGTTGTTTTTAATTATAATTTAGTAATTTTCACTATTCATCAGAATATGAAAGTTATCCGAAAAGTACCAAAATTTCACCTTAGGCTAAATTCGATACTCCGAATCCAAAAATGAAGTTCATTTTGAAAAATAAGATTTACAGAGTTTTAAAAAGTGGTTATTACTATTCATACCGGCTAGTTTTAATAATATTTTAATAGCATATCGTTGTTTAGTGAAACTCGGTATTGCGTATTACACACGCTATCGAGGAAGGTCGCGATTGCGTGTAATGCAAGGCAAGTCAAGGATGCGTGTTGTGCAAGCTCCTTTTGGTGTAGCGTACAACACAAGACATTAGTGAAATAAAAAGAATATTTTTCATAAAATCTCGGGCTGTTACATTCTACCCCCCTTAAAATGAATTTCGCCCTCGAAATTCGTCGGGGTTATAAATGGTTTACTATTCGAAAGTTTCTTTAATAGAAACCCACATCGTAAAAAGGAATACCAAAACTTGGCTTTAAAAACTAAAGTATGAAATGTAACGATTACCCAACTAAACTAATCACTGGGTTTCCACATAGGTGAAAATATGGATATGGAAGAGAAATCTAACCATCATGTTCTGATGGAGAGTGGTAGAGAACATGGCTATGGAAAAGCCAGTAATCACAAATACATAAATTTGTGACGATCTAAGGTACCATCTGATTCATCAGGTATAAGAGAACTAGGGCAACTTTTTTTTTTGGTTTTCAAGATCATTTCCCTAAAGTTAAAGAATTTGAATTAGAATAAATACTTACATTATTTTGGTACAATCTCACTGTTGTTCGTGCCTTTAACAATTTCCACTTCATCTCTTAAATAAATGAAGATGAATTTGTTATTCGTGAAGTGTTAGCAGATCATGTGATAGAATGACGGGTCATTCCATCTATCTCAAAAGGTTAGCAAAATTTATATACATAAGTCGATCTATAGTGGGATTAATCATATATGGTTCCTAAAATGGGCTTATACTTTATATATCATACTGCTTAATATAATAACACTAGTTTCTACTAAACAGGGACTTTCTGTAGGTCAGTGGTAGGCGATAAAGGCCAGTCGCACTTCGGTTGTGGGTTCGATTCCTACAGCCTTGTCCGACGCGATGGGCTGTCGCCCGTCCTACAGGTCGTCCTTTTTCTAAAACTACATTACTATAACATCCCATAATATCGAATAAAAAAAAAACTTCTATCCTTAAACTATACACACTTATGTCCAACATAATCCATTCTAATCTTTAGGCTTATACATAATACTGCAGTCCACTCTCATAATATAGTGACAACGATTACCAGAGATCTAATACTGTCGTTGATCCCCACATATCATAAGATATGTCTTGTTGGTCACATTCCAAACATTAAAAGTCCTTAATCGTGTATTCTCTTGAATACCATAGTGAAAACATGAGTGCAGTTAAAAGTTAACACTTTCCACATACCAAAATCCTCAAAATTCTATATACTCAAACCATGATATCACTTAGTCCTTATATCAATCATGAGCTCATGAATACTATTAAACATTTCATTTTCTCGTCTTCATTATGCACACATCATCTTATTTCCAAAAAAATATCTCAATCACTTTGAATACCACATCAATAAATATTGCAATACTCAATGATACAACATTATTTTGGAATCCCATTACAAAAACACTTAATCATTCCACCACATCGTTGTCATATTCAATATTTCCAATAGTGATCACATGTGATTTCCCTTTGTCCTTTGCCTTCAGTGGTTGCTCATGTTGATCATCACTAACCCTTGGATTAGGGCAATTATTAGCATAATGCCCCATTTCCTTGCACTTGAAGCATTGAAGTGTTGGTGGTGCGTTCTCTGCAGTGTTTGCTTTATTCACATCATTAGAAACCCTTTTTCCATTACTTCGACACTCAGCTGCTCGATGACCTTCTTTTCCACAATTAAAACATTTTCTAGTCCCTTTAAGACAATCTCCACCATGCTTCTTTCCACACTTTGTGCATAAGGAAACATTCATCTTCTTTTCACCATTATTCTGAGATTTCTCCTTGAACTCTATCTTTCGTTTCTTGTCAAAACCATGAGATGGATATGTAACACCAACTTCCATTTCTACCTTGATAGCACAACGCACAATTTCTTCATAGCTACTGAAGTCTCTTATAGCTAATGCCCTTCGAAGACTTGGTTTTAAGCCACTGAAAAATCAATAAACTTTACTTTCAGGTTGGATGATAATGCCAGATGCATACCTTGCAAGTCTTGTAAAATTCGCTTCGTATATACCAACAGATTCATCATCCTTTTTCTTTAGTTCAAGAAACTCCTTCTCCATCTTCGTTCGAAGAATACGAGGGAAGTACTTACTGAAAAACAAGTTCTTGAACTCGTCCCATTCCATGGAATCAATTTCATCTCTTTGCCTCGTATTCTGGATAAGATTCCACCATTGATCAGCTTCACCTTCCAAACGATATACTGCTAAGATGACTTTATCATGTTCAGAACATTGAAGAACTGAAAATATCTTTTCAGTAGTACTAATCCATTGTTCAGCAACTAATGGATCAGTAGACCCACTGAAAGAAGGCGGACGCTGCCTCATGAAGGATTCAACAGAATGTTGCTCCTTCCTTTGCTCGTTTGGAAGTCCTGCATGATTCATAGCTTCAGAAAGTTGTGTGAGCATGGCTACAAGATTTTGCATTCCAGCTCCCATATCGTTTGGTTGCTCAGGGGGACAATCATTGCATTGTCCATTGCATTGATCAACACGGTTCCTTCGGGTTCCAGCCATCGTCTAAAACCCCAAAAGAATAGTGTGAGAGGCAAAAATCATGCTAGGGAAAACAACATAATAAAGGGGGAGTACCTTCAATATCCAACATCTTAGGTTTAATTCTATGATCGTTAGCGTAATTCTATTACTATAACCTATACGTATACTTATCCCTAGGGACATCCCTAGACATACCTTATAAATATCTCTAGGGATCACACTAACGTTTTCGCATCCTAGTTTCCAAAGGTTGACTAAACCTTTCCTCTAATACCAACTGTAGAGACCTGAATCTTGACGTACATTGACATTACATTACTTTTGCGGAATACTTAGTACATAACAAAAACACACACATAAGGATCGTAATAGTTTAGTGTCTTTGGAAACTCGGAACGTAATCTTCTAATCGTGGGGAAAGATCTTCAATATCTCCCATAAAGATCTCCCTTTTTTCTTTACCTAAAAACCTTTCTTTATATCCTGGGGAAAAGAAAACATAAAAGGGTGAGCTCAAATGCTCAGTAAGGGTAAACAAAAGAAATATCAATCACATCATATACATAAGAATATAGCTTTTGGAAATCTTAACCTGCAAAAGAGCTCATAATATCATAACATGGGATAAATCATAGAAGTGAAAATGAGATCCCCATAATCATAACATGAAACTTGAAACTTTGTGGCATGCACACATAATCATGGAAAATCATTTCTTGTTAGTCATGACTCATTGCCAAGACTATCTTAGTGGACAAAGTCCCTTTCTGAACCGAGTTCACTCCTCTTTTCAGTCGTGTATCACTGAACCGAAATAACCTTCCGTTCCAGCCATGTCTATCTCATGAGATATAAAATCTTTACCCAATGCATTGGAGGGAGATATAGGTCCCACCCATCTTATAATGAATCCTTTCTTATGTGTGCCACATAATCATAAAACATACATCATCGCATAACACAAGTAAAAAAAAATGGGATTCTTGAAACATCATGACATCATAAATCAATTCATATAAGATAAAGGAATTCATAAAAATAATTTCATTACAAAATGATAAAATCAATTTAATAATAGGGATAAAAACAGAACCCTTTATTATCTTAGATGGAAAATAATTTTGATAAAACACTTGAACTCCATTCTTGAGGAAAATATCATTTCTTCTTCAAAAACATTTTTCCTTTCATAACATGTCATACAACTTTAAAATAAAAGAAGTTGATTAAAAATAAACTTGAAAACTTGTAAAGGAAGCTTCTTGGAAATAATGTTTTAAAAATCCATTCACGCCGTATAAGTTAAAAAAAACATTCTTCTCGTACTTTTGTCGGAAAAGTCAAAAAGTACCTCATATGAAAAATGACAAAAGATTCCTTTCATATCTTTTACTAAAAACTCACCGAAGGGTAAAATTGGATTTAAACAATTTTAGGTGGATGTAAATAACATTACATATTGAGGAAACATGGATGTGGATGATAAAATACACCCCAGTAATTACCAAAGTAAAAACAATCTCAGATAAAAGTGAGATTGTGATATTTCCCTTACCTTAGGTCCGATTTGCTTCGTATGTGTCCGAACCTCCTGTATAATGATTTAAATAATGTCATTGACTTATTACATAATCATATTCATTGTTATGATATCATATATGGTTCACTTATGACATTATATTACCCGTTCTTTTGTAAATTCCATGTTAAAGAAGCGTTTTGGGTAAAATCGTTTCATTTATCGTAGGTGTTTTGACTTGTTGTTCTTGACATAATTATTACTTATATCATGATTTACTTACTTCCAGAATATAAAATATGATTTATATATCATATATATTCAGTATATATATATATATAATAGATAGATAAATAAAATGAAAAACACCGTTCATGGAGACGGTAGTCCGTACGTACGCATGAACGCTGTTTTTCTTTCCTTATTGTCTTGAATGGAAGTAAGTATATGACATACATATATTTATATATACATAAATCCAGTATCATTATTATGTCATATATTTCATTAGTACTTATTATATATAATTTATAATCATTCATGAATAGTTAATCATTAAGAATGAATCTCATCGCGTCGTGGAGACGGTAGTCCGTAAGTACGCACGAACGATGATATCATTTCCATAAATATTGAATTGAATTGGAGTGGATTATACAATATATCAGAATCAATATGATGTTGTAATAACTATGTATAGTTATTCTTTACACCATTATACCCATCCATGTAAGGTGGTGGTGGAAAATAGATTACACCACGGCGTGGAGACGGTATTCCGTACGTACGCACGCGCGGTGATTTCTTTTTCCGTAGGATTGATAGATGGTGAAATAGGGTTGTTTCATACTTATAATAACATATCAGTATATGAGTGATACTGATGTTATTACTTCATAATGAAACAACCTAAGAAATATAAGTGGAAGAAGAAATAAAGATGAAAGAATTGGTAACGGTAATTACCTCTTCTTTGAAGCGCCTCTTTGAGACCTCCTCTTAGGGCACTAAAATTGGTCTTTGAGGAAGACCAGAACCTCTAGGATGTTTCTAGGGAAGTGGAGAAGAGATTTCGGCAGGGGTTGGCCGAGCTTGAGTGCTCAAATTGGTGTGAGGAGGAGGGGGAGGAGGTGTCCTTTTATAAGGGAGGAGAGGGGCACCTTAGGAATATCTCAAAATATTATTTTATATTAAAGTCAAAATCGGTTTATAATGGTTCCAAAGGGTCTTATTTCGAAGATAAAGTGGGTATGGGTCGAAATCCTATCAACCAATAGGATTTAGACAAGTTTAGGTTATTATTTTAACCTTATCCATTAGATTTAACTCTAAGTTAAATAATTTAACTTTTACTGTGTATTTTTGTTTTCTTTCACTATATGGTTAATACACTTACTATAACATGCCAAAAGAACCCCAAATTGTATATTATTAATAAATATATCCTTATCTAAGTCATTTGGCCGAACCTTAGATTTTTAGGATTAAAATAGCAATTAATAATATAATATTTGATTTAAAAACTATTTTGTGTCAATTTTGACACTATTTGATATATGATTTTTGTGAAAGTCATAATAGAATTATATGTTCTAACCAAGTTGATTAAATCAACACTAATATATCATAGTAACCTAGAAAATTATTTTAAGTCATAAAAAGTCTCAAATTACATTCATTTGAGCATTTATAACATCAATTATGTTAATATTTCCTTAAAAGGGTAACTACTGTATCATCGTTGTGTCATAAATAAATTAATTTATTTAATGTCTAAAAATTATAAATAAAATATCATTATGTAGGAAATCTTTTTATCTTTCTAATGAAAATTTATAGTCGAATTTATCTTATGTATAACCCCATATTAAAAATGTTTTGGTTATTAAACTTTGATTTTAACTATTTTAACTATTCATTAAATAATATAATATTAAATGTCATAATCTAATCCAAGTGGACCTAAATTGTCATATTATATTCATAAGGTTGTTTTTGGTCGAATTACACTTATCCAATAGAATTAGGACATGTGTTAGGGTAATAGTAATATCATATTTACCCTTAGTTACCCTATTTACTATTAACCGTGGTAAAAAAAAGTAAAAAGTTACTATTCACCAAAAATTATTTTCATCTCATTGAACAACATTTTACTTACTGACATCAACCGTGTCTCTCGTATTTTTGAAATTCCATTCACAGAAGCGGTAAAATTAAGATTTATGAAGAAATTAATTTTTTTAACTACCACTTAGTAGTTTCACTATTCATCAAAAATTGATGTTTTTCAGAACAATGCCAAAATTTCATCCTAAGCTATATTTCATATTCCGAATTAAAAAATGAAGTCTATTTTACCAAATTCATATCGTATAATTTTCATTAATTATTTTTATAATTAAATCCCGCTGTTAAAACAAATAGCGTGTTTTTAAGAAACAATATCTATCAAAAGATTGACACTTGATTATGTCTGGTTTAAATGTGAAATTACATCCAATGACCAACATTGTATTAAATTGTAAAAATATATTCTAAATATACTTTAAAACCACTCAAATTAATAATTTATCACTATTAATTATTTCGATTAAAAAAGTTGTTTTTAATTATAATTTAGTAATTTTCACTATTCATCAGAATATGAAAGTTATCCGAAAAGTACCAAAATTTCACCTTAGGCTAAATTCGATAATCCGAATCCAAAAATGAAGTTCATTTTGAAAAATTAGATTTACAGAGTTTTAAAAAGTGGTTATTACTATTCATACCGGCTAGTTTTAATAATATTTTAATAGCATATCGTTGTTTAGTGAAACTCGGTATTGCGTATTACACACGCTATTGAGGAAGGTCGCGATTGCGTGTACTGCAAGGCAAGTCAAGGATGCGTGTTGTGCAAGCTCCTTTTGGTGTAGCGTACAACACAAGACATTAGTGAAATAAAAAGAATATTTTTCATAAAATCTCGGGCTGTTACACTATGATGGGGTTACCAAGGACCCTATGGAGTCATGACATAGTCAGGGTGATTGTTGATCCATTAAAAAAGTATTCTCACACCATACAGATTAGGGAGACTCACTTAGTAGAGGAGGTGGGATTGCACATTTTCTATGAGACTATACACCTAAATGTGGTAACCTTGATCATTGTTTCAATATAGATACATATGTTTTATGTTGAGATTTAGGAAAGACTTGCAGAAGCCCCTAGGGAATCGGTTAAGATTGAGCATGGTGTACAATCCTTTGATTGATGTACAACCTTAAGAGACTATACTCATATTTGAGGATATTCCATGAGAATATATTTTAGACATCTGTGGAGAATGGGGTGATCATGAAGAATTTATTGTGTTATCATTCAATAAAAGATACTATGATTCAATTCAGATGAAACATTACGTGGAACATTATGAGAGACCAGATTGATCACTGATTTTGGAATGAGTTTTCTGAGTTAGTGGTTGTGGACCCAGTTTGATATAGAATACCTCAAAGAGAGCGTACAAAATTATGAAGAGTTTTATAACCACTTAGAGAAGATCGGTATCATATGCTGGCCATAGGTGGAGACCCTTGGATTTCACTATGGTTGATGATGTTTTATTGTGAGTTAATCCTCAGTTCATGGGAGATGAAAAGTGAATCAGGATCTTCTAGCACTTCGTTTTGTTAGACCCTTTGAGGTCACCGAGGAGATAGGTGTATTAGTGAATCATTTGGACCTCCCTTCTTACTATCGAGTTATGAAAGATGTGTTCCATGTTTCATAGCATTGGTGGTACATACCAGAACCCATTAATGTTTTTTTTGCGAGGATGTTGAGATGGGGATCTAATAATATATTGGGTAGAGTCATGTGAAGATCGTAGAATTAAGGGATAAGGTTTTGTGAAGATATATGGTATAATAAATATGAATTTTATGGTAGTATGGGCATATACAATACTAAATGTGGGAGATCGAGTCAAATGATCAATCGTAGTGCACTATGTTATTCAAGAAAGACCGTTAGAGATACATCATAAGGATGTGGAGTAGATAGAGGGGTGGAATTATAATATTTCAAATTTTTTAAGATAAGAAAAACCATATTGTTGATAATTTTTAAGGGGTTTATGTGAAATTTTAATTTTCCAATTAAAATTACATAAAAAATAATTTATTATATTTTTGTTAGGGTAAAATCATAGTTAACACCATTGAATATTCAATCTAATATTTTTGGAGTCAGGAATTGAGCTTGTGTGAGATTCCAATGCCCATAGATCCTCAGTGAAGATGGAATAAAAATAATAAAAATATTAAATATTTTGTGTGAAATTTATTTTAAATAATAGAATATCTCCAAAATGGTGTGTGGTATGAAAAATATGAGGCCATTATTGGGTTCAAGATGTAGTTTTTAACATAGGATTGGTATAAGATTTATGTGTGTTGGAAGTTTGATCTGGTAGCTCATGAGGATCAGTTATTTAATATTTTTTATTATATTATTTTTTTAAAAATTATTTAATAAAATCCAAATGGTGTATCGTACGAGAAATCTGAGACCACCTTTATGTCTAGGATGTGGTTTTTACCCAAGGTAGGGAATAACTTTTATGCATGTCGGGTGTTTGGAAACATCACACGTGATAATAAACTCTTTATATTTGATTATATTATTATTCATATTTTTAAATAATAAATAATTAATATATTTCAAATGATGTGATGTATGATAAATTTGGGACCACATGTAAGTATGGAACATGGTTTTACCCTAAACGATATGTAACGTTTATGCACATCGAGCGTTAGGTGTAGTCTCCAGTTATTTTTTAAGTTATTTATTATTTATAATAAATTATAATTATTACTAATTATTAAAAGAGGACCATAATTCATCAATTTTCGTACCATGGACCATCCTCTATTGTAATTCCCATATGATTTTGAAACCATAAATTTACACCATTTTTCCATAGTGAAAAGTATAAGTGCATTAATTAGAGAAACTGATGAATCTATCATCAATTTCAATTATAACATGAATTATGTGGGTATTGAATTTATTGGATTTGGAATGGAAATACAGAATTGGAATGGGTATTGAAATACCCAAAAAATTTAGCCTTGGTTTTTGGTTGGTCAGTTGAATTTGATGGGTCTCGAATCTCATCTATTAGTGAAGCTCTCTTCATCTCCTATATTTTCGATCTGCATCTCATGTTTTAGCGCAAAATGGTGTGTTATTATTATTCTTATTATATTTTATTATTCTTTCAATCATATAAATTCAATATATTGTTCGATATTGATCAAAATTATAAATCTTTATTATATTTGGATTTATATCAACAAGTATAAATATAATACTGTTTTTGTTTTTGAAGGTAGAAAGGTATGTAAAATTTGAATTTTCCTATTTTTTTATGGATAATTTAAAAAAAATATCCAATGATAAATTATTAAATTTATCAAATGATAATTATACAATTTTATATATGATAATTGGGAATATTATCAATCTATAGTTGGGAAATTTTATAAAAAATGATAATTGTGGGAAATTATCAAATGATAATTAAATTTTTTTAGAAAATTGTAATTATTGAAAATTATAAACAAAATAATTATGATATTATCATATGATAATTAATAAAATTATCAAAATATAATTTTCATATAATAAAGGATAATTATTAAAATTATTAATTGATAGTTTTTGGACATTAAATGTATAATTTAAAGGGAAAAATTAACAAAGGATAATTTATTATCAAAATATAATTATATAGGATAATTTATGAGAAATTATAAATATTTATTTATGAAAGTATTATTTATTATCGAAACATAACTTTAAATGCATAGTTTATAAAATAAATATTAACAAAGTATAATTTATAATCAAATGATTATTACAAATGATAATTTATGATAAATTATAGAAAGGTATTTATAAAAGGATTATTTATAAAAGGATTATTTATAAGAAATTTTCAAAATAAATTTATAAAATGACAATTTAGGATAAATTATCAAAATATATTTTAAAGGATAATTTTTGATAAATTGCTAGTGATTATTATAAAGGTATAATTTATGATGGATTATAATGAGATAAATTCTAATGTGATAATTTATAAGAAATAATCAAAATATAATTATTTTTAGATAATTTAGGATAAATTATCAAAAGATAATTATAAAGGTGGATTTACGATAAATTATTAGGGATAATTATATAAGTATAAATTATGATAAATTATCTAGAGATAAATTATAATGTGATAATTTCTGAAAAAAATTAAAAATATATTTATTATTATGGAGATATGTGAGTGCATGCACTGGGCATGGATGATAATTCAAAAAATATCTAGAAGAGAGAAAGTATAATCTCTTGTGATATTTTTATTTATTTTTGAAATAAAATAATTGGATTTGTATCTAGGAACCCTCGATAAAACATGATTATTAATGTGTTTTGATAATAAAATCGTGGAGAGGTTTTCTTGATTACTTAATCATTACCATTTACATCAATGACATTTGAGGTAGGAATTTCCTTGACGTTTCGATCTCTTTTACACATGTTTCCTTAATATGATTATGTGTAGATATATTTTGTTGATCGTTCAATATTATAATCACATATTAGAGAGTGTGTGTGTATCCATGGGAACCTAATGTTACACTTTTTTCCTTGAGTACTTATAGATTATTATTGTTCATGTTCAATGTTGATCCTATGTATTGTGTACTTTACCTTATAAATTTTTTTTATGTTGGATCATGTATCCTACCAGACTAGGTCTTAATTTGTGGTATTATTCATGGAACCCAAGGTGGGTGGAATATCATGAAATGTTAATCCATTGGAGAGTGAGTGCGCAAAACTTGTGACATTGATTATGATAGGATAATACATAGAGTACAGATATGATGATTCCAAAAAGATGTCATGTGATTCCTTCAATGACTAGATAATTATAGGGGGTATGTTACTTTATTCCTAGGGGATTCAGAGTAGATAAAAATTCTTAGTAGATGATGAGAGAATAAATTACATAATATGTCGTGACACTGTGTATCATGATCACATGATGAAGAGTAGCGTAATTCATTAGCCTAATAGACAATCCTTGATTATTCTGACACTTTGATTATAATAAATTGATCACACGAGGATTACAACAGTTGTGTTTTCGAATAAATAGTGGATTTTGATTAGATCTCTATGCCAAGGGGGTGCTGAGACCATGACTTTTAAAATGTGAAGTTATAATATGTTTCATGATCACACGATGTCATGTATTCTGATACATTATCCGTATAGTTATTCCATGATTCTTCTGATACCTTGATTATCCTTATATAATATTGACATAGCAGGTATGGCCAAGGTCTTGTGGGGTCTTGGATAGAACACAACCACTCGATTTTTTATTGTGTGCTACTATACATGTTAATCATTTATTATTATTATGGAATACACTTTTATACATGAGCACATGGGGTTTATGATGAATGGGTGGTGTTTTTCTAACTCTTATAATCACACAATAATTGGACATTTCAATGATCTTGTAAATTTTATGAGAGATATGGGTAAGGTTAGGGGCCCAACAGTGGACAGTGGATTTGAGGATCATGGAGATAGTAGAAAACCTAAATAGACTCTGAAGGAAACTCTGTTTATTTCTTTACATTTTCTATTTCTTATTACATCATATTTTCTTTCCACTTTGGGATATTTATATTTATTTGAAAGGTATTCAATATTTAGATTTATAAATTGTTTACTCTGGTTATATTTTATATTTTTCATTGTGTATTATTGATCCTATGACATGATATTGAGGGTATAGTCTCCTCAGTGATAAATGCAATCCATATCTACTAGTTGGATGAAACTTTGGCATTGGGAGGTGAACATGAAGTCATGTTGCCTTCTAGATCAGACCCAATAATTTTTTTCATGATTTTACAAATCCATTTTTCAAAATTTAAATCATATAATTCACAAATTTTGATTGAAAATTGTTCCCCCAAACGTGATGAAAAATTGGGTTTCCAAAGAGAAATATATCTTAAGTATTAATTGTTTTAATATCAGAATTCAATATATAATTGATTAAAATGATCTAAAGTAGTTAAATAATAATATATATTAACTAAATTTAATTTAAAACAAATTTGAAATATAATTTAACCATGTCAATTATTTAAATGAAAAGGTAGTTTTTTAAATAAATGGTATTTTTCACTCTTTATTGAAAAATGAAACATTTCAACAAAATCTCATTAATTCACCATATGCTAATTTAAATATGATAATTTCAAAAATTATGTTTAATATTTAAAATAAATTTTCAAAATTTTCTAAAATATAATTTTAAATTATGTGTGCAAGGAATGACTAATCTGTCTTACATAAAAATACATTTTTTATAAACATTTATTTTTCACTTAAATGATGATTATTTTTTCTAATAAATACATAAAAATGAATTTTTTAATAATTAAACAATATAAATATAATAATTTAGTTTTTATTGTTCATAACCCCCAATTTAATGGCTTGGTTATAATAGTATACTATATTACGATTCATTTAGACTCAGGGTTTCATGTTCCAAAATCTATCAGGGAGATTAAATTTAAAGAACTATATTTCATGGGTTGTTTAGGCTTGATGTTGTGTGTGAATTATTCAATGGAATATAATTTTATTACTTTATAATTTTTTGGTGTTGCAAAATCTCATACCATGATAGGGAACTTCTAAAATCTTGGGAGGTTCATATTAAGATCATGAGAACACAATGGATGAGATCTATAGAGGTAGACTACGAGGAATTGTTTTATCAATATGTTTTGAGTGAATATGAATTGAAGGATTTTTTTGTATTTATAAAAATGATTGGAGAAATATTTATTAATTTTTAAAAATTGGTATTGAAACTAGGTGATAAAATAATAAAACCCACAATACATCCTATGGTTTTCCCTTAGTTTATTCTAATGTAATGTGGATTTTAATATTTTATTAGCTTACGAATAAAAATTATTAGAATAGTACCATTCATGATGTGGAAGAGAGTTGTGTTCAAAACTAATTATTTTTAAATCCATAAAATAAAATATATGGGTTTTCCAGATTCATTAGAGGTTTGTAAAAATAATAAATAACTTCAAAAATATATTATTTTAAAGAGGAATCCAATTTTCAGACATGTTTTACCTTTACAGTATTTATTACATAACTGTTGTGCAATTATTAAGTCATAATACATACTCTTTATTTATACAGTATCTAATTTTTACCCAAAATTTTATAAAATCATAAAATTATAAATATATTACCATTACCTAATTTCAAAATTCTAATTTCCAAAAAACAAACTATTTATTTTAACAAAATAATTTTCAAATAATGATAATTTATGATTTTAAATAATAATACTTATTTATAAGAAAATAATAGTTTTTATGACTATAAAAACATTATGATACTTAAAAATTTATGATAGGATTTGTTAAATTATGATATCATATATATTTAAAGACATTTTATTTAATAATATTATTGAATTAAAATAATATTCATTTCCAAATTATTGATTTTTTTCGAAGGAGTTCTTTAATTAAAATAATATATTTCCTGAAAATACAATTTTGTTTCGTTCATATCAAAATATAATTTTTGTCCAACTAATTATATAATAATTTATTTATATAAAGGATAATAATTGGTATAAGTATAATTATTTTTTTATTAAAATGAAAAAAGAAAAAAAAATCATACTACATTGATCTAGATACATAAACCCCGAATACATTATTGTACACGCTAAGGATATAGTGTTCAATAAAGGTATTTTTTAGAGTTTTTCAGTGAACATGGTTTGGCCCATTATCTCAATTAGCTTGAAATTATGTCAAAAATGGGTTTTCTCAACTTTTAGTTGTTCAATCTCATATTGGGCATGATCGATGGAAAATAAAAATCATTTCATTTCCCTTATATGCTAAGATAAATTGGCTTCATAGGTTATAATCCTACAGGCTGAGGTCATCGCATCTTCATTTAATACCAATTAGATATTTCTATAACCCTTATTATATACTAATCACAATGGTGACTAAATAATGACTAAACAATAAATGGATATAATGATTACCGATCATTTCGGTTTGATAGGTAAATTATGTCTATATATTATAGTGGTCTAAATTTAAAAATTAATTTTTGTTCATGTGTTTCATATTACTACAGAGCATAACAAGGATTTTATTCATTCCAAAAGTAATTTCATATAATTGTTTTGTATTGTTACATTCACCCCCTTTAGAAATTCCCCCTTTCAAATTTCATTTTCTATACTAAAACAGATTGGGTAATTTTGTTTCATCACCTCTACCAATTCCCACGTTTCTCCCTAAAACTTGTGATTTCACCACAATAATTTGACATGGGGAGTTATCCAATTTCATATAACATTGCCTATATTATCAAATATCACTACCTATATTCCCTCATATGAATGATATTTCTCCAAATGTACAACCTCAGGATTCTGTACATGTGGGATGTATGGAATATAATTCATTATGATGGATACAAGGAACGCATCATGTATATGAGATAGGTTATATGGGATTCCATGTCAGCAGTACATAGCATTGATTCGATCATGGATCTAAATGTGTCTGATCTATCTAGAACCATGATATCTATTCTCCCGAGTCCTCGTGAATTTCTTCCATGGTGATATATGAAGGAACACATTCTCTTTTACCATAATATGTAGGTCACATCGACGATTTTATGCATTGCTCTTCTATTGAATTTTCAGGGATTTCATATGACATGGAGAGGTTTAAAACATCTCTATCATCCAACGTATAAGATCTGTTCCCATAATCTTCTCTTATCCTATTGAATCCAAGAATTATATAATTTAACTCAGCTTACCATACAAGGCCTCATATGATTCCATTTGAATGAATGAATTGAAAATTTTGTTATATGAGAACTCTATTAGGGGAATTGTTTCTCCCAAAATTCTCAAAAATCCATTCAACAAGATCCCAAAAAATCATCTATATTTTTAATGGTTCTCTCAAACATACCATCCATATAGGTGGGATATGCAGTGTTAAAACTTATATCTATATCCAATGCTTGATGAAGTCTTCTCCAAAACCAAATGGTAATCCTTGGATATTAAAAACGTATAATGGATAGTGGTACACCATGTAGTCTTACCACATATCTTGTATATATCATAGGGATTTAATCAATAAATAATTATCCATTGATAGGAATTAAATGCACTAACATTGTAAGGTGATCATCTACCACCCAAATGATATTTCAGACATTAGATAGCCTAAGGAGTCCTATATTGATATTCATGGTTATGTTTTTCCATCTAAATAATTGTATGGGAAATGGTTTCATCATACCCTATGACCTATGTCATTCACAATTGAGTAAAGGGAATACCATGAATGAAGATAAAAAAAATTCAATCTCATTCTTTAAGATATTCCATGACAATTGTTTCTCCATATCTCTATATATCTTAGTGATTCCTTGATGAATTATGTGTGAGGAGTTTCGTTCCTCATTTATAATTTCCCTCCTTATTTTTTGATTTTATAGGACACATATATTGGTTCCAAACCTTATTACTCTATCTTTAGAAAGTGTAAACTTCAGAATATATGTTATATTTATCTATATCTCCTCATTGTATTTCTGGGAATCCTTGATCCTTTCAAGAATTGATGAATTAGGATTTATTTTAGAATGTTATAATGAACTTCCTCTTATAATTCCTATTTCCATATTGTATATATCAAAGAATATTATATCACTTAAAATCATCATCATGGTTTGGTTTGTGACATCCTTTCTACTAAAATCATCTCACTCGTTATTCACCTTTCTAAGAAGGTAATGTATGGAACAGTCATACTTCGTGATCAGCTCTAATAAACATATTTGGAACATATTGAGATCATTTTATTTAAATATATACCTGATGTTTTTATGATGTATATATATGTTTTAATTCTCCTTATAGAGATAATGTCACCAAATCATCAATGTGAAGATCACTACATCAAATTCTAGATCATTTATTGGGTAGTTCTTATCATGGATTAGTTACCATCAGGAGACATAATCCACCACATTTTTATTTCTATTGAGTAAACAAATCAATAATGTTTTCATACATAAATATAGATAAAAAATACTTAGATAAGTTGAGCATATATACTATTATTACCCTCATCATTAACTCTTTAGATAAATACACACATTCCTCGGTCTATACAAACTTCACTATCTATTGAGTTCTCATTATTATTAGGTTTTAAAATCATTAGATGTTTCTCAACAATTGATGACTACTCACTGATAGGCCAAGGAAAATTTGAATATTTTTCATAAATTTTGTTTTTTTCCATCCTCATATTTCAAATAACTTTGAAGGACCCAAAAATATCCCTCTACTGGTGATAAAATTCCTCATGAATATTACTTCATGCATCCAAAATAGAATTTTCCATACTTCACATATTTATTTTCATTATTCATGTTCTTATATAAAACATTCAAATGATCCTCATATTTTACCTTTATTTTGAATTAGATAATTATATTGTCTACAATTAATTGAAAAAATTAATTTACGTAATCCATAATGATTCTATTCAGTGATTCTATGAAGATAACATCAACATTAGTGAGTCTAAATTGAATCTTTATGATGTTGTAGTGCTTATAACTTATTAGAAAAGTGGTCTTACAGATATCATTCATCGTCACCGTTACTTGATAATATAACAACTGAAGATCAATTATAGAGTAGTTGTTTCCTCCACATATGTGATCAAAAAGTCATCTACACGTGGAATAAGATATTTTTTCTTTACCATTTTATTATTGAGCTCATGATAATTAATTCATAGGTGTATTGATCGATCCTTCTTCTAATGAAAAGGACTAGTGTACCACATGGTGAAGCACTTCATAAAATAAACCCTTTATCTATATTATGTTACTCTTTATTCATCATCTGTTTATGTTTTGTGGAGAACATTCTATATATAGTCTAGGATATTGTAAAAACTCTTTTTATAAGTTCAATTGAGAACTCAACCTCTCGTATTGGATGAATACTATGAATTTAATCAAGAAAAACGTCAATATATTCCCTTATAATGGGAATTTCATTGAGGGTGATTTTTTTCCATTGAATAAATAATTTTTTCAAGATATTCTTTATCATAAGTAAATAATATCCATTATTAAAGAAGATGATTCCAAAATATATCCATCCTTCACCTTATATATGTATTGAATCTAAGGGAGATTTTTGAAAGTGAGGATAGTTTCATTATCATTGTAGTTTATGTTTTACATATAAAAGTATGCCACTACATTCCCATAATAGCATCAAATTATACTAAAGGGATTATAACAAGGTTCACTAGGAATTCCATCCAAAAAATATTTACATGGGTGAAGCTAAATACATGGGAAATATAATTTATCCCTTTTATATTTTCATGGATAATTTTAATTGCATGTTATGAGGTGGGGGTTGATAGTTCTATTAAACTTATGTAATATGAAATAATTATTGGAATAATGATAAAATAGTACATTAATAATTATTGAATGAATAACAAGCATACCTATTGAAACGTCATTGTGTGGATCCACCACAGTAGTTGTGGTTCCATGTGATCTTCCTTTCCCTTTAGACCGTGGAGGTTGTTTTTAGTGGTTATACTTGGAAGACATTGTATTTGTGCATGGTTTTTCATAGTATCATTTTTCCTTTCAATTGAATCATTAGACAATAGGATAACAGTCGACTTGAACTTTCTATACCTCTATCACATATGTTTCTTTTTTCCAACCACAACTCGCTAGATTGGTTCCCCTATTTACAATGAATAAATAATTTACATTCTCTCTTTAGTAAATTTCAATGATTCTATATCTCACACTTTTAACAACTGTTATATTGGAATTTCTTACCACCATGATATTTATCCACTCCACCCATGGAATTAAACTCTATACTTCACTTATTATCTCTAATCCCTTGAAATTCATTTATTTCTATTTCATCTTTTATGGAATATTTGACAATTTACTGAAATATGAAATCATCTAAATTAAAAAAACATTTAACAAAATTGGATTTATCCCACTAAGGAATCAAAAAACTTTACTTTTAGAGTCAATGAAAAATTTAGTGTTTTATTGTGCATGTATTGTAATATTTTCCTTATATTCCCCCATGGATTCATTCCCCTCTTACTTGTGTCGAAAGAACTCATAATCCATTTTATTTTATATATTGTGAGAAAATTAGTTATAGAAAAACATTTTTATGATTTATTTTCACCCCCAAAATTTTTATTATTATTCAGGATTCGTATTCATGATCAACATGAACCATTTATTACCATCTCCCTCCATGTAGTGAATAGCTAGCATGACCTTTTCTCACTCAGATATTTGAAGTACATAGTTGATGTTATCAATGGTATTTATTCATTGTTAGGTGATTAATGGATCATAACATCTACTGAAGGTCATAGGCCTCAATCACATAAAGGCCTCAATTTAAATTTCTCATTCTTATGGGGATATGGTTGTTCTCCATAATGCATCTTTCTATTCAGAACATGATTTTATTGATTAATTATTGTCCTAATTTTCTCCACTCCTACTCCAATCATGTTTGGCATCTCATTTGGACATTCATCATATTTCCCATCAAATTTGTTTTCAACACGATTCCTCATACTTCCATCCATTGACTACAATAAAGGAAAATTATTCTTTATGTTTTCAAATGATTACACATATAAAAAAGAAACTATCAACATTGAAGTATTTCTCTTAAATGACATTTATTTTGTAAAACAATGAATTTTTAGATTTAAATTTATCTTATCTGAATAATATTTCATAGAATAAAATCTCATAAACATTTTTATTCACCTCATAATAATTCATCCAATTCTTATTAATGTACAAATGAATATCTCATTCTTTTGTCAAACTAGCTGTATGTCAAGGATAGTTTCTCATGAAGTATGTACATGCCAATTTAATACCCAATGAACCCTTTCTAGGTTACTATCCCTAGGTATATATGGGCCTAATCAATATCCATTTTTAGTATCCAAAAATAGATTTTTATTTTATATAATCCAATCACCTTATACATTATAAAAATTTAGGGTTGTTTTAATATGTTTCATTGTTTCCCTTTGGTTTTCATTAAGGTTTTATAATCACAATCACTAAAAATAAAAAAAAACTTGATTGGATACAATCTATGACTACACCTATTTTCTATACTATTTTTTATAAGATATAATATATAAAGATACACATAATACAATCTCAAAATATCAAGAGGCCAAGTGTAATTTAGTGAATATTTTAATATCACAATAACATGAAAGAGGGATATAATGACATTAATTGAAAACTATATAAAATTACCTTATATTTGATTGATCTTCTAGTACTGCACCCAGTAACCTAATGATATACAAAATAAAGGGGTGAGATAAAAATCCCAGTAAGGGAATAATGAAATTTTGGTGTAATGTAATGATGTAAATGAGATTAAAGAGGTATATCAGGATGAAATATAAGGTTTATAATCATAATTATGAACATCAACACAATATATAATATGATATTATAAAGGAATCATGGGAATGTGGAAATTACATATAAAATAACATCATAATCATATATTAGTATAATTGTTGAGGCATTATATCATAGTGCTCTTATTCTAAACACCCATGCACCATAAATGGTAAATCATTATATAGTGAAATTATCCACTAAATTAGAGGGATATATTATTATATTCCCACCCACAACATTCATATCATGTAAATGCATTTGTGTTCTATAAAACCTATAAAACATAAGAAAATATTTTTTTACATTCAATCACATGATTAAGATGTTTTTTATATATATATAATTACATAATAAAATAATTATATGTATAAATAGGTAAATACCCATGAGTGGAAATGAGGATGGGTATTCACAAGAGAAAGGTTTGGTGTAAAAAATCATTGAATAATTTCTATTGCATAACAAGTGTGCATAATGGATCATAGAAAGGATTAATGAGATTTAAAATTTGACATTAATTACATGAGAAATGTAAGTATAGTAATGGGATGCATAAAATAAAGAAAACATTATAAATTTTGAATTAAAAGGATTAATACAAAGAAATATCCTGAATAAAAAGGAAGAGGAGGAGAATCCCTTTCCTTTAGAGGGTGTTTTTAAAATCCTGGGTGGAACATCTTAGGAAATTGGGAACACCATGAGAGGGATTAAAAGTGGGATATAGAGAGGAAATTTGGGGTTAATGGGATTTTATTAAAGAATAATGGGATGTTAGGTGAGAATTTATAGAAAAATAGTGTATAATTATTAATTAATTTCTAAACATAAGTTTTGAACTCGAAGTGACAAAATAATAAATAAACGAACCCTAGGTTTTCAATGGTTTCTACCTATGAGGATTTATTTTTAATATTTGATTTGGATAAAAATGAAATAATTAAAATAATACCCTTTAGGATGTGGGAGTAGTTCAACTTTATAATGAAGTATTTTTAAAACATTAAAATATAATATAGGGTTTGAAGGATCCATTAATGGGTTTTAAAATTAAAAATATAATATAAAAAATACACTAATTTAAATAGAATATATATGTTTGATTAGGGAAGAACAGTATAGACTTTTTTATATCACTTTTTGACAATTATGTTGTCATAACACATACCATATTTTATTTTACCCAAAAAATATAAATTCTCACAATATGATGAATCAACAATCATTGGTTAATATATACATTATAATTTATAAAAAATTATATAAATTTTAAAACTAATTCTATATATAATAGAATTTATATTTTAAAATAAAAATATTTATTTTCAAGAAAATACTAATTGTTACTACACTAACAACTTCCTCACCTGTAAAAAATTACATTTGATTTAATTAAATTATATTATCATTTATCTGAAATAAATAGTGTGTAACTATAATATTTTGTGAAAAACAACATTTATTTTAAAATTATTGATTTTATTGGAAATGATTTTTTAACTGAAAATATATATATTCTAAAAATAAATTGGCTATTATTCATATGAAAATATATTTTTTATCACTCTTTATAAAATCATGTATGTATATAAATTAATAATTAAAAAGGATAAATAATTAATATTTTATTAAAAATTACATATTGAAATTCATTCTACTTGGTGTAGATATATAACAGCATTATTACTCCAGCGTATTCCCTAAGGTTAAGGTGTTCAATAGTGGTAGTTTCATGGGGTGTTTCGGTGAACATGGTTTTATCCATGATATTGATATGCTTGAACTCATCTCATAAACTGTTTCAATTGAGTTTCAGCTGTTGAATCTTTGCTAATTCTTAGTCATAGGAAAATATAGTGATTACATCTCCTTTGGAAGATCTAATAAATGAGATTCATGGGGTATTATCCTGGAGGTCGTGACCACCACATTATCTTTATATATAAATTATATATTATCATAATCCTTAATATAAACTAATATTAATGGTGATTTTATAATGGCAATATCATCAATGTTTATGTTACTTAATGACCATTTAAGTCTAATGGACTAATTATGGATACATTTTATAATGGCCCAAAACAGTAAATGTTATATAGTGAATGTGATTTATATTAATATGGTACTTATTAAGGTATTCATTAATTGAAAAAGGAATTTAATTATTAAATGTTAGGACATTAGAGAGAATGTGTGTTTGGGATTAAGTAGTGGTGGTAGTAGGTCTCACCTTAGTACCCATACCGAACATGTGAGAGTATGGGTCTATGAAAAGTTGTGTTGTATTTATTCATTTGGCCAACACCTATATTTATTTTATGATTTTACATCATTATTTTTAGGCAGCTATAGTTACCCAGATTTACTTCCTAGGACCTAACCTATGGATTATAGGTAAGGTGATTATGATGTGTTAGAATCCTAGAAGTTCTTCTTGGGATCTGATTTTTGAGCTTTATGTGATATTAGTATAATGTGACTCATGAGATGCTATCATTAAGTATTCCCATATGTGCAACCTTTGATATGACTATTAATCCATGTATGAATTCCTAGGATGTTGGGATTTGACCTCAGGACAATATTGTATTTCATGGATTTTTTGGATCCTTAATAGGCCTGTATTGTATAGTATCCAATCACTATTTCTTGGGGATCAGGACAAACATTATTATTATGAGATTGGGAAGTCATCATAAGGCTTAGACCAGTCATGTCTAATGATATTTCAAGTTCTTGATCAAGAATCTCAGGATTACAATGATTTGGTATTTAACATAGTGACATAATGGATGATTTTAATTCAATGATAACATAGGAAACCTTAGAAATGTCCTTTATCCATTTATATATTTGGTTTTAGAGAGATTCCGAGCGAGCCTATGATATATTTGATGAGTTTTTTGATGTTTGACTCAGTTTATTCGAGATTCTTGGTTGTCAACCTAGGTTCTAGTTTTTATATGGCTATTGTGATATTGTGACATTAACAAAGACACCCTATAACCAGATAAATCATGTAAGGTTGATCGGGGTCCAAGACATAGAGATCATCAATGTGTTATTATTTATAAATTTTCTATAAATTATTTTCTTTCTAGATGATCATTCCACATGAACATATCAATACATTGAAAACATGAATGAGACCACATTGGTGGATCAAACATGAGTAATGTAATCACACAATACATAGGTGAAAATAAAACTCCATTAATTGATCGGCTCTAACATTTTGTTGGAATGGAATGGGTCATGGACGAGGATTGGAATTATTATGGTCAAACATGATATCTCAGATGATATAATATTATCAGGATTTGTTATGGATATGTGTGGGGTATAAATTCATGTCTATTATAATATTTTAACATTCACGTATCATATGCCAAGTCGGTGATCATTCATGTATTCCTAATATTTCTTATGTAAATTTTTATTTTATATTTTATGTTTACACTGTTTTATTGTCTATGTACATTAATGGTTATGTGTTTTTTATTATAATTAGTCATTTATTCTGTTATTTTTTACTCTACTATATGGGTTATGTTCTCCCCATTTTAACTATATGGATCCCCATTACTAGTCATCATCCTATGGAATATGGGGAGTTGAGCCTGAGGTCTTGTTGTATTCTAGTGTGACAAATGTTTAGAGTGAGCTGGGTAGGGGTGTAACATAGAACAAAATCATGGTTCATAAACAAAAAATAATAAAATCACACCTAGCATAATGTGAATCATAAATCATAAGGCTTTATGAGTAACATAATACATGATTCAAAATTCACTATCCATTATTACAAAATATTGCTAGGTTTTATAACATATAGATGTGGATTATTAATGTTTCATAAACATAAGCATAAAAAATCATTTCTTATATGATTTATCTCTACTATGATCATCATCACATTGTGAAAAAAGTATCATAGTTGACTTGGTTCACTACCCATTTACATATAATTCATCCCATGAGATATAAATCATATGAAATACATTGGAGGGATATATAATTCTGGTCCCACCCCTCACATAATGAAAACACAATATATTCATGCCTCTCAAAATTTAAATACGATTGTAAATACATCATAGATTAATTAAACCAGGTGAAATTAATCGGTTTCATGAAAATAGAATCAACAAATGATCATAATAAATCAATAGAGATAATGTATCTAATTTCATTAGATAATATATGTACTGAACCATAAAAAACATTAAATGGTATAGACATAGATGGAAACTTTATATGTGAATAATAAAATTACATTTAAAAATAATAATAAATAACCGTTATTTTTTATTAAAATTTATTTTAAAAGGAAATAATTTATAAATAAATTAGAAAAAAATTACATTGTAAAACCATGAAAACAATTAAAGTAAGCTTTATAAATAAAACTAAAAAAATATAGGGGGAAAGGGTCCATATGAAAAATGATTAAAATATGGTTTATTTTATACTTTCGTTATAAAAGTAAAATTCAATAGAAAATTTCATTATAGAAAATATATTTAAAAATGTAAAATTAATAAAACAATATAATATTTATGCATACAGAGGAAAAATATTCCTGATTTTTTTTTGATAAGGTTGGTTACACTTACTGGAAACCCAATAGTTGATTTGTGAACCAAAATGAGGTAAAATGGTAAAAAGATAAGTAATCCCCATAAACAGACATAAGAGAATAAAATAAATTGGGTTTTATAGGTATATAAAAAATAATTTCTTCCTATGTTAATATAGTTATAATCATTTTAAATTATAATGTGATATTTCGAACGAAAACCATACATTGGATTTCTTCATGGTCAAACATGTTCTAACTATAGTGACCCGGCATTTTCTTACTTTACTATTACATCATTTCAAAGATGAACAACATAATAGTATTACACATGGGGGATCCAGAGGTTTAGTGTCTTGGGAAAACTAGGAAAATACATAACAAATACAACATCAACCATAAACATTTATTCAATTTCTTCTTCACTAGCTTCTTAGTGCACTTGTCCTCTCCTTAGTACATGTAGCCACCTGAGGATATACATCAAAATGGGTGAGCTAAAAGCCTAGTAAGAGGATATATAAGAACAATATATCATGGGGTGAACATAATCATGACATAGGAAAAAGATCATGAACATGATAGGAGAATAAATAATGAACATGAAATGTGGCAATGCATAAAAATGAAACCTCATGTCTTAGTGGTTAACTACCACACATACTTGTGAAAAAAGATAGCATCATGTTCACACATCATTTCACATTCACTCATGAGATTCATCACTTTACCCAATGCATTGGAGCTCTATATAATTTCGGGCACACCCATCACATTTAAACATTCATATTGCGCTATATAATTCCGGGCGCACCCATCACATCATAAAATTATCATTATCATGATTGCCACATAGAACACATATAAAACATGTACGTAAATAACCCATGGAAAGGAATGGGTTTCATCTCATAATAACACATTCATAAGCTTTGGGTTCCCAAAAGAAAGAGGGAACAACATACTTGATATAAGAACCATCAACCTTAAATGAGAGGTAAAAGGTGAGATCTTGAAAGACGAGTTCATTTGGAAAACATTTTGATGGACATAAAAACCATTAAAGAACATATATATCCCAGAAAAGTAAAGGAAATGATGAACAAATGATCATTGAGGAGTAACCATATCAGAAATGGAGTGAAAGAGGGAGAACCCGAACGAAGAAAATTGGGTTAGAGATTTCCCCTTACCTTGTACTCGAATGCCTATTTCTCTTTAATGTCCTGTATAATGACATTATATTCATTAATTAGAAATTCCAGAACCTTTTATACATTAATAGGGTTCATTCTGGTTTCATTATTTCATATTACGTTCCTTTGGATGACTTATAGAGTTTAAAAACATTGTTCGGGGATGTTCGTTTTTTTGGTTTTCTTGAGCGCTCCGCTTGTATTCTTAAATTGATGTTTGAGTAGATCATGGGTAAAAATCCAGAACTGATACTACATGTTATTAATGATATTACAGTAGCTTTAATAATTTTATAGTGAATTATATCAGACCCAAGAGGACGAATCATTAGATAAAAATTTAATGATGGTTATTTGGGTTAATTTGGGCGGTTTTTGGATCACAATGATCTTGTTTTAACATTTAACTTAGTTATAAGGCCAAAGGTTATTTACAGAACTTAAAATAGAACATAATACATATAAAATATTCTGTTTCAACCATAAAAATGGTTTAATGACCAGATTTGAAGGTATAAATGGAAAAAGATAGCATGTCATTTTTTGAAGGTGATAAATTATCACCAAATGAACAACGTTCTCTTTAATAAAATAAATGGAAGAGGGAAAGGGTGTGGGGTGATATAATATAAAATTGGAATCATAATATTACAGTATATATATAATACTAGAGTTACAAAACAATTTGGATGAAGATAGGTTGGGAGAGATCCAAAAAGGAACTTGAACTTGAAAGGAAATTAAAGGAGAAGAGAGAGAGAAATTACCTTTAGAATCCTTCTCTTGAGATCCACTTTAAGGAAGCTAGGATTGGTCTTTTGATGAGACCAGAAGCTTTTAGACGTGGGGTATGATCTGGGGAAGGTTTTTGGGCAGAGTTTTGCAAAGGCATGGAGCTTGAGAGGTGTGAGGAAAAGAGGGAGTGAAGGGTTGCTTTTATATTGGAGGGGAGAGGGGTATCCTTAATATAAAATTGATTAGTTTATTAATTTTACCAAATACAAGGAATAGTGAGTATTGAACGACCAAGAATAGTAATTTTATAATTTAATCCCTATCCAAGTGGGCTTACATCAGCCGAACATCATCGATGACTCAATTAATACATTATTTAGCTTATATTGTGAATTATCGGATTCCACTATTCATCAAAAATTCATGTATCTGAGAAAAATCTCAAAACTTTACCCCAACCATTTCTCGATGTGTATAATCCAAAAATGAAATCCATTTTTCAAAAATAATTTTTGAAATATTATTAATTTAATATTTAATTAAAATCATAATTTACTTAAAAAAATAGTTTTTAAAATTTAAAACTGATTTTGCAGTTCATTCAAAAATTACGTAGGGTCTTATAAAATTATCAAAATAACTATTATACATTGATTCAATAATTTATGAATACATTACAGGAAATTAAATATTCTTTTAAATTTATAAATTAATTATAATTAATTATTTATGACTTATAAAATACCAAAAACGTTTACTAAGGTCAAATAGTCACTTTCTAAGATGTCTAATTTTTTTTATTATTCATAGGTAATGTTCCTCTTATATAATATTCATAAGGGTAATGTTAATATTCATAAGGTTAGGTTACTATTCATAAGGGTAGGTTACTATTCACCAAAAATTATTTTTGTTTCATTAGACTCCAAAAACTATCTTAAACACAACCGTGTATGTTGGATTTTTAAAATTCCAAACATAGGGGTGACAAAATTATGTTTGAGGGTCACTTATCACTTAGTAGTTCATTATTTTGTGTTTTTATGACATAGATATAAGAATGGAATTTTCCATTGAAAAACTTTGGGTCGTTACATTATTCTCCCCTTATGAAATTTTGCCCGCGAAATTTTACTTTACACAAACAGGTGAGGGTACTTATCCTTTATTACCTCTCGTGGTTCCCACCATTTTCTAAAATAGAAAACGTTAGAACAAAACATAAGTTAAAAATTAATGAATAACTTATTCATTTAAACAATTATACCAAAAACATAACATATGGGATCCCTAGGTAAATATTTTTGTACTTAGTCTCATGCTAGAGGTTTTCTTTAGGGTTCACTAATCCTAATTCCCAAATTAACTAAAGCATTCCTCTGATACCAACTATAATGACCTAGCCTTTTCTTACATTACTATTACATCATTTAAAATCTAAACAACATAATATTATTACACATGGAGGATCCAGAGGTTTCGTGTCTTGGGAAAAAAAGGACAATAGATAACAAATACAACATCAACCATAAACATTTATTCAATTTCTTCTTAACTAGCTTCTTAGTGCACTTGTCCCCTCCTTAGCACATGTAGCCACCTAAGGATATACATCAAAAGGGGTGAGCTAAAAGACCAGTAAGAGGATATATAAGAACAATATATCATGGGGTGAGCATAATCATGACATAGGAAAAAGATCATGAACATGAGAGGAGCATAAATAATGAACTTGAAATGTGGCAATGCATAAAAATGAAACATCATGTCTTTGTGGTTAACTACCACACATACCTGTGAACAAATATAGCATCATGTTCACACATCATTTCACATTTACTCATGAGATTAATCACTTTACCCAATGCATTGGAGCGCTATATCATTCTGGGCACACCCGTCACATTTAAACATTCATATTGCGCTATATAATTTTGGGCGCACCAGTCACATCATAACATTATCATTATCATGATTGGCACATAGAACACATATAAAACATGTACATAAATAACCCATGGAAACGAATGTGATTCATCTCATAATAACACATTCATATGCTTTTGGTTCCCAAAAGAAAGAGGGAACAACATACTTGATATAAGAACCAGCAACCTTGACTGAGAGGTAAAAGGTGAGATCTTGAAAGAAGAGTTCTTTTGGAAAACATTTTTATGGACATAAAAACCAGTGAAAAACATTTATATCCCATAAAAGTAAAGGATATTATGAACAAATGATCTTTGAGAAGTAACCATATCAAAAATGGAGTGAAAGAGGGAGAACCCGAAGGAAGAAAATTGGGTTCGAGATTTCCCCTTACCTTGTACTCGAATGCCTCATTCTCTTTAATGTCCTGTATAATGACATTATATTCATTAATTAGAAACTCCAGAACCTTATATACATTAATAGGGTTCATTCTGGTTTCATTATTTCATATTATGTTCCTTTGGATGACTTATAGTGTTTAAAAACATTGTTTGGGGATGTTCATTTTTATGGTTTTCTTGAGCAGTCCACTTGTTTTCTTAAATTGATGTTTGAGTAGATCATGGGTAAAAATATAGAACTGATAATACATGTTATTAATGACATTACAGTAGCTTTAATAATTTTATAGTGAATTATATCAGACCCAAGAGGACGAGTCATTAGATAAAAATTTAATGATGGTTATTTAAGTTAATTTGGGCGGTTTTTGGATCACAATGATCTTGTTTTAACATTTAACTTTTTAATAAGTACATAGGTTATTTTCATAACTTAAAATAGAACATAATACATATAAAATATTGTGGTTCAACCATAAAAATGGTTTCATGACCAGATTTGAAGGTAGAAATGGAAAAAGAGAGCATGTCGTTTTTTGAAGGTGATAAATTATCACCACATGAACAACGTTCTCTTTAATAAAATAAAAGGAAGAGGGAAAGGGTGTGGGGTGATATAATATAACATTAGAATCATAATATTACATTATATATAATACTGGAGTTAAAAAACAATTTGGATGAAGATAGGTAGGGAGTGATCAAGAAAGGAACTTGAACTTGAATGGAAATTAAAGGAGAAGAGAGAGAGAAATTACCTTTAGAATCTTTCTCTTGAGATCCTCTTTAAGGAAGCTAGGCTTGGTCTTTTGATGAGAACAGCAGATTTTGGACGTGGGGGATGAGCTAGGGAAGGTGTTTGGTCAGAGTTTAGAGAAGTCTTGGAGCTTGAGAGGTGTGAGGAAAAGAGGGAGTGAAGGGTGGCTTTTATAGTGGAGGGGAGAGAGGTTTCCTTAATATAAAATTGATTAGTTTATTAATTTTATCAAAGACAATGAATAGTGAGTCTTGAACGACCAAGAATGGTAATTTTATAATTTAATCCCGAACCAAGTGGGCTTACATCAGCATAACATCATTGATGACTCAATTAATACATTATTTAGCTTTTATTGTGAATTATCGAATTCCACTTTTCGTCAAAAATTCAAGTATCTCAGAAAAATCTCAAAAATTTACCCCAACCATTTCTCGACGTGTAGAATAGAAAAATGAAGTCCATTTTTCAAAAATAATATTTTAAATATTATTAATTTAATATTAAATTAAAATCCTAATTTACTTAAAAAAAATCAGTTTATAAAAATTAAAACTGATTTTGCAGTTCTTTAAAAAATTACATAGGGTCTTATAAAATTATCAAAAAAACTATTAGACATTGATTCAATAATTTATGAATACATTACAGGAAAATAAATATTCTTTTAAATTAATTAATTAATTATAATTAATTATTTATGACTTATTAAATACCAAAAACGTTTACTAAGGTCAAATTGTCACTTTCTAAGATGTCTAATTTTTATTTTATTATTCATAGGTAATGATACTATTATGTACTGTTCATAAGGGTCATGTTACTATTCATAAGTGTAGGTTACTATTCATAAGGGTAGGTTACTATTCACCAAATATTATTTTTTTTCATTAGACTCCAAAAACTATCTTGTACACAACTGGGTATGTTGGATTTTTAAAATTCCAAACATAGGGGTGACACAATTATGTTTAAGGGTCACTTATCACTTAGTAGTTCATTATTTTGGGGTTTTATGACATAGATATAAGAATGGAATTTTCCATTGAAAAACTTTGGGTCGTTACACTATCTACCTCAATTAAAAATATAGGATTATATTTTATATATTTATCAGGACCTTTTCATATACAATTAATTAATACCATTTACATGTTATTACATATTACCCACATTGTTAAATGATTGTTAGTAAAATTAATTTTCTGGTGATAACTGTTATATCTTCCATGCAGACTACTGTTTGATGGTTTCTAGATGTGCTCCTTGATAATGGTACCCTCATATCTATAATGTTCATTAATTTGATTATTTATTTTTGAACTACTTTTAGAGTCCCATGGTATTTTCATGGAACTTATGGTGACTGTTCTCATTGAATGTTTAAAAATCACATTTTTATTGATTATTTAAGTTAAAAGAGAATTAAATTTATTAGTGAATATACCTTGGAATATTACAACATCAATGATTGGAATACATATTAAATTATTAATTATTACATTATATTACCATTATTTAATTGTTGTTATTCTTTCATTATGTAAACATTATAACATTTTTCATTTTGGTGGTGAAACCAACTCAATCAAGAACATGTTATTTTGATTAAATGAGTAATAAAAAATTATTTAATAGAAAAAATATCATATTGGTGAATGATTATTTATTATAAAAACAGTTTTTATAAATTAAGAAATCATATTAATGTAGATTCGGATGAATACTAAAAATAATATTGATTAAGGATTGGAAACCCCATACAAATAAGACCTGAATCTCTTCTAATAGAGCCTCTTTAAAATGATATATTTTGGACATTATATTTTGATCAAATGATCCCAAACAAGGAAGATGATAATTAAAATGATAATTCTGGTAGTAATTTATAATAAAACGGAAGCATATTAATAGGTTTATGCGGTGAGAGAATTATTAATTTTACAGATAACCTTGAATAGCATTTTTACAAATACTAATTCTTAAATGTGTAAGGATTGAATTTTTTCATGGAAAGTTTATCAAAAGTTGACAAATAATGGAGTTCTGTTTAAAATATAGGATTCATGTAATATTTAATGATAATATAGTGTGAAATTATTTAATTCATTGAAATTACTAATATGTTGTTTGTGACTATGGTTGATTGGATTTGATTATAGTGGATGTTGTAATTGTTGAAAAACGGATGAAGTATATCATATGAGGATGATTTTGGTAGATTTAAAGAAGTGGAATACATGTAATAGTGTTTGAAATTAAAATAAATTCCAAAATATTGCAACATTTTTCAAGGGAATGGAGTTAAAATGGGGATTCAGGAAGAAGAACATGAGAGGGACTAGATTACATCTATTAATGTTTTTAATTAATGTAATTATCATATAATTATTATCTGTTAATATAGTATGATATGGTTATTTGAATTCATTAAATACAGGAGATTCATCCTATAAGTATAAGGATCATATTAGGCTACTATTTTGGAATATGGTAAAAGAATTGAAGAAGTATCCTTGTGTTAGTTAGGATCATTCTATGTTAATGGAGATCCCTAATTTGATGAATAATAGCTTTATATGGATGAAGGTAATCCTCATAAGGATAATTTGGGTCTTAATAAGGACGAATGTGATTATCCTAAGGATTTTCTAATACATAATAACGATAGATGATTATTTTCAATGGATGAATTCAGTTTTCTTATAAATGGTTGGAAATCATAAGAATGGTTTTTGGTTTTTGTAAGGATAATTTAAAAACAGTATGGACCACCTATGAAATTTAAGGATTATTATATAATTTAATAAGGATAACTGTGTTTTAAAACGGATGGAATATTTTATATTTAAGTGTAAATTAAATGGAAAAGTCAATATGTATAATGATGATTTTCTAGCCAGAAAAGGATCAATGCAGGTGAAAGAAATTTAATTTTGAGGAATGAATATGGGATGTTCATAAGGATCATCTATGATAAAATTTATGCTACTCATTACATCATCATCATGAATTATATCTTATCACAATCATCCACATGATATCCATTGAATATTTTCTATTATATTATAGAATTTATAAACTTTTCATCCACATGTGAGGAAAAGTGTTCCTTTATTAATGGAAGGCTTGATGTTTTAACTCAGTGATTCAAATGAATTATTTTTTAAGATTTTGGGGATTTAAAATTAAAACATAAGAGAGGAAGTCATATAATAAGTATATAAATTTAGAAATGATAGTTCCAGTCATCCTACTATAGTATGTTTAATATAATTATTCTTGTTTTTTAATTAATATTACTGTATAATTCTATTTAATAATATATATTTTTTTTGTAGAATTGATGATGAAAGTATTTTTAAATATTGTGATAATATTATATGATTAAAAGGTTATCTTTGATTCACATTTGTAATAGGATTATTCCACAATCAGTTGAGATTTTTTGAATTCATATTATGGGAAGGTGTATCATGTGATGAATACTATTTTCATATAGAGAAGTAATAAAAATGATATTTCATTGGCTTTCCCTAATTTAAAAATAAAAAACAGTAATTATGCCGAAATATCATTTTGGTTGAACTAAGACCCAAATAAATATAAATGAGAGAGATCATAAGAGTGATATTGAAATAGGATTCAATATTATAAAATATTTAAATTAAGATCACATGTGAATATTCTAGTCAATATATAATCAAATAAATGGAGAAATATGAAATTAAAATATTTTTATCTTTATAATATATATGTATTTAATGACAAAAATGAGTACTATGCAACCATATTTTGTTTAAAAATAGAACTTTATTAATAATGATATGTTTCTCTAAATAATTTATTAATCACATCTATTTTTTAGGGAGAATTCTTAGAGAAAAAATTATTCGTCGTACACATCTAGATGATTATGAATATCCTAATTGAATAATTCTCCTATATAGTAATACTTATCTAGTGGAAATAGTTTTATTTTTACTATGATTGAAGATGAAAGAAATAGAATCCACATACTGAGGTGTCGAAATTCGTATTTTTTTAAGAATAGAGAGGATATAAAAAATTAGGATAATTAAAAAAATATCTAGAGTTAATGGTGAATGTGATAATACATTACATGGTTATCAAAGAGAGTCTCAAATATATATATATATATACTATTTATTACCTTTACCAATGCATTGAGTGGAGGAGGATGATAGTGTGTGTCCCAATGAGAAAAAGTGTTGCTTTCTTAAAACATTTAAATATATATAGTGGTTAGTATTACCACATGGAAAATAAACATCTTATCAGTTTCTGATCCTTTTATTATCCAATTTTAGATGAATAATTAAATTCCCATGGTCCTTGTGTGCTTTACTTTAACCAAACTTTCTCTTTATATTTGGTGAGGTTGTGTGGAAATAATAATTTTAAAGTGGGTTGACCAATTTTTCATATAACATGTGAATAAGATCCTAAAGGAAGATAATTAGGTAAGATAGAAACAAAATTAATTAGGAGACACCCTGATTCACCACTTTCATTTGGTGTCTAATTTAACAGAACGTGTTATCATATCGAAAATTTTTAAATTAGAATTCAAAATTTGTGTTTATGTTTTTATTTTTTATACGGTTGGCCCTATATTGATTCCATAATATATTCTATAAGGAATATATTCATGGAAATTAATTTGTATTGAAAATATATTTCAAAACATGTTTAGATGATAATTCAATGCAAATAGTTTATGAAGAACGAATCATGTAAAAATTCAAGATAAATAATTATAATTAGACCTTCATGAGGATGAAATCTCAAAATGTGGTAAAAATTTGAATATATTATTATATAAAATTCTAAAACCATATTGAATGAATCATTAAAATCATAATATCCAAATTATCCATTGGGATTGACATTAATGTGTGAATTTGATGTTGATGTATAAAAAATATCAACTAGTCATTATAGGGAATGATTATGTAGTCGTTAAGACAAGATCCAATCCATTTATAGGGTGTATCAATTATAATTTATTCATCAAGTGTATCTAGAGTTCATAGAATATTTGTTCATGCATAAGAAATGGTTGTAGATTTTGGAAATGGATGTTAAATTTAAAATAATTATTATGGGTGAACAATTAAATGGAAAAAGTGATCTACATGATGAACTTTCACATGAAATTGGAAGGAATTGTCCATAAAAAGAATTTCAGGGATACAATTATTCCTCTAAATATATGACATGAAGGGAAATAGAACACTAGAATGGATGATACATCATTTATATATTGTATGGATTCCTAACTCAAGAATAAATGTGAGGAGATCAATAATATTGTGAAAAATCATAGTTACAAAAAAGGAAAAAAATATTGGAAGTTTAACACTGTGGAAATATTAATAACAGAGTCATTTAAAACAATAAAAAGAAATATAGACATAACAACATATTTATATGAAACTCTGGAAGAAAAGTCTCTCATTGAAATGTAAAAAAATAATTATACTTCTGTGGGAATGTTGGAGACACCAATGATGTGTGTCTAAAAACCAAAAGTATCAATAGTAAAATGAATTGTAATATATCAAAATCTAAAAAAAGGGATCATGATGTATGATTTATATTGTAGATATTCTAATTGCTTTAGCCTTAATTATTTTGAATGGAATTATATCATGAATAAATCAAAAGTTGTCTCAAGGAAATACATCATTCAAATGGAATACAAGGAATGAGTTTACACTGGAAGAACACCATTTAATCAAGAAAAAAAAATTAATTTTTGGGAGTGAAGTTGTTGATCTAATTGAAGGTTTTAGTATGAACCAGTCAAATTTTCTCATATTATCCTTCATGGAGAGAAATAAAGGAACCCTATAGGAACTGGATTAGTTTTGAGGAAAGTTAAAGTGCATATGAATGATTCAATAAGGAAAAATAAATCTATGGTCTTTCTCATGTAAATTTCATAGTATAAAAACAAATCATGACTCATTGGTCTGAAAAAACAAACCATGAGTAAAAAAATAATGTTTGGCATAAGAGTTCTCGTATGGAGGAAGAAGAAAGATGTTAAATGCAATCTACCACAACTGAAGAAGCATGTCCAGGTGAGATTAATCTCTTGAAGAAGATGAATCACAAGATATAGAATATTTGTAATAAAGAAGAAATAATTTTAAATGATATATATATAAGTGGAATCATCTAAAGGAGGTGATATATAATGTCATGGAATAATATTAGAAGTCAATAGATAGCACACCAAGACCAAACACATTCCTAAAATTCATGACATTCATTATACCCCATCCATATTCATTTAAATGATTCTAATATATTATATATGTTGAATAGGCATAATGAGATATACTATCCATGGGGTGTGGATGTCCTCAAAAGCACATTATATCAAACATAATGAATATTTTATCTAATTGGTATGAATTCATATAAAATGTTGGGTAAGAAAAAACATTTTTTCATCCGAACATCTTATGGATGATTCTTTTGAAATAATCTATCTAGCTGAATTTTGAACAACATAAATAGGACCCTCATCCGGAAAAACATATTTTGTTAAATCCATACATAAAATTACATGTTGTATCATACTGAAAACATATTATAAAAAATTATATAGTTCCATGTATTCATTGGAATTGGAAAAATATTAGGTGACTTATAGATTAAGTGAAGGAAGAATCTACATGAATTAGTTTCATGTTTATTTTTATAAATGTACTAAAAAACAATATCAACTAATACCATTAATTAATACTAAAATATGGTTTATTTTAATTATTCCCAAATGTGGTATCCCTTAATTGAATAATATTTCATCATATGATTAATAAAGTCATGTGTATTTGGTGGAAAATATATAAATTGTGTTATATCTCATGTATAATTTAAGATCACTATGATGAATGAATGAACTTGGATTCGAAGTGGTATCACAGGTTTATTGTTGGAAACTAGTATCAATTTATTCAACAATTTTAATGACTTATAAACATGGTAATTAAATATTTATATGCTGATGGTTTTTTGTAAGTGTGTTTGATACTACATGATATTTTTATTAAAGAAATTAAAAGGGTAAGGATCCTAATGTTCATATTGGATGGTGGGTGATATGGAAAACTTCATATTTTTGGATTAAACTCTTTTTTCCTCCCTTGGGATCTAACATATAAGGCTTAGAGTATTTTTTTTAATGTGTCAAATTTTATGATCTATGATTCAACCACTTGTATCTATAATGAAATTCTAGTTATAACGGAGAAATTGAATCAAATCATAAATAAAGTGGAAAATATAGAATTATTTTTTTAAAAAAAATTAGCATTGGAGATTTAATCTGTTTGAATGCCCGAATAATTAGAATATGATGAATTGGTATTCCCAAAAAGAATAATTAATAATTAAATTGAATATTTTATGTCTCTTTTCCAAACATGTGACTATAATAAGTGGAAAAATAATTAGAAGGACAAATAAAAAATATGTTGAGAGATTATATAATATTTGAGATGGTAATAATATATTTTATGAAAAATTACTGATATGGAATGGTTTATATAACCCATCATACATTTATAATTAAAAAACACTCACGTGTAAGGAAAAGAGTGGAAATGGATATTATAAATTGATGAAATAAAACCCATGAAATTAATAACTATAGTATGAAGGATTTTAAATCCACATATGAAACTAATAATAACCTTTTATTTTATTAATATATATAGAGAAATAAGAATAATTAAATTCACGTAAAATTCATACTTTTAATTATGTGTATTTTGATCTATAAGGAAAAGATATATTTTATTTAATTTTGGTAATAAAATCTAATGCGAGGAATTCTTTTCAAAAAAATGGTTCCATGTTTGATTTATTTAAAATATAGATTGATGTGGTTGAATGGATTACATGGAATATTATATTATTGGTGATAATGTTTGATTTTATTTTTTGAAAATGGTTGTTAGCGTTGTTGAAAAATATATTAAATATATAATATGAGGACACACAATGAATCATTTAAGAGGTACTGCACATGTACATATAGGGAAAATGAAATTGAATTCCTTTATATCGAATTATATGTAAAATAAATTGATTTCAAATGGTTATTTAGGAATAATCATATTCTAGGGACTATATTACATCTATTCTAGCTTATTTGAAATTTGAAATTATATTGGAATTATTCTTAGTGAACATAGTGTAAGAAGACTAATTGAATTTACCAATGGAATGAGATTAACCTTGTAAGTGTAAGTATCTGTTCATGATGTAGTTGGGGGATCACTATATAGAATTAATGATGTAGCCATGTTTCGTTAAGGTTTATTTTTGGAAAATTATATCCCCATAAGGATGAAGTAGAACATTGTAAGGGGAAGTGATCCTTATATGTATTATCAAATACTTTAAAAGGATAAATGCGATTTTTTAAAGGATTTTAATGTACTTTTTAATGATGGTAGATAATTTAATATGGTTAAAAATGTTATTATTCATGGTTGAACATCATATGAATGATTTTAGTTATCCAAATGATCATTCAAAAACCATAAGTATCATTGGATAACTATATTGATCATTGTATATTTTCATAGGGGTGAATATGTTATTCATAAGGATGAAATCAATTTTTTTTAATAATTTTTAGGGGAAAGGGGATACAATTACAAGTGATTTAATATCCCGATTAGGATCATTACATTGGTCAAATTTGTGATATATATGGAAAATTGATAATATTTGATCAAGATCATCAATGATGAAATTAGAGGCATCTCATTATCATATTAACATGAAATTTAAATAATCACAATCATCCACATAGAATCCAACAAATATTATCCATTATATTTTATCACAATTAATATATATAACCTCATAAGAAGAAAAATGTTTCACGATTTAATAATTTTATAATTTTCGTTTACAGTAATTCAAATGGAAGATATGTATTGATTTTAAGGATCTCAAATAATTCCATAGGAGTGGAGGCCACTCCATGAGTATATGTTTACATGAATACTTTTTTTAGAAGGCCACAAGAAGTATATTTAAAATTATAATATTTTTTTATAATTTATATCACATTGAAAATTTAATTAAGAAAATTATAGACCTTATTTCGAATTAAAGATAGAATAATTTGAGAATATTGTGAGAAGAGTGGAGGATTAATTAAGTAATATATGACTAATATATAGAAAATAATTCTAAAAAGAGTGTTTTTGAGTTTCCATAATCAAAATATGTAAAGTTATCACACATGACTAATACTACTTCTATCTATGAAATGAATAATAATGATGTTTATTGTGGTATCTATATTTCAAATAATAAAATATATATCATGTTGGAATATGGATTTAGATTAATTGGGAACCATAAAAACATCAATAATAGAAATATCTATACCATGATTATATGGGGATTCTATATTAAAAATTTCATAAAGGATAATAACATGGGAATATTACACATATTATATTATAATAATGGAATAAGATAAATAAGAATAAACAATATTTATATTCAATTACATATATATGTATATATGTTGAATGGAAAAAATAGAGGATAAGCATATAGAAAAATTTAGTTCTATAGAGGAAAAAATGATAGAGACAAGCCAAGTAAGAATACAATAGATCAAATTTGGTTCTACTTAAGGGGAGTGATCAAAGAAATATGTGATGAAATTATAAATCTAGAAAGAGAATAAGTGAATAACATATTAATTACAATATTGATATATTCGTATCTTATGGTAAGAGTATTTCTACGTTTTTGTCGGTAGATTAAAGAAAATCAACCCTCATAATAAGGATTTGATACCAACTAGTTTTTAAGAATATATAGGTAGAGAAAAGGGAGTTTTATAACTCATATAACTATAGTTAAATATACATGTGATAATGTATTCTACAGCTATCAAGTAGGGAATTTCACTTCAATAAAATATTAAATACATTCACTAAAGCAGTGTATAGAGTGAATTAAGATGTAGTATCCCTATGGTTAGGATTTCACATTTATTCAATATATATTATATATAAAATGAGTAGTAATACATTATGTCACATCGATTCATCGTCGGTGTGTGACCTGATATTATCCATATACAGTGAACCATGTTATATACATGAGTCCTTATATAGTTTACTTTTACTACACTTGAATATAAAATTATGTGAGGTTGTATGAAATGAGTAATAGTGAAATAGGTTTAACAGATTTCCTACTAATATTGAAATAAATTAAAAAATGAAGATAATTGGGTAAGATAGAAAACATTTGAATTAAGAAATACCCTCATTAACCCCATCTCTTTCTTTCTTGGGGTCCTACAATATATGATAAGTTAAGGTCAATAATTCACTCATCCATACATTAATAGATAAATTTTTATGATAGTTTGTGACATTACTACTTAATTTAACCCTTTTACCTCATTTTATCATTTGTTGTGGGGACTAACATTTACAGTGAAAAATTATTATTATACATATAAAAAACATTACCCCTCACCTAATTTTTAAATTTTTACTGAAAATATAAAATCTATTTAATCTAATTAAATTTTATAATATAAGAATTTTTACTTTTAAATAAAAAATTATATTGAAAAAACAATTTTTATAGAAAAATGAATTTTAAGAATTATGTCTTCTTAATTAAATTTTATATCCATTATTAATTAAATGTGTGATAATACATTTTATAAATTTAATATTTTAATATTATTAAATTCAACCTTTTAAAGAGGTGAATAAAATTTATTAAAATAAAAATATGAAAATCATTAAAAATTAATATTATTCAAAAACTTATCCCTTATTAACATTAGAGTATTTAAATTAAATTTAATTACAATAATTTACATATTTCCTAAAAATAAATCACATCAATCCAATGGAATTATAATATTTCATTTAATTTTACAAACACATCAAATTATATTTTATTAATAATAATATGAAATGAATAAAAATAGCCATTTTTTAGAATAATGTGTCATATAGAATTATTTATTATACATGAATATCATTTTCATTTTTTATTAAAAATTTGATAACATAAATGTAAACATTTGACTCAATTATATCAACTAACTCTATATCCCACTACCATATACCCAATAGTTATATGTAAAATAAATTTATAAATAATTGATATAGATTTAATAGTCCTTTTTCATCCTTATGTATATATCCTTATATACATTTATAAAATTATTTATATTATTCTCTAATTTCCCTATCCTAATATTTATTATACTTTTTATGTGTTTTAATCATTATATAGTTTTCATTGGTGGTATTATATTCCTATAATTTCTTAATTACTATATTTTCAACCCTATAAAAGTTTTATTTACTTACAGTTTCATTCCATTAATAATTCTTCTAATTACGTTTCATTTAGAAATCTCAAAATTTATCTCATTTTGTTTTGCAATAATCTATCATAATGAACTAAATCAATATTCATTTTAGTTTGGTGTATCATGTATCCAATGGTATCAAAAAAATAAAATTACATTAAGGGGAAATTCATACTGAAATCATAGGGTGTTACATTCCACCACCCTTAAATTATTTTCTCCCATAAAATTTCATTAATGTTGGACTCACCCGATTTGATAATCCTTAATATTGTTTAATTTATATAGAGAGTCTTGTTTCACTTAAAGGATAATCATTTATGTGAAAATCATGATTATTTCAGAGTAATCGCTGTGTATTTTTAATCTCACTTCTATGTTGATTAAATCTCACAGCGTAAAATTTCTCGAAATACAAAGGTCATTGATGTAACGGTCATCGATGAAAAGGTCACTGATGAAAAGGTCATCGATGTAATGGTCACTGTTGCAAAGGTCACCGATGCAAAGGTCACTGATGCAAGAGTCAGTGATGCCAAGTTCACCGATGAAAAGTTCACCATTTAAAAGGTCACAGATGCCAAGGTCACCGTTGTAAAGGTCACCAATGCGAAGTTCATCGCTTCAAAGGTCACCGATGCAATGTTCACTGATTAAATGGTTACCAATGTAAGGTTACTGTTGAGATCTATCAATGAATTCTACTGATGAAGGTTACCGTTGGGAAGGTTATCGATGAAGGATGTCGATGTGCACTTACCATTGTAAATCCTACCGTTGTGAAGGAAAGTGTTACCACTCTACTGATACTCTTATACTCCATACATTGTCAAATTCGTAAGATTATTATAACAGTCATATTTGGTAAAGTTAATGCTTCCGACATTAATTAATGTGTATTGTAGAAATATCAGGAGACTGTATCTAGGGACAACACATTGTACAAGAAATATGGTATGTGATCTACTCATTCCTATTTTCAGACCTCAAGTATAAAAGGGAAGACTGAGGAAGAAAAAAAGTGCTTAATGATAAGCACATCTCTATATGAGAATGAGCTTACATGATAGATAAATGAAGATCCATTCAACGCTTACACTGAGAACCAAAGAACCTCAAAAATATCATTTTGGAAAAACTCACTTATGCCTTATCTGTTTCATCAACACTGGATCAACAAAAGAGTCTGAACACTCAAAGCTATAACCCGGAGTTGTGACACTCTGTTTTGGAGAAAACTTCTAGAGAAAGACTTTAACATCAAATTATTCACTTCAAGGAGTCAAGAGCTGAACTGAAAACACATAGTGCTTTCTAAACTCAAGCTTATATTCTTAGATCTATTATGTTACTTAATTTTAAATTTATGAGGTGTGTGTTTGTCTACCTATTATACACACTATCTCATGTGCTTGAACAAGAGGATACTGAATATCCTCACACAAACATCACCTACATTTTGTTTCCCACGTATAACTTTGGAAGAGAACGTCTGTGGTTTGTATTGTTTGCTTTTTACATGAAGAACTGTAGTAGAGTGTTTGATCCCTGGATAGTTTGTGAAAACTATTGTAAAGCCAGATACATTCTATTTGTCAATTTTATTGTTAATATGAACTACATGGTGGTAGGTGATCACCAACTGGAGCGTATTAAGTCTCAGCTTGAGACAAAACCTCTTGTTTAACTTTACTATGAACTATATTTTGTTATACTCTTTTTTATCTATTTTCTACTTCTTACTATTGTTAAAACATTAAACTATTTTCCATTCACATTGATAGTTTGTTATGGTTAGTGTGTGTATGTGTTTAGTTCAGTAATCTTGTTTAAAAAGATGAATAAGTGTTTTACAACAATTTAATTGTGGACTAATCACCCTGGGAGAAACCTCTTGACCAACAAGACATTTACATCTCTACTGCCTTAATTAAATGGGCCATATCAATTTTTGGGGATCTTTATTATAAAGTTTCAAACATAAATTTTATGTTGGAACTAAATTCTCCCCCTCTTGAGATTCTACTCTGACCAATATTTGGTATCATAGGTCCTATTTTTATTGATACTGTAGTTTTCAAATTCATTAACTATGATTATAGTTGTATCTTAAAGGTCTTAAATTTTCTATCATATCTAAGGGTTCAGTTCTTCAAAATTCGAGTCAGGTATGGATAAATGAATCGAGGGTGCTACTACTAATAGGCCACCTTTCTTTAATGGTAATAACTATGCTCAGTGGAAATTAAAAATGAAATTTTATCTAGAGAGAATGGAACTAGAAATCTGGGAAACAATTGAAGAACAACATATATTTCCTACTACTGCTAGGGACACATGGTCTCAGTTGACTAAATCTAAATATAACAATGATTGTAAATAAATGAATGCATTGTACTGTTCTCTATGTGATGAAGAATAATATAGAATATCTTCCTGTAAAATCGCATATGAAATATTGGATACTATAGTCATTTCTTATGAGGAAACAACAAATGATAAAGAAATGAGATTAAATACCTATACTATTAAATATGAAAATTTTTTAATGAAGCCTGATTAACTTATTTTGGAAATGTATCGCAGGTTCAATGAATTAGTGAATACCATGAGTCTTCTTGGGAAACTGGTGGAATGAAAGGACCATATTTTGAGATTTCTTCGATGTCTACCTGAAAGATGGAGAGGAACTGTTGTTTCTATCTGATAATCTTGTGACATAGGCAAGATACTAGTTAAGGAATTAATTGGAAATATTATTATGAAGTAAGAATATCTTAATGTAAATTGAGAAGAAAATTAATAACCAAGAAAGAAATTTGTAGCATTCAAGACTGCTACCTCAATAAAAAAAGACTATGAAAAGGTTCATTGCCCTTTAGACATGTCCACCAGTGTAGACTCAGAGTCTGGAAGTGATAATCATATGTCTCATCTTGCAAGGGGATTTAAGAAATTCTATCAAAAGAAAAAGTTATTTATAAATTAAAACTATAAAATAAAGTATGATAATAATGGACACATAGAAAAGGGGATAAAATGGAAAGATGACACAACTGAAATGTTTTGTTAAGAGGGTAAACGAAAAGGTTATGTGAAGGATGATTTCCCTAAGCTTGGATTTAATAATAAGCATAAAGACAAGAGAAAGGGTTTTAAAAATGATATGAAATCTAATTCGAGTGCCTCAAAAGATAGCTCAAGTGGATATTGAGAAATAAAAATGTGCTAAGTTGTGAAAATAATCATGAACATAAATTATTAGATGATTAGTTAAAAATGGATTTTGAAAAATTTTACTATTGGTAGAGATACGTTGACTCAGTTTCTTGGAAAACAAATTTCTCCAAAATACACAACTAGAATAGGATATCAACCAGGAAAGAGAATAATTATTAAAACTAATGTTTTTCCAAAATCTGAATAGTTCATTTCTAGATCATGTTCTCATCCATAATTTGAAAAACAATTCTCTAAAGGACTAAAAAAAGTGTTCATGTCTGACAACATAACAGTTAATTATATGAAATCTATTAGACAAGTATGGGTTCCCAAAGTTTTTCCTTATAACCTCTTTGGACCCAACAAAATCTGGGTACCAAAATTACCCTACACGTATCTATTTGGTAGGAATTTTTCTAAAGATCTCATGTAAAACTCTATGGTACTTGGACAGTGGATGTTCAAGACATATGACATGAGATTATTCATGCTTCAAAAGCCTAATTAAAGATAATGGTGGACATGTCAAATTCAGAGACAATGAAAAAGGGAAAATCAACACCTTAGGCCAATTTGGTGACCCTAATTATTTATTAATTTCAAAAGTACATTTTGTCGATGTGTTAAAATAAAATTTACTGAGTATCCCCCAGTTGTGTGATGAAAGATTCAAGTTAAATTATAAAATGATGACAATAATGTTTTTAATTCTAAAAAAGATTTAATATTTACTGCTCTTACAAATGAAAATATATATGATTTGATTTAAATTCATTAGATATGAAAAAAATTCATGTTTAAATGCTTTTAAAAGGTAATCCTGGTTATGAAACTGATGACTTTCACACTGCAATGCGCACTCACATTGGAAACTAAATAGGATTGATTTATTCATAGATGTAAGTAAATTGCAATTCCCTCTTAACAAAGTGTGTAATACTTTTCAAAAGGGAAAACAATACAATGTTTCATTAAAACCAAAGGAAGAGGTTTCTACTTATCAACTGCTTGATTTGGTTCACAAGTATTTGTTGGGACCATATAGAATTTCATGTTTAAATGGGAAGCATTATGTCTATGTTCATGTAGATGATTTTTCAAGATATAATTGGGTATAACTTTTTTCTCACAAAATTGAAGCATTCCCTTACTTCATTAAATATTTCAAGCCTTTAAAAAATATTAGTGGACTTAGAATTAAGACCATGAGAAGTGATCATGGCCGTGAGTTTTAAAATCAGTAATTTGAATGTTTTTACTCAGGAAATGGGTATACTCACAATTTCTCTGCTCCTAAAACACCTCAACAAAATGGATTTGTAGAAAGAAGAAATAGGAAAATTCAAGTGATTTCCCAGACTATACTAAATGATTATAATCTACCAATCTATTTTTGGGATGAAGCTATTAATATAGCTTGTTACTTTATCAAAAGAGTCTTAATTATAACTATTCCTAAGAAGACCCCTTATGAGCTCTGGAATAATAGAAAACCTAAGGTTAATTACTTTAGAGTTTTTGGTTTCAATGACTTTATCCTTAACACTAAGGACAATGTCGAATTTTTTTCTTCCAAAAGTGATGAAGGAATTTTCCTAGGGTACTCAATATGTAGTAATGCTTATATGGTATTCAATAATAGAACCAAATGTGTGGAAGAAACAGTTTATGTCAAATTTGATGAGACTGATCCACATGAACCCAAAACATCTATTGAACATATTGAGGAAGATATGTCAATTCTAGACCTTAATGATAAAGACAATGAACCCTTAGTGAAAACAACCAACTATGGAAATGTTCCAAAATATGTGGATGATGAATCTGAACCTATAGACAGTCATGATGAGTGTATTTCAACACTTCATAGAGGTATTAAAACTCTTCAAAATCATCCTTTAAATGTTCTTGTAGGTGATCTAAACTGAGGAACACATATTGAAGATTCTCTGAGAAACCATGTTAAACAGAAATCATTTCTTTCACATCTTTAAATTTTCAATATTGAGGATTCTATAAATGATGAATTTTGGGTGATAGATATGAAGAAGAATTAAATCTGTTTAAATGAAACAAATTTTGGGAATTGGTAAAAAGACCTAAAGACACCTTGACTATATCAACTAAGTGGGTGTTTAGAAATAATTTTTATGAATCTAGAAATAATGTTACGATCAAGGCTAGACTAGTTTCACAAGGAAATAATCAAAAATAAATAATAGAATATGAATAAACCATTGAAACTTTAGCTAGACTAGAAGCCATTAGGATACTACATTCCTATGTAGCTCATCTTAGTTTCAAACACTATAAAATGGATGTCAAAAGAGAATTTTTAAATGGATAAATAGTTGGGGATGTATTTGTTGAACAACCCCCAGGTTTTACAAATCCCCATTTTTCAAATCATTTCTTTAAAATATCTAAAGCTTTATATGCTCTAAAACAATCTCCAAGAGCTTTGTATGATAGAAAACACTCTTTTCGCACTTCAAATGGTTTTAGTAAAGGAATATTGTATACTAATCTCTTTATTAAAAGGATTTCTAGAGATGCTTTAATACTACGAATTTATGTAGATGCTATTATTTTTGGATCTTCTATAAATTCCTTATCAACTAATTCTTCAAAAATGATTCAAGATGAATTTAAAATTAGATTAATGGGAGAACATAAATTTTTCCATGGATTTTAAATTTTTTAAAATTAAAATTGTATTGTTTTAAATGAAAGTAAATATATCAAAGATATTTTGAAAAATTTTGTTTTGGACTGCAATAAATGTAGTGATACACCTATGAGTACCACTTGTAAGTTGGATGCTGATGAAACTGGAAAAACTGTGGATCAAACCAATTAAAATGTTATGATTGGGAGTCTCCTCTATCTTTCTACTCGAAGACAAGATATTATGTTCAGTGTATGCATGTGTGCTCATTTTAAATCCAATCCTAAATAGTCTAATTTAAGTGTTGTTAAAATGATTCATAAATATCTGAAATATACTACAAAGGTAATACTATTTTATCCAAAAGGACAATCATTTGATTTAATAAGTTATTAGGATGCGGATTTTTCTGGTTGCATGTTAGATATAAAGAGCACATCTAGAACATGTCACATTTTAGGCAAGTTAATAGTATCATGGTGTAGTAAGAAATATAATTCTGTTTCATTATATGCTACCAAAGATGAATATATAGCTTTTGGTAGTTGTTGTGGTCTAATTCTCTGGTTCAAATATAATTTACTAGACTATGGGTATAAATTAAAACATGTGTCTACAAAATGTGATAATACAAGTGCTATTAACATCTCTAAAAATATATTATATCATGCTAGGACAAAGCACATTGATGTGAGACATCACTTCATGAGATATCACTATCAAAAAGGTGATATCACTCTTGAATTAATTCATACTAAATACCAATTGGCAGATATATTCACAAAGCTTTTGAATTCTAAGAGGTTTAGTTACATAAAAATTTATTTAAGTATCATAAACTGTTAAATTTAGAACCTCACCTTTAGAACCTCACCGTTAGGGACCTCACCGTTGAACCCCACCGTTGGACCTCACCGATAGAACTCACTGTTAGAGACCTCAACATTGGACATCACCGATAGACCTCACTGATAGACCTCACAGTTAGATACCTCACTATTGGACCTCACAGATAGACCTCACCATTAGAGACCTCACAGTTGGACCTCACCGATAGACCTCACCATTAGAGACCTCACCATTGGACCTCAATGATAGACCTAAACATAAGAGACCTCACCGTTGGACCTCACCGATATACCTCACTGTTAGTGACCTCACCATTGGACCACACCATTGGTCCTCACCATTGGACCTCACCGTTGTTACCTTACCGATAGTTGAAATTTTCCAGAAGTTAGTATTTTCTCTGCTGAAATTTGAAACGTTTTCTTCTTTTTTATTTCTTTTATCCTATTTTTTTCTTCCCCAAATAATAAAAATCAAGTACAAACCACATTTATATCCCCTTATACTCTCTCCCTTATCTCTTTCTCCCTAACATCATAACCAAACCCTATTATGAAACCCTTGAACCGCTCCAGATCGCATGGAATGAGTAAAGAGACCATTGTTCAGTGATAAAGGGGATGCACCAAATCCAAATAGCCCTCATGCTGACTCGAGTAGGGGAATCTTGGAAGTGGCAAAGCTAATCAACCCTAATTGTCGAAAAGGAATATTGTAGTTGAAAAAGAGCTCAGTTCCGAATGTCTACTGACGAGCAGATCATTAGTGTTGAAGGCACATGAAGCTCAAGGATGGATGGAGTGCATTGAAAAAAATAATGGACCCTATTACCCGAAGTTAGTGAAGAAATTTTATGAGTTTTTGAAATTTTAACAGACTAAGAATGAGAAAAGAGTATCTTCAAGGGTGAATGGAATGTGTATGAGTTTTTATTCTATTGAATGGGATGAGTGACAGGGAGAACCACATGAAGGTATTTATGATTAACACTCAGGAGGGGTGCCTCCCTCCACTGTGTTCTTCTTTTATGAAGAAGTATTAGCTGAACTGAAATGGATTGGGATTCCTAGGAATGTCATTTCTGCTAAGATAAAAGGGGAATACAAGCTTCTTTTTATGTTTGTCCAACTTTTCTTGAGTCCTATAAGAGGGGGCCTTGCTACAATTAATTTTGAGGATGTTTTTCTCTTATATTTGTTGAAACATGGACATAAGATAAATATTTGTTTGCTACTGATGATCCAATTAGAAGATATGACAAAGCCCAGCTCCAAATACATTTCCTTATTTCATGATAGACAATTATATTTTATGTTAAAGGTGAATGGAGTTTCTAGAGATAAGGAGGAAACAATTGTATTAAGGGGAAATTTCTGCATTACAACGGTAATTTGCAACTTGATGAAGTTCAATTGGAACCCTTGGAAAAGATAATGGGTGTGTGATGAGGCTAAGATTTATGAGGAATTAAATCCTGTCACTCATCCTACTAGGTCTATGGATAAGAGGGATCCTGGTCTAAATCCTAGTGAAGTCGAGCATTCATATTTAGATGAAGAAGGAGATGTTACTACTATGCCAGAAAAAAATTATTCTCCTACAGATGATAGGAGTGGTCCTTTCCTTCCATACAATCCTCATGCTAAGACAGTATCCTTTGGTGATCCTATCCCACCAAAGAGACTACCTAGAAGGGAGACTTTCATAAGGGACATTGATGAGAAAACTAGTGAAGAAGAAGGGACATAAAATGTCTTCAAATTCATTAGAGATGCATTAGATGACGAAGAGGTCTCTGAATCTAGTCGTGATGACTTTGAGACTACTGCTGATGAGAGTGAGGAGAAATTTCAATGTTTCAGTCCTCTAAGAGGACATACAGAAATGGATGAATGTATAGAATAAGAATTTGATGATTCAGTTGAAGATGGACTTATTTTTGAAGCTATTGAAGATTTTGTAGAGGTAGTACTAGTGGACCCTCCTGTTGATGATGTAGATCAGGGAGGTTTGGTAGAGATGGATATGGAAGATCAAGAGAATGCTCCAAGTGATGGGGGGAACCTATTTCCATAGTTTTAGTTACTGTTTCTCATGGGATAGAAGACTGGTTAGAAGAACTTATTTTAATAGTATTGGGATTAGAATATCCAGATTCAAATGATGACCAACCTATCTGGAGCCCTCCTATTACTATTGTTTCAGAAACCACTATTGTGCACCCTGTGTCTCTATTTCCCCAATATTATTTAAGGAGGGATGAATTGGATTCTTTGAAATCATATATGAAGAGGAATATTTATGAGAAAACTACTAATATAGAGATAATAGTAGCACACAATCAAGGACTCATGACATCTGTATAGGAAATTCTAGTTTTTGTCTCTCACTCAGTTGTGATACATGATGTCAAGGAAGGTCATAATCGAGTAAGATCATTTGTAGTTTATATGGAATCTCTGAATAAATCTATTGTCAGTTTAGATTAATATATTTCCAAGAGGGAACATGTGGAAAAAGATATTAGATATATTAAATGTGAGGTTCATCAAATGGTCAATGTGTTTGAGGACTTTAAGAAGTACATTTTGACATATGTAAGTGGCCAAGATGATGATGTGAAAAAGCTGACCAGTGGGATGACAAAATATTTCAAGGAGAGTGTGGATTTCTCTATGGCACCTATGTGTGAATCAGCTTCATATTCAGCCTCTCCCCCATTTAATCTAGAAGCCTTCAGGTCATTTGTTGGAGGAGAAGTTTATATTTTCTCTAGTTCGAGTACCTCAGACCCTCAATATATGTCTTAAGTTGTTTCCACTATCGGTGATATTCATAATATTTTGGGAAACTATCAAAGGGAATCTTCTCAAGATCATAAGGCAATCAAAGAACAAGTTGATTTCTACTAAAAAGGGTATAAAATAAGCACCAGATGGATGGTCACTTCAAGTTATTGTTGGAAAACCTAAGAATCCTACCTGTCACCCAGGCATTTAAAGATCGGGTTAGTAGGCTCTGGGAATTAACTCCCACCTTAGTGAAATTTATGGGAAATAAGGATGATTTTATTTCAGCTATGAAGAGAGGAGGATTTATTATTATGGATTTTAGAAATATGATTTTTCCCTTCCTCCATGTGGACTGCACTCCCACCATTGTTCCTCTAGAGCTGCCTTCTACCTCGGCTGTTTTAGGATATACTAGTTCTTCACCAGTGATAACTCCTATACAAGCCATCAGAAGCTTGAACACCATTGTTCCAAAAGGATCTAGACACTACTGGTCGACTGATGGATCTATTGTAGTTCCTCCTACCCTACTAACTATTATCCCTTGGCGTATTCCTCCATCTTTAGACCCTGACTCATCAACCCACAAAGACAATGCTCCCATGGAAATATCTGACATGGATTGAATGTGGGTTGTCTTAGTTGATAGGGATATTTCTAACCACTTTGTATCTCGTACTTTTGCTTCATTAATGGAAAATAATCTTCTGTTTCTGCTTGTCTTCATTATTTTTGTAAATCATAAAAGTGGAGAAACAGGTCAGGTTACAATATATGTTTATGTTTTCAACTTTCTAAATGTTGGATACGTTTTTATTTTGAATTTACATATATTTTTTCATAATATTCATGGTTCAAATGTTATTAAAATGTTATTCTACACTCACGTAATGATATTAAATTTTTTTTCCTAACCTAGATTCAAACATACTGACATATTTTTTGATTATCAACAATGGGAATATTGTTGGACTCACCTATTTTGATAATCCCAAATCATGTTTCATTTATATCGATAATCTTCTTTCTCGTACAGGAAAATCATTTATGTGAAAATCCTGTTTATATCAGAGTAATTGCTATGTATTTTTAATCTCACTACTCTCTTGTTTAAATCTCACATCATAAAATTTCTCTAAGTACACAATTAACTAATGCAAAGGTCACCGATGCAAAGTTCACCAATACTAAGGCCACTGTTTTAAGGTAACCAATGGAATGGTCAATGATGAAAAGGTCACTGATGAAAAGGTCACCGATTCAAAGGTAACCATTTCAAAGGTCACCGATGCAAAGTTCACTATTTCAATGGTCACCGATGCAATGGTCACAGATGAAAAGGTCACTGATGGAATGGTTACCAAATAAAGGTTATTATTGAGTGCTATCACTGAAGGCTACTGATGAAGCTTACCATTGGGAAGGTTACTGATGAAGGTTTTCAATGTGCACCTACCATTTTGAAGCATAGAGTTGTGAAGGCTACTATTACTAGTCTATTGATACTCTTCTACTCCATAGATTATCAAATTCTTAAGATTATACTAACGGTCATATTTGGTAAATTTAATACTTTTGATATTAATTAATTCCTATTGTAGACATATCATAATACCATATTTGGGGATAGTATGAGGTACGAGAGAGACCACACGTGATCTACTCATTCCACTTGTCGGACATCAATTATAAAATGGAAGACCAAAGAGGATAAAAATGAATGTAATGAGAAGTGCATCTATACATGTGAAGGATCATACATTCAAGGTAAAAGAAGAACCATTCAATACTTACACTGAGAAACCAAGAACCTCACGAAGATCATTTTGGTAGAAACTCAATTGTGCCTTCTCTGATTTAACAACTCTTGATCAACACCAAAGGCAGAACACTCAAAGCTTGAACCTAGAGTAGCGACACTCTGTTTTGGAGACAACATCCAGAGAAAGACTCGAACGTCGAATTCATCCCTTAAAGGAGTCAAGAGATGAACTACAAACACATAGAACATTATAAACTCAATATTATATTCTCAGACCTATTGTGTTACTTCATTTTAAATTTCAATGGAGTGTGTGTGTTTGTCTGTTGCACACACTCTCTCTTATCCTTGAACTGGAGGATTCTGAATATATTCACATCAAACTTCACCTACATTTTTTCCCATATATAACTGTGGAAGAGACTATGTTTGGTCTGTATTGTTTTTTTCCCACGATTAAATGTGGTAGAGGGTGGGAACCCGTAATAGTTTGGGAAAACTATTGTAAAGCCCAATAAAGATTGTGTATCATGTTTATTGTTAATATAAACTTCATGGCAGTAGGTGATCACCGGGTGTAGAGGATTAAGTATCCTCTTGGTACTGAACCTCTTATTTAAAATTATTGTGCACTATATTTTTTTATACTCTGTTATATCTATTTTTCACTGCTTACTATTATTTAAAACATTAAATGGGTTTTCATTCACTTTGATTTTTAGTTTTTTTGTGTGTGTATCTGTTTAGTTCATTAAAATTGTTTCAATAGTTGAAGAAGTGATTTACACCAATTTAACTGAGGAATAATCACCCTTTGAGAAAACTATTGACCAACTAGACATTTACATCTCTACTACCTTAATTAACTAGGACGTTTCAATTTTGGGGGAAAATTATGATAAAGATTTAAACAAGAATTTTATGTAGGTACGCATTCACCACCTCTTAAGATTCCACTCTGACAAAAAATTAATCTAACAAAAAATGGGTACACTTTTTCCTCATTTAAAATTCATGTTCTCATGTTTCTTCGACAAAATTATGATTCATTTTGAAAAAAAATTAAGCAGTTGATTTGTGTTGTTTTATATTAATTTATCATAGTGATAAAATATTTATACTTTTTGTTCCCTATAAGATAGATAATGATCCATTTGTAAAAAATATGAATTTAGTACATGTGATTTATTAGGTACATGATTATTCAAAAGTGATACATGGAACATATCATGTATTTGGGAGTGGTTTGGTTGAAGTGAAGTTGATAAGCTATCATCCCTACAAATTATGGATTTTAAAAGGGATAATGTATCTAGGGGTCAACATTCCCCTCTCTTAAAATCTCATTACCGTCTTTCATGGATATATTTGAATGAACAATTTTTATTCAACCTCAAAATCTAAATATAAAATTTTATTATCAATTTATATTTTCTATCAACCCTATGTAGTTTTAATGTGTTGCTGAATGGTATTATGATTATCTGACATTTCATGAGGAAAATATATTCCCAAAATATTATAATCTATAACCTGATCCCAACATGTTGTATTTATTCGATGAATCCCATGGAAATATTAAACTGAATCCACTTGAATGATAAGATATAAAATGTAGTTATATGATAATTCTTTCAAGGGAATGTGTTGATCATAACCTCCATTAAAATACACTGAATAGGATCTTAGTATATCATCTAGATTTTTAATTGACCTTTTTTATGGAAAATCAATTTAAGGATGATAACCAAAGAAAAATCTAAACTCTATATGCAATTACTATTGAAGAATCTCTAAAAAAGTGACGTGAACCATAGATCCCTATATAATAAAATGGAAAGTGGTACACCCTGTATATTCGAATCATCTTATATATATATATATATTAGAATGTTAAATATGTGTGATGTATTATTTAATAGTATTGGAATGTTCCAAATTCATATGTTTATCACCTAAAACTACAACAGAAGTATTCAATGTAAAATGAATAGGATGATCTATAATGAAATGCATGTTGATGTTCTGCTATTTCCATAGATGTATGGGTAAATAATACATCATCCCATAAAATTTTGTTACACTATCTTAACTTGTTTTCAAATAATGAATCTAGATATATAATTTGTAATCTCCCTCTCCATGTTATCCCACCAAAAATTATACATAATATATCTATGTATCTATATTCTTTCATAATGGATACAAAATGATAAGATATGTGAATCATCTAAAAAATCCTTATTCAAATTTTATATTAAAGGGTTAAATATTCTTTTATTTATTCTTATGTGTATAAAACCATTATCTATATTCAATTAGAGTTTCTTATTCAAATCAAGTAATTAAATTGGTGCTATTATGTAAGGGCTTTTTTATATAAGAATGGTATGAATTATGTGTTTTTTTTGGGAACTCAACCACATAATCATGGGTAAGAATAAGAAGCACTTATTTAAATATATAATATATTTCAAACCAATATAAGTATCTTAAATATTGTTTTTTCTAAAATATATTAGTTTTCTATCCCTCATTATTTGGTAAAAACCTCATGTAATGGAATTTATTTCTATATGGATTTCATAGTTAGTATTACACCAATACATGATCATGGTTTAATTTGGGATATGAAATTTGATTTATGTAACCTAAAAATTAATAAGGGATCTATTTAAGGATTGATATTCCATTTCCAAAATCACATCAAATTTGACTAAATGGATAATAATAAGAATTTTAATGAATCAAATTACCCTAAGCATCTATTAAAGAGGAGTTGTAGAATTGGTATGAAATCATCATGGAACTTTTATTTTATTCCAATAATTCAATATATATCCATTTGTGATATGATTTAATCTTCATATATACTGTTTAAGAAATTATGGTTTTCATATACCTCATCTTAAATAATGAATTTTCAAAATTGTGTGTACTTATCACCACCCCAATTTCATGATTCTATCCACAATCCCCTACTAAATCATAAATGGTTAGTGTGAGTTTAATGTAAAAATAAATAGATTAAGAAATAATTTAATAAGAAAAATAAATCCTAATATTTCTTAAATTATGACATATTTATTTAAAATGATTAAATTTTTGGTTCATTATTCATCACATTTTGATTAACATTGGTTTTTTAAGTTCCGTTAACTTATTCCTCACAAAATAGTCACCAAAGTTATCTAGACCTCACTTTGAAACCAATTGATATGGCCCAAAAATAATATACATATATAATACTTGATTTTACATGAATATTAATTATATATCACAATAAATAAAACAATATAACTTATAGGTTTGGTGTCTTTCCAGAAAAATAAAAATCATTTTTTTGAAAATATTATTCAACATATACCACAAATAATCATTAAACATGATTCCCTTCAACAAATTTTACCCACAATACTTTTTTATATACATTCTAATTGAAACATAGGAATGTGTGAGATCAGAAGATAAATAAATGTTGAATGTAATAAATAACAATTAATGATAAAAACTTGAGAAAGATATGGGTATAAGATCAATATAATTGTGTACGAATATAATATAAGAAAATCATACACAAAAACCCATAGATCATAAATCATAAGACCTTGGTTATAACATAATACATCATTTGTGTCAGTATGAAAACAAGATTCAATGATCAAGATTAATGATAACATTACATAGGAACATTTCATGACATTGATATTTGGCATAATAATGTGGAATAAATATATGTATAGATAATGATTTATTATATCAAGGCTCATTTACAAGACTATCACCATATTGTGGATAGATACTGATAGTGGTTTGGGTTCACTCCATATTTCCTTACATGTATTCTCATTATATATGAAGTATTACCTAATGCATTATTGGTAATACAATTTTGAACCCGAATGTCACATAATGAAAAACAAAACATATGTGTCACACATTAACAAGAAAACATTCATGATTCCATCATAACATAACTAAACCATAACAAAAAACCTTTGTGAAAACAAATTAAAAAAATTATAATAATCCATTTATAGAGATACGGTAGATAATATCAATATATCATATCTCTATTTAAGAATATGAAATGTAAAATTATTTTGACAAAGATGAAAAATATTAATTAGAGAATTAGAAAATTACTTTTAAATAAACATAAAATGCACATTACATTTTTAAAAACATTTAATTTTAATGGTAATTATTTGTATAGAAATGAGAATAAAATTGCCTTGGAAAACCATGAAACATTGAAAAGAATATATGAAATGAAAAATAAAGAAAACTATGGGATAATTAAACTAAATATAAAACACAAAAAATAGTTTACATTAATTTTTATTAAAATAATTTCAATGTCCATAGAAAATGACCTTTATAACAAAGAGAAGTATAGATGACACAATGGTTTCCCCCCTACCACACCTTAATTATGTACATTTCTATATGATTACTAATATAGAATAATTTTTTATCAGGTTTTCTATAACAACATGAATAAAATGGGTCATGAAAATGTATAACATGTTGGTTTTATTGGTAGAAGGTTTTTCAGAAAGTGATGTATTCCTTTGGTTCTTCTGGAATATTTCCAATATATTTAATTATTATATGACAATTTAATGTGAATGGGACGTTCTATACTTATTTATCAATATATATATATATAATGGGTATTACTTAGTGAATAAAAGGGACCTTCATATATAGAATGAATTTTACCTAGCATTAATTGTAGTCTTGAGTTTTGATGCATCACTTGTTCATTGGATGTAAATCTATTTGTGGAATACTTTTTTTTCTAGCACTCTTTTTCATTCCTTGAAAATTATAGAACTAAAAAAGTATTCTCTCTATATTTATTGAATATCTTGAATTTCAAATATCCTCTATTTTATATATCTTTCTAATTCCAATATTATCTCTTTTAGTTCTCAATACCTCATTATGTTCTATCTCCATAGGTAAATGTTATATTTTCCCATATATCATCAAGTAGGGGATAATTATAATTAGGGTTTTTAAAACTATTATGTAATCCAACATAGTGTATTCCAAAATTTGAATACAATATTTCTTGTTTATCCTAATAGACTTTTCTAGAATGACATTAATATTCATATTGGAAACATCATCATTCCCATTTGATAGTGGATGGTACGGATTTGGTGTTTTTTGGGTTAATCCATATTTCCTCATCAGATATTCCATCATCCTATTGCAAAAGTGCGTTCCTTAATCTCAGATAATGTATTAGGGAATCACAAATAATTAAAATATATTAGTCTTAAAAAAGTAGAAACAATTGAAGAATCGTCTATTTTGGTGCATTTTTCATCCCTTCATTCTGAAACATAATACAAAAAAAATTAGATTATTGATATCCAAAATAAATGTAAAATGGTACCAGAAAATATATGCCCCATTATTCAAAGATTTCATAAAATTTCATGGGACGTTGAGGTATTTCATGTCTTTGGATATATTTATAGTCATATATATTTTTTAAATTTGTAAAAACTACTATGAATAATTTAAAATTGTGGGATAATATATTATATATTAAAAAACATTCTATAGGTTCATTGAGGTCCAAAGTATCCAATATAGAAAAGTGATGATAATGTTTGTGTAAATGTGATATTTTAATTTTAGGTGTATATCACATAATTTTTGGTTCATAAAATATCGTGTAAATATATGGAACATCACAAAAAAAATTCTATATCAGATTTAATTATTGAAATTTAATATTGTTTTAATTTGGATGAAAATTTTTTGGTAAAAATAAAATATATTATACCATGGTACCATGACACCCCTCCATTAATTAAGTAATGTTGGTCACTATAAATGAATTCATTAAGTGGATATTTATTTAGGATATCTACTTCATTCAGGATTGGTATCCTACTCAGGTGATCTTTAACAAGAATATTAGATTCTTTTCTATATTTTATCTCTATAATTAAAAACAATATAAATAAAATCCTCTCCCTAGACGTGGATTTTCATCTATATTCATCATTAGTACCCTATGTGTCGTATGATTCTTTAAAAATTTCACTTTGGTCATATAAAAATAAGTACATAATTTTTCTAAAGAATAATCAACTTCTAAGAACCCCTTTTAAGTGGTTTTGTAATTAAAAAGAGTGTAATCCAACATTCAATACACATATGTAATGAAATTGATTTTCTTCCTTCAATTTTATAAGAAAAAATACTCCCAAAATATGGTTTAATGAATCATAAAATAGTTTTCATGGGTGTTCTCAATTCAGTGATTATATTATAGGATGTGTGTTCAGTTTAAACATCATCCCCCTAAAATATTTATGGTAATTATCAGAATATATTTATATATATAATCATTTAAAACTAACATGTGTTGTGATACGGAAATCTAACTAATGTACTTGAGAAATATTTTGTAGAATCATACATGTCCTAAAATATATTTACTATATTTCACAATATTATTGTAAGGTAATACATTGAGAAATTCAATTTTAGATTTCCCAAACTAAATCGCATTTTGCAAAATTACATATCTATTAATAATTCCATATCCAACAATGGAATAAAAATATTCAAAATTCATAATATATTCTCTTAAATATAGTTTTTCATGATTTTAAATATATTTTTGACAAAATGATCAATTGAATTTCCAAAAAAGTGAAATAGTCAAGAAAAACTATAAGAGAATTCTTAATTAATTTAAAAAATATCATACCAAACATATTTAAAAGGTATTTGGTTCATTTCAAAATATAAATGCGGCTATCCGGTATTAAATGGTAACATAAGAGAATAAGGATGTCGTTTTTTATTGATCTGCATGTGTAATGGCCCAAGAATGTTTCCTAAAAATTGATTTTAAAAACAATAATGGGTTTTACCAATAAAAATTCAGGAATTTGGTAAATTATTAGTTTGGTAAAATAATCCTTTCATATCACCTAATTTAATTTTTTATAATCATTAAACACCCCCCCTTTTGACAGTAATATGAATTACTTATTTTTAATTATTTATAATGGTGGTTCTATAATTTTTAAGCTGTATATATATTCGGCTTACCCATTATGAATAATAATTTGGTGATTTTATTTTATTGTAAAATGATATTTAATTTCCTTTTTGACCCCTTCCATCATTTTTTGATTTATACTTATCTGGGATTTCCCAATCGGTTTTACAATAGTTTCAAGAATAATTCAATGCAGGTATATTTTATAAATGATTTCATTAATGGATCATAAATTAAAGAATAATGTTTTAAAATTTTCCATAAAAAATATTTAGAAATTTTAATTATTCATTATAATACCATTTATTGGAAACAATATATTGTATCATATACTCTCCCATTAAAAACACATACTTTAAATCTAGTGGAAAAGGTTTTAATTCTATATTTGGTGGATGGAATAAGGATAATCTCATATTGGGTTTCAATACCCCTATAACCATGGATTCCTATATGAAATACCAAATTTTATTTTCCTCCTTTAAAAATAAATAATCAAAATCATCAAACAAATAATAAATTACCTCATCCTCATATAATTACAAAAAAATGTTAATATTTCTCTCAATTTTTTTCATTGAATTTTAAAATCATAATTTGTTACAAAAAGACATAATTAATTTTAAAAAACAATATTCCTCATGTGAATTATATTCTTTAGAGTGCGAATGTCTGAAATGTGAATGATCTAATTGTGGTGTTTTCATAGAGTCAAATATATTAATGTGAATGGTTCATTCCCTAAATTCTATTTTTAAATTACCATCATTGAAATTTATGGTTATCCTTGATGTTTAAAAAATGGATTAACAAAATTTATTGGACTCTAAGATTATATCCCTTATCCATCCATGTTCATCATAATGAAATAATCTATAAGGATAAAATTATATGCTCTCAAAAAAAATCATCACATACTATAGATATGGATGTATTGGATATTATTTCAAGAAGAATTAACACCTATGTTGTCTTTTATAATATAATTTTCAAAGCTGTAAAATAGAATCTGTCATGGAATTAATAAAATATTCTAGATAAAATCATGACTCAGGAAAAGAAAATTTTCACATATAACATTGAATTAAAATACCCATGTTTCTAGAAATTTTGTGGGATGTTGTGGGGTTTAAAATGAAATAATATTCCTCCCCAAATACACTCTATCATTCCATTAATGTATCATATTCTTAGTGTATTATTACTTTAATATTTTATTATACATTGGAAGTTTTTAAGGATTCATGGAGAGGTATATTTATTTTAAAATTTTAAAATTATTTATATTTTTTTTGAATTTCATCCTCCTATATCTTCTTTGATTATATAATTTTTTAAGTAAATTATAGTGGAATATTTTCTTTTTCTCTCAACTTTTTTTGAGATGATGTTTTAGATTTCGTCTCAAAATTTAATGGATTACCTTCCAATTACCAATTTAATTCTTTATAATATTATAGATATTGTATGGGGTGAGGGTGAATCAACATACCACTCATGTTTTTATCACATACTCAATGGTATTGTGATTAGAAATGGGTTGTGATTGATGTTTTCCTTGATTTTTGTACATAATTTATACTAGGATTCCTAAATAATTTTTAAAATATATCATCTCATTCATAAACATTGAAATTACTAAATCATTTTGGTTCTATATTATTGTTCTGTTACTTTTTTCAGATATTCAAATTTATTTTTTATAAAAAAATTTGGTTAGAATGTTGGTTGATTGTATTATGTTTTAATGGGTTGTTGGAATATTGGATGTTGATGATATTGGATATATAATGGTTGTATGAAATGGGATTTTGATTTTTGTATCAATATTAGACTTTACTAGTGTCACTCCATCTTTAGTTGGAATATTTATATTTCCTATGTCAATAGGAGACTGCACAAATTTTAGTTTCCTAAACTTCATCACATTTATTGGTGAAATTATTTGGAGAAGAAAAAATATTATATAAATTTTATAGTGTTTGTTGATCCATTTATTACATAGGAGAAAATTTTCAGACAAAGGTGGATAATTCATTAATTTTAGATTCATTTATTTCTGATTCAACAAATATTTCCTCAGGTAACCCTATTTTCACAATACTACTTATACAAAACTATTTTGAGTTTTGAGTTATCTTCTTAGTCAGTCTTCTAGTTTTAACTGGTGATTTTTCAATCAAACATTCTATTGATCATACATTTAGTAGATTCATATAACTATTACATGTCCGTTATACAAGAAGATCAGAAATTTTTGTTCCTATATTTTTTTATAATGAAATATTATACATAGATTCTTGAATCTCCCCCATTACTCATAGAGTGTATCTTTTATGGTTATTCTGATTGCATAATTATACATTCTTATAAAAGTTCTCATTGACATTGGAAAGAACCGTTGGATAAATCTCCATGAAATTTCATCCTTATTGTATATTTCTTATTATTTTATGCTAAAATAAAATATTTTCCTTCATATTTCTAATAAAATGGAAAGGATTATAATTAAATTATTATTTATATACTCTTATTAGCTTCTGTGTTTCAAGAACTATGGTGAATTATTTAATATTACAGTTTGAATCATATACTAATGTCTATGAAACTATTGTAAAAGCTATATTGTATTAGTTTTTTATTAAAAATATGATTATAATGTACATATGAAAAGTTGCTGGTTTTTTAATTAAATGTTGGGAACCCAAATTACATTATTTTTTTGAATACCCTTCCATGGTATAAGATTCATAGTAAAGAATATAATTTTCACATAATTCTATTAATGATTTTTTAAATATGGTTTTATATTTTTCATATTTTGTAGTTTCTCAATATAGACAGTGTGGTACCTTCAATTTTTCGGTCAATATGTAGAAAATGGTCAGTTTTAGCTTGGTTCATGAAATTTAAAAATTATAAATTTGAGCCCACCTCCACAAAAATTATTCCATGTTTTTGAAAATGTTTTGATGGGTGTAAAAATATATATTGAAAACCTAATATCATTATGAAGTATAGTGGAGACCATAAATTTTCTCAATATAGGGTAGTGAAATCAATTTATCGCAATTATTCACAAAAAGGTTTTTTGATTGATTTTGTCTAACATAATTTGAAATAAATTTAAATAAGTTTAATTTATAATGTTTATGTTTTGTGACTAGATAATGGTTGGATTAATATCTATAATTTTATATTTTCCTTAAACTATGTTGACTCTTTATCTTATTAATAGTTCAATTAATGAATTAAAAAAATTTATTAATCACCTCATGTTGAGTAAGAATTTGATGTTTAACTGAAATAGTATCAATGAAAAAAAATATTATGACTCGGTGTGTTGGAAGATATCAAATGATTAGTATGAATACCCAATAATAAATTATCATTATGCAATGTAAGAAAAAACTGATCAGGTTGAGGTGCTCTAAGGTAATTCAAGAATTTTTTACAATCTTTCATGAATATATCATTAATTATTATATACGTCACCATAAAACATGTATTATTGTAATGTATATAAAATGGGTCATGTGGAAGGAATGAATTCAATTTACAAACCTATGAAGTCACAATGCATATAAAGAATACCAAATACTATCATATTTAATTAATTTAACAATAATGAAAATTTAAATCAACTAAAAATAAATAAGAAAATAATAAAGGATAAGAATTACAGCAAAAAACAATTAGTAGTAGGACATAATATAAAACATGATCCCCTTATCCTCATCCTCCATGCCTATTGATTAATTTTCCATTTTATTCCTTATTATAATCAAATGTTATATGATTCTACTCATTTATTTAATGTACTCTTTATGATTTTAGGCATCCTCTAAATCAACAAATTTTTAATTCTATCCTCCGTACATTAGCTGAAAGATGGTATATGAGTCTTTATCCTTCCCAATTTGATTATGTATTAAAAACTTATATGAATTTTATTTCCTCTATCATTATAATACTCATAGATTCCTTCTTTTCTGAATTATGGAAGAATATGAATAATTTATAGATTTATAAATTTCATGATGAGACCCCATTTTTTAGGTGAACTTTATATTTAATCACATATAGGAATCCGAGATTAATATGACATGAAGTATTTCTTGGGGTCACAATATATGATTTATAGATATAAAAATCACTATACATGAGATTCAATGAATATTGTTTATACATATTCATGTTGTATTCTTGGTGAAATGAATCATACATGAAATATTGGTGTGACATGTCTCTTATGAAATGGTGGATTCTTATGTAGATATTTCATTAATTCATTCTTATCTTCCACCATTTTATTCTAACACTAGAAAAAATGATGGTTTATACATGAGATATGTTATAGATGATTATTAATTTGATCCAAAACATTTTTAAGATAAAGGGGATGTATTTTAATGTGATTTCACATTTAGTTACTCACATAAAACCCCTACACTGACTGATTTAATTACACATGGGTAATCCACCAATGGATTCACCTTAGATTAAGAAATTTAATATCATTAAATCTTAATGATTATTATAATAAAAATTACATATCTAATTACCCCATGAAAATTTATATGACCCTTGAATCATATATGGATAACACATAATCCTAGAAAGTCATGAACATTTTTTTATCCATACACCATACATTGAAAATTTCCATTTATCACACATAATGGATTTCCACCTGTAAATTAATCAAATCCACAGAGTTAAGATTTTATTTTTCCTAATAGTTCTAAAAATCAATTAAAAATTTTAAATAATGATTTCCGACTTTTTTCAAATTAATTATAATTTTTTATTCAAATCACCAAAACTACAAATTAATAAAATAATTAATAAATTTGAGGGAATAAAATTCATTAAATATCAATATACTATAATGAATTAACATCATATACCATGAATATCCATGTTAGAGTCAAATTTAATAAAGTATGTCAACATGGAAGAAGATAAGGAATTGTGTCTGTATTGACATAATGACCATAAACATAGTGTATATTAACAGATTTGTGGTTTCAGTTTTTTTAAAAGCATTTCTAGTAAATTAATAAGGGTCATCATCAGAGATAGGTTTTTGGCATTTATTATAATCATTTTTAATGGATAATATATAAATACTATATTTTTCTTTTATGATGTGGTATGGTTAATAAAACTAGATCTAGGTATATAGTCCTATAGGATTATATTTATCACCATATATATTAGAGTCGGTCAAATATTGATATAAAATGTATCCTAATATATAGGATTACTCAATATTTTGTATTGTAATTCCCCTACCATTTTTTCTATCAATAAAGAATAGTTCTATATTTTTGAATCTCTTTGCATCCATAACTCTTTTTGTGTTACACATCCCATTCATATATGAGTGTTTAGTTGGAGATTGTAGAGGGGAATAAATAGGTGAGAAGTAAACATCTACTATAAATTATTAAAAATTTCCTTCCAAACATGTGAATAATACACTATTTAGACAGCAGTGATATTGATTCATAGTAAATGGAAAAATAAAGATATAAAAAATGTTTAATTAGAGAGTGATGAAGAGAAACAAACTAGGAATGGAAAGACTCCTATAAGGACATTCATGACGAAACTTTTGACCTATAATCTAACCATGAATATAACAATTATTTATATCTTCAAGAAAATATCTATAATTAAATAAGAAAAAGTCCCTTTCCCTCATGGGAAAAATAAATTTTTAAGAAATCAATGATATATATTTGAGGGATATGAAAAATTATATTGATTCACAAGGGGTTTTGTAAATAAAGATGACGTGAAATGAATAGGGATATCACTATCCCCATTAATAATTTTTCATGTTATTTCATAACCTATTATCCTAAATTTGTGTAGAAAAACATTTTACATATTCAGATATTGCCTAAAAATGAATACCATGTCTATAATGATGTAATTCTTTCTAAAAAATGATTTAGGAGGTATAAACATGAATTATGTAATTATTTAAAGAAAATTATAGTTTTAAAAAGTGTGATGTACATGAAGAGGTAAATAATAAATGAATAATTTTCTATTGATTAAATAAAGAAGGAAAAATGATTCATCCCTTAATGTTTGAGTCCTCTTATCTCTATTATTACATTATATATCCACATAGAGATGACTATCATAAACTAACTGGGAATATACTATCTTGGAACTAGAGAAAACACGTTATAGGGATCACTTAAAATTTCTGATAACTGTAGGATGGAAATAAGTACCAAAGGTAGCCCATATAGACTTGTGGGAATGATTTATCTATTGAATAAAAACAACCTAAAAAAGAAAACTCATATTGAGAATCTAATATGTTTCACCATTAATTTTTATTTACATTAAAAATAAAATCAATGTATTAAACAGAAATAAAATCCCAAATGGGGAATAAACAAGATAAAAATCCATTAAACTCTATTATGTAAATATTAAATGCATACAACAAGACACAACCAAGATTAAAAAACTAAATGAATGTCCAAAATATCTAATATATATATAACATTCAAAGTAAGTGATAGGTAGTCAAAAATAATATACCAATGTTCTCCTCATGACCTTAGTTCACCTGGGAACATTACCACCATAACCCACTCCATGATGGGCAAAAGAGAAGGAATCTATAATAAGGATCTTATCAAGAACATGGGCCTAAAGAATCGACATAGTCAACAAATATAATGTGTTATAAGTATGTTGGAAAAAACATCTAATTATAATTTAAAAAATGAGTCTATGCCTTTAATTTTACAAGACATTCCTTAAATTCAAGTTTGAAATATAATATAAGCAATTAATTATTTTAAATTTTGAGGAACAAAATTATCATCACGACCAAAACCCATTTTGAGCCAAAAATAATTATTTTAAAGGGAATAAATCAATATTCCAAGAGAAAATCCCATTTTAAATTCAAATTTAAAATAATTAAAAACAAAAATTTTTTAATAAAAATTATTATGTGATTTTAGTATAATTAACCTTATTTTATATCATTATCTTTCTTATTTAACAAAAAACCATTTCAAAATTAATTATGTAGATAAAATAAAATATTCAATAGAGGGATAAATAAATTGAAACAAGATATAATTCATCATAAACAAGGCATATGTAAACAAATACTACCAATGGATTCAATTTACACAAATAACTCCATATAAAAATTATGAAGCATAACAAATAAGAATCTAGGGAAGTCACAATCTGAATAGTAACTATATAGTGATATTAATAATAAGTAAACAATAAATAATAATTATAAACAAAGTGTCATAATATATGGGAAATTAATAGGTTATAATTGGAAAATCCTATATGTAGTTAGAGAAAAATGAAACCTTCAAGAAAATTGATGTTTGTCTAGTAGATAGCCATTGACTTACTCATCCAATCCTAACTAGTTGTAAATACCAATAAATAGTTCATATATTTTAATTGAGGATACTAGTTAGATAAATATAACAAATAACATAAACTATCTCTTGAAATACTATCTACATATGTAGGGATACCATGAAGATAGCTAGAACGGGTAGGAAATTTTTTATTTTACATACATCATAAAATAATAATATATCCATAACAAGTGATAAAAAATAAAATTGTTTTCTCATCCATGCCCATTTATAAATAGTAAATTTCCTTTTATATAAGTACAAAATAAAATAACATCCATCTCTCAATATCCATAATTTCATTTGAAACTTGGTATCATTGCGCTCAAACTTAGGGTGTAGATTATAGTATGACAGAACAATTACACAAGGTTCCAACTAGTCCATTCATGATCCCTTAAGAGAGAAAACATGAAATCTAATATAAAAATCATTTTGGAAGAGTCCAAAAATACCCAACTAAACCAAACTATTTATATTATTTAGAGACATCATTAAAAATTTAACATCATTATTTTATGTTGATTCCAAAATAGTATATAAGTCAAACAGAAATATAATGACAATAATATTTATGTTTAAATAAAAATAATATACTAATCAAAAATTTCCCTTACAATAAAAATTTACTTAATTTTATGAATTTTTTTACAAAATTTATTATAAGTAAACACATACTTCTAATAATATATTGTTTCTTTGATAAACCATATTCAATATTTTATTAAATACATGATATGAAATGGTTTTATTTTATGAATGAATGAGTAGGAATCATTAAAAACCTATTTTTTTCAATTAATGAAATTATAAAACACTTATAATAAATTTATTCACCCATAAGGGATTATGAAATTTGTAATAATTGTAAGTAGAACTATAAAATGAAATTGCTAGCATTACATTCTTTTTAAAGAAAAAAATAAAATGAAAACACCAACCTAGTTATTATGTGGATCGAATAAACCACAAAATAAAAGGAAAAGAGGACCCATGAAGCAACCTAAAAGTCCAAGACATTGAAAAACATATGTTTTTTACAATCACTATTATATGTTTTTTTCAATATGGCTCTATAGAGGGAAAAGAGATATAAATAGAATAAGAGATTATGTATGTAAAAATAAGATAAATGTTTGTTTGGACTTGAAAAACTCACTTGAGGATAATAATGGTGGATAATAATTTGAGAATGATAGGGGAGTTTCCTCAAGATATCACATGGTCCAGACCTTAAAATTAGAGGAAGGATAAATTCCACATATGGTTTTAATTTAATAGGGATGGAATTATAATTTTAAAAATTTCAGAATATCATAATCTTGTATATTTTAGAAACATGGTTGGGTAAAACATTAACCAATAATTCTATAAAACTATTTAACTCAGAAATGTTTTAATTTTTTGGTTATATAGTTTAATAAACTATGAAATAAATCATGAACTTTTCATTGTGTAGAATTACACCATATATGAGGTTACTCTACTTGGATTCCCATGGACATGTATAATTAAGCCATATGGTTACTAATAACTATGTGAAAAATTTGAACCAACTATTTAAATATAAATACCATTTGGAATATTAAAATTAATACCTTATATTATTATTAATTTTAATATGTGAGGTAAATCACATGGAGGAGAAGGAATCAATTTTACTACTCACCATGTGCCAAACATGCACTGACTGTGCAGTTCTGTAAAATTTTCAAAATTTTAAAATATGAAATAAAGACTTTCATATATATTATAAATTTAAAAATTAAATAAATTAACACATAAATGTATATATCTAGGTGTGAAAATTATCATTATCAAATCAATTTAATCCCCTAAAAACTCTCCTATAATTTATGGATAACAAATATATATAGAATTTATTAATAAAAATTTATGTACTAACTAATATGTTTCACAAACTATTTTCGAATCTGAAGAACTAATACATTTATAATCTTATGAACATATATAAATTAAATCCAAATCATCCCTAAAATATATAAAAACCAAATCCAAGGTATACTAAGTCCCCAAAAAAAGAAAAAATTAAAAGGTTTAAATCTACAAGAGGACTCCCCACAATTTAATTATTATGATAATTTGGGGGATCAATGAAAACTATGATATCCATGGGAAATCATCAAATGTTAATGAGAATCCTATGGAAAAAAGGATATACTAATATACTAGAAAAATTAGAGGAACAAGAAGGGAAACAAAGGAAAACTCAAATATGTTTTACTAAACCTCTATATTGATCTAAGATATTGTGGTAATTTCATTCTTATCTGATAATTCATTTTAAATGACATTTTAATGCGAATCAATTGACCATAAGGATGGTTGGTCATTATGAAATTAAAATAATAGTGTTTATAATGCATTGGATATGAACACCGATAACCTATAAGAGATATCATCTATATATGGGGACTAATGAAAGAATAAGACATAAGTCCCACATTTTCCAAGACATCCCACTCAGGTTTATCTCCCTTCTACTACTCATAAGATAGTGAACCTCTACTATTGAGAAAATAAATAGGGACACTACCCATTGTTGGTATCCCAATAGAAAAAAATAGAACTACCAGAGTCTAACTAATTATATCCCCAAGTAAATTTAGGATTGATGAATATACCATATAACTAAAAAGATGTGTGTTTTCAATGTGTTATCAACTACCAAAATCGTAATGAAAATAACTAGCTTAGTGAAATGGTAAAAAATTTATTATGATTTTCCAACCCCACTGCTGCGTTTAGTGCATCTTTTTCATTCTCCACCTTCAATATTTTAAGATAATCCCACCAAATTAATGTGGTTTTAATAAAAACCCAAGAAATATCTTTTATTGTAGATGTGGAAAAACAATATCCCAACATTACAAACTTAGTCCTCCAAATAAGATCTAGGTTTCTTCCTTTCATGAGGATTCAAGAGTTTCAAGTTAAAAAAACAATTTCTTCAATATTATCCTTCCACTTTTTATCCTCTTGAGGAAAATCATCTCTATGAAAATTGTTCGAATATTATGTAAAATAATTACAATGTTTTTTCCAACTGTTGAAAAGGGTTTGGTTAGACCACTCAATTTAGAGTCTTTTTAGAGTTGAAATCGAGAAATTATATGTCCCAATGCTATGAAATATTAATATGGGGAACATAAAATTATGTAGGCTTCACATGTATTATCTATAACATTCTAAGAGGTATATTATAAATAAAAAACATCATGAGACTCAATCAAAACAACTGAGGATTAAAATTACCTCTATTGTAATAAATCATAGGTAGAAAAACTAAAATGAATAAAATATATAAATAACATATAAAATATGATTCACCATAAAAATACATATTAAAAACACATTTTATTTAAAACTTAATCAATTATGGTATTCAAAAAAACAATCACTTAAAATTTGGTTTTTAATTTCATACTCTCATAATTGAAATCTATTTGCAATTATATAACATAAAATTCATTTCAATACATTTTTGAATTGTTTTGATTAAATTGGATATATCTTCATCATAGGATTCCATATAACATTTCATTGGAAATTAGAGTACCTATTAAAATGGGCAGGGAGACTGAATTTTCCAGATTTTGGAACTATACCAATTTTCTGGTGGAGGTTGATTTATGTTCTACGTTGGTTGATAGAGATTTTATCTCTACTGATGTCGATGAGTTTTATTTTAAAATTTAATATAAAAAATGAAATAATTTTCACTACATTTTAGAATGATTGGTAATGACATCTCTAATTAAGAAAAACATTTATTTTGTTCCTTTTTTTCAACTCATGTACATGATGAAAAATCATTCATTAAAAAGTCTCAACAACTGAAATGACCTAACTAGTGGGAATGTGTGAATTTTTAAAAAGGGAATATAAAGTATGGATTTTATTCTTGTGGGCATGTCCACTCTTTACAAATGGAGCATTAGAATGGTGTTGGCGCACAACTTACATCTTCACTCTTATTTGGGCATACATGGTTGGATTGGGATGTTTTTAATGGGATGCCTAATATAGATCTATCTCTTTTTCCTATAGTTTTTCAAGTGGATGATGTAAGTATAGATTAAATGTATCCATCTGGTTATAAGTAAAAGTCATCTATCATGGTTTCTGAAAATTCTTAAAATGTTATTGTGAAGCATGTCGGTGAAAACATGTTATGGAACATCCTCATCATTAATCATGAGATAATGGGCTAACGTGGTAGAATATTTTCTAGACAAAGGATAACCATCACATAGTGATTTAAATTATTATATTAATGATGATGAAAAATATGATTTTAAAAATGATATTTAAAAGGAAGTTGATATGGAATTTTAATAGGGTAAATCCATGGATACTTCTAGATGGAAGGGTAACTCTAAGATGGTGGGGGTCTCCTCACAGCCATCCAGTAAGTCTCTAACTAGAAATGTTGTCCTTTATAGCATCTATCTATATCGCTATTATTTCATCCAATAATTAGTTTTGTGTGGTACTCCAACTCCATAGAGAAATACAAAGTCTTCATTGAAGATTTTAATAGATAAAGATGGCTTTCAATTGGACCCTTTCAGGAATTCCAAACTGTATTCTATTGAGCCATACTAGCCTTTAATTTCTAATTATTCATTTTATTTATCTTGGAAAACCCTAGTGATGCCTATTTAGGTGGAACCTCCATTAATAATTCATGCATGAAGAACAGTTGTTGTTGTCCTTTTGGATGATTCTGGTGATCTTGCAACCACCCAAAAACATTTTAATCGAATGGGTAGACCATGAAAAATTAATGATGATGATTTTTAGGTGGTATCTATAAATATTCAGTCCCCATATCATAATAAATTGAATTAGAAGTGTTGAAATAATACCTATTTCACTCCATAAATCATCTTTTTTAGTATCTAGGATCTCTTCTACATTGGATGAGGGTGCATTAACATCCAATTACCCATATTTATGGGCTAATGTTGTTCATATACCCATAGTTAAAGGTAACATGGATACCTTACTTAAGAATAAGTATGTTCAAAGTAATGGTGGACGTACTAATTCAGATTGTATTGAAATTCAAGGCCTCCTTAAACAATTGAAAACATAGAGGATACCACATCACCCCTAAGGTAATTGATTCAAGTGTGGCTATAGATGAACAAATTGGAATGATATGTGGGTAAAGAGCATAGGATTTGTATTAATATTATAGAAAAATGAGGCCTTTGACTATTTATTGATGAGGGAAGTACTTATATTTATGACCCCATCTATTGTTTTCTCTATCCATTTTCTTTTAATAAAGTGGCATTGTCCCTACCATTTCCAAAAAAAATTATTAGAATTAACAAATAAATTTTTCCATAAGTTAATAAACCTACAAATTGTTGAAATTATAACCATCATGATCTGCAAGTAAAATCATACCTATAATGATAACTATAAAAAAATACAACACATTAGAGATATAATAATCATTTTGATAATGAAAATGGATGATGGGATGGAATATTTATAAGATGTATGTAAAACTATATATAATAATGTAATATGAGTATTATATATATAGTCATTGGATAGGTTTTCATTGGATATATGGTTTTTGGATGTATGGTTATCGGTTATAATTTTATCCAATTGGTTCATTGAGATTATTTAATTATTAGTGAAAATTTATAAATTATTATCACCAATATAAATAATCCTGGATTAAACCTTATTTTAATTATTATTATTATTTGAATGGAAGATTTTGTGTTTTTTTATATTTCAATTGAATATTATAATACAATTGAATTGATAAAATTTCTAGGTAAGAATTTGAATAAATAATTTTAATTGGTTGTTGTGAAAATCCTTAAATGTTAAAAGCAACATATTGTGAAATTATTACATTTGTAAATTTTTGTGTATTTTTATTGTAATAAATTAAATTAACAACATATAAAGGATTATTTTAATAAAATTTAATTTTATAGTGTATAAAATTGATTAACACTCATTTAGAAAATAATTGATATGAAATAATATTAAGAACACTAAATTATTAAAAATATAATTTTTAAAAAATTATATATATATATATGTTATTTACATTTAAGAGTTAAATTTCTCATATTAAAGAAATTTATTATTTTAAGTCAAGTCTATATTCTTAATCATTATTAATAAATTAGGTAAGGATGTCAATTTCACTTTTAGGTATAAAAAATAATTTAACAAGGTAAAAGTTTTTCTCCATAGTAATGAATAAAATGATGTAAAAAGGATGAAGTAATGAGTAATGTAATAAAAAATCATAAAAATTATCTATAAATGTGTGTGTAATGGAATCCTTAACCTCACCTTTTCTCATATATATTATTTTTTCCACTTTTTATCAACATTACACATAAGAATACATTCACTAAAAATTATGCACTGCATATTTGTGAAAATTACACACAATATCACCTACAAAAGGTCACCTAAAATTATAAATCAAACATAAACATATCCATAAGTTTTATCTTGAATATGTGCCAAAATGTTTCCCTTAAAATTTATATCCCACTTTTTTCTTCCAATTCTCATAAGAATGACTCCCAGATTTCTCATTTCAAAGAGTCTCACCAAGAGGATATTCATGTGTTATACATAAGTGTTATCCAATCCTTAGTGAGTATTGACTATTATTCTTTACTGAACTACTCTTAAATATAATTTGTCAAATTAATAAAATGTTTTTTAAGACACTATTATTTTAGAAAATTTATATTCTTACAACAAAATATCACCTTCATACACATTCAATCATTGTAATTTGTTGTTGTTTGGGTATTTTTTCCACCTACATGAACAATTTTATAGTACTTTTATCATGGGTGATTATTAAAATATAAAAAATTCTATTATTATTTATTAATTTCATGACCCAAACCAAGTCAGGGCTCAAGTCACGACTACCTCATGCCTGCCTCTATATGCTAAGGGTAGCGACATGTGATGAAGGAATAACTATCTTATGGTGTGATTTTCCTAAATACATGTACACACAATCAAATCCAACTCAATGAACAAGTGCATAGGGAATGATGGAAATGATGAAAAACTACTATAAGGTATACCAAATATTCATGAACCTCTATATTGTACAATGTAAAGTACTATTACCTGAAATTAAAGGAAAAAATACACACAGAACCAGAAATATATCACAACCTGAAACAAAAACAAGAAAAATGTAAATAGTTGAGAGATCCTAGCTCATGTATCCTAATGTATTAAAATAATATGTGGTCCAAACACCTAGTATTACTATGGTCATATAATGTCAGAATTGACCGGTCTTTCATCTGCAAAAGATATGACACATTATTATGAAGCCTATGCAGAGGTGAGTATATACATACCAAGTAGAACTCATCGAAAGGGTGAAGGGGCAGTAAAAGATACAACTAAAGTGGTAAGTACAACATAATAAAAATTAATGTAAAATATAATAGCTTAAATCAATTTAAGAGTTAATGTATGCTCATCCAAACACAAGGGGGTGACGAGTTTATTATATGAACTAATCATTGAGTTTTCAACACCTACAGCATGAGAGTACACTCATTTGACCACAAAAAAGCCAAACACAGAAATCAAATGGAATACCCATTACATATTCAGATCTCATATAAGGAGAGTATCTATATCCAAGGTGTAAATATAGAAGAAGTAATATGTATTCTTAGTGAAACAATCCAAAAGCAGAGAGTTAGGGGATCTTCATATCACAACTCAACCAAAGAAGAAGTGTATACATCAGTTCAAAAGTCCATCAATGATTCCAAGTATCCCATGAATCATCCCAAGATGCACAAGTATATGGGACCATTTACCACACCTTGATGTGATCTGGTATGGGCAGCACTGACTCACCTACATGGAGCTTCTCAGTGGGGAAAACATCCATCTTCATCATGAGGACAATGTTATATCAAACCATGTCTCATCACTATGCTGCATAGTTTAGGTTCCACAACTCAATTAATGGGAACAAAATCCTAGTATTTCATGGGTGTTTCACTCTAAAATTTCTCCATTGACCTCCACTTCTTAGTCATGTGAGAGGGTGCCACTCGAGAATGGTTATCGTGGAACTCTACTACCCAACCCTACTTGAGGGTAATTCCTGGAACATCGAGGGGCTCCACTAATAGTCATTTTTAGAGGGTTTCTGACTATCCAGTAAAATAAGATAATATTATTGATTAATATTTTAATATTCATGTGTTTAAAATTTGATAAAAATCATTTTTATTGAATAATAGAAGTTGAACTTCATTTATCATATCAACTGCAATTCATGTTTTAAATGAAAATTTGGGACTAATAAATCATCTATTTGTGGAATTAATTTCATTATTAATTTTAATTTGATATTTTTTAATATTATTAATCAAATAATTAGGAACATTTTGTCTTTTAGTATCTTTAGATGAATCCTAAGAGACTATAATTATTTTTTATCATGAAGGATGAAATTTTCTTGAGAAACCATAATTTTCCTATATCCCATCAAACAAAAGTGGGGCCCCAATAAAAGCCAAATAAAGCTCAAATTTATCTTTATAAATATAAAATTATGGGGATAATTTCCCTAATCTGTGGAAAGAGATAATTATTAATTTTTAGGAATATAATGGGATCCCAAGTTGACATTTAAATGGAGGGCCAGATCTGATTGCCTATAATGTCATCCCACCATATCGTGCATAAAATCCAAAATGATTATCCAATTGTTATGAAATTTTTAATGATATTGGATGAGTCAAGAATGGTTATATTTTTATTCAATACGACTGTGTATTAAGCCATATTAAATTACAAATTACCTCGTAAACAAAGGGGATGAATTTGGTTCAAATTGTTTTGGTCAACAATGTAACATCCAATTACTTTTATTCTCACCCACCATTAGACTAGTCTATTTATTGGGGACGGGAATATATTGTTGGGGGTAAACCTAATTCTCATTATATGACTAGATAAGGATGTGGTGGTGAAGGTTTTTGGGTGTTTATTTTTTTAATTAAAATATAATTTCCTACTTTCATGTTTTAATCGCAATGTCAATTTTTCTCAAGTATGTTTTCCATTCACATTCATTTATTATTAAAATTTCTACATATTAATGTCTTATTTTATTATTTTCAATATAACATTGATGTTTTTCCATAAGGAATAGTGTTTATTCATTAAATATTTTTTGAAATTCCTCAAACAATGGTGTAGTGATCGTTAATTTGAGGTTTTCCTTCTTCAATCGTACTACTTTAAGTCAATTTCCCGCTTCAGTTAATAGAATATCATAAATGGAGGTATATAATTTTATGGGATAATATGAGGGAGTTTTATGATTTTTGATTGAATTCTATTTCAATTTATTTATATTCAGTTTATTTTTTTATGACTTCCAGTCGATTATTTATTTTCTTCATCATCTTTTACATCTTTAACAATGACACATTTTGAGTTCTAGTATGATCCAATTCTACGGTGTTATCATTTAATTTATACTCAAAGTGAAATTTTGATTAGCTATTGAATAGTGTTGGGATTAAATTGGAGTATGATTTTTATTAATTATATAATTTTTTGGATACATCATGAATTAGCTACCTGAAAGGTTCTAATAAAAAAATACATCCAATATAACACAAGTAAAAAACCTATGACCAACTCATCTTATTTAATATTTTTAGATCAATTAAATTTGTGTTTTTTATTGTTTATTAAATAAAATAATTATCTCTTTAATCCAAATAAATCCTCCCCAAGTTGACCAATTCACAGCCCAAACTGTTCATCAAATATGAGTGTGTCAAAGTTTCTTCTTCGGTCCATGTGGATTCGATCCCTACCTATACTATTACAACTCTATATACCTATAGGATAAATTTTGGTGCAACTAGTTACATTGAAAGATAATTTGGAAAATCCACAACCCATCCCTGCTGAAGGGTACATCCTAGAACATTAGGGAACTCCAATATCCATCCCTACAAGTGGATAACTCAAAATGATCATTGTGGAACTCCATTATCCATTCCTATTGGAGCGTACCACCCGGAACATTGAGGAACTCCACTGCCCAACCCTAATAGAGGTTATCTAAGAAATATCATCATGGAACTCCACTACCCAACCCTATTCTAGGGTACATCATAGATGTTCAAGGTACTCCCCTACCCATCCCTACTAGAGGGCTACACGGAAATATCATTTGGGAACTCCACTGCCCACCCCTAGTAGAGGATACCACCCAGAAAAGTCTATATTGAACTTTCCTGATCATTGTTGTCATTGAGTAGCTCCTAGCCAAGAACCATGCCATTATTATTTTACCCTGTATGTGAAAATAAAAAAAATAGCGAACAACCTCATTCTATGTAGAATAATACTAAGGTTGGGTTACTCGTCTTAAAAAATATGATCCCAATCGAAGGACATATAGATTATCAAATTCTCCTAAAAAGAGATTAATGGATACATAGTGTGTGTGAGGAATCCCATGGTGTGTGGTACTACTTCATAGCATGACTATGTCATAGGATGAAACACATCTCCATCCCATGTAGTATTACAATCCATGTATGTGGACTACAAAGCATGTCCAGTCTTACTAGGACTCATTCTTTATCATCAAGCCATGTCTTTTTACCAGACCATGTGTCCATGTTGTTACATTCACGACATGCTCTAATACATTTACATACATAAATTTTTTCATATGTGTGACCCGTCACATGGGTTTTTTAACTAAAGAATGGAACATGGTGTGTATTAGAGGGTTACACATTGTTTCCCCAATAAAATTTCCCAAACCCTAGCACCGTCGTAGAGGGAGCTACATGAAGTGTGTTCTTCATAATACACGGCATGTAGTCGAGTCATTTGATTAATACACAAATTGGATCCCCACCCAACAATTTTCTCCTACTATTGTAGATATTTCAATGAATTGGTTTGAAATATTCTAATCTTACCATATCTCATTCTTCTTGGCCATAATTCACCGAATATCATCTCTAGTGAAGTTTTGATGAACCATTGTTCGTTATACATGTTTTCTCACCTCTTATCTGTGATTTTCAGATCATGAAACACCAAAAAATTCATCTTTTCGTCACAATGATCCTGGTTATGTGCTTAATTCATCAAACCAGTGTTGATTTGTAGATCTTCCATGGATTCGGGGGCCCAATAAAGCTCGATACCTGCCAACAATGTCGATCCCAGACAATAGGAATCTAACCGGGGAAGAATGCAAAGAATAAACAGATAAAACCACCATAATCCAATTTTTTAAACATCATTGTCCATGAATTCCTAGCTGATGATCAGGAAAAAGTATTTTGGGTAATAAATCATTAGATACCAAATCAATTATCAGTATGTGCGCACATGTGAAGTTTGCACAAAGGTTAATATCAAAGAACATCATTTGATCATCTAAATTTTTTAATTATATTGGATGAAACTTCAAATAATTAGTTTTTCCTATGTTTGGGTCAATCTTTATTAAAAAAATCACTCACAGAATTATTAGAAATAGTTTTTTCATTCATTGCATTCAGATCTGATCCAATTAAGAGTTCTGTCATTGCTCGTTGAAGGGAATTTTAATGGATAAGGGAGAGAGATTCTCTAACTATCACAATATTGTGAGGAAGGCCCTAAAAAACCTACATAGTGATATATTTATAAAAATATCACTAGGTTATATTAATTTTAAAAATTAAATTAAATTATCCATTTAAATGCACTGTTAATGAGCGAGGGTTCTAAACATCACATGTCGACTAATTTTAAGTCATGAATAGGGATAAAACAAAATTCAGTAACCAAAAGTGTTCTCATATTTTTGATTTGATCGACCATTTAAGGGGTATCCCATTTTCTCTAATTATATGCATGCACAATATAAAATATATTTAAATTTTTATATAATTAATTCTAGGAACAATGGACCCCAGAATCGCATGTCGACTCAGTGACTAGATCTAGAAATATATATATAGGTCTTATAAAGAAAAAAATGAGTCCCTACATCATTCCTTCCTTCATGATTTCCATCCTCAAAAAGAAAAACAAGGAAACAAACTTAGGATATTGATCCCACACGTTGTTCTCCCTCTATAAGGAACTCTCCTGCACATTTCTGTGCTACCACAACACGAGAACCAAAGTCATGGTCCTTCCATGTGGGATACTTTTATATCAATCCTCGATTTCCAATAGTTTATCTATAAAGGTGGTTCCTTCCTCAATGTGTGGATCTCCCTTTTGAATGATGTACAAGGGGTTTTTTCATGTACCTCCTCAATTTTCAAATGTGGAAGATTTAATTTTCCCAATCAAGTTGTGGGGGTAGGGTGGGGAGGTAGGAAACCACATCAACCCACTAAATGATCTAGAATGGCCCAATGAACTTTGGGGATAGTTTTCCTCCCAAGTAGAACCTCTAAAAAATTCATAATGGGAAACCCATAAGAAAATATGGTCTCCCTAGTCTAACTCCAAGGTCCAATCATGATAGTCTATGTTGGATTTTTTTTCTACTTGGTGTTGTCCTTATCTGCTTTAAGATGACTTGAACTTTCTCAGTTTTCACATGCACCATCTATGGACCCCCCAAAGATGCCTCTGTGATATTATTCCAATATATGGGTTACCATATGGTCCTACAATAAATGGAATAAAATGGTGTCATGATGATGGTAGAGTTGTAGCTATTTTTGCCTAAAAAATATACCAAGGTAAGGTGAACCTACCAGATCTAGATGAAGTATAACGTGTAATCCCTATAAATGCCCTCCAACACCTGTATAGTGCTTTCGATCTATTTTATGGTATGGATATGAATGGCTATACTCATCCATGTCTTATTCCTAAATATCTCCTGAATAGATCTCCACAATTTTGATATAAACCACATGTCTCATTCGAAGACAATCATTGATGGAACCCAGTAAAGTTGGATGATATCTTGTACGTACAACATCCCCTAACACTCCATTGAACTCTATCTGCCTAATAGCAAGGAAGTGTGCCGACTTCTTGAGTCATTCATCTATCACCTAGATGAAATCATGGCTCTATATTGTCTGTGTACTGCATATGAAAAAGTCCACAGATATGATTTCCCACATCCACTCTGGGATCTCATTGGGTTACAATAGACCTGAAAAAACATAGTTCCCACCCATCATCTACTCACAAGTGAGTCACCGAGAGATGAAATCTTATATGCTTCATTTTATTATGGAACAAAAAACTACCAGTGTTGGTTTTCGTACATCTTACCCACCCCAGGTGGTACAACTAGGGGAGAAGTGTGGAACTCCTAAATCACCTCAACCATCATTGTAACTAAAACCATTGTTCACCCCTAAAAAAGATTATGTGATTCCCTCCTTCAGAATATCTATCTAGTGCATTATCTATGGATATTTGGTAATGAAAACCCTGTAGTCGATGTACCCCATATAAGAATCTCTTGCATGATTGAGGAGATAAGGAGTCAACACCATCAACTAAAGAATGGTTTCACCGACCATCCCCACCAGGTTTTACTGTAGGGAAGCTAATTGTTGTGACGATTTCTTCACTAAATGAGTCGGGTACTTCCAGTTAAGGAAATATTCCTTAATATTTTCCATCATTACAATATAAACTATCTGGAATTCATATTCTTATAGGAACTCAAACCAATTTCGACCTTGAAGATTTATGTATCTATAGGTGAATATGTACCTGATACATTGGTGGCCTGAGTAAACTACCACCAACTCTCCTAGAAGGTAGTGTCAATGCATCCTCAGGGTGGACACTACCACTTCCATCTCTAGTCATGAGTCACATAATTCTACTCATGGTGTCCCAACATCCTCGACCTGTATGTGACAAATGTATGAGACTATATTAACACTAAATCAAGCCTATCTATCGAGGAATTACAATACACTATGAATCAACACCTTCCTCTAGTAGTATCAAGTCAAGATATCTTTTCAGACTCAACCTCAACTCCTCAAAGGGCCTCTAGCACTTCTTAGATAAGAAAAATGATAGCCCCTTTCACATCAGGGTGGTCAAAGGAGATGTGATACTAGAGAATTCTTCCAGGAATCTCATATAATACCCCATTAGCCCAATAATTATCTGAACATTATTCACATTCTTGGGTGGATCAAAATAAATAACTTATTTGATATTAAATAGATCCATGAATAATACATGCTCAGAAATGTCATTCCTTACAAAGTTAACATCATGTATCCAGAACTGGAACTTCAAAAGATTTATGTAATGTTGGTTATCTGAGATAAAATCTAGGACTATCCATTTTTGCTCTTCATGTTGATAATTTGATGCATATTAGATAAGTATTTCCTCGATGAAGACAAAAATGAACTCGTCAAGTACTGCGGGATATCAGGGTTCATAAAATCCATAAACATAGTAGGGAATTATTCACAACAAATGGAATCACTAGTAACTCATATTTCCTTTAGAGACATAAGAATTAAAACTTTTGAATATTAGCCTCTATGATGCTCAACTGGTGGTAGCTGAACCTGATGCTGATCTTCGAGAACCAACTCGTCCATGAAACTAGTAAAAAAGTTCATCAATCCTCATCATGTCGTACTTTTTATTCATTGTGGATTGGTTCAGGTGATACTAATTTTTTAAAAACCATAATCTCCTACATTCTTTTTTCACAAACAACATTAGAGATTCCCATTGGGGACACATTGGGTCTCATAAATAATTTCTCTTGAATGTCCTCCAACTACATCCATAGCACATAGAGCTCAGTATATTCTATATGATATGCTACCAATGATATTAGGGATGTCCCGGGATTCATGTCAATAATGATCTCCATCTCCCGCTCTGGTGGTAGACCTAGAACGTCCTTGGGGAAGACGTCTATATAATTCTCCACGTCATAAGGAAATGAGATACTAGAAGATCATATTGAACTAAGGGATACACTAACTATCTTATTAGTGATGGGATGTATCCTATTAGTCATAGAACCAACATTCCATATAATGAAACAAAATGGTTAAACCCTGAACATGTCACCTGAGCCAATCCACGACCAGGCCCAAAGGGTGTTCCTGATCCCTAAGGGTAGGAAAATGGTGTTGAACATCACGGTTAAAAAATTTTGAATGATTTTACCCATGATAAAATATAAAAAATACCAAAAAATAATATTTAACAATAAAAATAAGTGATGGAAAATGAAATGCATATAAACTACTACATGTACCTCCAAGTTACCTCATGGGTCACAAGTAAACACTGAACGGAGATCACTATGAGAGTGTTGTTATAGTAGAATAACCTAAAAATAAGAATATAGAGTAGGCATAAGAAGAGTGATGCATAGTAGAAATTCAAAATAAAAAACATCTGAATCCCCAACTCTAAAATGAAATCCGTTCATTATATTATGAAAATATGATATAAAAACATATGGGTTTCCACACTTTTATCAAAATAGGTAATAGGTTTTTTACTTTATAAAACTCCCCTTTTATTTCATTTTTCCAAATCAACCAATATATATGAGTCACTGTGATGAATTATTTTAAATCTAACTAGTACCAAAAAATTTCATTTAATATAAAAAGAAAAGAAAATGTGTTATGAGATCAAATAACAAAAAGTGTCCCAAATTAAAGAAGAAATATACAAGTATGTAACCATGGGAATATCCTAAACATCACAAGGGAGATCCCTGAATATACTCTATTTGGAACCACCAAGTGGCATACGGTGATGCTCTTAAGTCTATAAGAAAATGACCGCCCTAAACTGACCAATCCAGGGGCACAACCCACTTGGACTCACAACAAATCTAGGGGGTACAAATCCAAATTATCATGGTTGTCATGAAACATCACTAGATCATCTAAAAGACATCCAATAATCCATGTTAGGAATATACTACGTATGTTGGAGTCCCACGCATGTGTGACTAATCTTACCTTTTACTACCGGACTTGCCTACCCCCAAAACAGACACTACGTATATGATAACCCATCAAGGGTAGTCCCGGACATGAGTTCCCATAATATAATAAATCAATCACTAGTTCCATTCATGTCATCACATAACATGAACATTAACACCATTTCACAAATCACATTATATTTCCAACCATGTGTTCACACTTTTAAATGAAAATTTCACTTCCATAATGAAGTAACGAGAAAACTAGGCCATTAATACTATCGTTCCAATATGACATAAAAACATTCAAAACCATTTCTAAAAAAAACTAAAAAAGCAATTTTACAAACACTTTTCAATACATTCCTTTACATTTTCCAAACCAAATTCACCTACCAAAACCATTTCCAATTCTAGGTAAAAAGCACCTGACACAATTATAATGTGCCAAATGGAACTTCATGTAATTTATTTGTCAAAATACAATTCATGGTACCAAACAAGCCATGTTTTATATAACACATTCAAATAATTCCTTTATGTTTCAAAAAATACAAATCATAATATTGGAATCCCTTAAGAAACCGTTATAATACATTTAGGATACTTCAAAATTTAAAAAATTCATAAGAAGTTTTTGACGAGCTATATAAATAATGTGGATACCAATTCTAAGAGGAGTAATAAATTTTATGAAACTCCTAGACATGTATATATAAATTTATATATATAAGTATCACCTAAATATTAAAAAATTAAAGTACTAAGAAACAAGGAAACTCAAATTTAAGGTGCGCGCATAGGAAAACCTACCTCAAAAGAAGAACCAAGATAAACACTCAGCACATGACTCTTTTATTAGCAAACAACATTAAGAAGATCCAAAAAACCTCTGAGAAAATGATCTTTTGAATATACATAAGGAATCCTAGACCTGATGTTTGTATTCACATGGCCATGAACATGTACAATTTGATCCATTCATATATCGTACATGCACATATGCATGTTTCATATTCCAACAGGAGCACACCTATCCCCATATAAATATATTCACTTCCATGGGTGAACATCTATATAACGAGGGAACTCATATAGATATATTCCTAATTCTTCATAAGCATTCAAGTCTCCTTTGACAATGGAAACCAGAAACAGCCTCATGGATGACCAAAACTCAATAAAAAAATTACTAGGCACAATTAATCATCCAAAGGACCCAAAATAAATTGGGGGAAACTAAACAATGGATATATGGAAATACCTCAGATTAAAGCTATAAAGACACATATTTTTTATATAATTTTTCTTAATTATATAAAATTATTAAGAGTCTGCAAAAATTGACAGTTCCTAATTCCGAGGCCCGGTGTGCCCGAAATTAATTTCTAAACTTTTTTAAAGGTACTTTCAGTAAGCGCGTGGGAGACAATTTATATCATTTGAACTGCTAGTTCGATTAAAAATCTGAAGGTACCTTTGAATCTGCTACGTCTAGATTCACTTAAGGGAGGCATCACTTCGACCGTAGAAGGTCAAGAGAAAAAGATAGTCTGTGGACATTTAAAATAATAATAAAATAAAAATGGTAAGTTTTTCTTCTTTTTATTTTCCTCCAATGGAAAAGAAATGGTTGAAGGACCAACGACATGTCAAGACATAAAATGGACTGACTCTCCATTATGTGAAACCACACATTTGGGAAATTGGGAGGTATATTAATTAAATGAACCTCATAAATTCCTCGAAGTGATACTGACATCTTCCTTGTCCAATTTATATGGAGCTCGGGGAGAGGTGTTGGCAACGATTCACCAAACAATGAATATCTGGCAAAGTACCAGGATGCCAACCACCAGGAGGACTAGACTAGTTTTAGGGAGTAGTGAAGAGTGTCACTGAAACACGAACTGATGACAATAATGAAGGACGTTCCATCCATCGTCATCATCGGATGTCTTAGGTAGGTGGATTTTTATACTGTTCATCTTTATTAGAGAACTTTTTGACCACCTGATATGATGCTAACGTGGAGGGAACAGGCCAAAAAAACAAGGAAAAGACCCTCCGCCTCTTCGGTACTTCTATTGTTTTTCTGGAATAGTTTTCCAAATGGAGTAACAGGATGATAAAGGAGGACACACAGTGGTGACTGTGACACGAGAACCTTGTAGTAGTTGACGACACCAAAAACAGACCATCAGAGTGCATCTGGTGTCCCGCAGAAGGAACCGCTAGTTTTCCACATCTGTGGCGGCTGACAGTGACTAAAGGAGATCCATAGCGATCGGCTGCGGGCAGTGGGAACTGATGCGCCATCAAGCACTACTGCAACGCGATCCGGCAACATGGGATAAGGGTTACCCTCACTGGCACAACCGACGATAGTAGTCGTGACCACCAAGCCACGACATGAGGTGGAGACATAGCCCCGTGCCATGCCATGTTGGCCAAAACCAGTTGGCCAAATGACCGACAGTTTTATACGGGGGGAAGTTCCCCACCTTCTTGGTGCAACAGCCCCGCAACCATGGGGCCAGCAGATAAGGTGCTCCATATTATGGAGGACCGGTCCAGACGTGGTCCGGCTGAGTGGGCTGAACCCACCAATGGGTGGGCCGAAACCACGGCCCAACAGGCCCGTGCGGGTTGATCGAGTCCCACTCGGTAGGCCGTTTCAACCACGGATCAGGCCTACGAACCATGGTCCAACCCCAATGGGTAGGACCTAGTGAACCAGGCCGGCTCTTAGTGTGCTCGACCCAGGATGGGATAGGTAGACCCCAGGAACCGTTGCATCGGACTAGTCAGAATGAGTCAGACCAGGCCCCGACCCAATCAGCCCCTGAATAAATAAACTCTCATAACTAATGAATTAGGTGTCCATTTGACAAACCATCAACGGAGATGGGACCCCTTTTCCTAATAGATCTCTTTGGTATATTATAGCTATCCCGACCAGGGTAGGCAGGACCGAGGTGTGATCACTCTCGTTAATGGAATATGATTTAAATAATATATCAGGTGTCTGATCGGTGTGATGTATGTGGAATAAAGACCCTTGTGAAACAGCGGTACTTTGGAGACACTCTATGTGAGTTTTGACAGAGTCTGATCAGTTGGATTGGACTAGAATCCAACTGATCCCTTTTTAAAAAAAGTGACCATATCTTACAGAATAACCGTCCAAGAGGCACGCCGTCTGTCACGTTGGGACCCCTTTGATGGGGCGGTCCCTTGGGTATGATTTATTCTGGGCTTTATGCTAGTTGAAATATGATTGATGGATTTTGGAGCTATTTTCCCAGAAACAAGCGTTCTATGAGCGGGAATCTTGTGACCACTTTTCTTGGAAGTAGAGACCCTATGTGGATCAGCATCATAGAGACCCTATGTGGATCAGAATCGTTGCTACCAGAAATGGAAATTTTTTAGATATGCCCATCAATGATCAGCAACTAGAGACCCTGTGTGGATTGTCATCAAGTGAACCAGTGTGGATCTGCCTTCCAAAGACCCTGTGTGGATCCGCATTCCAGTAACCCTATGTGGATCAGCATTCTAGTGACTGTGTGTGGATCTGTAGTGCACAACCTGATGAGGATCATCCTTATAACGGCCCGTCTTGGATATGTGACAAACTAACCTATATAAATCGACAATGGAACAACTCTTTCATGGTTCAGTTGTGAAAAATTCCTAACGGAATAACTTGATATATTTTAACACTAATCATCTTTATTCTTGATGTCTGAGTTGTATACTTGGTGTGAGATAACTATTACTTTATGCTATGTGATTGAGGTCTTTCATTGGGGTGTTTCCTTTGTGGAACATTTGGAGACCCTTTGGGGTCTCAGGGTCCCTACTAAGTATTGTTATACTCACCCTTGCATGGGCTTCGCCCACACCTTGTTTTTTCTTGTGTAGATAACAGTCATCTTTGACCAAGGTTTGGGAGCTAGGACTGGATGGTGCATAGAGGAGGACCTTTAGACGTGATGTTCCACAATGACGATTGATTAACAGCTGTACCTACCCTCCGTGTTGGAATCTTGGTGGTGATTCAGAGAGCTTTTTTTATTTTGTAGTTTTACATTCTAGTTGGGCTTGTATTGCAGACCTAATTACATACAGTACTCACCCCTTTTAACTTTTGGTACACATCTTTTTACTACTGTATTTTTACTATGTGGGATGTACTCATTGAATTATTGGACTGTGTGTTTGCAGGATTAATGGAAACACCTTCCTGTTTTTTAGGGATATGCCTTTCGCTGCTAGTCTCCAACCCCTGGTCTATAGAAAGAGGGCTTGGGGTAGTCACGACATGGGCCCCGAGGGAAAGGTTAGGAAAAATTGGTATCAGAGGAGTTGGTTCTACTAAATAACTAGGAATCTGATATTTTAATAGAGAAATAGTATTCTGTTTTTTGAGTGTTGTTTTCAGTTTGGGGAGTCCATTGTTAGTGCGGCGGCCAAAGTATCCATACACCATGACCTTACATTCTGATTTTCAACTCGGAGCACAAAAGCATGGATTGCGTGTGTTTTGGAAATGTTTTATTATTGATCACTTTGAGTAATCTCACCAGGTATAACTTATTGACTGTGTCACACTTGTCTTCTTTCAATATGTCACCACGTAGACAGCTAGTGAGGATTCCAGTGAGTGTACACGATAATGGCCCACCGAGCACTAAGGCTACGGTGCAGGGCCCTCTTACGGCGGTAGTACCATCGGGTGGTGTACCAGCAGCACCACTACCATTTGGGAAGCTGTTTACACCAGCCCCACCAGCATATAGTGCACTCCAACAGGGCATATTGCATGAGTTTTAGAGGTTTACACCTCAGAGGTTCTGAGGAGAGATAGATCTGCTACCGGCTATGGTTGTTCCCAGAGTTTTTCGCCTGGTTGGGACATTAGCAGATGAGGTGGTGATCCTAGGTACCAGTATTTTGTAGAGAAAAGTAGGGAGATGGTAGAGCCTGAAACTCCAGACACATGACAAGGCAACCCTTACCTGGGTAGATTTTGAGGGCCTCTTCAGTATAGAGTTCATTCCAGCGACTCTACTCTATATGTGTATACATGATCTTCTACAGTTAGAGAAGGGTAGCCTGACTGCGGCACAATAGTCAAAAAGGATCACCAACCACTCACACTACTCTACCTACATTGTGGAGGGAGCTTTATTCATTGTCCAAACCTTCTGGCAGGGACTCTTAAGGGAGATCAGAGCATCGATGGTATCTCTCAGTATCCCAACGCATGCAAGAGTACTTGAGAGAGCACTCTTGGTAGAGAGTTTCCCTGATGAGAAGAAAAAAATAGCGAGACCCACCACTGGGTGACACATAGTAGAGTCATCTATGGGTGGTAGTAGGATGATGGAAAAAAATTCCAAGAGGACCATATCATCTGGTGGACGACCCCGGGATGTAGGGTTGGAGGTGTGAGGCTCACGAGGTAGAGCAGGCGAGCAGAGGAACAGACTATGCTTCACGTGCGGCAGGCATGGTCACAGGGCTTGCAAATACCAGACTAGCCACACTGTTGACCAGAATATGGTCGAAGGACCACCAAGCTAGAGGCATATATTCAAGCGAGGAGGTCCGTAGGGTGGCATAAGTGGAAATGGAGTAGGCCGTGAAGTAGGCAGTGGGTGGTGATTTGGGTTTCTACCGCCACCACCTCCAGGTGGTCCATGTCGACCACAAGGAGTAGGTGGACAGAGTCGAGCTATGCTCCAACTAGCTGAGGCCTATGACCACGACGCCCCAAAGATGGTTAGAGGTACAATCTATCTCTACTCCACCATAGATGCAGTACTGATAGACATAGGTTCCACTCAATCATTCATTTCCACATATCTTGTTCAGAGCTAAGAGATTCTGGTAGATCTGTTGGATCGTTCCTTATGATAACAGACTCATAAGGGAGAATATTTGACAATTACACACAGACGAAGGCAATGTGTGATTAATCTAGGAGTTTAGAGCTTCAGATAGGATATTATAGTAGCGGCGCCGATGCCTTACGACATCATCTTGGGTATGGACTTGTTATCCTCAACCCATACTCATATTCATTGAATTTGGTGAAAAGTGTGTTTTGTCTACAAGGATGGGACCAGGTTTTCCCTCACTAGATAGAAGGGAACCTTTATAGAAATTGATGTACATACTCAGACGAGGGTGAAAATAATCATACATCAGTTGTCTATCCTTACCCTAACAGCAGATTATGTAGATAATATGAGATATCCTATAGTGGTGGACCATTATGTTGATGTATTACCTGATGATGTTTCAGGACTACCTCCACAGAGTGAGGTGGACTTCTACATCGACCTATAACATGGTACGACACCGATTTCTAATCCAGAATATCGAATGGCTCCCGTAGAGCTTCATGAGTCAGGGTTACAACTGGAGGACTTGCAAGGGAAGGGGTTTATAAGGCCCAGTGTTTCTCCATGGGAATCCCTGATTTTGTTCGCCAAGAAAGAAGATGGGAGTTTGAAGCTCTGTGTGGATTGATGATCTCTTTGATCAGATGAAGGGAGGTAATTGCTTTTCGAAGATAGAATTCATATTAGGCAATCATCGGGTTAGGGTAAGAGATGAGGATGTACAGAAGACTTCATTCATATGTCATTATGGCCACAATGAGTTCGTGGTTATTCCATTCAGCATGACCAATGCCCCTACAGTGTTCATGGGACTCTTGAACAAGATCTTTCAGCCATACCTCGATCACTTTTTTTTGGTCTTCATTGATGACATATTGATATACTCAGTGTCATAGGAGGAGCATTCCTATCACTTTCAGATAGTTTTGGATACACTCTAAGAGAACCATCTTTATAGTATGATCTCAATGTGCCAGTTCTGGATACGTGAGGTCCACTTTCTAGGACACGTTATCACATAGGATGGAGTTTTAGTAGACTCAGAATAGATAGAGGTTGTTCTAGCATTGGAGCCACCCATGAGTGTGACCGAGGTGAGAAGTTTATTGGGGATGGCTAGGTACTACTGGAGATTCGTATCTGAAATTTCCAGATTTGTGGCACCCTTGTTAGTGTTGATGAAGAAGGAAAAACCCTTCATGTGTACATAGAGATGCCAGTAGATTTTTGAGGAGCTGAGGTAGAGACTAACATGTTCACCCATCATGAGGCTACCAGAAGAGGGAGTTGGGAATGTTGTATACTATGACACATTAGGGAACAGACTCAGATGTGTCCTAAACCAAAAGTGAGAAGTGATTTCTTATGGTTTACAATAGGTGAGACATCATGAGAAGAACTAAACTACCCATGAACTGTAATTATCAGTAGTGGAATTCACCTTGAAAAATGATTTGACACTACTTGATGGGTGAACAGTATACTGTTTACTCTAATCATAAGAGCCTCATATATATATTCTCACAGAAGGACCTGAACCTGAGAGAGAGATGTTCGTTAGAGTTCCTCTAGGAATATGACTTTTAGATATTCTATACACCCAGGAAGGGTAATGTAGTAGTAGACATACTCATCGGAAGGTATGTTCTATAGTTGTTGAGTGAGGTGATAAAGAATCCAGCAGCATTGAAGATATCCTTGGTGGATAGAGATGGAGAAGCATATCTTTAATATATAACTGTCACTGCCCCACTTATTCAGTGAGTTCAGAAGACACAGCATGGGGACAATGACTGCGAGGCTAGACTTGCTCATATATCCTCAAGACATGCACCTGATGGATTTTATAAAGGTGGGGAGCATGTCATCCTCTTCAGAGGATGAACCATGGTACCAGTGGCACTATGTGATGTGATATTGAGTGATTTCTATTCGTCCCCTCTCGAAGTACATCATTGTGTGGTGAATATGTACCAGGACCCACTACTGGAATGGGGATTTTTCCCCACGCATCTATCCCCACAGTTTAGAAAAACTATGGGGATATCTCTTTTTTACTATCTATTTCCACAGTTTTAATATAACTATTGAAAACCAATACCCAATTCCCCCGATAACTCACGCTACTCATCCCTCTTCCATCGCACTCATCTACTCTTCCATCGAGCTCTTCCTTACCCTCACTTCCATCTCCCTCTTCTATCACGCTCATCCTCACTTCCCCGACTCCTTGCCCTCTCCTCCCCTCCCCGACCATTTCCTCCTGGCCATCATACCTCCGACCCTTGCCCCTCTCCTCCCCGCACAGACCTTCACCTCCCGGCCATCCGACCACCTGGTCCTGCCCATCTCCTCCCCTCTCGAGCCTCCACCTCTGCTCCCTTCCTCCCTCCCAAACATCCCCTTAGCCACATTTTCCCGCCCTCCACCTCCCTTCCCCCATCTCTAGTGATGTCCCCCCTCTCATCGCCCTCTCCTCCCGGCCTTGGCCTCCACCTGAACTTTCCCCAGCTTCAGAAATATCCCATCATGGCGTTCGCCTCCCTACCCCCAGCTCTGGCATGTATGAAATTTAATCTCATTGTTTTTCATTCTATTATATAAAAATTAGGAGTAAATGAACAAAAACCAGAGAAAACCCTGAAAGTAATAAACCATTTTTTTGGAATATTATTACCATTTTCATCATCATGTTCCCTAGAGTGAATCTAAATATATTTTTTCTTTCATTATGTTTTTTCTATGTGTTATAATTGTGAGAGATATCATTGAAACCTATTAATTTTTTCTTTTTTAAACATTAAAATTCTAATCTTCACGATTACTAAGATTCTGATTATGAATCATACACATTTTATCATGGAGATTGACCAGAATTTGAGAGTACGGATATGTTTCTTTCAAAAGATATAGTTTAATGAAAAATAGTCTATTTTTACTTGTTATTAATAAGTTATATTGGATATGTAATCAATAATTGAGCACATATTGTCAATTAACAATTCTAATAAGTTCATTGTTTTGAAATATATTGTGATAATTGAATTATTTAAAGGACTATTAGTGTTCAGAAAATATTTATATAATAAATTTAGCTCATATATCCATCAACCTCTTTGGAATAAATGTGTTTCCTTTCCCTGATTACTCGTTTTGGTTATATAATAACCCTTGGAATTAGATCCGAAGTGGAAACAAAGGATGCAATTATAAGGACAAACTAATGAAAATGAATACTTTGGTTCCTTAGACCCATGAAAATAGAGTCCATAGATTACTTATAAATAGGTTGAGGTTTTACCATGGGGATAATGATTCAAAAAATTTAGATTTGTTTTTCCCCTATTTTGTGAAACTCAAACATACACGAGCATCCTATGACAAAATTACTTGTCTTCCAAAAAATAAATTCAATAAAGGGAAAAATTCATGGGTGAAGTTTAGAAAATTAATTTTCTTGAAAAACGTTATGTAAAGGCTAAATATAGCATTCTCACTCAATAAAACTCATATACGACCCTTTCCATTCGTCCTAATCCATTCTTCTAGTCTAAACTCAAGGAATCATCCTTATCATTTAGAAGAATGGTAGTATTATAACCCACAGCTTACGATGGGCGTATTACAACCAAATAGATCATTTATAATCCTGTTAACTCATCATTCAAAATTTAATAAGGGTATGTCATAATAATCCAAAACAGTAATCGATGACATTTGATACATAAGACATTACGTAAATCCAAAGGGAGATTCCCCTAGTCATTTCACTATAATTTCCATTATTATCATTTCTTATGAGAATGCTTATAAGGAAGTGTGTAAAATTTAGTGTTTTATATTAATATAATAACGTGTATTTGAGTTTTCCATTGATTTTAAAATCATTTATTTTACCTAAATGACCTTTTACTTTTTAAGAGTCTTATTGTGTCTTTTTTCCACATGGTATGCAGTAAGTGTTTCTAGGTAATTATTTTATTACAGAAATTCATGATGTGATTTAGTTTATTAAATTCTTCTCCTAGCATATTTATACCAATATTTGATACCCATAATTTTTTTATATAAATTATCTAAATTATTTTCAATAATTCTTAGAGATGATATGGTTTTCTTTAAAAAAAATCCATCTTTGATTTATAATTTTACGTATTTCAAATTTTAAATTACATGGATATGGGTTTCATTTAAAATATTTATGATGATGGATGAATTTTTTTATCTCTCCCTTTGTTTTTAAATGAAATAACCCATGTTTGAGGTTGTTTTTTAAAGATAACATTAGAATCCTTAGTCATGAATATGGGTAAGTGATTCCCTTACTACCATAAAATGCTTAGCTCCAAATGATATCCCATATAGTGGGATTGTATTCCATTTATTATATCGTTATTTTCGAAAAATTATTGAATTGATAAGTCTAAATTAATTTAGGTAAAAATCAATATATTCCATATTTTTTATTTCTAAAATTTTCATTTTGTAAATTCTATTGTTTTTCTATTGATTGAACATGATGATTTTTTTGAGATACCATGTCCCAGAATGATAAGGTAAATGAAAGTGATTTTTTGGATTTAAAGGTATCTTAGTAATAAGGGTGTATGGGGAGGGGGATAGGTGCATGGGGTGGGGCTGGGTGCAGGGGGTGGGGCTGGGTACAAGGGGAGGGTGGGGTGGGTTCCTGGGAGGGGGGATGGGTGCAGGGGGTGGGGATGGGTGCTTGGGGGTGGGGATGGGTGCCTGGGGGGTGGGTTCCAGGGGCGGGGCAGGGTGCTGGGGCGTGGGGCTTGGTGTAGGGGGTGGGGATGGGTGCAGGGAGGAGGTGGAGGGGGGAGGGGGGGCTGGGTGTTGGGGGTGGGGGTGTGTGTAGGGGGGATGGGTTCTTGGGGTAGGGGTGGGTGCAGGGGGTTGGGCTGGGTGCAGGGAGGCTGGGGATGGGTGAAGGGGGTGGGGTTGGGTTCTGGGGGTGGGGTTGGGTTCTGGGGGTGGGGTTGGGTGCCCGGAGGGGGGTGGGTGCAGGGGGTGGGACTGGGTGATGGTCGGGGCTAGGTGCAGAGGGAGGGGTTGGGTGCAGGTGGTGGGGCTCATTGTAGGGAGGGGTGCTGGGTGCAGGGGGATGGGGTTGGGTGTAGTGGGGTGTAGATGGGAGAAGGGGAGGGGGGATGGGTTCAGGGGGAGGTGGAGGGGCTGGGTGCAGGGGGCTCATTGTGTTTTTATGAAATGCAACTCAGTGTTCATGGAAATGTTATAAGATCATGTATGACTGGAGCTTTGAATGTGTTTGGTTTTATGCCGTTATTTTTAGGTCAGTTGCATGTATGTGATTCCATGGATATTGTCTTTATTGAAGGTATGTTTTACTATAGTCTATTTTTTACATGTGTTTTCAAATAATTATCATTTTTCATTAATTTCTATGATTGTATTTAGTATGCTATGTGTGTATCTTGTTTAAAATACAATGATTATTACATTCAATCTTCTCATATCACAATAAAAGAATCACCTTTCAATTTTTATTCAAATGAACGTGTATAAATAATGAACTCTACAACCAGTATAACTATGGAAATGAATTATGCATATAGTTTAAACCCCTTACAATTTGTATTTTAATCATATTAATTATATTCCTTACATGTGCAGGGCAACAAGAAGACAATCATGTGCTGATATCAACATATTTGACTGTATCATTAAATATTTTCATAGAAATGGAAAATAAGACCATATATTTAATTTCCACATAATGATGACTGAATGTGGGTTTACCCTATATTGTATTACTTGTAATAATATTGTAAAATGTCTCCAAAAATTGATTCAAATTGTAGTGGTGTCAGAGTTCCTTCTGCTTCTTCTATCTGTGTGTGTAAAAATGAATTTTTTTTCATTTAATCCATTGATTGCTACATATTACAATGAATGAAAGATGTATGAGGCACTTATTTATTAATTTTCATTGAATGAATTTTCATATCACACTGTTGTCAAGCCCATAACTTCAACTAAGCCATCCCACACTGGTGATAAAAACATCACTTTTTCTTTTGATAAGAATGTGAAACCCAAAAGTAGCTATAATTCATCAAGCTCTTTTGAAAGTGATTCCGAAGGAGTGATCATTTATCAACTATGAATAGGAGTGGTCTATGGTTCTCATTTCTTTGTATTATTTTAACAAACCAATACAAATCTGCATTTTTTTGTTTCGTTCTTTTTTAATGATTACTAAACTATGTTCTATTTTAGGATCCTCCTCTTAAAGCTTTTTCTACTTTGAATGGGAATTCTACTTTCTAAAAAAGACATTTTTCTACCACCAAGGCTTCTAAGAGTTATTCTTTTGGTTCATCTAAAGTGATTATGATGAATATTTTAGGGTTCTTATTAATGCCCACACATTATATAAAAAGTTCCAGTGGTTTTTAGTTTCATATATTTTATATAATATTTGAAATTATTGTCACTAATTGTGCATTTGATGTTTTGTGTATGAAAAAATACATACGATATCACATGGAACTATGATAAAAAGAAAACCATTAAGTCTTCTTGAAACAAAAGAGGAGTCTATTGATGAAGAAAAAACAAATAGCTTTGATGATGATGCTTATAAGCCAATGAGTATGGATTATTTTATCTTTATATCTACTAATATTTCATTTAAATAAATCATTCTCATAATTATTGTACTTTAATGACATGGATGTTTAATGTTCATTTTTTACAAGAGCATCATCATTAGGCAGTTATTACTCCTATATTATTTATTATTTGAATTTCTATAACATAAAACATCTAATAATTTTCCCAATCCTATTATTCAAGTTCTGATATTTTTAGTAGCAACATTATATGCAAGGAAATTGATGATCAATCCCAATATTCCAATATTCGACAACATCAAAAATAGGTTCGTATACATATTTACATTATTATAATGAGAATAAGACTAGTAGTGGTTAAGTAGCATTGCGTACATTAGCCCAGCTTCTACTGTAACTTTTATATTATGAGTGATTACACTAGCAGCCCATACTAATAACAATGTTTACACTGGAAAAGTTTACATATTTACACATTTTTCTTCATTAATATCAACATTACACTTGAATTTCTTACAGGATTAGTATTCACACTATCAATGTTTATACTAACAACATTACAGTAGTAGTGCTTACATTATTAGTTCTTAGAATAGCAATGCTTACACAGGAACTATTCGTGGCAACATTACCTATACAAACACCTTTTCATAATGATTATGTCTGGGAAATACAAGGGTGAAAAATCTGGGAAACATGGAATGAATCTTACTGAAGCTCTGCCTGCCATGACACGAGCATCCCACTCATTGGCACTGGGGAAAAGAAGACAGGTATGTTGTAGTTGAGTTTTTATTTTATTTTCTTTATTGCATCAGCCACATATTCATTTTACTACTTTCTATGGATGGAGGGTACTTATATTCTCTGAAGGGGGCTAGTAGGTCACATGAGGCGGCTATGAGGTTTTCTTTGCAGGGGAGGGAGAACGGGGTAGTTGAGGGATTAATAGTGTATTTCATTTTTGTCTTCTTTTACTGTGTTGCTTCTGTTTATTTTCTTTTCCTTCTGTATGGATGTCCAACGTACTGATGGGTCATGCCAAATTTTATTTATTTTCTTCAGCTGTTTTAATTAATTGTTTATGGGGTGATTAATACCTTATTAGAGACACCAAACACATATCTATATCTCAAAATCATGAATGTAATTTCATTAAGAAATTATTCCATGTAATCCTTCACCCTCGGTCCTCTCCCAAGACTTATTATTTATGTTAACACATCAAATGCACTCTTCATATATAAATTTTCAACACATCATCATGAAATAGATCTTTATGCCATTATTCTTGATAAACCCATGCTTCTATTGTCAAACACAACTGATTCATACATCATATATTTTCCAAAAATGAATCTAATCAAGGCTTGGTTACAATAATCCCCCCTGTGGATGATCCTATTTTTGAATTAGTTTCTTGTAGTAGAGAGGTTAGTGGCCCTATTCCTCCCATTCTATAGAAAGTTAAAAATAATATCTTATGGGATGATATAGTAGATGTGTCTCATCTATTGGATGAGGTAATTTCTTTTAAAGATTCTCTATCAAGGGTCATCTCTGATGACCACCTTGGAGAAGAATCCAAGCATATTAAAGATGAAATGAAATATGATATGCAGGCTTAGGTGGATTCTAATTAATGGTAAGAGCAATGAATGATTTATTCCAAGAAATAGAAAGGAAATTCTAATATATTGGCCGCCACTTGAGGGAAATATATTTTTCATATTAAAAGTTTGAAAATTATTCCAGAATGTTACCCTGCCTCATTCTTCTCCCTTCACTCTTGGATGGAAGATGTTTCCCTGAAGATGTTGCTAGACCAGGACAACGTGCATCAGTCATGACGAGGTCACGTTGTGGTCATGCCGCGGTCAAGCCGCAGTCAAGCACTATTCAAGGCATGGTCACTCTGTAGTCACACTGCAGTAATGCCGTGATTTGGCCCTTCCCTAGGATGACACCCTACGGTGATTAATAGTCCTGTCAAAATTCTAAATATGATACCCAGATAGAGTTTTAAATACATTACCCACACATAGTTAATGGGGATGGAGGACATTAGGTAGAAAATCACTAGATTGAGTCTCTCATGAAAATATTTATTCACCTGTAGGAAATATTGGAGATGAGGTTGAATCTTGATACTTTTATTCTACAAGGACCATCTAAGTGATTGAGGTAAATAATATTAAATGTTGGACAATATGAAGACTTGAGAATAGTTTTATAATGATATTTGTATCTGGAAAACTTTCCTTCAGAATATGATATTTTTACGATCCCGATGATCTGATGAGAGTTTTGACCTGTGTAGAGAAAATGCTTCTAATTTATCTTTTTTTCTATGTGAGAATAGTAAACAACACACACCTCATATAGTGTAGTTGGAGATTTCTAAAACAATGGGGAATATGATGGATGATTTTTTTGTGACAGTATTCCATGAGTCTTGTGATCAATGTTGAGACTGACTAATCACAATTTCTGCCAGCAGGGCGATGGACAGAATGTGGACCTACCTCCTACCGCTCCCTTTGAACCTGGTTGGAAGATGTTGCCCCACAGATGTCATTGGACAAGGCCAACTGTCTATGGTAACAAAACAGTCACCCCGTGGTCATGTCGTGATTTGGCCCTACTCCAGGATGACACCCCGCAGCGGTTCGCAGTCCTGTCGGAATTCGATATATGATACCTAGATAGATTTTTGGATACATTACCCACCCATAGTTAATAGGGGGGAGGCCCTCAGGTAGAAAATCTCTTTATTGAGTTTCTCATGAAAATATTTAGTCACATATAGACAACATTGGAGAGGAGGGTGAAGCTTGCTACATTTATTCTAAAAGGACCATCTATATGCTCGAGGGACATCATAGTAAATGTTGGAAAATAAGAATACTTGAGAATACATTTATAATGATATTTGTATTTGAAAAATTGTCCTTTAGAGTTTTATATTTTTATGATCCCAAGGATCGGATGAGTGTGTTGACCCTTTTAGAAAAAATGATTCTACATTATATTTTTTTCTGTGTGGGAACATTAAACAACACACACCTCATATAGTGTAGTTGGATATTTCTACAAAAATGGGGAATTTGATGGATGATTATCTATGTGATAGTATTCCATGAGTCTTGTGATCAATGTTGAGATGGACTCATCACAATTTCTGTGGGCGGGGTCATGACCAGAATGTTTCTTCACCTCCTCCAGCTCCCTTCATTGCTGGCCAAAAGATACTGCCTCGCGGAAGTCCCTGGACTAGGCCAACATGCCGCAGTCACATCGCAGTCATGCTGCGGCCACCTGCAACCCATCCCACACCAGCCACCACACCACCGCCACCCCCATACTCCTACAAAAAAACTCATGCCAACCCTCTACCACCTGCAAAACAGCCCCAGTCACCAGTTTAACCCTCAACCAGCCCTCTACCACCCCCCTGCCGCCTGCTATCTCACCCACACCGGCCACTCTAGTCCGCACTAGCCACTGCACCATCCCCATCCTCTTGCATTCCATCCCACACCAACCCCTTCCACCTACAAAACAACCCCATACCACCTGTTCCAACCTGCACCAGCCCCCTAACATCCCCCTTCAACCTACATTCTAACCCGCACCAGCCACTGCAGCCCAAACTAGCCACATACACAAACCACAATAGTGAAAATCCCAATCCCCTGCACATCACCAGCATGCACCCAGTTCCACAACAAACCAACACCCCATCCACATGAAAACCCACGGCCACTACATTCAACCAAAACAACCAGCCTGCAAAACTAGTACTCTAGCCCCCATCCAAACCACGCCAACATCATAAAAAAATAGCAGGCCACCCCCAGAGGAATCTAGTAAAGGACCTTTGAAAGGAAAATTCCTAAGTGTGGCTTCAACGGATTTTACCACTCTCAAGAGTAAAATGAAGTGATAAAACCAATAATCATGCATACTAAAATGAATGGATTGAACAAGCTATATCCACCTAGCATTGGAGAGAGATTTATTAGTCCATGATTTAACACTTCGAACAATTTTCTGTTCCAAGACCACACAATCAGAAGCTCTAATCATGGAAGTGATGAGGGGAACTCGTATATAACAAAGAAGAAGAGACCCCTTACTAACCCCCATAATAACCTTAATAGAATCACAAACATCAGGAGAGATACCAGCCGAAAACATTAGGGAATTCGTATGATTGACAGTCAATCTAGACAGGGACAAAAATATTTCCAAAGCATACATATGAAGGCATTTTTCGCAGGACTACCATGGTTCTAGAACAACTTTTTTATCCTTTTGTCGATGAATAACGCTTGTGAATTTCATCCTTAGCTTCATTATGATTCATGTGTAATATTTCCTAATGGATTCAAAAGTGTTGGTTGGGAATATTGACAAGATAATGACTTCTTTCATATTGTATTCTCACGTGGGGGGAAGAATTCACCAGGGTTTTGTGGGTGGGGATGGAAAGACTAGTGGTAGATGGTGGTATCAACTTATGCAGTGTCGAGGGATCAATGCACATTCTATAAGATATGTTCCCTTGGGAGGTTCTTGAAGGTCATTCTCTATGGGGAAATTTCATATCTGTCAAAGTATTTACCTATCTTTGAGGATCCATGGGGAAACTCTCGTGGATGTGGAAGGAGTTGCATGGGAACATTATGCTTCTCAAGAAGTAGTCTTGGTAGATTGTAGAATGTGGAACCATAAACATTTGGTTTGAAAACAAGGCAGGTTCCTCTCTTCGCTTTCCAGGCTATCCGACTCCAAAAAAATTTTTTGCAAAGGAATTTTGTTACCCCTATTTTACGTAGGTTTTTCATAACCACCCTCATAGTGTGTGTTTTGATAACATTGTTATATGTTCATAAATGGAATGTTCAGTCTTCACGAAGTATCCAATGGGGGTTTTCTTGGCCATGATTTATAGGTATATACATCAGATTCCAAATGGTATCACTGGTGGTGAAAATATGTACTGGTGTAAAGAAATCCCGATTAAATGCAACTTGTTGGTTTGGTGGATCAATAACCATTGTATTCCTATGAATGAAACTATCAGGAGTAGGGGGGAGGGTGCATGTGGTCTGTCTAGAAGGGGCTGTCCAAGGCTGCCTGGGGGGGTTCTGGGGGTCTGTAGGGCTGGGGGAAGGGTACAGGTGGGGTGTCTAGGGGGTTTCCCAGGGGGTGTCCAAGGGCTATTGGGAGGGGGGGGGGTATTCCGGGTAGGGGGAGGGTTCAGGTGTGGTGTCTAGGAGGGGGTGTCAAGGGGTGGTGTCTAGGGGGAGGGTGTGTCCAGTGGGGCTACATGGGGGCTGTCTGGGAGGTGCAAGGGGGTTTTCCAGGGGCATGGGGGTGTTCAAGGGGGCTGTCCAGGGGGTCATGGGGGTGCAGGGGGGTTTCCATACCTTCTAATCATTTTGAAAATAAAACTCCACATTATTAAATCAAATTATTTTGAGATATCAAGATTTAAAGCAATCTTCCCTTGTTTAACCTTTCATTTCTTGATGTTAACACATTAATAGGTAGTACTGAGTATTCATAACAGGGATAAACACAAAATGAATTGAAGAGATATACCCATGAGCAATGGGGCCTAACCTCATAGAAATAATTTTGAAAATTATTTATGGAATGGAATTCCTAATTGCAATAGGTCTGAAATCCTTTACATGCACAACAATTTTCTCTATTTGGGATCAGGGAAATAAAATTGGAGTTGATTCCACTGGGTATTGAGGTAGGGTTAATTAAATTCATCATTTCATTAAGGAGCTCATCACTAACCATGTCCCAGTAGAATATAAAGAATTTATTTGTGAACCCATGAGGACGAGACACACTCTTATGATTTAGAGAAAAAAGGCCACGCTTAACCTCCTTCACATCAGGGGATGCAACAGGCGAGATTGTTGGATCGGTGTAGCCCGATCTAGTTGACCACACTCAAGTGTAGGAAGGATGTATTTGTTTCATCCTCTTTCAAAAATGATTGGCTTCAATAAGAGATACATTATTGTAATCCTTTTTCCATAAAAATTTATTTAGAACTTTTCTGAAAATAACTTTCTTCTTCTTCAAATACTTTGGATATCTCTTCTTATGTTTTAACTTTTGAAAACAATGCATTGTGGTTCTATTGTTTTTCCATTCTGGTATGTATTGTTTCATAGTTGTTTCATAGGGGTGGGGGATTGGTGCATGGAGGGGGTGGGGTGCAGGGGGGATGGGTGCAGGTGGTATCAGGGGTTTAGGGGGTGTCTAGGAAGGGGGCAGTGGGGTGCAGGTGGGGGGGTGTGGGTGGAAAGTGGGGGTGTAGGTGGGGGGGGGGGGGGGTGGATAGTGGGGGTGTGGTGGGGGGAGACCTGGGTGCAGGGGGTGGTGAGGGGACTGGGGGTTGGGGGCTGGGGGATGGGGAGCTGGCACCAAGAGGTACTGGAGGTACATGGGGTGTCAAGGAGGGGGGTAGTGGGGTACAGATGGGGGGGGGGGTGGACAATGTGGGTGCAGGTGGGTGGGAGGGGGACATGGGTGTAGGGGTTAGTGGGGGATGGGGGATGGGTGCAGGGATGGGTGCAGGTGGTACTGGGGGTGCATGGGTTGTCCAAGATGGGGGGGGGGAGTGTGGGTGCAGGTGGGGAGGGGGTAGTGGGGGTGTGGGTGTAGGGCTAGGTGCAGGTGGTACTGTGGGTGTAGGGGGTGTCCAGGATGGGGGGCAGTGGTGGTGCTTGTTGTGTGGGGGGGGGGGACAATGGGGGTGCAAGTGGGGGAGGTGGACCTGGGTGTAGGGGGTAGTGGGGGGGCTAGGCGGATGGGTGTAGGGGGCAGTGGGGGGTGAAGATGGGGGGTGGGTCGAAATGGGGGTGCAGTGAGGGGGGGGGGGGCTAGGTTCAGGGGATCGTGAGGGGGATGGGTGTAGGGGGGATGGGGGGTTGGGGGAATGTCTTGGTGCAGGTGGTACTGGGAGTGACGGAGGGTGTCCAGAAGGGGGTTCCGTGGGGGTGCATGTGGGGGGGGGGGGTTGGATAATGGTGGTGCATGTGGGGGGAGGGGGGCCTGGGTCTAGGGGGTAGTGGGGGGGGGGGGGGGCTGGTGCAGGGGGGCTGGGTGAAGGTGGTATTGGTGGTGCTGGGGGGAGTCAAGGTGGGAGGGGGTTCTAGGTGCAGGCCGTACTGGGGGTGCAGGGGGCAGTCGGGGTGTAGTCTAGGGGGTGTCTAGTGGGGGTGTCCGGGGGTGTCAAGGGGGGTGTGCAAGGGGGTTCTATCCAGATGGGAGGGTGCGGGTTTGAAAAGGGGGAGGGGATGTGCTAGGGGTTCTCTCCACGGGGGAAGGGTGGGGCTGCAGGGTGTTTATCCAGTGGGGCAGATTCTTTTTGTAGGAAAAGAATATTTACCCACGGTTTGAGAACTGTGGGTAAATATGCAGCTGCAGAACCCTTTATACCCATGGGTTTAAAACTGTGGGTAAATATTCTACTGCAGAACCCTCTATACATATGGTTTACATAACTGTTGGAATCTAATTTCTACTGTAACAATTTATACCAAAGGATCTGTAAACAGTGGGCATATATATACCCACGGTTCTAGTGAACCGTGGGTAAGCTGAAATTTCAGTGGGAAATACCCACAGTTACTCTAAAACTGTTGGTATAGGGAAATCCTGATGCCTCGGGAGCCCTTGGATTATAAAACCGTGTGTATAACCTATACCCATATTTTAATGGGATATACCCATTTATTGATACTGTGGGTATAGGGAAATTTTCTAGTAGTGACCTCCGGCGTCAGCACTGGTGGCCAGAGACGAATAATACAGTGGTAGAGTTTGTTTCATGATTCATCACTAGTGAGTAAGTGAAGGCCTAACATCAGGTTCTAGCACAATTATCGCATCCATTTTAGGTAGCAGAGTGGAAGTGGGATGGTATTTCCATGGATATCTTGATATGGCAGCCACAGACATCCATGGGACACAATTCCATCCGGGAGATTGTTGACCGACTAACCATGTCATTCCCACTTCTTACCCATCCGAGAGCCGGGATCAGTAGAGGGATTTGGATGCTGCTACGTACATGAGATTATATGACTACATTGGGATCCATCGATGATCATCTATGGATGTGACACAGGTTTTACATCCCAGTTGTGTAAGGGATTAAAGGAGGCATTCGAGACTCAGCTATTTTTGTGCACCGCCTTTCATCCATAGACATATGGTTAGACATAGTTGACCATTCAAATATTGGAGGACATGCTTCGTGCTTGAACCCAAGATTATGGCTGCAGTTTGGGGGATCACTTGCCCTTGGAGGAGTTCACGTAAAACAACAACTATCACTCTGCCATCACTATGGAATCATTTGAGTCCTTGTACGGTCGACCATGCAGATCACCTCTAGGATGGAATTAACCGGGTGAGTTAGCACTTATTGGTCCAGAGTTGGTACGGGCTACCACTAAGAAGATGCAGATCATCCCGGACTGGATTAATACTACACATAGAAAATAGAAGTCTTATGCTTATAGGATACAGTGACATTTGGAGTTCGAGGAGTGATACCATGTTTTCCTATTGGTCTCACCACGATGAGGTTTGAAAATATTTAGCTGGGGTGGAAAGTTATCTCTCAGGTTCATTGGACCCTTTCAGGTTCTCAGTAGAGATAGTGAGGTGGTGTATCACCTAGCTCTTCCCCCACAGATTCATCGGGTTCATTACGTTTTCCATGTGTCGTAGCTGAGTAAGTACGTGCATGATCCATCACATGTTATTTACTGGGGCGAGCTAGACATTGATGGGGGAACATTTATGGAGGTTCCAGTGGAGATTGAGGATTGAAAAAAATAATTACTTCATTGAAAAATGATCCCCTTGGTGAATGCTTGCTGGAAACACGGGAACCTCTAGGAGAGCACACGGGAGTGAGAGGCTCAGATTCGTGCTCAGTACCCCCATTTGTTTTCTTAGTCTATGTTGTGTATTTAAGGGAAGAACTGCCCTAAGGTGAGGAGAATGTAAAGACCCAGATTTTCTATGTAAATTTATTTATTTTTAATTATATGGAATTATTACGAATCTGAAAAAATTGACGGCACGTGATTCCGAGGCCCGTTGTTCCCAAATGAATTTTTGAACTTTTTTATGTTACGTTAAGTAAACACACTGGTGGTGTTTTCAATCATTTGAAATGGTTCGCGGATAAAAAACCGGAGGGCACCGTTGAATATGTAGCATTAAGATTCTTTTAAGGGATGCTTCACTTCGACCACATAAGCTCCGGAGAAAATGATATCTTCTGGACATTTAAAAGTATAATAAAAAAACAATGTTATTTTTTTTCCACTTTTTCTTTTCCTCCAACGGATGAGAAGTGGTGGCAGGACCCACGACTTGTCAATCCAAAAAATGGCTTTACTCCACTATACTAGTTACTTCACCGTTGGAAATTTGGGAGGGCCATTAATTAAATGAACCTCATAAATTTTTCAGAGCATTACCCACCACTTCTATAAGGCCCTAGACTTAAACTTTACTTAATCTTGAGTTATTACAAGATTACACCATGAGGATCTTTTTAGGTTTAGAGTTTTAGAGAATTAGAACATAAAACTTGCATTACATTCCACATTTAAACAAAGTGGTTACATAAAAGATAGTATTCATTTTTCCCATCAAATGAAACATATTTAAAATAAAACATGGATTCTTTCTTGACACTTATTTGACACTATCATCATATCATGTACCTTTCCCTTGACCTGTGAAAATCATTTCAAAAAAAACTTGGGATGAGCATAAAAAGCTCAGTATGGGTTATAAAAACATGGAAAGGAAACATGGGTACATATATACATAATAATGAAATCATACTTTACCCATAAAACATAAGCACTTTAACATACCTCATCAAATCATGAGTAAATCATAGAAATCATAAGACATAAAGGTAACTTGAGGCATTCATAACATTCTTACGTAGGGAGTAACCCTCTTGGTTACGTTTGGAATACCCATCACAGTATATTCCCTAAATCTCTTCGGAGAAACCGTAACGTTTCACTCCTTCGCGTTACCCAATGCATTAGAGAGCTATATCGGGCTCACCCGCCCTTAGTCTATCACGGAACCACCCGTCTTCATAATAATGCCCAAGAACCTCAACATAATCGTATCACATAAAACATGCATAAAGAAAACATAACATTTCCACATTTCAATCACAAGATATCAATACAACACATTGATATAAAAACAATATGAAAACAATTTTCAATACCAAAATAAAAGAAAAGTAAAACATGGTATTTATTTTTCTTTTTAAAAAAAAGTTATGGCTTGTAGAGGAAGCCGAAACTCAAATAATGATCACAGCGGCGGAGAAGTCGTTGTCGCCGCATACGTACGACAAAAACATTCCCTTTTGTCTTTTAGTAAACGCTTCGTATAAAAAAGATTGCTTTTGAATAAACGTAAAATTCAAAGGGGTTTATACACCGAATAAAAGAAGGTTGTGTATAAAACAAAATATGCCTCAATGAAAGGAGATTGAGACGAAGTCCCATACCTCGGGTCCGACTTGACTCGGTCGTTCTTTAATCTCCTGAATAATAAACTTGAGTTAATCTCTACTTGCTTAAGAACCTTTTTGAAGTTCATTGTTCCTTTTATACCATGTTATGAACATCATGTAATCATTTAAGTTAATAATGTTCATTTTGTCGGTATTTGGTTCTTAAGTCAAAAATAGACTTCTTACACTTACATGTTGTTAATTTGGTCAAAGTTTTGTTATATCCAGAATGATATTAATGATTTGGATAACATATATATCATATATATTCAGCATATACATGTATTTATAATATTACATCACATTTATTGGTAAGAAATGAAATGCACCGTTCATGGAGACGGTAAGCCGTACGTACGCATGAACGCTACTTCCATTTCTATTTCGTATTTTCTGTAATGGAATCATAATGATATAAGAGTATATTGTAATTACAGTATAATAACATATATAATATCATTAACTTTATCCTTTACACATCCCACATATGGTATTAACGAATCAAATCACTTTCAGGGGGCGGTAGTCCGCACTTCCTAAAATGAAGATATCGTGTTTACCCATAATGGAAATAATAATGGTATGCCATAAATGAAAAATACAGAAGCATAAGGAAAGAATAAACATATTATATATCATATATAAAAATAGTGACATCTTAATGGCCACCATTGAAGGTGTTAAAAGAATGTTGAACAATCATCGTTTCGGGAGGCATAAATTCACCGTCCACGGAAACAGTATGTTCGTTAGCCATTAGATGTAGGTGTGTGTAAGTGTAGCTCGAATCCATATTATAACAACATCCTATTATATTGAGGATACTGGAGTTATTACAATAGAAAAGAATAAGAATAGTTTAGGGGGTTGGAGAAGGAAAATAAAACAAAAGGACTCAAAAGAAGACAATACCTTATAATCGGGTAACTCCCTTTGGTTTGAGCTCAAAGGCTTCCTTGGGAAGACTTCTGCCCAAAGTGAGGCTTCAAGGAGTAAGAGAGAGAAGTGGAAAGAAAAAATGGGCAGGGTTTGGCCGAGCCAGAGGCATTGGGAGTGTGGGTAATGAGGTAGAGGTGGGGGCCTTTTATAAGAGGAGAGGAGGGGTTCTCTTGGAAAGTAAAGATAAGTTACTTTATTTTAAAAAGAGTTTCAGATTAAAAAGGTCCCACATTGCTATAATTCGAGTATAAGGTGAGCATGGTTAGAAATATACTCATCCAATTGGTTTTGGACATGTGTAGGTCTTAGATTTTACATTATCTTTCCATTTTATTTAATCTGTTCATTAATGAGGTCATTGTTGCATCATCATGATGTCATAATTAAATTAATTTATTTAATGTCTAAAAATTATAAAACAAATACTATGATGTAGGAAATATTTCTATCTTTCCAATGACTATTTATAATCAAAACTCTGATATTTATAACCCCATGTAAAAATTGTTTTCGTAAAATAACTCATGTTTGTGTCATTCTTACTTTAACTTTAAATAAAAAGTTATTTATGTCATTTCCCAACCAAAGTGGATCCATGGTGTCCCCAAGTTGACCCATGGCTTTTCGTGGTCGTCCATGACACAACCAATTAGGGTAGGACATGTGTCAAGCTCATCTCATTTTATTAAAGCATTATTTTTACCTTAAACTACACTAATTACCACTAATCGCGATTAAAAACTTAATAAGTTACTATTCATCAAAAAAATTATTTTAATCTCATTGAACCACATTTTACATTTTAATGACAACCATGTATGTCGGATTTTTGAAATTCAAAACACAATGATGGAAAAATTTCATTTAAACGGAAAATCAGTTTTTATAAGTACCACTTAGTGGTTTCACTATTCATCAAAAATTGAAGTTTTTCAGAAAATTACCAAAACATCACCCTAAGCTATATTTGATATTCCAATTTCAAAAATGAAGCCTATTTTACAAAATTCAAAACATATAAGTCACATTAATTAATTTAATAACTAATTCCCGCTGTCAGAGCAAATAGCGTGTTTTTATAAAACAATAAGTATCAAACGATTGACACCAGTTTAACCCTAATTTCAAAGTGAAATTGATTCCAATTACCACCATTGGATTAAATGGTATAAATATTTTCTAATTACACTTCAAAACCAATTCAAAAGATAATCTAATCATATAAATAAATTAGATTAAAAAGCAGTTTTGATGTAAAATGCAGTATTTTTCACTATTCATTAAAAAATGAACATTGTCAGAAAAATACCAAAAATTCACACAAAGTAAATTTTGATGTCCCAATCATAAAGAATAAGTTTATTTTGACAAACATAGCTTATAAAATTGTCAAAAGATAGATTTAAAAATGGTTTCCCATCAAAAGGCAGAAAAACAATCTTTTAAAAATATTAGTGTATTCCATGCTTAAGATTGGATTTATTTTCATTTTATGCCTCTAAAACACTATCTAGTTCATTAAAAGACATAGATAAATATATATATTATTCATTACTTACTTGGGATGTTACATCCTTCCCCCCTTTAGAAAATTTCCTCCCCGCAATTTATTTACTTATCAAATAAATGGGGCTACTTATCCCTCATTGCATTATCAGATTCCCATGATGCCTCTTCAATCATGTGGTTTTTCCACAAAACCTTTACCTGGTGAATCACCTTATTCCGTAACACTTGCTCCCTATGGTCAATAATCTGGACCGTTTGTTCCTCAAAAGATAGGTTCTCTTCCAGCTGAACTACTTCTGGACTCAAAACATGAGATGGATCTGGCATATACTTTCTCAACATCAAAACGTGAAAAACATTGTGTACCTGAGATAAACTCGGAGGTAAAGCCACCTGGTATGCAACTGATCCAACTCTCTCCGGAATTTCATATGGTCCAATGAACCTTGGACTCAGCTTTCCTTTTTTACCAAATCACATCACACTTTTCCATGGTGATACTTTGAGAAAAACATGATCACCTACCTCAAAAGAGAGATCTTTCCTCCTGTTGTCCGCATAACTCTTATGCCTGCTCTGAGCTGTTCTCATGTGTTTCTGAATCAGATGAACTTTTTCTGCCATCTCTTCTGTCTCATGTTTAACTCTTTCTGAGTGAATATATACTTTAATATTTTGTGATCAGTATATATTTCACACTTTACTCCATACAAATGATGCCTCCAAATTTTTAAAGCAAAAACAATAGCAGCTAATTCTAAATCATGTGTAGGGTAATTTAACTCATGAGTTTTCAACTGTCGTGAAGCATAAGCAATTACCTGATCATTCTGCATTAGGACGCAACCAAGTCCTTTCAATGAAACATCACTGTATATAACAAACTCACCATTCCTGGAAGGTAGTGCCAATACTGGAGCATTCACCAATCTTCTTTTCAACTCCTGATACAACTTCATTTGATGGCCCGACATCTGCTGAAGTAGTTGCAAAGGATTTCACCACCCCTTTCTGCTTTTAGTCTAACTGATTCCCATCACTCAAGCTCTTTTTCAGACACTCATTTTCATAGTGACCCATCTCATTGCACTTAAAACATTTCACTAACTGTAAATCAAATTTGGTCTTACCTTCACCTTGATCCTTTTCAGTGCAATCACGAGCCTTATGTCCCATCTTACCACATTGATAGCACTTTCCAGAATTCAGAATACATTCCCCAGCATGCCTTTTGCCACATTTATCACAGACTGGAAACTTAGTTTTCTTACGATCAGACTTTTTTGAAGAATTCTTACCTTTCTCCTGCCACCTCGGTCTCTTCTTCTGTTGGTTGTTATAGAACACTTGGTCATCGGCAAACTCCATTTCCACCTTCTCAGCACATCGATCAAGATTTTCATAACTTTTAAACTCACGAGAAGCTAATTCCCTTCGATATTTTTGCTTTAATCCTGAGTAAAAATGATTGATTTTACTATGAAGGTCTCGGATAAAATTTGGAGCATACCTAGCCAATCGAGTGAACCTTTCTTCATAGGTAGCCACTGAGTCTTCCTCTTGCCTCAATTCCAAGAATTTCTTTTCCATCCTAAGTCGAACAGACTTAGGAAAATACTTCTCAAGAAACATACCTTTGAATTCATCCCAGTCAAGAGAATCAATCTCATCGGCGTCCCTGATATTTTTAACCATCGACCACCACTGATCTGCCTCACCCTCCAAACGGTAAATAGCAAGACTAACCTTTTGATTTCCTTGAACACCCCATGACATCGAAAATATTCTCCAGTGCTTTAATCCACCCTTCAGCTAGCAGAGGGTCAGATGATCCTCTGAATGATGGGGGATGTTGCCTCATGAAATGTTCCACCGCTGACATGTTCCTCTGCGGTTGATCTGGCCGATCTCGTGCATGCATACCACCACCATTTATAGCCTGAGTCAACTGCGCCATTACTGCAACAAACTGTTCAGTTCCAATTCCGACCATCTCAGGATGCTGATTTAGAAGGTTATTTCCTTCTGTATGCCTTCCTAGCACTGCTTCCCTGTTTCCTCTGCGGAAAACCATTCTGAACAAACATGTCTTAGATTAAGCAACATGGTAATCTTTAAATTCTATATCATTTCATAAAAAAATATTTTTGGATAATCATTTAATAGAATTATAACTCCTAAAGTTATCTAAACCGACCTTTGATACCAACTATAAGGCCCCAGCCTTAAACCTTACTTAATATTGAGTTATTACAAGATTACACCTTGAGGATCTTTTCAGGTTTAGAGTTTTAGAGAATTAGAACATAAAACATGCATTACATTCCTCATTTAAACAAAGTGGTTACATAAAAGATAGTATTCATTTTTCCCATCAAAGGAAACATATTTAAAATAAAACATGGATTCTTTCTTGACACTTCCTTGACACTATCATCATATCATGTACCTTTCCCTTGACCTGTGAAAATCATTTCAAAAAAAAACTTGGGATGAGCATTAAAAGCTCAGTATGGGTTATAAAAACATGGAAAGGAAACATGGGTACATATATACATAAGAATGAAATCATAAATTACCCATAAAACATAATCACTTTAACATACCTCATCAAATCATGAGTAAATCATAAAAATCATAAGACATAAAGTTAACTTGAGGCATTCCTAACATTCTTACGTAGGGTGTAACCCTCTTGGTTACGTTTGGAATACCCATCACAGTATATTCCCTAAATCTCTTCAGAGAAACCTTAACGTTTCAATCCTTCACGTTACCCAATGTATTGGAGAGCTATATCGGGCTCACCCACCCTTAGTCTATCACGGAACCACCCGTCTTCATAATAATTCCCAAGAACTTCAACATAATCGTATCACATAAAACATGCATAAAGGAAACATAACATTTCCACATTTCAATCACAAGATATCAATACAACACATTGATATAAAAAAATTATGAAAACAATTTTCAATACCAAAATAAAAGAAAAGCAAAACATGGTATTTATTTTTCTTTTTTAAAAAAAGGTATGGCTTGTAGAGGAAGCCGAAACTCAAATAATGGTCATGGCGGCGGAGAAGTCGTTGTCTCCGCATACGTACGACAAAAACATTCCCTTTTTTCGTTTAGTAAACACTTCATATAAAAAAGAATCATTTTGAATAAATGTAAAATTCAAAGGGGATTATACACCGTATAAAATAAGGTTGTGTATAAAACAAAATATGCCTCAATGAAAGGAGATTGAGACGAAGTCCCATACCTCGGGTCCGACTTGACTCGGTCGTTCTTTAATCTCCTGAATAATATACTTGAGTTAATCTCTACTTTATTAAGAACCTTTTTAAAGTTCATTATTCCTTTTATACCATGTTATGAACATCATTTAATCATTTAAGTTAATAATGTTCATTTTGTCGGTATTTGGTTCTAAAGTCAAAAATAGACTTCTTACACATACATGTTGTTAATTTGGTCAAAGGTTCGTTATATCCAGAATGATATTAATGATTTGGATAACATATATATCATATATATTCATCATATACATGTATTTATAATATTACATCACATTTAGAGGTAAGAAATGAAATGCACCGTTCATGGAGACGGTAAGCTATACGTACGCATGAACGCTACTTCCATTTCTATTTCGTATTTTTTTGGAATGGAATCATAATTATATAAGAGTATATTATAATTTCTGTATAATAACATATATAATATGATTAACTTTATCCTTTACATATCCCACATATGGTATTAACAAATCAAATCACTTTCAAGGGGCCGTAGTCCGCACTTCCTAAAATGATGATATCGTGTTTACCCATAATGGAAACAATAATGGTATGCCATAAATAAAAAATACATAAGATTAAGGAAATAATAAACATATTATATATCATATATAAATATATTGACATATTAATGGCCACCTTTGAAGGTGTTAAAAGTATGTTGAACAATCATCGTTTCGGGAGGCATAAATTCACCATCCACGGAAACAGAATGTTCATTAACCATTAGATGTATGTGTGTGTAAGTGTAGCTAGAATACTTATTATAAAAACATTCTATTATATTTAGGATACTGGATTTGTTACAAAACAAAATAATAAGAAGAGGTTAGGGGGTTGGAGAAGCAAATGAAAACAAAAGGACTCAAAAGAAGACATTACCTTAAAATCGGGTAACTCCCTTTGGTTTGAGCTCAAAGGCTTCCTTGGGAAGACTTCTGCCCAAAGTGAGGCTTCAAGGAGTAAGAGAGGGATGTGGAGAGACAAAATGGGCAGGGGTTGGACGAGCCAAAGGCTTTGGGACTGTGGGTATTGAGGTAGAGGTGGGGGCCTTTTATAAGAGGAGAGGAGGGGTACTCTTGGAAAGTAAAGATAAGTAAACTTTATTTTAAAAAGAGTTTCGGATTCAAAAGGTTCCAAATTGCTATAATTCGAGAATAAGGTGATAAGGGTTCGAAATACACTCATCCAATTCGTTTTGGACATGTGTAGGTCTTATATGTTTCATTATCTTTCCATTTTATTGAAACTGTTCATTAATGAGGTCATCGTTGCATCATCATGATGTCATAATTAAATTAATTTATTTAATGTCTAAAAATTATAAAAATATACTATGATGTAGGAAATCGTTTTATATTTCCAATGACTATTTATAATCAAAAATAGGATCTTTATAACCCCACGTAAAAATTGTTTTCGTAAAATAACTCATGTTTGTGTCATTCTTACTTTAACATTGAATAAAAAGTTATTTATGTCATTTCCCAACCAAAGTGGATCCATGGGGTCCCCAAGTTTACCCATGGCTTGTCTTGGTCGGCCATGACACATCCAATGTGGTTAGGACATGTGTCAATCTCATATCATTTTATTAAAGCATTATTTTTACCTTAAACTACACTAATTACCACTAATCGCGATTAAAAACATAATAAGTTACTATTCCCCAAAAAATTATTTTAATCTCATTGAACCACATTTTACTTCTTAATGACAACCATGTATGTCGGATTTTTTAAATTCAAAACACAATGATGGAAAAATTTCATTTAAACGGAAAATCAGTTTTTATAAGTACCACTTAGTGGTTTCACTATTCATCAAAAATTGAAGTTTTTCAGAAAATTACCAAAAATTAACCCTAAGCTATATTTGATATTACAAATTCAAAAATGAAGTCTATTTTAAAAAATTCAAAACATATAAGTCACATTAATTAATTTAATAATTAATTCCCGCTGTCAGAGCAAATAGCTTGTTTTTATAAAACAATAAGTATCAAAAGATTGACACCAGTTTAAGTCTAATTTTAAAGTGAAATTGATTCCAATGACCACCATTGGATTAAATGGTAAAAATATATTCTAATTCCACTTCAAAACAAATTCAAAAGATAATCTAATCATATAAATAAATAAGATTAAAAAGCTGTTTTGATGTAAAATGCAGTATTTTTCACTATTCATTAAAAATGAACATTGTCAGAAAAATACCAAAAATTCACACAAAGTAAATTTTGATGTCCCAGTCATAAATAATAAGTTTATTTTATCAATAATAGCTTTTAAAATTGTCAAAATATAGATTTAAAAGTGGTTTTCCATCAAAAGGTAGTAAAACAATCTTTTAAAAATATTAGTGTATTCCATGCTTAAGATTGGATTTATTTTCATTTTAAGCCTCTAAAACACTATCTAGTTCATTAATAGACATAGATAAAAATATCTATTATTCATTACTCACTTGTGATGTTACAACTTCCCCCTCCTATTTATATGAATCGTGGGGTGGGGTGTTGGCACGAATTCACCAAGCGATGATGCTATAGAAATGTGCCACGATGCTAACCACCTGGAGGACGAGACATGTTTTAGAAATCACTAATGAATGACACCAAATCATGAACCGACAAAAATGATTATTGAAGTTCCATCGATCATCGTCAATAGAAGTCATATCCATGAAGGGGGATTGTTGTAAAGTTCATCCTTATGAGATAACTTGTTGACCTCCTAATACGATGCTAACACGAGGGGGAGCGGGATATAAGAAAAAGACCCAGACCCTTCTCCTCTTAGGTACTGGTCTCATTTTTCAGAAATGGGTTTCCAAATGGAGCGGCAGGATGAAACCTAAGGACACGCAATAGAGATGGTGACCGAGAGCCTCATAGGCACCGAAAACACCAAAAATAGACCACCAGAGTGCTTATGGTGGCCCAGGGAAGGAACCTCTGGTGCGCCATGTCGGTGGCGGCCGGTGGTGGAAGGAGGAGAAACACAAAGACCAGTAATGGGCGATTGGAAGTGGAACCCCGTCGTGCACCGCGACGGCCAGAGGAAGATGACTCCTACAGGATCCGGCGGCAACAGGAGGGTGTGGCACGACCTCATGCCACACATCGTTGGTGAAAGCCAGTTGGCCAAATGGATGACCATTTCATGTGGTGGGGCAGCACCCCATAGTCTAGGAGAACCATCCCATAGCTACAGGACCAACCAATAAGGTGGTCCACCTTCTGGCAGACCGAGACATATGCGGGACGGTCGAGCGGGCCAGACCCACCCACATTTCCATACCCACAGCCCAACAGGCCAGTGAGGGTGGACTGAGCCCCACTCGATAGGCCTAGCCAACTACAGCCTGGGCCCACGAACAATGGGGCGACCTTGATGGGCTGGACCCAGTGAATCGGTCCGACCCTTAATGGTCTGGACCTGAGAGGGGTCATGTAGACCCTATGAACCATTGCAACGGGCCAGTCCGACCGAGTCAGACTGGGTCCAGATCCAACCGGCCCCTAAATAAATAAATGCCTGTAATCGATGATATAGGTTTCCATTTAACATTCCATCAGTGGGTATTGTACACCTTTTGGGAAGTGTTCCCTTTGGCATATTCTGGTGGGCCAGAGTGAGCTAGGCTGGACTGAGGTGAGATCACCCATGTTCATGGAAAACGATATAACTAACATACCGAGCATCTGATCGACACGTTGTCTATGGCATAAGGAATTTTGTGACAGGGTGGTTTTTTGGAGATACTCTAAGAGGGTTTTGATATATTTTTACATGAGACTTGGGTTGGATCAGACATGAATGCAACTGGGCCCTTTTTATAAAAGTTACCATATCTCACAAACTGGGCGTTTGATCAACAAGTTGTATGTCTCATTGGGACCTCTATGAGGGGGTAGTCCCTCGAGTATTCTTTTTGAGGGAATTCGTGCTGGTTGAAATATGAACGATGGGTTGCGGAGCAGTTCTCTCCGAAATAAGCATGCTATGAACGGGAATCCTGTGACCGGTTGTCTTGGATGTAGCCACCATTTGTGGATTAACATCATTGAGAGCCTGTGTAGATCAACATAATAGCTACCCAACGAGTACAAGTTTTAGAGCGGCCCATCAAGGATTAAAAACTAGTGACCCTGTGTGGATCAGCATCGATCGACCCTGTATGGATCAGCCTTCCAGCATCCCTATGTGGATCAGCATTCCAGTGACCCTGTGTGGATCAGAATTATAGAAACATTGTGTGGATCAAATGTGTGACCCGATAAAGACGATCCTTAGAGTGGCCCATTGTGGATAAGGGACCAAAAACTCTGTATGGATTGACAATTGATCAACTCTTTCATGGTTTAGTTGTGTAAAATTCCGAATGGAATAAAATTATATAGCTTAAGACTATTCATCTTTATTCTTGAACTCTGAGTTATATACCTAGTGTGAGATGACTATTGATTTGTGCTTTGTGATTGAGGTCTTTCTTTGTTGTTTTTCCATTGTGGAAATCTAGGAGACCATTTGGGGTCTCAGGGTCCCTATTGAGTATTGTTATACACACCCCTTCCTGGGATTCACCAGAAACTTTTTGTGTCTTCTTCATACGACTTACAACTTTGACTGAGGGTTGGTGGCCAATTCTGGAAGGTGCTCAGAGGGATAACATTAGACGTGAAGTGTCGTAGTGAAAACCGACCGAGTTTTGTACATACCCATTAGGTAGGAATTATCATTGAAATTCCATGATCTATTTTCTTGTGGTAGTTATACTTTTCAGATGGGATTGAATTCCGACCCCATTGCATATAGTACTCAACACTTTTTACTTTTAGTACACATCTTTTTACTACTGCAGTTTTACTACGTGGGATGTACTCGTTGTATTCATGGAATGTGTGTTGGTAGGTTTAAAGGTAATGCCTTCACTTTTTACAGGGATATGCATTTCGGTGTTAGTTGCGAACCCCTGGGCAATATAAAGAGGGCTCAGGGTAGTCAGGGAATGGGACCCATGGGACGGGTTGTGACAGAAGCATTGAACCGAAACAATATATCACAAACCAAAAAACATGAAATTTAATACCAGAGACTCATAAATTAAAAAATCCCAAAATATAAACAATGAGACAAAGAATAACAGAGGAAAAATATACCCAAAATAATTTGTGGGAGGACCGAATCGATGAAAACCACTACATCTTAAATGGAGTTTGTCGAAACACACATGGGTGGGTCTTGAAAAATCATTGACACACCCTAATTCTAGAAAATGCCACAAAATTCTCAGTTTGATCAAACCCTAGGCTTGGCCACCATCTTTCAGGATGCTGGAGATAGTGAAAACCCATCAAAAACCAAGAGAGAAAAGGGCAGATAGCCTACATCGACGAACTGGAGGATAAATTGAAAAATATCTAGCTAAAAAAATGAATAACATGAGGGATTTGGGGGAGAGCGTCGTGTCACAAGGGAGGTAGGCGATGACATCATGCGACCTAGAAATGTTGAGGGGACCCTTTGCGGTCTCTAAAAACTAACCCTAAATTATAATATTAACAATAAAGGAAAAAATATAAATAATAATAATAACAATATAATAGTAATACTAATAACTTAACTATAATTTTAACCATAATAATAATTGTCATAATAATAATTATATTATTAATAATAAAAATAAGATTAATAATATTAATAAAAATATTAATATTCTTAACACATATAATAATAATAATAATCTCGATAATAATAATAATATTAATATTAAAAAAATTATTTAAATTCTATTTCACAGTTCTTATTTTCTTCTTTTCTTTTTATCACTCATTTTATTTTAATTTCTTATTTTCAACACCGAGTAGGCTACACGATAACCTGGGCAAAGTTGAATGGTTTCCCAATCGTGATCTTCCCATGCGTCAAATCCTACCATTTCAAAAACACTCATTTTCCATACAAACTAAAAAAATTAAAGCATGACTCAACCCAGTAAAAAAGACCAAGGGTGATTAATATAATTAAATTAAATGAGTAGTGTCGGTTCGGGGTATGAAATTCCCTATCATAAGATATCTATTTCTAGAAATGGAGAATTTTTTCCCATTTGTTCATAGGAATCTGACTAGTGTTTAGTGACGGCGAATATGGGCTCAGACCATTTATAGACAATCCATAACCATGATAACATCATAAGGTTCCATCGTGATAATAAAAAGGCCCCACATGAACCTCTCTCCTCCAAGCGATAGCTCACACTATTGTTAGATGAAATATACAGAATAAGTGTTCATTTTAGGAACCTCAAGATGAATCTAATATGCTAGAAACTCAACTAGGAGCTCTAGCTCTCGCACCAAGAATTATTAGATAAATGAATCACATACACCTATTTTTAATAATACTGAAGCAATATTAGAAAAATAAAATATCATACCTATAATCATCTCATGCACTATGGGATTATAGACATCCAAAGTCGCACCTACCTGTGGCCCCGACCACCACCTCACTAATCCTAATGTTGGTGTCTCAGTGGTGGTGGTGGAAGGATCTTGTAGTATCATACTCCATGTGATGTTCCTCCTATTACTTTTCTAGATCCACCTCCCTGGGTACCACACATTCCATGCCTAAGAGATCCATGATCACTTTTTTGCTTCTACTATGGTGTTCAATAAGCTATTTGCATGTGATGCATTCCATGTTTGGTCATATATTCTCATCTAATTGGAAATATCCCATCACAATAATAGAACCATACCTCCCTGGACTACTTTAGTGCTCTACTATTCCCCTGCACTATACAACCACATCCCTGATACTACTCATAAAATAGTTTCTGGCATCGAGATTCCACCCGCAGGCTTCTTCAAGCTGTTGTAGATGACTGAGCTCCACGATCCCCATTACAAGCTCTAGCTATGTGGCGTCCCTCATATAGAAAGCTCTCTATCACCAGTTCCCTCTATAGAACCACTGAATTGGTGGGGATTGAAAATGGAACTATAATGGCATATATATATATATATATATATATCAATGGATCCCCTTATCGAGCTTCTCTTCCAATAAGTAGCCATCCCTGATCATGTCAAGGGAGTAGTGCATAAGGTCTGTGGACCTCACTACCTATGCAGCCACTGTCATCCCTCCCTATAGTAACTCTAGAAGCTATTGTATCCAAATTGAGTGAAAGAATTAGTGGTATTAATCCTCATTGAATATCTATTATAACTTATTCCCTATGCGTGTTGAATCATCATACATATGTGTAACAAGGCTCCACCAATGTCCAACTACTCAGTGGAAAAGGCTAGATACTAGTGAAGAAAACTTTTCTATCAGTGTCTGGATAATCTTGAAGTCCGATAGAACTAACTCTATCCAATCCTATAATACCTGAGGAGATGGATTTACATGGAACCATCGTTGGCTCAAGCGTTTGGACATGTAGATTGTGTTACTCATGTGTGGAACCTCAGCCAACACAACTAGAATGATTTGTTTCTAAAATAATGGAGGATATGCTACCTACCCACCTAGAGGAAGGGGTTCCAGGGATGGACTCTAAATTGAAGCTTAACCAGTTATAGAATAATCTTAACAAACTACAGCTGGTATTCCTGATAACTATCATCGCAGAGGTATCCTGAATGTAATCATGGAATATTGTAGTTATATGAGCATATATATATCTAAACTATGGGTATATGACTCAAGAATTAAATTCAAAGACTCAATCATATATGATTGATATACCATTATTCCCTACAACAATTGTTTCAGAATTTTGAGTCAATAAGAAGGTACTCAGGGCCCCACTGAATAGATACATCGGTCACCGCACAATCATTAAACTCCTTGGACTAAGAGTCTCACTCAAGACACCTCGACACCGATGCATCAAACCCATCCAAATCCTTTTAAGGGGATACATCTAAACAAAATCCCATAGAATGAAATTTCACTGATACAAATCTTTCACAATCTGACCCAATTCGTGGATTAAGACGCAACTAACCCAAGCTCGCCCCCAAAAGGCCATGTGGTAATGATAAGCATCAAATGAACAAATAACATGGGGAGACATTTCCTAAATACCAGTATGCACACACACATCTAACTCAATGAAAAAATTTCAATGCTAATAAAGGAAAATATGTAGAACATATATAAAGTAAACCAAACATGAATGAATCTCTAGACAGTACAATGAATGGTATTTTAAACTGAAAATAATTGATAAAAATATATGACCAACAACAAATTTGTCCCTATATGAAAAAAGTGGGAAGGATTAAATAGATAAGAGTTCCCATCCCTTTTATCCTATGTTTGGACCATCATACATGGTCTATGAAACCAGTATATATTAGGTCCTCTGAAGTCACGGTTGACCTGCCCATCTTCTACAATATACACGACACATGTGGGTGGTGCCCATGTTGGTGTGATTATATGCATACCTAGTAGAACGAACTTGAAGGGTTAAGGGGAGCAGTAAGAGATAAAAATGATGATGTAAACAGTACAAAGAAAATTTTAGGGTAGAAGTTTACAAATAAACCCAAACCAAGAGTGAAAGTAAGTTCATTCAAACACAAGGGGATGGACATGGTTAGTGGATGAAGAACTCATAATGTCTTTTCCACCTATAATAGGAGAGTAGAATCATCTAGCCATGAGAACATACACATGGAATGCATGTGGCATACCAACCACATCTTCACCTCTCTTGGAAGGAGAGTATCCTAATCCATGGTCTGAATCTAGAAGAATGAATATATATTCTCAGTCAAAGAATCCCCAATGATAGAGTAAGGGGATATCCATCTCACAACTTATCACAGGAAGAAGAGATTAGAACAATTCCAAAAGTCTGTCAATGTTTCCCAACATCTCTCATGTCTTCCCTGAATAGACTAGTCCAAGGGACTCATTTACAACAGCTTGACGATATCCAATTTGGGTGGAACTGAAATTCTCACATGACACATCTCACTGGGGAAAGATTCAGTCTTCCTCAGGAGTTCTATATTACATCAAACCATGTCTCTTCACTATGTATCATAGTTTAGGGGGAAAAAATCAATATAGAGGACCTATAACCTAATAATTCACTATTTTATACTCAAACATTTCACTGAGGAACTCCACTTCACCATCATACTGGAGGGTACCACTCGGTAATGGTCATAGCGTAACACTACTAACCATCACTCTTAGAAGGTAGCACCAAAAACATTATAGAACTCCACTTACCAGCCCTACTGGACGGTAACTCGAAAAGATCATCAGGGAACTCCAATTCCAAACTCTACTAGAGGGTATATCCTAGAACATTATGGAACAACACTACCAATCCATGCTAGATGGTATCTCAGAATGATCATCATGGAACTCCATTACCCCACCATACCTGAGGGTACTGCCAAGAATGTCGAGGAACTCCACTGCACAATCCTACAAGAGAGTAACTGAAAAAAATCATCTCGGAACTTTTCTACCCAACCATATAAGAGGGTACCACCTGGAATGTCGAGTAATTCCACTTCCAATCCTGGCTAGAGGGTAACATGGAATGATCATCAAGGAATTCACATCCCAGCCCTGTTGGAGGGTACCCCCTAGAAAATTCTCTAGTTATGCCACCTGATCACTTTCTCCACTGATTAACCATGAATCGTTCTAGAAAAATATCACTTCATATATCGAAATCTGAAACTGAGGGCATTATCTCATTCATTGTAAAAAACACTATGTATGGGCTACTCGCATGCCAAAATTATAGTTCAAACAAAAGAGATACATTCATTCAAAATCTATTGAAAGGACCTCAAAGAATACACAACATGTGTGGGGAGACACACAGTGTGTACTCAAACTTTAAATCCTAGAAATGACCTTGGAAAAAATACAAATTCACCCAATATAGGAGTATATTATATTTATGTGGACTATATGGAGTGTCTACCCTATCCATGACCATGTCTGTATTTGTTGGTTGTGTCTATGTACATGACCTTGTTGTCTTTGTACTTTAGTACAAGACATGCTCTATGTCAAGTACTTCAACATTGATTCCCATATGTGTGAACTGTCGCATGGGTTTTCCAATTAGGGAATGGTACACGCCATGTAATGGAGGGTTACACACCATTTTACATTAAATTTTCCCAAACCCATGTGTCAATGATCAGGGAGATACACATCGTCTGTTCCTCATACAACAAGACATGTAGTATTTAATTTGTTAGAAAACATAGATCTGATCCTCACACAAAAACCACCACCTGCCCCCATATTTATCACTTTTAATACACCAAAATCTTCATATCTTTCATGATATTGCACTTTGTTTCCATAGTTTTCCAAAAATTGGCTCATGTAAAGATTTGGTGAAGCACTGTACATTTATCATGCTGCTTCCAACTCTGATCTATGGTTAATTTTCAGTATTTTTTTGAAGTGATTAATTTTTTTGATAAATTATAAAAAGTACTAAATTTTAATTGATAACATTGTTTTTTTAATTTATATATAAAGTTATATTTTATAATAAATTTGTTTTAAAATTATAATTACATAAATTATACATCATTATATCCAATTTTTTTTATTGGATATAAAAACATAGTTATCTTTTGATTGATTTCTCCCTAAAACCCACCTTTCTCATCACATCTATGGGATTCATTTCAAAATATTTCTTTCTAATTAAAGGAAGTAAATTTGTAAAAATGGATTCCATATTTTGAATCATAATAATTTATAATTTCTAATTAGTAAAACATATTTTTTGATAAAAATAAATAGTTAATAGAGTAACAATTAATTATCATAGTTATGGTAAAAATGGGTTTACCGAGGGTTAATTTTAAATAATAAGGGTATGAATAACATAAAAACATGTAAAAACTATTTTATGGACAGATATAGATAATTACACTTATAAGGTAGAATAATGGTCCATTTTGGACACTTATGACAATTGAAAAATGGGGGTACTAATTTCTTTTCAAATATACTAAGTGTTACCTCTCCCCCACTTATTAAAGGTCACCACTATCATCTATTCTTAAAATATATAAAACTACTAGGTATGGGAAATACCCAACCAAATAACATAAAAAATTACATAATATCATCATATAATCTTTATTATAGTCATAAATACATCCTAGGAATGATTTAGTGAAAACATAAAAAGGATACCCGAAGAAAAGGTAATGTACTTCAACTAGAATATTTATTTTATTCCTTTCCCTATCTCCTTCAATTATATTTAAACCATTATGATATTATAACCTCGTTATATGAAATATAATTGGATGTTTTTATAAAACATAAATTACCTGTAACCTTCTCTACTTTCATAAAATAAGTTATAAAATCATCATTCTTGTATACGGTGAACTACCGACTCATGAACCGATGTTGTTCATTTTTCCATTACCACCAATAGAGGCCGGACTTAATGATATATTTATTATTTTTATATTATATTTAAAATATTATTATTCTTATAAAATTATTTAACCGTACATTCCTTTATGATTTCTATTTTTGATCATATGATAATATGGCTCATGTGTTGGAAAAACTATTGCCTCACGAAGGGATGTGATTCACCCACTTTTAACATTAATAGTGATAAGGGTAATGTTAATAATTATATATAATATAAATGATATAAATATTATATTAATGACTTATTTATATATTTTTAAATATAACATATATAACGTTATTTCATCTCATTTCACTCAATGATTGATGATAACTCCACTCGTGTATGTCTGGACAACCACCATCATGAAGCGATGTGAATATATTTTCATCATAAAACAAAATGAAATATATGTATTAAAATATTTAAATAAATAATAATTTCCCTATTATATTATTATCATTATGTAAATATAATATATTACTTTCCTCTATTCTATAATGATCATTTAAAAATGGAAACGTTCTTATGCGTATGTACGACCTACTCTCTCTATGACCGGAGGATAAATAATTTCTCAAAAACATATTTTATGATTGGTATTAAAAGTATATTATGTGAAAAATATGATAATTATATCATTATAATTATTCTTAATTTGATTTAATCACGATCAAATTAAGAGGATTGAAAATAATAAATCACAATGTATATGAAAAACAAAGCGGTTATTTCCTGAAACAAGATTTTAACATAGAATTGTTAATAAAATGGTAATAAAAGGTCTTAATTAAATCATGCATGGTATGATATATATATATATATAATTATGTTTCATAATTTTTTTTAATAAATATATAATTATTATATAGGCGGTTGAAATGAATGTGAAAGAAATCAAAACACAAGGTAATGGATTTCATCTCACTTATTACTTCTATGAGACACATTTCATATTCACCACCTATTTAATTTATGTTGTGTATATAAAACCAATGAATAGTTTTTATTATTAATTTCTTTAATATCATATTTATTGACACTTAAATTTAAGGATATCTATTTCTGGGGTTTTACAATTGAAAAATTAATAAATTAATAAGGGGGTTTTTCTTAATTTTCTTGCTTTTGGAAATAAGTTATATGTTGCACCAATCCTCTTAAAAGTGGTTTATATACTACAACTTTAACATGTAATATCATGAATATATTTTTTTCATTTTATTTTTTTTCATTTAATTTTATTCTTTCATGGGGCTTACAATTCAATTTTATTAAATTGGTAAGAGTTATATATTATAATCTCACCATTTATTAGGAAATTTTATGATTATGCTTCCCATAATGAATTATTATAATCTATCTCTCAATAATTCAAATGAATTTTATTCAATTTTGGGTATTCCATTATAATACTTGTATTTCCTTCATTTTCTTCTCTTTATGTACTCAAGAGTATAAAAAATAATGGTTTTAGGAAAAATTCATCTGTTTAGTCAAAACAAAATTCATCCAAAACCTCATTTTATAAAAATGTTTTCAAAAAATGATTTAATTTTTTTTTTAAAATTATCTATTAAATATATTTCTACCAATGTTGCAATTTTTAGAAGATTTTTTAAAATTAAATAAAGTTCTTTTTAAAAAATATTTTTCATTGTATTTTACTAAAAATTGGAATGTAATATTTGTTTTAATATGTACGACATGAATAAAACTCCTCATCATCAAGATCATTATTTTCCTTGAATATTCCTTTATAAATTTTCATTAATATTTTAAAAAAAAATAAAAATTTAATATATTTTAAAATGTTATATTCAAAATGGAAATTATATATTCTCAAAGAAATTTTTTACATGATATTTTTAAATATTCATTTATATGTTATCAATTTTATTTTTAAATAAAATTATTTTCATAATGTTTTATGTTTTAAAATTATATTTTCAAATAAAACACTTTCCATTGGAAATATACCATGAAGTTTTTCAAGAAAATACATATATGATGAAATTAATTGATGTTACTTATTCCTTACTTGGAATATGACATAAGGATTATATTAATTTTACTTTATTTTATTTGTTTATGTTTATCAATGAAATATATATTTGAAACCCATTTCTCATCCATGGGTTATACCATGAAAAAATGATTATTTAACTCAATTATTTTTTAATGGTGTTTTATTTTATTTAATGATGAAACCTATTTATTTTCTATAGGTTATGTTATGATGAAATGATTTTGAAACCCACCACAATTCATGAGTTCTGATATTATAAAATTTTAGGGACTTGTGTTGCACATATGTGTGATTTTCATTATGTGTTAATGGGTATGTTATAACCAATGATGATAGTTAAATTATAACTAATCATGGGTGGGTCTATATCTCCCCTAAATTAACTGGGTAAAGAATTATATCTCATGGGACAGATAGGACTTGAACAGAGTGTGAACCTAGTTTAGTAAGGGGCATTATGTTCAGTGATAGTCTTCGTCATGAAATTTCACTTCTAAAATGTTATTCCTAATCCTGATTACATGTTCACAATGTTAGGTGTATTCTTAATTACATGTTCCCAAATTTAATACTAGACCATCTATTCATGTACATAATGTTATTAAAGGTACTGGTGTTAGGTCTATAATTTTATGCAAGGGATTGATTTCATTTCCTTAATTTAATGAGTGAGCCTTTTAATATTTATACATGGTCATAATGTTATAAGCTAATGTATTTTCCATACATCTATGTTTTATGACCTTGTAATGACCACATGGCCCTTATTCATTGGTTGACATATGATTCATTTCTTATTAACTTCCAATCTATATACCATGATTCATTATTATGATCTTTGATATTTAAGGTATGGTTCTTAAATTTTATTTTAATGTTCTCATACCCTTATCCTCATGTTATACTTATATATCACCCTTTTTTACCCTTACCGAGCATCTAATATCCCCCTTTATTATGTTTCCTATAGTGTACCTATATTTTAATTGTAATAATTTGAAATAATTCTATATATATATATATATTGATCTAGGCGGTGAGACGACATTTGATTCTGAGGACCAATGTTCCCGAATTTAATTTTATAAAAATGTTAAATACATTTTATATTTTGTGCACATCGTTTTCTATATAAAATAGAATAAATATTAAAAAGATTATTATATCATAAATCTTAGACCACAGCTGAGTATGGAATGCAATATTTACCCGAAAAGAAACCTATAATGTGTCAGTGTAGGGCATTCAAATGTCACGGTTGTTGGGGGGTGTTTAATAAAAGAAAAATAATTTATTTAAATTTAATTAATCATTTAACCTAATCATTTTCATATATAAATATATTATCAAAGATATTTTCCCTGGGTTAGCCACATAATCTTGGGAACAATGCACAAATACTTCCTCCTACTCTCATTTGAGACTTAAATCTGACGACGATAAATTTCTGGATCGAATCAGATCAAACCATAGTTAATGGAACAAATCCTTCCAATCATTGGTGAACACATTCATTGAATAAAAATGATCCAATATCTTAGTAGGACTCATTATTTTTGGATCTCACCCCATTTTATTATTATTTTTAGCTTGATCATGACTTTAATTTAAATATACAAATTTCTAAACATTTCATGCATCAATGTACAAAATTTAAATTTTTTATACATTATTTTCCAACTCCTAAAATTCCTAACTAGGATTAATGGAAATTAAATCTTGGAAACGACCAATAATCCATTTTTATGAATAATATCTCCCCAATTTTTTTCATTCTTCACTGAGTGACCTACGAGGGACTAGCTCGATGTTACAAAGTTGTATCGAGCCCTATAGGACCCCCAAAATCATGGTGGAAGACAAAAAAAATACCAGATCGTGGATGAAATAAAAGGATTTATAGATTTTATGTGATCTTTTAGATGATAGGAATTCGGAATAGAGATGGTGTTACATGTAGGTGTAGAAACATGCATATGGGTTCACATGGAAATGAGTGGGATTCAATTTCCAGCCATCAAAAGGCTAAAAATTGGCATCTAGAGTTAGATCCACCGTTTTCTGGGGAATCCATGATAGGATTCAAAAGAAGTATGATTAGATATGATTCAAAATTATGTGATTTAAACTTCTATGGATATCTCAAATACATTCAATGTAGTTTAGAAGAAAAAATTATGTGCAACCCCTATGTTGTGGTAGTTAGGGTTCGGAAAAAAGATAAGGATCGTAATAAGTGTAGGCCATCTACTTTCCATGTAGTGTTACTTGATTGGATATTTCATGTGGTATAGCACACTGTAAAGAACCCATACAAGAGGAAATATCAAGGAATAGGTCATGTACCTATGTAATGTTACATGGACTTGACCACGTCATGTACCAATGTAGACAGACACGACCATGGTACAATGGAAGGGACCCCGAATGGCTAGAACACATATTTTATAATACATTAACAATGGGTAGTACTACATGGTTATTGATTCATGTACCTATAGGTACATGTATAGGTGATGTAGTGAGACCACACACTTTGTGGTTCACCTCACGTACTATGTACCTCGAGGTTCCATTTGTTGAAACTCCAATATCTCAGATCCCCTTCCTTTGGGATTGGATTTTTCCCCTCTAGTATATTATAATATGTTCTTTCCTCATAGAAAGTTATAGTATCATGCATATTTTCTTTTGGTAGATGATTCGTTATGTTCTTGGAAAGAATATTATTTAGGAGATGCTCAATTCTGGAAGTGATCACGAAGGATCACCAGATGCTTTCTGAGTGGCACCCTCCTATGGGGTATGGAATGGGTCCTTCATGAATAGAGGGGAACCCAGATACTTATACAGGACATGGTTATTCAGCCTTCTGAGTGTCACCCTTCAGTTAGGCTTGGAAAGGGTCCACAGTGATTTGAGTGGAACCCTCCAAATGGGTTGGGGATGGATCCTCAACCATCCGGGTGGCACCCTACAACATGGTTGGGAATAGTCCCTCTATCGATAGAGTGGCACCCTCCAACTTGGGTGGATATGGGTCCTCAACCTTATGAGTGCCACCATCCAACCAGGATGAGAATGTGTCCATGATGACTAGTGTTTCACCCTCCAGTTATGCTAGGCATGGTTCCTTAACCATCTAAGTGTCACCCTCCAATTGGGTTGGGAATGGGTCATTAAAGTGTAGAGTGGAACCCTACTACAAGGTAGTACATGGGTCTTATATCATCAATGATTATCCCATAAACTTTAACTTGGAATGGTTCCTCTACATATAGATTGTGTCCCCTTCTCTGTGGTTCACAGTATTGAAGTGGGTCTTGACATGGATGTTTTTACATGATAGATATGTGTGTTGTTGGTCATGATTCTAGACTTCTAGAACTGATCGAACTCTTTTCCTGGGCTGGGATGTTAGATGGAGATCCCCTTTCTCACATGTTTGGTCTAATTTTAATAATCATTTATATATATATATATATGTATCCATGATGATTGGTTTTCTATTCACTTGTTATGGGTTGTAGAGACATGTCATGTATTCCCCTTACACGACATGTTGACAACCCAATGGTTGGATGAGGTTACCACTATATTTAGGTTGATTTAGTCACTATTTACTATCAATATATTCAAATGTTATCTATTACTGCTCCCCTCCATCTTTTGGTGTGTTCTACTAGGTATGTCAACAAACACCCCGTCATGGGGATTACCCACACATGTCATGTATTATGATGATAAAAAACATGCCAGTGGTGACTACATAAGAGCTTAGGGGTAAAAGGTTTATAGACTACATATGGTGGTTGGAGCATAGTGAATCAGACATGGGATCTCTCAACAGTTTACTTTTCTAGATCTCATAGGTTGGGACATCATTTTATTTGGATGTGTATCTTTCCCCATTACTTTTTAGTTTACACTATGGTACTTCTGTACACCTTGGTGGGTTTTTATTCTTGTGTTATATTCTTCTTATTGACTTTTTTTATTATTCATATTTTTTTATGAATTGAGATTGTATGTTATGTACATATATGGACATTAAGAAAAGGCTTCCTATTCGGGAAATTACTTTCGATGCATGTCGCCACCCCTAGACTATGGAGGTGAGCTTGGGGTAGTTATTACTAGACCTCAGTTAGGCTCGGTTCATGACAGATTATTATAAAAAAATATCATTCCTTAGGATGGTGTTTATAGTGGTCCCATTATGAGGATTTTTTAGGAAATAGAGAAAATTTTAAAAGTTTCATGAGTTAGGATCTTAGGCAAGGGAATCTAGTGATGGTGCGGGTGGCTGACGTATCCATTCACTAGGAACTTTATTTCCTTCTTGATGACTATGAAAATAGAGGAATTGGTGGTAGCGATCAATGGTACATGCATCACGTAGGATTGAGTCTTTGACTATCCTTCTTGAGTATGCGCCCCATATATATATATATATATTCTCATCTAACTATGGTATTTCTTCATTAAATTCTCCAGATTCATCTGTGATGATAGCCAGCCTGGCTATAAGTACCTGATCATGATGACGATTTGATGAGTGATGAGGCCTCAGATTAGATTTTATCTCATGGTATCCATCATCCATGTGGATTGGTAGGATCAACCTATTCTTTTTATAATAACATTATACAAGAAGAGTGGGTTGAGGATGCATGTAGGCATATCACACTCTGTGAGTTCCAACACCAGAGACCGCTGAGGTTCCACGGAGTGCCACATCAAAAGGTAGTGGATGATTGGCTATAGTCATTGGTATATAACATTAATCCTATTTATAAATATAGGGATCCGGTGACTGCACTGGCATATAAAATTTTCCATGAAGTAGCTAGCTACAGGGGGAGTATTTTTTACCTAGACATGTGATGAGTTGACACTCTCATGGCCCAATTTTCAATAACTATTTCATGTGGAGAACATCCAAACATACCTGAGCATAATTTGGATTCAGGATCTTATAGATCTATAGTAGTTAATGATGGTAGTGGTTGAGTACATAGAGTGGTTCACAGAACATACACGGTACTCCCTTGATATGATCTGGGATATCTACATTCAAGCACGAATGTCTGAGGTAGGACACCACATAAAGATATGAGCCGGTGTTGTATCCTCGTGAATTATAACATATTTTACAGTATTGGAGATGAAACTAGTGACATAGAGGTTTCTATCAGAGCGATTAACTACCGGAAATTTGGGCTATAGCCACGGTTCTAAACCATGGCTATAGTCCCTCAAACTGTGGCTATAGGTAATAGCCACGGTTCCTAAAACCGTGGCTATGTTTGGCGTGGCTTCGACCTATAGCCACGGTTCCAAACCGTGGCTTTAACACTATAGCCACGGTTGCAACCGTGGCTATACTAAAGGCAGGACAGACTTAATTTCCACGGTTTATAACCGTGGCATTATGTCTATAGACACAGTTAATAACCTTGGTAATACACCAATAGCCACGGTTTAAACTGTGGCTATATGGTGTCCAAATCCATAAAAAAAACCCCCAACCCCCTCGACACCACCCGGACACCCCCTCGACATCCCCTGGACACCCCCCTAGACACCCCCTGCCAGTCCCCCTGCCCCCTACCACCCCCTGCTAGTCCCCCCTGCCACCCCCCTGCTTGTCCCCCTGCCAGCCCCCCTTCTTGTCCCCTGCCAGCCCCCCCTGCCCCCTACTTGTCCCCCTGCCAGCCCCCCCTATCCCCTGCTTGTCCCCCTGCCAGCCCCCCTGCCCCCTACCCCCTGCTTGTCCCCCTGCCAGCCCCCCTACCCCCTACATGTCCCCCTGCCACCCCCTGCTAGTCCCCCCTGCTTGTCCCCCCTGCCACCCCTGCTTATCCCCCTACCAGCCCCCCTGCCCCCTGCTTGTCCCCCTGCCTGCCCCCCTGCCCCCTGTGTGTCCCCATGCCAGCCCCCACTTCCCCCTGCGAGTCCCCCCCGCCAGCCCCCTACCCCCTACCAGTCCCCCCTGCCTAGACACCCCTCCCCCCTGCTTGGACACCCCTCCCCCTGCTTGTCCCCCCTTGCCACGCCCCTGCCAGTCCCCCCTCCCCCTGCCCCCTGCCACCGCCCTGCTAGTCCCCCCTGCCCCCTGCTAGTCCCCCCTGCCCCTGCTAGTCCCCCCCTGCCACCCCCTGCTTGTCCCCCTGCCAGCCCCCCTGCTTGTCCCCTTGCCATCCCCCCTGCTTGTCCCCCTGCCAGCCCCCCCTGCCCCCTGCATGTCCCCCTGCCAACCCCCCCTGCCCCCTGCGTGTCCCCCTGCCAGCCCCCCCTGCCCCATTCCTGTCCCCCTGCCATCCCCCCCCCAGCCCCCTGCTTGTCCCCCAGCCAGCCCCCCTGCTAGTCCACCCCCCCCCCCCCCCCCCGCCAGCCCCCCCTGCCCCCTGCTTGTCCCCCTGCCAGCACCCCCTGCTTGTCCCCCGGCCAGCCCCCCCTGCCCACTGCTTGTCACCCTGCCATCCCCCCTGCCACCCCCCCCCCCCACTTCCCCCTCCTTGTCCCCCTGCCAGCCCCATGCCCCCTGCCAGCCCCCCTGCCCCCTGCTAGGCCCCCTGCCCCCTTCTAGGCCCCCTGCTAGGCCCCCTGTCAGTCCCCTGCTAGTCCCCCTGCCCCCTGCTAGGCCCCCTGCCCCCTTCTAAGCCCACTGCTAGGCCCCCTGTCAGTCCCCTACTAGTCCCCCTTCCCCCTGATCTGATAACCAAGTTTATCTGATTGGATAAACACAACATCTTCATCACTTCCAGATTCAGGTTTAACAGGTACCAATTCACCAATTCTGACATGTTTAGTAGCATGAGATAAGATAAGAACAGACTGAACTACATCAGATTTACAGACCATGTTTAGCACCCCTCCCCCCTGCTGGACACCCCCCCTGCCTGGACAGCACCCCCCTCCCTCCCCCCTGGACACTGGACTCCCCCTGCATATTTACCCCTGCTGGACACTGGACCCCTGCTGGACACTGGACCCCTACCCCCCCCCCCACCCCTACCAGCCCCCTTGTACCCCAGCTGGACACAAGACTCCCCCCCCTGGAAACTCGTTCTTGGGATGCCCAAATTGTATTTACCCCTTTTGGACACTGGAATCCCCCCTGGACACTAGACTCCCCCTGCATATTTACCCCTGCTGGACACTGGCCCCATACTATAGGTTCTTAGTAGGACCACCCCATACTATAGGTTCTTAGTAGGACTTGGGAAACACTTGAATCAAAATTCAGAAGTAGCTATATATGAGTAATCTAGGAAAACATACATATAATTAGTCTGGAAAATAAAACAGAATAAACTATAAAATGTTTATGGAAATAAAATAAAACATATTTGAAATTGGAAAACATTACCAGAAAAACTGTTTATCAACTAAACAAACTGCTTGGTGAAATCATGGTCACACATGCTCATCCTCAGATAAAATCTGCTTGCATTTCATGTAGTACTGCATTAAAAAAAACATTGGAATTATGATTTGAAATAGAGTTACTAGATTTTATAGCACTGTGCTCACTATCTATAGGTGGTGAAATAGTTATAGCTGGTGCCTGTGAAGTATCTGTGGGATGTTTTATGATATTTTCCAGATCTGGACAGCACTGCATTTTCTCTATAGAGACATTCATAACCTGCATGGTCTTAGGTTTCTGGACATCCCTCTTTCACCCCCTTGCAACCCCCTGGACAGCCCCCTTGAACACCCCCTGCTGGACAGCCCCTCCCCCTGCTGGACAGCCCCTCCCCCTACCTGGAAACCCCTCCCTCCTGCTGGATAGCCCTCCCCCCTGCTGGACACCCCTCTCCCCCTGCGGGACAACCCCTCCCCCCTACGGGACAACCCCTCCCCATGCCGGACAACCCTCTCCCCTGCCAGACACCCCTCCCCCTGCCGGATAGCCCGTGCCAGCCCGCCCCCCTGCCTGACAGCCCGCCCCCTGCCGGACAGCTCGTCCCCCTGCCGGACAGCCCGCCCCCTGCTGGACAGCCCCAGCCCCTGCCTGGACACCCCTCCCCCTGCTGGACAGCCCTCCCCCTACTAGACATCCCTCCCACCTGCTGGACATCCCTCCCCCCCACCAGCCCCCAGCCCCAGCCCCCACCCCCACCAGCCCCCCCCCCCCACCAGCCCCCAACCCCAACCCCCCCCCCCCCCCCCCACAACCCCAGACACCAGCACCCCCCCCCCAACCCCCTGCCCCCCCGCAGCCCCGCATCCCCCTGCCCCCCACCAGCCCCTTGCCCCCTGCCAGTCTCCCATGCTAGTCCCCCCTGCACCCTGACAGGCACCCTGCCAGTCCCCCTACCCCTGGACACCACCTGGACCCCCTAATGTAACACCCCAAGCTTCCTCGGTATGTTTCCTTTCGAATAATGCAATGACGTGCATTGTACGCAACTTCGAGATTTTAACACACCACAACCAATCAAACTAGCCGTTATGAATAGTAATACCTACTTTTTGAAATTATATATATTTTATATTTCAAAATGGACTTCATTTTTGGATTCGGAATATCGAATTTAGCCTAAGGTGAAATTTTGGTACTTTTTGGATAACTTTCATATTTTGATGAATAGTGAAAATTACTAAATTTTAATTAAAAACAACTTTTTTAATCAAAATAATTAATAGTGATAAATTGTGAATTTGAGTGGTTTTAAATTATATTTAGAATATATTTTTACCATTTAATATAATGTTGTTCATTGGACATAATTTTACAATTAAACCGAACATAAACAAGTGTCAATCTTTTGATAGTTATTATCTCTTAAAAACACGCTTTTTGTTTTGACATCGGGAATTAATTTTAAATTAATTTCTGCCACTTCTGTGTTTTGAATTTAGAAAAATGGATTCCATATTTGGAATCAGGATGTCCAAATTGTGTAAATAGGTAACTTTTATTTTTAGACATTTTGAATAATTACTGCGGTAAATATTTTATTTACCATGGTTAAGGGTAAATCCGGTAAATAAGGGTTAAAACAATAATATTATAATAATACTAAATTACCCTAAAATGTGTCTTAACCCTATTGGTTGATACATGGTCGACCATGGCCATCTTTGGGTCAATTTTGGGACCCCATGGATCCACTTGTAAGTGATAATGACACTTTATATTAATTAAGTTAAAATGAATACAAAAATGACACAAGCATATATCTTTTAGCAAAACAATTGTTACTTAGGGTTATATATGCTGGATTTTAGATTATAAATATTAATTAGAAAGATAAAAAGATTTCCTACATAATTATATTTTTTTTATAATTTTTTGACATTAAATAATTTATTTTATTTATGACACAATGATGATGCAGTAATTACTAAAATAGTAATAAATTAACATAATTGATATTATAAATACCCAAATAACTATAATATGAAACTTTTAATGAATTGAACAAATTTTCTAAGATAATATGATATATTAGGATTGATTTATTTGACTTTGTTCGAAGTAATCAATCTGTTATGAGTTTCAAAAAAATCAACTAGTGAATAGTGTCAAAATTGACATAAAAGAGTTCTTAAAACAAATATTATATTATTAATTGATATTAAATTCCTAAAAATCTACGGTTCGGCCAAGAGACTTATATTATGATAGGTTAATCATTAATGGACCACTTGGGGGTCTTTTGGATGTATATAGTAAGTTTATTAACCATATTATATAAAAATACAAAGAGACATTGTAAAAGTGAAACTAATTAACTTAGAGTTAATACTTAAAGATAAGGTTAATATAAGTACCCAAATCTGTCTAAATTCTATTGGATGAGTTGTTTTCGACCTATCCCCACCTCAACCTTTGAATAGTCAACTTTGGAGCCATTGGAAAACGAATATGAATTTATTATAAATTAATATTTCTAGCTTTTCCAAAGGTGCCCCTCACCCCTCTTATAAAAGGGCACTCCTCCTTCTCATTTTCTCACACCTCTCAAGCCACTTGGCTCGTCCAAACTCTGCCCAACTAATCTCCCCATATCCCTCTCCTCCTCCTTGAAGCTTCCCCTTAGGCAGAAAGCATTTCAACAAGTCCTTTGGTTCCAACCAAAGTGAGTTACCTAAATTAAAGGTAACGATTTCTCTTAAATTATTTTCATTTATTTTTCTTCTTCAACCCCCAAACTCTTTTTATTTCCCTTCTTTTGTAACAACACCAGTATCCTCAATATACTAGGATGTCGTTATAAGAAGTATTCAAACTACACATACACACAACTCCATATAATGGATGATGAACATAATGTTTCTGTGGATGGCAAACTAACGCCTCACGAAACGATGATTGTTCAAAAACATCTTACCGCCTCTCATGGTGGCCATTATGATGGCATTGTAATTAAATATGATATTAATGATATATATTTTATATATAATCTTTTGTAATTCCATTTTATTTCATACCATTATTTGTTTCATGTCGTATATACATACGATAATTTCATTTGAGGAAGTGCGGACTACCGCCCCCTTAAAATGATATGACTCGTTCATACCACACATGGAACGTATAAAGGATGGTGTTAATGAACTTAAGTAACATATATAAAATATTATATTATACTGGAATAGTAATATACCTATGTATCATTTGGATTCGATTCTTTTAAAATAAAAAATTAAATGGAAGTAGCGTTCGTGCGTACGTACGGACTACCGTCTCCACGAACGCGATGAGATTCATTATCCATCGTATCCATTCAAGTATAATTATCATTTAATGATTTAAAAATGATGTTTAAGGACTTGATATCATTCTGGATATGAATAAGATACAACAAACTTGACTTATGTAACAAGACATATAAAAGAAAATGAGTAAGTTAACACCCGAAACGGCGTTAATACTAAGATATTATTAACAAATCAATGTTAAAAGATCATATATGATATCATATTAAAGTAAATGATTCTTGTATTATTCAATAACAATTATTTCACCATTATACAGGAGGTAAACCTACCATCGACCAAGGAAAAAGTACAAAGTAAGGGATTCTCTTATCTCACTTTCAATTCCGTGAGATTTCCATTGTTCGCTACTAAATTATTGAAAGTGGTGTATTGTGTACTTCCATTTGATATATATTATCATGATTCACTTTATATTCATGTTATTCTGTAAATAATTTGGTGGTTATTAACTTTTGGCCATGCGACTCAGTTGATTAACGTGGTAAGGGGTTTCTTGTCTCACTTTTAATTCCGTGAGAATTCCATTGATCACCACTTAATTATTGCATGTGATGTATGTGTACTACCCATTATTGTATTCATTGTGTAATATACTTTATTTTATGGGTATTTACATCATCATGGTATGATCTTTCTTTCATGGGTGTTTGTTTCTTAAGTTACCTAATCAATAAGGGAATTTGAGATTTCAATTTCCACTCATTTGGCTTTACGCATATTTCATTGATTATATTACCCCAAGATTATGTGTGGAATCACTATTCCTTTGATTATGTCATAATTTCCACTCCCCTTCCTATGGATATAAGTTTGATACACATAATCACTCCATTGATAATTCTCAATTCATTGATATGAATTTGATAAGAGTAATTTTAACTCATTCTCCATTTGTTGAGTTAAACATCCAATTCGTTGGTATTGTTTTTACAAGAATATGTGTGAATATAATTTTATTGATTTACACTGAATATCCAATCATATTTAGTGTATTTATATTTGTCACACATAATTATGTTGTTGATTTATCCTTAACCTAAGGATATGGCCTTTATGAGAGATTTCATCTCAACTTACATTCCATTGAGACTTCTTTGTTGATATACACCAAATCACTTTTATGTGGTGTATATAATGTACTTTGACATAGTATATCATGAATTACCTTTATTCTCATGATATTACAAAGTTTTGATTACCTCAATTATTTCCATTCAAGTGTCTCTCTTTTTGTTAGAATCTCTAACTAAAATACCATTTTTAAATGTTTTAAAGACTTATTCATCTAAATATTTCTCATTAATGTCCATGTTTTAAAAATGGTTTTAAGGATTTATTTATATGGAAATTAATGTTTAGAAATTAAAAACCCTTTTAAAAGGTTTCAATGTGGTATGGGACACTTTGATTCAAAAATCTATTTTTAAATGTTTTCTTGACAAATAGTGTGACTTTTAAATGTTTTCAAGAAAAGGGGGATATTTCTCTCAAATAGTTTTGATGATTATTTTCATCTATGTCAACATCCTTCATTATTAATGATTGAGGTTAATGTGATACAATACAATCTTCCATATTGTATCAAATGAGTTATATTTGACTGTGGATGTTCTATTTTTATACCATTCATGGTTTGTGGTTAAAGTATTGACATTTCGTATGCTAGTTTTAAATACAAATGTTTATTTTATGCTTAAACCTATTCATATGAGGAATGCATTGGACTTAATAAGTGACGGGTGGAGCCCGCTATAGCTCCTCGATGCATCGGTAGGTCTCATGAGACAAACTAGTGTCTTGGCACAAGGCCTTGGCAAAATCTTATTTGTAGTCTTGGCACGAGGCCTTGGATATGTGGTTATGATAGTCTGGCATTATGCATTCCATCATTATGAAAGTGGTTATTGATATTGCATGTGATCATTCGACTAGTAGAATATCCATGTGAGTAAGTAAATGGCATTATTTCATTTTACCTTCGCCATTTTATGCTGAAGTTTAAATTTAAAAGGCTTTTGTTTTAGTTATAAATTGCCTTAAGTGTTTATGCTTATTTATGAAAGCTTCTGCTATAATGTTATCCTTACTGAGCATCCGAGCTCACCCCTTTCAATGTTTTATTTTTCCCAGGATTATGAAGAAGTAATTTATGAATGACCTGCAGGGATAGTATGAGGGGATATGAAGACAAGATGTTTTTTTATGATGTAATGTAAAAATTTATGGATGTATCTAGTTATTCCAAGGCTACTAAACTAATCGGTCTTTCGAGACTTGATCTTTATCATGATCATGCCAATGTTATGTAATAATGCACCGACTCTAGGTAATTAGGGTCGGGGCGTTACAGTTGGTATCAGAGGAAGTTTAGTACAAACCTTGGTAGCTAGATTTAGATAAACTCTGATTAGAGCACGTAGACCTAAGATGAACTTTGAGGATTAGTATAAAAGAACTTCCTAGAATTTTGGTATTGTAGAGATTTTGTGAGTTTTCCGAGCAATACATCCCTGTCTGGATACGAGCAGGTAGAGGCGGCTCTGGCACAGATGTACCTAGGGGTAAAACCTGAAAACACCGCTTTGAGCTAGACTCGAACGGGAACTGGTGCACGAGAACGGGCCTTGCTGCACTCTTGGTTACGACACTCCCGGGGGATATGCTTAGGATAATTTACATTTTCTTTACAAACCAATTTAAGTAATATATATATAAGATGAGAGTAAATGACCTTGGTTAATCCTAATATGTTTCAAATTGAGAATATGGTGACATTTTAATCTCTAAATGATTTTACGACTACTATTACTCACACAATGATTTATGGTTTTAGTCAATTGCTGGATTCCAAGGAAGTCATAGTGACTTTGAGAATGATGTACAAGATGGGAACGGTGGTGGCAATGAGCAACAAAATGGAATGTTGATAGGCGTAAAAGATATCGTCTTTATGCCAAATCAGTTTTCCAAAAATATGATCAACAACATATATATTAACCAACTCCCAGACTCAAAAAGGAAGAGAAAGGTGATAAATGATAAGAGCTCCAGCAATGGAGACCATGGAGAAAAGAACCCTCAATTTTCATCATGCAGGAAATGTGGAAAGAGACACCCAGGAAAGTGTCTCAATGGGACAACGAAATGTTTTACGTGCGGGAAGGAAGGACATAAAGTAAAGAATTGCCGAAGAAAAATGAAGAGTACTATGGAAGAAGATAAAAAAGGTCCCAAGAGTCCATTTACAGTCATTTGCTGTAAATGTAGGGGACCTGGCCATTACCCGAGTGAATGTCCTATTCTATAGGATATTTTCTTGGTCAAAGAAGAAGCTATGTGGGAATAAATGGTTGGAGAAATGTTTAAAAAGTATTAGCACTCCTTGTTGATGGGTTTACTATGGAATAATTTTCTCTTGTATTTGTAACCCCGCAGTTTGCCATGTGAGAATGATATTTGAGGAAGAATTGTCTCTTCTCTTGTGGATATGGGTATAAATAACCATTTGGATTTATATGATCATTGGGGTTTGAGAGAATTATAAGTTATTCTAATTTGGGATGAAGATTCAAGGTATGATATAACATTTGTGGTTAAATTTATGATATAGTATTTTGAGGAATTTATCTCATTTTGGCAATATTATAAAATATAGTTTTTGAAAAAGGACAACACGTAGACCGTGTGACAACCCGTCGCTTCGGACAAAGCTATGGGAATCGAACCCACAACCAAAGTGCGATTGGGATTTATCGCCTACCACTGGACTACGTGAAGTCCCTGGTTAGTGTGACTTTTTTTTAGTTAAATGATTTTATTGATCAATAATAAGTTGATTTGGGTTCTTATTTCATATCAAAAGAACATCCTTGGTATAGGAAAATGATTTGGTGATTAAGTGATAAATGTTATTTTGGAAGATGTTCTCTTTGTTGGGAACACTATATGCCCAAGGAAAATAGAATACTATGGGGTTTCATTTGTGGAGTAATGATAGATTTTTAACTACGTTTTTATTGTGGATTATAGTGATTTGGGTTATTTATGGAAATGATTAACCTATAATAGAGAATATGTGATTAGGTTAATTACTTTTGAGTATGTGACTTTAAGAGTATCTGATGTCATTTGGAGATACAATTTAACATGGGAGACTACATAATCAAATTCTTCTATGTTTTGGGTTTCAATATTAGTTTGGATTATATTAAAGGATTTTAAGGACAATTGGTTATTGAATGATATCTATTTAACTTTGGGGTATTGTTGGTTTAATTTTAGAAATTAAGATTAGTGCATATTTATCTCAGTGAATATCCTTTTGGGGGATCATTAGATCATTCACTGACCATTATGGTTTTGATTAATCTTCAAAGACAATGTAAATATATGGTTTATCCTTCATGGATCATGTGATTCTATAGAAGTTTATTCTATCTCTTCCAGTGTGACCAAGTCTTCTTGAATACTCATCGTTTAAAAAAAATGAGTTAGTGGTGGAAATTTATTAAAGAATGAAAATCTACTTAAAATGTAAGTATATCTCATAATGTTCTTAGTCAATATCATAAATGAATTACTCTTCCTTATGTAATGTAACTTAAAAAAAAATGTTGTCCGTTTACTTTCCTACTAGGAGACTAATGTTCGTTTGTCCCAACACAAGTTTGTGGTTTTCTCATTGTTAACTTTATCCTGATCATGATTTCTATCCCTCTCCATCAGAACTTGACACTTAGTTTATCATCCATACCCATGTTTTCTTACATGGAATCCTAGTATGGGTTATCTTGGATGACCCTTATACCTCTCTTTCTTTCTTTTAAAGTGATAGTTTTATTGACTCTTTTTCCGATGTGGGACTTTCCATTATATTCCCAAGAAAAATTTTAAAAATTGCGAGGACGCAATTTATTGAAGGAGGGGAGAATGTAACACCCCAAGCTTCCTCGGTATGTTTCCTTTCGAATAATGCAATGACGTGCATTGTACGCAACTTCGAGATTTTAACACACCACAACCAATCAAACTAGCCGTTATGAATAGTAATACCTACTTTTTGAAATTATATATATTTTATATTTCAAAATGGACTTCATTTTTGGATTCAGAATATCGAATTTAGCCTAAGGTGAAATTTTGTTACTTTTTGGATAACTTTCATATTTTGATGAATAGTGAAAATTACTAAATTTTAATTAAAAACAACTTTTTTAATCAAAATAATTAATAGTGATAAATTGTGAATTTGAGTGGTTTTAAATTATATTTAGAATATATTTTTACCATTTAATATAATGTTGGTCATTGGACATAATTTTACAATTAAACCGAACATAAACAAGTGTCAATCTTTTGATAGTTATTATCTCTTAAAAACACGCTTTTTGTTTTGACATCGGGAATTAATTTTAAATTAATTTCTGCCACTTCTGTGTTTTGAATTTAGAAAAATGGATTCGATATTTGGAATCAGGATGTCCAAATTGTGTAAATAGGTAACTTTTATTTTTAGACATTTTGAATAATTACTGCGGTAAATATTTTATTTACCATGGTTAAGGGTAAATCCGGTAAATAAGGGTTAAAACAATAATATTATAATAATACTAAATTACCCTAAAATGTGTCTTAAACCTATTGGTTGATACATGGTCGACCATGGCCATCTTTGGGTCAATTTTGGGACCCCATGGATCCACTTGTAAGTGATAATGACACTTTATATTAATTAAGTTAAAATGAATACAAAAATGACACAAGCATATATCTTTTAGCAAAACAATTGTTACTTAGGGTTATATATGCTGGATTTTAGATTATAAATATTAATTAGAAAGCTAAAAAGAGTTCCTACATAATTATATTTTTTTTATAATTTTTTGACATTAAATAATTTATTTTATTTATGACACAATGATGATGCAGTAATTACTAAAATAGTAAAAAATTAACATAATTGATATTATAAATACCCAAATAACTATAATATGAAACTTTTAATGAATTGAACAAATTTTCTAAGATAATATGATATATTAGGATTGATTTATTTGACTTTGTTCGAAGTAATCAATCTGTTATGAGTTTCACAAAAATCAACTAGTGAATAGTGTCAAAATTGACATAAAAGAGTTCTTAAAAAAAATATTATATTATTAATTGATATTAAATTCCTAAAAATCTAAGGTTCGGCCAAGAGACTTATATTATGATAGTTTAATCATTAATGGACCACTTGGGGGTCTTTTGGATGTATATAGTAAGTTTATTAACCATATTATATAAAAATACAAAGAGACATTGTAAAAGTGAAACTAATTAACTTAGAGTTAATACTTAAAGATAAGGTTAATATAAGTACCCAAATCTGTCTAAATTCTATTGGATGAGTTGTTTTCGACCTATCCCCACCTCAAACTTTGAATAGTCAACTTTGGAGCCATTGGAAACCGAATATGAATTTATTATAAATTAATATTTCTAGCTTTTCCAAAGGTGCCCCTCACCCCTCTTATAAAAGGGCACTCCTCCTTCTCATTTTCTCACACCTCTCAAGCCACTTGGCTCGTCCAAACTCTGCCCAACTAAGCTCCCCATATCCCTCTCCTCCTCCTTGAAGCTTCCCCTTAGGCAGAAAGCATTTCAACAAGTCCTTTGGTTCCAACCAAAGTGAGTTACCTAAATTAAAGGTAACGATTTCTCTTAAATTATTTTCATTTATTTTTCTTCTTCAACCCCCAAACTCTTTTTATTTCCCTTATTTTGTAACAACACCAGTATCCTCAATATACTAGGATGTCGTTATAAGATGTATTCAAACTACACATACACACAACTCCATCTAATGGATGATGAACATAATGTTTCTGTGGATGGCAAACTAACGCCTCACGAAACGATGATTGTTCAAAAACATCTTACCGCCTCTCATGGTGGCCATTATGATGGCATTGTAATTAAATATGATATTAATGATATATATTTTATATATAATCTTTTGTAATTCCATTTTATTTCATACCATTATTTGTTTCATGTCGTATATACATACGATAATTTCATTTGAGGAAGTGCGGACTACCGCCCCCTTAAAATGATATGACTCGTTCATACCACACATGGAACGTATAAAGGATGGTGTTAATGAACTTAAGTAACATATATAAAATATTATATTATACTGGAATAGTAATATACCTATGTATCATTTGGATTCGATTCTTTTAAAATAAAAAATTAAATGGAAGTAGCGTTTGTGCGTACGTACGGACTACCGTCTCCACGAACGCGATGAGATTCATTATCCATCGTATCCATTCAAGTATAATTAACATTTAATGATTTAAAAATGATGTTTAAGGACTTGATATCATTCTGGATATGAATAAGATACAACAAACTTGACTTATGTAACAAGACATATAAAAGAAAATGAGTAAGTTAACACCCGAAACGGCGTTAATACTAAGATATTATTAACAAATCAATGTTAAAAGATCATATATGATATCATATTAAAGTAAATGATTCTTGTATTATTCAATAACAATTATTTCACCATTATACAGGAGGTAAACCTACCATCGACCAAGGAAAAAGTACAAAGTAAGGGATTCTCTTATCTCACTTTCAATTCCGTGAGATTTCCATTGTTCGCTACTAAATTATTGAAAGTGGTGTATTGTGTACTTCCATTTGATATATATTATCATGATTCACTTTATATTCATGTTATTCTGTAAATCATTTGGTGGTTATTAACTTTTTGCCATGCGACTCAGTTGATTAACGTGGTAAGGGGTTTCTTGTCTCACTTTTAATTCCGTGAGAATTCCATTGATCACCACTTAATTATTGCATGTGGTGTATGTGTACTACCCATTATTGTATTCATTGTGTAATATACTTTATTTTATGGTTATTTACATCTTCATGGTATGATCTTTCTTTCATGGGTGTTTGTTTCTTAAGTTACCTAATCAATAAGGGAATTTGAGATTTCAATTTCCACTCATTTGGCTTTACGCATATTTCATTGATTATATTACCCCAAGATTATGTGTGGAATCACTATTCCTTTGATTATGTCATAATTTCCACTCCCCTTCCTATGGATATAAGTTTGATACACATAATCACTCCATTGATAATTCTCAATTCATTGATATGAATTTGATAAGAGTAATTTTAACTCATTCTCCATTTGTTGAGTTAAACATCCAATTCGTTGGTATTGTTTTTACAAGAATATGTGTGAATATAATTTTATTGATTTACACTGAATATCCAATCATATTTAGTGTATTTATATTTGTCACACATAATTATGTTGTTGATTTATCCTTAACCTAAGGATATGGCCTTTATGAGAGATTTCATCTCAACTTACATTCCATTGAGACTTCTTTGTTGATATACACCAAATCACTTTTATGTGGTGTATATAATGTACTTTGACATAGTATATCATGAATTCCCTTTATTCTCATGATATTACAAAGTTTTGATTACCTCAATTATTTCCATTCAAGTGTCTCTCTTTTTGTTAGAATCTCTAACTAAAATACCATTTTTAAATGTTTTAAAGACTTATTCATCTAAATATTTCTCATTAATGTCCATGTTTTAAAAATGGTTTTAAGGATTTATTTATATGGACATTAATGTTTAGAAATTAAAAACCCTTTTAAAAGGTTTCAAAGTGGTATGGGACACTTTGATTCAAAAATCTATTTTTAAATGTTTTCTTGACAAATAGTGTGACTTTTAAATGTTTTCAAGAAAAGGGGGATATTTCTCTCAAATAGTTTTGATGATTATTTTCATCTATGTCAACATCCTTCATTATTAATGATTGAGGTTAATGTGATACAATACAATCTTCCATATTGTATCAAATGAGTTATATTTGACTGTGGATGTTCTATTTTTATACCATTCATGGTTTGTGGTTAAAGTATTGACATTTCGTATGCTAGTTTTAAATACAAATGTTTATTTTATGCTTAAACCTATTCATATGAGGAATGCATTGGACTTAATAAGTGACGGGTGGAGCCCGCTATAGCTCCTCGATGCATCGGTAGGTCTCATGAGACAAACTAGTGTCTTGGCACAAGGCCTTGGCAAAATCTTATTTGTAGTCTTGGCACGAGGCCTTGGCTATGTGGTTATGATAGTCTGGCATTATGCATTCCATCATTATGAAAGTGGTTATTGATATTGCATGTGATCATTCGACTAGTAGAATATCCATGTGAGTAAGTAAATGGCATTATTTCATTTTACCTTCGCCATTTTATGCTGAAGTTTAAATTTAAAAGGCTTTTGTTTTAGTTATAAATTGCCTTAAGTGTTTATGCTTATTTATGAAAGCTTCTGCTATAATGTTATCCTTACTGAGCATCCGAGCTCACCCCTTTCAATGTTTTATTTTTCCCAGGATTATGAAGAAGTAATTTATGAATGACCTGCAGGGATAGTATGAGGGGATATGAAGACAAGATGTTTTTTTTATGATGTAATGTAAAAATTTATGGATGTATCTAGTTATTCCAAGGCTACTAAACTAATCGGTCTTTCGAGACTTGATCTTTCTCATGATCATGCCAATGTTATGTAATAATGCACCGACTCTAGGTAATTAGGGTCGGGGCGTTACAGTTGGTATCAGAGGAAGTTTAGTACAAACCTTGGTAGCTAGATTTAGATAAACTCTGATTAGAGCACGTAGACCTAAGATGAACTTTGAGGATTAGTATAAAAGAACTTCCTAGAATTTTGGTATTGTAGAGATTTTGTGAGTTTTCCGAGAAATACATCCCTGTCTGGATACGAGCAGGTAGAGGCGGCTCTGGCACAGATGTACCTAGGGGTAAAACCTGAAAACACCGCTTTGAGCTAGACTCGAACGGGAACTGGTGCACGACAACGGGCCTTGCTGCACTCTTGGTTACGACACTCCCGGGGGATATGCTTAGGATAATTTACATTTTCTTTACAAACCAATTTAAGTAATATATATATAAGATGAGAGTAAATGACCTTGGTTAATCCTAATATGTTTCAAATTGAGAATATGGTGACATTTTAATCTCTAAATGATTTTACGACTACTATTACTCACACAATGATTTATGGTTTTAGTCAATGGCTGGATTCCAAGGAAGTCATAGTGACTTTGAGAATGATGTACAAGATGGGAACGGTGGTGGCAATGAGCAACAAAATGGAATGTTGATAGGCGTAAAAGATATCGTCTTTATGCCAAATCAGTTTTCCAAAAATATGATCAACAACATATATATTAACCAACTCCCAGACTCAACAAGGAAGAGAAAGGTGATAAATGATAAGAGCTCCAGCAATGGAGACCATGGAGAAAAGAACCCTCAATTTTCATCATGCAGGAAATGTGGAAAGAGACACCCAAGAAAGTGTCTCAATGGGACAATGAAATGTTTTACGTGCGGGAAGGAAGGACATAAAGTAAAGAATTGCCGAAGAAAAATGAAGAGTACTATGGAAGAAGATAAAAATGGTCCCAAGAGTCCATTTACAGTCATTTGCTGTAAATGTAGGGGACCTGGCCATTACCCGAGTGAATGTCCTATTCTATAGGATATTTTCTTGGTCAAAGAAGAAGCTATGTGGGAATAAATGGTTGGAGAAATGTTTAAAAAGTATTAGCACTCCTTGTTGATGGGTTTACTATGGAATAATTTTCTCTTGTATTTGTAACCCCGCAGTTTGCCATGTGAGAATGATATTTGAGGAAGAATTGTCTCTTCTCTTGTGGATATGGGTATAAATAACCATTTGGATTTATATGATCATTGGGGTTTGAGAGAATTATAAGTTATTCTAATTTGGGATGAAGATTCAAGGTATGATATAACATTTGTGGTTAAATTTATGATATAGTATTTTGAGGAATTTATCTCATTTTGGCAATATTATAAAATATAGTTTTTGAAAAAGGACAACACGTAGACCGTGTGACAACCTGTCGCTTCGGACAAAGCTATGGGAATCGAACCCACAACCAAAGTGCGATTGGGATTTATCGCCTACCACTGGACTACGTGAAGTCCCTGGTTAGTGTGACTTTTTTTTAGTTAAATGATTTTATTGATCAATAATAAGTTGATTTGGGTTCTTATTTCATATCAAAAGAATATCCTTGGTATAGGAAAATGATTTGGTGATTAAGTGATAAATGTTATTTTGGAAGATGTTCTCTTTGTTGGGAACACTATATGCCCAAGGAAAATAGAATACTATGGGGTTTCATTTGTGGAGTAATGATAGATTTTTAACTACGTTTTTATTGTGGATTATAGTGATTTGGGTTATTTATGGAAATGATTAAACTATAATAGAGAATATGTGATTAGGTTAATTACTTTTGAGTATGTGACTTTAAGAGTATCTGATGTCATTTGGAGATACAATTTAACATGGGAGACTACATAATCAAATTCTTCTATGTTTTGGGTTTCAATATTAGTTTGGGTTATATTAAAGGATTTTAAGGACAATTGGTTATTGAATGATATCTATTTAACTTTGGGGTATTGTTGGTTTAATTTTAGAAATTAAGATTAGTGCATATTTATCTCAGTGAATATCCTTTTGGGGGATCATTAGATCATTCACTGACCATTATGGTTTTGATTAATCTTCAAAGACAATGTAAATATATGGTTTATCCTTCATGGATCATGTGATTCTATAGAAGTTTATTCTATCTCTTCCAGTGTGACCAAGTCTTCTTGAATACTCATCGTTTAAAAAAAATGAGTTAGTGGTGGAAATTTATTAAAGAATGAAAATCTACTTAAAATGTAAGTATATCTCATAATGTTCTTAGTCAATATCATAAATGAATTACTCTTCCTTATGTAATGTAACTTAAAAAAAAATGTTGTCCGTTTACTTTCCTACTAGGAGACTAATGTTCGTTTGTCCCAACACAAGTTTGTGGTTTTCTCATTGTTAACTTTATCCTGATCATGATTTCTATCCCTCTCCATCAGAACTTGACACTTAGTTTATCATCCATACCCATGTTTTCTTACATGGAATCCTAGTATGGGTTATCTTGGATGACCCTTATACCTCTCTTTCTTTCTTTTAAAGTGATAGTTTTATTGACTCTTTTTCCGATGTGGGACTTTCCATTATATTCCCAAGAAAAATTTTAAATATTGCGAGGATGCAATTTATTGAAGGAGGGGAGAATGTAACACCCCAAGCTTCCTCGGTATGTTTCCTTTCGAATAATGCAATGACGTGCATTGTACGCAACTTCGAGATTTTAACACACCACAACCAATCAAACTAGCCGTTATGAATAGTAATACCTACTTTTTGAAATTATATATATTTTATATTTCAAAATGGACTTCATTTTTGGATTCGGAATATCGAATTTAGCCTAAGGTGAAATTTTGGTACTTTTTGGATAACTTTCATATTTTGATGAATAGTGAAAATTACTAAATTTTAATTAAAAACAACTTTTTTAATCAAAATAATTAATAGTGATAAATTGTGAATTTGAGTGGTTTTAAATTATATTTAGAATATATTTTTACCATTTAATATAATGTTGGTCATTGGACATAATTTTACAATTAAACCGAACATAAACAAGTGTCAATCTTTTGATAGTTATTATCTCTTAAAAACACGCTTTTTGTTTTGACATCGGGAATTAATTTTAAATTAATTTCTGCCACTTCTGTGTTTTGAATTTAGAAAAATGGATTCGATATTTGGAATCAGGATGTCCAAATTGTGTAAATAGGTAACTTTTATTTTTAGACATTTTGAATAATTACTGCGGTAAATATTTTATTTACCATGGTTAAGGGTAAATCCGGTAAATAAGGGTTAAAACAATAATATTATAATAATACTAAATTACCCTAAAATGTGTCTTAAACCGATTGGTTGATACATGGTCGACCATGGCCATCTTTGGGTCAATTTTGGGACCCCATGGATCCACTTGTAAGTGATAATGACACTTTATATTAATTAAGTTAAAATGAATACAAAAATGACACAAGCATATATCTTTTAGCAAAACAATTGTTACTTAGGGTTATATATGCTGGATTTTAGATTATAAATATTAATTAGAAAGCTAAAAGGATTTCCTACATAATTATATTTTTTTTATAATTTTTTGACATTAAATAATTTATTTTATTTATGACACAATGATGATGCAGTAATTACTAAAATAGTAAAAAATTAACATAATTGATATTATAAATACCCAAATAACTATAATATGAAACTTTTAATGAATTGAACAAATTTTCTAAGAAAATATGATATATTAGGATTGATTTATTTGACTTTGTTCGAAGTAATCAATCTGTTATGAGTTTCACAAAAATCAACTAGTGAATAGTGTCAAAATTGACATAAAAGAGTTCTTAAAAACAATATTATATTATTAATTGATATTAAATTCCTAAAAATCTAAGGTTCGGCCAAGAGACTTATATTATGATAGTTTAATCATTAATGGACCACTTGGGGGACTTTTGGATGTATATAGTAAGTTTATTAACCATATTATATAAAAATACAAAGAGACATTGTAAAAGTGAAACTAATTAACTTAGAGTTAATACTTAAAGATAAGGTTAATATAAGTACCCAAATCTGTCTAAATTATATTGGATGATTTGTTTTCGACCTATCCCCACCTCAACCTTTGAATAGTCAACTTTGGAGCCATTGGAAACCGAATATGAATTTATTATAAATTAATATTTCTAGCTTTTCCAAAGGTGCCCCTCACCCCTCTTATAAAAGGGCACTCCTCCTTCTCATTTTCTCACACCTCTCAAGCCACTTGGCTCGTCCAAACTCTGACCAACTAAGCTCCCCATATCCCTCTCCTCCTCCTTGAAGCTTCCCCTTAGGCAGAAAGCATTTCAACAAGTCCTTTGGTTCCAACCAAAGTGAGTTACCTAAATTAAAGGTAACGATTTCTCTTAAATTATTTTCATTTATTTTTCTTCTTCAACCCCCAAACTCTTTTTATTTCCCTTCTTTTGTAACAACAACAGTATCCTCAATATACTAGGATGTCGTTATAAGAAGTATTCAAACTACACATACACACAACTCCATCTAATGGATGATGAACATAATGTTTCTGTGGATGGCAAACTAACGCCTCACGAAACGATGATTGTTCAAAAACATCTTACCGCCTCTCATGGTGGCCATTATGATGGAATTGTAATTAAATATGATATTAATGATATATATTTTATATATAATCTTTTGTAATTCCATTTTATTTCATACCATTATTTGTTTCATGTCGTATATACATACGATAATTTCATTTGAGGAAGTGCGGACTACCGCCCCCTTAAAATGATATGACTCGTTCATACCACACATGGAACGTATAAAGGATGGTGTTAATGAACTTAAGTAACATATATAAAATATTATATTATACTGGAATAGTAATATACCTATGTATCATTTGGATTCGATTCTTTTAAAATAAAAAATTAAATGGAAGTAGCGTTCGTGCGTACGTACGGACTACCGTCTCCACGAACGCGATGAGATTCATTATCCATCGTATCCATTCAAGTATAATTATCATTTAATGATTTAAAAATGATTTTTAAGGACTTGATATCATTCTGGATATGAATAAGATACAACAAACTTGACTTATGTAACAAGACATATAAAAGAAAATGAGTAAGTTAACACCCGAAACGGCGTTAATACTAAGATATTATTAACAAATCAATGTTAAAAGATCATATATGATATCATATTAAAGTAAATGATTCTTGTATTATTCAATAACAATTATTTCACCATTATACAGGAGGTAAACCTACCATCGACCAAGGAAAAAGTACAAAGTAAGGGATTCTCTTATCTCACTTTCAATTCCGTGAGATTTCCATTGTTCGCTACTAAATTATTGAAAGTGGTGTATTGTGTACTTCCATTTGATATATATTATCATGATTCACTTTATATTCATGTTATTGTGTAAATCATTTGGTGGTTATTAACTTTTGGCCATGCGACTCAGTTGATTAACGTGGTAAGGGGTTTCTTGTCTCACTTTTAATTCCGTGAGAATTCCATTGATCACCACTTAATTATTGCATGTGGTGTATGTGTACTACCCATTATTGTATTCATTGTGTAATATACTTTATTTTATGGGTATTTACATCATCATGGTATGATCTTTCTTTCATGGGTGTTTGTTTCTTAAGTTACCTAATCAATAAGGGAATTTGAGATTTCAATTTCCACTCATTTGGCTTTACGCATATTTCATTGATTATATTACCCCAAGATTATGTGTGGAATCACTATTCCTTTGATTATGTCATAATTTCCACTCCCCTTCCTATGGATATAAGTTTGATACACATAATCACTCCATTTATAATTCTCAATTCATTGATATGAATTTGATAAGAGTAATTTTAACTCATTCTCCATTTGTTGAGTTAAACATCCAATTCGTTGGTATTGTTTTTACAAGAATATGTGTGAATATAATTTTATTGATTTACACTGAATATCCAATCATATTTAGTGTATTTATATTTGTCACACATAATTATGTTGTTGATTTATCCTTAACCTAAGGATATGGCCTTTATGAGAGATTTCATCTCAACTTACATTCCATTGAGACTTCTTTGTTGATATACACCAAATCACTTTTATGTGGTGTATATAATGTACTTTGACATAGTATATCATGAATTCCCTTTATTCTCATGATATTACAAAGTTTTGATTACCTCAATTATTTCCATTCAAGTGTCTCTCTTTTTGTTAGAATCTCTAACTAAAATACCATTTTTAAATGTTTTAAAGACTTATTCATCTAAATATTTCTCATTAATGTCCATGTTTTAAAAATGGTTTTAAGGATTTATTTATATGGACATTAATGTTTAGAAATTAAAAACGCTTTTAAAAGGTTTCAAAGTGGTATGTGACACTTTGATTCAAAAATCTATTTTTAAATGTTTTCTTGACAAATAGTGTGACTTTTAAATGTTTTCAAGAAAAGGGGGATATTTCTCTCAAATAGTTTTGATGATTATTTTCATCTATGTCAACATCCTTCATTATTCATGATTGAGGTTAATGTGATACAATACAATCTTCCATATTGTATCAAATGAGTTATATTTGACTGTGGATGTTCTATTTTTATACCATTCATGGTTTGTGGTTAAAGTATTGACATTTCGTATGCTAGTTTTAAATACAAATGTTTATTTTATGCTTAAACCTATTCATATGAGGAATGCATTGGACTTAATAAGTGACGGGTGGAGCCCGCTATAGCTCCTCGATGCATCGGTAGGTCTCATGAGACAAACTAGTGTCTTGGCACAAGGCCTTGGCAAAATCTTATTTGTAGTCTTGGCACGAGGCCTTGGCTATGTGGTTATGATAGTCTGGAATTATGCATTCCATCATTATGAAAGTGGTTATTGATATTGCATGTGATCATTCGACTAGTAGAATATCCATGTGAGTAAGTAAATGGCATTATTTCATTTTACCTTCGCCATTTTATGCTGAAGTTTAAATTTAAAAGGCTTTTGTTTTAGTTATAAATTGCCTTAAGTGTTTATGCTTATTTATGAAAGCTTCTGCTATAATGTTATCCTTACTGAGCATCCGAGCTCACCCCTTTCAATGTTTTATTTTTCCCAGGATTATGAAGAAGTAATTTATGAATGACCTGCAGGGATAGTATGAGGGGATATGAAGACAAGATGTTTTTTTTATGATGTAATGTAAAAATTTATGGATGTATCTAGTTATTCCAAGGCTACTAAACTAATCGGTCTTTCGAGACTTGATCTTTCTCATGATCATGCCAATGTTATGTAATAATGCACCGACTCTAGGTAATTAGGGTCGGGGCGTTACACCTAAAATAAGTGATTTCGAACAGGAACAGGCATTTAGATGAGGGCTTCAAATGTTAAGGGGTCTGGTTTAATTGGTTAGAATTGGGTGAGGTTTGGAATGGTTTTAAAGTGGGATACCTGGTGGAAAATGTGGGGTTGGTGGCTTAGAAGTTGAGAGGTGGGTAGGCCTGATTGGTGGTCAAGTTGTGGATGGGTTGCCTAGGTGGATTGAAAAATCGTGGGGGGCTGGGAAGGATTTCATAGTGGCTAAATTGAAGTGGGAGCTTGGAATTGTAGTAGGGCATGAGTTTGGATTTTTTAGTGAGAGTGGAAATGGCCCTGGAATAGCTGGTTTGATTTTGGTGGGTTGGCCATGGGATTTTTATAGTGCATCGAAAAATAGTCACTAGCAGGGTGGTTTGGTGTGAAATTCCGACAAACGGTTGTGGGAACCATCATAGAAGCAACTACCAAATACAAGGCCAAATCACAGCGTGACCGCGGCGTGACCGCGGCGTGACCGCGGCGTGACCGCGGCGTGACCGCGGCGTGACCGCGGCGTGACCGCGGCTTGACCGCGGCGTGACCGCAGCGTGACCGCAACATGTTGGCCATGTCCAGCGACATCCGCGGGACAACATCTTCCACTTAGTTTCAAATAGGATGATATGGATGGCATGAGAGGATGTTTTCTCAGAAGATTTAAAGAAATTAATGCTAATTTGTGATGACTAGAGGATTGGATGACCCCTGATATACCTAATTCGGTGAGGTTTGGAAATCAAGAAATGTGTTGGAATACCTAGAGGAATAAAATATGCCAGACAATTCCAAACCAATGTTTTCAGTTGAATTGAGCCTTTGTACCACCTGCTATGCACGTTTTGTGGAAATATGGATGAGAGGCAGCGTCGAGAGGAGATATAGTTTAGGAATGAGGAAATACGAAAAATTATAGAGCTAACCATTCAATGTTTCTCTAAGGAGGAGTAACCGCCACAGGGTGTCGTCCTGGAGCAGGGCCAAATCACGGCGTGACCGCGGCGTGACCCCAGCAGGGTGTCGTCCTGGAGGAGTAACCGCCACAGGGTGTCGTCCTGGAGTAGGGCCAAATCACGGCGTGACCGCGGTGTGACCACGGCGTGACCGCGGAGTGACCGCGGCGTGACCGCGGCGTGACCGGGGCGTGACCGGGGCGTGACCGCGGTGTGACCGCGGCGTGACCGCGGCGTGACCGCGTCGTGACCGCGGCGTGACCGCGGCGTGACCGCGGCATGACCGCGGAGTGACCGCGGCGTGACCGCAACGTGGCCACAACGTGTTGGCCAGGTCCAGCGATATCTGCGGGGAAACATCTTCCACTTAGTTTCAAATAGGATGATATGGATGGCATGAGAGGATGTTTTCTCAGAATATTTAAAGAAATGAATGCTAATCTATGATGACTAGAGGATTGGATGACCCTGATATACCTAATTCGGTGAGGTTTGGAAATCTAGAAATGTGTAGGAATACCTAGAGGAATAAAATATTCCAGACAATTCCAAACTAATGTTTTCAGTTGAATTGAGCCTTTGTACCACCTGCTATGCACGTTTTGTGGAAATATGGATGAGAGGAAGCGCCGATAGGAGATATAGTTTAGGAATGAGGAAATACGAAAAATTATAGAGCTAACCATTCAATGTTTCTATAAGGAGGAGTAACTGCCGCAGGGTGTCGTCCTGGAGTAGGGCCAAATCATGGCGTGACCGCGGCGTGACCGCGGCGTGACCGCCGCAGGGTGTCGTCCTGGAGGAGTAACCGCCGTAGGGTGTCGTCCTGGAGCAGGGCCAAATCACGGCGTGACCGCGGCGTGACTGTGGCGTGACCGCGGCGTGACCACGGCGTTACCGCGGCGTGACCACAACATGACCACAACGTGTTGGACCGGTCCAGTGACATCCGCGGGGCAACATCTTCCACTTAGTTTCAAATAGGATGATATGGATGGCATGAGAGGATGTTTTCTCAGAAGATTTAAAGAAATGAATTCTAATCTGTGATGACTAGAGGATTGGATGACCCCTGCCCCCTGCCCCCTGCCCCCTGCCCCTTGCCCCTCCCCCCCTGCCCCCTGCCCCCTGCCCCCTGCCCCCTGCCCCCTGCCTAGTTTAAGGAATCCGCTATGAGAGAACCTCAAGGAGATCACAAATGAATTACTTCAAAATTAATGGAACTAACAGATGGGGGGAGGGGTCTCTCATAGTGGATTCCTTAAACTAAACAGGTTCTAGGAGATCATAAATCAATTCTTTGAAAATTGATGGAACTGATTGAGAGAGAGGGAGCGATTCTCTCATAGTGTATTCCTTGAACCAAAGAGGTTCTAAGATATCAAAAATGATTTCCTTGAAAATTACTGGAACTGGAAGGGGGGAGAGTGTTACCAAAACACCGGGTAAATGAGAGGTCTTTTCACGTATCTCCGCACTTATTTCTTAAAGGTCGAAAAGAGTCCTCCCACAAGACGGGCACAAAACATACTCCTGCCACAGTAGTAAAATTCCACACATCAAAATTATCAAAACTACATGATCAACCCAATCATATTATTATCTAAAACCGCATCACGTACCATCTTTGTTTTTCGCATCCTGCAACCTTGCAGTAAGTTGAATGATGTATCCCTCATGAAATCAATGTCCTGATCCAGCGCTTCAATTAGAATCCCGTCCCCGAGCCCATCCACAAGAAGTGCCCCAGCATTAGTGCCTGCTTCGATCACCAACTCATCCCTGAAATCAAGCTACTTGACTCACACCCAATTAAAGAAACCCAGATGAGTTGCAGGTCATGGTATTGTTCTGTAATTACCTATGAATCCTGTTCGGGAATTGAAGATGATGGATTGCAGCGAAGTTTAGAGCATTGCCTTCCAAAAATTCAAATAGCCTCCTTGCAGGGTTCATCGCCTCGTGCAGACACCACCAATCGTGTCCCTGAGACAAATTATATATATATATATATATCATTGATTTTATCCATTTAATGCATCATTGAAGTAAGGGAAAATCAGTTCTTACAGCATCAGCATCATCTACTGGAGGAAGCTCTCTTAAAAGGATTCAATCCACAGTTGCCACATCCTAAATCTACACAGGCTTTCATTTTTTCAAAAAACTAGTAGAAAATATATTTATTAACTTGTATAAATTGTACTCTTGAAAACATTTTTGAACACATTTTCTAATAGATTTTTGGAAAATAAAAATACAAAATATTTGCACATACCGAATGCACCCTTATGACCCCCCTAATTTTCCCAATTCAATAATGAAATAGAAACTAACCTTGAATGGCATGCCAACAACAACCTTTGCTGCTAAAGACTTGTAAATAAGAGCCGGCATCTGTCACAGTTAATGAAGGAATACCAGTAAAAACAGGGAGTAATAAATCAACATACAAGATGGATAAATTCTCATTTAACCAGAAAAAAAAATCAGATGGTGGTGAGAGATAATTTGAACATCTATGAAGGTCTCATATGGCTACTGTTTTCCTTAATCACCAGAATTTAACTAGAATACATACTGCCCCCATCTCCACTCCCCGCCCCTAGAGTAAAAGGGAAGGGGGGAAAACATAATAACTGTGTTTGGTGTTGAAAAACATATTCTATTTTCATTTTTCAAACAAGTATTAAAAACATGTTAGAAAATATTTTGGATAATAGGGAAAAACAAGGGCACGTGGAATTTAATTCTCCTTGAATTTTCATTTTATGATAAACATAAAAACATGATTTTTCTCTAGTTTCAATCCAGTGGAAAACTATCACCTTCAATTGTTCCAACGAAATAGACATTATAACAGAGCACCCTACCCCTTCCCCCTGCCCCCCTCCATCCTGCACCCTACCCCCTGCCCCCTGCCCCTGCCCCCTGCCCCCTGCCCCCTTCCCCCTGCCCCCTCCACCCTGCCCCCCTGCACCCCTCCACCTATCCCCCTACTACTCCCAGCCCAGCCACACCAGCCCCTGCCACCCCCCAGCCCCCTGCACCCCAGCCCCCCTCCACCCTGCCCCCCCTGCACCCCTGCACCCCTCCACCCAGCCCCCTGCTACCCCCAGCCCAGCTGCACCAGCCCCCTGCCACCCCCCAGCCCACCTGAACCAGCCCCCCCCCCCCTCGCAGCCCACCTGCACCAGCCCCCAACCCCAGCCCCCTGCACCAGCCCCCTGCCCCCCAGCCACTTGCTACCCCCAGCACCCTGCCACCCCCAGCCCACCTCCACCACCCCCCCCCCCCCCCCCCGCAGCCCCCACCTGCACCAGCCCCCAGCTGCAGCAGCCCCCCAAGCCCCCAAGGATGTAGAGTCTCCCATAATTATGGTTCCATAGGGGAATTTCTACTTTTAATTGATTCTCATGGGAGATAATAAGGCACAATCGATGATATTCCCAACAAAATAAAGGCTCGACCGACTATCACTCGCATCGGGAAAAAAGATGGTAGGATATTGAGGGACTTTTGTTTAAAGTATCTGAAAATGTCATCCCAGGCTCCCTCTTAGGTAATTTTAGTTTTCATTTGGAGAAAATTTCTAAAATAGAAAAACCATATTTGGAAATTGGTGATTCAGGTAAAAACAAATGATGCACACAGACCATGTTAAGAAAAAACTCCAAAGAATATTAAGGGAAGAAACAAAAATAGCATCCATAATAGATTGAGAGAAACATGATCCAGTAGGGTTGGGGAATTTCAAACCCAACATTCGAGGTCAATAAACCAGGTCCAAAATGTTGTGAAAGTGGAATGAAAAAAACCCACCCTCATGGATAAGGGATTTATTCACATTAGTAACATCCAAATTAGTGAAATCAGACTTCTACTGATCTGGGGAAAAACTAAAAAATAAATCTCCCACTGGTTCATCATTTTCTGTGATCTAGTACCCTCACTATGAATGCATACAACTGAACTGTCTGGATTTTTCTTTCAGATTACCATCTTCTAAATGGATCTTATATAATTAGTGAAAATGTGTAAAATACGTTTTAGAGGGTATATAAAAGGTATGTATCTCAAATATATTGAGATAATGTCTGCAATGGATTAGGCATTAGTGAATGCCAGTAATATTTCCCAAGTGACCCTATAATACACGAGGCCAATTTGGAGGAGTAATTAGAAGAAGGAGTTTCAATAAAAAATATGGTACACACTTAAATTATAGAATTAGGTGTGTATAACTAGAACGAGATACTTTTTTTGAATCTAGGTGTTCCCTCAACCACTACGCCCTTACCTCCACAAAAGGCATCAAACAAGGAAAAGGGTAAGGTTAATATTCTTCCTCACCTTATTCCTAAAGAGGTTGAACCCATTTTAATTGAAGACATATTTTATAAACAAGAGAAAGAGGTGAAATAATTTGGGAGACCATATGAATAACTTCTTCAAGAAATCCTTCTTATTGGATATGTTCTACAAGAAGATCCTCATATCAAACTCCTAGTTGGAATACCTCAACAAATAGGGCTCAATATATGGATTTGTAACATATTCAAGATATGGAATACCAACCATCAATATTCTTGGATTCAATATTAGAAGATCATGAATTACCTCCATTTTATGTACAACTATAACAGGGTCAGACACATCCTTATTAACATTCCCTTATAGGGTACCCATGGTAGAATCCAGCTATACCGCCACTTATGGCCCTATCAGCATCTACACCTATTCAAGATTTGAACCATCTAGAAATACTTGAGGGATCATGAACACTATCGAGTCACAAATGGATTGATTAGAATTCATGGAGGAATGGAACGTGATAATAAAATTAGAGAAGATGCTTTACCTCAAATGGGTGGATTTGAATCTTCCCCCTATAAACATTAGGAACCCAACATTTCAATTTGTAATGGCATAGGAAAACTGTAGAAACATTTGATTCATTTCATCTCTCATTATGACACCAAGATGGGGAAACCTAAAAAATAGGATGCAGTGAAACTGAAGTGATAAAAAAATGGAATAATAAAGATACCAGCAATGAGGTCGTCGGGAGGAGGAGAGTTCGTCGGAGGAGGAGATTCCGTCTGGAGCAGGGGAGTTGTGGTCGTCCGGAGGAGGGGAGTCCGTCGGGAGGAGGGGAGTCCGTCGGGGGAGGCGCGGTCGTCCGGGGAGGAGAGGTCGTCGGGAGGAGGGGAGTGCGTTGGGGGAGGAGGGGAGTCCGTCGGCGTCGGGGGAGGCGCTGTCGTCCGGGGAGTGGGGAGGCGTTGTCGTCTGGGGAGGGGAGTGCGTCGGGGGAGGGGAGTGAGTCAGGGAGGGTTCCGTAGGAGTGAGTCCGGGGAGGGGGAGGCGCGGCGAGGAGGCGTCGGGGAGGAGGGCGCGTCGACGAGGAGGGTGCGACGAGGAGGGCGCGACGAGGAGGGTGCGGCGAGGAGGGCACGGTGCGGAGGAGGTGTCGGCGTGGAGGCCTCGGGGAGGGGGAGGGCGCGGTGAGGAGGAGGAATCGCGAGGGGGAGGAGAAGAGCCCGATGGGTTTGGGAAAAAAACGGGGCATCGGATATAGCCACGGATGGAATAATTAACTGTGGCAGTATAAAAGATATAGCCACGGACCTATAAAACCGTGGCTATAGGTCCGTGTATATAGCTCATATTTTTAGTAGTGATTTCAGGTAGATAGATCTCGCGATGAGTACCATGAAGTTTAGTCTTCTGTATCTTCTAGTAGAAGTTAGTGGACAAGATCTCATTATAGGAGGTCTTCCTAGGATTATGCATGGTCACATGGTAAGGGGAATCAAAAAACGACAATGTCAGACTACATATGGGTGGTACTTTTTATGTTGTCTGTAAGGACATATAGTGTTGTACATTCCGAAAATACTTACTAAATTGTGTAGGAAGATAGAAGAATGACCACCTTGGTAGAGATAATGTTGTGATTAGGGATCTCCCGGGCTAGGTAAGGGGGTTCCCCAGATAGGAGGAGTTGGAATAAGAGTAGGAGTAGTAGTGGTAGGTGGATGAAAATATTATATCCTTCCACCACCACTACCAAGTATCCCACATCATTGTCAGGGAGATGGCAGTTGGGGTCACAGATTATTACAATCTATGGATGCTTAAAACCCCATGTTATACAATATTATAAGTGGTGTGATCTATATATTTTATAATCTTGCTTCAGTATTAATATTTGTAGGTTATATTCATTCCTAAATCTCTATAATACTGTTGTAAGGGCTAGAGCTGCTAATTGAGGAAATATCCCAACAGCTTCATCTTGAGGTTCCTGCAGGGAACTCTTATTCTGTATTTGTTATCTACCGATAGTGCGTGCTATCGCTTAGTGGAGAGAGGTTAAAATGGGACCTTCAAATCATCACGATGGAAGCCTATGAAATTATATTGTTAATTGGTAGGTTGTATATGTTTCTATCCCATATTGACAATCACCACAGATTAGTCATAATCCATTTCACCATTGGGATGAGAATTTCTTTTATGGGTGAGAGGAATCTCATGGAAGATGAGTGGGTTCTATGAGAAAGAGAATGCATCATATCACCCATTAGTTTATGAGTATAGCATTTGGTAAACATGTGTATTCAATAAACTAGATTCCCTCAGTTGTGTAGGATTATATGGACATCTTCCCTGAGTAAATTTCTCAACTACCTATGAGGTGGGTGATGGTGTTTTGTATTTAATATCATCCCATGATTGTTTTTATATTTTATAAAGCATTTCAGATGGCCCATACCACGATTTATGAGATATATTTATAGTAGGAGGACCCTCAATATAAGGGATTTATCCAGACCAGTGTGTCACCAAGGAAACTCCAATGTCATTCACGAAAAAGGAGGTTGTGATTTTGTGGCATTGTGTGGATTATCATAACCTAAAACGGTATATGATAAAGATCATGTGCCCCTTTTTAGGTATTAATGTCCTCTTTGGCCACTTATGAGGTATGAGTTGGTTCTCGAAGATATATATCTATTCTATCTACAAATATTTGATTATTTGCACGGAAAATACTTTAAATCTAGAATTTTGATGTCACTATGGATGCTATGAGTTCATGGTGATGCCATTTAGTGTGAATATTTCCCCCAACATGTTTATAGAATTGATGAACCGGGTTTTCTTGTCATACCTATAATAGTTTGTGGTTTTATTCATCAATGAAATTCTCATATACTCTATAATTGAAGAGGAGTATGTAGAGAACATGAGGATATTTATATATTTTCTTAAGGATCACTATCTTTTTTGAATTATCTCAATTATCCAGTTCTTTATTCAAGTGGTTCAAATTCTGTCACTTCTCATTTATGAGAATTTTTTAGCCATGGATCCTGAAAATATTGAGTTTGTTATTTCATGGAAGCCACCCAAAATCCTGTTAGAGGTATGTAGTTTTCTTGTATTAGTAGGGTACTACAATATGTATTTGGAATAATTATCCTAGATTTAATCCCCTATAACCACTGTGACATGGAAAGGGTAGTAATTTATGTAGATTGTGTAGTGCTATAGGACCATTGAGGAATTGAGGTTGAGGCTGATCAAGGACATTGTGTTGAGTGTACCATAGGAATATGTGGTTGTTCTACCTCAAGAGTATGGATCAACTATGTGTTGATGTAGTGGAATGATTTTATAACATATGGGTCGAGGTAGTTGAGACACCATGAGAAGAACTACATAACTCATGACCTAGATATAGATGTTTTGGTCATTTCCTTAAGGATGTAGAGGTACTATATTCCAGGAGAGTGATTTTTGGTTCACTCATACCAATAGAGTCTTTGGTATGTCTCCACGTAGAGAGTCTTGATCCTAAGACAACAATACAAGTTGGAGTTCATAAATGAATATGAATTTGAGATAGTCTATAATCTAAGGAATTAAATTTGGTAGTATATTCCTTTATCAATAAATCCTTGGATTGTTTGGTGTCAAAGTATTTTGAGCAATTTTATTCCTTACAGTTTAACTTGGTGGAGCATGAGGGTGCATATTTTAATCTTTTGATGGTGTTAACTCCTCCAATTCTCGAGCATGTGGGATATTTCTAATTTGGATACATCATCTGTGAGGTATTTCATGACTGGATCCCATTTTGAGATTCCCAATATTGATATTCTAAAAGATAGAATTATGCCATCATTTTAAAGGGATTGATGGCGGTCCCAATCATGATGTTGGAGTAGGTGTTGCAGGGGTTACACATTTCTTTAATGGTTTTAAATACCAGTGTGGGGATAATGTACACATACCTTCAGATTCATTTATTGTGGTCCAACATGAGATTAAGCATGGATGAGTTCATCTATCAGTGCCTCACCAGTCAGTGGGTGATGTTTGAGCATGAGGTTTTGAAAGGTTTGCCACCGTCCCTTAAGATCCAGAAGATGAAGTGGTACATAACATTTATGGACTTTTTATAGGACTTATTTAGAAAGTGAAGTGCTGTGAAACCATCTTGGTGATAGTTTAAGGAATCACAATGTCAAAAATCTTCCTAGCTATTAGGGAGAAGTGTTTTGTGGATATTTTGGTGAAAATGTTGGTGAAAGATATTTTTCGCCTTTAGGGTGTTCCCTCAACTATTGTCACCAACCATGATGTGTCATTTATATCATAGATGTGTAGAGGCCCACATGAGGCATTTGGGACCCAGATGAGGATAAGTACATCCTTTCACCACCATACAGATAGAAATACTAAAAGTAATATATAGGTGATAGAGGATATGATGAGGTCTTGTGTGTTAGATATCAACCAGAGCTGGAAGGATCGCATTCCCATAGTGTGGTTTTCAAACAACAATAGTTTCCACTATTCTATTAGCATGGATGATTTTGAAGCCTTGTAAGGGTGACCCAACCATTCACCCTGAAGATGAAAACAAATTGGTGCTACATCTCTTGTGGGTCCATAGATGGTGCAGGTGATGACAAAGAAGGTCCAACTCATCCATGAGTGAATGATAATGTCCTAGATCAAGCATCAGTCTAATGTAGATCACTTTTAGAGGCCCTTGGAGTTAATGAAGGGAGACCACATTTTCCTAAGAGTCTCCCCATAAAGTGTATTGAAAAGGACCATATTATGACGTAAGAATTCATGAGGTTCATCGGGTCATTTAGGATCATGCAGATGGATGGAAAAGGTTTCATAAATCCTTTCCCTTCTCCCATAGTTGGAATGGGTACACTACATCTTCTATGTTCCGTAGTTGAGAAAATACATGCATGACCATGTACACGTCACTGACCAGGGAGAGTTATACATAAATGATGGATACACTCTTTCATAGAACCCATTTCAAATTTAGGATTCACATGATAGGACCATGAATGGATGGACCATTCCCTTGCTTCGTGTGTTGTGGTATAATTAAAACGTGTAGGAGAGCTCATATGTGCAGGAGATCCATATGGATGCTTAGTAACCTAACATGTTTGATTAGTTTTTCCTTTAGGGAAAAAAAATCTTGAATTTGTGGATGATGTAGAGAGCCACATTTTTATTATATTACATTGAAATATTTCTAAATATATTTTTATATCTGTTAATTTCAAAAGAATGTGATTCGGATGACCGGTGTGCATGGAATTATTTTTATATAAATATTAAATACATTTCATATTGTGTACACACGGATTCATAAATTAAATTTGATAAATCTTAAAAGAAATCCTGAATTATAAACATGATACCAAGATTGAGTTTGGAACATGAAATTTAAAATTGGTGTGAACTAAAATGGGCCAGCATGGGGTGTCTGGATGTCGCATCCATTTTTAGATGCATTCAATTAAAATAAAAAATTAAATTTATTTATTTTAAATAATTATCCTTCTCCATTTCACCTATGAATATATCATTATGGGTTTTTTCATTGGGATAGCTTCAATATCATGGGACCATTATGCAATGGATTCTTCCTCCTATTAGTAGTGAATATAATTAGATGATGAAGAATCTCTGGATCGAAGAAGATCAAAGAACAATGAGTGAAACAATTCCATCCAATAAATGGTGAGCACATTCGTTGACAAAAAATTATCCAATCACTCGATAGGACATTTCATTTATGGATTTATCACCATTTGATTAAATTTCTGAGCAAGATCAAGCCTTTCTTTGATCTGTTCCAATACCTAAACATTTCATTCTCCCGTTTATAGAATTTCAACTGTTTATTCTTTCATTTAATTCCCTATATATCCCTGATCATGATTTTTTTCCAGGAACACAAGACAATGATCAATGAAACAATTTTTTTATTACTCTATGAAAAAAAAATTATCATGTTCTTAAATGATGTGCCTATGAGTCCATGGATCAATGTTTCTGGGAGGAATTGAGCTAGATCATACCCTCAGAATCATGGAGGAATTTAATATGATAAAATAATTACAAAATAAACGATGAAAGAAAAGGCTTTGAGGTATTAGAGTGATCTATTTGATGATTGGAATAGGGAATGGTGATGGTGTAACACAGAGGTGAGGCATCATGCGTACGGTTCAAATGAAAACAAATGGGATTTAATTTATGGCCGCTAGATGTTCGAAAACATCTAAAAGATGATAGATCCACCATTTTTAAGAGTTGATGATGCTAGATTTGATGGATATTGTATCATATCTAATGTCAGACTACTACATCTAATCTTTTTTGAAAATCCCAACTACATGACATGTAGTTTAGAATATCCAATTGTGTGTGACCCCTATGTTGCGACGATTAGGTTTTGGGGAGTAATAATGGATGGATCATGGTATATCCCACCTCCACATCATTTAGTTTTCTCTAGGTGGACATGTCATGTGGGAGTGAAAACTAGAAAGACCTTATGTGCGAGGAAACAGTCAGGCACATGTCATGTACTAAAGTACACGGACACAACAAAGGTGAATGGGTAGGGATTTTGGGAATCTTTAACACATCATGTAGACTCCCTACATGTCATGTAATGTTACCCATTCGGTGATCCATGTACCTTCAGGGACACAACTCGCTGATGGAGAAGGACCAAATTCCAAGTGAGTCTCCTCGCACACCCTATTCCCCTTAGTTTTTTTAGGTAACTCATATCTCTCGTATCTACTTCATTTGGACTCATATTTAGCATGTGATTAGCTTATTGTGAGTGTTTTCCATTTATAACATGATGTTGACATCAATATTTTCTGTTAGGATATGATGTTACATGTTATAGTAATGAATTGTATTTACATGATGGTTGTCAATGATATGGATTATACAGGATAACAATAAGATTTTTGAGTGGTTCCCTTATATGTGGATGGTAATGGGTCCTCGATGAATATTTTGTAACCTTAGAACAGAGACCAGTCATGGATCCTTGACATTTAGAGTGGGACCCTATTGTCAAGATGTTAATGGGTCCTCTGTGACTAGAGTTCCCCCACTTTCTGAGCTAGGCATGAGTCGTCAAACATTCAATTGGAACCCTCTATATAGGGTGGACATGGGTACTAGAGGACAAGAGATTAACCCTCAAGCTATAATGTTCATGGGTCCTCAAACTTCAATGTCGTACCCTCCAATCGGGATGGTCATGGGTCCTCGATTCCTAGAGTTCCACTATCCATCTAGGATGGGCATGGGTCCTCAATAACTAGAGTGGCACCCTCTGGTGGGGCAGGAAATGAGTCCATGACAATTATAGTGTCACCCTACTATTTTAACAATTAATGGGTCCTCTACCTATATATTATGGCCCATAGACTATGTAGAGTAGTGTATAGGTGAGGCATGACTTGGATTTTTCTACTAGACAAACGTATAGGATGTTGGGCGTGTTGAAAGAGATGATGTACATGTCAGCGATGAAATCATATGACCTTAGGGATATTTATTGGATTGACCATGTATGGTTGTCTATACTTATATATTTAGTTCTAGGCACTCTTGATAGTTTAATTTCCTATTTTTTATAGGTTTGGACATCTTTCTTGTTGGTCATGTATTTTTCCCCTTTACTTTTCAATTTTTATGTTATACTATTTTACACCCTAGAGGATTTTCATTCATGGTATATATTCTAACTATTTAATATTTTTATTAATATTCCTCTACACTTATGCATTGAGATGGTCAGGTGTGTGCCTACATGTACATTAGTAAAAGGCCTCTAATTTAGGATATTCCTTTCTTTAGTTTTTTCCACCCCTAGCTTATGGGGGTGGGTTGGGATAGTTCTGGATCGAGACCCAGTTATGTTCAGTTAGGTAAATTTATTTCCCCATGTTTTGAAGATATTTATTATGTATGATATGTCTAATAAAGGAGTTAGCGATTAATATCCTAGGGGAAGATGGGACATTTCACTTTTGAATGAGTTGTTTGTGTTTCGAAGATTCCAAATGCCCTAAACGTTTATATTCCTAGGGCATGTGTTTCCATAATGTTATCAACATTCATTAAAATTGATGTAATAACTATTTATGAAAATACTAGTTTGATATATTTGGTATCAAAATCAAGGATCGGTTTACCTTTTCAAACTAGGATAATAATTCATTATTAATATCCCTATGTATACTTATAAGAATATTCCTAGGGATGTATCTAAGGATAATTCTATATATTAGTTAATGTATATATAAAATTCATATAATTTTTGTAATGGGTGGAGTGAGTGTTTTATAGGAAATTACATCTTTGTATCGATTCTACAAGTGGATAAGGCTCATGAAAATATGTACCTAGTGGTAACAATCCCCAAAACACTATATTGAGCTATACTTTATTGGGAACAATTGCATGACAATAGGCCTTGATGATCACCGAATTTGAAACTCCTAGTAGATATTCATTGGGAAATTAAAAAAACATTTACAAACCATAATAAATGTTTTAATACAAGAAGAATTTTATTGAATTTGTATAAAACTAAGGTGTCATCTATTAAAAAGAAGGTGTCTTTATTTAGACCTCATTAATGAGTTTTCATAATATGTGATTTTTTATTATGATTATGGTGGATCAAAATATGGTTTCAATTTTTAGTTAGTGGCTAGAACCCAAAGTAATCATGTTAATTAGTAATTCAATAGGTAATTAAATTAATTTTCTCTTGAGAAACTAAAGTTTATGTAAGTTTGAATGAAAAAACATTTTTTAGGATCACACATCACTTTATCAAGCTATGAATCATGTAGATCATCCAAATGAGTAAAGTGTGGGAAAAATTATTGTTATGTCTATTATAAGGAAACTCACACCTTATTTTAGTGGTTCTGGTTATCTATTCATTGATAAAAAATGGATCATTACAATTGAATAGGTATTTTCCAAGTTCTAGTTTACCAAACATGAAAAGGTTACTCCAGTTATCTAGCATCTAGAATGTGAGGTGGATCAATGGTGAAATATTATTAACAAAATGATACAATAGGATTAAATTTACTCCATGGAGTCAGATGAGATTAAAATAATATTTTTCAACAATTAATATATTCATATTAATCATTCAAAAATTGATAATGAATTCCTAGAGAATAATTTGAAGGATGATGAATTGGTTTTTTCTTATGAAGAAAATTTTACATGAATTTTGAGGTGCTCTTAGGGTATTATAATTTATCCTGAATATAAGGTTGGATGATTATTCAATTCCTTGAAAAAAATTATATGAATGGTGTTAGATATAAGTGACTTTATATGTTATGAAAAAATAATTTTATGTTCACTAAAAATGAAAATTGAAGCTAGAAAACCTCTCGGTTCAAGGATATGAAAAGGAAAATGAGGTTCTATAGAAAATCCATTGATATATCATATGGAGAAATTTTTCCATCTCTTACCTATCAAAATAATGGTAAGGAATGCATGGGTGAGTGACATAAAGGAAGGTGAAGGTGTTTCAAGTGTGGGAATCCTATACACTAAGAAAATAATATATAATTGAAGTGAAGAGTCGAGTAAATTAAAAGACTAGATAGTGAGCTCAACAGAATGTACCACCCAAAATTCATTTTTTTCAAGACAAATGATTTTGGTAATTGTGTGAATTAATTCCCCAATACAAGGTCTTATATAGATTATATACGAAATAAACCTCTCAAGATAATGGAAAAATGGATATATTAGGTAATCACAACATATGAATTTAATCATGTTAATTACGTCACGCATACCCTCAACCCCATAATTTGGAATTTCAAGTCTAATTTTTTATGAAGGAGCCTTATAAATATATTTATGTTCATAATTTAGTGAAATTTCATGAGATTATCTCCCTCGTCTTGGATTTTTAATTAATAAAACCACATATGATATTCTATCGGTACAAGGATCAAACGTTGATTCAATTGAAAATGTTTCTGTATATGATAAAAATTTAATTAAGGAATAAAGGCTGAATTATATATTGGAAGAATATATGTATCTTGGTATGATTATATTAAGAGTTACTGATACCATCATGGGTTTATGTGTTTAATTTTGATCATAATTTCATTTTTAATAACACCCCCTTATAGGGATTTAGGTGAAGGGTGTTTATCAATATTAATGATATTTTAAGTGAAATAAATGGTCATATAACCATTTGGTATTTTATATATTGAAAAATTTATTTGGGGAGGAATTACTTTACAACTTGTGTTTATATGATTAAAGGATACTCTAATATATTGTCCTATGGAATTCAATGGTGGTCGAGATCAATACATTCACATTGTAGAGTTTTCATACAATTATATCGTTAAATTGAGTATTCATATCACTCTTTATGAATCCCTTTATGGAATAAAGTGTAAAACATTGATGTAATGGAATTATAATTAAAAAAAGTTTAATTGAGACATGAGAAAGATGATGAGATGGTAGATAAGGTTAAATATATTGAGAAACATGTAATTATTGTATTGTTTTTATGGAGATGCTTTTCTAATAACAATTGATGTGATCTATAATTTGATTTAGTGGGTTATAATATCTATGAATTTTTATATGTAAGAAAGGAGGGAAAACTAGTACTTAGTTATATCGATCCCATTAAAATACATGATCATGTTAGGATAGTAGCTTATCCCTTGGTGCTTCCACTGAACCTCTCTCCAGTCATTGATGTTCATCCATTGTAAATCTCTGGAGAAAGTACATACCTATCCCTTAACATATATTTAAGTCTTTGTTTATCCTGTTGGATCAATATCTTTCTTATGGGAAACAACCTGTGGGTAGTAAGGATTATATTGAGAAATTTCTAACAAATAAGACACCTCACCTAGTCAATGTGTTTTGATAAAACAACTAGTTTAATGAAACCTTGTGGGAACTTGATGATAAGATTATGCATAAGTATCTACAATTTTTTTTATTGATTAGTTTCGAGGTCCAAATTTATTTTAAGATGGGTAGAATGATACAAAATGAGTTTTTAAAAATTAATATTTTTTCAATAAATAAAATCTTTTTGATTCCTTGTTTTACAATCAACAACAAGTTAAGATTTCACTATATGCGAAATTGGATAAGATTGGGTTACACGCAACACTGAGTTTTAACAAAGCCTTGATATATTAAAAATATAGTTATTTAAACAAGAATATTATAAACTTTCCATTAAACAGACTGATATGAATAATAATAATTTTTTTAAAATTATTAATTATATTGTTTTTATATAAATATAATATATTTATAATATGATTCATAATTTTTCTTAAATTCTTTATATGTTTAAATGACACTATTCTTTCAAAATACATTTTTTATGTATTGTGTAAAAAATTAATGAAATTAAAATTTAACCATTTTATAAAATTAAGTTGATAATATTAAATTAATTTTTTAATAGAAAATTTTAAAAGTATATTAGGGGTAATTTAACGATTTAATCTTAAAATATTTATTTTCTGAATAATAGTGAAAAATTTTGAATTTTAATTGAAAATATCCATTTTGACTAATTTATTTATGAAGATAAATTATATTTTAAATTTATTTTAATGTATAATTACATAAATTATAATTATATTAATATAATTAAGGTCATTTGAATCAAATTTATATTTAAATTTTATATAAAAACTTGTTAAAGTTTTGTTCATTTTCTCTTTAAAAACCGACTTTCTCATCACGTATGTAGGATTAATTTAATGTAAATTTTTCTACTTCTGTGATTGGAATTTTTAACATGCTTCTTTAATTGTAATTATCATATTTTATAACTTCTAATAACACCAACATAATTTTTGACCAAAATTAATAGGGAAATTAAATAAAAATTAATTTTCATGGTTAACGTAAAAATGGTTTTATCAGAGGTTAAACTAGAATGATAATGGTGAAAAAACAAATAAATTATTAAAAAACTATTTTATATCTATATTGAGTCCATTTTGCCCCAAATATTATATAATTTTAAAATTTTAACCCTATTGACATATGAAAAATGTTTGAGCTCTCAATTCTATTCAAAAGTACCATGTGTGTCCTCTCCCCGACTTATAAAGGAACACCCCTCTCCTCTCTTCGTCACACCAAAAGACCACATAAGGATGTAATGTATATTAAAAATCACATAAAAAGTCCCTCCTCTCATACTATATTCCTTATTTTAGACCTGAAAGTAACCATGAAATGATTTAGTGAAAACCTAAGGTGGATAATCGATGAATATGAAATGTTTTTCAACAAGCATATTTATTTTTTTTTCTCCACCTACATAAATTATTTTTAAACTATTATTTTATAATAACCACATTATATTCTATATACTAGTATGTTTTAATAATAATTCCATTACCATTAACTCTCTCCACTCCAATGAAATTGGTTATGAAATTATTATTCCCGTGTACGACAGACTACCACCCCACAAAACGATGTCATTGGTTTTTCCATTACCACCTTTCAGTGTTGGATATAAAAATTGAATTATTATTTTTTTATTATATTTGTTATATTATTTTGATTCTATAATTATTATATCATATATAAAATTATTATTTACATTTTTGGGAATATGATTTCATTTCTCAAATGTACGGCGCACTACCGCCTCGTGATGGGATGTGATTCGTTGACATTTCAAATGGAAGGTGATAAAAGAAAATTTAACAATTATATGTGATATAAAATAAATAATAATGATATTAATGACATATAGATCATTCTAAAAATATAATATATATCATTTTATTTCATACCTTTTCACTCAATATATAATGATAGTGATGTACATGTATTTGTGAACTACCACCATCATGAAGAGATATGGATATCTTTTTATAACCCCAACACATGTAAAATATGTATATCTATATTTAAATGAATAATATAATTTATTGATATTAATTTAATTATTTAAGTATAAAAAATTAGCTACATCCTTTGCATAACTATCATTCAAAAACAGAAATTTTACACAAGCGTACGTACGGTCAACTGTCTCCATGATCATAACATATACCATTTCTCAAAAACATATTTCGTGATTGGTATTAAAAATATATTTAATTTATAAATATGATAATTATTTAAATAATATTATTGTGTAATTGATTGAACCATGATCAAATGAAGAGGTCCGAAACTAAAAAATCAAAACATATATGAAAAACATAGTAGATATTACCCAAAACATGACTTTGGCATAGAATTATTAATAAGAGTGTAATAAATGGACACAAGTAATTCATATATGGTGTGATATAAATAATTTGGGTCAAATAATAAAATTTTAATATACTCATATTTATTATTTTTTATTTTCTAATGAGTGTGAAGGATTTAAATACTTAATGAAAGGGATTCTTGTCTCACTTATTACATCTATGAGACACATGCCATATTCACCACCTATTTATTTTATGTGGTGTATATAATTCTCATGAATATATATTATTAATAATAAAATTAAAATTATTGGGATTTATATATCAAATTTAGAGGTCCTCTTATATGGGTTTTATAGTTTAAAAGATTACATGTTGAAAGGGTATTTTTATCTCAATTTTCCTTCTTTGGGATATAAGTAATGTTATAAACCAATCCTCTTCTATGAGGGATATGTATTTCCCCTTTGACATATTATATAATGAATATAATCCATTATCAGATATTTTAGGTTTAATTATATTTTATTCTTTTATTGATCTTATGATTTAATGTTACCAATGTTATAATATTTTTCTATTACAATCTTATAATTTTCCTGGATTGTTTATGATTATGCTTCCAATAATGAAATATTATAATCTATCTCATATGAAATCTCTAGAATTTTCTTCTCCTATAATTAATCCATGAGAATCCATGTTTTCCATTCATTTTTTTCTCTTTATCTATTAATGACATTAAGAAATAATTTTACTTATAAAAATCTTCTTTTTGGTCAAAAAATATTTTTCATCTAAAACAATGTTATATTAAAATGTTTTAAAATATGGTTTTAACAATTTGTTAAAAGGATTTACTAATTAAAATTTTACCCATATATTATTTTTCCCAAAATTATTTAAAATTAATCTTCAGTTTGTTTTCTAGAATAGTTTCCATTATCTTATACTGAAAATGAGAATGAATTTTTTTATACACGTATAATGTGAACAAAACTTCTCATTATCATGACCATTATTTTTCTTCTAGATTAAAATATATGTGTTAAATTTAATATTTAAAGTAAAATATTTTTATAATTTTTTATGTTTTAAAATCAAATTTTAATGTAGAAATTATATTTTCCACAAGAAATTATTAAAATTATTTTTTAAAACCCTCTTTTATATGTTCTCAAGGTTATTTTCAAACTAAAGTATTTATATATTGTTAGGTTTTATAATTTTATTTTCAAATAAGAGATTATTTCCTCAAGAAATTTCAAAATTATAATTTCAAATTTATTTTTCATCTAAAATTACATTATATGAGGTTGTTTTTGCTTTAGGGGGTATATAATCCTAGGAAACCATTCTTATTATTTCACTAAATTGTTTATGTTTATGAGAAAAATATTTTACGAAACCATTTTCTCTTGCACATGTTATATCTTGATATAATTCTTATAAAACCCAGTACTTTTTAATGGGTTATGATTTTATTAAATTGTGAAATTTTTATGAAACCTGTTTTTTTTTTTTCAACAGGTTATGTGATGGAGATATTTTAATGAAACCAATTTCATCTCATGGGTTTTGATATGATGGACATTTTATGATCATATGGGCCACGTATGTATGCTTCTCACTATATGATGGTGGTTACATTATAACTAATGATGCTCGAAGCGTTATAAGAAATTTTTTGTGAGACCTATATCTACCTCCAATAAATTGGGTAAATTATTATTCCTAATTAGATAGAAAGGAATAGAATGGAGAGTGAACCTGGTTCAGTAATGTAATTTTTCCACTATGATGGTCTTGTAAGTAAACTTCTACTAATATAATGTTTTTGGTGAACCTCATTACATTTTCACAACAATATGTGTGAAGATGATTACATGTTCACAATGTTATGAATGGACCTATCTTTTATTCCTATAACATTATGCGTAGAAGTAGCTGCTTGTCCATATGTTTATGTAAGGGCCGGATTTCAAATCCCTATCATAATTAGTGAACATATTTCTATTTATACATGTTTACAATATTATAATCTAATTTTTATGGTAAAAATCCTTATTTAATTCCAATTTTATGTTCTTACCACTCATATTATTTTTTTTACTTATGATTTGTGTGTTAATAACTGTCAATCATTATTCCATGATTCATGATTATGATCTTTTGTATGCATAGTAGGGTTTTCAAATGTTATTATCAAGTTATGATACCCTTATTCTCATGTTATGTTTACTTATCTCACCTTTTTACCCTTATTGATCATCTAAACGAAAACTTTATTTTGTTTCCATTCCCCATGTCACAAATATGTGCATTACGTATGGTATTTCTATGTAGGGTGTTAGTCATGAATATCATAGTGGTAGATGATTCAGTTCACTCTTTAACTAGTTGTTTGTATTTCTATGTTTCCAAAGTCACTAAATTATTTTTTTCATCAAGTTTGTTTTTTGTAATGCTATTAATATACATGAAAAATGATGTAATATCTATGTATAAAAATCTTGGATCATTATAACCCTCGCACTAGGAATCCTCTTTGCGTGGGACTAAGAGGTGCATTAGTGTAAACCATAGGAATGGTTTCGAACACAGTCATTATACTATGGTAAAGAAATAATATTTATATTTCCTCTCGTGAGGAATAATTTCTAAATAGGCAATTCTATCATGGAACTTTGTTTTGGATAACTTATAATTCCAATAACATGTTATATTTTTCGAATTTTTAAATTTTGTTAGTGCAATGAAAAATGAGGGTTTAATAATGGTGGCTGAAAAAAATTAAAAATAAACATAAAATGAATATAAAACTAGAATGTTGTTACAGAGAAAGTAAACACACCAATGAGAATTTCCCTGAGTGATATTTCACTACCTCATTGTTATTCTCAAACCTACTCCATCATCAAACCCCATTTTATGTTTTTCAATACTCATCTTCTATATTTAAGATTATATAGTATCATTAATAATCACCACACACACTACACATCCTCCACCTCTATGGACAACAATCTATAGGGATAATTATTCAAGAAAACCCCATGTATCACCTTCCTACTATAAAATACCACCCATTTAGAAATTAAATTTCAAGGATCCTTGTTATACATTGATGATCAAGTGAAGGGATGGATAATGGTTGTATAATAATTAAATCGAAAGAGAATTTTATCATGTACACACTTTCACCATCCATACTACTAACTATTCAAGAAATAAATAAAATTAGATAAAATATAAATAATCATGAATGACCAAAACCTTGGGTTCATTACTGTATTCATCCATATAGAGATACCTTAGGTTAGTTCGTCACAATCATGATTATTTGATATTACAATGGGTATACATTAAAGAAATTATATGTGAGTCTGAAACAAAAACAATTATTAAAACCACATAAGAGGATTATAGAAGTGATAAAACATAATAGTAAACCATAAAATACTAACATAGATAAAGTAAAAATTGTGAATATTAAAAATATTCCCTTTAAATTGTTTGAAATAATATTCAAATAGGAAATAGTGGGATCCAACAATAATCGATGTACATGGGGTGGATCCCTACATTAATGTCTCAGATAGTAATATTATTTTATGCAGAAGAAATCATGGATTTATATATATTTTAATTCTTCCCATGGAATTTTTTTTCATTTAAATCAACCACATGATATATTTTCCATCTTTTTTATTTATATTTAATTTATTTGGTTTATTATATATGAAAATATTTAAATGGATGGATGTATCGAGATGGATATCTCAAAGCATGCATGGTATTCTTTTTCTTTTATCATACTGTGAATATGTTCATCCTAATAAAAGGGTTCATTATAATTTAGGAAATATTATAATACAATCAAGATTTATCTTCAATAATTTTTTTCTATGTCAATACCCTTATGTATCCCTCTCTATGTTAATCATACACATGCATATTATCATAAAAATATTGGAATCTTTTCCACCAAAAAATTCATGATTATTACATATCATTATATCTCTTTGGATACTTTCATTTACTGAACAAGGTGACCCTTTTTATCAGTGTTTCACCCACATAGAAATCATACATACTTTTATATTTTACTTTGGTCATGGGGTTAATTTAAATGACAATCTTGGTTTTTTTGACATGAGATTCTAGGTTTCCACTTTTTATTCATAAGCAAAGAGTGAACTCTCCTTAAAAACAAGTGATCCCATAAATAATATAATTTGGGTTGTGGGGTGATCTAGTGAATTTTACTTGATAAAACCTCATAATAAAATTTGGACTATTTTATTTAATATAACGTGAGACTTCTATGGTAATGAATTAATATGATGCAACACTTTCCATAGTCGTTTAATATAATGAATCTCCTTTTTTACTAATACATTCTTCCATATCTTGAGTGAACTAGTTCATAATCTCATATAGAATAATATTTTGAATTGATAGGGTCCCCATTAGGGAAAAATTAAATTACATTTTCAAATGATCCATTCTTCCTATATTGTATTTCCATTTCTAAATTCAATGATCATTTAGATGATTCAACATCTAGATTCGAATTCTACCCAATATCAACCAAAAGCTTGAAATTACCTAAAACATGTGCGGTAAAAATATTCTATGTATTTTTTATCCAAATTAATTCCAAAATTATATAATTAATAAAAATAATATTTAAATAGTTTTCCTAAAATATAAAAAGTTATTACTATACTCTAATATTTTATAATTACCCTTAAAATAATTATTATGGGAATTAAATCATTCAAATATAATGTTAAATATATTTAAATTATGTTCTCTTTTAATTTCTCCACATATAAAAATTAGACTATTAGAAATCATATAATATTATGTTAAAATCATATTATCATGTAAATTTTGGTGGTTAGTTTACATGGATTTTGACTCATTAAATATTCACTATTTATGAAAAAACAATATTTAATTAATCCCATAATGAATTTTGTACTTAAATCCCTATAAATGTACCTCCCTTAAATGTTGTTATTATAATTGTAATGTGGAATCATGAATTTAATAGGCTTGATTTTATCATAACATCTCCACCTAATATAGTCCTAAAATTGAGAAAATCATGAAGAATTTACATGGTTTTTATGTGGCTACGCTCTGGTTGGTTATGATGTTAAAAACTATAATGCATAAATGGGTTTTTTCTCCATAATGAAATAAAATTAATACATCCTAGTTTACTATAACTCTCATAATTTATGGTATTTATCTTCTTAAATAATTTCAAATCATTAATAAGCTTATGTTTCACAGAACACCATGCTTAAACGAATAGAAATATACTATTTAATTGTAACATGATTGTTTGAATCGTAATATAAGAAATATGAATAGTAATTTATCCAATATAATTGTAACCTCACCTATGGAAGTATCAATAATATTTACACATCTTATAAATGGACATATGATATTATTATATCATAGTTTATGTAAATAAATGTTTTAAAATTGATAATTTAATTGTAAGTATTTTTGCGAAACACAATTTTTTGTTGAAAAAACTATAATAAATATAATAATTTAAAAATTAATTTATGTTATTAAAATGTAAACTTAATTTAATATTTTATTTTATTATTATTATATGCCAATTTTATGAGCCATTAATTATCGTTTTGAAGTGTCACAAGATCAACTGTAACTTTTAAATCAATATTTTTTGAATTATTAATTATTTTAATTAAAAATTTATTTTCATATATTTATTAAATTATTTGAAAAAAAATGAGTGCATTTTTAAATTCTATGTGTCAAAATAATGTTATATTTAATTGTTTTAATTTTTCTAAAATGGATTATTTTTTTGTGAATAATGAAATTTGGTAATTTATTGTATGGGATAAATAAATTAATTACTGGTTAATGGATTATGTAAACCAATAATAATGAAGAATAATTCATTGTTTAATGTATTTGATCCTTTAAATCATCATTATTCACAGTCTTAAGCTAAAATATTAAATAAATGAATAAAATAATAAAAAATACTCCTCTCCTCCCCCTATAAAAACCACACCTCACCAACTCTTCTCCAATCCCCTCAAAATCCTTGAATCTTGTCCAATTTCTAACATATAATCTTCCAAAGTATCTCCCCATTGTCCAAGATCCTTTATTATCAACAATTTAACAACACACATGTTCCATAACAATCTTCTCAAGGAGTAGAATTTAAGAGGTAAACCTCTTAATGATTCTCTTTTAATTAATTTGAATTTCATTTCTTTTATTATTGTTCCATAAAATCCTCTATCCAAACTTGAATGATAACTCATGTATAATATATATACTGTAATTTTATTTTTATATGTATAATCCATCATCAAACCCCCTCTCATCTCACTTTTAATCTAAAAATGATAACAACATCCATGATGTGTCGATTTGCCACCATCACGAACACTGCGTTTTCATTTCCTATTAACACCTATAGGATATTCATAAAATAATTATTATGGTTATATACGATTTTATCATGCATAGTTTAAGATATATAATGTTTTTAACCATTAAATATATAATATAATAATTATTAAAACCAAACTAGTTCATGATGATCAAAAAATTCCAAAATAATCTAAATAGTTATCATTAACATTTAACAAATAAATCATCATAAAATAAGGTAAAAATTATATTTAATACCATAAAAAATTCTAGAAGTTAAATAATAACATGTTATTTAAATTATGTAAAACTCTTATAATTTTAGGTGACATTCCATACATCTACACTTGTAAACCTACCATGGAAAAAATGAAAACAAACACTCCCGAATGATAAGATTATATACTATAAATCATCAAAAAGGATAAAAATGAACTTAATAAAATTATAATAAATCAAATTCATGTATAATTGGTTCCAAATTAATTAATTATTGTATTTATTTTCATTATATCATACATTATGATCAAGTACCGAACACTTTGTGTCATATGGTAACACATTCTCCCTGAACATCCATTTTTCATCCGGGATACGCTTTCTCTCTCTTTACCCTAATGGAATTATTAATTATTATTTTTTACTCTTAATTATTTTTTTATGTTCCAAATATATTTATCTAGATAATTTCTAATTTTTTCAAGAAAAATACAAATTTTTTAAGGACACCTTCTTAATTCTTCTTGATAAGTAAGCCAGATTAAATGGAACTTCCCAATTCCTATCCCAATTTCAAGTATAATCCCTAAAATATTTTAAGATACCAATATTTTTCTAAATTCACTTATTTTAACATGAAAAACTATCTTTTTTCATTTATATTTTTATAAAATAAATTATTCCTTTTGCTATTTTAATGTTTCTTTAGTATTTTCCCTCAAAATTTACTAAAGAGGGTCATTTGTAAAGTTTCTTAAACACACATTTTACATGTTTTCACTTTATTTGGACTTAATTTATCATTATATATGCCTATTTTCCAATATTGATGTCCAAGTATGATTGAAATCCATTCATTGATCGACAACATTTGATATTCCCATTGGTTATGCCATATTCACAACTTATTCTTTGTGTGTGAGGTATGTATACTTCCCTTTCATTTATGATCATTATTATTTGAAGATTTAATTAAATATACATATTTATTATATCATGAATATTATTATTTACATATTTTCATTCCATTTTTATATATTTTGTTTTCTTTTACTTTTTTTAATTGGGGAAATATTTGTTGTATCTGTATCCTTTTCTCAATAAAAATGTTTTGATAAGTCATTTTCTTCATTAATTGAATAAATGTATGAAGAATGTTATATACTTGCAGTGATGTGTGGGGCCCAATATATACCCTTGATGCATCGATAGGCCTCATGATTCAAAATTGTTGGTGGAATACCCTTTGTGTTTTTTACATGCTAAATCAGATGGGATTATACCTACAAACATATATAGTCATGATGGTATAATGGGTCTTGATCCAGATATATGACATCCAATGATTAAAAATTTTCATAATTTTGTGTTCAATTATTACATTCCCTAAGGTTTTCACTATGAAAAATTCTTTGGATTCTTTTACATTATTATTTTACTTAGGGGATGTTTTTTCATTTATTTAACATGTAATTATGATTATGATTTATTGATGTTTCTTCACTTATTAATAATTCACGAAACCCGTATATTGCATTTTATCTCACCCCATTAATTTTTTTTTCTTCCCCAGGTTATCAATATGAAATCATTCAATATGTTTCATGGAAGTAGTTTTATTTTCCTTTATTATTTTCTATGTTTAATTACTAATTTAATAAGGGAATCATGTATGTATCCAGTTCATCAACACTACTAAATCAATTTATCCTTGATGATATGTTCCCTAGTATCTATTTCATTATAGTAAAATGACCAGTCACATTAGGATATTGGGTTTGGGATTTTAATTGTTAGTATCATAGCTAGTTTAGTAGAAACCTTGTTAACTAGATGTTAAGTAAATAATATAATTATAATAGTTATTTATGGTGAATTTCTGGCTCAATACTCATTATGATTATTAACAACTTACTGTGCGTCTTTATTTAGTGATGGTACTTAAATGAATACCTGGAATCAATACTCATCGTCAATGTCGGGATTTCACCACTATGAAAGTAAACACAATTATTGTTTGATCTTATTAAATCATGACCATATTAGGAAATCTTACTTTGTATATGATTAATGACCATAATAATCCAATTTTCGATCATTTCATATTGAAAATACACAATATTTTAGTTGGAATACTAGTCCAATGGTAGTTGAGAAGTGGATCATGTCCCTTGAAAAGATATGTTTGGCATTGAGATGTAATTAAAATAAAAATTTAGTACCAAAAATATATTTTCCAAAGGGATATGTTGATCAATGGTTATCTTTGATCCAAAATAATAAGGACTAAGTGAAATAAAATACATGGAATGGAGAAATTTTAAAGAAACATTATTTGAAAAATATGTCCCTCATGAACAACGAACTAAAAAGATGAGAAAATAACTTTTCATAAAGAAAATGGAAGAATATAATGTTTTAGTTTATGAGGATACCTTCACAACACTAGACATGTATGCAATATATTACATACATGATTTCGAAAACTTGATTGATCATTTATTTTATGTTTTTAAGAAAAGTCTCTAAGTGGCACTAGATTCAGAAACATTTTCATCATATAATTAAATAGTACGACATGCCTTCAAAATGGAGAAGTAAATTTCTAAATCCAATATGTTCAATGGAAGTCAATAGAAGAGGAGGAATTCTGAAAAACATGGAAGAGGTGAAGTGTCAAAGATGAAGAATAAAATGAAGAAATCTACAAAATTTGGAAGTTGTGGATATAATCATCCTGGGAAATTCTTGAAAGGCATGTGAGTTTTCGATAAGTTTATAAAAAAGGTTCATCGAGATAATAATTTCAAGGCGAAGAAAAAATCAAATGGTGTTCAATTGTTCATCTCCAATTAAATGAGGAATTATTCATATTAATGTCCCATTTTCCAAGGGAATATACAATGGAAGAGGTCAAGGGGATATGTACATGATTTTGAGATCACTACAACTGATGTAAAATTTCCCAATAATGTGGTCACATGTATATAAATACAATAATCAAATTTACAAAATTCATTATTTGATTCTATACCATCACACACTTTTATATCAACCCAAATTTTAAGGAAAAATATAGGTTTCACGTTTTATTTAATAATGTATTTTTCAATGAATACTCTTATGGGATGTCTCATTACAGCAAAAATGTTTCATGAAGTCCCATTCATTACACATAAATGTGCATTATTTTCTAACCTTATAATAATAACTATTGTTGAAAATTATATAATCCTTAGTATGGATTGCTTTCCAATATATGACTGAAAAATATATTGAAATAAGAATGATATTATGATTTTTTAGGAATAAATATAATATATTATCCTTAGTAAAGAAAAAACATCATTGTATTATTATATAGATACACCCCCATTATCTCTACTGAATGGGGGAAGAGAAAAAAAAACATCTAGGGATTAGGAATGTAAATTTTGAATTGGGGATGTACCAATTGTGTAGAAATACATAGATGCGTTTCATGAGGATTTACCTGGGATCCCCCTAGAGTGTGTAGTTGAACTTACCATTGATTCAATCCCAAATAAAGACAAATTTCTAAGACACTTTATAGAATGGTAACTATGTATTAAGTGGAGATAAAGAAACAACTATAGGATTTGAGTTATAAAGGATTTATTCACCCTAGTGTTTCTCTATAGGGAAACCATGCTCTATTTATTAAGAAGAAATACAAATCATTATGTTTGTTAATTGAATATAGATAAATAAATTCTATTACTGTAAAGAAGAAGTACCCTCTACCTATCATTAATGATTTAATTGATCAACTCCATAGAGATCATTTTTTTTTTCAAAAATTGACCTTCATTCTGAATATCATAAATAACATGTAAATAATGAAAATATTCCAAGGGAAACATTTCAAACTAGGTATGGACATTACAATTTTATAGTAATTCCATTTGAACTGACTAATGAATTCTATGTTTTCATTGATCTAATGAATTTTTTAATCATGGGATAAGTTGATCGTTCATTGTGGTATTTATTGATGATATATTGGTGTACTCCAAAATATATGGGGACCATGAGAACCAAATTCAGATTACTCTGAAGAATCTTAGAGTAAAAGAGTTATATATGAAGTTTATAAAGTGTGAATTTGGCTTCAAATTTCTTCTTTTGTTGTGTATACTGTCTCTAAGGATGGAACAACAATTGATCCCATAATGAAAAAGGAAATATAAGAATGACCTATGATAAAAAACATAAAGGAGGTGCAGCGTGTCATTGTTATGGAAGGTTAATATTAGCATTTTGTTCATAATTTTACATTATTTTATTACCCATTAAATAAGATCCCATGTAATGGGGTTAATCTTTTATGGATAAAAGAATGTACAAAATGTTCTGAAAAATTGAAGAGAAGATTGGTCAATACTCATATTTTGACTCTTCTATCAAGAAATTATGGTTTTTTGATATATAGTGATCCGTTGATGAATGTGCAGGGTTTTTCCATATGACAAATCATAAATTTATTGCATATGGAACCAGGAAGATAAATAATGATGAAAAAAAATAACTCAGGATCTTGAATTAGAAGTCTTAATATTTTCTAGGAAGATATAGATACAATTTTGTATGTTGAATGATATGAGATATATATATTTTAACACCCGAGAATTTTATGAGAAATATTTTGTTTTTAAATCATCAAAGGAATCTTTCACTACACAAAACACTAGATTGGGTTACTTTACAGGCAATCACGGCCTTCCTCGATAGCTTGCGTCGTACGCAATACCGAGTTTCACTAAACAATGATCTGCTATTAAAATATTATTAAAACTAGCCGTTATGAATATTAATAACCACTTTTTGAAATTTTATAAATTTTATTTTTCAAAATGGACTTCATTTTTGGATTCGGAATATCGAAATTATCCTAGGGTGAAATTTTGGTATTTTCCTGAAAACATTCAATTTTTTATGTATAGTGAAACCACTAAGTGGTAGTTAAAAAAACTGAATTTTTCATAAAACATAATTTTACCGCTTCTGTGAGTGTAATTTCGAAAATCCGAGAGTCACGGATAATATCAAGGACTAAAATGTGGTTCAATGGGATGAAAATAATTTTTGGTGAATAGTAACTTTTTACATTCTTTTACCACGGTTAAAAGTAAATAGGGTAATTAAGGGTAAACGTGTTAATATTATTACCCTAACACATGTCCTAATTCTATTGGATAAGTTTAATTCGACCAAAAACAACCTTAGGAACAAAATATGACCATTTAGACCCACTTGGATTAGATTAGGACATTTATTATTAATTTATTTAAAGAAGGGTTAAAATAGTTAAAATAAAAGTTCAATAAGTAAATCATTTCTAATATGGGGTTATACATAAGATAAAGTCCACTATAAATATTCATTATAAAGATAAAAATATTTCATACATAATGGTATTTTATTTGTAATTTTTAGACATCACATAATTTAATTTATTTATGACACAACGATGATGCAGTAATTATCTTATTAATGAAATATTGACATAATTGATGTTATAAATACCCAAATAAATGTAATTTGAGACTTTTTATGAATTCAACTAATTTTCTAGGTTAACCAAAAATGTTAGTATTGATTTAATTAACTTTTTTAGAACTAATAATTCTGTTATGTTTTCAAAAAAATCAATTACCAAATAGTGTCAAAATTGACATAAAATAGTTTTTAAAAAAAATATTATATTATTAATTGTTATTTTATTCCTAAAAATATAAGGTTCGGCCAAATGTCTTAGATAAGGTTAAATATATTAATAATAAACAACTTGGGGTTATTTTGTCTTTTTATAGTAATTTTATTAACCTTATAGTGTAAGAACAGAAGAAGACACGGTAAAAGTAAAATTATTTAACTTAATGTTAAATCTAAATGATAAGGATAAAATAGGAATCTAAAGTTGTCTAAATTCTATTGGATGAGAGGATTTAGACCCTTACCCACCTTATCTTAGAAATATATCAATTTGGAGCTATTAAAAACCGAATTTGACTTTATAATAAAATAATATTTTTAGTTATTCCAAAGGTGCCCCTCTCCTCCCTTATAAAAGGGCACCTCCTCCCTCTCTTCCTCACACCACTTTGAGCATTCAAGCTCGGCCAACACCTGCGAATATCTCCTCTCCGCTTCCCTAGAAACATCCTATAGGTCCTGGCCATCTTCAAAGACCAATTTTAGTTCCCTAAGAGGAGATCTCAAAGAGGCGCTTCAAAGAAGAGGTAATGCCCGTTACCGATTCTTTCATCCTTATTTCCTCTTCCACTTCTTCTTCATTAGTTGTTTAATTATGAAGTAATAACATCAGTACCACTCATATACTGATATGTTATTATATGTATGAAACAACCCTATTTAACCATCTATCCATCCTACGGAAAACAAAATCACCACGCGTGAGTACGTACAGAATACCATCTCCACGCCGTGGTGTAATCTATTTTCCACCACCGCCTTACATGGATGGTTATAATGGTGTAAATAATGACTATATATGATTATTGTAAAGTGATATTGATTCTGAAATAGTATATATACACTCCAATACAATTCCACGATCATGGGAGCGATATCATCGCTCGTGCGTACGTACGGAATACCGTCTCCACGATGTGATGCGACTCGTTCTACATGATCTTCATTGCATAATGATTATATAAATGAATTTAATGAATTAATATGATATATATTACACTAATACCATTCTGGAAATGAGGTATCTATAACCTAAAAAGAAAAAATAAGAATTTATTCAACAAAACACGCATAAGAACAAAAAGTAATAAACACTCGAATAACAAGTAGTAATGAAATATTACTAATAAAAAGCTAAGAATATTACCATATATGATATCATAAAAATAAGTATGATTCTGTAATAAGTCAATAACATAATTTAAATCATTATACAGGAGGTTCGGAAACTTACGAAGTAAATTGGACCTAAGGTAAAGGAAATATCAAAATCTCATTTTTATCCGAGATTGTTTATACTTTGGTATTTACTGGGGTGTATTTTATCATCCACATCCATGTTTCCTCTATATGTAATATTATTTCCATCCACCTACAATTGTTTAAACCCATTTTTACCCTTTGGTGCGTTTATAGTAAAATATATGAAAGGAATCTTTTGTCTTTTTTCATACGAGGTACTTTTTGACTTTTCCGACAAAAGTACGAGAAGAATGTTTTTTTTAACTTATATGGCATGAATGGATTTTTAAAAAATTATTTCCAAGAAGATTATTTTACAAGTATTAAATTTTATTTTTAATCAACTTCTTTTATTTTAGAATTGTATGACATGTTAAGAAAGGAAAATTGTTTTTGAAGTAGAAATGATATTTTCCTCAAGAATGGAGTTCAAGTGTTTTATCAAAATTACTTTCCATCTAAGATAATAAAGGGTTCTGTTTTTATCCCTATTATTACATTGATTTGATTATATTTTTATGGAATTATTTTTATGAATTCCTTTATCTTATATGAATTGTTTTATGAATTCATGATGTTTATGAATCCCATTTTTATTACATGGGTTATGTTATGATGTATGGTTTATGATTTTGTGGCACACATAAGAATGGTATCATTATGAGATGGGTGGGACCTATATCTCCCTCCAATGAATTGGGTAAAGATTTTATATCTCATGAGATAGACACGGCTGGAACGGCAGGTTAAATCGGTTCAGTGAAACAGGACAGAAACGAGGAGTGAACTCGGTTCAGAAATGGACTTTGTCCACTAAGATAGTCTGGGCCATGAGTCTTGACTAATAATAAATGATTCTCTATGATTATGTGTGTATGCCAAAAAGTTTCATGTTTTATGTAATGATTATTGTGATTAAATTTCACTATTATGATTTATCCCATGTTATGAAATTATGATCTCTTTTGTAGGTTAAGATTTCCAAAAGTTATGTTCTTATGAATATGATGTGATTGATATTTCTTTTGTTTACCCTTACTAAGAATTTGAGCTCACCCTTTTGTATTTTTTCTTTCCCCAGGTTAGGAAGAATATTATTAAGTAAGATATTCCAAAAGGGACTATAGATATGATGAAATAAATGGGAGACAGTGTAGACGCTTTATGAACCAGTTGTTTATGTTTCCCAGTTTCTAAAGACACTATACCTATACGGTCTTGTGCTTCAATTTTGAAGTAATAACAATGTATGTAAAGTATGGGTCGTTATAGTTGGTATCAGAGGAAAGTTATAGTCAACCTTTGGAAACTAGGATTTTATAGCCTTAGTAAGAACCCTAAGGATAATTCTAAGCATAGAACACAATCTTAGTGTTTTTGAGATGACCATGAATAACCTAGGATAAGACCTTAAGTGTGAAATTTTATTCTTGATTATGTGGTTTTCCTATTATAATTAGTGTTTCTCACACTATTATTCTTGGTTTTAGTCAATGGCTGGAACCCGAAGGAACCGTGTTAATGCGAAATGCGTCGGGCAATGCAATGATTGTCCCCATGAGCAACCAAATGATATGGGAGCTGGAATTCATAATCTTGTAGCCATGATCACACAACTTTCTCAAGCTATGAATCATGCAGGACTTCCAAACGAGAAATGGAAGGAGAAACATTCAGTTGAATCCTTCATGAGGCATCATCCACCTTCATTTAGCGGGTCTACTGATCCATTAATTTCTGAACAATGGATTAGTACTACTGAAAAGATATTTTTAGTTATTCAATGTTCTGAACATGATAAAGTCGTCTTAGCAGTGTATAGTTTGGAAGGTGATGCTGATCAATGGTGGATTCTTATCAAGAATATGAGGAAAATAAATGAAATTGAGTCCATGGAATGGGACGAGTTGAAGAACTTATTTTTCAACAAGTACTTCCCTCGTATTCTCTGAACAAGGATGGGGAAAGAGTTTCTTGAACTAAAGGAAAAAGATGATGAATTTGTTGGTACCTATGATGAATATTTTACAAGACTTTCATGGTACGCTTCTGGTATTATTGTCCAACCTGAGAGTAAGATCGATCAATTCTTTAGTGGCTTAAAACCAATTCTTTGAAGGGTGTTAGCCATAAGGGACTTCAATAGCTACGAGGAAATCATTCGATGTGCTATCAAAGTCAAGATGGTGATTGGAGTAACCCATCGGTCATATGGGTTTGATAAGTAGTGGAAAATGGAATTTAAAGGAAAATCTAAAGAGCACACCGAAAAGAAGATGAGTTTTCCCTTATGCTCAAAGTGTGGAAAGAAACAAGGGGTGAGTTTTCTTAAAGGGACAAGTAAATGTTTCAAATGTGGAAAGGAAGGTCATCGGGCATTTGAATGTCGCAATGATGGGAAGAAGATATCTAATGATGAAAACAAAGGAAGGGATACACATAATGAACCTACTACACTTCAATGTTTCAAGTGCAAGGAGATGGGTCATTATGCCAATAAATGCCCTAATCCAAGGGTTGTTGATGATGATCGACATCAACAAAATCTTAAGGCTAAAGACAAAGGAAAGTCACATGCAATTTCTATCAGCGATGTGGAGTATGATAATGATGTGGTGAAAGGTACACATACCATCCACTCTAAAGTAGAAAATATTTTATTTGATTCTGGATCCACCCACTCTTTTATTTCTGAAGATTTTTCTAAGGGTGTCACCGTATTACCTCAACAATTAGTTATTGAGTTAGATGTGACAACACCTAATGGCACAACAGTAGCATCAAAAGTTTATAATTCTTCCCCGATTGAAGTTTGTGGGAAAGTGCTTCCTGCAAATCTTGTGATCCTTCCTATAGTGGAATTTGATGTGATTCCTGGCATGGATTGTCTTTATTTAGATGGAGCTCATATCAATTGCCAAAGAAGGGTAGTCACATTTCATATTCCAGATCAATCTATGATCGTCTATCGATGCAAGGATGAACATAACCTTCCATTGGAAATTTATTCCATTATATGGGTCTTGATTCCACTAAATGAAGGTTATTTATCTCAAATGGTTGGGGAGAAACTCATGATTAAAAATATTCACATTGTACGGGAGTTTGATGATGTATTTCCGGAGGAATTGCCAGGTCATCCACCAAATCGTGAAGTTGATTTTTCAATAGAACTCGTACAGGGTGCTTTACCTATTTCAAAGGCGCCTTATAAAATGGCCCCAATTGAGTTGCAGGAATTGAAGAAGCAACGCCAAGTTAATCTTGATAAGGGATTCATACGTACTAGTGCGTCACCTTGGGGAGCACCTGTTCTGTTTGTTAAGAATAAAGATGGATCAATGAGACTCTCCATTGATTATCGAGAACGTAACAAGATCACTATCAAGAACAAATATCCTCTCCCACGCATTGATGACTTATTTTACCAAATACGTGGAGCTCAATACTTTTCCAAGATTGATCTTCGTTCAGGGTATCACCAATTAAGGGTCAAAAGGGAGGATATACCAAAGAAAGCTTTCTTTAAAAGGTATGGACACTATGAATTTATAGTGATGCCATTTGGTCTTACTAATTCCCCTGCTATCTTCATGGATCTGATGAATAGAGTCTTTAGAGACTATCTTGATTAGTTTGTGGTAGTCTTTATAGATGATATTCTTGTCTATTCAAAGATTAAGGAATAACATGAAGATCACTTGAGAATTATATTGAAGACCCTGAGAAAGGAGAATCATTATGTCAAATTTACCAAGTGTGAATTTTGGCTTCAAAGAGTTTCATTTTTGGGTCACATAATCTCAAAAGACTGGATATCTGTGGATCCAGCAAAAACAGAGGTTATCGAAAGATGGTCGAGACCAACAACAGTAATAGAGATCCGATGTTTTCTTGGTTTGGATGGATATTATCGACGTTTTGGGAAAGATTTTTCACGATTATCTAATACAATCACCAAGTCAACTCGGAAATGAGTTATGTTTTTTTGGACGGAAGAATGTGAAGAGAATTTTAAGGAGTTGAACAGAATGTTATCTAGTTCACCTGTGCTCACACTGCCTTGTAGTGGAGAAAGGTTTGTGATCTACAGTGATGCATCCAAGAAGGGATTGGGGTGTGTTCTTATGCAAAATGATATGGTGATAGCTTATGCCTCATGACAGTTGAAAATCCCTGAGCAAAATTACCCAAATCATGATTTGGAGTTAGCTGCGGTAATATTTGCATTAAAGATTTGGAAGCATTATCTTTATGGAGAAAGATGTGATATTTATACTGATCATAAAAGTTTAAAGTATATTTTCACACAAAAGGAGCTTAATATTCGCCAAATAATATGGTTGTAGCTGATTAAGGATTATGACTGCTCAATTCATTACCACCCTGGGAAAGCAAACAAGGTGGAAGATGCATTAAGTCGACAAGACCATGCCATTTTATCCATGATGAGGATCACAAAAGATCCAATAATTATGGATTTACAAAGGATGGATCTTGGAATTATAATGGAAAGGGAAAAATCTTATCTTTATCAAATGAATGTTCAACCATCTATACATGTGAAGATTAAAGAGGCAGAGAAAGAAGATGTCGAGTTACAAAAGAAGGTGAGAAATGATCCTGAATTCAACCTTGATTGTGATGGGATAATAAAGTTCAGGAATCGGGTTTGTGTTCCTCCCATCCTCGAATTAAAGAAGGAGCTGCTGGATGAGGCTCATATTTCTTCATTCTCTATTCATCCTGGAAGCACGAAGATGTATAGGGACCTGAAAGAGTACTTCTGGTGGGATGGCATGAAAAAAGATGTTGCTGAATATGTCTCTCGATGCTTGGTTTGTCAGCAAGTTAATGCTAGGAGACAGAAGTCTAAGTGGATGTTACAACCATTACCCATACCCGAATGGAAATGGGAAAACATCACTATGGGCTTTGTCATAGGACTTCCTAAAACATCCAAAGGCAATAATGCTATCTGGGTCATAGTTGATCGTCTTACAAAGTATGCACACTTCATTGCTATTAGAGAGGATTTCTCTCTAGATCATCTTGCCAGGATATATGTAAAGGAAGTGGTAAGATTTCATGGAGTACCACTTTCTATTATATCTGATCGGGATCCGAGATTTACCTCAAAGTTCTGGTGAAATCTTTAGCATACTCTTGATACAGAGTTGAGTTTCAGCACTGCTTATCATCCTCAGACAGACGGTCAGTCTGAGAGAACAATTCAAACTCTAGAAGATATGTTGAGAGCTTTCTCTATGGATTTCAAACGTGGTTGGGATCAACACCTAACTTTGGTGTTATTTTCATATAATAATAGCTTTCACTCATGTATTCAGATGGCTCCTTATGAAGTACTCTATGGAAAGAAATGTAGGACTCTAACTTGCTGGGATGAAGTTGGGGAAAGAAATCTATTAGGACCTAATCTTGTTGATGAGATGGCAGAAAAGGTCCGATCTATTCAACAACACATAAGAGAAGCTCAGAGTCGACAGAAAAGTTATGCCGACAACCTAAGAAAATACCTAGAGTTTGAAGTGTGTGATAAAGTGTTCTTACGAATATCTTCCTGAAAGAGGGTCATGAGATTTGGAAAGAAGGGGAAGTTGAGCCCTAGATATATCAGTCCTTTCGAAATACTGGATCGTGTTAGAAAGGTAGCTTACCGATTGGTGCTTACACCGAATCTCTCTCAAGTTCACGATGTGTTCCAAGTATCTCTCCTGATAAAGTACATACCTGATCCTTCACATGTACTCACCTAAGAAGTTGTACCGTTGGAGCAAGATCTTTTTTATGATGAACAGCTGATAGAGAATCTGGATCGTAGCGAAAAAGTCCTACAAAACAAGACCACTCGATTGGTGAAAGTTTTATGGAGGAACCACCAATTAGAAAAAGCTACATGGGAGCTTGAGGATATGATGAGGGAGAGGTATCCTCATCTTTTTTTACAAAGTGACGAATTTCGAGGGTGAAATTCATTTTAAGGGGGGTAGAATGTAACACCTGAGACTTTTATGAGAAATATTTTGTTTTTAAATCATCAAAGAAATCTTTCACTACACACAACACAAGATTGGCTTGCTTTACACGCAATCGTGGCCTTCCTCGATAGCCTGTGTCATAAGCAATACCGAGTTTCACTAAACAATGATATGCTATTAAAATATTATTAAAACTAGCCGTTATGAATAGTAATAAACACTTCTTGAAATTTTATAAATTTTATTTTTCAAAATGGACTTCATTTTTGGATTTGGAATATCGAAATTATCTTAGGCTGAAATTTTGGTATTTTTCTGAAAACTTTCAATTTTTTATGAATAGTGAAACCACCAAGTGGTAGTTAAAAAAACTGAATTTTTCATAAAACTTAATTTTACCGCTTCTGTGAGTTGAATTTCGGAAATCTAAGAGACACGGTTAATATCAAGGACTAAAATGTGGTTCAATGAGATGAAAATAATTTTTGGTGAATAATAACTTTTTACTTTTTTTCCACGGTTAAAAGTAAATAGGGTAATTAAGGGTAAAAGTGTTATTATTATAACCCTAACACATGTCTTAATTCTATTGGATAAGTGTAATTCGACCAAAAAAACCCTTAGGAATAAAATATGACCATTTAGTCCCACTTGGATTAGATTAGGACATTTATTATTAATTTATTTAAAGAAGGGTTAAAATAGTTAAAATAAAAGTTTAATAAGTAAATAATTTCTAATATGGGGTTATAAATATGATAAATTCGACTATAAATATTAATTAGAAAGCTAAAAATATTTCCCACATAATGGTATTTTATTTGTAATTTTGAGACATCAAATAATTTAATTTATTTATGAGAGAACGATGATGCAGTAATTATCTTATTAATGAAATATTGACATAATTGATTTTATAAATACCCAAATAAATGTAATTTGAGACTTTTTATGAATTACACTAATTTTATAGGTTAATATGACATGTTAGTATTTATTTAAGTAACTATTTTTCGACCTAATAATTCTGTTCTGATTTTCACAAAAATCAATTACCTAATAGTGTCAAAATTGACATAAAATAGTTTTTAAAACAAATATTATATTATTAATTCTTATTTTATTCCTAAATATCTAAGGTTCGGTCAAATGACTTGGATAAGGTTATATATATATTAATAATAAACTACTTGGGGTTAGTTTGGCTTGTTATAGTATGTTTATTAACCTTATAGTGTAAGAACACAAGAAGACACGGTAAAAGTAAAATTATTTAACTTAATGTTAAATCTAAATGATTAGGTTAAAATATGAATATAAACTTGTATAAATTCTATTTTATGAGAGTATTTCGACCCATAACCACCTTATATTCGAAATATATCAATTTGGAGTTATTAAAAACCTAATTTTACTTTATAATAAAATAATATTTTTGGTTATTCCAAAGGTGCCCCTCTCCTCCCTTGTAAAAGGGCACCTCCTTCCTCTCTTCCTCACACCACATTGAGCCTTCAAGCTCTGCCAACTCCTGCCAATATCTCCTTTCCACTTCCCTAGAAACATCCTAAAGGTCCTGGTCTTCTTCAAAGACCAATTTTAGTGCCCTAATAGGATATCTCAAAGAGGCCCTTCAAAGAAGAGGTAACGCCCGTTACCAATTATTTCATCTTTATTTATTCTTCCACTTCTTCTTCATTAGTTGTTTCATTATGAAGTAATAACATCTGTATCACTAATATACTGATATGTTATTATAAGTATTAAATAACCCTATTTCACCATCTATCCATCCTACGGAAAATGAAATCCCTACGCATGCGTAAGTACGGAATACCGTCTCCACGCCGTGGTGTAATCTATTTTCCACAAAAACCATACTTGGATAGGTATAATGGTGTAAATAATGACTATATATGGTTATTGTAAAGTTATATTGATTCTGAAATAGTATATATACACTCCAATACAATTCCAAGATCATGGGAGCGATATCATCGCTCATGCGTACGTACGGAATACCGTCTCCACGATGTGATGCGACTCGTTCTACATGATCTTCATTGCATAATGATTATATAAATGAATTTAATGAATGAATATGATATATATTTTACTAATACCATTCTGGAAATGAGGTATCTATAACATAAAAAGAAAAATAAGAATTTATTCGACAAAACACGCATAAGAACAAAAAGTAATAAACACCCGAATAACAAGTAGTAATGAAATATTACTAATAAGAAGCTAAGAATATTACCACATATGATATCATAAAAATAATTATGATTCTGGAATAAGTCAATAACATTATTTAAATCATTATACAAGAGGTTTGGACACTTACGAATAAAATTGGACCTAAGGTAAGGGAAATATCACAATCTCATTTTTTTCCAATATTGTTTATACTTTGGTATTTACTGGGGTGTATTTTATCATCCACATCCATGTTTCCTAAATATGTAATATTATTTCCATCCACCTACAATTGTTTAAATCAATTTTTACCCTTTGGTGAGTTTATAGTAAAAGATATTAAAGGAATCTTTTGTCATTTTTCATACGAGGTACTTTTTGACTTTTCCGACAAAAGTACGAGAAGAATGTTTTTTTAACTTGTACGGCATGAATGGATTTTTAAAACATTATTTCCAAGAAGCTTATTTTAAAAGTTTTCAAGTTTATTTTTAATCAAGTTCTTTTAGTTTAGAAATTTATGACATGTTAAGAAAGGAAAAGTGTTTTTGAAGTAGAAAGGATATTTTCCTATAGAATGGAGTTTAAGTGTTTTATCAAAATTATTTTCCATCTAAGATAATAAAGGGTTATGTTTTTATCCCTATTATTACATTGATTTGATTATGTTGTTATGGAATTATTTTTATGAATTCCTTTATCTTATATGAATTGTTTTATGATTTCATGATGTTTAAGAATCCCATTTTTATTACATGGGTTATGCTATGATGTATGGTTTATGATTTTGTGGCACACATAAGAATGGTATCATTATAAGATGGGTGGGACCAATATCTCCCTCCAATGAATTCGGTAAAGATTTCATATCTGATGATATAGACATGGCTGGAACGGCAGGTTAAACCGGTTCAGTGAAATAGGACTGAGACGAGGAGTGAACTTGGTTCAGAAATGGACTTTGTCCACTAAGATAGTATTGGCCATGAGTCTTGAATAATAAGAAATGATTCTCTATGATTATGTGTGTATTCCACAAAGTCTCATGTTTTAAGTTATTATTATTGTGATTAAATTTCACTACTATGATTTATCCCATGTTCTGAAATTATGATCTCTTTTGCAGGTTATGATTTCCAAAAGTTATGTTCTTATGAATATTATACAATCGATATTTCTTTTGTTTACCCTTACTGAGCATTTAAGCTCACCCTTTTGTATGTTTTCTTTCCCCATGTCAGGAATAATTTTATTATGTATGATATTCCAAAAGGGACTATAGATATGATGAAATAAATGGGAGACAGTGTAGACGCTTTATAAACCAGTTGTTTATGTTTCCCAATTTCTAAAGACACTATACCTATACGGTCCTTTCCTGGTTTTGTTATATGTTGTAATAAGTGTGCTTCAATTTTGAAGTAATAACAATGTATGTAAAGTATGGGTCGTTATATATATATATATATCAGAAGAGTTTTAGAAAAATAATTGCATAGATATAACACAACATGATTCATAGGAAATGGCTAGAGTTACTAAAAGATTATGATTTCTCAATACACTACCTCCCAAAAAGTTAAAATAAGGTAGCAGATGAAATAAGAAGGAAATATCATGGACTGCTAACCCAAATAAGGATTGAGAAAGATCATATGTTCATGAAGTTAGTAAATATGGAAATGGTTATTTATAAGTAAGTGGAATAATCACACCTTTTTCAAATTTTTATGAAATCATATTTATAAGATAAGATAAAAATATCTTAATATGATGATGATAATTTTGAAAATATAATTAATGTTATTAAGGATGGAACATTGGAAATCATTGTGTATGATGATAGAGTTCCAAGATTTAGAAAGAGGTTATGTGTTCCATGAATTCTAGATGTAATAATGGAATTATTATATGATTCTCAAAGATAAAATTTTTATATACACCCATGTAGTACTGAGATGTATAGAAATAAGAAGGATAATTTTTGTGGTATAATATGATGAGGGAAATTGCTGACTATGTTTCAAGGTTTCTTGTTTTAAAATAAGTGAGGGTTGAGGGACAACAGCCTAGTTGATTTTTGAGAGCTATAGAAATTCTTTTGTGGATGTGGGAAGAGGTTAAGATGAAATTTTTCACAATACTACAAAGGACGCATATATAGAATGGTGAAATATGGGTTATTGTTGATCATCCAAAAAAATCAGGACATTTTTTTCTATAAGATATGATTTAGCTATTTAGAGCCTAGAATGACTAGGTATTAATGGTTTTAATACTTCATGGTATGCATCTATCTATTGTATCTTATCATGATTCGTGTTTACAACAAAATTCAGAAAGAGTCTTTATAAGGATATGGATATTGAGCTTCATATGGGTAATACATATCACAATAAAATGGATGAATAGTCTAAAAGGACTATTAAAAAATTAGAATACATGTTGAGATTATTCTCACATTACTGTCACGATATGTGGGGTTATAATTTACCTTTGGTAGAATTTTCATACAATAATAGTTTCCTCTGGATTTGTATTTTTGTATTTTCAAAAAAACATTTAAGGTTTAAGTATGAACCCTATCATAATTCAACCCATATTACGAAGTCCCTGTTGGAAAAAAATGATCAAGATGAAAGTTATTAAACAAAAAATGATTTTACATAGTCATTGAAAACAAGGATAAAATTGGTGGATTTACTTACCTGATATAATCCCCATTTAATATCACGATCATATGAATCTGGATAATCTCTTATAAGGTCATCAAAATGAGTGGATATCTTTTCCTATAATTGGGTTTATTCCTTTTCATTGATATTCCTTTCATTGAATATATGACCAATTATCTGGTCATGTTTGATGATCTAATACATTTGAACTTTATTGGCCTTAACACAAAGTTCCCTCTCTAATATTTCCTCATTATCCTACTATAAAGCCTTGATCTACATAGTCCCAACCTATGTTTCTTCAATTTAGTGATGAATTATCTTGAGATGTTTCTCTAGTTATATATAATCAATGTTTTCAACCTGTTTTTGTTAATTTTGAGTGGCCACACACTTCTTCTTTCCCCTTGATTTGGCTTCAATCTCATTACTCATTGTCTTTCCTGATGATCTGGTAATGATTATTTTATGGGTATTTTAGTATTCCTTTTTAGGTCTCGACTTTTCCCCCATTTTTGTTGAGGAAATCCACAAGGATAGTGTTACCTTACTTACAACTTATTGATCTATCTCCAACCAAACTGTTACCATGAAATTTCTAATGATCCTTTATTATTTTAGAATCAACCTCACTATAATATCTTCCATTATAATATTAAAAGGTTCCAACTTATGAATTTTATGGTATAAAGTTTCATAATCCAAAATGTTAGGTAGATATTCCTGAGAGGAAACTTATAGGCCTGGACCTTATTATGAGACAACATCAATGGTAAAGAATATTAATGATCATATCAATGCATCTAAATGTATGAAAAAGTGTTATGCTTAAAACTAGAGAAAGTATTATGAATTTCAACTATGGGAACATAGATTTCTGTAAGTATCTACATGGAAGTGTTTCATATGTTTTATAAAGAATGGTAAATTGATCCTGAGGTACATCAGACCATATAAAATTCTAGAAATAATTGGTTTTGTTGCTCACCAATTAGCAATGTTTCCAAGTCACTGAAAATTTCATGATGAGTTCCACTTATCATTGATAAATGAGTACATGCTAGATCCAGCACATGTACTCACATGTGATGAAGTACAATTGGAACATTAATTGACTTACTATAAAGAGATTGTAGATATTCTATACACAATAGAGAATGTATTGAGAAATTGGATGACTTGACTTGAAAAGGTTATTCATAGAAAACATAAAATAGAGGAAGGAACGTTGGAACCCGGGTATGTTATGATGAAGAACAACCCTTACATACATAGAAGGAAATATTAATGAAAATTTCTGAGAAAAAATTTCTGAAGGATGGAAGAATAAAACACAATAATATTTTATGGTTTGTATCTTGTTAAATAATTTCAATTCATTCGATAAGATTATGTTGCACACAACACTGATCTTAAATAAATAGTATTGTACTATTAAACAATAACATGGCCATTGGAATTGAAATATGACCATTAGGAATAGTAATCTATCCCATTGAATAGTAACCACAACTGTAAAAGTATAAATAAAAGTTAGGAATCTTATAAATGGAAATATGATATAATTATATCATAGATTATGTAAATAATTTTTTAAAAAATAAATAACTACTTATTATTATTTTTATAAAACATCATTATTTACATACAAATTTATAATTTATCTAATAACTGAAAAAATATTTTATTAATATATATTCATAAATTTAGTTTTTTTCCTTATGTTTATAGGATAATTTTTTAGATAATAAATATTTTTTTTGAAGTGTCACAAGATGAGTTATAATAATAAAATTGGATATTTTTGAATAAATGATGATTTTAATTGAAATCAAATTCAACAAATTTATAAAATTATTTTCGAAAAATGGGTTTTAATTTATAATTCTACATGTTGAGAGATGATTAGGGTCAATGTTTTTTTGGAATTTTATAAAAAAGATGAATTTTTTGTGAATAGTGAAATGCGGTAATTTATAGTTTAGTTAAATAAATTAATTATTGAGTCATTGATGATGTATGGATGATATAGAATAATAACATGGAACCCTAATTCACTAATTAATATATTTATTCCTTAGAATCATCACAATTCATATTATTAATCTATAATATTAAACAAATGAATAAAATAAAAAACACCCCTCTCCTTCTACTATAAATACCACACCTCACTACCTCTTCTCCTCATGCCTAATAATCATTGAATCATGTACAATTTCTTCCCAATCATCGTAAAATTTTTCTTCCCCACATACATGATCTTGTTTTCCAATAAATGTCTAAAACACAAGTTCCTTGAAGAGTTTCTCAAGGAGAAGAAATCAAGAGGTAAAACCCTTAATTCTTCTCTTTCAATTTCATTAAATTTTATTTATTTTCTTAACCTTTCCTCACCCCCTCTATCAAAACATGAATGGTATCTCCATTATATTATATATACCATAAATTTATTATGTCAATTTAACATCAATCATCAACACCCTTATCCTCTCAATTTTATTCTAAAAATGAAAATATCGTATGTGATGTGTCAATTTACCACCATCGGGGATGATGCATTTTCATTTTCCATTACCACTATCAAGTATATTAATAAAACCATTATTATGGTTAAATAAGAATTTAACATACATTCTATATGTTATATAATATTCTGGAACCAGTAGATATACATGATATTAATTAATAAAAAAGTATTTTTTTGTGATCAAAAAATACCAAAACAATATAAACAGTTATCATTAATGTTCTTATCTAATGAATCACCATCACATCGAGAAAAAAATTATATATAAGACTATTTAATAATATTTAATCTAATTAACAAAAGATAATTTAAATTATGGAAAACTATTCTAATATTATGTGATTTTCCACACATTTATACAAGTAAACTGATCATGAAAACTAAGGAAATAAACGCTCGCAAACGATAAAATTATATATTATAACTCATAAAAAATGAAATAAATGAACTAAAAAATAATTAAAAATAAAATAAATTTTTAAAAGGATACTAATTAATTAATTAATGGATTCAACATGATTATCCAGGATAATAAGAGCATGTGGAGAACACTTTTTGACATAAGTAATGGGATTCTCCCTCAACCACAATTTTTTATTCAAGTCACCCTTTCTCTCTGTTCATTCTAATGTAATTAATAATTATTTTTATATACTCTTTCTAAATTCTATTTGTATTTTAAAAATATATTTACTTTACTCAATTATTCTTTCTTTTATGGGAAATACAGGTTTTAGTCAGACACCATTTTAGTTCTTCTTGATATTAATGCCTGAATAAGGGAAAAATCAATTTTATTTCCCATTTTGGAGTACCATCCATAATCTATTTTGATATACCAATATTGATTATAAATTCACTCAATTTAACATGAAAAACTATCTTTTTTCATTTATGGATTTATACAACCAATTAAGCCTTTTTCGATTTTCAAATATCATTAGTGTTTTCCCTTAAACTCCACAAATGAGGCTCAATTATAATTATTGTTAAACAATTCATTAACATGATTTCAAATTATTTGGAATTCATTTATCATGATCTATTTTTATTTTACATTATGAATTTTTATATATGATTTAAATCCATTCATCCATGGACACCATTATGATATTACCTTTTCTTATGCCTTATTCCTAACTTATTCCTTGTATGTGGTGTATGTACACTTCCCATTAATTTGTGATCATCATTCATTAAATATTTCATGAAATATTCACATTTCGTGTATCATAGATATTATTATATGTGTAATCTTGTACCATTTTTTAATATGGTGTTTTCGTTGAATGTTGTTTTAGTTTAAGAAATATTGTTGAATCGGTATCCCCTACTCAGTATAGATATTTGGATTAGTCATATTGGTCATTAATTGATTCTATATGTATATAATTATTTGGACTTTTAGTTTTGGGTGGGTCCCTCTATATCCCCTTGTTGCTTCATCAGGTCTCATTAGACAGTATAATTTGTGAAAACCCCTTCATGATTGTTTCTAAGAAGATTTATTTGGGTTTATATCCGCAGACTTATACCATCTTGATGGTATAATGGTTCACGTACTAGATACATGAATTCTAATGATTAATCATTTAATTCTTTTCATTATTACTTATTACATCCCATGATATTTTCACTATAAATAAATATATGGATTCATTTATGTTATCAGTTTATTGATGGAATGTTTTTTTCAGTAACTTGCCTTCCGATTATGACTATGACTTATTGACCTTTCTTCTCTTATTACCGATTCATGAAACCCTTACTGATCATTTGAGTTTACCCCTATAATTGTTCCTTTCCCCAGGTTACAAAAATGAAATATTTGAATAAGTTTTATGGAATCTGTTTTATTTTCCATTATTATGTTATATATTTAATTAAAAATGTAATAATGGAATTATATATGTATCTAGTTCTTCATATATACTAAACCGATCGATCCATGGACATGTGATCTCTTATATCAATTCATTTATAATAAAATGACCATTGATTCTAGGCTTATAAGGTCAGGGTTTTTATATTTATACTAAATAATGGAATCCTCACGTACTCTCCTTTAATAATATTGACCTCAAAATTTATTAATTATCTTTGGTAGTTCACACAATAATCATTTCAGAAGAAGAAATTTTTTCCTTCTCTTCTATTCACCTTCTTTGGTAATGCTATTTTTTTCTTTTCGCATGTTAATTATACAATGACGGTTTTCCATTTTAAGGTATAGAGGGTTCCTTGCGTATTTAAATAGTATTTTGAACAACCATTACCAATTTTGAATTATGATTACCTTCTATATTTATAATTTTTTATTTCATCAAAATATATTTTCTTCATAAAAAAGTAAAACATTATCACCCAAAACTGATTGTATCTATATCAGTAAACAAATTTTTCAGCTCCCTATACCATACATAAATTAAACAGTTATCCAGAAGTTATTATAGTTTAGTTTTTTATTGATTTCAAGATTCAAATTGGGCATCCTAATAGAGACATCCATTTCATATAGAGTCTTTCAAGGGTCAAATTAATAGAAGGATCAAAATAGAATTTTATTTTTCAACAGATCTTTTAAAAGAAAATAATTCTATAATAATTTTCAATAAATGATCCATAATTCTAAATACATTTAAAAACAAAAAAAAATCTAGATCTCATGGAATGACTCTAGAAACTCAAAAATATTTAATTATGAAAATATGTGAGAACGGGTTAGGAACCTCTTAGTTTTGTAATGATATTGATTAAATAGATGTTGTACACATTTGATTCATATTTAATTAAAATTTTATAAATTTTTCTTTTGGAAATGATGGAATAAACATCATTTAGTATTCATTTAAATTATTAAATGATCTAATCCATTGTTTCTTCTTAAAACCTAATATAATATGAATTTTTTATTGGTATTTTGTTAAAGATCAAGGTATCCTACAAAAAAATTATAAACATAAAAACTCCAACAATAGGTTGAAATTATTCCCCTAAAATTAATTAAAACTACCATTATATTTCATATCAGGATGAATTTAGAATAATATGATATAAAAATAAAATAAAATGATGGATAAAAATTGACTTATTGAGTAGTGAAAGCCTTGAGTTAGTCTCTTAGTTTCATCCCACTAGAATCCTATAATAAATGAACAAAAATAATAATTTTAAATGAATATAGCTAAATGGATAATGATAATATTTGTTTGAACCTCCAAGAAGGTATTACTTCTTTATTACCCCTAGATAAGAGGCCTTGTGGTTATCCACTATCAGAATGTAGTTGGGGATTCATTAATAGGAACCAACAAAACATTATTCTTCGTGTACTTATACATATAAACTAGTTATATAGAACCGTACACACCATTTTTTGTATGTCCTCCCCCTTTCTGTGAAAAATATCATTCATGGTAAGAGAAGAAGAAACTATGTTCCCTCTTCCACTTTTTCCACTATTTTTATGGAATCTTCCTTTACTTATAGGTACTTCTCATATAAAAATTCATTTAAATTTTAATACCGAATAAAATCCATGAATAACTAAATTTTAATTAAATTAAAACAAAATAAATCAATATTAAAATCCTCCCCCTTAAAATGGGATGCTTTTAACTTAATTTCATCATGAAAATCTCCTAATAATTTCACATTTACTCCTTCTAATAAATTTTTTAATGGGTTTAATTAACATCATTTGTTCCTCTACATGTGCATCTTCCAATTTATTTTCACTCCATAGGGAAATTCATGGTTTATCCAAATGATCATATTCTAAACAATGAGAGTTAGTTTTCAAATAATTTTCAATAAAAATGAAAAAAATGAGTGTTATATTAGGATATATTTATATATATGTTGCCTTATATTCAATATGTTTTTTCTTTTTTAGTTGCCTCTTGGATTTGTGTTGACATAGTTATTGGTAGGAAGTCAGTCCACTATAATATTTCATAATGTTCATCTACTTTAGTGGTTTCTTATTACAAGGATTTAGAGAAGTAGATTACTGTTTAACGTGATCATTCAAATATGAGTTAGTCATGATATTTTTTACATTATATAAAATTGTTCCTTTATGTATTCAAAAGTTTTTAAACTCTGATAAATGTATCATTATATAGGTCTATGTTACTGATCTCATCTGGAAAGTTTAATATGAGGCCAAATATTATATTTTCAAATAACTCCTTTTCAACCTCATAGGGTTCTTCAAAATGAAAAATTAATGGTGTAATCTATTCCCCCACATTCCCTTGTTCATGATCCTTCATTGGATTCTAGGAGATATCTCGCTTTCAATTTCCTTTGGTATCTTAACATCTACATATATTTATTTACCTTTTTCAACTGAGATTATATTAATCATAAAACTCTTCCTCATACACTAGAAAGTAGTTAGTCCATGCATAATAATCTAAATTAAAATTAATCATTTATGGATAAGTTATTTATTAATTTTTATTTCATAAAAACCTTGAAATATTAATTATAAATTTTAAAAGAAATTTAAAGTCATCTCTTTGATCCTAGTAAAATTTTCCATATTTTGACACACCCATCACAATTAGTTGAAAAACTAACATTTATATTTCTCCCAGCATATCATAGAGTTTGATCAGGTTCGTCTCCTAGAGAGTCTTATTTTGGATCACATTCTATTCTAATAAATTATTAATTTTTTGTATTATTTTATTTTATTAAATAGTGGGGAAATGGAGGATTTTACAATGGTTAATGAAAATAAACATAAAATAAACATGAAATATAGATTAAAAAGAAATGAATCTAGAGAGAAATTGGATGCTCTCAAGATAATTTCACTCAGTAAACCATTACTGCCTAATTATTAGTTTTTAACCTACTCAGTGATCACACTATATCATATATTTGGTCCTACTCTTATTCCTTTGTATTGAATATATATTTCACCTAATAATCACTACACGCACGACACATCCACCTCCTCTATTGTTAGGAAGCTTGAGGACTCCTCAATCAAGAGCACCCATGATCCCATATTTAGATAACAAAATCTCTCTCATTCAGGAATTAACCATAAAGGATCCAATGTATTATTCAATGATAAAGTGAAGAGAGAGATCATAGAGGTAGAAGAAGAATCAAATATTAAGAAATTTATAGTGAGGACACAATATCACTGTTCCCTATTACGAATTATCTTTAAAAGAACTCAATGTAGATGAAATATAATTAAGAATGAATGACTAAAGACAGAAGTGATTTATTGGATTTATCCGTTGAAAGATCCTTTGGGTCAGTTCTAAACTACCATTAATTATAGATATCCTAAAGATAATAGATTGAAAAAATATAGAAAAAATTTAAAAAAATAATTTTATTAATATTGCAGAAGATGAATATAGAGAAGAGAAAATAGAAAAGTAAACCATAAAATAATCAACTATTCAAAGTCCAAAGTGAGAATTCTAAAAATATATCCTTATAAAGAATGATAATAATTTCTAAGTATGTATCAATTGGTTTCATTTGTTATCAATGGACATGGGATGGATTCCATACATACATGACTCACACTACAACAAAATTGATATTTAAGAGTCTTGGTATTTATTAGTGCTAGAATAAAATGCTGATAAATTCCATCTTTATCAATGGTAATGAAAACAATGATAAATTTAACCCTTTATCTGTGATTTTTTTAATACTCATAAAGGTTAAAATTATCAGTTCTTTATTTTTAGCAATGATTAATAGTACCCTTAATCAATTCATACTGTTTACCATTGATAAATGGTACCCTTTATTAGCAAACTATTTTTAACATTGATAAGGAGTACCCATTAGCATAGCTATATTTTATGTGCTGAAAAATAAATCTTTTATCAGTGATTTTCTAGCACTAATAATGGTCTGATTAAATAAAATATAAAACTTAAGTAAATGAAAATGTGTTTAAAAATAATTTTTAAAATTTTATTAATTAAATATTTATTAAAAAAAATGTATAAATTGATTATTGTATATATAAATTAAAAATATTAAAAAATATTATGTATTAAATATATAGATATATGAAAAATGAAAGTTATGAAAATGAAAATTATAAAGAGGTAAATTTAAAAAAATTTAAAGATTTTATTATTTAAAAGACTATTTTTAATGTTAATAAATAGTATATATTAAATATATTGATATATTATAGGGTATATAAATATGAATTTTATATTACAAAAATATTTATGCACATTACATTAAATTATCATAAATTTAGTGAATGATGGGTAATAATTAAAAAATAATAGGAATTAAAATTGCTGACTAATTTCATAGAGTAGTGGACATATAATTGAATGTCATTTGATTTTTCAATTTAACATAGATCAAATGTGTGTTATATGGATTTCAAATATACCTAATTAATACATTTTTATATACACTGCACTAAAACGAAACATGTCGATTTCTTCAATATTGTTAATGTGTACTTATTTTAAATTTTTTCAGTTTGATTAATATTCAACATGCATAATCTTAAAATATGATCTTCATTAATAATGATAAAAAAATATTTGTAAAAAAAATAATTATAAATGAAAATAATTATAAATAAATACCTTTTTAAATAAATATATTTATAAATATACATATTATATTGATAAAATTTCATATTTATAATTACAAAAAAATAATATTTTTAATAAATTATTTCTATAATTATAAATAAATATTTATATATTTTTAGAAAATTAAAAAAATTATAATAAAAATACTTAAATACTGAATATATTCAAAATATTTATATATATATATATATCTTTATTATATATATATAATTATATAAATATATAAATATATAAAATTATATATAATTATATAAAAATTATTTTTTAAAAATATTTATATAATTATAATTAAATAATTGCAAAATTATAATAAATATATTTAAATAAGGAATATGATTACTGAAATTGTATTTATATTTTATTTATGTATATATATTTAAAAATATTTTTATTTATAATTATATGTATAGATCCTTTATGAACACATAAGTAATAAGTGCTGATAAAGATGAGACTTTTTGATAGCTAAAAAAAGAGTTGATAAAATCAATATTTATCAGTGCTAAAATTTAACGCTGATAAAGATGTATTCTATCAATGCTTTTTAGAACTAATTAATATTCATTTTATCGATTAATTTTATGTAAGTTATTATGAATTAATTCTTTATTAGTGTTTTTTAAGTGATTAAAAGAGTGTCTCGATCTATTTTAAAAAATTTAACAAATTGTAAATACATCGCGATATCAGAAAATTTCCAGGGAAACCAACCACTGTTGGCACTCCTCCTTAGTGAATCGAAGCTCGAATCACACAAACCCACTCAAATCACACAAACCCACTACTTCTAGTTACTCGAATATCATCTGGAATCTAGTATTCTCTTATAGTTCTGGTTTTTGAAAAAAAAAATCATGATATAGATGTAAGGGTCTCATATTTTCTTCAATATGGCAAGGTAGGAATGTTTTTTCCTTTCTAGTTTTTCATTTTAATTCTATATTTATATTTTTTATATTATTTCTTCTTTTACTATGTCATAAATTATTTTTTATTTATTCATTGTATACTATTTTTCTTTTATTTATGAAGCATTGTTTTCAAGACTATTGATTTGGATATCCTGTTTTGGTATTTTTAAAATGTATTTTTGAATCAATTTTCTTCACTTTCTACATTTATAAAATAGTTTACTCTGTAAGATTAATTTTTTTGCTATTTTTAAATCATGGAGAATCCAATATGATCAGAATATAAACCTATTAAATAATTAGTTATTCCATTATATAAATAGTGGAGGGTTTGGAGATAATAACCTAAAAAGAACAAGTCAAATTATTTAGAAAACCAATTATGAGTCTAGTGATAGTGTGAAGCAATAACAGAAGCAGATTTTATGCAATTCATGTAATGGAATTTATTTATTTATATCCTGTTTTAATATTATGGTGTAAGTTTTTTTCCATAAAAAATTATTTCCTCATAATTGTGTTGTTTGGTTTTGACATAAATATTAGTAAGGGTGACATGATATGTATTTATTTTCAATGGAACTCTATTATCAAAATTAGTACGGGGTTAAATTTATTTTAAATTTTTTTGATATTCTACTACAACGTTTACATATATTTTTAACAATTTATGTTTATTCTATAAAAATATATATACATATATATATAAGTAAATATATATTTTTCTATATATCTATATGTTTTTTATAACGCACAATGTATGGGTGATTTTATAATTACTTATGCACAAATTATGGATCTGGGTTTCCAAATTTGGAAGGGAATATATTTATTTTCATTAAAAAACATTAACTTGGTCATTTTTTCAATTACGTGTATTATAAAATTCATGTTATATATCAATTTTTTTAAATGTGTATGGAATAGTTTTTGTAAGGGTTTGTGTGTTTTTATCCCATTTTTTGATATATATTGGAGATGTGTATTGTTTCATTATGCCAATTTCATTATGGACCACCCTAGAATCTCATGCATGGTAAATTTGAATTATATGGCCTCCCTAGAATCCTTCATATGGGTAGATTTGATGTGTTGACCTCCCATGAATACATTGGATGGGTCAGTGTGGTGATAAGACAACCCAAGGGTCTGAGATATTTTCAAATATCCCATATACAATTAATTTTAAATAAAATAATTCCTTAGGTTACTACATCACTTATTCCAAAAAAATAGAATGGAAGTTATTAAATTCTATATATTAAAATTATTTTTAGGTATTATTAATTTTAGGTATACATGTATTGGTTCCACAACAAGGAATATCTAATTATTATCCATGTATATGAAATATCTCTTTATCTATTAGAAATGTTTTATAATTATATTTTTTATCTTCTTTTTGATTTAATGAGATTTTATAATTATTGTTTATCATATTTGGGTTTCTTATTACTCATTAACATCCTAAATTATACTTTAATTTTTTTAGGGGATTTAAGAAAGACTTGATATGTGTCAATCATTAGTTATTATTGCAATTTTTTTCTTTTGACTCACCCCCATCTCTTTTATAGACTACTATCATCCTCATCAACTTCATCTCCCATAAAATAATTATTGAAATTTAATTCTTAAAAATAATCCCAATCTATTTTATGATTCTTTTATAACTTGAAGAATTATTTATCCAATAGATGACTACTTCTTAGATTATTTCAAGTAGCATTAGAGCATGTACACAAGAGATGATGTATTAGTCAAACAAAAAAATGAAATGATAAATCTTCAAGAGAAGAGTTGATGAAGATGAATTATCTATAACTTTCACATTTGAATTAATTCATAGGATAACAACTACCACATTGGTGTAATTATTTTCTTAAATTAAATTACCCATTTTATTCAACATACTAAAATTCTTTTAAACAAAAAATATTAATTTTCCCTATATTATAATTTTTAATAACATCTAATTTTATAATAAATATCTTATGTGTATTTATTTATTTATGGTACAAAATTAGTATTTTATGAATCCAATAGGATGGATATAAATCACATATAGATTCATGCTAATAAGATGATAAATTATTATAAATATGGAGTTAAATATTTCATCATGTTTTTAAGAGATCATGCTTGAAACCCTTCTCTAATCCTCTATACATTTTTTCTTTGTCGTTATTCAAGAAACATTAGTCTAAAGGTGTTGAAAGAACATTATATTTGTCAGAGAATATATCAGAGATATAATTTTTTTACTAAACATGGGGAAAAAATAAATTTGAGCACTAATTAGGTTGATACTGCTATTTATGGATAATTTAATGTGTATACCAGTGTAAATGATGATGGATATCACAAGGAAGAAATCAATATGGAAATTGAAGATGAAATTTGCGGCTTTCCAATGTTTTTTGAGGAGTTAAATAGTTATGGCATGAATCCATTGTATACTAGTTGTACTAAATACACAACATTTTCAGTTATATTGAAGTTATAAAATTTGAAATCTTCTAGTGGATAGAGTGACACTGGCTTTACGGAAGTACATGGACTCCTAAATGATATTCTATTTGGACAAAATGGACTACCAGGTTGAAAATATGATTCTAAATGAAAGTTATGTTCAATGGAAATGATCCCTAAAAAAATTTCTACTTTCACAAATAATGGAATATTTTTCGCAAGGACCGTGAATCGCTAATAAAATTATCTTTGTCTGGCATAGACCGATACAAGAAAAATGAATCAATTCCTTCTATATCTGTATCGTACATTCCAATAATTACATGATTTAGAAGACTATATGGATGTTCTGAAGCTAGGAGACAATTGATATGGCTTGTATATACAAGAATTAAGGATGAGAACCTACGTAAAATAGTATATTTCTCCACAGTGGAATAAACATGATTAAAAATATCATGAATTTAGAAATGATCTGAGAAACATTCACCATAAATTATATATAGATGGAATAAATCATTTTGGAGTAGATTGTAGCACTCACAGTACATGGACCATTATGTTTGTAAATTATAGCTTTCTATCGGGGTTATACATGATTCCCTAATACATTTTGTTGTGTCTAATGATTCTGGGACCAAAGTATCTAGGTAATGATATTGATGTCAATTTTGAACCATTAATTGAAGTTCTGACATTGATTTGGGTTATGTGTGTTACAATATATGATTATAATAAAAGTGAATAATTTACATCGAAGGCCATGTTGTACATAATGATTAATGAATTTCCCAATTATAGAATTTTATCAGGATATATAATTAAAGGAATATTAGGGTTCCCAATTTGTGAAAAATGCACATGCTCTGTATCGTTGAAACATTCCATGAATATTATGTTTTTAGAAAATCATAACTTTTTACCTCAATAAAATAAATATAGATCCTATATGATAGAATTCGATGGGAATATCAAACAAGGAACAAAACCATCTCCAAAAATATGTGGTCTACTTTATAATAATGAAAAATATATTGGGACTGTTTCTGGAGAACCATTTCTAAATAACCATACAAAAATTGGTTGGAATAAGAGATCAATTTTATTTGAGTTACCATATTTGAATTATTTGAATTTCAGACATTTTCTTGATGTCAGGCATATAAAAAAATGTATTTGATAGTGTTATTAGAACATTACTAAATGATACTATAAAAAATGAAATATGGAATCATGGTTAGATTGTAATTTATTGAAATGGGTATATGTGACGATTTGAAACCAGTGAATGGTTAAAGGTGGATTTTTCATCCTCCAGTAGCTTGCACTCTATAATGATAAGAAAAATTTCAATTTTTCCCTTTTCCTAATTAGTGTAAAAGTTTCACAGTACTTTACATAAAATTTAAATAATTTTATGTCAATGGATAATTTTATTTTACAAGGACTAAAATCACATGATTTTTATTTCTTGATGCAATATTTAATTCTCCATTTTAGCCATTTCATTCTTCCTCAAAATGTATGACATACATTAATCTGGCTCTTCTTATTTCTCAAATCCATATGTAGTAATTCTATAGACCTGATGATGTTTCCCATCATGAATATGAAGGTTTCAATAATATTGTTTGAATTAGAGATGTTCTTCCCACCATCATTATTTGATATAGTGGTCCACCTGATTGGTTACATGTTTAAGGAGGATCAACTATGTGGTCCTCTCCATTACAAATGGATGTACCCCACTGAACAATATATGTTGATTTTGAAATGTTATTTCAAAGAGAAAAGTAAACTTGAATTTTGTATTGTAGAATTATATATTGTTGAATAAGCTATGGAATTCTGTATAGATTACCTATTAGATGATAATAGCATCGGTCTCCCAATGTCTCATTAGAGTGAATGCCTTATGGGTGACTGGGATAATGGAAGAGATTTTGATATAATTACCTTAATAGATTAAGACCAAGAGCACCTTTAAATTTTACATAATATTGATGATTTTGGTCCACACATTGAACCCCACAAAGATATTATTAGAGATTTGAATCCATCAGGGGATATAGGATGGATAAAAAAAATACCCATAATCAATAGTTTATAGGATGGTCATGAGATTGAATTTATAAGGAGCTATCTGAACAAATAAATTCAATTTCCGAAGGAATTCAATGCCTAGTGAGAGGAATGAATGAAAATGTTATATCTTACACTAATTTTTTAATCAATTGTTATACATTCTATATAATATAAAATGAGGGATTCAGTATGATGAAAAACAGTGGTTTTAAGATTTTGGCTGATGCGATGCACTCATTTTTTTCCAAGGAAATAAAACTAACTGATGAAAATATATCATATTTTGGAATAATCAAGGAGATATACGATTTGGATTATACAACATTTAAAGTGATGATTTTCTGTTTCAAATCGGTTGACAATATAATTGTAGTGAATGATTATAAATTGGGCTTCATTAATTTGAATTTCATCATGGAAGGTGAAAACGTTATATGGTCATAATGGAATCATAATAAGTGCCATGTATTATATTCCTTTGATCTAATAGACAAGAATTAGTGTATTTTTCAACTAGAAAGTAAAAGAAAATCGGGTGAGATGAAATTTTAATCATGGAAAACCCCTTTATAGGGAGATCATAGTCACTTCACATTCGTCCCAATATAGAAAATGTATTCTATGTTAGAGGGTACAATAAATATTGGAATTTTATTCTAGATAGAGGAACCAACTCTGTGAAACAATCAAAAAAACAGAGTTCAATGATAATGTAATTTTTTTATTATACTATGGTTTCCCTCATTATATTATAAATTATATACTACATTATCATAATCTAAATAAAATATTTGACTACCCAAGAAGGTATTGTCTTCCCCGTATGAATATATTACTTATCCCTTAGATGAACAAACTCTAATGAAGGAAACCATTTGAAAATATATAAAGGTAATGTTAATATATTCTTTCTCTATTTTATCAATTAATTATTTAACAAAACAATGATTTAATTTTTATTATTCCTTAATGATTTTTTTTATTTTAGAAGATTCATATCTATATTTTAGGAATTTTCCCAAATAATAGTGATGGTGTCTCTGCTCAATAATTAATATAATCATGATGTTTTCTCAGTAGAATCATTGTCCATAGAAATAAATTATTGTTTCTTATTTATGATTAATTAATTAAATTTTATTAGTACTCACATGATAATTTTTTTCTACACATGTGGATTATTTTTCATGAGTTGGGGTGGTCTGTCCATCATTCATGCCTTTCTGTAGCAAAAAATACATTGACTCGTTCTCCCTCAGAACCTTTTCACCCCAACAGTGTTGCATTAATAACTTTCCTTCAAATTCTCTCCACAGCCTTTATAGGAATAGAAATAATTCTTCCTCTACTAAATATCTTAGTTAGTATTGTCGGTGTCATAATAAAATCATTTTATATAGAATTAATGATTTGTTTAATATTGATGTGTAATTTATTTCTTTTTTAGTGTTACTCACATAATAATTTTTTTCATATATAAAAGGATTCTTATGTTCATGATGCGGTGGTCTGTTAATATTTTATTCCTTTCTGTACCAAAAAATACATAGAATTCTTCACCCTCAAACCATTTTGACCCATTTAGTGTTGTATTTATCAATTTCTTTCAGGTTCATTCATCTTCCATTGTAAGAAGAGAAATGACTCTACATATGCTCAATCACATATGTAATATTGATATTTACATATTAAAATCATTGTACATTGAATTAATGTGTTGTTTCATATTTATATTTACTTTATTTAGTTTTAGTATTACTAATATAATAATTTATTTCATATACAGGTGGGTTCTTTTGTTCGTGTTTTATTGATCTATCAATACTTAAGGATGTTTTGGACCAAAACATCCACAGACTTCTTGACCCTCAAAACCATTCACTCCTAAAATTTTGACATTTATCACTTTAAATTAAGTTCAATTCAGTACTCAATCAAATAGGTAATCATGACGTTTCCACACTGAAATAATTATCTGAATAATTAATTTATTATTTATTATTTTGGTGGAATTTATTTCTTTTTGGTATTACTCATATAATAGTTGTTTTCTTCAATAATTGAATCCATTTTTCATGCAGGGGTAGTTTGATCGAAGATTATCATACAATATTGATAGTTCAACAAATAATGTCAATGTATATAATGGTAACATTGATAGTTAGGATTTTTTTAATACTTTAGGATGTGTTGGAATCAGCCTCACCACATTTTGACACATAGTGTGACCGATATGTCACAAAGTACTTATTTCTCTTTAATATTGATATTAATTTTAGTGAAATTAAAAAATGACATAATGAAACCAAAGAAAACACATTCACATTGTCTTAATACTTTAATAAAGTTATCCGTATTCATTATTGAAATGTAGTAATTATCCTCACCTCAATCTAGTACATGATGTTCCTGTTATGAACTATTGTGACTGTTATCAGTTTAAAATTTACATTATAGTTCAAAAAGTATCACTCACTGGAATTCGATCAAACACACTCATATTTTCTTTATAATTTAAAAAATGATTAATAAGTCATTTGTGATGGGTATCAAATAGTTTCAATGAACCAAATAAACGATGTGATCATAATGTGTAAAAAGTTCATGCTTCAAGTTTAAAATGAAAATTTAGTAAAAAAGACATCTCACATACTCAAAACTGAGAAAATTCATTCATATTGTATTCATACATCATGAAGACAATTAAAAAATTATTTTTTATAAGTAGGAATTAGAATCACATCAATCAGACATAGAGTCTAACCGGTATGACACAAATAACTTCTTTATATTTAAAATTAATATTTATTTTAGATAAATTGAGAACTGACATACCAAAAACTGAGAAAATATATTCCGATTCTTTTGATACAATATGAAAATGATCTGTAACTCATTTTTTAGGAGTAGAAATAATCTACACCTCAATCTGATACCTGATGTGCCCAGTATGACACGATGTGTTATTTATCAGTTTAAAATAGAAATTTTAGTTCAAAAGGTTTCTCTCAATGAAAACTAATCAACCACACTCATATTTTCTTTATAATTAGAAAAATGGTTCCTAAGTAATTTTTGAATGTTATGAATCAGTATCACATCAAAAAGATACACGAAGTGATTATAATTAGTCAAAAGTGTGTGCTTCTAGTTTAAAATGACGTTTTAGTAAAAAAAGACAATTGAAATTATCATTACTGAGAAAATACATTCATATTATCTTTATACATCAATAAAATGATCCAAAAGTTATTTTAGAAGCTTATGAATCATTCAAACCCCAATCTGACCCATAGTGTGACTAGTATGACTCAAACTACATATTTTAATTTAAAATTGACATTAATTTTAACAAAATGAACAACTAACCTACTCAAAACCAAGAAAACACATTTTGATTGTTTTTATAATTTACTAAAATGAAACATATATTACTTTTGATATTTAAGAATCATCCTTACCTTAATATGATACATGATGTGCTTGGTATGAATTTAATGTCTTTTATTAGTTTAAAATCGACATTTTAGTTTAAAAAATGTCCCTCACTGAAAACAAATAAAAAAATTCTCATATTTTTATATATGTCTGGAAAAATATTCATAAATCATTTATGACGTATAGGAATCACATCCATGTTAAAATAAAAAAAATTTGGTCAGAATAAGTTAGAAGTTTGTGATTCTAGTTTAAAATGAAATTTTAGTAAAAAAGTTAAATAACATACTCAAAACTGACCAAACACATTTATATTGTTTTGTTGCTTTTGTAAAATTACCCATACAACATTTGAGACAACATGGAATAAAAAAGATCTCAACATTATGATAATTTTTGCTGATATAACTCCAGGTAGGTATTTCTTTAAAATTGACATAATATTTAGTAAAATTTACAACAATTTTAATGAAATTAACATATTATATTAATTTAAACCTCACACTATTACTGACATAAGAGTTGTTTCTTTATACAGGTTTGTAATTTTGATCATTTGGGGGTGTTTATTTCATCAATAGAATCAGTCATGTTTGGGATCAAAAGACAAAGAAACATTCATGTTTTTTAATGTCTAATAATTTTTATTAATGTAATTATATAAACCAATTATTTAAATGTCTATAATATAGTGTTTTTCATTGTTTTTTTTAATTTGATTTTATATAAATTTTGTTTTGTGATTTTTTTTGTTGATATCTAGTGTGTGTTTTTTGTTACAGTGTGTTATTACAGAACATTACACTGGTGTTGTAGTGTTCTATTATAGAATACTACAATATGGTCCTTTATCTGTGCTTTTACTGGTGCTTATAAAGGTACACATTTTTAGTGCTTTTATTTGTGATGATAAATTTGGCCTCCAGTGGCACGAAATATAGGAGATGATAAATGTGGTCCTTTATTAGTGCTTCTAAACTCACTCTTAAGCCGCCCATTTATGAGCTCCTTTTTTAACACTGATAAAAGACCCTTTTATTAGTGCTTTTTTATTGCTGAAAAAAGACATGATCAATTCATATTGATCAAGAATTCAGTTATATTCTAGTGCTAATAAGTGTTATTTATTTCACTATAAAAGTTTTGTTTTGTAGTACTATTTGAAGGTAATTTTATTCCACATGGAAACAATCATGTTTTCTCCTTCATTGAATTCATATAATTAGCTTCGATTTTTTTTCATTAAATATTTCATAAGATCCTATTAACTTTTTTTATTTTAATTTAATGCATGTGTCTAAAAATATATGAATTTATTTAAATGGATGAAAGTATCTTGATGGATATCTTAGATCACGCATAAGCTTCTTCTTCATTTATGAAAGTGTGATGAACATCATCATAGTTAAATGGTTATTCATAATTTTGGAAAAATATAATAATATCAAATATCATCTCGAATAAATTTTTTCTAAGTGATGAAATTTATATATCTCTATATGAATTGATGTAACCATTACATATTCTGGTAAATAGGTCAAAATCCATCGTAAATTAAAAGAATGATTCAAAAGTTTCATTGTATCTACTGGGTTACCATTACATATTTTTCAAGTAAAAAACATACTAATAAGTGGTTCATCCCTATGGAAAAGAAACATATTTTTTCATATTACATGGTCAAAAGGGTTAATTTATCATATTATCCCGATTTATTAAAATGTGGGGATCTGGGTAGTGAGTGGTTATTCATATATACGGAGTGAACTCTCCATACATAACAATGTTTGAGGAGTTAATTTGGCCGGGGTTGTGGGGTGTTTGAATGAATTATAAAATCTATCCCCTCTTAGTCAATCTTATACAATTTTATTTAATATTATGTGAGCCTTACGGAATGGGGTTCATATATTATGTGCCACTTCACGTCCCCTTTAACTTGAAATATATCTTTCTCTAACTAATTTATAATTCTAAAACTATAAAAAATTAAAACTTTATCTCACAAATAGTACTCTTATAGGTTTATAGGTTCCGCTTTAGTGTAAAAAAGAATATATTTTTATTTATGTATCATTTTTCCTCTAGAGTCAAAACCGTTTCAAATTTCAACCATATTCATAATAATACAATGTCTAGATTCAAATTCGTCCCATTTTCAACTCTCTTCCAGAAATTACATGAAAAAATTATTTTAAGAATATATTTATTATAGGATTAATCCCATTTTTTCTAAAATTATAAGATCAATAAAAAATTAATATTTAATCAATTATAAAAATAAAGATAAAATTTCTCCAAAAAACTAAATAGGTGGTAAATAACCTTAAAATATGAAAATTATGGGATATAAATGAATGAATTATGAAGTAAAAAATAATGAAAATATATTCACTCTATTAGGATATGATTATTATTTATCTTCTTAAAAATATGTAAACAAATATATTATTCTTCCCCTTTATACATTTATCTTGAAATTTTCAGGGAAAAAATTAACTTGTTTATGATTTTAGGCAATGATACTATTTATTTTATATGAAGCCTTCTAGGGAAAATCATACATGTATATTTCAAATTTAAATTTTTTCTAAATGATATTACTCTAGAAAATTTATATTCCCCTTTTTATTAAAAAAATATTCCCATAATTTATGTGATAATGAAGTTATCCATCTATAAATTCTGTAGTTTTATATCTACAAGTATGAATTTTCCTTTTCTTATCTTCATCCAAAATAATAACTCTAAAATATAAATCACATGAATCTATTATTTGGACCTTCCTATCTAATCATATTATATTCAAATTTGGGAAAGTCTTTGAAAGTATCCCAAAATGTTTTACTACATTTATAAATTATGACCACTAGGGTAGATAATTTTTATATAATTTTGTCAATTTAATGTTATGATATCTTTATAGATATATAATGAATTATGGTATATAATTAATAATTCCAATAAATTATAGAATCTTATTGACTCATAAATCTATTTCTAGAAAATTTTTGTGGTTTATGATAATAAAAGGATGAATATGTCAATGAATTTGGTAGAGATGTAATCCTAAAAAATTAATCTATATTCTTTCAATCATCATATTTTTCACTAAGATAATTATTCCATATTACTAGATTATTTTGATGAAATTGTAAAGTATAATATTATGGGTTTCCATGTTCCGAGAGAAATGAATAATTTCATTAATATAAAATAAAGTATTCTCATTTATTGTCTCAATAATTACTGTAATAGTATTATATTATAATGAATATGTAGTTTGTAGTCCAAATGGGAATATATTCTAGTAATAAATGTTGTCTGGAATATATAATTTAATTATGTTATTGTCTTATTTCTTTCATTCCAATATTTAAGAAACCTAACTTGATATCAAACATTAAGAAAACTTGAGTTTGAGGTAGCATTTATGATAGGCCTAGGATGAAAGATGTATAGCCAATAACAGGTGGGTGAATCAGTGGACACAAAAAATTCACCTTACAAAAAAAATTCTCTTGTTTATTAAATCATGTTATCCATAAAAAAACCAATAAATAGAATATATGAGATATAGAGTGAGAAATAAGACACATGATATAACAAAATATAGAGGTTCACATACACTTTTTATAGAGTGGTTAATCTTGGGTGTTTAATGGTTTTTATCACATTTACCAGATTCTTATCATATTATCAACATAAATAATAAATGGTTATGAATATGGTGATCAATACGAAGAACAAGAATGATCAGAATGAGCAAGAAAATTTTGATACATCTTTTTCTGTCTTAATCATGTTCCTATAAGGATTGATCAAGTGTGGATCATTTCTATTTACCAAAGAACTATAAAAAATCATTCTAGGAACCTCCTTGTGTTTTTTGGTCAGTTATATCAATGTTGCATAACATATCCTCCCATAATATAAACAATATATAAATATATATATACAATAACAAAATAATGTTGTGTTTGGATTCGCCCATAGTTTTTCCCATCTAGTTAAAGAAAGTTCTAAAGAAAATGGATAAATAAATTCAGGAAAAGTAAAATCATAGTGGTTATTTTTCTACCCTCGTTAATATATTTAAAGTTCACTATGAATTAATCTAGATGAAATTGATTTAATGTTCTTATATCTATCAAAAATAGTTACAACCATGATCATTTCTCCTGAGAACATGGTATAAAAAATATTTCTTTTGACTATTATCATTATCGTGGCATTTTTATATAGTTATATTGTTGTGAGTAATCCAGGACAATTTACCATCTCCTCACGGTGAATTTCCACTTCATCCTTCAAAATCAAGAACCACAATTAAATTCACCATATGTGTTTTAAATTATAACTACAACATAATAGGGAAAACCATTCATCATTTTGGATCCTGATTTTCATTTTTAAAACATATAAAGGAAAATAACTACTAAAATAGTCGATTTCCCTTTAAATATTCATTAGTCGTTTTCATACTCATACATTGGTCTATTTTGGTGAGCACCATTATGTACTTTGTCTCCCTATATAAATCATTCATTCCATTACACTAACCTTTGACTCCAATGAGTAATTTATCAATCCTTGATGTGTTTTTCATAAAATATTACTTGAAAAAATGTAAAAATATATAAATAATGTTCTCCAGAGGCTATTCATAGAATTCTCTCAACATGAGAGTTTTTAAGAACACAACTATTTGATATAATTATGGTTTTAAGAGACATATAAACATTTATGTAAAGATCAATACTATATTAACCAGGTCTTAATTGATTAATTTTTAGATCCTACTATGTATCTTTAACCCATAAAGGTAATTCAATATACCTTATCCCCAGCGTATTATAAATATTACCCTTTTTATTTTTTGGTAACATAATAGAAATAATATGAGATCATTCCCAAACATTATCTACCAACACCTCAAGTCACCCCTTTAAAAAATAAATTTTCTCACATTTTATTTACATAAAAATTAGAAACTCTCATACCTACCTGGAAAATTTGAAAACAAAAATATTTGTGTACCTTAAGACATATAATTATATTAAATTATATACCAGAAGATTCAATATAATTAAGAATATTTTGTAATCAAGAAAATATTATCAGAAAACATAAAATTTAGTCCAAACATTTTCATGTATTGTAGGATCTTAATAAGACTTAAAAAATCCTTTTGATCCATGATATATCATTAATGATATCTGGAAAACATTTTCCTAAGATTCATATGTGTATATAAAAATCTTGATTACTATATGAAAACCCAAAAAAGAATGTAATCTCACCAATTATTGACATTTAAAAAGAATTATTTATATAATTAATTAAATTAAAATAATCTCTTTATTTTTAAAAAATTAATTACATTAAACCAAAAATTGTAATGTTGGGATTTTTTCATCCCTTATGAGAGAGAGATTTTTATCCATCTTGAGTTTCCTAAAATTCATGTGCATTAAGATACTATTCATCTTTGAATATAATTATTAGGGTGATTTCAAATCTAATATAATGATTTCATCATATTAGAATATAAAGATGCATTTCCATAAATGATAAAACCTTTTTATTGTGCAATATAAACTTATTCCTAGATTTCATCAATCAAGAACATTAGCATCATATCTATTTACATTACATAAAAATTTCATTGAGTATATTTTTAATGAAGAATTATAATAATTTTATTCCTTATGTATGAATAGAATGATACAAAATTTTATAAGAAATAAATTTGAGTAAATCATTTACAAACATGACAAGTTTTATTCTATAATACATCTCCACTATCATTGAGTTAGTTCCAAAGTGCCCACATTGTCTCAATCACATTCTTATCATTAGGATAAAACACTATATACCATGTTTCATTCTTATGAATATGAAACTATTTTCATGACCCTCCCCCAAATGTTACCCCTCCTTGTATGAGAATTATAGAAGGGTGAAAATGATTTTTTAATCATCCCACTAATAAGCCACATGATGGAAAAAAACCTGGGGGTATATCAGACTCAAAATGGGTAGAATTATCCACTAATAGTAATATAATGAGAATGGAAAATATAATGACTCCTAAAAATTAATACCCAAAAAAAGTAAAAAAGCACATACCATTCACAAGAATGTAATGTCATACAACAGAACAACCGAATAAAAAACTACATGTACAAAGAGAAAAGACAATGTTAGTGACATGGAATCCCAAATAGATCCTTTAATACTCCATAATATAGTAATGTTCATCATGATCACCAACCAACTCCTGAAGACTAGAAAAATGGTTCATAAATAAGCAAGGTGAAAAAACATGTATACTTTATATGATCCTCCCTAGATCCTCTTATTCAAAGGATAAAGAGGAGATAATAAATCCTAGTTAAAAAAAGTGAATCATACTCAACACATAAATAGGTATACTAAATTCACAACCTTACTATGTCTCTCTAACCTAGTATCTAATACAAATTATGATATAATATAATATCAAAATAAGGTACCATGAAATGTTTTCAACACTAGCTTCCTGCTCTTCCCCAATATCACACTTCTAGAGCCCACTCTCTCTAAAATTAACCATCCCAAAGAAACATCCGATAATATGTCCTATCAAAAACCATATTAATCACAACATCTCATAATCACATAATATACAACTCATTCATCACATCATCTCATCATCACATTATACATCTACATATAGAAACATAGTAGTATCTAAAATCCACCACATCCAGTATGACATGTATTAGAACTCAATCTCTCACAACTGATATGTATCATACCTATAATAATAAAATGGATTTTTCAACTAGAGATACATGTGTTTGAAATAAAAACTTGTCAGTATATCCCACTATACACATATTCGCAAAATTTAACAACTATGCATTATAGAACATAATACTACCAGGAGAAGAGAGTTTGGATATAGCTGGTATTTAGACATTTCTTCCTCTCTATCCAATATGTAGGGGAAAACACCCACCAAAATTACATCTGGTTCAATTCACCCAAAAAACATCGGTGGGTTTCATATGAAATCACATGATATACACGATATATATAAATCTCAAAACTACACAATGGTAAATAACCCAATCATAGGTTCATCTATAGCTATGAATCTTAAACATCCAGATAAAACCATTAAGAACTAGATATCCTACAAGCACACAATAATTCAAGGATATTAATTTAATTAATTCATTACTTTTAAAATTTCACAGTCTGTTAATTAATTAATTGAACATAAATTAATATTATTCTAAATTATATTTCATTAACAACCAACTAAAATCCATGCCCTTCATGTATAATCTAACAAATTGCATGACACCTAAATATTATCATCATTTGAATTACATTCAATAATCTACCCCATTGTTTAAAAAAAATATTATTCATTATATTTACCTCATTATAGGTCCTCTAAGAAACATTCTAATATACTATAAAATAAATGCTTAAACCCAGCAGAACTAGCTACTTCAAGCTGTGGGGAAAAGGGATAAACAAAAAATATAGCCGAACGGCCTATAAATTAGATTTATTATCAATAAATCATACATATGTGAGTAGAAAAATGGGAAATCATAGAATAAACATATTCTATAAATCTTGGTTTTATACCTAACACCACATTCCATAACACTATTCATATATCCCACCATAACTAGAATTAAATATTTTCATAAACCCGAGCCCCCCCCCCATATATCACAAATCCATTAATCATACCATGATCACATCGAATCGCATCAAAAGGATCATATCTAAATGAAACACACAAGGTATTAAGGATCAAAAAAAAATATTCAATATGTCATCTAGGCCCCTGAAACTAAAGAATCTGACATTTACAAGAAAATGAGTGTCCTCATCCCAAAATTTTATTTCCATACAACTAGTTCATTACCTTCTTAAATTAACTAGTTCATTTATCATAGGTTATAACCACAATAATCATTATGCATTAGATATTAAAAGATAAGAGTTATTTAACCACGATTTAATGAAAAACATGTAGTTTTAAAAAACATTAAGGAAGAACAATCCCATTAACATGCCTCTTTAATTGTTTATCAATAATCATTTCCATCTTCACATTCTTTAGTAAAATCCATTAACATGTCAAATAATTATTTCAATTAAACATTCATGAGGTGATACTTCAATTTTCTTCAATCATAAGAAGAAAGATGCATTTAAACATGATACTTTTATTATTTAGCCAAAACAATTTACAATTTTTTGTTCTTTAAAAATTTTCATCAAATCAATAATTTTAAGCCATATTATAAATAAAAATTCTAACCAATAAATAATCATAGATAGAACACTATTTCGTAAAATAAGAGGAAAATCGTTATCATGGTGGAAACACATGTGATCACTACAACCATAAATCATTTCTTTTCATTATTCTATTTTATTCTATATTAGGTCCAATCCAACCATCATCGAAGGGAATAAGGCATTATAATGGTACAATGTCATATGAAAACAATTATTGGAAATGAATCCACTCCCTCATGGATTTCAACATTACTTAATCAAGAATGGAACAATAACATAAAACTAGAATCACCTCCCTCACAAGGATTCTACATCCATCCAAATATGCAACACCACAACAATCCTAAAAACACGAAAATTAATCCATAAGAACCAAAGAGGTCAACCGTCATAGCATGTAATGATAAAACATAAATAAATACACTAATATGAGAAGAACCCACAAGAGAAAGATAAAAAAATTACCTTATACCACCATAGTTCGAACTCAGGATTTTTAAGATCAATCCATATCAAAAAAGTATTTGATACACCTTGAGAAAGATATACTAGTTTGCAAGGGTTTGGGAGATATTTTTTGTTTTTATCACAAAAATGATAGTGTGATTAGATTTATAGGAACACAACCATATGAAAATTCTTGATTTCAATGGGTAGTTCATTTCATGAATGGATAATTAAAATCATGAATGGCCTATGATTAAATAAATATCAAAAAAATGTTTCTCCTAAATATAATAAACAAGGACCAATTCACATCATTAACATCATGTTGACATCATATTTTTTAAGCTGGGTACAACGAATCTAAACCTCCTCCATTCACATCATGAATCAATCGATCACATCTTGAATCACACCATAAAAACCATGCCTTCCTAGGTAATGAATAACTTATTCATGCCTCAAAATACTCAATCACATCTTGAACTGTCTTCACATCCTAAACTTCTCATGATTCCTGAATTCATCTTGCAAACTCCAAGAAACCAATTCTAGGTTTCCTCCATGAACCAAAAAGCTCAAAAACTCAAAAGGGAATGGGATATAATGATCTAGAATATAACATAATATACATCCCAAAAAATTCTCATCCATGAGAATTTAAATACAAAATTATAGATATGGAACGAAAATGGGTCATTTAAACAGCCACCTCGTGAGATACCACTCGAGAATATCACTATCATAGAAGCTTAGATACATTAATAATAGGAACAATGAGAGAAACTATATAGCACCAAAAAACATATTTTAATCACTCAATAATGAGATATTCCTCTAAAAAATAGCATGACCAATATTAAATAATTTAAGAAGAGGAAATCATTTCATAAACAAACTAATTGCAAACAACCAGAAAACAAGAATCACTACAACCGAAGATATAAACATCAAACAAATCGAGTTACTAAGTGGGAATATGTGACTTAAATTCCCATGTTATCTCCTCCATACCACCATTTCATTACACGAAATGAATTAGGGGAATAAAATATACATGCAACACCTTTCCCTGGTGTCTCCAAACCTCTATAGGCCTCTCCTTGAAGGGCATTTCATCATCAATATTAATTTGACCCCACTAAATGATATGAGAGTCTTCATAAATATAATAAAGAATATATGAAACATGTATGAAATCATGTATCCAACTCATTTTTGGGGGAGTTTTATCTAATATATGATGAATCTACCATGATAAAACACATTTAATGTCTAAAAACCATGGATAATTCTTACTCCCACGTTCAAACCATCACTACCCATGATAAAGATTAACCTTCAAAAACACATGATCTCAAACATCTAACTCCCTAAGTTTTCTATTATATCCATAATAGTAATCCTCATGATATTTTACTACCTTTATACTCTCATGAATCAAATGATCTCTAGATTCATTCAAAGTATCACTGTATGAATTATTATTCCACGCATCGGCTACAGTATTTACCTTTCCCAATGTATATTAAATATCAAGGTAATAATCATATAATTATTCTATCCACTATTTTTGTATCATGTTCATATCACAAAAGGATAAGGAATACCTTGTGATTTTTTGATTGGTGAAAATCAAAAAGTTTTTGCTAATGAGGTAATGTCACCACAACTTTATGTAAAACACAACTATCAACAACTAAATATCATAGGAGGAATAGTTATTCTCATGTAACAGTAAATGTTGTGAACCATTTCAAAAAAAATTTCTCTACCGCATTAGGGAAAACTAGATCAAATATGTAAAGCTTCATAGAAAACCTTGAAGTGAAAAACATCTTTTGGAATATGAAGATCTAGATTTCTGAAAAAATTCATCTTCAAAAATTAAAAATTTTACTCAAATTGTTCACCATATAAGAATGTATGATATTTTCTAGTTCAAGGATATTAATGGAGTCAAAAACAAATAGAAATTAGTTATGAACCTACCATAATAGCATTCAAGATCAACTAATTATCACTTGCCTACAACTATTTTTTGGGAGAAGCATTAAAAAATTCCATGATCATTAAATTATCCAAAAATAATATAGAGTAGGACACAAAATTTATAATGAAATAAACCTAAAATGACAAAAAATAACACTTTGATAGCTTAAAAAACTATTGATAATGATGAAGAACTTCCAAAAGTTCCTTCAAATGATATTCATGCTCCTCCTCATATATGGAGAAAATGTACATATCATAAATGATAACCACCATGAATAGATATAAACACTCTTGTAACACTATTTTTATCAGTATCATGAGACCCTATATAGAAGTATTTACATAAAACTACATCAAAACCAAATATTAATTACAATAATGACATTTTAAAGTAGTATTCAGAATATCCTCATATTTTACCCAAATCTGATGATATCCTGACTAAAGATTGATCTTTGAGAACCATCTATCTACTTTTGGATGTTCAAATAAGTCATCAATTCATGGAATTAGATAAAGTTCTTCACCATGACATAATTCTTGCAATATTAATCAATATAGATATACATATTGACGTCAAACATCATTATGAACATAACTATAGAACATTGTGGTTACATGATCGATCAAACAAAACCACATTGAAAAGGATCATTAATCTGTAACCATATCTCCCACAAATCATAATTCATTATTATATATGGAATCATTGATATTAGGGAAACACCTAGATTTTTCTCCATCCCAAACATGATATCCTATCGATGAGTTAATGCTACAAACTCCTCAGGAAGACATCTGGGTATTCTTCCACAACACCCAGAAACACCGTGAACTGAACCTCCTACATACTCAAAATAAACTTCTAAATCAAGAAAGAAAGGTATAGAGAACACCTTGGAATCATCTGAGGGTATTTATCACCAAAATATATGACAAAATCTATGTTATCATCATAGAACACAATATTTCTCCTAAGGAAATCCATAATATACTATAATGAATACAGCTAATTTTTACCAAAGATGATGTCGTATGGATATATCCATAAACATAGGATGTCTCGTAAAGAGTTTTTTTCTTAGAACTATTGCATCGCCTCTACATAGTTCATATAGATATGATCTACCTCCAAATATCCTAGTCAACTCCAATGGCACGAGAGACCTATCCATCATAATTCCCTAATGCACAAACTAGGGAAGATGATATTAAGGATTTCATAGATCCTTAATTAAAAATATAGTAAACCCAAGTAGAAAACAAGAAATGGTTACCTAGGATGATTCTTGGATTACATGTTAATGGAAAATCAAGATCATGAAGTGAACCAAGTTCTTTTCCATGACCTCTCTAACCCCAATGGAGACTACCAGCATTGCTTTACTCTATTCTATGAGAATGAGGAGCATCATGGGACTTTAATTTTCCTACCACATCTCCCCTATATTGATCCAAATATGGGGAACCCTAATGTTTTTTCTCATCTGAAACTACCATAGTGGACAAACCTAAAGAAGAACACTAGTTGCGAACTAACTACATAGAAAAGATGGGAAGTATTTCTACAGATGACCTTGGCATCCACAAGAAAAGAATCAATTTGATCACTTAGTATTGTTTTGGGATCCTCCATACTTAGATAAATTAAATGATGATGGTGGACACCCGCCCCAAGCTGTTAGAATGATTTTATGACCAGGAGACTAGGAACCCATGATAATAGCTCTACTACATGAAGAGTCATAAAGACACCCCTATCAAGATGATCATGTCTTGGACAGCATTCACTCAACAACATTTTATATCACTTGTACATAGAGATATATCAATAGAATATATAGGATGAACTGTTGTTGGATATCTAGATATAAATCCCCATGATATTCCTTACGTTGGCATCGTCATCCAAAAATAGATCTAATTAATATCATTGAAGGGTCTTGAAAATGATTCCAAACTCTCACATACAGGAACTACCATGTCGAAGGGTAGGCATCTCTTGGTGGCTATTTTCATTCTCTTAAGAAGAATGAATCTAGGCTCTAAACTGATCTTGAAACTTCCCTCATGAGATATATAAGTCCTCATGATCCATGAGGAATTAGAACCACCACTAACTCTCTACATCGTGTAACATCATAGCCTCCAAGGAAACCTAACCCTCTATTAAAACATGGATCAAACTAAAGGCTATCTCCACCTACTTTAATTATTACATTATCGTGGAGTATAAATGGAGAGCCCATACATCAACAAACTATGGTTCCAAAACACTCAATGTTACCTCCTCTAAGTGTCATTGTCATGAAGATCAACCCTATTGTGATTTTTTGGCCCATACTATAAATCATATTTAGTATGATCCTAATGGGGATGTCAACCTGAATCCATACCTACAATATTTTAAATTCATAGGGAATCCTAAATATCTAATATATATTTTTATTAAATTATTTTTTATTTATTCATGGATCAACTTAATACTGAGGTCAATCCATTTTAAACACATGTGAAAAGTTGAATGTTTCATGATCATTTCTGAACTCTCCACCCCACTACCAGCATCACATTACATTGTAGGCTTAATAAACATAACTTTTTGGGGAATGGATTGTTAGGGGCCTTAAATAAAAATTCCAAAGTCAGTATTCTTTGTTTATATTACATAATAAACCTAGTTGACACAATTTATTTACCAAACCAAGTGGTCCAAATCTATACCTATCGTCAATCTCTATCATATCCCCCATCTTATACCTTTTATAACACTCTATCACAACCCCCTCCCCCAAAGGTACCCATCCTAGGACAATAATGATAGATAGGAGATAAATTCACTCAATGTCTTCCTCCAATAGGCCATGAATTAGCAACAACAACCAAATGTATATCAAGAAAAACAAATGGGAGAAATTTCCCTATATGATAAAAAAGGAAAAATGTATAATATAAATTCACCAAAAAAATTATTATAATAAAAAAATTAAAAATAAATCCCAAATACATGCTTGTAAGTTCATACAATATAATAACTAAATAGAAAACTATAAGTACAAAAATATGTCTTAAGAAACAACCTTGAAGCCCATGCAACTCCTAAATACCTCTCAAATATAATAATGTACATTTTTATCACCAACTAGAACATGTGAATATAAAAATATTATATATATATTGTTTGATCATAACATGTATACTCAGTGGGATTTTCCTCAGATCCCTTTGTTCTAAATATAAAAATAGAAAACAAAATCCTAGGAAACAACAAGTGACACTGACTCATCACCTCAACTAGTATTCTGTATTCCCATCCTCACAAAGTATCTCTCACCACGTATGACATAAAAGTGATCATATAATATAATATGAAAACAAGGTACCCCACTACCACTTTTGTAATAGTTTTCCACTTTGTCGAAATATCACATGTCATGTCCCATCTATCTATAAAAGAAGCCAGACCAATGATACCTTGTATACAAAAACCTATCATGCACACTTTGCATCACAACATATCAATATAACATACCAATCACCCCAATCATCACATCATCTCATTATCTCATTCAAAATCTTTAGATATTAATTGAGTATTTTTTGGGGGCCACCACATCACACAGTTTTTCTATTATAACTAAATCCTTCACATTTCTTACATCTCATATCTATAATAATATATCGGATACTAAATCATGTGATAAATGGGTGTTAAGTAAACACAAGTAATTACATCAATCTACACACATATATGGGAAATTTAACCACCGTGAAAACCACCACATAATACTACCATTATAAGGGATTAGATCCATAGGAGGTAGTCAACCATATATTCCTTTCCCTTAATTACTCGTGTTATTTGTATAATTAGAGTATTAAACCATATTTATCTACTATGGTTTCAACATGAGACAATTATTCATATATTTTTTATATTTAACACATCTACCACCATTTTTCTGAAGAGAGTAAATAAATTTTTTCCATTTCTCCTTCTCTTTTGAATAATTTCTTGATTGGCCTCCCTTATATTTTGATTGTATTGAATTTTATTCCAAGCCTTTATTTGATTTATGGAGTGAAATTTTATAGTTATATATATTATATTTGTGTCTATACACTCCATATATCCAATATGATCATTTAAATTTAAATATTATTCATTATAAATATTCTTCCACAAGATTGTTTTATTTATTTTTCTTCATTTTTAAACATCATTGATGTATCTCAAAAAAATTATTCTTATTAATATCATTCATAAACATTGTAATATACTAATTATTATCCTTTAAATCCTTTATATTCTACAACTATTCACTTTTATGGTTTTTTTTACTATTACGTGATATAACAATGTGTGTTTCTATTTTCTTTGGTGAAGTAATCACCATTTTCCACTTCTTGTCATTAATTTCATTTGGTTGATTGTAATCATAAGTACCCAGTATAAGTTTTCATGGTCTCATAAGATAATATAACATACACTTATTAAAATCAACAACATTTTTAACTTATTTTGAAGATTCTCCAATATCCTAACATTCATTTGAAATTCAAACTAAAATTCTCTCAATGGATTTTCTCATTCCACCAATATTTTTCCAAGGGGTTTTAACTCTTCATTAGTGTAAATTTAATTTGTTTTGTTCACCCCAAAAATTTTATCTCTTATTTTTAAAATTTAATTTTCATCTCTAATATTATTCATATATTGATATTACTTCTTAATTAGTTTTTTGTTGTTTTATTCCTAAGGAGAATTTTTTATTAAATTATTATCACTTATAAATGACAATTTCAACCTTTAAAACTATAAATTTTATTTCAGAAAACCTATATATCCATCCCCAATGTGACTTATTATAATGTTTCCATATCCATATTTTCCACTTCACTACCTAGTTATTCTTAACCAGAGGGATCATTAGACAATTTTGTTTTTTCAATAAATCCTTAAAATCTTTCAACCTCAAAGTCCTCTACTTCACTTTCACATTCCTCACAAAAATATTTCATATCATATTTTGAGAGAAAATTAATTTTCATTGAATAATATTCCTTCTAATTTGCATTAAATAATTTTCCAATACTCATTGAATATTCAAATTTTTTATATTAGATGATAATTTATATCGATAAACTTATTCATCTCCATGTTTCTTCTAGAAACTAGTTGAAAAATGACTTATGTATCCATAATTAAAATAACTAAAAGGTATATTTACATTATACATAATTTTATATCAATGATTTTATTTTTATAAAAAATATATGATATAATTGAAATTCATGGAATCATAAAAAAAATCCAAATCCCCCTTATACTAAATCAAATATTCAAGTTTCTTTAAAAATACAGAGGCCTTGAAATATGTATCGTTTTTTGGAATATCATTTTTCATTAATGTATATCCCCCATTTAATCTCATGGTATTTTAAAAAAAATAATAAAATGATATAATTAATATAAAATAAAACATGTAATTAGGAAATACCTTGAATAGATGTCGTTAATATCCTCATGAATATCATGAATTGATATTAAATTAAAAGTAACAACCTAATATAATAACAATTGATAGGCCTGAGATGACAGTTGAAATACCACTAAAATAGTGGATATTTTGAGGTAAAAAACTCACCTTTAAAATAAATATTCCTTTTAAATTATTATAATATAGTATCCTTGATAGAAACTACATAGAAATTATGCCTGATAAAAAGGGAGGAAGAATGAACATGATAAAATATGTTTAAAAGGTTCACACACATTTTTATTGAGTGTAATTATTTGTGTTCAAAATTTTCAATATCATTTCCCATGGTCTTATATTATTATCATTAAAAATAATTAATGGTGTAATAATTGTGTCATAAACTAAATTTATATAAAATATCAAAGAAAAATATGTATGTGGATCAATCTTCTATAGTCCTCTTCAAGTGCCTGTAGGGCTAGATAAAGCTTGTTCCCTCTTTAATCACCATAGAATTCGACAATATCACTCTGTAACTCTCCCAATAATATTTTTATTAATAAATCAAGGTTTCTTGACATATTTTCAAATAAAATATACCAAATATATAAGAATAAAAAATACATGGTGTGTTGGGAGTCTGTTATAGTGTGGTCCAACAAGTTAAAGACTAATCCTAATCCCATGGAAATATAACCATGAGATCCTTAAAAAAATTAGAAATAATTTTCCTAGTCTCCATCATATAAATATATATATATATATATATATATTGAACCCTGATATTATAAAAAAGATCATATAATCATGTCATTATCTCCAAACAAACATTATGAACCATGAGCCTTTATCCCCTCAACATGGAATACATGGATTTATTTTGAACATTGATGTCTATCATAACTTGTTTTCATTAGCTATGTCTTAGTGAGTAAACCAAAAACATTTTATAATCTCTACATTATGAAAATTTATTTCATCCTTAAAACTCTAAAAATATGATTATATTCAATATATTTGTTTTCAAAAACAAACCATGTGTTAGTGAAACAGTATGTTCCATAGTCTTGGATTGTTTTGTAATCCTATAGAAATATAAAGGACTAAGATCACTAAAATATGAATTTCCCCTTTAAACATTCATTATCATTTTTCATAAACTAACCACAATGTGTTTTAGTGATCATAAATATATGGTTTCTATCTCTTCATAAATTTTTCATTCCATTAGACCGACATTCAACTCCAATGTAACGCCCCGACCCCAGCTACCCAGAGTCGGTGCATTACTTCGTAACATTGGCATGATCATAAGAAAGATCAAATCTCGAAAGACCGATTGGTTTAGTAGCCTTGGAAAATGCCAGATATATTCATAAGTTTTACATTACATTATAAAATGAAAAACTACTACAACAACATAATGTCTCAATAGACCACACTATTATCCCCTCATAAAATCCCTGCAGGTCATTCATAATTTACTTCTTCACTTCCTGGGAAAAATAAAACATAGAAAAGGGGTGAGCTCAAATGCCCAGTAAGGATAACAATATAGCGGAAACTTTCATAAATAAGAATAAACATTTAAGGCAATGTATAACTAAAACACAAGCCTTTTAAATATGAACTTTCAACATGGTATGGCATAAATAAAATGAAATAATGCCATTTACTTATTCACATGGATATTCTACTAATCGAATAATCACATGCAAAAATCAATAACCACTTTCATAATGTTGGAATGCATAATGTCAAACATTAATTTCATTGTCTAGGCCTCATCCCAAGACCTAGGGGTTACTTCTAACCGGAACCCAACCCGGAGTGCCTCTAATAACCGGACACCAACCCGGAGTGCCTCTAATAACCGGACACCAACCCGGAGTGCCTCTAATAACCGGACACCAACCCGGAGTACCTCTAATAACCGGAGACCAAACCGGAGGGCTTACTTTTACCAGTCCCTAACCTGGAGGGCTTACTTTAACCAGTCCCCAACCTGGAGGGCTTACTTTTACCGGTCGCCAACCCGGAACATACTTGTTTAGCACATTCATCTGAAGAAAAGTTTGAAATATAACATAAACATTCGGATTAAAACTAGCATACGAAATGTCAATACTTTCACCATAAACTATGAATGGTATAAAAATAGCACATCCATAGTCAAACATATTACAAAACCTTCAATACAATATAGAATTTTTGTATCATAATAAATCAACCATAAATAATCTTAAAATCCATCAAAGGATGTTGACATAGATGAAATCAAAATTCTTTTTAAAGAAATATCTCCTTTTATTTTGAAATCATTTAAGATCCATATAAAATAAAACATTTTCTTTGAAAATATTCTTATAAGCTTGTAAGGAAAGCTTCGACAATTTTATAACGGCGGAAAATAACCGCACCCGCCGTATAAGTTAAAAAAACATTCTTACCTCAATTCTGTCGAAAAGGTTAAAAAGGACATTGTTTTGAAAACGACGGAAAGATTCCTTTATAAACCTCTTATAAAAAGTCAAACAAGGGTATAAATGACTTTAACCCATATTCTTGTAAATAGTAAAAATGTTTTGAAATACATTTTTAATAAAACATGGATGTGGATGATAAAGAGATCCCAGTAGATTATTACGTATATACAACCTCGGATAATGAAGAGATTGTGAAATAACCCTTACCTTGTACTTTTCCTTGGTTGGAGTAGGTTAACCTCCTGTATAATGGTGAAATAGTTGTTATTAAATTATACAAGAATCATATATAATAATATGATATCATATATGATCTTTTAACATTGATTTGTTAATAATATCTTAGTATTATCATTATATCGGGTGTTAACTTACTTGTTTTCTTTTATATGTTTTGTTACGTAAGACATGTTTGTAAAGGATAGGTTGTATATTATTCATATCCATAATGATATCAAGTCCTTAAACATCATTTTTAAATCATCAAATGATAATTATACTTGAATGGATACGATGGAGAATGAATCTCATCGCGTTCGTGGTGACGGTAGTCCGTACGTACGCACGAGCGACAATATCATTCTTTTGATATTAAAATAATATATAAATGGATGGTATATCATATATACAGAATCATTAATATTTTATATTTATTATTTACATGAGTTACACATCATTATTATACCCATCCAAATAATAATATATTGAATAACAATTACACCACGACGTGGAGACGGTAAGCCGTACGTACGCACGTATGGTGACATGTTATTCAAAGGGTGGATAGAATACTGAATATGGTTGTACCATATTTATAATAACATCACAGTATATAAATGATACTGGAGTCATTATTTTAGAATGGTAACAACAAAGGAAGAAGAAGTGGAAGAAGAAATGAACTTGGAAAAGGGGTGGTGAAAACATTACCTCTTCTTCGGGTTCTTCCTTTTGATTTGATCAAAAGGGCTCCTTAGGTTGGCTTTCTGATCAAACTAAGGCCCCTCGGTTGTAGTGAGGGATGTTGGGAGAGTATTTGGGCAGAGTTTGGCCGAACCAAAAGGCTTTAGAGGTGTGAAGAAATGAGAAGGAGGAGTGCCCTTTTATAAGAGGGGTGAGGGGCACCTTTGGAAAAGCTAGAAATATTAATTTATAATAAATTCATATTCGGTTTCTAATGGATCCAAAGATGACTATTCAAAGGTTAAGGTGGGGATAGGTCGAAAACCACTCAACCAATAGAATTTAGACAGGTTTGGGTACTTATATTAACCTTATCTTTAAGTATTAACTCTAAGTTAATTAGTTTCACTTTTACAATGTCTCTTTGTATTTTTATATAATATGGTTAATAAACTTACTATATACATCCAAGCGACCCCCAAGTGGTCCATTAATGAGGAACCTATCATAATATAACTCTCTTGGCCGAACCTTAGATTTTTAGGAATTTAATATCAATTAATAATATAATATTTGTTTTAAGAACTCTTTTATGTCAATTTTTACACTATTCAATAGTTGATTTTTTTGAAACTCCTAACAGATTGATTACTTCGAACAAAGTCAATTAAATCAATCCTAATATATCATATTATCATATAAAATTAGTTTAATTCATTAAAAGTTTCATATTATAATTATTTGGGTATTTATAATATCAATTATTTTAATTTTTCACTATTATAGTAATTACTGCATCATCATTGTGTCATAAATAAAATAAATTATTAAATGTCTAAAAATTATAAATAAAATATCATTATGTAGGAAATCGTTTTATCTTTCTAATGAATATTTATAATCTAAAATCCAACATATATAACCCTATGTAAAAATTGTTGTTCTAAAAGATATATGCTTGTGTCATTTTTGTATTCATTTTAACTAAATTAAAATAAAGTGTCATTATCACTTACAAGTGGATCCATGGGGTCCCAAAATAGACCCAAAGATGCCCATGGTCGACCATGTATCCACCAATAGGGTTAAGACACGTTTTAGGGTAATTTAGTATTATTATAATATTATTTTTTAACCCTTATTTACGGGATTTACCCTTAACCATGGTAAATAAAATATTTACCGCAGTAATTATTCAAAATGTCTAAAAATAAAAGTTACCTATTTACACAATTTGAACATCCTGATTCCAAATATGGAATCCATTTTCCTAAATTCAAAACACAGAAGTGGCAGAAATTAATTTAAAATTAATTCCCGCTGTCAAAACAAAAAGCGTGTTTTTAAGAGATAATAACTATCAAAAGATTGACACTTGTTTATGTTCGGTTTAATTGTAAAATTATGTCCAATGACCAACATTATATTAAATAGTAAAAATATATTCTAAATATACTTTAAAACCACTCAAATTCATAATTTATCACTATTAATTATTTTGATTAAAAAAGTTGTTTTTAATTAAAATTTAGTAATTTTCACTATTCATCAAAATATGAAAGTTATCCGAAAAGTACCAAAATTTCACCTTAGGCTAAATTTGATATTCCGAATCCAAAAATGAAGTCCATTTTAAAATATAAAATATATATAACTTCAAAAAGTAGGTATTACTATTCATAACAACTAGTTTGATTGGTTACGGTGTGTTAGAACTCGAAGTTGCGTACAACACACGCTACTGTTTTATCCAAAGGAAAGCGTACCGTGGATGCTTGGGATGTTTCATTTTAAATTTTTTTGATGTCTCCATTTAGTCAAAAAGTTTAAAATATTGTATTTAAAAAGGTTTCACTATTAGAAGTTGATAAAAGTGAAATACTGAAAATGAATTTGTTCTTGCATTATGACTAAGAAACTCATAATAGGGATTCTAAAATTATAAGGATTATATAAAGTTCAAAATGTAGTTAATACTATTCATGACCTCTTTTAATGGTGTGATTGAAATCGGTGTTGCGTGTAGTGCAAGTTATTGAATTATTTTTAAGAAATAACACACTCTGAAATCCTGGGGTGTTACATTCTCCCCTCCTTCAATAAATTGCGTCCTCGCAATTTGAAATTGTTCTTCGAAGATAAAAGGTTGAAAGTAGAAAATATATTTGTGGGAAAACCCACATTGGAAATTGGGTTACTAAAATTTAGTCTTAATATGAGGAAAAGAGAAATTAAAGGGTCACCACCAAATTATGATCTCGATTTGGAGAACATTGGTGGCAATTAGAGACATATAATCGGAGGAAAAACGTAAATATTTATAGGTAGTGATTGAGGTCATCAATCACAAACAAGTGTATAATTGAGGTCCTTAAACTCATCAATCTATGATGATTTGAAGTACCATCGGTTCAACAATATATAGGGTATTGGGATAACACATTTTTGACGTTTCAAAATATCTTAGTTGAAATCCCACATCGAAAAATGAATTAACGAGGCCTCTATTTAAAATAAAGAGTCGAAAGTATGAAGATTACCGAAAATAACACATACTAGGGTTCCATGTAAGAAAATATGGATATGGAAGAAAAATCTAGCCATCAATTATCTGATGGAGAGTGGTAGAGAACATGGCTATGAAAAGGCCAACAATCCCAAAGCCATAAATTTGTGATGATTTAAGGTACCATCTAGGACAACATTTTTGTTCTAAGTTTCTATTATTAATGTTGAGGAATTTATTTATGAGATTGGATAAGATAATAAGGAGATATACTTAGTTTATAATTAGAGTTTTATCCATTAATAAATTTCTACCAAAACTCATCATTCACTCGTAAAAAAAATTTTATTTATACTATTCATAGAGGGTTCCAAAATAAACGAATTTATAATTCATCTACCAGATCTTTTAAAAAACTGCTTTATTTAATCCAGGACATCTCGTGGGATAGTGGTAGGTGATACACCCTTGTCGCCCTTTGGTTGCGGGTTCAAGTCTCGCAGCCTTGCCGGACGCGACGGGTTGCCGCCCGACCTCCGGGTTGTCCTTTTATGGCAATCCAAAATAATCCAAACTAGAACTATCCAAAATACTTCTGTCCAAACTCACAGTCCAACATTCATAAGGAAGGTAAACATAATATAGATCCTTTTTACCCCGTAATAGCATATGAATACCTTCATCATGTATTACCATATTCCTTATTGATTACATTCATGCTCCCTTATTCCATATAGAATGCTGGATATACTTCATTAATCCAAAAATGTTTTAAACCCCAACAATGATGGAATATACAAATCATTAATCAGTTCCAAGGTAGTCAAGAATATCCAATATAATTTATCCAAAACAATCACATATTATTCCAAAATCACTACCTCAGTATCAGAACTATATTATGGTTTATCATTCTCTCAACCATATATTTTCCAAAAATCTATCCTGCTAATGAGTCACTTTTCTTTGTTCCACACAATCTCAAGTCCTTAATGAAATAGTACTGCAGTACAATCCTTATATACTCCATAATTATTATAACAAGTACATTGTTGATACAAAGCTCAATTGACATAATCAACATAAGAACTCTAATCATTCCTCTTCATCTGTGGTAGTATCATAACTTGATTATTATCCAATAACATCATTTGTGGCATAGTCTGATGACTGGGACATAGGTTCACGTAGTGTCCAAACTCCTTGTAAATGAAGCATTGTACATTTAAAACCATTTTCTTACCCTTGGAGTCTCGTACTTTGTGCCCTTTTCCTCCACACTTATAACAAACTCCCATTCCTTTCAGGCAAGTTCCAGGGTGTTTCTTTCCACAGTTACCACATATAGGAAAATTCTTCTTTTCCCTCTTCCCTTTATCCATCTTTCTCTCTTCCATCCTTTTCTTCTCTTGCTTCCCTTCAAAGCCATAGGACTCAGTAAACTCTTTACATATCTTATCAACACATGATATTATTTCTTCATATGATGATAATACATGGGAGACTATTTCTCTTATAAATTCTAGCTTAAGACCATGAAAGATATGATCCTTCCTTCTCTTTGAATCATGTGTATTTCTGGAGTTCTCATTCCTTCTACTGGGTGCCATTTCTATACCATGGCATAAACTAGATCAGTTTATGAATCAAAATACATAATCCCATACTTATAAAACACCTAACATAAATTGAACTATTTATGGATATAATCCATAATCATAAGAATGTTTTCTTTGAGGAAGTATATACTCATAATCCCTTCAAAATGATTTGTAAAGAAAATGAGAGTTATCCTAAGCATATCCCCCGGGAGTGTCGTAACAAAGAGTGCAACAAGGCCCGTTGTCGTGCACCAGTTCCCGTTCGAGTCTAGCTCAAAGCGGTGTTTTCGGGTTTTACCCCTAGGTACATCTGTGCTAGAGCCGCCTCTACCTGCTCGTATCCAGACAGGGATGTATTGCTTGGAAAACTCACAAAATCTCTACAATACCAAAATTCTAGGAAGTTCTTCTATACTAATCCTCAAAGTTCATCTTAGGTCTACGTGCTCTAATCAGAGTTTATCTAAATCTAGCTTCCAAGGTTTGTACTAAACTTCCTCTGATACCAACTGTAACGCCCCGACCCCAGCTACCCAGAGTCGGTGCATTACTTCGTAACATTGGCATGATCATAAGAAAGATCAAATCTCGAAAGACCGATTGGTTTAGTAGCCTTGGAAAATGCCAGATATATTCATAAGTTTTACATTACATTATAAAATGAAAAACTACTACAACAACATAATGTCTCAATAGACCACACTATTATCCCCTCATAAAATCCCTGCAGGTCATTCATAATTTACTTCTTCACTTCCTGGGAAAAATAAAACATAGAAAAGGGGTGATCTCAAATGCCCAGTAAGGATAACAATATAGCGGAAACTTTCATAAATAAGAATAAACATTTAAGGCAATGTATAACTAAAACAAAAGCCTTTTAAATATGAACTTTCAACATGGTATGGCATAAATAAAATGAAATAATGCCATTTACTTATTCACATGGATATTCTACTAATCGAATAATCACATGCAAAAATCAATAACCACTTTCATAATGTTGGAATGCATAATGTCAAACATTAATTTCATTGTCTAGGCCTCATCCCAAGACCTAGGGGTTACTTCTAACCGGAACCCAACCCGGAGTGCCTCTAATAACCGGACACCAACCCGGAGTGCCTCTAATAACCGGACACCAACCCGGAGTGCCTCTAATAACCGGACACCAACCCGGAGTACCTCTAATAACCGGAGACCAAACCGGAGGGCTTACTTTTACCAGTCCCTAACCTGGAGGGCTTACTTTAACCAGTCCCCAACCTGGAGGGCTTACTTTTACCGGTCCCCAACCCGGAACATACTTGTTTAGCACATTCATCTGAAGAAAAGTTTGAAATATAACATAAACATTCGGATTAAAACTACCATACGAAATGTCAATACTTTCACCATAAACTATGAATGGTATAAAAATAGCACATCCATAGTCAAACATATTACAAAACCTTCAATACAATATAGAAGTTTTGTATCATAATAAATCAACCATAAAAAATCTTAAAATCCATCAAAGGATGTTGACATAGATGAAATCAAAATTCTTTTTAAAGAAATATCTCCTTTTATTTTGAAATCATTTAAGATCCATATAAAATAAAACATTTTCTTTGAAAATATTCTTATAAGCTTGTAAGGAAAGCTTCGACAATTTTATAACGGCAGAAAATAACCGCACCCGCCGTATAAGTTAAAAAAACATTCTTACCTCAATTCTGTCGAAAAGGTTAAAAAGGACATTGTTTTGAAAACGACGGAAAGATTCCTTTATAAACCTCTTATAAAAAGTCAAACAAGGGTATAAATGACTTTAACCCATATTCTTGTAAATAGTAAAAATGTTTTGAAATACATTTTTAATAAAACATGGATGTGGATGATAAAGAGATCCCAGTAGATTATTACGTATATACAACCTCGGATAATGAAGAGATTGTGAAATAACCCTTACCTTGTACTTTTCCTTGGTTGGAGTAGGTTAACCTCCTGTATAATGGTGAAATAGTTGTTATTAAATTATACAAGAATCATATATAATAATATGATATCATATATGATCTTTTAACATTGATTTGTTAATAATATCTTAGTATTATCATTATATCGGGTGTTAACTTACTTGTTTTCTTTTATATGTTTTGTTACGTAAGACATGTTTGTAAAGGATAGGTTGTATATTATTCATATCCAGAATGATATCAAGTCCTTAAACATCATTTTTAAATCATCAAATGATAATTATACTTGAATGGATACGATGGAGAATTAATCTCATCGCGTTCGTGGTGACGGTAGTCCGTACGTACGCACGAGCGACAATATCATTCTTTTGATATTAAAATAATATATAAATGGATGGTATATCATATATACAGAATCATTAATATTTTATATTTATTATTTACATGAGTTACACATCATTATTATACCCATCCAAATAATAATATACTGAATAACAATTACACCACGACGTGGAGACGGTAAGCCGTACGTACGCACGTATGGTGACATGTTATTCAAAGGGTGGATAGAATACTGGATATGGTTGTACCATATTTATAATAACATCACAGTATTTAAATGATACTGGAGTCATTATTTTAGAATGGTAACAACAAAGGAAGAAGAAGTGGAAGAAGAAATGAACTTGGAAAAGGGGTGGTGAAAACATTACCTCTTCTTCGGGTTCTTCCTTTTGATTTGATCAAAAGGGCTCCTTAGGTTGGCTTTCTGATCAAACTAAGGCCCCTAGGTTGTAGTGAGGGATGTTGGGAGAGTATTTGGGCAGAGTTTGGCCGAACCAAAAGGCTTTAGAGGTGTGAAGAAATGAGAAGGAGGAGTGCCCTTTTATAAGAGGGGTGAGGGGCACCTTTGGAAAAGCTAGAAATATTAATTTATAATAAATTCATATTCGGTTTCTAATGGCTCCAAAGTTGACTATTCAAAGGTTAAGGTGGGGATAGGTCGAAAACCACTCAACCAATAGAATTTAGACAGGTTTGGGTACTTATATTAACCTTATCTTTAAGTATTAACTCTAAGTTAATTAGTTTCACTTTTACAATGTCTCTTTGTATTTTTATATAATATGGTTAATAAACATACTATATACATCCAAGCGACCCCCAAGTGGTCCATTAATGAGGAACCTATCATAATATAACTCTCTTGGCCGAACCTTAGATTTTTAGGAATTTAATATCAATTAATAATATAATATTTGTTTTAAGAACTCTTTTATGTCAATTTTGACACTATTCAATAGTTGATTTTTTTGAAACTCCTAACAGATTGATTACTTCGAACAAAGTCAATTAAATCAATCCTAATATATCATATTATCATATAAAATTAGTTTAATTCATTAAAAGGTTCATATTATAATTATTTGGGTATTTATAATATCAATTATTTTAATTTTTTACTATTATAGTAATTACTGCATCATCATTGTGTCATAAATAAAATAAATTATTAAATGTCTAAAAATTATAAATAAAATATCATTATGTAGGAAATAGTTTTATCTTTCTAATGAATATTTATAATCTAAAATCCAACATATATAACCCTATGTAAAAATTGTTGTTCTAAAAGATATATGCTTGTGTCATTTTTGTATTCATTTTAACTAAATTAAAATAAAGTGTCATTATCACTTACAAGTGGATCCATGGGGTCCCAAAATAGACCCAAAGATGCCCATGGTCGACCATGTATCCACCAATAGGGTTAATACACGTTTTAGGGTAATTTAGTATTATTATAATATTATTTTTTAACCCTTATTTACCGGATTTACCCTTAACCATGGTAAATAAAATATTTACCGCAGTAATTATTCAAAATGTCTAAAAATAAAAGTTACCTATTTACACAATTTGAACATCCTGATTCCAAATATGGAATCCATTTTCCTAAATTCAAAACACAGAAGTGGCAGAAATTAATTTAAAATTAATTCCCGCTGTCAAAACAAAAAGCGTGTTTTTAAGAGATAATAACTATCAAAAGATTGACACTTGTTTATGTTCGGTTTAATTGTAAAATTATGTCCAATGACCAACATTATATTAAATAGTAAAAATATATTCTAAATATACTTTAAAACCACTCAAATTCATAATTTATCACTATTAATTATTTTGATTAAAAAAGTTGTTTTTAATTAAAATTTAGTAATTTTCACTATTCATCAAAATATGAAAGTTATCCGAAAAGTACCAAAATTTCACCTTAGGCTAAATTTGATATTCCGAATCCAAAAATGAAGTCCATTTTAAAATATAAAATATATATAACTTCAAAAAGTAGGTATTACTATTCATAACAACTAGTTTGATTGGTTACGGTGTGTTAGAACTCGAAGTTGCGTACAACACACGCTACTGTTTTATCCAAAGGAAAGCGTACCGTGGATGCTTGGGATGTTTCATTTTAAATTTTGTTGATGTCTCCATTTAGTCAAAAAGTTTAAAATATTGTATTTAAAAATGTTTCACTATTAGAAGTTGATAAAAGTGAAATACTGAAAATGAATTTGTTCTTGCATTATGACTAAGAAACTCATAATAGGGATTCTAAAATTATAAGGATTATATAAAGTTCAAAATGTAGTTAATACTATTCATGACCTCTTTTAATGGTGTGATTGAAATCGGTGTTGCGTGTAGTGCAAGTTATTGAATTATTTTTAAGAAATAACACACTCTGAAATCCTGGGGTGTTACATCCAATGATTCTTATATCAAGCCATTAGAATACATGCACATATACAATATGAAAACATACAATAAAATCATTAATGATATTTTAATTAAAATGGATATATAAATAACTAAATATAAGAGTTACCAAAACACCAAAAAATTATATATAATGATTTTTTTGAGTATCTTTCAACCCTCAATGTAAATATCAGTAATATATTAACCAAGTCTCAACTAAGGAATCATTATCCTCCTACTTCTTTAATTCATGAATTTTCTTCATACTTCACCATTTATAAGACCCCACTATTATAGAAAATAGAGTCATACTTTGATAAATTAAAATTGTTTTCATCAAGGAAATTATTAAGTGGATGATACTTTTTCACCTATAATGGCCTATATTTTTCAGTTAATAAATTTCAATATTTTTAAAATATTTCAAGAGTGCTGACATGGTTTTTTCATCTTCAAAATCATAACAATTGATAAAAAAAATTATATTTTAATAATAATATGTTTATTAATTTCATGAGTTCATAATTAATAACACTTAAACATTCCTCCAAATGAAAATTATAACATGGTAGTTTTTTTGAAAACATTGAAAAAACCCTTAAGATAAGTGATATAAATATTATTAATATTCCATGTATTTATTGAGACCATTAAGGGATATAAAAATAATTAAATAGGTAAATCGGTTCCCCCTATTTTAACACATATTTATCCTTACGATAAGGGATTGAAAACATTGAAAAACCCCTTGAGGGTGATAAAATCTATGGACAATGTAATCTTTGAAAATAAATGTCAGATCCACATAAACTTATGGATTAAGAGGTGAAATTTTTTTTGGATGGAAACTAAAATAATTATTCTTCCTTGATTTTTTCCTAGAGGAAAGATTTTTTTATCTCATGTTCTCTATTCTTTATTTCACAGAACATTTGATTCATATTATTGTGTTTTTAATGGCTTCAAGATGATTTTTTAACAATTTAGTCATTTTTTATGGTGAAATAGATATCTGATTTATTTGATAGGGATAATGTTTCTGAAATTTACATTTAATTCAATGTGGTGATTGAAACACACCTTCTCTATCTCATCATTGTGAATAGGTTTTACACACTAGAGTTAAATATCACATTTTGGGTGGTTTATTTTTATAAATTGCATTTCACCATAGGGAATATGAATCAAGGATTGGAAGAGTACATGCTCAGTCACACCATATATTATAAATGGGGCCTAGTTATAATAACATAAAAGTTTTGTTCACATGGAATAATATGGCTACAGTGCATTCCTAGTGAAGCCATTAGGTTCAACACTTCCTGTGTACAATTGATCAACCAATGTTTTTTGGGTCTAAACCACTTGGCTTTATCGTGGTTCACATGAACCAAGTATATAGAATTTTATATCCAATAATTTATAGTTAAGACATCATACTTAGTAACCTACATAGCATTGGTTCTAGGGAAGTAATAACCCAGTTAACCCCCTAGCTTCAAAAAACATGTTGCTTAGTATACCTTCCTTATATGCATAGATGGAACAACTAAGGATAGTGAATACGCACCCAAGAAAATCATGAGTACCACATTAATTATAACCCTTTATAAAATAATGTTTTGTTTTATATCACATGACATGTTATGGGTCTAACACACTCATCTACTCTTCGAGGTCCACATGGTATGCCAAGATAAGTGCATGCTGTGTATTGGGATTTCTCTAGTGTTTTCCAAATATTAAAACTCAAGTGTTATAATAAAAAATGAAATCAGTCCATTATGAGAATTTTTCTACATAAATAATTATAGTTCATATCTCTTCATCATTAGTAGATTATTTCAAGGGAATTTGTTTTGTTTTCATTCCATTTATCATTAGAGAAAAGACTGAGGTCCAGATGAGATATTTGGAGTATAGACTGGGATGATGACCCCCTAATGGTACATTGATAACAAATAATAGGTCCAATAAATTATTAATAGATTAGTTAACCCCCCTTGGGATATTTCATGGGTCATGCACTTTTGTAGTAGGTAGCTGTTAGGCCCTTAGATGATGACATGTTGAATTTTTTACTAATAAAAAAATATTTTATTATGTATTAAGATTAAAATGTGGGATAAATAATAAAGTAACGTAAAATAAATGTATCAACCAAAGTATTTATGGAATGTGTATTTTTGAATTTAATTTCTTCATTATCACTGGTTACACACAACACCATGCCAAAATAAACAATGGCCGACAATTAAATATCATTATTTTAAAATGATCATTATAACCTTGTCGTTCAATTACAAAGACTAAATAATATTAAACAAGTGGTGAGATTTATTTGTTATATACTTAATAAAATGTCTTTACATACATATAATTGGTTTTATAGTTATAAGAATTAATCAAATTTTACACATTAAAATGGTATATTTTTCTAAAGTTAGTTTTTATGCCTTTTAATGGCGCAAAAGTTTGAAAAATAAATATTTAGACATAAATAAATTATATTAAAAAATAAAACTATTTTTAATATTTATAATGTCATATTTATCTTAGGGGGATGTTTTGGTATTTTTCTGAAAATATTTTTTTCAGTGAATAATGAAAATTGTGATTCAAATAAAATTATCATTTTAATTATATTAATGGTCTATTAATTATTTCAATAGAAACATCACCTATGTATGTATACATAAAATTTGGGTATCTTCCATATAAAAATATATTATATTTAAATCATGGAAAAAGTAAATTAATGTTTTAAAAATTATAAATTGAGTGTTGATATTTTCGTGAAACATAAATATTTATTTTCAATTTTGGAATTTAAATAATTATTTAAAATAATATTTATTTTCTTAAAATATATTAATGAATTATTAATTTGTTGTATTGTGATTACAAATAATTTTACGATACCTTAATTAATTTTTAGAGTGTTATAATATAAGTTATAATTTTAAAATCGGTATTTTTCGAGTAAATGATTATTTTAATTAAAAAATTAGTTTCTCATATTTATAAAATTATTTTATAAAAATGGAGTTCATTTTTAAATACTATATTTCAAAGAAAATTTATGGTGATGTTTTTGGATATTTATAAAATAGTTGAATTTGGTGAATAGTGAAATACGGTAATTTATAGTATTTAACAATTTATCCAAATACATGAATTATTGAGTCATGGATTATGAATGGATGAGGTAAGAACCCATTGGTCAGAACTAAAAAGAATTATTTTCTTAATTTGTCACAATAATCATCTCTGTTCATAGTCTTGATCCAAAATAATAAAAAAATTAAAAAATATTCAAAAAACAACCCTCACTTTCACTATAAATACCACATCTCACCAAATCTTCTCATAACACCTCCAAATTATTGAATATTTATTATATTCTAAATATGTAGTCTAAAAAACCTATACCCCATTTTATTTTCTTTATTTTTTTACTAAAAACCATTTCCAAGTCCCATAAGGAGGTTCTCATGTAGGCGATACTCAAGAGGTAAAACCTTCTCTCTCTCTTTCAATTTCTTTTCTTTTCTTATCCTTCCATTTCCTACCCTATCAAACGTTATATGATAACTAAAATATATTTTATATACTTTAATAGTGTTACTTTTATGGTTTATAGATCATAAATTATCTTCCCTTCTTCTTTTTATTCTAATAATGGAAACATTTCATATGAGGTGCCGATTTACCGCCTTCGTGGACAACGAGTTTTTGGTGTTTGGTTTCCACTTCAAGGATGGTCATGGAAACTTTTTTATGTTTGAAAAAGATTATAATAGGTATATTAAAACGTTTTTGGTGTTTTTTAACTAGTATATATTCCTAATATTTATTAATAATAATAAAACTAATCTGTGATGACCATGAAACAGGAAAAATAATCAAACCGATTATCACTAACATATTATATAATGATTAATCCTCACCCAAAATAATCAAAAGAAAGTTTATATAACTTTTTTAATTTTTTTATTATCATTAATATCATATAATTTCAATTCTGGGTAACAATTCCCATTTCACATGATCTTTTGTGCGTATATACATGTGAATCAATCATGAAAACCAAATAAACAAACACTTGTGAATGAAGAAATTTAATTTTATAACTCTCAAAAAAGGGAATAAATGAACTTAATAAAATTACAATGAATAAAATATATTTTTCGATGGATCTAAATTAAATTATTTATTAATATAATATTATTATAAAGGATGTTAATTGCTTGTACAAACCAGTTTCATACATAAGGTATGGTTTTATTATCTCACTATTCTTTCTATGATATTTTCATTATTCACCACTATTTATTGTTTTAAAGATTGGGTCTGAAGGCTCATTTTTATTAATAAAGCAATGAGATGACCTCTTTTAACTAGGTAGAGGGAGACCCATTACATAGCCCAAAGGCCCAGTGGGCTTGTATCCCATTACACATCCCGTATGACCAAATTTGTTTGCCCAATTCCCTTTCGGTGAATAGTAACCCGTCTGTTGTAGTACCCACATAGTACTGCCACCGCTACAATGCCCTACAACCACTACAGTTCCCACCGATGAATAGTACCACCACTGCTACAGTATTTCTTTAGTAACCTGCACCCAATGGGTTTTGAACCCCCATTTTTCATGTAGTATTATGGGGTTCTTACCTCTAGGACAAACTCCAACTACATCACCACTATTTATTATGTTTGGTACATGTATAGCTCCCTTTTATTTATAATAACATGAATGTATTTATCGTCATGGTATTAAATATCCTATTTTTTGATCATTAATTTTATGGGGTATATGGTTTAATTATTGGCAATGTGGTAAGGGATTCTCCATAAACATCAGTTTTCATTCAGGTTATTTTTTCTCTATCTTTATCTAGTTTAATTCTAATTTAAAATTATTTAAGACTTATAAATTATGTTTATATGTTAAAAACTCATGTATGTAGATCATTTCATACTTCTTCTATCGGGAAACACATGTCTTAATAAGGTTCCTTTGAGAATTTGTTATAGTGAATAAGCCCAATTAAAGGGAAAATTTTGATTTCATACCCATTTTCAAGTGCACTCTATAACATTTTTAATGCAAAATTATTTTACTAAAATAAAAAATATTATTATGAAATAATACCTTTGGAAATTTCCTGTTTTATGTAAACAAAAATATTTTTTCCTCTTTTAATTTTCATTAATTAGTTTCTTATGCTGCACTAATTTTTTTTATTTATATACATTTTTAAGAACACTTTTTATTGGATTTCACTTCTGTGGGAAATCATTTATGACTCAAATATAATTTTATTTTCATTACCATTTATTTTATGGGATATAAATGTTTACAATGTTTTTTATGAAAGATAAAAATATTTTTCCAAAATAACTCTTCTTCCCAATGTAAAATGTGTTTTTCTCATGTCACTTTTACTTTTGTGATATATATTCCCTGTTAACCACTGTTTATTTTTTGTGATATATGTTTAATTCAATTTTATGTATAATATAATGATTATATTTTTCATCATGGTATTCAATGATTAATTTTATTTTTATTAACTGCCTTGGGCATACAATTCGATTGATTACAAAAGGAAATGGGATTCTCGAACCCAACTCTCTTCCTTCAAGTTTTCCCTCTTTAACTATATTTTTAGTGTTGATGTTCTATTAATTCACTTTAAATATAATTTCATAAATTTTCTTTTTTAAATATAACTATATACTATCTTATTTTCTTGTCAAATACAAATTATTTTTCCAAAATATCTATTCTGCTCAAATAAAAGTGTATTTCTCTCAAGAATTTCTCAATGATTTTACTATAGTAGTTTCATCTATGATTATGATTTAAATATTTCAATGTGTCATGGGAAAATTTGATTCAATGATATATTTTTATTCCATTTATGATGAATAAATTTTATTTAGTAATTGATGTGACAGCCTTCTATAACCACTCGATTCATATGTAGGTCTCATGACACAAGCAAGACTGAGTCTTGGTCGAGGCCTTACCAATTTATTTATAATTCATGGATGAGGCCTTGATGGTATGATTAGGATTACCATAATTATTCATTCCCTAATTATGATACTAGTATATTATATTCCATGTGACTATTTTACTAGTAGAATATCAACGATTATGTTTCATTTTTCGGTGATTGTTTAAGGAATTATTTAATTAGATTTTATTCTTACCATGTTATGATCAAGAATATTATTTAATTGAATGTGTTCTAGTTATTAACCATGAATTTTTGAATTTTTTTTATATGATAATATTTTTTAGTATTTTTACCCTTACTGGGAATCTGATCTCACCCCTTTCTTAGATTTTATTTTTCCATGGATTCTAGGACATATATTATAACTAATTTATATGGTTAGGCCTGATGTTTTTGGATGATTAAGTTATAGTTGATATGTTTTTTCCCTTTCATTTTGTAATGTAAAACTTATATTTGTATAGACTTTTCCAATTCCACTAAATTATTCGGTACATTTGGATGTGAATAGTTGTTCATAGTACCAATGAATTAAATTAATGTCTCAACTCTAGGTTTCTAGGGTCAGGGTCCTTACAGTTCATATTAGAGCAAGTATAGTGAAATCCATGGAAAATAGATTTTTGAAACACAGATTAGGGAACATAACCCTTAGATGTAATTTAATGAAAGGTATATAAGAACATCCTATAATTTTGGTAAGGTAAATATTATGTGGGTGTTCCTAGAAATACATCTTGATATAGACACTACGAGTGGATGTGGTTCTGGTAATAATGTACCTAGGGGTAATAACTCTGATAAGGTGAATTTTTCCAGACTCGATGTAACCTAGTATAAAAAATGGGCCTTCCTATGAATTTTGTTTGATACATTCATAGGATATTCATAGGGTTATTCAAATTTTCATTATAAACCATTATTAATGATTTAAAATGATGTTTTTACACAAAGAAACCTTTTTATTAATTATGAGATTAGCTATGAATATATTTTTTTTATGATAAGTGTTTTTGTAGTTTGAGATTATGAATTATGATTTATTAACAAATTTATTGTATGAAATTGTTTAAAATGGAACTTAGAAGCAAGAATGCAACCCTCACCATTGCACATGATATGAAGAGTGAAATTGATAAAGTACTTCATGAGAATAAGAAAATATTTTATAGGGATGTAGTCTCCCAAATATTCTCCTTATATGATGAAATTACATAATGTTCTAATAAGACAATGAAATAATTATCAAAGTCTTATGGTTGAAAGGGAAGAAAATGATAGATGAGGAATATATAGATTATTGGAGGAAGAGAAAGAATTATTTTCCCACATATGATAATTGTGGAAGGAATCACCTTGGTATATGATTAAGAGGAAAAGTAGTTTGCTTCAGGTGTAGAGAAAAAGTCCATCATTCACATTATTTTAAGGAAAAGAAATAATTTTACAGTGTTTATTACTTCAACTATAAGAAGATGGGGCACTATGAATATCAATGTCATAATAGTTAAAGGAATATACCCCAAAAATTGATAATGGACTATGGTAAAGCATATGTTACTACCATAGATGAAGATGAATGATTAACATGCCTTAGTTTGGATTTATGAGTTTTGTTATTTTTTTATTTTGTAAATAATTTATAAGTGTTATGAATCTTGAGATATATAAGTATTGTACTATAGTACATATTCTTTAATAAATTTGAAGTATGTGATGAATATGATAAGTAAATAGGAGAAGTGATTTTATTTGTAGGTTGGTCTTTTGGAAAACACATGTCTTCGGAACGAAAATCCTAAATATGTGTTTGATGATTGAGATAAAAATAAATATATTTTTATGTTATAATATTGGGAACCAAGAAGGTCTTTGGGGAACTAATGGTTTACATTAAGCTGTAATTATTAGATGTATATATATAATGAAAACTTGATCTTTTACTCATGGAAGCATGCATGTATCATAAAATATTAATGCAGATTAAGGTAATCATATATTTAGTATGTGACAATAATAGGTACATTATTTGGGGAAATATTATTTTCAGATGATTTTGGATATTTAGTGACCTTATTTATAAAATTTTTTTCTTTGATTATGGGAAGACTTATTTTGGATAAGTATTAATGTAAAAAACATATGGAATTGATTAAGGATATTTTGTATTAAAATTAATTTTTGATTTCTCATATTGGATAACTTTTTATAACAATTTTTTTTCAATAAATATTTAAAGGCCAATGTAATGACTTGTGGATCATAGGATTCATAATGGGGAATCGATACTAAATTTTTTTCTGGAATATCCATCTCCAGATTTATAAAACGAAGTGGATATAGATCGAAGCATAAAAAAAGATGAAATTTTAACATTGAAACTAGTCAACTATTTTTATATTTTGAATTGATTCTCTGGATAGTATAAGAATCCCACAACTATGGGAAAATGAATTTATTACAAAAAATTATCAATTTAATTTTTTCTGAGAAATCATTAGCCTTTAATTGATCACAAGATTTATGGTTCTATTTGGTTAAATTTCTAATGACAGTGTTTTATATCACAATCCAGCATAACTTGATAGTTAGATTTCTCTATAATGTAAATGTTAACACATTCCACAAATATTTCCTACTCAAAAACCTATTTTTTTGGTGACCATCACTTTTCATTTTTCTTTTATTAAGTGGATTTTTTATTAACCCTATTTCCTATTTGGGTTTCCCATAAATGAATTTTGGAGTATCAAGCTTTAATATTGAAAGAACAATGTAAAATATGAGAGGATGGAATTAATTTAATTTGTAGAGAATGTAATACCACAAATATTTTATGGTATGAATCATTTCAAATTTAATATCATTTATATCATCGGTTTCGCAGAACATCATCCTTACACGAATAATGATATGAAATTAAATATCAATTTTTCAAAATTACTATTATATTCTTGTCGTTAAATTAATAGGAATAAATAATATTAACGAAATTATGAAATTTATGTATTTTAAATTTAATCAAGTTTTTTTTAAATTCATACAATTTATTTTATATTCATAAGTTAAGAATGATTAATATTTTTCTCATTAAATTATGATATTTGTCTAAAGGTAGAATTCCCACCATTTAATGGATAATTTTTTTTTAAACTAAATTTGAAAATATTATAAAATATATTGAATAAAATTAAAATCATTTTTAAAATTGGAATATCATAATTATCTTTGGGTTATAATTTTCTATTTTTTGGAAAATATTCATTTTTCAGTGAAAAGTAAAAAATATTCATTTTTTTAAAACAGTCATTTTCTTTATATTAAAGTTCAATTTATGATATTTATAGTAACCTTACCTATATATGTTTATAAAATATTTAGGGATCTTATAAATAAAAATAGGGTATATTTTCATCATCTAATAAGTAAATAATTGTTTTAAAAATGATAAATTGAGTAATGATATTTTCGTTAAAAAATGGTTATTTTCAATTTTTTAATTAAAATAATAATATAAATAATATTTTTTTTCAAAAAATAGATTGATAAATTAATATTTTTCTGTTTTATGAATATAATATAATATTATGAGACATTAAATAATTTTTCAGAATATTATAAAATTTGTTATAATTTTAAAATATGTATTTTTTGTAGTTAATGATGAATATAATTAAAAAATAAATTTCTCATGTTTAGAAAGTTATTTTCAAAAAATGTATTTCATTTTTGAATTCAACCCATTTTTAAATGATAAGGGTGAACTTTTTGTATTTTTCTAAGATAGTAGAAGTTTTTGTTAATAGTAAAATACACTTATGATATTTAACAATTTAGAAAAATACATGAATTATTGAGACATTTATGATTTTGGGATGACGTAATAACCCATTGGTTTGATCATACATGCATTATTTAATATATTTACTCACAAAAATTATAACTATTCATAGTATTGAGCCAAAATAATAAAAAATCCATTAAATAATCAAAACACACAACTCTCCTCCACTATAAATACCACCCCCCAATACCTCTTCTCCTCACACATAAAAAATCAATAAATCTTGCTTATATTCATCCCATTTACACTCCTAATCCTATACCTCATTCTATGGTTTTTTTTCTCACCAAAAGACTATTTCCAATTACCTTAAGGAGGTTCTCAAGGTTGAAATACTCAAGAGGTAAAACCTTATCTCTCTACCAATTTATTTTATTTTCTTATCCTTACCTAACCTCCCTTATCCTAAGTTTCATGATAACACAAATATATTTTATGTATTATAATTATATTTTTTTAATGGTATATTAGTAATAAATTCTCTTCTCTTCCCATTTTTATTCTAAAAAACAAATCATCGTATATGAGGTGCTTACTTACCGCCTTCATGGACGATGAGTTTTTTTAAGCTTCACCTTCTAGGATGGTCATCAAATAATTTTTATGGTTGAAATATATTATAATATATATATTAAAAATTATTTATTATTCTATAACTAGTATGTATACAAAATATTAATAAATATTAAAAGAACTATTTCTTGATGTTCAAGTAGCCACTAAAATAATCTTAAGGATTATCAATAACAACATATCTAATTATTAATCATCACCCCATGTAAAAAAATGAAATATATGACCATTTTATCATATGTACAATCATTACAATCATGTAATTTCAATTCTAGATAACTATTCCCATTTTAATTGATCTTCTGTACGTGTATACAAGTGAATCAATCATGAAATATAAGGAAACGAACACTCTTGGATGACGAAAATGAATACTATAAGTCCCCAAAATGGGAATAAATGAATTTAATAACATTAAAATAAATAATATACATGTTTAAATGGTTCTGGAATAAATTATTAATGAATATAATTTTAATATACAAGATGTTAAGTGCTAGTGCAGAATGTTTTTGGGCATAAAGTAATGTTTTATCATCTCACTATTATTTATATGGTATATGCCTTGTTCACCACTATTTATTATTGGATTTGTATGTATAATTCCCATTTATATATCATATCAGTAATATATTTAGTCTAAATTTTTTTAATGTCTTATTTTGTGATCATTAATATTATGGGGCATATGGTTTTCTATTTTCATAGTGGTAAGGTATTCTCCCCAAACATCAATTTTTCATTTGGGTTAAAATTTCTCTCTATTTCCACAAATTAATTCTTATTTATTTTTATATGATTCATATAAATTATATTTAAATGTTCCAAATTATTTTATCCAAATCATTTAATCATTATTTTATGGGAAAATAATTTTTTTAATAACGTTCTTTTCTTAATCTGTCCCAATAAGTAGTCCTCATTAATGGGAACTTCTTCATTTCATAACCATTTTCATGTTCACTCTATATTCTATTTTAAGACAAAATTATCTTAATAAAATCACTAGTTTTATCATGAAATACTATATCGGTTAATTTAAATTTTTATTAAAAAATTATTAGTTTTTCTTTTTAAATTTTGATTAATATTTTTCTTAAACCCCGCTAAAATGTAATATTTCTATGGAATAAAAAATAAATAAACATAATTTTACATTATTTAGAAAAAAAATTTTAAAAAAATATAATTTCATTATCCTTTCCTTTTATTTTATAGGATATACGTGTTTACAATAAAATATTATTACAAATACAAATTATTTTCCAAAAGAACTCTACCTTCAAAAGTAAAAAGTGTTTTTCTTGACTCACTCTTACTTTTGTGATATATAAGCCTTGTTCCCCACTATTTCATGTGTTTAGTGTATTTGTACTGACACTTTATGTATAATATAATTAATCTATATGTCTTTATGTTTTTCAGTGTTTCATTTTATGATTATTAACTTTATAGGGCATACGATTCGATTGATAACAATGTGGTAAGGGGATTATCGAACCCAACATTCTTCCTTTGGGTCCTCCCTATTTCACTAGATTTTAAATTTAAATTTTCAATTAATTATCATTAAATATAATTTATTTATCCTTAACTTTTATTATCTATTTATACATGTTTACAATCTGATTTTTTTGTCAAATACAAATGATTTTTCCAAATGAACTATTATTTTCAATGAAAAGGTTGTCTTTCTATAAAATTTCACAATGATTTAACTAGAGTACATTAATATATAATTTTGATTTAAATATTTAAAATTGGTATGGGATACTATCATTTAAATTTACCTTTTTGATGATCATATGTTGAATTAAGTGAACTTATAAACTGATGGATATGGCCGTCTATATCCACTAGATACATCGATGAGTCTACTAAGACAAAATAGACCAGGTATTGGGTGAGGAATTTCCCATTTATATAGACATATTTTTCAATTCCTTGATGGTATTTTTATGATGTACGGAATTATGGATTCCCTCATCATGATACTATTATTTGATATTCCATGTTATTATTCCACTGGTATAATATCGATGGTAATGTTGAATTATCATGTGACTATTTATGGAATTACATAATTAGGTTTTATTTCTATGATATTATACTCATGATTATCATTTAATGTCATGTGTTTTATTTATTCATCATGTATTATATATATATATATATTTATGATAATCTTCCACAGTATGTTTAACCTTACTGATCATCTATGCTCACCCATTTCTTATGTTTTATTTTTCCCAGGATGGAAGGATGTATATTATCTCATATTTATAGGGTTATTCTAGGAGTTTATGGATGTTTCCAATGAAGTTTCAATGTTTTTTATTTTCATGTTGTAATTTAAAACATATGTTTGTATATAGTTTTCTAAATCTACTAAACTATTCAGTCCTTTTTGATGCTAACACATGTTAATGGAACTAATGTAATAATGTAATACCATCTTCAAGATTCTAGGTATGGGGTCTTTAAAGAGGGATTCGGTGAAATTTTATTAGAAACCATGGAAATAAGATTTAGAAAACATATATTAGGGAACATAACCCTAATATAAAATTTGAGGATAGGCATATAAGAATGTCCAAGAATTTTGGTATGGTAGAAATTATGTGGGTCTTCTAAGCAATACATCTCTACCAGAATACTATAAGTGGATGTGGTGTTGGAAATAGATGTATGTAGAGTTAAAAACTCTGAAAAGTTGTATCAGGCCCAACTAGAAATAACCTAGTTCATGAAAATGCACCTTACTGCAAACCTATATTGATACTCCTGAGGGATATTCATAGGATAATTAACACTTTCTTTATAAACAATTACTAAGTATTTAAAAGTAAATATGTCCCTAAGAAAAAAATATTTTTTATTATGAGACTTGCTAGGAAAAAATTTTAAATTTATGATAATTATTTTTCATGATAGATATTATGAATTGTGATTCAAAACCTAATTTTTTGTTTTCCATTGTTTATAAATGGAACATAGAAGAAAGGATGTGAACCTCATCAATGCACGTGATCTAAAGAGAAATATTGATTACATCATTTTTGATATTATGAAAATATTTTAAAAGGAATTAGCCTCTAAAATATTCTTATCATATGAATAAATAATATCATGTTATAAAAAGATGAAGAAATAATTATCCATGTCTAATGACTGTAACAAAAGAAGTGGACTGCTAGAAAAATATAGATTAAGGGAAGAAGGGAATGAAGTATTTTCCCACATGTGATAATTGTGGAAGGAAACAACATGTTATATTCTTAAGAGGAAAATTATTTTTCTTCATATGTGTTAAAAAATTACACCATGTTCATGATTATATGGAATCTAAATAATTTTCTTATTTTCATTGCTTCAAATGTATGGAGAAGGGGAACTATGCAAATCAATGTTCTCAAGCATAAATGAATTATACCCCTAAAGAGGATAATGGATCATGATCATGCTTATTGAACTACAATATAAGAAGATAAAATTTTAATATTCCTATTTTTGGATTCTAGAGTTATGTTATTTTACTATTTTATGAATAATACTCTCCTATTAAGAATCATGATATATATAAGGATTGTACTGCAGTACTTCTTCATTATGGAATTATAATCATGTGATGAGTAGGACCAGTAATCAAGAGAAGTTATTGTATTTTATTTTGATATTTTGTAAAACACATTTCTTGGGAATGATAACCATAAATATGTTCTTGATTATTGAGATAATAATAAATAGATGTTTGTGGAATATTATTGGTGACCATGAAGGTGGTTAGTTAACTGATGGTTTAAATTATGCTAAAATTAATAGATGTATTGTTTTAAAGGCATAATTCTATTTTAATCACTTAATAATTCATGTTTCATAAAATATTATATGACATTATGGTATTAAAAAATTGGGTATGTGAAAATAAGTGATATATTATTTTGTAAAATCTTATTTTATGTCGAAATTTGAAATCTAGTGACCTTTCTTTTGAATTTAATGTATTTTATTTTGGACTGACATTTTTTGGATAAGAAATAAGGTTAAAAATTATAAAATTGTTTAAGGATATAATTTAATAATATTAATTTTTGATTTATCCTATTGGATAACATGTGATAACCATTTTCATTTTAGTAAAAATTTAATGTTTGACGGAATGACTTATTGATATTATGATTCATAATAGGACTTCAATCATAATGTTTTTCCAATAATATCCATCTGCAGATTTAATAAATGATGTGGAGATATATCGAAGAACAACCGAAAGATGAAAATATTACTTGGTAAGTAATAATGTATTATTATTTTCTCATGTGATTATTTTGATAGTAAAATAATCCCTCAACTCAAGGAAAATGTTTTTAGAACAAAAATGTTATCTATTAGATTTTCATTCTGAGAAATCAATGTTCTTTTAACTACTCATAAGATATATGGTTTTATGAAGGTTAACATTATAATGACCATGTTCTCTATCCCTATCTATCTGAACATAATAGTTGTATTTCAGTTCTATGTCCATGTAAACACTTTTCACTAATTATTTCCTACTCAAAAACCTAATTTTGAGGTGACCTTCACTTTTCTTTTCCCTATTATTAAGAGGATATTTTATTAACACTATTTTTATGTGGGTTTCCCACCAAGGAATTTTTAAGTATCAATCTTTTATTATTGATTCACAATTTAAAATATATGAGGACATGATTTGTTGAATGAGGGGAGAATTTAACACCCCATGAATTTATGGTATGGATATGTAGAAATTTAATGTCTTCAAAAACATCGGATTCACAATACACCAAGCATAAACGATCAATGATGTACAATCAAATATCATTATTTTAAAAAGACCATTATAACCATGATGTTAAATGATAGGGAATGATTAATACTAACCAAATTATGAAATTTTTGGTATTATATTTTTAATCAATCCTTTTTACAAAAATCTAAATTAATTTATAGGAATAAGTTAAAAATGAATCAAATTTTATACATCAAAAGTAAATATTTTTCTAAATGAAGTTTTACTCCCTTTTATAGGGACACATGTTTTAAAACTACATTTTGACCCTTTAATACATTGTATTGATCAAAATAATCTTTATTTTTAAAATTTGAATTTAAAAATTAGCATATGGTGAAATTTGGGTATTTTTCTAAGTGAATAGTGAAAGAATCATGATTTTTATAAAACTATCATTTTCAATAAATTAATGTTCTATTTATGATTTGAATAGTATCCTAACCTATGTAAATATATATAAAATTTCAGTATATTTTAATTAATAGTATGGTATATTTACATCATCAAACATGTAAATAAATGTTTTAAAATTTATAAATTGAGGGATGATATTTTTGTGAATCCTAAATGTTTAATTTCTCTTTCATAATTAAAATAATGACTTGAAATAATATTTATTTTCATAAAATATTTTAATAAATTAATATTTTGTTGTATAATTAATATAATTTTACTTTTTTGAGACCCCCCACCATCGATGTGGCCACACCAATCATATGGGGATAATCATAACCCCTTAGATAATTACCATTCCTCATTAAGAGTTATAGATCCTATATAGTGGTAGGTACCAACTCAACTAACATGAACCAATTAGCAAGGTGTTGGTCTTCTATTATGATTTTAGGGTGGTGATATGGAAGTTATTAGAGTCAGGTAATTTGATTATATCAATTCTTGTGGTTTCCTATGTATATATCATGGTATACAAACTCTATAGATATCATATAAATATTTTGAGATTCAAATTTAATCTCAATATTAGTCCCAAAAGTTTATTTTTAGTTATACTATTTTGAGATGAAAGATATTTTCCTTCCCTTATAACTATTGTTATTTTTACTATTTGTGTTTTTATTCAACACTATTTTATAAATTGTTTTAATAATATTTTTTATAAATAAGACACAATGTTCAAAGAATACATTTGTTCCTGTTGTGTAGGTCGATATGAAGTTAATAGGTTCTAGGTAAGGATAGTTTCTAATGGTGTTCATGATAGGATTTGGTTTAATGTGAGTTATCCCTTTTCTGTTGTTTATGCCTGATGTTTATAATGTTTTTGGGGCCTTATATTTTCTCCTAGTTAGTAGTAATTCATTTTAATATGGGTTTTTATATTTTTCCAATGAATTTTATTTTATTTATATACCATATTTTTATGTTTTTATTAGATTATTTTTATAAATATTTTTTATAGGTTTATTGGGATAAGGCCTCACATGTGTCTGATATGAATTCATAGTACTGGTCCCCAACCCTTGACCAGTTAGATAATGGTATGGTGTGGTAAACTCATCCTACTATTGACCTATGTAGGATGTTAGTGGGTTAGGTCATGTTAGAGTTTTATCTGAGTGGATTAATTCTTAGGAACGACGTTTAAACTTAGTCTCCCAATGAGGGTTGGTTGGTGATATATGATTAAAAGATGTTATTGGGATTTGAGTTTCGCTAATAGACTAGGGAACCCAACAATGTTTTGGGAAGATAAAATTCAATTTTTCTAGGAAACATATAATCATTTAATCAAGTCATATCTCAATGGAATCATTTTTGTGGACAATGGGATAATGAATACAACATATATCATTTGTGTGATGATTTTGCTAAATTAATTATTTAGTAAAATTAGAAGATTTGAATTATTAATCCTGGGTTAGTCTTGTAAAAATAAAGGACACCACCCCAAATACATCTAACTATGATACATAGTAAGGGTTGTGATAAGATTATGATAATTCTTTATCCTCAATTCATTATTTAGTTAGGTGAAAATGCATTAGTACCTAGACCTGATTAAGTGGTATTTCCACCGTGTGAATAAAGGGAATATCCACCACTAGTTTCATAGTGTGTATGACCACTTGTAAAGACTAACATTTTTCTTTATTAGAAATAAAAGACTATCTATAAATTTGGTGTGTTTTATGAGAATTACTACAAGACTAATCCTAGATTTTAAGGTCAGATAGAAATTCATGAAATGTAGCATTTGACAGAATTATGGACTCATTTTTTATTAGATTTTGAATTATTGAACTTCCCATTTATACTATGGGTTATATGTGTATTCAAATATTTGAATATTAATAAAACTTTTTATTAAATATTGTTTATTTTTCTGTATGACTTTATTTTAATAATGGACGTGAATATATGTCACATTGATAAGATCATAATAGTTCAATGTTATGATGAGAACCATAAAATTACATAATGGTATCCTTAAATATATTTATATTATTAGATGACATACTATGGATTGACATAAGGAATATTGACTATAATGTTTGATTACTCAAAAACATATCATTAATTTTCTCATGAATCACACACTTAGCAATTAGTAGGATGGGATATTATGATAATAGTCCCATTTTACAGAATTAAACATGTTTATGTGTAATCATATATTCTTATTTGATATCATGTATATTGGTTCACAGTCATTAAGATTATAAATAATGCTTGTCATGACACACGTACTATGATGTACTAACCAATACTGTGATATCATTTGTTTTCCGAATGTATGGTATGTAGGTTTCATCAGAATGAGAAGTTATTAATGAATAACCAAAGGAAGAATTTTTATCTTATATGTTTATTTTAGTTGATATGTAAGACCTTTTATAGAAAATTAATTATCATGTTAAATTCCTAGGCTAGGGTGCAATAACGTATTTTTTCAAATATTCAATGAAATATGTATCAAGTATATATGTTTATTACACATGTATGTGATCCTCGTGATGATATGTTTTGTAAATAGATTATATTACACTAAAATCATTCTTGTGTTATTTCTGATGGTGCGATGTTAAAATCATTCTCTACGGTACCTTGACCTATTTATAGAGAGTAATTTTTGAATTTGGTCAAGCCTCCATATTGATAATGATAAATGAATCCATGAGGTTCATGTACAAGGTTTTTACACTTATCTAATTTAAATATTATTTTAATTTAATTATTGGAATAATTAATATTTACAATACTGAGGGATAGTTTTTTTCAAATTTTTCGTCTTCAAATATTAATAATTATTTATTTTTAATACTGTGAATAGAATATTTATTTTATTAAATTAATATCTAATAATTATTTATTCTCCAAATTTGAATAGAATATTTACTTTTGAATAAATCTTTAATTAAATATTTATTTAGGTATTCTATAAATATCAAGGAGGATGAGTGGAACAAGTATGTATCTAGTGATAAATATTACTTTCCAAGAGTGTAAAATAATATTTATTATTATGGCAGTCAGCATACACCATATAAATAATATTATAATTATTATTATATATAATGTGGTTAGATATGTTTTATTGTGTTATTAATATATTTTTGTGAAATTAAATATTATTTTATCATAACACTAACTCTAAAAAATAGAAAACTATGTCCATTGTGTTGGGCTAATAGAAAATTGAGAACTGTGGTGGGCTGTGAATATCTCCCTAGGTTCCTCCTTCTCTCATCCTCTCTTGAATGATAATAACAATAGAGAATCTCTCAAGCCTGAAGGAATATGAATCCATGAAGACAAATAATACAAGATCAACTATCCATCGTGTTATAACCCATAATTATACATGTTTTTTATAGTTCAAAGGAACATGTGTGGATCACTGTTAGATGGGCTCAACATTGGGTCCTCCTTATGCAACAATTATAATTTGAAATAAGGTTTGAAAAGATCAAAACATCATCTAAGAGAGATCCTAAGATGTCGTATTCTTTCTTCCAAACGATTAAAATTTATTATATATTTTTAAATTAAAACATCTTATATGGTTTCATGTTTTCTATGTCAATATTTGATGGAATAAGTTCAATAGTCATGACCCGTACATCATCTGCAATTTTATAATGATCCATCAATTCCAATAAACATGTTAATGGGTTTTCACCCTAAAATAATTTTCACTATAATAAGAACCATCAAGTGGTATGAAAGTAGTTACATTTACATTTATAATTATTTATTTGATAATTGATATTATATAAACAATTCTAGACTATTTTATTTTCCATATTATTCAATATTTAATACAAATTTCAATAATCATTATTTCGATATTTTAATATTCCTTTTTCAAGATTGTTATTTTCTTATGGCTTGATAAGAGATGATGAATAATCATATATTTCATTCAGAGGGGGTGAAGTATTTGACTGATAGATAGGGTTCCATGACATGGTGTTCCCGTGTTCACTGCACTTGTACATGTAACCAGATACATGGAGCTCTAATAATTTATTACACACGGTGCATTTATTTTATAGCATGTGTAAACCAGGACAACATGGGACATGGTTTGTTGGATTACATGTCATGTAGCTTGCATAAACAATGTGAAATATAATTGGTATATTGTGAAATTCCATCTTACCTTATGGTCAAATGCATAGAATTATGCCCTGTCAAATAGAAAATAATAATCAATTATGAAACATGTGATATGTTAATGGAATTCATTGTGTGTAAATCATTTAAACTCATGTTTGAAGGACATGATTATTTAATCGGTGGGTTTCAATAAAAATTGGAAAGAAAAACAAATGGTATGTGTCTCATTATTACAACATGTGTAATTTGAACAAGTTTCACATAAAATCCCTACGAATTGTCCCCTAGCATGTGTCAGTCAGACAACACGACCTCTAGCTCATTATTAAATACTATATAATAAGGTTTTGGTATATACCAAAGACCAAGGCATTTATCCTGGATTCATTTCCATCGAGGAACATGACATGTGACTCATTAGTACACACCACGTAGTCTACAAATAAAATATAAAATTAATTTCTATAGAAAAAAATTATTTATAGTGTCAAAACCTAATTACATGGTTGGAATTAGATTTTTTTGATTATTTAATAATGGTTTTGAATAATTAATAAATTCTTAATTAAGTTTTTTGAAATTGTATATAATTATTGTTTATTCCATTTTTTTCCATGAATAATTTTTTGATGGGTATCTCTAAGATAATTCAAATAGTCATTATGTTAAAGGAAATTAAGTGATTAATTAATAAATTAACTAACAAATGAGAATTTATCAAAATAAAATATAATTATTTGATGTGAATTATATGTAGTGTAATTTTTCATAATTTTTTAATTTTATGAATAATCATTATATTTTATTAGACCTATGTAATAGTTTTCTTTATATTATTTAATTTTATCGATTGGGTTTGAATCAATTTATTATTAAATTAAATTAGATGGCCTATGTTTTATCCCTACCTCTTTTATTATATACTAAAAGAGTATCAATGATTTTTAATGTACATCACCTTAGAAAATACTTTGGTTCCCCTCATCTATGTGTGGGTTATAAACTATATAATAACAGGATTATCCCAATGGGCATGGAGGCAAATCAAGATGGCACCAAGATGAAACAAATATTGGTGATACATAGGATGACATGTGGAATGTTTCAGCTTGCGCTAAGACTAGAAGAAGGACTTTTTTTCTAGGTACATAGGTTGATTTACTATTCGCTCGTTTAATAAAAAATTAGATATGTTCATGATCAGGTTATTTATTTATATATTTCTACCATAAGAATGATATATTTTATGGATATAAGAACACAATCACATAAATAATTGGACTAATATGTAATGATGGAATTTAAGTAAATATATTATGAATGAATTTTTTATCTAATCACGGTTAATCACCTATGAAAAATCTATTTAATATTAATAAGGTATGAAAAGGATAAAAATAAATTTTTATTCGTAGTATGTCACAACCCGTCCTCGGGCACATGCTGTGACTACCCCAAACCCGCCTTCCATAGAACAGTGGCTGGTGACTAGCACCAAAGGTGTAAATCTCTATAATTGGAAATCATTGCCTTTATAAAAGTAAACAAACACAATAGAGTACGCAACTGAAGTAAGCACTATGTGTAACTATATACAAAAGTAAGAGCTGAAAAGAAAGGGTCTGGAAATATAAGCCCAACTATAAGTACAATACAACTGAAAATCTAGTACAACTGCAGTAATGTAAAACAGAAACCACTGAGTCATCCTCCAGGAATCTCAACTGAAGGGTGGATACAAATGGTCTCCTCGGCACCTCGGTTCCGTCTGTCTGCTCCCTGTATGTCTCGCCAGGTGGTCCACCTCTAGGTACCGTCCAGCCATACAAGTCTCTACCTTGATCAGTGTTGTTCATCATATACATCTAACACAATGTAGTGCGGGAATAGCTTGTGCAGGGGTGAGTATACGATACTCAGTAGAGGCCCCAAGACCCCCGAAGGTCTACCAGAATCCACGAAGGATAAGCCACAGAAGAAAGTTACAATAAAAAAATATCAACCAACTCTACTTAGGTATATGCCCATATATAAAACTAATTCATCAATCCCAGTTCGACTCCAACTCTAGATTCCATGCACAACCCAGTCCACATAGGATAGAAGTCAACCATATCGATGATAATGATTGAAATTGAAGACTCAGCTCACACAGGTATACATCTTTTGTATAACGATAGAGATGATCAGGTGTAGACACAGAATCACTTAATCTATCAGACCCACATAGGATACTAGACGAGCTAAGCTATCGGACCCACATAGGATACAAGACCCGCTACTCTCTCAGACCCACTCAAGATACAAAAACAGAAGTCAAAACTGTCGGATCCACTTAGGATACAAGAACAGTAGTCAAACTGTTGGACCCACTTAGGATACAAGAACAGTAGTCGAACTGTCGGACCCACATAGTATTCCAGTACTGGAGTCGTTGTTATCAAAACCATGGAGGATTCCAGTATAGTAGTCATCATTGTCGAGCCCACGGAGGATTCCAGTACGGTAGTCGTCGTCGTCGAACCCACGGAGGATTCCAGTATGGCAGTCGTCATAGTCGTAGCCAGCTCCAGGGTTTCCGCACACAGCATGCTCGATTATGGGAGGGTCCGCTGCTCGAGCCAAGGGGGTCGATACATAAAGTATCACGAAGTCCTAAGATGATGTATCCCGAATTTCATTCTTGTCAAAAGAACCCCAATGCGACAGATGGCACGTCAATCGGACGTCCGATCTGGGAGTTATTGGCTTTTCCGTCCCAGGGGCCCGATTGTTTTTTATGCTCAAACCAACCTGATCGTACTCCAACTGTGTCTGAAACTCAAGTGGAGTGTACCAAAATAACCATCTCATCAAAAGGAAACTAACATAGTTGAGGCACGTCAATCGAACGTCTGGTCCTTATGTTATAAGTGTTTCCGCTCTGAGGTCCCGGTTGGTTTCAGTTTCGAACGAACCAGGCAGTACCCAAACATTCCCAAAACCATGAGTTTAATATACAAAAATGACCATATCGATCCATGTAATCATACGTAACTGACTTTGTGTCGATTGTAGGTCCGTATCTTATGTTTTGGTTGAAAAACCAAAAGTGGTCTGAAAGGGGGGGGGGGTGGGTCTGGTCTGACCCGGCCCAACCCATCCCGGGTCGGCCCGAACCGGGGCAACCCGACCCGGGTCTAGATCCGTCCTGGTGGGGTGTGACTCAGCCTAGCGGCTGAGGCTCGGCCTAGCACGGCGGCCCAGCCTAGGGCACCGGCCCAGCCTAGGGCACAGGCTCGGACCAGGGCGTCGGCCTGGTCTGCATGGTGCGGTGGCCCGGCCCGCGTGGTGTGGTGGCCCGACCCATGTGGTTGGGGTGGTGCGGACCGCCTGGTCAGGGTGACCAAGCAGCGGTGTCTCCTTGTGGGGCCCACCCTAATCAATCAATGGGGGGTTTTGTGCCCCCAGTATCCCTGTAACGGAATAGACAGATGATGGTTCCTCTCCGCAGAACCCATCCAGGTTCCGCCCTAGCGCGCCCCTCGCCGTCGGCCGGCACAATCAGCCGCTCTACAGCTCATCCATCGTGGCTTCCCCACTGGCGTGGTGCGACGAGCCACACCATCTCTGACCGCTGTGGCCCCTCTAACTCAAGGCACAACAGCGTCGTTCTTTCTTCCGACCGTCGCGGCCCATCTAGTCGTAACCCTCTTCCTCCGGCACGGTGTGACGACACCACACCCCTCCGGCATTGCCACAACCTGTTGGTGGTCATGGCCCCATTCTTCGCACAGCTCCGGTGACCCGGTGAAAAAAGTGATGTCATTTTCATCTATGGTTCTCTCTACCAGTGGCGCCATTGCTCCACCGCCATCGTTAATCAATAAAGAACCATCAGAGGGACATCAAGACGTGTTTTTTCAGCCCGTGCCCTCCACGTTAGATGATAAAAATTGGCTAACAAAGAGCCACAATAAATGATGAGGTATGAGGATTTAAATCAATCAACAAAAACACCTACCTCAATTTGTAGTTTGTTGATGACATCGTGGAAATAGGATGGATTTGACGTCGATCATTACGTCTGCCTCGCACTTCATATCCGAGCTTCAGCATCGGAGACTCCTCGGAATCCGACCTCTTTTTAAGGATTATTATTCATCGAATATCTTAGGAGGCCCGTCGTTGGAGAACCGTTCTTCTTCAACAAGCCTTTCACTGAACCCTCACCTTTCTGAAGAATTCTCTTTCCCTAAACATAACTCCACTTCTCGAAAACCACATTAAGTTTAGTTAAGTGTTTAACATAATTAAATATCATTAAATGGGTGGTTACACCTCCTGTGTAACTTCACATTTAATTCTCCTCACTAAATGAGTAGTTTCAAGTGTCCTGTGGTCCCCACACCCAAGGAGTTTCCAATACCGAAATTTAAATAAAAATAAAATAATTTGTTTATTTTATTTTTATCCCATGAAACCCCGGAAAACCAATTTTTACCTCGACTTGACTATGAAGGATCTGTAGGTCTCCTTAAGCGAATACTGGCGCTATGAGTCCATTGGTGTCCTCAGACTTCAATTCCGAGCACCGGTTCAAATGATATAAAAACATGCACGTACATTTACTGAACGTACATGACAAAAACTTCAAAAATTGTTTCCGGGCACACCAGGCCTTGGAATCAGGTGTTGTCTGAAACCGTAGACTCGTAAAATACCGAAGTATTTAAGAAAAAAAATTATTGAAATTTATGGGTCTTTACACAGTAAATAATGTCCCTATTCCTAATATTAATTCAGACTATGTCTTCTATTACTTGATTTGGAATGAAAACCACAGACTATGTATTTGAACAACCCTTGTTTGGACACATACTTTTATTGTGGATTTCATATGAAATTTTTATGTTGACATAATAAATTTACATCAACCTAAGTATCTCTCACATTAATTTATGTAACTTAGAGGAAAGTGTTGAGAAAATAATATTAATGTTTTATTTCTTATAAATTCCACTCAGTGGATCAAGAAGTAATAAGACCTTAGTTAGAAAATGCATGACTTTTTATATATCATTGAGTAATTGACTGAGGCTTCACATTGGTTTTGAGATGGGAAATATTGATCCTTAGAACTATAATTTCTTAACTGATGGGACATTCTGAGTTCAATTGTGAGGTATTTTGAAATATGATAAAATTTTGGGACATGAATTAAAATTAAAATTATAATTATGTCCCATGTAATTTGAACTCAATAAAACTAATTAAAATATTATATTTTAGTAGTTTAGAATAGTTTATTTATTTTCAAAAAAAATTCCCTTTGATCAATTTTATAGAATTATTATAATATAACTAGAAGTAACATCCATGAATGGTTTAATCACCCATGGGTTGTTTTCCACCACAAAAAAATCTTTTTTTCTATAAAACTCACAACATGATCTACTTGCAAAGGAAGAAAGTGATGTGGAGTTCACTTTCTATGATAAATAGATGAGAGACATTGTCAATATTCAGTTTTTAATGATTTCATCCATGACTATTGAACTCATTAATTCATATGAGGACATGGATGATGATAGAATTATCCAACATCTCTATGGTTTATATCAAGATAGATGTAGATAATAACAGTTTGATTTACCCACAAAACTCTTTTAAAGTAAACTATGAGAACCTACAATGGATTAGCCTCAAATAGTCAAACACATTTTCAAAAATTAGATCCTAATGGTTTTATGGTTTATGAATCCTAATGTACTATGCACCAAAATCATTCTCTCATATCCACTTCATATATTCTCCATCATTACTATTAATTTCCAAATGAACAACATAGAGAAATCTCTTCAGATAACGAAGTTGATAAGGAGATGAAGCTTGAAAATTCTTCTATCCTTTGGTTACTAGAATAAAATTATAGGAGAATAGGTATAAATATAAATCTTATTCTAAATGAAATTATAAGAAGATAATGCCCAATGGAAAAGAAAGGGAATATGATGATGTCTCTTACAAATGTGGAAGGAAGGGATACTAGAAGAAAAACACCACCCAGGTAAAGAAGCAATGTGAAGCATTATGTGTGTTTGTTATCAATTGAAATTTATCAATTTCTAAATATAAGATATTAAATATATTATTTTTTATAACATATATATTCTAATATAGTAACCAAGTCGATATTGGAATATTTCTTGGGGTGAGTTGGATCTATGAGCGACCAATAGAGCTAGAATTTTGTTTTTCAATATTGGGGGCTACCACCCCACATTATCGATGGGAATGATATTATATTTAAAAGGTATATATTATTATCCATTTATTAATAAAAAATAATATATGTATCCATAATTGATACATATGGATTTATTTTCAAATTTTGGAACAAATGTTTCTTCTTTTATAATGATAAGTCGTTTTATAGTATGGAACATAAAAATAAAGAGCTTTATGTATTAGATTACATGAACCAAGTAAATTATTTCTAAATAAATTATTCTACATAAAGGACATAGTTAAATCATCTATATTATTGGAATTAAGATCAATTATGATATATCCATGTGGATTATTGAGCTAAGTAAAAGTACATCTATCGACAAGATACTGAAGAGTGTTAGTATGGAATAATACAAGAGGATTTTATTTCTACTATTACATGGAATTAATCTTTTAAAGAAATATACAAATATACACAGTAATAAATATAGTGGATGGAAAGGACTCCATAGAAATTTTTTATTAGGTCAGTGATATATGTTATGTTATATACTGTGACTGATGTCTTATAGGCCCTACGTGTGTTATGAAGACATCAAGATCACTCAAGTGATGGTAATTAAATGGAGTTCACGAATATCCCTAGGTATCTAAGTTATAGTAAGTAAATATTCCATGTATATAGAGGATATGTGGAACTAGTCATCAGAGTATATTCATATTCTAGTTTCCAAATATATTAAGAAAATATGAAAGCACAATAAGGATACATAATCATTTTTAATAAATGTAAATTGAGCTACAAGAACATAAGTAAAATCTGGGTTACATATTCTATAGAAACTTCTAGAACACCCAATGATTTTTTAAACTTCTAGAACGATTCTTCACATTGATACCCTCTTCCAGGATGGGCCTAGCCATCCTAGGCTATGAGATCGAGTTCATTTCTCTTCTCAAAATGGAATCCCAAAAAAACCCATCCAGGACCCTATCAGTGGTTTGATTAACTCCCTTCGGGACTTTCATAACTATAATATAAATGATGGGATTTGGAGAGAGAATTTTGTTAATAAATTCTATACTCCCTCCAAATGATAAAAACTGAAGGGAGAATTTTGTTAATCAATTCTATTCACCCTCCAAATGACAAAAATTGAAGTTTCCAGTTAAGAGCACCTCTTGTGATCATGCTCACAATATATCATTATAGCAAATTCACATCCTACCTAGACACAATGGGGAACCAAGGAACCCAATTAGAAAAGAGCTCCTCTTCATGTCAATACTATTACACAATGCTATGATCCTTATGTCTGAGAATCTATTAGAGATATAATGGTTTCTCTTAACCTTAATAATCTGTTGTCCCCTCCAATGAAAACAATTCCTAGAATAGTATAGATCACTCAAATAGATCACTTGATAGAATTCAAAATCTGATGTCTTGATCATAAAAAATTTTAAAAATTCTAAATAATCATTATGATAAATATTTTTAATTATTTTTAATGGTAAATGGAAATTTTCATGATAAATATGCTTAATATTCTTGGAATCCCATTGCAATGAAAGAGGGAACTTAAATCCAATAAGAATATATTTAGATGGAAATTCAAATCCATAATCACATTCCTTAATCGCATATCTATGGAAGATTCAAATATAAATAGGTTTACTAACAAGTTATATGAAATATATATTCCCATTTTTTGCTCAAAATGGTCTATAAAATGATTTATAAAGAGTTTGGGGTTATTTTTGGCTTCATGATTAATGATGAAGTTCTTGTATTGAATAATTCTATACCTCAGATAGATTTATCATATTTTTATGGATAATTACAAATCATCACCAATGATAAATGATGTGATTCAATTATTGAAATTTCATTGATTTATTCTTCAATACATGTCAAATTTCAATATTTTTCATGTCACCATTCAACACTAAAAAATGATTTTATTTAATGAATAAAAAATAATTTGGAAGGATACATCAATACCACCATTCATGATATTATATGAAATAAACTATTAAGGATTTTTACAAAGTAAAAATTTCAAATAATTATTTTATATATCATCATATTTAAAAACTTCATCTTCATTTTGAGTTAATGAATCCTCTAATTCCATAATCCCTACACTTTAAATAATTAGATCTAGTCAAAATATGATTAGTAATTGGGAAATATAACTTACTCTATAATTTACATCATTAATATATGTTAAATTTGTATATAGTATCATAATACTTGAATCATTCTTCAATTTTCTCACACCATCCATTACTAAAGCTCCATAATAACAATTTTGTACTCAATCCAAGCCATGGTTCCCAAATTTTGTTCGTTCATGTAGAAACCATCCTACCATTTATTTTTGGTGATATTAGATAAATATAATATAATATTTGTCTATACGTGAAATACAATCCATATTTTTCTCTAAGGATGGGGAAAATATGATTGTTCTTATTTTGAAAATCTCTGGGAGGATTGAAATTATTCTTATAAGTGCTTCCTTATAGAAAAAATCTCCAAGATATTTTTAACATCATATGCATGATGTTTTATTAGAATATATAACCATTTATTTTTATTAACTAGTAGTTTTTTAAAAGTATATGGATATTTGTTTCTATTATTTGGGTATAAAATATTTGGATAAGATCTATAATCAGGTAGAAATGGATATAGAGGAGTTGAAAAAATAATGTGAATAACATGAATAAGAATATTTAGGAGATTAAAATGTTTTTTATCAGTTATTTTTTAAGATACATTCTTTTCAATATTTAATAATATGAGAAACCATAGATATAGGGATTATCTAGGTATTTATATTCAGTATAAAGAGATTAATGGGTAGAATATGTATTCATATATGTGTTTTTACAATTAAAATATAGAGAGCGGTAAAAGAAAATATGTAATGATATTCAATAAATTAAGAAACAATATCTTCAAACATTGTTAAAAATAAATCATTTAAACACCAATTATAGGTATTTGTTGGAAATAAAAAATAAAAAAACTCATAAATGGTTACCCGAAGAATAATGATGGTAAATTAACTAGGAATTAAAATGATCATTAATATATTTTTTCATGAATTTCTTGACAAATGTAGTAAACCATGTTTGGAACAAATCATTGTAACTTTCAGGTATGTCTAACAAAAATTCCTACCATGGCCAAAATAATGAAAAATTTCCATACGATGGTAATCATACTACAAAAATTAATGGGTCTTTCATACATGTATCTATTAGGGTCGCCTACAAAAATGAAAATATTTGCATTAACCCCCAAATTACAAAGAAAAAATGCACTAGAAACTACTCATATAGAAACTATAATGGGATTCCAATCCCAATGACTTCTTGTTTCATGATTTATGATGTAGAGGATCCTCATAGAGAGGCAACCACAGTTCATCCTTACCACCAACCTGGGATATAAATATCACTGAGGTATATGATGTCTATTCCATTAGTGAGATGGAAGAAGGATTATATGATAACAATGAATTTGATACCAATATTCGTACCAATTAAGAGATATAACCATGAAAAACGTTATGAAATGAATTAAATTTGGTGTAACATAAAACTATTGATAAATAATATGATATTAATAAATACCAAACTAATCATTATTGACAGAATAAAAGAGGAAGGATTACTCACCCAATAGTTGATTAATATTCAATCATTAGTTACATTTTAGACACACATATGGATAACTATAATAGATAAAGTTATAAGGTTGTAATGTTAGTGATCTAAATGCCCAGTAATATGTATCTGAAAATTATATTATCTCATCAACCATGGATACAAAAAGAAAATCACTCATGACAAAAAATTAAATACATAATCTTTACAAAAGAAAATTTTATAAATCTATAGTTACACACCAAATATCAGTCCATATAGATGACCCTTGTAGCATTACTAGATATAATTTTTCATATATAATCAACAACCACAAATTTAAATAAATTATATTGCCTATATGGTCTACATGATGACACTGGAACGATACTCCATCACCCCCTTGGTCCATATGTTTTGTTAAATTTGACTATGACATGATGAAATACTAGCTCTAATACTATATCTAGAACAAAATATTACAACCATAATGAATTATATGGATCAATATGAAGGGAAGTGTAACAAAAAAGTAGTGATGAATATAGAGATGTGGGAAAGGAAGTAATTAATCTTTACATATAGACAAAAAATATACAAGGATTCATCTCCCAAAGGTTCATTAATTCACTTTAAAATGATATATTTTATTGAAATGTAGTTCCAATTACCATAGATAAGTTGATAAGGTTGTATGAATATAGTAACAACATATTTATGACAAGGTCCCCATAACTTTCCCCTCACAAAAAACCCAACTAAATAAATCAATCCACCATGTTCGATAACATTAATCATGAATTTTTGAAAAATATACTTTAATAAATCATACAAGATACAACATACTAATTTCCATGATTATGAATCAATTTGATTTATTAATTATACATTTACAATGAATGACCCCAACCACAACATTATAAAAAGTAAATTTACCATATGTTCTACATGTTGATGCCGACGTGATACTCTAAGACTTTCCTAATCTAATTCCTTTATTAATGTTGACAATATCATGATGCTCCACTAACTCAATCATTAAATCAATAACACAAAATGATATTCCAGCACAAATATTCCACATTTGGTCTATCCAACTATAGTGATAGGACTCTGTATTTATTCTTCATACCTTCTATTATAATTACATATACATTCATGTAATTAATGGTGTATCTTACGTAACTCATAACTTTTATCAAAAAAATAATTTCACAACAATTTTATCATACCCTAGTCAAAAAGATTTATCTTACTAACAAAAATTATTAATCCTATAATAAAGAGTTTTAGGGGAATTCCTTCATTATTTTCTCCTTATAAGGATTTTTATTACCACTTCTATAATATGTCATGATACAATGTTTAATACTATGGATATATTCTTAATGATAATTAACTAGATTGACAATAGATTCTCAAATACGTTCAAGATGTTTGTGTGGTGTTTCACTTGAATCATGGTGATTAATCTACCAAATATTAACCCTTTATAAATTGAACTCCTTTTTCCCATTAGAATTAGTCTTTATGAAATACTAAATAGAATAAAGATACCTTATTGTGATCATAATGGTTCTATAATTTTAATATTTTCGTAGTACCAATAATTTGGGAAAATAATTAGACAAAAATAATAATTTTAACTCTTAAATTCTATGAGATTTTTTGTAACAATTATTATCAGGATTATATAGTCTTAAAAGGATTAAAATATTTCTAAAAATATTGAAATCATTTAGGTGTCAGTCTGAGTTGGAAGAGAGTGATATAGTTATGTAATTGACCTCATTAAAAGGTAATAACTAATGAATAATGTTATAAAAAGTAATAGAGTAAAATAAATATCTCCTTAGGGAAGTTAAATAATTAATATAAATAATGTAATATAAAATTCATGATTAGATCGACTAAGTGAAATGGAATCATCAGAGGGGTTCCATCATCAAGGATGTTCATTTTGATGTTGGTTTTCATTAATGCTAGATGTTATTAATGAGTTTTAATAGTATAAAAATACTATAATATTTTCTTATTAGTAATGTGTTGAAATGATAGCGGTTCAAGAGTGTAAACTATTTGAAAGGACACATTCATAGTTCTTTGAGTTATTTTTAGGAATTTAAGCAAGAAATTACTCATCCCATTGATGGGAACATATCTAAATTTATATTGAGAAAACTAATATAACCATATGATGAGTTTAGGATATGTAAATACCTTTTAATTAAATTGAATCATTTAGTGAAATTAATATATGTCCAATTAAATCATAAAATCCATACTAAGAAGTTGAATCTAAAAGAGTCATATTCCAAATTTACTACTAAAATCTTCTTGTGATTTGAGTGATAATAAAACAACTAGAGATGGAACCCCAATAGATGATTATCATATGGTTTGATGATATCAGATAATTTGGAAGAGGATTTGATACTGCTAGCAGCTCGGTATGAACACCCCATACTCTAGTTACAATCATATACTACATTCTACTCAACATTCGGATCGAACACCGACCAATATATTCCCACATACCACTTTAGATATGCAGGTGTAGTGAGATGATAGAGCCAAATGCCCATGAATCGAGTATTTATTCGTCATTAAAAGATTCACACTTTTTATAAATGGATATCCATTTTAACTTTTATTTCTTCTTATAAAATAATTGCTCATAAATATAAACCACTTTAACCTATTTATAATATCCTCCAACTAACTATTGTAATCATCAAATGTGGGAAAGACAAAAAAAATTTCATCAAACAGTGTATTGAATTTTTTCATTACAGGCTCCCAAGAGGGCTGTTTTTCCCACAATTATAAATGTATAATAAAATGATATTTTGTAATATCATGAATTAATTCCACTATACTAATTCCAAAAAATTAGATAATTTTATTGAATGATAAATATTCATCATGTATTTTATCATGTTTTCTTATAATAGAATATTTATTTTAGTATCAACCTTAGAAGATAAATACATAAATTACATTATTTTTTTAAAAAAATTATCTTTTTCTTCTATGAGAATATAAATCCATATTCTAGGTTTGTTTTGTAGAAAATTAATTTTATAATAGATCTTAATTCCATTTCTAGAATTTAAATAATAATATCATCAATATAAACCAAATCATTCTCCATGATTGACTTTAAAATTATTAACATAGTATTTTGCAATAAAAAGGGGTAGTTTTTAGGTCAAATTGTGAAACTTGGTAGTGAAAATGATGGTCTATAATACCAAATGACATTATGTGCCATTTTTATTTTTTTATTCCAACATTACTAAAACCTTACATTACAACAAACTATGGGAAAAGAACCTTATATTGTAACTTCAAAAAAAGATTCTTCGGCTTTAGTATAAAAAAATTCCAATCCAAGAGAAAATTATTTAAAGGATGATAACTGATCACCAATTAAATTTTATCACAAAATATTTGTAATAGCCAATTAATATAAAGGTTACCACCTGCCCATTGGGATTTTTTATCCCTAATAATACCAATATATTAGATCACATTAAATCTATTTAGTGAATGATAAAGGAGATTATAATTCCTCACATTGTGAAATTACTTTATTTGATTAACATTTTTCTTCAGATTTGAAGGATGTGTAAAAATTAATATGTTTCCTGCCAAAAAAATGATATTAATTTTTAAGGAACCTAATATTTTATTTTTCACAAGATATTTATACCTTATTATCTTTTATGGATTCAAAAAATCAACTGAATAAATATTTGGAACTCTTGTGCAAGGAAAAAAAGTTATTTTCAGGCCAAATAATTATACTATTTTATGAAATTCAATTCAAATAATTATGGATGTAAAATTCAATAGGAATATATTTTTATTGAAATTATGAATCAAAAATAATTTACTTAATCACATATAGAAAGAAAATAAGAATTAAAATAGGTTTTCTAGCTTTTATATGATACAATTATCCTCATTTTGACATTTAATGATCTATAAAATGATTCCTAAAGAATTTAAGGGAGAATATTTGGATTCAAGATTGATTATGTAGGTGCGATATCAAACAGTTCTATGAAAATGATAAGGTTATCAAATTTAAATTGATAAATATGAATCTTTTAAAGGGAAAGGGATGAGTTTTATTTTCTATATTTTACATAAATAATTACCAAATAACTTTATTAACAATAATTCCTGGGGAAATTGGTTCGGATTATGATAAACTGGTACTTTATGAATTGTTTTGATATACCATCATCAGTACAGCTTGACTGTTAAGGTTATCTTTGAAGACATTGACTTTTTTCATTCCATCCTTTATGGGAGATTCAAATTTATCAATTATTTTAGCCCATACACTATATTCTTGATTCTATTATTCTGCTGGTTGCTTTATTTTTTTTTTTGTTTACAATATCATGGTAAACCACTCATAATATGATTTTTATGTGAAATATAATCCACATTTTTTCCATTAATGGGAAAAATAATTTGTCATTATATAAAAATGTACACGATATTTTGAATTCATTCACCATGTGATTACTTATATATATAAACTCTTAGATTGAAGTAACATCATATAGATGATCACAAATCAATATATCCATGCTTTATTTATATTCAAATGTAATTATAGTGGAGAATGGTAAAAAAATATCGTAATTGTATTACTCTAATGATTAATATCTCCAATCATGAGGATATGGATATACAATTGTTGAAAAAGAACATATATATATTTAAAATGATTGATATGGTGATAAACATGTGTACTACTCATTATTTGGATTACAGATCATTGCTCACAAATCCTCTCATAATCTGAGAAATTAGGAATTTTAAATGATTTTGGAATTCATATGTAATATTATGAGGTATAGTGTTTTAAGATTTATAAAAACATATGTGTTTATCCAAAGAATAGATAAATAAATAAATAGTGGTGAATAAATGATCTACTGTAAAACAAATAAAATACCCTTACCACCATAGTGAAAATACATCATTTGGACACAAATGATATCTATTTGTAAGAAATGTAAAATAATAGAGATTCACAAATGGTAACCAATATAATGATAGAGAGAGAAAAACTATGAACGAAAAGAATCTTTTGAGTACTTTTACAGGTATTTCTAGTTCAACATAAATACCCTTTTCAAGAAAATCTTTTAAGATTCATGAAATTTATAATAGAAATGGTCGTCATTGAAACAGTTAAATTTCATTATCCACTATAGGAATTAAACTCCGAAAATCGATCAGTCTTTTGTACATGTTGCACTATCATTCACCTACATAGATGTAAATATTAAAATTAACCCTTAAATTACAAATCAATCAATACATATTATACGACTTTCCAAAAAATTGTAAGGGAACCCCAAACAAAAAGGCATTAAATATCATGGTTTATGATATATAGGATCCTTATAGAGATTCAACCATAGGGAATACTCTCCATTAATAAAGGATATATATATGACAAATATATTAGAGGGAATCTATCATTGATAAGAATGAATGAGGTTTACACTATAATCCTATCTCTAATACCAATACTATAACCACAAAAGAAGTACAACAACAAAAGAAGATTATAGAAAAAAATGGAAAGGTAGTATAACACAAAATGAATGATATATATAGAGATATAAATAAATAAGGAACTACTATTTATTGATAGAACAATTAAATAGAATGGATTCCACATAAAAAGATTAAAACTTATTCTTATCCAGTGTAAAATCTTATAGCCATGTGGTTTTATTATTTTTTTCATTAACATTTTATTATATTTTGAGTATATTTGTTTTATTGTAGAGTTTATTGGAATATATGTGTTTGGAATTATAGTTTTTTTTATTTTGGGAAAAAGAATTAATTTTTTAATAATTTATACTCTAAAATCATACCAAATTTGTCATTATTGGAAATCTATCCTGGTGACTTCTAATTTGGTAAAGTTATTTTCAACTTATTTTTGAAAAATGATAAAAATAATGATACAATATATTTTGGTGGTTGTAGTAAATAAAAAAATGTGAAAAAAGATAAAACTGAATTTTATAAAAAGGTTATCAAGCCCTAGAAGTCAACCTAGGCATAAAAACACCGTAATATAGCGATCTATACAAGAACAAGGAATATCTAGTATAAAAAAGACTTTAGGGACTCATGAAATGGGATTATTTGGGTGCATACATTGTTATAGAGGAACAAGGGTGGGTGTAAATTTTGATTATTTTCATATAGTTACCTAAAATTCAAACTACAAAAAACTATCTCATCTGAATGGAGGTTATACGGGTAATATAGGTGTCAGAATATCTATAAATGGTTTAATATGGGACTAGCTCCATATAATCATGTATAAAAACAAACTGAACTGCTCTGAGATCGGACCTGAAAACTATTATTGGTTCAGATCAATGTCCATGATAATCTAAGTCATCTTCATACATCTTCTTCCTTAATTAATATTCACCCTCTGAATCAAAATTTCTCTCCTCTAAAAAAGGTCAATGGCTACAATTAGCTCTTGAATGACATTAATGTTCAATCTTATGATATTTTTCATTCTTTATTCTCCATGAAGACGTAGCGAAATAACGTTTTTCCTTCCCAATTCCATTAAAATAAATACCATTTATGATAATAATATAGGTTAGAAGGTGTTTTGATAATATGGTTATGCTTCCAACATATATAGTGGTGAATCAGTGTTAGAATACTTTAAATCTAATTACATTTTTTCACTTTTCACCTCTTCACTTATTTAGTGAGTTGATCTCTCTCTTTGTCTCTCATTTAGTTTATATGAAAATATAAAATAGGAAAAGAAACATAAGAGAACACTAGGGATTGTTATTTAGGTTCACCACCCTAAGGAGGATAACATACATGGTCATCATGGTTATTATCTCACAAGCACATCTTCTTTATTATTATTAACTAAATAACAGGAAATTGTATGACCTCAAACTCATTATCTTGAAAAAATAGTTACAATCAAAGGAAGGGATTAATATTTTTACTATGACACCCCATAGATGTTTCCATCTCCACTACATTACATAAGGAAAATATTTCATCACAATACATTACCATGATCCTTTATGTTTAGAGTTTTTTAGAATTTGGAAAAATCATTTTCAAACAAAACTCGTGTATTTTACAACTAATGGGTAGTTTTTCCAATATATAATATATTTATTAATCTATATTGTGTCTTTATAACCTCTCACAAATTATAAACACAAGATACTCTTCTATACACATCATACATATTACATGTCTTCCTAACGTGGGGAAATGGAAACATAACAAAGGGGTGAGCATAGATAGAAGGTAAGGATTACCAAAAGTAATAAAAAATCAAAGATCATAAGTGTGTATAAGATAAGTATAATTTTTATAATCATGATACATAAGAAAACGAAACACAATAAATCATATATCATAAATCTTGAAATATGTTATGTAATAACATAAGAATTAAATTAATAGAGTGTGGAACGTTATTCAATAAAAATAATCCATGAGAGCAAAACATATACAAATTAATTAGCCTAAAACAGTTGATTAAGCATTAGAAGAGGAATATACATTGAAAAAATATATGTATGTCCACCCATTATATTGTGAAAAAATCTAACTATGTATAGCCTTTTGGTTTTAAAACGTTATATGAATGTCCAAGAATCATAGTCTCATGAGATATAATCCTTACCCAATGCATTGGAGGGTGATATATAACCCCACCCATTATATAACATACATATGAGTGCCACTTAAAAATAAAATCATTCAAAATATCATAAATAATTCATATTAAAAAAATGGGTTTTATTTATCACCTCCTAGAGAAATTCTCGAATAAAAATGTATTTTATATCATTTTCAAATGGATCATGTATGGAAAACATTCATAGTCCTATAAATAATAATAACATGATATAGATATGGAAAATAAGAGTATGTACAAAGACATTTAGTAAATTTATAGAAAAAAAACCATTAAAAAATATAACAGATAATATGGTATTTACATAATATAGATAATGTGTATATGTTAAATTTAATATTTTACCCAATAAATCAATGTAACGAATCTAGGGGAACAACCTTCAATAAAAGGGCATAAATATTGATTATTTACAAAGGAATGACATTGGAAGAAAAATCATAAACATTCAATGACTATGTAAAGAAAAAGTAGTAATGGATTTCTATGAGTTTATTCACCCAAAATAGTATAATAGAATTAGAGTGTACTTCCTGAAGGTATATTTCCATGGAAATAAATATTTTTTTTATACAGAAGAAAATGTTTGCGAAAATGTAATGTAGGTTTTGGAAAATGGTATTATAATTCTCATAAAATAAAATGTCTAAAATCACATTCAAAAGTATTTTTTGAAAATGTTAATTAAAATCATTAAATAATAATAATTTTAATAAATAAACTCCCCAAATAGATACTTTAAAATATATAAAGGTTATCAGGTGAAAATATTAGGTGGGAGATAAGACATTTTATTTTCAATCGATTGAAACCCATTTTAATATTTTGAAATTACTTTAGTTAAAACCAACATCCTAAAAATTCATATAAATAAAATTTTGAAATTAATATAAGGTAAATATTATCATCCCATAAGATAATACATAATTGGTATGTAAATATAATTGAGAACATTGGTAGGAAGAAAAATATTTACTAGGGGATGTGAATTATTCTCAATAATGGAATGATTTTTGAGAACAAAGTCATGGTAAATTATTTGAATTAAAATTTCAATTCCCACTAGATGTGAATATAAAGTACCATGAAATATAATATTATGGTGGAAGAAACCAATCATTTTAGAAATAATTTAAATTAGAATCGCTATATGGAGTTGACTTAACGAAAACCCTTTCAACTTTTGAATCAAAATACATTTTATGAAAAACCTTGATATTCATATTGAAATGAAATGAATAAAAATAATATGGTAAAATAAATTGATTAGGAATCAATCAAACCATATTAAATATATCATGGTTCACAATTATAATTATGTCTCAATAAATTGAATTTAAGATTGGACACCCTTATGAAATTAGATTGTTTTTAATCAAAATCTGTTAAAGGATACAATTTAAAAAGAAACATTTATTATAATTGTTGGACTCAACTATTTTGATATTCCCAAATCATGTTTAATACTGATCATAATATATCAAGCCATTTTATAATCCCTTTTAATCTACCTTTATATTATTTATCCTGAACAATATGTATATTTTTAGTCTCATGACTTTGTTGCATTATCTTAGAGTTTACATTACCTGAAGTAAAAGTTCACAGTTAAAGGCTACTAGTAAAATCCTTCTATTCAAGGTCACTTTTATAGGTCACTGTTGCTAAAAGTCAATGTCATGATAAAGGAAACCATTGAGAACACTTCTGTTGAAGGTGGCTAAAGGTCACCGATGGAAATCTCTAGTTACTGTTGGAAGCTTTATGTCAAAGATCACTATTACAAGTCTACCGTTGGAGTACTTACCAAAGATTATAGACGAAGAGTCACTGTTACAGGTCACTGTTGTGATAAGGTCACTATTATCAGGGATTCTGTTAAAATTCTACTGTCAGACTCACCATCGAAGGTCTACTATTATATGGTTCTCAGTTCAAGTCTACCGCAGGACAAGTCTACCATTAGTGGAAGTCTACTGCTAGACAACTCCACCACTGGTGAAGTAAACTGTAGAGATAATATACCGCTGGAAAGTGTTACTGTTGAGCCTAATGAAGAATTATATTATTGAGGAGATTTCTATTGAAGTACATCACTTGACAAGCATCTACTACCAGTCTAAGGATAACCTTTTCATTACTTTACTAATTTTCTTAATATTATCATAATGGTCATGTTTGGACAATTTAATGCACCTGACATTATTTAATGGTATTTTCAAGAATATCAGGAAACTGTACGAGGTATGAGGAAGACCACACATGGGTAGATCATTCCTCTTGTCATCCCCTACTAAATAAAATAAGGGAATGTTGATCTGGAAAATGTATATATATATATATATAGAGACCCAATGAAAAGGTGAATATATATACATTCATTTAGAGATATACAGAGTAGTCATCAAGATATCGATGTACACACATAATGGAAACACATACAGTACCCAATATATGATGCAAGAAGAAGAAAAATCGAGCACTCATTCCGAAGATCTCAGAGCTTCACAAAGATCTATTGGAAGAACATCTTCAAGGCTGTGGTGTTGTGCTACAAAGAGATTCTGATCCTAGAAGTTGATCATCATTAAACCTGGAAGTCAGAACCTGGATGTTACGACACTCTGATTTAGAGGCATTTTGCAGAGAAGGACCTGAAATTAATTTCATTCATTCCAAGGATTCCAGAGCTGATCTACCAACACATAGAGCATTCTAAACTCATTCCTAACATCTTTAGCACTACTATGTTTATCATTTTACATTTGTGAGAAGTGTGTTTGTTTTACACACACTTTCTCTTGTGCTAGAACTGGGGGATCCTGAAAATCCTCATACCTAACTCTCTCTACTGTGGTATCCCATGCATAATTTTGGAATAAGACTATTGTGGCTTGGGTGTTTGTTTTCCCAGGTAAAATTGTGGTAGAGGTTGAAAAACCTTGATAGTTTGTGAAAACAACTGTACTTCCTGATACAAGTTTTGTATCAATTTTTTATATAAACTGTATTGTGGTAGGTTATCACCATGTGGAGAGTATTAGGTCTTGAATTAAGACTGAACCTCTTGTTCAAATTGTTGGATTTTCTTTCAAGTACTCTGTTTTTCATTTATTCGCTGCTTATGTTTTCAAAGACAGAAATCTGTTTTTATAATCACTCTGATAGTTAGTTTTGGTTAGTGTGTATATGTGATTAATTTAGTAAACTTATTTAAAAATTTGAATTTGTGTTCACACTAATTCAACTAAGGATTAATCAACCTGTGAGAAACCATTTAAAAAATAAATCATTTATATCTCTACTGCCTTAATTAACTAGGATGTTTTAATTCTGGTTTTTTTATTCTAATGTTTTTAACAGAGATTTTAATGGGAACTCAAGTCACCCCCCTCTTCAGTATCCACTCCAACCAGAATTTGGTATCATAGGTGTTCTTTATTCATACCATCAAACCAGTATGTCAATATTTTCAATTTCTTTTCAACTATGATTTTAGTTTCACCACAAAGATCATAAAATTTTTGTTATATCTAAATTTTTTGTTCTTTAAACTTTTAGTTTTCTATGGATAATTGAGTTGAGGGTGATGCTACTAACAGGACACCGTTCATTAATGGAAATAATTATGGTCAGTGGAAATTGAATATGAAAATGTATCTAGAAAGCCTAGGTCCCGAAATCTGGGACATAATTGAAGAACATAATGCATCACCTGCTACATCGAGGGATACATGGCCTAAATTGACAAAATATATTTATAATAATAATTGTAAAGCAATGAATTCCATTTATTGTACATTAGGTGATTAGGAATTCAATAGAATATCTTCCTGTAATACTGCTTATGAAATTTGGGATTTTTTGGCTACTTCTCATGAAGGAGCAACCAATTTTAAGTAAATGAGATTTAATACCTATACTATTAAATATGATAGTTTTAAGATGAATCATGATGAACCTATATCTGAAATGTTTCTCAGGTTCAATGAAATAGTGAACAACATGAGTCGTCTTGGGAAACCAGTGTACAGTAGAGACAAAATCATGAGGCTACTTAGATTCCTACCTAACAGATTGAGAGGCACTTCTGTATCAATCTGAGAATCATGTGACATCAGCAAGCTACCAGTAAGGGAGATAATTGGAAATCTAATGATGTATGAAGTATATCTTAAGGTGAATCATGAAATAGAAGAAGAACCAAGGAAGAAGTCAGTAGAATTTAAGACTTCTGCCTCAAAGAAAAAATACAAAGAAAAAGTTCATCTACCTGTAGACAGTTCTACAAGTGAAGATTCCAATTCAGTTAGTGACAAGGAAATGGCACAACTTTCCAGATAATTCAAAAGGTTCTACCCAAAGATTAAATTCTCTATGAAGCCAGACTTCAAATGAAATTATGATCATAAAGGAAAATGGAATAAAGGCCGAAGTGGAATGATAATACAAGTGAAATTTTATTCTATGAATGCAAACGAAAAGGTCATGTGAAGGTAGAAATCTCCAAGCTGAAATTCAAGAGAAAATATTAGGATAAAGGAAAAGTTTACAAAACGTCTATGAATGCTATATGGAGTGCTTCAGAGGAAATCTCAAGTGAATCTGAAGTCCCTTAAATTGAACAAAACAAACATGCTAACTAATTTTTGATGATAGAAATGTATCACCCTGACCCCAGTTGCCCAAAGTCGGTGCATTATTGTGTAACATTGGCATGATCACAAAAGATCAAGTCTTGAAATACCGATTAGTTTAGTAGCCTTGGAAACACTAGATACATTCATAAATGTTACATTACATCATAATGTGAAAATCTACAATAACAAAGTCTCCATAGTCCACACTCATATCTTCTTCTGACTATCCCTGCAGGTCATTCATAAAATACTTCTTCACAACCTAGAAAATATTAAAAAATTGAAACGGGTGAGCTCAGATGCTCAGTAAGGAAAACAATATCGCGGAAGCTTTTGTAAATAAACATTAACATTTAAGGCAATGTATAACTAAAACAAAAGACTTTTTAAACATTAACTTCAGCATAATATGGAAAAAATAAAATTAAATAATGCCATTTACTTACTCACATTGATATTCTACTAGTCGAATAATCACATGAAATACCAATAACCACTTTCATAATGATGGAATGCATAATGCCAGACAATCATAAACACGTATCCAAGGCCTCGTGCCAAGACCACAAATAAGATTTTGTCAAGGCCTCTTTCCAAGACACTAGTTTGTCTCATGAGACCTACCGATGCATCGAGGAGCTATAGCGGGATCCACCCATCACTTATTAATTCCAATGCATTCCTCATATGAATAGGCTTAAACATATCATACACCATAACATAATCGTATCAAATAAAACATGCATAAAGGAAACATAACATTTCCACATTTCAATCACAAGATATCAATATAACACATTGATATAATAAAAATACTTTCAAAACCATTTTCAATACCAATATAAAAGAAAGTTAAAATATTGTATTTATTTTTCATTAAAAAAAAGTGATGGCTTGTAGAGGAAGCCGAAACTCAAATAATGGTCACGGCGGTGGAGAAGTCATTATCGCCGCATATGTACAGAAAGAAAAACATTTCATTTTTGTTGTTTAGTAAAATGCTTCATATAAAAAAGGTTCCTATTAAATAAACGTAAATGTCAAAGGGGTTTATACACGGTATAAAAGAAAGTTGTGTATAAAACCAAATATGGCTCAATTTGAGACGAAGTCCTTAAAAAGAACATTTTTAAAATAACATAGATCTATTATGTGTATTCACTATAAGTACACATAACGAAAGTACAAATACAAGATAGGACATAATAATATCATGACATAATTTGAAAGTAGGAGATTAACCCAAATAATGGAAATTGGGTTAAGAAGTTCCCTTACCTCGTGTCCGAATTCACTCGACCGTTCATTGACCTCCTGAGTAATAAACTAGATTTAATATATACCTTCATAAGAACCTTTTTCAAGTTCATTATTCCTTTTATATCACTTATTACCATGTCACGAACATTATGTAATTATTTAAGTTTATAACGGTCATTTTTTCGATCTTATGTACTTGAGTCAAAAATAAACTTCTTATAATTACAAGTTTTTCATGTGGTGAAATATCCTTTATATCCAGAATTATATTTATGATTTAGATATCATATATATCATATATATCCAGTATATACATTCATTTATAATATTACATAACATTTAGAGGTAAGAAATGAAATGCACCGTTCTTGGAGACGGTAAGCCGTACGTACGCATGAACGCTACTTTCATTTCTATTTTGTATTTAATGGAATTAAATCATAATAGTATAAAGGTGTATTATAATTCCAGTATAATATCATATATAATATCATTTACTCCTTCCTTTATACATCCCACATATGGCATTAACGATTCAAATCACTTTGAGGGGGCGGTAGTCCGCACTTCCTAAAATGAAATTATCGCGTTTACCCATAATGGAAATCATAAAGTATGGCATAAATGAAAAATAAAGAAGAATAAGGAAAACATAAACATAATATATATATATCATATATGAAAATATTTTCATCAAAATGGAAACCATTAGAGGTGTTAATAGAATATTGAACAATCATCGTTTCGTGAGGCAGTATTTCACCACCCACAGAAACAGTATGGTCTTTAACCATTAGACAAAGGTGTGTGTAAGTGTAAACAAAATCCTTATCATAAAAACTTCCTAGTATATTTTATATACTGGTGTTGTTACAAAAGAATGGAATAAAAAGTGTTTAAGGGGTTGGAGAAGCAAAATAAAACAAAACAACATTAGAGAAGACATTACCTTAAAATTGGGTAACTTTTTTTGATTTGAGCCAAAGGATTCCTTGGGAAGAATTCAGCCCAAAGTGAGGCTTCTAGGAGTAATGGAGGGAATCTTTTAGATTATTTGGGCAGAGGTTGGCCGAGCCAAAAGGCTTTGATGGTGTGAATAAGGTGGTAGAGGTGGGGGCCTTTTATAAGAGGAGTGGAGGGGCAGTCTTGGAAAGTAATGAAATGTTACTTTATTATACAATGATTTTCGGATTCTAAAGGTCCCACACTTATATAATTCGAGGATAAGGTGATACGAGTTCGAAATATTCTCATCCAATAGGCTTTGGACAAGTGTGATGCTTAGATTTTACATTATCTTTTCATTTTATTTAAACCATTAATTAATGAGGTAATTGCTGCATCATCATGGTGTCATAAATAATTTAATTTATATAATGTCTAAAAATTATAAAAAAATTATCATGATGTAGGAAATATTTTTATCTTTCTAATGAGTATTTATATTAAAAAATATGACTTGTATAACCCCATTTAACAATTGTTTTTCTAAAACAACTTATGTTTGTGACCTTTTTATGTTAACTTAAAATAAAAAGTTATTTATGTCATTTTCCTACCAAAGTGGCTACATGGGGTCACCAAGTTGACCCATGGATTTTCCTGGTCTTAAATGACACATAAAATAGTGGTAGGACAAGTGTAAAGGTATTTTCATATTTTTATAATATCATTTTTACCTTAAATTTCAATAATTACCTTTAATCGCGATTAATTAAACTTAAAAGTTACTATTCACCAAAAATTTATTTTAATCCCATTGAACCAAATTTTTCTTCCTAATGAAAACCATGTATGTAGGATTTTTGAAAATAAAATCGTAGAACTGGTAATATTTCATTTAAATGAAAAATCAGTTATTTAACTACCACATAGTGGTTTCACTATTCATCAAAAATTGATGTTTTTCAGAACAATGCCAAAATTTCACCTTAAGCTATAATTGATATTACAAATTCAAAAATGATGTCTATTTTACAAAATTCCAAACATATAAGTTGCATTAATTAATTTTATCATTAATTCCCGTTGTCACAACAAATAGCGTGTTTTAAAAAACAATATATATCAAAAGATTGACAATTGTTTATGTCTAATTTTAATGTGAAATTAATTATAATGAACACCATTGGATAAAATGGTAAAAATATATTCTAATTATACTTTAAAACCACTCAATAGTATAATTAATCACTATAAATTATTTTGATTAAAAATATGTTTTTAAGTATTCTTCACTATTCATAAAAAAAGTGGAAGTTCTCAGAAAATTACAAAAAAATCAACATAGGCTAATCTCGATATTCCGAATCCAAAAACAAAGTCCATTTGGCAAGATAAAATTTATAAAATTTCAAAAATTATGTATTATTATTCATAATGGCTACTTTGATTGGTTGTGGCGTGTGTTAGAACTCGAAGCTGCGTACAACACACGCTACTGTATTATTCAAAGAGATGTGTACTGTGGAAGCTCGGGGTGTTAAAAGAAACATCTGACGTGATACTTAATTCACCTATGATTAATACTTATTATTCTATAAATACAAGTGACTCTCATAATGAAGAAGATATGTCTAAAGATGAACTATTTGAATATTGTGAGATGCATGAGGATAACTTTAATGAACACAAGAATAAAAATAAATAATTGAAATGACAGCATTCCTTAAATGAAAATTACAAGTGAAATATAGATATTGAAAAAGAGAAATTTTCCAAGCTACTAAAAGGAAATACAAAGTTAAAATTGTTTAAGGATCAATTAAGAAAGGATATTGATAAGATCAATAATGGTAGGGATACCATAACACAATTTCTAGGAAAGATGTTTGCTCAAAAATATACAACTATCATAGGATATCAACCAGGACAGAGAAAATTTAGCAAAACCAAATTTGTTCCAAAATTTGTACAGCTCACTGCTAGTTCTAGTCCTGGATCATCATTTGAGAAACAATTTTCTAAAGGACCAAACCAAGTATTTATGTCTCAAAATATGTTTTCTGGTATTAGGAAACCTATAAAGAAAATATGTATTCCCAAAGTTTTACTTTCTAACCTCTCTGGACCCAAGAAAATACGGGTACCAAAATTACCCCATGTTTAATCAGTTTTACAGGGAAGTTTCTTAAAAAGTTCCAATAAAACCTTATGGTACTTGGATAGTGGATGTTCAAGACATATGACAGGATGCTACTATTTCTTAAAAAGCTTAATTAAATTTGATAGTTGACATGTCACTTTTTGTGATAATGCAAAGGAAAAAATCATTAGCTTAGGCCAAATTGGTAACCTTGATACAATATTAATTTCTAAAGAACTTTTAGTTGATGGACTAAAGTACAATTTACTTAGCATCTCTCATTTATGTGATGATGGTTTTAATGTTAAATTTGAGAACCATGCATGCAATGTTTTCAATTCTAGAAATAATTTAGTTTTTAATTCATGTAGAAATGAAAATGTATATGCTGTTGATCTAAATTCCTTTGCCTAGAAAATTGTTTCTTACTTAAATGAATTTCACGAGGAATCAAGGTTATGGCACAGAAGGTTAGGACACTACAATGTGCACTCTCTTATGAAGCTATCTATGAAAGGTTTAGTTAAAGACTTACATAAATTAGAATTCCCACTTGATAAAGTGTGTAATACCTATCAAAAGGGAAAACAACACAATGTTTCTTTCAAACTAAAGGAAAAAGTTTCAACATCTCAACCACTTGAGTTGGTTCACATGAATTTGTTTGGACCATCAAGAATTTCATGTTTAAATGGGAAGCACTGTGTTTATGTTCTTGTAAATGACTTTTGTAGGTATAAATGGGTTTACTTTCTTTCTCACAAAATTTAAGATAGTTCCTATTTTATCAAATATTACATGTCTATAGAAAATCATAGTGGACTTAGAATCAAGACCTTGAGATGTGATCACAGTCGTGAGTTTGAAAATCATGAGTTTGAATCTTTTTGCTCACATATTGGTTATAGTCACAATTTCTATTCTCATAGAACACCTCAAAAAAATGCAGTTGTAGAGATAAGAAATAGGACGCTTCATGAAAATTATAGAACAATGCTCAATGAGTATTATTTACCAATCTATTTCTAGGATAAAGATGTAAATTCACCTTTTTATATCATTAATAGAGGTTTGATCAGACCTGTTCTTAAGAAGACCCCTTATGAGCTTTGAAAAAATAGTAATCCTAAGGTTAATTACTTTACAGTTTTTGGTTTCAAAGTCTTTATCCTTAATAGTAATGATAATCTTGAAAAATTTGTTCCAAAAGTGATGAGGGAATTTTCCGAGGTTACTCTATCTCAAGTAAAGCCTATAGAGTGTTCAATAAGAAATCCAAATGTTTGGAAGAATTAGTTCATGTCAAATTTGATGAGACTGATCCACATGAGCCTAAAACCTCTATTGAGAATATTGAGGAAGATATGTCAATTCTGGACCATAATGAAAAAGTTAGTGAATCCCCTGTAAAAGTGTCCAGTTCTGGGGATTTTCTAGAATCTGCAACTGTTGAGTCTGAACCAACAGACAACCATGAGGAGTCGAGTTCAACCCTTCCTAGAAGCATTAGGACTTTTAAGAAACATCCTCTATATTCTGGTGTAGTTGATTTAAATAAAGGAACACAAAAAAATCTCCCATGAGAAACCAGGTTGAACATCATGGTTTTCTTTCATAGCATGAACCCACAAATATTAATGATGCTATAAAAGATGAATTTTGGGTAATGGATACGCCAGAAGATTTAAATCAGTGGAGATACCTAAGGAAACATTAACAATAGTAACAAAATGGATATTTACAATCAAATTTGATGAGCCTAGAAATATAGTTAGAAATAAGGCTAGGATAGTTGCCCAAGGATATAGTCAGGAAGAAGGAATAGACTATGAGGAGACCTTTGTACCTGTATCTAGATTAGAAGCCTTTAGAATACTACTTGCATATGCAGCTCATCTGGATTTTTAAACATTATCAAATGGATGTTAAAAGTGCTTTTCTAAATGGGTATATAGTTGAGGAAGTGTTTGTTGAACAACCCCATGGCATTACAAATCCCCATTTTTCAAATCATGTTTTTAAACTTTCTAAAGCTTTATATGGTTCAAAACAAGCTCCAAGAGCATGGTATGACAGGCTCAACTTATTTATTATTTCAAAAAGTTTCACCAATGGTATATCTTATCCTAGTCTTTTTATTAAAAGGATTTCCAAAGATGTTGTGATAGTAAATATTTATATAGATGATTTTATTTTTGGATCATCTAAAATTTTGTTATGTATTTATTTCTCAAAAATGATGCATAATGAATTAGAAATGAGTTTAATGGGAGAACACAAATTTTTCCTTGGATTTCATATCTATAAAAATAAAAATGGAATTATTTTGAATCAATTTAAATATATTATGGATCTTTTAAAACATTTTGATTTGGATGGTAGTAAATGTAGTGACACACCTATGAGTTCCACTTGTAAGTTGGATGCTGATGCAGTTGGAGAACTAGTGGATCAAACTAACTACATAGATATGATAGGGAGTCTACTGTATCATACAATTAGCATACCTGACATTATGTTCAATGTATGTATCTGTGCTCGCTTTCAAGCCAATCCAAAAGAGTCTCATTTAACTACTGTTAAAATGATTTTCAAGTGTCTCAAATATACTCCCAACTTAGGACTATTTTATCGAAAAGGAAAATCATTTGATTTGTTGAGTTATTATAAGGCTGGGTTTTCTAGTTCCAAGTTAGATAGAAAATGCACCTCAGGGAAATGTCACATTTTGGGCAAGTCACTAGTATCATTGTGTAGTAAGAAATAGATTTCTATTGCATTATCTAATGCCGAAGCTGAATACATAGCTTCAGGTAGTTGTTGTGCTCAAATTATGTGGATTAAAGACACTTTACTAGACTATGGATATCAATTCAAACATGTCACTGTAAATTGTGACAATACAAGTGCTATTAACATTTCCAAAAATACAGTATCTCATGCTAGGATAAAGAATATTGATGTGAGACATCACTTTTTAAGGGATAATTATCAAAAAGTTGATATCACTCTTGAATTCAATGGCACTGAAAATCAATTGACTAAAATATTCACAAATCCTTTGAATTATGATAGATTAAATTATATCAGAATTGGGTTAGGTATGATTAAGTTTAGTATAGGAAACCTCACAGTCGAACCTCACTGTTAGGAACCTCACTGGTGTACCTCACTGTTGTACCTCACTAGTGTACCTCACCGTTGGACCTCACTGGTATACCTCACTATTAGGAACCTCACCGTCAGGAACCTCACTGTTAGGTTCCTCACCATTAGGAACCTCGCTATCAGGAAAATCGCCGTAAAGAGCATCACAATTAGGAACCTCGCTGTTAAGAACCTCACCATGGGAACCTCACTGTTGGATACCTCACTGTTTGATTTTACCATTTATTTTATGCGGGAATCTAAAGAATTTTTGTTATTCGATTCATATTATTTTCAATCCAAATGTGATAAAAATTAGACATCGAACATATCTCAATCCACTCTCCCTCACTCTCAAACCTTGCTCTCGAAATCCCAAAACCCTAACTCTCTGATTGAAGCCTAAAACCTCTTTCAATCTCCATGGATAGAACCAAGAGACCCTCGACTGTTAATGTGGATGTTCCAAGGAAAAAGAGGACCCAAGATGAGCCATGTAGTTGTAGTAGTGCGCCAACAGGTCATGTTAATCCACACCTGTCACAGAAGACTATAATGGATGATAAGAAACTAAGTGAAGAATGGTTGTTGTCGAGCAAGTATTTAGTTCTTGATGTTCTAGAAGATCATGGATGGATAGAATGCTTCACTAAAAACAATAGTTCATACTACCCGAATATTGTGAATGAATTCTATGAATACCTGAATATCGAAAAGGAAGATGATGTGCATAGGCTGGTGTCTAGAGTAAATTTAAATGAAGTTAGATTTACATCTTCTGAGTGGGTTTCTTTTCTGATATTTCCTCATGAAGGAGATTTTAACTACTATTCTAGATTGGATTCTCCATATAGTGAGATTTTTGGGTATGAGAGAGCTCTGGAAGAGCTGAATGGAGATAAGACTCAATGGAAAATCCTAGCCACTGAGATGAATAGGGAAGATATGCTATTATTTAAATTCATCCAGTAAGTGATCAGTACCAATTGAGGGGACTTTGCAGTACTGAGGTATCAAGAAATATTCCTGATATACCTTTTGAATCATGGGGAGATGATCAATTTGTGTAGGCTATGGATGGCACAGTTGGTGGATATGACCAATCCAAGCTCAAAATCAAATGCCATTTTTCATGCCAAGTTAATTTCTGTAATGCTAAAGGAAAAGGGTGTTGCTGATGGAAAAAAAAGAAATGATAGTGTCTAGAAACAGTATTTGTATCTCTAAGGTCATCTGTATGTTTATGAATATTAGTTGGAATCCTTGGAAGAAGGAATGGGTGAATGATGAAGGAAAAATATATGAAAATTTTCATCCTGACACTCATCCATTAAGGCCAAAAGACAATAGGGATCCAGGCATAATGCTTGATAAGCTAAAGACTGCCTATTCAGAAGAGGAAGCTTCAAGAACTGTGGAGCCTGAAAGAGAGGACACCCCCATTGATGATAGGACTGATCCTGATATTCCAGCCAGTCTACTTGTAGGCATAGCCTTTGGAGCACATAGTTATACAACAGAACTTCCCAGGAGAGAACATGTACTAAGGGACAGTGATAAAGAGACCCATGAATAAGAATAAGTATCTATGACTACTATCAGATACATATCATAAGAGGATGATGCTTCTGAGTCAGGTCATTCTAATCATGAGGAACATGTGGAAGGTAATGGAGATGAAGAGAAGGAGGAAGCTGAAGATGAGGAAAATGAAGAAGAGGAGCTCAGTCTGAGTCCTCTGATAGGTGAATTAGAAAGGACAATGTATGAATAGAAAGTAGAAATGGAATCTGCTTCCCTAGAAGTAGAGTTAATTGATGATTCTGTGGAGGTAGTAGCTCACCCCACTAGTGAATCAATGGATCACATAGAGTCTGTAACAGTAGTTGCTAGAGTTGAAGCAGCAACTGTGGAAGTTCCTAGAGTATAGCCAACAGAGGATATTTCTCAGGAGGTAGCTCAAAGTGAGGTGGAGCATCATATTAAAAGAGGATATGTATCTGGAATCCATGACATTGAGGAGTGGTCTGATGACCCAGAGTATCTAGTGTTTGGGCGGGATTATGATGATTCTGATGGTGAAATGCCCAATAGAAGGCAATCCGTGCCTACTATTTTAGATCCTACTACAGTACCTCCAGTGACTACAGTTCCAGAAAATTACATTAGAAAATAGGATCTTGAATCTCTAAAGGCGGATTTGCAAATAATGTTTGTTGATATGTATTCTGAAATGGAGAAGAAATTAGCCTTGATTCAAGAGCTAACTGTAGCTGATATAGAAAGAGTTTAGTGTTCCATTCAATCTAATCTGACCCAGGAAATCTCACAGTTCTAGAATCAGATCAGGGATTTGACTCAATCTGTGGCGCTACTAAGGAATTCTATGGTGATCTTGACTATTATTATAGCTTCTAGGACTCACGCAGATGTGGATAGTCAATATGTCAGAGGATTTTTCCAGCAGATGGTCACTGTTTTTGAAAGCATTAAGGACCAAATTAAAACTCTTGTGCATAATCCGGATGATGATGTGAATAAGCTTGTTAGTGGGTTGGCCAAGTCCATCAAAGAAACTATTGCTTTCACCATAACACCTTTGGCTACATATATCACTTCTACAACCTCAACTGCACCACCTGTGTACTTTTCTGCATTCAGAATAGTGTTCAATGAACAATTAGCTAAGTTTTCTAGTGTCAGCGCACCTAACTCTCAATTTGTATCTCAGATTATCACTACTACCATGGATGTGAAAAATGTAGTATGTGACTTCTTGAGATAGGCTTCCAAATATTAGAAAAGTATAAAGGAGCATATTGATCATTACTACAAGCATATTTAATCTAAGCATCAGATGGATGCTCACTTCAAGATTTTGTTGGAAAATCTTAAAATTGAACAAGTCACCAGAGCCTTCAAGGAACATGTTTGAAAGCTGGGATAGATGAGTCATGCCTTAGGGAAATTAATGGAGAACAATGATGATTTCATATCGGATATGTAAAGAGGAGGAACTATTATTATGGATTTCATAAATCATATCTTACCCTTTTTCCATGTGGACTGTACTCCTGTTATAGTCCCTCCTGCCTTACCTGCATCCCAAACCAGTGTTTCTTCCATGATGCCTCCTACTGATACCATTATAAGCATCACTACATTGAAACCTCAGAGAGCTACTCACTACAGGAACAAAGGAGTTTCTGTTTCTACACCTCCAGTTATCCCTGCCGTAATTCCAAAACATGCTGATCCAACAGCTCATCCTCCACCTTCTTCTTCCAAAGGGAAAGAACAATTGCCTGAGGCTGATGTGGATTGAGTTTGTTTGTATCTTTAGATAGGGAAATTGTATTCTTTTGTGGGTCATGTAATTTACTTCAATTAATACAAGAATTCTCTGTTTTCCCTATTTGTGTTTCTTTTTTCTAATCACAATGTAGGGAAAATTAATATATTAATATGATCACTAATATGATCATGTGATTTCATTACTCTCTAGTGGACCTTTTATGCTTTTCCATCTGATACTGGGTACCAGTATCCTCTGATATTACGCTCTTATTAATCATTGATACTTGTGAAACTACAACTGATCTGTGGTTCACATTGATCTCTATTAAATAACTGTATTATATTCTTATCTGTGATACCTATAATTAATACATAGTGGCATAATTTGTGATTATCATAAAGGGAGATATTGTTGGACTCTCCTGTTTTGATAATCCCAAATCATGTCTAATACTGAACATAATATAGCTGGTCATTTGATAATCCCTTTTAATCTGCCTTTATATTATTTATCCTGAACAATCTATATATTTTTAGTCTCACAAATTTATTGAATTAGCTTACAGTTAAAATTTCCCTATGTAAAAGTTCATAGATAATGTCTACTGGTAAGATCCTTCTGCTCAAGGTCTCCGTTATAGGTCACTATTGCTAAAATTCACTGTCATGATAATGGTCACCATTGAGAACACTTCTTTTGAAGGTTGCTAAAGGTCACCGTTGAAGATCTCTAGTTAATATAATAAGTTTTCTGTCAAAAGTCACTATTGGAAGTCTACTTTTGGAGTAATTACCAAAGCTTATAGATAAAGAGTCACTATTACAGGTCATTTTTGTGACAAGGTCACTATTATCAAGGCTTTGGTTTGAAGTCTACTGTCAGAATAACCATTGAAGGTCTACTGTTACATGGTTCTCAGTTCAAGTCTACTATGGGAAATGTCTACCATTAGTGGAAGTCTACTGCAAGACAACTCCACCATTAATGAAGTCAACTTTTGAGAAAGTCTACAACTAAAAAGGCCTACTGTTTGGCCTAACAAAGAAGTCTATTATTGAGGAGGTTACTGTTGAAGACCACTACTTGACAAGCGTCTGATACCAGTCCAATGATAAAATATTCTTTAATTTACAAATTTTCTTAATATTATCATAACGATCATCTTTGTTCAATTTAATGCACCTGAAATTATTTAATGATATTTGCAGGCATATCAGGAAAACTTATGAGGTACTAGGAAGACCACACTTGGGTGGATCATTCCTCTTGTCGGCCCCTGCTGAATTAAGTAAGGGAAATATGAGCTCGAAAAAGTATATATATATATATATATAAAGACCAAATGAAAAGGTGAATATATATATATACATGTAAAGATATACAGAGTAGAAATCAAGATATTGAGGTACACACATAAGGGATACACTTACAGTACCCGATATACGAAGCAAAAAAAACACTGCAGCACACATTGTGAAGATCTCAGAGCTTCACAAAGACCTATTGGAAGAATATCTTCAAGACTGCAGTGTTTTGCTACAAAGATCTTCTGATCCAAGAAGCTGATCATCTTTACACCTAGAAGTCATAACCTGGAAGTTTCGACACTCTATTTTAGAGGCAACTTAGAGAGAAAGACCAGAACTTCATTTCCTTTATTCCATGGAGTCCAGAGCTGATATTACAACACATAGAGCATTCTAATCTCTTTCTTAATATCTTTATCTCTATAGTGTTTAGTATTTTACATTTGTGACCAGTGTGTATGTTTTACACACATTGTCTCTTGTGCATGAACTATGGGATCCAAATAATCATCATACCAAACTCCATGTACTCTTGTTTACTAAGCATGACTGTGGATGAATCCTTGTGTGGCTTGGGTGTTTGTTTTCCCATGAAAACTCGTAGTAGAGGTTGAAAAACCTAGAGAGTCTGTGAAAACTATTTTACTGCCTGATACAGTTTGTGTATCATGTTTTTATATAAACTTCTTGGTGGTAGGTGATCACCATGTGGAGAGGATTAGGTCTTGTCTTAAGACTATACCTCTTGTTTTAAGTTGTTTTTCTTATCTTTCACGTACTCTATTTTTCATTTATTCACTTCTTCTGTTTTCAAAGAAAGAAATCTGTTTTTATAATCACTCTGATAGTTAGTTTTGGTTAGTGTGTATATGCGAGTAATTTAGTATAATTGTTTCAAAATTTGAATTACTTTTCACACTAATTCAACTGAGGATTAATCAACCTGTGCGAAACGTGTTGAACAATAAATCATTTATATCTGTACTGCCTTAATTAAATGGGCTGTTTTAATTTTGGGTTTTTTATCCTAATGTTTTTAATTGATATTTTAATGTGAACCCGATTCACCCCCTCTTGAGTATCAACTCTGACCAACAATAATTAATAATGAGAGGATAATGGGACACAATATTATAGTGGAATTAAATTTGTAATTATAAATATAACGTGGTTTATAATAAGAAATATGTCTCAATGGGTCAAAATTGAATCATGATACCCTTACCTTATTTCAACACATAGTTTAATGTTCTCTAAAATATTATAAAAATATATATCATTATATTATATTACGTAACATTATTTTTTTACAATAACATTTATGTACTTTATTTATTAACATATATTATGAATATATTATTTAGTGATCATTTATTTTTACCATAATGTGTTAGTTACGTCATTTATTTCACACAACCTTTATGATGTTGATTTTGGAACTCATTCATTAAAACTGTGTTATTAATTAGAAGATAATTAATTTTATTAGAATATATATAAATTATATTCATTTATTAATCACTCATATCAATCCATAATTGTTTTATTTATTTTTCGTACCAGTTTAATCGATGTTGGCTTATTTCTATAATTTTAATGATTAAAGATGATATTTTAATAACAAGTTAAATAATTAATGTACCATTTATATAACCATAAAACAAACATTATTTAATTATTAAATTGTAATAATATTAGTATTTATGTTCCCATATTCATCCATGATGTATTTTTATCTCGCTTTTCATGTACGTGTTTAGACCAACCAAAACATGATCAACCCTAGTTAATGGATGAGTATGGTTATTGATTTGGTTTATTTTGGAATAATATAATTATTATAGAAGAACAATGATATTATTTAGATATTTTTGTAGTGTTTAATTATATTTTAATATATTTTAGTAAATAATAACTAACTATATTAAAAATGATATACATTGCTTCGTGGAGGTGTTAGTCCACACAATTCATGGTTAATGTTTTCATTTCCAAATGATGAGAGGAAATTTAGGTGGATTGTAATTTTTATCCTTATATTCATAATTACATTAAAACTTACAAATTTTTAATTTACTATAATCCTTATATTTTATATAATATTTTCATTTTTGAAAATTAGTATATGTATTTTTGTGGAGGCATAAGTCCGCACAAACACACATTCATTGATACATTGTTTTTATAAGTGGATAAGAAGGAATAAATCATGGTTGTTCCATTAATTAACAAAAATTAGTTATACGAATTATACTTATTTAATTATATTAATTTTTTGGATAGTTTTGTAAAGTAAATGTTAAGAAGAAAATGTTATGGATTAAGTAATACTCACTTTGGGGCCCTATAATTTCTCTTGAAATTATCCATAGCAATGAAGATAATTGGATAAATTTTCTTCACTAGGGGATTTTTCTAATTCAATAAAAATTTAGGAGAGTTAAATTGATTAGTTTTTTAATGAAATTTCATTGAGACTTTTTATCTTTTAGATGGTGGAATTGATCCCCTTTTATTAGTGAAGAAAATGGCACTTTTGTGAACAACCATTAATTTTCAAAAACAAAATGATATTATACAAGGGTCAGTGGTTCCAAAATTTTGAAATAATGGCGTTTTGTGTCATATAGTTAGGATAAATACTCAAATAAGAATATTTAATAATTTTTAAAACATTTTCCAAGTCATTTACTCTAATATTATTACTTTTACCTCTCTCTTATTACCAGAGTTACAAATCTTTACGCCAGTAACTTGTTTTTTATTAAAAAAAATTAAAAATAATCAATAACAAACTAGGTGTCATGAACCTAAAATTAATATCCATTTAATATAAACTAATTTATATATAATATAAAATCATCTTTTAAATTAAAATAATATATATATATATAAAATTATTTTTTGTGGAAAAATGATTCCTTAACCATTATCTCTTCATATTCTTATTTATCATTTATTGAGGAATAAATTAGTGATAAATTAAATATATATTTATTTTAAAATGATATTAGAGTGATTATTTAAAATAAATTAATTAAATTTATTATATTAAAATTACATAATGTTAGTAAAACAAACCTTTAATAATAAATCTTCCACCATTATCACAGTAATTAACTTTAATAATTGTAATCACATTATTATGATCAAAAATGTAATTGAATTTATCAAATAATATGGTAGTTTTGGACAAAATTTTACATAAATTTTTCATATATTTAATTTATAAATTTTATAAAATATATATTTTAATTTCAATGCATAAAATTAATTTTAAGTGTGAAATATTACATGAGTTTCCAAAATATAAAACATGGGTTTTAAAATTTTGACATAGTACATTATAAATTATTTATATTTATTATTAAATATATTTTTTATATATAAAAATTTTTTCCTAAACTTCTAATTCATCCTTTTGATAAGATATTTTCCTAAAAGAGATTGTTTTTAACAAAATAGTTATTTAAACTATTCACTTAATAATAAATTTTTGTATGAAAAAAATTCACCCTAAGATAATTTTGAAATGATTAATTAAAAAATTAAAATTAATATAATATAATTTAGATTATAAAATTTTATAAATTTATAAAAAAAGTTAAAATAAAATATATGAAGAAAAAATTATTTTGATGAATAAATTTCCTTCTTAAACATTAATTATTCTTAACCTTATTTTGTTATCATTTATAATTGATTATAATATTTTTATCTATCATTGTTTCTATTTATTTTATAATTTTATTGTCTAATATATCTTGTAGTTTTTTAGTTTTGTGTTCCATGTGAAACAAGTACTTAAAATATTTATGAATTCATGGAAAAATATATTCCAAATTATTTGGGTGTTACATCTCCCCTTAAATTAACTCTGTCTAGATAATTTATATTGTTCCTAACTATTGAAATTGATAATGTTTCATAAGATATTCATGAATACATATTTAATTTCTATTGAGTTCTCATCCTCACTATCCTTGATATGACTAGTGAACTCATTTTCCCCTCCTAATGGTAATATAACAAACATTTAGTTTTTCTCTAACCAATTCTGTAATATGCCTCAATATAATGGGATATTTTTTTTAATGAGTTTATTGTCATCCTAATGTTAGCATTTTAAATGATATTATTTTTATATGTGATTTTCTTATCTATAAAATTATCGTGGCCTCTATGTCAATAGATCCAATCATATCTATATATCACATAAAATTTGAATAAATTATAGTAGGATTTTATTGGAAGAAATTTCTTATAAACAGTTATCATAGTGTATTTATGTACTTGGGTTATAATAATCATATTCTTAAAAGTATTTATAAATAATTCAGAATCTATTTATTATGGGTGGTAGTTTTAATCTTTTAGAAATCATTCTATGGATTGAGGATTAGGTCATACAAAATACAAATTAAACACACGCAGTTCTTGAGTGGGTGAAAAATGTTCCTCATTCTATATCATTTTTTAAACCAACATTCAGGGTTTTTTCATATTTTATTTATAGACATGGAAATTTATAGTGTTTATCATCTTTACTAGCTCTTGGATAATGTAATTGACATAAATAATTTCCAACTTCCCCTCATTAAATACATTGAACAATTAGTGGTATCTTCAGATGAACTCTATTTCCTTTCATCATGCACATTGAACACCGTTAATTTCCTTAGAAATTAGTTTCTTTATACCCTCCTTTTCCATACATAAAATATCTCCCAATTATTTTGAGATGTTTTCCTTTTTTATTTCTCTCACATTTTTTTACATTTATATAATTTAACATTCTTTCGTTCATGATCATTGTCTCCTAAAATTCAATGTGACTCCATCCTTATATTCTTTACTGTCATTAGATACTCAACTAAGACTATGTTTTTAAACATAATCCTTGATATCTATTTCACCACAATCACATGGTTTATAACTTCATTCCTTATACTATTAGGTTTCTAATTAGAAAAAAAAATTCATTGTCCATGGAATCCATTAATATATTGATTCCTTTTATGATTTATCCATTCCTAAAAATAAAATGTGATATGCATTATTAATGAATAATTATCACCATAAGATAACTAATTTTTTATAATTACATTATATGTTCAACCTCACAAAATCATACTATTTGATATTGTAAAATTGGATTCCAGATAAACTTACATCACACTCAGATCAATATGGGTTTATTTAGGATGGGTTCTTATATATTCTACAACCTAATTCCTTAACATAAAAAATATTTTATCGTTTCTTGTAAAAAATGTGATTTTCCAAAGAAAATACCCATGTGTTTCTATCCAGTTTTGTAGTCTTAGGACCACTCATTGTCTACCAGAGTGAAGATTGATTTTTATATTCAACTATACCTTTATTATGGTGATTACCCCTAGGTGAATCTGTACCAAATTCGAATCCACATTCTAGTATCCAAACATTCTATTTTCTAGGATAACAACATAATCTACACATTACCAAAATATTATGATATTATCAAATAATTATAATTTTCACTTAAACATATCCATGGGTTTTAAAATAATTTTAAATTATCTTAATATAATTTTTTTTGAATATTTTCATAACTAACATAATTGGTTATCTATACCTTTGAAATTATGATCAGCCTTAACTTATCAAACCAAAAATTATATTCAACTAATATCCTAACCCTTAAATTTATATAAATATTTCTCTAATTCCAAATAAGATTCCCCATGGACACTACAATCTCAATTACAAGTCATAATGAAAAATATTTCATTATAATATATTCATTTGATCTTCTAGATTTATAGGTTTATAGAAATAAAAAAAACATTATCTAATAAAACTAGTTTGTTTTTTCAACTAATGGAAATTTTTTCCACTATATAATCAAATTATTAAATTATATAATGTATAAAATACCTTCCACAAATTCCCAACAATAGATAATCATCTATGTAGGATCGGAATAAGAATGTAGATGATCAATATACAAGAGGGGGGGGGTGAAATGTATAATTTAATAATTCCTTTGGAACATTTAATGTTGGTATAAAAACATTCCTTTCTAACCTTAAGGAAAAATATGTTTAACAAAGATAAACATGGTAAATTCACAATACATGTTTGTTTATCAAACATTCTAGATTCCAGAAATATGGCTCTGGAAAAGAAACTTATGAAAAGTTTACATAGCAGAAGTTTCTACCATAAAGAGTATAGAATCTTACAAATAAAAGTATACAAGAATAAGGAAGTATAAGATAGTTATAATTTACTTATCAATCCAAATGCAGTGGAATATAAACTTGTAACAAAACAAGTAACAAGAATAAATTCTTGTAACCCAATGGGTATGGTATCCAAAAACATTGGATAATGGTCCCTTAATTTATACTTTCAAGAGAGTCTGTCTTACCCACACTAGGGTAAGCACTCGATAAGAATATCAGAATCTGTCTTTTTATCCCCAAAAACCCTCCAACATCAAGTTACTCGGCACCTCTGTATTCTTAGGAAGGAAGTCCTTGAACATTAAGGTAGTTTGCACCTCTATCTTCCTATCCTTGGAAGCCATCAAATGCACTCAGCAAAATTCGGAGTCACATGAATCAATCTAAACAAGATGTTCAGTACGAACATACATGAGAGTCTCTCTCTAGAAATCACGTCAACAACATGTAATCACTAAAGTTGTAGAACATTGATGAGCTCGTTCAAATGAGCTTCTATTTATAAACACATCTCCAACGGTCAGCTCCCTCCACCAATAGTCATATGTTTACCTAAATCTCAAAGGGACTTGTACACGTTTCACTCAAAAAATGGTTAGTTAGAAACAGAATGTACGACATCATTTCATAACTATAACAAGTCTAAGAAAAATATGGTTACATATGAAAATCCATTTTTCGGATTCTATGAAAAAATAGAAGTTCGGTGTCTAAAAAAAATAATATTCAAAGTCTATAATACATGAACATTTAGATTCAGTTTACTAGGGAATTTGTAATCAGAATTTGGAGTCTTAATTAATTAAAATTCGTAACATGAATTTGGATTCTATGTTCGTAAGAGTTTGTATCATGAATTCGGAGTCAGAGTTCATAAGAGTTCATATCCTGAATTCGTAGTCAGAGTGCATAAGATTTCATAGACTGAATTCAGAGAACTGAGAGTCAGAACATAGAAGAGTTGGGAGTCTGAATTTAGAGAACTCGGAGTCAGAACTCAGAACATGAAATAGAATTCTCTATATTCAAGTAATTATAGGATTCTGAGGTTTGGCAATATAAAATATAATTTTACACTTAGCAATGAAATTATGTTATACTTAGTAGAATTGAAATATGAACAATGAAAATGGGTAACGGTAAATTTTACTTGGGGAAGGAAAATTTTCCTTATAAGGATAAATCATTGGCCAAAGGAAATTTTCCTTACGATAGAGTGTTTTTTATTTTCAAAACATGGAGAAATGAAAAGACAAAATGCATCCTTATTGAATCAACAATCTCCCGATTTTTGGAAAGCACAAACATCCTTACAAAAAATAATATAAGAACCCATAATTTTTATGCACATGAAAAATAAAAACATATCTTTGTTTTCTTTTAGATCAAAGTGAATATGAGTAAATCCCCCTTTTTCTATGGAACCAAAAAGGATTAAATTCTGATTTCCTGAATGAAATTTTTCATTTTCTTGCATATGGAAATCTTTATGAAGAATACTCCCCCTTAAATGAACTCTCCCTTACATAGGATTTTTTCTTATTTACTTAGTATTCTTTTTGAAATTTCTTTCTCCCCCTTTGTGATTTACAAAAATAAATAAAGGGAATAAAAAAAAATTATGGTACCTGAAAATTTCTTACTAGAGAACAAAAAATGCAAGGAAAAATCAAAATTTCATTAAGACTAGAAAAATTTATATAGGATGAAAAAAAAACAAAAGATCGTAATTGAACAAGATTATCCTTCCTTCTCCTTCAGCATCAACTTCATTTCTATGGTTTTCAGCTTTTTAACTCCATATGATCATCCTATGCACGCTTTAGAAGGTGATCCTGATCTGCTGATTTCTTCTCTAAGGCTTTGATTTTTTTCATCTTGATATTTAAGAGCCTATGTCTAAGACTTTAACACTTCTTATTGCTTAACTCAATTTTATTCTATCCTAATCCGGAGATCCCATTCTATTTTCTAGCTTTTAGCAACTAAATAAAATTTTCCATTCAGATCTTTCACTTCTTGTATCTAATTATTCTATTCAAGGGTTATCTTTTACTAAAATCTATTTGAGAGATCCTTGATATTTCAATCTTCTATTTCAAGTTCATCTTTAACATTTTCTTGAAATTCATCAACAATCTGCATATCTTGAATTTTTTTCTTTGACCAGTTGTTATCTTTTTGAAGGATCTCTTATACGCCTCGTAACTAATAAGAAATGTCTTGAAGTCTTCCTTGAGTTTAACACTCGTATCTATCTCCATGGATACCGAATCCGATTACTGATTTAGTGTATATTGAAGCATCTGGCATCCTGAGTCTATAGTGGGAAATATCGTAATATTCTCTACAATATTATTCAATGATTGGACTAAAAATTCATGTCCAAGGGATGACGATTCGGAATATGATACTTTTCATGGTGAAGGATCTTCTTCTAACTCAGCATCTTTCCACTCCGATGATCAACCAACTTCCTTCTTCTTCACAAAATCATTACTAGGTGTATCAACAACCAAATTTTTTCCTTTATCAACCATCAAAATGGCTTCATCATGATCAGGAGATTCATATTCACTATCAGAAAAATGAACGATTTTTTCTTTATTAACCTATTCTTTCTTAGCTCTGGCCTTAACATCCTCGTGTTGAATGAAGTCAGGATTAGAACATTCATCCTCAGAAAGCTTATTCACTTCATCTTCACCTTCTCATCCTCTCCTTTCTGATCTTTCCAAGGAGTAGCAATATTTGAAAACTCAGATTTAGAATTTCGGAAAAGGATCTTTTCAGATGGACTTTCTTTTCCATGGAAATCATCAACTTGGTTAATCAAATATGTGGTGTCACCGCTACTTTTTTTTTCTTCAACTTCATCCATAGCATCTTCTTGGACTTTTTTCAGAGTCACAAATTTCATTCTCAGAATCTCAGGTAATGCTTATACTAATAAGGATTTTTCTACTATAATTTTCTCAGATTCTTTGTCAGCATCCTCTAAATGAGATTGCACAACCTCTGCTTCAGAGTTCTTCCTCTTTTGTTCCTTTTCGTTAGCTTTCTTCTCAATCTCATCAGCAGACTTTTCTTTTAAATATTTTACTTTAGCATGATCCAAACCAGAACATGGCTCACCTACTTTATTTTGCTTCTTGTCTTCACTCTAATTTTATACTACCTTATCCGGATAAGTTTTTTTTCTTATTAAGTTTTTAAGGTGTGGATTGAGATTCCATTGCCTAGGGGGTTTTTCCTTCCACTTCTACTTCCTCTAACTTCTTCATCCTTCCTCCCTTTTTAGATTGTTCAACAACCTCATGTTTCTTAGGTATGGCTTCATCTTCTTCCCCTGACAAGTCATAAAATTCTCAAGATTCCTTAGAAAATCCAACTTTCATCCTCTTCAAGGTATCATCACTGACTAGCATGACTTTGCAATTCCTTGGCTTAGAACTACAAGAATTTTAAAAGACTCTAACACTGAAAAATTAACATTGAAATAATGGTTGGATACATAATAATATGAGCCTATATATTTCTATTCTTTATGTTTCAATTGTAATGAGAGTATGCTTCACCAAGTAAATAATTCTTAGGTTCACCAATAAATATAAGATATACATGTTCCTATTCTTCAATGTATCATTGTCACCTTTTCTTGGAATGATGAATCCTTGAACCCACAAGTAAAGAATTTGAATGTCAGTAGACAAGTGAGAAATATACGGAGTCTTTATATTTATGATTCCAAGACAAGCCATAGCCTTCACCTTATTGAAACTTCCTTTATCATCAGCCAACTCATGAGAACAGAACTCAGCTTCCCCTTTATATGGTTTTCCAATAAATCTAGCAGCCTTGGTGTAGGAAAGGGAATAAGTCATCCCATAGCTTTTGAAAGAAAAATTACTCATGTCATCCACCTTGAAAAAACTCAATGTATCATATAATTCAACTAGAAAATCCAGATATTCCAAATCCTGAGAAACTAAAATTGATATGCAAACACTCTCCCATCCATTGAAATTAATATTATTTGAGATGATGGAATCATATATGGCGAAGAATTTTTGATGCACCAACCATTATCTATAAACCTGTCACTCCGATATTGGCTCTATAGTTGACATATATCTCTAGGAGGAAACTTTGACAGACATTCGGATTTGTGCATTATTTGAGATGTTAAAAACGTGATTATGTAAAAGGTAAAAGATTTAGGATGTGAAGGATTGAGTTTTGATGTGGGACAACCATCAGGGGGTCCCTTATATAGGCATTTGAAATGACAGTTCATCTTCTAAGCTCAATTCCGTGGTTGAAAATCCTTCTGACCAGATCTGATTGTTGAAATGATATCTGTGAATAATATTTGGTAGAATCTGTTCTTTTTTTATTTTTGAAGAAAAAAATTCATATTTAAGGAAAATAAAGAATGTGAATATTTCTAAATCAAAATACAAACAAGTAAATAATCATTACGAAAACATAAGAAAGGGAATCATAAATTTTGAATTTCCAGGATGATTATTCGTAATAAGTAAAATACTTCTTAGGGAACTTTAGAAAAACTAAAAGGAAATTTTGATTACGAAAAACTCCATTACGAAAAATCTAAGTAAAAAAACTTTCATTATGAATATTTAGAAAATTTTCATTACAAAAAATTTATAAAATCTTCTTTATGAAAATTTAGAAAATATTCATTATGAAAATTTAAAAAAACTTCATTATAAAAATTTAGAGTACGAAAATTTTCATTACGAAAATCCTCAGTACAAAAATCTATATTACAAGATTTTTGGAAACACTGACTATGATGATTTTAAAAACATTGGAAGTAGAAATTTTCATTTTGAAAATTTACATTAAGAGAATATCTGAAAAACTATCTACACAAATTTCATTATGAAAAAAATTTGAAAGACTGACTATGTAAATTTTCAATACGATTATTTTTGAAAAACTTACTATGAAAATTTTCATAATCTAGGAAACAAATGTAATCTCCCTATGAAAAAGAGTTTTTCACAGTAAGGATATAGGTTTAAATAGGAATCTAATCAAGGAATATTATCTTATAGTTATCATTCTTAATATCAATTTAATGTATTCGAACCTATCAGAGGGTAATGATTTTGTGAAAATATCAAAAATTTGATCTTGTGTTCTGATAAATTGAAGAATGATGTCTCCTTTTTGTGTGTGATCCTGAAGAAATTGATTCCTAATATCTATGTTTTTTTTCACAAGAGTGGTGTGCATTGTTTTTTCTTAAGGAAATGGCACTGTTATTGTCACACAAAATATGTTTTTTGTTAAAACTCATACCATAATTTGTGAGTGTGTGTCACATCCACAACACTTGTGTGCAACAACTTCTAGCTGCTACGTATTTAGTTTCAGTAGTGGAAAGTGCTACTGAGTGTTTCTTTTTTCATGACCATGAAACTAATGAATCTCCTAAAAAATTAAAAGTTTCGAATGTACTTTTTATCTCCATTCTACATCCACCAAATTATGCATCCGGAAAACTTTTTAAAACAAAATAATTTCTATATGTATAAAATATTCCTAAATCCATGGTTCCTTTTATATAGAGAAAAATCATTTTCACTACTTTTAAATGAGATTCCTTAGGATTGGATTGTTATCTGGCACAAAATCATACTGAAAACATTATGTATAGAAGACTATCTGGAATGTATAGTAAACATCCTATCATACCTCTAAAAGATGTCTGATCCACCAGTTTCCCAGCTTCATCAAGAGGAAGTGAATTTGCGGTACCAATGAGAGTACTAATTCTCATAATGTTTTCATATCCATACTTTTTAAGATGATCATTATTATACTTATGATGAGATATATAGGTTCCTTCTGGTTTTTGAGAAATTTGAAAACCAAGGAAAAAATGTTAACTCACCCATCATACTCATTTCAAACTCAGATTTCATTAGATCCACAAAGGAATCAATTAAAGATAGCTGATCTGAACCAAATATAATTACATCAACATAAATTTGAAAAATTGAAACATTTTTCTTATCTTTCATTATAAAAAGGGTTGTATCTGCATTTCCCTTAACATAATTATTTTGAAGCAAAAATAATATAAGTATACCATACTAGGATCCAGGTTCTTGTTTACGGGTATATAAAGCTTTAGTAAGATTAATAACATGATCAAGAAATTTTGTATCTTCAAAACTAGTAGGTTGTTCAAAGAAAACTTCCTCTCGGACATAACCACTAAGGAAACTACATTTCACATCCGTTTGAAAAAGCTTGAAATTAATGAATGTTGCAAAGGCCAGTAAAATATGAATAGATTCAAGTCTAGCTACTAGAGCATAGGTTTTGTCATAGACTATTCCTTCTTGGTGATGATAGCCTTTAGCAGCTAATCTATCTTTATTTTATAAAATGATTCCATTTTCATCACATATATTTCTGAAGACCCATTTTACTCCAATTATAGTAGTTTCCTTATGTCTTTCAACCAAGGTCCAAACTTTATTCCTTTCAAATTCATTTAGCTCATCTTGAATGGATTTGATCCAATCATCATCAACTAAATCTTCATCAATGAATTTTGGTTCTAATTGGGAATGAAATGCTAGATGTTCTTCTTCATTATATAAGGAGTTTCTAGAACGTATAGGTTGATTATCATTTCCAGTGATGCTATGACTGGGATGATTATTCAAAAACAACTTATTTGGGTTAGGTAAAACCTGTTCATCATCATATGGTAGGAAATATTATAGGGTAAATGTCTCAGAAACGCTTTCTTGGACATTTTCCTTATCAAAACGATCTTCTATCAATGGTTGAAAATCTATTTCTGAAAACACATCTGAGGATGTAGGTTGGGGTTGTTTAAAAACAAAAGGATCAGTTTCATCAATTTTAACATTTACTGTTTCTTCAACAGAACAAGTATTTTTATTAAAAACTCTATAAGCCTTAGATGTTGTGGAGTAATCTAAGAAAATTCATTCATCTAATTTTTTTGTGAATTTATATAAAATATATTTAGTTTTCAAAATGAATAATTTGCAACCAACAAACCATTAAGTAAGAAAGTCCAGTTTTTCTACCTTTCCATAACTCATAAGGTGTTTTATTAAGAAAATGTCTAATCAAAACTCGATGTAAATTATAAACAGTAGTACTCATATCTTCAGCCATGAAATGTTAAGATGTGGAATATTCACTCAACATGGTTCTAGTTATCTATTGAAGAATTCAATTTCTTTGTTCAACAACCCGATTTTGTTGAGGAGTTCTTGCTGCTGAGAAGTTATGAGTAATGCCTTTTCAACTACAAAAAGTTTAAACATCAGAATTTTGAAATTTTCCACCATGATCACTATGAATAGTTATCAATGGAAGGTTTTTCTCATTTTTAGTGTGGGCACTAAAACTATTGAAATAGGAAAAAGCATCAGATTTATTTACTAGAAAATAGACCCATGTATATCTAGTGTAATCATTAACTAAGAAAAATACTTAATACTTTCCACCAATGTTTCCAGTTTATATTGGGACAAAAAGATCCATATGCGCCAACTGTAATTCAATAATTGTTGATACGTCAACGATTGATTTAAAAATTCATTTATGTTTCTTTCCATATTGACAAGGATCACATACTTTTGAAGAATGAAAACTATGCTCAGGTAGATCATTAACAATTATTTTCTTAGAGATTTCCATAGGTTCCTATGATTACAGTGTCCTAGCCTTCTATTCCATAAACAAGATAGGTCTTCCATTCCACTAAGTCAAGGTAAGTCTTGGATCCTAAGGTCTTCAATGTTTAGTGTGTATACATTCTCTTGATTATGGGAAGAAAGAATAAAATCATCCTTGGAATTGTGTACTATGCTCATGTCATTCCTAAAATTCACAAGGTAACCTTCATCAAATAATTGTCTTATACTAATGAGGTTTTTCTTAAGACCCTTAACAAACAAAAAATTTGAAATAAATGTTTTCCCAAGAAGAACAATGTTACCTATAACAATAATTTCTCCCTGAGAATTATCACCGAATGTTACATTTCCTCCATTTGTCTTGATAATATTTAAAAAGAAAATTTTCTTACCAGTCATATGACTGGAACATCCACTATCCATGTACCATGTATCGTTGTTGGTACTTTTTTTATATTCCTGAAAACAAGAGTGTTAGATTTTCAGAATCCAGAATTTCATGGATCCATAAATTTCAAACAGAAAAATCATTGGTACACACATTTTCATAGAAAAATAAGATTTATGAAAACCTAAAGACAGATTTTCATTTAAGGAAGTACTTTTTTCCCAAATTCCACCACACTGACATTTATTACAGAATGGAGCATATTGTGGAATAAAATATTTATTACTAAAAATAGGGTTAGCATGGGTATAACCAAAACTTGAATTATTCATTAGAGTTCGTATTGGGGAATACATGTTATCAAAAATTTCCTTACCTAAGTTAAAGTTTGAAAAACACTTCCTCATCAAAAAAAATTAGACATGAGTTTAATAACCATTTTTTTATCTTCAAAAACATTAGATTTGTTACTAGATCTAGTCTCAACAAAAATTCAGAAATTACTATTTTGATATCCTTAAAAAGTTTATCCTTCTCATAATTAAATTCATTAATATTTTTTGAAATAAATTGAAAATCTGGAATGGTTTTTATCCTGATATTTTGAAAGATATGATATTTCCTTAGTAAGAATAGTATTTCTAGAATTATCCTTATCATGCTTTTTCAGGAGTTTCGAATTCCCAATCAAAAGGAGTTTTGAAAACCTAGACACTTATTCATAAGTTGGTAATGTGTTATCTTTATCAGAAGAAGATTATTCATATGAATATTAATAATATTTATCATCATTATAGTTATCATTCAAAGAAACATTGGTAATAGATTCAACGTTGTGTACCTTAGCCTTTTGAAAATGGTTTTTAATAGGTAGTCTGTCTAGTAGACCACCATTCTTCTGTCATAAAGATTCATATTATGAGGATTCATTAAAAGTGTCTCCTCCACTCGAACTCCATGTGTCATTATCTTTCAACACTTTCTTAGCTTTAGCAATTTTGTACTTCTTTCTATTCCTCTTAGAATGCTTTTCTGTCCTATCCTTTTTCTTAAGCAAAGGAGAATATGGCCTTATATGACCTGCACCTTTACATTCATATCATGTAACTTCAGATTCTTTCCTATCTTTCTTATCTTTCTTCTTGTATCTATATTGAATGACTTTCTTCCCAAATATCTTGTTCATCCTTCGAGAAATATTAGATAATTCATTTTCTGAAGCTTTACTTTGACTAGATTCAGATTGAATAACAACCTTCTTAGATTTGGATCTTGTAACTCTCTCAGGAGTTATAGCTTTCACATGACCTGAAGTTGTTTTAAAAGAAATAGTTCCATTTCCATTGATCTTCTTGATATTATCAGCATCTCTTTTCATTCGACTTTTATTTTGAAGAATAGTTCCAAATAATTCATCAAAATAAACCTTGGAATCCTTCCTATTCTCATCAATAGTTGTCCTCTTAGATTCACATTCATTAGGAATGATTCCTATGATCTAATCCATAAGATCTTCATCATCTAATCCTTTCTCACCCATTTATTGTATACTATTAACAATATTCATGAAGAATTGATGTACCTTACATATGGGTTCTTTATAAGGAAATCAGAAACCATGATATTCTGCTCTGAGCATGGCTGTTCTAGTTTCAATAACTTTTGAAGTTCTTAAGTGAGTAACTTCAAGTTTCTTCCAAATACAATTTATTCTTCAGAATATGAAATTTAGCTATATATATTTCTATTCATAGAATGATGAAAATTATTACGTACCTTATAATTTAGTTGGTATTCAAGCTTTTATTGATTTTTTAATGTACTAACATCCTTATAAGGGATTTTATATCCTCTAGTAATAATGACAAAGATATCCACTCTAGTGTAGATAAAAAAAGTCTTCATTTGATCTCTGCAACATTCATAATAATTCCCATAAAAAATAGGTGGTCTAGTAGGATTTAGGTTGTCATTGGAACCAACATTCATTCCTATCATCATAAAAAAACCTTCCATAAAAACATGCTAATAGAAAAAGTTCGTAAGCAAGGAAAAATATTCCTCAGCAAGGAAAAATTATCAACAATGAATACTGGAGATAGGAAAACTTATATATGAATATAAGTATTTCAGATACCTCCTTTGATACCAATTTTAGGATTGAAATAAGAATGTAGATGCTTAATATACATGAGGGGGGTGAATTGTATACTTTAAAAATTACTTTTGAAACAATAATGTTAGTATAAAAACATTACTTTCTAACCTTAAGGAAAACAATGTTTATCAAACATAAACAAGGTAAATTCACAAGACCTATTTTTCAAAATAATCATTCTAGATTCTAGAAATGTGGTTCTGTAAATGAAACTTAAGAAAAGTTTACACAGCAGAATATTCTACCTTAAAGCGTATAGAATCATACAAATCAGAGTATACAAGAACAAGGAAGTATAAGATAGTTATACATTCCTTATCAAACAAACTAAAATAGAAAAAAATCTTTTAAAAAAATATTTATTAAAAATAAATTCTTTTATCCCAAAGAGTATGGTATCTAAAAACCTTGGATAAAGGTTCCTTGATTTATATATTAAAGAGAGTCAGTCTTACCCACACCAAGGTAAGCCCTCGATAAGAATATTAGAATCTGTCTTGATATCCTAGCATGCCCTAGAACCTCAAGTTAGTTGGAACCTCAGTCTTCCTTAGAAAGGAACTCCTCGAACATTAATCTAGTCAGCACCTCTGTATTCCTATTCCCGGAAGCCCTCGAATGTACTCAGTAACATTCGGAGTCACGTGAAGCAATCTGAACAAGATTTTCAGTATGCACAAAGCATGAGAGTCTCTCTATAGAAATAACATCACCATCATGTAATCTCTATAGTGGTAGAAAAGTGATGAGCTCATTAAAATAAGCTCCTATTTATAGGCACATCTCTAACAATCGACTCCCTCCTCCAACGGTTTTATTTTTTCATAAATCTCAGTCGGACCTGTACATGTGTCACTCAAACAACAGTTAGTTAGAAACAGAATGTACGACATCATTTCATAACTATAACATATCTAAGAAAAATATGGTTACTTAAGAAAACCCATTTTTCCGAGTCTAAGAAAAAATAAAAGTATGGTGTCTAATAAAAATTTTATTTGGATTCTATAATACATGAACATTCGGATTCTGTTTTTAGAGAATTCGTAATCCGAATTCAGAGTCTGAACTCATCATAATTCCTAACCAGAATTCAGAGTCATTTTTTGGAAGAGTTCTTATCCTGAATTCTGAGTCAATGTTCGTAAGAGTTCATATCCAGAATTCAGAGTAATATTTCACAATATTTCATAGTCTGAATTCAGATAACTCGGAGTCATGACTTAGAAGAGTTTGGAGTCTGAATTCAGATAACTCAGATTCAAAACATAGAAGAGTTCATATTCTGAATTCAGAGAACTCAGAGTCAGAACTCAAAACCTAGAACAGAATGCTCTATATTCAATTAATTATAGGATTCCGCGGTTTTTCAATATGAAACCTAATTTTACACTTAAGAATGAAAATAAATTAAGCATAAAAGAATTGAAATATGAACAATCAAAATGGGTAAGGGAAAATATTCCTTGGGGAAGGAAAATTTTCCATGTTAAAATAAAACCTATGGAAAAGGAAATTTTCCTTAAGATAGAGCATTTTTTATTTTCAAAACATGAAGTAATGGGAAAGTCCTAAGGAAACCTTATTGACTTAACAAACAAGACACGAAATAAGAATTAATAACATTTATAACTGATGGTAATGGAATCATAATAATTATTTTAGCCCAGATTCACCGTAATAATGATCATAAGTTAAAAAAATCAGTTATCATAAGTGAGAATAAGATGATCATATGGTTATAACCATGATATATAAGGTAATAATATCCAAAAAAATAATATATTATAAATCTTTATATAAGTCATGGAATGAAACAAGAAATGAATAAATATATTATGCTAACATGATTCAATAAACATGATCCATGAGGGAATAACATAGTTATATGAATAAGCATAATTTTTTGTATAAACATAAATATAGTAAAACAGCATGAACAAACATAAGTATGTTCACAATTTATGTTTTTAACAAATCAAAGTGTTTCTAGTATTTCAGTTGTGAAAAAACATAGGTAAATTCATGAATAACTATCTCATGAGATATAAATCCTAAACCAATTCATTTAATAGTGATATAGGACCCCACCCATTCTCATCCATACATTTTAGTGACACATTAAATTCAAATCAATAATCTTAACATAATGTACCCATTTGATGAAAATTGGTTTTGTTCCTCAAGTCATAGATAACCTATGGAAATAAATTTTTTCCATGGCCTTTTAAAATGGATCATGTAAGGAAAACATTCATAATTTTGACAACAATAATAACATGATATACCAAGGAAGATTAATGTGTATCCAAATACATTGAGTAAAATTTTATTTAAATATCAATTAATGAAGATAATAGAGAATACGGTATATAACCATATAGATAAAGGGTTTGTGGTTAATTAAATAATTTCTCCAATAAATTGATGTATATAATCTATGTGAACAACCATTAGTATAAGGAAGGAAATATATATTGTTTTTAGAGGAAATTAATTGGATAAAAATTATGAACATTCGATAAATAGGAATGAAAAAAGTAATAATGGATTTCCAAATTTATAATTCCCAAATATAGTACAATAAAATTTATAGATTAAATCATTAATAAAATTTCCCAATAAAAAAATTATGTTTTAAATAAGTTTGAAATTGAAATGGAACCATGAAAAATCCGAAAAAAATCTTATCATTCTCATAAACCAGATGTTAAAAATCACATTCAAAAGCTATTTTTGAGAAGGTGAATTGAAAATTTTAAATAATACTACAATTTTTTAAAAATATATTTCAAAAATGGATCACTGAAAGGATATGAATGTTATAAAATATAATTGTGTTTGAAATATAAATCATTTTATTTTGAAAGGATAGAAATGTTTTTTAATATTCTGAAATACATTTACTAAAAACCAACGTCATAAAAAGAAAAAATAAAAAAATCCATTTGAAAATGATATAAAATAAATATTAAAGTCACGTGATATGAAAAATAATTTAGATTCTAAATATAAAGGAAAATATTGGTGGTAATGAGAATATCGATATGGAGGGGGGATACCTTTTTTATAGGATGGGAATTATTCTCAACAGTGGTATTCTTTTTATGAAAGATATTTTTAATGGTAAAATTTTTAAATTAAATTCTCATTCCCCACAATAAAGTAATATTATGTAGTACTAAATAATATTTTCTGGTGTAATAACCCTTATTGGTAAAAATAATCTCAAGAAGAAGAATGAAATCTCAGTTAAGGTAGTTGAGTTAACAAAAACCATTTCATCTTTTGAATAAAAATCTATTTGAATAAATAAAATAATTTTCCGCTTTAAATACCATTAATTACATTAATATGGTAAAATAAATCCAATTGGTAGTAATAATACCATATTTAATACATCACAATTCACAACAAGAATTAAGTCTCATGAAAAAAATTTAGATAAGATCCCCTTAAAAATTTAGAAACATTTGAATTAAACCCCATTAAAGGATAAGTTTTCAAATGAAAAATTTAATACCATGATTAATGAGGTGATCAATATACAAAAAATTTAAGGGGAATTAGATTCTCCTTTCTGAACAAAACATGGTATATAATAAGAAATATTTCTCGGTGGGTGAAAATTGAGACATTAAACCATTAATTTTTTCCCCATATAGTGAAATATTCCCCAACATCATGTAAAACAGAAATAAATATCTAAATATTATATTTTATAACCTTATTTATTTACATGACCTTTTATATAAATCATTTATTATCATTTATTATAGATATATTAGTTAGTTACAACTTGTTTTTACAATCGGTTATTTGTAACATTAATTGTTTTGTGCATGCCTTATGATATCGAATTTAGTACCCAAAATTTGATAATAGGTTCATACATTCTATATAATTAAATTTAAAGTTATATTTAACTTACATATAATCATAAATCACTCATATTATTCCATAATAATTTTAGTTACTTTAATTAAAAATTTAATCATTGTCACCTTATTTTTGTTGTTTATATTATCATAGATTATATTTTAATAATAAGTTAAATACTTAATATAACCATTATAGACCAATAAAACATTCATTATTTGATTATTATCTTATATTAATTTTATTATCTAGGTCCCCATAGTCTTCCATGATATATTGTTATAGAATTGATCAAGTAGAAGGTTAGACCGACCCAAACATGAACATAGAATAATTAATTGATGATTATGGTTTATGAAAGTGGTATTTGTGGGAATAATATCATTATTATAGAATCATAATGATATTATTTAGTTAATTTTAAGGTATTGAAGAAAATATTAAGATATTTAGTAAATAATAATTAAATTTATGAAAAATGAGATATGTTACTCTATGGATGTGGTAGTCTTCACAATACATCGTTAACAATTCCATTTACCAACGAATGACAATAAATAAAGTTCGATTATAATTTTCCTCTAAATAATCTTAATTATATTATATATGTATCATTTATTCATAAATTCCACCCTTATAATCTAGTGAATAGTTATAATGGTAAAAAATTTAAGACATTGTTTCGTGGGGGCGGTAGTCCCCACAAACGTGTGATTGACATTATTTGTTTTTTAAATGGGTGGGAAAAATAAATAATAGGTTTTATATTAATACCTAGTAAAAAGTATTTATAATAATTATATTTATTTCATTATATTATTATTTTTATTAAATTTTTTGAATTGAAATATTAAGAATAATTGCTTATAGATTAAGTAATAGTCACTTTTGGACCTTAAAATTTATCTTGAAAGTATCCTTGGAAATAAAGGGATTATGATATGTTATGTTGAAAAGGGGATTTAGGAAATGATATGGAACTCTATGAGTGTGAAATTGGTCATGTTTCCAAGTAAATTCATAAAGGAATATGTGTCAGGGTAGAAGTGATCCCCTTTTATAAGTGGGTAAAGTGAAATTTTTGTGAATTTACATTATTTTTCAATAATATAATGACAGTATTCAAGTTTTAATAGTTTTAAAAGGTAAAAATAATGGTTATTAAGGTGATATTATTTCAATTAATCCTAAAAATAGTTTTCAAACGTTATTGAAACATATTTTTTTTATTTTCTAGTGTATTTTTACTTTTATCTTTTTTTTGTTTTTACCAGGGTAACTATTTTTCCAAAGTAATTTATGTTTTACAAAAAAATATAAAATAGTAACTATTAATATATTTTGGTGTGATGAGAATAAATTTATTCTTTATTTAATATAAGTAAATTTCTAAATAACACAAAATTTTCATTTAAATTTAATCATTTTATGCCTAGAAAAATTACGTTTTGTAGGAAAAATGATGTTTCAACAATTATATTTTCATAATATTATTTAACATTGATTACAAATAAATTTTTTCTTAATTTAATTATATATATAAATTTATAAATAATATTATATTATTTATATAAGATACAATAATTTATTTATTTTTTGATTAAAATTTCTTATTGTTAATAAAATAAACTATTAAAATTTATGATTTCACCTTTGTCGCGGTAGTTAACATTAATATCTGTAATATCATTTTTATTATAAAAAATGAAGTTTTATAAACAACCTAATATGGAATTATTTATCTCAAATATAAAATACAATTATTTTGATTTAATATCTAATAGTGATAAAATCTAATTTTTAATGTATGTTTATAAAAACAGTAGTTAGTTTGAAATGTTACTTGAGTATCCAAAATGTTAAGAATATATTATATAGATTCAAAATAGAATTTTTAAGTGACCTATAGTAATTATTAACTATATATATTGTATAGAAAAAATGTTTCATAATATATTATGTCATTATTGGGTTAATATAATGTTAGTAAAGTGACATCTTTTAAAAAAAATCGGTATTTTAACAATTCAACCAAAAAATACATTATGTTCGAAAAAACTCAAAAAATCACAAAAAAATATTTTTTCTAGGATGGATTATAAAATAAATTTCATTTAAAAAAGTTAAATTCTAAAATATATAAATTCATCATTTAAATTAAAATATAATATATAAAGAAAACTAGTTTTTTTTAAAAAAATCCTTTTTAAAATATTAAGTATTATTATTTCTATTTTGTATTCATTTACAATTGATTACTATTTTTTTATCTCCAATAGGTTTTGTTATTATTATAATTTTATTATATATTTTGTTTTGGATTGTTTTAGTATTGTTTTATGTGTGAAATAATATATCAAACATGGTATTAATGTAGAGGAGATTATATTCCAGAATTTTGGGGTGTAATATTTACTATATATAGAATAATGATTTATCATACTAAAAGTGAATTTGATTAGAAATGAACCTACAATGTCCCTCATTATTATTTTGACTGATCACTTTCGTCAGATTAGGAAATCGTGTTGGTAGGCTCATTCATCATTATACCTGTATAGAAGATGAATGTATATAGGTTGCATCACTCATCTTCTTTGGTCAAAATACAATCTGCTACAATGTTGGATAACAACTCCTATTAGCTTATTTTCCTACTTATTTTATTTAAGTATTCATTTTATTAAACACAAATACACATTCTCAACACTTCATCATCATAGGATAATCAGGGGCATGTTGATTCAAGTGTATCTATTCTCCATATTCTTCTTCAGTGCATAACAATGTCATTGGATATCTCTTCCTTCAGTATAAAGAATATTTATAGTATAATCATATTTCAGAATATCAATTTTTTTATTATTCTTCATAGAATATATATTCACATAATCATGAAAATATGGCCTTGTTAATTTCAATTATTCTTGAAATTCATGTTCTTAAAATCGTAGTCATTCAATCATAGAATCAATTCATGGTATATATTTACTTCTTCCTTATTCTTAATTCTTTAAGTTTGATTTTATATTTTTAAATACTAATAAATATTTTTTCTCCTCATTATATTTAAAAATATAATGGATTTGTTTTCCAAAAATTCTCAAAAAGGTCAATTCATTTAATTTATTTGGAAATATTCCAAAATAGTTTGATAGTGTGAAACAATGGTTCACGACATAGATCCTATCCATACAACATGGAACTCATCTCAGAAAACCAACCACCTTATTGGTAGGTTCTCATTTTATCTTGCCCTAACTCTGAATCCATGTTTGATCATGATGTTTGATCCATGATTAATAGATAATTTTCATCGAGTGATTCAATTATCTTTAGAATATCATAATTCTAGACATCTCAATTTTTTATTGTTTTCAAATCCTATAAAAAGTGTAGGAATTTACCTATGTGATATATCATATGATGATATAAAATATCATACAAAAAATAAAATGTCTTAAGAGTTTCCTTGATGGACAATGAGTTTCTGAAATCTCATATGTGGCCTATAAATCACATAAAACCTATGATTATTCTCTTTTTCAAATTATACCACCTCTTATATAGATGATATATCTTTTGTGTGGCTAATATAGATCAATTCTTCTACATGGGGATAAAATACCTTATAAATAGGATCATTTCCTTTTTAATCTTTAACTTCTGAGATCTACTATGTGATGACCCAAACGTCTTCCACATATCTGAATTCTCAAATGTGTGGAACATATCTTCAATTGATGATGATTTTCTTTACCATGTATCTGAATTATTCAATGCGTGGAATATATCCTCTTTGGACACTTATTTCCTTTTTTATTTTTCTTATATCATCTGAGAACATCCAAAAAACTTGCAACTCAATATATAACCTCTTCAAATCAAATTTAGGACTTCTCTGACACATCAAATCATCTAAAAAAATCCAAAAATATTATTTATAGTTTTCCTTTATCCACTAATACTTTCCTTTGATTTCATTTAAAATCAATTCATTAATTTGCAAACATCATGATCAAGTTCATACATATGGTCACCATCACATTGGAACTGATTAAATATACATAAAATTATTTTACCATTTTATTGAATTCAATATTTCATTATTACCCACACTTGAGTGTCTTGGGATTATTATAGAGGTTGGAAATAACCTTTACAAATTCATTTAGGTCCTGAATTACTTTTACATAGGAATTTTATTTCCTTTACATAGATCATGGTATATTCTCATTACATTGGTGTAGCTAATAAAATCCAATATCACCTTAACACCAAAATCATATTACCTTTAAATAGGTATTAGTAATGACCTTCACACAGGATTCATCAGATTCAAGTTACCTTTATAAAGTTACTTATTTACATTATGCATCCAATACAATTCTAGGTTTACCTTTACATGGCTACTCAACATCTCTATGTTAACTCAATGGATCCCAAAATGATCTAATGACTTCTCCAATAATAATAATACATCCTAAAAGTGTTATTGAACCCTGTCAATAGTATATTACGAGAAATTAATGCCTTGGATGGGTTTTTATTTTTTCACCTATTAAATCTACTTTATAGCATAAAAGATAACCAATATCCAATGACAAGATGTGACTAAACATAATTAAAAAAATGTAACCACACCCTATTTCATTTCTCAACATGATTCAAAACACTAATATATTTCTATGAAATTCCCCTCATTCAAATATATTCCTTCATTGAAAAAAACAAAAAAACACACAAAGTTGTCTCATCAATCTCACATTTTTTTTCAATGTCAAATCTCATTTCTTCCCTCTATCACTTATTTAAAATAATTAAAATATATATTAGAGGAATTTATAACTTATTTAATAAGAAATGTTACATCAATCATTTCACTCTTATTCTACATGATCCATACTCACAGTAGAAAATAAGTCGGTTTTCCCTAGACAAAATGTTTTCCATTGATATATAGAAAATAATACCAACTCACACGCATTACATTAATTAATTTAGGGTAGTTCAAATGTTCTTACACTAAATCAAAATGAATCTAATTAGTAGATTTATTGATATTTGGAATAAATGTAACATCCCATGTAAGTAATGAATAATAGATATTTTTATCTATGTCTATTAATGATTAAGATAGTGTTTTATAGGCTTAAAATGAAAATAAATCCAATCTTAAGCATGGAATACACTAATATTCTTAAAAGATTGTTTTACTGCCTTCTGATGGAAAACCATTTTTAAATCTATCTTTTGACAATTTTATAAACTATGGTTGTCAAAATAAACTTATTCTTTATGATTGGGACATCAAAATTTACTTTGTGTGAATTTTTTGTATTTTTCTGACAATGTTCATTTTTTAATGAATAGTGAAAAATACTGCATTTTACATCAAAAATGATTTTTAATCTAATTTATTTATATGATTAGATTATATTTTGAATTGTTCTTAATGTTTAATATGAATATATTTTTACCATTTAATCCAATGGTGGTCTTTGTAATCAATTTCACTTTGAAATTGGACTTAAACTAGTGTCAATCTTTTGATACTTATTGTTTCATAAAAACCCGCTATTTTCTCTGATAGCGGGAATTAATTATTAAATTAATTAATGTGACTTATATGTTTTGAATTTTGTAAAATAGACTTCATTTTTGAATTCGGAATATCAAATATAGCTTAGGGTGAATTTTTGGTAATTTTCTGAAAAACTTCAATTTTTGATGAATAGTGAAACCACTAAGTGGTACTTATAAAGACTGATTTTCGGTTTAAATGAAATTTTGCCATCATTGTGTTTTGAATTTCAAAAATCCGAAATACATGGTTGTCATTAAGAAGTAAAATGTGGTTCAATGAGATTAAAATAATTTTTTGGTGAATAGTAACTTATTATGTTTTTAATCGCGATTTGTGGTAATTAGGGTAGTTTAAGGTATAAATAATGCATTAATAATATGAAATGACCTAGAAACATGTCACAACCTTATTGGTTGTGTCATGGCCGACCAAGACAAGCCATGGGTCAACTTGGGGACCCAATGGATCCACTTTGGTTGGGAAATGACATAAATAACTTTTTATTTAATGTAAAAGTAAAAAATGAAACAAACATAATATGTTTTACGAAAACAATTTTTAAATGGGGTTATAAAGATCATATTTTTGATTATAAATAGTAATTGTAAAGATAAACAGATTTCCTACATCATAGTATTTTTTTTATAATTTTGAGACATTAAATAAATTAAATTATTTATGATATAATAATGTTGCAGGGATGACATCATTATTTGACAATTTAAATAAAATGGAAAGATAATGTAACATCTATGAACTACACATGTCCAAAACCAATTGGATGATTTTATTTAGAACCCTTATCACCTTATCCACGAATTATATCAATGTGGGACCTTTTAAAACCGAAACTCATTTTCAAATAATGTAATATTTCATTACTTTCCAAAAGTGCCCCTCCTCTCCTCTTATAAAAGGCCCCCACCTCTACCTCATTTCACACACTCCTCAAGCCATTTGCTCGGCCAAACACTTCCCATTTACTCTCTACACACCCCTCTCCTCATCCTAGAGGATTCCCTTTGGGCATAATCCTTTCAAAGGAAGCCTTTAGGCTCAAATCAAAAGGAGTTACAGTTTTAAAGGTAATTCATTCTCTCATGTTCATTTGTGTTATTTTGCTTCTCCAACCCCCTAAACTCTTTTTATTTAATTATTTTGTAACAACACCAGTATCTTCAATATACTAGGATGTTGTTATAATATTTATTTGAGCTACACTCTCACACAACTACATCAAATGGTTAAAGAACATGCGGTTTCCGTGGATGGCAAAATTCTGCCTCCTGAAACGATGATTGTTCAATACTCATTTAACACCTTCAAAAGGTGGCCATTATGATGTCACTATTTTTATATATGATATATAATATGTTTATGTTTTCCTTAATCTTCTGTTTTTTTCATTTTGGGCATACCTTTATGGTTTCCATTATGGGTAAACACGATATCTTCATTTTAGGAAGTGCGGACTACCGCCCCCGGAAAGTGATTTGATTCGTTAATACCATATGTGGGATGTGTAAAGGATAAAGTTAATGATATTATATATGTTATTATACTGTAATTATAATATACTCTTATATCATTATGATTCCATTCCAGAAAATACGAAATAGAAATGGAAGTAGCGTTCATGCGTACGTACGGCTTACCGTCTCCATGAACGGTGGATTTCATTTCTTACCTCTAAATGTGATGTAATATTATAAATACATGTATATGATGAATATATATGATATATATGTTATACAAATCATTAATATCATTCTGGATATAACGAACCATTGACCAAATTAACAACATGTAAGTGTAAGAAGTCTATTTTTGACTTATGAACCAAATACCGACAAAATGAACATTATTAACTTAAATGATTACATGATGTTCATAACATGGTATAAAAGGAATAATGAACTTGAAAAAGGTTCTTAAGAAAGTAGATATTAACTCAAGTTTATTATTCAGGAGATTAAAGAACGGTCGGGTCAAGTCGGATACGAGGTATGGGACTTCGTCTCAATCTCCTTTCATTGAGGCATATTTTATTTTATACACAACTTTCTTTTATACGGTGTATTAACCCCTTTGACTTTTATGTTTATTCAAAAGGAATATTTTTTTTACGAAGCGTTTACTAAACGACAAAATGGAATGTTTTTGTCGTACGTATGCGGCGACAATGACTTCTCCGCCGTCGTGACCGTTATTTGAGTTTCGGCTTCCTCTACAATCCATACCTTCTTTTTAAAAGAAAAATAAATACCATGTTTTACTTTTCTTTTATTTTGGTATTGAAAATGGTTTTCACAATGTTTTTTTTGTTGTATTGATATCTTGTGATTGAAATGTGGAAATGTTATGTTTCCTTTATGCATGTTTTATGTGATACGATTATGTTATGGTTCTTGGGAATTATTATGAAGACGGGTGGTTCCGTGATAAACTAAGGGCGGGTGAGCCCGATATAGCTCTCCAATGCATTGGGTAACGTTAAGGAGTGAAACGTTAAGGTTTCTCCGAAGATATTTTAGGGAATATACTGTGATGGGTATTCCAAACGTAACCAACAGGGTTACTCCCTACGTAAGAATGTTATGAATGCCTCAAGTTACCTTTATGTCATATGATTTCTATGATTTATTCATGATTTGATGAGGTATGTTAAAGTGCTTATGTTTTATGGGTAATGTATGATCTCATCCTTATGTACATATGTACCCATGTTTCCTTTCCATATTTTTATAACCCATACTGATCTTTTTATTCTCATCCCAAGTTTTTTTGAAGTGTTTTCACAGGTCAAGGGAAAGGTACATGATATGATGATAGTGTCAAGGAAGTGTCAAGAATGAATCCATGTTTTATTTTAAATATGTTTCCTTTGATGGGAATGACGAATACTATCTTTATGTAACCACTTTGTTTATATGTGGAATGTAATGCAAGTTTTATGATCTAATTCTCTAAAACTCTAAACCTGAAAAGATCCTCAATGTGTAATATTGTAATAACTAAAGATTTAAGTAAGGTTTAAGGCTGGGGCCTTATAGTTGGTATCAGAGGTCGGTTTAGATTACTTTAGGTGTTAGAATTCTATTGAATGATTATCCAAAAATATTTTTTTTTTGGTCAAATTGAAGTGATATAGCATTTGAAGATTACCATGTTGCTTCATCTAAGACATGTTTGTTCAGAATGGTTTTCCGCAGAGGAAATAGTGAAGTAGTGCTAGGAAGGCATACAGAAGGAAATAACCTTCCGAATCAGCATCCCGAGATGGTCGGAATTGGAACTGAACAGTTTGTTGCAGTAATGGCGCAGTTGACTCAAGCGATAAATGGTGGTGGTATCCATGCACGAGATCAGCTAGATCAACCGCAGAGGAACATGTCAGTGGTGGAACATTTCATGAGGCAACATCCACCATCATTAAGAGGATCATCTGACCATGTGCTAGCTGAAGGGTGGATTAAAGCACTGGAGAAGATTTTTGATGTCATGGGGTGTTCAGACAATCAAAAGGTTAGTCTTGCTATTTACTGTTTGGAGGGTGAAGCAGATCAGTGGTGGTCTATGGTTAAAAATATCAGGGACACCGATGAGATTGATGCCCTTGACTGGGATGAATTCAAAGGTATGTTTCTTGAGAAGTATTTTCCTAAGGCTGTTCAACTTAGGATGGAAAAACAATTCTTGGAATTGAGCAAGATGAAGACTCAGTGGCTACCTATGAAGAAAGGTTCACTCGATTAGCAAGGTATGCTCCAAATTTTATCCGAGACCTTGATAGTAAAATCAATCATTTTTACTCAGGATTAAAGACAAAATATCGAAGGGCATTAGCTTCTCGTGAGTTTAAAATTTATGAAAATCTTGTTCGATGTGCTGAGAAGGTGGAAATGGAGTTTGCCGATGACCAAGTGTTCTATAACAACCAGCAGAAGAAGAGACCGAGGTGGCAGGAGAAAGGTAAGAATTCTTCAAAACAGTCTGATGGTAAGAGAACTAAGTTTCCAGTTTGTGATAAATGTGGCAAAAGGCATGCTGGGGAATGTCTTCTGAATTCTGGAAAGTGCTACCGATGTGGTAAGATGGTACATAAGGCTCGTGATTGCACTGAAAAGGATCAAGGTGAAGGTAAGAACAAATTTGATTTACAGTTAGTGAAATGTTAAAAGTGCAATAAGATGGGTCACTATGCAAACGAGTGTCTGACAAAGTGCTTGAGTGATGGGAAGTAGTTAGACTACAAGCAGAAAGGGGTGGTGAAATCCTTTGCAACTACTTCAGCAGATGTCGGGCCATCAAATGAAGTTGTATCAGCTCCAGGGAGCTCAGTTTTTTTCAACGAATGACCTGAGATCGGGGTACCATTAGCTGAAGGTAAAGGAGGCAGATATTCTGAAGACCGCGTTCCGTACGAGATATGGCCATTATGAATTTGTAGTAACGCCTTTTGGGCTAACCAATGAACCTGCTGTATTCATGGACTTAATGAATAGAATTTCCTATGAGTTCTTGGATAAGTTTGTGGTGGTTTTCATTGATGATATTTTGGTGTTTTCTAAAAGTAAAGAGGAGCATGAATGACATTTAAGGGTTATCTTGCAAACCTTAAAAGAAAAGAAATTGTATGGGAAATTCAGCAAGTGTGAGTTCTGGTTGCAACAAATTTCTTTCCATGGTCAAATTGTTTCTAAATATGGAAGAACTGTTGATCCTGCAAAAACAAAAGTTGTAGAAGAATGGCCAAGACACACAAATGTAACCGAGATTCGTAGCTTCCTTGGTTTGGCGGGCTATTACCGAAGGTTTGTTAGAAATTTTTCACGGTTATCTAGTCCAATGACTAAGCTAACTCGAAAGGGTGTTAAGTTTATCTGGACAAAAGAATGTGATGATTGTTTTCAGGAATTGAAAAGAAGATTGGTGAATGATCCAGTTTTGGCACTACCTTCCAGGAATGGTGGGTTTGTTATATACAGTTATGCTTCATTGAAAGTACTTGGTTGCGTCCTAATGCAGAATGATCAGGTAATTGCTTATGCTTCACGACAGTTGAAAACTCATGAGGTAAATTACCCTACACATGATTTGGAATTAGCTGCTGTTGTTTTTGCTTTAAAAATTTGGAGGCATCATTTGTATGGAGTAAAGTGTGAAATATATACCGATCACAAAAGTTTAAAGTATATATTCACTCAGAAAGAGTTAAACATGAGACAAAGGAGATGGCTAGAATTAATCAAGGATTATGATTGTACAATTCATTACCATCTGGGAAAAGCAAATAAAGTGGTTGATGCTTTGAGTCGAAAAAGTAATGCTTCATTAACAATGTTGCGGTTGGAACATGATCCTTTGGTTAACGATTTGATGAACTTTGGCATAGAAGTTTTTAGTGAAGGAAGTCCTTCTGTTTTGTTTCAGGTATCAGTGAGATCTTCTCTATCAGATAGAATCAAGCAAGCATAAAGCAAGACAGTGAGTTGCAGAAAAAGGTAGATCTGGTTCAGAAAGGTAAGTTGCCTGAATTCAACATTGATAATGATTGTGTTTTGAGATTTGGGAAGAGATTGTGTGTGCCTTGTGATTCACAGTTGAAGATAGAGTTGTTATGTGAAGCTCATAGTTCTCCGTTTTCAGTTCATCCGGGAAGTACTAAGATGTATAGAGATCTGCGGGAGTATTACTGGTGGGATGGAATGAAAAGAGATATTGCTGATTTTACTGTGAAGTGTTTGACTTGTCAGCAGGTTAAAGCAGAGCGGCATTTACCAAAAGGGATGCTTCAGCCTTTACCAGTGCCAGAGTGGAAATGGGAGAATATATCCATGGACTTTGTTGTTGAATTACCGAAGACATCTCGAGGTAATAATTCAATCTGGGTTATTGTTGATCGCTTGACCAAATCTGCTCATTTCCTTGCTATACGAGATACTTTCTCTCTTGATCAACTTTCCCGTTTGTATATTAAAGAGATAGTCAGGTTACATGGAGTTCCTCTCTCCATTGTATCAGATCGTGATCCCAGGTTTACTTCTAACTTTTGGAAAGGCCTTTAGAAGTCGTTGGGTACTGAATTAAATTTTAGTACAGCTTTTCATCTTCAATCAGATGGGCCGTCAGAACGAAAAATTCATACCTTCGAGGATATTCTACGATCTTGTTCTATGGATTATCAGGGAAGTTGGGACCAACATCTTTCTTTGGTTGAATTTTCATATAATAACAGTTTCCATTCCAGTATACAGATGGCACCATTTCAGGCATTATATGGGAAGCGGTGTCGAACTCCAGCTTTCTGGGATGAAGTGGGTGAAAGGAAGTTGATGGGACCAGAATTGGTAGAAGAGATGGCAGAAAAAGTTCATCTGATTCAGAAACACATGAGAACAGCTCAGAGCAGGCAGAAGAGTTATGCGGATAACCGGAGGAAGGATCTATCTTTTGAGGTAGGTGATCATGTTTTTCTCAAGGTTTCTCCTTGGAAAAGTGTGATGAGATTTGGTAAGAAAGGAAAGTTGAGTCCAAGGTTCATTGGACCATACGAAATTCTGGAGAGAGTTGGATCAGTTGCATATCGAGTGGCTTTACCTCCGAGTTTATCTTAGGTACACAATGTTTTTCACGTTTCGATGTTGAGAAAGTATCTACCAGATCCATCTCATGTTTTGAGTCCAGAGGTAGTTCAGTTAGAAGAGAACCTGTCTTATGAAGAACAACCGGTCCAGATTCTTGACCACAGGGAGCAAGTGTTACGGAATAAGGTGATTCACCAGGTAAAGGTTTTTTGGAAAAACCACATGATTGAAGAGGCAAAATGGGAATCTGAAAATGCAATGAGGGATAAGTACCCCCATTTATTCGATAAGTAAATAAATTGCGGGGACGCAATTTTCAAAAGGGGGGAAGGATGTAACATCCCAAGTAAGTAATGAATAATAGATATTTTTATCTATGTCTATTAGTGATTAAGATTGTGTTTTAGAGGCTTAAAATGAAAATTAATCCAATCTTAAGAATGGAATACACTAATATTCTCAAAAGATTGTTTTACTGCCTTATGATGGAAAATCATTTTTAAATCTATATTTTGACAATTTTATAAACTATGTTTGTCAAAATAAACTTATTATTTATTATTGGGACATCAAAATTTACTTTGTGTGAATTTTTGGTATTTTTCTGACAATGTTCATTTTTTAATGAATAGTGAAAAATACTGCATTTTACATCAAAACTGCTTTTTAATATAATTTATTTATATGATTAGATTATCTTTTGAATTGGTCTTAATGTGTAATATGAATATATTTTTACCATTTAATCCAATGGTGTTCATTGGAATCAATTTCACTTTGAAATTGGACTTAAACTAGTGTCAATCTTTTGATACTTATTGTTTCATAAAAACACGCTATTTGCTCTGACAGCGGGAATTAATTATTAAATTAATTAATGTGACTTATATGTTTTGAATTTTGTAAAATAGACTTCATTTTTGAATTCGGATTATCAAATATAGCTTAGGGTGAATTTTTGGTAATTTTCTGAAAAACATCAATTTTTGATGAATAGTGAAACCACTAAGTGGTACTTATAAAGACTGATTTTCCGTTTAAATGAAATTTTTCCATCATTGTATTTTTAATTTCAAAAATCAGACATACATGGTTTTCATTAAGAATTAAAATGTGGTTCAATGAGATTAAAATAATTTTTTGGTGAATAGTAACTTATTATGTTTTTAATCGCGATTAGTGGTAATTAGGGTAGTTTAAGGTATAAATAATGCTTTAATAATATGAAATGACCTAGAAACATGTCCCAACCTTATTGGTTGTGTCATGGCCGACCATGATAAGACATGGGTCAACTTGGGGACCCCATGGATCCACTTTGGTTGGGAAATGACATAAATAACTTTTTATTTAATGTAAAAGTAAAAATGACACAAACATAATATGTTTTACGAAAACTATTTTTACATGGGGATATAAAGATCATATTTTTGATTATAAATAGTAATTGGAAAGCTAAAAAGATTTCCTACATCATAGTAGTTTTTTTATAATTTTGAGATATTAAATAAATTAAATTATTTATGACATAATAATGATGCAGCGATGACATCATTATTTGACGATTTAAATAAAATGGAAAGATAATGTAACATATATGAACTACACAAGTCCAAATCCAATTGGATGATTTTATTTCCAACCCTTACCACCTTATCCACGAATTATATCAATGTGGGACCTTTTAAAACCGAAACACATTTTCAAATAAAGTAATATTTCTTTACTTTCCAAAAGTGCCCCTCCTCTCCTCTTATAAAAGGCCCCCACCTCTACCTCATTTCACACACTCCTCAAGCCATTGGCTCGGCCAACCCCTGCCCATTTAGTCTCTCCACACCCCTCTCCTCATCCTAGAGGATTTCCTTTGTGCAGAATCCTTTCAAAGGAAGCCTTTAGGCTCAAATCAAAAGGAGTTACACTTTTAAAGGTAATTCATTCTCTCATGTTCATTTGTTTTATTTTGCTTCTCCAACGCCCTAAACTCTTTTTATTTACTTCTTTTGTAACAAAACCAGTATCTTCAATATACTATGATTTTGTTATAATATTTATTTTAGCTACACTCTCACAAAACTACATCAAATGGTTAAAGAACATACGGTTTCCGTGGATGGCGAAATTCTGCCTCCCGAAACGATGATTGTTCAATACTCATTTAACACCTTCAAAAGGTGGCCATTATGATGTCACTAATTTTATATATGATATATAATATGTTTATGTTTTCCTTAAGCTTCTGTTTTTTTTCATTTTGGGCATACCTTTATGGTTTCCATTGTGGGTAAACACGATATCTTCATTTTAGGAAGTGCTGACTACCGCCCCCTGAAAGTGATTTGATTCGTTAATACCATATGTGGGATGTGTAAAGGATAAAGATAATGATATTATATATGTTATTATACTGTAATTATAATATAATCTTATATCATTATGATTCCATTCCATAAAATACGAAATAGAAATGGAAGTAGCGTTCATGCGTACGTACGGCTTACCGTCTCCATGAACGGTGCATTTCATTTCTTACCTCTAAATGTGATGTAATATTATAAATACATGTATATTATGAATATATATGATATATATATGTTATCCAAATCATTAATATCATTCTGTATATAATGAACCTTTGACCAAATTAACATCATGTAAGCGTAAGAAGTCTATTTTTGACTTAAGAACCAAATACCGACAAAATGAACATTATTAACTTAAATGATTACATGATGTTCATAACATGGTATAAAAGGAATAATGAAATTGAAAAAGGTTCTTAAGCAAGTAGAGATTTACTCAAGTTTATTATTCAGGAGATTAAAGAACGGTCGGGTCAAGTCGGATACGAGGTATGAGACTTCGTCTCAATCTCCTTTCATTGAGGCATATTTTATTTTATACACAACTTTCTTTTATACGGTGTATAAACCCCTTTGACTTTTACATTTATTCAAAAGGAATATTTTTTATACGAACCGTTTACTAAACGACAAAAGGGAATGTTTTTGTCGTATGTATGCAGTGACAATGACTTCTCCGCCGTCGTGACCGTTATTTGAATTTCGACTTCCTCTACAAGCCATACCTTCTTTTTAAAAGAAAAATAAATACCATGTTTTACTTTTCTTTTATTTTGGTATTGAAAATGGTTTTCACAATGTTTTTTGTGTTTTATTGATATCTTGTTATTGAAATGTGGAAATGTTATGTTTCCTTTATGCATGTTTTATGTAATAAGTTTATGTTATGGTTCTTGGGCATTATTATGAAGACGAGTGGTTCCGTGATAAACTAAGGGCGGGTGAGCCCGATATAGCTCTCCAATGCATTGGGTAACGTGAAGGAGTGAAACGTTAAGGTTTCTCCAAATAGATTTTAGGGAATATACTGTGATGGGTATTCCAAACGTAACCAAGAGGGTTACTCCCTACGTAAGAATGTTATGAATGCCTCAAGTTACCTTTATGTCTTATGATTTCTATGATTTATTCATGATTTGATGAGGTATGTTAAAGTGATTATGTTTTATGGGTAAAGTATGATCTCATCCTTATGTACATATGTATCCATGTTTCCTTTCCATATTTTTATAACCCATACTAAGCCTTTTATGCTCATCCCATGTTTTTTTGAAATTTTTTCACAGGTCAAGGGAAAGGTACATGATATGATGATAGTGTCAAGGAAGTGTCAAGAATGAATCCATGTTTTATTTTAAATATGTTTCCTTTGATGGGAATGAAGAATACTATCTTTATGTAACCACTTTGTTTATATGTGGAATGTAATGCAAGTTTTATGATCTAATTCTCTAAAACTCTAAACCTGAAAAGATCCTCAATGTGTAATCTTGTAATAACTAAAGATTTAAGTATGGTTTAAGGCTGGGGCCTTATAATAAAACCCTAATTTCCTACACTCATGTCATCACATAAGTAAAAAATATTCAAGAACATACAATATGTCATATATTTTACAAAAAGTCTTACAACTCCTCAATATTCCACATTTTGTATTTTCATTGATAAATTTATATTCTCTCCCTTAATAAATGATGTCCACACAAGGGAAATAATTGAGAGATTCCTTGAGAGTGGGTGAATCAGGGTATGAATCCCATTCATGTTTCCCCACATAACCATGATTATCTCACTTCCGAAATAGATCATAACCTCACTTATTAGTAGGGTCACTCTTGTTCTCGCTAGTTTAGTTATGATATGACTGATTGGTGAACTTATTTTAGCCTTATATAGATGGTATTGATGATTGTTCATTCCAAATTAACTGATTTTTCTCTTGAATAATATAACTAAAGCTTTCACATAAGATATAATAATTTTATAGGGTTCACCCACACTTGGGTATGTATAAGGAGAACACACCAATATCATGTCTTTGTGCTGAAATAAACTACTAACATTTTAGTAGTGGATTTAGGCTATGTAACTCCTATACCTGGGTTCAATTCGCTAACAAGGTTTATTATTGGATCACTTCCAAAAAAGGGAAACACTCTTTTTTCCTCTCTATTTTCACATTTCTTCAAGAGTGAATGATTTTTATCACACATTCTAATGAATGAATTCAATATTTAAAACTTATTACATTAATTATTTCTCATTATTCATCCCAATTCTCTTTCATAACATTTTTATGACTACCACCATTAAAGTAGTTTCTCTTTATATATTTAACAAGTATTTAAGGAATACATACTTCTATTAGAAAGGTATACAATGATCAACAATCAATTTTCTATATTGTTCACTGAAATTGAATGGCCAAAAATCACATTCTCACAAGTAGTAAATTTAAATAAAACTCATAAACATTTTAAAAAATTTCACAATACATTAAAGTTCCCTATATGTCACAAAAGTCCCCTCTTTCATACAATATTCTATATTTCATGAATCTCTACCAATTTTCACAACTTCAAATATTTTGAATATCTAATAAAATTCTTGAGAATATGAATTTTTAATGAATCTACCTTGTTAGGTATATAAATAAGAGAAATTGTTTTTTTAAAATTATTGTTAATGAGAATTCATTAATAAAACTCAATTGGTCAAACTGACATAAGTCATTTCTTCATGTAACACTTGTTTTCTTGAATGATTCACAAAATAAATAAATTCGTGAAAATATTTCAAGATTTTAATGCCTCCAAAGGTTCATTCTGTATCTATTTTTCAAATGATGGGGTGACCCAATATTTATAGATGTTTTCGGATATTTAAGAAACATTATTATTAACCACTAACCTTGAAAAAAATACTTCATGGTTCCCTAAATATGAACGTTTAAATGATTTATTTATCATGTAAATCTATCTATATTTCCATGATTAGTGTAACTATATCTAAATACAAAAAATAAAAGTACATTAACTCTCCAAATTTTCATGAATACCATACATTTTCCAAATATGAACAATAATACTTCAAAACACCACTTTCATGAAACATTGATCATGTTCATGAAACATTTCCTCTTCCAGAAACAGTATTGTGAACTTCATTCATTTTCCATTTTTTCATGAGGCCATCATGAATCTTTAATTTCTCAAAATTTCATAAACCTCTTTCTGATTTTCAAACAACATTTTCCATTGTGCAAAAATCCTTACTTTTGAATATTTCTTGACATGGTTTAGAATCACCATGTTCGAACAACATTTGGTTTTCTTTAGACATCTTCCTTTTCTGTTTTTTCTTATAGAATCATATTTTACACACTCAAAAACTTCTGGAACAATTCCATAATTATCCTAGAACTTCTATACAAAAATTTCATGATGTATCTCTCTCTAGGTTCTCCTATTTCTTTGATATCTTCAAACCATTTCTTAGTATAATCAGAATTCGCATTCAGGGATCACACATTGGTTCTTGAAATACATAAATTTCTGATTATAAATAACACTATCTTCTCAGGTAACTATCACCTCATTATATTCATAGAGAACATCCCCATATCATGCAACAATTAACAAGGTGAACAACAAATCCATTGTTCTCCACCACACCATATAAATGGAAACAATACATCCAAAAAACCAACACACTAGGGTTGGAACTAATAGGGTTGATAATTAATCCAACACAAAACACATGGAAACAAAAATCCTCATTATTTTCAAATAATAATACTGTTCATTCATTATTAAAATTCAATGAGAGAATACACATCATAACTCATCAATGAATCTTGAAATCACTTTCAATAAATATAAAATTTATTTGGAAAGAATAATTAATTATCCAATTATTAAGTTCAACTCCTTCTCACAGAATGATATTCATATAAACATCATCATGTTACACCTTTTCTTTATATGTTCTTTAGATTATAAAATGATAAATCATACCAAGATTTTAATTCTACAAATTTGGAATAGTTATTCAATCATTCTCCACCTCATCTGTTCTCTATTTTAGAACTATAATAACCTTTAATTCCATGTATAGTTAGAACAAAAACATAGTAAATATTATAGAGAATAATGTTTAAATCTTTTTTCATCAGTGTGAGAATCTAGGTTAATTTCATCTCATCAATATTTTCCATTCCCTTTTATTTATAAGTCTAGATGAGATCTTCATCCTTGAACAACTTTTTTTCAAGTATGAGTTTTCATTGGGAGTGATCGAAACATTTCTTCTTTCCATATGTAGGATATTATATTTAACTTGATACATAAAAGAACAAGTATTATATGGTACATATTTTATGTTATTTAGGATTTATTAATAGGGTTTTAATATTGTAATACAACCATTTAAACTAATTCAAACCATTGTAAACCACCCACATAGCTCCTCATAAGATCCATGGTTTCACCCCTTTAAACCCCACTTAAAAAATATAGTTTCTCAATAATATGAATTCTTTTATTTCCCTTTGGATCTTTTAATCTCTTGGGATTCCATTTATCTTCATTTCTCTAAATCATCTTATCAAATTTCCAAACACACTTTAGGAATGTGCTCAAAATTTTTACTTTTTCCATATTCGTTCTATGGAATATTCTACACTATATTAATTCCCTTGTTTCATTCATAGATTGATTCATTCATTTATTTATATATCTTTATTATCTCGATTTTTAATTCCATTGATTTTTTACAAAATTTCATAGAATATCTTCTTCTTCCATGGGAGTAGTAACTTCTCACTTTTAGAGTGACATATTTCATAATCATCTTGGGTGTGTTTGATTATATATATTTATATTTTTTTGTTACTCATGGATAACACACTAAAATTATTCAAAAACATATTGGGAATTTTATTCACCACATTTTTCTCATTATTAATTCCCAAATGTTACATTATCGTTATTCTTTAGATTTTTCAGTAACCTAATATCATTTTATTTTCTTGTATGCTTCAATTATCTATAATTGAATGAATCTTTATTGTGACCATTATCATTGAAAACATTAAAGATACCTCTAGTAGTTTTAAATATTTTTAACGTTTATAGATATTTTCCCTTTATTATATGAGTTTTTCTATACCTCTTCCTTTCTCCTCCTTGATGTAGGATCTAATTTTCTTCTATAGTGTGGAACATTATTAAATTTTTCCAATTTCAAATAACCAAATCTATTACAAAAAAATTATACAAAAACCCTTGGATTTATTCTTTGAACAAAATTCTATCAATATTTATAAACATGTTTTTCACATTCAATTTCATTGTTTGGATATATATAGAGACTATATCCTAATTTGATTTATTACAGCCACCATGTAAGTGGTTATGGTAAGTTTCAACATATTTCACTTCCACATTTTTATATCATTTAGATTTTTTTGTACTAAAAAATGAAAATAATTTATAATAGAAATAATTTTTAGATATGAATGGTACCATTGATTATCAAGGATATTGTATACTGATCAATGGATGATCTCAAGATATTTTTCCACTAGGTAATGGTATTTAAACATAAGAATCCTCTATAAAATTTCATGTGTAATGAGTTTTAATTTGACTTATTGTGAATACATGTCATGATTTTTTTAAAATTTTTAAATTTAACATTATATTCTAAGATTATAATATGAAGAATTTATTTCTCATTCTCTATTGTCTTCATTCAGTCTTTACATAAATTCATCATTTCTTTAGCTTGATCTTTATGATTTTTTATCTTTTCTTCTTGAAAATGGTCAAGATCTCTAATCTTGATGGAATTAATATCCATTTCAATATATTTCAAAATAGTTATTTCATTAAATGTAAGGGTATTCTACTCAATCCCTTTGATGGATTATTCTCTTTCTTGAATTGTAGTGGGACACTCATATTCAAAATTGGTGTGTCCTTCTTCAAGATCAAAATTCATTACATATATGCGTCATACTTATTTAATGTGATTAACACTTGTTTGTATACTTTCTTCATAATCCTTCACAATTATTTCATAATTATCCTCATGGTTGTTCATATCATATTACATACTTCTAGAAATTACAAAAATATTTGAGACAATTTCTTTGTGGCAGTTATATGAGATATATTTTATAGTTCTAGTTGATTCTTCTTGTGAATCCCCATAATTATGATCATCACCACTGATATATGGATATTTTTTGAGACAATTTTGATAAGAAATTTTTGGTACTCCATATTCATATAGAGATGATAAATTACATGAGACCATACTTTTGTCCAATTTCATGGTGGTGGATTCTACCACCGGATATTCATATTCCATGCATGATTTTTCCATATTAGGATTACTGTATGGGAAAAATATTTTTTATTCTTATTTACATAAGATTAATGTCTTCTCATGACATGTTAATTTATAATATTTATTATAAATAAAACTATTAATATGACCTATCCTTTGATTACATTCAATTATTAGAGAGTCAACACTCTCTTCTTTCTTAGATAAAGCCATTGTCAACTTCGTTTTTTCAATCATCTTTTTATTCATCATTATCATCGAGGGAATATATTCCATAAATAAAGTTATAGGGAATTCAATGTATTTTTCATGTCTAAACTTCTTAAAGACTTTGAAATTAGGACAACAGTTCATCAAATAAAACATAAAACAATAGAAACTAAATAGATTTTTGATGTTATATTTAATACCAATTATTAGTATCATATAAGGATCTTCCTAACACTAAGAGGGGTGTGAATCAGTGTTAGTATGCATTTAATATAATTTTTCCTTTATCCATAAACACATCATTACTTATTCAGTTAGTTAATCTAAATTTCCCTATTTCTCTTCTTTTTTCAGTAAGTATATATAGAATAATAATGAAACTTAAGGGAACATCAAAGTTTGTTATTAATGATCATATTCCGAAGGATAAATAAATAAATAGTGAATCATTTCTATTTATATGTTATTATCAACAAATTTATGAGAAAGGGTATGAACTTGAAATAATTATCCTCCACCCGACGATGTATAATGAAGTAAATTATTTTCTATTCATTTCTCTCAACACAGTACATGTTTCTCTTGAACCTTGTGAATTTGATCACTAATTAACCTTTAATGTACATATAGGATAGTTTTAAAAATTCTTTTTCAAACTAAAATAATAAATTTGGTTTCCTTTATCTTCTCTATACCTTAGATATAGCTGAATTTCTATAGGCTAATTGACTCATCATCATTGACCTAAATAGAATCAGTAACAGTAGATGCATCCATATCATCTAACCTTATTAGTTTTCTTCAATTCCTAGAATAACCACATGATTAATATATATAACACTTTATCCCCACTTGAACCTTATCAAATAGTTAGGAGTTTGTTGATTTAGGTCTTTATCTTCGTATTCTTCTTCAGCGCAAAAATAATTGCACTAGATATCTATTCCTTAGACATATAGAATATTTTAATCATACAGACAATAATGAATCTTTAATTTTACGTTATTTATCAAAAAATATATATTCAAATCACTATGAAAATATATCCCTCTTAATTTATATTATAATTTTCATTCATGTTCCTGATATCTTGGTCATTAAAACTCAGAATCGTGTCATTTTCACTATTTAATTTGTTTGTTCCTCGAGCTTAGAGTTTCTGTTTATATTCATGAGGATTCATAACTCTCTTAACTCCTCATTATATTTATATATATATTGGAATTATTCATTAATTAAATTCTCACTAAAATATTTTTTTTAATTTCATTTGAAATCTTCCACAAATTCTGGATAGTGTGGGAACATGTGCCTACAATGTGGCTCTGGTCCCTAGAGCATGGAAGTTATCTTACAAACCAATTATAATTATTGGATTATTCTATTTATATATGATATTTAATAAAAATCTATTTTGGATCCAGATTCTAAATACATGAATAATAGTTAATTAGCATAAAATGAATTATTTATCATTACAATCTTATACTTTTAGACATCATTATTTTTTCAGTAATTTCAAATTCTTCAAAAATATCAAAAATTTCCCAATGTAAAAAATCAAATGAAGATCTAAAATATCATATTTGGATTGAAATTTATTGTGAGGGACATATATATCATATGATAATATAAAATAATTTACACAGACATCAAATAACTTATGTTTTATGATGATTTCATTTGAGAAATTATTATAACTTATATATAGATTTAATATCTTATGGGTAGATCATATAGCTCAATTATCTTTTATGGGTATTAAATATCTTATGCATAATATAATTTCATATTATGGTTTTCAAATTCTGAAATATCCTACATTATGGAAAAAATAGCTTATGTGTATATGGATTATCCTATACCTAGAACATTTCTTCCATTCATGATAATTTCCTTTTTTTGGTATCTAAATTATCGTAGAAAAAACACATGTATTCAATGAATGATTATTTCCTATAACATTTTCCATTTTTTCCCTAGAACAACAAAAATTTTCTCGTATATAGCCAAAACCACTTCAAATAATACAAAGGATTTATCAAAAACCCTCTAATCATATCATTAAATAATTATACTAATTTAAAAAGTGTTCATTTGTCGAATAAATCTTATATTTGATTCACTTTAATATTAGTTCGTCAATTGAAATACTTCAAACTCAAGTTACACGAGTTGGTCACCTTCATACTTCTCTTTTTTTGATGGCCCAAAGGCCTTTTTTATTCAATTTGGATTATCCCCATTTTAATGGTTTAAGGGGAACCCTTACATGGCCCATGGTATATGTGACATTACATAACCAAAAGATCATATAGGAATTCATACAGATTATAACTATGGGAAACTGCCCCTCCCGACATGAACATTGTGATGCTAGCTCTCTACCTTTTCATGGCTATTCAGCTAGGCTTCATGTGCATACACAGGCTAGTCCCGATGGAAATATCCATACCATATCATTCTTCCAAATCCATTCAATTTTATCTAGTTAATTCACATTATCTAAAAAAACATCTAAAGAATGTTACATGTAGTGTCTAATTGGTCCATTTAAGAACAATTTTCATGTGGCCAAACTGCATTGAGTTGTCCTGATGTCCTTGTGGTGGCCCAAGGGCCTTGAGGTGGCCTGAAGACCATGAGGTGGCATGTACTCCACACTCGCCTGAGACCTTGGGTGGATTGATGGCCTTGAAGGGCTTGAGGACCATACCAATGGCCCGAAACCCCAAACAGATGAATAGTTATGATTACTATTTTACTGAAAATTTTTTGTGATAGTACCTAATATAGTACTACTCCAGTAACCCAGAAATATGTATCCACCTAGATTTGATCTTGGGTCTCTTATATGCCCTTACAGAGCCCTCACCACCATCACACTTCTCTTTAATACCCTGGTATAGAATCAAACTACACATTTATAGACATTACTATTTCCTCATTACCCTTTGAATAATGTAGTCCCATCTTTATGTATATTGTATATGACCTTTTCACAACCTCTATGTCCCCAAATTATCTTTATATAGGTAAATTTTATCTTTATGTAGCTCATATGATATCCTTATTAACTTGGGTTAGCTTTTGAACTACTATATTACCTTTATATATTGACTATATTACCTTTAAAAATTTCCCATAAATAAACTCCGTGAAGGTTTCATCGTAACGAGGATACCTTTACCCATTTTGATGTTATCCATATGCATCTAGTAAAATTCATGATTTACATTTATGTCGTTTATCAACTTCTCCATATTAAATCAAAGGCTCTCCAAATGATCTTTGGGATTATGCAACACTTTAAAAACAAAATACATATGTTTTTAATCTTTGATAGAAGTATATTCCCTGAAACCCATACCTTGTATGGGTTCTCCTTTGTGTTACCTATTTAATCTCTTTTATGATAATAAATATAAAAAATCTACCTTTTCGGAATGTTTTTTATCATCCTTGAATCAAATGGAAGGAAAACATTCTTAGTTTCTCAAAATTATTGGTAACTTTAATCTAATTACAATAAATTCCTCTCCTTCACATATCTTCCATCATTTAAAATAAACAGCACACACAATGTGGTTTAATATAAATGTTGAATTATTTATGCTTTCTTCTCGAAATCGAAACTCTAATGTAACATCAAAATTATCCTAATGGACACATAATCACTAAAATATTCATAACCCCTATCAATTGATCCTATACTTTTAATATTTCCTCAATACATGAAAATATTTTCATAACCATTATAGTTTTAGAAAATTTATTTATAGATTTGGACTATGATGAACTAGTATACACACAAAATGGTTGTGAAATATGTTAAAGAATATACCCTCAAGTTTAATTTGAGCTACTAATTTTATGTAAATGTCTTTTAGGATTCATTCATAAAGGTATAATGTTTTCATACTATTGTTCTTTCAAAATAAGATAATATGTTATGGTTTATGAATTTTGAATAATATAGTGAAATGAGATGGGAATGGATGTTATATTATAATTCAATCATAATTACGTGAAATTTTTTAGAAAGAAGATCATCCTTGAACTTTTGTGAATCCAAATGAATTAGTACACATAAAATGATCAAACATTGGATGTATAAGATGGATCCATCCAATGAAAATAATTGGATCTAGGTAGTATATAATGAAGGAGAAATTTAATTTCCAGATAATAGATTCCATGCATACCATTCAACAATTATCTCCAACTATCTTACACTCTCTCAATCCACAAACTCCAATTTATTTCTCTTAATCTTTAATTCCACTGACACCATATTCTAATATATAGATACATTTAATTATTTTATTTCTCATATATCTATCATTTATTCCATCTATTTATCCACAAATTGGTAGGTAGAAGCAACTTTAACATGATTCATCACTATAGTATAGGTCCCATTTCTAATCACGTTGTTCATTACTTCCATAATCTGTTTAATGGACCGGAGGTTAATAAGGATCTCCTCCCTGATATCATTCCCCATATGGTCACTGCTGAGGACAATGATCATATTTTAAGCATTCCTATGGACCATGAAATCAAGGACACTGTTTTCAACCTTAACCCTGACAGTGCCCTAGGACCAGATGGGTTCAACAATGGTTTCTTTCAGCAATACTGGGATCTTATTCATATGGATGCTTGCAAACTGGTTAAATCCTTTTTCTCCAATGGTGTCCTACCGCATGGGATAAATTCCCAATTCCTTTCTCTCATACCTAAAGTGGATAATGCTGATGAAATTCATCTTTTCCGTCCCATTTCTCTCATCAACACTCTCTATAAGGTTATTACAAAACTCCTTGCTAATCGTCTCAACTACATCACAAACAAAATTGTTTCTTGGAACCAATTTGGCTTTATTAAATGATGAACTATTCAAGATTGTATCTTCATTGCCTCGGAATGTACTAATATGCTGAATAAAGTCACTAGAGGAGGCAATGTGGCCATGAAATTTGAAATTAGGAAAGCCTTTGACACTATGGACTGGAATTTTATTTTTAAGGTTCTTAGGAACTTTGGGTTCAATGACTCTTTTATTTCCATGATATGCACCTTATTTATTTCAGCTTCCATCTCTGTGATGGTCAATGGTTCCCCTAATGGTTTTTCAAATTTACCAAGGCGGTTAGACAAGGTGATCCCCTCTCCGCCATTCTTTTCGCTATTGCCGAGGATTATTTAACTAGGCTCATCACGAGTCTTGTGAATCAAAATAAAGTCATCCCTATTCAAGCTGCTAGAAATTTTAATTTTCCTACTCATCTCTTATTCGCTGATGATATAATTTTATTTCTTAAGGGAGATATACGAAACATTAAAAATCTCAGAAGTGCCCTGGCACATTACGAAGACATTTCGGGTCAAACGATTAGTTGGAAAAAATCATTTGGCTTATTTGGGAAACACTTTCCCCCCAGCAGAAAAAACCACATCACTGATTACTTAGTAATCAAAGAAGGCTCCTACCCATTTACATACTTAGGTGTCCCTATCCTTTAGGGTAAGCCAAAATCAAGATACTTTCACAACATTGTGGATCAAATGATCAATCAACTCTCTTCTTGGAAAGGTAAATCTCTTTCTATGGCTGGCAGGGTTTGTCTTTTCAAGTCTACCATTGTTTCCAAGATGGTTTAGTCAATGATGGTTTACAAGTGGCACGCCAGTCTTCTTAGAAGAATCAACACTTGCATTAAAAATTTTGTCTGGACTGGTAGTACGATTGAAAGAAAACTAGTCACCATACCTTGGGTCACTTGTTGTAAACCCCTGGATAGGGGTGGTCTTGGTATTAAGAACCTTAAGCTTTTTAATGAATCTCTTCAAGCTAGAATGACCTGGAATATTATTCATAATAACTCTGATTCCTTGGATTTTCTTAGGAAAATATTTGTTAATAAGCTTCTAAATGGTAATTTTGGTGACATTACTTCTTCCATCTAGCCTTCCATTAGACATTATTTCGTTGCTATCATGAACAATGCTAGATGGATGGTTAGCGCTGATTCCTCTTTGAACTTCTGGCTGGACAATTGGACTAGTACCCCTTTAATATCTATGCTTACGTCCACCACTAGTTCTGATAACACCACTTCCACTATTAGTGATGTTTTTAACTCCCATGAAATCATCCTTCTAGACCACATCAGTCACATTGTTGACAATTATCATTTTTCTGATACTGATGATTTCGTTATTTGGGAACCTGCCTTTAACGGTGTCCTAGATTCGAAAAGATTATACAATAATTACTTCATTAACTCTAATTCCAACTTTGTCTAGTTGAAAGCCTTTAACAAAACTTGGATCAAACCCTCATTATTCACTCTAATTTAGAATCTTTCTCATAATAGGATCCCCACTGATGTATGTCTCCAATATTTTGGGATTAAACTTTGCTCTAGATGTCATCTTTGTAACCAACATCGTGAAGATGATAACCATTTGTTCTTATCTTGTGCTACAGCTGCTACTCTTTGGAATTACATTTCTGACATTTTTGGTTGCATATGGTCTCTTGTTGATTCTATTAGCTCTCATCTTCAACTTTGTGTTATTTCGGATTCTTCTATGCAAATCAGGAATCTTTTTCTGGCTGCGGTCGCTGAGCTCCTCCATGTAATGTGGTATGACAGAAATAATTTTATTCATAATAACTACTCGTTCAGTCTCAATGCAGGTAAAATGAGTATTCTCATTTCTACAAAGGATGCTACCTCTCTTCATAAGGATCATTGTGACAACTCTATTGGTGACTTTGAGATCCTTCATCGGCTTCGAATTGCTGGCTCTTATAGGCTACCCCGTTGCACCTTTGAGGTCTTCTGGCAAGCCCCGCTGCCAGGATGGATTAAAGTGAATTTTGACGGCGCTTCTAGAGGTAATCCGGGTCTGGCAGGCTGTGGTTCCATCTTTAGAGACTCGCATGGCAGATGCCTTGGTTGCTTCTTTGGTGGTTGTGGCACGTCCTCGGCTCTGGAAGTGGAAATTTTCGAAGTCATTCATGCGGTGGAATTTTCCATGCAAAGGGGTTGGAACAACCTGTGGATTGAATGTGATTCAACCACTTTTGTTCAAGCTATCAGGAAGGGTGTGGTGAACCTTTCTTGGATGCTCACTTCTCGATGGATGAAATTTCTTACATCGCTCAGGAACCACAACTACATTGCCACTCATGTGTTCCGCGAAGTGAACATGTTTTCTGATAGTCTCGCCAACAATGGGGTATATCAGGCCATTACATGGTTGGATCTTTTGCCTAATGATTTTCTCCCTTTCTTTAATAAGTATTGTAATAAGATTCCATCTTTCAGACTTTTGTAACTCCTTTACGTTTATGCAATAATTTGTGCCTTTGTCTTTGACTGAGGCACCAGCTCTTAAAAAAATAGATGTGATGGAAACATAATCATATAAAACGATATGAAACATCAATATAAAAATAAAAGGGAAACCTCATATAGAATATTAATCATATTTTTAAGGACTAGGATACTATATGAGCGGGGTTTAAGGAATAATTGATATTTATAATTACATTTGTATTGGACATTCACTTTTTTATGCATCATATGGTTGATAATTAACCTAAATTCCACACAATTGACTCATTGGATCAATAATCCATGTTCTTACAAGATTATTACCATGTTCTTATGATTAAAAATCTAGTAAATTAAATATAAAACACCAAAAAGGATTGTATCATTTTCAAGTCACACACACTCAAACCATCATTCTTCATTTTTAACTCTTTTTACCTAAGGGGATTATTTGATTGAGCAATATCCTATCCCAGTAAATATTTCCTGGTTACTCATTAGTTATTGTAACCAACATACTATAATGAAAAAATTGTAATCATTTATTGATATATGTAATTTTGATTTACAAATTTACATAATTTTAATTTTTAAGATAACAAAAACAAATAACACAATAAAAATTAGAATTCACTCCTTTAAAATATTCAAAAAAAATTGAAATACATGTTCATTCACTATTAAAATCTATATACTATGTGAATATTTAGTGATTTAGTGATTCAATTCTCATAATTTATTATAATTTACACTAGTAATTTATGGTCTACCTTTAATGGAGAAATGGGAACTAATTGATGATATTGAAAGAGAATAAAATAATTCTTCTAAATGGATATACATTAGAATACAGAAACATAAAAATCTTCCCAAGAAAAATTGAAATCTAGTTTTACTATGAATGAGGGAATTGAAAATTCCACAAGTTAAAAGGAATAAATAAATCATCAAGATATTATTTAGAGAAAAAAATTATGACCTTAATACTGATCCAGTCATGTTTCTAATAAATATTAATTATTTTCCAATAGAATATTTCTATATATTTATCAAATTAATTATTGCACTAGTGGATACATTTATTCTATATGGGTTAAAAGAATATGACTTCATCATTGGGTCATTTCCCAATTTCATGAAGTGTGGAAAATTATTTGGTTACATAAAAATGAGGAAGACCCTTTTTAACATTATGAAGTTTTCCATGATTATTTTTTAAGGATTTGTTGTCTTATTCAAAGAAAACATGTGTTAAGGAGTGAAATCATAACTTTTTTTTAACTAAAAAGGTGTCATTCCATAAATATTTGGAGATATGCATGGGGTGATAACTATAATTATCAACCCACCAACTCCTGTCCCCATTAATTAGGAAATTATTTTATGATGGACTCAAATTTAATGGAACAATATTGGTAGACCTGGCTGCTAGTGGGTATTATGTGAAAAAGGGTTTCATGAACATAAATAATATATTCAATGAGACAGCTTTGAATTCAGAGAGGAAATAAATGAGAGAAAAAAAATATTTGGTCCCAAAATCATTTTCTTTCTGTGAGGGTTAGTTTTAGATTAACAAACATCAATAAAAATTTCATGGATTTATTAGAAGGGCCCAATGCAATAATGAAAGAATTTTTTCCCATGGAATAAATTAGTGTAGCAATTATACCATTAAAATATTATTTTCACCCTATAAATTAGAAAAAAAATACATGGTAGGTTCTATAAATGAGACTATAAGGAATGATACCATCACAAATCAACATGATCAAGATTTTAGGAATCATAAAAACTTCCAAAAAGATAGAAATTCAGTAAAATAAATTTTAATTGATTTTATTTAACAAATAAATTCTGTAAAACCTAGTGAAATAATTTCAACACAACATGTATAGACCAATTAGACTTCATGAAAGATAAAATTTATAAAAATAAAGGTAATTTTTTACTAATATTAAAAATGAAAATTGTGCAGTATGATATGTTATCAAATTATTGATTCCAAAATTAGATAGATAAATTTGAATATCAGATTAAGGATAAAGATAAATTGACGGAATTTTAATTGTATTAAGTAAGAGATAACTCAACTAGTGTATATGTATAGAAACAATCAATATAATTGGAGGTAGACAAGAGAATGGAAATGATGTTGGAAAACCATAACAAAATTCAATATAATTTTCAAGTAATAAATTTATAGTGTATTGCTTAATCAAAACCAAAAGAATCCATATCCATGGTTTTAAATTTATTTTTTTCTAAATATATGGAAGGATTGAAGAATTTTCTCAAAACACCCACACATGTATCGAAAACATTATTTTCTAAGTCGAGAAAACTGTAATTAAAAATAGTGAGATGAATCAATGAATGATTCTCATCAAGGATGAGTACAACATAATATAGAGTGTGATGATAATTTATATAAGTAATAATTAATATTTTTATGTGGGAAGTTTATAGAGTTTATAAATTGAGTTTCTTATTGATGTATATGCTAAAGAAACTCTAGAATTTGATAAATGGGTTGGAATAAGTCCTCTAATTTTTTAGAATAAGAAAAAAATTATTTTGAAGATGAAAAATACGTAGAAAGTGATGATAATTTAGAAATAAAAAAAACCTATTGGTACTCATATTTAAAGAGAAATATAACCAATGAATAAGAAGAATATTAGGATGAATGAGGTGAATATTTATGATGATGAGACGATAATTTTCAAACCTCAAGCATTAATACATTAAACACACATATAAATGGATCAAGAAGAGGTATTTAATTTTTAACATCACACTTTTAGTAGTAATGAAACTGAAAACTAAATTTCATAATGGGAAACTACATAATAAGGTCAATACAATGATAGTAATGGATTATTTTATGAATTTAAAAAAATAAAGTCATATAAAACATTGTTTTCCAGATGAAATCATTAAACAAAAAATTTAATAGAATTTCTCAAATGTTAGAGGTATAAGGGAGTCGTTATAGTTAAATATGGGTAGATTGATTGGTGATTCTATATTACGTAAGTGGGATGATTAGATTATAGTTTCAAGGAATATTTAATGGTGTTGTAATTATATGAAGTCTATGGGAAATCATTTATTAAGTAACTTACTCGGTTACCATTAAATAATTCCAAATATCTACGAGTGCTTTGTGGAGATTTAGGAAGTGGAATTCAAGATCATGACTTTAAAAAAACTTCCTAGGATAAAATTAAATAATTTTATTTTTCTTCTATTTTTCATTTTTATTTTATTTGCCTTTAGATTTTAAATATTATCCACCATACTAAGTATTAAATGGATTTTTATAAGACATTAATGGAAAAATGGGTACATTATATTTGTAAAACGGTGATGCATAGGATACAAGGTAATGAATTATAGTGTAAAGTGAGTATTTTACTATCTTTTAATCTCATTCCCACTATACATTAACCTATTATTCAAATTTATAGATGCATCTTCCATCATATGAAAATTTTGATTACATAATTAAATGAACGTTTGGGGGGAGTTTGTACTATGTTAAAATTGAAAATTAGCACATTAAGAAAAATTTATCCATCAAACTCAAATATAAAAACTAACCTTGAAAGAATATAATCTCTTACTTAGAGAACTCGATAATTTAATTTTATTAAGATATGATTTTAGTGACTCATAAGTTTTATGGAATGTATTGGATTAATAAATTCAACCTTGTATGGATTGTTTGTAATAAAATTAACACTTTAATAATCCAACCCAAACAAAAATAAGGTAAATAATTAAAATTAAAGTACTATGAGATTTTGGGATCAAAAATTAACTATCTTGAGATATCATAGATAAATTATCCCTTGGCCTTAGACCTCTAATAGAAGTCTTGGACTATGGGTCTCTACCTGACCATAGGCATTCATACCTATATAAAAGAGACTCCCAATTATTTTCAATGGTCTAATGTGTTTCTATGGGGAGACTATACACTCATATCAAAGAAAAACATTTAAAAAATAAAAAAGTGTCATCCCGAACAACAATAATTGTATGTGGAGAAAATAAAACAAAAACATGCTATATCAAATAAAAAATGTAATCATATAGTCATACATATCATTTGATCCACACTGTTCCAACCACATATAAAAAATAATTAGAGAAATGAAAGAATATAATGAAGAGTCTCTTTAACACTTTCTAGCCTCATAAAATCCTAGTCTAATCAAACTAATAGAGAAATCCCACATGGTCATGAATCACTAGGCCTTTTACCTAATATAACCTATAAACTTGAAGCTTTCTCAGTACCAAAGTTTCATGGACACTCGATCAAGGTTTGAGTACAACTAGTTATGGTACCACCAATGGGGTCTCTAAAATAACCTATAAATATAATATAATAAAATTTTATATGCTTGACATAAATAATCAAATATATAAATATAACAAATATCCACTGTTAATCCCAAGATCCAAACATGTCACCTTGGAATGAATATACTTGCATTGTCCAGTGTCATAGTTTCTTTAACAAGATGATATTATTATTCCAAATAATACCATTCATAAATGTTAAATCCAAGGTAATAACCAAGGTATTCTATATAGGTATAATAGCTGAATCCAAGGTAACAACCAAGGAAATTTTTATAGTAAAAAAAGTGAAATCCTAGGTAATATCCAATGAATTATATAAAGGTATGAAATATGAATGTTGGAAAATAAAATCTAGGCATTCCATATTGTCATGTTAGCTGAATCCTGTGTAATGACCCAAGAATTCCATATAAACATGATGTTTAATTCATAGGTGATATCCAAGGTATCCCATGTAAAATCCAATATAAATGCATGATCCTAGGATATATCATAATAATTGGATTTATATAAACACATGGGTAGTGCATCAATCCCATAATATCTTATGTTACTCAAATTACAAGGGTTTTTCATCCCCCCAAACCCAATTCACATTTCCAAGGTTGGCCTCTTAATCATGTAGCCTAAACTAATCACTAGATCCATAAAAGAATCATTTCATTATTTCATTGGTCCAATGGTGACACCCAAAATATATATTATATGCCTACAAAGAAAACCCCTATATAGGGATAAATTAATAGTAGTTAACCCACCGTGGTCCCATACGCCTCAACATTACTCAGATACCCTACCCAGGTTCCTCTAGTTCATTGACATTTTTAAGGTCCCAAGCTCATAACTCATATAAAAAAGTGTTCATAATAATCACTCTAATAATATAATAACCACATTGGAACCTTATGAATGTTATACCTTCAACACACTAGCGATATTCCACAAATATGATCTCACTTATCAATTCATCATATGTCTGTTCACATACCCAACATATCTATAATCATACCCAAGGCATGCCTACCTGGGTACTAATGTACTAGTGGGAAATGTAATCACCCTACTCTTTAATAACTCAAACTAAATAATATAAGGTATATCATGGATTAGATGGTATATCGAGGCTTTCATGGTATATCCCTATGTTTTAAGGTGACACCTAAGGATGTCCATAAATTCTCCATCATTGTTCTCTATTTAAGGTATATGGTATCCTCTCTCATGGCATACATTCTTTATTTAATTTTTATTGAATTGAAAAACTCTAGGTTCTATGCATCTCAAAATAAATTTCCTTATGAAACCCTTGACAATCAGTATCTAAGGAACCCTTAGTGTCCAAGCTTCCACCATGGTACCATCTGCATGAATTTCATTCATAATTATTTATTTTAAATAATAATTAAATTTATTTTAAATAAAGGGATGATCACTATCATGTGGTGAGACCACATATCAAGTGAATATATTAATTTAATTATCCACAGGAAGGTTTAGGTACCCCTGCCTTATACAAGTCTATTATCTGTTATGAAAATTCAGGCCACTCGTGCTCAATCTCATCCAAGTCCAACTGGCCACCATCAATCAATAAGAGGACTAATCTCAAACCATAACACCCAAATTAATTAATTCTAATAACAATACTAAAAAATAGGACTTTAACAGCACTAAAAACGACCTTTATCAGTGAGAGAGAATCATGGACTATTGGAGTATTATTAAAATCCTGAGTCATTTATCAGCACTAAAAAATCATTAATAAAGGGACATACTTCCATTTTTTGTAACATCACATCGCAGCACTAGTGAAGTGTGATGTAACAACACACCATAGCACCAAAAAATCATTAAATCATCCAAATCAAGTATGAATATATAATTTAAATTAATAGAAAGAAATTTGTGCTATTTTTCATGGTTTTCGTGATGTGATGCACGTTTTAAACTCAAATGATACTTATATATTGAAAAAACTGACTTGGAGTCATACTGGTCAAACTATGCATCGAATTGAGGTGTGGATGATTCTTCTATGTCTCAAATGAATTATTTATCATTTACCTAAAGTATCAAATCAATTTTAATGCCTTTTCTTGGTTTTGAGTATGTTACTTATCTTTATTACTAAAATATCATTTTATATTATAAACACACACTTTGAATCATACTAGTCACATCATGTGTCATTTTTGTGTGACACCATTTCCAAAAAGTAAAAAAATTACTCTTGAATGGTTTTTCGAATTATAATGAAAATATGATCATGTTTTCTCAGTTTTTAGTGACTGACATTTTTTGATATAAAATGTTGTTTTTAAATTGATTATAGACACATTGAGTAATATCAGATGCATCATGTATCTGATAGATTTTTGGATGATTGGTATACATAAAAAATGAAATATGGATCCTTTTACTAAAGTATAAAAAAATGTGACTGTTTTTACTTGGTTTTTAGTTGGTGAGTTATCCTTTTTACTAAAATTAATGTCAATTTTAAATAAAAAGACACACATTGAGTCATATCGGTCACACCTTGCATTAGATTTAGGTGAGAATAATTCTTACACGTCCCAAAAGTCAAATGTATGATTTCCATAAATAATCAAAAGAGTCCAAATGTGTTAACAGGTTTTTCGTATGTAACATTCCTTATTTAGTATTATGTCATCTTAAACTAGAAAAATTTACTTTGACTCATACCAATCACATCATGTATCAGTTTTTCATGAGAATTATTCCTAAAATTTACAAATGAATTATGAATCATTGTCCTAAATTACAAATAAAACCCAAGTGTGTTTGCTATGGATTTATTAAGTGAAATGTTTTATGAATAAAACTGTCGATTTTGAAATGATAAGAGTGACATTGAGTAATACCAGGCACATCGTGTATCATATTGAGGTTATAATGATTCTAACACATCAAAAATAACATATGGATCATTTAAATTAATTATAAAAACAATATGAATTTGTTCTCTCATTTTTTTGTAGGTTGGTGGTCATTTTAATAAAATTGATTCCAATTTTTAAAAAAATGATGCACATGTAACCATATCGGTTACACCGTGCATTGGATTGAGGTTCAAATAATTCTTAAATTACATAAATTTATTATGGATAATTGTTATGTGGATATAAAATAATATGAATGTTTTTACTCAGTTTTGAGTATATCACTTGTCTTTTTCAGTAAAAAGTCATTTTAAACTGGAAACACATTCATTGAATCATACTGATCATATCGTGTATCAGTTTGATGTGTGACTGATTCCAAAAAGTCCAAAATTATGTATAAATAAATTTTTTAAATTATCAATAAAATAATATTTTGTCTTCTTGGTTTTTAGTGGGTGGAATTTTTTAACTAAACTATCAATTTTAAACTGATAATAGACACATTGAGTAATACCTGGAACACCGTGTATCAGATTTAGGGTCAGTTGATTCATACATGTCACAAATTACATATGGATAATTTCTATAATGTATCATAACAATATGAAAGAGTTGTATTAGTTTTGAGAAGTTCAATTATTTTTTGTTAAAATTGATTTCAATTTTAAATAAAATGACACACATGGAGTCATACATGTCACACAATGAATTCAATTGAGGTAAGACAGATTCCTAAACCTCTCAAAGTACTTATGGCTATTTTTTGTAAATTATCAAAATAATATAAATATTCTGTCACAATTTTCATTACATCTATTTATTTATACTAAAATATCATTTTATACGAGAAACACACATTTTGACATATATTGTTCACATCAAGTATCATTTTGACCTAAGATCAATTCTCGCATCTCACAAATGACATATGAATAGATTTTGTAAATTATAAATATAATACAAGCATGATTTATTTTTTTTATTGAGTGAAATTTTTTGAACTATATCATTGATTTCAAACTAATTACGGACACATTGACTCATTACGATCACATCATGCATTGAATTGAGATGACGATTATTCCTACATGTCCCAAAGGATATATGGATTTATTCCCTAATGTATCAAAACTATAATTATATGTTTTCTTAGTTTTGAGTGTGTTAGTTGTATTTTTTACTAAAATTCATCTCAATTTTATAAACAAAGGAACACTTGGAGTCATACCAGTCACACCATGTGTCTGATAGAGGTGTTTTTAATTCCTACACATACCAAAGTATCAAAATAATAATAAGTACCAATTTAACCACGTTTTCATAGTATTTATATTTCAAACATCAAACACTTCATATTGACTCAGTGTTCTATGTTTAATTATTATAATTATTATTGAATATTAGAAGAGCAGAGGAAGCTCATGTTCCCCTTATCTCTCAAGAAGTCACCATAGTGGGCACATGAGCTTCATTTACTCTCCCAAATTTATAAAATGAGAATGTTTCTTTAGATAACAACATCAAATTAATGCTCAGTGTAGGAATTTTGACAAATAATGGAAATGAATATGGAAAATAAGGTTACATTGGCAAAAATCTTATCTCTTTTGTGTCATATTGTAGATAGATGAAAGAAAAATATTACTTCCCAAAATATATCTAAAAATCTAAATAAGTATTAGATAAAATTGAAAAGTAAATTAGCTTTAAAATAGTAGATACAATGATGGCATAATTAATTAAATAAGTATTAGGAATTCACCTTTTACTGATAGATGTATGAATTCTTGATGTATTTCCTTATTGTCATTATCTCGGCTGTAGGATCGATGTCCAATCCCTTATGAGAATGAAAATAATATAAGAAACCACCCCAACATGAAAAAATGAATACATTTTTACAAGAAAATAATTATTATATATGTAGTACAGAAAATTACAAAATTAAACATTAATATGAAATAATAAATTAATTATATGGATAATTATTTTACTGTGAAAACATTATGGACCACAAGAATATACTGGAAGTAATGCATGAATGATGATAAAAATGAAAATAGAACTCATCAAAAAATCAATCAATGAGTGAGGAGGAGGTGAATAAAATAAAATACATTTGATTATGTCTTTGAGTCATCTGAGATAAAGTAACAATTTCCTATTAGGATCATAAAATAATCATTTTCTATAATAAATAAATAAATACACATTATATATTCATTATCAAAGGTGAATTCCTCCAATTTGTTATAATGAAATGGATGGTACTTAGAGATTCCTACGGATAGAACAAAAAGGAAATGTTAAAGAATGATTTATTTTTAAATAGATTAAAGTATAACATACCTAGTGTTTATTAGATGTGTGATGATATAAATGAATTGATTTTTAATAAGTATAAATGGGTGGGTTATCATTTAAAAAATGGCTATATTATTATCAACTACAAGAAATAAAACAAAGGATGAAATTAATGAATAAAATTATATTGGTGATCTGAACGTGTCAGTGAAAACTCAAAGGAGTAATAATTTTACAAAAACATCATTTTTCCCATGTAGTTCCTAAAACATCTTGATATGCTCAATTGGATGATAATTATATCAAATCAATTCATGATGATCTTGATCTGAGTATGAAAATTTTGACATGGTAAGTTGTTCCAGGGATAGAATACAAAAATGTTATCAGAACCAAGTGGGTGTTTAGTAATAAATAATTTTACTATAGAAAAGTGACTCAAAATAAAGAATGGATAGTGTGTTTTTAGTATTTATTTCCTGTTTTTTAATTAATCATTTTCATGATTATGGGGTTTTTAATTAAAATTTTCATTTTGGGGGGATTTAGGGTCATTTTTTGCTTCCTTTTCAGTTTGAAGACCACGCTTATTTTTAAAATAAATATAATTATACATATTATTTAGTTTATTGGGGCCCAATAGTTTACCCATATCCTGATCATCAAGATATCATGAAAATTAACTCATTTGTGACTCATGGTTTATTATATATATATTTTATTTCTTATTAATCTGAATCATGTTGAGACTTTTTTGATTCAATGAAATGTATTAGTTTTTTAAACATTCCCTTAACATCATTTTTGAAACCATAATTTTTATCCTATGGTTGAAATTAGAATAGTAGCCTATAGTAGTTTTGGAGTTCAGGAGGAGAGGAGGGTCTATGCATTGCTTGCTCTCACTTGTATTGTTTGGGTTTTTAATGGTATCCTTGGTAATAATTTTAAAAAAATAGATAATACATTTTTTTAATTCTATGACAATTCCAATTGAATTTGAAATTATTAGGGACATATAAAGGTATATCAAATGTTCTACAAGGATAATTTTATACCAAAACATGCCCCTATGTTGTCATTTCTCTATAAGGGTGGTTTTGATATTTTTATTATAGAATAATGTATATTGATCTTTATCATAGGGAAAATTAGTGGATTCTCTCATGGAAATGGTTCTCCACCTAGAAAACTTATGAAATGAATTGTGTTCCAGGTTGTTAAAAATATGTAGGAGTTTATCCACTGTTTTATCACTAAAGTTCCCTCTATAAGAGTAATCAACAAAATTTTATTATTGTGGGAATAGGGTTTCATAAAATGTGTCTGTAGAAATTTTTGGATTATATTTTCAATTATTACATTTTATAAGTGACCCATAAATCTATCCCAAGACTTGGGAAATAGTTCAAAGTCATCCTAAATATATCTATTAATTTTATACTATATATCAGTTCACATTATCCTTGGAAAAAATTTCATGAAAAAATAATTATATAGTTGTTCCCATGTGTCAGATATTTCATTATCCATTTTTGGAAACAAATTCTAAATTTACCTTTCAAGAAGAGTTGGATAACCCTTTGTTTTAGTTCCTACTCACTCAACCCTCTTAGAGCCAATTTCTACATGACATAATATAAGACCCCAATGATGTTATAAATTTCATCATCCATGTTATTTGTAATGTAATATTCCAAACCAATGACAAAAATGACCTCCATAGGGATTATTTTTTCAAAATTTGATGATTGAAAAGAGATAGATGTCATAGAATAATGTATTGAGAGACTATTATACGTCACAAAAACATGACCCAATATTGGGTTTGATATATTTCAAGTCTCCTAGTATCAATGCTGTCCCAAGGAGGCCAACATTCTATTGGGGAAGATGATACATAAAAATATCTCAAAAATAATGAATTTTAGGTTGTTTTATTATACGATAGTGTAACTAGACTTGTTGGGAATCATAGAAGCGGGATGAGAGGTTGAGTTGATAACTGAGGGAAATTAGATATATCAAAAAAAATGTATTTCATTTAACCCTTAGTTTCGTTCAACCCTTGAATCACTCATGACATGGATTTGAGTCTTGGAATAGTTTGATCATTGATTCTAGCCTAGATTTGAACTTGGATTCGTCAAAGAGGACTTCCATCTGTAGGTATCTTCTTTAGAGAGCCTTGGATATCACGAACCGGTTCATGATTGTTATGGTTCTTAAAATTGAGCGCGACACTTTTATTATCTCTATGTTAATAAGTGATTATAAAATGATTCTATTTCATCTATTTTTTAGCATTGATAAAGAATGATTTTATCAATGCTTTATAGCCTTGATAAATCTCTATTTTTATCAAGACTAAAAAACCAATGATAAATACATATAATACATTTTTTTAAAAACCATTTTTTAAAAAGAATAATTATTATGCATAATTATAATACTTATAATATTAATATTTATAAAATGATGATTTAATGATTCATTGAATATATAATTATTTACTTATAATTTTACAAATAATTTTAAAAAAATAATATTTATATCATTATATATATTTATATAATTATATATCAATATATATACAAAGTAAATATAATCATTATTAAATAAATTTATTATAATTTTATAATTATTTATTTATAATTATATAAATACATTTTAAAAAGTAAAATTATTATTTTATAATTATTAATGTATAAAAAAAGTGAATATACATTTATAAATATATTATTTTATATATTTTGTATACAAATTTATTTTAACATTATTAATGAATATTTAATCCAAATTTCATAAATGTTAAAAATGAGTAAAATTGAATAATTAAAAATTAGTATGATTTTGAATATTTTGAGCAGTTCGATTAATATAAATCATTAAAAAATTTATATATATTGAAATAAATAATAATAAATGCTGAAAATATTAAAACATGGTGTGTATATATATATATGTATGTATATATATAATAATATAAATTGATTAAATTCCCCAAAAAATATTTCTGTGTGTTTCTATATAAAAATTCATTAATTATATATATGTGAAATAAATATAATTCATTTTATCATAGTTATAAATTTATAAATAAAATAGCATTCAATTGTGTCCATTACTCTATGAAATTAGTCAATATTTTAAATTCATATTAATTTATAATTATAAACCATTAATCACTAAATATATTAATATTTAATGTAAATAAAAATATATTTTCTATTATAAAAATCATAATTATATTAATTAACATATTCCTATGTATTTAATATATACTATTAATTAACATTATCATTAATTATCTAACTAATAAAAAGTTTAATATTTTTCTAAATTTACTTACATTTAATTTCTATTTCTTAATTTTTCAACTTACCTATATCAATATATTTAGTACATATTATTTACTATTATTTATAATTTATATATAAAACAATAAATTTATTCATTTTTATCAATACATATTAAATTATTAAATTTTGTAATATTTTTTTAATAAACTCATTTTTTTATTCCTTTAAAAATGTCATATTATTTACCAGTAACTTTATTAGAGATAAAAATCACAGATAAAGGATTCCTTTATTACCGGGAAAAATATAGCACTGATTACAGTTTAAATTTATCAAAGCGTTATTTAGAATTAAAAAAGTTTTCTTTTTTCAGAGATTTTTACTAGCACTATAAAAGGCATGTTTTGTAGTAGTGAAAATTAAATCTATTTCCTCATTTAAATTTAAATTGGCATAACTTCTTAAAGCAAAAAAAGGGAAAACTACTTGTTCAAACCATAAGAAAAGTGATGTGTCCCATCCTCTCTATGTACGTGGACCTAAGCCAGAAAAACACTAACTTAATCACCCAATTGAATAATAAATTTAATGTAATTTCCCCAATAACCCAAGAAAAATCAATAAAAATATGTAACTCTAACTAAATAGAATGGGACAACATGCAATCATCCTCATGAGATATCCTCTATCCACACTAATAAAAATCATCATCATTGTTACCCTATTCCACAATGATCTAGTGGAATCGGCAGTAAAATCCTAGATGAACCACACCAAATAATATGTGATTGAAGGAGAACAAAAAATAGGGGACAATTAGTGGGTGTTCCATAAATCACTGATTAAACGCAACTTGATCCACCCCATTCCATTGGGAAATCAAGGGGAGGAAACGTGGGAATAATATCATCCAAATCGATATTCTCTTGTTTCCCCTCTTACTTAAGAACTCAATATAGATAACTAATAAATAGTACTCTATGCCTATTAAATATTTCAACCAAAATTTTTTTTGGTTAATCCAAGTGGAACCTAGAATGATTAATCCTAATGAATGGGATCAATTACTCTTCCTAGGCATCTCCACATTATGGCTAGGGGTTGTAGTGAAACCTCTCAGGAAGAGGTCATAGCCCTCAATATGTCTCTATTGTGATATATCACACACCCCCGGGTGAGACATCTCTTTGTAGTCCATCATGACACAACTTATGGTTCAGAAGACTTCCCAATGCATGAAAATAGTCATCTAGGTCCACAAAATTTCTTCAAAATTCATATAAGCACTCGACACACCAATCTGACACTGTTCCTCAACCAAAAACATCTTCCCAAGATGCCTCAATTCATAAATTCCCACCCTAATCCGAATTCTCAAAAATACCCCAACTTTAGAGTTGAAAATTAAAAATCCTTCAAAAATATTCAAACTATAAGGACATGGCGTTTTATAAACTCCCCACGATAACACCTCTCGTCTCTGGTAATTCTCAGCAGTCCTTTAACCATTAATAATGTCTTACCCTCGTAATTTTTCCATAATCAACTCAATGTGTTCTATCCTAAAACATAGAATGAGCTTTCACTATGAAACTTCAAACATAATGTCTCACAACCCATCAAAAACTATGAAGTATACTCCCCACCATTCCTACAACTATGACAACACTCAACCAAACTACACTAATATTATAATACATGGTTTTTTTGATTGATTCATTCCCAGGTTTACGGTTTTCCCCACCATAAGACTTACTTTGTAAGGCCTAATTTGGATTCGTATCACTCCTCTCCATCATAATTTCCTATTAAAACATTTTTTTGAATAGTACAATAATATGCTCAATGCATTTTACACATCACAACACCTAATTTTACATTACAATGCCACTCGATCCTCCTCTAGCTAAACTTTCATAAAAACACTCAAACACACACACTGACACACTATCTTACCACGCATCAATGATTTCAAATTCCTAAAATGAATCATCAAATCACCCAATTACCAAAATTGTTTTTTTAAACCTGATTCTCTATGAAATTCAATGGTTGGTTCCTTAAACAACCAAATCAATCATCTTACTCCACTCACGAATACAAGTGTGTATCTAATCTAACTCGCCCTCATATACCACCAAATACATCATGGGATTGTTGCCAATATCTAGGTTCCATTGGATATCAAATTTGAAATCCAAAAATAATTTTCATAGATGAATAATATAAAATTAGATTCACCTATAAAATGAAATATCTATGCCATATTGACCATCCAAATATCGGTCTCTTCAGTCCCAGGACCCTACCTACATGAGGTTCATACCTCCATGGATTGTTCTTAATCCATTACCACTAGTAATTTCTAGATGTGACCATACTTCTCATGGAAAAATAGTAATTAAAATATCAATCACTTACCATTCTTAGTCCACTAGTAATTTTACCCTCATAATCTACTAAATTTATATCTATAATATGTGTCAAATTCTGTAATATACAATTTTTACCTCCCCTATATGTATTTCCTTATAATGATCTTCGAGCGCGGTGATTTAAAGGATAAAATATCCAACGCATGCCTCTTGTCTCATACCATGCTCAACCATCCTATCAACCCCTATCAAGATACAATGTCTAGATCAGTTGTACTATGATACTCTAATCCATATCTGAGGTTTCCTCTCACCATGGGGTGAAAACCTCACATTATCATCAAAACAATTATGATACCATGCTAACACCAACTATCTCACAATTTGTGATATATTTGATGTGAAATTTTATCATAAAACCATTGCATACACAACAAATCTCATTATATAAGACATCATTTCTTATGGTACTGACGACCCCCTATTACCAAAATAAAGACAACCCAAAAAATAATGAACCCTAATGCTACCCGATTATTACATCAAACTCATACAATCATAATTCATAGACCATAAATCTTATGCTCAAATTACTAAATTGCTAAACATGATTAGTACATGTCAATAAAATGAATCCTAAAACATAAAACTTATGGTTTTATCCCTGACAAGACTAAGTTATGTCACATGCCAATTTCATGATCACCCACCACCACGACATCCTCTCAAAACCATAGAATTATACCCACACCGTACACATCCTATATCCAATCATGTAGGATTATGATCCACTATCTTGTTTGGAACAATACTTAAAATCAATATGGTTGTTCATCCTGTCAATAATGTCATCTAAAATAAGGCCTTCATACCAAAGGGCCTCATATGTTTTACATGGAAAAGGCCTAAGGCATCTCCATAAATATACCTCATATCTAATAAAATATTTCATGCCTAAATCTCAAATCATGATGCATCAACTCAGACTTCCCTTCTATAAGGTTACTCACAATTCTATGTTACCCCATCTTTTGGGTTACCCTTTCATATTGTAACTCATCTCAAACATAGAACCTGGCTCAAAAATATCTTAAGACACACCATAAAAGAAGTAGTCACTCCCACCATGCCCATAAATCATGTATCACATAAATCACAACATACTCGTCCACAAATATACTAAGATATCTAATATCACAAGGAATCTCACATGCAAAAAAACACACTCTAGTGTTTTCACATACATATATATATATATATATATCAGGCATCACATGTCAATTCATCATCCAACTAGGGAACTAATCCTATTTGGGATATTTATATGATATTATCCCTTCTAGAATTATGATATCATCTATCGACATATAATGGTGTCATCCCATAACAATTTTGTTCAATTATATCATAGTCATATGGTTTGGTTATGTATAATTCCACCAAGAAGTTATAGGAGAAAACACCATATAGGTTTTTTTGAAACATTAAGTATCTAAAAAGAATATTTTTTTACACTAGTATATAATTACCTAATAGGGGTTGATCATGAAGGTATCCAATTTATATACTAGCCTACTAAGGATCATTGTACATCCCTTACAAAGAGGGATTATATAATCATCATTACGGATCATCCCTCTACAAAATACAAATGGCCTTTCATCAAAGAAAATATTCCATGTATAATATAATTATAATTCCACCAACATGTTACATAAGAAAAATTCATATAAATTGTCATAAAAACATTAAAACAAATGAAACCTCATCATCAGTGATATTAATCACACACAAGAACATGAATATCATATGAGTCCTATAATATAAAAATTGATTGGTGTATATATGAATCCTTACAATGGGACAATATTCAAAATCATAGATAAGAATTTCAAATACATACATTATTCAAGAATAAATATCTCAATTGTTACAAAAATAAAATAATAATAATAGTTCCTAGATCAATAGTTAGTTGGACCTATCCACAAAATCCTTGTTTTAGATTTACTAGATTGGGGTCCAATGCATGATCTTACACATTCCTCTGTATACATTTTATTATATCATCAAATATTAATAAAAAATAAAAGATACTCATATACCACTTTATAATACTCCCTATAACATAGATAACTAATTTGTGTCTCGGCTGATGGGTCATTATCTTACCTTAGTGCACCTCACTATATTATAGAGTGTATTGAATGGTAGAAAGGGTCTAAGGTGTTACCATAGGGATATTATACCATAATATTAGAGGAAAAAAGAGGAAACATTACCAATAATCATCTATAATAATAATCATAATATTAATAAGAAATAAAACATAATAATGTCATAACAAAAGAAATATGGAAGCATGAAATCGTAAATATTAGTTTGTTTCTCACTAGGAATACCAACTATACAAACTAAATGAATATAAAAAGAATAAAAATCATGTGGATCTACTACAATCCCCAAGATTCATCACACCCCAATGTATAGAATCCATATGAGCTATCCCACTTGATCATGCCTCACAAGGAATCATCCCTACCTGATCCTACAAACATAAGGTATCCTTAAGTAGTGAATTATTGTGTCTATATAATCAAGGTTTTGGTATATCTTAGTATGTAAATATCAATGGGGTCCTTAACATAACCAATACATACAGATTATTCATATTCTATATCCTCAGAATAAATAAATAAAATATGTAATAATAATAAATAACCACCATCGGTCCTCAGGTTTTTACTTTACAACATGTATTGACTATACCAATTTTCACTAGTGTCACAGTGTCTCCATTAACATAGAATAATCAATCCAAATACTATTAGTTGTAAATGATTAATCCTCGGTAATAACCACAGCATTATATATACTAATAACCACAGAATAATTGGTAACCTATTGGGTAGTCTATATAGGAAAAAAATTAAAAACCTAGGTAATATCCTAGGCATTCAGTGAAGGAATAAAAGTGAATTACTAGATAAAAAAGAAATATGTATTGCATATAAGAATGAAATCCAAATCATGGGTAATAATCTAGGAAATCCATATAGATGAAAAGGTTGAATCCCTAATGATTTTTTATGAATTCCATGTAACATAAAGCATAAAAAAATCATAAATCACATCCTAGGTATATAACTCATAAAAACTAAAGTGTAGTGTGTCCATCCTGAAATATCTCATGTCACAAAAATCAAATGGTTTATATATCCTCATAATCCTGATTCATGTTTCCTTTGGTTGGCCTCTCACGAACTCAAATAAGACTCATCACTATATACATACAATTCTCACACCATTGGTTCTATGTTCATAAGGTGATTCCTAGAATTGACATTATATGCCTCCTAAAACAACCCCTCTCTAGGGTCAACTTAATACTGGGGTTCACACCATGGTCGCATGTGTCACAAAATAGCGTAGTCACCCTACATGGGTTATTCTATTTTATGATCATCCCTAAGGAACTATGATTTTCAATCAGAGGAATTATCAGGACTAATCATCACTCAAATCATCTTGAGGCCTCATTGGTCTCCTATCAATGTCTTATCAGTGTCACACTAAGGAGAAAAAATAAAACCTATCTCACATCCTAAATGATCTAAATTTAGTAAAATCCACCAAGAAATCCAAAATCCAACCAAGGGAATAACTACATAGTTACTCTTTTACAAGAGTATAATAATCTTTCCCCATTTTCTAATCCATAATCCCAAATTTTATATGGTCTCTCATGCCTCGCATGAAATATCCTCAAGTTCTATGGTGACACCTAATGATGTCAAAACATTGTCCCGTTGGAACCATGGTCTTCTATACATCAATTTCAGTATGGTTTGTGTTTTTTTTCAATCCTTAGTGGAAGTTTAGAATATGTACTAGCAATGTGATCATACAGTTCATGCAGACAACAGTATTTAAGGTGGCGCCGTTTCCCAGTGTTTACCAAATTTTTGGGCCTGAAACCCGACAAATGGAGAAAAGTCTTTTTGGAAAAGAGACTTGCGCACCTTGTACTTAAAGGAGAGGAAACTTTCATGCCATTTGTTTTTCAAGATCAGAATATGAAAAAATGGCAAAGGGATAGGGGCCGTGCATGTTTTGGGCTAGCTGCACAAGTGACCTACACGTTGAGAAAAAGACTTGTGCACCAATGCCTAGGAGTTTTGGAAACTTGCACACCGATTGTTCTTCATGATCCTTACATTAAAATATGGAAAAGGAAAGTAGGTCATGCAAGTATTGGTTGGGTCACACAAGTGAGTTGCGCGACACAGGCGAGGGTGGTTGGAGCTGCGAGTCGGGACTTGTGCGTCTTGAGGACACTTTCGAGCCACCATGCTGGGGGTACAGTTTGACTATAAATAGAGGGCCACCCCTCCTCATTTGGAACAAAGTTCAAGAAATAGATATTTTTCAATATCTCGTCATGCATGTGGTTGATTCATGCAAGTTGTGGTTTTGTCGCGCAAGTTTGGAGTTGATAGAGGTTGCGCCGCGCATGTGGGTTGGTGACACCTGCGCACTGAATTTGTACCGTGCAAATGACTTCCGCACCGTTCTTGAAAAATTCGTGCTGGTCTTTGAGAAGCGCGCCAGGTGAGTTTGTTGTTTGCCTGTCATTTTGGAGCTGCACGAATACTGGAATATTTCCTAATACCATCGGTGCAAAGTTGGATTATTATACGAGTGAATGTTGGACTTCAATAGAGAATGTACATTCAATAGAGGATTCATTCTTTTGCATTGATGAAGAGACCTTCACGTCTATAAACTGAGAGTGACTTCACCCAGGGCAGTGATCCAGGGTGAGTCAATGGGAGTCACCCGAGGGAAACATTGAGCTATCCTTGAACAATTGTAAAGGCAGTAAGCCTAGGACAGAGTTACTGTTCCCAAACCGTTGTAATCCACATCTAGTGAAGTTTAGTGGAATTAGTTATGACCGAAAACATGTCGTTGTGTGGTCCTTGGATGTATCCCTTAGTGGGGAACCGAGTAAAAATTGTTGTTTCTTCTATGTGCATGTGAATGATTAATTTCTGATCATATTCATCATACAGATTCAACAAGTTCCTACCAACGTGGGAACAAGATCCATCACTTTAAAAGAAAAAGTTGGCACCTTGATTCACCCCTCCCCTCTCAGGGTGTCCCTGGGTCCTTCAGGTCCTCCACTTCTTCCAACTCAGGGGGTAATAGAACATATCACAAGGCCTGATATGTTCATTTAATATCATTTAACTTTGTCCACTCATTGATAAATAAATCTAAAAACACATGTCATAATCACGTCGTTTTTCATTTATGCCGAATACATCACTAGTGTCCATGGGTCTATCATTCTTCATGAGACATTCATTTCATTCATATGATTTTTTTACATAAATAATTCATTTAATTATAAATATAATTTAAATCAATTTTAGGATGTGATACCACATATCACATGTATATATTACTTTCATAAAATATTTAGAATTCTTAGGGACCATCTACCTCAAACAAAGTCATCATCCTTTAGAAAATGTCAAGACACACTTTTCCAAGATCATCTATATTCAACCAATACCATACATCAATACAGGGCCTTATCTCAAGACATAATCCCAAATTTAATAAATGAAACAATTTATAATTAATTGTTAAATTTAATTTAAAAGTACATGACCGCATAAAACTCATTAAGGGACATAAATTTATGAAATCCATTAGAAATTTTATGTGGTCCACTCCTGAAAAACATATGGACCTAAGCCACAAAAAACCAATTTAATCATCCAATTCAATAGTAAATTTAACCCAATTTCACTAAAAAATACTATAAAACTTCATATATAAATTTTCCAAAAACCAAATGGTATCTGATGGTGTTTTGTTATCCTCCTGGGATATCCTCTATTTTCACTAAGATAACAGCCCATCATCATCACCATATTCCACCATGATCAAGTTTAATTATCACAATAAACCTATATAAACCACACCAAAATAATATTAAACCAAAGGATAAACAAAAAACAAGATAACTAAAGAAAGATATATCTTAAATCATTATGAAAATACACCTAAATCCACCCCATTCCATGGGTAATGTAGGGGTTCAATATGCGGAGGAGGATAGGTATAATATGACTCCTCTTAATTCCCATAGTCCCTAATAACATTACAGATACAATCTATAAATTACTAGACTTCCTTTGTTAAAATATGGAACCATCCTTCTTCGACGAAACAATCAAGAGGGTCATGGCACAATGCCTTCCAAGGAATGGGTCATACCCTTGACATAAAATCATCATGATGTGACTGAGGTTTGTGTTATGGCCACCTAGGTAGGGGTATAATAATTTGGTCTATCTCTATAATGGTGTGACCCTCACACCCTATATCATGTGATACCCCTATATAATTCATCCCAATGGAACCTATGGGTTGTCACACAACATTCTAAAGGTGAATAATTTCTATAAGCCCCTCATCTGTGCTCATAAATTAATGTGAGAACTTAAATCGCCAATTGGAACTCATTTATCTTCCAAAAATATATTCTTCAGATATCTCAATGCTTGTATTCCTCATCAAAACCCCAATTCTCAAAAAAAAACTGAACAAGAGTATAAAATTCAAATTCCTTATAAACTTTTCATTCCATGAAGGCATTGGGTATTAAACTAAGCATAGAAAAGTGTGTGTGAGTAATCAAAAACATCAGTATGATTATGATGATATGATAGCTAGATTCCCAACCCTATAACCACTCCTTAACTATTACAATTTCTCTCATGGGATTCTTTTTGTTTGGGATTTCTTAGTTTATAATTAGCATCACTAAAATATTGAATAACTTAACTACACATGATATATATATAAAACAAAACATCTGAAATATGCCTTGTTATTTAATGGGATATAGTTGGAGGTGAATGTTATACTCACAAGAACAGTAGTAAAATGAATTTATTTGTTTGGTGAATAGTGTTGAATCATTGATTTGGTTAAATTGGGTAATGGAATAAAGATATTGAGATAGTGGAATTCGAAAATATATTCCATGTTAACAATGGGATTCATATAAATCCATAGAAATTATAATTAAATGAATTGAGACATAACATTGAGATAAGATGAATTCTTGTTGTAAACCTTTATTGAGTGGAATTAAATGGGGACAAGTAATTCTAAAGTGTTGGGGATATGGATTTAAAATTTTAGTCATTATTTTTCAGTAATACCTTGATCATATTTTTGTTGAGTTTCTTTTTTTTTTGAATAAATATGTTAGGCATAATAGTTTTTTTATTTTAGGTATATGAATTTATTTTTCAATAATTTCTAATCTAAAATCATTAAAAATATTCATTATTGGAAATATGATTTTGAGACTTATAATTTGAGATGTTGTTGGATGGATTGTTGATGAAAATGTATAAAAATAATTATTCATGTCATTCTAGTGTATATAGTGAAGTAAACCTATACTAATAATAAAGTGAAAAATGACTTATAAAAAGGTGGTATAACCACCAATAGTCACCCCAGACATATGGGTACAATGAGAAGGGAAAAAATACAATCCAAGGGAAAATAAAATGAGAATAAAGGAAAGGGCCATAAAATTTGTATGGATTTGGTGGATAGGTGTAATGGGGTGTTAATATAGGAATAACGATGAGATACTTATGGGAGGCAATTCCTAGAGTTACATATTACACAAATTACACAACACATTGATTAGAAGATAGAGGTGACATGACTGATAATGGATAAATCCTCTATATCAAATGTTACATGTGGAAATATATCCACTGTAGAATTTATATAAATATGTGATCCACTTCACAGTTATCCATGAGTTCCATTAAGCTATTAGATCAGGGTCCTAGAGAGTCTAGGTTATCTACCTTCATCTTCTTCCTCAATCAGGCATCTACTGTTGTATTAAAATTCTCACTGACAACATATTTCATCAACTGTAGAGACCTGAATTTTGACGTACATTGACATTACATTACATTTGCGGAATACTTAGTACATAACAAAAATACACACACAAGGATCGTAATAGTTTAGTGTCTTTGGAAACTCGGAATATAATCTTCTAATCCTGGTGAAAGATCTTCAACATCTCCCATAAAGATCTTATTTTTTTATACCTAAACCTTTCTTTATATCTTGTGGAAAAGTGAACATAAAATGGTGAGCTCAAATGCTCAGTAAGGGTAAAAAAAGAAATATCAATCACATCATATACATAAGCACATAACTTTTGGAAATCTTAACCTGTAAAAGAGATCATAATTTCATAACCTGGGATAACTCATGGCAGTGAAATGTAATCACAATAATCATAACTTAAAACATTAAACTTTGTGGCATACACACATAATCATATAGAATCATTTCTTGTTAGTCAAGACTCTTTGCCAAGACTATCTTAGTGGACAAAGTCCCTTTCTGAACCGAGTCACCCTCGTTTCAGTCCTGTTTCACTGAACCGGTATAACCTACCATTCCAGCAATGTCTATCTCATGAGATATAAAATCTTTACCCAATGCATTGGAGGGAGATATAGGTCCCACCCATCTCATAATGATACCATTCTTATGTGTGCCACAAAATCATAAATCATACATCATTTCATAACCCATGTAATACAAATGGGAATCTTAAACATCATGACATCATAAAACAATTCATATAAGATAATGGAATTCATAAAAATAATTCCATCACAACATAATCAAATAAATGTAATAATAGGGAAAAAAACAGAACCCTTTATTATCTTAGATGGAAAATAATTTTGATAAAACACTTGAACTCCATTCTTGAGGAAAATATCCTTTCTTCTTAAAAAACATTTTCCTTTCTTAACATGTCATACAATTTTAAACTAAAAGAAGTTGATTAAAAATAAACTTGAAAACTTGTAAAGGAAGCTTCTTGGAAATAATGTTTTAAAAATCCATTCATGCCGTATAAGTTAAAAAAAACATTCTTCGTACTTTTGTCGGAAAAGTCAAAAAGTACCTCGTACGAAAAACGACAAAATATTCCTTTCATATCCTTTACTAAAAACTCATCGAAGGGTAAAATTGGATTTAAACAATTGTAGGTGGATGGAAATAATATTAAATATTGAGAAAACATGGATGTGGATGATAAAATACACCCCAGTAAATACCAAAGTATAAATAATCTTGGATAAAAATGAGATTGTGATATTTCCCTTACCTTAGGTCTGATTTTCTTCATAAGTGTCCGAACCTCCTATATAATGATTTAAATAATGTCATTTACTTATTACAGAATCATATTCATTGTTATGATATCATATATGGTTCACTTATGACTTTATATTACCCGTTCTTTTGTAAATTCCATGTTAAAGAGCGTTTTGGGTAAAATTGTTTCATTTTTCATCTGTGTTTTGACTTGAAATTATTCATATGATTACTTAGATCATGATTACATAATTCCAGAATATGAAACATGATTTATATATATATATATATATTCAGAATATACATATATATAATAAATCAGTAAATGGAAAGAAATACACCGTTCATGGAGACGGTAGGTCGTACGTACGCATGGACGCTGTTTTCGTTTCCTTATTGAGTTGAACATAATTAAGTAGATGGCATTCATATATATACACAAAAATCCAGTATCATTATTATGTCATATATTTCATGATTACTTATTATATATACTTTATAATCATTCATGAATGGTTTAAAGTGGATAATGATTCTCATCGCGTCGTGGAGACGGTAGTCCGTACGTACGCACGAGCGATGATATCATTCTCATGATCGTGGTACTGTATTGGAGTGTATGTATACTATTTCAGAATCAATATAACTTTAAAATAATAATATATAGTTATTATTTACACAATTATACCCATCCAAGTAAGGTGGTGGTGGAAAATATATTTCACCACGGCGTGGAGACGGTATTCCGTACGTACGCACGCACGGTGATTTCGTTTTCCGTAGGATGGATAGATGGTTAAATAGGATTGTTTCATACTTATAATAACATATCAGTATATGAGTGATACTGATGTTATTACTTCATAATGAAACAACATAAGAAGAAGAAGTGGAAGAATAAATAAAGGTGAAAGAATCGGTAACGGAAATTACCTCTTCTTTGAAGCGCCTCTTTGAGACCTCCTCTCAGAGCACTAAAATTGGTCTTTGAGGAAGACCATAACCTCTAGGATGTTTCTAGTGAAGTGGAGAAGATAATTTGGCAGGGTTTGGCCGAGCATGAAGGCTCAAAGTTGTGTGAGGAAGAGAGGGAGGAGGTGCCCTTTTATAAGGGAGGAGAGGGGCACCTTTGGAATAACTAAAAATATTATTTTATTATAAAGTCAAGTTTGGTTTTAAATAGCTCCAAATTGATTTATTTCGAGGCTAAGGTGGGGATAGGTCTAAATCATCTCATCCAATAGAATTTAGACATGTTTAGGTTCCTATTTTAACCTTATCATTTAGATTTAACATTAAGTTAAATAATTTTACTTTTACCGTGTCTTCTTGTGTTCTTACACTATAAGGTTAATAAACTTAATATAAAAAGCCAAACGAACCCCAAGTTGTTTATTATTAATATATATAACCTTATCTAAGTCATTTGGCCGATCCTTAGATTTTTAGGAATAAAATAACAATTAATAATATAATATTTGTTTTAAAAACTATTTTATGTCAATTTTGACACTATTTAGTAATTGATTTTTGTGAAAATCATAACAGAATGATAATTTCTAAAAAAGTTAATTAAATCAATAATAACATCTCATATTAACCTAGAAAATTAGTGGAATTCATAAAAAGTCTCAAATTATATTTATTTGAGTATTTATAACATTAATTTTGTCAATATTTCATTAATAAGATAATTACTGCATCATCTTTTTGTCATAAATAAATTTAATTATTTAATGTCTAAAAATTATAAATAAAATACCATTATGTAGGAAATATTTTTATCTTTCTAATGAATATTTATAATCGGATTTATATTATTTATATCCCTATATTAAAAATGTTTTAGCAAATAAACTTTGATTTTAACTCTTTTAACTCTACTTTGAATTAAATAATAATAAATGTCCTAATCTAATCCAAGTGGGCCTAAATGGTCATATTTTATTCCTAAGCTTGTTTTTGGTCGAATTACACTTATCCAATATAATTTGGACATGTGTTAGGGTAATAATAATATCATTTTTACCCTTAATTACCCTATTTACTTTTAACCGTGGTAAATAAAAGTAAAAAGTTACTATTCACCAAAAATTATTTTCATCTCATTGAACCACATTTTACTTACTGAAATCAACCGTGTCTCTCGGATTTTTGAAATTTCACTCACAGAAGCGGTAAAATTATGTTTTATGAAAAATTCAGTTTTTTAACTACCACTTAGTGGTTTCACTATTCATCAAAAATTGAAATTTTTCAGAAAAATACAAAAAATTAGGCCTAAGATATATTTTATATTATGAACTCAAAAATGATTTCTATTTTACCAAATTCAAAACATATCAGTTGCATTAATTAATTTAAAAATTAATTCCCGTCATCAAAACAAAAGGCGTGTTTTTAAGAGATAATAATTATCAAAAGATTGACACTTGTTTATAACTTGTTTAAATGTGAAATTACATCCAATGACCAACATTGTATTAAATTGTAAAAATATATTCTAAATATAATTTAAAACCACTAAAATTAATAATTAATCACTATTAATTATTTCGATTGAAAAAGTTGTTTTTAATTAAAATTTAGTAATTTTCACTATTCATCAAAATATGAAAGTTGTCCGAAAATCACCAAAATTTCACCTTAAGCTAATTTCGATATTTTGAATCCAAAAATGAAGTCCATTTTGAAAAATAAAATTTACAAAATTTCAAAAATTGGTTATTACTATTCATAATGTGTAGTTTTAATAATATTTTAATAGCATATCATTGTTTAGTGAAACTTGGTGTTGCGTACAACACATGCTATCATGGAAGGTCGCGATTGCGTGTAATTCAAGCCAGGTCAGATATGTGTGTTGTGAAATCTCCTTTTGGTGTAGCGGATAACACAAGACATTAATGAAATTAAAAAAAAATATTTTTCATAAAATCTCGGGCTGTTACATTCTACCCCCCTTAAAATGAATATCGCCCTCGAAATTCGTCGGGGTTATAAATGGTTTACTACACGAAAGCTTCTTTAATAGAAACCCACATCGTAAAAAGGAATACCAAAACCAATATTTAAAAACAAAAGTATGAAACGTAACGGTTACCCAAATAAACTAATCACTGGGTTTCCACATAGGTGAAAATATGGATATGGAAGAAAAATCTAACCATCATCTTCTGATGGAGAGTGGTAGAGAACATGGCTATGGAAAATCCAACAATCACAAATCCATAAATTTGTGATGATCTAAGGTACCATCTGATTAATCAGATATAAGAGCACTAGGACAACATTTTTGGTTTTGAAGATCATTTCCCTAATGTTCAAGAATTTGAATTAGAATAAATACTTACTTTATTTTGGTACAATCTCACTGTTGTTTGTGCCTTGAACAATTTCCACTTCATCTCATAAATAAATGAAGTTGAATTTGTTATTCGTGAAGTGTTAGTAGATCCTTTGATAGAATGACGGGTCATTCCATCTGTCTCAAACAAAAGGTTAGCAAAAGTTATTAAATATACATAAGTCATTCTATAGTGATATTAATCATATATGGTTCCTAAAATGGACTTATACTTCATATATCATACTGCTTAATATAATAAAACTAGTTTCTACTAAACAGGGACTTCCTGTAGGCCAGTGGTAGGCGATACAGGCCAGTCGCACTTCGGTTGTGGGTTCGATTCCCACAGCCTTGTCCGATGGGATGGGTTGTCGCACATCCTGCAGGTTGTCCTTTTTCTAAAACTACATTATTATAACATCCCATCAATAATATCAAAAAAAACATTTATCCTTAAACAATACTAACTTATGTACAACATAATCCATTCCAATCTTTAGGCTTATCTAAAATACTTCGGTCCAAGATCATAGTATAAAGAAAATGATTACTTGAAATGTCATCAACCAAGCATGTGAATACCATCATTTGTCCCCCATATATCTTGTTGTTCACATTCCAATCATGTGAATACCTTAATCATGAATTCTCTTGAAAAATGAATACTTATTAAACCTTAGTGAAAACATGAATGCTTTCAAAAGTTAACTCTTACCACATACCAAAATCCAAAAAATCTATATACTCAAACCATGATATAAACTTCTCCATATATCAGTCATGAGCTCATGAATACTATCAAACATTTAATTTTCTCCTTATCCCTTCATTATGCGCATATCATCTTCATTCCAAAAATATCTGAATAACCTTTCATGGATAATGGTAGCATTAATCACACACATTCAAAACTCAAGGAAAGACAACAATGTAACAATCCTTAGATTTCTCTTTATTCCATAGTACCATGAGATCCTTTACACTTGATAAACATGTAATCATTCCACTACCTTCTTAAACCATTGACCGAGCTTCAACAATTCTTTCATTTCACATATCATTTGTAGTCTCATCATCATCATCAATATAAATACTACCCATACGACCATACTGATTCTCTTCATGAGACTTTCCCTTAGGGAATTGGTTTGCATAATGCCCGTACATTCCACATTTAAAACATTTAACCATTGTTTATGTCGTAGCAATACCATTATCCTCATCCCTGGTGTTAACTGAACCTTTTCCTTTTCACTTACTGGCTTTGTGTCCTTCTTTTCCACACCAAAATCATCTTCCAGTTCCTTTGAAACATTCTCCTTGATGCCTCTTCCCACATGATTTACATAGGGGAAATTGAACATTCTTTCCTCTTTGATCATCATGAAAATCCATCTTTCTCTTATTAGCCGAGTCAGGAAACATACCAAAATTTACTTTATTGATCATATTATGAGATTGCTGATTTGGCATAATAATGACGTTTGGATTTCCAAATCCCATTTCATTTGGTTTCTCATGAAGAATATCATTACATTGTCCATCATATCCTCCATTATCGTGAAACATCTTGTTTCCAGCCATTTTCTAAAACCCAAAAAGAATAGTGTTAGAGGGAAAAATCATAATAAATGGGGAGTAACTTCAATATCTAACATCTTTGGTTTAATCTAATATCGTTACCATAGTTCTAGGACTATATCCTATACGTATAATTATCCTTACGGACATCCCTAGACATACCTTAGAAATATCTCTAGGGATCTCACTAACGTTTTCGCATCCTAGTTTCCAAAGGTTGACTAAACCTTTCCTCTGATACCAACTGTAGTGACCCGAAGCATGACGTACATTGACATTACATTACATTTGCGGAATACTTAGTACATAACAAAAATACACACATAAGGATCGTAATAGTTTAGTGTCTTTGGAAACTCGGAATATAATCTTCTAATCATGGTGAAAGATCTTCAACATCTCCCATAAAGATCTTCTTTTTTTATACCTAAACCTTTCTTTATATCCTGGGGAAAAGTAAACATAAAAGGGTGAGCTCAAATGCTCAGTAAGGGTAAACAAAAGAAATATCAATCACATCATATACATAAGCACATAACTTTTGGAAATCATAACCTCTAAAAGAGATCATAATTTCATAACCTGGGATAACTCATGGCAGTGAAATGTAATCACAATAATAATAACTTAAAACATTAAATTTTGTGGCATAAACACATAATCATAGAGAATCATTTCTTGTTAGTCAAGACTCATTGCCAAGACTATCTTAGTGGACAAAGTCCCTTTCTGAACCGAGTCACCCTCGTTTTAGTCCTGTTTCACTGAACCGGTATAACCTACCATTCCAGCCATGTCTATCTCATGAGATATAAAATCTTTACCCAATGCATTTGAGGGAGATATAGGTCCCACCCATCTCATAATGATATCATTCTTATGTGTGCCACAAAATCATAAATCATACATCATTGCATAACCCATGTAATACAAATGGGAATCTTAAACATCATGACATCATAAAACAATTCATATAAGATAAAGGAATTCATAAAAATAATTCCATCACAACATAATAAAATCAATGTAATAATAGGGATAAAAACAGAACACTTTATTATCTTAGATGGAAAATAATTTTGATAAAACACTTGAACTCCATTCTTGAGGAAAATATCCTTTCTTATTAAAAAAATTTTCCTTTCTTAACATGTCATACAATTATAAACTAAAATAAGTTGATTAAAAATAAACTTGAAAACTTGTAAAGGATTCTTCTTGGAAATAATGTTTTAAAAATCCATTCATGCCGTATAAGTTAAAAAACATTCTTCGTACTTTTTTCGGAAAAGTCAAAAAGTACCTCGTACGAAAAACGATAAAAGATTCCTTTCATATCCTTTACTAAAAACTCATAGAAGGGTAAAATTGGATTTAAACAATTGTAGGTGGATGGAATTAATATTACATATTGAGAAAACATGGATTTGGATGATAAAATACACCCCAGTAAATACCAAAGTATAAACAATCTCGGATAAAAATGAGATTGTGATATTTCCCTTACCTTAGGTCTGATTTTCTTTGTAAGTGTCTGAACCTCCTGTATAATGATTTAAATAATGTAATTTACTTATTAAAGAATCATATTCATTGTTATGATATCATATATGGTTCACATATGACTTTATATTACCCATTCTTTTGTAAATTCCATGTTAAAGAGCGTTTTGGGTAAAATTGTTTCATTTGTCGTCCGTGTTTTGACTTGTAATTATTCATATGATTACTTAGATCATGATTACATAATTCCAGAATATAAATCATTATATATATATATATATATTCAGAATATACATATATATAATAAATCAGTAAATGGAAAGAAATACACCGTTCATGGAGACGGTAGGCCGTACGTACGCATGAACGCTGTTTTCGTTTCCTTATTGAGTTGAACAGAATTAAGTAGATGAAATTCATATATATACACATAAATCCAGTATCATTATTATGTAATATATTTCATGATTACTTATTATATATACTTTATAATCATTCATGAATGGTTTAAAGTGGAGAATGAATCTCATCGCGTCGTGGAGACGGTAGTCCGTACGTACGCACGAGCGATGATATCGTTATCATGATCGTGGGACTGTATTGGAGTGTATGTATACTATTTCAGAATCAATATCACTTTAAAATAATAATATATATATATTATTACACCATTATACCCATCCAAGTAAGGTGGTGGTGGAAAATATATTTCACCACGGCGTGGAGACGGTATTCCGTACATACGCACGCTCGGTGATTTCGTTTTCCGTAGGATGGATAGATGGTGAAATAGTATTTTTTTCATACTTATAATAACGTATCAGTATATGAGTGATACTGATGTTATTACTTCATAATTAAAAAACCTAAGAAGAATAAGTGGAAGAAGAAATAAAGGTGAAAGAATCAGTAACGTAAATTACCTCTTCTTTGAAGCGCGTCTTTGAGACCTCCTCTTAGGGCACTAAAATTGGTCTTTGTGGAAGACCAGAACCTATAGGATGTTGCTAGGGAAGTGGAGAAGAGAATTTGGCAGGGGTTGGCCGATCTTGAAGGCTCAAAGTTGTGTGAGGAAGAGAGCGAGGAGGTGCCCTTTTATAAGGGAGGAGAGGGGCACCTTTGGAATAAGTAAAAATATTATTTTATTATAAAGTCAAGATCGGTTTTAAATAGCTCCAAATTGATTTATTTCGAGGCTAAGGTGGGGATCGGTCGAAATCCTCTCATGCAATAGAATTTAGACAAGTTTAGGTTCCTATTTTAACCTTATCATTTAGATTTAACATTAAGTTAAATAATTTTACTTTTACCGTGTCTTCTTGTGTTCTTACACTATAAGGTTAATAAACTTACTATAAAAAGTAAAACGAACCCCAAGTTGTTTATTATTAATATATATCACCTTATCTAAGTCATTTGGACGATACTTAGATTTTTAGGAATAAAATAACAATTAATAATATAATATTTGTTTTAAAAACTATTTTATGTCAATTTTGACACTATTTAGTAATTGATTTTTGTGAAAATCATAACAGAATGATAAGTTCGAAAAGTTTTTATTAAATCAATTCTAACATGTCATATTAACATAGAAAATTAGTGTAATTCATAAAAAGTCCCAAATTATATTTATTTGGGTATTTATAACATTAATTTTGTCAATATTTTATTAATAAGATAATTACTCCATCATCGTTGTGTCATAAATAAATTAAATTATTTAATGTATAAAAATTACAAATAAAATAACATTATGTAGGAAATCTTTTTATCTTTCTAATGAATATTTACAATAGAATGTATCTTATGTATAACCCTATATTAAAAAAATTTTAGTAAATAAACTTTGATTTTAACTCTTTTAACTCTTCTTTGAATTAAATAATAATAAATGTCTTAATCTAATACAAGTGGGCCTAAATGGTCATATATTATTCCTAATATTATTTTTGGTCGCATTACACTTATCAAATAGAATTTGGACATGTGTTAGGGTAATAATAATATCATTTTTACCCTTAATTACCCTATTTACTTTTAACCGTGGTAAATAAAAGTAAAAAGTTACTATTCACCAAAAATTATTTTCATCTCATTGAACCACATTTTACTTACTGACATCAACCGTGTTTCTCAGATTTTTGAAATTCCACTCACAGAAGCGGTAAAATTATGTTTTATGAAAAATTCAGTTTTTTTAACTGCGACTTATTGGTTTCACTATTCATCAAAAATTGAAAGTTTTCAGAAAAATACCAAAAATTAGGCCTAAGCTATATTTGATATTATGAACTCAAAAATGATTTCTATTTTACCAAATTCAAAACATATCAGTTGCATTAATTAATTTAAAAATTAATTCCCGTCGTCAAAGCAAAAGGCGTGTTTTTAAGAGATAATAATTATCAAAAGATTGACACTTGTTTATAACTGGTTTAAATGTGAAATTACATACAATGACCAACATTGTATTAAATTGTAAAAATATATTCTAAATATACTTTAAAACCACTGAAATTAATAATTAATCACTATTAATTATTTCGATTGAAAAAGTTGTTTTTAAATAAAATTTAGTAATTTTCACTATTCATCAAAATATGAAAGTTATCCGAAAATCACCAAAATTTCACCTTAAGCTAATTTCGATATTCTGAATCCAAAAATGAAGTCCATTTTGAAAAATAGAATTTACAAAATTTCAAATAGTGGTTATTACTATTCATAACGTCTAGTTTTAATAATATTTTAATAGCATATCGTTGTTTAGCGAAACTTGGTGTTGCGTACAACACACGCTATCGTGGAAGGTCGTGATTGCGTGTAATTCAAGACAGGTCAGATATGTGTGTTGTGAAAGTTCCTTTTGGTGTAGCGTATAACACAAGACATTAATGAAATTAAAAATAATATTTTTCATAAAATCTCGGGGTGTTACATCAACCACTCTTTTACATGAAGATAATCCATGGGAATTACCAATAGCTAATTTATTCAATATTATCTTTAAATAATAATAATAATTCCATTTTTTCCCAATATCATATATATAAACACCATTTTTTTACCATCAAACCAAATTGAAAGGGAGAAGTCAATATTCTTCTCAGTTATCTCATTCATTCAATTCACTAATCCAATTAATGGTACTAAGAATCAATTGGAACCTGAGGATGGGGATAACCCATGATTAATGACACACACCTATCACATGGTGTGGTAAAAGATAATATTTATAATTTCCAAGCATATTATAGTACCAAACTAGGCGAATCTCACTCATGGAGCTCCATAGTATATTCAATTAATAAATCTATTTTACCTAAAACTAATTATTTATATTTTTTTATTTTATATGTAAGAAATAAAAAATTCTAAAATATTCATGAAATTCAAATTGGATGAGGGTTATGAAATAAATAACATGTCCTTTTTCATTATGGTTTCATGTTCCTTACAATTTTATTTGTTTGTTTTATAAATTTATCTTGATAACCCAATTTTGATTTATCAAACTTGGTTTAAAATACTTTTATTTATGGGTTTTGATATCATTAATTCTTAAGAAAATTCAATAACACCTCCTCCTATAATCAATATTATTGATACATCTCAGTGGATAATGTGTAAATTTTCTATACTAGTCACCACAGTATGTCTTTAATCCATTAAACACCTCAACTCCATCATGTGAAGAGATTATGTTAAATATAAGGTAGGGAAAATGTTTAAATAATAGAATATAAATGAGAGTGGGATCTATGTCATGGTGGACAATAGCCACACCCCTACACTTCACTCTACCTCAGAAAAAATGTAAGTAAAACATTTTAAATTAAAAATATAACTCAGGAACACCTATCCACCACTGAGGGGAAACCTCTAATTAATCACTTATTGTTGATTTCAGAGGTTATGATAGAAGAGATGATAAGAAGAGAAGGAAAATAAAGAGAGAGTGATAGTGATATAAAAATCCTCATTAGAATAAAATTGAGTGTGGATCATTTTTATTAGAAACAAAATGATTAAGTTAAAATGAAAAAAACTGAGCTACATAATGAATAAAAATAATGAAGTAGAAAATAGAGCAGTGGCCTAGATGAACTTCTCCTAGAATTAATCTGATTCTACATTGGTGGTGAAACCGTTTTTTCTATAGATGGAGGAGTCCACTCTTCTTAATTTTCTCGAATTTCACTTATATTATTTTATCTTTATACTATATCTTTATTTTGGAAATGTTACATTAAAGCTATTTATATATCAAATGTTTCCTTTTTTATGAACTATAGTGTGGCCATATAAAATATTGTGTCACCTCCATAAATTAATCATGTGAACTAAAATTTTGTGTTGAAACCTCACCCTACATAGTATTATCATTTATTCCAATTTATCCATCAATAAATTTCCATTTTCCATATTTCCCCATCTATGCCACATTAAGAATCCAACAATGCATCTCCCTAAAGATTTAAAACTCTATAAAAATACTCCACTTCAAATTTTAGTACCTCCATGGTGAATCTCAATCCCTAAGACACAACACCCAACATTTCATGGAAGATTCATTTTGGATATGATGTAGCCATATCACCCATGGCCCAACCTTCTTTCTCTCAATGACTAAACAAAACCTAAAATGGAAGCTCAATGGTGCAATCAAATTTATTGTGGTTCAGGAGAACGTTGATTTTGAGTTCATGGAACAATGTATGTATTTACACCAAAGGGGTCCTCCTCCAACCATTAATCCTTTATAGTGCCGAGATAAAACTCTCATTCCTTTTATGGATTCTTTTATTGTCAAATTGAGCATCATAGTGGTCGACCATGTTACTTGAGGTGATCCATGCAGATAAAATGTCTTTTAAGTTTTCATCCTCTCAATCCTAATCTTCTATAATATATTCCATGGAGATCTCTAGAGATTTTTTGAAGCAACAGGCGTTGTTGAGTGGTGGAGAGTAGTGTTGTGATATGTCTAAGGCATGGGGATGAATCTGTGAAGTAAAACTGTATAAATTATATTAAAATTGATGTTAACTTCAGGAAATCTCAACCCACATCAGTTTTTGGGTGTTTCCAATATATTTTTATTAATCAAACTGTGATGTTCATGGATCAGAAACCTGTATCATGGATGGAATCCTGCAAAAATGCACCCACATACATGGGTCATTCATATATTCATGGCATGTATGGGTTTTTTTCACATTATACATGGGTTCCTACACATTTAGACCCCACTCCTATAGTCAAAATATGGATCTCCTGATGGTTGGCTTGGTCGGCCAGTCCTTTTGGGATGGTTAGTTGGCAAGATGTATACTGGTTGAGGTCTAGCTTTTTCCTAAACCAATTTGTTTCCTAAAATAAGTATTAAATTTATTAAATATTTCTAAAAGAATATTATATATAATTTTTTGCTTTTGAAACCAAAATTATTATTCTTTTTATTCCAGATTAATTACTCAATTTTAAATTCCTAAATTTAGATAAAACAATGAAATAAATGAGGGTACTCATTAAAACCCATTTAAAATCCATTGAAAATTTTCAGATAATTTCATTAAAATATAAGTGCACAAAATACCCTCACACTAATATTATTCTTTTCCTCAAGCATTAAATTAAAAAATTGAATTTATGAGGGAACTAATGATACTAATATTGAAATATCAATGTAATAAAACAAAATAATTATTAATGTCAAAACAAATTTCATGATACAAGTAAAAAATCAACTCAATATCACACTATTCAATGGATAAATAAATTTATGAAGGCTACTTTTTCCATTTTGGAAATGGTGGATTTTCTCTAATCATACATTCATGTCTATCAATTTATTATTATTAAATAGTCAAATTCATGATCAACCTCACTTTTGAGTTTTTTATATCGTCATTCATTGTAAAATTTTAAATAGAGTTATTCTAATACCTTGAATTTATGCTCATTATCCATATACATGTAAAGTAACTACATTCTCTTCTTTTTTAAATAACAAAATAATATAAAATGATGACCACATTAAATTATGGTTATAATGACTATGATCCTTTAGGTTGGTTGGTTTTGATTTGAAAAACATTAAGGCTCAAAGAGGATGTTAAAATTAAAGTATAAAGCATTATATAAAATGTAAAATATCAATGAAAATATCCACTTTAAATGGGAACTCCCACTTACTAAGATCATTTTATTGGTCATGATCATTGATAGCATAATGAATAAATTACTCCTTGAAATTTTTATGTCTTTTTTTCATTTTTTCAGATTAATTTTTAAGATGTTTTTACTTTTTTGAATGATATTCTTGGAATAAATCTCACGCCCACCACCTTACCACATATGATAAAAAATTTCACTATTAATGGTTATTTTTTATTCTTCCATGTAAGATCCCATTCTGAAGTTTTTTTTCATTCTTTTCAAGTAGGTAAAAAAATTAATTTATAATTAATGAATAATAAACCATTATAAATACCCAAAATATAACTCTCACACATTATCCTTACAATGTAGTGTATCCCTTTCACCATGACGTCCCTCATACCATTACATAACATTTAAAATATCATGAAAATTCTAATAAGAGTGTATAAATGGATAAAAAGGGACTCAAATATGGCTTGTCCCTATCAAGTTCATTCATTGTCTCTATTGATTACTCAAGTATAAAAGTAAAGGGTTATCATAAGGATAAATTATAAGAAATAAAAAATTCCTCAATCATTTTAAATGTGTTTTTTAGTTATATCTTCTACAAGATTCAATGTAAGATCTAGAAGGTTAAATTCCCCAAAATCACTCAAGAAATATACTCAAGATAAAATATTTTTTATTTGCTCTATAAGTACTGTAGTGAAAGGGAAATATGATTTGGTATGATCACTAATGTGATGAATAATAAAAATATAACATAATTGTTTGAACTTCAAAGCATGAAAAACTATAGGGAAATAGCATTTATCAAGTCAACTAATTCCCTAAAATCATGAGTCCTCAATCCAAAATACATGATTCGTTTTAATAACTAAATTCCATATATTACTCATTCAATATAATTATATTATAAATCTAAAACATGGAATCATTGGGTTACAAATAAACTCATGTCTCTTAGATAATTCAAAAAAACATAAATTTAAATATTGTAGTGAAATTAATTAGTTTAATTTGTTGTGGAAATTTTTAATCTTAAAAAATAAATTTATAAAAATTATTAGGTAGTTTATAGATAGTAAATATTTAAATAAACACCCAATTATTTTGGATATTTATCCTCTATTATCTTTGGCTATATAAGGTCTTCCTTTAGCAACCATTGTCCTAAAAAACAAACACAATCAATTAGGAATAAGGATTATGTCATTAATTCCTATAAAAATGAGTGATTGGGCGACATTCTAGACTAATACGAAGGATAAAATCCTAGAGAAAAACTAAAATATAATTCTTGGTTTAATTCCCTTATGTGGGCCCTGAATTATTACATGCTTAATGGGTAAATACCAGCTATTATTTGAAATTTGATGGGGGTGGATGTTCTTTCATTTTAACCACCACATGTGGATTTTTCAAGATTTTAATTATTATTTCTTCTTGAGTACTCCATGGATAGAGTATGCCAAATCCTCCAATTCCCAATTAGGTATATATTTCATAGAAACGTTAAGATGAAGTATTTCTCTTCTTTCTTCTTGTATTTTACTTGTGAAACCTCCTATTTTATGTCCAGTTCATACTTAATATAAGATTTATGATTTATATTTTTAAGGGAGAGTGAGAATGTAATTTTACATGGATAGAATTTAAAAAAGAAGAAAAATTATGCCATTTAATGTGAGAAGCGTCTGTCTTGGTTTCCACATGCTCAGATACTTGTATTTCTTCATGGAATTCCTCTAACTCATGTTCAATACGTTCTAGAAGTTCCTTGTGTTTCTTAATAGGTTCATGTACTTATTCTTCATCTTCCTCCAAGATTAAATAAGATTTTACCAAATATATAAATTCAAAATAGTGGGGAGTAAAACTCAATATGGATTATATAAAATCAAATGACATATAATTTAGGGTAAGAACATCTCCTTTTCTTGGTTCGGATTGAATTTATTTCATTGAGTTATGTTTTTCTTGTTGTTTAATATCATAAGATGGAGGTAGGTAATTGGGCTTCTCCACCCATAACACAAATTTCAACACATGGGTGGTGTCTTCTTCCTCCATGGATAGATATTGGAACATACGTGATGATGTTTCTACTTTTTAGGTGGGGATATCATTTTTCAATTCCTCATATTCCCAACCACTCCACAACTGTTCATGAGCTTGTTGATCATTCACATATACATCAGTATGTGGTTCCTAATTCTCACTCTGTATCTCTTCATAGTAGGTCTGAATCTGGATATTGAGATGGGTGATCTTTTTGTGTTCCTTGAATGTGGTCTCAACCATTTGAACATATTGAGAAAAATTATTTATCTCCATTAGTGATTCCCTCTAGACCTTCATCTTTTGATAATAATTTTTGACTTCACTAACCATGGTCATTATCTCTTGAAATCATATTCATACCTATTTTTTATTTTAATACTAATTGGAAAAAATGAGAGATTATTAGTACTCTATTGGATGGACTATTAATTATCATCAACCTAATTTTCTTTGCACTGCAGATGAGGATATTTATTCCATGCATAATAATATGGTTTCAATTTATACATCATATAAATTAATATTTTATTATTAATATTTTTTATTTTTTAAAATTGAAAAAAATTCACAATGTGAAAATAAAAAAGAAGATATACAACGGTTTAGCTCCTAATAAATGGAATCGAGTTTTTATGGAAAAATATCGCATGGTGTTGAAAAAGATAACATTTCTAATTTCCTGTTATATAATAGTGGATTACCAGTGTTATTTTAATTGAGTAGATTCACTTTTTTTTAATTACTAAATATATTTCACAAAAAAATAATTCGTGTGTGGTTACTATTTTTTATATAGTCAATGATAACTTCCAAACTAATAATGAAATGTACACATAATAAGTATTAGGAATGAAATAACATTACCTTTTTGGGTATGGATTTTGGGTCCATATATTTTTATTTATTTTTTGTTTAAATATAGTTTGATAACCCAATTATTCAATCTCACTCTTAGATTATTATCCTTTTATTTATGGGTTGTGAAATATAGAATGCCTAAGAAAAATAAATTTCACCTCCTCCTATAATCAAGGTTAATGAAATACCTCAGTCCAAAATGAGGCACCTTCTAGGACCCATCTCTATCTTATGTTTCTTCATCCATTGAATGGATGAAATCCATAATGTAAAGATATTATGTTCAATAAAAGATACAGATTGATTTTAAATAAAAAAATAGTGATGAGTTCAGGATCAGTATCATGGTGGAAAATCACCACACCCGTACACTTCACTCTCACTCGCCATAAAAAGAAATAAAAAATGCAAATTAAGAGTAGAATTTAGAAACACATATCCTCTACTATGGCCAAGACTTGGGTTAGTCACTCATTTTCTAGTCCAAGAGGTTATGGTGGAATTAATGAGAAGAATAGATGGAAACATTGAGAGGGTTAGAGGGAGAAGAAATTACATTTGAAGAAAATAGAGGAAGTTTCTATTTTATTAGAAACCTAATGACTGAGTTAAAATGAAATTAAGTAAGCTATAAAATAAATAAAAATAATGTAGTTGAAAATATATTAGAAACTTGACAACACTTCTCCCTACAATCCTCTGAAGCTTCATTAGTGGTGTGGCCCCTCTCATTTTTCGAGGGAGGAGTCCCCTCTTCCTTATTAATTCAAATATCATGTGTCTTATTTTATCTTTTGACTGTAAAATTATTTTATATTCATAATATTAAATCTATATATATATATCAAGTGTTTCATTTTGGATGAACCATTGTTTTTTCATATCAATTATGGCGTATCAACCTTAAATTTTTCATAGTCACTACATGGTTGTGGTGCATCCTTTCCCACTATGGTTGTTTCATATCATATTAATTTTTCATTAAAAATAATCCACTACCCATGTTTCACATTCTAATATGAATTAAACATCATACGACACATCTCACTAATCATTGAACTCTCCACCAAAATAATCCACTACTAATCTGAGTACATCAAGGTTGTATTGGTCGGTCGATCCTTCAAAGCTGAACAAGTGTCTAGATTGCCACTAGTTGAGGGATAGCTTTAGTTTGTCCCTATTTTTTAGCAGAAATAAGTATTAAAATTATCCAATAGTTATACCGCAATACCATTAATAATTTATGACTTAAAAACTATTAATTTCATTCATTTTTGTATGGATTAATTTCTTTATTCAAAATTCCAACATTTTAATAAAACAATTAAATACATGATGATATTCACCAAAATAAATTTAAAATCCATAGAAATTTTTTAAAAAAGTACATAAAAATATAATCACATCACATAACTATAGGGAATATTCTTTTTGTTTATTATTCTTCTTTATACTATTAATTTTTCTATAGACACTTTTATAGTGGATTAGGTTGATGTAATTTGATCGTGTTTTCAATACCTTTGGAAAATTTTATTGTTGATTACTCTTGATTTGATTCATAATTCATTTAACTGAATGTATATTCATTAATTTATATATGGGTTTGGGTGATTAAATAATAGTTGAAACCCAAACCCATCACGAAATTCTTAATCACTATATCCTATGAAAAAGTATTAAAGGGATATAATGGAAATATGATCATAGAAAGTGAAATGAAGCACTAATTTCAAGCGAAAAGGGAAACCTCATGGGGACACTTGATCATATTAGTAAGTGCATGGATACTATGAGAGTGGAGTTTTAGGATTGTTTCATGTTTCTAATCACATTTTTATTTGTAAGTCTCCCTGAATGAATTATAAATTTGATTACTAACTAAAATTACCAACACTTCACTCATTGGATCAATACTCATTGTTATTTCTAGATACATCCCACTACCTTCACTCTCACTCTCAAAAATTGAATATAAAACACAAAAAAACATTTATATTCTTCTCATGTCACTGACACTTATGCCACCATTTATTATTGTTCAATTATTTTTACATAAGTGAGTTAGTGGATTGACTATAATCCTATCCATATAGATATGACCCAATTACTCACTGGTTATAGTTTCCAAAATGATACCATTAATCATGTATGGATGAATCTAATAGATAAGGTTATAACGATTATAATACTATATAATGGACTAATTCCATGTATCATATACTTATCCATTCACACGTTCCATGACCAAATAAAAACCGACCCATGACCACAAATTTAATAATGTATAATTATAAAAGGAACATTAATAAAATTTACAAGGATCACAACACACTTATTCCTAATTATTAACCCTGTTTCATTAATAAAAATAAATTTACATAGAAAACCATAACAAAAATATTATATAAAATATATTCCCCATGTGTTATGCATGAAAACTCATATATATTGCTCCACTTTTTCCTAGTACACATTGGGAAACTACATAATGTAATGTATTTTTTATAGATAATCATGTTAGTATTAGCATACAAATCACATTGTGAATATACATTTTGTGAAGTTTTGGTTATGGTTTTTCTATAAAATATAATATTAAGTAGAGATACATGGGACATAATTTGGGATAGGTGTCACATATACCATGGTAGCTTTATTGCAATATATTATATGATGATATTTATTAATGTATTTTTCATGGGTGGTTTTCCTTATATGGTTGAGTTTTGTGTGAAGGGATGTTTTTGGGACACATTTCAAGATTCCATTAGACATCGGGGATTACTCCCTTATTATCTTATATATTAAAGTCATTCCTATTCAGATATTAAAATAACCTTTTATAGAAGTGGACTCAATGTTTGGGAGAGGGGTTTTTCTTTTTTTCTTTTTTCCATCAATAATGTGTAGTTCTTTGTTTATTTATATCTCTTTTCATCCCTCATTTTATGATTTATATCCCTTATATTTATTTCATGACCACTTCTTAGATATATATCTTGTGAGTTTGTAATTATAATATCAGATTCTTGGTTATAGTGTAAACATCATGCCTTCTCACTAACGTATGTTACACCTTATTGACCTATGATATATGTATCCTTATTATGTGAATACTATATTATATTGTTTCGTTTTTATAAGGATCGTTCATATCAAAAAAAAATAGACTAAAAATATTATTAGATTCATTTCCCTTATGATTTCTCTATTTTAATTATCAGTTGTGTTTATGGGTTATAATTGAGTGTAAATACCATTATATCCATCTATTTCAGTGATTAGGAGAGAAATAGGTACTGAAGAACTATACTTTTTGTGTTAGATTCCTGTAGAGGACAATGTTTTCATTGGTGCTGTAATGGTTGGTTTTTTTGTTTAACATCAATTATTGGTTCAAAGAGTTATTCCAAATAAGGTTATCCTAGTTGGTGATGTAATCCCTAGAAATTTACTCAAATGATCCTTCTCTATAAGACATTCATTTGTCATCATCATTATCTATGTTAACCTTTTTCAATCTATATTATTTTTTATTTCCAACAAAGAGATATTTTTGTTAAACTAATGGTATATTAATTTAATGGTCAGAAGGGAATTTTGTTATTTTAAAAAAGGTAATTGCTTCCCTGATTTATATTAATCTATTTATTAACCTACTAAACACTCATATTTGAATACATAATTGAACAATTACCTCTATATATTGTGTATAAATATATAGATTTTCCTTATATCCATGACTTCTTAGACTATTAGAGAATCATAAAGAAAATTTCTAGAAATGAATAATTAGTGAGGTACATACTCAATCATATCCTCTAAATTCTCATTAATCTTATCTATATTATTTTTCAACTCCTCTATCTTCATGATCTTATAATTTGAGATCTAATTCATCGAAATTATAACTATATGATAGAAACAATATCTCAACATACTTTTATTATGATTCTAATGACTATAAATAAAATATTTCTCATGGTTCTAGAACATTATCCATATGATGTAAATAAAAACTAGGAGTCAATGTCTATAAAGAGACAGTTATGGGAAGAACTCCAATCCTCCCATTAATGTTAAAAATAATATGTAATTTTTTTCCATCCGTGGAGGAAAATATGGATTATATTTCAAATATAAACTTATCTTATTATAGATTTTCAAAAAAAACTAAATCAATCTTAGGATCTATTAATGTTTAATCTCAAAAACTATTTTTGGAAACATGGAATAAAAAAATAAGATATTAACATAGAGGTATTCTGTATTTTATTTCATCATTTTCACTGAAATTTTATACCATTTTTACTCAAATCCACCGCCACATTTTTCTATAAGGCTATGGAAATAATTGTGTTGAAAATCATGGAGAATTATTTGGTTTATATGAGTGTTATTAATATTTTTTCAATATATGTTTACTCCCACTCCATTTTTGAATCAGAATTCAATAAATTCGTTCAAGGATTTAGATTCAATCGCTTAAGGAACAATAATTTTATTGGAAAAGAAATGATCGATTTTGCTGTAATAAATATATGGTAAGTTTAAAACCATACTCAGCCTCATATTTCAATAAAATATTACAATTTAATTCATGAAAATTTATTATTCAAGAATATTGACTAATTTATAAAAATTATTAATTATATAGAAGGATTCATACACGATCTTGCATGATATCAAAGTATTTTATTCTAAAAATTATAGAAAAATGACCCCACCCCACCGAGATCATGTAATAAGTAATATTAGTATAATATTTTAAGATACTGTAAATGTATTTACCCTTTAAAGATTCCAGGATCAGGTAGGAAGGTCTTATAAATACATGTATGTTAATTAAATTGGAGAGAAGTTCTTTAGGAAGAAGACAAGAAAGTGAAAATTCATATCATTGGATATAAGAGTGAAGATTTTAAATATATAGAATATTATTATCAATCAACTTACAAGGGGATATTAATAGAAAAATAGGAATTTAAATGTTTCATATTCCTCTCATAGTGTATGATTATATAATTGAAATGGACATGTCTACTTTCCCCAGAAATTATTAGTTTAAATAGAAATTAGTTCCACTATCAGAAATTATCAGACAGAAAAAGTATTTTTCTCAATGGATATTTAAATATTGTAATATCAAGTGTAATATTAATTTCATACATGAATTCCAATTAAGAACTCAAAGAACCATTATATTGTAATTTCTTATGGCATACACTTTGGAACCACTATTTTTTCCACACTCTTCATAGAATAACATCCTATAAGATTTTCATATTAATCAGGATTATCTTATCCTTCTAACATTCTAAAAATTATACATTTATAGTTACTATATTGAAGATTGACAATTAATGGGGTTTCTATTTCACCTTTTTTTACCCATCCATGATTATTATAAGATATAATTTGGATTTCATCATTATGTTTATAATGTAAAAATTCCTTGATTTATAGTAATTATCAAAACTCAATGTAATTGGTATCATCTTTTAAAATGTTCCATTACTTCACTATCAATACCATTTTTAATATATCTTGGTACATAAAAGGTATTTAGATTTTTTAAATTGGTTAAATATTTTTATAACCACTAATTCATTACAGCATGTGTTATGAAATAAATCTAGTTCTTTTGAATTAAAAAATACTTTAATTGACTTTATTACGTTCTCATATGATAATAATAAGAATTTAATATCTTAAAATACCTACTTAGTTCTCTAAAAAAGACATAATATATTGAAAATTAATCACCTTTATCTAACTAAAATTCTATCACAAATTTTTTGGTCTTGATGGAGTAGCATATCAAAACCCAATTACATATCATGGGGATTGTATTTGTACTATTATATAATGATCCAAAAATATTAAAATACATATAATAAGCTTCCTAACCAGGAACCTCATTACAGGAAATTCCCAAACATCACCTCATATGAGGATTACCATTTTCTGTTAATAAGATAACCATTTTTATCAGTGGGGAAGTTCACATGTATGTACAATTTATTTTTTTATCAGGGGAGGAGTTATGAGAACCATTTAATAAATCAAATTTGTATATATTTACATATAATAATAAGATTAATGAATACATGAGATAGTAAATCACTATAGGTGGATGGAACAAACATGGAATCATTATTGTGGAACATCATGATAGGTGTAAATTTTAATAATAGTGCTAATGGAGAATCATATCAAAGTCAACATTAATAAATCAAGTGGGACATGAAGGACGTGGAGGATCATGTCAATGTCAACATGAAAACCACATGAGAAATTTAATTTATTTAATATTATTATTATTTTGTATTTTTAAATGTAACTTTTTTAAAACTACTTTTGTCTTCATTGAGTAAAAGTGTGTGGTGAGTCTTGAATTCTTTATTAATGTAGAATTTATAATTATAATCTATTAAATTTTTAGCCATGGGTGGTTTGATTTTTTTGTTGACGTATTTGTAAAGGATGAGGTCTGGAAACTTATCACTAGGTAATTAGTCTAATGGGATTATAACCTCATCATCTAAATTATTGTAATTGGACTTCTATTACTATAAAATATAACATTGGATAGCGGAGTAATTGATCATGGGGTGAGGAATAATTTTACCTTGTTTGTTTTTCTAATAATGATTACGTCCATGTATCTTCACTCTATGTTCATCAGACCTCTTATGTTATGTTGTACATTTGATTGTTCCATAACCTCCTTCATGGTTATACCTCCTTCCTAGTTGAAATATTTTATAAAATAATCTTTAGACATACATGTCTCTACCCCATGATCAGAAAAGGTTGTCTTGCTAACCAAAAATCTTAATCCACATATTAGAATATGTGGGACTTTTCATTTAACTGACGGTCCTTATCGTGATGTTTCTTACCACTAATTAAATATTTCTTAATAAATGATTTAATGTTAATTATAGAAACTTCAAGATAAGTAATTGAATTAAAACAGGGTACTTCCATAGGATCAAGAAGTTAGTGTGTTTTTTTAATTTGATTTAGTCGATTAATACACAACATGTTAACTCTTTATTTAGTAAAATATTTTGGTCCTTCATGATCAATGTTTTAGAAAAATTAAAGGTAAGAAAGATATATTCGTATAATTGCAATGATTTCATCATACATACCATTTATTTGAGAAACTAGTCAAGAAACATTGAATCCTGTTAGATTCAAAATACAATGATTTTGGTTGTAACAGTTGTTTTTAGGATTCTGTACCCATGAGATGATGTTACAATTTCTATAACTATATATATATTTTATATACTCAATTTAGTTGGTAATGGGTAAAATATAGATATAATAGTCCTCGCTCAATGATGATAAAAATTTTATATATATTTGAAAACTACCACAATATAAGGAATGATTCCATCATAAATTAAATAAATAATCTACATAATGTATTATAATTATCAATAATGGATAAATGATGTGAAATGGAAAACCTAGTAGTGGTCCATTTTCAGGCGGTAAAAGATTATGTATATTTTATTGAATTATAACAAGATTCATATGATAATAAAATATTTGAACATTATATATGATTTATTCCTATATAGAGTTTGGAAATAATAGTGGTTCAATACTTTAAATGAAATGAAAATCCACAATTTTGTTCTTTGAGTTCATGATAAAAAGTTGAGTAAGAAACTATTCTTCATCTTGATATTTATAACCCCAAATTTCAATTAAACAAAGAAGACTCACTGTCTCAGGATTTGAGCTTATAGTGTTGTTTTCTGCATAAATTTAATTATATGGGGAAAATCAGACATGTCTCTTTAAATTATAAAATGTTACCCAATGTGATGAATCTAAAACTATTCTATTCCCCTTTAAAAAATAATAGTTCATTTGAGTGATAATTAAGTTCTTCATATTTAAAAGCTATATTATTATATCCACATATATTATTTTTAGCTTTCTTGACAATATCCAATATAACTACTCTCCAATAACTTTTATATATTTGTAGGACCACCGTATATAGTCTAGGTATATTTAAAAGGGGAAAAGATGTTGAAATTCACTTCAAATTATGTATTACATTTATGCACTATGGGTTCTAGAGATGATAATTTTTCTATAATTTGGAGTATTTAATTCCTTTATATCGTAAAAAACATATATATTAATTCCACCATAAAATTATGAATTAAATGAAATTGTATTACATTAAGTATAAATCTTAGTCTACAAAATTATCAAATTGTCTTACAATATGAGGTTGTATATGGTACTAAACATGTGATATTTCATGATAAGAATATCATTGTCTATATATATTACTTTAATATTCTTTTATAAGATTATGAACCCATATACTTAGATTATGTTATAGAAAATTCAGAAATTAATAGATTTTTAGACATTGATTATAGAGAAATGAATAATATCAACAATATAGATCAAATAATTGTCCAGGATTGGCTCAAAAAATCATATAATAACATGATGGAATAATGAGGGGATAGTTTTGATGATAAATGGTAAATAATTATAGTGAAAATAGTTGTATGGAATATAATATTACATCATGTATCTATATTTTTTTTTATTCTGAGTTTCTATAAATTATATGCTCTACTCTAAGACCACTCATCATTGTCCCATCCAGAGTGTCACATAACCTTAGATGCACCTCCTCATACACCAAATTATATCAACTAGTTGTGAGGGCCTAAATAATTTATCTGGGATACTATGAAGTCAATATAATAATCTTTAATAATAAATAAATAATGATACATTATCCAAAATAAATCATTGGAATTCAAAATCAATAAAAAGTGCCATGCAATAACATGTGAAATATAGCCATATAATAATACGTCTCAACTGATCACTCATAGAGAAAATCAAATCCATAAAAAAATACAAATAGTCTCTAATACCATCCCTGATCCTCACCTCATGTCATCTCCACCAAATACTATCAACCTATTCCAGGTCTACTACAAAGCCTATTCTTATACCTTTAAAATAGGCATATGGTCTATATGCACACCAGGGTTCCTATAAAGGTTGTGAGAAATACGTCTTAGTGGTATCTCACTAATATCCACTAATATAAATATTTATATATGTGTATATATATGAGTAAAATAAGAATGTAAAAAACTGAATATAGAGTCATCATTGGCTCACCGGGACACCACAATGCATAACCAAAAATTCATTAACCTATGCCCAAAATCATTCACATCATGCCAAAACCCACAACCCAAACCCAAATATATAGTTTAGGTATCCATATCATTCCACTCACTCTACCCTTATCATCAGGGTGTGGTCCATAAAAAGTACCCAAACCATCCCCTCTAAGGGGAGGTCAAATGAATAGTAAATAGACAATCCCCCTCAACAATGTCTACCCATAAATTACTCACAACAACCCCTCTCATGGAAGGTGAAACATTATGAAACAATGATAATCCCTTAAATGTAAGGCTTCTCATCATGTAAACAATCACTTCTCATCTATGCATGTAGGGAACTTGTCATAGTACACAACTGTTTACCATTGATTCAGGGTAAGGAAATAATCATAACTCAAACACAACTTGATGGTGAAAGGTATGGAACATTTCATAACACCTAGTCCAACCACACTTAGAGGATGGATCAAAATAAGCCTTAGGTCCCAAACTTATTCCCCAGGGTTAACCTAACATCTAATCTTTTCATCATGGGATTGATCTGAGTGGGGAATCATAATAGTAATCCACTCACATGATTCATACCACTATGTCATTATTTGGGACCCATACCTGCTTATATATATCAATATCATAAGAATCTATTTGAGGAGGGTATTACATTAACTAACATCTAACGTCATCTAAACCACATTGTCATTACAGGGTCTATAGATAATCTCATAAAATAAATGGCATTTAGGTCATGTAGCCCATCCCACAAATTCAATAACTCTTCATCAGGGTACTGATCACTCAATTCCTAACAACATATATCAAAGAATGCCTCATCATCGTTATAACCTCATGGTTTAATCTCCTCCATACTATCTAGATTACACTATTACAACATTTCAATCCAATTTCCATTCTAATATTTCATATATGGGAATCCACTCACTTCCTCTAGACCATCTCAGTCTCTACTCGGTGGTATAAAGTCACATCCCACAACCCATGGTTTTATCTCATCACATAGTCTCTATCTAAACCTGTCCCCAAGTGGACTGTCCAAAATATCATAAAATTATTAATCCACAGATTAGTCTCACAAACTATGTATCATCTCAATTTTTCTTGCTCTATGCCTCTTGCAACCCAATTTCATGTCATATAGGAAATTACTATGGCCCTAATTAGGGTCCAATATCATATCTCCATTAATATATCTCTAAATACCATCACAAGAAGGAAAACCTCCAAATCACAATACATCAAGTCATAGAGAACTCATCCCACTCATGGAACTCACCAAAAAACTAATCCGTCCTCAATAGGGTGTTCCCCATTATGTGTGTGATTTATAACCATCTCACCATCACTACAATGCCTAATCCTATAATTCCTTCCAAATTAAATGTATGAATTAAAACCTAGTTATTACATAGCTTATCCTAGATCTAATTAATTCCTAAGTACCCTCATAAACAAAACTATAATCGTCAATATATTGGAAATATAGTCACTAGGCACTCACAAAATATCTCAGGTGAAAGGATGCACTTATTCACTCCCTAAGAGGATCAATACCACCCTATCTCTTTTCATAGGGAAATATTGTTCTCTATATCTCTGCTTGAACCCATAAATTTCTGTATTTGTGAACACTAATGAATAAAAATCAAATGGCTTTTTTATTAAAGGGGGAAACTACCTCCATCATGGATTCACCATACATTATATTAATCATAGTTCCTCGACCAAGCCTATACATGCCTTTTCTCAGCTTTTATTTTCACCTAGGTTCTAATCTGAAACCCAAAAACCCAAATAATTAATTATAATATCTAATAATTAATTATTAAATTTATAACCTAGAAGAATAGTCACCTAAAATCACACCGAACAATGCCTCATCACTAAATCTATATCCTCCTTGTGTGTCCTCTTGCCAAGTGGAGAAAAATACCGATCACCGCTGCTCAATTCCACAATGATTTGGATTAGTTGTTTATAAACTCTAAGCCAAAACATCCGGAAATTATAGGTAAATGAAGGGAAAAAAGAATTACCATGAGGAATATCATACCTTCAATCTTCCATGGAATCATCCATGAATCACCCCTCTCCATGGGTGTTTAAGTGATGAATAAGAAGGGGTGATCCAACCGAAATAGACCACTATCAACACCCATATCCTATAAATAATTAATATGGTGACCCAAAATTTTTGGATCTTCCCCTATTAAAAACAAGTAATAAGGAAGGTTGTGGAGTGAAAATGACGGTCATGTTGGAACCCCACCAAACTAGGGTCAATTCAGGGTGTGGCCCCACTAGGTCAGAACATGGCCACCAGCATGAAAAGGGTATGAAACCCCTTTTTATATCCTTCAAAAAAATTACCCCCTATGTATCATATCATGATTACCTCTATCTAGGAACCATCAAAATGTGACCCCTCTATGTTACAGTGTGACACACCTATCCCAGGTGAGGAGCAAACCTCCAAAATGTGGTGTCCCGTCTCATAGAATGAATTTCAAGATATATTTCATGGTTAATACTCATAGAATATAGTCATTTTGGGACCTAAAGGATCCCAATATCTCCAAACCATCCTCTAAAAAATCTCAATGGAAAAAAAGAGTCCTCATACCCATTCAAATAATTAATAGTTATTAAATGACCCATTGGACATGGCATGACACCCTTGTCATGTTGTGAGCATGCATAAGGGTCATTAACATATGGAAAATATCTAAAAAATATCATGTTGTGAAACCTGTTGTCCATTGTGTGACCTTTTTCCACCAAATCATTGTGCCTCAGTTGCTAGGGTGTGATCCCAATACTAGGACCCTCACCACAGCATGGCAATAATTCTATAAAAAATACATCTAGAGGGCCACCCCGACCATTCTATGACATAAACACAAACACATAAAAATTCTAAAAATCATATGATCATATCCAAAAAACATCTCATTGTTAGGTTTTAATCCTCAAAATCCAAATCTGAATCTTCAATCATGAAGAATGCCCCACTCTGGGACAGAAAATTCAAATTTCCTCATAATTTCATATTCTATATTTAAATGGTTCATTATAAGAAATATTCATTGAGATAAATATTTGATAATACCTAAGCATATTGATTTTTTTTTAAAATTGTATCCAAATTTATTAGAGGAAAACTTCTATCCTCACATAATTTATTAAAGGGGTTATAACCGATCATTAGTCTGAGCTTACCTCCCAATTTTTCTAGCCATTTGTTTACATAAAATTATTTACAACCCCATTATGATTTTATAGCCTTAATAAAACCTCACTTTCGGATCCTAGTAAACTATTTTAGTGAATGATAATGTATATAAAGATACATAGCTTTTTAATTTAAAACCTTATATTATAATCTCTATTTCTTTTTCAATTTTGTGTGATGATAAATCAGAAGTTTCCCATAATGTATTGTTACTCTTCTAAAAGAAATAAGTGGGTAGTTATGATAATAGTTTTTGATAGTATATTCTTTTTTGGTACCCCAAAAATAATCTGAAAAATTATTTGGAACTATTTTCCAATGAATATGTTCATTTATATTCCTAAGAACATTATTATTACATGAAACTCATTTCAAATAATGAATTATCCTAAAGATTACAAATATATTTTTAGTGGGATATTTTGAGCCATAAACACATTATCACTCTCTATATCTTCATATTAGGTTTGAATCTGGATATTGAGATGGTTGATATTTGTATGTTCCTTGAATATGGTCTCAACCATTTGAGCATATTTAGAAAAATTATTTATCTCTAGTGGTGTTTCCACCATGGCCTTCATCTTTTGATAATAATATTTTACTTCACTAACAATGGTCATTATCTATTGAAATCATATTCATATATATTTTTTTTAAACTAATTTCCAATAATGAGAGATTATTGGTACTCTATTGGATGGCCTATTCATTATCAACATCCACTATTTCTTGGCACTGCACCTGAGGATATTTCATCCATGCATAATAATATGGTTTCTATTTATACATCATATAAATTAATATTTTGTTAATAATATTTTTTATTTTTTAAAATTGAAAAAAATTTACAATGTGAAAATAAAAAAGAAGATATACAACGGTTTAGCTCCCTATAAATGGAATAGAGTTTTTATGTAAAAATATCACATGGTGTGGAAAAAAATAACATTTCTAATTTACTATTATAGAATAGTGGATTACCAGGGTTCTTTTTATTGAGTAGATTCACATTTTATTTAATTACTAACTCTATTTAACAAAATACTAATTCGTGTGGGGTTACTATGTTTTATATAGTCAATGATAAATTCCAAACTAATCATGAAATGTAAACAGAATTAGCGTTTGGAATAAAAAACATTCCCTTTTCAAGTCTGGATTTAGGGTCCATAGATTATTATTTATTTCTTGTTTAAATTTATTTTGATAACCCAATTATTCAATCTCACTCTTAGATTACTGTCCTTTTATTTATGGGTTGTGAAATATAGAATGCCTAGGAAAAATAAATTTCACCTCCTCCTATAGTCATGGTTATTGAAATGCCTCAGCCCAAAATGAGGAACCTTCTAGGACCCATCCATGTCTTATATTTCTTCACCCATCGAATGGATGACATCCGTAATGTAAAGATATTGTGTTCAATAGAAGGTATGGAATTATTTTAAATAAAAAACTCAAATTAAGAATAGAGTTTAGAAACACATATCCTCCACTATGTCCAAGACTTTTGTTAGTCACTCATTTTTTAGTCCAATAGGTTATGGTGGAAAATATGAGAAGAATAGATGGAAAAAATTAGATGGTGATGGGGAGAAGAAAATACATTTTATGAAAATTGAGGACGTTTCTATTTTATTAGAAACCTAATGACTGAGTAAAAATGAAATAAACTAAGATATAAAATGAATAAAAATAATGTATTTGAAAATAGAGTAGCCGCTTGACAACACTTCTCCCTACAATCCTCTGATTCTTCTATAGTGTTGTGGCCCCTCTCATTTTTGGAGTGAGGAGTCCCCTCTTCCTTATTAATTCAAATATCATGTGTCTTATTTTAACTTTTGACTGTAAACTTATTTTATATTTTAAACATTAATTATATATATATACATATATCAAGGGTTTCATTTTTGATGCACTTTGGTCTTTCCATATCAATTGTGGCGTATCAACCTTAAATATTTCATAGTCACTACATGGTTGTGGTGCATCCTTTTCCACTATTGTTGTTTCATATCATATTAATTATTCTTTTAAAATGATCAAATACACATGTTTCACATTATACTATGAATTAAACATCATATGACACATCTCACTAATCAACGAAGTCTCCGCCAAAATAAATGTAACACCCCAAGATTTTACGAAAAACATCCTTTTTAATTTCATTAATGTCTTGTGTTATACGCTACACCAAAAGGAGATTTCACAACACACATCTCTGACCTGTCTTGAATTACACGCAATCGCGACTTTTCACGATAGCGTGTGTTGTACGTAACACCAAGTTTCGCTAAACAACGATATGCTATTAAAATATTATTAAAACTAGCCGTTATGAATAGTAATAACCACTTTTTGAAATTTTTTAAATTTTATTTTTTAAAAAATGGACTTCATTTTTAGATTCGGAATATTGAAATTAGATTAGGGTGAAATTTTGGTACTTTTCGGATAACTTTCATATTCTGATGAATAGTGAAAATTACTAAATTATAATTAAAAACAACTTTTTTAATCGAAATAATTAATAGTGATAAATTTCTAATTTGAGTAGTTTTAAAGTATATTTAGAATATATTTTTACAATGTAATACAATGTTGGTCATTGGATATAATTTCACATTCAAACCAGTTATAAACAAGTGTCAATCTTTTGATAGTTATTATCTCTTAAAAATACGCTAATTGTTTTGACGACGGGAATTAATTTTTAAATTAATTAATGCAACTGATATGTTTTGAATTTGGTAAAATAGATATCATTTTTGAGTTCATAATATCAAATATAGCTTAGGCCTAATTTTTGGTATTTTTTTGAAAACATTCAATTTTTGATGAATAGTGAAATCACTAAGTGGTAGTTAAAAAAACTGAATTTTTCATAAAACATAATTTTACCACTTCTATGAGTGGAATTTCAAAAATCCGAGAGACACGGTTGATGTCAGTAAGTAAAATGTGGTTTGATGAGATGAAAATAATTTTTGGTGAATAGTAACTTTTTACTTTTATTTACCACGGTTAAAAATAAATAGGGTAATTAAGGGTAAAAATGATATTATTATTACCATAACACATGTCCTAATTCAATTGGACAAATATAATTCGACCAAAAACAACCCTAGGAATAAAATATGACCATTTAGGCCCACTTGGAATAGATTAGGACATTTATTATTAATTTATTTAAATAAGGGTTAAAATAGTTAAAATCAATGTTTAATAAGTAAATCATTTTTAATATAGGGTTATACATAAAATAAATTCGACTATAAATACTCATTAGAAAGATAAAAATCTTTCCTAAATAATGATATTTTATTTGTAATTTTTAGACATTAAATAATTTAATTTATTTATGACACAACGATGATGGAGTAATTATCTTATTAATGAAATATTGACATAATTGATGTTATAAATGCCAAAATAAATGTAATTTGAGACTTTTTATGAATTCCACTAATTTTCTAGGTTAATATGACATGTTAGTATTGATTTAATTAAATTGTTTCGAACTTATCATTCTGTTATGATTTTCAAAAAAATCAATTACTAAATAGTGTCAAAATTGACATAAAATAGTTTTTAAAACAAATATTATATTATTAATTGTTATTTTATTCCTAAATATCTACGGTTCGGCCAAATGACTTAGATAAGGTTATATATATTAATAATAAACAATTTGGAGTTCTTTTGGCTTCTTATAGTAAGTTTATTAACCTTATAGTGTATGAACACAAGAAGACACGGTAAAAGTAAAATTATTTAACTTAATGTTAAATCTAAATGATAAGGTTAAAATAGGTACCTAAACATCTATAAATTCTATTGGATGAGAGGATTTCGACCCATACCCACCTTATCCTCGAAATAAATCAATTTGGAGCTATATAAAACCGAACATGACTTTATAATAAAATAATATTTTTAGTTATTCCAAAGATGCCCCTCTCCTCCCTTATAAAAGGGAACCTCCTCCCTCTGTTCCTCAAACAACCTTGAGCCTTCAAGCTCGGCAAATCCCTACCAAATTCTCTTCTCCACTTCCCTAGAAACATAATAGAGGTTCTGGTCTTCCTCAAAGACCAATTTTAGTGCCCTAAGAGGAGGTCTCAAAGAGGCGCTTCAAAGAAGAGGTAATTTCTGTTACCGATTCTTTCACCTTTATTTCTTCTTCCACTTCTTCTTCTTAGGTTGTTTCATTATGAATTAATAACATAAGTATCACTAATATACTGATATGTTATTATAAGTATGAAACAATCCTATTTCACCATCTATCCATCCTACGGAAAACGAAATCACCGCGCGTGCATACGTACGGAATACCGTCTCCACGCCGTGGTGAAATCTATTTTCCACCAACACATTACATGGATGGGTATAATGGTGTAAAGAATAACTCTACATAGTTATTATAACATCATACTGATTTTTATATATTGTATCATCCACTCCAATTAAATTCAATAATCATGAAAACGATATCATCGCTCGTGCGTACGTACGGACTACCGTCTCCATGACGCGATGAGATTCATTATCCACTTTAACCATTCGTGAATGATTATAAAGTACATATAATAAGTAATCATGAAAAATATGACATAATAATGACATTGGATTTATGTGTATATATATTTATTTCATCTACTTAATTCCATTCAACTCAATAAGGAAACGAAAACAGCGTTCATGCGTACGTACGGTCTACCGTCTCCATGAACGGTGTATTTCTTTCCATTTACTGATTTATTATATATATGTATATTCTGAATATATATATATATATAAATCATGTTTTATATTCTGGAATTAAGTAATCATCATCTAAGTAATCATATGAATAATTACAAGTCAAAACACGGACGACAAATGAAACAATTTTACCCAAAACTCTCTTTAACATGGAATTTACAAAAGAACAGGTAATATAAAGGCATAAGTGAACCATATATGATATCATAACAATGAATATGATTCTGTAATAAGTCAATGACATTATTTAAATCATTATACAGGAGGTTCAGACACTTACGAAGCAAATCGGACCTAAGGTGAGGGAAATATCACAATCTCATTTTTATCCGAGATTGTTTATACTTTGGTATTTACTGGGGTGTATTTTATCATCCACATCCATGTTTCCTCAATATGTAATATTTATATCTTTCTACAATATTTTATATCCAATTTTACCCTTTGGTGAGTTTTTAGTAAAAGATATGCAAGGAATCTTTTGTCATTTTTCGTACGAGGTACTTTTTGACTTTTCCGACAAAAGTACGAGAAGAATGTTTTTTAAAATTATACGAAATGAATGGATTTTTAAATCATAATTTCAAAAAATATTCCTTTACAAGTTTTCAAGTTTCTTTTTAATCAACTTCTTTTAGTTTAGAATTGTATGACATGTTAAGAAAGGAAAAGTGTTTTTGAAGTAGAAAGGATATTTTCCTCAAGAATGAAGTTCAAGTGTTTTATCAAAATTATTTTCCATCTAAGATAAAATAGGGTTCCTTTTTTATCCCTATTATTAAATTGATTTGATTATGTTGTGATGGAATTATTTTTATGAATTCTTTTATTGTATATGAATTGTTTTATGATGTCATGATGTTTAAGATTCCCATTTTTATTACATGGATTATGCAATGATGTATGGTTTATGATATTGTGGCACACATAAGAATGGTATCATTATGAGATGGGTGGGACCTATATTTCCCTCCAATGTATTGGGTAAAGATTTTATATCTCATGAGATAGACATGGCTGGAACAGTAGGTTATACCGGTTCAGTGAAACAGGACTGAAACGAGGGTGACTCGGTTCAGAAAGGGACTTTGTCCACTAAGATAGTCTTGGCAATGAGTCTTTACTAATAAGATATGATTCTATATGATTATGTGTGTATGCCACAAAGTTTCATGTTTTATGTTATGATTATTGGGATTATATTTCACTACTATGATTTATCCGATGTTATGAAATTATTCTCTCTTTTGCAGGATAAGATTTCCAAAATGTTATGTTCTTATGAATATGATGTGATTGATATTTCGTTTGTTTACCCTTACTGAGCAATTGAGCTCACCCTTTTATGTCTTCTTTTCCCCAGGACATATAGAAAGGTTTTAGGTAGAATAAAAGGGAAGATCTTTATGGGAGATGTTGAAGATCTTTCACCACGTTTCGAAGATTATATTCCGAGTTTCCAAAGACACTAAACTATTATGGCCCTTGTGTGTCTGTTTTTTTTATGTATTAAGTATTCCACAAAAGTAATGTAACGTCCATGTACGTCTAGCTTTGGGTCTCTACAGTTGGTATCAGAGGAAAGGTTTAGTCAACCTTTGAAAACAAGGATGCGAAAACATTAGTGAGATCCCTAGAGATATTTCTAATGTATGTCTAAGTCTAGGGATGTCCCTAAGGATAAGTATACGTATAGGTTATAGTACTAGAATTACTCTAACGATCATAGAATTTAACCTAAGAAGTTAGATATTGAGGATACTCCCCCTTTATAATGTTGTTTTCCCTAGCATGATTTTTGCCTCTCAAACTATTCTTTTTGGGTTTTAGATGATGGCTAGAACCCGAAGGAACCGTGTTGATCAATGCAATGGACAATTAAATGATTTCCCTCTTGAACAAACAAATGTTATGGGAGATGGAGAGAAAAATCTTATTGCTATACTAACACAAGCTATGAATCATTCTGGTCTTCCAAATGAGCAGAGAAGGGAACAATATTCTATTGAGTCCTTCATGAGGCAATGTCCACCTTCTTTTAGTGGGTCTTCCGATCCACTTGTTGCTGAACAATGGATCAGTACCACTGAAAAGATATTTTCAGTTCATCAATGTTCTGAGCATGATAAATTCATCTTAGTAGTATATCGTTTGGAAGGTGAAGCTGATCAATGGTGGAATCTTATCAAGAATATGAGGCCAAGAGATGAAATTGAGTCCATGGAATGGGACAAGTTCAAGAACTTGTTTTTCAGTAAGTACTTCCCTCGTATTCTTCGAAAAAAGATGGAAAAGGAGTTTCTTGAGATGAAGCAGAAGGATGATGAATCTATTGGTATATACGAAGCGAATTTTACAAGACTTGGAAGGTATGCATCTGGCATTATCATCTAACCTCAAAGTAAAGTTGATCGATTTTTCAGTGGCTTAAAACCAAGTCTTCGAAGGGCATTAGCTATAAGAGACTTCAGTAGCTATGAAGAAATTGTGCGTTGTGCTATCAAGGTAGAAATGGAAGTTGGTGTTACATATCCATCTCATGGTTTTGACAAGAAATGAAAGATGGAGTTCAGGGAGAAATCTCAGAATAATGGTGAAAAGACGATGAATGTTTCCTTATGCACAAAGTGTGGAAAGTAGCATGGTGGAGATTTTCTTAAAGGGACTAGAAAATGTTTTCAGTGTGGAAAAGAAGGTCATCGAGTAGCTGAGTGTCGAAGTAATGGAAAAAGAGTTTCTAATGATGTGAATAAAGAAAACACTGTAGAGAACGCACCACCAACACTTCAATGCTTCAAGTGCTAGGAAATGGGGAATTATGCTAATAAATTCCCTAATCCAAGGGTTAGTGATGATCGACATGAGCAACCGCTTAAGGCAAAGGACAAAGGGAAGTCACATGCGATCACTATTAGCGATGTTGAATATGACAACGATGTGGTGGAATGATTAAGTGTTTATGTAATGGGATTCCAAAATAATGTTGTATCATGGAGTATTGGAATATTAATGTATTGGTATAATGTGGTATTCAAAGTGATTGATATATTTTTGGAAATAAGATAATATGCGCATAATGAAGGGAAAACGAGAAAATGAAATGATTAACAGTATTCATGAGCTCATGATTGGTATAAGGACTAAGTGATATCATGGTTTTAGTATATAGAATTATGAGGATTTTGATACGTGGAAAGTGTTAACTTTTAAACTGCATTCATATTTTCACTAAGGTTCAATGGGTATTAATTCTTCAAGAGAATACATGATTAAGGTATTCACATGTTTGTAATTTGACCAGCAAGATATATCTTATGATATATGGGGGATAAATGATGGAATTCACATGATTGTTCTGTGACATTTCATGTAATCATTTTCTTTATACTATGAGCTTGGACTGAAGTATTTTAGATAAGCCAAAAGATTAGAATGGATTATGTTGGACATAAGTTAGGATAAAACGTTTTTTGATATTATTGATGGGATGTTATAGTAATATAGCTTTAGAAAAAGGACAACCTGCAGGATGGGCGACAGCCCGTCGCGTCGGACAAGGCTGTGGGAATCGAACACACAACTGAAGTGCGACTAGCCTTTATCGCCTACCATTGGCCTACAGGAAGTCCCTGTTTAGTAGAAACTAGTTTTATTATATTAAGCAGTATGATATATGAAGTATAAGTCCATTTTAGGAACCATATATGATTAATCTCACTATAGAATGACTTATGTATATTTAATAACTTTTTCTAACCTTTTGTTTGAGATAGATGGAATGACCCATCATTCTATCACATGATCTGCTAACACATCACGAATGACAAATTCAACTTCATTTCTTTAAGAGATGAAGTGGAAATTTTCCAAAGAACGACAAACGGTGAGACTATACCAAAATCACGAAAGTATTTCTTCTAATTCCAATTTCATCAACTTTAGGGAAATGATCTTGAAAACCAAAAATGTTGTCCTAGTGCTCTTATATCTGATGAATCAGATGGTACCTTAGATCATCACAACTTTATGGATTTGTGATTGCTGGCTTTTCCATAGCCATGTTCTCTACCACTCTCCATCAAAACATGATGGTTATATTTCCCTTCCATATCCATATTTTAACCTATGTGGAAACCCAGTGATTAGTTTATTCGGGTAACCGTTACGTTTCATACTTTTGTTTTTAAAGATTGGTTTTTGTATTCCTTTTTACGATGTGGGTTTCTATTAAAGAAAATTTTGAATAGTAATCCATTTATGACCCCAACGAATTTCGAGGGCGAAATTCATTTTAAGGGGGGTAGAATGTAACACCCCAAGATTTTACGAAAAATATCCTTTTTAATTTCATTAATGTCTTGTGTTATACGCTACACCAAAAGGATCTTTTACAACACACATCTCTGACCTGTCTTGAATTACACGCAATCGTGACCTTTCACGATAGCGTGTGTTGTACGCAACACCATGTTTCGGTAAACAACGATATGCTATTAAAATATTATTAAAACTAGCCGTTATGAATAGTAATAACCACTTTTTGAAATTTTGTAAATTTAATTTTTTTAAAAATGGACTTCATTTTTGGATTTGGAATATTGAAATTAGATTAGGGTGAAATTTTGGTACTTTTGGGATAACTTTCATATTCTGATGCATAGTGAAAATTACTAAATTATAATTAAAAACAACTTTTTTAATCGAAATAATTAATAGTGATAAATTTTTAATTTGAGTGGTTTTAAAGTATATTTAGAATATATTTTTACAATTTAATACAATGTTGGTCATTGTATGTAATTTCACATTCAAACTAGTTATAAACAAGTGTCAATATTTTGATAGTTATTATCTCTTAAAAACACGCTAATTGTTTTGACGACGGGAATTAATTTTTAAATTAATTAATGCAACTAATATGTTTTGAATTTGGTAAAATAGACATCATTTTTGAGTTCATAATATCAAATATAGCTTAGACCTAATTTTTGGTATTTTTCTGAAAACTTTCAATTTTTAATGAATAGTGAAATCACTAAGTGGTAGTCAAAAAAAGTCAATTTTTCATAAAACATAATTTTACCGCTTCTGTGAGTGAAATTTCAAAAACACGAGAGACACGGTTGATGTCAGTAAGTAAAATGTGGTTCGATGAGATGAAAATAATTTATGGTGAATAGTAACTTTTTACTTTTATTTACCACGGTTAAAAGTAAATAGGGTAATTATGGGTAAAAATGATATTATTATTACCCTAAAACATGTCATAATTCTATTGGACAAGGGTAATTCGACCAAAAACAACCCTAGGAATAAAATATGACCATTTAGGCCCACTTGGATTAGATTAGGACATTTATTATTAATTTATTTAAAGAAGGGTTAAAATAGTTAAAATCAATGTTTAATAAGTAAATCATTTTTAATATAGGGTTATACATAAAATATATTCTACTATATATACTCATTAGAAAGATAAAAAGCTTTCCTACATAATGGTATTTTATTTTTAATTTTTAGACATTAAATAATTTAATTTATTTATTACACAACGATGATGCAGTAATTATCTTATTAATGAAATATTGACATAATTGATGTTATAAACACCAAAATAAATGTAATTTGAGACTTTTTATGAATTTCACTACTTTTCTAGGTTAATATGACATGTTAGTATTTATTTAATTAACTTTGTTCGAACATATCATTCTGTTATGATTTTCACAAAAATCAATTACTAAATAGTGTCAAAATTAACATAAAATAGTTTTTTAAAAAAATATTATATTATTAATTGTTATTTTATTCCTAAAAATATATGGTTCGGCCAAATGACTTAGATAAGGTTATATATATTAATAATAAACAATTTTTAGTTATTTTGTCTTCCTATAGTAAGTTTATTAACCTTATAGTGTAAGAACACAAGAAGACACGGTAAAAGTAAAATTATTTAACTTAATGTTAAATCTAAATGATAAGGTTAAAATAGGAACCTAAACTTTTCTAAATTCTATTGGATGAGAGGATTTCGACCCATCCCAACCTTATCCTCTAAATAAATCAATTTTGATCTATTTAAAACCGAACTTGACTTTATAATAAAATAATATTTTTAGTTATTCCAAAGGTGCCCCTCTCCTCCCTTATAAAAGGGCACCTCCTCCCTCTCTTCCTCACACAACTTTGAGCCTTCAATCTCGGCCAATCCCTACCAAATTCTCTTCTCCACTTCCCTAGAAACATCTTAGAGGTTCTGGTCTTCCTCAAAGACCAATTTTAGTGCCCTAAGAGGAGGTCTCAAAGAGGCGCTTCAAAGAAGAGGTAATTTCTGTTACCGATTCTTTCACGTTTATTTCTTCTTCCACATATTCTTATTAGGTTGTTTCATTATGAATTATAACATCAGTATCACTCATATACTGATATGTTATTAAAAGTATGAAACAATCCTATTTCACCATATATCCATCCTACGGAAAACGAAATCACCGCGTGTGCGTACGTACGGAATACCGTCTCCACGCCATGGTGAAATCTATTTTCCACCAACACCTTACATGGATGGGTATAATGGTGTAAAGAATAACTATACGTAGTTATTATAACATCATACTTATTTTGATATATTGTATAATCCACTCCAATTCAATTCAATAATCATGAAAACGATATCATGGCTCGTGCGTACGTACGGACTACCGTCTCCACGACGCGATGAGATTCATTATCCACTTTAACCATTCGTGAATGATTATAAAGTACATATAATAAGTAATCATGAAATATATGACATAATAATGATACTGGATTTATGTGTATATATATGTATTTCATCTACTTAATTCCATTCGACTCAATAAGGAAACGAAAATAGCGTTCATGCGTACGTACGGCCTACCTTCTCCATGAACGGTGTATCTCTTTCCATTTATTGATTTATTATATATATGTATATTCTGAATATATATATATATATATATATATATATCATGTTTTATATTCTGTAATTACGTAATCATGTTCTAAGTAATCATATGAATAATTACAAGTCAAAACACGAACGACAAATGAAACAATTTTACCCAAAACTCTCTTTAACATGGAATTTACAAAAGAATGGGTAATATAAAGGCATAAGTGAACCATATATGATATCATAACAATGAATATGATTCTTTAATAATTCAATGACATTATTTAAATCATTATACAGGAGGTTCGGACACTTACGAAGCAAATCAGACCTAAGGTAAGGGAAATATCACAATCTCATTTTTATCCGAGATTGTTTATACTTTGGTATTTACTGGGGTGTATTTTATCATCCACATCCATGTTTCCTCAATATGTAATATTTATATCTTTCTAAAATAGTTTATATCGAATTTTACCCTTCATTGAGTTTTTAGTAAAAGATATGCAAGGAATCTTTTGTCGTTTTTCGTACGAGGTACTTTTTGACTTTTCCGACAAAAGTACGAGAAGAATGTTTTTTTAACTTGTACGGAATGAATGTATTTTTAAAACATTATTTCCAAAAATATTCCTTTAAATGTTTTCAAGTTTATTTTTTATCAACTTCTTTTAGTTTAGAATTGTATGACATGTTAAGAAAGGAAAAGTGTTTTTGAAGTCGAAAAGATATTTTCCTCAAGAATGAAGTTCAAGTGTTTTATCAAAATTATTTTCCATCTAAGATAAAAAGGGGTTCTGTTTTTATCCCTATTATTAAATTGATTTGATTATGTTGTGATGGAATTATTTTTATGAATTACTTTATCTTATATGAATTGTTTTATGATGTCATGATGTTTAAGATTCCCATTTTTATTACATGGGTTATGCAATGATGTATGGTTTATGATTTTGTGGCTTACATAAGAATGGTATCATTATGAGATGGGTGGGACCTATGTCTCCCTCCAATGCATTGGGTAAAGATTTTATATCTCGTGAGATAGACATGGCTGGAACAGTAGGTTATACCGGTTCAGTGAAACAGGACTGAAACGAGGGTGACTCGGTTCAGAATGGGACTTTGTCCACTAAGATAGTCTTGGCAATGAGTCTTGACTAATAAGATATGATTCTATATGATTATGTGTGTATTCCACAAAGTTTCATGTTTTATGTTATGATTATTGGGATTACATTTCACTACTATGATTTATCCAATGTTATGAAATTATGCTCTCTTTTGCAGGTTAAGATTTCCAAAATGATATGTTCTTGTGAATATGATGTGATTGATATTTAGTTTGTTTACCCTTACTGAGAATTTGACCTCACCCTTTTTTGTTTTCATTTCCCCAGGATATAATGAAAAGTTTTAGGTAGAAAAAAAGGGAAGATCTTTATGGGATATGTTGAAGATCTTTCACCACGTTTAGAAGATTATATTCCGAGTTTCCAAAGACACTAAACTATTACGGTCCTTGTGTGTATGTTTTTGTTATGTATTAAGTATTCCGCAAAAGTAATGTAATGTCCATGTACGTCTAGTTTTGGGTCTCTACAATAAACCACTGCAAATCTGAGTACATCAATGTTGTATTGGTCAGTCGGTCCTTCAAAGCTGAACAAGTGCCTAGATTGCCACTATTTGAGGGATAGCTTTAGTTTGTCCCTATTTTTTACCAAAAATAAGTTTTAAAATTTTAAAATAATTCTATTGCAATACAATTAATAATTTTTAACTTAAAAAACTATTATTTTCATTCATTTTTGTATGGATTAATTTCATTATTCAAAATTAAAATATTTTAATAAAACAATTAAATACATAATGATATTCACTAAAATAAATTTAAAATCCTTATAAATTTTTTAAATAATTACATAAAAATATCATCAGATCACATAGGTATATGGAACATCCTTTTTATTTATTATTCTTCTTTATACAATTCATTTTTATATAGACAATTATATAGAGGTTTAGGTTGATGTAATTTGATCCTATTTTCAATACCTCTGGAAAATTTTATTGTTGATTACTCATGATTTGATTCATAATTCATTTAATTGAATGTATATTTGTTAATTTATATATGAGTTTGAGTGATTAAATAATAGTTGATACCCAAACCCAGCACTAAATCCATAATCACTGTATCCTACTAAAAAAGTATTAAAGGGATGTAATGGAAATATGATCATAGAAAGTGAAATGAAGCACTAATTTCAAGAGAAAAGGGAAACCTCATGGGTAACGTGATCATATTAGTAAGTTCAAGGATACTATGAGAGTGGAGTTTTAGGAATGTGTCATGTTCCTAATCACATTTTAATTTTTAAGTCACTTTGAATGAATTATAAATTTGATTACTAACTAAAATTACCCACACATCACTCATTGGATAAATACTCATTGTTATATTTAGATACATCCCACTACCTTCACATTATCACTATCAAAAATTGAATACAAATCACAAAAAAACATTTATATTCTTTTCATGTCATTGACACTTAATCCACCATTTATTATGGTTCAATTATTTTTACATAAGTGAGTTAGTGGATTGACTAGAATCCTATCAATATAGATATGACCCAATTACTCACTAGTTATAGTTCCCTAAATACTACCTCGAATCATGTATGGATGAATCTATTAGATAAAGTTATAATGATTATAATACTATATAATGGAGTATTTCCAAGTATCCAATACATATCCCTTCACACAAACCCTGACTAAATAAAAACCCACCCATGACCACAACATTAATAAAGTATCATTATAAATGGTACTTTAATAAAATTTACAAGTAACACAACACACTTATTCTTACTTATAAACCATGTTTCATTAATAAAAATACATTTACATAGAAAAACCATAAAAAAAATTTATATAAAATATATTCCCCCTATGGTATGAATGAAAACTCATATATATTGCTCCACTTTATTCCTAGTCCACATTTGGAAACTAAAAAATTTAATGTCTTGTTTATAGAGAATCATGTCAGTATTAGAATACAAATCACATAGTGAATATACGTTTTGTGATGTTTTGGTTATGGATTTACTATGAAATATAATATTTAGTAGAGTGACATGGGTAATCATTTGGGATTGGTGTCATGTATACCATTGTAAATTTATTACAATATCTTATATAGTGTTTTTTATTAATGTTTTTTCCTCGGTGGTTTTCCTTATATAGTTTAGTTTTGTGGGAAGGGATGTGTTTTAGAAACATTTCAATATTCCATTAGTCATCGGGGATTAATCCCTTATTATCTTATCTATTAAATTCATTCATATTCAGCTATAAAAATAACTTTTTATAGAAGTGGACTCAATGTTTGGGAGAGGTGATTTTATTTTTTTCTTTTTTCTATCAATAATGTGTAGTTCCTTGTTTATTCATATCTCTTTTCATCCATCCTTTCATGCTTTGTATCCCTTCTGTTTATTTCATGACCCCTTCTAGAATATATATCTTGTGTGTTGAAATTATAATATCAGATTCGTGGTTATCGTGTGAACATCATGCCTTCTCACTAAAGTATTTTACACCCTATAGACCTCTAATATATGTATCCTTATTATGTGAAGACTATAATCTATTATTTCTATTTTATAATTATCATTCATCTAAAAGAAAACATAGAAAAAATATCTTCTTAGCTCTATTTCCCTTATGTTTTCTCTATTTTAATTATCATTTGTGTTTATGGGTTATAATTTGGTGAAAATACCATTATATCTATCTATTTCGGTGATTAAAATAGAAATAGGTACTAAATAACTGTATGTTTTTGTGTTAGATTCTTGTGGAGGAGAGTTTTTTCATTGGTGTAGTAATGGTTGGTTTTTGAGTTTAACATCACTTAATGATTCAAAGAGTTATTCCAAATAAGGTTATCCTAGTAGGTGATGTAGTCCATATAAATTTACTCAAATGATCCTTTTCTATACCAAATTCATTTATCATCATCATTATCTGTGTTAACCTTTTGGAATATCTAATATTTTTTATTTCCAACATTGAGATTTTTTTGTTATCTTAATGGTATTTTATTTTAAATTCCATAAGAGAATTTTTTTTATTTTATAAAAGATAATTGATTTCCTAATTTCTTTTACTCTCTTTATTAACCTACTAAACACTCATATTTGAATACATATTTGAACAATTACCTCTATATATTGTATATAAATTCATAGATTTTCCTTATATCTATGACTTCTTAGACTATTAATGAATTAGAAGGAAAAGTTCTAGAAATGAATAATTGGTCAGGTACATACTAATTCATCTCCACTATATTCTCATTAAACATATATATGTTATTTTTCAACTCCTCTATCTTCATGCCCTTTTGATTTGAGATCATTTCATCAAAATTATAACTATATGATAGAAAAAATATCTCAACATAATTTTATTATGATTCTAATGACTATAAATCAAATATTTCTCATGGTTGTAGAACAAAATCCATATTATGTAAATCAAAACAAGGAGTCAATGTCTATAAGGAGATAGTTATGGGAAGAACACCAATCCTCCCATTAACGTTACAAATAATATGTAATTTTTCCCATCCATGGAGGAAAATATGGATTATATTTCAAATAGAAACTTATCTTATTATAGAATTACAAAAAACTAAATCAAGCTTATGTTCTATTAATATTTATTCTCAAAAGGTTTTTGGAAACAAGGAATTGAAAATTAAGATATTAACATAGAGGTATTCTATATTTTATTTCATCATTTTCACTGAAATTTTATTCCATTTGACCTCAAAACCACCGCCACATTTTTTTATAAGGCTATGGAAATAATTTTTTTGACAATCATGACGATTTATTTGGTATATATGAATGGTATTAATATTTTCTCACTATAAGTGTACTCCCACTCTGTAACACCCCGACCCTAGTTACCTAGAGTCGGTGCATTATTACATAACATTGGCATGATCAAAAAAGTTCATGTCTCGAAAGACCGATTAGTTTAGTTGCATGGAATCAAGATTCATACATAAGGTCAACTTTACAGCTTGAAGTGAAATAAAACACAAATATATTTCCATAGCAACATCCAATACTCCAATATTATTCCTGCTGGTCACTCATAACTAACTTCTTTATATCCTAGGAAAATTAAACATAAGAAAGGGGTGAGCTCAAATGCTCAGTAAGGGTAAGAAATACAGTGAAAAATGACATAAATATTAAGCATGGTAAATAATTGAAACCACATACCTTTAACAATAACAAATATGAATTCTTTTAAGGAAATAATATGAGATAAGTAAATAATTACATAATAAAACATAATCCTGGGTATTCTACTAGTCGAATGACCACATTAACCATCAATATTATTTCCATAATGAGGGAATGTATAATGCCGGACATTCAGAAACATTTTTTCAAGGCCTCAGCCAAGAGGTCTAAAAATGATTAAGGTCTCGGCCAAAACCATAAATCAAATTGGGAAAGGGCCTTGGCCAATTCCACGTCTAGTTCTCTCATAATACCAACCGATGCATCGAGGAGCTATAGCGGGCTCCACCCGTCACTTACTATGTCCAATACATTCCTCATATTAAAAGGTTTAAACATATCATGAACATTAATATTAAAACGAGCATATTAAATGTCAATACATTAAACATAAATCAAGAATGGTATAAAAATAGAACATCCACAATCAAACATATCACAAAACCATCAATACAATATGGAAGTTTTGTATCATAATAAATCAACTTCATCAAAGGATGTTGACATAGATGAAATAAAAACTATTTGAGAGAAATAACTATTTTTTTAAATAATTTAATAGTAATATAATTATAAAATAAAACATTTAATTTGAAAATATTCATATAAGTTTGTCAAGGAAGCTTCGAAGATTTTACGATGGTGGAAAATAGCCCACCCTCCGTATAGGTTAAAAAATACATTCTTACCTTAATTTTTTCGAAAATGTTAAAAAGGACCTTGTTTGGAAAATGACATAAAGATTCCATTATAAACATCTAATAAAAAGTCAAAAAAGGTTATAAATGAATTTAACCCATATTCTGTGAAATAGTATGAATGTGTTGATACACATTTTTAAGCAACATGGATGTGGATGATAAAGAGGTCCGAGTAGATAATTACGTATAAACAACCTCGGATAATGAAGAGATTGTGAAATAAACCCTTACCTTGTAATTTTCCTTGATTGAGGGTAGATTAACCTCTTATGTAATGGTTAAATAATTTTTTTTAATTATACAAGAATCATATACATTAAAATGATATCTTATATGATCTTTTAACATTTCTTTGTTAATAATATCTTTATATTATTATCATTTCGGGTGTTAACATACTCGTTTTATTTTATATGATTTGTTACATAAGTCAAGTTTGTTATGTATAAGATTTATATTATTCATATACAAAATGATATCAAGTCCTTAAAAATTATTTTTAACAATCAAACGAGAATTATAATTGCATGGGTACGATGGGGACTTATTCTCATCGCGTTTGTGGAGACGGTAGTCCGTACGTATGCACGAGCGATAATATCATTCTTTTGATATTAAAATAATATATAATTGGATGATATATCATATATACAGAATCATTAACATGTTATATTTATTATGTACATAAATTACATATCATTATCACACCCATCTAAATAATAATGTTTTTGAATAACAATTACACCACGACGTGGAGACGGTAAGACATACATACGCATGTATGGTGATATGTCATTAAAAGGATGGATAGAATTCTGAATACGGTTGTACCATATTTATAACATCACATTATATAGAAGATAATGGAGTTATTATTTTATAAGGGAAATAACCAAGAAAGAAGAAGTTGAAGAAGAAAGGATCTTTAAAAAGGGTGGTGAAAACATTACCACTTCTTCAGGTTCATCCTTTTGATTTTATCAAAAGGGCCCCTTAGGCTGGCTTTCTGATCAAACTAATGCATCTAGGTTTAAGTGAGGGAAGTTGAGAGAGTATTTGGGCAGTGTTTGGTCAATCCAAAAGATTTTAAGGTGTGAAGAATTGGTTAGAATTGGTGTCCTTTTATACGGGTAGGAGGGGCTCTTTAGAAAAAACATAAAGTATTAATTTTTAATAAATTCATATTCGGTTTAAAATGGCTCAAAAGTGAATTATTAAAAGTCTATGGTGTGGATGTGTTGAAATACTTTCATCCAATATATTTTAGACTAGTTTGGGTAAATATATTAACCTTATCTTTTAGTTTTAACTCCTAGTTAATTAGATTGACATTTACCATGTCACTTTGTATTATTATATTATATAGTCAATAAAATTACTATATACATCCAAGAGAACCCCAAGTGGTCCATTAATGATAAAAATATCATGCTATAAGTCCTTGGACCGAACCTTAGATTTTAAGGAATAGAATATCAATTAATAAAATAATACTTTTTTTAAAACCTCTTTTTTTGTAAATTTTGACACTATTCAATAATCGATTTTTTTAAAGTCTTAACAACTTTGTTAATTCAAAAAAAATCATTTAATCAATATTAACATGTAATATTAACCTATAAAATTCATGTATGTCACCAAAACTTTTAAATTATATTTATTTTAACTTTTATAATACCAATTCTTTGATTCTTTTATTATTAAGGAAAATACGTCATCATTATTGTGTCATAAATATATTTAATTATTAAATGTATAAAATTTATAAATAAAATACAATTATGTAGGAAATATTTTTAAAATTATAATGAATATTTATAGTCGAAAATATAACATATATAACTCTACTTAAAATTTTTTTTTCTAAAAGATATATGCTTATGTCATTTTTGTATTTACTTTAACTTAAATAATATAAAGTGTCCTTATCACCTACAAGTGGCTCCATGTGGTCCCAAAATCGACCCAAAGGTGCCCATGGTCGGACCCAATAAGGTTAGGACACGTTTTATGGTAATTTTATATTATCATAATATTATTTTTTCCATTATTTACCGGATTTACCGTTTAACCATGGTAAATAAAATATTTACCGAAATAATTATTCAAAATGTCTAAAAATAATTGTTACCTATTTACACAATTTGGAAATGCTGATTCCAAATATGGAATCCATTTTTCTAAATTCATAACACAGAAGTGGCAAGAATTAATTTAAAATTATTCTCCATTGATAAAATAAAAAGAGTGTTTTTAAGAGATAATAACTATCAAAATATTGACACTAGTTTATGTCCGGTTTAATTGTGAAATTATGTCCAATAACCAACATTTTATTAAATGTTAAAAATATATTCTAAATATATTTTAAAACCAATATTATTAATAATTTATTAATATTAATTATTTCGATTGAAAATGTTGTTTTTAATTAAAATTTATTAATTTTCACTATTCATCAAAATATAAAAGTTATCCGAAAAGTACACAAATTTCAGCCTAGGCTAATTTTGATATTTTGAATCCAAAAATGAAGTCCATTTTGAGATCTAAAATTTATAAAACTTCATAAAGTGGCTTTTACTATAGTATACCAAGTAAGTAAAGAATTATGGATTTTCATATCTATGTCTATTTATAAATTAGATAGTATTTTAAGGGGCTTAAAATGAGAATAAATCCAATCTTAAGCATATTATTCTCTAATATTTTTTAAAAGATTGTTTTACAGCCTTTTGATGGTGAACCATTTTTAAATCTTTATTTTTACAATTTAATAAGCTCTATTTGTCAAAATAAACTTATTCATTATAATTGGGACATTGAAAATTACTTTGGATAAAATTTTGGTATTTTTCTAACAATGTTCATTTTTTATGAATAGTGAGAAATATTGCATTTTACTACTTTTTCATCTAATTAAATTATATAGATATATTTTCCTTTTAATTAGTTTTAATGCTTCATTAGACTATATTTTTACCATTTAATCCAATGGTGGTCATTAGAATAGATTTCACTTTGGAATTGGGCTTAAACAAGTTCCAAATATTTCATAGATACTGTTTCAGAAAAACCCGTTATATGTTTTGACAACGGGAATTATTTTTAAATTTATTGTTGCAATTTATGTGTTTGTAATTTGGTAAAATGGATTCCATATTTGGAATAAGAAGGTCCATATTATGTAATTATGACTATTTTGTTTTTGGACATTATGAATAGAAACGACGATAATTAGCATTAATTATTGTGATTAATTAGTAATCAGGTAGTTAAGGATTATAAAATAATATCATAATAATAACAAATGACCCCAAAATGTGTCCTAATGCTATTGGCTATTTCATGGCCGACCATGAGATGCCTTGTTCCAAACTTTGGGACCCCATGGAATCACTTTTGGGTGATAGTGATACTTTATGGTTTTATTTATAAAGAAATGAGAATATCACAAAAGTATGTAACACCTAAGTAAAAATAATTTAATTTTGTCTAAATAAATGATATATTGGACTATAAATAGTCATTGGAAATATAAAAATATTTCCTACATCATCTGATTTTTTATTATAATTTTTAGACAATAAATAAATTAATTTTTTTATGACACCATAATGATGCAACGATTACCTCATTAATGAACGATTTAAATAAAATGAAAAGATAATGTAACATCTAATACTTACAGTTGTAAAAAACCTATTGGATGAGTATATTTCGAACCCTTATCACCTTATCCTTGAAATATATCAATGTGGTGCCTTTAAAATCCGAAACTCATTTTAATATAAAGTAACATTTTGTGACTTTCCAAGAGTGCCCCTCCTCCCACTTATAAAAGGCCCCCACCTCTACCTCCATACCCACACCACTCAAGCCATTGGCTCGGCCATGATCTGCTAGTTTTATCTCTCAAAATCCCTCTCTCGGTCCTAGAAGCCTTACCTTAGGTAGAAAGAACTTCAAGAAACCCTTTTGGTCCAAACCAAGTGGAGTTACCTGATTTAAAGGTAATGTCTTCACTTGTGTTATTTTGTTTTATTTTGCTTCTACAACCCCATAAAATCTTTTTTTTCTTTATTTTGTAACAAAACCTGTATCTTCAATATACTAGGATGTTTTTATGAGAATTAATCGAGCTACACTTACACACACCTCTGTCTAATGGTTTAAGAACATACTGTTTCTGTGGAAGGAGAATTTCTGCCTCATGAAACGATGATTGTTCAATATTCTTTTAACACCTTTCATGGTGGCCATTAATATGTCACTATATTTATATATGATATATATTATGTTTATGTTTTCCTTATTCTTCTTTATTTTTATTTATGGCATAACTTTATGATTTCCATTATGGGTAAACGCGATATCTTCATTTTAGGAAATGCGGACTACCACCCCCTCAAAGTGATTTGATTCGTTAATGCCATATGTGGGATGTATAAAGGATAAATTTAATGATATTATATATGATATTATAATGGAATTATAATACACCTTCATATCATTATGAATTAATTCCATTAAATACAAAATATAAATGAATGTAGCGTTCATGCGTACGTACGGCTTACCATCTCCATGAACGGTGCATTTCATTTCTTACCTCTAAATGTTATGTAATATTATAAATGCTTGTATATAGTGGATATATATGATATATATGATATCTATATCATCAATATAATTATGAATATAATGGATATTTTACCACATGAACAACTTGTAATTATAAGATGTTTATTTTTGGCTCAAGTTCCAAAGATCGACAAAACGACCGTTATTAACTTAAATAATTACATAATGTTCATAACATGGTAATAACTGATATAAAAAGAATGCTAAACTTGAAAAAGTTTCTTAAGGAAGATAAATTAACTGTAGTTTATTATTTAGGAGATTAAAGAACGATCGAGTCAAGTCGGACACGAGGTATGGGACTTCGTCTCAATCTCCTTTCATTGAGGCATATTTTGTTTTATACACAACATTATTTTATATGGTTTATAAACCCCTTTGATATTTACGTTTATTTAAAAATAATCTTTTTTATATGAAGTGTTTTACTAAATGACAAAAGGGAATGTTTTTCCATACGTATGTGGCGACAATGACTTCTCCGCCGCCATGACCATTATTTGAGTTTCGGCTTCCTCTACAAGCCATAAATTTTTTTTAAAAGAAAATTAAATACAATGTTTTAGTTTTATTTTGTTTTGGTATTTAAAATGGTTTTGATAATGTTTTTATTATTTCAATTTTTTATTTATATCTTGTGATTGAAATATGGAAATGTTATGTTTCTTTTATGCATGTTTTTTGTGATACGATTATGTTATGGTTCTTGGGAATTGTTTATGAAGGCGGGTTGTTCTGTGATAAACTAAGAGAGGGTGATCCTGATATAGATTTCCAATGGATTGGGTAACGTGATGGGGTTAAACTCTAAGGTTTCTCTGAAGATATTTAGGGAATATACTGTGATGGGTATTCCAAACGTAACCATGACGGTTACTCCCTATGTAAGAATGTTATGAAGGCCTCAAGTTACCTTTATGTATTATGATTTCTATGATTTATTCATGATTTGACGAGTTATGTTAATGTTCTTATGTTTTATTTGTAAATTATGTTTTCATTAATTCTTATGTATACATGGACTAATGTTTCCTTTCCGTATTTTTATATCTCTTGCTGAGCTTTTTATGCTCATCCCAAGTTTTTGAAATGTTTTTCACAGGTCAACGGAAAGGTACATGATGTGATGATAGTGTCAAGGAAGTATCATGAAAGAATCCATGTTTTATATAAAATATGTCTCCTTTGATGAGAAAAATGAATAATGTCTTTTATGTAACCACCTAGTTGAAATGTGGAATTAAATAATGATTTATGATCTAAATCTCTAAAACTCTAAACCTGAAAAGATCCTCAATGTGTATTCTTGTAATAACTTTAGATTATGTAATGTTTAAGGTTGGGGCCTTATAGTTGGTATCAAAGGTTGGTTTAGATAACTTTAGGTGTTAGAATTATAATAAATGAATATCCAAAAAAAATTTATGGTCAAATTGAAATGATATAGATTTTGAAGATTACCATGTTTCTTCATCTAATACATGTTTTTTCAGAATGGTTTTTTTCAGATGAAACAGGGAAGCAGTGCTAGGAAGGAATATATAAGGAAATGACCTTCTGAATTAGCATCCTGAGATGGTCGGAATTGGAACTAAATAGTTTGTTTCATTAATGGCCTACTTGACTCAGGGTTAAATGGTGGTGGTATCCATGCACGAGATCATCTAGATCAACTATAAAGGAACATGTTAGTGGTGGAACATTTAATGAGGCAACATCCCTCATCATTCAGAGGATCATCTGACCCTGTGCTAGCTGAAAGGTGGATTAAATCACTATAGAATATTTTCGATGTCATGGGGTGTTCAGACAATAAAATGGTTAGTCTTGATGTTTACCATATGGATGGTGAAGCATATAATTGGTGGTCGATGGTTAAAAATATTAGGGACGCTGATGAGATTGATGCTCTCGACAGGGATGAATTCCAAGGTCTGTTTCTTGAGAAGTATTTTCCTAAGGCTGTTCGACTTAGGATGGAAAAACAATTCTTGGAATTGAGGCAAGAGGACGACTCAGTGACTGCTTATGAAGGTAGGTTCACTCGATTGTAAAGGTATGATCCAAATTTTATTCGATACCTTGATAGTAAAATCAATAGTTTTTACTCAAGATTAAATCCAAAATATCGAAGGGCTTTAGCTTCTTGTGAGTTCAAGAGTTATGAAAAGCTTGTTCGATGTGCTGATAAGGTGGAAATGAATTTTTCCAATGATCAAGATTTCTATAAAAACCAACAAAATTAGAAACCAAGGTGATAGGAGAAAGGGAATAATTCTTCAAAAATGGTTGATGGTAAGAAAACTAAGTATCCATTTTGTGATAAATGTGGTAAAAGGCATGTTGGGGAATGTCTTCTGAATTCTGGAAAGTGTTACTAATGTGGTAATATGGGACATAAGGCTTGTGATTGCACTGAAAAAGATCAAGGTGATGGTAAGACCAAATTTAATTTACAGTTAGTGAAATTTTTCATTTGCAATGAGATAGGTCATTATGCAAACGAGTGTTCGACAAAGAGATAAAATGATGGAAAGATGTCAGACTAAAAGAAAAAAGGTGTGGTGAAATCCTTTGCAACTACATCAGCAGATGTTGGGCCAGCAAATGAAGTGGTATTAGGTACTTTCATTTCTTAGATTATACTAATGTGTTGTTTGATTCGAGGTCTACACATTCTTTCATCTCTGAAAACTTTTCTAGTAAATTGGGAATATCATCTCAAGAAATGACTCCTGATCTTGTGGTGAAAACACATGGGGGAAATGTTAAAGAAAAAAGAATTTATAAGAGTCTTCCTATCTTTATCCGTGGAAAGAAACTACATGCAAACCTTATTTTTTTACCTCTAGTTGAGTTTGATGTTATCCTGGGTATGGATTGGCTCTCTGTTTACCATGCTAAGATTGATTTTAGAGCTAAAGATGTTTCTTTTTAGAAAGACTTTAAGTTTGTGTACAAAAATGAACCCTTAATGTTGATAACATATCAAGAGGCTGAGAAACTTGTAAAAGATGGATATTAATGTTACCTTGCACATATTGTTGAAAATAAAGGAACCGTTCAGATTAATGATGTGTCAATGTTAAATGTGTATCCTAATGTTATTCTTGATGAGTTACTTGGAATAATACCAGATCGGGAAGTTGAATTTACTGATGACTTAGTTCTTGATGCTAAGCCAATTTCAAAACCCCCTTATCGAATGGCTCAAATTGAACTTTTAGAGTTGAAGGATAAATTTCATGATTTATTAGAGAAAGGATTCATTCGACCTAGAACATCACCATGGGGTGATGCTATCTTATTTGTTAAAAACAAAGATGGTTCTATGAGTCTTTTCATTGATTATAGAGCCTTGAATAACATCAATGTTGAGAACAAATATCATTTGCCTCATATTGATAATTTGTTTGATCAGCTCCAAGGAGATCAGTATTTTTCAAATATTGACCTAAGATCGGGGCACCATCAGTTGAAGGTAAAGGAAGAAGATATTCTGAAGACTGTGTTTCGTACAAGATATGGCCATTACGAATTTGTAGTAATGCCTTTTGGGCTAACCAATGCACCTGCTCTATTCATGGACCTTATGAATAGAATTTTCCATGAGTTCTTCGATAAGTTTGTGGTTGTTTTCATTAAGGATATTTTGGTTTTTTCTAAAAGTAAAGAGGAGCATGAAAGTCATTTAAGGTTTATTTTATAAACCCTAAAAGAAAAGAAATTGTATGGGAAATTCAGAATGTGTGAGTTTGGGTTGCAACAAATTTCTTTCCTTGGTCACATTGTTTCTAATGATGGAATAACAATTGATCCTGCAAAAACAAAGGTCGTTGAAGAATTTCCAAGACCCACAAATGTAACTAAGATTCTTAGTTTTCTTGGTTTGGAAATCTATTACTGAAGGTTTTTCTAAAAAATCTTAGTTCTGTAGTCCAATGACTAAGCTAACATGGAATGGTGTTAAGTTTATCTGGACACAAGAATGTGATGAATATTTTCAGGAATTGAAAAGAAGATTGGTGAATGAACCAGTTTTGGCACTACCTTCTAGGAATGGTGAGTTTGTTATCTACAGTGATGGTTCATTGAAAGGAATTGGTTGCATCCTAATGCAGACTGATCAGGTAATTTCTTATGCATTATGTTAGTTGAAAACTCATGAGGTAAATTACCCTACACATGATTTGGAATTAGCTGTTGTTGTTTTCACTTTAAAAATATGGAGGCATCAATTGTATCGTGTAAAGTGTGAAATATATACTGATAATAAAAGTTTAAAGTATATATTCACTCAGAATGAATTGAACACGAGACAGAGGAGATGGATAGAATTAATCAAGGATTATGATTGTATAATTCATTACCATCCGGGAAAATCAAATAAAGTGTCTGATGATTTGAGTCAAAAAAGTAATAACTCATTAACAATGTTACATTAGGAACATGATCCTTTGGTTAAGGATTTGATGAAATTTGGCATAGAATTTTTTGGTGCAGTATGTTCTTCTGTTTTGTTTCAGGTATCAGTGAAATCTTCTCTATCAGACAGTATTAAGGAATCACAAAAGAAAGACATTGAGTTGTAGAAAAAGGTAGAGATGGTTCAAAAGGGTATGTTTCATGAATTAAAAATTGATAATGATTGTGTTTTGAGATTTGGGAAGAGGTTGTGTGTGCCTTGTGATACACAGTTGAAGAGAGAGTTGTTATGTGAAGCTCATAGTTCTCTGTTTTCAGTTCATCCAGGAAGTACTAAGATGTATAGAGATCTTCGGGAGCACTACTGGTGGGATGGAATGAAAAGAGATATTGCTTATTTTACGTTGAAGTGTTTGACTTGTCAACAGCTTAAAGTAGAGCGGCAGTTACTGAAAGGGATGCTTCTGCCTTTACTAGTACCAGAGTGGAAATAGGAGAATATATCGATGGACTTCATTGTGGGATTGTCAAAGACACCTCGAGGTAATAATGAAATCTGGGTTATTGTTGATCGCATGACTAAATCTGATAATTTCATTGCTATACGTGATACTTTTTCCCTAGATCAACTTTATTGTTTGTATCTTAAAGAGATAGTCATGTTACATGGAGTTCCCATCTCCATTGTATCTGATCGTGATCCCAGGTTTACTTCTATCTTTTGGAAAGGCTTTCAGAAGTCGTTGGTTGCTGAATTAAATTTTAGTACAGCTTTTCATCCTCAATCAGATAGGCATTCAGAATGAACGATTCATACTTTGGGGGATATGTTATGTTCTTGTTCATTGGATTATCAGGGAAGTTGGGACCAACATATTTCTTTGGTTGAGTAATTTTATAATAACAGTTTTCATTCTATTATACAGATGGCACCATTTGAGGAATAATATGGGAAGTTGAAGTGAACTCCAGCTTTTTGGGATGAAGTGGGTGAAATGAAGTTTATGGGACCAAAATTGGTAGGAGAGTTGGAATAAAAATTTCAGTTGATAGAGAAACACATGAGAACAGCTCAGAGCAGGCAGAAACATTATGCAGAAAACATGAGGAAGGATCTCTATTTTGAGGTAGGTGATCATGTTTTTCTCAAACATTCACCATAGAAAAGTGTGATGTGATTTGGTAAGAAAGGAAATCAGAGTCCAAGGTTCATTGGACCATATGAAATTCTAGAGAGAGTTGGATCAGTTTCATACCGAGTGTGTAACACCCGAGACTTTTATGTTATATAAATCATCAAAGGAATCTTTTTCTACACACAACACTTGCTTGGCTTTCTTTACACGAAATCGCGAGCTTCCTCGATAGCTTGTGTCGTACGCAATACCGAGTTTCACTAAACAACGATATACTATTAAAATATTATTAAAAATATCCGTTATGAATAGTAATTACCAATTTTTGAAATTTTATAAATTTTATTATTCAAAATGGACTTCATTTTTGGGTTCTTAATATCGAAATTAGCCTAGCGTAAAATTTTGGTATTTTTCTGAAAACATTCAATTTTTGATTAATAGTGAAACCACCAAGTGGTAGTTAAAAAACTGAATTTTTCATAAAACTTAATTGTACCGCTTCTGTGAGTGGAATTTCAAAAATCTGAGAGACATGGTTGATGTCAGTAAGTAAAATGTGGTTCAATGAGATGAAAATAATTTTTGGTGAATAGTAACTTTTTACTTTTATTTACCACGGTTAAAAGTAAATAGGTTAATTAAGGGTAAAAATGATATTATTATTACCCTAACACATGTCCTAATTCTATTGGAAAAGTTTAATTCGACCAAAAACAAACTTAGGAATAAAATATGACCATTTAGGCCCACATGGATTAGATTAGGACATTTATTTTTAATTTATTTAAAGAAGGGTTAAAATAGTTAAAATCAATGTTTAATAAGTAAATCATTTTTAATATAGGGTTATACATAAAATAAATTAGACTATATATACTCATTAGAAAGATAAAAATCTTTCCTACATAATGGTATTTTATTTGTAATTTTTAGACATTAAATAATTTAATTTATTTTTGACACAACGATGATGCAGTAATTATCTTATTAATGAAATATTGACATAATTGATGTTATAAATACCCAAATAAATAAAATATGAGACTTTTTATGAATTTCATTAATTTTATAGGTTAATATTACTTGTTAGTATTGATTTAATTACCGTTTTTAGAACTTATCATTCTATTATGATTTTCACAAAAAGCAATTACTAAATAGTTTCAAAATTGACATAAAATAGTTTTTAAAACAAATATTATATTATTAACAGTTATTTTATTCCTAAAAATATAAGTATCGGCCAAATGACTTAGATAAGGTTATATATATTAATAATAAACAACTTGGGGTTCGTTTGGCTTGATATATTATGTTTATTAACCTTATAGTATAATAACACAAGAAGACACGGTAAAAGTAAAATTATTTAACTTAATGTTAAATCGACATGATAAGGTTAAAATAGGAACCTAAACTTGTCTGAATTCTATTGGGTGAGAGGATTTCGACCCATACCCACCTTATCCTATAAATAAATCAATTTGGAGATATTTAAAACCGAAATTTAATTTATAATAAAATAATATTTTTTGTTATTCCAAAGGTGCCCCTCTCCTCCCTTATAAAAGGGCACCGCCTCCCCCTCTTCCTCACACCACATTGAGCCTTCAATCTCGGCCAACCCCTGCCGCTTTCTCATCTACACTTCTCTAGAGACATCCTAGAGGTCCTGGTCCTCTTCAAATACCAATTTTAGTGCCCTAAAAGGAGGTCTCAAAGAAGCACTTCAAAGAAGAGGTAATGTCTGTTACCGATTCTTTCATCTTTATTTCTTCTTCCACTTTTTCTTCTTTAGTTTATTCATTATGAAGTAATAACATCAGTATAACTCATATACTGATATGTTATTATACTTATGAAACAACCCTATTTCACCATCTATCCATCCTACGAAAAAAGAAATCACCGCGCGTGCGTACGTACGGAATACCGTCTCCACGCCGTGGTGTAATCTATTTTCCACCACCACCTTACTTGGATGGGTATAATGGTGTAAATAATAACTATATATGATTATTTTAAATTGATATTGATTCTATAATAATATACATACACTCCAATAAAATTCCACAATCATGGGAACGATATCATCGCTCGTGCGTACGTACGAAATACTGTCTCCACAACGTGATGAGATTCATTCTCCACTTTAACCATTCATGAATGATTATAAAGTACATATAATAAGTAATCATGAAATATATGAAATAATAATGATACTGGATTTATGTGTATATATATGTATTTCATCTACTTAATACCATTCAACTCAATAAGGAAACGAAAACACCGTTCATGCGTACGTACGGCCTATCGTCTCCATGAACAGTGTATTTCTTTCCATTTACTGATTTATTATATATATGTATATTCTGAATATATATTATATATAAACAATGTTTTATATTCTGGAATTAAGTAATCATGATCTAAGTAATCATATGAATAATTACAAGTCAAAACATGGACGACAAATGAAACAATTTTACCCAAAACGGTCTTTAACATGGAATTTACAAAAGAACGGGTAATATAAGGTCATAAGTGAACCATATATGATATTATAACAATTAAAATGATTTTTTAATAATTCAATGACATTATTTAAATCATTATACAGGAGGTTCAGACACTTATGAAGCAAATCGGACCTAAGGTAAGGGAAATATCACAATCTCATTTTTATCCGAGATTGTTTATACTTTGGTATTTACTGGGGTGTATTTTATCATCCACACCCATGTTTCCCCAATATGTAATATTTATATCCTTCTACAATATTTTATATCCAATTTTACCCTTCAGTGAGATTTTAGTAAAATATATTAAAGGAATCTTTTGTCCTTTTTGGTAAGAGGTACTTTTTGACTTTTCCAACAAAAGTACGAGAAGAATGTTTTCTTTTAACTTATATGGCATGAATGGATTTTTAAGACATTATTTCAAATAATCTTCCCTTACAAGTATTCAAATATATTTTTAATAAACTTTTTTTTAGTTTCTAATTGTACGACATTTTAAGAAAGGAAAAGTGTTTTTGAAGTAGAAAGGATATTTTCCTCAAGAATGGAGTTCAAGTGTTTTATCAAAATTATTTTCCATCTAAGATAATAAAGGGTTATGTTTTTATTAGTATTATTACATTGATTTGATTATGTTGTGATGGAATTGTTTTTATGAATTCCTTTATCTTATATGAATTGATTTATGATGTCACAATGTTTAAGAATCCCATTTTTATTACATGGGTTATGCTATGATGTATGGTTTATGATTTTGTGGCACACATAAGAATGGTATAATTATGAGATGGGTGGGACCTATATCTGTAACGCCCCGACCCCAGTTACCCAGAGTCGGTGCATTATTACATAACATTGGCATGATCACAAGAAAGATCAAATCTCGAAAGACCGATTGGTTTAGTAGCCTTGGAAACACTAGATGTATTCATAAGTTTTACATTACATCATAAAATGAAAAACTACTACAACAACATAATGTTTCCACAATCCACACTATTAACCCCTCATAAAATCCCTGCAGGTCATTCATAACTTACTTCTTCACATCCTGGGAAAAATAAAACATAGAAAAGGGGTGAGCTCAAATGCCCAGTAAGGATAACAATATAGCGGAAACTTTCATAAATAAGAATAAACATTTAAGGCAATGTATAACTAAAACAAAAGCCTTTTAAATATGAACTTTCAACATGGTATGGCATAAATAAAATGAAATAATTCCATTTACTTATTCACATGGATATTCTACTAATCGAATAATCACATGAAAAAATCAATAACCACTTTCATAATGTTGGAATGCATAATGCCAGACTATCATAACCACATAGCCAAGGCCTCGTGCCAAGACTACAAATAAGATTTTGTCAAGGCCTTTTTCCAAGACACTAGTTTGTCTCATGAGACCTACCGATGCATCGAGGAGCTATAGCGGGCTCCACCCGTCACATATTAAGTCCAATGCATTCCCATATGAAAAGGTTTAAATATAACATAAACATTCGTATTAAAACTAGCATACGAAATGTCAATACTTTCACCATAAACTATGAATGGTATAGAACATCCACAGTCAAACATATCACAAAACCTTCAATACAATATAGAAGTTTTATATCATAATAAATCAACTTCAAATAATCTTAAAATCCATCAAAGGATGTTGACATAAATGAAATCAAAATTCTTTTTAATGAAATATCTCCCTTTATTTTGAAATAATTTAAGATCCATATAAAATAAAACATTTTCTTTGAAAATATTCTTATAATCTTGTAAGTAAAGCTTTGAAGATTTTATAACGGCGTAAAATAACCGCACCCGCCATATAAGTTAAAAAAACATTCTTACCTCAATTCTGTCGAAAAGGTTAAAAAGGACCTTGTTTTGAAAACGATGGAAGGATTCCTTTATAAACCTCTTATAAAAAGTCAAACAAGGGTATAAATGACTTTAACCCATATTCTTGTAAATAGTAAAAAATGTTTTGAAATACATTTTTAAGAAACATGGATGTGGATGATAAAGATATCCCAGTAGATTATTACGTATAAACAACCTCGGATAATAAAGAGATTGTGAAATAACCCTTACCTTGTACTTTTCCTTGGTTGGGGTAGGTTAACCTCCTGTATAATGGTGAAATAGTTGTTATTAAATTATACAAGAATCATATATAATAATATGATATCATATATGATCTTTTAACATTGATTTGTTAATAATATCTTAGATTTATCGTCGTTTCGGGAGTTAACTTACTCATTTTATTTTATATGTTTTGTTACATAAGCCATGGTTGTTGTATCTTATTCATATCCAGAATGATATCTAGTCCTTAAACATCATTTTTAAATCATCAAATGATAATTATACTTGAATGGATACGATGGAGAATGAATCTCATCGCGTTCGTGGAGACGGTAGTCCGTACGTACGCACGAGCGACAATATCATTCTTTTGATATTAAAATAATATATAAATGGATGGTATATCATATATACAGAATCATTAACATGTTATACTTATTATTTACATGAGTTACACATCATTATTATACCCATCCAAATAATATTATATTGAATAACAATTACACCACGACGTGGAGACGGTAGTCCGTACGTACGCACGTATGGTGACATGTTATTCAAAGGGTGGATAGAATACTGAATATGGTTGTACCATATTTATAATAACATCACAGTATATGTGAGATACTGGAGTTATTATTTTATAATGGTAAGAACAAAGGAAGAAGAAGTGGAAGAAGAAATGAATTTGGAGAAGGGTGGTGAAATCATTACCTCTTCTTCGGGTTCTTCCTTTTGATTTGATCAAAAGGGCTCCTTAGGTTGGCTTTCTGATCAAACTAAGGCCTCTAGGTTGTAGTGAGGGATGTTGGGAGAGTATTTGGCCAGAGTTTGGCCGAACCAAAAGGCTTTGAAGGTGTGAAGAAATGAGAAGGAGGAGTGCCCTTTTATAAGAGGGGTGAGGGGCACCTTTGAAAAAGCTAGAAATATTAATTTATAATAAATTCATATTCGGTTTCTAATGGCTCCAAAGCTTATTCTTCAAAGGTTAAGGTGGGGATAGGTCGAAAACCACTCAACCAATAGAATTTAGACAGGTTTGGGTACTTATATTAACCTTATCTTTAAGTATTAACTCTAAGTTAATTAGTTTCACTTTTACAATGTCTCTTTGTATTTTTATATAATATGGTTAATAAACATACTATATACATCCAAGCGACCCAAAAGTGGTCCATTAATGATGAACCTATCATGAAATAAGTCTCTTGGACGAACCTTAGATTTTTAGGAATTTAATATCAATTAATAATATAATATTTGTTTTAAGAACTCTTTTTTGTCAATTTTGACACTATTCAATAGTTGATTTTTGTGAAACTCATAACAGATTGATTACTTCGAACAAAGTCAATTAAATCAATCCTAATATATTATATTATCCTAAAAAATTAGTTTAATTCATTAGAAGTTTCATATTATATTTATTTGGGTATTTATAATATCAATTATTTTAATTGTTCACTATTATAGTAATTACTGCATCATCATTGTGTCATAAATAAAATAAATTATTTAATGTCTAAAAATTATAAATAAAATATCATTATGTAGGAAATATTTTTAGATTTCTAATGAATATTTATAATCTAAAATCCAACATATATAACCCTATGTAACAATTGTTTTTCTAAATGATATATGCTTGTGTCATTTTTGTATTCATTTTAACTTAATTAAAATAAAGTGTCATTATCACTTACAAGTGGATCCATGTGGTCCCAAAATAGACCCAAAGATGCTCATGGTCGACCATGTATCAACCAATAGGGTTAAGATACGTTTTAGGGTAATTTATTATTATTATAATATTATTTTTTAACCCTTATTTACCGGATTTACCCTTAACCATGGTAAATAAAATATTTACCGCAGTAATTATTCAAAATGTCTAAAAATAAAAGTTACCTATTTACACAATTTGAACATCATGATTCCAAATATAGAATCCATTTTCCTAAATTCTAAACACAGAAGTGGCAGAAATTAATTTAAAATTAATTCCCGCTGTCAAAACAAAAAGCGTGTTTTTAAGAGATAATAACTATCAAAAGATTGACACTCGTTTATGTTCGGTTTAATTGTAAAATTATGTCCAATGACCAAAATTATATTAAATGGTAAAAATATATTCTAAATATTCTTTAAAACCACTCAAATTCATAATTTATCACTATTAATTATTTTGATTAAAAAAGTTGTTTTTAATTAAAATTTAGTAATTTTCACTATTCATCAAAATATGAAAGTTATCCGAAATGTACCAAAATTTCACCTTAGGCTAAATTCGATATTCCGAATCCAAAAATGAAGTCCATTTTAAAATATAAAATATATATAACTTCAAAAAGTAGGTATTACTATTCATAACAGCTAGTTTGATTGGTTACGGTGTGTTAGAACTCGGTGTTGCGTACAACACACGCTAGCGTACCGTGGAAGCTTGGGATGTTTCATTTTAAATTTTTGATGTCCCCATTTAGTAAAAAAGTTTAAAATATAGTATCTAAAAAGGGTTCACTATTAAAATTTGGTAAAAGTGCAATACTGAAAATGAATTTGTTCTTACATTATGTCTAAGAAACTCATAATATGAATTCTAAAATTATAAGGATTATATAAATTTTAAAATTTAGTTAACACTATTCATAACCTCTTTTGAATGGATTTTTTTTAAGTCATGGTGTGATTGAACTCGGTGTTGCGTGTAGTGAAAGTTATTGAATTATTTTGAAGAAATAACACACTGTGAAATCTTGGGGTGTTACATTCTCCCCTCCTTCAATAAATTGCGTCCTCGCAATTTGAAATTGTTCTTAGAAAATAAAAGGTTGAAAATAAAAAATATATTTATGGGAAAACCCACATCGGAAATTGGGTTACTAAAATTTAGTCTTAATATGAGGAAAAGAGAAATTAAAGGGTCACCACCAAATTATGATCTTGATTAGGAGAACATTGGTGGCAATTAGAGACATATAATCGGAGGAAAAACGTAAATATTTATAGGTAGTGATTGAGGTCATCAATCACAAACAAGTGTATAATTGAGGTCCTTAAATTCATCAATCTATGATGATTTGAAATACCATCGGTTCAAAAAAACATAGGGTATTAGGATAACACATTTTTGACGTTTCAAAATATCTTAGTTGAAATCCCACATCGAAAAATGAATTAATGAGGCCTCTATTTAAAATAAAGAGTGGAAAGTATGAAGATTACCGAAAATAACACATACTAGGGTTCCATGTAGGAAAATATGGATATAGAAGAAAAATATAACCATCAATTATCTGATGGAGAGTGGTAGAGAACATGGCTATGAAAAGGCCAACAATCCCAAAGCCATAAATTAGTGATGATTTAAGGTACCATCTAGGACAACATTTTTGTTCTAAGTTCCTTTTCTTAATGATGAGGAATTTATTTATGATATTGGCTAAGATCATAAGGAGATATACTTACTTTAAAATTAGAGTTTTATCCCTTAATAAATTTCTACCAAAAACTCATCATTCACTCGTAAAAAAAATTCTATTTATACTATTCATAGAGGGTTCCAAAATAAACGAATTTATAATTCATCTACCAGATCTTTTAAAAAACTACTTTATTTAATCCAGGACATCTCATGGGATAGTGGTAGGTGATACACCCTTGCCGCCCTTCGGTTGCGGGTTCAAGTCTTGCGGCCTTGCTGGACGCGACGGGTTGTCGCCCGACCTCTGGGTTGTCCTTTTATGGAAATCCAAAATAATACAAACTAGAACTATCCAAAATACTTCTATCCAAACTCACAGTCCAACATTTATAAGGAAGGTAAACATAATATAGATCCTTTTTACCCCGTAATAGCATATAAATACCTTCATCATGTATTACCATATTCCTTATTGATTACATTCATGGTCCCTTATTCCATATAGAATGCTGGATATACTTCATTAATCCAAAAATGTTTAAAACCCCAACAATGATGGAATATACAAATCATTAATCAGTTCCAAGGTAGTCAATAATATCCAATATAATTTATCCAAATCAATCATGTATTATTCTAAAATCACTACCTCGGTATCAGAACCATATTATGGTTTATCATTCTCTCAACCATATATTTTCCAAAAATTTAACCTGCTATTGAGTCACTTTTCTTTGTTCCACACAATTTTAAGTCCTTAATGAAATAGTACTGAAGTGCAATCCTTATATACTCCATAATTATTATAACAAGTACATTGTTGATACAAAGCTCAATTGACATAATCAACATAAGAACTCTAATCATTCCTCTTCATATGTGGTAGTATCATAACTTGATTATTATCCAATAGAATCATTTGCGTCATAGTCTGATGACTAGGACATAGGTTCGCGTAGTGTCCAAACTCCTTGCAAATGAAGCATTGTACATTTGAAACCATTTTCTTACCCTTGAAGTCACGTACTTTGTGCCCTTTTCCTCCACACTAATAAAGAACTCACATTCCTTTCAGGCAAGTTCCAAGGTGTTTCTTTCCACAGTTACCACATATGGGAAAATTCTTCTTTTCCCTCTTCCCTTTATCCATCTTTTTATCTTCTATCCTTTTCTTCTCTTGCTTCCCTTCAAAGACATAGGACTCAGTAAACTCTTTACTTATCTTATCAATACATGATATTATTTCTTCATATGATGATAATACATGGGAGACTATTTCTATTATAAATTCTAGCTTAAGACCATGAAAGATATGATCATTCCTTCTCTTTGGATCATGTGCATTTACGGAGTTCTCATTCCTTCTACTGGGCGCCATTTCTAAACAATGGCATAAACTAGATCAGTTTATGAATCAAAATACATAATCCCATACTTATAAAACACTTAACATAAATTGAACTATTTATGGATATAATCCATAATCATAAGAATGTTTTCTTTGAGGAAGTATATACTCATAATCCCTTCAAAATGATTTGTAAAGAAAATGAGAGTTATCCTAAGCATATCCCCCGGGAGTGTCGTAACCAAGAGTGCAGAAAGGCCCGTTATCGTGCACCAGTTCCCGTTCGAGTCTAGCTCAAAGCGGTGTTTTCGGGTTTTACCCCTAGGTACATCTGTGCCAGAGCCGCCTCTACCTGCTCGTATCCAGACAGGGATGTATTGCTCGGAAAACTCACAAAATCTCTACAATACCAAAATTCTAGGAAGTTCTTCTATACTAATCCTCAAAGTTCATCTTAGGTCTACGTGCTCTAATCAGAGTTTATCTAAATCTAGCTTCCATGGTTTGTACTAAACTTCCTCTGATACCAACTGTAACGCCCCGACCCCAGTTACCCAGAGTCGGTGCATTATTACATAACATTGGCATGATCACAAGAAAGATCAAATGTCGAAATACCGATTGGTTTAGTAGCCTTGGAAACACTAGATATATTCATAAGTTTTACATTACATCATAAAATGAAAAACTACTACAACAACATAATGTTTCCACAATCCACACTATTAACCCCTCAAAAAATCCCTGCAGGTCATTCATAACTTACTTCTTCACATCCTGGGAAAAATAAAACATAGAAAAGGGGTGAGCTCAAATGCCCAGTAAGGATAACAATATAGCGGAAACTTTCATAAATAAGAATAAACATTTAAGGCAATGTATAACTAAAACAAAAGACTTTTAAATATGAACTTTAAACATTGTATGGCATAAATAAAATGAAATAATTCCATTTACTTATTCACATGGATATTCTACTAATCGAATAATCACATTCAAAAATCAATAACCACTTTCATAATGTTGGAATGCATAATGCCAGACTATCATAACCACATAGCCAAGGCCTCGTGCCAAGACTACAAATAAGATTTTGTCAAGGCCTTGTGCCAAGACACTAGTTTGTCTCATGAGACCTACCGATGCATCGAGGAGCTATAGCGGGCTCCACCAGTCACATATTAAGTCCAATGCATTCCCATATGAAAAGGTTTAAATATAACATAAACATTCGTATTAAAACTAGCATACGAAATGTCAATACTTTCACCATAAACTATGAATGGTATAGAACATCCACAGTCAAACATCTCACAAAACCTTCAATACAATATAGAAGTTTTATATCATAATAAATCAACTTCAAATAATCTTAAAATCCATCAAAGGATGTTGACATAGATGAAATCAAAATTCTTTTTAAAGAAATATCACCTTTTATTTTGAAATCATTTAAGATCCATATAAAATAAAACATTTTCTTTCAAAATATTCTTATAAGCTTGTAAGGAAAGCTTTGAAGATTTTATAACGGCGTAAAATAACATCACCCGCCGTATAAGTTAAAAAAAACATTCTTACCTCAATTCTGTCGAAAAGGTTAAAAAGGACCTTGTTTTGAAAACGACGGAAAGATTCCTTTATAAACCTCTTATAAAAAGTCAAACAAGGGTATAAATGACTTTAACCCATATTCTTGTAAATATTAAAAATGTTTTGAAATACATTTTTAAGAAACATGGATGTGGATGATAAAGATATCCCAGTAGATTATTACGTATAAACAACCTCGGATAATGAAGAGATTGTGAAATAACCCTTACCTTGTACTTTTCCTTGGTTGGGGTAGGTTAACCTCCTGTATAATGGTGAAATAGTTGTTATTAAATTATACAAGAATCGTATATAATAATATGATATCATATATGATCTTTTAACATTGATTTGTTAATAATATCTTAGAATTATCGTCGTTTCGGGAGTTAACTTACTCATTTTATTTTATATGTTTTGTTACATAAGCCATGGTTGTTGTATCTTATTAATATCCAGAATGATATCTAGTCCTTAAACATCATTTTTAAATCATCAAATGATAATTATACTTGAATGGATACGATGGAGAATGAATCGCATCGCGTTCGTGGAGACAGTAGTCCGTACGTACGCACGAGCGACAATATCATTCTTTTGATATTAAAATAATATATAAATGGATGGTATATCATATATACAGAATCATTAACATGTTATATATATTATTTACATGAGTTACACATCATTATTATACCCAACCAAATAATATTATATTGAATAACAATTACACCACGACGTGGAGACGGTAGTCCGTACGTACGCACGTATGGTGACATGTTATTCAAAGGGTGGATAGAATACTGAATATGGTTGTACCATATTTATAATAACATCACAGTATATGTGAGATACTGGAGTTATTATTTTATAATTGTAAGAACAAAGGAAGAAGAAGTGGAAGAAGAAATGAATTTGGAGAAGGGTGGTGAAATCATTACCTCTTCTTCGGGTTCTTCCTTTTGATTTGATCAAAAGGGCTCTTTATGTTGGCTTTCTGATCACACTAAGGCCTCTAGGTTGTAGTGAGGGATGTTGGGAGAGTATTTGGGCATAGTTTGGCAGAACCAAAAGGCTTTGAAGGTGTGAAGAAATGAGAAGGAGGAGTGCCCTTTTATAAGAGGGGTGAGGGGCACCTTTGGAAAAGCTAGAAATATTAATTTATAATAAATTCATATTCGGTTTCTAATGGCTCCAAATCTTATTATTCAAAGGTTAAGGTGGGGATAGGTCGAAAACCACTCAACCAATAGAATTTAGACAGGTTTGGGTACTTATATTAACCTTATCTTTAAGTATTAACTCTAAGTTAATTAGTTTCACTTTTACAATGTCTCTTTGTATTTTTATATAATATGGTTAATAAACTTACTATATACATCCAAGCGACCCACAAGTGGTCCATTAATGATGAACCTATCATGAAATAAGTCTCTTGGCCGAACCTTAGATTTTTAGGAATTTAATATCAATTAATAATATAATATTTGTTTTAAAAACTCTTTTATGACAATTTTGACACTATTCAATAGTTGATTTTTGTGAAACTCATAACAGATTGATTATTTCGAACAAAGTCAATTAAATCAATCCTAATATATTATATTATCCTAGAAAATTAGTTTAATTCATTAAAAGTTTCATATTATATTTATTTGGGTATTTATAATATCAATTATTTTAATTGTTCACTATTATAGTAATTACTGCATCATCATTGTGTCATAAATAAAATAAATTATTTAATGTCTAAAAATTATAAATAAAATATCATTATGTAGGAAATCTCTTTAGCTTTCTAATGAATATTTATAATCTAAAATACAACATATATAACCCTATGTAACAATTGTTTTTCTAAATGATATATGCTTGTGTCATTTTTGTATTCATTTTAACTTAATTAAAATAAAGTGTCATTATCACTTACAAGTGGATCCATGGGGTCCCAAAATAGACCCAAAGATGCTCATGGTCGACCATGTATCAACCAATAGGGTTAAGACACGTTTTAGGGTAATTTAGTATTATTATAATATTATTTTTTAACCCTTATTTACCGGATTTACCCTTAACCATGGTAAATAAAATATTTACCGCAGTAATTATTCAAAATGTCTAAAAATAAAAGTTACCTATTTACACAATTTGAACATCCTGATTCCAAATATGGAATCCATTTTCTTAAATTCTAAACACAGAAGTGGCAGAAATTAATTTAAAATTAATTCCCGCTGTCAAAACAAAAAGCGTGTTTTTAAGAGATAATAACTATCAAAAGATTGACACTCGTTTATGTTCGGTTTAATTGTAAAATTATGTCCAATGACCAACATTATATTAAATGGTAAAAATATATTCTAAATATACTTTAAAACCACTCAAATTCATAATTTATCACTATTAATTATTTTGATTAAAAAAGTTGTTTTTAATTAAAATTTAGTAATTTTCACTATTCATCAAAATATGAAAGTTATCCGAAATGTAACAAATTTCACCTTAGGCTAAATTCGATATTCCGAATCTAAAAATGAAGTCCATTTTAAAATATAAAATATATATAACTTCAAAAATTAGGTATTACTATTCATAACAGCTAGTTTGATTGGTTACGGTGTGTTAGAACTCGGTGTTGCGTACAACACACGCTAGCGTACCGTGGAAGCTTGGGATGTTTCATTTTAAATTTTTGATGTCCCCATTTAGTAAAAATGTTTAAAATATAGTATCTAAAAAGGGTTCACTATTAAAATTTGGTAAAAGTTCAATACTGAAAATGAATTTGTTCTTACATTATGTCTAAGAAACTCATAATATGAATTCTAAAATTATAAGGATTATATAAAGTTTAAAATTTAGTTAACACTATTCATAACCTCTTTTGAATGGATTTTTTTTTAAGTCATGGTGTGATTGAACTCGGTGTTGCGTGTAGTGCAAGTTATTGAATTATTTTGAAGAAATAACAGACTATGAAATCTTGGGGTGTTACAATATCTCCCTTCAATTCATTGGGTAAAGATTTTATATCTCATGAGATAGACATGGCTGGAACGGTAGGTTATACCGGTTCAGTGAAACAGGACTGAAACGAGGGTGACTCGGTTCAAAAATGGACTTTGTCCACTAAGATAGTCTTGGAAATGAGTCTTGACTAATAAGATATGATTCTCTATGATTATGTGTGTATGACACAAAGTTTCATGTTTTAAGTTTTTATTATTGGGATTTCATTTCACTACTATGATTTATCCCATGTTATGAAATTATGCTCTCTTTTGCAGGTTAAGATTTCCAAATTGTTATGTTCTTATGAGTATGATGTGATTGATATTTCTTTTTCTTACCCTTACTGAGAATTTGAGCTCACCCTTTTATGTTTTCTTTTACCCAGGACATAAAGAAAGGATTTAGGTTTAAAAAAAAGAAGATCTTTATGGGAGATGTTGAAGATCTTTCACCACGATTAGAAGATTATATTCTGAGTTTCCAAAGACACTAAACTATTATGATCCTTGTGTGTGTGTTTTTGTTATGTACTAAGTATTCCGTAAAAGTAATGTAATGTCCATGTACGTCAAGCTTCGGGTCTCTATAGTTGGTATCGGAGGAAAGGTATAGTCAACCTTTGGAAACTAGGATGTGAAATCCTTAGTAAGAACCCTAAGGATAAGTCTAATCATAGAACACAATTTTAGTGTTTTATAAATGGCCATGAATAACCTTGGATAAGACCTTAAGTGTAAAATATTATTCTTGATTATTTGGTTTTCCTATTATAATTAGTGTTGCTCAAACTAATCTTCTTGGTTTTAGTCAATGGCTGGAACCCGAAGGAACTGTGTTAATGCAGAATGTGACGGGCAATGCAATGATTGTCCCCCTGAGCAACCAAAAGTTATGGGAGCTGGAATGAAAAATCTTGTAGCCATGCTCACACAACTTTCTCAAGCTATGAATCATGCAGGACTTCCAAATGAGCAAAGGAAGGAGAAAAATTCTGTTGAATCCTTCATGAGACAGCGCCCACCTTCATTCAGCGGGTCTACTGATCCATTAGTTGCTGAACAATGGATTAGTACTACTGAAAAGATATATTCAGTTATTCAATGTTCTACGCATGATAAAGTTATCTTAGCAGTGTATCGTTTGGAAGGTGATGATGATCAATGGTGGAATCTTATTAAGAATATGAGGCAAAGGGATGAAATTGATTCCATGGAATGGGACGAGTTCAAGAACTTATTTTTCAATAAGTACTTCCCTCGTATTCTCTGAACTAAGATGGAGAAAGAGTTTCTTGAACTGAAGTAAAAGGATGATGAATCTGTTGGAACTTATGAAGCAAATTTTACAAGACTTGTAAGGTACACTTCTAGTATTATTATCCAACCTGAGAGTAAGATCGATCGATTCTTTAGTGGCTTAAAACCAAGTCTTCTAAGGGCCTTAGCCATAAGGGACTTCAATAGCTACGAGGAAATAGTTTGATGTGCTCTCAATGTCGAGATGGAGATTGGAGTAACCCATCAGTGATATGGGTTTTTTAAGAAGAGGAAAATGGAATTCAAAGGAAAATCTAAAGAGCACACTGAAAAGAAGATGAGATTTCCCTAATGCTCAAAGTGTGGAAAGAAACATGGAGGGATTTGTATTAAATGGACAAGTAAATTTTTCAAATGTGGAAAGGAAGGTCATCGGGCATTTGAATGCCGCGATGATGGGAAGAAGATGTCTAATGATGCAAACAAAGGAAGGGATACACAGAATGAACCTACTACACTTCAATGTTTCATGTGCATGGAGATGGGACATTATGCCAATAAATGCCCAAATCCAAGGGTTGATGATGATGGTCGACGACAATAAACTCTTAAGGCTAAAGTCAATGGAAAGTCACATGCAATTTCTATCAGCGATGTAGAGTACGATAACGATGTGGTGAAAGGTACACTTACCATCCACTCTAAAGTAGCAAATGTTTTATTTGATTCTGGATCCACCCACTCCTTTATTTATGAAGAATTTTCTAAGGGTATCACCATATTACCTCAACAATTAGATTTTGAGTTAGCTGTGACAACACCTAATGGAACAACAGTCGCATCAAAAGTTTATAATTCTTCTCTGATTGATGTTTGTGGGAAAGTGCTTCCTGCAAACCTTGTGATCCTTCCTATAGTGGAATTTGATGTGATTCTTGGCATGGATTGGATTCCTCTACATGGAGCTCATATCAATTTCCAAAGAAGGGAAGTCACATTTCATATTCCAGATCAATCTATGATCGTCTATCGATGCAAGGATGAACATAACCTTCCAGTGGAAATTTCTTCCATTTTATGGGTATTGATTCCACTAAATGAAGGTTTTTTTTATCTCAAATGGTTGGTGAGAAACTCATGATTAAGAATATTCCCATTGTACGGGACTTTGATGAGGTCTTTCCGGAGGAATTACCAGGTCTTCCACCGAATCGTGAAGTTGAGTTTTCAATAGAACTCATACCAGGTGCTTTGCCTATTTCAAATACACCTTATAGAATGGACCCAATTGAGTTGCAGGAATTGAAGAAGAAACTCCAAGAGAATCTTGATAAGGGGTTCATATGCCCTAGTGTGTCACCATGGGGAGCACCTGTTCTGTTTGTTAAGAAGAAAGATGGATCAATGAGACTCTGCATTGATTATCGAGAACTTAACAAGATCACTATCAAGAACAAATATCCTCTCACGCGCATTGATGACCTATTTGACCAACTACGCGGAGCTCAATACTTTTCCAAGATTGATCTTCATTCAGGGTATCATGAATTAAGGGTCAAAAGGGAGGATATACCAAAGACGGCTTTCCGTAAAAGGTATGGACACTATGAATTTATAGTGATGCCATTTGGTCTTACTAATTCCCCTGCTATCTTCATGGATCTAATGAATAGAGTCTTTAGAGACTATCTTGATCAGTTTGTGGTAGTCTTTATAGACGATATTCTTATCTATTCAAAGAGCAAGGAATAACATGAAGATCAATTGAGAATTATATTGAAGACCATGATAAAGGAGAAGCTTTATGCCAAATTTACTAAGTGTGAATTTTGGCTTCAAAAAGTTTTATTTTGGGTTACATAATCTCAAAAGAGGGGATATCTGTGGATCCAGCAAAAACAGGGGTTATCGAAAGATGGTCGAGACCAACAACAGTAACTGAGATCCGATGTTTTCTTGGTTTGGCTGGATATTATCGACGTTTTGTGAAAGATTTTTCACGATTATCTAATCCACTCACCAAGTTGACTCGGAAAGAAGTTAATTTTGTTTGGACTGAGGAATGTGAAGATAATTTCAAGGAGTTGAAAAAAAGGTTATCTAGTGCACCTGTGATCACAATGCCTTGTAGTGGAGAAAGGTTTGTGATCTATAGTGATGCATCCAAGAAGGGATTGGGGTGTGTTATTATGAAAATTGATATGGTGATAGCTTATGCCTCACGACAGTTGAAAATACATGAGCAAAATTACCCAACTCATGATTTGGAGTTAGCTGCAGTGATCTTTGAATTAAAGATTTGGAGGCATTACCTTTATGGTGAAAGGTGTGATATTTATACTGATCATAAAAGTTTAAAGTATATTTTCACAAAAAAAGAGCTGAATATGCGTCAAAGAAGATGGTTGGAGCTGATTAAGGATTATGACTGCTCAATCCATTACCACCCTAGGAAAGAAAACAAGGTGGAAGATGCATTAAGTTGAAAAGACCATGCCAGTTTATCCATGATAAGGATTACAAAAGATCCAATATTTATGGATTTACAAAGTATAGATCTTGGAATTATAATGGAAGGGGAAAATCTTATCTTTCTCAAATGAATGTTCAACCATCTATACATGTGAAGATTAAAGAGGCACAGAAAGAAGATGTCGAGTTACAAAAGAAGGTGAGAAATTTTCCTGAATTCAATCTTGATTATGATGGGATAATAATGTTCAAGAATCGGGTTTGTGTTCCTCCCATCCCGGAATTAAAGAAGGAGATGCTGGATGAGGCTCACAGTTCTCCATTCTCTATTCATCCTGGAAGCACGAAGATGTATAGGGACCTGAAAGATTACTTCTGGTGGGATGGCATGAAAAGAGATGTTGCTGAATATGTCTCTCAATGCTTGGTTTGTCAGCAAGTTAAAGCTGAGTGACAGAACTCTAAGGGGATGTTACAACCATTACCCATACCCGAGTGGAAATGGGAAAACATCACTATGGACTTTGTCACATGACTTCCTAAAACATCCAAAGGCAATAATGCTATATGGGTCATAGTTGATCGTCTTACAAAGTCTGCACACTTCATTGCTATTAGAGAGTATTTCTCTCTGGATCAGCTTGCCATGATATATGTAAAGAAAGTGGTAAGATTGCATGGAGTACCACTTTTATATCTGATCGGGATCCAAGATTTACCTTGAAGTTCTGGAGAAGTCTTCAGCATACTCTAGATACAGAGTTGAGTTTCAGTACTGCTTATCATCCTCAGATAGATGGTCATTCTAAGAGAAAAATTCAAACACTAGAAGATATGTTGAGAGCTTGCTCTATGGATTTCAAATGTGGTTGGGATCAACACCTACCTTTGGTGGAATTTTCTTATAATAATAGCTTTCACTCCAGTATTCATATAGCTTCTTATGAAGCTCTCTATGGAAAGATATGCGGGACTCCAACTTGCTGGGATGAAGTTGGGGAATGAAAGCTATTAGGACCAGATCTCATTGATGAAATGGCAGAAAAGGTCAGATCTATTCAACAACACATAAGATCGGCTCAGAGTCGACAGAAACGTTATGCCGACAACCGAAGAAAAGACCTAGAGTTTGAAGTGGGTGATAAAGTTTTCTTACAGATATCTCTCTGGAAGAGGGTCATGAGATTTGGAAAGAAGGGGAAGTTGAGCCCTAGATATATTTGTCCTTTAGAAATAATGGATCATGTTGGGAAGGTAGCTTACCGATTGGCGCTTCCACCGAATCTCTCTCAAGTTCACGATGTGTTCCATGTATCTCTCCTAAGAAAGTACATACCTGATCCTTCACATGTACTCAGCTCAGAAGTTGTTCCGCTGGAGAAGGATCTTTCTTATGAAGAACAGCCGATAGAGATTCTGGATCGTAGCGAAAAAGTCCTACAAAACAAGACCACTCGATTGGTGAAAGTTTTATGGAGGAACCACCAATTAGAAGAAGCTACATGGGAGCTTGAGGATATGATGAGGGATAGGTATCCTCATCTGTTTGTTACAAAGTGATGATTTTCGAGGGTGAAATTTATTTTAAGGGGGGTAGAATGTAACACCCGAGACTTTTATGTTATATAAATCATCAAAGGAATCTTTTTCTACACACAACACTTGCTTGGCTTTCTTTTCGCAAAATCGCAAGCTTCCTCGATAGCTTGTGTCGTACGCAATACCGAGTTTCACTAAACACCGATATACTATTAAAATATTATTAAAACTAGCCATTATGAATAGTAATAACCACTTTTTGAAATTTTATAAATTTTATTTTTCAAAATGAACTTCATTTTTGGGTTCGTAATATCGAAATTAGCCTAGGGTGAAATTTTGGTATTTTTCTGAAAACATTCAATTTTTGATGAATAGTCAAACCACTAAGTGGTGGTTAAAAATATGAATTTTTCATAAAACTTAATTTTACCGCTTCTATGAGTGAAATTTCAAAAATCTGAGAGACACAGTTTATTTCAGTAAGTGAAATGTGGTTCAATGAGACGAAAATATTTTTTGGTGAATAGTGACTTTTTAATTTTATTTACCACGGTTAAAAGTAAATAGGGTAATTAAGGGTAAAAATGATATTATTATTAGCCTAACACATGTCATAATTCTATTGGACAAGTTTAATTCGATCAAAAACAAACTTAGGAATAAAATATGACCATTTAGGCCCACATGGATTAGATTATGACATTTATTATTAATTTATTTAAAGAAGGGTTAAAATATTTAATATCAAAGTTTAATACTAAATCATTTTTAATATGGGGTTATACATAAGATAAATTAGACTATAAATATTAATTGGAAATATAAAAAGATTTCCTACATAATGGTATTTTATTTGTAATTTTTAGACATTAAATAATTTATTTTATTTATGACACGATGATGATGGAGTAATTATCTTATTAATGAAATATTGACATAATTGATGTTATAAATACACAATTAAATATAATTTGAGACTTTTAATGAATTCAATTAATTTTATAGGTTAATATGACATGTGAGTATTTATTTAATTAACTTTATTCTAACTTATCATTCTGTTATGATTTTCAAAAAAATCAATTACTAAATAGTTTCAAAATTGACATAAAATATTTTTTAAAACCAATATTATATTGTTAATTGTTATTTTATTCCTAAAAATCTAAGGTTCGGCCAAATGACTTAGATAAGGTAATATATATTAATAATAAACATCTTGGGGTTCGTTTGGCTTGATATAGTATATTTATTAACCTTATAGTATAAGAACACAAGAAGACACGGTAAAAGTAAAATTATTTAACTTAATGTTAAATCTACATGATAAGGTTAAAATAGGAACCTAAACTTGTCTAAATTCTATTGGATGAGAGGAGTTTGACCCATCCCCACCTTATCCTCGAAATAAATCAATTTGGAGCTATTTAAAACCGAAATTGACTTCATAATAAAAGAATATTTTTAGTTATTCCAAAGGTGCCCCTCTCCTCCCTTATAAAAGGACACCTCCTCCCCCTCTTCCTCACACCACTTTGAGCCTTCAAGCTCGGCCAACCCCTGACACTTTCTCCTCTCCACTTTCCTAGAGACATCCTAGAGTTCCTGGGCCTCTTAAAAGGTTAATTTTAGTGCCCTGAAAGGAGGTCTCAAAGAAGCACTTCAAAGAAGAGGTAATGTCCGTTACCGATTCTTTCATCTTTATTTCTTCTTCCACTTCTTCTTCTTTCGTTGTTTAATTATGAAGTAATAACATCAGTATCACCCATATACCTATATGTTATTATAAGTATGAAACAACCATATTTCACCATCTATCCATCCTACGGAAAATGAAATCACCGCGCGTGCGTACGTACGGAATACCGTCTCCACGCTGTGGTGTAATCTATTTTCCACCACCACCTTACATGGATGGGTATAATGGTGTAAATAATAACTATATATGATTATTGTAAATTGATATTGATTCTGTAATAATATACATACACTCCAATAAAATTCCACGATCATGGGAACGATATCATCACGCGTGCGTACGTACGGAATACCGTCTCCACGACGCGATGAGATTCATTCTCCACTTTAACCATTCATGAATGATTATAAAGTACATATAATAAGTAATAATGAAATATATGACATAATAATGATACTGTATTTATGTGTATATATATTTATGTCATCTACTTAATACCATTCAACTCAATAAGGAAACGAAAACAACGTTCATGCGTACGTACGGCCTACCGTCTCCATGAACGGTGTATTTCTTTCCATTTACTGATTTATTATATATATGTATATTATGAATATATATTATATATAAACCATGTTTTATATTCTGGAATTAATTAATCATTATCTAAGTAATCATATGAATAATTACAAGTCAAAACACGGACAACAAATGAAACAATTTTACCCAAAACGCTCTTTAACATGGAATTTACAAAAGAACGGGTAATATAAGGTCATAGGTGAACCATATATGATATTATAACAATTAATATGATTTTGTAAAAATTCAATGACATTATTTAAATCATTATACAGGAGTTTCGGACACTTACGAAGCAAATCGGACCTAAGGTAAGGGAAATATCACAATCTCATTTTTATCCGAGATTGTTTATACTTTGGTATTTACTGGGGTCTATTTTATCATCCACATCCATTTTTCCCCAATATGTAATATTTATATACTTCTACAATAGTTTATATCCAATTTTACCCTTCGGTGAGTTTTTATTAAAAGATATTAAAGGAATCTTTTGTCGTTTTTCGTACGAGGTACTTTTTGACTTTTCCGACAAAAGTACGAGAAGAATGTTTTCTTTTAACTTATACGGCATGAATGGATTTTTAAAACATTATTTCCAAGAATATTCCATTACAAGGTTTCAAGTTTATTTTTAATCAACTTTTTTTTAGATTATAATTGTACGACATGTTAAGAAAGGAAAAGTGTTTTTGAAGTAGAAAGGATATTTTCCTCAAGAATGGAGTTCAAGTGTTTTATCAAAATTATTTTATATATAAGATAATAAAGGGTTCTGTTTTTATAACTATTATTACATTGATTTGATTATATTGTGATGGAATTGTTTTTATGAATTTCTTTATCTTATATGAATTTTTTTATGATGTCACAATGTTTTAGAATCCCATTTTTATTACATGGGTTATGCTATGATGTATGGTTTATGATTTTGTGGCACACATAAGAATGGTATCATTATGAGATGGGTGGGACCTATATATCCCTCCAATTCATTGGGTAAAGATTTTATATCTCATGAGATAGACATGGCTGGAACGGTAGGCTATACCGGTTCAGTGAAACAGGACTGAAACGAGGGTGACTCGGTTCAGAAATGGACTTTGTCCACTAAGATAGTCTTGGCAATGAGTCTTGACTAATAAGATATGATTCTCTATGATTATGTGTGTATGCCACAAAGTTTCATGTTTTATGTTATGATTATTGGGATTTCATTTCACTACTTTTATTTATCCCATGTTATGAAATTATGCTCTCTTTTGTTGGTTAAAATTTCCAAAATGTTATGTTCTTATGAGTATGATGTGATTGATATTTCTTTTGCATACCCTTACTGAGCATTTGATCTCACCCTTTTATGTTTTATTTTCCCCATGACATAATTAAAGTATTTAGGTTTTAAAAAAAGAAGATCTTTATAGGAGATGTTTAAGATCTTTCACCACGATTAGAAGATTATATTACGAGTTTCCAAAGACACTAAACTGTTACGATCCTTGTGTGTGTGTTTTTGTTATTTACTAAGTATTCCGAAAAAGTAATGTAATGTCCATGTACTTCAAGCTTAGGGTCTCTACATAGTGCCTTTATCTCCGAGTTTATCCCTTGTACACAATGTTTTTCAAGTCTCAATGTTAAGGAAGTACATGCCAGATCCACCTCATGTTTTGAGTCCATAGGTAGTTCAGTTGGAAGAGATCATATCTTAAGAGGAACCACCTATCCAGATTATTGGCCATAGGGATAAAGTGTTATAGAACAAGTTTATTCATCAAGTAAATGTTTTGTAGAAAAAAACCACATAATTGAAGAGGCAACATGGGAATCTGAAAATGCAATGAGGGATAAATACCCCTACTTATTCGAAAAGTAAATAAATTCTGGGGATGCAATTTTCTAAAGGTGGGAAGGATGTAACATCCCATTTAGGTAAATAATTATTTATTTTCATATCTATGTCTATTTATAAAATAGAAATTGTTTTAAGAGGATTAAACTGAGAATAAATCCAATCTTAATCATAGAATTCTATAATATGTTTCAAAAGATTGATTTACCGCCTTTTGATGGCGAAAATTTTTTAAATATAACTTTTCAAAATTTTATAAGCACTATTTGTTAAAATAGACTTAGTAATTATAATTGGGAAATTGAAATTTACTTTGTATAAATTTTTGGTATATTTCTGACAATGTTCATTTTTTTATGAATAGTGAAAAATACTACATTTTACTGCTTTTTCATCTAATTAAATTATATAGATAGATTGTCCTTTTAATTGGTTTTGATGTTTAATTATAATATATTTTTACCATTTAATCCAATGGTGGTTATTAGAATTTGTTTCACTTAGGAATTGGGCATAAACAAGTGCCAAACTTCTCATAGATATTGTTTCAAAAATACCCGCTATTTGTTTTGACAATGGGAATTATTTTTACATTAATTATTGAAATTTATGTGTTTGTAATTTGGTAAAATGGATTAAATATTTGGAATTAGAAGGTCAAAATTATGTAATTAATACTCTTTTTATTGACATTATGAATAGTAACGATGGTAATTATCGTTAATTATCGTGATTAATTAGTAATCAGGTAATTAAGGATAATAAAATAATATCATAATAATAACAAATGGCCCCAACATGTGTCATAATGCTATTGGTTGTGTCATGGCCGGCCATGGGATGCCTTTTTCCAAACTTAGGGACCCAATGGAATCACTTTTGGGTGATAGTGACACTTTATCATTTTATTTTAAAAGAAAGTAGAATATCACAAAAGTATGTAACACCTAAGTAAAAAAAAATTAATTTTGTCTACATAAATAATCTCTTGGACTATAAATATTCATTGGAATGCTAAATATATTTCCTATATCATAGTATTTTTTTATAATATTTAGACACTAAATAAATTAAATTTTTTATGACACCATGATGATGCTGTGATTTCCTCATTAATGAACGATTTAAATAAAATGAAAAGATAATGTAAAATATAAGATATAAACTTGTAAAAAACCTATTGGATGAGTATATTTAGAAACCTTATCACCTTATTCTCGAAATATTTTAATGTGGGACATTTAAAATCAGAAACTCATTTTAATATAAAGTAACATTTCTTGACATTACAAGAGTGCCCTTCCTCCCTCTTATAAAAGGCCCCCAACTCTACCTCGTTACCCGCACCTCTCAAGGCATTGTCTCGGCCAAGATCTGCTCATTTTATCTCTCCACATCCCTTTCTTCATCCTAGAAGCATTAACAAAGGCAAAAAGATCTTCATGAAACCCTTTTGGTTCAAACCTAGAGGAGTTACCCGATTTAAAGGTAATGTCTTCACTTGTGTTCGTTTGTTTTATTTTTCTTCTCCAACCCCCTAAAATATTTTTATTCCTTTATTTTGTAACAAAAATAGTATCTTAAATATACTAGGATTTTGTTAAGATAATTATTAGAGCAACACTTACACACACCTCTGTCTAATGGTTAATGAACATATTGTTTCTGTGGATGGAGAATTTCTGCCTCACGAAACGATGATTGTTCAATCTTCTTTTAACACCATTTATGGTGGCCATTAAGATGTCACTATATTTATATATGATATATATTATGTTTTTGTTTTCCTTATTCTTCTTTATTTTTCATTTATGGCATACCATTATGGTTTACATTATGGGTAAACATGATATCATCATTTTAGGAAGTGCGGACTACCGCCCCCTTAATGTGATTTGATTCGTTAATGCCATATGTGGGAAGTAAAAAAGGATGGAGTTAATGATATTATATATGATATTATACTGGAATTATAATATACCATTATATAATTTTGAATTCATTCCATTAAATATGAATTAGAAATGAAAGTATCGTTCATGCGTACGTACGGCTTACAGTCTCCATGAACGGTGCATTTCATTTCATACCTCTAGCTGTTGTGTAATATTATAAATGCATGTACATACTGGATATATATGATATATATGATATCTATATCATTAATATAATTCTGGATATAAGGGATATTTTACCACATGAACAACATGTAATTATAAGAAGTTTATTTTTGCCTCAAGTACCAATGATCGACAAAACGACTGGTATTAAATTAAATAATTACATAATGTTCATAACATGGTAATAATTGATATGAAAGGAATAATAAGATTGAAAAAGGTTCTTAAGCAAGTAGAAATTAACCCTAGTTTATTATTCAGGAGATTGATGAACGATCGAGTCAAGTCGGACACGAGGTATGGGACATCGTCCCAATCTCCTTTCATTGAGACATATTTCGTTTTATACACAACATTCATTTATACATTGTATAAACCCCCATTGAATTTTATTTTTATTCAAAAGGAATATTTTTTTATATGAATCATTTTACTAAACGACAAAAGGGAATGTTTTTGTCATATGTATGCAACGACAATGACTTCTCAACCACTGTGACCTTTATTTGAGTTTTGGCTTCCTCTACAAGCCATAACCTTTTTTAAAATGAAAAATAAATACCATGTTTTAATTTTCTTTTATTTTGGTACTGAAAATGGTTTTGATAATGTTTATATTATATCAATGTGTTATTGATATATTGTTGTTGAAATATGGAAATTTTATGTTTTGTTTATGCAAGTTTTATGTGATACGATTATGTTATGGTTCTTGGGCACTGTTTATGAAGACGGGTGGTTCTGTGATAAACTAAGGGAGGGTGAGCCTGATATAGCTCTCCAATGCATTGGGTAACACAAATGGGTTAAACGTTAAGGATTCTCCAAAGAGATTTATGGAATATACTATGATGGGTATTCCAAACGTAACCATGAGGGTTACTCCCTACGTATGAATGTTATGAATGCCTCAAGTTACCTTTATTTCTTATGATTTATATGATTTATTCATGATTTTATGAGGTATGATAATGTGATTATGTATTATGAGTAAATTATGTTTTCATTAATTTATATGTATACATGGACTAATGTTGCCTTTCTATATTTTTATATCCCTTACATAGCTTTTTAGGCTCATCCCATGTTTTGGAAATGCTTTTCACAGGTCAAGGGAAAGGAACATGATGTGATGATAGTGTCAAGGAAGTGTCAAGAATGAATCCATGTTTTATTTTAAATATGTCTCCTTTGATGAGAAAAATTAATATTTCCTTTTTTGTAACAACCTAGATGAAATGTTTGATGAAATGCATGATTTATGATCTAATTCTCTAAAACTCTAAACCTGAAAATATTCTCAATGTGTATTCTTGTAATAACTCAAGATTAAGTAATGTATAAGGCTGGGGCCTTATAATTACTATTCATAATGTCTACATTGATTGGTCGCGGTGTGTTAGAATCTCAAAGTTGCGTACAACGCACGCTACTGTATTATTCAAAGAGAATTTTACCATGGAAGCTTGGTGTGTTACATTCTCCCCTCCTTCAATAAATTTCGTCCTCACAATTTATGATCAGTATTAGAAACTTGGGGTTGACATTTCAAAATATCTTAGTTTAAATCCCACATAGAAAAATGGATTAATGAGGCCTCTATTTAAAATAAAGAGTGTAAAGAATAAAGGTTACCATAAAAACACATACTAGGGTTACATGTAGAAAAACATGGATATGGAAGAAAAATATAACCATCAATATATGATTGAGAGTGGTAGAGATCGTGGCTATGAAAAAGCCAACAATCACAAAGCCCTAACTTTGTGATGATCTAAGGTACCATCTAGGACAAAATTTATGTTCTAAGTTCCTTTTCTTAATGTTGAGGAATTTATTTATGATATTGGCTAAGATCATAAGGAGATATACTTAATTTATAATTAGAGTTTTATCCATTAATAAATTTCTACCACAAACTCATCTTTCACCTCAATACATAATACAACACAAAAATACTCTATTTATCTTAATCGTATAGGGTTACAAATATATACATATACCATTTAAATGATGAAAAATATTTTGTATCAATCAGGGACTTCCTGTAGGCTAGTGGTAGGTAATAAAGGCTTGTCGCACTATGATTGTAGGTTTGATTCCTGCAGCTTTGTCCAACGCGACGGGTTATCGCCCGACCAGCAGGTTGTCCTTTTCCAAGACAATAGTATTATAAAATCATAAGAAATGTTTTAACCTTAAAAAATACCATCCAAAGTTCAACTTAATTCATTTAAAACATTATAGTTATACAAATTACCTCTGTCTAGACTCTCTGTAAAAGGTATATAAATTCCAAAATCAACTGCAACATAAAATTCCCGAAACAAAGTAAAGTTTCTCTAATTGTCACATACTGAAAATATGATTACCTTAGTCATATTAAAACCTTAATTTAAACAACAAGTACTGTAGTACAATCCATATATATATATCACATTATTCTTATAACCAAAATATAGTTCTTGAGTCAAAAAACACAATTACAGTAATTATTCAACATCAACTATAGTAACAGCATACGCTTGGCCTTTCTCGCTTGGCCTCTGCTAAGGTAATTTTAATTTCCTCTTAGGAAATTCATTTTTATAATGCCCCATTTATCTACAATTATAGCATTCAACGTTGACAAAAACAATCTTTCCATTGCAATCATGAGCATGGTGGCCATTTCACTACACTTGTAACAGACTCCCATTCCTTTTCGGCATGTACAAGGTTGTTTCTTCCCAAAATTATCACATAATGGAAAATAATTCTTTACCTATTTCGCATTACATATCTCTTGATCCACCTTTCTCATCCCCTCTTGATTTACTTTATTTTCATAAGATTTATAGAATTCAATTTCTGTCTTGATAGAACATGATATAATATCATCGTATGATGAGAAGGATAGACATACTAAAGCTCGATGGAGAAATGGTTTTAACCCATCAAAGAAATGATCAATATTACTTCGTGGGTTATGTATATAATCTTTAGAATTCATTTCTAACCTTATAATGTTAGTATCATACATTAAAATATTCGCATCCTCCTTTTGCCTCAGACTGAGAAATTGTCTGTCCATATTTGCACGATGGTCATGAGGAAAGTATTTTTCTATGGAAAATTATTTAAACTACCTCCATTAAATACTTGATACTTCTTCATCAACCTTTTTTATTTGAATAAATTACCACCAATGTTCAGCATATCCAGTGAGATGATAAACTTCCATTACAACTTTTTCCCTTTCACTACTCCCCAAAGCCTAAAATATTTTCTCTTGGGAACTTATCAATTGCACAGCTACCAATGGATTTGTATTCCCATCAAATGTTAGTTGTGTTTCCTCATGAAGTGATCTAATAGTGATACTCCATTATGTGGATCAGGGTGCTCCATGCGGGTATGGTTATTATTCATAACCTGAGTGAGTTGTCCCAGTATGGTTATAAACTGAACAACACGAGTTGATTCACAAGATCTACAATAATTTTCTTGAGTAGGAGGGAAATACCTATATCAATTACGTGCATTGATATGATTTTAATTCCTTCCACTAGGTTCCATTTCTAAACAATTTCATAAACTACATTAGTTTATGAATCGAAATACATAATTCCGAACTTGTAAAATACCTAACGTAAATTGAACAGTTTATGGATATAATCCATAATCATAAAAATGTTTTCTTTGAGTAAGTATATACTCATAAGCCCTTCATAATGGTTTTTAATGAAAATGTGAATTACCCTAAGCATATCCCATGGGAGTGTCATAACCAAGAGTGCAGAAAGGCCTGTTATCGTGCACCAGTTCTCGTTCGAGTCTAGCTCAAAGCGGTGTTTTCCGGTTTTACCCCTAAGTACATCTGTGCCAGAGCCGCCTCTACCTGCTCATATCCAGACAGGGATTTATTTCATGCAAAACTCACAAAAATTCTATGATGTTCTTCTATACTAATCTTCAAAGTCCATCTTAGGTCTGTGTGCTCTAATCATAGTTTATCTAAATCTAGTTTCCAAGGTTTGTACTAAAATTCCTCTCATACCAACTGTAACGCCAGGACCTCAGTTACCCAGAGTTGGTGCATTATTACATAACATTAGCATGATCAAAAAAGATAATGTCTCTAAATACCGATTAGTTTAGTAGCCTTGTAATCAAGATTCATACATAAGTATAACTTTACAGCTTGAAGAGAAATACAACACAAATATATTTCCTTAGAAACAACCAAGTATCCTAGATTATTCCGGCAGGTCACTCATAACTAACTTTATTATTTCCTAGGAAAATGAAACATAAGAAAGGGGGAGCTCAAATGCTTAGTAAGGGTATGCAATACAGTGGAAAATGACATAAATATTAAGCATGGTAAATAAATGAAACCACATGCCTTTACCAATAATAAACATGAATAATATTATGGAAAGAATATGAGATGAGTAAATAATGCCATAATAAAACATAAACATGGATATTGTACAATTATAATGTCCACATGAACCATCAATATTATTTCCATAATGAGGGAATGTATAATGCCGGACATTCTGAAACATTTTGGCAAGGCCTCGGCCAAGACGTCTAAAAATGATTATGGCCTCGGCCAAAACCATAAATCAATTTGGGAAAGTGCTTCATCCAATTACACATCTAGTTGTCTCATGAGACCTACTAATTAATCGAGGAGCTATATCATGCTCCACCCATCACTTACTAAGTCCAATACATTCCTTATATGAAAAGGTTTAAACATATCATAAACATTCTTATTAAAACTAGTATATGAAATGTCAATACTTTAACCATAAATCATGAATGGTAAAAAAATATCACATCCATAGTCAAAGATATCACAAAACCTTCAATACAATTTGGAAGTTTTGTATTATAATAAATCAACTCCATCAAAGGATGTTGACATAGATGAAATAAAAACTATTTGAGAGAAATATCTCTTTTTTTAATTCTTTTAAAAGTCGCATAATTATAAAATAAAACATCTACTTTGAAAATATTCTTATAATATTATAAGGGAAGCTTCGAAGATTTTACAATGGTGTAAAATAGATGCACCCGTTGTATAAGTTAAAAATAGACATTCTTACCTTAATTTTGTTGAAAAGGTTAAAAAGGACCTTGTTTGGAAGATGACGTAAAGATTTCATTATAAACATCTTATAAAAAGTAAGACAAGGGTATAAATTACATTAACCCATATTCTGTAGAATAGTAATAATGTTTTGAAATACATTTTTATGCAACATGGATGTGGATGATAAAGAGGTCACAGTAGATAATTACATATAAACAATCTCGAATAATGATGAGATTGTGAAATAAACCCTTAACTTGTACTTTTCCTTGATTAAGGGTAGATTAAACACCTTTATAATGTTTAAATAATTGTTATTAAATTATACAAGAATCATATACATTAATATGATATCATATATGATATTTTAACATTTCATTGTGAATAATGTCTTTGTATTATCGTCGTTTTGGGTGTTAACTTACTCATTTTATTTTATATGTTTTGATACATAATTCATGTTTATTATGGATAGGTTTTATATTATTCATATATAGAATTATATCAAGTCCTTACACATTAATTTTAATCATCTAATGAGAATTATAATTTCATGGAAACGATGGGGAATGAATCTCATCGCGTTCGTGGAGACGGTAGTCCGTACGTACGCATGATCAACAATATCATTCTTTTGATATTAAAATAATATATAATTGGATGGTATATCATATATACAGAATAATTATAATGTAATATTTATTATTTACATCAATTACATATCATATTCATACCCATCCAAATAATAATGTTTTTGAATTACAATTACACCACGACGTGGAGACGGTAAGTCATACGTACGCATGTATGATGAAATATCATTCAAAGGATGGATAGAATACTAAATATAGTGGTACCATATTTATAAAATCATATTATATAAAAGATACTGGAGTCATTATTTTATAAAGGAAATAACAAATAAAGAAGAAGTTGAAGAAGAAAGGAACTTGAAAAAGGGTGGTGAAAACATTATCTCTTCTTAGGGTTCTTCCTTTTGATTTGATCAAAAGGGCTCTATAGGTTGGATTTCTGATCAAAATAAAGCCTCTAGGTTGAATTTAGGGACGTTTAGAGAGTATTGGGGTAGGGTTTGGCCGAACAAAATGGCTTTTATGGTGTAAAGAATTGATTATAAGTGGTTTCATTTTTTAAGGGGGAGGAGGGGCTCTTTAGGAAAAACATAAAGTATTAATTTATAATATATTATTATTCGGTTTCTTATGGGTAAAAAGTTTATTATTCAATGTATAAGGTTTGTATGGGTAGCAATTCTTTCAACCAATAATTTTTAGACAGGTTTGGGTCAATATATTAACCTTATCTTTTTGTTTTAACTCTTAGTTAATTTGATTGACATTTACCATGTCAATTTGTATTTTTATATTATATAGTTAATAAACTTACTATATACATCCATGTGACCCCCAAGTGGTCCATTAATGATACAACTATCATTATATATGTCCTTCTACCTAATGTTAGATTTTTAGGAATAGATTATCAATTAATAAGTTAATACTTGTTTTAAAAACTCATTTATGTCAATTTTGGCACTATTCAATAATTGATTTTTTTAAGTGATAAAAACTTTATTAATTCAAACCAAAATCTTTTAAGCAATAATAACATGTAATTTTAACCAATAAAATTTATGCATGTCACCATAACTTTCAAATTATTTTTATTTTATCTTTTATAATACCAATTATTTGATTCTTTTATTATTAAGGAAAATACCACATCATTGTTGTGTCATAAATAAATTTAATTATTAAATGTTTAAAAATTATAAATAAAATACCATTATGTAGGAAATATTTTAATAATTCTAATTTATATTTATGGTTGAAAGGATAACATATATTACCCTATGTAAAAATTGTTTTGCTAAAAGATATATGCTTATGTCATTTTTGTATTTACTTTAACTTAATTAATATAAAGTGTCATTATCACCTACAAGTAGCTCCATGTGGTCCCAAAATCGACCCAAAGATTCCCATGGTCGGACATGTATCAAAACATGAGGTTAATACACGTTTTAGGTTAATATATTATTGTTATTATATTATTTTTTACACTTATTTGCCTTATTTTCCCTTTAACCATGGTAAATAAAATATTTACCGAAATAATTATTCAAATTGCCTAAAAATAAAAGATACCTATTTAAAAAATTTGGAAATTCTGATTCAAAATATGGAATCCATTTTTCTAAATTCAAAACACATAAGTAGAAGGAATTAATTTAAAATTAAATCTCGTTGTTAAAATAAAAAGCCTGTTTTTAAAAAATAATAACTATCAAGCGATTGACACTTGTTTATGTCCGGTTTAATTGTGAAAATATGCCCAATGACCAAAATTGTATTAAATGGTAAAAATATATTCTAAATATACTTTCAAACAACTCAAATTCATAATTTATTACTATTAATTATTTCGATTGAAAATGTTGTTTTTAATTAAAATTTTGTAATTTTCACTATTCATCAAAATATAAAAGCTATCTGAAAAGTACCAAAATTTCACCCTAGGATAATTTTAATATTCTGAATCCAAAAATGAAGATCATTTTGAGATATAAAATTTATAAAATTTCAAAAACTGGGTATCACTATTCATAATAGCTACTTCAATTGGTCGCGGTGTGTTAGAATCACGAAGTTGCGTGCAACACACGCTACTGTATTATTCAAAAAGAATTGTACAATAGAAGCATGGGGTGTTACACAGTCCATTTTGTAATCAAAATTCAATAAATTCCTTCAAGGATATAGATTCAATCTCTCAAGGAATAATATTTTTATTAGAAAATAATTGATCGATTTTACTGTAATTAATATATGGTAAGGTTAATAACATACTCAACCTCATATTTCAAGACAATATTACTATTTAATACTTCAAAATTAATAATTCATGAATATTTAGTAATTTATAAAAATTATTAATTATATAGAAGGATCCATACATGATCTTTCATGATATCAATGTATTTTATTCTCAAAATTATAGAAAAATGACCCCACCCCACCTAGATCATGTAAAAATTAACATTAGTATAAGATTTTAAGATACTGTAATGTATTTCCACCTTTAATGATACCAGTATCAGGTAATAAGGTCTTATAAATACATGTATGTTAATTATATTGGAGATAAGTTCTTTAGGAAGAAGACAAGAATGTGAAAATTCATATCTTTGGATATAAGAGTGAAGATTTTAAATATATAGAACATTATTATCACTAAACATACAAATATATTTTAATAAAAAAAATAGTTATTGAAAAGTTCTATATTCCTCTCATAGTGTATGATTTTATAATTGAAATGGACATGTCTACTTTCCCCTGAATTGATTAGTTTAAATAAAAATTAATTCCACAATCAAAAATCGTCAGACGGTAAAAGTATTTTCCTCAATGTATATTTAAATATTTCAATATCATGTGTAATATTAATTTCTTACCTAAATTACAATTAAAAGGTCAATGAACCATTATAGTGTAATTTCTTATGGCATACACTTTTGAAGAACTATTTTTTCCACTCTTCATAAAATAACATCCTATAAGATGTTAATATTATTGAGGCTCATCTTATCCTTCTATCATTCCAAAAATTATACATTTATAGTTACTACATTGAATATTGACTATTAATGGGGTTTTTATTTCACCTTTTTTATCCATTCATGACTATTATAAGATATCATTTTGATTTCATCAATATGATTATAATGCAACAATTTTTTGATTTATATTAATTATCAAAACTCAATGTAATTGGTATCATCTTTTAAAATATTCCATTACTTCACTATCAATACCATTTTTAATATATCTTGGCACATAAAAGGTATTTAGATTTTTAAAATTGGTTAAATAATATTATAACCGGTAAATCATTATAGAAAGTGTTGTGAAATAAATATAGTTCTTTTGAATTTAAAAATATTTTAATTTACTTTATTACATTCTCATATGATAGCAATAATAATTTTATATCTTAAAATACAAACTTAGCTCTCAAAAAAAGTCATAATATATAGAAAATTAATCACCTTTATCTTACTAAAATTCCACAACCATATTATTGGTCTTGATGGAGTAGCCTATCAAAACCCAATTAAATATCATGGGGATTGTATTTTTACTATTATATAATGATCCAAAAATATTAAAATACTTATAATAAACCTCCTAACGAGGATCATCATTACAATAAATTCCCAAACATCACCTCATCTGAGGATTACCATTCTGTGTTAATAGGTTAACTATTTTTTATCAGGGGGGAAGTTCACATGTATGTACAATTTATTTTTTTTATCATGGGAGGAGTTATGAGAACCATTTCATAAATCAAATTTGTATATATTTACATATTATAATATTATTAATGAATACATGAGATATTAAATCACTATATGTGGATGGAAAAAATGTGGAATCATTCTTGTTGAACATCATGTCATGGGTAAAATTTAATAATAGTGTTATTAGAGAATCATATAATTGTTAGCATTAATAAATCAAGTGGGACATGATGGATGTGGAGCATCATGTCAATGTCAACATGAAAACCACATGGTGAATATAATTTATGTAATCTTGTTATTTTTTTGTCTTTTTAAATGTAACTTTTGTAAATCTACTTATGTCTTCATTGAGTAAAGGTGTGCGGTGAGTCTTGAATTATTTATTAAAGTAGAATTTATAATTATAATGTATTAAATCTGTGGCCATGGGTGGTTTGATTTTTTTTGTTGATGTATGTCTAAAGGATGAGGTCTGGACACTTATCACTAGGTCTTTAGTCTTATGGGATTATAACCTTCTCACCAAAATTATTGGAATTGGCCTTGTGTTACTATAAAATATAACATTGGATAGCGGTGTAATTGATCTTGGGGTGAGGAATCATTTTCCCTTGTTTTTTACTAATAAATATTAGTTCAATGTATCTTCACTATATGTTCATAAGACCTCTTATGTTATGTTGTACATTTGTTTGTTCTATAACCTCCTTCATGGTTATAACTCCTTCCTAGTTGAAATATTTTATAAAATAATCTTTAGACAAACATGTTCTCTACCCCATGATCAAAAAAGGTTGTCATGCTAACCAAAAATCATAATCCACAGATTAGAATATGTGGGAGTTTTCATTTAACATACAGTCTTTATAATGATGTTTCTTACCACTAATTATATGTTTCAGAATACATGATTGAATGTTAATTAAAGTTACTTAAAGATATGTAATTCAATTAATCCAGGGTACTTCATTTGGATAAGGATGTTAGTGTGTTATTTTTGTTGGACTAGGTCGATTACTAAACAACATGTTAACTATTTATTTAGTAAAATCCGTTGGTCCTTCATGACAAAATTTTTAGAAAAATTAAAGTTAAGAAAGATATATTCTTATAATTGCAATGATTTCATCATACATACCATTTAATTGTGAAACTAATCAAGAAACATTGAATATTGGTCCATTTAAAATACAATGATTTTGGTTGTAACACTTGTTTCTAGGATTCTATACCCATCAGATGATTTACAATTTCTATAACTATATATATATATATTATATACTCAGTTTAGTTTGTAATGGGTAAAATATAGATATAATAGTCCCCACTCAATGATGATAAATATTTTATATGTATTTGAAAACTACCATAATATAAGGAATGAATCCTTCAAAAAATTAAATAATTAATCTAGATAACGTATTATAATTATCAAGAATGGATAAACGATGTGAAATGGACAGCCTAGTAGTGGTCCATTTTAAGGCAGTACTAGTTGATGTATATTTTATAGAATTATATAATTTTCTTATGATAATAAAAAATTTGAACATTATATATGATTTTTTCCACTATAGAGTGTGGAAATAATAGTGGTTAAATAGTTTAAATGAAATGAAAATCCACAATGATTGTTCTTTGAGTTCCTGATAAAATGTTGAGTAAGAAACTATTCTTCCTCTTGATATTTATAACCCCAAATTTCTATTAAGGATAAAAGATTCACTATCTCAGGAGTTGATCTTATAGTGTTGTTTTCTGCTTAAATTGAATTATATGGGGAAAAGCAGACATGTCTCTTTCAAGTAGAAAATGTTACCCAATGTGATGAATCTAAAACTATTCTATTCCCCTTTAAAAAATAATAGTTCATTTGAGTGATAATTAAGTTCTTCGTATTTAAAAGCTATATTATTTTATCCACATATATTATTTTTACCTTTCTCGAAAATATCCAATATAACTACTTTCCAATCACTTATATATATTTTTAGGACCTTCGTATATAGTCTAGGTATCTTTAAAAGGGGAAAAGATATTGAAATTAACATCAAATTATGTATTATATTTATCCACTATGGGTTCTAGAGATGATAATTTTTCTATAATTGGGAGTATTTAATTGTTTTATATATTAAAAACATATATATTAATTCCACCATAAAATTATGAATTACTTGAAATTTTATTACATTAAGGATAAATCTTAGTCTACGAAATTATAAAATTGTCTTACAATATGAGGGTGTAGATGGTACTAAACATGTGGGATTTCATGATAAGAATATCATTATCTATATATATTTCTTTCACATTATTTTATAAGATTATGAACCCATATTCTTATAATATGTTATAGAAAAATCATAAATTAATAGATTTTTATACATTGATTTACAGTGAAAAGAATAATATCAACAATATAGATCAAATCATTGTCCATGATTGTCTCAAAAATTCATATAATAACATTATGGAATAATGAAGGGATAGTTTTGAGGATAAATGGTAAATAATTATAGTGAAAATAATTGTATGGAATATAAAATTACATCATGTGTCTATATTTTTCTTAATCTGAGTTTCCATAAATTTTATGCTCTACTCTAAGACCACTCATCATTGTCCCATCCAGAGTATCACATAACCATAGATCCACCTCCTCATACACCAAATGATATCAACTAGTTGAGAGGGCCTAAATAATTTGTCTGGGATACTATTAAGTCAATATAATAATCATTAATAATAAATACATAATGATATATTATCCATAATAAATCATTGGTATTAGGAATCAATAAAAAGTTATATGCTATAACAGAAGAAATATAGCCATATAAGAATATGTCTCAACTGATCAGTCACATGGAAAATCAAATCCATAAAAAAATACAAGTTTTCTCTATTACCATCCTTGATCCTCACCTCATGTCATTACCTCCAAATACTATCAACCTATTCCAGGTCTACTACAAAGCCTATGCATAGTCCTTTAAAATAGGCATATTATCTATATGCACATTGGGGTTCCTATAAAGGGTGTGAGAAATACATCTCAGTGGTATATTACTAATATACTCTAATATAAATATTTATATATGTGTACTTATATGAGTAAAATAATAATATAAAAAATGCATATAGAGTCATCATGGGCTCACCGAGACACCACAATGCCTAACCAAACCTTCTTTAACTGATGCCCCAAATCATTCACATCATGCCAAAACCCACAACCCAAACCCAAATATGTAGTTTAGGTTTCCATATCATTCCACTCACACTACCCTTATCATCAGGGTGTGGTCCATAACAAGTACCCAAACCATCCCCTCTCAGGGGAGGTCAAATGAATAGTACATAGATAATCCCCCTCAATAATGTCTACCCATAAATTACTTACAACAACCCCCCTCATGGAAGGTGGCACATTATGAAACTATGTTAATCCCTTAAATGGATGGCTTCTCATCAAGTAAACAATCATTTCTCATCTATTCATATAGGTAAATTATCATACTACACAACCTTTTACCATTGATTTAGGGTAACGAAATCATCACAACTCAAACACAACTTGATGGTGAAAGGAATGGAACATTTCATTGAACCTAGTCCAACCACTGTTAGAGGATGGATCACAATACGCCTAAGTTCCCAACCTTATTCCTCATGGTTAACCTGACATCTAATCTTTTCATCCTGGGAGATATCTGAGGAGGGAATCATAATAGAAATCCTCTCACATGATTAATACCACTATGTCATTATGTGGGACCCATACCTACTTATATATCTCAATATCATATGAATCTATTTGAGGAGGGTATTACAATAACTAACATCTAACATCATCTAAACCACATTGTCACTACTTGGTCTATATATAATCTCAAAAAATAAATAACATTCAGGTCATGTAGCCCATCCCACAAATTCATTAACTCTTCATCAGGGTACTGGTCACTCAATTCCTGACCACATATATCAATGCATGCCTCATCATCCTTATAGCCTCATGGGTTAATCTCCTCAAGACTATAATGATTACACTAGTACATAATTTCAATCCAATTGGCATTCTAATATTTCATATATGGGTATCCACTCAGTTCCTTTATACCATCTCAGTCTCTACTCAGTGGTATAAAGTCACATCCCACACCCCATGGTTTTATCTCATCACATAGTCTCTATCTGACCCTAGCGTCAAGTGGACTGTCCAAAATATCATAAAATTATTAATCCATATATTAGTCTCCCAAACCATGGATCATCTCAAGTTGACTTGTTTTATGCCTCTTGCATCCAAATTTCATGTCATCTAGGAAATTACTATGGCCCTAATTAGGGTCCAATATCATATCTCCATTCAAATATCTCTAAATACTATCACTTGTAGGAAAACCTCCACATCACATTACATCAAGTCATAGAGAACTCATCCCATTGATGGCACTCAACAATGAACCAATCCATTCTCAATAGGGTGGTCCCCATTATGTGTTTGACTTAAGACTATCTCACCATCATTGCAATGCCAAATCCTGTCATTCCTACCAAATTAAATGTTTGAAGTAAAACCTAGTTATTACATATCTTATCCTAGATCAATGTAATACCTAAATACCCTCATAAACCGAACTATAATCCTCAATATATTGGAAATATATTCACTAGGAACTAACAAAATATCTCAAGTGAAAGGATTAACTTATTCACATCCTAAGAGGATCAATACCACTCTATCTCTTTTCCTAGGGAAATGTTTTTCTCTATAACTTTACAGGGACATATAAATTTATGTATTCGTGAACACTAATGAATAAAAAATCATATGGTTTTTTATTAAAGGGGGAAACTACCTCCATCATGGATTCACCATCTATGATATTATTCACAACTCCTCGACCAATCCTATACATGCCTTTTCTCAGCATGTATTTTCACCTAGGCTCTTATCTGAAACCCAAAAACCCAAAAAATGAATTATAAAATATTATAATTAATTATTAAAATTAAATCCTAGGGGAATAAACACCTAAAATCAAATCAAACAATGCCTCATCACAAAATCTACATCCTCCCAGTGTGTCCTCTTGCCATGTGGAGAAAAATACCGATCACTGCTGCTCAATTCCACAATGATTTGGATGAGTTGGTTATAAACCCTAAACCAAAACATCCCGAAATTATAGGTAAATTAAGGGGGAAAAAAGGGAGGAATATCACACATTAAATCTACCATGTAATCATCCATGAATCACCCCTCTATAAGGGTGTTTAAGGGATGAATAAGAAGGGGTGATCCAACCAAAATAGACCACTATCAACACCCCTCTCCTATAAATAATTAATACGGTGACCCAAAATTTTTGGATCTTCCCCTATTAAAAAAGGGAATAAGGAAGGTTGTGGAGTGAAAATGATGGTCATGTTGGGACCCCACCAAACTAGGGACATATCAGGGTGTGGCCCCTCTAGACCAGAACATGGCCACCATCATGAAAAGGGTATGAAACCCCTTCTTATATCCATCAAAACAAATACCCCCTATGGATCATATCATGATTACCTCTATCCAGGAACCATCAAAATGTGTCTTGTCTATGTTACAGTGTGACTAACCTATCCCAAGTGAGGCCCAAGCCTCCACAATGTGGTGTCCCCTCTCATGGAATGAATTTCAAGATATATTTCATGGTTCATCCTCATAGAATATAGTTATTTTGTGACCTAAGGGATCACAATATGACCAAACCATCCTCTAATAAAATATCAATGGAAAAAAGAGTCCTCAGACCCATACTCAAAATTATTGGTCATTAAATGACCCCTTGGCCATGGTATGACACCCTAGTCATGGTGTGATCTTGCATAAAGGTAATTTACATATTTAAAATATCTAAAAATATCTTGTTGTGACACCTGTTGTCCATTGTGTAACCTTTTTCCATCAAATCATGGTGCCTCGGTTGCTAGGTTGTGATCCCAATACTAGGACCCTCACCACAGCGTGACAATACTTCTATAAAAAATACATCTTGAGGGCCACCCAGACCAGTCTATGACATACACACAAACACTTAAAACATATAGTAATCATCTAATCATATCCAAAACAACATCACATTTTTATGTGTTAATCCTTAAAATCCAAATCTGAATCTTCAATCTTGAATAATCCCCCACTCTGGGATAGAAAATTCAAATTTCCTCGTAATTTCATATACCATATTTAAATGGGTCATTACAAGAAATCTTCATTGAGATAAATCTTTGAAAATACCTAAGCATATCAAATATTTTTTAAAATTGAATCCTAAGTTATTAGAGGAAAACTTATATCCTCAAGGAATTGATTAAGGGGGTTATAATTGATCATTAGTCTGATTTTAACTCCCAATTTTTTGGGTTATTTGTTAACATAAAATTATTTACAACCCCATTAGGATTTTATAGCCTTAATAAAACCTCTCTCTTGGATCCTAGGAAACTATTTTAGTGAATGATAAAATATATAAAGATACATAACTTTTAGAATTTAAAACATTATATTATAATCCCAATTTAGATTTAAATTTAGTGTGATGATAAAATCAAAAGTCTCCCTTAATTTATTATTACTCTTCTAAAATAAATCACTATATGGTTTATCATAATAATTTTGGTAGTGTATTTTTTATGGTTCCCCAAAAATAATCTGAAAAATTATTTGGAACACTTTTCAAAAGAATATGTTCATTTCAATTCATAATACCATTATTATTACATCAAAATAATTTCAAATAATTAATTATCTAAAAGATAACAAATATATTTTTAGTGGGATATTTTGAGCCATAAACGCATTTTTTAATCACAAAGACAAGGGAAACAAGAAAATTTTTATTTTTACAAACCATATATAAGATAATGTTCTCCCCATTTTTGTTTTTGAATCTCCTTTAAAAATATTATAAAATAATTTTAGGGATAATTCAAAGCTTCATGATTGATTATACATCTCTAGTATCAAATTAAAAAATTAATATGATAGGTTATCTTATTTTTTGGGATAAATATAATATTAACTAAATGAAAAGGATGAGATTACATATATATTTTTTTCTTTAATTATTATTTAATATCTCCATTCATGATATTATTTGGTTGAAACTAGTTGGGATTGTGAAAATATATTTCTTTTTAATATTTATATTGTATATCAAAATCTTCAAAAAAGAATTTGTCATGTTGATTTAATTAATCGTTAAATTCATGGATCATTATATATTTAATAGTCATATATGATTTATAAATGATTTGTATTTTCAAAATATCACTCTCCCAAAAATTTACATCATCAATACACCTTGATTGTGAAGATTGTATTTGAAGACATAAAGACTCCTCCATTTGTTTCATGTCTTTATTTATGAGTACTTTTAATTTATAAATTTTGGAATCATCCCACACTATGGTGTCAAAAATTTATTAATTCATCTGGTTATCTAATTTTTGTAGGTGATTATCATTTATAAAACACTCATAATATGAGTTTTTATTTGAAATTTAATCTATATTTTTTTAGGGATAGGAAAAATATGTCTAGTCATTTATCAAACATATTTTGGAAGATTGGAGTTCTTCCTATAAGTATTTACTTAATGTCATCAAATCCTAGATATGAATAACATCACATGAATGTTTTTCTAACAGTATATTTAATATTTTATTTAAAATCACACGAAATGACATATTTTATACTATGAAATTGGTCTATAATATAGATATAACTCTGATTAATTAAATATACAATAAATAATATATGTAGATAGAGGAGACGAACAAAAATATACAGAACTTTAATGAGAATAATGATGATATAAATACGTGTGTGTCTTAATCATTGTCCTTCTTCCAAATCCATTCTTTCCAATTCATTAATAGACTAAGAAAACATGAGTTTAATGATGTTGAATTTATTCATATACAATATACTAAAATATTATATATATTTTTTTTTAAAATTGGATGGTAGATAGACGAATAAAATAAAGATAAGTAATTATTTACCACAAAATAATAAAAAATACCTCCATTCATTGTATCTAAAACATCATTTGGATACTAATGATAAAAATTTCAAAGAAAAAAAATCATATAAATTCACATAAGGATACCTAAAAAATGTTAAAGATAAATTAACTAGGAAATAATGACCCTTTGATGAAATTTTTAGAGATTTATTCAAAGATTTAGAAATTTTATTTTCTAAAATCTCTTCAATAATTCAGATATTGTATAATAAAAATGTCTATTGTGGATAAAAAAATTATAACTTTATCTCGTATAGGAATCAAATTAAGATAAGGGATAGGTATTCAGTACTTTTTCCTCTCTTTTTTACCTACATGGATGTAAATTATGGAAATATTCCCCAACTTACATCCTTGAAACACACTTGAAACAACATGAAGATACTATATAATGGAAATACAAATTTAAAGTCTTCTAATATCAAGATTTTCTATACAGAGGATCCATGAAGATAGGTAACTATAGATCATACACTCTATCGACCTAGGTTTGATATTTAAAAGGCCCTTAAGGTGGATATTACTTTAATTATAAGGCACAATTTTTATGTTATATGATTTACTATGATTCCAATATTACAACCATATGTGAGTTAAATTCATGAAGGAGGTTATGGAGTAAATATAATGCCAACATAACTTAAAAAGAGTGATGAACACAATGATATTAATAGAGAATATGGACTTTCTATTGATATGATAAACAAGCTATAAGGATTTCTCTCCCAAAGTTTGAGTCATCCTATGGGAAAAGAAATATTTTATAGACACACATTATATCACACTGACTTTCTATTACCGGACTATTACATCATTTTTAATATAAATAACTTAATAGTAATACACTAAAGGATTGAAAGGTTTAGTATCATGGTCAATTTAGGTATATAGATCACTTGTACATAATAAGCATAAAAATTATTTGAATCCTTCTTCTTAGCCCTCGTAAAATATATGATGTTGTAATTAGTACATAAAATAACATGAGGATATACATCAAAGAAATGGGTGAGATAAAATCCCAGTAAGTGGAGGAATAACATAGAAGGAATAAGAGACATGAATCAATAGTACATGGGTGACAGTGATCATAACCATCATATAATAATTATGGGGTCATCATCATAAGAATGAAGTAATTATTTGAAAAATTCATGGAAAGTGGAATATTCATAAAAACAAAATATCATCACATAGTGGTAAAATACCATACATATTTGTGAACAAAGCTAGAATCATGTCCTAGTATTACATATGTTCATAAATCGTAACATTGTAGTTTTGAAAAAAAAAATCATCATTTTCACACATAATAATCATGATGTCATGAAATAAATCACATTACCCAAGGAATTATATGTCTATATAATTTTTTTCATGGAAATAACATCCTAAAATTTTAATGATCATGTATACCACATGGAATGAGAAAATAAAACAGTTTTTAATGAAATAAACCATGAAAAGGAGTGTTTTTCAATGATATGTCATAGAATATAAACTAATGAATACAATTTGGGGTTCCTAGAAGAAAATATGAGACTACATTACATCATAATAGATCATTATTCTTGTGTGGAGTAGAAATATCTCAAGTGTAGTCAATGTGATGTTTTGGAAAACAATGTCATTTAAGAAAATCCTTAGAATTTGATTAAAAATAATTTAGATAAGGTAGAAACATTTATATCCATAGAATGAAATGGAAAAAGGATATTGAATATTAATTTTCTGAATATTAGTGAAATATCCATACTATGAATAATGTGGAATAGGAGATAATGCAAAAATAAGGAGTTGTATTGGAGAAACCCATTACCTTAAATGTTATAATGTTTCTTATTATTTAAACCTCATATATAAAATACATATGATTTTTGGAACATGAAATAATAATATAATTTTATTAATTTATTTCAAATTTGATCCATTATTATTATTGGGTTCTATTTTATAATACTCATTGCTAATTGAGAATTGTTTTTATGCCATGCTTTCTGTAAATTATCCCATCTTGTTTTGATTTTTCTATTTTTGTTCAAGGCTATTTATACATAAGTAATATTAATTATTGAAACTTTAATTAAATATAATTACATTATATATATATTATATATAATTCATAGTATCCATCCTTGAATGTTCAGATAATCATGTATTTGAAAATATCCTTTTAGGCGGTTAACCGACCGTTTGTGAGACATTGTAAAAGAGAAAGAAATGTATGACATACAGTATTTCATAAATATAATCATTAATTTTGGTTAAAATCATTATTATAATATAAAAATATTACTAACCTAATTTTGAAATGTTTTAGTTTGAAAGGAATAGAGAAAAAATAGAAATAGAATACAAAAATAAGATGAAACGTTTATGAAACCCAGCCATCTTCTCAGGGATTCATCTTATTTAGGGAACTAAACTCCTTAAATGATTGTATTTGAGTTAGTAAAAATCTCCCTAATTATGATATGTGGATTAAGATAGAGAATTTGTGTAGTGTTTTAGATTTTTCAATTTAGGGTGAATTAGGTTTCCAAGGGGAGGGATGTGAGGTATTTGTAATTGAGGAGAGGGGTATTTTCGGTTAAAATATTGAATAAAATATAATTTACTTAGTAAACATTATAAAAGAGATATTATTTAAATTTCATGTAATATTTCAATAAAATAAAATGATTTTGGTACTTTGAATGATTTCTAAAATCAAATTATTTAGTATATTAAAAAGGAAATTCGAAAAATGACAAATTATTATAGAATATTTTAATGTATTAGACTTTAGAAAAAACTTTTTAGGAATGGGAATTAAATTTATTATTATTAAATTAATTTTTTTCACATTAAATGGGTATTTTATTAATCCAAAAGTTCTATAATTAATTTTTTTAATATTTACCTCTTGTATTATGTAATTAAAATATATATGTTTTTTAAAAACTATGTTTTTACTATTCACATAGAAATTGATATTTTAGAGAAAATTAACAAAAAACATTAAAAAAATTATTTCTTAATTATAAAAACTATATTCATTTTTTAAAATAATTTTATAACATAGGTGATATTAATTATTAACCAAAAAATATTGTATTTTTGAGATACGATAAAATACAATTTAATAAAAATGTGATTATAATTTCATTGATTGTTTTATATTAATATTTATTTTTAAGAAATATTCTTTTTATATTTTTTTAAATTTACCATGATAAATATTATTTATATTATATTTTATTATTTTGAGATCGAGTTTCTATTACAATGGTTAGGTTACTATTCCAAATATTCACATTATTTTTCCAATGATCATATTACCTTTTATAAATACCAATTAATTATTTAATTAATTATTTACCTCAAATCCTCACAAGGTTCTACATTTTTCATTTCTAAAGTCTCGATTTTATAAATAATTTTCTTCTTATATTTTATAGTTTTATTCACTTTTATGATAATTATAGAGGATCAAGATGATCTATATTTCTTTATTCCTGTACTTTTTTTATTTACCATTTTTAATATGTTTAGTTTTCATAGTTAATTTTACTTTATAAACACAATGTTCTCATTTAATTAAATAATTTTTTTTTGTTTCATGTGTTTAAACAATATTAAATACTATATTAGAAAAGTATTATTTATTCAAAAGGAAAATTCAATATATATAAATGTTTTGGTGGTTACATTATTCCCCCATTAGGAAATTTCATCTTAAAATTTTCAATTCATATACTAAAGTGATAATAGATTAGGGTTCTTCAGTTTCATTGATACGTGAGGTTCCCTTATTTCTTCTTCACACATGCAATTTCACAAGTACACTTTGATCAGGTGAGGGGTCTTATGTCATAGATCTTTTTCTCTAATGTATAATATCTTTACTAACTGATCCCCATTGTAAGTTTCATGTTGTATTCATACCACCTCTATATTTAGTACATCTGAGGGATCAGGTATGTAGTTTGTTAGGAGAGATATTTGAAAAATATCATGAACTTGATCCATGATTGGTGGAATTTATAACTAATAGGTCAATAATACTATGTGATCAAGGATATAATAGGGATTAATATACCGAGGTATAACATCTCCTTCTCTCCAAACTATTTGAATGATTTCCACGGTTATATTTGAAGGATCACTTTTTCTATAATATCGAATCCTAGCTCCCTTCAATGGTTGACAGCATAGCACTTCATCTAACTTTGAGAATCCTTTATATGATGTTAGATGTATTGAAACTTCTTTATCATTTATTTCATAAGATTAGGTCGATTTATATTCCATTCACCAACATCATCCCAATATGTAAGATTTTTCATCACTTCCCACATAGATCTTGATATAAGGATTTTTAATACTTAAGTTGAAGATTTCATTGTATGAGAACTCATGTAATGGGAGATATTGATCACACCCACATTTAAATTCCACTAGATAGGATCTCAGCATGTCCTTGAGTGTATGATGGATCCTTTTAGATTGGGCATTAGTTTTGGGTGATAGGTGTAATAAACTTGGGCGCTTTGGAAGCATTGAAGAATGCAGAATTTAGAATCTCTAATTTGGATTCATGTTAAAAAAATATTATCCAATTACCCCTTTCTTATATTTCTAAAAGGATCAAGTTTATTTCAATATATGCATGAAAAATAAAAATAAACGAAAGATTAAAGCATAGCTTATTCGTTTGAAGTCGCCGGTATTATTCGCTCATCGTCGATGTGTCATGGCTATAAGATGATAAACTATACTTTATATATCTTCCAAATGTGAACCAAAATTCAAGGATCACCAATATACATTTCTTTGGTGGTAGCATGGGAAATCGAAGAGCTTTACGATGTCCATTCGGTCACCTGAAGATTAGAGAATCGATCGAGAAAGCGGGATTGATCTGACCTTGTTATTCTTCTTGAATATCTCTCTAATAACATGAGAGGATAATATAAGGGATATTATCTCTATAAATCATGAAGATTATGTATTTTGGAATTCAATAGGCTAAAATGAGATTTTATACTTAGGTTTTACTTTCCAAAAATTGCACTTTGGTCCCTGGAAAGTAATAACCTTTATTCTAGATTTTTTTGACCATGTATGAATTAATAAACTTTTCATAAATGTCACAAATATTTAATCACTCACTTGTAAAACGATAAAATGTTACATGATAAAATATGAACCAATTACTTGGTCTGTAAACTCTCCATATAATTTCTTCAACCTTGAACATCCAATGTTCATTCAAAAAATCATATTTTTCGTGTATTCTCTATTATGATCAAAACACTTGTGAACATTATGATAAATAAATTCAATCATCATTATTTTATTCATTAATAATAAAATTTAATTAGTTTTATTTGTGATGAGTTATACTTGGACTTTCACCATCCCCCACATCGGGGCCCACTTCATCCAAAAAAACTATTCATTACAATTGGTGGAACTTGTGGACACACAAAGTCTGTGACGCTCTAGATCTATATATCAATATATGTGTGTCCAACTCAAATACCAAGAGAAGAGTCTGTCAACCCATCATGGCCTCTAAGGAGATAAGAAATTTCACAGCAATGACTTCCTCCTACGAACACTTACTACGTAATATAATCTATTTCTTTGGTGATATCTCATAAAGAAGGATTCATAATTGTTTCCTCATCCTTTAATTGTGTTATATATTTCATGACCATTATAGATGTATTTACCTTCTTGTAAAATGGACTTTTATTTATGAAGGTACTATCATCCTTGTCAATGTGTTCCCATGAGATATCTCTTCCTCAACCTAGAAACAACAAAATCTATCTTGATCATTCAACCAATTTCATACCACCAATGACGCGCCCTACAAAAACTACTTCACCATGGTATCATTATCTTGGTTTTTTCCTTTCATAAAATTACACAATCAAATGGAACACATTGATAATGATCTTAATTATGGAGACCAATGCACATGTTCATAGATTGGAACAACCACTGATAACTGAATCACATGGTGTTCCTATTGTCGGTGATGTCCTCATGATCTCACTAATAGAGATCACCATGTGAGAACATCATGAGAAGAAGTCTCAATACTTAAATCCCCCACCGCCTGATATTCAGACATCATATGTTTCATGTTAGTATGATGTATCTATTCTATAGGAAATATATATTTATGTTTACTATCATAATATCTAGAGGTTCTCATTATAGCAGGGAACTGCTATAACCTTTTGATATGACACATAATCTGTGAACATTAACATGTAAATAGTGGATATAGAACTATTGACACTCTTATGGTAATAATTTAATAATCCCATCTGTATATCAATCTTTATTCATGTAATGGTAATCAAAAGTACAGTTCAAGTTAGGTTTAGGGAACCCACTATTAGAACACTCCAACTTTCACTAGAGACAATGTGATAACTATCCTTGTTAGGTCTCACATGACTAAGATCATGCTTCTATTGAGATATGGATTTTTTCATGGACCTTCCATGTTTCCACTACCTTGTTATTCTACTAGGTGTTACCTTATCTCCTTGAGTAAAATTCATCATGATATGTAATCCTAGAGTATACTCATTTTATTCCACTGTGTAAACATGAAATAATAGCTGGTAAGAGTATCATAATTTACATTATGATAATACCCTACTTACTAGGTGTTATTCAAACAACAGGAAAAAAGTGTTGCATATTTTATTTTGCTTCATAGCTTCCTCAAAAGCCTCAACAAACCGTTTATTTATAGATATGACTACCACCAAATTGAATGATATTTTCTTACTCATTACCATATCCTGACTATGATATTATCTCTCATAGATCCAATGATGACTAGTTTATCTCCCCTCAAAACAAGTATCATTTCCTCTCCCCTAAAAAGGTACATATCAATTATACTTTCTCATGTACAATCAGATTGTTTTTACTGCTTCACTTTCATTTCTCATAGTTACAACTGATATTTTCCTACTATAATGTATATCTTGGGAATATCAATTCTTTTTCATATAATGGATTGTGTGATTAATCCATATCAAAAAGAATATTGAACTCAAATAACCATGTTAATCTCCTCCTATTTCCTTGAAATGTATACCTGGAGAGATATATTCCATGTAACACTGGTAACAATTCTCTCTCGAATTGTTCCAACTTGTATTTTGATAATATGTCATTATATGTAAAAATTAATAGGTCTAAGTACATTTTAGATCTAGATTAGTAAATCAAGTTCCCTTAAACAATGGTTTATACTTTAAGTCAATCTATACAGAGTTATTTTAAAATTTATTCTTAACTAACTGTAAGACCAAATTCATTTTTCTATATATTTACAAACATATTTTTCTTGGACAGCTATGTTTCTCCCACTAACCTTTGTTGTATACATGACAAAGAGTCATTATAAATGAATATTATCTTATCTACTTTCTTAAATTAATCCAAAACTCTATTTTAGTGACTTTGACAATTATTTTCATTCTAAGATGTCATCATCCTTTTCTTGTTGCTCCATATAGACATCCACCATTTTTGGTGGTCTTGACATCCAATAAACACTAAAATGATTATATAAAATATATATGTAAAGTAAAATTCTAATGGATTTAGGCATAATGAATTGGTATAAATAATAAATACTTATTGGTACCACACTTTTACCATCCATTTATAGTCTCATTTGAATGCCCACCAATGTATTCAAGTTAATAAGACCCTTGTACTATGATACATGGAACCCATTTTTGAATTTTAAATTGTCATGTAAATCTTTGTAAATTTCCATATACTTCTTACATGTAGGAATCATTATTCTCAATGAATATTATATCAGTTGCCAAGGTAAATATAAAATCATCATAATGGTTTTATCCTTCCTATGTAGTATGTGTCTCTAGAACATTAATCTTCAACACTCTCTTGAGGAACTTGTTCCAATTCCAACTACTTGTGCATCTCTATCATTGACTAAAACCAAGTAAATATTTCTCCCACTATCACAAATAGAGATGTGAACCCTTTTATTGAAATATAGCCTATAAGATAAAAATATATTTTATATCATTGGTATTTCTATAATATCCTTATAAGACTATAGGATTATTACTGTAGATGCGCATAGTGTTTTTTCTTAATTCAGTATTATTTATATCATAAAAACTCTCTTCATCTAAAAATAATTTCTTATGAGATAATAAATTTCCATAATAATTTAACTCATATTATATTCATTCTTCATCATAGTTGACCTATTTTTAGGGGATAACATTATTATTTACAATTCATGTCCTTATGCATGGAAGAATTTTCAATCCATGAGTTTTGACATTGAAGTTTCTTTTACTTACATCATGGCTCTGATGTGTATGTAGAAATGCATGTTTATGAATTTTTTCAGACTAAATTTCATTGATCAATGTTAACATGTAAGACTCATAGTAAATTCTCTTTATTATAATCATATCTTTGATGTATTTATGGTAATTTATGTTTAGGAATAACTCAATTCTACATTATATTGATTGATGAATGTTTGTTCAAGATATTCTTCAAAAGACTAGCTGAAAAATCGCATATCCTCTGACTAGGAATATTGTATACTTCACATTGACATTCCCAAAATTCTCAATGAAATATGATGAAGTATAATTAACACTATCTTAAACATGAAAAAGTTCACGCTCGATAGCTGAAGTAGTTTTGAAATAATGGTGTCTTACCTCTATATCTAAATGTTTCTTTGTACAGAACTAAGTTTAGTAGTATGTCGATAGTACCTAAGGTCTATAACTCTAAAGATTATAAAACCATATTGGGTATTTCGTTGAAAACTATTTAGTTTCTCTTGAAAAAGAATTTTCTATCCACATCTTGGTATAATATTATTAAATTTTATATTCCTCATTTAACGAAAATGATTTATATATCAATTAACTATGACTTCAGTATTCAACACCATAAACAACATTCATTTTGAAAATTTAATAATGTCACATTTTCTCTGATTAATAGATGAGATTAATTTTTTCGGTGATACTCAAAATGTTCAACTAAAATCAATAAACTTGAAAATAAAATTTTTTTCTGTACTTCTCACCGCTGATTTAGGAATCACCTTTTCTAAGCTACATAGAGAACACACCTTAGTTGTAGTAATTTTTCTTTACATACATGGTTATTGTATATAAATACAATTATATCCCAATCATTTTGTATTTAAAAAAAATAATTAAAACTATAAAATTACTTATAATTGATGAATATCCCTAGAAAAGAAGAGATTATTTTATTATACAATTCAGTTCATCACATTTAAACATCCATAAAAATATTAAATGTTATGAAAAGAAAATAATATACTAGTTGATACCCGTTTCATTGAAGGATGTTGCATATGTGCATTTGACATAAACCTTTTCATTGGCCTTTTCACTTTGGATATTAACTTGTTCACCATAAGAACTAAATATTGAACTCTCTTTATGTTTTTATTTCTTGTATATCCTTACCCAGAAAGTGATAAATATTTTTATACATACTATTCATTTTGTAATATTAAATTAATCTGGGAAAAATGGTTGAAATTGATATTAGAATAGTATGTATTGAATGATCATGATCCCCAATTCAATTAAAATAATTCCAGTATAATCATTACCTATACATATATTTTCTTCGGTTTCTCCTTATGAACATCTTATAGATGAGCGAACATTTAAAATAATCTATGTACTGATTTTATATCCACAACTCAGATCATACGTTATGATATCATTATTAAATAATCATCATATGTGTCATACATGAGTTTGTTGTATGATTTTTTACACCCTTGATTCATGAGGTAAATTAATGTGTATTTGGGAACACTAACAGCTTCAATTTCAGATTCTGTAGTACTTTCTAGAAAAACCTGTACTACTCGTTGAAATTTTTGTTTGATAGGAAATTTACATTTTCTATTATTTATCATAGTGTGCATATATAATTTCTTGACATTAATTACAAAAATAAAATCTATTAGATTTTACTTTTTTCTTGATTTCTATTAGAAATTTTCATATTATTAATTTTAACTGTCTCAAACTATTTTATCAAATTCTACGAACCCACTGTACTATAATCAGAATACTCTATCTCTTGATTATTATAATTTAAAGGATCCTTGAAACTATCCTCATAGTCTACAATATTTTTCTATGACACTACATAGAGATTCCAAGGTAGGAACTAATCTGGCCAACTACATTAACTCGCTGCTCCTTTTTCTATTGAGTGGAGTCTCATCTCCTGCAAGGTATTTCTTTCCATTTGTCAAATATTTGCCTCTAAAGTTTCTATAGGATAGATTTGTAAATCCCATTATTTCAAAATTTAGTTAATTCATCCCACCAATCTCATAATAACTCCCCGGTAGTAGGAGGAACCCTCAACATTGGCTAACCGAGCACCCCATAGATTAGATTTTTCCCCAAATTTAAGTGATGGAAGGCACTTAAAGACTAAATATTGTGTTTTAAGGATTTCGTAATTTAAAATCGGAAATTTAAATCATTTTCTATTTGACATAAGTATTCTATGTGATATCTCTCACAACATAAACATTTTTTTAAATCGAAAACAGTAACCACATATGTTCATTTTATCTTTTCATGCTAGTTTACTATTATACTATGTGGTCACATGTAATAAATACACATTCAAAAATAATAAATCATTCATTTGATGATAAAAATAAATAAATAATAATAAGATCATGGACCATTAACCATTGGATAATCCATCAAGAAAATAATGGATTAACAGAGACCCTAGTGGAATTCCTTAATTCAATGACTGACTTGAATTGCAGCACCTACAACTTACACGAATTCCACTTGAATTGTTTATGTCAGCTCTCAACTTGAACTGTGTCACCAAAAACTCTTCTGATCATTAAAATATATTCTCACATGTAGGTGAGGGGAACTCAAGATGTGAAATTAAATTTTTATCATGAAAATATGGTCTATAGGGCCTTATATAAACTAATGATGGTTGGACTATGTGACGATTCTCAAAATTAAAAAATTATTTCATTTTAAAAAAAAATATTTAAATTTAATAAATAATAAATCCAACAGGAATGGGTCAGTATCTACTCATGATCAGTCATCATGAAATAATATTGAATTTGGAAAACTTAAATTCGTTAAAATTTAACTCGTGAGTATTTTTTATGCATGAACCTGCATTAAAATAATTTTAACTAATTATCAATACATCCCATAACACCCGAAATAATTTTTAGTGAATCCTAGAAAATTAAATTTAACTTATCAAATTCTATTTATAATTTTTTGGGACTATTTAGACCTAATGCAGATCCAATAAAATTAATATAGGACTAGTGATAGTTTAAAATGTCCTGGTCTATCGGACTCAGTCTGAATTGGTTCAACCCTATATGGGGTATCCATTTAAGTGAAAAATTTATTTATATAAATATAATAAAAAAATTCCAATGGTTTATTTTTCCCTTTTATATATTAATATTAATAAAGCTTCCATGGGATTATTTGTGTATTTAATTTAAGATGCATATATGGTAATCTTTAAACTAGCTTCCATGGGGAGATTTTTTCCTTTTAAATTAAGAAACTTCTATTGATGTCTTAAACTAGATTACATGGGAAGCATCAAATTGGATTCCATTGGAATAATTATTCTTTTAATTAAAAAAGATTCTATTAGAATATTTATACTATCTTCCATGGGAAACTTTATCCATTAAATTAAATAATCTTCAATGAGAAGCATTAAACTACCTTCCAAGGGATGATTTATCTCATTAATTAAAAAATATTCCATAGAAATATTGTATTGTAAATGAACTAACCCAACCATAATCACCTGATTAATGTGGACTCGATCGAGAAAGAGGGATCGATCTAACCTTGTTCTTCTTCCATAATCTATCTATAACAACATGAGAGAATAAGAGAAGAGATATCCTCTCTCTACATTCATGTAAATTATGGTGCTTGGAATTCAAGAGTCTAAAATGATCTTCTTCTTTGGTCCAGCAGCTAAAATACCCTAAGAGGGGGGGATCAGGGTATGACATATTAAAACAGTTGTCCCTTTTGATCATGTTTCTTTGTTAAAAAAACTCTATTTAATCCCATTACTATAGAAAATTATGAACAGAAATTAAAGTATGCATTAGAAAGAGAAATTTTAACACGGTTCACCCTCACTGGGCAACGTCCAAGGAGAATACAACAATAATGTATCGATGTACCAAATCCACTGAAAGTGATCTATTGTTTACAATGCTTGGAATAGACTCAATATCCTTCCTTGTTTACAACCAATCACATTTTCAAAGCTCATTTCTCTCTCAACTAATGTGTTCTCACTACTTCTTCAGAAGATCCACTCATAGTTTATAGGCCTATAGGTCCATTAATTATATCTAATGAATGAATAATCCACTGTATATAGATGTTCTATTGATGTCCCACATTCATCCACTAATGAATACAAATTTATCGCAATATTACAGGGAAACCTCAAATAATTCATGAAACACATAATGTGTCATGCGTGTAATATTAATTCCTTGCGCTCAAGATTCCTCTTTTTTTTGGAAACACCATTTCTGCTAAAATTCAATCTTACATGCAACAGAAATCTTACACGCAACTTCCTTAGCTTGCGTTCAACAACAAAACTTTTTTGAAACTCTCTTTTCATAAAATTATTACATGATCTGGAGCTCATATTCTCTCTATGTTTTTATCATTCTTGGATGAGGGGAGTCACCTCTTATTTATAGGTTTCACCAACTCCTACTTGAATGATTCCCCATTTCACACAAGATACCCTCTGTGTGTGAAAAACCAATTTGACATCGCATTGCGTACTCAAGTTTCTTTTTTGAAACCTCATCTTTCGTCCGCATTTCCAAATAATTTGATCACTTCATTCCATTACCATTTTTCAACTATTTAGAGCGCCAAAAATTATAATGGAAACCCTATTTGTCAATAAACAAACCCACTTTGACAACAATCAATCCTTCTTTGTCAAAAAACAATCATTTTTTGTCAACAAACACTATCACCAAAAAATGATTCAATGTTACCATGATGGATTTTTTCCAAACTGATTTGATACATAGATTTTACTTTCCATAATTGGACTATGGTCCCTAGAAAGTAATAACCTTCATTTTAAGCCTTTTTGCACATATATAACATAATGAACATTTAATAAATTCCACAAATATTTTATCACTCGCTTGTAACACTATAAACTATTACGGGATAAACTAAAAACCATTTAATTCGTCTGTAACATATCCAAATAATTTAACGAACCCTGAACATCCAATGTTCGTTCGGAAAATTATATTTATCTCGTATTAACTGTTATAATCAAACAACTTCTGAATACCATGAAAACTAAATTCATTAATCATTATTATATTCTTGAATAATAGAATTGATTTATTTTTATTTGTGATCAATTATACTCGAACATTCACCAACCCCCGTATGTGGGGACCAATTTATTCAAAAATCATATTCATTAGAATAGCTAGAACTTGTGAATACACTAAGTGTGTGAACCTCTAGGTCCTTATCTCAATAGCAGTGATTCCAACCCATAGAACAAGACAATATTATTGCAACGTATCATAGACCCTAAGAAGATATGGAATATCATTGCTAGGACTTCCTCCTACGAACACTTGTAATATAATCTCTTTGTCTGGAGATATCTAATAAATCTGGATGCACACTTGTGTCATAATCCTATTATTGATTTATATATTTCATGACCTTATTGGATGGATTTAACATCTTGTACCATGGAAATGGATTTATTAATGTACTATCATCCTGTTCAACCTGGGCCCATTAGATATCTCTTCCTTAACTAGGAAGTGAAAAAATCTATCTTGATCATTCATCCAACGTGATACCACAAATGATGCTCCCAACACAAACTACCTCCCCATGATTTCATTATCATGGTTTTCTCCTGTCATAAAATTATGAGATCAAATGTCACAAACTGATAATGATCTCAGGTCCGAAGGGTAGTACACATGTTCGTAGACAAGAACAACCAATGACACCTAAAACATGTTGTGTTCCTATCAGCGTGTATATCTTCATGATCTCACTACTAGATATCACTAACTATGAACTCCATGATAATAAGTATCAATTCTTTTGAGCTCCAGGCACCTAATAGTAATAGATCATTTGTGTCCTTTTAGTATGATGTATCTAAGAAATAAGACATATATATCTATGATTACTGTCATAGTTTCTCGAAGATTCCATTATAGCATGGAACTACTATAACCTTTTGATATGACACACAATCTAAGGACATTACCAGGTTAATAGTAAATATAGAACTATAAACACTATTATGGTAATAATTAAATAAACACATATATATCAATATGTATACATTAAATGGTAATCAAAAGTACAGTTCATTTTGAGTCTAGGACACCCACTATTACAAAAATAGGTTGTACTAAAATTCATTTCACTTTTCAGATCAAATTGGAGACGTCTCTAAACATTAGAGGTAAACCATGGATCATGATCAGATATGGAAAAATGTTAACTCCCTATATAGCCTCACCATTTACATTGAGTATATTTTAATATGTTGTGCAAGAGAAAAATCTTCATGAATAGCGATGAAGTGGGTAGTCTTGGTGAGTCAGTCCACCACTACACAAATCATATTTCTTCTTTAATATGTATTTAGGAGACCAATGAAAAAATCCATTTTTATTTTCTCCCTTATACATGTGGGTATGGTATATTGTTGTATCATCCCCTAGGACTTTTTTCAATCCTTTTCAACTTCCTAACATACCAAGCACTTTGATGTGTACTTGATAATCTAATTTTTCATGTTCTCCCATCATGGATGGTCTTGAATATCACAATACTTCTTGGTACATTCAGTATGAATGTATAAATATGGTCCATATAAATTATCCAATAGGTATATTTTATCCCATGTGATTAATGAACATAATGTTTAGTTACAAACTGAATTACACCATCTTTATCATTGTGGAATTCATGTAGCTTCCCATCCTTTATTCCATCAACCTTCTTTTAAATATCCAAATCACCCCTCTCTGCCACATTGATACTATCTTTTATAGATGGTTGGGAAATCACTTGGTCAAGGTAGGATGTCTTCTCTACCATTATGATTTTTAGGCCCTTCTTTTGAATATCCATGAATATTGGGAGTTTCTCAATCCACATAATGGTTACTCTATAAGGTTCTTTTATACTAAGTGCATCAGAAACCTTGTTCAAAATTATATGATGGTATTGAATAGAGAAATTATAGTCCTTAATCATCTATAACCATCTTCATTAACACAGTTTGAGCTCCTTTTTTGAGAATATAAGCTTTAGACTCTTTTGATCTGTATATATGTGACACTTCTAACATAGAGGTAGTTCCATAAAATAATGAAATTGAAGATCATCGATTCTAAATCCATATAATGAATCTAGTAGTTAATCTCATGGATATTTTACTATAATGTTCTTTAGTATATCAATTTAACATTATTTATGAGTAAACAACCCAAAAATATCTTTGAATAATAACTATATATCCCAAACCATTCGCTTCTTGAAGTTATTGTGAGCATATTCATAGTTATTATCCTCTTATTGAGCTCCTAAAAACCTTCCTCACATTCTCCCATTCAATCATACTTTACCCCTTTCCATGTAAAATTTTTTAGTGGGATTGGAAATCATGAGAAATTTATGAAAAATAGTCATTATAACCCATCTAATATAAGAAAACTACATATTTCCATGACACTTGAGGGGATTGGAAAATCCACAATTGCCTTTTCCATTGAGGGTTCAATAGAAATTTCCACATTAGTGATCATTTGATTCATGAATGACACTTTATATATCTGAAAGTCACACTTCCTGAACTTAGTATACATCTTCTAATTTTATAATGTCTGTCGCATAATCCATAGATTATCTTCTTATTCTTCCTTTTTAATATAATAAATGAGAATATCATCAATAAATAATAAAATAAAATCTTTATGTAATTACCTAAATACACTATTCATAATGTTAATAATGATTTATGGGGTATTAGTAAGTCTATAGGGAATCACTATGAACTCATAGTGTTCATATCTTATACAGAATTTTGTCTTAAGAATATCAAAATTCTTCACCTTTAAATTAATATATATATATATATATAATGAAGATGTAGGTTTGATAAGTATTTATATCCCCATAACTGATGGAATAAGTTAATATTCCTTGGTAGGGGATACTTTTTCTTCATGTTTATCTTATTCAGATCCAAGTAATCGATGCAGAACCACATTGATCCATCATTTTTATAAGAAAATGTTGCTGGAATACCATAAGATTGTACACTAGGGAATACTAATATTTTGTATACATTCCATTGCAGATGCTTCTTTAACTTATTTAGTTATATCAAGGCCATATTATTAGGGAATTTGAATATTTGAGTGGATAAGAGTATAAGATTTATTTCAAACTCTAACTCATGGTTAACGGAAGGTCATGAAACACTTTTGGAAATACATCAAAATATTTCCTTATAATGGGAATTTCTTTATGTTTTATTATTTCCATTGATATATCCATTAGGGATTACTATGCTTCTTAATTGGGTATCAATACCCACAATATTGATGGATTTTGGAAAGTATATTCATGATCTTATGTGAATTTTTATAGTAGCATGGGATAATTCAAAACATATAAAGAGATTTCATTTTCCTTCTATTTGATGTGAGAACGATATAATGAGAAACATTCAATATCACATATTGCTTAAAATTCCACTATAGGGAGTGTTATGAGATTCACAAGAATAATATTCCTATAAATTCTAATAGGAGAAGAGTCAAACACATTGGCTGGAATGATCACACCAAATTATATTTTCACAAATATCTCAACATGAACGTATTGAAGATTTGATTCAACAGTTCTATCAAACATTCAGGTTATAAAGGAATACATACAAACATAATCCAATAAAACATATTCCATTACTATGTGAATAGGATGGTTACCTTATACAACTTCATTTTCATATTCCACCTCAGCGGTGTTGATTGAATAACAATTATATTATCCCTCACATATAGTGGTTTCTAATTTTGATTACCCTAAATGATCTGTTTTTTACTGAACTGGATTTCATAGTTCCCTTTCTCCTTATAGTTAAATCATTGAACCATGGTAGGTTCATTGGGAGGTTCTTTCCTTTCAACCATCATTTTTTCTAAATTATTCATGTTTCATCAACATTTATGAGTTTAGTGGAATTCTCTCTCACACTTAAATAACTTTATCATCCATTTAAATGATTTTAATAATTATTCTTTCCACATCTTTGAAATGTTTGTGGTTGGATCTTCTTTCCTACCTTTTCATCCAATCCACCATCTTGAAACTCTATTTTTCTCATCTTTTCTTCATATCCATGTGTCCATTCTCTAAAATTCATCTCTACTTTGAGATCACCTTGAAATTCTTCTTCATAACTCCCAAAGTCTTAAATATCTAGTTCCTTCAAAATATGTTGTTTTAAACCACTAAATATTCTATATTTTTTTATCAATTCTGATAACAAAACATAATGTGTATCATGTAATCCTTGTAAAAATTTCTTTTTCGTTCATGACTGATTCACACTCCTTTTTCATATGCTCTAGAAACTCTCTCTGTATAATTGTTTTAAGAGTTCAAGGGAAATAATTATTATAAAAAAATTATTAAAGTCATCCCACTATAGTTCTTCTATTTTACCTTTTGGTTTCATATTCTTTATCAATTCCCACCATTAACCAGACTCTCTATCTATATAATAGATGGTCATATCAACTCTATCCTTCCCAATATAATGGAGCATAGAGAATATATTGTCCATTGAGTTAACCAACTATTCCATGAAATGTTGATCAAAAGATCCACTAAATTTCAGTGGTGATTGGTGAATAAGTGATTTTATGTCTATTTGTGACTTCTGGGATTATGTAGAACATTCCAAAGGGTTTAGGTTATTATTCATAGCCATAAATATTTGGGTAAGAATCACCATGATGTTTTAACTCCACCTACCATTTCATTGGGAGTTTTATATGGATAATAATTTCATTGTACTTCACATGGGTTATTGATATTCTATATCCAGGTTCCAACCGTTTTCTAAAATAGAAAAGTTTTAAGCAAAATATAAGACAACAAATCACGAATAAATAATTTTATATCATTTAAAAATCAATTCTAAAGTCATATCTTATGGGATACCGATGTTTAGAATATCCATATTATCTAAAAAAATATTCTACTATCATGTACTTTAATCCTATTCTAGATTTATGTAGAATAATAACTTTATCTCTGTATCAATAAGAATGGTTTGTACAGAGCTTGTGATAATCTAAATCAAATCTACCTAGGGTTTCAAACCAGTTATGCAGAAATTTACATTTTTTAATGAACTAGTTATAAGTAAATTCATTTCCCATCAAGCCATTTTAGGGTTCTTTTTACTAAGTATATCTATACCAAAGTCATGTCCACTTATAATATCCAGACATGGATTTGATTACTCAGAAACCAAACCTTGTTATACTTTACCAAAAAATCAAGATGTTTCCCTTAAAACTCAATCATATACCTAGGGGTTTCACTTACATTTTATAGTCCTAATTTATATATTAACTATCTATACCATTCATACCAACTATAGTGACCCAACATTTTCATACATGAGTATTACACCATTTTTAAGATAAAGAACATTATATTAATACATTAAATGGTCAAAAGGTTTAGTATATTCCGTTTATAAACCATTGGTTTTGGTAATTAACCCTTTTTTTATATATTTTAGGTTTACATGATGTTTGGGATTTGTTTTGGGAGGTTATAAAGTATTTTTTTTCATGTTTTATAGGGTTTTATAGTGGTTAACTGTTGGTACATGGTTTGGAAAAACCAAATACATGCCTAGGGGAAACCTTTTATGTCTAGAAAGTGATGAAGGGAGTGGTTGTCACTTCCTTTGCCTAAATTTTTGATCCCACTATGCAAGGGATGGCTTAAGAAAGTATCACAACTTGGTTCGTGGAGGGTTTGAAAAAATGTGCAGCCTAACAATGCAGTTTAAAGTCGGCACTCCTAAAATAGTGGATCTAATAAAAATTAGGTCATGTAACCCTAAATTTTCCACTAATTATCTATAATATATAATTTTTATTTCTCTCATGGATTTATATACTTTTACATTCAAATTGGAAGTGATTCTTAGGCGAATCAAAGTGTCTTGGAGGCTCAGATTCATCATTAAGTCCTCATTATTCACCATTCTTCTTAGATATTTTCATCTCCTATCTTCCAAAATAAAATATCCAATATATTATGGATGTATATATATATATATTATGGTATTATTTTGGATTTTGGATTGAATTTATTTAAGGAAATAAGATCCTAGTCAAGATCTAGAGAAACGTAGTATCATTCTTCATTTTTCCTAACTGTTGTGAGGTGGGTGGATTCTCCATCATCTCAAATTGACCTATAGTGTGAATTATTAGTCCTATTTTAAGTAATTACATTAAATTTTTTTAAAAAAAATCTGATTCTTGATGGAAACATTATTTCCATCATGACATTGAAATTGTGTGAATTGAATGGTTTAATGGAAAATTCTCTTTGGGGGTAATTTTAAAATGATGGTTGTAAAATTATGGTTTTGTTTTGATACATGCAAAAATTTTAAATTATTTAATGAGGGAAAGGATTTTTGTGGAATGGATTGGGATACAATCTTTAATACATGGTTAGTGTGAATGGATTTATATATGTGACTCATTGGATGGAGTGTTTGGCATTGTGCCTACTAGTATTGGTAACCTTGTGATGTCTTGGTGGATCGACAAGAGATCAGTCATGAGTACAGAACTATTACTTTGGAATCCATGTCTATTTTTGTGTTCAAATATAGAATGTTTATTCAAAATAAATGAGAAATGGTTTTTTTAAAAAAATAGTTATTTCATTATTGGATGTTTTGTTATGGTTTTTTATAAAGTTTTTATGGTTTTGATATAAATTTTTAGATGATTTTAATCTATTTTATATAAAATGTTCTAACATGTTCTTATACAAGTGGAGTGATTTATAAAGTATTTGGGGAAATCATACATTATTTATACTCACCCTCTTAATTGGAAATATGGTTCATTTGTATATGCTATCTTTTAAGAAAAAGGTAAAGGGATTCCATCATATTTCTATAGTGACACATCACGATTTGTTGGGTATATCGGGGGTAGTTTGAGATTGGATCTTGGTTGATTGTTTCATGGGAATATTTATTTTTGGTTTTCATTGGTAATTTTGGACTTTTGGTCATCCTGGTTATTGTCTTTTTTTATACTCGCACTCCGATATTATGTTTTACCTCTGGATAATTCATTGGTTGTATTTTTTTATTAATTCACCATATAGTATAGTTGAATATTTTCCTTGTAATGCTTCTTATCTTTTTCTATAACATCCCAAATATTATAAAATATACAGTCCATTTTATCAATTTTATATTATTTTTTGACCCTAAAAATGATGGATAATATAGTCATGGAGGTCATGAGGGAACCCAGGGATTGTTTGACTCCTAAAACATCAAAAACTAAAGAGGCAGACTGGTTCACACAGTTAGTAAAAATTGTGTGACTTCATACAGTGGGGTGTAGAGGGAGAACCGTTTGTATGAAATAGTGTTACCACAGGCACACACCCATGTGGACTACGAGCAGTTTTTAGTATAGACTTTTAGAATGGTCTTTTAACGGTTATCCAAACCATGCGCCTAGCACATGAAAGGATACCCTTAAAGTAGTGTCTTGGCACATGGTTAGCACATGTTTTGGAAAATCATTTGGTGAAACCATGCACACCTTACTGTGTGGGTGAAATTATAGTTTTCCCCGCTTTTTAATGTCATAACCAATTTTTTTTCTTTCCTCCTCCAGTGGACCAACCCTACTCCCCCATGCATGGTCTCTTATTCTTCCTCCACTGTAGGTTTCAAGCTATCTCCTTATTCTATGGTGAAAAATCACACTATAAGAAGCAAAAATAATCACTCAGTAAGATCTCTCATACTCGACATCCTATTTAAATTATCTTGCATCTTATATTTCATTATTTAGGTGTAACCTATTTCCCCCCTATTTTTTTTAACTTGGTTATTTCTTAGTTTTTTCCTTTTTAAATTAATTCAAGCTTCAACAATGGATGAGTGGAGTGATTATAAATCGAGGTAGGTTTTCTGGGTATTTCCTACTCATTTAATCACTATTTAAATGTTCATTGATTGTTCCAAACACCATATCCTTCCAGCGACTCTTCAATCGTGTTAAATAAATTAATGTTATCTATTCCCCAAGTAATGTGTGGACCTACCGTATAGTTAAATCCATCTATGGGTGTTTTGTTTCACCATTTTCCACCCATTTGTGTCTTCCAACCTTGATGTACAATTTTCCATGCCTCAAATTTTCCACCACCATATGTGTGTGTAATTCACCATGAACAAATTCCTTAAATTCATAAATTGAATATGAATGAATTGTAAGGCGTGGGTTAGGCCCATCATTTCAATTCCAAATATTCCATGATTACTATCTAGGCCTATCTATTTATTCCTTATGTCAATGTCAGGATTTTTGTCATTTTTCACCCTTCTAACAACTTTTATTATGCATTTCACATATGGCATGACTTGTGCCTCATACCATGGTCTTGTGGACTAATGATGTGTTATTATGTCTTCTTACATAATTGTTTGATTTGAATTGGTTGTTATGATTTCGATATCTTGTTATAATATTATATTTTCATGCATCGATAATGAAATGTAAATGTAAATGCTATGACATGTTGATTTGTTCTTTGGTTTTTATGCCTCACCTACAATGGGTCAGGAGAGAACATGGATCTCGATTTAAGGACGTTGTGGATGAGCTCATCTTGTCTGGTTTTTCACTACATGATATCCTCGGGGTGATACGTTGTATTTCCATGTATGTGATCTCTAGGTGGTTCATTTATACTTGTGAGTGACACCAATTCCCTATGGGAGAAACCCTGGATGGACTCATTAGAAATATGGCTACTCCATGTCTTAGGTGATACCTAGTCCCCATTGTGAGATACTTGGTATGGAATCAGAGTAACCATTCCATGAGTGATACAAAGGACTCTTTTATGGGTTAACTTGGAGAGACTTTGTGGCCTCAGTTATATTATAGACTCTTATAGAAACCCTTGGAATTATTTATAGATCACTGTGGATGGGATCAAGACTCCATCCATGTATTTAAGGGATTTATTTCTTGTCTTATATGTGATGTTTCATGTTTATATTTTGATCAGGTTTTTATAATGTTACGAGGATGTGACTACCAATCCAAAGCATGATCTTGGGGTCTTCCAACCTTGTTTTTTCGTTAATGATTCCCTATGTGTTTACCATACCCTTCTATTTGTACCTTGTTTCAGACATATGAATTAGGCTGATGCAGTTTTTATTGTTTGGATTTCCATTTAGGAACCACAACCAAAGAAATTATTTATTTATTTATTTCCTTGAATTCATCATTTATGGAACACTATTAATTTATTTAATACATTTAATTTAACCAAATATACACCTTTAGTGGTGGAATACTAAGATTTTATCTCACACCCTACATGTGCCACCTATGGTACCCAAGTAGACCTCTTGATCATAAGTATTGATAAAGGAAAGCATTCATATCCCAATGAATGATTGATTGACATGGTAGGTTAGAGTATATGGTATTGGACCAAGTCTATTATTGAGATTCTATTGTATTAATTTTTTTTTCTTTTTTCTATTTGTCATATCATGTTGTATATTCATGTATCCCCTGATCCCCATTCAGTATTTTTTTATAGAATCATGGACATCATCATCATATTTGTCTATTATTTATTCATCTTACAATTGTTTACTTAAATTTCTTGGTTTATTTCCATTATTTCCCCTGATGTATGGTTCTTATTTATTTTTCTTCCGTTTTTTCTAAAAACTATTATTTAGCTCATGAGGATCTATAATGGTATAGTCTTCCCATAGACACATCCTAGTCCCCTGCTTGTAATCGCTAGCCTATAGAATTTTGGGAGGCATAGAAGAGGTCTTTTGGCCACCATCAAGGTACACATTTTTTAGGAAACGTGGGTGGGTGCTATAAAGTGGTATCTGATATTTTTTCATTTTCATCCTATTTTTTTCTTTATAAATGAGAATTGGATATTGGAATTTCATAATGAGCTATTTTTGGGGAGTAGCTACCCCATGTATAGGAAAAATCCAAATTTCATGGGATTGGTAAATTTTTCTATGCTTATGATGCAACAGTTTAATGTATTTCACTGATGGGTTATGAAAATTCTTTGTGTCATTGATATTATTGGTAGAATTATTGTCATTTTTTGATATCTACATCCATATACCAATGATATGAGGGAGAATTTTATCATTCATAATACTTGTAACCATAGGAGTATAATGTCTGGAATTCTCCCATGACATATCTATTTTACTATTTTCATTTCTTTTATTGCTTGTGATTATTATAGTACATTGATTATTACATATATAAATGTTCTAGAAACTCTTGTAGGACTAAAAAACAAAATGGACACATAATGTTTATTCCTAAACCTACTTTTTTCTTGAATAGGTTAATTTAGACACCATATGTTGTTCGTTGTGGAATCTTGAGCAATGACCCACTGGTCTCATATGGAGGAATGTGTTATGGTTAAGGTTATGTGGATTCCACATTTCAATATATCAGGGGTATAGGACCTTATAAGTTAGAAAAGGTGATTCATCCAATTAAACTATTTAAAGGGAATTTAATCCCATAAATGAGTTAAAATGAATACCATATTTAATATGAAATGGTCACTTTATATGAGAAATATGATACCTTGACCCAAATTGAATGTAAAAATGGTTAGTAGATCATGCCCATTTTGATCATTATGCGACCTTTTCTGATCAACCAGACATGTCTGCTAGAGAAAGATAAATTTTGTGTCATACATATAGGAATGATTTATAATTTTACTTTATTTATTTTTTTCCTATCTTTTATGAATCTGGTTCGTGGAGTGTAATAAAAAAATTGTAATGTTATTCCACCACGACATCCTCGTGTTGTACACTAAGAGAGTGGAAAGGAACACACACCAGAGTTGGTTATCCCTTAACCACCGATGATACAACTCTTAGTTTCACCTATATTATCACCTACTAGTTATCCAATGGGCACTAATTCGTAGATCAGTGATGATTTTCTTTGGTCTCTGCATCCAGTTCCACATTCTCCCTAGACTACCCCTACTACGGTGGAGCTGAATCGGGACTTTTGCAGTTATATCCTCCCACATTCTTGTGGGAGGGAATAACATAGGCTATTTATTCATGGATATAAGTTATGGTATAAATCTTTTACCATCTAGAGACTCCTCCATAATGGAGGGTCTATCTCATTACCAATATGTTACATGATTCCACCAAACATTGTTGGTACATCATATCATAGAAGTGTGTCATTAGGTTATGGTCTAGGAAGACTTTTAAATAGCCATATATTACCAATTATTCCCAAAATCTCTATGGGTGGACCATTAGAAGGAGTCCATGTATCATCAATAGGTTACTATGACTATTAAATATTATTCTTCTTATTTCACCAAGATCCAGTGTTTTGTTCCATCTCTGACTGGTGATGAGTTCATGATTAAGGGGCATTTTGATTATTGTCATGGGTATGTAAACCAATCATAGGTGAATGTATTTTAGTATAAAAACATTATAGAAATAGTAAAACAATCCTTTATTATAGAACAAAATCTCAGTGAAGCTTACAATGTGAGCCATGATAGTTCTATTTCAAGGCTAGGCGATGGTTCTTCTGGCAGTAGGAAGCACCACATCAACGGTGCCTATAGGGGTAGTTCCAGGAAGGTGACATTTACCGATATAAATATGGTGTGTCACAAGTTTTGTAGGCTATTCCATAAATATTTTTAGCACGTGAGGAAACCAATTGAGTGTCGAGCTTGCGACAGGATCGGTAATCTCCATCAATTCTTCCAATCTTTTCCTACAGCATCTAGTGAGAGGGGATATTTACCAAAACCTATATCAAGTAAAATATACACTAAAATATGTGAGGATGAGAGTTGGGATTCTATAGACCAATCAGGCCATGATGGTTGAGGTTATTCTTGTGGTTTTCAGGCATCAGAGCTTCAGCATCAGCAGAGTGGATCTACTCATGATTGTTAAGCAACATCTCAGAATCGCGGTTTTGTCCATATCTATGTAGTGCTTCCTCCAACCAAGGAGAAAAGTCCAGGAATACCTATGGTTACATTTTCAATTATAGTAGAATATATTTTTGTTTCATCTCTTTTCAATACAGGTTCATTACACTCTTTTATATGTGTTGTGATTGTGGAATGTTTGGGCCTTATAATTGAGTAATTATATGGTGAAATTTCTGTCAACATGACGTTAGGGGTCATATTAGAGAGAATATGTCATTTTCATGAGTAACCCATTGAGATAGGTGGGTACCATTTATTATGGAGTTTCTTTATCCCTGAGTTGATTGGCATAGACATCATTTTTGGTATGGACTGGCTTATTCTTTATTGTGCTCAAGTGGATTTTTTTCATTGTTGAGTGTCTTTTGCATCACCCATGGGAAACACATATATCTATAAGGTATAAAGGAAAATCCATGAGATTCTATCTTTACCCCATCGTACTTGGCTAGGTGGAGTGACAACCCAGTTGGTGAGTCTCCTTATGAGCGATCTAGGGGTGCAGTTAGTAGAATTCCATCCTGTGGTGGATCATTTTAGGGAAATCATCCCTGATGATTTTCTTGTCTTTTGTCCTGAGAGATAGGTTGAGATCCTTATCGAGCTAGTCCTAGTGTGTCACAATTTTCCATTACCCTTTATTGGATGGAACCTACATATCTCTACGAACTCAAGAAGAATCATAAAGATATAGAGATGGATATTTTTTCTTACCCATAACATTGCCATGGGGTTCCCTGGTCCTTTTCCTAAATTAGGAAAATGGAATACTTATATTGTGAATGGATTACCACTAACTAAACCAACATGTTTTAAATTTTCAATATCCACTACCTCATAGTGATGACCTCATCAACCAGCTCTGAGGAGTAGTTGATTTCTCAATGAAAAAATTGAGGTTGGGATATAACCAGGTTCATTTGAGGATATTAAACTTACCACATACAACATTACAAAGAAGGTACGACTTGTATGATTATTTGGTTATGCCATTCGGTCTGACGATTTCTATGGAATTCTTCATTGCTCTGAGGAATCATTATTTCCACCTATAGCTTGATTCAGTTGTGGTAGTCTTCATAGAAAATATCTTAGTGTATTTGAGCACTGGACATGGCCATGAAACTCATCATGAGATCATGATTATTACACTAAGAGAGAACTATCTATTTTTACATCTTGAAAAATGTCACCTTTATATCAATAAAGATTACTTTTAGTGTTATATCATATCATAGGCAGTAGTATATGTTGATCCATATAAGGTGTTCTTCATGGTTTCCAGGGAGAATCCTAAAAATGAGTTTGATATAAATATCTTTTTAGGGGTGTATGGATTTTATAGGTGATTCATACATGATTTCTCATTCTTGGTTTCAGGGCTTACAAGCTTGAAATTGAAATGTGTCAAGTGGTTCTGGTGTGAGGCTTCTGTGAAATATTTTTAGGAGTTAAAGGGAAGACTCACTTCAACATCGATCCATCTTTTCCTAAATCTAGGAATAAGTAACATAGTCTATTTTATTTATTCCAGAATTTGTTTGGGTGTAGTTTGGATGCATGGAAATCGAGTTGTGGATTATAGGTCCCACCAGCTCAGCCCTCATGAGTGGAATTACTATATTCACAACATTGATATAGTTTTCATAGTTCATGCCTTATGATGTTATAGTCTCAATCAATTGTGTGTTTAGTTCATCAATTACATGGATCAAAAAAGGATCAAATATATCTCCACACATCAAGACATGAATTTGAGGTAGTGCGGGAGGGTAGAATTCCATTAGTCATTCTACATTGACCTTTCTTACACACCATATATGGGTAATGTAGTGTCTTACACCATAATCCAAAAAACATAGGCCCAATACATCAAGGAGGCCAATAGTGAGTGGTACATGACAGATATATTTTCTAATTTTCACATAGAGGTTCAGGAATAGCATGGGAAACCAGTCTTAATAGAACTGCTAGTGAAATTCTTCTCTTCAAAAGTTGGTTTGGATGTGACAATTATCTGATTAATAGGGACATGTCCTGAGGGAGAGCATCATATGTAAGAACCCACCACTTGGTTGGTTCATTGTTGAAAATGAAATCTTGGACTACTATAGGTGAGTTTGGGTGCCTTCTATTATATGAGAAGAGTTGATAAGGGAATACAATTCCCCTATTTGGGAATTTTATCCTGATCATACCCAGATTTACCAAGACATACATAGTTAGTATTGGTGGATAGCTATGAAGTGGTATATAGTAGGTTTAATTACCTTGTGCTCTACTTTTTTGCAGGTAAATGTAGAGTACCAGCAACTTCCTATACTTTTATAACCTCTATCCATTCCTTGGTATAAATAGAATGAAATCACCATGGATTTCATGAGGGTATTTCTGAGATCCCCTTAAGTAAATAATGAAGTATGGATGATTGTCGATAGGTTAACCAATGTTTCACTCTTTTTATCGATTTAGAAGACCTTCTCAATTGATGATCATGGATGGAAATACATCTAGGAGATAGTTAAATTTTATTTTGTTCCATGTTACATTATTTCAGATAGAGACACAAGTTTCACATGACAATTTTATCATGGGTTAGAAAAGGTACTGGGTTCTCAGGTTCTCTTGAGTATAGCATATCACCCAAAGATTTGATAGTTAGTGCAAGTGGATGATACGAGTGTTATAGGATATTCTTCTGGCCTATAACCTTTACTTTCAAGGTTTATGGGAAATTAATATTTCCTTGGATTAGATTTACTATAATAATATTTTTTTTAAAACAATTCAGATGTATCTATATGTGGCCGTTTACATTAGGTCCTGTCGTTAAACTCAATGATGGATAGAGGTATATGAGGTAGCTTTACCAAGTCATTATCTTGTTTAGGATAATTTAGAGCATATGCAACTAGTTTACAATAATTTTTATATCGCTCAATCTAGACGGAATTAATATATCGATCGTCACTAGAGACCTATGGAGTTTGAGGTGTAACATCGGGTCCTTCTGTGTGTTTCACCTATATTGGGTTATAGAGGAATCAAGAGACATGGTAGATTATTTCCTCATTACGTCGGACCTTTTGAGATAGTGGAGGGAGTCAGGACGATACCCAATCTATTGAGGTTACCCTAGAGGTATTGTTCCATGAAAAAAGTCTTTCATGTAACACAATGTAGACGGTATCGTGATGACTCATTTCATATGTTTGACACTGTGGATATTGAGCTTGAGGCAGATTCGTATTTTTAAGATATTATGATACATATCTTTGATCAGAGCATGAAAGCTCTTTTAGGTAGGTCAATTCCTATAGTTTTGGTACTATGGAATTATAAATGCATAAAAGATGACACCTCTGAGTGGGAAGTTTATGTTTGTTCATAGTGGTCACAACATTTCTTGAATGACATCATACCACCATTAGAAGAGAAACTTGGACATGAGTTGTTTTGAGGAGGGTGGGTTGTAACATCCCATATTTTATCAAAGGTATGGACAATTTGTTTTTTCCTTTAATTTCATCTTTTCCTCTAATAATGATGCCTAATGGACTCATGGAGGTCACGAGGGAATCTGGGGTGTGTTCTGACCCTGGAGCCTCAGAAACTAAAGCAGAAAACATGGAAACACAGTTAATAGAAATTGTGCAGCCTAGTCCATATGGTTTCTCTAAAAACGTGGCTTCGCAAAATGGGGTGCAGGGGGCCACAATTTTTGTCTGATGCCTTGAAACCTATTCCCACACTCTTTCAATTCACCTTCATATTTTAGCAGATTTTTTTATCACATGCACCACATATTTATCCAAATCATGTGCTTGGCCCCTTAAGGGATCCCCTTGATGTAGTGTCTTGGTAATAATTGGTGCAAGGTCTAGAAAATTTTGTTGTCAGACTGTGTTACCCTTTTTATGTAGGTTAACTTATATTTTTACCAAGTTTAATTTTTTAACCCTTTCATTTCATTCATCCTTCTTCTATAGCGGACCATCCCTCCTCCCTCAAGAATGTGCTCTTCTTCTTCCTCCTCCATATAGATCATGCTATATCCTTCATCTGTGGTCCAAATCCCTATCAAATGGAGGAAAAATAAATATCTTGGTAAGATATATCATTTTTACCTCCAATTCAAGGGTCTTCCGCCCTCTTTTGTTCTTTTTAGGTGCATGATCATTTTCCCTATTTTTAGGTTTTTGGGAGATTTATTTTTTTATCTCCCATTTTAGATCGATTTTAACCCTTAAAAAAGATGTGTAGAGTGATAATACATTTAGGTAGGTGTTATAGGCCTTTCTAGCTCATTTTTTTGCTATTTAAATTATATTCCATTGTGATTTGAACCAGATAATTCTAAAAACTCTTCAAATTTGATAAATTAATTATTTTTATTGGGTCCCCAGGTAATGTGTGACCCTTCCTTATAGAAAAACCAATATGTGGGTAGTTAATCTCATCATAGGATAACACTTTGGTTATTCTAACCTTGATGACCAATTTTTATATGCCTTAAATTTTCAACCACCTTTTTTGTGTGTGTGTGTTTGTAATAAACCTTAAGCTAATCCCTTAAATTCATATATTTAAAATGAATGAAATTTAAGTCATGGGTTTGGCCCCTTTTGGAAATTCCCTATATTTCATTCTTATTGGATACACCCATTTCCTTATGTGGTGTATCATTGTTTAGCTTGTTTTCATGTTTTCACCCTTGTAACTGCTTAAATTATGCTTTACACATATGCCACAACTTGTGCCACAAACAATGAGCTTGTTTCATAATATCAGGTGCTTATTCCTTATTCCAAATTTGTTTGTCATAAATTGGATATTATTATTGGGATTTCATGTTGGCATATGATATTTTCACATCTTACTTATTACATGTAAATATAAATTCTAGGCCGTGTTGACATGTTCTTATGTTATTATGCATCACCAACAATGGACTAGGAGAGAACACAGGGCCAGATTTAAGGATTTATTCGATGGACTCTCTGTGTTCGATTTGGATCTACATGACTCACTAGGGGAGATACATTGGATTTCATGGTTTGGGATCTCTGAGTTGTTTATTTATACTCATGAGTGACACAGGTTTCCTAGGGGAGAAACCATGGATGGAATCATTGGTAAGATGGGTACTCCATTACTCAGGTGATACCTTGTCCCCAATGTGAGTTACATGGTATGGACTCATAGTCACCATGCCATGAGTGATACAATGGAAACCATTATGGGTTGTCTTCGGTGGAATCTATGGAATTTCATATATCAGTGACTCGTGTAGTGACCCTTGGGATTCTTTATAGACGACATTAGATAGTCTTGGGACACCATCCTTGGATTTTATGGATTTCATTCTTATGTTATATCTGGTGTTTCTGATTTATATTATGATAAGTATTGTATTATGTTATGGGTATGTGACCACAAATCCAAAGCACAGTATTGTGGTCTACCTGCTTTGGTTGTTTTGTTAATGATTTCCTATATATTTATCATATCCCTTGAATAAGTACCTTGGTTCAAAAATCCATCTTGGGCCAATGAATGTGGTATCAGTCAAGTTTCCATATAGGAACTCTTACTGAATTATTTATTTATTTATTTATTTCCATGATTTTTTCATTTAGGGAACATTCTTAATTTATTTATCTCACAAATTGGATTGGCATAGAAACTATTTAGGATGGCCTACTAGGATTTTATCTCACATCATTTTTTGTCCTACTTTAGTTTCCAAGAAGACTTCATGATCATCGGTACTGATAATGGAATCATGCAGCTCCTAAATTTGGATTGAATGACATTCTAGATTAGAGAATAGGGAAGAGGACAGAGATTATGATTGAAATGATAGTGTAGATGTTTTTTGTTTTTGTGGTATTTTTTTATGGAATGGGGTACTTTCTTATATCTCTTGATCACCGTGCACTTTTATTATAGCATCACAGAAATCATCATTATTGATATCTTTTATTTATTCATCTTTCACTGGTTTACTTATATTGCTTTTTTTATTTCCATTATTTTCTCTATTGTATGGTTATCATTTCTTCTTATACAATTTATTATCTTATATATACTACTATGATCACTATAATCTATGAGGTAATAGTCTCCCTACAGACACACCCTAGGAACTCACTGCTATGTGACAACCTCTAGCTTTCACATAGGTGTTCTTGAGGTCTTATGGACACCATCTCGGGGCACTGTTAAGTGATAACTAGGGAGGGAAGCTACATTTTATAAAGGTTAAATATTCCAAAAATGTTTGTTAATACCTTATCATTTATTTACAGCCTTTTGTGCCTTAGGTATGTCACCTAAGGAATAGTAACACCCTCCACCTCTTCCCAAGATAATGAACCAGGGAAGAGATGTTACAAAGGGTATAATTTTATTCGACTCTTAGGTATAAAATGGAATAAATCCCTCTAGGGATAGTATAAAGGAGATAGAATCATCAACAGTTTAAATTTATATTAAAAAAGATACATCTAATCTTTTTATACTGAAACTCAAGTTACTATGGTGTTTGGGTACATAACTGTTTTAAGACACTTCTAGGTGTATTGACACCTCATCATCTTGTATTTAGCCGACAAGAGTTGTATTGAATACATTTATATTAAGAATTATCAATATGAATATATGGGTCATATTTTGTTTAATGATTAATAAAAATGTATAAAAAGTGTTGATTTTAAAAAATAGTTAAAAGGGTTTCATTTTGAAAAGAATGGTTGTAGTATTTTAAAAAAATCTTTAAAAAGGTTGAAAATGGTTGTATTTTTGAGAGATGTGATAATGATATGTGTTGATGTGATAAATTAGAATTTATAATACTTCAATTACTAATAATTGATACAAAAAAGTGTCTTTTATTGGAATAGAAATTGAAACTAATTAGACATCATAGAAATCAACCAGAAGTGGCAGTAAGGAATGTGGTTTCACTTGAGATACTGGTAAACCAACAAAAGGTCCATAGTATTTTCTAGGAATTTCAGGATATGTATATTGATAATTAGAATAATTAACTTCAATAAGTTGATCATTCTGTTTTGTTCAAAAATACAAACCCTTCCAATTTTGGTGGGGATTCTAAATCAAAAAAAATTAAAGGGAATATTAAATAGGATGAATCAAATTTAGATTTCCATAGGACACCATGAGAATTAAAATGAAATATTGATATGTATATGATAGAGGATTTAGAATATCAATGATGGGATTTAAATATTCTTGGTAAAGTGGAAGATGTCATAATGTGGGAGGAATTTTAAGAGTTCTTCAACAAATAATTATATCCTCACACATTCATAATTTCAAAAATAATGGACACATTCATTTTAAATAAATATAATCTCTTGATAATAGAATATATAGATAAACTTATGAATTTAGTTCTATTTCCCCATGATGTTGTAGCAAGATAATCCATGGAGTCATTCATTTTTTAGTTTAGGATGAATCTAGTAATTCTCTCATAGATTTTTGTTCTTTTTATTATGGTCTATATATTGATCTTCAATAGAGAAACTTTGTTGGAAAGGTATATATTTGGAAATATAGATGTAGGTATAATGTTTATTTTTATAGGAATAGGTGGGAACTCTAATCATGAGAATAATCATAGGAGGTTCACCTACTTATAGAGTATTGGGAAATAATAAAATCAAACCATGGGATCAGTAAACAATGTTCCTCAACTATAAAGTAAGTCGAGATGTTATCAATTCGGTACATATAGATATTTTATAGCATCACCTAGTGATTTTAATAAGTGAAATTTTATGGGAGATAATCAAAGTTATTTTTTTAGTGCTCAAAGGTTGGTTCTAGTGACACATCTCATGCTTCTCAAACATCATATGCTTTGACCAGATTATCATAGCTGAATAACTCTCGTCATCAGAACTGAGTAATGTAAGGTGATTTAAGGACCACCATTAATCCCAAACATATTCTTTCTAAATAGGGTAACAAAGCTAAAAGTGAACTGAGTAAGAAATTATAAGTATCTGAACATGTGATAATGGTTGATCAATCTCTTCATTCGGTGATGAGAGGTACAATTATTTTAATGTATACCCTTATGTTTGATTTTTATGATATGGTTGAATCCTAATTGTATATTTATTTTCATGATATTAATCATTTGGATTTTCATGAGGATTTAATAACTTATCTTTTGATCCTTTAATGTCCTCTTGGAAAAAGAGGGTATCAATAATTTATGTGTTAACATTGTGTTATAACTATCTATGGTGCTGAGTTGCATTGGGATTTCTCTATTATTGAAATATGTGGATATGAATTGATTTTTGGTATCGTATGGATGATATTGTTCAAGGAACACATCGACTGTTATTCCCAAAAGGTCAATTTCACATCACTTTATTGCGTCAAGAATCTCATTAGATGTGATTCATATATAATGGAATGAATAGAAGTAATTTTGGAATAATTTTGGGATCCACATATTATAATTTAGAAATAATAAATTTGAAATTAATGGATCTGATCATATGAATATATTTTTCAACTATTTTTGAATAAAATATTAATGTTTTTCGTGATAATTTCTTAGTGTTTCCATCAAAATGTGAAGTGGATTTTACGATTGATATCACATCAAGGAATAAACTATTTACCTTCCATCTTATTAGATGTAACTAATAAAATTAGTGGAGTTTATGTTCTATATTTAGGATTTTGAATGTAAAGGTTTCATCTTTCTAAGCACATCTCTATGGGTAGCACCGGTCCTTTTTTGAATAAAAAATGTTCTGTACTTATTCTTAGTGTGGATTATCATAAGATTAAACAAGTTATCATAATGAATTTTTATCCTGTCCCAAGAATCAATGACTTGTTTGATCAATTTATGGGATCCTATTTGTTCTGTAAAATTGAATTATGATTGAGTTATCACCAACTATGTGTTTGAAAAGAAGATATTTTGAAAATTTCTATATAGAGTCAATATGGCCATTATGAGTACGTGGTTATGAATTATGATCTCAAAATTTCATTAACTATGTTCAGGGAATTGATTAATCTAATATTTCAAAGGAATATTTATACCTTTATAGTGGTGATTGTGGATGATATACAAGCATATACTATGAAAAAGTTCAATCACGAGAAACACATGGCTATAGTGTTGGGTATCTTATTAGATAATTAAATTAATTGAATGTTTTTACAATGTTATTTTTGGATATAGGAGGTACATTTCGTTGGACATGTCATTTCCAAAAAAAATAATTTTTGTGGACCCTGAATGATAGAAGATGTTATCTCTTTCCAATCATTGAATAACGTATTGTAGGTACAAAGGTTCCTTGTATTAGAAGGACAATAAAAACATTTTATTTTTGATTTCTCAAATTTGACCTCACCTATGACATATTTGAAAAGTAAAACCATTATTTTTTTGTATAATAATGAATTCTAGAAATCCTTATTTTCGATTAAGGTTCACATCACTTCATCACATATCATGATTTTTAGAGAATCTAGATAGAGTTATGTGGTCCAACTTGATGCATCAAGATCCTAGATGGAATGTGTTCTCATGTATGGATATCGCGTGATAGATTATGAATCATGGTAGTTGAAATTGAATTGGAAGAACTACCTAACACTTGATTTGGAAATGGATGGTGTATTCCGTACTTTGAAGACATGGCATCATTATCCCATTGGTTAAAAATTTACGGTGTTCATGGATCACAAGAGTTTCAGACAAATTTTTTTAATGCGGGATTTGAACCTAAAGAAATAAAGATGGAAGGAATATCTTAAAATATTTTACTTTGACTATATGTATACAACAGTTAAAGGGGAATTTGTAGTTGGTGCATTGAGTAGTAATTACAATAATCAACTAGATAAATAATATTTTGTTCAGTGGAAGTTGTTATCAGTTATAGAATATATATATATCTAGATTGAGTCTATCAAATTGACATTGTAACCTTTTATAATATATCATTAGTTCCTAATTTTACTGAGTAGGTTAATGGTTCATAGAAATTTGATTCATAATATTTGACAATGATGTAAAAACTCAATGGTGGGGATACCATTGATGGATGGATGATAGATGGAAAATTTGTGTTTCATTTTAGGGATCAGATTGTGGTACCATCATCTTATAAATAACAAATTATTAGTTATTACAACTATTTGAGATGGGTTCTGCATTCTAGGATTCATAAAATTAATAAAAAATGAAGCCATAGTTTTGGTGGGTGGGAATTAATAGGAATGTGTAAGAGTTTTTCTTGAGATATCTTACATGTCAGTAGGTCAAAGAGGAGTATTAATGACCAGTGTACATGTTGCACTCTTTAGTAGTACCCATTTCCAAATGAGAGTAGATAGTTATGTATGATTGATAGGGTTACCCAGGAAAATAATGAATCATGATTTTATATAGGAAATTGTGGATTGACTCATGAATTTATCTAATTTAATCCTTATTTGTGAATTCTATAGAGTAAAAGATTTGTAAAAAATCTATATTCAAGAATTTGTAAATACACATGTGGTTCCAGAATTTATAATTTAAGAAGAATACCCTAGGTTCACATATTAAGTTTTGAAATCCATGTAGCCAACCCTTAGAACATATTTTCCCTTTTGTTTAGCTTATCACCCCCAAAAAGATGTAAAATTTGAATGGATAATCCTAGTAATGGAAAATATGCATAGAGATTTTGTAATGGATTTTGGAGGATCGTGGGAGGAGAGAACACAATTAGTGGAGTTCTCATGGAAGAAAAATTATTATGAATCAACACAAATGGATCCTTTTCAAACATTATATGGTCTTCCATTTCATTATCCACTTTTTGAGGTGCACACAGGTGAGACATCACTGATTGGTCCCATTTCGGTGTAAGAATCAACAGAGAAGATTCTGATGATCAGGATTTGAATGGTGGTGGCTTAGAGTCTTCATAAATCATATAAGGTTAATCATTAACTCACATTATCGTTTGATCTGGTTGATCTAGTTTTCCTGAGAATCAATCCAAAGATATAAAAACATAATTTTCAAAAATAACGAAAGTTGTATCATTTGTACATTGGGACATTTAAGATACATAAATATGTGGGAGATGTAACTTATTAGTTTATGTAACCACTAATGTCTATTAGTTTCTATTATGAATTTCATTGATCATAATTTAAAAAGTACGCTCCTGACCCTAGCCATGTGATTTGATGGGATCATGCTAATATAAATCGGATACTACGTTGATTTATTTACCAATCCAAAATGTTGATAGGTATGAGATTATATTTTCGGGAAAAAACATTAGTTTAGTGCGGGTCATATAGAAACATGGTCAAATTTAGGAAATGGAATGGGAGTGGAAGAAATAAATGTTGGAATAGTGGATTGGGAATTTCTGGAACAACTCAGGTTTTCAACTTTATGGGGATGGAAACACCAATGGTGGGGACAATATAGCACACCAATTTTCAGGTAATTAACCCTTTTATTTATGTGTTTTAAGTTTACATAATTTTTTTATATGAAGAGGTTATGAAGGGTTTTTTCATGGTTAAGAGGGTTTTTAGGAGGTACATGGTTATTATTAATCATGCATTGTCTCCAAGAAACTATGAAATGGAGGACATTGGCCACTAGAAAGGATCATGGTTGGTACATAGTTTGGCCAAAATATGAGAGTTCCTGGGGGAAATCATTCATGTATGGATAGTGGAGAAAATAATGGTTGGTAAAATCTTTTACTATCATTATGATCCAACCATGTGAGGGGATAACTTAAGATAGTATCACCGCACAGTTGGCACACATTTTTCCAAATGGTGTGGCCTAACCATGTGGCAAACAGTTAGAAGCCATAAAATTATGGATCTAATCCTAACTAAGTTTTGTAACCCTATTTTTTATCATAATTATATAGGATCTTGAATTCATTTTTCTCAATTGTCTTTATATTCGTTTCCTTTTTTATCTAGAAGTGATTCTTTGGAGATTTAAAGTATATTGGAGGTCCGAAATCATCGGTATGTCCTTACTATTCATGGTTCTTCTTAGTTCAATTCTTCTCAAATCTCCCAAAACGATATATCTAGTTTATTATGGATAGATCTATGTTTTATGATGGTAATAATGATGATTTATTATTGAATCTATTGATTTAAAAGAGATCCAAGTCCAGATCTATAGAATTGTAGTGTCCCTCTTCATTTTCACCAACCATTGAAAGGATGGTGGATTCTATCTCATCACTAAATAAATTATAAAATTAAGTATCATTTAAATACAAATTAATTACTTGATGTTGTTTTAATCCATGTATAATTATTGATGGGAACCTCCTTTTGGATTTGGATTTTAAATTTTTGGAATTGAATGGTTTCCTAGAAAATTCTCTTCTGTGATAATTTTAAAATGTTGGATTTAAAATTTTGTTTTTTTGTTATGCATTGAAAATGTTTTTCAAAATTATATATATAATGAGAGTTTTTATGTAGAATGTATTTTAATTTGAATTTTCAAAAATGGTAGGTGTTAGTGTATTCATAAACATAACCATGTGGAAGGTGTGTGTGACATTATGGAACCTTTTATTGGTCACCTTTTGATGAATAGGTGAATTGATGAGAGACTGCTCATGGGTATGGAAATTACACTTAAGAATTCATGTGTGTGTGTGTAAAATCATGGAATAGGTATGCCAAATAAATGAAAAATGGTTTTTGTTAAAATGAATATGATTTTTTCAAAAAATGTATTTTCCTTTTTTGGAAATTGTATTATGGGTTTTCTATAAAATTTTTATGGTTTTGATATAAGTACTTTTAAAATTCTTTTTAGAAGATCTGATTACATGTTCCTATCCAAGTGGTGTGATTTAGGAAGTGTTTGGGGAAATTGAACTTAGTTTATAATATCCCCCTTCTTGGGATCTTTGGTGTGTTTTTAGATGTCATCTATCATTACATTTGTAAAGGGAAGGTGTCATGTTTCTCCAGTGATGCGTCTTGATACTATGGGGATAGAAGGTCAAGTTGAAGCACGTAACATGGTCAATTGTTTCTTGGTTTTATGTATTTTTTGCATTATTTGGTTCCTTTTGCTTTCTTCGTTATTGTCTTTATTTCAACTTGTACTCTGATACTGTTGTTTACCTTTAGATATGTCATTGGAATTATTTTTTATTCATGCATCATATACTCGAGTTGAATGATGTCTTGGTAATGCGTGTCATTTTATTTATAATGTTCGAACCATACCTTAGTTTTCTCGAATCCCATGGAATTTATTTCCAGTATTTGGTGTCTTGGGTTTGTCACCTCAGTCCTAGTAACACCCTACAACTCTTCCCAAGACAATGGGTGGGGGTGGGATGATACTTTTGGAAATTTGGTTCATAAATCAATTATAAATAATAAAAATAATTTTTATTAAAAACCATATTAATTATCCCACTAATTACACTCAATTTATCAATATCACATGTAATCACATAAGGATATACATCAAATAAAGGGGTGAGCTAAAATCGTAATAAGGTGGGAATAACATAGAATGAATAAGATACATAAATCAACAAAACATGGCTCAGCATAGTCATCATCACCATATCATAATCATGGGATCACTGTAATAAGAATGAGGGAATCATTTAAAAAAGTAATGAAATGTTTCATATTCATAATAAATAGTTCTAAAATAGTTGTAAAATACCACATATAGTTGTGAATAAAGCTATCATCATGTTCATGTATAACATGTGTGCAAAAATCATAACATCATAGTTTGAAATGAAACTGGAATCTTGATCACAAATAATAAATATAATATCATGGATTACATAACATTAATTATTGAATAATATGGATATGTAATTCTACATCCACCCATCACCTCATTAAATTCTCATGATCATGCATGGCACATGAAAAGATAACAAACAAAAAATTTTGTCATGAAATAAACCCATGGAAAGGAATAAGTTTCATAGAGATTTAATAAAACATTCTTTAATTAATAACTTATGGTGTCCCAAAATTAATATGGGAGATTTTATTTTTTTCATAATATATCATCATTCTTTAGTGGATAATAAATTTCTCAAGAAGAGTAAATGCGGTGTTATGGAAAACAAATTCATTTTAAAAAATCATTGAAATGGTCTTAGAAATCATTTTAAGGATGTAGAAAAATGTATTTCACTGTAAAGAAAAGTTAAAATGATAATGAAGATTAATTTTAAGGATAGAATAGTAATATACACATTGAATATAATGTGAAAGATGAGATAACCAAAAAATGAGAAGGTTAATTCAAGAATCCTCTTACTTTAAATCTTGTTATATTACATCTTCTTTATAAATCCTATATAAAAAACTTATGATGGATAAAAGATGAAATAATGATTTAATTATATTCATTTATTTGATTATGTATCCATTATAATTATTAAATTCTATTTTATCATACTCATTGTAAATCTTGAGTTATTTTAATGTCATTTTTTCATTAAATTATCACATCATGTTTCGATTTCCCTATTTTTGTTCAAGGTAATTTATACATTAGTAAAATTACCTCCAAATAATTAAAATAAATTTAATTATATATTTTAATATAATATATAATATATACTATACATCCACGAATCTGGTGATAAGAATATTGTTGTAAATGTCCTCATATGTGGTTAACTAACCTTTGAGAGGACATTGACTAAATAGGAAGAAGAGAATTCTGACATACAATATTTCATAAAATTTAATCATTAATGTTGGCAAATATCATTAATATAATTTTAAAATACTACTTAATTTATTTTATAAGGGTGGTGTTTTGAAATAAATATAGAAAAAAGAAGAATATAACAAGAAAATGAGGAGAAAAACTAATGAAATATTACCCTCTTATTGATGATGATTATTTTCTATGATAGTAAATACCATGAATTATTGGAGTTGAGTTTCTCTAAAATATCTATAATGATTGTAAGGGGATTAATAGAATTTATTTTGGATGATTTTTCAAATTTTAAAGTGAGTGATAACTAGTTTTCCTAGGAGAGGGAGAGGGGGTTTGTATATATGATGAGAGGAGTATTTTTGAATTAAAATATTTAATTAAATATAATTTACATGGTAAAAATTTAAATTGTGATATTATTAGTATTTTATTTCATATCTTAATAAAATAAAACTATTTTAGGACATTTAATTCTTTCAAAAACAGAATTCATTAGTTTATTAAAATAGATAGTGAAAAAATGACTACTAGTTACGGAATAATTTATCATTTCAAACATTAGAAAAATCTTTTCAGATTTTTAAATTAAGTATATTTTTTAAATGACTCATTTATCTTATTAAATTATCTTTTGGTCCATAAAAAATTATATAATTTATTATTTCTTTATTACTTATTTGATTTTTTACTTAGAATACAATGATTATGTAAAAGATTATTTTTACTCTTCACATAAAAATTGATGTTTTCTAGAATATTACCAAAAATTAAACCTTAGGAAATTTTGATATGATTATTTTAATAATTAAATTCATTTTATAAAAATAGATTTCTAACATAGTATATTGTAATTGTTAAAAAAAATTGTTTTTTAAGAAATACATTAAATTATAGTTTATTAAAAATGTGCATAAAATTTCATTTAGTTTCTAATGTTGATATTTATTTTATGGAATTGAAATATTTATATTTTATAAAATTACAAATAATTTTTTTTATATATCATTTTTTTATTTTGAGTTCAAATTACTATTATAATGGTAATGATACTATTCTTAAATGTCATATGACTATTCTAAAAATCATATTGCCTATAAGAAATTCCCTTTAATTTATTCATTCATTATTTACCCCAAATAATCACAAGGTTCTACATTTTTTGATTTCTAAAATATCCATTAGATTAGAAATATTCTACCTCGTTTTTATAATGTTTCTTATTTCTATGATGATGCTAGTGGATCAAGATGATCAAAATTTCCCATTTTTTATTAAAATATTCTAATATTTTCACATCTTTGGGATATAATAATTTATGTAACACAATTTTCTCATTTAATATAATAAATCAATTTGTTTTTCATGTGTTAAAACTATATTATATACCAAATTATTACAAGTGTTGTTTATTTAGATGGATAATTATATATATATATAGATGTTTTGGATGTCACACATAGGTTTGTCTCTTATAGACACCATGATAATGTTTTAAACCTAGTGGTCTTATGGATTAGTACTATTTAATGAACTTTCCCATGCTAACTCGACACATAACCTGGACCGGTTCTCCACTATGTTCAAAGGGTGTTCACATTCCTCACGATCTAGAAACTAGTGCATGGGAGTCAAAGGAAACACACTTGGAAAGAGTTTAACTCCCAAATTAGAGTTAACACTGAGTATATATTTTCCAATATAAATTGATAGTGATCATTCATACAATGGTTTTCTATGAAATATTAAATAAGAGGGGCCAAATAATTAAATATAAACATAAGTCATAATAAAATAAAAATCAAACTTGAAAAAAATGTCTAAAAAACTAAATGATTCAAGATTGATGTAGAATAAGTATAACAAAATTTAATCTAACTATTTCAATTAGGCTGATATAGCAACTTTCAAAAAAACATAGGAAAATGAACTAAAAATTATATTATAAGAATATCTCTTCATATGACCAATATTTTCTCACCTCATCACCACACTTCCATCAATGAATAAATAAATAGCTAATAAAACCATAATAATACAATATAAAACCTTTAAATAAAATAAGAGTTATTCAACACATAGACATCAAGTGTTCATGTTGGGAGTAAAAAAAAGGCCTAGAAGGGTTTTACCAATGAGTTTGTGTAATATATTTCATAAAGTTGTTCAAAAATTCTAGTACTAAATATATTAGTAAATAAAATAGGATTTTTGATTCATTAAGTGGTATAAAATAATTATCCATTCTCATTATTTTAAAATGGTGTCTCAAAAAAAAATTGAAAAACCTTTTAAAAGAAAAAGATACAAACAAAAATGTTAGACTATGCTATAAAAAAGTTACCATGTGTCATGAGGAAATAATAAAATAAATAATAAAATAAGTGGTAATGAAAAAAAACTATAAAAGGAGAAATATATTCCAACATGACTTGACATAAACAAATCAGAAATTAAGAAATACATGTCATGGGTTCCACCCAAGGTCTTAAACTGATATAATATTAATGATACAATGTCAACATGGACCAACTTCCCTCATTCCTTATATATTAATAGATATAAAAGAAACCTGATTATCACACACTGAACTCCACAAAATGGAACCACCCCATTATCCATGGAATAAGAACAATTATGTGGAAACTAGATGTGTTTTTACTACCTAGTTTATTATGAATCAATATCCCCCTTTAGCTACATGGTTTCCCATGACCAATATAAGTGTAGGTGATAAGAAAATTGAAATATGATCTATAAAAAAGGAAGAAAAGTCATAAATATCCTCTCCTCCATCACCCTAATAGGAAACAACCCCTTTCTACTTCAAACATCCACAATATAGATATTGAAATTTCCCACAGAAAAAGAATCACAAGCATCACATAAATATAAAAAACCCATGAAATGAAAGAAGCCACACAATGGGAAATGTCAAGAGTCTCACATAGAATAAAACCCCCATTTCAAAAAGACTTAATTATATTTAAGTCTTTTACGTAATTTAATGTTTGTCTACTCCCGCACTTTTAGAAGGGAACCTCTTCTCCTCTCTTATTCATGAAATTTGAACCATATAGATTAATAAATACCTAACATAATACCTTCTTATATTCCTTAATTTTTTTATATCACATGGTCCTCTCCCAAGAACAAAATTTTATAGATTAAGGTGTAAGCCAAAGGAGGTCTCTCAAAGAAGAGGTATGAATTTTAATCGAGCTCATTCAATTTTATTTCTTATTACCCATCCTGTAAACATATTTTATCCATTATTACATGACTAATTTATAATATTAAATATATTTATATTTAATGATTATTATTTCACAACATTTTTTCAGCTCTTTCCCATCCAATGGAAGATAAAATTATCGCTTGTGTGTGTGTGTGGATCACCACCTCCACATAACGATATGATTACTTTTCCACCACTCTTTCACTTGGATATTAATAATGATGTATTTAATAAATAATTCTGATATTTATAATATATCACTGATTAATTAATAATGAAATATTAGTTATATTTTTTTCTTTATTTTTATTATAAAATCAAAACAACTTTCCTGCATACGTACGGACTACCATCCCCATGAACAATATGAATCATTTTCCTATGTATAAATTTTTTTGATAGTTATAAATATATATATAATTACTATATATGATTTTAGTTTAATTATTAACAATATGGATATTATTTAACTATGATCAATATACATGTTCTAGAACTATTGAATGAAAACATTAATGAAAAACAAAATTGTTAAAACTAGAAAATGGTGTTTTTAAAAAGAATTATTAATAAAGGGGTGTTGAAATTTTATTAGAGAATTTTATATGGTATTATGGTTATGAATATAATTATGGTGTAGAATTATAATAAATTTAAATGTATTATACATGAGGTTATAATTATAAAGAATTAATTTGGGTTTATGGTAAGGGTTTTATAACACAATCTCATTTTTAACGGGATTGTTTATGCTTGAATTTATGATGATAGAATCATATGATATTTCTCCCAAAAAAATAATTTATTTCAATATAATATGAATATTTATGTATATACACTTTTTTCTATTTATTTTACTCTCTATAATTACTCAATATAATGAAAGAATATTTTTAAGGAAAATCATCTTTTTCACTATTTGGTCGGGAATATTTTTCTTCCAGATATATATTTTTATTTAAATAATTTTAAGAATTATTATACTATTATATTATGATTTTTATAGTAATTTTTCCCATTTTATACTTTCTATATAAAAAATAATATGAATATTCTAGTGGTTTTCTAAATGAGCTTCATTTGACTTTTTATAAAAATGTAGAAGGAATCATTGTTTTAACATACATGGAATGAATATAATTTACACTCATTATGAATTACCAATTATTTTAAGCGTACTCTAAAATATTCCCTATTTATTTTAAAATAAATATATTTCCCTAATATTTCTTAAAATTTTATATTTTAAAAAAATTATTTCTAAATTAAAATGGTTTTTCTTCAATAACTTTTTTAACAATCATTAAAATGAATTTTTCATCTATGATGACATTATTTGATGTTAATTATATTTTATTATGGATATTATCATATTATAAAATTCATATTCTTTCTCTATATAGTTTATGGTTATGATTATGGAGTTTTAAAAAATCCATTTACTTTTCTAAATGTTAAGTTGAGATGAAGTGATAAATATTTTCATGATCATAATACATACATATAAAGTGATTGTGATTATTTGATAGGTGGTTCTATTATAGTTCTATAATTAATTGGGTAAATATTAATCTTTTATGTTCTCAAAATTTACAAGAGAGGATTCCTCAATCCCAAAAATAGATTACACGGGAGGTTATCCTAAGCCCAAAATCGGGTAAATGGGAGGTTATCCCTAGCCCGTATCAAGTACATGGGCGGTTATCCCAAACCTAAAATGTCATGAATTCATTTGTGGGTAACCTTTTCATAATATTTCTATGAATATATTAGTGCTAAAATTTATTCCACTCATTTATAACTTGATATTATTTTTCCCTCACGGCTCATGTTGTTTGATTAATTTATGAATAATTTGTTATAAATGGCCAAAATTTATTACATGACTCATTATTATGATATTTTATTTTGTGTTCATGGTTTTCAAATTTAAAATTCATATTCTGATACCATTATTCACATGTTATATTAAAATTATCATTGATATATCTCTTTTTTACACTTACTAAAAAGTTAAGATCACCCACTATTATGTTTCCTTTTACATATGATATTATGAATTTTTTATGTTGGATGTTTCTAAAATGGGTGATAATTATGAAGAAATTAATGGATGATTATGTATATCTTTTTTTTATCAGTTCATTATGTCACCATGTTTCTAAATACAATAAAACATTATAATTCTACCATGAATCGTTATGTTATGTAATGGATATTCATATTATAAGTTGATATATTTATATATGAAATACTTGTGTTTCTATGGTTTCTATCATATTAAGGTTTACTTATTTTTAGAAAATAAGATGATAAAACTTTAGTGATAACATTATTATAATCCTATTTACTGGATAACATCCTATGTTATGTTTAAGGAATATGTTTTGTTTTCCTAAAAATATTTCCCAATCTAGATACTAGCATGTGGATGCAGGTCCTGACATAGTTATGCCCAGGGTAAATAACCCTAAAAATAGTATTAAATAAAATATGACCTGGTGCATAACAATGAGGCCTAATTTCACACCTATATAGACACTCTCGAGATATATGACGATCTTAAATCATAATTTATTTTTTAATAATTTTGAATGATTTGAATAGATATTGACTAAGGATATACTAGGATAACCTAATGTGTCATAGATAGAAAATAATGTGTCATGATTAAGACATCCTATAAATTATTTTTCATGATTATATTGTTTTTAAATATTATTATTATTTCTAACAATAATATTTTATGGTTTAGTCATTGGGTGGAACCCATAAGAACCATTTTAATGGTGAATGTGATTAAAAATTTAATTAGTATCCTCCTGGACAACAAAATGTTATGGGAATTAGAATATAAAATATCATTTCTATGATTATGTAGATCTATCAAGTTATGAGTCATATTGATAATCTAAAAAAACTAGGGAATAATGAAGTATTGAGTCCTTGATGGGTAGCATCAACCTTCTTTTAGTGGGTCCTCAAATCTGTTAATTGATGAATAATGGATCAGTACCACTGAAAATATATTTTTCATTCTCCAATAATAGAAGCATCAAATATTTATTTTGGTTTATTATATTTTGGTTTATTATATTTTTTAAGGTTAATCATATCTATAGTGGACTCTTATAAATAAAATTATGTAATAGGTAGAAATTGAATCTATATATTAATAAGAGTTCATAAGGTCATCTTTGAATAATTGAATTCATCATATTCTTGATACAAAAATAGAGAAGGAATTCCTAGAACTAAATAAGAGGGAAAATGAATATCCTAGTACCTATTTGGTAAATTTTACTAGACTTGTGAGGTATGATTCTAGTATTATTATTGAACTAGAAATTAAGATTAATTGATTCTTTAGTGGATTAAAACCAATTCTCTAAAGAGGGGTTTCCATAAGAGACATCATTAGCTATGAATAAATTGTTTAATGTGTTATCATAGTGAAAATAGATATTAGTGTTAGTGATAAATATCATGGTTTTGATAATAAAAGAAACATGAAATTAAAAATAAATTCAAATAATAAAAAATAAGGATAGAAGAAGATGAATCATTATTTATTCCAGAAGTGTGGAAGTAAACATGGATAAAATTATCATAAGGGGACTAGTAAATTCTTTATGTGTGGAAATAGAGGTCATCAGGAAATAAAATGACAAAGTGATCTGAATAAGTTAGTTAATAATGTCAATAGAGATAAATCACCAAAAAATGTACCACACACACTTTAGTGTTTCAAAGGTAAATAGTATGAGAATCATGCTAACCAGTGATCGAATATGATGGTTAATGATGATTATCGAGGACAACAACCTATTAATCACAGAGTATAATAGAAATATCATGTGATCACTATTCTTATTGAAGGGTATGATACTGTAGTGGTCAAAATTATACTAGTAAAACACTCTAGAATATTTAATATTTTATTTTATTCTAGATCTACACACTAAAATATAAATATAGAACTCGATAAGGGTATCATAATACCAATATAATGATTAGATGTTGAATTAGCATTGAAAACTTTTAACGGTATGATGATCACATTTCATGTTTTTGATTCTTACCCAATTGAAGGTTGTGGGAATTAGAAGCATGAAAATCTTGATATTCTTAATCTAGTTTATTTTAATGTTATTTTTTGTCATGGTTTGTCTTTATCTCTATAAATCCCCTTTTATTTGTAGAGGAAGAGAATTCGTATTTGAGATTCTGATCCAAAATATAATTGTTTATTGATTTTAGGATAAATATGAAATTCTAAAATAAATTATATCAATATTATAGGTCTTGGTTCCTATTCAAAGGGGTATTTATCTTAGATAGGTCTATAGAAACTCAAAATAAAATATATTACTATGGTATGGAATTATTTTAATGTATTTTTGGATGATTTTTCTAGTTTTCCTCCAAAACATGAATTTTATTTTTCTATAGAACTCATAATTATTGATACACCTATTTAAAAATACCATATACAATTTCCCTAATTTAGTTATAGTAATTGAAGAAGTAACTTGAGGAGAATATTGATTTGGTATTCATTCGAAAAATGTTCACCAAGGGGTACACCTATCCTTTTTAAGAATAAATATGGATCAATTTATCTTTTTATTGATTATTATAAACATAAAGAGATCATATCCAAAAATATGTATCCTCTACCCTATATTGACTATTTTTTATTAAATAGAAAGGTGGTAAATATTTTTCAAAGAATTATCTTTGATATAGAGACTATCAACTGAGTGTCAAAGGTGAAGACTTACCCAGGATAACTTTTTATTTGAGGTATAAAAATAATAAATTTATGTTGATGCTATTTTATCATAATAATTATCCCTATATATTCATTTATTTAATTAATATATTCATTATAGGTTACCTTAATAAATTTTTGGTAGTATTTATAAATTTTATTCTTATATATAATATGATCATGTAAGAACATGAATATCACTAGAAGATTGATCATAAGACCCTAAGGAAAATATTTTTTATGATAAATTTATCAAGTGTGAGATTCTTCTATAGAAATTTTCATTTTTAGTTCATATAATATCAATTGAGGGTATATCGGTGAATATGTAAAAGATAGAAGTTATTGAACATTTGGCTAAACAAACCATGGTGACTAAGATCCATTGTTTTCATCGATAGTATGGATATTAATAATTTTTTTGAATAATTTCACACAGATATCTAATGCAATAAAATTATTAACTAATAAGGGAGTCAATTTTTTTAGATTGATAAATGAAAGGAAAATTTAAAGGGGATAAATAGAAGTTTGGTTAGTGCACCTATGCTCAAACTACACTATAGTGGATAAGGTTTGTGATATACATTGGTGAATTAAAGAAATATTTTGGATGTTTTCTTATGCAAAATCATAGGGTTATAGCTTATTCTTCATAACAATTTTAGGTTCATGGGTAGAATTACTCAATTCATGAATTATAGTTATAAATTGTAATCTTTTCATTAATGATAATGAGGAGTTATCTTTACAGATAAAAGTGTGACATATATACTAATTATAAAATTTTAAAGTATATGTTCATCCAGAAAGAGTTTAATATTCACCATAGAAGATAGTTGGAGTTTCATAATGATTATGACTGAAAAATAAATCATGACTTTGATAAAGAGAACAAGATTTATGATACTTTGAGTCAAAAGGATCATGAAATATTATCTATTATGGGGATCATAAAATACCCAATATATTATTATTTGAAAATTATGAACATTAAAATAATGATAGAACGAGATAAATCCTATATTTCTAAAATAGGTGTTCAACCATCTATCTATTTGATGATTACATTGTTGTATAATGAAGATATATATCAATAAAAAATGTGAGAAATTTTCCTATGTTCAGCTCTGATTGTGATGGAATGATAATTTTTAGGAACCAAGTTTTTGTCCTATCAATAATAGTCATAAATAAGGATATATTGTAAGAATCTCATAAATCATCATTATCAATTTATCATGGATGTGTGGGGATTTATATAGATCTAAACGAGTATTTATGGTAGAAAAATATGAAGAGAGATATCGAAGAATATGTATCTTAGTGCCTGGTTTGTATGAAAGTTCAGTATTAGTGTATAATATTTCGTTACAACCATTACCCCTTGAATAATGGAAATGGTAAAACATCACCATGTATTTTGTCATTGGACTCCCCAAAAAATATAAAGACATAATGTTATTTGGGTTATAGTTAATCTCCTTATGAAATTGGTGAATTTCATTATAATTATAGAAGATTTCTCTCTTTATCATCTTTCTAGAAAATAAATTAAATAAATGGTTTGTTTTCACGGAGTGCCAAATTTTATTGTATCTAACAATGATTTGAGGTTTACATTTATGTTTTGGATAATTGTTCAGCAAACTATAGATATATATTTTTGTTTCAATACTGGATATCATCTTTATATATATTATTGTCTGATAGTATTATTAAAACCCTATAGGATATGTTGAGATCCTATTCTGTAGATTTAAATGGTATTTGGAAGGAAAACCATCCTTATGTAGAACTATCTTATAATAATATCTTTCAATCAAGCATTCATATGGATCCTTATGTAGTCCTATTTAGAAATAAGTTAAGAACTACAACATGATAGGATGATGATAAAGAAAAAAATTGATTGGGACCTGATCTATCTAAAGAAAAGGTAGGGAATTAGAAATACATTCACTAGAACATCGTGGAAGGTCATAGTCCACAAAAGATTTATATTGAAAATTATTGGTCAAATGTAGAATTCAATGTTGTTCAGAAGTTATTCATATGAATTTTTCTATGTAATAATATTATGAGATTTATAAATAAGGGAAATTTTTGACCTAGATATATGTTCTGTTTCAAGATTCTTGATCATATTGGGATGGGTTCTTATTTCATCGAACTCCCACAGAACCTCTCTAAACTTCAGATTGTGTTTTGTGTATCTCTCCAAAGGAAGTACATAACTGATCAATCACATGCACGGAACATTGAGGTTATACCACAAGATGATGATATTTCCAATAAATAAAAAACAATATAAACCTTGAATTGTTGTGATAACGTGTTATGGAAGTACACTACTCACATGTTTAATGTTCTATAGAGGAATCATAAATTTTAGGAAGATGTGTGGGTACATGATGATGTGATGATATAGACATATCTTCATTCTCTGAATCTGAGTGATATTTTTCAATTGAAAAAATAATTTCCTTGGTTTCAGAATGAAACACCTCATGATTTTACATGTAATTCCTTTGAAAAAAACAAGAATTATTTGATATCATTCTTTGTATACAACCCCGAGTCTAAATGAACTGTGATAATGTAAAATTTTATAAACAAGACCATGGATTAGAGGGTTTGACTATGATTTAACATATTATTAAAAATATGTATAAATTATTTATATAATTCGAATTTATTTATTAATTAATAATAAATGAATATTTTTTGTAAAGTCATTTTATGCTTCAAAAATATGTTTCTTAAAAAATAGATTTATTGGATTTTTTGCAAAGATATTTTAAATAATTTTATTAAAAATTTATTTATTTTATTTTATAAAAATGATATAATTTTTAAAATTATCAAATCAAAATTATCTTAGGGATATATTTTTTTATTTTTGTAAAAATATTAAATTTTTAATTAATAGAGAAGAAACTACAAATTTTATAGAAAATTGTCTCTCTCATTCATGTATTTACAACTATATATTTTATTTTGAATAGATTTTATAATTTTATTACTTCCTTTTGATTATTTATAATCCAATATATCTCATTTTAATCAAGATTATGAGTAATTTTGGTATAAAAATTGTTTTATACTTAAAAATACATTTTACTAAAATATTACAACCCTATATTATATAATATTTTAATCCTTGTAAATTTTTTTATCATTATAAAATATAAATATATTAATTATATTTAAATATTATGTAATTCCAAGTGTGTCCTCTCCCTCACTTATTAATGGGAACCAATTGTCCTCCATTATTCACAAATTTTGTGCCTTATACATTATCCAATACATTTCCTAATAAATTATTAGATTCTTTAATTTATTTCTATATCCCATGGTCCTATCTTAAATCCAACCATTCAAGGGTTAAGTTGTAAACAAAAGTATGTCTCTCAAAGAAGAGTTATAAATCATAACTAGGATCTTTCAATTTTATTTCATCTTCAACCTCATCTAAATTTTTTTTATCCATAATAAAATGATAAATATACCATCATAAATATAATTAGATTTTATTATTATTATTTCCCAACCTATTTCCACCTCTTCTCTCTCAAAAGGAAAATTAGATTATTGCTCGTGCATACGTGTTGACTACCACTTCCACATAGTAATATGATTCATTTTCCACAACCGCCCCACATGGATGTTTATAATGATATATTTAGTAAATATATATTATATTTATGATATAAAAATTATTTTATAATGATAAAATATTAATTATATTTATTTCATTATTTTCATTAGAAAATAAAAATAGCGTTCATGCGTACGTATGGATTACCATCTCCATGAATGGTGTAATTAATTTTTCTATATATAAATTTTATGGATTATTAAACAGATTTATATAATTAATATATATAATATTTATATCATTATTAACTTTTTTAGTTGATGTAAAAATGATCAATGTACAAGGATTGAAAATGCCAAACCAAAACATTCCTGAAAAATGAAACTATTAACACACAAAAACAATATTTTTAATAGGAATTACTAATAAAGGTGTTTTAAAATTTTTTAAGTGAACTATATATGGTATTATTGGATTAAATATGTATTTTTACTAATTTATACTAAATCTAAATATATTATATGGGAGGTTATAGCTCTTATAAATAAATATGGACTTGAGGAAAGTATTTTACATTAAAAACTCATTTTTCACCAACATTGCTTATGTATAAATATAAATTGATAAAATGATATGATATTTCTATCCAAAATATTATGTATTATATTATACTATGTTTAGTTTGGGATATTACCTTTTTTACTTTCAATTTCCTCTCTTTAAGTACTCAAGAGACCAAAATAATTTTTTTAAGTAAAACTGAAATTGTTTTACTATTTGGTCAAGATGTTTTTTATTCCATGTCCATATTTTAGTTAAAATGTTTCTATTAATTTTTTTAGAATTATCATATGATTTTTATAATTCATTTTTACTCATGTTTAAATTTTTATTAAAAATTGTATCTTTTCATTTTTTTGAATGAAGTACTTCTAAGTTTTTATTTAAAATGTGAACGTAATCTTGGTACTGATGCACACTACAAGAACAGGGTTCCCGAATGTTATGAAAAATTAATTATTTAATGATTACTTAATAATTTTTTCTATTTTATGTAATGACCCGTAAAATTCAAGGGATTTTTTTTTCTTAATTTTCTTTGGAATTTTACAAGAACGCAGTTTCTGACGGCACCAAATTCTGGTGCCCGGTGTGCCCATAATCTTTTTCCGAAATTTATCTCGTGTACATTCAGTGAACAAACGAGTGGGTTTTTCTAAATTTTGAACCGGTTCTCGGAATCGGATTCTGAGGGAACTGTTGGAATCGCAGCGTCGGTAATTGCTTAGAAACACCTTTTCCAGAGATGCGTTTGCTCGGGTGTGGTTTTTAATCTTTGGGATTAAGTTAAAAAAATAAATAAAGGGGTGCGAAAATTTATTTTATTTTACCTAAAGCGGATTAACCTAAGTTAAGCGGGTAAGATGAGACCCACAATATCCTACCCACTTGGTAGGATATTTGTGAGGTGGGTCCCGCACGAGTCCCACCATTAATTTCCCTCTAAGTAACGCACTTGCACCCCCCTTTTATGAAGTCAATCGTGCGTTTATTTTGGTTAAGAAACACCTCATTAATTTGGGCAGTTAAATCGTTACAATTAACTCAATGAATTAATTGTTCGTTTCATTTCCTTTTTGAATTTAAAAAGGTTGTCTTGTGCATCAATAAAATAAGACTACTCTTATTTTATTTCGGTGGGATCTTGTTTTGTGGAGAGGATTTGGAGGAAAGCGTTCTTCTTCGATGAAGAACGCGAAGAACGCGAAGAACGTGAAGAACACACCGATCTCTGACAAAGAACGAAAAATCCTCAGAGATTGACTACGCAACGCTGTGTACCGCGATGACAACGACGCTTCTTCCGCAATGCCCCTTCCGCGACACGACGATCCTCTTCTTCTGCGACGGTTAATTCCACGACGAACTCACGTTCGACAAAAACATTGAGGTAGGGGTTTTTGTTCATTTTAATCTATGTGATTATATCCGCGGTTTGTTTAAATTTTTTGTTGGAAGACATTTTAAAACCGCTAACACGGTGGGTCCAGACCAACGAACAAGTCTGAACCCACATTACCTTCCTTCTTGGTGTGCGGATCGGCAGACGACGATGAAGCAGGCCGCACGGGTGTTGTGAGGTCCTCGCAGTTGGAGTACGGTCGGGTTGGTTTTGTCGTAAAAACCAACCAATCCCTTGGGACGAAAAAGCCAATAACTCTCAGACCAGGCGTCCGATTGACGCATAGTCTGTGACGTTGAGTTCCTGTTGACGATACGGAACTTTTGGATATATAAACTCCAGACTATGTGTCAGTTGATGTATCAGCCCTCGGCTCATGTAGTGGACCCTCTCGAACGAGATTTCTGTGTGTGGGAACCCTAGAGCTGGCTATGACTGCGACGACGACGATGACTGTACAGAGATCCTCAGTGGATTTGACGGCGAAGACTACATCACTCAGCGATCAAACATGGATCAGTGCTACAGATCCTATGTGGGTCCAATCCTGTGTGGGTCAGCGCTCAGCAGTCCTATGTGGGCCTGCGCCTACAGATCATGTGTGGGTCATTGCGGGGGTTAGTTACCTATCGATCATGTGTGGGTCAGATCCTTTGTGGGTCATTGTGGGGGTTAGTTACCTATCGATCCTTTGTGGGTCAGATCCTTTGTGGGCCATTGCGGGGGTTAGTACCTATCGATCCTTTGGGGGTCCGACAGCTTAGATGAATCAGTGGCTACATCTGATCGTCTCTATCTTCCTATGAAGAAGTATACCTGTGTGAGCTGAATCCTATTTTGCTTTCCTTTGTGGATTCTATTGTGCTATCTTCTGTGGATTATGTTTTGCTTTTCTGTGTATACTGGGTTGTGATTTCCTATGTGGACTGGGTTGTGCTTGGGCTCCGAGGCTGGAGCGAACTGGAATTGTTGACTTAGGTATATGTATGGGAATATACCTATGCAGTGTCGGATGTTACTTCGTGATTGTATCTTTCCTTGTGGATTATCCTTTGTGCATTCTGGGAGACCTTCTGGGGTCTCGAGATCCCTACTGAGTGTCTTATACTCACACCTGCACGGGCTATTCCCACACTACGTTGTGTTGGTTGCAGACGACGGACAACGCTGATCGTGGTTGAGGCTTGTGGAGCAGGACGACACATAGAGGTGGACCATTGGGCGAGATGTACTCGGAGCGGACGGATGGACCCGAGGAGCTGTGGAGGCTATCTGTTCTCACCATTCAGTTGGGACTTCCAGTGGGTGGATCGACGTTGTGTCTTTACTTTCAGTTGTTGTTTTCCCTTTCCATTTTTACTTTACTTTCAGTTTGGGTTTGTATTCTGGCCCACTTACTTTTCCTCACATAATGTTGTACCTAGTTTTACATAGTGTTTACTTCTTCTGCTTGCTTGCTCTGTGGTGTTTGGTGCTAGTCGCCAGCCTTTGGCCTATGGAAGGCGGGCTTGGGGTAGTCACGACACGGGCCCCGAGGACGGGTCGTGACAAATTAGTATTAGAGGAGTTCGGTTCTACCACATAACTTTGGACTTTGATCTTTTATTCTATGTGAAGCAATAGTGTTAAGAGTATTGAGTGTGGTTATCAGTCCAGGGAGTCCAGTGTTGGTGTGGTGGCCGATGTATCCGTACACCAGGACCTTGACTTCGGATTTCCAACTTAATGCATGAAAACATTGATTGCATGTGTGTTTCAAGTTTTCTTTGTGATTAATTTGTGTCAGCTCACCAGGTATATTGTTTGACTGTGGCACTCCTGTTTCTTTTCAGGATGGCCCCACGATGGAAGCAAACTAGGGTTCCGAGAGTTGTGTGTGACGACAGGCCACCGAGCAATGATGCCTCAGTGCAGGGCCCTTTTACAGCAGAGGCACCGGCGGTACCTCTACCCGTCGAGCCACTGATTCTTCTAGCCCCAGCAGCTGATGATGCACGTCTCCTTAGTGCACTGCACGAGTTTCAGCTCCAGCGACTGCCCAGCTTCCACGAGGAGATGGACCCCCAGGCAGCCGAGGACTGGCTGGAGGCAGTGGTATGAGTTTTCAGGTTAGTGAGGACACCGGCAGACCACATGGCGATCCTCACAGCGAGCCTACTGCACGTGGCAGCAGGCAGATGGTGTAGAATGATTCTCCAGGTCCACGATGAGGCATATCTTCTCTGGTCGAACTTTGAGAGCCTCTTCCGCTCGGAGTTCGTCCCAGCCACCCTCCATGCGGTGCGCATCCAGGAGATTATACAGCTGCGGCAGGGTAGCTTGATGGTCGCCCTTTACTCCGTGAGATTTACCGATGTCTCGCGCTACTCGACAGACATGGTACGAGACCCATTCTTCCAGCCCTAGACCATTGATTGGGGATTGAGGTAGCAGATCAGGGCATCGCTGATTTCCCACAGCATTCTAACACATGCAAGGGTACTGGAGCGAGCCCTTCTTATCGAGAGCTTTCTTGCTAAGTCTGCATAAGCGGCGAGACCCACCGCAGGGCAGCACGTAGTAGAGTTCTCTGCAGCAGGATGTTGACGGATGACTCATGTGTCCAGGCAGACCAGACCCTCAGGCAGACGACCTCAGGACACTGGCTCAGCAGTGTGGGGCACACAGCACAGAGCTAGTATTTCGATAGGCAGACAGTGCTACACATGCGATGGACAGGGCCACATTACTCGTGACTGCCCGACCCGCCATGCCGAGGAGCAGAAGATGGTTGAGGGGCCACCCAAGCAGAGGCAGAGGGTCGACCGTGGCGGTCCTCATGGAGCGGCCGGACGAGGCCGAGTTCCTGGCCAAGCAGTAGGTGGTGGGAGACGCTTTGAGGATCTACCACCACCACCACCAGGAGGTCCACCCCGACCACATGGAGCTGGCGGGCAGAGGCAGGTACAACTCCAGGCAGCGGAGGCCTACGACCACGGCGCGCCCGAGATTATTCGAGGTATTATCTGTGTCTATTCCACCCTTGTTGTAGTTCTTATAGACACGGGAGCGAGTCATTCTTTCATAGTCGCTGCCCTTGTTCGGAGCTCGGAGATTCCGACGAAGCCGTTGGCTCGATCATTACGGCTAGAGACTCCTACAGGAGAAGACTTGATGATTACGCACTGGTGCTGGCATTGTGAGCTTACTCTCGGAGGCGAGAGCTTCAGCTGGGATCTTCTTGTAGCGGCGTCGAGGCCTTATGACGTCATCTTGGGCATGGATTGGTTATCTATAGTCCATGCTCAGATTGACTGTATTAGGCGCAAGGTGTGATGTGTACACACCGACGGTAGTAGGTTCACCTTAACTGGCAAGAAGGGAGCCTTCGAAGCACATGATGGACTCTCGTAGAGGAGAGGACAATCCATCACTAATCAGTTGGCTAGCCTCATCCTAGGAGCAGTTGACGTGCAGAGTCCTAGTTTTCCTGCAGTGGTGGATCAGTATGCGGACGTTTTCCCCGACGATGTTCCAGGACTACCTCCTCGCAGAGAAGTGGACTTTTATATTGACCTGTACCCTGGGACAGCCCCAATATCGAATCCAGCATATCGGATGGCCCCCGCTGAGCTTAGAGAGCTACGGGTACAGTTGGAGGACTTGCAGGGCAAGGGATTCATCCGACCCAGTGTTTCACTATGGGCATCCACGATATTGTTCACCAAGAAGGTGTATGGGAGCATAATAATGTGTGTCGACTATCATCGCCTGAACAAGGTGACAGTGAGGAACAAGTATCCGCTATCGAGGATTGATGACCTCTTTGATCATCTCAAGGGAGCACAGTGGATCTCGAAGATAGACCTCAGCTCAGGCTATCATCAGCTTAGATTTCGGGACGAGGACGTGCAGAACACGACCTTCAGATGTTGGTATGGACACTATGAGTTCTTGGTTATGACATTCGGCGTGACCAATGCTCCATCATTGTTCATGGTTCTCATGAACATGATCTTTCAGCCATACCTCGATCGATTTTTCGTGGTCTTCATCGATGACATTTTGATATACTCGACGACTGAGGAGGAGCACGCCTACCACTTACGGGTTATACTAGACACACTCCGAGAGCACCAGCTTTATGGTAAGCTTTTGAAGTGATAGTTCTGGATAGGCGAGGTCCACTTCATGGGACACGTCATCTCTGAGGTGGGAGTTGCGGTGGATCCCATAAATATCGAGGAAGTGCTAGCTTGGGAGCCACCCAGGAGCACGATGGAGGTGCGGAGTTTCGTGGGACTAGCTGGATACTATCAGAGATTTGTGCCAGACTTATCTAGAGTTACAGCACCACTCGCAGCATTGATGAAGAATGGGATACCCTTTGTGTGGTCAGAAAGATGCCAGCAGAGCTTCTAGGAGCTGAGACAGAGATTGTCCAGCGCACCTATCTTGAGGTTGCCGGATGAGGGAGTAGGGTACGTAGTCTACTACGATGCATCAGGGACTAGACTCAGATGTGTCCTGATGTAGGAGCGGGCAGTGATCACCTATGGATCACATCAGTTGAGGACACATGAGCAGAACTACGCTACCCATGACCTAGAGTTAGAAGCAGTGGTCTTCGCTCTAAATACATGGCGACACTATCTGATTGGTGAGAACTTTACAGTCTATTCTGACCATCAGAGCCTCGGGTACATCTTCTCTCAGAAGGACCTAAACCTGAGACATCGGCGATGGTTCTAGTTCCTCTAGGACTATGACTTCGAGATAGTCTATACTCCTAGAAATGGGAACATAGTAGCCGATGCTCTCTGTAGGAGGATGGGAATTCAGCTACATGAGGAGGCGACAGAGCAGATAGCCTCTTTGCAGATATCCTTCATGGATAGAGATGGATCAACCTTCCTTTAGACACTCACAGTCACTCCTACACTACTGCAGCAGGTCAGAGAGGCACAACGTGGGGACGCTGACTGTGAGACGTGGCGTGCACAGATATCCTCAGGACAGACACCTGATAGATTCTCCATAGGAGGAGAGCATGATGTCATTTTCAGAGGCCGTACCTTGGAACCAATTGCTTTGAGGGAGGAGGTGCTGAGAGAGTTTCACACTTCCCCTTTGGCGGTACATCCTGGCATAGTGAAGATGTACCAGGATCTCAGACGACGACACTGGTGGCCGGGTATGAAGAAGGCTGTGGCAGAGTTCGTTTCTCAATGCGTCACCTGCCAGCAGGTGAAGGCAGAGCACCAGGTGCCAGCATGCTTAGTACAACCCTTAGAGGTCCAGGAGTGGAAGTGGGATGACATATCTATGGACTTCTTGACTGGACTTCCACGCACTTCTAGAGTTCACAACTCCATTTGGGTGATTGTCGACCGACTCACCAAGTCGGCACAATTCTTACCCATTAGAGAGCAGGGCTCAGTAGAGAGCTTGGGACGACTATACGTTCAAGAGATTGTACGGCTTCATGGTGTGACATCATCTATCTTCTCCAATCAAGATGCTCGCTTTATTTACCGGCTTTGGAAGGGGTTGCAGGAGGCGTTCGGGACGCATCTACGTTTGAGCACCGCCTTTCCCCCTCAAATGAATGGTCAGATCGAGAGGACCATTCAGACTCTCTAGGACATGCTCCGTGCATGTGTCCTCGACTTTGGTCACAGTTGGGAGGACCACCTACCATTGATGGAGTTCGCATACAACAACAGCTACCACTCCACCATTGGGATGGCACCATACGAGGCGTTGTATGACCGACCTTGAAGATCTCCTCTGTGTTGGAAAGACCCTTGGGAGTCAGCACTTGTGGGACCAGAGATGGTCCAGGCCATGACGGATAAGGTCCAGGTCATCCAGGAGCAGATGTGGACAGCTCAGAGCCACCAGAAATCTTATGCTAATAGGAGGTGGATGCCACTAGAGTTTGAGGATGGCGACCATGTATTATTGAGGGTCTCACCTCGATGTGGATTATGGAGATTTGGCCAAGGCGGCAAGTTGTCTCCACGCTTCATCAAACCATTCCAAGTCCTTAGAAGGATTGGCGAGGTGGATTTTTGCCTGGCATTACCACCTCAGTTGCACTGGGTGCACAACGTCTTCCACATATCTCAGTTGAGGAGATACGTGCACGACCCGACGCATATCATTGACCATGGGGAGTTGGACGTTGATGATGGGGAGACTTTTGCGGAGGTCCCAATGGAGATCGAGGATCGACAGGAGCGGGTCCTATATGGATGATCGATCCCTCTAGTGCGCATCAGATTGCAGCACGGAAACCTCCAAGAGAGCACTTGGGAGAGGGAGGCTCAGATGCATGATCAGTACCCACATTTGATTCCCTAGTTTATGATGTATCTGTTTCCGACGCTTTCGCTGGGGTGCGCGCATCCGTCCGTGGAGGAGGACGCGCTGCTTGTTGCCCAGCATTCTCGCTTTCCAAAGGCGGGCGGCATTCGTTCCTTGTTCAGGGACGTCTGCTCCTTGATCGAAACGGGATGACGGGATGTCGGTTCTTCCTTTCATGGATTCCTCCTCCGAGCTCATCACCTTGTCTGGGTCTCCCTCATAGATTTAGGACGTTCTCATGAATCTCATTCTCGGTGCCATATCTTCATGGACGCCGGTTAATTACACTACTTCTGTCAAGACATTCCTTGGGGTCTTGATATGGTAGCGGCCTTCAGTCGGAGTAGATGACAACATCAGGCATGTCTGGGCATCTCTGGGTGCGTGGACATTGGGGAACCTGTATTCTTCCTCACAAGAGGGAAACTCAAGGGTGCACAACCCGAGGCATCCCACATCGGATGCGGGGAATCATATGACATCTGAGGTTTTCCTCAGCTTCCCATGTTTATCACGAGGAACGCCACGAGTTTAACATCTTGCGGAGACGGTTATGCCAAAGGCATGTCATCCGAGGTTCTCCTCAGGCATCTCATGTTTATCACGAGGTCGGCCGCGAGTTTAACGTCTTGCGGAGACGGAATGAGGGTGATCAGAAAATCCCATAGAGACGGATTGATGGTGGTTTTCCCTGTAGAGGGGAGATGTCACACCGTAATGGCTGATCTGAACACCACTGAGGGCGGATCAGGGGAAGTGCACCCCAGGATGGGGTATATTACCATTGGTTGGGATTGAACCTCTTGGAGGTTTCCTACGTACCCTGTGTAGAGGACAGGGATCAAAACCCATGTAGATCGATGGGGTGATGAATCGGGGTGTACACAGAGGACAACGACCCGGAGGTATGCTGGGTCTTACACATGGAATGCGGCCCATGCGCCACTAGGAGCAGCGAGGAGGTGGATGGCATGATCATACCGGGACGTGGCGGCCCGGGTGAAAATTAGGATGGGTGATGGATGGATGAATGAAGTGGAGGGGGAATGAAATGGGAAATTCGTAGGGGCGACAGTGAAGTTGGACTTGAGCCTTGAAGAGGCTTCCTACGTATCCCTGTGGCAAGGAATCAAAGTCCACGTAGTTTGAGAAGGATTGGGGCTTACGCAAAGGTGCTGCCCGGGTGCCGCTAGGGAGCGGCAAAGGTGGATGGGGTTTACGCTCTGAGGCGCACCATGGTGGATGGGGCTTACAGTCTGAGGCGGCCCACGGTGGATGGGGCTTACACTCTATGGCGGCCCCCGGTGTATGGGTCTTACGCTCTGAGGTGGCCCACAGTGTATGGGGCTTACACTCTGAGGCGGCCCATGTTGGATAGTGAACCGACATGAAGAGGTCAGAACAACTGGGTGGTGGGATTTAACCTCGTGGAGGCTCCCTACGTATCCCTATGGCAGGGAATCAAAGTCCATGTAGTTCGGGAAGGATTGGGGCTTACGCACAGGTGCTCCCAGGTGCCGCTAGGGAGCGGCAAAGGTGGATGGGGATTACGTTCTGAGGCGGCCCACGGTGGATGGGGCTTATGCTCTGAGGCGGCCCACAGTGTATGGGGATTACACTCTGAGGCGGCCCATGGATGATGGTGAACTGACATGAAGAGGTCGGAATAACGGGGTGGTGGGCTTGAACCCCGTGGAGGCTTCCTACGTATCCCTGTGGCAGGGAATCAAAGTCCACGTAGTTTGGGAAGGATTGGGGCTTACGCAAGGGTGATGCCCAGGTGCCGCTAGGGAGCGGAAAAAGGTGGATGGGGCTTACGCTCTGAGGCGACCCATGGTGTATGGGGCTTACGTTCTGAGGCGGCCCACAGTGTATGGGGCTTACGCTATGAGGCGGCCCACAGTGTATGGGGCTTACGCTCTGAGGCGGCCCATGGTGGATAGTGAACCGATGTGAAGAGGTTGGAACAACTGGGTGGTGGGATTGAACCTCGTGGAGGCTTCCTACGTATCCCTATGGCAGGGAATCAAAGTCCACGTAGTTCAGGAAGGATTGAGGCTTACGCAAGGGTGCTGCCCGGGTGCTGCTAGGGAGCGGCAAAGGTGGATGGGGCTTACGCTCTGAGGCAGCCCATGGTGGATAGTGAACCGACATGAAGAGGTTGGAACAACTGGGTGGTGGTCTTGAACCTCGTGGAGGCTTCCTACGTATCCCTGGGGTAGGGAATCAAAGTCCACGTAGTTCGGGAAGGATTGGGGCTTACGCAAGGGTGCTGCCCGGGTGCCGCTAGGGAGCGGCAAAGGTGGATGGGGCATACGCTCTGAGGAGGCCCATGGTGGATGGGGCTTATGCTCTGAGGCGGCCCACAGTGTATGGGGATTACGCTCTAAGGCGGCCCATGGTGGATAGTGAACCGACGTGAAGAGATCGGAACAACTGGGTGGTGGGCTTGAACCTCGTGGAGGCTTCCTAAGTATCCCTGTGGCAGGGAATCAAAGTCCACGTAGTTCGAAAAGGATTGGGGCTTACGAAAGGGTGCTGCCCAGGTGCCGCTAGGGAGCGGAAAAGGTGGATGGGGATTATGCTCGGAGGCGGCCCATGGTGGATAGTGAACCGTTATGAAGAGGTCGGAACAACTGGGTGGTGGGCTTGAACCTCATGGAGGCTTCCTACCTATCTCGGTGGCAGGGAATCAAAGTCCACGTAGTTCGAGAAGGATTGGGGCTTACGCAAGGGTGCTTCCCGGGTGCCGCTAGGGAGCGGCAAAGGTGGATGGGGCTTACGCTCTGAGGCGGCCCATGGTGGATGGGGCTTACGCTGTGAGGCGGCCCACAGTGTATGGGGCTTACGCTCGGAGGCTGACCACAGTGTATGGGGCCTACTCTCTGAGGAGGCCCATAGTGTATGGGGCATACGCTCTGAGGCGGCCCATGGTGGATGGGGCTTACGCTCTGAGGCGGCCCAGGGTGTCTTCTTCATGTCTGGCCATGGGGGCATCCCAACTCACTAGCGGGTCGAGGTAATCACCTATGCGCTAGTGCACAAGCGGGATAACGCCAAGGGCATTGGAATATATCCGAACGAAGGGAGATGAAAAGTGTGAATCACATGACCGATATTCAGAACGTCGTGAGAGTGGCGTGGTGATGGAGGATAACTGTTGACCATGGCGGAAACACAGCATCCATATCACATTAGCCAGAAATGAGGACAAAAAAATGAGGGTCGACTGCTGACCGTGTTCGAAACGCAGGACCTGACTCAAAGTGTCGCCCAAAGTCTTCCAGGGCACTAGCCCAGGACAGCAGGCGGACCAAAGGTCTATCATCCATACTGTTTCAGCAGGCGGACCGTAGGTCTATTGTAACAGCCCAAGATTTTATAAAAAATATCCTTTTTAATTTCATTAATGCCTTGTGTTATACGCTACACCAAAAGGAGCTTTCACAACACACATCTCTGACCTGGCTTGAATTACATGAAATCACGACCTTTCACGATAGCGTGTGTTGTACGCAACACCAAGTTTCGCTAAACAACGATATGCTATAAAAATATTATTAAAACTAGCCGTTATGAATAGTAATAACCACTTTTTGAAATTTTGTAAATTTTATTTTATAAAAAATGGACTTCATTTTTGGATTCGGAATATTGAAATTAGCTTAGGGTGAAATTTTGGTACTTTTCGGATAACTTTCATATTCTGATAAATAGTGAAAAAATTTCTAAATTATAATTAAAAACAACTTTTTTAATCGAAATAATTAATAGTGATAAATTTTTAATTTGAGTGGTTTTAAAGTATATTTAGAATATATTTTTACAATTTAATACAATTTTGGTCATTGGATGTAATTTCACATTCAAACCAGTTATAAACAAGTGTCAATCTTTTGATAGTTATTATCTCTTAAAAACACGCTAATTGTTTTGACGACGGGAATTAATTTTTAAATTAATTAATGCAAATGATATGTTTAAAATTTGGTAAAATAGACATCATTTTTGACTTCATAATATCAAATATAGCTTAGGCTTAATTTTTGGTATTTTTCTGAAAACTTTCAATTTATGATGAATAGTGAAATCACTAAGTGGTAGTTAAAAAACTGAATATTTCATAAAACTTAATTTTACCTCTTATGTGAGTGGAATTTCAAAAAACCGAGAGACACGGTTGATATCAGTATGTAAAATGTGGTTCGATGAGATGAAAATAATTTTTGGTGAATAGCAACTTTTTACTTTTATTTACCACGGTTAAAAGTAAATAGGGTAATTAAGGGTAAAAATGATATTATTATTACCCTAACACATGTCCTAATTCGATTGGACAAGTGTAATTCGACCCAAAACAACCCTAGGAATAAAATATGACCATTTAGGCCCACTTGGATTAGATTAGGACATTTATTATTAATTTATTTAAAGAAGGGTTAAAATAGTTAAAATCAATGTTTAATAAGTAAATCATTTTTAATATAGGGTTATACATAAAATAAATTCTACTATAAATACTAATTAGAAAGATAAAAAGCTTTCCAACATAATGGTACTTTATTTGTAATTTTTAGACATTAAATAATTTAATTTATTTATGACACAACGATGATGCAGTAATTATCTTATTAATGAAATATTGATATAATTGATGTTATAAACACCAAAATAAATGTAATTTGAGACTTTTTATGAATTACACTAATTTTCTAGTTTAATATGACATGTTATTATTGATTTAATTAACTTTTTTTGAACTTATCATTCTGTTATGATTTTCACAAAAATCAATTACTAAATAGTATCAAAATTGACATAATATAGTTTTTAAAACAAATATTATATTATTAATTGTTATTTTATTCCTAAAAATCTAAGGTTCAGCCAAATGACTTAGATAAGGTTATATATATTAATAATAAACAATTTGGAGTTCGTTTGTCTTCTTATTGTAAGTTTATTAACCTTATAGTGTAAGAACACAAGAAGACACGGTAAAAGTAAAATTATTTAACTTAATGTTAAATCTAAATGATAAGGTTAAAATAGGAACCTAAACTTGTCTAAATTCTATTGGATGAGAGGATTTAGACCCATGCCCACCTTAGCTTCTAAATAAATAAATTTAGAGCTATTTAAAACCGAACTTGACTTTATAATAAAATAATATTTTTTGTTATTCCAAAGGTTCCCCTATCCTCCCTTATAAAAGGGCACCTCCTCCCTCTCTTCCTCACACAACTTTGAGCCTTCAAGCTCTGCCAATACCTGACAAATTCTCTTCTCCACTTCCCTAGAAACATCCTAGAGGTTCTGGTCTTCCTCAAAGACCAATTTTAGTGCCCTAAGAGGAGGTCTCAAAGAGGCGCTTCAAAGAAGAGGTAATTTCCGTTACCGATTCTTTCACCTTTATTTCTTCTTCCACTTATTCTTCTTAGGTTGTTTCATTATGAATTAATAACATCAGTATCACTCATATACTGATATGTTATTATAAGTATGAAACAATCCTATTTCACCATCTATTCATCCTACGGAAAATGAAATCACCGCGCGTGCGTACGTACGGAATACCGTCTCCACGTCGTTGTGAAATCTATTTTCTACCAACACCTTACATGGATGGGTATAATGGTGTAAAGAATAACTATACATAGTTATTATATTATCATACTGATTTTGATATATTGTATCATCCAATCCAATTCAATTCAATAATCATGAAAACGATATCATCGCTCGTGCGTACATACGGACTACCGTCTCCACGAGGCGATGAGATTCATTATCCACATTAACCGTTCGTGAATGATTATAAAGTACATATAATAAGTAATCATGAAATATATGACATAATAATGATACTCGATTTATGTGTATATATATTTATTTCATCTACTTAATTTCATTCAACTCAATAAGGAAACGAAAACGGCGTTCATGCGTACGTACGGACTACCGTCTCCATGAACGGTGTATTTCTTTCCATTTACTAATTTATTATGTATATTTATATTATGAATATATATATATATATATATATATCATGTTTTATATTCTGGAATTAAGTAATCATGATCTATGTAATCATATGAATAATTACAAGTCAAAACACGGACGACAAATGAAACAATTTTACCCAAAACTCTCTTTAACATGGAATTTACAAAAGAACGGGTAATATAAAGGAATAAGTGAACCATATATGATATCATAACAATGAATATGATTCTGTAATAAGTCAATGTCATTATTTAAATCATTATACAGGAGGTTCGGGCACTTATGAAGCAAATCGGACCTAAGGTAAGGGAAATATCACAATCTCATTTTTATCTGAGATTGTTTATACTTTGGTATTTACTGGGGTGTATTTTATCATCCACATCCATGTTTCCTCAATATGTAATATTTATATCTTTCTACAATATTTTATATCCAATTTTACCCTTCGGTGAGTTTTTAGTAAAAGATATGCAAGGAATCTTTTGTCATTTTTCATACGAGGTACTTTTTGACTTTTCCGACAAAAGTACGAGAAGAATGTTTTTTTAACTTATACGGAATGAATGGATTTTTAAAACATTATTTCCAAAAATATTCCTTTACAAGTTTTCAAGTTTATTTTTAATCAACTTCTTTTAGTTTAAAATTGTATAAAATGTTAAGAAAGGAAAAGTGTTTTTGAAGTAGAAAGGATATTTTCCTTAAGAATGAAGTTCAAGTGTTTTATCAAAATTATTTTCCCTCTAAGATAAAAAGGGTTATGTTTTTATCCCTATTATTAAATTTATTTGATTATGTTGTGATGAAATTATTTTTATGAATTCCTTTATCGTATATGAATTGTTTTATGATGTCATGATGTTTAAGATTCCCATTTTTATTACATGGGTTATGCAATGATGTCTGGTTTATGATTTTGTGGAACACATAAGAATGGTATCATTATGAGATGGGTGGGACCTATATCTCCCTCCAATGAATTGGGTAAAGATTTTATATCTCATGAGATAGACATGGTTGGAACAGTAGGTTATACCGGTTCTGTGAAACAGGACTGAAACGAGGGTGACTCTGTTCAGAAAGGAACTTTGTCCACTAAGATAGTCTTGGCAATGAGTCTTGACTAATAAGATATGATTCTCTATGATTATGTGTGTATGCCACAAAGTTTCATGTTTTATGTTATGATTATGGGGATTACATTTCACTACTATGATTTATTCCATGTTATGAAATTATGCTCTCTTTTGCAGGGTAAGATTTCCAAAATGTTATGTTCTTATGAATATGATGTGATTGATATTTCATTTGTTTTCCCTTACTGAGCATTTGAGCTCACCCTTTTATGTTTTATTTTCCACAGGATATAAAGAAATGTTTTAGGTATAAAAAAAGGGAAGATCTTTATGGGAGATGTTGAAGATATTTCACCACGTTTAGAAGATTATATTCCGAGTTTCCAAAGACACTAAACTATTACGGTCCTTGTGTGTCTGTTTTTGTTATGTATTAATTATTCCGCAAAAGTAATGTAATGTCCATGTACGTCTAGTTTTGGGTCTCTACAGTTGGTATCAGAGGAAAGGTTTAGTCAACCTTTGGAAACTAGGATGCGAAAACGTTAGTGAGATCCCTAGAGATATTTCTAAGGTATGTATATGTCTAGGGATGTCCCTAAGGATAAGTATACGTATAGGTTATAGTACTATAATTACGCTAACGATCATAGAATTTAACCTAAGAAGTTAGATATTGAGGATACTCCCCCTTTATAATGTTGTTTTCCCTAGCAGGATTTTTGCCTCTCACACTATTCTTTTTGGGTTTTAGACGATGGCTGGAACCCGAAGGAACCGTGTTGATCAATGCAATGGAAAATGCAATGATTTCCCTCCTAAACAAACAAATGTTATGAGAGATGGAGTGAAAAAACTTATTTCTATACTTACACAAGCTATGAATCATTTTGGACTTCCAAATGAGCAGAGAATGGAACAATATTCTATTGAGTCCTTCAGGAGGCAATTTCCACCATCTTTCAGTGGGTCTTCCGATCCACCTGTTGCTGAACAATGGATCAGTACCACTGAAAATATATTTTCAGTTCTTCAATGTTCTGAGCATGATAAAGTCATCTTAGCAGTATATCATTTGGAAGGTGAAGCTGATCAATGGTGTAATATTATCAAGAATACGAGGCCAAGAGATGAAATTGAGTCCATGGAATGGGACAAGTTCAAGAACATGTTTTTCAGTAAGTACTTCCCTCGTATTCTTCGAACAAAGATGGAAAAGGAGTTTCTTGAGCTGAAGCATAAGGATGATGAATCTGTTGGTATATACGAAGAGAATTTTACAAGACTTGCAAGGTATGCATCTGGCATTATCATCCAACCTGAAAGTAAAGTTGATAGATTTTTCAGTGGCTTAAAACAAAGTCTTCGAAGGGCACTAGCTATAAGAGACTTCATTAGCTATGAAGAAATTGTGTGTTGTGCTATCAAGGTAGAAATGGAAGTTGGTGTTACATATCGATCTCATGGTTTTGACATGAAACGAAAGATGGAGTTCAGGGAGAAATCTCAGAATAATGGTGAAAATAAGATGGATGTTTCCATATGCACAAAGTGTGGAAAGAAGCATGGTGGAGATTGTCTTAAAGGGACTAGAAAAATTTTATGTTTGGAAAAGAAGGTCATCGAGCAGCTGAGTGTCGATGTAATGGAAAAAGAGTTTCTAATGATGTGAATAAAGCAAACACTGCAGAGAACGCACCACCAACACTTCAATGCTTCATGTGCAAGGAAATGGGGCATTATGCTAATAAATTCCCTAATCCAAGGGTTAGTGATGATCGACATGAGCAACCGCTTAAGGCAAAGGACAAAGGGAAGTCACATGCGATCACTATTTGCGATGTTGAATATGACAACGATGTGCTGGAATGATTAAGTGTTTATGTAATGGGATTCCAAAATAATGATTTATCATGGAGTATTGGAATATTTATGTATTGGTCTAATGTGGTATTCAAAGTGATTGAGATATTATTGGAAATAAGATGATATGCGCATAATGAAGAGAAAACGAGAAAATGAAATGTTTAACAGTATTCATGAGCTCATGATTGATATAAGGACTAAGTGATATCATGGTTTGAGTATATAGAATTTTGAGGATTTTGGAACGTGGAAAGTGTTAACTTTTAAACTTCATTCATGTTTTCACTAAGGTTCAATGGGTATTCATTCTTCAAGAGAATACATGATTAAGGTATTCACATGTTTGTAATTTGACCAGCAAGATATATCTTATGATATATGGGGGATAAATGATGGCATTCACGTGATTGTTCGGTGACATTTCAAGTAATCATTTTCTTTATACTATGAGCTTGGACCGAAGTATTTTAGATAAGCCTAAATATTAGAATGGATTATGTTGGACATAAGTTAGGATAAAACGTTTTTCGATATTATTAATGGGATTATATAGTAATATAGCTTTAGAAAAAGGACAACCTGCAGGATGGGCGACAGCCCATCGCGTCGGACAAGGCTGTGGGAATCGAACCCACAACCGAAGTACGACTAGCCTTTATCGCCTACCACTGGCCTAAAGGAAGTCCCTGTTTAGTACAAACTAGTTTTATTATATTAAGTAGTATGATATATGAATTATAAGTCCATTTTAGGAACCATATATGATTAATCTCACTATATAATGACTTATGTATATTTAATAACTTTTTCTAACCTTTTGTTTGAGATAGATGGAATGACCCATCATTCTATCACATGATCTGCTAACACATCACAAATGAAAAATTCAACTTCATTTCTTTAAGATATGAAGTGGAAATTGTCCAAAGAACAACAAACGGTGAGACTATACCAAAATCACGAAAGTATTTCTTCTAATTCCAATTTCATCAACTTTAGGGAAATGATCTTGAAAACCAAAAATGTTGTCCTAGTGCTCTTATATCTGATGAATCAGATGGTACCTTAGATCATCACAAATTTATGGATTTTTGATTGCTGGATTTTCCATAGCCGTGTTCTCTACCACTCTCCATCAGAACGTGATGGTTATATTTCTCTTCCATATCCATATTTTAACCTATGTGGAAACCCAGTGATTAGTTTATTTGGGTAACTGTTACGTTTCATACATTTGTTTTTAAAGATTGGTTTTGGTATTCCTTTTTACGATGTGGGTTTCTATTAAAGAAAATTTTGAATAGTAAACCATTTATGACCCCAATGAATTTCGAGGGAGAAATTCATTTTAAGGGGGGTAGAATGTAACACCCCAAGATTTTACGAAAAATATCCTTTTTAATTTCATTAATGTCTTGTGTTATACGCTACACCAAAAGGAACTTTCACAACACACATCTCTGACCTAGCTTGAATTACACGCAATCGCGACCTTTCACGATAGCGTGTGTTGTACGCAACACCAAGTTTCTCTAAACAACGATATGCTATTAAAATATTATTAAAACTAGCCGTTATGAATAGTAATAACCACTTTTTGAAATTTTTTAAATTTTATTTCTTAAAAAATGGACTTCATTTTTGGATTCGGAATATTGAAATTAGCTTAGGGTGAAATTTTGGTACTTTTCGGATAACTTTCATATTCTAATGAATAGTGAAAATTACTAAATTATAATTAAAAACAACTTTTGTAATCGAAATAATTAATATTGATAAATTTTTAATTTGAGTGGTTTAAAAGTATAAATATAATATATTTTTACAATTTAATACAATTTTGGTCATTGGATGTAATTTCACATTCAAACCAGTTATAAACAAGTGTCAATCTTTTGATAGTTATTATCTCTTAAAAACACGCTAATTGTTTTGACGACGGGAATTAATTTTTAAATTAATTAATGCGACTGATATGTTTTTAATATGGTAAAATAGACATCATTTTTGAGTTCATAATATCAAATATAGCTTAGGCCTAATTTTTGGTATTTTTCTGAAAACTTTCAATTTTTGATGAATAGTGAAATCACTAAGTGGTAGTTAAAAAAACTGAATTTTTCATAAAACATAATTTTACCGCTTCTGTGAGTGGAATTTCAAAAATCTGAGACACACGGTTGATTTCAGTAAGTAAAATGTGGTTCGATGAGATGAAAATATTTTTTGGTGAATAGTAACTTTTTACTTTTATTTACCACGGTTAAAAGTAAATAGGGTAATTAAGGGTAAAAATGATATTATTATTACCCTAACACATGCCCTGATTCTATTGTACAAGTTTAATTCGACCAAAAACAACCCTAGGAATAAAATATGACCATTTAGGCCCACTTGGATTAGATTAGGACATTTATTATTAATTTATTTAAAGAAGGGTTAAAATAGTTAAAATCAATGTTTAATAATTAAATCATTTTTAATATAGGGTTATACATAAAATAAATTCGACTATAAATACTCATTAGAATTTTAAAAATCTTTCCTACATAATGGTATTTTATTTGTAATTTTTAAACATTAAATAATTTAATTTATTTATGACACAACGATGATGCAGTAATTATCTTATTAATGAAATATTGACATAATTGATGTTATAAACACCAAAATAAATGTAATTTGAGACTTTTTATGAATTCCACTAATTTTCTAGGTTAATATGACATGTTATTAGTGATTTAATAAACTTTTTTCGAACTTATCATTCTGTTATGATTTTCACAAAAATCAATTACTAAATAGTGTCAAAATTGACATAAAATAGTTTTTAAAACAAATATTATATTATTAATTGTTATTTTCTTCCTAAAAATCTAAGGGTCGGCCAAATGACTTAGATAAGGTTATATATATTAATAATAAACAATTTGGAGTTCTTTTGGCTTCTTATAGTATGTTTATTAACCTTATAGTGTAAGAACAGAAGAAGACACGGTAAAAGTAAAATTATTTAACTTAATGTTAAATCTAAATTATATGGTTAAAATAGGAACCTAAACTTGTCTAAATTCTATTGGATGAGATTATTGCTACCCATCCCCACCTTAGCCTAGAAATAAATCAATTTGGAGCTATTTAAAACCGAACTTTACTTTATAATAAAATAATACTTTTAGATATTCCAAAGGTGCCCCTCTCCTCCCTTATAAAAGGGCACCTCCTCCCTCTCTTCCTCACACAACTTTGAGCCTTCAAGCTCGGCCAATACCTACCAAATTCTCTTCTCCACTTCCCTAGAAACATCCTAGAGGTTCTGGTCTTCCTCAAAGTCAAATTTTAATGCCCTAAGAGGAGGTCTCAAAGAGGCGCTTCAAAGAAGAGGTAATTTCCATTACCGATTCTTTCACCTTTATTTCTTCTTCCACTTCTTCTTCTTAGGTTGTTTCATTATGAATTAATAACATCAGTATCACTCATATACTGATATGTTATTATAAGTATGAAACATTCCTATTTCACCATCTATCCATCCTACGGAAAACGAAATCACCGCGCGTGCGTACGTACGGAATACCGTCTCCACGCCGTGGTGAAATCTATTTTCCACCAACACCTTACATGGATGGATATAATGGTGTAAAGAATAAATATACATAGTTATTATAACATCGTACTGATTTTGATATATTGTATCATCCACTCCAATTCAATTCAATAATCATGAAAATGATATCATCGCTCGTGCGTACGTACGGACTACCGTCTCCACGACGCGATGAGATTCATTATCCACTTTAACCATTAGAGAATGATTATAAAGTACATATAATAAGTAATCATGAAATATATGACATAATAATGATACTGTATTTATGTGTATATATATGTATTTCATCTACTTAATTCCATTCAACTCAATAAGGAAACGAAAACAGCGTCCATGCGTACGTACGGCATACCGTCTCCATGAACGCTGTATTTCTTTCCATTTACTAATTTATTATGTATATGTATATTCTGAATATATATATATAAATCATGTTTTATATTCTGGAATTAAGTAATCATGATCTATGTAATCATATGAATAATTACAAGTCAAAACACGGACGACAAATGAAACAATTTTACCCAAAACTCTCTTTAACAAGGAATTTACAAAAGAACGGGTAATATAAAGGCATAAGTGAACCATATATGATATAATAACAGTGAATATGATTCTGTAATAAGTCAATGACATTATTTAAATCATTATACAGGAGGTTCGGACACTTATGAAGCAAATCAGACCTAAGGTAAGGGAAATATCACAATCTCATTTTTATCCGAGATTGTTTATACTTTGGTATTTACTGGGGTGTATTTTATCATCCACATCCATGTTTCCTCAATATGTAATATTTATATCTTTCTACAATAGTTTATATCCAATTTTACCCTTCGGTGAGTTTTTAGTAAAAGATATGCAAGGAATCTTTTGTCGTTTTTCGTACGAGGTACTTTTTGACTTTTCCGACAAAAGTACGAGAAGAATGTTTTTTTAACTTATACGGAATGAATGGATTTTTAAAAAATTATTTCCAAAAATATTCCTTTAAAAGTTTTCATGTTTACTTTTAATCAACTTCTTTTAGTTTAAAATTGTATGACATGTTAAGAAAGGAAAAGTGTTTTTGAAGTAGAAATGATATTTTCCTCAAGAATGAAGTTCAAGTGTTTTATCAAAATTATTTTCCATATAAGATAAAAAAATGGTTCTGTTTTTATTCCTATTATTAAATTGATTAGATTATGTTGTGATGGAATTATTTTTATTAATTCCTTTATCGTATATGAATTGTTTTATGATGTCTTGATGTTTAAGATTCCCATTTTTATTACATGGGTTATGCAATGATGTATGGTTTATGATTTTGTGGAACACATAAGAATGGTATCATTATGAGATGGGTGGGACCTATATCTCCCTCCAATGCATTGGGTAAAGATTATATATCTCATGAGATAGACATGGCTGGAACAGTAGGTTATACCGGTTCAGTGAAACAGGACTGAAACGAGGGTGACTCGGTTCAGAAAGGGACTTTTTCCACTAAGATAGTCTTGGAAATGAGTCTTGACTAATAAGATATGATTCTCTATGATTATGTGTGTATGCCACAAAGTTTCATGTTTTATTTTATGATTATTGGGATTACATTTCACTACTATTATTTATCCCATGTTATGAAATTATGCTCTCTTTTGCAGGTTAAGATTTCCAAAATGTTATGTTCTTATGAATATGATGTGATTGATATTTCGTTTGTTTACCCTTACTGAGCATTTGAGCTCACCCTTTTATGTTTTCATTTCCCCAGGATATAAAGAAAGGTTTTAGGTAGAAAAAAAGGGAAGATCTTTATGGGAGATGTCGAAGATCTTTCACCATGTTTAGAAGATTATATTCTGAGTTTCCAAAGACACTAAACTATTACGGTCCTTGTATGTATGTTTTTTTTATGTATTTAGTATTCCAAAAAAGTAATGTAATGTCCATGTACGTCTAGCTTCGGGTCCCTACATCTATAGTCCGTACTGTTAGGGGGTCCCATTAGACATGCAAGTGAGTGACGATCTGAATGAAGGACACACAAAGCGTGAGGTAGAGTGATGGAATGTTTGAATGGATTCCAACGCTCTTGATATTACGCTGCTGTGATCATGGCATAATGCATCTTATACATAGAGCATAAGGCATCTCTTATTTGGAACAAGAGGCATCCTATGTTTGGAACATAGGGAGTACTATAGTTTAAGGTCATGTAGATAGGACTACTAGCATCTCATTCTAGGAGCATAAGGCATCTCTCGTATAGGGTAAGAGGCATCGTATGTTTGGAACATAGGGATTACTACAGTTTATAGTCATTTAGATAGGACTACTGGCATCTCATGCTAGGATCATAAGTCATCTCTCGTATAGGGCAAGAGGCATCGTATGTTTGGAACATAGGGATTACTACAGTTTGTAGTCATGTAGATAGGACTACTGGCATCTCTTGCTAGGAGCATAAGGCATCTCTCGTATAGGGAAAGAGGCATCCTATGTTTGGAACATAGGGATTACTACAGTTTATAGTCATGTAGATAGGACTACTAGCATCTCATGCTAGGAGCATAAGGCATCTCTCGTATAGGGAAAGAGGCATCCTATGTTTGGAAAATAGGGATTACTACAGTTTATAGTCATGTAGATAGGACTACTGCCATAAGGTGCCTAGAATGGCTGGTGTTGGGTCTTACGCAAGGGTGGCCCAGGGTGGTTCAACCTGACGTAAGAGCCAGGGGATAGGGTTTGACGGAGTTGCCTGAGAAATGGTTTGACTCAAGGTACTCGGGGAATTGATGATGAGAATCTTGACCCACGACACCTGATAGGGACCAAGAGGAATATGTCGACTCAAGGTATTTCATGGTGTGGAGAGGAGTATCTCAAATCATACTATTCCATAGGTGTAAAGAGGCTGCGCATAAGGGCGCAATGGAAAACCTCGACATCCCAGCCCGAGAAGTTCGCGGTGCGCGCAATTGAGGTTGTTGTGCAGGGCAGGCATGTGCGGAATTGAGTCTGTTGTGCGGGAAACACCGATTCGGCGCGCAATAGGTGCGGTGGGCGCGCAATACTGGATGCGGGTGCGCAATAGCGGCTGGAGTGCAATAGCGGCGGGGAGGGAAATAGCGGCGGGCGCGCAATACGGCGGGCGCGCAATAGCGGCGGGCACGCAATAGCGGTGGCGGGCGCACAATATGCAGCGGCCCGCGCAATACCGGATGATGGCGCACAAGAGGGTGCGGCGCGCGCAATAGCAGCTACGGGCGCGCAATATGTGGCGGCGTGTGCAATAGGACCAGTGCTGCACTGGCTCGCGAAAAATTGGGCTCAGCGGCACTGCTGTGCACAAAAATTATGAGTTGCGCAGAAAACTGGGCAGGTTGGCCCTTTTCCGCACAAAACTAATGTTTTGCGCGCCGGTGGGGAGTTTTCTGGGCGGGTGCGGAAACTGCGGACTTACGCGCATCAGAACGGCAGCCGACCTCCGGGGATCTTCTATCAACGGGTGGGGGGGGGGGTTGCCCTCGTATTTATAGGCGGAACACGGGTGCCGGTGCGTGGAAAATTCCGCGCCCGCGAAGTGTTTTCCGTGCGCCAGGCAGAGCGCGTAGAATTTCGTGTGGGCAATGGCGGTGCGTGCAAAATTTCGTGTGGGAAAAGTACCGCGCCTCAAATTCCGCTCCCAAAAAGATGGGCACATTATATTCCATGCGCGCCGGAACTCCTTTTTTTACGCGCAAATATATACTTCGCCCCAAAACCGTCCAAGATGGCCATCCCCAGCAGTCAAACTTCAAACAGCCATAACTTCTGATCCGTAACTCCGTTTGGGCTCCACGACCAGTCAAATCAAAGCTTACGGAACGAGATACGCACTGAGATCATCTCAGGGGACGTTTGGAAAATTTTTGGGACGCGTTTTTAGGGGTCAACAATATCTTTACGGGGATGTAAATCCTAGAGGTGGGAGTGATGTAAAGACCCATAAAATTCAAGGAAATTTTTTTCATAATTTTCTTTGGAATTTTACAAGAACGCAGTTTCTGAAGGAACCTAATTCAAAGTCCCGGTGTGCCTAGAATATTTTTCAGAAGTTTAGCTCGGGTACGTTCAGTGAACAAACGAGCGGGTTTTCCAAACTTTTGAACAGGTGCTTGGAATCGGATTCCGAGGGCACCTTTGGAATCGCAGTGCCGATAATTGCTTAGAAACACCTTTTCCGGAGTTGCGTTTGCTCGGGTGTGGTTTTTAATTTTTGGGTTTAAGTTAAAAAAATAAAATAAAGTGGTGTGAACATTTATTTTATTTTACCTAAAGCGGCTTAACCTAAGTTAAGCGGGTAAGCTGGGACCCACAACATCCTACCCACTTGGTAGGATATTTGTGAGGGGGGACCCGCACGAGCCCCCCTGTTTCTTTCCCTCTAAGTAACGCACCCACACCTCATTTTTATGAAGTCAACTATGCGTTTATTTTGGTTAAGAAACGCCTCATTAATTTTGGCGGTTAAATCGTTACAATTAATTCATCGAATTAATTGTTCGTTTCGTTTCCTTTTTGAATTTTAAAAGGTTGGATTGTGCGTCAATAAAATAAGACTACTCTTATTTTATTTCAGTGGGATCTTGTTGCGTGGAGAGGATTTGGAGGAAAGCATTCTTCTTTGACGAAGAATGCGAAGAACGCGAAGAACGCGAAGAACGTGAAGAACGAGGATAACACACCGATCTCCAATAAAGAATGCCAAATCCTCAGAGAGTGACTATGCAACGCCGTGTACTGCGATGACAATGATGCTTCTTCCGAAACGCCCCTTCCGCGATGCGACGATCCGCTTCTTCCGCGATGGTTAATTCCGAGATGAAATCACGTTCGACGACAACGTTGAGGTAGGTGTTTTTGTTCATTTTAATCTATGTGATTATATCCGCGGTTTGTTTAAATGTTTTGTCAGATGACTTTTTAAATCCGCTAACACGGTGGGTCCGGACCAACGAACAAGTCCGAACCCACTGTCCCTTCGTTCTTAGTGTGCAGATCGACGGACGACGATGAAGAAGTCCGCACGGGTGTTGTGAGGTCCTCACAGTTGGTGTACGGTCAGGTTGGTTTTGACTTAAAAACCAACCGGGCCCTTGGGATGAAAAAGCCAATAACTCTCAGACCGGGCATCCAATTGACGCGCCGTTTGTGACGTTGAGTTCCGGTTGACGATACGGAACTTTTGGATACATCAACTCTGGACTATGTGTCAATTGATGTATCAGCCCTCGGCTCATGGAGAAGACCCTCCCGAATGAGCTTGCTGTGTGCGGGAACCCTAGAGCTGGATGCGACTGCGACGATGACGACGACTGTACAGAGATCCTCAGTGGATTCGACAGCAATGACTACAACACTAAGCGATCCTACGTGGATCAGTGCTATAGATCTTGTGTGGGTCCGATCCTATGTGGGTCAGCGCTCAGCGGTCCTGTGTGGGCCAGCGCATATAGATCTTGTGTGGGTCTGATCCTTTGTGGGTCATTTTGGGGGTTAGTTACCTATCGATCCTGTGTGGGCCAGATCCTTTGTGGGTCAATGCGGGGGTTAGTACCTATCGATCCTTTCTGGGTCCGATGGCTTTGATTAATCGGTGGCTACATCTAATCATCTCTATCGTCCTATGAAAAAAGTATACCTGTGTGAGCTGAATCCTGTTTTTCTTTTCTTTTGTGGATTGTGTTGTGCTATCCTATGTGGATTACGTTTTTCTTTCCTGTGTGGACTGGGTTGTGATTTCCTTTATGGACTAGGTTGTGCTTGGGCTCGGAGGCTGGAGCGAACTGGAATTGATGACTTAGGTATATGTATGGACATATACCTAAGCAGTGTCGTATGTTACTTCCTGATTGTATCATTCCTTGTGGATTATCCTTTGTGGATTATGGGAGACCTTCGGGGGTCTCGGGGTCCCTACTGAGTAGCTTATACTCACCCCTGCACGGGCTATGCCCACACTACGTTGTGTTGGTTGTAGATGACAAACATCGCTGATCGTGGTTGACGCTTGTGGAGCAGGATGGTACCTACAGGTAGACCACTGGGCGAGACGTACTTAGAGCGGACGGCTGGACCCAAGGAGCCGTGAAGGCTATCTTTACTCACCCTTCAGGTGGGACTTCCAGTGGGTGGCTCAACGTTGCAGCTTTAGTTTTAGTTGTTTTTTCCCTTTCCAGTTGTACTTTACTTTCAGTTTGGGTTTGTATTCTGGCCCACTTACTTTTCTTCACTTACTATTGTACCCAGTTTTACTTAGTGTTTACTTCTTCTGCTTGCTTGCTCAATGGTGTTTGTTTAATTTACAAAGGCAATGCCTTCCCTTTTTACCGGGATTTACGCCTTTGTGCTAGTCGCCAGCCCCTGGCCTATGGAAGGTGGTCTTGGGGTTGTCACGGAACAGGCCCCGAGGACGAGTCCTGAAATTTTATTTTGTATAATTTTTTTTCTTAATATTTTTTAAATTAGTATATTTTAAATAAGTTATTTCAAAATGATCACGGTATTTTTCTCAAAAAATGTTCCAACGATCTTTAAAAGTAATTTTTCATCTATGATAAAATCATTTGATGTTATAAATGCTTCACTGGGTATATTATCTTATGATTCTATCCATATTATTTCTCTTTATTTCTTATTGTTATGATAAATAAATGTTGATAAAGACTATTTTCTTTTCCATGGAATAAGTTATGATGAAATGATAAATGTTTTCATGATATTATAGAATTCATATGAAAGGATTATAATTATGTGATGGGTTGGAAAATTATATATATCCAATTAATTATACAAATATTAATTTTATATGAGTTAAAATGGTATGTGAGAGGTTATCCCAATCCCAAAAAGGGTACATGGGAGGTTATCACAAGCCCAATAGTGGGTACACATGAGGTTATATCAATCCCAAAACAAGTACATGGGTAGTTATCCCAAGAATAACATTTGATGAATGTATTCATGGGTGTAATTTAAATAATATTTCTATTATTATGATTACGTATGGCATTGTTTCGCTCTTTTGGGACATGATATTATACCAATTATATTCTATCATGGCTCATTTTCTAGGCACCATTATGATTCATGTCTTATTAACTACTATGCTTTATTCCATATCTAGTGATTGTGTCACTAAATTTTTTGATATGGTTTTCAATTTTTAATATCATGTTCTCATACCATTATTCTCATTTTAGGCTGAAATGATCATTGATATATCTCTTTCTTACCCTTACTGGGCACTTAAGCTCACCCTTTATTATATTTCCTTTTCCCCATGAAATAACAAATGGTTTTAAGTATGATATGTCCAATAAGGGTTCTAGATATGAATAACATAATGGGATTATATATATATATTTTATGTACCTATTGTTTATATATACGAGTTTCCAAATTCATTAAACCATTGTAGTTCTAGTGTGGATTGTAATGTTATATAATTAATATTAATCTAATAAGATGAAATATTTATGAATGAAATTTATGGGTTACCTCAAAAAATACCCCTATGGACAATGATATTTGTTCCATTCAAGATAAAATATTGATACAAATATAGAGGAAGATATTTTAGTGCATTAACTTGGAGAATAAATCTTAAACAGGGAAGGAATCCATGAAAAAATCCATAGTGGTGGAGAGGAAAGTAAAGACACCGAAATTTCAAGGAATTTTTTTTCAAATATTCTTTAGAATATTACGAGTCCGCAGTTTCTAACGAAGCCTAATTTTGAGACCCGGTGTGCCCGAAATCAATTTATGAAGTTTTGTTCAGGTATGTTCAGTAAACATACGTATGGGTTTTTATATCTTTTGAATCGGAGTTCAGAATTGAAATCTGAGGACACCGATGAACTCGCAGCGCCGGTATTCACTTAAGGAGACCTTCGGCTCAATCCCATTTCAGTCAGTCTGAATGTTGGTTTTCTAGGGTTTCGTGGGATAAAAATAAAATAAACTAATTATTTTTTTTTATTTAAATTTTTGTTTTTGAAACTCCTTTGGTGGGGGGACAACCCGACACCTGAAACTCCTCATTTTGTGAGGAGCATTAAATGTGTGGTTACACAAAAGGTGTAACCACCCATTTAATGATAATTAATTATGTTAAACACTTAACTCAATATGATTTTTTTGGAGTGGAGTTGTGTTGGGGGAAAGAGAATTTATTGGAAAGGGGAGAGTTATGTGAAAGGAATGTTGACGAGGAACAGTTCTCCAATGATGGGCCTCCCAAGATCATCAATGAAGAACAATCCTTCAACGGAGATTGGATCCCGACGAGTCTCTGATGCTCAAACTCGGATATGAAGTATGAGGTAGACGCAATGATCAACGTCAACTCCATCCTCTTCCCACAACATCGTCAACAAACAACGATTTGAGGTATGGGTTTTGAATTCTTTCTGTACTCGTTATATGTCATTGGAATTATTTTTTGATAAACAAATGGTATCACCATAACATGGCAGATTTCGGACCACACCAACACGGCTGAATCATCCCCATTATGATCTTTTCTTTGGTTGATGATGGAAGAGGGCAGTAGCAACCGACAATGATCCGGCCATAAAGAAGGGGCTGGCGGTGCAAATGTCGTTGGGTCGTCAAGAGGCTGCGGCCAGGGCATGTCGTGGCAGAGGGGTTGGCCGCCGTCGCACCGCGTCGGTGGTGTAGGTCTGTGGCCAGGGTGGCCCGCGGCCGGAAGGCTAGGGCACGACACCGTCGCACTGCGCTAGAGAGAACCTGCGGCCTATTGCCGTAGTGGACAGGGGTGGGTGGCCGGCTGAGCCGGCCGCTGGTGTGCGCCAGGGAGAAACCCGGCTGGGTTCCATGGAGAGGAACTGGAAACTACCAGTACAATTAAATTGAGATGGGCGGTGAAACCCTACTTGTTCGATTAGGTTGGGCCCCACATGGTTTCGCCGCCACCTGGTCTCCCTGACCAGGCGGAGTTCACCGTCACCAGCAACGCGGTTGGGCCACCGCGCCACGCGGGACGGGCCACCCCGCCATGCGGACCGGGCCGCTGCACCACGCGGGTCTGGGCGCTGCCCTGACTTGGGTCGGCGCCCTAGGCTAGGCCGCAATGCCGGGTCAGGATGCGCCTTACCGGGCCGAACCCGGACCCGGGTCGGACCGAACCCAAACTCTCCTCTTCGGATCACTTTTGGTTGTTTTCCAATAACATGAGCTATGGACCTACGATCGACACACCGTTAGTTTCGTAGGATTCCTTGGATCAAGAAGGTCGTTTAGGTATATCACACTCATGGTTTTGGCGACATTTGGGTATGGCCGTGTTGGTTCGAACCCAAAACCAACAGGGCCCTCAGAGCGGAAACACTTATAACACAAGTACCGGATGTCTGATTGATGTATCGGGAAATACATTGGTCTCTTCTAATGAGAAGGTTCATTTTACATACTCCACTTGATGTTCGGATGTAGTTGGAGTATGGTCAGGTTAGTTTGAGCCTAAAAACCAACCTGAGCCCTAGGACGGAAATGCCAATAACTCTCAGACCGGGCGTCCGATTGACGCACCATCTATCATGTTGGGTTACTTTTGATGAGATAGAACATTGAGGTATATAAACTCGAGAATTCGTGATAGTTGATGTAACAACCAGTTTGCTTGAGTAGCGGACCCTCCTGGAAATGAGTGTGCTGTGTGCGGAAACCCTAGAGATGGCTGCGATTGCGATGACTACACTAATGGGATCCTACGTGGATTCGGCATCGACGACTACTATATTTGGATCATATGTGGGTTCAGTAGTGACCACTACTGTACTTGGATCCTATATGGGTTTGGAAGTGACGACTACTGTACGTTGATCCTACATGGGTTCTCCAGTGATGAATACTGTACTTGGATGCTACATGGGTTCAGTAGCGACGACTACTGTACTTGGATCCTACGTGGGTTCGACAGTGACGACTACTGTACTTGGATCCTACATGGGTTCGACTGCTTAGATGAATCAGTGACTACAACTGATCATCTCTATCTCTATACGGAAGATGTATACCGGTTTCATCTGAGCCTTGACTTCCAATCGTTATCATCTATGTGATTGAATTTACTTTCTTGTGTGGATTGGTTTGTGCTTGGGCTCATGAGTTTGAGCCAGACTGTGACTGGTAACTTAGGTATATGCATGGGCATATTCTTAAGTATGGTTGGTTGTATCTTTGTGGTTGTATCTTTCTTCTTGTTCTTATCCATAGTGGATATTGTAAGATGACGCGCGTCTCAGGGTCCCTACTGAGTATCTTTATACTCACCCCAACACGAGCTATTCCCACACCTTGTTGTGATGGTTCCAGATTACAAACAGCGCTGACTGAGGCCGAGAGCGCCACGACTGGACGGTATCCAGAGGTGGACCTTGCAATGAGTCGGGACACAGATAAGGCTTCCAGGCATGAGTGTTGAGTTGGCCATCTGTACCTACCCTTCAGGTATGAATCCCCATAGGACTATCTAAGGGATGCTCTTTACATTCAACTATTGTCCCTTTTTACTTGTACTTTTTTTCAGTTGGGTTTGTAAACTGGTCTATTTACTTTACATCACAATATTTTGTATTTATTTATAATTAGTGTTTACTTCTTGTGGCATACTTTGTTGTGTTTGTTTACATTTATAAAGTTAATGCCTTACCCGCTTAAGGATTTATGCAATTGGTACTATTCGCCAACCCCTAGCCTATAGAAGGCGGGCTTGGGGTATTCAAGGCATGGGCCCTGAGGACGGGTCATAGAAAATTGGTATCATAGGAGTCGGTTCTACCAAAGAACATAGGACTCTGACATTTCTTTACTATAAAGCAATAGAGTTAAGACTATTTAGTGTGGTTTTTAGACCAGATAGTCTAGTGTTGGTGTGGCGGTCGATGTATCTATACACCAAGACCCTGACCTCTGATTTCTAACTCAGTGCACGAAAACACTAATTGTGTGTCTGTTTCAAAAGTTTCCTTTTTGGTCTCTTTGAGTCAGCTCACCAGGTATAACATATTTACCATGGTGCACCTATTCCTTATCAGGATGCCGCTGCGAATAAATCCATATAGGGTTCTTGAGGTTGTACATGATGATGGCCCACCAAGCGACGAGGCTCCGGTGCTGGGCCCTCTAGCTATGTTGGAACCTTCGGGTGGTGTACCAGTAGAACCACCACCCATAGGGCAACAGTTACTACCAGTCACACTAGCGGACGGTGCACACTGACTAAGTGTGCTTCACAAGTCATATCACCAGAGGCCTCTGAGGTTTTGAGGCGAGATAGATTCCCAGGCATTAAGGACTGACTGGGGGTGATTGCTAGAGCTTCCCTCCTAGTTGAGACACTAGTAGAGTAGATGGTGATATTAGCTACTAGTATCTTTTTAGTGGGTTACCATGAGGATGGTTCGCATAGTGATGAGGTTTAGGTACTTGGACCGTTTTCCAAGTTAGTACCCTCAGGAAGTGTGCCAACTATATCACTGCATTTTGGTCAGAAGACACTATCGGAGGTACCGGTAGATGACACATGTAAGCTTAGTTCCATACATATGTTTCAACACCAGATATCCCTCAATTTCCGAGGTGAGCCGAACCGATAGGAAGCTGAGGACTGACGTCAAGAGGTGGATGAGAGTTCTCTAGAGCTTATACATCTTTGGAAGGACGTCCTGTTGGTAGGTGACTATTCATCGAGGCATACTGATCATTCCTGGTACTCGATGAATATGATACGATCAGTGACATAGATCTCGGACCTCTGAGCGAGGTGTGTTTAAGAATACCTGAACCAACACTTTTTTCCACTATGAAATCTTACAAATGTTTGGGTGCTAGAGAGAACCTTTTTGGCTGAATGTTCATTGGCTGAGGAAAAACAGCCAGTGAATGTTAGAAGTTGGAAAGCATGAAACTGGCCCCAGTCTTAGAGACATGGGCATGGGAGATGCTTCAGGAAAAGGAAGTGTTAAGGAATGATGAATCTGCAGGGAAATAAATGTGGAATCAGATCTAGGAGAGTATCATGAGGTGGTGAACATTTTAACATGTTACAACCACCCACCTATGTATTCCCCGCTAGGCTCAGGGAGCTAGAGGGCATGTGAAAAGAGTAACTGCATGTGATCATGGAGTGTGACCCAATGTCTCTAGGAATGATTAGAGGTATAGTCTATGACTAATACTAGCTGTCGTATCAATATACATAAGTACCAATCATTCCTTCACTCCACAAATCGTGTCCTAGGCCTAGAGTTTCCAGTTAGGCCACTGACTTGACCCTCATGTCTGGAGATACCGTTGAGAGGAGACTCGATAACCACACTCATGACGATGGTGTGATCTGATCCTTGAGGTTATAGTTTCGGTTGTATCCCCTTGCTGGTAGCGTCTAAACCTTATTACATTTGTTTGGGTATGGACTGGGCAACCACACTTCATACACAGATTGACTGTATTAGAAAAAAAGGTTGTGGTTTTTCTACAACATTGGGATGAGGTTTTCCTTGGTCAGCGAAAAAGGAATCCCAGGCAGCATAGGATAAACTCATGCATAGCAGGGTTCAGTTGATCTCTCTTTAGTCATCTAGCCATACCCTCGTGGCTACAGAAGTATTGAGTTTTCAGTTCCAAACCGGAGTGTCAGAGCATGGGGACATCTTTTCAAAAGATGTTTCTAGGATAACCCCCCCCCCCCACAAAGGGGGAGGGACATCTTCTTTAGCTGGAGATATAGTAGAATCAGTGAAGATTGAAGCATTACTTACTTTGGATCCACCCAAGAGTGTGACAGAGGTACAAAGTTTCCTGGGTTTGCTGGATACTATTGGAGATTCGTTCCAGACTTCTCCATAGACGGAGCAACCTATCTACAGTCTCATACAGTCACACCTCCACTTCTTTAGAAAGTTAGGAAGGTGTAGCTTGGGGACACAGACTGCGAGACATGACGTGCTCAGATATCCATAGGTCAGGCTCCGAATGGATTTTCTGAAGGTGTGGGTCATGTCATCCTCTTCAGAGGATGTACATGGTGCTAGTGTCACTTCAAGAGGAAGTGTGGAGGGTGTTTCACACATCCCCATTAGCAGTACATCCAAGCGTGGCGAAGATGTACCAAGACCATCGACGACGGCACTGGTCACCAGATATGAAGAAGGAAGTAGTGGAGTTTGCCTCTCGATGCCTCACTTGTCAGCAAGTGAAGGCAGAGCATCATGTACCAGCAGGCTTGGTTCAGCCCTTAGAGGTCTTAGAGTGTAGTGGGATGGGATATCCATGGAATTCATGATGGGTCTTCCACATACATCCAGGAGACGGAGACCACTGGAGTTCATGGATGGAGACTATGTTTTCCTACGGGTCTCATCTCGACGAGGTCTATGGGGAATTGGTCAGGGTGGAAAGTTATCTCCCTGATTCATAGGACCTTTCTAGGTACTCATCAGAGTAGGCGTGGTGGCTTACCGCCTATCCGTTCCACCTCAGTTGCACCAGGTGCACGACGTCTTCCACATATCTCAACTGAGGAGATACGTGCACGAACCGTCCCATATCATCTACCATGAGGAGGTGGACATCGATGATAGGGTGAAATTAATGGAGGTCCTGGTGGAGATCGAGGATCGACAAGAGCGGGTCCTACGTGGATGGTTGATTCCTCTACTGTGCATTCGCTGGGAGCACAGAAACCTCCAGAAGAGAACATGAGAGCGGGAGGCTCAGATGCGTGCTCAGTACCCCCATTTGTTTCCCTAGTGTCTGTTGTAGCTTTATGGGGACGTAAATCCATGAGTTGGGGGTAATGTGAAGACCCGAAAATTTCACAGAAAATTGTTTCTTAATTTTTCTGGAATATTATGAGTCTGCAGTTTCTGACGGCGCCTGATTCCAACGCCCGGTGTGCCCAAAATCATTTTTTGATGTCTTGTTTGGGTACGTTCAGTAAACGTACGTGCGGGTATTTCTATATTTTGAACTAGAACTCGGAATTGAAATCTGAGGACACCAATGAACTCACAGCGTCTGTATTCACTTAAGGAGACCTTCGGCTCGATCGCAGTCAATTCGGGGTGAAAGTTGGTTTTCCAGGGTTTCGTGGGATAAAAATAAAATAAACTTATAATTTAATTTTTAATTAAATTTTGTTTTTTTGAAACTCCTTTGGTGTGTGGACCAACCGACACTTGAAACTCTTCATTTGGCGAGGAGCATTAAATGTCTGGTTACACAAGAGGTGTAACCACCCATTTAATGATAATTACTATGTTAAGCGCTTAACTCAACATAATGTTATTTTTGGGAGTGGAGTTGTGTTAAGGGAAAGAAAATTCATTGGAAAGGGGAGAGTTCTATGAAAGGATTGTTGACGAAGAAATGTTCTCCAACGACGGTCCTCCGAGGATCTTCGACGAAGAACATTCCTTCAATGGAGATCGGATCCCGATGAGTCTCCGACTCTCATGCTCGGATATGAAGTGCGAGTTAGAGGCAATGATCGACATCAACTCCATCCTATTTCTGTGGCATTTTCAACAAACAATAATTTGAGGTAGGGGTTTTGAATTCATTCTGTACCCATTCTACATAGTTGGAATTGTGGTTTGATTACCAAATGGTATCACCATAACATGTGGGATTTTATACCGCACCAACACGGTCGAATCATCACCATTATGATCTTGTTTTTGGTTGACGATGGAAGTGGACAGCGGTGACTGGCAACGAGCCATCCACGAAGAAGGGTCCGGCGACGCAAAGGTCGTCGGGTCGCCAAGAGGCCTCAACCAAGGCAGGCCACGATGGAGGGGCGCGGCACAACTGCGCCACACTGGTGCTATAGTTCCATGGAAGGAGGGCTAGGGAATGGCATCATTGCGTCGCACCAGGGAGAACCCGTGGCCTACGACAACTATGGACAGGGTTGGGCGGCCGGCTGAGCCAACCGCCGGTGTGCGCCAGGGCGGAACCCGCTGGGTTCAGAAGAGAGGAACCGGCAACTGCCAGTTCCATTATAGGAAGACTGGGGTGGGCGTAACCCCTATTTATTGATTAGGGAGGGCCCCACAGGGTGTCGCCGCTTCCTGGTCTCCCGGACCAGGCAGGCTTCACTGTCCCCAGCCATGCGGCTTGGCCACCACGCCACTCGAGTCGGGCCACCGTGCCACGAGGACAGGGCCGCTACGCCATGCGGGGTGGGCCGACACCCTAGGCTGGGCCAGTGCCCTAGGCCGGAATTCCATACCGGGTTGGTCCGTGCCCTATCGGGCTGAACCCGGACCCAGTTCGGGCTGACCCTGTGTGGGTTGGGTCGGGTCGGACCAGACCAAGACTCCCCTCTTCGGATCACTTTTGGTTATTCGCCCATACCGTGAGCTATGGACCCCTGATCGATGCACCGTCAGTTGAGTAGGATTCCTTGGAACAAGAAGGTCATTTAGGTAGATCACAATCATGGTTTTTGAAAATATTGGGTATGGCCGGGTTCGTTTGAACACGAAACCAACCGGGCCCCTAAAGCGGAAACGCTTATAACATAAGTACCAGACATTCTATTGACGTTCCTTCAACTACAATGGTTTCATTTTTATGAGACGGTTCTTTTGAAATACTTCACTTGAGGTTCAGACACAGTTGGAGTATGTTTGTTTTGGTTTGAGCCTAAAAACCAACCGGGGCCCTAGGACAGAAAACCAACAACTCTCAGACCGGGCATCTGATTGACGCACCATCTGTCATTTTGGGTTCCTTTTGATGAGAAGGAACCTCGGGGTACCTCATCTCTGGGCTTCATGATACTTGATGTAACAAACCCTTTTCTAGAGGAGCATACCATCCAGGAATCGAGCGTGATGTGTGCAGAAACCGTAGAGCATGCTGCGATTGCGACGACTAATGTACTGGGATCCTACGTGGGTTCGGCAGCAACAACTACTGTACTGGGATCCTACGTGGGTTCGGCAGCGATGACGACTGTACTTGGATCCTACGTGGGTTCGAAAGTGAAGATTACTATACTTGGATCCTACGTGGGTTTGACAGTGACGACTAATGTACTTGGATCCTACGTGGGTTCGGCAGTGACAACTATTGTACATGGATCCTACGTGGGTTCGACATTGAGACTAATGTATTTGGATCCGACGTGGGTTCGGTAGTGATGCGTACTATACTTTGATGCTATGTGGGTTCGACAGTGAAGATTACTGTACTTGGATCCTATGTGGGTTCGACAGCTTAGACGAATCAGTGATTATAACTAATCATTTCTATCACTATACGAAAGATGTATAACTGTGTGAGCTGAGTCTTTAATTCCAATCATTATCATCTATGTGATTGACTTTAAATTCATGTTTGGATTGGATTGTTATTGGGATCATGAGTTGGAGTTGTACTGTGACGGGTAACTTAGGTATATGTATGGGAATATACCTATGTTGGGTTGGTTGTTACTTTGTGTTTGTATCTTTCTTCTCTTTCTTATCCTTAGTGGATATTGTGAGACCAAGTGAGTCTCGGGGTCCCTACGGAGTATCATTATACTCACCCCTACATGGTCTATGCCCACACCTTGTTGTGTTGGTTACAGACGACAGACAACGCTGACTGAGGCCGAGAGCACCATGACTGGATGGTATACAGAGGTGGACCTTGTAACGAGTCGGCACACTGAGAAGGCTGATAGTTGTGAGTGCTGAGGTGTCCATATGTACCTACCCGTCTGGTAGGAATCCCTGGAGGACGATCTAGGAGTGGCTCTTTACATTCAGTTGTTGTCCCCTTTTACTTGTACTTGTTGTTTAGTTGGGTTTGTATACTGGCCCATTTACTTTACAGCACACTCTTTTGTATTCAATTATACATAATGATTACTTATTTTTGCGTACTCTATTCTGTTTGTTTACTTTTATAAAGGAAATGCCTTCCCAGCTTAGGGGTTTATGCATTTGGTGCTAGTCACCAACCTCTGGACTATGGAAGGTGGGCTTGGGGAAGTAATGACACGGGCCCCGAGGACGGGCCGTGACAAGGAATAAGGAGGAGGCAGCACTAGGGGTGGCTGAGTTAAGTGGGAGGAGGAGAGGGGAGAAAAGGGTTTAAATAAAGGTGGGGAACCATTGGTATTTTATAAAATTTAAAAACTGGGAATGGTGGGTGGTATGGATGCATGGTTTGGAGTAACAAGATTCTAAATAGTTAGGTTTCCCTTATGCACAAAACTGAGCTGTATGGATTTATGGGAATCCTCTTATGGCTTAGTGAATAGTTTACCAAGTGTAAAACCCCCCACTATCACTATAAAATCACCCCTCTCTATATTGTTTCATAGTTACTTCTAATAGTGTGAGACAAATGTGTAACACCAGGAAAAGTTCAAAATTTTATTGTTTTAATAATAAAATATTTGAAACTTTTAATAATCCAAAATAATATAAAAAATAGAAAATAAACATTATAGTAACATGTTTGTGTTAAAATTATCCTAAAAATGCCACTTTGTACACCCAAAAAATCTTCGAACATAGTTACAAGGTAAATGGTCACCAAACATCCACACTCTTTGAGAGAGTTAGGTGGGTTGGCGAAATGGTTTACAAGAAACCCAAAAAAGGTAAACTAGTCAACACAAACCATCATCAAAACCATTCTTCTAAAATCATTTATATTTTTTAATATCTTATTTACAAACTTATTGTCATATCCAAATGAAAAAAATTCATAAAACTCATACCATTATTCCTAAGAAAAAGGGAGCCCTATTATGGTCTACCCACAACATTGAATTACTATAACGTAGAGGAACTAAAATAAAATCTAGACAGGAACATCATAAAAATATATGAACACACAAAAAATAAAACCAATAAATAATCAATGGACACTTCATATATCAATATAGGAGTAGAAACCCATATAAAACCTCAATGAATGACATATGTTCAAACCTTGGTTCACCGCATGAAAGGATAACCTAGGGTCACGAATCAAATTACCATCTCACGATAAATCCAGAAAATTATAATCCAAACACTAGAAAATTCATAATCTAAAATTTTGAGCCACCCACCCTAGTTACCAAAATATTAATCCAAGGACCTCACACAAACCTAACCAACAATAACCCAAAAACTCATCTCAACAAACCATCACAAAAACCAAATATCTCCAAAGAGATATACTAAAATTATGAGTTATATCAAATAAAATAATTTCATCACAATCCATAAGTGAACTGTCCATTGGATTCCAAATATATAACAATATAGTCTCAACATTTCAACCTCTTCTACACCAATAAAACATAGGTCCAAAAAAATCCATCATCCAAAAACATATCAAACCCATGGCTTCTTCTATTAACAATTCAAAAAAAAATTGAAGATGACCTAAGCATCCATAATTGAGGAATGAACATGGAGATTTAGAACATGATGTCTTCGATTGAACTGAATCACCACACTAGAAGATCATAATGGATATATTCTTCTAAAAGGAAACACAAGAATTATGAGAAGGTAGACCCTCCATAGTACACAATTCGAAATCTAGCTCATCCTACTCAAAATTCACACTTGTTGGGATAATTTCATTCCTATATGATGGAACTGTGTAATCAACCATAATTGGTTCCCTAGATTGATCATATTCCACCTTAATGTCCTCATAGATGACCAAATTAATGTGTGTTAGGCCATAACAAAGAATATTTAAACCATTATCTGGGTGCATACAACATGTTAAGAAATTATATTTCTCATGCTCATTGGATAGAATCTCTAAAGATAATATGACAATCTCTGATAATTGAATGACAGACTCCATCACTGAATGATTGTACCATTAAGTTTCATGAACTTATGATCACAGTCCAAATTCATCACCTCATGATAAAAACATTGGATAAAAACAATCTTGAAACACTACCTAGACATACCTTTGTACAGCTAATAAGGAACCATAGAGTCCAAACAAAATGAATATTATCTGAGAAGAAGATCATTGTAGCACTCACCTAGGAATCTTCAGGTGTTTTAATGGAATTGGGGTTTCCCTTAATATATTATAACCACCCCAATACATTATTAGAACCATCATCACTAAAAAAATGAGTTGGATACATATCCATGCAGTATGAAATAGGGTCTGATAAGATAGAAGGTTATAGTCCCACCACTCTATTCGAAGTCTGTATAGATTTGAGATCTGAAGGAACTCCATTGAATTGAATATATAATTCACCATGAGGATCATAGATGATGGTAGGCCTTAGATTTTCACTTTTCACTATTCTATGAGGCTTAGTATAATTTTCAAGAAAAATGAACATAGTCACTTCATTCATTATAACATAAACTAAATACATTCAATTTAAACAAATGAAAAAAAATCCAAAAACAAAAAATAAACAAAAAAACACATCAAAACCATACCATAAAAAGAATCATTTTTATTTAAATTCAATAAATTAAAACAATTAATTTTAAAACACGTTTCATGAATGAATGAAACTAAAAAATAATTTGAATCATCTTTTTGAAGACCAACCAACCTTGGTAAAACAAATCACTCCATTGAAAACTAAATAAATAAATTTCTAAATAAAATGAATTCCTTTAAAATATATGAAACCCCAATTTTATTCCAAATATATCTATTTCAAAACACAAAAATTAAATCAACCACTATATAAAACATTCCTTTTCAAATATCTTTGTAAACGAGTTTCGAAATCATGTATTTCATAATGTTTTTTTTAAACAAGCCATTAAATATAAAACATAATTGAAATAATACACATAACATCAAGAAATTTCCTCCCTAACCACGTTAGTATGTCATCAAATCCCTATTCAATTCATCTCCAGTTTTTGAAAAATACTTTTGGAGAAATTTAGGATCAATATGAGACAAAAACCCAATTGGGGATGAAACAGGGTGTTTCATGGATTGGCGGCATCGATTGGAATTTCATGAACCAACCATGCAGCATGATATATGGAGGATAATGAATCAAGAACACATGAACTGCATGATTGGTCAAACTATGTGAGATAATTGATCAACAAATTGTCTTCCCTGTATCCACCCTAATACTCAATAGAGACCCCTTAAATCACTAGAATACTCAAAGGGGATCAAAATATCATCATTCTATATCAAAATCCATCAAAAAAATTTAAAAAACATTAATACATCATTCAAAACATTATTACCTATATAAACATGAGAATCATGAAGAGAAAGACCTAGTAATACTCTACCAACCATTTCCTATAAGGTTTTGATAAAACAAATTTACATTCAACCATGATACAACTAAAATAACTAGAGGGTTTTCCATGAACCTAAGTCTTTTTTCAATAATTTACTCCCTAGTACTATTTTTAATGAAACTTCCAGGGCTAATCTAGAACCGCACCTGACCTGGCTCGCCACTAGGACCGAAGGGGATTCCTAAATCCCATGACTTGGAAACTAGTGCAAGGGTATCAATGGAAAGACACTTGGAAATGTTTTAACACTCAAAATAGTGTTAACGCCCAATTGATCATTTCTCAAAAATCTTAATGGGATCATTGAAAAACTGGACCTCCATGAAATCTCAATTAAGTAAGACCATATAAAAACAACAACTAAAAGATGCATAAATATATAAATATCCAACTAGAAATATATATATAAAAACATAAATGATATATAGTGGAATAAAAAACAATAATATAAACATTATACACACCAGGATAAATTGGACTAAATAACAATAGCCCAAATGGAAATAAAAAAATTAAACTAATAGCACAAGGATCCCCCTTCCCAAAAATTATAATTTTTTCACTACATCCCCAGAAATCCATCTTCCACCCAAAAGTAGAGCTACGTATTCTGACATAGGGTGTTCATGAATGGTGTGAGAAATCCATATCTATATTATTTCACAAATCAGACTATGTAATATCATATATATAGTAGTTAATAGATTCTATTTGAAAAAACATTGGGAAATAAAATAGAATTTTCCAATATCTATATAATATAAAATAATCAAACCATTTTAATTAATTCCAAAAAAATCCAAAATATTATTTTCAAACCATTTTATATGAAAGAAAACCAAACACAAAGTTTAGAATGTGCTACAAAAAGACACCATAATCCAAGAGGTAATAATCAAATAAACAGGGTAAGAAGGGGTGTCAAACCAATAAAATAAAAATGTTAATAAAATTGAACTAGAATCCCATAAAATGTCCCACCATTCAAGGAATACATGTCATGGGATCCACCCTAGGTCATAAATTGAGATTAACCAAATGATAATATATCAAAATAAGAAATCTACTCACATATTTTTTGTCCTAGTAAATAAAAAATGCATGTCATTATCTCACACCGACCTCATTAAAATGAAACATCCTCATTATCCTTGTACTAATCACAACAGGTAAAACAAGAAACACATTTATCAACTAGTGTATAAGGAATCAATATTTCCTTCTTAGTTACTCATGTTCCCAATACCAGTATAATTAGAGGTTAGAAAAAAAATTGATTCAATATTTATATAAAAATAATAATAAGTGATAACTAATCTCACCTCCAACACCCTTACACCAACAAACCCCTTTAATCATTAAAAAATCATCTGATAAAAGGATTACATCCCATAAAAATGTATTAACAAGAATCTCATGTCGATAAACAACCCATGAAATGTCAGAAGCAACACAAGGTAAAATGAAAAGAGACTCACAACAAATAAACCATTGATTTATCAATGTTAAAAATTGTCCTCCATATTAAAATATTGGTTCAAGATTCTAATCCTGTATTAATTTCATAAAACTCCTCTTTAAACATCCTTTAAAACCCTTTAAAACAACACACACCATCTCACTTTTAAACACACTTTTTTTTGGAAACATGGATTTCCATCATTAAAAACAAAAACAAGGATAAAATAATTTCACTACGTTCAAAATTAATTAAAAAAATCCATATATGAATTTTTAAAAAGGTATTTACTTGAATAAACATTCATTTCCAATAATCACTTGAAATCCATAAGAACAAACCTTTATTCCAAGATAATGTTCTTGGAAGAAATTTATGTAAACCACATGGATATCACATAACTACACATTCAATAAATTTTTTATAAAACTCATCCACACCATGGCCTACAGAACAGAGTTATTTCAATGAAACTCTATCCTCAAATGAGTGAAATTAAGTCACAACAAGTTGGAACATGTCTCCTTCAATGTTGAAAACCTAAACAAAGAGGAATACAATGTATATAGTCCCTATACATCAAAATCCAAAACATTAGGTTCGTCGTGGGGATTAAATCTTCAAAAAAGAACCCTAGGGTTTGTTAATGATGTTGAATCCAAGATAAAATAGAGAAGGAAAAGGAGAGAAAGATATTATATGGTATTACCTTTGAGAAACAAGCTCAAACATGGAATTAATCCATGAAAATTGTGTTAGATATGAATAATGAGGAATCATTCCTATGGGTTTCCAAGTCAAATAAATGAAGGAGAGGGGTTCCATGGTCTTAAATTTGGGAGAAGAAACTTATTTATTTAATAAATTTTAAAATATAGGAAATGTAAATGATTTGGTCATATGATTAAGAGTAAACATGTGGGTTACTCTTACGTGTCTAACTGAGTCACACAGTTTATTGGGAAGCCTCATATAGTTTTCTGAACTACGCCCAAAGTGTGTAAACCCCCATTTTCACCATAACATCACCCCCCACCCACACACATATATTTTTCACATTGTTGATACTTACCATGTGAGAAAACTAAAAAACATATATAAACGTCCAAAATGTCCTTATTTTAAGATAAAAAATTTTGAGAAATAAAATAAACAAAAATAATATAAAATATTACAAAATAACCGCTACAGTAACATGTGGGTGTTATGTGAAAAATGATCCAAACATATCCCTTCAAATTCACCCTAACTATATAAATAAAAATTCCCATGACTATAACTTTAGTAAATAACATTTACAAAATCTACTTTGAAAATATTATAACACACACCACACACCTATCCTCAAACAAACATATATATATTTACTAAATATAATTTTACATAGACCAACTAAAACTAATCATTTATATAAACTAGATTCTCTGTGTGGTCTTCATTCCAACACAAAAATGATACCCCATTTTTTTGGTTTATATGATTTATTAAAGATGACTATGTAATTATGCTCCACCAACACCTTTGTTAAATGAAATACCTAACAAGATGTTTCTGTAGAATTATTCAATGATAGTTCCATACACCTATAGTGATGGATCTCTACATATATTCTATATACCTATTATTATAATTATATATGAACACAAGTGATTAGTGACATGGATTTTATAACACCTCCCCACGATCATAAAAGGCATTACACTCACATGTTCTCTTGAATTTTATGTTTTTTGAATAAATTTATGTTTTTGTGATTATTTTATTTAATTTTATTATTTATTTTGATGTAATTTTGGAATTTTTAATATGTTTTAGAGGTTTTTTAAATTAAAAAAAGGAACCATATAATGTTTTTTGTATGTTTTTTAAAATAAAATAAAATGATCCCAGATTTAAAAAAACTAAAATTTATGATGCAATGGAATTGTGGTGAGTAACGACTTTTACTTAGATCAATGACATGGAATGGGTAGCAAAGGAATCCTTTCCCAAAAATACTTTCTTCTTTTTTGGTGAAAGGACTTTTTGGTAACAACACCTTTTGTCTAAAAAAAGTTTAAGTGGTTTGGGTTGGAAACATCTTTGGCCCACCCCTTATAAAAGTCACCCCCACTCACTTCACACTATTTTTGTATCCCTCACTATAAACATCACCCCTAACTCTCTAGGTTTTTCCTAGTTTTCTTATCCCTTGTGTGAAACTTTTTAGGTGGCCATAAAGGAGTTTGGAATTTTTGAAGTATCATTTAATAGTATTATTTTAATTTATTTTACAGTTAATTATTTGTATAGTTGTTTAGATTTTAGTTAGTTTCAATTATTTCATATACATAGTTTTTCAGTTAGTTAGATATAATTTATAATTAATAGTTAATATTAATAAAAAAAATATTATTATTTAATTATGACTATTTAGTAAAAAATTTATAATTTTTCTTAATAATTGAATTATTATTATAAAAAAATTATTATTTAGTATGAATTAGTAGTTTTTTAATATTTGTGACGTAATTATTAACTATTTATTAATTATTTAAGTGATCATTGTGAACTGAAAATTAACTAATAAGTAGGTGATATGTAATTAATTTTTAATTTGTAATTAATAATAATTTGATGATGAATAAATATTAGTGAAATAAAGATTAGATAACTATTTACTAATTTGGGAATAGGTTTTGATGGGCTGGTACAGAGATGACTTCAGGGTGTGGTTGGATTGTCTTATATCGGTGTGAGCCTTGGGGTAAGGCTAGTGAGAAACATTCAAAGGTGATAGAATGGTTGGTGGCCCCCTGTGAGGCAATAGAGATACGAGTTTTTAGTATTTTTTTAGAACTGGACAACATCGATTTGTGGCTCAATGACGTGTAGTTGCGGGTTGATAGAAGAGAATAAAAAAGGGCATTGACTCCTCGTATGGATGGTCAATGTGATGATGGAAAACACGAGGTAGTACAACAGGTGGTGGGTAGGCAGGCCACCCAGCGGGGTTGGTGATTGGAGGAAAATGATGGAAAATACAAGCACACAAGTTAGTCAAAAATGGAAACGAACCATTATCTCGATTATTAGGCCTATGATTCATGGGGTCCTTTAGACCATGTATGGGCCGTCAATCTAGGTTTCTCATAATTATTTTTGTATCTTAGAATTTGATCCATGTAATGGTTTTCCCACAAACACAAAAGATTGAGGTCCTTTTTTAATAATAAAAAGAGGCTTTAACCTCAAATTTATAAAAATATGACTAAATAGTGATTTATTAATAATTAACCGATGAGCAAGTAATGATTAACAGATTATTAAATAATTATTAGCTATCAATTAACTACATAATAGCTATTAAATATCCAATGATTAACCAATGATTAACTAATTATAAATTAATGATTAAAGTTTGATTGACTAATGATTAACTAAGGATTAACGTAGAAATAAATAATAATCAGATAATTATTAACATTGGATTAATTTTTTATTAACATTGGATCAAATAATTTTTAACTAATGATGAGCTAATGATTAAATAATGATTAAGTAATATTTAATAAATGATTAACTAATAATTGGCTATAATGTAACTACTTAATAACTATTAATTATCTAATTATTAACGACTGATTAACAAATGATTAAGGCCTGATTAGAATATGATTAACTAATGATTTAGTACTAATTAACTAATTATTAATGAATGATTAACCAATGATTACTTAATGATTAAGTATGAATTAACTACAATATAACTACTTAATTAAAATTAATTGATGAATGATTAACAAATGATTAAAGTTTTATTAAATAATTATTCATCAATGATTCAGAAATGATTAACTAAGGATTAACTAATGACGAAAAAATGATTAAATAAAAATTAATTAATTATCAACTATTAATTTACTACAAACTAACTACATGTTGAATATTACCTAATTAATTCTCAGTGAATTATTAATGAGTGATTTATAATTCATTAACAAATGGCCAGCTTATGATTAATTAATGCTTAACTTAGGATTAAGTAATGTTTAACCAATAATTTAGAAAATATTAATTAGTGATAAAATAAGGATTAACTAATGATTAAATAATGATAATGTAATGATTAACTAATGAGTGACCAAAAAAATAATTAATGAGTACATATTCATTAACTACTATTTAACGATTATTTAACTATGAATTAACTATAAACTAACTACTTAAAAAAATGAAACAAATATTGATTAATGAATGATTAACTAGTGATTAGTGAGTGATTATATAATGATTAATGTTGATTAAAGAATGATTAAGTTAGGATTAACTAATTCTTAATTAATGGTTAATTAATAATTAAGTGTTTAAAAAATAATGTTTATCTACTAATTATCTTTAGATTAACATAGAATTAACTTAGGAACAAAGAGGTAAACCTTCATGACAAAGATGGCTAATTGCACATATGATTTTTCACTCTTATGAGATATACATTAAATGATTCATACGTTTAAGAAGATTAAAAATTTTACTAAAAAATAGTAGTGTCATTATAACACCCCAACCCTAGTTACCCAATGTCAATGCTTTATTACATATCGTTTGCATGATCACATGATATCACGTCCCGAAATACCGATTACTTTAGTATCCATGGATGTACTAGATACATACATAAGTTTTACATTACATCATTAAATAAATAAAAACAACATTGTGTCCCCTTTTAACACACTCATATCACTTAGCCTATTTCTATAGGTTAATCATGATATACTCCTTCACATCTTATAAAAAATAAAACATAGAAAGGGGTGAGATCAGATGCTCAGTAAGGATAAAAATATACAGGAAACATTCATAAATAAGCATAAAAATTTAAGGCAATGTATAAGACTGAAACATATACCTTTTAAACATAAACATAATCATAATATGGAAAATATAATTCAAATAATACCATTTACATATTTACATGGATATTCTACTAGTTAAATAATCACATGTAATATCAAGAGCTAATATCATAATGATGGAATTCATAATTCCAAAAATCATAACCACATAGTCAAGGCCTCATTCCAAGACAAAAAATAACATTTTGTCAAGGCCTTATTACAAGACACAAGTTTTTCTCATGAGACCTACCGAATCATTGAGGAGCTATAGCGGGCTCCACCAGTCACTTTTTATGTCCCATGCATTCCTCATATGAAAAGGTTAAAACATAATCTAAACGTTCATATTAAAATTGGCATAAAAATGTCAATATTTTAACCACAAACCACAAATGATATAAAAATAACACATCCATAGTGAAACATAACTCATTAAATACAATATGGAAGATTGTATTATAATAAATCACCCTCAATCTAGAATAATGAAGTATATTGACATAGATGAAAATAATCAGGAAAACTATTTGAGATAAATATCCCCTTTCTCTTGAAAACATTTAAAATCTCACTATTTATCAAGAAGCTACAAAAAAGTTATTTGAATCAAAGTTTCCCATACCAATTTGAAATGTTTAAAAGTATTTTTATTTTTAAAATATTCATGTCCATTAATTAAATCCTTAACACCATTTTTAAAACATGGAAATTGATGAGAATGATTTAAAAGAATAAATATTTAAAACATTTAAAATGATATTATAGATAGAGTTCCTAACCAAATGAGAGATGCTTCAATAAAAATAATTGATGTAATATAAAACATTATAATATCATTAGAATAAAGGGATTCATGATATAATTTTTCAATGTAATGTATGCACACCATATAAAAGTGAATTGGCACATAATAATAAAGAAGTCTCAATGGATTGTAAATTGAGATGAAATACCTTATAAAGACTGTATCATTAGGTTAAGGATAAATTAATGAAATAATTTTGTGTGAAAAATATAAATACACTCAATATGACTGTATATTCTGTGTAAATCAATCAGAGGAAATTCAAACATATTTTTGTCAAAAAACACCATTGACTTGGATGTTTAACTCAATGAATGGATATTGAGTTAAGATTAATCTTATCATGTTTATGTCGATGACTTGAAAAATTTATCAATAGAGTGATTATGTGTATCAAAAGTATATCCACACAAAGGGGGGTGTAAATTACTACATAAATAAATAGTTATTTATTTCACACATAATCATGAAGTAAAATAATCAATGAAGTTTGTGTAATACCCAATGAGTGGAAATTGAAAATAAAAATTACCTTATAAATTTGGTGACATAAAAAACATACACCCCATAAAATTAGGATCATATAAATAAGATTTAAATTCCCATAAATTTAATTATATCACACAAAGAATATAATCACGGGTAGTACATACACCACACAGAAGGAAATAGTGGCTATATAGAATTAATCTCACAGGAATAAAAAGTGAGATGAAAACCCATTACCTTTTACTTTTCCTTGATATAGAGTACATTAACCTACTGTATAATAGTAAAATCATTGTTATTAAATTATAAAAGAACAACATAGATAGATATTATATCATATATGTCCGTCTAAAATTTATTTGTTAATTATATTTCAATAGTTTCATTGTTTTGGGTACTGACTGATTTGTTTTCTTTATATGTTTTGTTACGTAAGACATGTTTGTTATGGATAAGATGTATTTGATTAATATCCAGAATTATATCATGTTCGTAAGAATTATTTTTTAATTATAAAATGATATTTATTCTGGAATGGTTATGATTGGGAATGAATTTCATCACATTCATGGAGACGGTAATCCGTACATACGCACAAGCAATAATATAATTCAATTGATGCTGAAATAGTATGTAATTGTAAGGTATTTCATATATACGTAATCATTAAAATTTTATATTTAAATCAATTATACTTATTATTATACCCATCCAAATAATTATGTATTGAATAATAAACTACCCCGCGATGTGGAGACGATAAGCCCTACGTACGCACATATGGTGACTTTTTCATTCATAGGCTGGATAGAATAATGAATATGATTGTACCATATTTTTAATAAAATAATTGTATTTATAAGGTATGGGAGTTATTATTTTTTTTATGTAAACAAAAAATAAATAGGAAGTGAATGAAGAAAAAAACATTTAAATAGGTGATAAAATTATTACCTCTTTTTCAGGTGTTTGCTTTTAATTTGATCAAAAGGGATACATAGGATGCATTTATGATCAATGCAAGGACTCCAGATTAACTTGAGGGTAGATGGGAGGATATTTTATTAGGTTTTGGTAAAACCAAATGGCTTTGGAGGTGTAATTTTGATATAAGGGGATGCATCCTTTTATAAGAGAGGTGATTGTCACTTTAGGAAAACCTTGAAATATTATTTTATTATAAAATCGTATTCAGTTTATAATGGCACAAAATGATTTATTTAGAGGATAAGGTGGGTATGGGTCATTAAACTCTCAACTAGTAGGATTTAGACAGGTTAGGTCCTCGTATTAACCTTATCTTTTAGATTTAACTTTAGGTTAAATAGTTTATCATTTACCATGTCTCCTTGTAATTATATATTATATGGTTATTAAACATACTATAAAATGAAAAGAGAACCCCAAGTGTTTAATTAATTACATATCTATTATTATATAAGTCCTTTGGCTGAACCTTATATTTTTAGGACTATTATATCATTTAATAAAATAGTATTTGTTTTAAAAAGCCATTTATGTCAATTTTGACACTATTTAGTATTTGATTTTTAATAAAATCTTACCAACTTGATTACATTGAAAAAAGTCATTAAAATACCATAATATATCATATCATCCTATAAAATTCGTGGAATTCATCAAAATTCTCAATTTAAATTTATTTGGATATTCATAATATCAATTATTTTAATCATTCATTAATAAGGTAATTACTTCATCATCATTATGTCATAAATAAATATAATTATTTAATGTATAAAAATTATAAATAAAATACCATTATATAGGAAATATTCTTATATTTATAATGAGTATTTATCATCAAAATTATCTTATGTATAACCCTATATTAAAAATGTTTTAGTTATTGAAATTTGAATTTAACAGTTTTAACTCTTCTTTAATAAAATAATAATAAATGTCATAATCTAAACCAAGTGGAACAAAATATCATATTTTATTACTAAGGGTTATATTTTTTGAAATAAACTTATCAAATAGAATATTTACTTGTGTTAGGGTAATTATAATATCATTTTTACCTTTAATTACCCTATTTACATTTAATCGTGGTAAATAAAATTCAATAGTTACTATTCACCAAAAATTATTTTCATCTTATTGAACCACATTTTCCTTAATGATTTCAAACACGTCTCTCTGATTTTTGAAATTCAATTCACAGAAGCGGTAAAATTATGTTTTTTGCAAATTTCTTAATGTTCCTATACGTTGGGTAAAAGACATTAAAAAAATTCAATAAACTTTTATACATCTAATTTTATTATAAAATGACTCCAATGAACTAAAATGAACTAATATAGGTATTATGAATCTATTTTTACTTAAGATAAATTTAAATAAAATTAATAATTATGTAAACAAAAGTTCGTTTTTTAAACAATAACGTAGAGTTTTTCACTATTCATCAAAATTTTAATGTTTTCAGAAAAATACCAAAAAATAACTCTAAGATAATTTTGATATTCTGATTCCAGAAATTATGTATATTTTACCAAAGTTATAACATATTAGTTTTATTAATTAATTTAAAATTAATTTTTGTTGTCAAAATCAGAAAGCAGGTTTTTTGAGAAGTAAAAACTATCAAAAGATTGATATGTGTTTTTGTCCAATTTAAAAGTGAAACAACTTCCAATAACCAACATTGGATTAAATGATAAAAATTTAATCTAATTATACTTCTAAACCATTGAAATTTATAATTTCACACTATAAATTATTTTGATTAAAAAAGTTGTTTTCAATTAAAATTTAGTATTTTTCACTATTGATCAAAATTTGAAAGTTATCAGAAAAATATCAAATATTTATCCAAACTAAATTTCTATGTCCCACTTATAAATAATAATTTAATTTCATAAAATTGAATATAAAAAATTGTCAAATATTGGATTTAGAAAGGGTTCTCCATTAAGAGGTGTTAAAACTACATTGTTTGACAAATACTAATGTAATCTAAAAAATTGAATTTGTCCATATATTATGTCTAATAAACAAAATATATGAATATTAAAATTATATGAGATAAGTATAAAATTAAAAATTTGGTTATTACTATTCATAACCACTTTCTAAATGGCTAGTTTGATAGGACGTGGTGTGCTTGAACTCGGTGTTGCGTACATCGCACGGTATTGTATTATTCAAAGAGAAATGTATTGTGGATGCTTGGGGTGTTGCATTATTCCTTACATAAATAAATTTCATACTAGTAATTTGAAATTGTTCTCCATAAATTAAAGGATAACAAATAGTAAATACCTTTTTTGAGAACAAACATCCGAAATAGGGTCAATAAAATTTTTTTTAATAAGAGGGAAAGGGAAATGAAAAATTCACCACCAAATTAGGATTTTGAAAAGGAGAACATTGGTGGAAATTTTAATTGGAGAAAAATGTAAATATTTATAGGGAGTGATTGAGGTCATCAATCACCAACAAGTTAATGAAAAATTGAGTTCCTTGCAGCCATAAATATATGATGAATAACGTAAGGAATTAGAATAATACATTTTTGGGTTTATGATCCCTTCTTTAAGGTTTAAGAATTAATTTCGTAATAGAACAATAAAAAAATATTTGATAAGTAGAGTTCCATCCTTCAACTAATTTATAACACAAACTCATATTTCACTCCAAATGATGAGTATTCAAGATGGCTTGGTCACACCTGAAGTGGTAGAATCAAGTTATAAATAATCACATAATCAAAAAAGGATGGACTATATATTGCCCATTTCTTTAGATATAAACCAAAAACAAAATGGTTAGTACAATATCAAATGATCCCCAAAAAGGATAATTCATTAGAGAAATAAATACTAATCTTAATTTCTAAAATTAAACCAATAATACCCAATGTTCAATAAATACCATTCAATAATCAATTACCCTCAAATATGTTCAATATAATCCAAAGTAATATTGAAACCCAAAACTCTGAATAATTTGATTGTGTAGTCTTCCGCATTAAATTGCAGCTCCAAATAACACCGACTACTCTTAATGTTACATACTTAAAAGTAATTAACCTAATCACATGTTCTCTATGACAGGTTAATCATTTCAAAAAATAACCCAAATCGTTATAAATCCACAATAAAAACATAGATAAAAATCCACCATTACTCCTCAAATGAAATCCCTTAGTATTCTATTTTCCTTCGGCATATAGTGTTCCAAATAGATTGAATTTTTTCCAAAATAACATTTATCACTTAATCACCAAATCATTTTACTACACTAAGGATATCTATTTGATAAAACATAAGATCCCAAATCAACTTATTATTGATCAATAAAATCATTTAACTAAAAGTAATTTGTCACACTAACTGGGGACTTCACGTAGTCTACTGGTAGGTGATAAATCCCAGTCACACTTTGGTTGTGGATTTGATTCCCGCATCTTGGTTTGACATTACGGGTTGTCACACAGGCTTCATGTTGTAATTATTCAAAAAAACTGTATTTTATATCATTCCCTAAAGGAGATAAATTCCTCAAAATAACCATAACATCATTTTTATTTCATTCCTCGCATTTTCATCTCAAAAATTAATAACATCTAATTGCCACAAATTCAAGGATCATATAAACTCAAATGGTTATTTATAACTATATCCACAAAAGAGAAGACAATTCATCCTCAAATAGAATATTCACATAATAAACTGCAGGGTTACACATATAAGAGAAAAGTCTTCCAAAGTAATCTCATCAACAATGATCACTAATTCTTTTAAACATTTCTCCATCCATTTATTTCCACATATGTTCTTCCTTGACCAAGATGTTATCCAATAGAATAGGTAATTGACTCAAGTAATGACCATGTCCCCTAAATTTCTGGTAACAGAATATAAATGGATTATTGGGATCATTTATATTTTCATTCATAGTACTCATCATTTTCCCTCGGAAATTCTTTACTTTATGTCCTTCTTTCCCAGACATAAATAATTTTGTTTGTTCCATTGAGACACTTTCCTAGGTGTCTCCTTCCACATTTCTTACATGATGGAAATCGAGCATTATTTTTTCCATATTCTCCACTACTGGATCTCTTATCATTCATCACCTTTCTCTTCATTTTTGAGTATGTGAGTTTGTTAATATATATATTGTTGATTGTATTTTTGGAAAATTTATTTGGCATGAACATGATATCTTTTACACCTATCAATATTCTCTTTTGTTTCTCATTTCTACCACTTTTCCAACCTTATACATCATGTTCAATGTTACTATGACTTCCTTGGAATCCATCCATTTACTAAAACCATAAATCATTGTGTGAGTAAAATTAGTCATAAAATAATATAGAGAATATCATCAGACCTTATTTTCAATCTAAAACACCTTTCGATTAAACAATGTTATTTTTTATCGTCTTATATTAAAATCCTTTGTATTAGTTTATAATGAAAATTTGATTTATCCTAATCATATCCCCAGGAGTGTCATAACCAAGAGTGCAGTAAGGCCTGTTGTAATACACTAGTTCCCGTTTGAGTCTAGCTCAAATTGGTGTTTCTAGTTTTTACCACTAGGTTCATATGTGCTAGAGCCACCTCTACCAGAACATATCCAGACATGGATGTATTTCATAGAAACCCCACATAATATATAAATTACAAAAAATTTGGATGTTCTTCTATACTAATTCCAAATGTCTATCTTAGGGTAATGTTTTCCGATCAGAGTTTTTCTAAATCTATTTCCCAAGGTTTGTACTAAAATTCCTCTAATACCAATTGTAATGCCCCAACCTTCATTACCTAGAGTTGGTACATTATTAAATATCATTATCATGATCATAATATATGATGTCCCAAAAGACAGATTAGTTTAGTATCCTTATAAGTACTAGATACATATATATGTTTTATATTACATCATGAAATAAATAAAAAACCATTGTGTTACCTTTGAATACACTTATATCCCTTAACCTAATTTTTCTGGTTAATGATGATATAATTTTTCACATCCTGGAAAAAATAAAACCTGGAAAGGGGTGAGCTCAATTTTACAGTAAGGATAACAATATAGAAGAAACTTTCATAAATAAGCATAAACATTTAAGACAATGTATAAGACTAAAACACAAGCCTTTTAAACATAAATATCAATATAATATGGAAAATTTAAATACATATAATTCCATTTACTTATTCCCATAGACATTAAACAATTATAATAATCGCATTTAATATCAATAATTAATTTCATAATGATGAAATGCATAATTTCAGACATCATAACTGCATAGTCAGGGCCTCTAAAAATATGATTTTGTCAAGACCTTCTGACAAGACAATAGTTTGTCTCATGAGACCTACCAATTAATCGAGGAGATATAGTGGGATCCACCCATAAAATACTATATCACATGAATTCCTTATATGTAAATGTTGACACATAATCTAATCATTCATATTGAAATTGGCATACACAATGTCAATATTTTAACCACAAACCATGAATTGTTTAAAAATAACACATCCACAGTCAAACATAACACATTCAATACAATATTGGAGATATTATTATAATAAATCACCCTCAATCAAGAATAATGAAGGATATTGACATAGATGAAAATAAATAGTAAAACTATTTGAGATAAATATCACATTTTTCTTGACAACATTTAAAAGTCACATTATTTATCATGAAGCTATTAAAAATAGATTTTTGAATCAATCTATCCCATAACACATTGAAAAATTTAAATGGAAATTTATTTTTAATACATTCATGTCCATATAATTAAATCCTTAACACAATTTTTAAAACATAGTCATTAATGAGAAAGAATTAGAAGAATAAATCTTTTAAACATTGAAAATGATAATTTAGTTAGAGTTCCTAACCAATTGAGAGATGCTTGAATACAAATAATTTAGATAATAAAAGCATTATAATATCATGAGAATAATGGGAATCATGATATATTATTTCAAAGTAAAGTATGTACAACATATAAAATTTAATTGCCACATAACTACAAAGAAGTCTCAATGGAATGTAATTTGTGATGAAATACCTTATAAAGACAATATCCTTAGGATAAGGATAAATCAATGACATAATTATGTGAAAAAATATAAACAAACTCAACATGAGTGAATATTCAATGTAAATCAATCTGAGAAAATTCACACGTATTATTGTAAAAACATCACCAATGATGTGATTGTTTAACTCAATGAATGGTAATTGAGTTAACATTACTCTTATCAAGTTCATATCGATGACTTGAGAATTTATCAATGGACTAATTATTTGTATCAAAATTATATCCACATAAAGGTAAGTGGAAATTACTAAATAAATAAATAAATAGTTATTTCACACATAATCTTGGAGTAAAATAATCGATGAAGTTTACGTAAAACCCAGTGAGTGGAAATTGAAATTAGAAATTACCTAACCGATTTGGTAATTTAAAAAAAATACACCCCATGAAATAAGGTTCATTAAATAAGGATATAAATACCCATAAAATAATTTATATTACACAAATAATAGAATCATGGGCAGTTCATACACCAAACAAAAAGAAATAGTGGCAATAAAGAATGAATCTCAGGGGAATAATAAGTGAGTTAAAAACCCATTACCTTGTACTTTTCACGGATTGAGAATACGTTAACCCCAATTATAATAGTTAAATCAATATTATTAATTTATAAAATAACCACATAATAAATATTATATCATATATGACCTTCTAATATTGATTTGTTAATAATATTTCAGTAGTATCACTTTTTCTGGTGTTTACTGATTCATTTTATTTATATGTTTTGTTACATAATTTGTGTTTGTTATGGATAAGATGTACTTGATTCATATACATAATGATATTATGTGCTTAATCATTATTTTTAATCATAAAATGATATTTATTCTTGAATGGTTTTGATGGGGAATAGATTTCATCGCGTTCATAGAGACGGTAATCTGTACGTACGCACGAGCAACAGTTTCATTTTATTGATGGTGAAATAGAATGTAATTGGATGTAATTCAATATATAAATAATCATTAACATTTTATGTTTAAATCAATTATACTCATTATTATACTCATCCATATAATTAAGTGTTGAATAACAAACTACACCATGACAAGGAGATGGTAAGCCGTACATACACATATATGGCGACTTTATAATTCATAGGATATGTAGATTAATTAATATGGTTTTAACATATTTATAATAACATCATAGTATTTAAAAGGTACTGGAGTAATTATTTTTCTATGGAAACAGTAATGAACGAAGAAGTGGAAGAAGAAAAAAATTGAAAGAGGTGATGAATTAATTACCACTTCTTCGGGTGCTTCATTTTGATTTGATCAAATGGGATACATAGGTTGGATTTATGATCAATGTAAGGCCTCTAGGATAAATTTAGGGTAGTTGGGAGGATATTTGAGTAGGGTTTGGCCAAGACAAATGTCTTTGGAGGTGTGATTTTGAGAGAAGAGGATGTGACCTTTTATAAGAGAGGTGTGGGTCACTTTAGGAAAAACTTGGAATATTATATTATTATACATTCATATTCAGTTTATAATTGATAAAAATGATATATTTCTAGGATAAGTTGGGGATGGGTCAAGAAACTCTCAACCAATAGGTTTTAGACAATTTTAGCTTACCATATTTACCGTATCTTTTAGATTTAACTCTTGGTTAAATAGTTAAACATTTTCCATGTCTCCCTGTATATTTATATTATATGTATAATAAACATATGATAAAATTCCAAGAGAACCTGAAGTGGTTCATTAACGACATATATATTATTATATAAGTCTTTTTTCCAATCCTTATATTTTTTTGGACTATTATATCATTTCATAAACTAGTATTTGTTATAAAAACTCATTTGTGTGAATTTTGACATTATTTTGTATATGATTTTTGTTAAAGTCATAACAACTTGATTAAAAAATTCATTTAATCTACCATAAAATGACATTTTAACCTATAAATTTCTTGTAATGAAAAAAAATTCTCAATTTACATTTATTTGGATATTTATTATGTCAATTATTTTAATCATTCATTAATAAGGTAATTAATGAATCATCATTGTGTCATAAATAAATTTAATTATTTAATTTCTAAAAATTATAAATAAAATTCAATTATATAGGAAATATTATTAGATTTATAATTAATTTTTATAGTATAAAATATCTTATGCATAAACCTATATTAAAAATGCTTTAGTTATTAAAATTTGAATTTAACACTTTTGACTCTTCTTTAAATAAAATAATAATAAATGTCCTAATCTGAACCAAGTGGACCATAATGATAATATTGTATTCCTAAGGTTTAATTTGGTCGAAAAACACTTATCCAATAAAAGTTTGACATGTTTTAGGGTTATTATAATATCATTTTTACCTTTAGTTACCCTATTTATTTTTAACCATGGTAAATAAAATTCAAAAGTTACTATTTACCAAAAAATATTTTCATCTAATTGAACCACATTTTAGATACTTATGTCAACCGTGTCTCTTGTATTTTTTAAATTAAATTCACAGAAGAGGTAAAATTACTTTTTATGCATATTTTCTAAGGTACTTGAAGGTGGGTAAAAGACGTTAAAAAATTCAATAAAATTTTATACATCTAATTTTATTATACATTGACTCTAATGAGTTACATTTAACTAATATATGTATTATGTATCTATTTTGATTTAAAATAAATTTAAATTAAATAAATAATTATTTAATGAAAATGTCAGTTTTTAATCAATGACGTAGTGTTTTTCCCTATTCATCAAAAATTGAATAATTTCAAAAAAAATACCAAAAAATCACCCTAAGATAATTTTGATATTAAAAATACAAAAATTATGTCTATTTTAAAAATTAAAAACAATTAATTTTCATTAACTAATTAAAAATTAATTCTCATTCTTAAAACTAGAAAGTGGGTTTTTTTAGAAATAAAAACTATCAAAAGATTGATATGTGTTTATGTATAATATAAAAGTGATATCACTTAAAATGAAAAAAATTGGGTTTAATGATAAAAATATAATCTAATTATACATTTAAACCATTCAAATTTATAATTTAACACTATAAATTATTTTCATTAAAAAGTTTTTTCAATTAAAATTTAGTATCTTTCACTATTAATCAAAATATAAAAGTTATCATAAAAACACCAATATTTTATCCAAAATAAATTTTTAGGTCTCTATTCTAAAGAAGAATTTAATTTAATCAAATTGAATATATTAAAGTTTCAAATATTTTATTTAAAAACGGTTCTCCATTAATAGGTGGAAAAACTAAATTTTTTTAAAAATACCTCTTTTGCATAAAAAATGGAATTTTCCTTTATATTATGTCTAAGAAACACAAAATATGAATGTTAAAATTATATGGGATATATAAAAATTTCAAAATGTGGTCATTAATATTCATAACTACTTTCTAAATGGCTAGTTTGATAGGTCTTGGTGCGGTTGAACTCGGTGATGTGTACATCGTATGCTATTCTATTATTCAAAGAGAAGTGTACCGTGGAAGCTTGGGGTGTCACAAACATCATTGAGGATATAAGAAAAAATATAAAACTATGATAAATATAACATTATATGGTTATATGTGTAAGGAAATCCATTACTGTGTGCTGTAATTTTATGTGTCTCTGGAACTATTTTACCTAGGGGTAATAACACTAAAAACTGCACGTTGGTATTTGAATTGTTCTTCAATTAGTGCACAATAATGGGAATTTCTTCACACCTAGTATGAAAATGCTAGGGGATATTCTTAATATGATTCAAACTCTCTTTATAAAGTACTAAATAGTCCTTTAGAATGTTAAACATTTGTACTATGAATCCTTAGTTATATCTTTTAGGATATAAGAAATCTTTATAATGTTTTGAGAAATTAAATATTGTGTGGTTAATAGAGAAATGAAATCCCTATATGGATATTATAGGTGGATGTGGATATGGCACAGTATTACCAAGGGGTAATAACCCTAGAAGGAGAACATTAGTCTTTGACTTGAGCGTCATCTATTGCAGGATAATAATCGTTATTTCACACCTAGTTTGACACCCATGAGGTATATTATTTAGATTCATAAATTTCTATTTATAAACAAATAAACAGTCCTTTTGGATTATTAAAATTTTAATTATGAAGCATTAGTTTCATCTTTGAGGATATAAGAAAACATTCTTAAATTTTGGTAAACTAACGATTGTGTGGTTATTTGAGAATTGAAATCCTTGTTTGGATATTACAAGTGGATGTGGTTCTGGAATAGTTCTTCCTAGGGGTAATAACATGAAAACAATAACGTTGGGATTTCACTCAATAATCACCCAGTGAAACAAAGGGCCTTTATTCACACCAAGATTGACACTCATTAGGGATATGATTTATATGATTAGTATTCTCTTTTTAAACTACATAACTACCTTTAGGAATATTAACATTTTTACTATGAAACAGTAGTTTTATATTTGAGGATATAAGAATAAATTATAAAAGTCCAGTGAAATAAATATTATGTGGTCAATTATTTATTATTATTCCTCATTGTTAATATTATTTACACTATCAGAATTTTGGTGAGAAAACATTTTTCATGTAGACAATCATGTTTTTTTTGTGTCTACAACTATATGTATGTTATTCAAACCAACACAGAGCATCATATTGTACACAACCATAAAAAATGGTTAGGTAATCTGATTTGCATACCCTAAGAAAGAATCAGGAAAAAATTAATGGGCATTTAATTTGAGAACTGATTTAGAGATCTAGTCTCTTAAAAATATACATTATAAATTTTAGGACATGCTATGGAATCTAGATTTTATATTGTCTAATTGGGAGGAATGGGTCTAAGAATGAAATTTATTTAACCAAAAGTCTAATAATTTCTTGATGGATTTATATGCGGAGGTTTTCAATATTTAGTAACAATGTCTATTTATATGATGTTAAGGACATTAATGATTTATTGAAGCTGGTATATCCCATGAATCTGAGATTAATATTTATCATTAGGAATAAGACAACCAAATTGATCATCCATATATTTGGTATGATCATTTTAATGATTTGAAAGAGTCTAATGATTGAATATATTGGTACAATAATGATGATGGGGATGAAGTTTCAAAATATGGGGTGGAAGTTTCTAGATATAAAATATTTGTACATGAACATCAATGTACAATAAATCATCCACCATTCTTTTAATCTTTGTCAGATGAAATGGCACATTTTCCTGATTTTTATAAGAATGTTATCACACCACCAAGTGATATTTCTAGAGTTTTAGATGATATATTCAGAGAAATGAAAAAACAATATAAACTGGAAGATATTTCCCTAGAAAAGATACCTCGAAAATTATATTGAAAATATTTCATATTGAGAGACACTATAGATATTTTTCTTGTAGTTTAGAAAAAAATATACATCATACAATATAAAAAGTAAACTAATTATTATAGATTTATCATGAGGATTATTCCTAACATTCCTCTTAAATGATTTTATAATTTCTATGATTTAGGCATCTCATAATTGAGTGAAACCAAAACTAACACAAGATCATACATCATTGGATGATAAATTTTTTAATCTATTATTATTAAAATGATTATGACATTCCAACATGATATTGTATCCCTTGTGTATGATAGGACACAGAAAAATGGTTACATGATATTTATAGAAATTCATGAATATTTAAGTAGAAGTTAATTTCCATTGTGTACCATTATTCGGATGACTCGTATTGTTTATTTTCACATTTTTTTCCATACGGAGACAAAAAAACTAACTTTTCATCCATCTCAATCTGAATGTACATGTGTCTCAAGATAACGAACTTGATACAACTCATTTCAAATTTCATTTTTTGTTTTGGGTTTTCATTCCCTATATTTCCTTTTTTTCCCATAATAATTTATACAAATTGACAGAGAATTTATATATAGAAATATCATGGGTGTATTAATGATTTTGAAAACCAAAGATAGTAACTTTTCACCTCTAATACATACATTTTCCATTTTGGAGAAAGAAAATTTGAAAATGTGGAATTTTTGTATAGTATGAATTTGAAAACATTTCACCAACCTTTGGGGTGTATGTTTAAAATTTTACCATCATCAATAAATCAATGATTAAATAAATATAGATATTGTTACATTAAGATCCCCAAAAACACATCATTGATACTACATAAGACACATTTCAAGCAATGTGTGAAATACTTTTCATGATGAACCTATAGAGAAGATTATCATGATGCATAGAATACAATATCATTCAACCTTTTTATGATGTAAACATAATGGTAAAATTAATTTATGTGTAACATGATCACTTTCATGAAGTAAATGACCCATATATGTGAAGGATTAAGCAGAGGTTAGAAGGAATTAATAGGGATAATTTGGGATTTTTATGATTAGATGATGTAGATTTCAAAAGTGAAATGTATATTTTCACATGATGGGGAAAATAGGTAAAGACACATTGTCAACTAGGAATGTACAAAGTAGTATAATAGTGGTGAATTGTTTCTTCTCAAAAACCGTCCACAATTTAGTATTATGAAACCCAGTGTGATTTATAAAAATATAATGGGTTTTTATTCTATATGGAAATAGGAAGTGGATAAACAGAAATAAAGAACATAGCTTTCTATAGTGGATTGGGGCACAAAGATCCCTTAGTCCACTCCACCAATTACTCTCTTTACGATCTTGGTGATTCACTAGAATGGTCCTCTTATCATAAGACAATAAATCCAAAACTGATTCCAGGATGTTGTCACCTTTACAAATAAGAATAATTACAAATCATTTTGGTTCTATAATAGGGGGCATGTTATCCACATGTTAGATGAAGAAGATTATATTACACCACAACTGAGTACAAGTAGTTGAAACTCAAATAAATCAAAATAGTTTGATATGAATGGTTTGGATTTGTATTCATATTTTCAGAAAAACACAATTGAAAATTGATGGATCTTATTCTTCATTAAATAATGAAATAGTCTAATGATATCCTTGTTGAAAAAAGATATTTAATGTGGTAGAAACTATATAGCAGTAGATATCTTACAAAAGTAAAATTTTGAAAATCTAAATCTCTAAGGTGTAGCTTCTTTCATAATCGATTATCTGTTGTAGTAGCATAGTAAAGTATAATCTCAATAATAATGTCGTATATTTGACTTTATTATCACACATATATTTGAATATATAATTTTAAACGATATATAAAATAAAAGGCTTTCTTTAGTAAACGATATCCAAAAAAGTATCCTGATTGATCAAGGAAATTCAAATTCCAATTGACCAGGGGAGTCATAAATTCAACAGCAATAGGAGTGATATTCTATAATGAATATGGTTATTTGAAATGATCATAAAGAAACTTGAATAGGTCTCTAATTCTATCTTGACCATTGTAGAAATCTCCGATTAAAAACACAACTTATGAACTTTGTCATTGAGAAAACAATGTAGTGTTGAACTGCATAGCATAGGGTTCATTCGCAAAGCATAGGGTTCAGTCACATAGCATTGGGTTCCTTCATATATAATAGGGTTCCTTAACCATAAATTCACCTTTATGTAATATAGGGAACAAAATTATCATAGGGATGACAATCCATATGTTCACCTTGTCATCATAAAATCCTAAACATAACATTAATTAACCATACGTTCAACTTTTCCACATGTAGGGTATGAACCATAAATCAAAATTCCAAAGTAGGGTTGTTGATCCATACCTAAGTCAATTTTCTGAATGTATGGATAGTGATCTGAACACAAATTTTTCAGTATAGGATAGGTTTGATATCATACAGTAATTTACTGAACAAAGGATTTTGAAACAATGTTTCTAGATTTATTCCCATAACGTTAAATTCAAAAAAAAGTAAAAATTCCTGAAATCTCAGTCAAGAAAAAGTTATTAGACGAAAATCAAAGGTATTTGTGAGAATCAAAATCATCATAATTTATAATGTATTATTGAGACAATACATTCCCAACAATCTCCCCCTCTTTGATGATCACAAAACCCAAAAAATAATACATAAAAAATTAAATAAAATGTTCTATTTGTAAAAATTTAAAAATAGTTATAAAATATATTTTGATATTTTTATTTCACAATATTATTTTGATAAAGAAAATGGAAACAAGTAAATTAAATATTTTCTCTAATGAAATATTGTGATTTGAAAATATTTTCTCCCATCTCCGCATAGTCTTCATGGAAATTCTTCATAGATTTTCATACAAATATTCACCACTTCCTTAAATATTCTACCAGATTTTGTGATATAAAATAGGTAGTTTTAAAGAATAAATGTCATAAACCATAGTTAATTTTGCACAAAAGTATAATGAATAGTCTAGAAAAATTGGTAGGTAAAATAAATTTAGGATTTTCAGTTTAAACATTGAACCAAAATAAAAGATATTAAATAAATAATAAGAACATAAATTCAAATTAAAAAGAATTCAAATGTATTGAAAAATAAATTACAATCATCAAACAGTAAAAGGGACTTCAAAATTAAGGGTTTTAGTTTGAATTAGATGGGAAATAGGGAGCATTAGTATGAAGAAGGCCATGAACTGCACTGCTGAAATCAAGAAGCTTAAAAAGAAAGCTCTAGAAGTGGTTGTTGAATACATTTAACAATTTTTGAAGAAGATTATTCGAATCATTTTCAACCTTTGAATTCTAAACCAGATTGACCATTACAAACTAATTCATGTCTTCCTTGGACTGAATGAATGTGGTAATATTGTCCTTAATTTTATTAAGCATTGGTCCCAACCAGGATTCACTTGTAGTCAGTTGACTAACATGATGTATTTTATTTTCCAAAAACTCACTTAAAAGAGTACTATCACACTAAATAGTGTATAATCTATCATTTAACTTATCCGGTACTGAGGTAATATATTCAATCATTATAACTAGGTCTGGTGGTGTTTGTTGAGAGTGGATTGATACTTGAATGTTTTCCCTAAGATATTGAAATTCTCTCCCTATCATTTGCTTAATCTCATCAAAATATAATTTCATAACATATTCATATCTTAACAAATTGAAATGTCTAGACATCTTGCTGATAAGCACTTTAAGGTCTCTAATAGAAAAAATATTTTCTTTGAATTCACTTAAATGGATCTTATGTGCTTTAAAATCATATCATGGCACTAAAGAAACAATATATTCTTCAAAAACAACTTATCAACCTCAAAATTTTCTATAAGAAGAAAGATATGTTCCTCCAACAGATTGATATATGAAACTATGGTTTCACTATGAGAATCATATGACATAGGAGAAAAAGTGTTGGGGTCAGGAATAGCTTCCCTGTGATGAAATATTAATAAGGCCAAACATTGATCTTCATTAACAACTAATTGTTTTCCTATGAAAAATCCCCTAAAAACATCATAATTAGGGTCAACAACAGTTTTGTGCCAGGAAAAAATTCCCTGGTATCTTCTTGACTATTATCATCTTGCTCAACGTGGTCATCCACATTATTTTCATTCTCAGCTACTCATGGTGCTTTATCCACAGTATCTGGAACAATAACTATAATTATTCATTTCAGAAAAAGAGATTATTTTGTCCTTTAAGTGCCTTCTTCATCAGGACTTTTTTTAATATAACAAACTAATTTAATTATTCTTTTCTCCCCCTAAGAAGGTGCTAATAAATAGTGTTGTTATTCTGCTACAATCTGAAAAAGATTATTATAATAATTCCCCAAACAAATACAATATTCTTAACGATTTTATCATTCAAATTGTTATTGTTGTGACATGTTTTTTCAAAATAACATATTGAAATTTTTTTCATTCCTTCACAGAAAAAAAAGAAATAATCCATTTGTAAGGATAATATCCAATCGTCGCACCTTGTATGGAAGAAATGGTTTAGATATATTATAATAAACTAATAGAAATTAAACTTTATGTGATTAAAAAACAAAAAAATGACATACATGTCAGGATATAGGACCGTATCTAGATGAGTAGTCCTAGGAAATATTCTAGATTGAATGAACTTCATCATAACTCGACAATCATGAGTAAGTTCTTCCGTCATTACCTTCTTGATAGTTCTTGTTCCAAGCAAAGAAAACATAATGACTTCTGATGAATGTCTTACATTACCAATATTTCTTAAATAAAACTAAAAAACCCTCTCATGGGGATGATGTAACATCTCACCCATTACAATATAAGATAAGGAAAACTCAAAATCATTAATCCTAGATATGATGGTAACTTCATCAAATCCAAGTCCAAATGAATAATTTCGTAAAAATTCCTTTAATTCAGTGTCATAAACCATAGGTGTGGTATCTTCCCCAATATTATAAACCAGACCTTCAAATCAAATTTCATTCTTGAGATAATGATTTTTATAATCTAAATAAAGAAAATTAATTACATTTCCAGGGAGCACTTTTTGGGATTTTCCTTAAGTGTATGTAAATGGATCCAACATAGCATCTATAGATCACCATGATGGTTCAATCTCTGATGGTTTTGATATTCAAGGGATTGGGGGTTTAGGGTTTCATAACATAGGAATTGAATAAAGCTATATAAACTAAAAGTACAAGTATTAGAAGAGAAAGAAAGTGGGAGAATGAAAATTTTCTTCCCACGCTGATTGGTAATGTACACATTATTTATTAATTCTCAGAAGACAAATATAATTAAATTGAAATGAAATTAAAAATTAAAATGTAATCAAATAAAACATATTAAATAATTCATACTAATATAAAAATATAGAAACTAGATAAAAATTAATAAACATTCACTTGAACTCAAATATTCTTATCTCCCCCTTAATAAAAATCTGATCTAGCACTAGGAAGCGGTTTAGTGAAAATATGAGATAATTTATATTTAACATTAAGAAATTCTAAATATATATCCTTTTTATGGACATAATCTCTTAGAAAATGATGTTTTATATAAATGGGCTTAGTCCTTGAATGACTTATTGGATTTATTTAAAATATTTATAGAACTATTATTATGAAATATAATATGTATAAAATTAATGTTTAGTATAATGTCTAGTAGAGTGTTTTTCACCCACAATACTTGTTCATAGAAACATCTAGTAGATACAGATTCTTCCTCAATAGTTGATAGGGAAAGTGTATTATGTTTCTTACAATACCATTAAACCAAATATTTTCCAAAAAAGTGATAGTTTCTTGAGGTACTCTTTATATCTAATCTACAACCTCAAAATTCAATATCTGAATATGACATTAAATTAAAATATGATGTTTCGGGGAAAATAAGTTCATGATGTCTAGTTACTTTTAAATATCTCAGGATTCTTTTAATAGTAGTGATATGGGAATATTTTTTATTTGATTTAAATCTAGCACAAATCCATACAGAAAGCATAATTTTTGGTCCTCTATTATTAAGAAATAAAAACTACCAATCATACCTCTATATATCTAGTTGATGTCAAGTATTCTATCTTCATCCAAATAAATTTTTATATTGGAAGAAAAAGGAGTTGTATATGCCTTGTTGTTTTCAAGTCCAAATTTTTTCAATAAAACAAAAGCGGAGACGTCACTTCCTCGGGTGCTCACTGACGATGATGGATACAACACCGTCATCCACGATGCTTGTCAACTGAGTACCTTATTCGAGGTAGTGTGTTTGTTCAAATTTTTATTTGAATAAAAATTGTTTTTTGTGCTTCATGGAGCCTTGATCATCTTCAAACTATTGTTACCACCTAACGTGGAGGGTGCGGGCCGAACAAACACATCCCGACGACCCTCCTTTGTTTCTTGGTCTTTTTGGAATTGGCAACCAGAGGCAGGGAAAGAACGACGCAATCATCCCATGCCAGAAACATGTCAAAGGAAACCGGTGCCGTCGAGCCGGTTTTGATGGAGGAACCACGGCCAACGACACAGGCCACTTCAGTGGAAGAACCGAACATCCCATCGGTCATCCGGGTAGAGGCAAACCACGGTGCTAGGAGGGCCTCGCACTGGACGACCGGAGGCCCGCCCATGCGGGCCGCGTGCGCCATAAATCCAGTCGGCCTAGCCAGCTGGTTTGGAGAAGGGGGTGCCGCCGTTGCGGATATCCAGGGGACCCCCCCAGATCACTCGGCCTCCGGGCTGAGCCGCTCATCTAGCTGGGCTGTGCCGGGCATGGCTGAGCCGGGCCGCGCTAGGCCGCGCCGCGCTGCGCCACTTCGGGCCGAGTTGCACCCCTTCGGGCCAGGCCACGCCCCTTCGGGCTGAGCTGCATTTTCCTATGGACCGATCTGACACACCTGCCCGGTCAGACCCTTCAAACTTGGTTAACCCGACCCGTCGACCCACTTGGCTAAATGGGTCGGGCCCATTATTCACTTAAACATGAATAACATAAAGATCGTGTGTCCGATCGGCGTGATTTTTGAGGAACTAGGACCATTTAGAGGAGACGGTTATTTTTTGATATTCTAAGTGAGTTTTGGACGACTCTGGATATCATCCAGATTAGAAACAAGATTATTTCTAACCAGGCCCCTGAACGGAAAAGCCATTAGGGCGTCCGATTGACACACCGTCTATCACGTTGAGTTACTATTCACGAGACAGAACATTGGGAAACATCAACTCTGGACATTGTGATATTTGATGTATTTATCCTCTTGGATCATGGAGTAGACCCTCCGGGAATCGAGTGTGCTGTGTACGGGAACCCTAGAGCTAGTTGCGACTGCGACAACGATGAAGACTGTACTTGGATCCTACGTGGGTTCGGTAGCGACGCCGACTGTACTTGGATCCTGCATGGGTTTTTCAGCGATGGCGTTTGTACTTGGATCCTACGTGGGTTTGGCAGTGATGGTTACTTTACTTGGATCCTATATGGGTTCGACAACGACAACTTCTATACCTGGATCCTACGTGGTTTCGGTAGGGGAGATGATTCAGAGGCTACATCTAATCATTTCCACCCCTTTTCATGAGTATTATACCTATGTGAGCTGATTCTTGACTTTCAATCATAATATTTGGTGATAATGACTTCCTTCATGTGTGGAATGGTTGTGCAAGGGCTTGGAAGATGGAGTTGTATTGAGATTGATGACTTAGGAATATGTATTGGCATATATCTAATTAAGGTAGGTTGATACATCGTGTTTGTATCATTCCTTTTTGTATTATCCTTTGGGAATTCTGGGAGACCTACAGGGGTCTCGGGGTCCCTAATCAGTTTTGTATACTCACCCCTGCACGGGCATTGCCCGCACTACATTGTGTTGGTTGCAGACGATGGAAAACACTAATCGTGGTCGAGGCTTGTAGAGCTGGGCGATATCTGTAGGTAGACCACCTGTCTTGACGTACATGGAGCGGATGGATGGAACCGAGGTACCGACGAGACTATCTATACCCACCATTCAGGTGGGATTCCCAGAGGATGACTCGGTGGTTGCTGCTTTTCTTTTCTTCTATTTTACATTATTTCTCAATTGTACTGTACTTTCATTTGGGTTTGTATACTGGCTCATTTACTTTCTAGCTCTGACTTTTGTACTCAATTTACTTTGTGTTTACTCTAGCTTGTGTACTCTGTTATGTTTGTTTACTTATATAAAGGCAATGCCTTCCCTTTTAATGGGATTTACGCATTTGGTGCTAGTCACCTGCCCCTAGCCTATGGATGGCTGGCTTGGGGTAGTCACAGCACGGGCCCTGAGGATAGGTCGTGATAAATTGGTATCAGATGGAGGTTCTACCACAGAACTCAGGAATATGATAATTTTTCTCTGTGGATAAATAGTGTTAAGGTTATTGAGTGTGGTTATCAGTCATGGGAGTCCAGTGTTAGTGTGGCGGCCGACGTAACCATACACTAGGACCCTGACTTCTGATTTCCGACTCATTGCACGAAAACATTGATTGCATGTGTGTTTCAAAAGTTTTCTTTACGATTACATTGTGTCAGCTCACTAGGTATATTGTACTAACCGTGGCATAGCTGTTACTTCTCAGGTCGGCCCCACGAAGGCAGCCAGCTAGGGTTCCTAGTTATGTGCGCGATGGCAGCCACTGAGCGACGAGGCCTCGGTGTAGGGCCCCATTACAGTAGAGTCACCAGTAGTACCTCTGCATGCTGGGCCACCGATACCACCAGCCCCATCAGCGTAGAGTGCACAATGCCTGAGTGTGTTGCATGAGTTTCAGTGCCAGAGGCTGCCCAGGTTCCGCTGAGAGACGAACAATCAGGAAGCCGAGGATTGGCTGGAGGCTATTTTTATAGTCTTTAGATTAGTAGGGACACCAGCTGATATTATGGTGATCCTTGCGGCGAGTCTCCTACATGCAACAGCAGGTGGATGGAGAATCCTAATGCTCAAGGTGCATTACGAGGCATCACTACTTTGGACGGACATTGAGACCCTCTTCCACTCAGAATTTTTTCTGGACACCCTCCGTGCGGTGCGCACCCAAGAGTTACAACAGCTGAGCCAGGGCCGCATGATAGTAGCCCAGCACTCGGTGAGATTTTCCGACCTCTCGTGCTACTCCACAGACATGGTACGAGACCCATTCTTCTGGACCCAAACCTTCAAGTAGAGACTGAGGAATGAGATCAGGTCTTCGATGGTCTCCCTCAACATTCTGATGAAGGCAGGAGTACTGGAGCGAGCCCTTCTTGTAGAGAGATTCCTTGATGAGCCGATGCCAGCAGCGAGGTCTACCGCAGGTTGACATGTAGAAGAGTCTTCTGTAGCCAGCAGTAGACAGATGTCATAGAGGTCCAAGTGGACCAGGCCATCAGGTGGGCGACCCCAGGATTCCGGTTTGGATGTGCGGGGCACACGCAGCAGAGCCAGTCATACGGGAGGTAGGCAGTGCTATGCATGGGCGGGCACGACCACATGGCTCGTGACTTCCAGACCTGCCATGTAGAGGAGCAGCAGACAGTTGAGGGACCACCCAGGCAGAGGCAGAGGTTTGTCCGTGGCAGTCCACAACGAGCAGGCGGATGAGGCAGAGGAGCTGGACGAGCAGCAGGTGGTGGATGATGCTTTGAGGATTTACCACCACCACCACCACCAGGAGGTCCTCCCAGACCATAGGGAGCTGGCAGATAGAGACAGGCTCAGCTCCAGGAAGTTGAGGCTTATGACCACGGTGCACCTGAGATGATTCGAGGTACTATATGTGTCTACTCCACCATTGTTGTAGTTCTTATAGACAGAGGATCGAGTCATTATTTTATTTCCGCTGCCCTTGTTCAGAGTTTGGAGATTCTGATGAAGTCATCGGCTCAATCCTTACGGCTAGAGACTCCTATGGGAGTAGACTCGATGATTACGCACTACTACCGGCAATGTGAGCTAACTCTAGGAGGCCAGAGCTTCATCTGGGATCTTCTTGTAGCGTCGTCGAGGCCTAACGACTTCATATTGGGTATGGACTGGTTATCTACAGTCCATGACCAAATCGACTATATTAGGCACAAAGTGAGTTGTGTCCGCACAGATGGGAGTAGGTTCACCTTCACTGGTGAGAAGGGAGCCTTTGCAGGGCAGGATGGACTTACGCAGAGGAGAGGGCAACCGATCACACATCGGTTGGCTAGTCTCATCCTATGATCATTTGATGTGTGGATTCCATGTTTTCCTGTTGTGGTGGATCAGTATGCAGACGTTTTTCCTGATGACGATCCAAGACTACCTCCTCGCAGAGAGGTAGATTTCTTCATTGACCTGTACCCTGGGACAACACTGATATCCACTCGATCATATCGGATGGCTCTTGCCGAGCTTTGTGAGCTATGAGTACAGTTGGAGGGCTTACAAGGAAATGTATTCATTAGACCCAATGTTTCTCCCTGGACTTCTCCAATTTTATTCACCATGAAGGAGGATAGGAGCTTACGACTATGTGTCGACTACCATCACCTGAATCAGTTGACTGTAAAGAACAAGTACCCACTCTCAAGGATTGATGACCTCTTTGATCAGCTCAGGGGGAGCACAATGGTTCTCAATGATAGACCTCATGTCAAGATATCATCAGCTCAGAGTTTGAGATAAGGATGTACAGAAGAAGGCCTTCAGGTGTCGGTATGGCCACTATGAGTTCTTGGTTATGCCCATCAGCGTAACCAATGCACCAGCAGTTTTCATGAGTCTCATGAACAGGATCTTACAGCTTTACCTAGATCTTTTGGTGGTATTCTTCATCGACAACATACTGATTTACTCGACAACTAAGGAGGATCATGCCTACATGTAACAAGTTTTACTGGACACACTTCGAGAGCACCAGCTTTATGGTAAGCTCTAAAAGTGTCAGTTCTGTTTTCGAGAGGTTCACTTATTAGGGAACTTCATCTCGGAGGTGGGAGTTGTTGTGGATATTGTGAAGATCTAGGTAGTAATTTCTTGCCAGCCACCCAGGAGCATGACAGAGGTGCGAAGATTCCTCGGTCTGGTTGGGTACTATCGGATATTTGTGCCAGACTTTTCTAGAGTTGCAGCACTGATTTCAGCTTTGACCAAGAAGGGGAAACCCTTCGTTTGGTCAGATAGATATAACCAGAGCTTCCAGGAGCTGAGACAGAGATTGACTAGTGCACCCATCTTGAGGCTTTTGGAGGAGGGCGTAGGGTATGTAGTCTACTTCGATGCATCAGGGACAGGACTCGGGTGTGTCTTGATGTAGGGGTGGTCTGTGATCACCTATGGTTCATGAATGTTGAGGCAGCACGAGTAGAACTCTGCTACCCATGACCTAGAGTTAGTAGTAGTGGTCTTCTCCTTGAATATGTGGCTGCACTATCTGATGGGAAATCACTTTACATTCTACTCAGACCTCCAGTGCCTCTGGTACATCTTCTCATAGAAGGACCTGAACTTGAGACAGTGGAGATGGCTACAGTTCCTCCATGACTATGAATTTGAGATAGTCTATACTCATGGGAAGGGGATCGTTGTGGATGATGCTCTCAGCAGGAGATTGGGCATTCAGCTACATGGAGAGGCGACAGATTAGTTAGCTGCTTTGCAGATATCCTTCATGGTTAGTGTAGAGACCCGAAGCTTATCGTACATTGACATTACATTACTTTTGCGGAATACTTAGTACATAACAAAAACACACACACAAGGATCGTAATAGTTTATTGTCTTTGGAAACTCGGAACGTAAACTTCTAATTGTGGTGGAAGATCTTCAACATCTCCCATAAAGATCTTCCTTTTTATACCTAAAACCTTTCTTTATATCCTGGGGAAAAGAAAACATAAAAGGGTGAGCTCAAATGCTCAGTAAGGGTAAACAAAGGAAATATCAATCACATAATTTTCATAAGAACATAACATTTTTTGGAAATCTTAACCTGCAAAAGAGAGCATAATTTCATAACATGGGATAAATCATAGTGGTGAAATGAAATAAGAACTTAAAACATTACTCATTGTGGCATACACACATAATCATAGAGAATCATTTCTTGTTAGTCAAGACTCATTGCCAAGACTATCTTAGTGGACAAAGTCCCTTTCCGAATCGAGTAATCCTCGTTTCAGTCATGTTTCACTGAACCGGTATAACCTACCATTCCAGCCATGTCTATCTCATGAGATATAAAATCTTTACCCAATGCATTGGAGGGAGATATAGGTCCCACCCATCTCTTAATGAATCCTTTCTTATGTGTGCCACAAAATCATAAATCATACATCATCGCATAACCCATGTAATAAAAATGGGATTCTTAAACAGCATGACATCATAATACCATTCATATAAGATAAGGGAATTCATAAACATAATTCCATCACAACATAGTCAAATCAATGTAAAAATATGGATAGAAACAGAACCCTTTATTATCTTATATGGAAAATAATTTTGATAAAACACTTGAATTGAATTCTTGAGGAAAATATCCTTTCTTCTTCAAAATCAATTTCTTTTCACAAAACATCATGCAATTTTAAAAGAAAGAGATTTTATTGAAAATAGTCATGAAATCTTTTAGAGGAAGCTTCATGAAAATAAGGCTTTATAAAACAGTATAAATCCGTTCGTGCCGTATAAGTTAAAAAAAACATTCTTCGTACTTTTGTCGGAAAAGTCAAAAAAGTACCTCGTACGAAAAACGAAAAAAGATTCCTTTCATATCCTTTACTAAAAACTCATAGAAGGGTAAAATTGGATTTAAACAATTGTAGGTGGATGGAAATAATATTACATATTGAGGGAACATGGATGTGTGATAAAATACACCCCAGTAAATACTTACGAATAAACAATCTCGGATAAAAATGAGATTGTGATATTTCCCTTACCTTAGGTCCGACTTGATTTGTAAGTGTCTGAACCTCCTGTATAATGATTTAAATCATGTTATTGACTTATTACAGAATCATATTCATTGTTATGATATCATATATGGTTCACTTATGACATTATATTACCCGTTCTTTTGTAAATTCCATGTTAAAGAAGCGTTTTGGGTAAAATCGTTTCATTTATCGTAGGTGTTTTGACTTGTTGTTCTTGACATCATTATTACTTATATCATGATTTACTTACTTCCAGAATATAAAATATGATTTATATATCATATATATTCAGTATATATATATATATATAATAGATAGATAAATAAAATGAAAAACACCGTTCATGGAGACGGTAGTCCGTACGTACGCATGAACGATGATACCATTTCTATAAATATTGAATTGGAGTGGAGTGGATTATACAATATATCAGAATCAATATGATGTTGTAATAACTATGTATAGTTATTCTTTACACCATTATACCCATCCATGTAAGGTGGTGGTGGAAAATAGATTACACCACGGCGTGGAGACGGTATTCCGTACGTACGCACGCGCGGTGATTTATTTTTCCGTAGGATGGATAGATGGTGAAATAGGATTGTTTCATACTTATAATAACATATCAGTATATGAGTGATACTGATGTTATTACTTCATAATGAAACAACCTAAGAAGAAGAAGTGGAATAAGAAATAAAGATGAAAGAATTGGTAACGGTAATTACCTCTTCTTTGAAGCGCCTTTTGGAGACCTCCTCTTAGGGAACTAAAATTGGTCTTTGAGTAAGACCAGAACCTCTAGGATGTTGATAGGGAAGTGGAGAAGAGATTTTGGCAGGGGTTGGCCGAGCTTGAGTGCTCAAATTGGTGTGAGGAGGAGGGGGAGGAGGTGTCCTTTTATAAGGGAGGAGAGGGGCACCTTAGGAATATCTCAAAATATTATTTTATATTAAAGTCAAAATCTGTTTATAATGGTTCCAAAGGGTCTTATTTCGAAGCTAAAGTGGGGATGGGTCGAAATCCTATCAACCAATAAAATTTAGACAAGTTTAGGATATTATTTTAACCTTATCAATTAGATTTAACTATAAGTTAAATAATTTAACTTTTACCATGTCTTTTTTTTTCTTTCACAATATGGTTAATACACTTACTATAACATGCCAAACGAACCCCAAATTGTTTATTATTAATATATATATCCTTATCTAAGTCATTTGGCCGAACCTTAGATTTTTAGGAATAAAATAACAATTAATAATATAATATTTGATTTAAAAACTATTTTGTGTCAATTTTGACACTATTTAATATATGATTTTTGTGAGAGTCATAACAGAATTAAATGTTCGAACCAAGTTAATTAAATCAACAGTAATATATCATAGTAACCTATAAAATTAGTGGAATTCATAAAAAATCTCAAATTACATTTATTTTGGTGTTTATAACATCAATTATGTCAATATTTCATTAATAAGATAATTACTGCATCATCGTTGTGTCATAAATAAATTAAATTATTTTATGTCTAAAAATTACAAATAAAAGTTCATCATGTAGGAAATCTTTTTATCTTTCTAATGAATATTTACAATCGAATTTATCTTATTTATAACCCCATATTAAAAATTATTTACTTATTAAACTTTGATTTTAACTATTTTAACCTTTCTTTAAATAAATTAATAATAAATGTCCTAATCTAATCCAAGTGGGCCTAAATGGTCATATTTTATTCCTAAGTTTGTTTTTGGTCGAATTACACTTGTCCAATAGAATTAGGACATGTGTTAGGGTAATATTAATATCATATTTACCCTTAGTTACCCTATTTACTATTAACCGTGGTAAAAAAAGTAAAAAGTTACTATTCACCAAAAAATTATTTTCATCTCATTGAACCACATTTTAGTCCTTGATATTAACCGTGTCTCTCGGATTTTTGAAATTCCATTCACAGAAGCGGTAAAATTAAGTTTTATGCAAAATTCAGTTTTTAACCTACCACTTAGTAGTTTCACTATTCATCAAAAATTGATGTTTTTCAGAACAATGCCAAAATTTCATCCCAAGCTATATTTCATATTCCGAATTCAAAAATGAAGTCTATTTTGCCAAATTCATAACATAAAAGTTGCATTAATTAATTTTATAATTAAATCCCGCTGTTAAAACAAATAGCGTGTTTTTAAGAAACAATATCTATCAAAAGATTGACACTCGTTTATGTCTAGTTTAAATGTGAAATTACATCCAATGACCAAATTTGTATTAAATTGTAAAAATATATTCTAAATACACTTTAAAACCACTCAAATTAATGATTTATCACTATTAATTATTTCGATTAAAAAAGTTGTTTTTAATTATAATTTAGTAATTTTCACTATTCATCAGAATATGAAAGTTATCCGAAAAGTACCAAAATTTCACCTTAGGCTAAATTCGATACTCCGAATCCAAAAATAAAGTTCATTTTGAAAAATAAGATTTACTGGATTTCAAAAAGTGGTTATTACTTTTCATAACGGCTAGTTTTAATAATATTTTTATAGCATATCGTTGTTTAGTGAAACTCGGTATTGCGTACTACACACGCTATCGAGGAAGGTCGCGATTGCGTGTAATGCAAGGCAAGTCAAGGATGTGTGTTGTGCAAGCTCCTTTTGGTGTAGCGTACAACACAAGACATTAATAAAATTAAAAAGAATATATTTTTTTTATAAAATCTTGGGCTGTTACATTCTACCCCCCTTAAAATGAATTTCGCCCTCGAAATTCGTCGGGGTTATAAATGGTTTACTATTCGAAAGTTTCTTTAATAGAAACCCACATCGTAAAAAGGAATGTCAAAACCAATCTTTAAAAACAAAAGTATGAAACGTAACGGTTACCCAAATAAACTAATCATTGGGTTTCCACATAGGTGAAAATATGGATATGGAAGAGAAATCTAACCATCATGTTCTGATGGAGAGTGGTAGAGGACATGGCTATGGAAAAGCCAGTAATCACAAATCCATAGATTTGTGATGATATAAGGTACAATCCGATTCATCAGGTATAAGATTACTAGGACAACATTTTTTGTTTTCAAGATCATTTCCCTAAAGTTGAAAATTTGAATTAGAATAAATACTTACTTCATTTTGGTACAATCTCACTGTTGTTCATGCCGTGAACAATTTCCACTTCATCTATTAAATAAATGAAGTTAAATTTGTTATTCATGAAGTGTTAGCAGATCATGTGATAGAATGACTGGTCATTCCATCTGTCTCAAACAAAAGGTTAGCAAAAGTTATTAAATATACATAAGTCATTCTATAGTGAGATTAATCATATATGGTTCCTAAAATGGACTTATACTTCATATATCATACTGCTTAATATAATAAAACTAGTTTCTACTAAATAGGGACTTCCTGTAGGCCAGTGGTAGGCGATAAAGGCCAGTCGCACTTCGGTTGTGGGTTCGATTCCTACAGCCTTGTCCGAAGCGATGGGTTGTCGCCCGTCCTGCAGGTTGTCCCTTTTTCTAAAACTACGTTACTATAACATCCCATCTTCTATCCTTAAACAATACTAACTTATGTCCAACATAATCCAGTCTAATCTTTAGGCTTATACATAATACTGCAGTTCACTCTCATAATATAGTGACAACGATTACCAGAGATTTAATATTGTCGTTGATCCCCACATATCATAAGATATGTCTTGTTGGTCACATTCCAAACACTCAAAGTCCTTAATCGTGTATTCTCTTGAATACCTCAGTGAAAAAAGTTAACACTTTCCACATACCAGAATCCTCAAAATTCTATATACTCAAACCATGATATCACTTAGTCCTTATATTAATCATGAGCTCATGAATACTATTAAACATTTCATTTTCTCGCATATCATCTTATTTCCAAAAAAAATATCTCAATCACTTTGAATACCACATCAATAAATATTGCAATACTCAATGATACAACATTATTTTGGAATCCCATTACATAAACACTTAATCATTCCACCACATCGTTGTCATATTCAACATTGCCAATAGTGATCGCATGTGATTTCCCTTTGTCCTTTGCCTTCAGTGGTTGCTCATGTTGATCATCACTAACCCTTGGATTAGGGCAATTATTAGCATAATGCCCCATTTCCTTGCACTTGAAGCATTGAAGTGTTGGTGGTGCGTTCTCTGCAGTGTTTGCTTTATTCGCATCATTAGAAACCCTTTTTCCATTACTTCGACACTCAGCTGCTCGATGACCTTCTTTTCCATACTTAAAACATTTTCTAGTCCCTTTAAGACAATCTCCACCATACTTCTTCCCACACTTTGTGCATAAAGAAACATTCATCTTCTTTTCATCATTATTCTGAGATTTCTCCTTGAACTCCATATTTCGTTTCTTGTCAAAACCATGAGATGGATATGTAACACCAACTTCCATTTCTACCTTGATAGCACAACGCACAATTTCTTCATAGCTACTGAAGTCTCTTATAGCTAATTCCCTTCGAAGACTTGGTTTTAAGCCACTGAAAAATTGATCAACTTTACTTTCAGGTTGAATGATAATTCCAGAAGCATACCTTGCAAGTCTTGTAAAATTTGCTTCATAGGTACCAACAGATTCATCGTCCTTTTGCATCACTTCAAGAAACTCTTTCTCCATCTTTGTTCGAAGAATACGAGGGAAGTACTTACTGAAAAACAGGTTCTTGAACTCGTCCCATTCCATGGACTCAATTTCATCTCTTGGCCTCGTATTCTTGATAAGATTCCACCATTGATCAGCTTCACCTTCCAAACGATATACTGCTAAGATGACTTTATCATGTTCAGAACATTGAAGAACTGAAAATATCTTTTCAGTAGTACTAATCCATTGTTCAGCAACTAATGGATCAGTAGACCCACTGAAAGAAGGTGGACGTTGCCTCATGAAGGACTCAATAGAATATTGTTCCCTTCTCTGCTCATTTGGAAGTCCAGAATGATTCATAGCTTGTGTAAGTATAGCAATAAGATTTTTCACTCCATCTCCCATAACATTTGTTTGTTCAGGAGGGAAATCATTGCATTGTCCATTGCATTGATCAACACGGTTCCTTCGGGTTCCAGCCATCGTCTAAAACCCAAAAAGAATAGTGTGAGAGGCAAAAATCATGCTAGAGAAACAAATCTAGTAAAGGGGAAGTATCCTCAATATCTAACTTCTTAGGTTAAATTCTATGATCGTTACCGTAGTTCTAGGACTGTATCTTATACGTATACTTATCCTTAGGGACATCCCTAGACATACCTTAGAAATATCTCTAGGGATCTCACTAACATTTTCGCATCCTAGTTTCCAAAGGTTGACTAAACCTTTCCTCTGATACCAACTGTAGAGACCCGAAGCTTATCGTACATTGACATTACATTACTTTTGCGGAATACTTAGTACATAACAAAAACACACACACAAGGACCGTAATAGTTTAGTGTCTTTGGAAACTCGGAACGTAAACTTCTAATTGTGGTGGAAGATCTTCAACATCTCCCATAAAGATCTTCCTTTTTATACCTAAAACCTTTCTTTATATCCTGGGGAAAAGAAAACATAAAAGGGTGAGCTCAAATGCTCAGTAAGGGTAAACAAAGGAAATATCAATCACATAATTTTCATAAGAACATAACATTTTTTGGAAATCTTAACCTGCAAAAGAGAGCATAATTTCATAACATGGGATAAATCATAGTGGTGAAATGAAATCAGAACTTAAAACATTACTCATTGTGTCATACACACATAATCATAGAGAATCATTTCTTGTTAGTCAAGACTCATTGCCAAGACTATCTTAGTGGACAAAGTCCCTTTCTGAATCGAGTAATCCTCGTTTCAGTCCTGTTTCACTGAACCGGTATAACCTACCATTCCAGCCATGTCTATCTCATGAGATATAAAATCTTTACCCAATGCATTGGAGGGAGATATAGGTCCCACCCATCTCTTAATGAATCCTTTCTTATGTGTGCCACAAAATCATAAATCATACATCATCGCATAACCCATGTAATAAAAATGGGATTCTTAAACAGCATGACATCATAATACCATTCATATAAGATAAGGGAATTCATAAACATAATTCCATCACAACATAGTCAAATCAATGTAAAAATATGGATAGAAACAGAACCCTTTATTATCTTATATGGAAAATAATTTTGATAAAACACTTGAATTGAATTCTTGAGGAAAATATCCTTTCTTCTTCAAAATCAATTTCTTTTCACAAAACATCATGCAATTTTAAAAGAAAGAGATTTTATTGAAAATAGTCATGAAATCTTTTAGAGGAAGCTTCATGAAAATAAGGCTTTATAAAACAGTATAAATCCGTTCGTGTCGTATAAGTTAAAAAAAACATTCTTCGTACTTTTGTCAGAAAAGTCAAAAAAGTACCTCGTACGAAAAACGAAAAAAGATTCCTTTCATATCCTTTACTAAAAACTCATAGAAGGGTAAAATTGGATTTAAACAATTGTAGGTGGATGGAAATAATATTACATATTGAGGGAACATGGATGTGTGATAAAATACACCCCAGTAAATACTTACGAATAAACAATCTCGGATAAAAATGAGATTGTGATATTTCCCTTACCTTAGGTCCGACTTGCTTTGTAAGTGTCCGAACCTCCTGTATAATGATTTAAATCATGTTATTGACTTATTACAGAATCATATTCATTGTTATGATATCATATATGGTTCACTTATGACATTATATTACCCGTTCTTTTGTAAATTCCATGTTAAAGAAGCGTTTTGGGTAAAATCGTTTCATTTATCGTAGGTGTTTTGACTTGTTGTTCTTGACATCATTATTACTTATATCATGATTTACTTACTTCCAGAATATAAAATATGATTTATATATCATATATATTCAGTATATATATATATATATATAATAGATAGATAAATAAAATGAAAAACACCGTTCATGGAGACGGTAGTCCGTACGTACGCATGAACGATGATATCATTTCTATAAATATTGAATTGGAGTGGAGTGGATTATACAATATATCAGAATCAATATGATGTTGTAATAACTATGTATAGTTATTCTTTACACCATTATACCCATCCATGTAAGGTGGTGGTGGAAAATAGATTACACCACGGCGTGGAGACGGTATTCCGTACGTACGCACGCGCGGTGATTTCTTTTTCCGTAGGATGGATAGATGGTGAAATAGGATTGTTTCATACTTATAATAACATATCAGTATATGAGTGATACTGATGTTATTACTTCATAATGAAACAACCTAAGAAGAAGAAGTGGAAGAAGAAATAAAGATGAAAGAATTGGTAACGGTAATTACCTCTTCTTTGAAGCGCCTTTTGGAGACCTCCTCTTAGGGAACTAAAATTGGTCTTTGAGTAAGACCAGAACCTCTAGGATGTTTCTAGGGAAGTGGAGAAGAGATTTTGGCAGGGGTTGGCCGAGCTTGAGTGCTCAAATTGGTGTGAGGAGGAGGGGGAGGAGGTGTCCTTTTATAAGGGAGGAGAGGGGAACCTTAGGAATATCTCAAAATATTATTTTATATTAAAGTCAAAATCGGTTTATAATGGTTCCAAAGGGTCTTATTTCGAAGCTAAAGTGGGGATGGGTCGAAATCCTATCAACCAATAAAATTTAGACAAGTTTAGGATATTATTTTAACCTTATCAATTAGATTTAACTATAAGTTAAATAATTTAACTTTTACCATGTCTTTTTTTTTCTTTCACAATATGGTTAATACACTTACTATAACTTGCCAAACGAACCCCAAATTGTTTATTATTAATATATATATCCTTATCTAAGTCATTTGGCCGAACCTTAGATTTTTAGGAATAAAATAACAATTAATAATATAATATTTGATTTAAAAACTATTTTGTGTCAATTTTGACACTATTTGATATATGATTTTTGTGAGAGTCATAACAGAATTAAATGTTCGAACCAAGTTAATTAAATCAACATTAATATATCATAGTAACCTATAAAATTAGTGGAATTCATAAAAAATCTCAAATTACATTTATTTTGGTGTTTATAACATCAATTATGTCAATATTTCATTAATAAGATAATTACTTCATCATCGTTGTGTCATAAATAAATTAAATTATTTTATGTCTAAAAATTACAAATAAAATTTCATCATGTAGGAAATCTTTTTATCTTTCTAATGAATATTTAAAATCGAATTTATCTTATGTATAACCCCATATTAAAAATTATTTACTTATTAAACTTTGATTTTAACTATTTTAACCTTTCTTTAAATAAATTAATAATAAATGTCCTAATCTAATCCAAGTGGGCCTAAATGGTCATATTTTATTCCTATGTTTGTTTTTGGTCGAATTACACTTGTCCAATAGAATTAGGACATGTGTTAGGGTAATATTAATATCATATTTACCCTTAGTTACCCTATTTACTATTAACCGTGGTAAAAAAAGTAAAAAGTTACTATTCACCAAAAAATTATTTTCATCTCATTGAACCACATTTTAGTCCTTGATATTAACCGTGTCTCTCGGATTTTTGAAATTCCATTCACAGAAGCGGTAAAATTAAGTTTTATGCAAAATTCAGTTTTTAACCTACCACTTAGTAGTTTCACTATTCATCAAAAATTGATGTTTTTCAGAACAATGCCAAAATTTCATCCCAAGCTATATTTCATATTCCGAATTCAAAAATGAAGTCTATTTTACCAAATTCATAACATAAAAGTTGCATTAATTAATTTTATAATTAAATCCCGCTGTTAAAACAAATAGCGTGTTTTTAAGAAACAATATCTATCAAAAGATTGACACTCGTTTATGTCTAGTTTAAATGTGAAATTACATCCAATGACCAAATTTGTATTAAATTGTAAAAATATATTCTAAATACACTTTAAAACCACTCAAATTAATGATTTATCACTATTAATTATTTCGATTAAAAAAGTTGTTTTTAATTATAATTTAGTAATTTTCACTATTCATCAGAATATGAAAGTTATCCGAAAAGTACCAAAATTTCACCTTAGGCTAAATTCGATACTCCGAATCCAAAAATAAGTTCATTTTGAAAAATAAGATTTACTGGATTTCAAAAAGTGGTTATTACTATTCATAACGGCTAGTTTTAATAATATTTTTATAGCATATCGTTGTTTAGTGAAACTCGGTATTGCGTACTACACACGCTATCGAGGAAGGTCGCGATTGCGTGTAATGCAAGGCAAGTCAAGGATGTGTGTTGTGCAAGCTCCTTTTGGTGTAGCGTAAAACACAAGACATTAATAAAATTAAAAATAATATATTTTTTTTATAAAATCTTGGGCTGTTACAGTTAGAGACGGGGCAGCCCTCCTTCAGTCCCTCACAGTCACTCCTCCACTACTTCAGTGGTTCAGAGAGGTGCAGTGTGGGGACGTTGACAATGAGACGTGACGTGCTTAGATTTCCACAGGGCAGGCGCCTGATGGATTTTCTGAAGGATCATAGCATGTCATCCTCTTCAGGGGATGTACCATGGTACCAGTTGCACTACAAGAGGAATTTATGAGGGAGTTTCACACTTCCCCCCTTTCGGTACATCCGGGAGAGGTGAAGATGTACCAGGATCTGAGACGACAGCCGCGGTGGCTGGGTATGAAGAAGGTTGTGGTAGAGATCGTTTCAGGATGCCTCACCTGCCAGCAGGTGAAGTTGGAGCACCAGGTACTGACAGGCTTGGTGCATCCCTTAGAGGTCCCAGAGTGGATGTGGGATGGGATATATATGGATTTCATGATGGGACTTCCACGTAATTCCAGAGGACATGAATCCATATGGGTGATTGTTGACCGACTCACCAAGTCGGCGAACTTACTACCTATCAGATAGTAGGTCTCAGTGGAGATATTGGGACGCCTCTACGTTCATGAGATTATACGTCTTCATGGTGTGCCATCGTCTATCATCTTCGATCAAGATGCTCGCTTAACATACCGACTTTGGAAAGGGTTGCAAGAGGCATTTGGGACGCAATTATACCTGAGCACCGCCTTTCACCATCAGGCGAATGGCCAGACTAAGAGGAACATTCAGACACTCGAGGACATGTTCCGTGCATGTGTCCTAGACTTTGGTCGCAGCTGGGAGTATCACCTACCCTTGGTTCGGTTTGCGTACAACAACAGCTACCCCTCCACCACTGGCATGGAACCATATGAGGCATTTTACGACTGACCTTGCAGATCACCTCTGTGCTGGACTGACCCTGGGGAGTCAGCACTCATAGGACTAGAGATGGTTCAGGCTATGACAGAGAAGGTGAAGATCATCCAGGAGAAGATGAGGACTACACATAGCTGTTAGAAGTCCAATGATGATAGGAGGCAGAGACCACTGGAGCTTGAGGATGGCGACCATGTTTTCTTATGGGTCTCACCTCGACGTGGATTGCGGAAATTTGGTCAGGGAGGAAAGTTATCTCTTCCCTTCATCGGACCATTTCAGGTCCTCAGTAGGGTTAGTGAGGTGGCTTACTGCCTAGCCCTTCTACCTCAGTTGCACTGGGTGCACGACATCTTCCATGTATCTCAGCTGAGGAGATATGTGAATGACCCGACTCACATCATTGATCATGTGGATCTGGACATCGATGATGGAGAAACTTTTGCAGAGGTCCCAGTAGAGATCAAGGATTGATAGGAGTGGGTCCTACGTGGATTGTTGATTTCTCTTGTGTGCATTCGTTGGAAGCACGGGAACCTCCATGAGATCACATGGGAGCGGGAGGCTCAGATGCATGCACAGTACCCTCATTGGTTTCCCTAATTTATGATGTCGCTTTACGAGGATGTAAAGCCCTAAGGTGGGGGTAATGTAAAGACCCAGAAATTTCAAGGAAAATTTTTCTTAAATACTTTGGAATTTTATGAGTCTTTGGCTTCTAACGGATCTTGATTCTGAGGCCTGGTGTACCCAAAATTAATTTCTGAAGTTTAGCACAGGTACTTTCAGTAAACGAATGAGTTGGTTTTTCTATCTTTTGATCCGGTGCTCAGAATTGAAATCTGAGGGCACCGATGAACTTGCAACACCAGTAATTGTGTAAGGGGACCATTACCGCGGTTGCGTTTGCACGAGAGGAGAAGTTGAAATTTGTGGATTAAATGAGATGTGAAAAAAATTGTGGGACAATTTTATTCTTCATAGATAAAGAGGTTATATCCTATATGGGGGAGTTTGGATTGGACCCACAAGCATCTAACTAACCATGTTAGGATATTTTTGAGGGGGGCCCACATTAGCCCCAACCATTCACATTCCCATAACTCTCTTATGACTCTCATGAACTTCCCCTTTAAACATGATAACTCCCCTAAATTAATGAGGACTCTTCCTATCCCTCTCTCACTTCATTAGAACTTTCCAACCTATCACATAATTAATTAAACAACTCTTGATTTAATTAATTAATTAAAATGTATTTTGAATTTTTAAATGCATGGAAAGTTAAATTAAAATAATGGGTGGCCTTATTTTAATGGTTTTTGGCTTGTTGTGTGGGGGGAATTTTTGGGAGATAATGCTTGTGAAGAAGAGGAGGATTTCCCTTTTTTTGAAGAATGTCAACTCTCTGACGAAGAAAATCAACTCGGCGACCATGGTTCTTCATCCACCTCATCCCCCACGGCAAGGGAGGAGACACCGACATGGGAACTTGCTAGAGACGGCGTGCCTTCTATTCTTCTCTCAGTGATAAAAGGGGAGACGTCACTTCCTCGATTTCTCACCGATGATGACGGAAATGGCACTGTCATCCATGATGCTTTTCAACTGCAAACCTTATTCGAGGTAGAGTGTTTGTTCAAATTATTATTTGAATAAAAAAATTTTGTTGTGGTTCGTGGAACCTTGATCATATTTGGCCTACTATTACCGCCTAACACGAATGGCACGTGCCAAAAAACTAAAGCCCAACGACCCTCTGTCGTTTCTTGGTCTTTTTGGAATTGGTAACTGGAGGCAGGGAAAGAATGGCGATGTCGTGCCATTCCAGAAACGTGGCAAAGGAAACAGGCACCGTCACTCCAGTTGTGTGGGAGGAAATGTGGCCCACTACATGGGATGCTTCGGTGGAAGAACCGGTCGGCCTGTCGGCCATCCGGGAAGAGGCAAACCGTAGCGCAAGGAGCGTGCCGCACTGGAAGACCAGCGGCCCGCCCGTACGGGCCGTGTGCGCTAGAAGGCCAGCCGACCGGTTTGGGGAAGGGCGGCGCCACGAGGCGCCGCCGGTGCAGATCGCCGGGGTTCCGCACCCCTCGGACCGCTCGGCCTACGGGCTAACCTAGCTAGGCCGAGCTCCCAGCCAGGCCGCGTCGTGTCGTGCCGGGCCGGGCCGAACCAGCTTGGCCGGGCCGAGCCACGCCCCGCCGGGCCGGGCCTGGCCACGCAACTTCGGTCAGGGCCGCACCACTTCAGGCTAGGCTGTGCCCCTTCGGGCTAGGTCATGCCCCTTCAGGCTGAGATGTGTTTTCCTAAGGACCGGTCTGACACCCGTGCCTGGTTGGACCTGTCAAACTAGGTTAACCTGACACATTGTCCCACTGGGCTAAACGGGTCGGGCCTGTTATTCACTTAAACATGAATAACTTAATGATTGTGCGTCCGATCGACGCGCTGTCTGTGGAATTAGGACCCTTTCAATAATATGGTTCTTCTGTATCACTCTATGTGAGTTTTGGATGACTATGGTTATTGGCCAGATTAGAAACGAGTGTATTTCTAATCGGACCCTGGAACAGAAAAGCCATTATCTCTCAGACCGGGCTTCCGATTGACGCGTCGTCTGTCACGTTGAGTTCCTATAGACGAGATGGAACATTGGGATAAATCAACTCTGGACTTTGTGACAATTGATGTATTGACCCTCTTGGCTTGTGGATTGGACCCTCCCAGAATCGAGCGTGTTGTGTGCGGGAACCCTATAGCTGGCTGGGACTACGACGACGATGATGACTGTACTTGGATCCTACGTGGGTTCGATAGAAATGATGATTATACATGGATAATCTGTGGGTTTGGTAGTGATGAAGACTGTACATGGATCCTACATGGGTTCGGCAGCAAGGTTACTGTACTTGGATCCTACATGGGTTCCGCAACGATGACTTCTGTACTTAGATCCTACGTGGGATCAGTAGAGGAGATGATTTAGAGGCTACATCTAATCATCTCCACCCCACTTCATGATTAGTATACCTGTGTGAGCTGATTCTTGACTTTAAATCTTTATCATTGGTAAGAATTACTTCTTTACTATGTGGAATGGTTGTGCTTGTGCTTGGAAGATAGAGTCGTACTGAGATTGATGTCTTAGGAATATGTATGGGAATATACCTAAGTAGAGTTGGTTGATACTTCGTGTTTGTATATTTCCTTTGTAGATTATCCTTTGGGAATTCTAGGAGACCTACAGGGGTCTCAGGGTCCCTATTGATTATCGTATACTCACCCCTACACAGGCATTGCCCGCACTCTGTTGTGTTGGTTTCAGACTACGGACATCACTGATCATGGTCGAGGCTTGTGGAGCTGGACTATATCCGGAGGTGGACCACCTGGTGGGACGTACACGGAGCGGACAGACGGACCCGATGTATCGACGAGACTATTTTTACCAACCCTTCAGGTGGGATTCCCGGAGGATGACTCGGTGGTTGCTTCATTACTTTTCAGCTGTTGTACTTTCTTTCTCAATTGTACTGTACTTTCAGTTGGGTTTGTATATGGGCCCATTTACATTCCATCACTTACTTCTGTACTCAGTTTACATTTTGTTTACTCCATCTTTGGTACTATTTTGTGTTTGTTTACCTATATAAACGCAATGCCTTCCCTTTTAACGGGATTTATGCCTTTGGTGCTAGTCTCCAACCCCTGGCCTATGGAAGGCGGGCTTGGGGTAGTCACGGCACGGGCCCCGAGGATAGGTTGTGATAGTATTAATAGAAAATAAATCCCTTTACATGTAGTACATGTGTACATGGTTCTAAGATAGATATATCTTGGGGTAACAACTCTTACAAGATGTTCGAGGCTTGACTCGGGGTAACCTGGTACACAAAAATGGGCCTTACATCCCATGTGGGTTTACACTCTGGGAGGATAAGATTGGGGAAATTCATATTTTATTTACAAACCATTATAAAGTATTTATGAGTAAATATGTCTCCAATGAAACTATTTTGATGACTATGAATTAGATATGCATAAATTTTTCAATTTATATTAAGTATTTTATTAGTTTGGAATTATGATTTTTGATTCAGAACCTAATCTATTGTATTCCATTGTTTAGAAATGGAACCCAGTGGAATAAATGGAAATAGTATCAATGCATGTAATCCATGCAGGGATTTCCCTCTTATTCAAGATAATTATAGTGGTTGTAGTGATACAACTGGCGCTGAATAGCTTATAACCATACCGGGATATATGACTCTAGTTATGATTAATAACCTTACTCGTATAGAGCACCCTAATCCACAAAATTGATGATCAACATTAGAACACTTCACGAGTCAACAACATCAAACGTTCAATGGTACAACAAATCCATTTGTAACAGAGAAATGGATATGTTCCTAAGAGAAAATATTTCCTTCCTTGGGGAGAAATGGAAGGGAAAATGTTGACATGGTAGTTTACCATCTCTCAAGAGATGTAGAGAAATAGTTTTCATTAATTCAAAATATTGAGGGGGATTAATAAGAATAAAATATTTAATTGAGGTAGTTTAAAGAACTTCTTCAAAAAAACACATTCTGAGTTATCTACCAGAGGATATAGGGAGTCAATTTCTATGTCTGAGACCAAAGGATGATGATAATGTCTCAAATTATAAGGCTAACTTCTAAAAGTTATCAAGACATGTTGAGGAATACATATATAAACTAATAAGTAATATTGATTTATTCTTTGATGGGATAAAACCATTCATATGATGGTCACTAGTCTCACAAAATTTCTTATCGTACAAAGATATAGACTCATGTCATATCAGACAAAAAAGGATTTCTCTATGTGTTATGAATTAATGTTAAGAATGAGAAGAAGAGGGCCACTGAACACTCTAGAAAATGAAATAAAGGGAATAAGGGAAAAGATGGCATTCCACCCTGCAGTAATTGTGAGAAGAAACACCATGGTACTTGCCTAAAGGGAATGGGAGTTTGTAAAATGTTTAAAGAAAAATGAAACCATGTATGTGATTTATATGGGAAGAAAAAAGCTACCAATTTTCAATGATACATTTGTATAGTTATGAGAAATTATTAAAAAAAATTTCCAAAGCGTCAAGCAAATTTCCCCTATAAATGAAAAGTGAGAAAGGCCAGGATTATGTGATGAAAAAAGCTGAGTTTGAATCTCATAATGAAATGGTGGAATGCTCTATAAACATATCCTCAAATTCTGAGGAAGATTTATTTTATTTTTGATCCTCACATTCCTTTTTATCTCACAAGTTTTCATAAAAAATTATATATTTCCAACTCACTTTAACAAGGCAATTTTCAGTCAAAACCTCTAAGGAAAGTCTCATTGCAAAAAATATGTGAAAATAGGTTCCCATTAGGGCATATGAACATGATTTATCTTCTGAATATATCGTCATTCATATGTTCTAATTTAATATAATAATCTGTATGGATAGGATATCAAAATATGATGTGAAACATTATTATATGAAGATGGAATTTATGATTTGAGTGGATGATATAGAATCCATTGTATTTAGAGTATAAAATTCATCATCTAATTATTATTTAAATCCACTTCAAGTAACTCTTCTAAAATATCTTATTGGAGAGAAATTGAATTCATCATCCATTGGTGAAGAAATAAATATTCTTATTGAGGATGTTACAATTATAAAATAATACATTGATGTATTCCCAAAGGATTTAATAGGACATCCTCCAGAGCTTCAAGTTGAGTTTTGTATTTATTTAATCCCTGATGAAAGACCAACATAAATGAATTCATATAGAATGAATATACTTTAATTATTAGCTCTGAGGAAACAACTTGAGGATTTGAGTAATAAGGGATTTTTTCACCCTAGTGTTTCTCCATGGGGAGCCATAGATCTTTTTGTTAAAAAGAAATATGGACCTATGAGGTTTTACATTGAATATATGGAAATAAATGCTATTATAATAATGAACAAGTATCCTATACCTCAAATTGAGGATTTGTTTGATAATCTTAATAAAGATCAATATTTTTTGAAGACTGGAATTCGTTATGTATATCATAAATTGTGTGTCAACAAGGAAGATATTCCTAAGACTGCGTTATAAACCTAGTACGGACATTACGAGTGTACAACAATTACATTAAGACTAACTAATAAACCCTCTAATTTCCGGGATCTAATGAACATAGTGTTCAGGTAATATATTGATGATTTTTTCATATTATTTACTGATCACATATTGGTATACTCCAAATGTTAGGAAGAACATGATAACCAATTGCGGATTGTTCTGAAGACTCATAAATGAAATAATCTATATGGGAAGTTTAACATGTTTGAATTTTAGCATCATGAAATTTCATTTCTTGGATATATTTTCTCTAAGGATGGAATCTATAATGTTCTTACCAAGAAAAAGGGATCCATGAATGGATAACACTAATGTGTATCACTGAGGTACATAGTTTTATTGGTTTAGTAGGTTTCTATTAGTGTTTCATCCAAATTTCTTTTTCAATTGGCTAACCCATTATCAATGTTCACATGTAAAGGGTTTAAATTATTTTGGAAAATAGAGTGTGAATAATGTTTTGAAAAAATTTTATAGAACATTATTCAATGCTCTTATCTTGTCTTTACCATATGGTAATGATGGGTTTGTGATTTATCGTGATTTATCAAGGAAAGGAATTTGTTGTGTCCTTATGTCGAATGATAGGGTTGTTGCATATGCATCACGGAAATTAAAATACCATGAACAAAACTATCATACTCATGATCTTGAGTTAGCTAATGTGATATAGTCTCTAAATATATGGAGTCACTATCTATATTGTGAAAGATGTGAGATATATACAGATCAGAAGATTTTGAAATATATTTTCTCACAGAAATAACTCAACATGAGGAAAAGGAGATGGCTTGAGATACTCAAGGATTATGATTAAAAAATACAGTATCACCTTGAGAAGGGAAATACAGTGGATGATTCATTGAGCAGAAAGAACAATGGTGTTCTGAACAATATGAGATTTCAAAGGGAACCTATATTCAAGGATCTAGTAAAGACGGAAATGGGAATTATCATGGAAGGTGAAACAACACTAATTTTTCAAATGGTTTTGAAACCTTATTTACTAAAAATGAAAAAATTTCTCATATGGATGATGAGGACTTTCAAAAGAAAACTAATGTTGTGAATGATTGTAGACTGATTGACATCATATATGAAGATAGAATTTTGAGATTTGGAACCAAGCTTTTTGTTCCCGCTATACCTGAGCTAAAAATGGAATCATTGTATAATGCACATAGTTCCAATTACTTTAGACACCCAATTATCACTCAGATGTATAGATACTTGAGGAAACATTTTTTGTTGGACAAAATGAAGGGGGATATTGCTGCTTATGTGTTAAGATATTTGGTTTTTGAACAGCTGAAGGCTGGAAGAAAAAATCCCAGTGGAGTCATGCAACCTCTTCCTATACCTGTGTGTAAATATGATTATATTACGATGGTATTTTTAATGGGACTACCAAAGACTGTAAGATGGAATGATGCAATATGGGTTATTGATAATCGTCTTACCAAATCAGAATTTTTTTTTGATATAAGAGAAGATTTACCATAAGAATTTTTAGAAAGAATTTATATTATTGATGTTGTATGACATCATGGTGTACCCCTATCAACCGTTTCTGATCGTGATCCCCATTTTAAATCACAATCTAGAAAAAGTATTCATAAGGACCTAGATACTGAGCTTTGTTTGAGCACTTCCAACAGTCTTCAAACTGATGGACAATTAATACAATCTTGACAATCATTATACGACATATTGAGAACATTCTTACAAGATTTTCATAGTATGTTGGATCAGTGTTTACCATTAGTAGAATTTTTCTATAATAATAGCTTCCATTCGAGTATTCAGATTTCACCATATGAATTGTTATATGGAAAGAGATGTCATACACCAAGTTTTTTTGATGATGATGGTGAAAGGAATCTCGTCGGCCGATAACATATTGAAGAAATCATGGAAAAGGTCATGACTATTCCAACCCACATCAAAATTTCTCTATGTAGGAAACAAACTATCCCAATAACCGAAGGAATAATTTGGATTTTTTAGTAGGGGATAATATATTATTGAAGGTATCTCCTAGGAAGGCTATTATACAATTCAGTTAAATGTGTAAATTAAGTCCCAGGTACATCAGACCACATGAAATTATAGAATGAATTGGAGTAGTAGCTAACCATTTGGAAATACCACCACATCTTTCCAAAGATCATGATGTGTTCCACATATCATTGTTACAGTAATACATGCCAGAACCATAGAATGTAATCACCGATGTTGAAATAGAATCAGAACCCGATATGTCTTACTATGATGTTCCTATCAGGATTCCTGATATTATAGAACAAGTGTTGATAAATTGGATGACTTGTCTGATAAAGTTTTTTGGAGAAACAATAAAATGGGAGAGGCAACATGGGAACCTAGAAAACTTATGATGAAGAACCACAAAAATATTTTTATCAAGTAATATTAAGTAAATTTAAAGGAATAAATTATTTGAAGGAAGTAATAACATCACACCCCAAGATTCCACGATATTCTTCTCTTTAAATAATTAAATATATTTAACTACATGAAACACCGAGTTTGAGCACACCATGATCTATCAAACTAGATATTTAAAAAGAATTTATGAAAAGTATTATCCAAATTATAAAATTTATATATTATATAATTAATCATATTTTTTAAATAATTTTATTGGCATAATATAATAATTAATTCAATCATAAACATTAAAAGTCTATTTGCTTCTAAAAACAATGTTACTACCTTTTAATGGAGAACCCTTTTTAAATCCAATATTTGATTGTTTTATATATTAAATTTTACAAAATAAACTTATTATTTATAAGTGGGACATAAAAATTTATTTTGGATGATTTGTTTTGTTTTTTTGATAAATTTAATATTTTAATGATTGATAAAAAATGCTGTATTTTAATTCAAAATTTCTTTTCATATAATTTATTTATATTGATAGATTATACGTTTAGTTATTTTTTAAGAATATTTAGATTATGTTTTTATCATTTAATATAATTTATTTCATTAGATTTATTTTCACAATAAAATTATATATAAACACATGCCAATCATTAAATTCTTTTTACCTTTAAAAAAATAATTTCCTTGTTTTTTCAACAGGGATTATTTTTAAATTAATTACTGTAATTTATAATTTTTTGAATTTTGAAAAATTAATTCCATATTTTTAATCATTGGTTAAAAGTTATTTAAATATTTTCCTTTTATTTTTGGGAATTAGGAATAATAATTTTAGTATTTTTTTTATTACCACAGTTAAGGGTAAATTAGGTAATTAAAGTTAAAAATAATATTATAAAGTTTCCCTAACACCTATAAAAATTATATTGGATGAATTAATCTTAAACTTATCGAATTATTTTCAAAATGGAATCATTTAGTGGACCCTTGTCAAAATATTTTACATGAATATTATTAAAATTAATAAAAGTGACAAAATGTCACACTCTCATTTCTTATAAGTATAATAATATCAATAGAGAGATATCCGGGTGATAAAATAGATTATAAATAGTCTCTATAAGGAAAAAATAATTAAATACCTCATATAAATTTATTTATAATTTTTCAAGATTAAGTAATTACCATTCATGATGTCACAATACTGAAGTAGAAATTATATTATTAATAGAATTATCAAATAAATGATATTAAAAATAATAATATAAATATTATTTGACTTAATAAATTACACTCACTAATTTTATAGATAAATTATACATGTTAATGAAGTATTTTATGTATTTTTTCAATATTATCATGCTGTTTTTAGTTTTTAGAAAATGAAAATATTGAATAGTATTAAAATTGACATAAATGATATTTTAAAATAAGTACTATTTTCTTAAATGATATAAAAGTCATAAAAATATAATGATCTTAAAAATGACTTGTATAAATTAAAATATTTCATAAATTATCCAATTGGGGTTCTTTTGTAATTTTTTTGTATCTATATTAGCCCTATAATGTAGAAATACTAGAAGACAAGGTAATAGTTTAACTGTTTTACTAAGGGTTAAATTCAAAAATAATATTAATTTTACACCAAAAACATGTCAAAAATTCATTGTATAAGAGGATTTCAACCCAAAATATTATTATTCTACAAATAAATCACATTGTAGATATTTTAAATTGATAATAAATTTTTAATAATTTAATATTTTAAGATCTTCCAAAAGTGCCCATCACCGCTATTATAAAAGGGAATTTATCATTCTCTTTAATTCACACATATAACTCCATTTAATTCGTAAAAAACCTGACCATTTACTCTCCAAAATTCCCTAAACACATCCTAAAGTCCATAATTTGGGATGAAATCCACCCTACGGTTTCCTTTTGATCAAATCATTGGGAGATACCCAAAAAAGATATAATTGTATAATCACCTCTTTCAATGTTTTTTGCTTCATTTACAATCTATATATATTTGGTTTCCTTAAAAAAGTAATAAATATAGTACATGCATATAATAAGATGTTATTATAAACATAGTGCAACCATATTCCTCATTTTATCCACCTTATGAGTAACAATATCTCAATGTTTGTGTACGTACGGCTTACCATCTCTACGTTGGGGTGTAATTTTTTATTCAACTCTACTTTATTAGGATAAGTATAATGATGAGTATAAAAGATATAAATAATGAATATGAAATGATTATTATTAATTATAATTAAAATACCATCCAATTACATACCATTTAACCATCAAGGGAATGACCCTGTTGTTCGTGTGTACGTACAATCAACCATCTCCACAATGTAGTGAGATTCATTATCCATATTAACCATTCAAGAATGATTTTAAAATTTATATAATGAGTAAAAATAATATATAGGAACAAAAAATAATTATGGATAAAAATATAATACATCCAATGCATAAAAAATAGGACTTACATGAAAAAAGAGGAATGGGAAACTGAAGCAGTTGACACCAGAAATAATGGTAATACTGAAATATTATTATCAAAATGATATAAGAAGATCATATAAGATATCATAAATATGGATATTGTTCTGGAATAATTTAATAACATACTTTAATAATTATATTTTAGGCTAACACACCCTTGACCAAAGAAAAGTACAAGTTAAGGGTTAATTTCACAATCTCGTTAATATCTAAGGTTGTTTATATATAAGTATCTACCCCAACATCCTTATCATCCATGTCAATGATTTATAAAAATGTATTTCAAAATACTATTAATATTCCTAGAAAAGAGTTTAATGTCATTTTTTCCATTGTATGACTTTTTATAAATCTTTTTGAAAGTAATCTTTTTGTCCTTTTCTAAACGAGGTACGTTATGCCCTTTTCGAAAAATTGAGGAAAGAATGTTTTTTAACTTATACAACATGAGAATCTATTTACACCTTCATGATGAATGAAAATTATGATGCTTCCCTTACATTATTACAAGGTTATTTTTAAAAGAAATTTTTTTTTATAATTTTTCACTCTTTTAAAGGGTTTTAATGTAAAAATAGATATTTCACTCAATGACTTTTAATGATTTTGTTAGATTATTTTCATCTATGTCAACATCATTAAATTAATTTAATGATTGATTGAGGGTGAACTATTATGATAAAATTTACAATATTGTTTTTAAGGTTTTATGTTATGTTTGACTTTGGATGTGCTATTTTGATACAATTCATGGTTTATATTTAAATTATCAACATTTACTACACTCTTTTTAATATGAATGTTAACATTATGTTTCACCCAGATCATTTGAAAAATGCATTTGACTTAGAATAAAATAGTTTGGGGACTGATTAATGAAATATATAAGGGTTGGGGACTAGTTAATGAAATGCATACATGTTTCGGACCGGTTAATTAACTCCCCTCTATGCATCAATTGTTATCATGAGGCAAAATAATTTCTTTTTTGACTAATGTCTTATCCATATGGTCTTGGCATGAATCCTTGACGATATGTCTGGAAATATGCATCCCCTCATTATGATATTAGTTATTGATATTGAATGTGATTATTTGACTAGTATAATATCCATTAGCATGTTTAAATGGAATTGTTTTATTTATTCATGCCATATTATATTGAAGATAATGATTTAGATGTCTTTTTTTAGTTTTATACCCTGACTTAAAAGTTAATTCTTATTTATGATAGCTTCTTCTATAATGTTTAGTCATACTGTGCAACTTAGATCACCCCTTTCTCATGCTTCATTTTTCCTTAAGATGTTAAGAAGTATATTATGAATGACCTGTAGGGATAGTCTAAGGGATATTTGTGTATTCAAAGTAGAAACTATTTATTTTTTTCATATCTTTATATATTATAATACTTATGTTTGTTTTCAGTTTTTTCAAGGCTACAAAACTGATCTTTCCTTCAATATTTTACATTCTTTTGATCATTATAATGTAATAAAATAATGCATCGACTCTGGGAAACTGGGGTCTGGGAATTATAGTTACATTGATCTTACTAATGTGTAATTTTATTATCTCATATAACTATATTCCTTTATATTAAAATCCCATGTACCTTATGCATGATATAAAATTAGATATGTATAAATATAATTGGATTCTATTTTATGGGAAAATAATACAAACATGTGGCTTAAATAATGAATTACAGATTAATGTTGTCTGAACACATTAATTTGGTAGGCGGAAAACAGATTCCAAAAATAAATTGTTCAAAGAATTAATACATAAGGGAATAAAACATGATAAGTGAGATTTTTAATCTAGTTTAATAATTATGAATTTAATATTAATATTATTTATATTAGATTGGTGATAATTTAAAAAATTAAAATCGATCAAATTCTAAGTGTTAGATTCCTTCCAAAGTGAAAATTCTCAAGACCACGATCATCTAAATAAGTAGTTTCACACTATATCAAGGCTCCCCATGATTATATTTTGTAAGGATAGAAAGTAATGAGTGACTCTAGACTATAAAATTGAGTAGTTTCACACCATATAAGAGATCCCCAATATTGTATTGTGTTAACTCGTTTTTTATATTTCATTTGGATTGGGCTTTTTTGGTAAACCCCAAGGATTGGGATTCCAAAGGAATAGAGTTGACTATTTCCAATATAATGTATGTAGGAAAAAATATATCAACTCAATTATCTATGAATCAAAACTATTTGGATCTTCTTTATAATCTGCCTAAATAACTAATGGTCTGAGTTTCATATCATGATAGTGTCTTTTCATAGTGAAAAATGGAACTTCACTCAATAAATAGATATTATGTATATGTTCATCATATTAGTGGGATCACATACATTAAAACATCTTGATAAAATGATATAAAGCATGATACTCACCCACTAATTTATATTTTTTATAGATTATGGCATACTTCAGGATAATCATATGGAGATCTATAATATGTATGAACAATAAAATAGTTATAGACTGGTATATATGGTTGAAAAAAGTTATCAAGGAGAAATATTCAACAAATAAGAATTTGAATGTTATAGAGATCAAATTTCACCAATTCTTGTTCATGGGTATTGGATATAGGGTGTGTGTTTCACATTTATACTGAAAAACACATACTCAAAGATACAAAGGGATTGAAAATCGGTAAATTAGATATTCATCTTCATAATGAGGAATGATTTTTTTTACTAGAGGATATCATGTGTGATATAAATTTACCAAGTGGATTAATCATATAATTTGAAAGCTATTATTTTGTTCCTTCAATTACAAAAAATATATTTCTATATCTTGTTTGGACAGGAAGGGGTTTTCATTATGTTTTATGAAAAGGAGTTTTCAATATATAGTAATGAAATGTTTCATGCTTACAAGAATATGGTAAATATTTTGTATATTATATATATGGATAATAGAATCTATAATTTTTAAAAAAATAAGCTCATGGTTGATTTTAATCCCTCCTATCTCTAGCATTGTCTCATTAGACAAATAAATTATACATTAATATAATGAATCCATATAGATGTATTGTTGTAACCATTCAATAATTAATCATTAAGAATTTATAATAATATATTTTAGGAAAAATAAAAAAGAAAAATTTGGGGAGAAAAGGTGAAAGGGAAAGTGGACTATTGGATCTCATACATATTCATGTATATTAACAAATGGGAACATAGGTGAGTGGTGGTTTCATGTATTTCATTACCTTTATTGATTACTTTAGTAACTATGGATATGTTTTTTGGATAAAACACAAGTATGAATCATTATAAAAGTTCAATGATTTTTATAAAATAGTATTGAATCAACTATGAAAGAGAATTAAGAATCTTTGATCAGATCAAGGTGGTGAATACTTGATCCAAGAATACGTAGATCATCTGAGACATTATGGAGTTATTTCACAAATTAATCCTTCTAGAAAACCCAAATGGAATGCTGTGGCTAATAGGAGTAATCAAACATTATTGTAAATGGTTAATTCAATGCTGAGTTTATTTTACCTTCCTATTACATTCTTGGGTTATGATCTAGATTCTTTTCATTCAAACAGAACCATGTTCCTTTTAAAGAAATTATAAAGACACCGTATAATATATGGACCTATAAATGTCCCAAAATTTATTTCCTCAGGATATAAATTTTCGAAGTATATGTAAGGAAATTATCTTCTAATAAACTCATCTAAATATTATAAAGAAAATTATTTGTTAATTATCCTAAGAAAATGGTGGGATATTATTTGTATAACCATACTAAACAAAAAGGTTTTTTATCCCAACATGATTATTTACTTAAAAATAGACATATAATTCAAGGATAAAATGCGAGTAATGTTTAACTTTGTGATGTTTAATACCGAAAAATAGGAATTGTACTGGAAATAATGTTGAGTTAGTTCCTCAAAGAGTTGTGGAAGAAGAACTGAGACAAGTTACATAATAACCTTTAAGGTCTTGTAATATTCATTAATTACCCAAGATATATGTATTTATCATGGATATGGATTATGAAATAAAATTCTTATGAAATAAAAAAACTTCTTAACATGAGTCCATTGAGATTTCTAATTATAAGGAATTGTTAAAACCCATGGATTCTGAGAAGGAAATAATTTACACCAATAAAGTTCAGAACATGGTGGATGCACCTAAAGGGGTGATACCCATAGGGTGAAAGTGGGTTTTATAGAATAAAAATGATATGGATGGAATATTTATTACATATAAATCATGTTTTGGTGGAAAACATTTGTAGAAAAATTCATCTTATTGACTAAGAAAAAACCATTCACATATAGAAATGATAAATTCCATTCCTATTTCTATATCCATAAAAACTCATTTGGATTGTGAGATATATAAAATGTATGTTCAAATCACACTACATAAAAAAAAATTTGTTTAGTATGGGTATATGATACAAGATAAATGTTTTGAAGTCCAAAATGAGAATTCTATGTTGTGCAATTTCCAACAGTCTATTTATGGATTCAACCTAGCCTCTAAGAGATGGAGTATTCAATTTGATAATATAATCAATTATTTTGGTTTCATAAAGAATGAAAATGATTCATATGCATATAATTACATTATTGGGATTATAAAAACATCTGTGATATAGTATGTATATGTAATATTCCATATTGGAAATGATATCCCAAAAATTCACTTTGTTATGTTGTAGATGGGAAAATTATTCTCAATGAAATATATGGATGAATCTACTTTCACACTATGTATAAATATCTATAGAGATATATCTAATTTGTTTTTTGGCCTTAGTTAAGACACATAAATTGGTAAAGTGTAGAAGTGGGTTTTTATAGATAACATAAATAAGGGGTCTTTACCTATGGTATGCGGAACAAATCATAGGATGATTCAGGATCCTATTAAAGATGTACAGAATGATGGATAGAATTACCTATGTGTCCTCCGTATGCTCTGTCATGTTTGTGAAGTTAGATACTTGACCTAATGTCAGCTGTTCTCTAAGAATCACATGTAGATACCAATCCAATTCCGATTGGAGTCATGGTATTATTGTTATGAACATCATAAAATACATTATATGGACTATGGTTATGTTATTTATATTTGAAGGAGAGGATGAAATTTTGGAAAAGAGTTAACTAGATGACAGTTTCCAATAAAATAGAGAGGATATGTAATCTAAATCAAGATTTATATTTTCATGAATGGTAGATAAGTCACTTGGTAGAGTTACAAACAATCCACTACGGTGGTCTCGACAACAGAGACTGTGTATATAACTACATGAAATACTATGAAAGAGGTTTTTTTGATTGAAAAGATGATTATTGAACATGGAGTAGTTATTACAATCGATGTAGTAATTTATCTTTATTATGGAAACAAGGATGCTATTGATGAGGATAAATAACAATGGTCTCCCCAAAGGACCAAAAAATCCTTCAAAAATACCATCTTACATGGGATATCATTGAGTGGGGTGATGTAATGATTTTTTGGGTAGTTATAGAGTATAATGTAGAAGATCCATTGAGGAATCCATTACCCTAAGAAAATAATGGGTTCATGTAAAATCTATTGGTTTTTTATACTTAAGAAATTGATTTTAGTGGTAATTTAATGTATCATGATTTTATAATAAATGCCACCTCCATTTTTCATCCATTTATGTGTTCTGAAATTTATTTTACATGAATGGAAAAATGATGATATCCCCTCAATGTGAAACATTGCGTTCTCCCAAACTGATGATCATTATACTTTATTATGAGTGATTATGATATGTTAAGGTTATCATTGATATTATATTTTCATTTATACAAAGGGTTTTATATGAGGTACAAAGAATAGATTCATGAGGCAATATGTAGAGATTTATTACATGGACTTACCCACCAAAGTATATCTCTTGTAATGGAATATAGTCATTGATATACTTATAGGTGTATGATTATTATCAATCTCCATTATATAATGTTGGAGAGATACCAAGCATTATAACATACATACAGTTATACCTTACATACACAAGTTAAATGTGACTTGTTAATTAGGGGGTGGGAGGGTTTGTTGTTAATCATGTCTTCAGTTGGAATGAAACTAATATGGGATCTATCCACATGTATGACTAGTTAATAAATCATCGCATTAATCAATTTAAACCAATAAAATGCATGACTATTAATTTTCGAGGCACATATGATGTGTTCAACAACTTGGATGAGGGGAATATAATATAATCATCTTTTAGATGAATGACATGTGATGTATTCATCGAATTGGTTAGTGTTTTAAGATGAATCAATAAAAGATAATATTTACCATACATGATTGATGTGTTACCTGTATATTGGTCACTTGATGTCTTGAAAAAATGGATTCTATCAGTTTACATACTATTTATAGGATATGTAAAATCTAAAAGGTCCTAAATATCCTAAGATGGGGGTGAATCAGGGTATGGATATTCTTTTAAATGTTATTCCTTCACCACATTATCTTGACCTCTTTATTTTATCAGTCCCTTCATTTACTATTAATTGTTTATTCTGAAATTATTCATTATTTCTTAATTTCATGATGATGGATTAAAATTAAATCAGCAGTGAGAGAATAAGGACACATCGATTTCTACTTGGTTCACTCTCACTGGGCTATATCCAAGGAGTGTACAAAAAAATGTACTGATTTAACAAATCTACTAAGGATCATTTCAAAAATGGGGTTCATACTAGATCATTTAATTACATGGGTCACTCCCATTACAATGTCTAGGGAAAACTATTATTCTTTTCAAGGTTCACTCTCTTGGTATTTACTTATATGGATCACTACAAATGGAAAAAATCACCTTTTTCACTTCCATTTACCACTACTTCAAAATGGATTCCCAAAAAAAAAATTTACATGTTGGTCCCTTAATTATAAATAATGAATACATCCATTTATGTAGATAGATACTCTGTTGAAGTTCTATTTTCATCCACTTTATGAATACTCATTTTCCATACATTTACTAGGAAGTCCATTTTTAATATATTCTTGATGCTCACTGCCTTTTAAAAATTCACATATCCATTGAGAAACATCCCAATTATTTATAAGAAAAAACTACCTTCACATACTCCAAAACATTCATGAATATCACCACGTTCATGAAGATTAACCACCCATCCAAAAGATACATATTTTCATAAATCTCATATAATTTCAGGAAGCTCTCTTTTCCTTAACAAATCTCACACCTTTTGTATATATTTTTATATCCTTTTAGAACTTCCATACTTTCACAATACTTAAAACATTAAATCAACTTCAATAGCCTTCATTAATTTCATTTATTTGTTATTTTGTTTCTAGTAAAACCTTCACAAATCACCTTCCAGAATTCAGATCTTTTGGATTTTGATTAAGGCCTTCTCTACTTTTCTGAGTGGGGTAGAGTCATATTCAAAGGTGTTTCCTCTCATTCAAGAACCTTCCATACTCATCATCACTTTTTCACAAATCTATCCAATAATGTTTGTGATGTTCCTAATTTTCATGAACCACCAAATAAATTTACTATTCTTGAAGCTTCTTATAGACGTAGAAAATCACCATCAACCCTTCATGCATTCATGATGCTCCCCATAACTTATCACAAAGATGTACCATTTTTAATTTCATGACGATGATGATCCACACCACCACAAAACCCAAACTTCACAACACCAAATGCCTTTGAGAAGATCCTTAACATCACAAAACTCATTAATTTTACACAATTTTATGAGAAATTCATGAAAATGTAAATTTCTTAATGATGGACCCATCCTCCAAATTTTGTACCCCAAAAATTTGAAAATAATTGGGAAATGGTTCCACCTTGTATATGAAATTTCTTGTATTGATAATTGGGAATAAATTCCTTTATCATGGATCTTAGTCAACATACCTTTTCAAAAATCTATCCAGAACTACACAAATGACCATGTAAATCTAGATTTTTCAATAAACACAATGAACTGAAAAATAATTCACTGTCACCTTGAGGGATATTTTCACAAAAATCTCCCCATTTGGGTTAGTTGAAAACTTTTCACATTTTGATACCACATTAAATATTATTCCATATTCAACCACTAATAAATTATTGAGATTCATATAGCAATCAAAGATTTTCCCAACACACACTATAAGCCCACATGATCCATGCTCGGTTTGAGAAACAAGAGTGGAATGAAATGTTCATAAATGAATCACTTCATTCCAAAACAACTCAAATGGTTTCATAAAAAACCCTATATGATGTGATACAAAACCATTGATTGATCATATTTTGCACTGTTAGATTTAAAACTCCCCTTACTTCACTTCTCCCCTTATTAGTTTCTCCCCTATCATGATTATGACATTTTATCTCCCTTTTATAGACACAATTTCTATTCTTCTTTCAATAAACTCAAAGGTTAATCCTTTATGATAATAAATTTGTTAAATTACACAAATCATCACATTAGGGAAAACACACCATACTTAGAGGAGAGGGATTCCCACATCCAATATTTTTTAATGTTTGTAGAGTGAACAAAACACTAGGATCTAGTTCATGGTCTTTAAATTAATATTCGAGCAAGGGATTTGATATAATTTCCACCACCTATAATTATGTCAGTACATATTCTAACTTCACATGCCCTTACTCCACCATTGCCTTGATAAACTGATTCTTGATTTAAATGTGATTTTTCTAGGAGTGAAAAACGTTATTTTTCTAGTATTTATATCACATTAATTGTCATATTGGATTCCAATCAGAGACTTCACATGAAATCCCATATCATCAAGCTACAACTTCATCAATAATAACAATGTGGAAGATTGAGTTGCCTAAATATATTCATCCTATGTGGTTCTCAAAAAATATTTAATCTTGTTTCTTTATTAGACAATAAATACACAATCATATAAGATAGAATGCACTACCTAAATTTTATTTTCCCCCATCTCCCAAACTATCCCAATATGCATTTGTGTTGCCTAATAAGTAATTATTGGATTTTTCATTGTACAGAAAACCAAAATCCATCATCCCGTTGATATACTAACGTATTGTTTTTTTACTATAAGTAAGTGTTTTTATTTTTTATTTATTTTATATATTTCATCTAGGAATGTGGAAAAAATAATATCAGGTCATTTCGGTGTCAAGTACAATAGACCACCAATGATTTTCCTGTAATATGTGAAATTAACTACACTAACTTCATTATACCGAGCCACTTTCATCCGGGTAGCCACTGTAGTTATCATGTCCTTGTGATTATCCATTCAAAATATTCTCAAAAACTACATAGCATATTTTTATTGAGAAATCAATGTGTAATTCTTTCCATGTGTCACCTGTAAACCAAGGAAAAACGTGAGTTCACCAATAATTGGCATTGAAAATTCACTTTCATGAATTTTGTCAATTTTTTGCATTGTGCTTCATCTGATCCACCAAATATTATGTCATCTAAATACACTAGAACCATCATCCTTTGATTACTTCCATTGTTCACATTGAGATTTTAATAAAATACACCACACTTAAAAATTATCATCTTTATAAACTGATCTTGTCTTGAATACCATGCTTTTGGTTCTTTAATCAAATCATATAGTGCCTTATTTAAAAGAGAAAATATATTCTCATTTTCATGAAGGAGAAAACTGTCAGAAATCTCAATATAAACATATTCTTCCAAAACTGAATTCAGGAACACTGACTTAATGTCCAACTTGAAAAAATTAAACATTATTTACACATCTATTTCCATGACAATTATGATTGTCCCTATCCTTGAAACAGTTGAAAATGTTTCATCAATATCAATACCATATATCTAGGAGTATCCTTTAAACACTAATCATGATTTGTTTCAAATAATAGCTCCATATCCATTCATCTTGTGGAAAAAGACACATTTGGCCCGAATTACATTCTATTTGGTTGGTCTCAAAACAATCTTCTCTATCTGATTCTTCTTAATTTGGTTAAGTTCTTCATTTATATCCTGAACCCTATTCTCAACTCTTGATGATTCTTCAAAATATTTTTTCTCTTCCCAGGATAAGAAATATTCTTTCTGAATAGTCTCTATATTTCTTTTATTCACTAGCACCGTCTAATATCCTATTATGTTATGTCTTTCAATTTCATCTTGACTCTTATGTCTCTATGAAGATACAAGTTTATATTCATCCTTTTTTTATTATATTAATAGTCTTTTGAATCATCCTCTTATTATGATACTTATCCTGAGCTACTTATATCTTCATCATTACCCTCTTGGAATTGTTCATGTATTTTATAAATATTCTGATCATTTTATATCACAACCACGTCATTACTTTCTAAAACATTTCCAAACTACTTTTTGACATTTTCTCATAGATTCTTGTTATCCTAAAAATATCCAATCGATACTATATTATTTGAATCAAATTGATAATCATGAAATACAAGAATGTTGCTTATTCTCCCCCAATTGGTATTCTCTCGGTGGGAAAATATAACTTGATCTGAGGAGCGATACCAATGTTTGAATATTCAATCTAACTTCTAACTAATAGATCATTCAGTTATAAATTTTAAAAATCTTCAGTTTCACATCCGAATCATCATCATATTATCTCTCTTATATATTGCACACAACATTCATATACACATTTAAAAATAATTTTTTTTGTAACAACACTTGATGAATCTAATACCATATGTGGATTTAATGAGTTTTGAATATTTTTCTTGCATGTATCACTATTCAAATTTATGCACATATTCCCTTTCATTAAACACACCCCATGGAATTTATATTCCCGTTTTACCTATATAACATCTAGTATATATTCAAACCATTTAACACATAGGGTTAGGGGTAAGTATAGAATCCTCAAGAGAAAGATTGTATTTGATCTTGATAGACCAACCCTTTGATAAATGTTTTCATAGAAATATATTCTTTTTCTTATCGTTCCAATTTCCCATCCATCTTTATATGCTATATCAATATTAGTAGACATTAATAACCCACATTCTAAGTGTTTTTATGATATATATATTTTTTATTCATGGTCATTTTCACAATTTAGGGTTTAAAAACACTAATAAATTATCATTCTTTGATGCTCCACCAAAATTTCATTTTTCCTGATTCTTTCTCTAAGTTGGAATCTCTCCACTACTAATCTTCTATTGATTCTTCCTCTATTCGAGGGATATTTCTCCTACCTTAAATTCTCACCTCATGTCATGAAATGAGATATTTATGAGAAATTATTTATTCATATTTATTTTATCAGTAACATGAGTCACCAAACTATTTATTCCTAGTGGTGGGTCTAATACTAAATTTACATTCTTCATACACACAACTAGATTTTCTCATCCCTTTTTCTTCCAGGAACATTTACATTATTTACAAGATAGATCATTTGAGTGTTATAAAGAAGGTTATTGATAAACATTTCATTGAGATCCATCTGTTTTCAATGAGATGTCAAACCCGACATATCATTTTGTCTTTTGTATCTGCTTTCCCATTATACAACAATGGTGTTGGGGATCTCCTTTTGAGTTACTTTTCCTTCCCTACTTTCTTTCAGCTACAATATCTCACTAAAATCCTATGATTAGAAAAGATTAATCTTGTCCCATTAAAAACATACCTTGTGTCACTATTTATTGGCTGATATTTTTATGAATTCATATTTCTTATTCTTCTAACATTGAGCCCTTAGATTATTAGCACATACTCATGGTGTGTCCCAATATTCCATAATAATATCATCTGGTGAATAATTTATTTTATGATATGTTCCTTTCATAATTTTCAAAAAGATTCATGTTATAATCAAATTTAAAACTATTTCATTCTTCACGACATGAAATATATTCAAAATCTTCCAAATAAAAACATCAAATATGACCATAAATCATATAGAAATTTCACATGTTTTCATAAATATTTGTATATATATTTTTAGGTCTATTTCCATCACCTAAATTATTTTCCCTACTTCTATAACTATTCATAGCTCTTTTCCTCTCATTCATTGGATAGGTTTTATCATATCGATTACATAATTGTCCAAAATAGTATGGCATTTGGGATGAGACATTCCTTTTAGGTTTCTCCTCATAAATAGAATATTTTATTTTCATTTCATTCTTACCTTCTAAAAGATTTCAATTAGTTGATGAAAACCATCCTTCAATTTGGTGTTTCGATTGGCATTAGATTTACCCACTTCTTTCTTGATTGATTCTATTTGTTCTCCTAATTGTTGAAATTTATTATCCCTAGATTCATGATGTGAATTCTATTATATTATAAGAGTATTCCCACCATATATCATAGCTTCCAATTCTTGGGAGGTCTTATCTATTATATAATCTTCCTCCTTTATTTTATAATTTTTTCTGCTAAATATAATTATTACAACATGCATTATTCTATATTAGATGTATGTTCTCTTAAACTAGTTCTAATGGATGTGAGAAAATAATCATTTTTAGAATCCATGTTTTGAATTTTTTTGAGTTTGGTTTCTTTCCCTTGTCATGAACTTTGATTTTTTCTATCTTTGCATAGATATTTTTTAGTTATTTAGCTTCAGAATCAATCTTCTCCCTTGGATCAAAAGCCACATCAATAATCCTTTTATTTAAACCTTTTAGCTTATTGACCACAATTTCTAGTACTTGTATATTAATATACTGAGACTTGTTTTCTATTTTAATTTATAATAAAAAAAATTCATGCATAAAACATCTATAACTGGTCTTATTGGAATTTTTTCAACATCAGTAGTTCCAAAATCACATTCCATGTCAGGTTCTTCATTAATTCCAACATTATCATTGAATGATGAAATAATCTCACAGTATGATACGATGTTGGTATCCATAAATAGAATCACACTCATTCCATAGATAGTTTCACACTATGGAATTACATCAGAGTTATGATTCACATATAAAGTTCTTTCTTTTTTCCATAGAACAACTAGATAAGAGCAGATTGAAATGTTAATTTCAACAATAAACTGATCGAAGTCATAAAAAACAGATAAAATAAATAAATCCCTCTTATACCGACTATTAGGTCCCAAAGGGTCCTAGATACCCTGATGGGGGGATCACAGTGTGGATATTCATTTAAATGTTCTTTCTACCCCCACTGGATCTTGACCTCTTTATTATAAGATTAATTTGGTTTCCCTTAAGTGTTTATGCTGATCTTATTCTTTCTTTAATTATCTGATGATGATGCATTAAAAGTAAAATAGGAGATAAAGCACTAGGACACACATGTTTTTACTTGGTCACCCTCACTGGGATACATCCAAGGATCATGCAATGAAAATGTACTAATCTACCAAATACACAAAGACTCACTACCAAAATGTGGTTTGGGATAGATCACTTTTATGCCCAGGATCACTGCCTTTAAAATTATTAGGTAGTCCTCACTACATTAGAAGGGTCACTCCCTTAATATTTCATTCTATGGGTCACTACCAGTGGAAAGGATCAGTTTCTCCCTCTTCCATTTCTCATTTCTCTAGAAAGGATTCACACATAGGTTATGAACATGTGGGTCCCTTTATTTGAAAAAAGTATTACACCCTCAATTGTAGGAATATGCTCTATTGAATACATAATTACATGCACTAGATTAATAACACATTACCATTTATTTACTGGGAAATCCATTTTTAATACTATCGCGATGCTCACTACCTTTTCAAAGCTCACATAGCCTTCACGAAACTACCACACTCTTCACAAAAATAAACTACCTTCATGAACCCAACATGATTTGTGAAGCTTGCATATTTCATGAATCTAAACCATACATTTTGAAGAAATATCCTATATTGAATCTCAATCACTCTCACAAATTACACTTGGCCTTTGCAAAGCTCACAAATTTAGCTTATATTTTTATAGCCTTTGTGAACTTCAATATGTTCATGATTCTTACAAGATTCAATCATCTCTCATGTCCTGTGTGAACTTCATTTATTCCTGAAATTTATCTCTGGAACTACCTTCATGAATCACCTTCTAGAATTCAGGTTCTTGGGATTTTCTTTGAGGATATATCTACATTTAAGGGGGGTATAGACCTATTTATAAGAATTTCAACATATTCCATAACCTTCCATCTGCATCATCCATTGCTGGAAACATAGGATATATCTCTGGATTCAAACCATTGGGATAGGGTATAAAACTATTTGTATATCCTATAATAATGTTTTTCCAAACCGTCGGGTATTATGGCATGAGGATAGGCCTATATCAATGTTCATTCCTAACCGTTTGTATAGGCTACTAGAAATTACACTATACCAAATACAAATTATAACAGTTAGTAGAGATATATACCCTATGTTTTTGAACTATTTCTATATATCATGAGACTTAAAACAATACCAACAGTTTATAACCTATTGGTATAGAGTTAAACAAACTATTTTTTGATAAATCATGGTTTAGATTCAATTTGTCAAAACTATTCCAATGGTTTATAAATCGTTGGAATAGAGTTCTTCAAAATTCTCGACAGCATACCCAAAGGGCCTCCAACATCACATACAATAGACTCCCCTCATTTTCACAAAGCACAACATCTACAAAACACTAAAATACCATATACAGAATTTAAAAAACTAAATCAACACCTAGAAATACACTAAAATACAATGTACATAATTCAAAAAAAACTACTGAAAAAAATATATTGAATAATGTAAGACGAATTCATATGTTTAAAATTCATTAATATATAATTATTAATGCTATAATTATGGAAAATCACCAAACTAGAAAGCACAAAATTCCACTTGAGATCTAATTTTATAACTATCCATAGAAACTGAAACATTCTAGAAAAATATATAGTTTCTGAATTTCAATTATAGTAAAAAAAATTTTCATATTTGTCTATTCATCTATGGGACATCTATTTATTATTTCAAAAAATATATATTTTTATCATAATCATAAAATCATGGAAAAATAACAAAACTCAATAGAATTATAAATATTAAAATCTAACCTCAATGGAAACTATTTAATATTCCTCTATAGTCATTCACTATAGTCAATAAACAGTTTTAAGGATTTTGGTGACATGTTTATTTGAATAATTATCAATAATTATGTACTGATGTGGGGAAATCTGGGAATATATATCCAAACTATAATCAATCCATTTATTCCTTGAATGTTAGGGATATCATTTGAGAACAGAACCCCTGAATGTTTTACCTGTAATTTCATTTAATGAATAGTGTAATGTGTTCAAATTTTTTCCATAAAAATACAAATAATTTGGGTTTCTTAATATCATAGTGGTTGTTCACCATGGAATCACCAACATTACTATAAACAGAAAATGAGATACATAAAAAACATGACCTAGAGGATGAAAAATCACCAGAGCTACTCAATGCAACTCACCATGTGAGCAAACCGACACAACACATTTTCTAGCTAGGATAGAATCCACCCTTTTCAGGACTACATGTAGACTTATTATCATATCACTCTCAACCAAATACCACCATTAATCCCATGTGGTTTCCCATTAGGTTCATTTTACTTACCTTCTACAAGAGCTTTCTCAGCATTCTGCTCCTCTTGTTACTCAATAATGTTCTAAACAGTAAGTCAAAGTCCTTTTTCGGGTCATATCATATGAAACCCAATAGTAAAATGTTTTCTATATGAATAAAAATGACCATTTGATTTACTCCCTTCAATATCTTCTGTATAAATCCCCCAGGTACCTTTACACATTCTAGTTTCTATAGTGTTACCTTTTTTCTCCTCTAGTGATGATTGAGACTAGCGCCACAATGTGACCATAGGAATGCCTTCCACTAGTATAATAACGGAATAAAACTAAAAAAATAAATATAATTAGAGGATTTTGGACATCAGTATGTTTTTTCTCAATTAAATATGAAAACACCATTGTGAATATGTTTTATGATAATTCCTCAAATTCATTTCCTAGACATAGTACAACTGTTAACCCCTATAGTAATTACTCTGATTCATTTCTTTCCTAATGATTTAATAGTGTAACTATCTAATATGAGCATGAATCTATTAATATATTGACTCTATGTATAGTATTATGGGTTCTTTGTGTTCTTAAAAATAGTTTTACACTATCAATAAAACTCCTTGTGTTTGGATAAATTGCTCAGAAAGAAAATATTTTGATTCAAAAAATAGGCATTATATCCAATATAACTTCAAAATGCACCAGTTTCTTTAGTATCAATGTTTTGTGTTCAGTCAATGAGAGGCTCACTTGCCAATATGTTAGCTGGTTCCCTCCAGAATCTTTCCTAAATCATACCTGAAATATATCATTCATGAATTTCATTATAAAATAATGTGGTCTTATTCATGAATGGAACAATGGGGCATTGTTGGACTAATGTTCATATGGATGTGAAGGTAGTATTCTCTAATAGGAATTTCACTCAAAATTGATTGGTCTAATTTATTTTAGGACTACGAATATAATTATCTCCATGGTATATTGAACCATATCATTAATCATTAATTTAATTAAGGTACATATCAAGCACATTGTTCTATAGTGTTTATCATTTTATAATGAAAAAAATTACATTATAAAAATAGAACTCATTAAAAATATTTGGATTGAGTGGAATAAGGTGGTGGATTTTATATCTTCCAAAAGAGTTTAATCCAATCATCATACTATTTTTTCATTCATTTTTATTTACCTACTGATTATAATTTGGTGGTGGGTAATACTACTCCAAGAATCTATTTTTTAACTCTAAATAGTTTCATTAATAAATTTCCCCCTTGTGAAATCTAAGAAGTATTTAAAGTCGATTCTTCTCAATTTTTTGAAATCTCAATATTTTGGAAAACCAATATAGTGTATTTGATTTAATTAACTCATATATTAATTAATTAATCAATCCTATGTGAAAAAACATAAAGGATTATATTCTCCATTTTATTCAGCCCAGCTCAATGGTATACTATGATTACTAAAAACATATCTAATATTATCAATCACATCATATCCTTTTAGACATCCTAGATGATGTTTCTTATATAATTTTTTCAAAAAAGAATTTCCTCATAAATTAAGTGATAAAGATCTACTTGTAATTAAATTGACCTCAACACCCCAGTACTTGAAATGCACCTCAAAACTACCTATGATGATAAAATAATTCCACACCTGTAAAACATAACTATATACAATTAAATAAAACTACAATAAAAACATGAAAATATAATAAATCTATAATTAGAACATAAAACAATCAAAACAAAACATAGTAAATAATGAAACTAACAACCCAGTGCAATCAAAACACCAACAGAACATCCTATACCTTCAATGAAACATAACAAACATCCTCAACAAATAGAACCAATAATTAAACCAATAGAGAATACTCAAATACCAATAAAACAATATAGAAATAATTTTATTAGCATAAATCAATTGATGCATTTATCCAATGATAAAAAAGATACTAGATATCACACATATATTCTATCACATCAAATCATCAATCATCAAATGTCATAAATATCATTAAAAATTTAATGGATCAATACATCCATCATAACCTTCATTTTCATCACCATCATCATTATCATCATCCTTTTCCCCATCCCTGTCACTTTATTCATCCCTAACCACATCACCATACTAATATTTTCCCTAATTTGCATCCAAATCCTTATCCCCATCCTCATCCTATGCCTCAGCCTCAACCTCATCCTAGGCCACATCCCCATCCTTATCCTCATCTTCTTCCTCGGCCTTAGCCTCAGCCTCTTCACCTCTATCATTCCTTCCACCACTATTTCCAGGACAATGAACTTCACAACCACCTTTATGAATAATACTCAATGCACTATATAAGGAACACATCAGATACATATATTCATCATAAGACACGGTGGTTTTTGGTTGATGTGATGGACATAAAACATTAATCAGTTTCATATATTCAGTTTTTTCCCATTAATTCCATTATACCACCTATATGGATATTTTTTAACTTTTATTCCTTAGCCCCAACCTGTGATTCCCATTAATTAGCCTTTCCCAACTCTATGGTACTATAACTTGTACCTGAATTGGGCCAATACCTCATTGGGACAATACTCTTCCCAGTTTGGTAGTGTACTCATCAATAGTTCTTATCTTCGAAAACATGATGTTAGTGATCATTGTTCCCAAATTTGATAGTTTTTAGTTTATAAATAGCCTCCAAAGTAGAATGTTACAAATATAAATAGACTGTTGAGTTACAAAATAGATATTAAAATATTAAATGAACAAAGTAAAACATACCATATATTACTGTGTCAGTTCGTTAACCAAACATCCATATTTTTTATTTCTGCTTGTGAAAAACAATTTTTCTTTAGGGATATTTCCTTAAATATTCGATACCCCCATTTGAAATGACACTAAATGTAATAAACCATAATTGAAAATAGGTTACTCATTCAGATTTATTTATTTCAAGTGGTATTAAATAAATTTTGTTCAAATATATTTGATTTAGTTAGGTTTTATTCAATTATGTTTAGTTAAATTTAATTTAGTTTAGTGGTAGGGGTTGATGTTAATCTTCAATACTCTACTAAAACTCTAGAAATGTAATGAAATATGGAGGAAACAAAAAAAAGTAAAAGTCCTAATGAAAAGCTATAAATTATTGTCGTACATGCTTCCTCATATGGTCTAGCATCATAGTCCACCCCAATGTGTGGAGGTATTTCATAGCATCGACATTTTTTCTTGAAGATTCCTAAAAAATAAAATTTATAAAAGAAATTATTAATGAAAAAACATGAATATTTTCATTTAGGAACCTCAAATTTTATTAGTTCCATGAATTTGGGGCTCGTCCAATATGTTATCATTTGTCGACAATGTTATATCAAAAAATCCTCCATAACAGGTGTATCCTATAAATCCATGAAAAATATATCATTCCATCCAATATATAACTCAGGATTATAGAACCTCTAAATCATACCTAATTCCATGAGTTCTTCTGGCCTCACACCCTCATCATCAGGAAAATCAAAATGCAACTAGCATAAAAGTATTAATCCATATAAATAAAATAATAATAAAACCTTAAATCCCCTAGATTTTTTATCCATATATGTGCCCAAGAATTTTATTTTACTTAAATATGAATGATTCTTTAGGATGGTGATCCCATGTGCATAATGTCATAGTCTTTAGCAAGAGTCCCCAAAGAACACCTACATTCTTGCCCCGTTGTTTTGACAATTTGGATGTCTTCATTTTTTTCCACCATCAAAAACATGCATCGGCTCCACACCATACAAATGCCTATAAAACCACACTTTCTATCAGTAAATAAATTTTTTTGGAGAATAACAAATACTATATCAATACATCTTATACAGAAAATACATTATCTTAAAAACAATAATTAGGGTTCTATAAATATAATTGTAGAAGTCTGATCAATGGGATCCATTGGATCCATAGGTGCTGAAGGAACATCACCCTATAAAAAGGGAGTATGAGTCGAATAATAAGGAATGTAGAAGTTTAATTAGAAGGATGTAGACGGAATAGAAGTTGGCATGGGTTTCTATCCAAATTCATGGTATAGATGAGGAGTAGGAATCATCAACAAATATGGGAAAGATGGGTGAGGAGGATAAGATGTAAAAGCTGATGAAAACATGGGAGTCCTAAATATAATGTGTTTCCCTAACGAAAATATAGTATCTGAATGTGTGGAAGATGATATGTTAGTGTGATTGACAGGGTATAATATGGTGTGCCAACTAGAGCACATTTCTTTAATACAACCACCTCATACCACCATCATGAGGATTGGGACCACTAGGCTACTCAGAGAATAACTGGCGCATAAATGGTGGATCCTACATAATGTTTAAAAAATTAACCACATTATATTATATGTTATATATATATATATTTGAAATAAAATACTCACAATAAGAACTAATGAAGTAAATCTCATCTCAGTCATTCAGCGATTGTTTTCTGTCTTCCTTTTTCTTCACATCTCCTCACTAGGTTTCATTTCCTGCATTTAAAAAACATAGAACTAATTTAGAATTAATGACTAATTTGTAAGTGAATTAATAAAAAATATTATAAAAATACAGTATACTTATTGATGTAAAAAAATTAATTTACAAGGAAGAATATCAAAACAGAAGACATGTCGTAGAATAAACAATACATTCAAATTCACAATTTTATCATAGGTATGATGTTGTTTTCTTCTATTTTAAATTCGATCCACTTCAATTTGTGTTAGGTCATTTGTCTATTTTTATTTCTCGTATGTTAGTTGGTTCATTTTTTTCAATTTGATAGGTCATTTGGTTGTATTTATTTCTATTTGGTCATTTGGTTCAATTTTGATAATTAATTAGGTCATTTGTTCATTTTTATTTATCATATATGATTTGGTTCATATTTTGGGTTAGGTAATTTATTCATTTTTTATTACGTTATTATCTTTATTTGTTTTTATTTTCATATCAATAAGTTTATTATGTTCAATTCAATTCCTCTTATTTTTTATCTAATTTTATTGTTTCAGTTGTGTTTGGTTTCATATGATTGAATACGATTCAATTCAATATTATAAAATTCAACTCAAATAGAACTAAAACCACTAAATATTGAATATTCACATAAACTTCATGTCAGAAACAAAAAAAATGTAATCAATAGAAAACCAAATTGAATAGTACCGACCTTGACAACCCAATTTGATCTAAACCAAAAAAACTAAGAACAATGATGGATAATTCTATATATTTAACCCCAACAAGAGGTTCACTATGAAATATAAAAATTGAGCTATTCGAGTCATCAAAAGTAGTATATGGATCTAGGACAATGGGATAAGGGATGATGTCAATTACATTATCACCATTATCAAAAATATTTCATGTAATTATTTCAATAATTGAACCAAATTCTGGTCAAATATAATCATTGACATAAAAAACATGTTTCTCCATTGATTCTGAAACATAGGGTTCATCAGTTGCAAGAGTGTGAGTTGTGTCAATAACATGAAATCCACAATGATCAATAAATGTTCCATGCCTCATCATCAAATCAACCCACAACAATTTCATCACAATGACTTAACCATGAGAGTAATAATCCAATATTATTAATTTCCCTCCATAATAACCTAAATTTTAAAATCATGCTCTACTATCTGATTAACTGGCATAAATTTGTATTGTGGCAGTTAACATAACTCCATCATGTTGTGTTCTTATGTTCTTTTTTGATTTAGTGATATAAAATCTGTATACATTGATCGTAATCAATTTACATTCATGAACAACGGTATTAGGAAAAAATGAAAAATCTCTTATTTCCTCATAGTCATAGTCAAAAAGATATCACAATATCAGAAATATATATGAATATTAAACAGAATTAAATATTGATTTTATTAAATTATTACAGTAATATTTCTACCTTCAATTTAAACCAAGTAGAAAACTCTTTTCTATGAAGAGTATCTCTCTTCTCAAAGTTAAATAATGATGGTTTCTATTTATCATTTCTTTATATTCCATATAGATAAAAATATAGATAGTTTAACAGATATATTAATTGTATGAGATGAGATAAGATTTACATCGTCAATTTACTTTATGTAGTCATCGAAAAAATCACAATTGAATAAAACTGTTTGATGTGCCATCTCCCACTCTTCAAGGAATAATGTAATCAATTTATATAATCTCGTAATTCCTCCTATTTGAGGAAGTGATGGAAAAATGGGTTCAATTTTTCATACTTCTCTTCTTTATTTTTCATTGGTCTATTCATTCTCATAGTAAGATCAGACCAATACATTGAGAAAAAATCCATACATTCTTAATCCATGTAACCATTCACGATATAACCATTATGATGATTCCTGTTCTAGACATTAGAATTCATTGTGTACATATTTATTTCAGTAGGATACATCCAATGAAAAGATTAATGTCCTACAACAAGTATTTCACTTTGAATATTGATAGTTGGATGCAGCATGCATGTGAAAAATGATGGTGTAAATATTATATCTAACTCACACAAAATTAATGGTACATCTACCAAAACATTTTACAAAAAATACATGGATAAATAAATAGCACAAATATCCACTAGTACAAAAACCTTTTTTTACGTCGGTTTTTTTTCTTTTTAACGTCGGTTTTTAGGGAACGTTATTGCGAGCGACATTAAAAATATGTTTTTTATGTCGGTTATTTAATAACCGACATAAAAATTGGGTTAATATAGTTTTTAACGTCGTTTTTTAAAAAACCGATGTGAAATACATTCTGGAAATGGCGATAAGAAGCCATTTTTTACGTCGGTTTTTGAAAAAACCGACGTTATACGTAATTTTTTACATCGGTTATTTAATAACCGACGTTAAAAGTTATTTTTAACGTCGGTTATTAAATAACCGACGTAAAAAATGTTTACTATCTTGTAGAAAATTTTCTAAGCTTTCATTTGACAGGTCATAGCGCTCAAACGGATTTACGGATCAAAAGTTATGACCATCAGAAGTTTGATATTTTTTTCGAGGAAGGATTGAATGAGCCAACCGTAGCTTCATATTAGCAATAATTTTTGAATCCGTTGGAGGATTTGTAGTTTTATCATGATATAAATAATAATCCATCATTATAATAAATTAACAATCATTAAATGGTATATCAAATAAGAAAACTACTCATAGAAAATATATATCATGGGAAAATAATTACAAATACCTTGATGAGGTCGCGGAAATAAGAAATTGTTGATTCACGTTGAAGATAAAACAAGTTGATTCAGTGGAACGATTATGGTTGAATGAAATGATTGTAAAATGGTATGTCAATTAAGAAAACAAATCATAAAAACCCTAAACCATTGATGTATGATTAAATATACCTTGACGAGATCGCGGAAAGATGAAATAGTTGATTCGTGTTTGAGAGAAAAAGAGTCGATTTGGGGGAATGATAATGGTTGAAATAAATGATCGTAAAATTAATATGGGAGTATAATGGAAACATATAATTGAGATTCTATTAGAAAATGCGGTATTAAAAATTTTAGGCAGCAATTCAAAATTTCAATGTCGCGATATAAAAAATTTGAAATTTCGCGTTCGCGGGATATTAAAATTTTCATTCACGTCGGTTTTATGATAACCGACGTGAAAAGATATTAAAATTTTCACTTATTTTTCACGTCGTTTATTATAAACCCGACGTGAAAAATCAATCTCTGTCACTCTTTCACGTCGGTTATTTAATAACCGATGTGAAAAATCATTTTTCACGACTTTTTCACGTCGGTTATTTAGTAACCGACTTTAAAAGGTATTTTTCACGTTGGTTATTTAATAACCGACGTGAAAAAAGTTTACAAAAATGTATTTCATAATCCAAGATTTAATTTGACAGGTCACGGAGGTCAATCGGAGTTACGGATTAAAAGTTATGGCCTTCAGAAGTTGGACATCCTTAAGACATCGTTTAGAGATGATCAAATTCTGAAGGCCATAACTTTTAATCCGTAACTCCGTTTGAGCTTCGTGACCTGTCCAATTAAATCTTGAGAAATGAACTACATTTTTGAAGACAATTTTCACGTCGGTTATGAAATAACCGACATGAAAAAAAACTTTTAACGTCGGTTATTAAATAACCGACGTGAAAAAGTCCCGAAAATTGATTTTTCACGTCGGTTATTTAATAAACGACGTGAAAAATAAGTGAAAATTTTAATATATTTGTCCTGGAAAATGATTTTTCACGTCGGTTATTATAAAACCGATATGAAAAATCAATCTTCGTCACTCTTTCACGTCGGTTATTAAATAACCGACCTGAAAAATCAATTTTCGGGACTTTTTCACGTCGGGTATTTAATAACCGACGTGAAAAAAGTTTACAAAAATGTATTTCATAATTCAATCTTTAATTTGATAGGTCACGGAGCTCAAATGGAGTTACGGATTAAAAGTTATGGCCTTAAGAAGTTGGACATTCTTAAGACATCGTTTAGAGATGATCAACTTCTGAAGGCCATAACTTTTAATCTGTAACTCCGTTTGAGCTCCGTGACCTGTCAAATTAAATCTTGAGAAATGAAACACCTTTTTTAAAAAAATTTCACATAGGTTCTGAAATAACCAACGTGAAAAATTACTTTTGACGTCGGTTATTAAATAATCGACGTGAAAAAGTCCCGAAAATTGATTTTTCACGTCGGTTATTTAATAACCGATGTGAAAAATGAGTGAAAATTTTAATAAATTTTCCTTGAAAATCATTTTGCACGTCGGTTATTATAAAACCGACGTGGAAAAGTGATGTACATCGATTTTTCACGTCGGTTATTTTATAACCGACGTGAAAAATGGTGACGTAAAAAATTGTTTTTGTACTACTGATCCCTAAAAAATATCACAACCAAATAACTGCCACCCTGACATTATTAAACAAAATATGATAGATTTATTTTGAAATCAACTCTTGCATAGGGACGTTATAATCATGAGTCTTCAAAGATTTCAACATTAACTATTTTCTATTGAACCATTTTGATATGTTTCTTTATTATCCATCAGGAACTTTAATATCCTCTAGTACTTCTAGAAATTGATTTTTTTCAACAGGTCTTATCACATAAGATGCACATGAAACCTGCCATTTATTTTTACTGATACACAAAGGACGAAATTATGGTCTGATGCCCCAATCCACCAAGTCATATCGAGATCATAAATCATCTTTTGTATTTCCATTCACATTTCAACGAATCAAAAGAAACATTTAACAAATATTCTTTTCAATTTTCATTACATTTATGAAATGGAGTGACTAATTGGTTGACCAATAATTAAACTTAAAGAAGATTCTTCCATTCTTCCAATTGTAATAGGTTTTAGTGTAAATATTCTTCCTCATTCTAGATTTCATTTGACCCTTCCTAAATGAAAAACTAAAATATTTCAATTCATTATGAACATAAGTTATAGACATATGTTGAGCTGGATCATCGATCTCTATGGTATTTTCAAATGATTGATGATTATTTCTATATGGATGGTCCATTAGAAATAATCATTTATTTGACATAAAAATAAAACTATGGTGACATTTTAGATTTCTGGATCTTGTATTCTTCATACAAACATGACAAGATAGTTTTACCTTCTTTCTACATCCATGTATCATTGAATAAGTAGAAAAGTCATCGAACATCCACATAAGTTCACCATGCATCTAAAATATGTATTTCAAATATGAATAATTTGTGTTAAGTTTCAAATATTTTTTAATGGTTGCATGGATATGTTTATATCATTTTCAAGATCACAAGCGCTAGATATGAGTATTCTCCTGAAGGGGAATTTTTTATTCATAAAAAGCAATGAGGGAAGGTTATAAATTTGTATGAAAACCGACCATTTGATGTGAGAAGTAATCATCTTCCAAAATAGATTAAAACCATCACATGAAAGAGACAACCTCACATTACACACATTAACTATGAAATCAGGATATCAAGAATAAAATATCTTCCATGAAAATCCATATGTTGGGTAAACCAAATAATCATTATTCATCTTCCCCAATTTATCTTTCCATCGCATTTTTATTTATATTTCATCATTCATGTAATGATTCAAGAGTCTGGGGATCAATGGAATGTTCCACAATACTTTTTCTGGCACATGGGATGGTATTACATCGGCTTTTGGCTTCCATCTAGATGTGACAAATTTTTTTCAATCATTTCAGTCAGAATTTTCCACCTAGAATAAGCTGCAATCTTTTGGGAAAGCATGAATTTTGTTTTTTGAAAATACATATTCCTCAACAAACTTCTATGCCATATAGTGGTTTGAGGGAATATCTTCATCATCTGTAAGTAAGTCCTTCAACAATATTATAATGTAATAAATGACAATATTATAAATCCCATACATGGTTTTCCCATAAAATAACCAGAATAAAAATTCTAACATTTTCATTTTAACACATTGCTGGTATAATGGAATCATGGAAGCCTCATTCAATTGTTTCACCCTGTCTACATCATCAATTTTCATTAGATGCATCATGTGTTCTTATATTCATGTCTTCTTGGGTTGGCATCCTTTTCATATCATTATGGATAATTAATGAAAACCGATCATATAACTAATTCTCTATTCCAGTCCCCTCGTTTGGATCATCATCATTTTGAGATTCCATTTTCACCCCATTGTGATACCACACATATTATCTTGTTTGAAAACCATATTTGGTTATATGGTTGCTAACTTATTCACGTCTCAACCAAGGTCATTCAACAAAATTATAACATGGGCAGTTTATATGACCACGTTCCGAGGCATTGTCAAATGAAAAATCCAAAAATATCTCCCACTTATTTTGAAAATAGCTTAAGATTCTATCAGTTTCATACGTCCAAATTCTGTATATTTTATAAAAAAAATTATAAGTAATTTCATAAAATCAATTCAATAATATTGTAGTTTAATCGAAAATAAATTTATGTAAATGATATTTTTTCACTTTATAAGAAACCATAACTGATACACTACACTATATGATAATTATCATATGAAAGACAAAAAATTACTCTATATATAACATAATAATATGAATATAAAACCGTGATATTGAGTTTGACTATAAATATAATACAATGATATTTTTTTGGTTTGGTTATTTTTTTTGGATTGTGTTGATTCATAACTATTTAGGTTTTATCAAATTAATTTATGGAATATGGTGCACAACGATGAGAAGGGTCTTTGGTGCTAAAGCACATTGTGTTACGCACAGTGTATGGAAATATTAACTTGCATCACACAAAAGGGATATTAACCTATTAAAATTGTAACAAATAATAATTTAGATAACAAAATTATCAGTATTAATACAAATATAAATGATTATTTTTCTATAAATCTTAGGAAAATTTTATTTTGACCAATAATATATTTTTAATAAATAATATTAAGTAATTCGGATAAAAAATCATTGAAATTTGATTATGGGAAGGATTTCGAAAAAGTGGTAAGTTTGTTGGTTGTGCTTGGTCATGACACTTGATTGGTTTTTTACAATTTAGTTTTCATATGGTCTATTCTATACAATTAAATATTTTTATGTATTGGGTCATGATGAAAAGGAATAAATTGGGATATTATGTGAAACATGGTGGATGTTATAGTAAATCATTGTATAAATACCATATTAGTGGTAGGTGTCCTTATTTCATATTTATGAAACATTTCTTATTATCACAATATTTTCTCTCAATCACTACACAATAAAACCCAAACTATAATAACATGTATAAAAAAATATATTTTCATGATTTATCAAGTATAATAGAGCCAAACAGATTAACTATTTAATCAAATTATAATATAACATGTATATATCATTAAATTCTTTTTCAATCATTACAACAACACTCCAAAAAATCATTCACAAACTCTTGCCACCACAAATTGAAACAAACTACACAAAAATTCTACACACAACCCATAATTCCACTCTATCTTTTATAAATTCAACACATTTCTATATTTTAAGATTTATCAGCCAAGATCCCTTTAAAATCCATTAAATTACATATTTTTTGAAAAAACCCATTTTATTCACCACACTTAATTATTCTCATTTATCAACATTCAATATGTTAATCGATTACCACATATTGTATTCCATCCCACAATTATTTAATTTTATATAATGTCATTGCAATTTTATTATGACTAATCATATTTCTTATAGACTAGGAAACGAAAAAAACACACCACACAATAACCAATTTAGAATGTAATAACCACCCTCATATCCCATCACTAAGACAACACCACATTATAACCATCACATAATAACAACCTTCTTCCACTCACCACTAACCATTCTTCGACATATCTTATTCCTATCCATACACAACCAAAATTCTTAAAAACAATATATATTTGGAATGACCATCAATATCCCTATAATTTCGCAAAAATATCTAAAAAATTACTACGTAAAAATAGAATACACACTAGAATGGATAGAAATACATCTAAACAACCCTAATTTACACAATTTCAATTTAAAATGGGTTTCAAAACATTTCCTAATATCTTACATGAATATTTTACCAAAATTTATAGATTCACAAACAATGGGTTTATTGTTATTATTATTAGTATAAAATTTTATGAATGGTCAGTTAGAATAATAAATTACATAATGGGTTCATAGTTCACTATGGCTAAAACCAACAAAAGAGTACATGAGGAGATTGTAGAAAAAGAAGATTAAATAAATAATAAAATTTGAGACAAAAGATATAACCCATTTATAACCTTCTGATTTGAAGTGGAATAAAAAATTTATTTAAGAAAAAGGATGGATCACGTCTCGGAAGAACCATTCATAGGTGGGAAGTGCTCTATTTTAGGAAAAAATGCGGCCTGATCAGCTCTAGAGTAGGATGTTGGGCACTCTGAATTTGTGGGAAATATATACCAATGAATTTTAAAAATGATTGGGAACTAATTTTTTGTATCATCCTATCCAAATGGTTTTTTAAACCATTGGGATTAACCCATTTTTTTATGATCTATCCCAACAGTTTGAATAAATCATTGGGTCAGGGTGATCTTTCCCTATGGTTTGAAGAAACCATTGGGATACCATTATTATTTTACTCTTTAGAAGGCCCTATCATAATGGTTTATTGAAATTATTGAGTTATAGGTGTTGGTAGAGATGTGATATCTAGTAGTGATCACATTTTAGATGAATTCTGCAATCTCGTTTGCAAAGATCCCTATTTTCGAAAAGCACCATTGAAATTTCCCATTCATGAAGCTTCTTATAGTCATAGAAAATCACCACCAACCCTGAATACAATAACAATGCTACACATCTCATAGTCATTAAGATATGAAAATTTTTATCGTGTGATCGTGATTCCCAACAGTATTGATAAACCCAACTTTTGTGACATAAAATCCCTTTGTGAAGTTCATTACCTTTATAGAACTCCCATATTTCTAAAACTCATTACTTTTCAATAAATATAAGAAGAATTTGTAGAAATGAAACTATCATGATGACTGATCCATCCTCCAAATTTTGGACCCCAAAAATTTGGATAACATTGGGAAATAGTGACACCTTTTTTACGTAGTTTATTATACCACTTTCAGGGAATCCATTCCTTTTTCATGTATCTTTTTCAACATAAATTGTCAAAAATATCTCTAGAACTTGAAAACTATCCATTGAAACATAATTTGTCGATAAATAAAATCAACCAAAAACACTTCAATTCTACCTAGATGGATTTTTCCTAACATGATATATCTTGTGGTGGATATGTTTGTATGGAGATATGAGTATGTTTGATGGAGATCACCAGAGGCCCCATGGTAGCATCAGTAGCATTGATGTTTTGAAACAGTCACCTATTTTTATAAATCTATGAAATATGGTTTTAATATATATATATTTTCATTTCTAAAAAGGATCATAGGCCCACAAATTAAGGCTTATGGATAAATATTAGTTTTTAGATAATTATTTTGTTCCAATATTAATATATTTTGATAAATTTTTACCCAAATAGGTTTTGATGGATTCAAAATGAGTCGTGAATTTTTTTCATATAGTCCTTATGATTATATTTTATATGTTGGATATTGTTTGATGTGAACTAAAAATTAAGAGTGAACCACATCATGGGCCACTAAAATGTGGTCTTACCCAGAACGTGTATGGGTTCCACATATATGTCATTTTTCAGGAATATGATGCATGTGTGTTCCGTGTCCACTCTTATATTATTTTTTCAGTTATAAATCCATTATGAATGTATTTAATATGGAATATGTGTTTATTGAATGAGTTCAATGGATTTTTCCAATTGGAAGAAATGTATACCAATAATTTTCATATGGATGATGTGTTTCATTAAATGAAACATGTTGAGGGTGGATATACAAAGGGACATGATCTCTCCTATTAAATAAATGCAATCCAGTTTCATGTGAGATATTCAAATATCTCTTTTACTGGTGCTCTTCATATCGCTCATTACGAAGGCTCTATCACCCATTCAGTGTATAAGGATCCTCAAGAAATGTTATGGGATCTGAAGCCTAGTGTAATTCATCCAAGGAAGGAATCACTTTTTTTACTTTGGTGATCATAAAAAAAACACTCCATTATCATAGATGAAGCATATGGAAGACACTTCGATCACATTATAGGTATGCTCTATTTTGACATTCCTTGAACATTTCAATTCCTTGAATACATATTGAGTTTTGTTTGGGATTAATTATGTTTCCAAACATTATATGATGATTCCTTAAAAACCCATTAGTAATGACATTTGACTCGATGGTGGCGTGTGATATATAAAAAGAAAAATATTATGTACATAATAAACCACATAAGATCAATTTTAAGGCTCAACTCACTAATATATTTCATTTATTTCATTAACCAGTAAGTTAATTATTCTCCACCACTACACACCAGCAATCATAACCGATACTAACCACAAAAAAACTGACCATAGTTACACAACATAATATCCACACCTCAATTTCTATTTCCCATTTCCCCACAATAATTCCAATTTCCGTATATTTCTTTTCCAATCACAAATACAATCATTATATCATAATTAATTTCAAAACCCCTCAATTCATTAATCCATATTTATTTCTAGTTTTTATAATGTTATTTAACCACTTCCCCTTCTTTAAATTCATTCTAATACCATCTATATTAATGAATCCATCAAACCATTACCATCTATATTACCAAGCACTATAATATATCCCATAATAACCCCTACTTTCATCACATCATCTAACACACTATCCTGAGGAAATATCAACAATAATAAATTCCAAAAATTATATAACTTCAACTATTTTAATTCAAAAATAATCTATGACAAACCACCACCATAACTCTAACATGGCACCCCTCTGATTCCATCCACATAGATAAAGCATCAAAACAGAAATAATTATAGTAAAAAACCACATCAACCAAAATATTTTAATCATGCTTTCACATTTATTCTACACTCCAAACATAACTAACATTTATAAAAAATTTATATTTCTATGTCTCTATATAATTACCATATTTAATTTATTAACCAGTTATGAGGTTAGTAAGACAAATCAATAATGAAAAATAAGGTACCACAACAACAGACATTACATAAATAAGTAACAATGCATAAGAAATATCATGGGAATTCATAAAACATATGCGAATAAAATATTCCCACTTTTTCATAGTATGATTTATTATTTCTATTATATTAATTGTAAACATATACCCGAAGAAATAATTGGAATGATAATTTGACATTAATACATAATAAAAAGAAGGGTGATTTGGAATCCCTTAACTCAATCAGATATTCAATAATTTTACATGAAAATGAGGATAAAAGATAATCACACTACCAATAATATTCAACAGAACCCTTGAAAACCTATATAACATCCAATCCTATCAATTCTATAACATAAAATCACCAAAAAAACTATTACCACTACCAAAACTCCCCATTTTGGAAAATCAATAAGTAATGATGGAGAGAGGAAGTGAACTGCACCTCAGATCAAAATATATCAATCACACAATTCCATGAATCTAGATACACTAAAGGATGAACAAAGAGAATCCAATATAAACCAAATTATGATTGTAATTTGAAGGTGTTTTATGGAATTGATGTTAATCTAAGGGGACATCAAATTTTTTATGAAAACCTAGGAAACATAACATCATGGCGGAATAGGCTTGGTACATAATGGTGTCCTGATCTCAAAATCATAGGACGATCTCCCAAAATCATGGGAAGTAAAAAATCATAAAATTGAAATAATAATGGAATGAAAATGAAAAACACAACCAATATAGTGAAATGATCAAAAAATAGTGCAAAAAGTGAAATCTATATTTGATGATCCCATGGTATAATTCCCATCACCATGGTGTAATGAAACATATATATGATTAAACTAAAAACACCTCAAGATTATCCATACTAAGAAAACAACACCTGATAACAAACGTTATATATTTAATTGATGAGACAACAAAATTTCATAGTTGATCCTCTATGATGTAACACAATACTCTATGACTCAACCAAACCAATCACTATTAAATACACCAAAGTGAAATAACTCATCTCCCCCAAAATAAACTATTGTTGTGTAATGAAATTGGTCACTGCATGGTCCAAGCTCTCAGCTAAGAACTCAGCCAAAAGTCCTCTTCTTCTCTAACACTAACCCCAAATTCATAAAGTAGAAAAATATGGGAATCTCTAACTACTACATTAGTCATGCATAAGTGATTCCACCAACATATTCATTAATTAAGATCAATAAAAATAATGAAAACCATAATATTATAGTTGATAGGTCTTGGTATTGGGTTTGTTTAACTCGGGAGATGCATAGTTCTACATTCAAGATGATTGCTTCATTATGCTAATATTGTATTATTATTTTTCAAAACCCTTTGTTTTACTCTATAGATGATAAAACCTGAGGTATTTATAATAAATGAGATCATAAATGAGTAAATGTTTTATTTTATCATTTTAAAAATAATTTATTGTTTCAATGTTATGTATTTTTTTAAAAAAATAATTATTCACAATATGATACATTCATTAACCACTAAGATTAATATTTTTTATTTCTTAACGAAACCATTTAATTTTTGAACAACCTAATCTATAGTTTTTATTCAATATTACAATGATTTATTTCATTAAATCTATAATTCATGCCTTTTTTGTCACTATATTCAATGCAGAACCAAAAAAATCTAATATTTGGTAGACACATGTAATATGATCTTACAAAACCTTTACAAACACTTACTATAAAAAGCATATTTTCATTAACAGCCTAATTATAGGATCAAGAAGTTATTTTTAATCAAAAATATAATGTATATAAGAATATAATATTAAACTAATGTAAATAATACATCTAATTTAAAAAAAATTATAATTATTTATAAGAAATATTATTGATGATGTATATTTAGAGTATCAAAACTTTAACTATTGGATGGATATCCACTTGATTATAACCATCATATTAATAATATCATTATCTCAAACTTGTCATGATTATATCATCATTATAATAGTTAGATTGAATTAATCTTGGGAATAATCATTATATGGATTTTATAATCATCTAAATATTATCACAGTTTCTTAATCATCTTTCGGATGCCCCACTTTTTCAATTTTAAATATATTTTTTAATGTCTTTTTTGATAAAAATAGTGATTTTTTTAAAAAAATAAAATTTATAGGTGACACGATGCCATGTTTATAGTCCAAAGACCTTTCATTATTGTAATGTATTTTAAAAATGTTAATAAACTGCTAGTTTCATAGTCTCATTCATAGTTTAATGATTTTCATGACGATTTTTCAGTCATGAATAATGGCACTAAATTTTTTTTCCCTTCTCTAAACTTTTGAGTACTTTATGTATTTTATTTATAGATTTTTATAATCATAATTTTGTGTGTTTTATATGGTTAGATGTAATATGAGTTCAATTGGAAATATCTTTCTAGTAAAAATAATATATTAAATAAATGTATTATATGTATGTGTTTTAAATTAATAAATTTTATTATTATTTATGTGGTGTTCAGAAAATAATTTTGGATTTTATAAATTGATTATTATTAGTGTTTTATAGAAGATGAATTTAGTTTTTATACTTATTATTATTTTTTAATTATTTTTTAACTTATAAATTGACATAAAATGGATTTTCTCCCCACTTTTATTATATTTGATTAGGGAACTGGATAGGGGTAGTATAAGTCTTCCCCTGCATCTCAATCATCATGAAAGATCTATTGTGGAGAGAGGTTATTTATTCTTTTTTTCATATTTTTACTCATTTCTCCTCCATCTAATTCTATCATTTTTTCCCTCATCTAGTGTTCATTGAAAATGAGTGTTTCATCATATTAAGTTAAAAAACCATAAAACATTGAGATTTTAATTTGTAATGCAAGATTCATTTATGGAATATTTGAAATACATTTGCAGTTATATTTACACCTTCTGGATATCTATTATGTGATTTACTAATTCTGAGCTTTTTTAATGTCTTTTAATACCCTCAAGGTAGGAGACTCTACACAGTTCTATTTCTATAACATGTACAAGGGTTCTTGAGTTTTCTAAAATGATTTATTACTAGTAAAAAGATTCTATAAGTTATCTGTAATGGATTTATAAATGATTTTCATTGTTTACATTAAAATTAAAAAGGACTCAAAGGGGGATTCCATAGTATATATGAATTTTCTATGCTATATATATTTCAAGCATGAAAACTATTTGATAAAATTATAATAGATTTTTAAATAGATATAAATGAAACATATATTAATAATATACATTATTATCAATTTTGAAAGGAAATATGTATGGTTTTAAATTAGTTTTTGATGTTTAAGGTCCCTGTTTGAAAATGTGATAAATATTTTTATTGTTTTCTTTCATACAAATGATTATTCCACTTTTTATAATTTTTATTATTTGTTAATATCATATTATGGATTGATGTTATATTGATGTGTAATGAGATATTTCTAGGATGGTACACTACCATAGATCGGTGCTAAATCAACACTTGTTTTTATCAGTGCTAAACACAAAGTGCTGATAAAATAGTTACCTTTATAAGTGCTAGCTAAAAGCACTGATGAAGCCATACCTTTTATCATCACTTTTTTAATGCGGATAACGATGAATAACTATCAGCACTATTCTTAGCATTGTAATGGTATTTTAATAAACTCTATTTTAATATATATATAATTATCATATTTATATTCAAAAAATAATGTTAATTTATATAAATTAATGAAAAAACGCATGTATATAATTAATATATATATATATATATATTAATATATATATTTTTTTAATTCAAATATATATATTGTTTTTAAAAATGTATTTACAAAATTACGAATAAATAAACATGTATTTAAATAATTATAAAATTATAATAAATATATATAAATAATAAATATATATATATATAATTATAATTTTCTAATAGATATTTCTAACAGATATATATTTTTATTATATTTAAAATTATACCCATTTATATATCAATAAGAATATAAATACATATATATATATATATATATATTTAATTATATAAATATATATAATTATATACATATATATAATTATATAAAAATATTTATAAAAATATTTATTTTTTATTAAAATTATATATATATATATACATATTTATTTATATAAATAATTAAGAAATTATAATAAATATATTAAAATAATACATATATTTTTCTAATCATATATACTTATATATTAATAAATATATATTGTTATATATATTTATAATTATATAAATATATATAATTATATAAATATATTTATAATTATATACAAATATTTATAAATATTTTTTTTATTTATGACTCTAATTATAAATATATATAACTATATATTTATATTTTTAAATAATATTTATATTCCAATAAGTATATAAATATATATTAAAGTAAGATATAAATATGAATTATAAAACATTTAATAAAAATTTAATCTTATAATAAAAAATTTATATAAAAAATTATAAAACTTATATTAGTCAAAAAATTTAATAGTTTTCTGTAAATAGGTGGAGGCTCAAGGTCTCCTTTATTCATAAAAAAATAAATACAAAAAAGATGCGAGGAAAAAACATGACTAATGTAGTCCATAGACACAGAAGATGAACAAAAATACCTCAAACAACTCGAGAGCGAGTGCACATAATATGATAAGCGGAGAGGTCCCCTATACCACAAGGGTGATGACCCATTCTAAAAGTATTTAACTCCATAAAAGGTCCACCTCCATCATCGGGAATTCCAACATCTATATCCACCCACGTCACATCAGCTCTATCAGATTCAGGTACATCATTACTTTATTGTCCATATTCCTCACTACTCTACAAGGCTAGTTGTTTAAAAGCAGTATGAGTACTCAATTTCATTTTAACCATATCCTTAAAAGACTAAGTAGGAAGATAAGAACTTGATGCTTCCATTTTGTTACTATCAATGAGTTGAGATAGAGCCATTAGTTACCTATTAATAGTTGTATCCTCACTTGGTTTACTCCCAATATTTTCATCCAGCTTCCCATACGAAGGACCTGAAACACGGTGAACCAAGTAACCTTGCATGGATCATAGTCCCAAGTGGTCATAGGTATTATAAATGAGATGTTTAATAATCATCATCCATGCATCATGATGCACAGGGTAATATTTAGACTACAAAACATTGAAATTACGTAGAAAAACCTCACCTAAAACATTGAAAAAAGGGGAATGGCCAGAATAAAAAAGATCCTTACTTTGAGAAGAAATAGAACCTACATTTACCTCTTGAATATCCTCCTCACCAAAGACAAAGGGGAAGTATTAGGGGATAAAGGAGATCCACTATCCAGTATAGATTTTAAACAATTTAGGTCCCTCATGTGCTCCATTGTGAATAGAGGCATTAGAGATATCGACCATATATTTAAAAAGATCTACCATATAATGAATAAATTTAGTAAAATATTAGTCCCCAAAAATATATCTTTTTTCTTTAGATTCCCTAAAAATTTTAGAGGAAATCAAAACAGTGGATTGATATGAAGGTGTTGTAGCCTTCTCAGTACCATGTATGGGGATTGATTTAGAAAGTACAAGATGATTACCTTTGGTTTTTACTTTCAATGAAGCAGATGTATCCAATATAGCCTTCAATTTGAAATTCCTATCATAGATCATATTTCCCTCTTGCAACAAGTTGTTGTCCACATCCTCTTGTGGAGAGTGTTCCAAGTCATCTTCATTATCGTCTGATTCCTTAGTATCATGATCATAAAATAAGCCACTAGAGAACACGTCTATAAATGAAACATGAGTATCAATCTAATGGTCCAACTCCTACGTATTATCCAAAGACTTGATGGGTATATCTTGAATAAACTGATTAGTTAGGATAGGCATAGTAACAGCATGATGAGGAGAGGCATCCCTGGTATTGTCACCTTCTAATGATTATTTTTCCTATATAGTGATATCCAAATATTTACCCTAATTTCTTGAGAAGACCCTACATAATTAATGTGATTCTATCCAAATGAGGGATTTATAATATTGTAAGGAATAAATTAAACATCATTCCTTATAGATCCCTCATCCATGTTTCTTTTGGGAAGTGCAACACTTTTCCAACTTATCAAGCAATGATCTAAGTCATGTCAACTCTAGTTAATGTTAGAAAAGATAATATTTCTTCTACAGGAAGAGATTTAATGAGAAATAATACAACACTCCTCATAAAAGAGTAATTTTTTCATACTCAAAACTACGATTTGTATTATCATGTGGAGTAGAAAGAATGACTTTATAAACTTTGGAAGCACATATATAAATCTTAATCCACACCTGTTCATAATGTACAAAACATAACTGTTATTTGGTGTTTTCCATCCCTATTGGAACTCCAATAATATAATAAATATAAAATAATATTTCATGATTCCATAAAATCATGTTTAATCCATGGATCTTGACCAAAACCTGTGCCCAAGTCTCCTTAAAATCATTCGGATTAAAACTCAAATTATAATTTTGTAACTCTAAATGTGATCAATATTAACTTAATATACCCCATTCTCTATGTTTTCCCAATAAAATCCATAGAATGAAAATGTATGTGGAAAAACCATACCCTGAGGACACACATTTAAACTCCACGAAACCACAAATGGATACATGGAGAGAAACTAGGTCAACAAATTTCTAGGGATTAATTTTTTCATTAGGTTTATGCGGCCGATAATGGGGTACTTAAATAGATCAACTCTTTCTGCTATGGATCCCTTAGAGGATAATATGTGAGAAATTTTTCTTTTTGTGATTATCCACTAGGAGATCCGGTTATTGATCGTAACGGAAGAACCACCTGAGAATATAGATAAAGATGCAAGGTCTTTCAAAATCTCTCATTCATTCAACCTAAACATCATTTGATGAAGGCTTTACTGATGCGAAACATGATTAACCAGCACATATAAGAACAAATTCAATGTCTTAGGGCTGTCAAGAAAAGGGAGATTTCCAAAGGAACCCAAGACAAGCTTCTCCAGTTCCACTATCCTCAAAATGATTAGTATTTTATTTATATACCTTGATTAAATAACATGTATATAATTAAAATAAATATAATATTTTAATATTTTATTTAAAAAATTATATAATATATAAATGCAAATATTTGTATTGATATTAAATAATTTAAAATATATGTACATGTAGAACTGTATGTATGTATGTTTATTTGTGTGTATACATATGTGTATGTATAAGTGTGTGTAGATGTGTGTGTGTATATATGTATGTTTGTAATTCATGTAAATTTTACGAAGTCACTTTTTAATAGTTTTTTAATTTATATAATTTAATTTATTCATTTATTATTATATATTCATTAATAATGTTAAAATTATTTTTAATCATTTTTTAATATTTCTTTATACATAAATTTATTTATTATATATGTAATATTTTCAGTATGTTTTCAATTTATATGAATAAATTTTATTCATTTTTTTATTAATATTTTACATTTAAAATATGTTTGAAATTTTTATAATTAATTTATTTAAATTATTTTTGAAATAATTTTTTAATTTAAATATCTAATTATAGAATTATAAATATATATAATTTTTTCAAAAAATATTTATCAAAGTATAAGAAAATGGATATATATTTAAATAACAATAAAACAATAATAAATGTATTTAAATAATAAATATATTTATTATATTTATAGTAATATAATAATAAATATATATTAATATAAATATAATTATTTTTATATATAATTTCTTTTAAAATATATTTAATTTTAATTATAACTATAACTAAATAAATACTTATTTAAATAAGTTTAAAATTATAATAAATATATTTAAATAATTAATATATTTATTATATTTATAGTTATATATTTATAATTATATATAAATACTTTTGAAATATATATATATGATATTATAATTATAAATAAAAATGTATATATCTAAATAATTATAAAATTTAAATAAATATATTTAAATAATAAATTGAGATATTATATTTATAATTATATTTATTTATATATTTATACTAAAATGGTGAAAATCAAGAGTTTTAGCCAATAGTCCCCAAACATTATTAAGAAAAAGTAAAGTGAAAAGAAAAAACGCTGGGGCACGACATACCCCTAAACATAAAAGTAACCAACAAAACTCCCACCAAAAATAAGATCCAAGGAACCACAAAATTCACAATTCAATGACCCAAAACTGGGCCAAATCCGCACTCCGAGAACCCATGAAACCATGGTGCAAGACAGGCCCAAACAACCACAAAATGGCCCAAAATCCATACCAGATGCCACTATTTAAAAAATTATCCTGATCTAGGGTGGTCTATAGCAGATCACCTCCTCTCAAGGTCAACTATCATCCACCCAATGTTAACCCATTTGAGTTCATCATCCAAATTCATCCCATCAAGAGAACATTCACATTGTGCTCTTCCCTAAACCATCATCATCAATGGAACCACTAGGTTCCCATACTCTTTGGTTAGAATGCTCCCAACCGCTAACACCACCGGACAATAGTAATTATGTCGGACATGTGTATCCCATCATTCTATTAGCTTTCCTATGTAGAAGATCACAATACCCTACACCATTAACATCTGTCCATTTCCAGACCCAAATGGAACCGCTGGGGTCCCGAAATCATTACGTCACCTCTTTCCAGAGGTTCATCATTGTCCTTACATCATTCACTGGCATCATTATACTATAAACCCTCATCATCGGTACGTGCTTATCGATGATGTAAAAATTGACATCCACATCATCGAGGGGATCCATTGTCAAAAGTACACTAGATGCCAGCCAACTAACCAAAACACCTCCACCATCCCTCTTATCTGAACCAACCATTAATAGCATGGTCCTCTTGTGTTGATAGTATATGGAAAGGATCCCATTGTACCCAACCACATCAACGAAGGATTGATCATCCCCGCAGGTGCCCAATCTGGATTGATCAATAAATTGATAATTGGATAATGATAAAGGCAGAAGCTCTCCTCTAGTGAGAGACGTCATCCTCCATAATTATGAATTTATATATTGATATAATTATATATAATTATATAAATATTCCAAAGAGGTGCATACCATGATATATAATTATATAATTATATTGAATTATATAGAAATATTTATAATTATATAGAAATATTTTAAAATATATTTATTTATAATTATAATTAAAACTAAATATAAATATAAATATATTTATTTATATATTAATAAATATATACAAATATATAAATATATTTATAATTATTTAAAAATAGTTATAACTATATTTATTTAAAATTATAATTATAACTATAAATTTTTAAATAATTAAAAAATTATACAAAATATATTTAAATTACAATTATATTTATTATATTTACAATTTCGTAAATATATATAATTATATAATTTTGTTTATAAATATATATAAGTATTTATTAATATATAAATATATTTTTAAATATATTTTTTAATTATAATTATAAAAATATATATATTATTTATATTAGATCTTCATCAGTAATTTTTTAGTGCCAATAAATATAAATCTTTATCAACACAAAAATTTTAGTGCTCATAAAGATTCATTTTATCCGTGTTGTTTAGTACTGAGAACAGTGTATCTTTATTAGCACTAAAAAATGTCCTGATAAAAGCCTTATGCAAACTTATAAAAAACCTTATCAAACTGCTCCTGTCACTCACACCATTATGCTCTCACAGAACCAGACTGTTATCACTGCTCTAGCTGAACTCTACTGTTTTAGCCGCTCGACATTCTCAATAAATCAATATCTCCAAATCTAAGGTGTGTGCCGATTTATGTTGATAGTGCCTTCGACTGCACTCATTTATTTAGTTGTTTCACCATGCACATATTTATATCTTCATTATGGATCAAACAAATATCCACAAAAAGAACCACCCTACACGCCTTCGTGTCTTCAGTTATTTTACCTCACGTATCTTCAGTCCTCCGAATTCACCCACCCTAACATCAATTTCTAAACACCAAACCAACCAAAACATTTCTCCAAAAACAGCTCCCAACAGTTTATCCCTATAACAAGAAGATAACACCCACAGGCTAGGAGTCAAGTAGAAAATAAATCCTTGGTTGTTTAAACACATATTGTTTACATTAAATTTTGAACACGGTTTATTTGAAAAAATATATTAAGAATGTTTCACCACATCAATTATAATGATTTATGAATTAATTTTTTTTAATTTCTCTATAGTCATTGATGTTCATTCCTTTCCAATAGTTCTTTCATTATTATTTAAAAAAAATTATTTAGTGTAATGTAATTTTCTAGTTTAAATCTTGAATGGTGCGCCTATGAATCATTATATTCTTCTCAGTTATATACTTTACATGTTTAACCAAATGAATCAATTTATCTCAAATTAACTTTTATGACTTATAAGTCAATGATTGCATCAGTGGTGATGTCATGGTAGGGATACATGGGGAGAAATAAAATGATTTAATTATCTAATTTACTCAATTTTATAAAATTTTATAATTTAATTAATTATAATAATGAGTATTCTGTGATATATTATATTTATCATAAATATTCACATATTTGTTCTTATGAAAAGCCTAATTTTTTGAAACACTATCATTTATTTTCTTATAATAGTTGCTTTTTTTAAAAATGATAGTTTTATTGTTTTTCTAAATTACATTTATAATTAAAATCATGGATAAAATCATTCAATGTAAACACTTTTTATATATTTCTTGAATTATTAATTATTATTTTACGATGAAAGAAATTTTTGAGTGTGAGTTAACAAAACTTGTTTTATCATTTAAAACATAGCTATATTTTTATAATTATTTTCACAATGACTTTTTTTTAAAAAAATTTCATTAATAAATAAATATTTTATTAAAATTATTATTTCATTTTCCTTTGATAAAAAATTAGAAAAACAAAATTTATATAATTTTTAAAAAAAATTAATTATATTTTATTCCTTAAAAAAAATTATATTTCTAAAACTAATTTTTCAATTCATACTATAGTGTTTTATATAATTTAAAAGAAATATTTTTTCTTCCATTTTTGTATCATTTTTTAAAATATCCTTAATTTAGTAAGGTTTTTAAAACTGAAACAAGCGAGTTTCATGAAAAAAAAATATTTTAGTACTAGGAAATAATATTTTTAATTCCAAAATAATGCAATAACACTTACACATCTACAAACTGAAGAAAATATGAAAAAACAGTTGTGATGGACAATACTAAAAGGACCTTTTGATTGAATCCTCTTTCATGAAAAATATCTAACATATGAGAACAAAATCACAAAAATATACAACAAAACATTCACTTACAACACTGAAAATATTTTAAAATATTAGATCAAAAAACTATGTCTCTTCAATATTGATGAAACTCTATTTATAAGGAAAAATATCAGGATACAAAACTCGTGATAAATATAAAATAAAAATTTTAAACTTTGGAAAAAATATATACGATAGAACAATTCAAATACATCGATCATAAATAGTTTTGTAGCCTAATTATTTAACTGTTCTAAAACTATATCACATTCTTGATATACCCTTTCTCATTTAACTAATTTTAAAAATTGGAACTTGGGATGATAATATTCCTCTAAAGGTGATGTTACTGACACATAAAAACCTCCAATTTAGATGATTTCAAAATTATTGTAAAGGATAATATTATATTAGTTATATTGATGTCATGGTCTTCCCAAACAAGAAAAAAAATTAATATAATGATTAAAAATGGTTATCAAAAAATTTATTTATAGGAAAAATCATTTCGAGAAGGATGTATGTACAATATTTTTTAGATAAGAATTCACGAAAATTTTCATTTAAAATAAAAAAATATATTCAAATACCAGATAAGATTTCTTTATGAAAAATATATATGGAATGCATAGGATAAAAAAGGGGAATCCTAAAGCAATGACTCTAGAGGAAGGGATAGGGGGAGACTTTGAAGGATTCTTAAATTTGATACAATATAAAAACAATATTCCAAAAACAATACTTCTTTAATATGTTCACAATTTTTTTATAGAAAAAGATAACCCGATACAATAATTGAGGTAGATAGAAAATTAAAAATTCAAACTAATAGGATAGTGTTCTGATTTACGGATTAAAAAACATCATAGATAGAAAACGAACTTGATTCATTAGGAAGCCTAATATATTGTAAACACAAAGACCTTATGCAATTAGACATAAACATTTGAATTTAAAATAACCCTTAATAACCCCACTATATTATAATCTTTATTGTTGAAATAGTTAAACTTGTCTCCCATACACTAAAACATAAAACTTTCACCATGTTAACCACTGAGTCCTCACTAACAATCTTATACCTCCATCAAAATGTTAATTAATTTTTAACCCCATTAAATATCTGATACCTAATTTACATTCAACATCACCTTAATGGTTTAAATTAGCGGATTCCTCCAAAACTACATCATCTCTATGATTTTGTGTTAGCTTCATGGGGTTGATATCAACAAAAATATAAGGACAGATGGGATGAGAAACTATGTTAGTGGATTATTTGTGGAAAATATCGAAAACAACATAATTTGTAACAAGATTGATGATTGTTGTATTTTGTAATGTTATTCATAAGCCTTTAAGACTAAGTGAAATCATAGAGAATAAGGAGGTTCTTTGTTCATATGTAAGAGAATATACCATAAAAAATTTTAGAAAATGGATGAAACCATAATTAGATTCTTATGTTAAGACATAAATTGAATGAATTTTATGTATCACCCAATTGTATTAGATTTTAATTTTGGTCAATAACCTCTTATAAAGATTCATACATAAAATTAGGGAGTTGTTTGTTTTTAAAATTAAGTCTTAATTTAGAAAAGGGAGTTAATTTATGACCTTCTTATCACCCAAGAATACCATCTACTGCAACCAAACCAAATAAACATTGAAAATTTTACATATAAAAATATTAAATATTTCATCGTACTTCACAAACTCCCCCATCCTGGGAAAATTTATATTTATGTAGAGAACTATTATCCTCATAATATTCATCTCCCAAATACTTATTACTACAATTTTCTTCTTGAGACTCATCACCCTTCTCTTTTGGACAAGAAACTATGTTTCTTAAACTACCCTGAGTAGTAGGCATCCCATACTATGTAAGGGTGGTCATTTTGGAGGAATTGATAGGATAACACATACCACCACTAGATTAATTCTTTTCTTAAATTCAATTACCCATTTCCGTCAAATAATGATACAATTATTTGAAATATTAAACTTTTTGGTTACCTTTATTTGAAAGGACCCTTTTTTCTGTTTATTTATATTTTTAAAAAATAATATTACCCAATATAATGTTATGAATATGAATAAAAATGGATTTATTCCCATAATACGATAAAAGAGTATGAATATGGGGTGAAATAGTTCATCAATTTTGTATAAGATCATGCATATAACCCTTCTTAAATATTTTTTGTATGTTTAGGATGCTATTATTCAGTACTAATAAGTCTATAAGAGTTGTAAGAACACTTGATCTATCATGAAATATATCAAATTTAAAAATATTGGACTCAACTTGGGGAAAAGTGAATACAACTAGTTAATGTGATAGCACTACAATTTAGGGATCATCTAATATGATTTAAAGTGTGGAAAATGTTTAAGACCATATCATGTATGTGATTACTGGTGTGAATAATTATGAAGATAATATTGAGTAAATGATAAGCATTGATTAAGATAAAATTTGTCATTATATGAAATTGTTTAATAAAAAAAGTAGATGTCTAAAGATACAATTATATACAAGTTATACTAAATATATAACATCATCGGCCAAAGTACATCTATATAATTTAAAATCTATAAAAAATGGGGTGATGTAATTTTTACTGAACTACTCTCTCTCCCTCTCTCTTGAATTATATTTTCCTGGAAGATAAAGAGCATTCTATATAACAAAATGACAGTAAATGAATTCCATGTTCAATGGCTGTGATCTCTAAAAGAATACATTTATATAAAAATGACATTATATAATTTATTAAGGATCAAAAATCACATAAAGAATTCTCCATGTGTGGCACTTCTTGATATCAGAAATATAAATCAGGTCCTATGAAATTTGTATGGTACTTTCCAATCTTTTCAAGGTTTATGCGCCTATATAGAAGTGATGATGCTCTAATGAAATTGATGTGGTGAAAAGATATAAGAAATAATGGTGCAGAAAAGCATGACCCTACAGACACTCCTTAATAGAATAGAATTGATCACATGTATTATGAATTTAGAAACGATCCAAGAAACATTCTTCATGTGTTATCTATAAATGGATTTAATCCTTTTGGATTTCAAAGCATCACTAAAATACATGGCTGATTATGTTGATAAATTAAAACATTCCACCCTGGTTATGCATGAAATGAAAATACATTATGTTATCTATGATTATATCAAGACCAAAACAACCGGGTAATAATACTGATCTTTATTTGGATCCAATTGTTGAAGATTTTAAGATATTGTGGGATTCAAATGTTACATTGTATGACTCTTATAGAAATTAATATTCCAAATTGACATACATGTTTTATGGGATAATAAATAAATTTCATGATTTTAGAAATTTTTTGGCATATATAATTAAGGGAACTCAATGGTGTCCCATGTGTGAACAAGGAATAATTTCAATTAGGATGAAACTTTAATTTAAGATTGTGTTTCTAGGACATTGAATATTTATAACATAATGAAATAAGTAATAATTTTATTTGACATCATATTATTGGAGTTCAAAATATATTACACCACCATCTCCACTAATAGGTGATCAACTATTTGAGAATGTAAAATATATGGACACTAGTTTTGGTAAACCATTTATTTTAAAAACATTATAATAACTGATTGATAAAAAGAGATTAGTTTTTTGAATTTCCATATTGGAATTTTTTGTATGTCAGAACTTTTCTTGTTGTTATGATTGTTAAAAAAACTATATGTAATAATGTCTTTGGAATGTTACAAAATACACCTAGAAAAACAATGTTTTTAATTAAGGCTAGTTTTTACATGATTGACTCAGGAATACAAGAAGAATTGGTTTTAGTAAAGGATGAAAAATGGATTTTTCATCCTCTACCTACTTACACACTTTCTAGGAAACAAAGATAACCATTTTGAAACTTATAGATTGATGTAAAGGTTACATAGTTGTATTAATTAAATATTAATAATATCATTTCAATGACTAATTTAAATTTAATGGTTCTAAAATTATGTGATTGACATGTTTTTATATAATCTATAATGCAAATAGGTTGATGTTTCATTTTATTAAAGAATGTCCATCAAACATTAACCAAGCTCTATTTATTTTTCAAATTTATATGAAGAAAATTTATGAGCATAGTGAAATTACCTTCTTTAGAAAAGTAAATTTCTATCAAATTATGTGAATTAGAAATGATATTCCCACCGAAATTATTTTATATGATGGTTCATTTGATGATTTACTTGGTATAAAAGATTAAACTATGTGGCACTGTACATTTTAGCTGGATAAAACCCATCGAATGGAATTTGAAATTTCATAAAGGGTATTCCAAAAATCAATGTCGGCCTAAGGGTTGTATTTTTGAGTAATATATTATTGAGGAAGCCATTGAATTCTATACCAAAAACCTATCTAGTTTTGAAAGAATTCGTTTACAGAAATATCATCACACTGGGTAGCTTTTGGGTAAAAGAATTTCTAGAATAAATGTGTTGACATTCACCATTATAAATTCGAAGTTGTCCCACCAATATGTTTTTCATAATGGTTTATAATTTTTAATATTTGTTGAATCCCACAAAAAAAATATTTGGCATTTGAATCCATGAATGGATGAAATATGTATATAAAATATACATAATCAGCAATTTATAGGATGGTTTCATAACCATATTTTTAAGAAGGCGAATTAAAATCTTGATAGAATTTCAGAATTAATTAGATGGCTATTAAAAGTACCAAATTGGAATATATTATCTTACAGTGGTTATGTAATTAATTGTTATACGTTATATATAAATTAACATGATGAAGTAAGTACCATAAAAAATAGTGTAGTAACAGTTATGGATAAATTAAAGCATAGATTTAGTAGGAAGGACTAAAATCAAATTTATGGGAATATGTCATACTTTGGCACATCAAAAAAATATGTTAGTTGTATTATACAACATTTCAAGTGCTGACTTTTCAATGGTAGTGTGTTGATAATTTGAGTGATATTAAAATAGATGAATTGGGATTCATGAATGTGTATTTTAGAAAATAAGCGTACAATGATGAACCATTTTTAAAGGAATTATTGGTAGTATAGTTATTTTATATTCAAGATCTTTTAAATCAAATGTGTTCAGTTTTTCTGTTATCGACCAAAAACACTGACTGGTCAGATGAAAATCCAACTATGGTTGAAACTTTCCTTGCGATTTCACAATAAATTCTCTGTAGTCCTAATATATATGGGGTCTTGTATGTCAAATGATTCCATTGTGAAGGGAATTTTATACTCTATATAGGGTTCAAATCCATACATCCTTTTTAAAAAAATACATCAACAAGAAGGTTATATTTTTTTAATATACATTGTGTTACCTCCTATTATTGTATTTTGACTTCTATATTTAGGTAATTTAAATTAAATATTGAACCAATTTTGTAGATATTGACTTTAGCATGTGCCTATGTTCCAAATCCTGAGGAAAAATAGTATTCTCAACCTATTGGTGCTCCCAATGGAGTGGAAAAAATATTTCTACACTTGACGATGCTACCAATCTGGAGGAACAATATATTGGTGATATTGAACCCGAGGAAATGGTATATGATGAAAAAATGATTCTATTGAATAAATAAGAGCACCGTAGTATGACAGTGTTTGAAAAAAATTAATGTGAGAAAAAAGGCATAAAATATGAGTTTAGATGGAATGCATGCAGCCAGTCCCTTAACCCAACAAGGCCACGTTTAGTAGTTTTATTGGGGTCACAACATAGTAGCACGTTCTGATTGATCTAGATTGATGAAACCATATTTACTCTATTCTTAAGACACTAATTTAGAATGTTATTATAGTAAATTTATGATATCCTTTATTTATTTTAATAAAAAATAAAATAATGAAACATGGACTAACACTTCATCCCATGTAGAGTGCACTTATAGTAGATAACCGTCAATAATCATTTGAATTAATTCTTTCTATAAAGGATCATATAGGGTTTCTCACAATTTTAGAAGAGTTTAATATCATATATGTTTAAGGGAAAATAAACCTACACCCACCACATATATATGGACACTTAATAAGACAAGAAGCATAAGGTGGGATTAATGGGCATTGTGAGTTGATAAATTGTTTTCAACATTTTATAAAGTAATAAATTATTTGAAATTAAGTGTATTAATCAATTTGATATATAATTATTAATTAATAAAATGACAACTGGGTGGTGAAAATAATAAAATAGTAGAAAAAACAACATTCCCTTTCCCTAAAGCAAAGATGGGGTATGATTGACTTGAAAAAAATTGGTACCTATTTTAAATCTACTATAATAATATTATATGGAATTACACAATAAATTAAATTTTTTCCTCTATTTATGTACATATTGATGAATCCAAATCCATTTCCATGTACATCCCATGTTATATTCTATGGATGGTGGAATGTGTAAATAAATATGGGATACTAATAGATAAGAACACACAAAAAAATTGGGAAACATGTGTATGTATGACATAATAAAATTAACTTCTTTAAATCATTATTACTTAAAAATATATTATTTATTTTCCTATATTTTTTTATGCAACTTAGATATATGAATAATCATCACCTATACCAGATAACCATCTACTATCAGTGGGATTTAAGTGGACAAAATATTATTTCTGTGTTAGAGGTAAATGGTTTGGGGTGACATGCCATACATATTCTGAGAAAAGAAAATAATATGATGATGAAGATAAAAAAAAATGGAAGAGATGGAAGAATGGTTAGATTCTACTAAAGAAAAATTTCATTATAATTCTTTTTTCCTAAAATATTTTATATGGAGGAAGAAAATAGAAAAAACACATCAAAAAACACTATCGGATGATACCTCTACCCCACCAGTTTTGAGGTGATTCATTCCCCTAAAAGAGATGACTTATATAGGGTAATCAAAACTTTAACATTGTTTTATATGAAATATAAATCAGTAAAACACTGATACCATTCATATAATGATTATATACAGTGTTAAAATGATTGTGATTTATATCAATCAAAACCCACATATCACCTTATTATAGGATCCATCATGTTCAATATACAAGAAGATATATTACACAAGAAACAACTTCCAATAGGTCATGTGAGAGTAGGGATTAGAATATATCATGATATGAGTGATAATATACATGTTACAATTGTTGAATAAAATATTCATATATCCATGAAATCTATTGGAACATTCACATCATGGATATCATATCTTGTAGATAAACATCTCTGTAAGGAGGTATTCATTTCCAATTTATTTTTCATGAAAAATAGATACTAATTACTCAAAAAGGATCTGAATCGAGGAATGTTTTAATATAAAGACAAAGGGAAGGGCATGAAATGATAGGTATAATAAAATCTATATATATGATCAACCGAATTATCAAAAAGATCATTACAAAGCACCTTTACCCCACCCGTTCAATATTCGTATTTACTAACATTCAAGGTTTATGTAGATACAACGGTTCAAAGTGGTAGTAATCACATAGTTAATTTTGAAGAAAAAATGTTGAGAGAGACCATTATAGACTCCAATAGTAATGATATTGAAAATGAAATACTCAAGTATGAATGGATAGTAGAATCCATAGTAAATGTATATATGTGGTTTGTTTTCATAATTTTTTTCCCATATCTAATTAACTATGTTACCAACGAAAAAATAAAATTCATAATTTTAGGCGTATATATAAATATTATATGAATGGAAAACATGAGAACATAAATAGACTCATTAGTCCTCACATCACTTCTATTGACCAAACCACAATAGAATCATCTAAAACTGAAGAAATAGTGACAAAACATGCCCATCATTTGAATAAAATTTTATAGATGATTGTCTCTTCTCATTAATAATGAAGTAAGGGTAAAACTAAAAAATGTAATTATATAAAATATATTTTCATTCAGTTAATTATTTTTTATTTTTTATTTTTCAGAAATCATTGGGTACTCATTACAGCCAGTTTACATTATCTAAAGATTTATTTTTTGGATTCAATACAAGGATACCCAGCAAACCAACGACACATGATGACATTTTTCAATTTTTAATACCCAATATCCAATTTTTTAGAATGAAAAATAATGTTATATATTTATGTTGTGTTTAAATGAGAAATTTTTTAATATAGGGAAGTGTTTAAATATAATAAAAATCATGGAATGAGGATAGACCATGCGTACAAGGAACCGTTCAACATCTAATAGTTGATAATTATTAGGGTATATGTAATAATATTTCACTATCAAAACCCAAATCAAAACAAATTACATATTTTTATCAATGTTTATAAATTCTACAAAAAACTAATGGAAAAAGTTATTGTTATTATTCTTGAATATTTTTTAGGGATATCATATACCATTAACAAACAATCATCCTCGAAAAAGTATTTTCTATTATAATTACTATTTCATTTAAATGATTTATTATTTCTTTGTGTATTCATATTTTCCCAGTACTACGATGACAATATAAAGTCCTCATATTCCCAAGATGAAATATATTTGTTTAGAAATGACTCAGAATCATACCTGAAATTATAATGTACTCATATAACTGGAATATGTGGCTTCCGACTACTTATTTAGTTGGTTGTGTCATCATTTTATATATTTTTTGGTTAATTTTATAAAAAATTTCATCTGATAATTATTCGGTTTATTTTCATAGATCTTATTAAAAAATTTATTCATCTACAATGATGATTCACTCATGTACTATGATCATACATTATATGATAAAACTACATAGTTTAATAAACCATACATCAATCATATACACAATGTACATGGTATGACTCAAATATTATGGTTTCAATTAAAAATTTATATTTTATTAATATATTTTTTTGTATTTAGGCATAATTTATCTATTTATAGTATTAAAAACATAATACTTTTTTTTATATATGTGTATTTTTTGGTTGGAAACCCTCTACAATAACCCATAAAAAAGAGAACATAATGATTTTGGATTGGGAGTTTTAGGCAAAATGAGGTTTCCTCTTCTATCCAAAAGGAACAATTATCTTTTTTAATATTTTTTTCAAATATTTGGTAGCAGAAAACACATAACATACTCAATAATCCATCCCTGAATCTAATATATGGTGTTCTTGGTAGGAACTGAACTGTATGTTTTTATTTTATAAATTACATTTTAGTTAAAAACAGAAATCACATACTTGAAAATGATAAAACACATTAAGATTGTTTTGATACTTTATGGTAGCAATCCATAAGTCATTTTCAATTTTTATGAATCATCATCACCTTAATAAAATACACTGTGTGATGGGTATGACTCCAAGTGTGTATTTTTATTTAGATTTGACATTAATTATAGTAAAAAACACACGTGACGTACTCAAAACTAATAAAATTATTTTAGATTTTTTTGAAACATTATGGAAATGATCCATAAGTAGTATATGATGCATATGAAACGGATACACCAGAATATGACACACGTTGTGACCAGTATGACTCTATGTGTGTTTTTATTTAAAATTGACATTAATTTCATTAAAAGGGACAATTGACATACTAAAAACAAGTTAAACACATTCATATTGTTTTGATCCATTAGGAAAACAATCCATAATTCATTTTTGACATGTAAAATCTAACTTTGTCTAAATCTGATACTTAGTGTGATCGAAAATACTTCAAATGTGTCTTTTTATTTAATACATTAATTTTACTTAAAAAAGAATGTGAAAAACTAAAATACAAGAAAATACATTTTGATTGTTTTGATATTTTAGGAAAATGATCCAAAAGTCATTTTTGATGTATAGGAATCAGTCTCCCCTCAATCAGATACACTGTGAGACTGATATAAATAAAATTTTATTTTATCAGTTTAAAATTGATATTTTAGTTCAAAAATTGAATAACTTTCTAAAAACTAAAAAAACATGATTTTAATGTATTTTTAATTAATTAAAATGATTCATAAGTCATTTTTTATGTATATAACGTTGTCTCATTTTAAACTAGCACATGATGCGACAAGTATAACTCAATGTTTGTGATTCAAATTTGAAAAGACATTTTAGTAAAAAAACGCGTGACAAACTAAAAACTATGAAAATGAATTAATATTTTTTTATGTTTTAGTAAAATATACATAAGTAATTTTTTTATTTGTAGGAATTAACCTTAGCTCAATCTGATTCACGGTGTGACCTGTATGACTCCAAGTGGGACTTTTATTTACCGCTGACATTAATTTTATGAAAAAGGGAAAGTGTCATACTAAAAACATAGAAAAATAATTCATTTTCTTATACATTATGAAAATTATCATTAATTAATTTTTTATATGTTGGAATCAATCACACCTTAACCTCATGCATGGTGTGACTGGTATGACTCCAAGTGTGTTTATTTATTTAAAAGCGTCATTAATTTTATTAAGAAAGACAAGTAACATACTAAATACCAATAATTTATTTTTCAATTTTTTATATTGTAGTAAAATGATCCATAAGTCATTTTTTATGTTTACGTATCATCCTCAACTCAATCCAATATGCTGTGTGCCCATTATGACTCCAATTGTGTCATTTTATTTGAAATTGCCATTAATTTTAGTAAAAAGGACAAGAGAAATACACAAATCTATGAAAATACATTAATATTGTTTGTATACATTATTAATTGATACATATTTCATTTGAAACATGTAAGAATCATTTTAAACTCAATACAATACACGGTGTTCCAGGTCTAACTCAAATTGTCTGTTATAAGTTTCAAATTAACATTCTAGTTCAAAAAGATTTCCACTCACTGAAAACCAAGAAAACATGCTATGAATGACTTGATAATTTATTAAAAGGATTCATAAGTCGTTTATGATGTCTATTAATATTTCTCGCATAAAATATACACATGATGTGACTGGTATGACTCAATGTGTGTGCTTCCAATTTCAAATAAAATGTTAGTAAAAAACTACAGTGACATTCTAAAAACCATTAAAAAGAAATTTCATTGTTTTTTATACATTAGTAAAATGATACAAAAGGCATTTTTGATTTGTATGAGTCAACCAAACCTCAATAAAATTCACACTGTGATCAATATCACTCCAATTGTGTCTTTTTTTTTAAAATTGACATTATTTTTTATAGAAAGGATAAGTGACATACTCAACACTATGTAAATGAATTTGGAATGTTTTTATTGTTTAGAAAAATGATACATAAGTAATTTTTGACATTTAGGAATTAACTGAACCTCAATCTGATGTACATTGTGACTTGCATGCCTCAATATGTGTCTTTTTATTTAAAACTGGTAGCAATTTTAGAATAAAGAACAAGTGACATAATCAAGACTGAGAAAATGCATTATGAATGTTTTTAAACTTTAGATAAATGATCAATAAGTAAATTTTTATATTTAATAATCATCCTTACCTCAATAAAATACACAGTAATCCTAGTATGTCACAAAATTTCCTTATTAATTTAAAATTGAAATTTTTGTTCAAAACAGGTTTCACTCTCTAAAAACCATTAAATCATGCTTGTATTGTCATGAAAAATTATTAAAATGATTAATAAGTCATTTTTATTTGTATGAATTAGTCTCACATTAAACCAACAAAAAATGTGACCGGCATGACTCAAAGTGCATGTTTGTAGTTTAAAATGACATTATAGTAAAAAAGACAAGTGACATAATAAAAAATGATTATATGTATTCATATTGTATAAATATGTTATAATAATGATCCATATTTCATGTTTAATTTCTAGGAATCATCCTCTCCTTATTATGATTCACGGTGTGATATGTATGACTCCAAGTGTGTCTTTTTTTCAAATTGAAATTTTAGTAAAAAACATAGGTGACATAATCAAAAATGATAAAACACGTTTGGATTGTTTTGATTCTTTAATATAATTATACAAAAGTTAGTTGTGATGAACAAGAATCATCCAAACCTAAATCAGATACACAATGTTTCTGATATAACTAAAAGTGTATGTTATCAATCAAAAAGTGGCATTTTAGTTCAAAACATGTCTCACCCACTAAAAACCAATAAAATTAAAATTTATTGACTTGATACTTTTTTAAAATGATTCAAAAGTCTTTTTTTATTTGTATGAATCAGTATCATGTCAAACAACACTTGATGTGGCCTCTATGACACAAAGTACATGTTTGTAGTCCAAATTGACATTTTAGTAAAAAAGAAAAGTGACATACTCAGAACCAATAAAATTTGTTCATATAATTTTGATACATTAGTAAAATGATCCATAAGTCATTTTTAATGTGTATGACTAAGCATCGCCTCAATATAATGCACAGTGTGACCGATATGACTCTAAGTGTGCTCTTTTATTTTAAATTGACATTTTGTTAATGTTTTCTTTCATATTTGTGCTTAATTTAATTTTTAATAGTATCACTAACATGATAATTTTTTTTCTTATATAGGTTGATTTTTTTTCTTGGTATGGGTGGTTTGTTCAATAATTGATACCATGATCATTCTTTTTCGAGAGGAGGTTGTAGGTGCTATAGATGATGAAATATTAACATTTTTAAATTCTTTTTCACTATAATTTCAAATGTAATCAGAAAAATTGTTGAAATGTATATAATGTACTGTAATTTTTTATTTTTGATGCAAATTTTATTTTAATTAAATTATGAATATTCTTATAAGTATATTTCCATAAAAAATACACATTTCCTAAAAAATTCACTAAAGTTGATTATAGAAGGGGATAACCATTAAATAAATCAATAATTCAAATACTTAAACAATAGGTTATTATTTATAAATATTTCATGAAAATTTATATTAAAACCCATTTTATAATTTTAATATTTAACAACATGAACCTTATAAAATTTTGAATATAAACACTTTATATTAATTTAAATAAGAACACTTTAATATTTATCACTATATTTAATTATAAATTTAAATATGAAATATTATATAAATAAAAAAAATTAATAATTTAATTTCAATTATTTAAACAATTTACATGAAATAAATATAATTTATTATTTAAACCATGACTATATAAATTATCATAATACCTTTTTATATGGCTTAAATAATATCAATATCAGGCCCCTTTAATTTGAACCACTGAAAATAATTAATTATGAACAATTCATAATTTAAATATAAACATTTTATATTTTGGACTTATTTCACAATTTACACCACTTTATAAATTATCAATTATTATTTCTGAATAAAACCGTCTATTTCTATATCATAATCCATGAAATATAATAAAATGTATTATAAATATTAACATTTAATATTTGGAAAAAAAATCATAAAAAATTATTTAATTTTCTTATAAAATATTTATAATTAATTAATTTATAAATCTTTTATAAATTAAAATATCCAAAAATACCTTTTACAATGACTTAAAAAAAATTTAGAATCCATTAGAGTCAATAAATATATTAAAAAAATTTTTTGATATCATTATTATTTATCCATATATAGTTACCCTAATCTACATAAGGGTAACCTTAAATTTGTTTATTTTAAATAAAGGAAATATAACTATAACCTTTATATATACCTTGTTGTGTATAGATATGTGATTATTACTATTATGTTGAGCAATCTATATAAATGTAATGTGGTATGACCTTTAGGAAAGACCCCTATGTGTAAGTTTCAATTTTTCGTAGCACCTCATATAAGTGTAATTCCCTTATGCAGTTCCTCATATATACATAATACCTTTCAAAACACCCTTAAACAACACCTTTCTTATGGGAAAGGTTCCCAATTACCATTAAGAAACACCCTTACATAACACCGCATTTAAGGGTAAAGTTGTGGTGACCCTTATGTAGACTTATATATATAAGGTTAAAGGGATATGACCCTTACGTATACCAATCTACCTAAGGATAATCCCATGGTTACCCTTACGTACCTTATTTTCGTAAGGGTAAGGCCTCCATTACCTTTTTTTCAGCCCTGTTGCATAAGGGTAAAACTGATTTTCTTGAATTTTAAAAAATTATAAGCACCATGCTCTATTTAAATTTTTTTCTTCATTTCCAAACACAATTTAATAAATCTGAAACATGAATTCCCTCTGATACCACATAAAAATTTTCATAGATTCTAATAATGATTATTAGATCTTGCAAAAATGACTTAAACCCCATTTTCCAGGATCTTTGTGCATTAAATAAAAAAATACTTATAAAACCCAAATGAATAAATAATGTAAAATGGTGTACCATTCACTGATCAGCCACTAAAACCTTTGATCTTTAACACATTATTTTGATAAATATCACTATTTTTGAAGCATAATAATTACACCTCTGTAGTGTATCCACAGGATGCACTGAATCACTCAAAAATTGAGAGGGATGATCTTTCTTTCCTTGGAATACTAGTACCTCAATACTAAAAGGAAGAATATTGAAGCCAAATATGATAAGGGATTATCATCCTAGAAAAACCATGAATCACACACACTTCCATCACATGGAATTAGTTAAAAAATGACCACCTAAGGACACTCCATGGGCGTTTTTGCATTTACTTATACAATATAATGCACCAATAAATGTTTCGACAAACATCATGCATCAAATGCATGAATAAATATTCCCTTATGTTTCAACTAATGAAATAGTACAACAAATGATAGCTAATATGGAAGAATAATAAATGATAATTGCATATTATTTTTATCCTCAATCATAAAATTCATAGGTATGAAAATAAAAACTTTCATGTAATATGATATTGATTATATGTGCATATATATATCATATATACATATAAGTATTTATAGAATCATACCATTAAATACCACAAACAACTCTTAAAAAAGTGAAGCAGTGAACACTATACGTGATCCCCATTGGGTATTAAGGTTTATCCCAATCAAAAACTCCATCCTACAGGTCATTAAAAATATTATTTATAAAAAGGGGTGATAATACATTTACACTCACTTGGATCTACCTCAAAACCTCTCATGAAAATGTGGAAGAGGGATGCTAACATATATATAAATAAATAACAAAACCAATTCATCACCGTTACTAGGTCAACTATCACCCAACCCCACCAAGGGTCACTCACCCAATGTCACACAAAAGGTATAGTAATATAGTATCAAAAGAATATACCAAGAAGGTATCTCCCAACCACTATCCTAATGAAATAGTTTCCCTCAGAAACCAATAACTTATATCATGGTGTTACCATACCATCGATGTCTTTATTAATACATACCACATTACTATATCTAAACTACATTTCAACATATCCAAAACCATAACCGTATAACTATATATCATAACAACATCACCACATACCCACATATCAAAACCACATAGTGTTATGGTAATGTAAAAATAATTGTGAAAACATTGTTCCCTCCTTCATCTATGTATTCCCCCACCCATAACACAAACTCATCACATAATCATAATGAACTCAATCCATTATATCCCACACATCATAACCTTATGATATAATAGACTATACTACTTCTAGAAGAGATAGAGGGGAGGGGGCTAGTAATCCGTATACATCACCTTCATCATAGATGTTATAGAAAACCACAAGAACCCATGAACACATATTGGAATCTATAATTATTGTACATGATCTAAAAATAGGGAGATAACAACAATGGGGGCTCCAAATCATGGTATTTGCCTTAAAATTTAGTTTTCACATTAAACCTACCCAAAATCATGTACTGTATAAAATTTATTTTTCATATACCTTGACCATGGATTCTATTAAACTTTATGATCTTGATAATAGTTATTCAATATAGTTTTTACACATTAGGTGTTAGATATGTCATTAATTTAATTATCTATTGTGTAAGGTATCCCTAAGTAGAGGTACTTGGGTTCGAACTAACCATTAGTCTAGAGACTTATACATTGTTCATGAAATGTGAGGGGTTGGATATCTATTACACTTTGCTTACTCATGTGGAATTTTTATTCTCATAAAACTCTATGCCTTTATATGAAATTTTCATGAACCTTATCAAAGAGATACAGTTATCTATTTATAAATATACATGGAATCTATTTTTTGGTTTAATAACACAAACTTGTGCATTGTGTAACAAATTACACATTAATGTTGTGTGAACTCATTAATTTTTTGGGTTCCAAAACTAAATTGATAGAAGCATTAGTAAATTAGAAAATAAAACAAGAGAAGATAAAGATTTCATTTGGTGTAATAGTTATTAATTTTATATTCATATGATGTGTATTAAATTGGTGATAAATTTTCAAAAAAACACCTAAAACTCTATGCATGATATTCCTTCCAAATTGGAAATTCTCAAGACCTTGTTCATCTAAATAGGTAGTTTGACACTATAGTGGGTTTACCCTAGATTATATCATGTTAGGAAATAATGTAATGAGTGGCTCTAGATTATCCAATTGAGTAGTTCTTATCGTAGAATGGTTCCCTGAGATTGTATTCTGTTAGTTATTTTTTATATTTTATTTGGATTATACTTTTCTAGGAAACCCTATGGGTAGGGATACTTGAGGAATCTAGTTCTGTATTATCCCACCAGTGAATATAAATTTTTATTAAGCAACTTTAAGTAAAACTGGGAACCCATAGTTCACAAAACAATAAATCATGCTAGGTGCTAAAATAGCTCACAAACTTATTAAACACAATTATAAGATTATTGGATTCCTCCAATATATATAATTCCAAGGGTAGAGTACTTTCCTGGGTGTCTGGATCTTCGCTGATATGTTCTTTATGCTGAGTAAACATTCATTCCATTGTCTGAATGAATTCCACCAGGGATATTTTTCCATGGTTGAAGCCTCATGCTATTATTTGGTCTTGCTTGTCTATCCACGCTTCTTTATCCTTGGTGGACTCAACTTGAATCCTTTTTTCATATATTTTTAAATATCCTCATTTTAGTCATTGTTCTGAAGGAATTTTTCATTAATTAATTCTATGGAGTGTAATATGAACTTTAAACACCCCAAACCACTTCTTCTATCACTCTTGGTTCTCTGCTTGAATCTCCTCATTCCCCACATTGTAGGGGTTTTGCGCTTTTTTCCACCCATCTTGGCCGACCTGTTTTCCATCGATTTAGGAAAGGGAGAACAATATTTTCATACCATTGGTTTTTCCCCTAGACAAAAATAAATTTCTCTTAGTCAGGATTTCCTTTTTTCCCCCATCTTCCTTTTGGGGATTTGAGGGATATTCCCTTAGAATCGGTCCAAATATACAAAATAGAGTTTCTTATAACTTTCTTCACCTGAATCATCCTCCTTAAGAGTCAATGTATTTTCTTGAACAGCTAGACTTCCAAAATGGGTTTTCAACTCAACACTTAGGCCTTCTTTGAGGGCACTCGTCCTACACAGAGAATCCACCTTGCCTGATTTAATCTCCAATACATTCTTCTTCCCCTCACTCCATGCCTTCTAAAGGGATAAGAAATTATGAATGGGAGTGGTTCGGTCCAAGGGCCCTATGTCACTAGCCCAATCCCTCCTCCCTTTTCCAAAATGAGATTCATTAGCATCTATATAAAAGACTTCCCATACAGTGACATTCCAGATATCTTGTCTTCCATGATGATGGAATCCACAGATCTAGCACTCCATGGGGATACTGACATGTATGAACCTATGGGCTGCTCATATTAGTTTCCAATAAATTGAGTTTTCTTATTAGTATCCTCCAAATCATATCCTTGAGGACCCCCAGGGCCTTGGACATCACTTACTATCGAGTTCGCCATGGCTACTTCAATAGTTCTTTCTAAAACTAGATGCTCCACCATATCCACATCTAAAGAAACCTCCTTATCCATTCCATCCACCTACACTAGCTCCACTCCACCCACCTGTATGGGTAAGATCCCAAAATCACACCTTGAGAGGGAAAGGACATCCATGACCAGCATCTCTGGCACCGTAGCCCTAACATCCTTCATTGTAACTGAAGGAACCAAAGAAGGAGACTGCATGAGCTGACCCTCACGTGAACTGCGAACCAGAATAGTCCTTAACCCCTCTGGTAGATAGTTTTGTATCTTTCCTAGTTCACATTCCCCTAATATATCTCTGCGATCCTCCCTAGACTTGTACAAACCAGCCTCATCCACTATGTTCTGGAACACAGCAGGGTTGTCCTGCACCTCATACCCTTCTGGTTTAGGGTTCATCACATGACGATCTCATTGTCTGTGACGGTATCCATAGACTAGATGTCCTAACTGTAGATATCCTGAGTAGTATGCTGGCCAACAATAAAAACCCACCAGTTTTTTCCATCTAAATTCTTCCCCAACCAAAATCCAAATCCAGTCTGTTGGAGGCTTTGAAACATCATCCTTAAGACAAATGTGATGGGAGATAGGGTGATAGACCACAATAGTTCGACTATCCGAACACAAATGCATACCTACCATGTTCTCTAATATGTATATAATAGTAGGATTCTATAAAAGAAGTTGAAAATATTTGAAACATACGCACACCATTGTTTTCAACGCATCACAATTAATTTTGAACTCAAAGGACCAGCGTAGGAGGTAAAAAACACCATCCATTGAGAACTCGAGGAGAATTGGACCAAGAATCAATAAGATAAACTTCTAAGGAAAATAGAATCATTAGATTCCACTAATCGAGCAGACCCACCACCGAACGATCTTTGATCCCCCATGATTCAAAAATGAGTCTGTCAAAGGCATCAACTGAGGGTTAGCAGCCTGTAAATTGATCCACAAGTGTCATCCTATGGAGATCTTAAGCGGCATTGAATTCCTTCATGGAAATAATGAGATGGTTCCAACCCTTATGGAGGTTGGGAACCTTAGGGAATATGGGAATCTCCTGGAAAGGAGGAAGGAGTTCGGGGTTGGTGAAAGAGAGAAAGATTCGGGGCATTGAGAGGGAAGGGCGGACATTTCCCCCTCCCTTCACTAGGGAGGGAGGGTCTGGTGCTTCCATTTCCACTAGGTTATCTTCATCGCCATCACACTAGAGTTTTGTGAACTAGACATTCCATAATATCATGTTGAGTATTATCTATTTAATATATTCCCACAAAAATATCTCCATTCAATTATCAAAGAAACACAACTATTATGATTTTCTTAATAACCTATATAAATAACTAATGGGGTGAGTTTCATTCCATGGTAGGGTAATTCCGTAGTGAAAAATGGTTCTTCTCTCACTAATGGATGTGATGTTTGGGTTCATCATTTTAGTGGGTTCAAATTAATTAAAATCCATTTATAAAATTATATTAGACATGATAGTCATCCAAAAATATCTATCTTTTATAGATTATTTCATACTTCATCATAATCATATTGATAAAAAAATTGGTATAACTTACAAAATAGTTAGATATTGGTATACAGGGTTGAGAAGTTTTCTCAAGGAGAAATATTCAAAAAATCTAAATCTGAATTTTATGGAGAACAATTTCACTAACTCTCGTTCATGGATATTTGATACAAGGTGTGTGTTTCACATTTATACTAAAAACCTGGACTCAAAGATAGAAAAAAATTGAAAAGGGATAAAGGGGATCTTCATGTCAGTAATGGATAAATATTTGTTCCATTAGATGTTTTCAAACATGATCTAACTTACCAACTAGATTAATCCATTAATTGGAAAACTATTATTATGTTCCCTCCATTAACAAAATTTTTCTTTCTATATCTTGTTTGAATAAGAAGGGGATTTCATTTACTATTAAGAATAAGATTTTTTATATATATAAGAATGATATTTTTCATGTTATCAATAATTTTGTAAATTGTTTATATATTTGAGATATGGATAATTCTTTCTATAAGGTTGAGAAAAATAATGTCAAGGTTGATTATAATATCACTCATGCTTTGCATTGTCTACATGGATATATAACTTGGAAATTCATTTAAATAATTGATTTAGATGGATTGTTAGAATCATTTTATTATGAATCATTTGAGAATTTACAATTTTTTATTAGGAAAAATGAAAAATACACAATTGGGGAACAAATTTGTAAGGGAAATTGAGCGATAGTATCTCATATATAGTGATGTATATTGACCAATGAGACAAAAGTGGGTGGCGTTTTTAGGTATTTCATTACCTTTATTGTTGAATTTATTCAGTATGGATATGTGTTTTTGATGAAACTCAAGTATGAAACATTTTAAAAGTTCAAATAGTTTTAGAACAATGTAAAGAATCAACTACGAAAGAGTATTTATAATATATGATCAGATCGGGGTGGTGAATACTTGATCCAAGAATTCATAGATGATTTAAGAGATTACTAAATTATTTCACATCCTACTCCTCCTAGATCACCAAAATGAAATGTTTTGTATAATAGGAGTAATACAACCTTTTTTGAAATGATCCAGTCAATGATGAGTTAATGTAAACTTCCTATTTAATTTTTGGGTTATAATCTAGACTCATTTTCATTCAAACATAACCTTATTCTATCTAAATTATTTATAAAAATGTCATATAAGATATAGACTTGGAGATATGAAAAATTTTATTTCATGATGATTTGGGAATGTAAAGTATATATATGAAATTTATCTTTTGATAAACTCATCCCATGATCAGAAAAATTCTTATTTATTAGTTATACTTAGAAAAAAATAGGATATTATTTCTATAACCCAATTTAATGTAAAGGGTTTTTTTCTCTACATGATATTTTCCTTAAAAATAAACATATTTGTCAAGGAGTAAATGGGATTAAGGTTTAACATGGTGATGTTTAATAACAAAAAATAGGAAGTGTTCCTGATATGAGGGTGATTAAGTTTATCAAAGAGTTTTGGAAGAATAACCAACTCCAACTATATAGTAGCATTAAATTCCTTCTAAGATTCTTCAATAACCCAATATATATAGATTTTTTAGGGCTATGGAATATGAACAAACATTCATAGGAAATTAAACTACTTCCTACCATGATTCTATTTTGTGTTTTAATTCTAATAAATGGTTAAAAACACTGGAATCTTATGTGGAATCCATTTACACTAACCATGTTTAGATATTTGTGGATGAACCTAAAGTGGTGAGACCCATTGGGTGAAAGTTGGTTTTCTAGAAAAAAATTGATATGGATGGACGAGTGTTTAACTATAAATAATTTTTGGAGAAAAAAGGTTATAATAATGTCTTGGTATTTACTATGATTAAACCATTAACCTATTGAAATGAAAATTTTCATTCATATTTTCCTATCCATATCTTCTCATTTGGATTGTGATATATATCAAATGGATGTCAAAATTTAATTCTTTAAATAAACTTTTATCAAGGATGTGTATATTATAATGTTTGATGGTTTTGAAGTCCTACATGATACTTTTGATGTATTCAATTTACAATGGTCCATTAATGTATTGAAGCTACCCACTCAAAGTTGAATATTCAATTTGATGATACAATCAAAGAGTTTTGTTTCATCAAGAATGAAGATGATTACTATGAATATAATTAGATTAGATGGATTATAATGAAATTTATAATATATCATGTATATGGAATTCTCCTTATTGGAAATGATATCCCAACAATGAACTTTGTGAATATTTGGTTGGGAAAATAACTCTAAATTAAAAACATGTGTGAAGCTTCTTGCATACAAGGTATGAAGATCTATAGAGATTGATCTAATAGGTTATTTGGGATTAGACTAGAAACATATATTGTTAATGTTTTAAATATTTCTAGTATAGATAACTTCAATAAGGTGTCTTTACTAGTGGTATATGGAAAAAATCATAAGAAGATTCATGATTATTTTAAAGAGAATAGAGTTACCTATGTGTACTCCATAGGCACTATCATGTTTATATATTTATATACTAGAGCTAATGTCATATATGATCTAAGAATTACATGTAGATACCGATCCAATCCGGGTAAATGCCATGATATTTTTTTTAAATAACATCCTAAAATACATTAAAGGTACTAAGGATCTGTTAGTGATCTTTGAATGATGGGATGTAATTTTTATAAAGAGTTACATAGATGAAAGTTTCCAATCCAAAAGAGAGCATATGAACTCCTAATATAGTTTTTTTTCATAAATGGTAGAGAATTATTTTGGAATATTTCCAAACAATACACTATGGTGGACTCGGAAATAGAGGTAGTGTATATCACTGCTTCAAATGATATGAAGGAAATTGTTTGGATTAAGAAGTTTATTATTAAACTGGGAGTAGATATTAACTGTATCGATGGTGTTTCAGGAGGCTCAAACAGTGCATCCATAGATGGTGATTTCAACAGTTTTGGGAGATTTCTATGGTTTAGGGTGATTTCAGGTGACTTTGTCTTTGTTGTGGTGTTTTCCAGCATCCAGTGATGTTTGGTTCAGCAGCAACAACTGGCATGAAATGGGGGTTTCTATTATGTGATTCTTAGTGTTCTAAAGTCCTTAATGTTCTGTGAGTACGGTTTGATATTGTGGGGATGATGGACGATGGGTTCTCATTCCTGGAAAGGGGAGGCAACAGTGGGGATTTTGACTGTCCAGGGGTGAGACCCGAGGTGCTTCGGTTGGACGATGGCCGGTGGGTTCCATTAGCATCTCGGAAATCATTCAGTTCTGGTGGTATTAGGGTGACTATGGTACTGGGGTAATCAATAGTCTATTTTGTGTTTTTTGATGATGATGATTCGTTTTAGAGAGCAGGGATCAAGGATCACGCAGCCCAAGGTAATTAGATGGTGCTAGCATCGATGTAGTATTTTCAAAATTTGATTTTGGCGCTTTGGGGTGTACTGTTTGGTGAATTAAAAATCTGGTTTTATGTATTGTTTCGGTATGGTTTTTCATATGGAATGTATGGTTACCATTTATCTTTAAAATAGATTTTTGAAAATACAAAAAACATGGATTTGGTGAATTGTAATGACCCAAGTATTTATAGAATACTAATTTATCAAATATATTAAAATTTATGAATATTAAATTAATTTTTTGTTAAAGATGACTCTTTTTATGATAGCGTACTCAACACTCAAAAATGTGTTTCATTGAAATCTTATATTGCAACAACATTGAGTTATACCGAAAAATAATATAATAATATTATTATTTTAAATGGTAGTTAACCCATAGTCATTGTATTAATGGAAATGAACATAACTAACAACATTATAGTTACACATGTTTTTTAAATGTCCTTACATTTATCCAATAAAATTTAGATTCTTAAAATAAGAACGAATCTCATTTTACTCATGAAATATTCTAATATTCATGAAAATGTCAACTTAGCACGTTTTGATGGTGAAACCTTTTTAAATATGGGTTTTGACAATTTTATAAGTTAAATTTGAGAAATTAAACTAATTATTTTGTAGTGGGGCATCGAAATTTACTTTGGGTAAATTTTTTGAATTTTTTTTAAAGTTCATTTTTAAGGAATAGTAAAAAATACTGCATTTTATTTCAAAACTGTCTTTTCATTTAATTTATTTATATGGTTAGATTACCTTTTTAATTAGTTTTAATGTGTAATTAGATTATGTTTTTATCATTTAATCTAATTTTGTTCATTGGAAGTAATTTCATTTTTTTAATTAGACATAAACACATGTCAATCATTTGTAAGTTATTATTTCATAAAAACACGCTTTTTGGATTTGACAGCAGGAATTAATTTTAAATTATTTTCTGCAACTTAAGTGTTTTTAATATGGAAAAAATAGATTCCATATTTTTAATCTAGAGTTCTATATTTTTTAAATAGTTAAATTTTATTTTTAGACATTTTGAATAGTAACTTCAGTAAATATTTTATTTACCTTGGTTAGAGGGTAAATCTGGTAAAAAAGGGAGAAAATAATATCATTATAATATTGAATTACCCTAACACATTTCTTAATCCTATATTATGAGATAGGTCAGACCATGGACATCCTTGGGTAGATTTTATGACCCCATGGATTCACTTTTTTGTGAAAATGACATTTAATTACTTTTGGTTTAAAGTAAAATATAACATAAATGTATAACTTTTAGTAAAAAAGTTTTATATTGTGTTATATAAGTTATCTTTTACATTATAAATATTCACTAGAAATTAAAAAATATTTCCTAAATCATAGTACTTTATTTATAATTTTTATAGATTAAATAAAGAAATTTAATTATGATATAATGATGATGCAGTGATTGCTTCATTAATAAAGGATTCAAATAAATGATATTATAAATGTTAAAATAAATTTAATTTGGTTATTTTGATGTCATCCAAGAATTTAATCAATGATCATTACATGTTATCTTTGTGTTAATGAAGTTTATATAAGTATTAAAGTTGTTATAGATTTTCAAAAAATTCATGATATGAATAGTGCCAAAATTGACATAATTCATATTTTAAAATATAAAATATTTTATTAAATATTATAAATTTCCAAAAAAATTAATATTAGGAAAAATAGTTATCTGATGTCTAAAAGTTTTTTATTGACTCCTTAATTGGATATTTTCTTGTTTTGGTATCTATTTGGATTCTCAAAGTGTTAAATAATTGATAAAACGGTACAAGTAAAGAAGGGTTAAATAAACAAGATAAGGATTAAAATATATACAAAACATATCTAATTATTATTTTATGGATTTATTTAGAATTATATTCATCTTATATTCTAACTAACTTAATTTTGACTCATTTATAATCTAAAAATAATTTATAATAAAATAATATTTCAATATATTCCTTAAGTGCCCCTCCCCCCTCTTATAAAAGGACACCACCTCTAACTCATTACTCACACCTCTAAAGCCCCTTGTATCTTAAAAATTACACCTAAATTATCTCCTAACATCCATATATTCCTTATATATCCTTACCCTATTCATAAGTCTATTCAAGAGAACCCTTTAATCTCAAATCAAAAGAAGTTACCTGATTTGAGGTGATGTCTTCTCTCAAGTTTCATTCCATTATTTTTCCTTCTATACTCCCTATGATCTTCTTATTATTTATTTATATAAAAAACTAGAATAATAAATATACTAGGTTATTTTTATGAGAAGTATTAGAGATATACTTACACACACCTCTGTCTAATGGGTACGGAACGTACTGTTTCTATGGACGGCGAACTACTGCCTCAGGAAATGATGATTGTTCAATCTTCTCCTACAATCTCTAATGGTGGAAATTATGATGGAAATAAAATTATATATCATATTTATGGAATTTATTTTACCTATATGATTATGTAATTATCATTTATAAAATAACTTTATGCATTTCATGTTGTATAGATATGATAATTTAATTAGAGGAAGTGCGGACTACCGCCCTCTCCAAGTGATATGACTCATTCACGCCATACATGGAACATATATAGGATGGAATTAAGGAACATATGTAACATATATAAAATATTATATTATACTGTAATTATAATATACCAATGTAACGTTTATTTTTCATTCCATTAAATTGGAATTTGAAATTAAAGTAGCGTTTGAGCCTACGTACGGCTTATAGTCTCCATCAACATCACATTTCATTTATTATATCCAAATGTTATGGAATATTATAAATACATATATCTGTTTATATATGATATATATGATATCTAAATCATTAATATAATTTGGTAGATAATTTACTTTTGACCACATGGAAAATTTGTAATTATAACAAGTTCATTTTTTACTTGAGTTCTGAACTTCAGCAAAATGACTGATATGAACTCAAATAATTAACTAATTGATATAGAAATATAATAAGTGTTATAAGAGGGAATAATAAACTTGAAAAATTTTAGGAATCAGGTATATATTAACTTAAAATTATCATTTAGGAAATTAAATAATAGAAGAGTCAAGTCGGACACGAGGTTATGGAACTTCTTAACCCAATTTCCATTCTTTGGGTTGATCTTCTACTTATTTATTATGTCGTTATATGATTATGTGACAAATTAATTTTGATATAATATATTTTATTTATATATTATTTATGGGTAATTTTAGGGAATACACATAATCGATCAATTTTATTTACAAAATGATCTTTGTAAGGGACTTCATCTCAATCTCCTTTCATTGAGGAATATCTTGATGTTATGCACCTTTATTAACCTATATGGTGTATACAAAACACTTTTGGCAAGTTATATAATGAATATGTATATTATCATTATAATTAATGTTTTGTTTAATTTTATTCCTTAATGACTTTAATTCTAGTGTTTCTCAAGTGGTAAAATAGTCTTTAACTAAAACATCATTTTAAATGTTTTAAATATTTATTCTTATTAAAATGTGTATTTCATTTCCACATATTAAAAATGGTTTTTAAGGATTTATTTATATTGAGATGTGTGTTTTAAATTTAAAATTCCTTTCAAAATGTTTCAATGTGCTATGGGACACTTTGATTCAAAACTCTTCTTTTTGAATGTTTTAAATGAAGTGATTATATGAATTTATTGAAATGATATCTTATGATTGGAATGTGGAAATGTTATTTTTCCGTTATTATTTTTTAATGTTTTATGATTATGTTATGGTACTTGGAAATTTTATGGGTGGTTAAATGATAGACCAAATGACGGGTGGTTCTGGGATAGCCCAAATATGGGTGGTTATGTTATAACCTCCACTGCATTGTGTATGGATGTCGGCCATATTGCTATTCCATTTAGTGATATGTGTGGAAGTCGAGATTATGTTTATTCCATTTCAGTATGTTTATCTCCCAAGTTACCTTTATATAAAATATGTTATTTTTCTATGAACTTTATTGTAGTATTTTTCTTACAAAATGGTAAGAAATGAGCTTATATTCAGTGATTTGCTTTTACTACATCATAAAGGAGAAAAGTATTAATTGTGATAAAGTATTCATGGCTTACATGTTGTTTTGAAAAACTAACCATTTTCCTTCTTTATGTATCCCTTACTAGGATTTTTATGCTTATAGAAATTTCCTGAAATTTTTTTCACAGGACTTAAGGTGGAACAAAGTCAGGAATGGGATAAAGGAAATGTCATGCTGTTTAAAACATGTAACTAAATTTTTTTCTTTTTTTAAGAGTTATTATTTTATAAAAAATGGATACTGAGTAGAAGTGTCTACATGTAATATTCATGTTTTTATGTATAAGTTATAACCTAATTCTATAAGTCAATAAAAATTAAAATATCCTCATTGTGAATTATAAACATAATTCAAGATTATGTAATGTTTAAGGAGGTGGCCTTACAGTTGGTATCAGAGGTTAGTTTAGATACCTTTATAGGATAGGGTGTTATTTAAGTATAAGTGACATAATCATAATGGTAATCTTATTAGAAAGAGTCATGGTTATTTTAGATAAATCTAATGAGATTAGGATAACATGAAAACGTTTATCTTAGTGTTTACTCTCCTTATAAGATAGTATATGTTTATTTTAATGATATAATCACCCTAAACTTTTTTGTTTTAGTAAATGGATGGATCTAATAGAAACCAAAGTAACAATGGATGTGATGAAAATTGTAATGGTTTTCTAAATAAACAATTGAATGAAATGGGAGCTGCAATGAGAAATCTTGCGGTTATTCTCTACCAACTATTAGGAGTCATGATTGACCACCTAAACCTTGGTTATTATTATAAGGAATCCTATATGTGAGAAACAAATACCAATGGAAGTTAAGGTAATATTCATAAAGGTATGTATATTCAAAAAACTATGTGTCATGGATTTGGAATGTAACACATAGCAAAATGCTTCAATGTTATGGGAATTTGTTTTGGATGTGGTAATGAAGGACATAAAGAAATAACCTACCATTGAAAAAAGAAGTGTTTGGTTTACTCCATGAATGAGAAAGAAGTTCTTTCAAATGGATCAATTTAAAGTTTTAAATATAGAGTGAATGGTCATTATACAAATAGATTTACTACAAAGATGGTTTGGTAAGGGAATCACAAGGATCATAAAAATATATGTTTACCAATTCCTAATGTCATTCCAATTAAAGACAAGGAAACTGAAAATGACATTTGAAAGGTATGGATTATTTATTAGATCATTTTTTACCTTATGGAAATATTAGGACATTATGCATGATTTTTTTGTAGGAACGAATTATTACGGAAAAATTTATAAAATAATTTTTAATGGATTTTGAAGATCTCTTAATGAGTAATAAGTTAACATATACATGAATTAAGAGTTATGGTAGATTGTAGGATGATGAAATATTTAAATGTGTTAATTCACTTTTGATGATGTGGTTACTTTGGGAATACTTTTTCTAATATGTGTAACCTTGATGTTTGATATGTTAAAATGTTATTCAAATAAGAATTATTTTTTCTTCGGTGGGCATAATAGAAAACCTTAAGGGTTAATATGATCTTTTTTTGACGTGATCATTGGTTATTACATTTTGGGATGCAAAATGAAAGGTATTTGATAACCTCTGTGGATAAAGCAGGGAGTAGAAAGTTTTTAGGAAATTATATTATTTTTTAGAATGTTTTAAGAATAATATGGTTTTATAAAAAGGACATCCTGTAGGATTGGTGACAACCCATCATGTTCAGCAAGGCTGCAGGAATCGAACCCAAAACCAAAGTGAGATAAGGGCCCATCCCCACAACTAGCCTAAGTGAAGTCCCTAGTTAGTATGATATATTAATTTTAGTTAAATGATTTTTTTGATCAAGAATAATTTTATTTGGGATCTTATGTTTTGTAAAATGGATATACTTAGTATAAGAAAGTGATTTTTTGATTAAGTGATAAAGGCTTTTTAGAGTAAGTTCTCTTTTTTGGGAACAATATATGCCTAAGGAAAATAGATTACTATGGGATTTAATTTGTAGAGTACTAGTTGTAATATAATTTTGGAAGAATATATGTTTTATTATGGAAATATAGACATTTGGGCTATTTATGGAAATGATTAACCTATCATAGAGAATATGTGATTGGGTTAATTACTTTTCATTATGAGAATTTAAGAGTAGTTTATGTTATTTGGAGATAAATGTTAAGATTTATTGTGGAAGAATACATGATTAAATTATTCTACGTTTTGGGTTTCAATATTAGTTTGGATTATTTTGAAGAATATTATGTACAATTTTGTATTTAAGGGTCTTTTTTGACCATTGGGAATTTTTTGTTTAATTTTGGAGATTAAGAGTAGTATTAATTTTTATAAAGGATTATAATTTTTGGGGATTATCTGATCTCATAAAATCATTTTTGGTTTCGGTGAATGTCTAATGATAGGGGAAATAATTGGTTCATATTTTTTGGATCATTTTATTCTATATAAGTTGATTCTAGTTCTTTTGATGTGATCATGTAATCGTGAATAATCAATCATATGGAGAAAAGATGAGTTTGTCGTAGAAATTTAGTGATGGATGAAACTCTACCTGACAAATAAGTATGTTTCCTAATGTTCTTAATAAATCTCCTAAATAAATTCCTCAAAATTGAGAAAAGGAACTTAAAACATAAATATTTTCAATTTACTTTTCTTAATGGAGAATCAAATATTGTTTAACCTATCACAAGTTTCTGATTTTATGTTAGTTAACTTTCTCATAATCATGTTTTATATCACTTTCCATCAAAACTTGAAACATAATTTTCATTCCATGTCTATGTTTTCCTACATGGAATCCTCATATGGGTTATCTCAGGTGACCATTGTAATTATATTTATTACTTTTAAATTGATATTTTTATTGAATATTTTTCTAATGTGGGGTTTTCAATGAATTTTCCAAGAAAAATTTAAAATTGGGAGGATGCGATTTCCAAAAGGGGGGAAGTATGTAATGACCTAGGTACTTATAGAAAAATACATTTTCATATCTATTAATATTTATGAATATTATATTAATCTTATGATAAAAAAGGAAACTTTTCTGATAGCATACTAAACACGCAACAATGAGTTTCTTTGTAATATTATATTCTACACAACTATGAGTTATACAATAAAATAATATATTATTATTATTATTTTAAATCGTAGTTGACACATAGATGTTGTATTGCTGGGAATGAACATAAATAAATAAATTATGATTACACATGTTTTTTAAATGTCTTTACATTTATCCACTATATTTTAGAGTCTTAAAATATGACTGAATCTGATTTTAAGCATTAAATACTCCAATATTATTTAAAAGGTTGATTTACTACCTTTTAATAGAGAACCATTTTTAAATCTAGGTTTTTTCACTTTTATAAGATCCATTTGAGAAAAAAACTTCTTATTTAGAAGCAGGATATAAAAATTTACTTTGGGTAAATTTTTGGTATTTTTATGATAAAGTTCATTTTTTAATGAATATTGAAAAATACTGCATTTTAAGTCAAAACTGTCTTTTCATCTAATTTATTTATATGTTTTTATTATATTTTTAATTATTTTTAAAAGGTAATTATATTATTTTTTAACCATTTTATCTAATTTTAGTCAATGGAAGTAATTTAACTTTTTAATTAGACATCAACACATATCAATCTTCTGATAGTTATTATTTCGTAAAAACGTGTTTTATGGTTCTGACAATGGGAAATAATTTTAAATTAATTTCTAAAAATTCTGCATTTCGAATATGGAAAAATGGATTCCTTATTTGGAATATGTATATAAAAATTGTGTAAATTGGTAAATTTTATATTTAGTCATTTTTTATAGTAACTTCAGTAAATATTTTATTTCCCATGGTTAGATGGTAAATCTGGTAAATAAGGGTAAAAATAATAATAATATAATAATATTAAGTTACCCAAAATCGTTTACTATTCTTACTAGATGAGATATTTCCAACCATTGTAATCCTTTGGTCGATTTGAGGCCACATGGAGCCACTTGTGTTTAAAACATACATTTAATTACTTGTAATTTAAAGTTAAGGAAAATATAACCTAAACATATAAATTTTTTTAAATGAATTTTTATATGTGGTTATAGAAGTTATATTTCATACTATAAATAGTATTTATAAAGCTAAAAATATTTCCTAAATCATGGTAATTTATTTATAATTTTTAGATATTAAATAAATAAATTTAATTATGACACAATGATGATGCAGTGATTACATCTTTAATAAAGGATTCAAATAAATGATATTATAAATTTTAAAATAAATGTAATTTGGTTATTTTGATGTCATACACAATTTTTTTAGATTATTATTTAATGTGATATTTGTATTAATGATGTTTTTTCAAATTAATCATGTTGTTATGGATTTTTAAAAAAGCCATGATATGAATGGTGTCAAAATTGACATAATTCATATGTTAAAATATTAAATATTTTATTAAATATTATAAAATTAAAAACAATATAAGATTTGGAAAAAAAATTTATCATGAGTCTAAAATATTATTATTGGATCTTTCATTGGATTTTCTTTGTGTTTTGGAAACTTTTTTTATTCTCAAAGTGTTAAATGCTTGATAAAACACTAAGAGTAAAAAGGGTTAAATAAAAAAGATAAGGATTAAAAAATATCCAAAACCTGTCTAATTATTATTTTATAATTTTATTTTTATTTATATTCATCTTATATTCTAACTAAATGATTTTGGAATCATTTATAATCGACATAGAATTTATAATAAAATAATATTTCATGATATTCCATAAGTGGCCTTCCTCCCTCTTATAAAAGGACACAAACTCTAACCCATTACTCACAACTCTCAATCCACTTGAATCATCCAAAATATTCCTAAATAATCTCCCAATATCAATATCTTCCTCCTAGAATCCTTCCACTAGGAAGAAGTTAATTTAATAGATCCCTTTGGCTCAAATCAAAAGAAGTTACCTGATTTGAGGTAACATCTTCTCTCAAGTTTCTTTCCATTATTTTTCCTTCTACACTCCCTATTTTATTATTATTATTTGTTTATATAATAAAAAAGTATCCCAAATATACTAGGTTATTATTATGAGTATTATTATAACTACACTTACAAACACCTCCGTCTAATGGGTATATACCATATTGTTTCTGTGGACGGCAAACAACCGCCTCACGAAACAATGATTGTTCAATCTTATCCTACCACCTCTTATATTGACCATTGTGATTGAACTGAAATTATATATGATATTTATGATATTTATTTTATATTTATTCTCCATTAATTATCATTTAGAACCTACTTTTATGCTTTTCATGTAGTATAAATATGAAAATTTCATTTGAGGAAGTGTGAACTACCGCCCCCTCAAAGTGATATGACTCGGTCATGTCGTACATAGAACAATAAAATATGGAGTTAATGAACATATGTAACATAAATAAAATATTATATTATACTACAATTATAATATACATATGTATCATTTAGTTCTCATTAATTTAAATATGAAAACGAAATGAAATTAGCGTTCGTGCGTACGTACGGCTTTCTATCTCCACGAACGGTGCATTTCATTTATTATATCGAAATGTTAAGTAATATTATAAATACATATATAATGGATATATATGATATATATTATATCAAAATCATGAAGAAAATTCTGGATATAATGTAATTTTGACCACATGGAAAATTTTTCATTATACCAAGTTCATTTTTGACCCAAGTTTCATACATCATCAAAATGTCCGATAGAAAACTAAAATAATTAACTAATTGATATAACAAGCTAATAAGTGATATAAAAGGAATAATAAATTTTAAAAAGGTTCTTTAGAATGTATAAATTAACATATGTTTAATATTCATGAAACTTAATAATGAAGTGTCAAGTCGGACACAGGCTCGGGAACTTCTTAACACAATTTCTATTCATTGGGTTGATCTTATACTTCTTGATTATGTCGTTCTATGATTATGTGAGAAGTGAATTTTTATTTCCTATCATTTATTTATACTTTATTTGTGTGTAATTATAGTGAATACACATAATCGATCTATTTATTTACAAAATTATCATTTTAAGGGACTTCCTATCAATCTCAATTAATTGAGGCATATCTTGATGTTATGCACCTTTATTATCCTATATGGTTTATATAAAACCATTTTGACATTTAATATCATGAATTAGTATATTATCATTATATTTAATGTTTTTTAACATTATTCCTTAATGACTTTTATTCGAGTGTTTCTCAAGTGGTAAGAGACTCTTTAACAAAAACAATGTTTTAAATGTTTTAATGATTTATTCTTCTAAAACCTTTTATTTCATGTCCATTTATTTCAAATGGTTTTTAATGATTTATTTATATAGATATTAGTGATTTAATGTGTAAATTCATTTCAAAAAGTTTCAGATAGGTATGGGACACTTTGATTCAAAATTCAACTTTTTGAATGTTTTAAGTTAATTGATTATATGAACTTGTTGAAATGATATATTGTGATTGAAATATGGAAATGTTATTTTTCCTTTATTCATGTTTAATGTGTTATGATTATTTTATAGTAATTAGACAATTGATGGGTGGTTATTTGATAAAAAAAATTAAGGGTGGTTCCGTGATAAACAAAGGACGGGTGTTTACAGTATAACCTACGATGCATTGGGTACGGAAGTCCACCATATGGATATTCCATTTAGTGATATGTGTGGAAGTTGGTCATATGGTTATTCAATTTTAGTATTTTTATGTACCATGTTACCTTTATATGTAATACATTTTTTTATGGGATTTATGGTTATATTTTTGTTACAAAAAGGCTAAGAAAGAACATATATTCAGTGAAGTGTTTTTACTAGTTCTTAAAGGTAAAAAGTATAACTTATTATAAAGTGTTATTGGTTAACATGTTTCTTTCCAAAAATAATAGTTTTATTTCTTTATGTATCTCTTAATAAGCTTTTTATTCTCATCACTTGTTTTTGAAATGTTTTTCATAGTACTTAAAGTGGAATAGGTTCAAGGATGTGATCAAGGAGAAGTCATGCTGTTTAAAACCTGAAACAAAACATGTTTATTTTTTTAAGAGTTTTTATTTTAAGAAAAAATGGATATTGGGTAGAATTGTATACATATAATATACATGTTTTTATGTATAAGTTTTGACCGAATTCTCTAATTCTCTAAACCTCAAAAGATCCTCAATGTGAATTATTAGCTTAATTAAAGATTATGTAATGTTTAAATTTTGGGCCATACATTAACATTAAGGGAGTAATTATGTTTTATTATGACAAAAATGATGTTGTTTCTCTAGATAAATAATAGTGGTCGCACCAAAGGACCAAAAAAAATATTCATCAATACCATCTTATATGGGATATCATTTTGAGGAGTGAAGTGAATATTTGTTGGGAAACTGTTGAGGATAATGTAGTAGATTCTTTGAGAAATCCATTACAATAACAACATCATGGGTTAATGTTAAATATCTCGGAATCATATAATTAATATATTTATTGTAATTTTCTTAAAATATATCAAGATTTTATAATAAATTTCATATCCACTTATCAATAATTCTTGTGTACAATATTTTATTTTACATGAATGGCCAAATGATGATATCCCCTAAAACTGAAAATTTGAGTTGTCACTAACAAATGATCATTATAGTGTATTATGAGTTATTATGATATGTTATGGTTAACAATAATATATTATATTCCTTGATAAAAATGGTTTTATATGATATTCCAATAATATATTCATGAGGAAATAAGTAGAGAAATAATACATAGACTGACCCACCAATGTATATCTCATATAATGGTATATAGTCATTGATATACTTATTTGTGTATGCTTATTATAAATCCCCGTTATATATAATTAGTGAGATAACTAGCATGAGAAACCTCGCACTTTTATACCTTACATTCACAAGCCAAATTTGACTTACTAATTAGGAGGAGGTTGGTATGTTTTTGATCTTATCGTTAGTTGGAATGCAACCAATATTGGATTTATCCACTTTTATGAAAAGATAATAAATATTTCCTATAATAAAATTAAGTTGACGAAATTAATTAACATTATTATTTGAGTCTCATATGATGAATTAAGTTAGTTGGATGATGGGAATGTAATGTGATCATCTTTTAGTTGAATAACATGTTATTTATTCATCTACTTGGTTAGTATTCTAAGAAAACTCAAGAAAATATAAGATTTTACATAGTAGATTGATTTTCTGCATATATAGTGATCACTTTAAGTCTTGTAAAAAAGGATCATCTAGGTGTATATATGATGAATATTATATATCTTGGGATGTAAATATTTTTATAAAGATATTATTATTCTTGATGGAGATCACAAAATGCCCCTTAGTAGCATTAATAGCACTGGTTCTTTGCTAGAGGCCACTCTAATCATACATATTTGAAATAAGGTTTTCATATATATTTTTTAAATTATATAAAGTCTTGTAGGATCATAGATATAGGATTATGGATAAGGATTAGGATTCAGATAAAGTGTTTGTTCCAAAATTAATAGATTTTGAAAAAATTGTATCCAAAGGAGTTTAGATGGATTCACAAAGTGTTTTGAATATTTTTCATAAAATGCATGTGATTTTTTTATAAGTGGGATATTGTTGGATGTGTAATAAAAAATGTTAGGGGAAAACATCATTGGACTCCACACCATTGTATTACCTATAACATGTATGGGTTACACATATACATTTTTTTCATACATATGAAGCATGTGTTCTCCATATCCAATCCAATATGATTTTATCTGTTAAGAATCCATTATGAAGGGATTTAATATTTATTATTTTCTCATTTAGTGAGTTCAATGGATTTTTCCAATGGGAATAAATTTATACTGATACATTTCATATTGCTTATATGTTTCATTAATTTTAACATTTCGAGGATATATATATATATAAAAGGATGTGATCCATACTATTAAATAAATCCAATTATATTGTATGTGATTTACCTAAAGGTATATTCATTCATGGTGCTCTGTCTATCTCTCACTGTGAAGTAACTATCACTACATCAGAGTGCAAGGAACCTAAATAAATGTTATGGGATCCTAAGGATAGTGTAATACCTCCAACAATGAATGATTTTTTGCTACTTTTTTAATAATCATCAAATATACTATATTATTATGGAAGAAGAAAATGGAGGCCACCCTTACCACAATATAGGTATACTCCGTTTTTATATTCCTTTCATGTTTTTATTCATTGAAGATATATCTGGTTGTGTTTGGGATTGATTATGTTGCTAATCATCATATGATGATCCCTTAAAACCCATATATATTGAAATATGACTCATTAGTGGTTAGTAAGAAATAAAAAAATTATTATGTATATCATAAACCATACAAGACCATTACTATGTATCAACTCCCTAATATATATCATTTATTTCATTAATGAGTATGTAACTTATTCTCCACAATCACACACCAATAGTCATCACCACTACAAACCACAACACAAATAACCACACAACACTACATAATATCCACACATAAATTACAATTCTACATTTTCCCACAACATTACCAATTTGAATATTTTTCTTTACTAATCATAATTACATTCATTATATCTTAATTAATTTCAATAGCGCTTTTTTCTTTATACCACATTGGTTTCTAGTTGTTATTATTTTATTTAACCACTTCCCATTCGTTGACATCACTCTATTCCCATATCCGTTAATTATTTCATTAAACCATAAAAATCCGTGTTACTAATCACTATAATCTCACCTGAAATAATCTCTCCTATCATCACATCAGCCAACACACTATACAAAGACAATATCCACAACAATCAATTCCACCATTTCCAGAACACTGCATCTTTTACTTCCAACAATAACCATGCTAAACCAATTCCATAAAATCAACACGTCACCACTCTGATTCCAACCATAGTAAATGAAACCCCATAAATAAATCATCAAAACAACAACAATTATACTAAAAACCAAATTAATAATTCACTTTTAATCATACTTTCACATTTATTCTTCACTTCATTTGTATATAACATTAATAAAAACTATCTATTTCTATATATCTATTTCATTACCATATTTATGTGATTAAACAATTATGAGTATAGTAATACAAATAAATAATGACAAATAATGTACCACTACAACACACATCACATAAATAAGTAACAATGAATAAAAAATATCATGGAAATTCATAAAATATATGTGAATAATATCACCCCTATTTATTTTTTGAAGACTAGTTCATTATTTTTATTTTGTTTATTATAACCATTTACCAAATGAAATCATATGAATGATAATTTTCATTAACACATAATAAAATGAAGATAAATTTTGAATTTCTTGATTCAATCAGATATTCAACAATTTTTACATGAAAATGAGGACAAAATATGACCACACTAATAATAATCATCAATGAAACACTCAATAACCTCTATATCATCATCCCATATGAAGACCATAAAGTAAATTCACCAAAAAAACTTCTACTAATACCAAAACCTCCCCAATGTGAAAATTAGAATATGTAATGATGGATATATGAAGAGAACTGCACCTCAGACTATAGGATCACAATCACACAATTTCAAGAATAAATATACACTAAAGGATGACCAAAGAAAATCCAAGAATAACCATGGGATGTAGTAGTTTTATGGAGTTTGATGTAATTATATAGAATCTAAAGGGACATCCAAATTTATAAGAAAAACTAGGAAACACAACATCATGGAATAATGGGTGTGGTACACAATAGTTCGATGATCTCAAAATCATAAAGTAATCTCCCCAAATATAATGAAGTAAAAAATAATTAAAATTGTTATAACCAAGGAATAAAAAACACAACAAAACAAATATATTGAAATGATCCCAAAAATAGTATAACCAGGGAAATATATAGGTGGAGATCCCATGGTGTAATTCCTATCACTACGGGTCGATGGAACACATGAACGATTCTACTAAAAATAACTCAAGACTATTCACAAAAAAACACACCACTCCACAACATACATTCCTTATTTATATGAAAAGACACAAAAATTTCATAGTCAAACCTCTATAAAGTAATAGAAGACTCTATGAAACAACCCAACCAATAACTATTCAATGAAACAAACTATCATAACTCATCTGCCCCAGATAACGAACCATTGTTTAATGAAATTGGTGATAGTTTGATCCAATCTACCAGTAAAGAACTCATCCAAATTTCCTTTCCTCCCCTACCACTCACCCAAAATTCGTAATGTATAGCTACATGGGAAGCTATAGCCACTACATTAGTCATGAAAATGAGGGTCCACCAACATCATCATTATTCATGAACAATGAAATTAACGAAAACCTTAAATTTATAGTGGATAAGTCTCAGTATTAGGTTTTCTTAACTCGTGTGTTATATAGTTCTAATTTTAGTAGGTTTGTTGAAATGTTATAATATTCTCTATAAATTTTTCAAAACTCATTGTTTTACTCCATACATGATCAAAACTGAAATATTTATTATACAAGAGATCATGCATGAGTAATATTTTTATTCAATATAGCTAAAAATAATATCTACTGTCAATGTTATGTATTTTTATAAATAAAAATAAATAAAATTACTAATAAAATCATATTCTAATGCACCACTAGGATTAATATTTTCAATTTTATAATACTTGCATTTAATTTTATCACAGCCTTATAAATATTTTTTCTTCAAAATTGCAGTGATATTTTTCTTCAAACCTATTATTTCTGAATATTTTGTATAATTTTCAATATAGAACAAAAAACAATCTAATATTTGGTAGACACTTGAAATAGGATCTTATAAAACCATTATATAAACTTGGTATAAAAATATATTTTCACTAAAAGTGTAATTATAATATAAAATTATTTTCATTTAAAAATCTAATGGCTGTTAGATGATAATATGGAAATTAAAGTAAATAGTGCAACTATTTTAAATAAAATTGATGATTATTTATAGAAAATATGGTAGATGATGTATATTTAGAGTAAATTGTTTTTACTATTGGATATATTTCAACTTTATCTTAACCATCATTTGAATAATAACATTATCTCAACAATATCCTAATTACATCATCATTTCAACTGTTATATGGAATTTATATTGAACATGATCATTAGATGGATATCATCATTATCTTAATGTTATTGTGGTTGCATGATCATCCTTGGGATGCCACAATTTTTCAATTTTAAATAATATTTTATATAATGTTATTTTGGGGATAAAAATAGTTATTTTATTTAAAAAATATAAAATTTTTATGTGACACAAAGTCATGTGTATGGTCCCAAGAAAACGAATTATTTTCAATTAGCGTACAAATGTTATGAAAATGTGTGTTTGATGGTCTCCAAAATTTTCCATAAATCATGTAAGACAAATGTGAATTCAATAGTAATGAACGAAAACATTATTTCTCTTATCCAAACTTCCTAAGACATGAGGTATTTTATTTATATATTTTTATAATCATTATATTGTGTGTTTTATATGGTTAGATTATTTATGAGTTTTGATTGAAATTTTTTTTAGAAAATATTCTATTTAAATCAAAAGTGATATATTTATGTATTTTAAATGGAAAAATATTATTATTATTATTATTATAGTATTATTATTATTGATGTGGTGTTCAAAAATTCATTTTTTATTTAAAAAATTGATTATTACTAGTGGTTTGTATAAGAGGATTTTAGTTATTGTACTTATTATCATTTTAACTTATTGATTGACATAAAATGGGGTTTTCCCCTTTTCTCTTATTTGATTGAGGAACATGATAAGGGTTGGATGAATCTACCCTTTCCTCTCAATATTAATGGAAGATCTTATGTGGAGAGAGGTTGGTTATTATTTTCACCTTATTTTTACTCTTTTCTGATTAGTCTATTTCTCCCATACTATTCACTCATCTTGAGTTCATTTAAAATGAGTATTTCAACATTTTAAGGTAATATAACCAAAAATCACAGAGATTTTTTTTATGAAAAAGCCTTTTATGGACTTTTTACAATCCCCTTGGATTTTTTTTCATCAACTTGTGTCAATGGTAAGTGATTCCCAAATTAAAAACCTATTGAATGTCATTGAAAATTCTCAAGGTATTCTACTATATACCTTTCAATTTCTTTGACATGGACATGGGTTATTGAGTACTATAAAATGATTAGTTATCAATAAAACGAGTCTATATGTTATCTATAATGGATTTATAAAAGGGTATCATTATTCACTTAGAAATTTAAGGGATGCCAAGGGGGATTTTATATAATATATGTATTTTCTATTTTAAACATATTTTAGTCATGGAAAGTGTTTGATAAAATTACAATAGATTTTTAAATTGATATAATGAAACCTATATTGATAATATACATTATTATTAATTTTAAAACAATTTTTTATGGTTTTAAATTTGGTTTTGATGTTTAAGGGCCTAATTGTAAATATGATAATGGTGTTTTTTGTTTTATTCCATCCAAATTATTATTCTCCTTATTATAATTATTTTAATTTTTTAATCTATTATTATGTATTGATGTTATATTGATGTGTGAGGGGATATATCAATGAAGGGATTTTGGGATGGTAATATGTGATATTTATTTAAATATTTTTATTTCTATATTTCATATTTGGGAAACTTCATGGGTTATTTGAGATTTATGGGTAGATTTGAGATCTTACTCCACTGATTATTCCAAGATTTTTCACACTAGGTAGGTTCACTGATCTTTCATAAATCAAACAAGTTGGGGAAAAAAGTCAGGCTACAAGTATAGCTATTAGAAAGATATAAGAAACCACTGGAGTGTCACCCCCATCCCACGAGCTAGTTGACATCATGGACATCATTTCATTAGGGGTTTAACTTCATAAGTCTTGTTTGAGTGTCAAAATAAAAAATTCTTTTAACCCTATGGATGGTGATGAGTCAGGACACGTTTAAGAGAAGTTGACATGGTATAGAATCATACAATCATTTAATCTCTAGATTTCACTATATGTAGTAGTGTTTGGGAGTAACGAGATGGTTTCAATGTCCATATAAGAAAATAATGTAACTATTATTATCCATTAGAACTAGTTTAACATACTGGGAGATATTACCAATAAAAATATGGTGGAACAGTCTCTTATAGTTATTATTCAAGAATCTAGTCTAAAAATCCTTTTGGTTAACACTTTGATGGTCTCAAATATTCCATGGTAGAGGATAACTCCTCCCATGCTTGATCAATGAATTATGAAGATAAAAAATTACCCAACACCATTTTATTAGGTTTAGGTAAATGGAAAAAATGATTTAACATCTTCAGAGGGATTCTCTTTGATTCCATGGAATAAGGTTCAGATCTATAATAATTACATAAACATTACGAGGCCAATGATGACAAGGATAGGATGTAAACAAAGTGTGGATAAAGATTTTATCCTTGTGGAAATTCATCTATGATCTGCCCTGGATGAATAGATAAAGTCCCTAGAAGTTCTATATCAAGGTACTTTTTATATCCTATCGACTTAAAGGAAATTATGAAGAGAGTTTTTGATATGATTAGAAAGGTAAAAGATGTAAAACAAAAAATTGATTTAAAATTTTTCATCAATCTATCATTGGAGTATCAGGACAATGTGAATTTGGATAAACAACCTTTAGGTATCATAGATGATCTTCATTAAAGGATTGATGGTACACTTAGTTATACCTATTCCATGTTGAATTTTTTTGAATTCTTATATGATAACTATATAGTGGTTATAGAGATCATAACCACTCACATTTATTAAAATATCTAGATTAAATTGAATCTGGACAAAAAGAAATTATCCTATAAATACCATATAATTAGCTTTGAATCTGGAGAATTGATGCTTTGAGTTGGTGCTGATTCACGCACTCCATAGAAAAACTACATGTAGAGTCATAAAAAAGACTTGTTAAAGCATTTTATTCATATTTGTGGTTCTTCAAGAGGCCTTTTGGATGCTGATAATGGGGCCATAACCATGGGTAGTGTGTATGGTGGTCTCAAAGCTTCATAATTGTCTCAAAATATGATATTTTATCTATATGTGGGATTCATCAAGAAAGAACTGGTATGAAAATATACAACATTTACATTCAAATATTAATTAAATGGATTAAATTATTAAAAAAGAATTTATTTATTTGGAATTTTTATTTTTGATATGAATTTAGTTTGTTGGGTTACAATCATTCATGGGTTTTTATTTCTATAAGGTATCGTACTTAACCTAAAAATTGTTTTCATAAAATAACAAAAATATAGAATTGGTGGTGTCTGAGCGAGTGGAGTAGCATATCTACTAATGTTTTTCTTCTATTAAATGAACATATATATTAGGGTCCCTCAATCCATGTATCCATTGATTTTCACGATAATGGAATTGTGTGCGACCATTTTTTTAAAAATAGTTTGGGTACTTTAATTTAATATATCACGTGGTTTAAAAATTGTATTTTACTTATTAAATAAAAAAATGATGGTTTTTAGATAACTATTTATATAAATTTACAAATTTTTAAATAGAAAATAATGTTTGTTTCATGGTGTGTAATAAATATTAATTTTTATGGCCTATAAATGTTTATCCTTATGCAATATTGTTTTAAAATTTTATGCATTATATAATATTAAACTAGAATTTATTATTTATTAGAATAATAGAAACATATAAATTGGTTGGTGGTATCCTACTTGGATTTATTATCCCTCAAAATGTCATGACACCCCCCCATAGGTGCCCCCTCTAGGCCTGGTTGTGATTGATGGTGGAATAACAACTCACAAAGCTTGCCTCTAACAGGCTATGGGTTAGTGACTAGCACCAACGGTATGTCATCTTAACAGATGAGACATTTCCCTCAATATTAATATGGGATAAGTGATGAGATTAAAATCCACCGAGAAACTCAATATCATAAATAATAATCCAAATATAATAAATGATAGTATGATTTATGATTGAAATTTCATAAAAATTAATACAACTATAAATACCCAAAATAAATCCTTGGTAGTGAACAAAAAACACTAAAATCGTCTGAATAACTCGTTGAGATAATAATGGATATATTAAACACTAACATACTTGTACAGACCTTGAAACAGTCTATATATATAGGGTGTGCATGACATGAATACTCAATAGGATCCTCCCGAAAACCTCTTACGTAAAATGTAAAAGAATCATATTAAATTCCATTAAATAAATAAATGAAACCAACACATCGCCTAATTAGTTAAACTAGATTTCCAACCACACCAAGGCCCTCTTACCTTATAATTCATAGAATTAATGATATCCATATCAAATTATATATATATATAGGTAACCTTTTACCACATTCTTAATGAACTAGTCACCCTAAACCCTAATGAACCACATCTTGATGCTCTCATCACCTCCTTTGTCATCATACCCATCAGGGAAATCACATAATCACCATAACATCCTATGTCCCATGAAGCTCATAATATCCACATTACACCCTACACCTCATGCAGTCATCACATCCATATTATTACCATGTCAACATTAAGAAATCTCATACCCAGGTAGTATGTTTGAAATCCACCATATCATGTGCTCCCTACATGGCACCTCAAGTTGTTATGGCCCGTGCAAGAGTAAACCGATATAAAATAAACAATTATATATGATATTAATGTATATGTTATAACCACAATCCACCATATCTCACATATACAATTACATGTGGATTGAGATCCATCACAACTTATATGAGCACATACTCTATAATAGTAATTCACTATAGTATATGTATGTACACATATATAGTATTCCCAAAGGAGTGTATGGTCAGAGAGAAGATATCAAAATGCTAACTCAATAACATAGATGTTGCGAAATAGTTATAACCCACCACCAATATAGACATCAATTTCCCTAACTGACTCGAGTGGTGGAGCACAATAAATCATAAAACATAATGATATAGGTATCAAAGATTCACATTAAAGAAATCTATCCACCATAGACCCAAGATATGGTTATTTTCCCATATTACATCTCAGACACCATCTATAGAATTATCATACTAAATCTCAAAGATAAAAAACATAAATGTTCAATATTAATTGTTAAAAAATGATTAATCAATTTACATCACGGCAATTCATTCCCAAGAGTGATATTTTATTCATTTAATAAAAATTTATTCAGCACCATATTTTCTACTTTTTTATCATGTATTTCATCATCATTTATAATTTTCAACAATCATCTCCAATATGTTATAAATGTATTTCATCATTTCATAATACTCAGGTACTCTAAGAATCACCATAAGCCACCACAACAATGATGCACTTGTCTTTTGTAAATCTAAACTTCATCAAGATATTGGGAACCTTAATAAAAAAATATCCTTCCAACTTAACATCAAAAAAACCACCATGATTATATAAACTTGAAAATTGAGCTCTCAAATCATCCTAAATTCCCTGATTTCATCCTCAACATCATTGAATACACTACATTATATCCAACCATCATAAGCAGCAACCCACATTATAGCCCTAGGAAATTCTTGCTCATTTCTCACCAAATGTTCTTACCATACCAGGTTATACATACATTGCATCAAAGCTCTATTTTTATAGATCACGCATACAAATAAAAAATATATTTGTTAAGTACATAATAAATGGAAACTAAGGTCATAACATTAAGGTATTCAGGCCTCCCACAATAGGAATGGGATCACTTTACCCAATCTAATATATTTGGAAACTACAGGTCTCATTATTATATTTAATTAATCAATTCATTATGCATGACTTCTTAATAAAGATAAAACTAATATATGTATCTAATAATATCTATCATCCATAATAAAGATATTTTAATCAATATTTCCTTATTTTATAAATATTCAATGGAGGAGGATAATAATTTACACATGCATCTTTTATTAAATAAGTTAATTCTTCTAAGTTTATGTTGATTTAAAAATTCCAATCATATAATCTATGTAATATATTAACGACAACCACCACAAATAGATACAAAATATCATGTAAATGAAAAAGAGGCATCAATAATAATCTAAATTCACATTGGATCACATATTCCCATTTATAATTGATAAAAAACATATACAACTCATTCTTATTATTTAATGTAATTTTATGAATTTAAATCTATCAATATATTATTACTTTATATTTTTTGTTTTTATACATATTCATGCAATAATGTAGATAGAATATTCAATATATTTCTCAACTAATGAAGAAATATAATGTAAATAGCAATAACAATCACATATGATAATAATTTATATTCTAAATATTTATTTCACACTCTGGGATAGTTATCCATCCCTATATGGGGTAATTCCCCTATTATAATTCCTTAAATATCGATATAATTAACTAATATTTTAATAAATAGTATGCAGAAATATTCTGAGAAATACTTCTATAACAATATTCTATAAACCACTCTCTCTTTTTCAATAAATCCCAGATTATTGACTAATAATAGAAATAATTTTCATAAAATTTTTGTAATATTAAATAATATTAATAGAGAACATGAGATAATCCTTTTATGAAAATTTCTCAAATTTTCAATTTCAATTATTTCATTGCATTTTTATTAATTAAAAATATTTCTCTAGGGATAATTCACTATTTGCCATCCTTTTTTTCCATCTATGAAATTTCAATGTGAAAATGAATCATGTGAATCTGAAATTCATAATTAGAATTAATAACATATTATTATCTAAATATTACCTACTATAAATAATAAAGAATAATATTTTTGATTAATAAATAATAAAAAACATGCATGTGAATCACATATTATTCATATAATAATAAATAATTCAAAGATCCTATCTCAAGATTTAAAGACCCAATATGGAGGAAAACGATTTTTGTAAGTTCTTACATGAAGTTAATGGTTTGAAGATACTAAAAAAACTCGAACGATACATCATATATAATCCATTCTTGAGAAAAGCATAAGGATTTGAAGGAAAGAGGTTTTACAAAATAAAAAATCTAAAAGAACGGAGGTGTTGCATTCGTCAAATGGGAAGCATGGTTGGTTGCATCCCTTATATGCACTAACATGGGAAGAGGGGTTGAGTGTTTCAAGGTTAAATATGGTTTATCCATTTTCCTATATGAGTACTGCAAATGGGATTTTACAATTAACATTTTATATACCCATTTCATAAATTTTTATATTACATATTTTTCAATCTCCACAATCAATGTTTAATTTTTTCTTCTTTTATAAATATATAAATTTTTATAAATGATAAACATTTGAAAAATTATTTCAGTTAAAAATGGTGTTTCAAATATTTCAATTAACATAATTTAAATTAAATAAATCAAATTCTCTACTTATTTTTTCTTCAATATAACACCCTATCCTGCATTTATGTTTCCTTTTTATTTTATTTAATACAAACTTAACACCTACTATATAATCTCACACCCCACTCAAACACGAAACTTTTTCATTTAATTCATAAACCATCATTTTTAACATCCCATTTTTTCAATACCCTAATTATATTCAATTATTTTTATTACTTACATAGTATGTGGTGTTTCATTCATCAATTATTTTTTCTCTCTTTTCATGTGATTATTCTTATTCATTTTAATAAATATACACTAATATATATAAATATATATAATTAATATATACATACATTTATTTCTATATGTATATAAATTTCATAGCATAAAAATCATGAATCATTTTAAAACATAACATATATCTTTGAATAAGATACATAAAATTAATGCATAATATTTTAAATCATATATAATATTTTACTGTCATGTTTAATATATCGCATGTAATAAAAATTTTAAAAATGAATTAAAAAAAGAATATTAAGTTTTGAGAACATCAAAATACTCTCTTAAAAATCAATATTTGATAAATAAATAATTTGGGAAAATATGGGCCTTTACAACAAATACATCTGAAATTCATTTCTCCCCCGAGAATAAAAACCAACCCAAAATAGGGAAATAAGAAGGTTTAGATAAGACATGGCTCAAGATAAAACTCAAATATGGATTTTTCTATAATAATACCTCAACTACCGAAAAATAAATGAATTAAAAATGAATGGTCAATCATAATACAAAATTTTAATTCAAACATGTTATAATCATCATATCGGACAATTCAACAATTTAAATTTGTCATTATCTAAAATGAAAATTTGTAAATATTTTATCCTTGAATAACATGAATATAAATTAACATGGAACATATATTTTTATGTTCAAATAATTAGATACTAACAATGGTAGACACACTAATTACAAAAATTATCATACATACTATATCACATCCTCATTTTATATTTTTCATTCATAATTTTATTTAATTACATGGTAAAAATGAATCAGAATATTTCATTAAGTCTTGTAGGTTAAGGAGTTCAAAATTCTAACACGCCCCTTTTGAAGAAATTATTTCTTAATTGTATTGAATTCAAATAGGCTTTCAATTATTCTGATTGGTTGTACACTTTAAATTACATTTCAAATTAAGGATTAATAATATTTTAAAGCATGATGGTAAAAAATTCTCACCCAGACATGAACTTACATTCCTATTGGTTAGAAATCCCATTAATAGAATCTTTTTAATACTTATTCATAATATAGTTTAATCAAAACACTTTTTGTAAGAACTGCTAATTCCTTTTCCAAAAAAAATCCTTTTTAAATAAATTTAAGTTTCATGAATGAACTATTGTCAGTTAATTAATAAAATGGGTTACCAAAAAATAAAAAAATTATGTTAATATCACATAATATTAATAATCATACTATCACACAACATATACAAAATTACGATAGATAACATACACAAGTAAATTTTAACAAAAACATTTCATTACTAATTAAGGAAATGAATAATAGTTAGGAAATTAACCAATTTATTTTATTATGCATCTCTAAATTTGAATATTCCCACCATTATTATAATCTAAACATTAACTTGTTTCATATTAAACCAACTTTTAGCTACAAGAACTACAAAATACTCCAAACATTTTGTCTGAACTACCATATTTACCATTATTTTCACCATTTTTTCATAAAAAATCAGACCAAAAAAATAAAAATTAATGTAAACCAACCACCATGCCCAGATATTTTGCACTTTGTTTGGTAAAAATTTTACCACATAGATTTATAATGAATCATCAAAAAAAAATTACTTATTGGATGAATTTTACCCATATTTATGTGATTGATTTCATAACACGCATTACCAAAACTAATTAAATCCTCAATCCCAGTGGTATGGAAAAATTCATTACCACTTAATCATTTCATTAATACTCACTTACATTAAATAATCAATCTCCCTATTAACAAAAGAATAAAAAATTATAGAAAAATCATAAATAGAGACACATTTAGTGGAAAAAACCTAAAATAAATTGAATCACTCTACTGAGAGAAACCATTGTAACAACACCTCATGACAGTATAAATAAAACAAAGAAAAAGTAAAATTATAACTAAGAATATTGGATAATATTATTATAAAAAGAAAATAAATTAAAGAAGAAAACATATAATATAACCATCCCTCTTACTATAACACACAATACTAGGCCCTGGAAGAATAATTTAATAATACATAAAAGATAAAGAATACCATAACACATTCCTAATAATTGAAACCAATAACACTATGCATAATAAAAGAGTTTAATAATTACAATTCATAAATAGGAATAACCACCCCTCCCCCAAGACCAAAAATTCTCTACCCAGTCTGAAAAGAGAGTATAAACTTATTATTTCTAAAGGAAATTATGGTATCGATTGTAATTAATGGTTAATGTAAAATATAATTTTCATCTCAAAGGACTGAACATGGGGATTTCTATCAAATGAAAGATAAGTTTCAATAGGTCGTAGATAAGAGATAAAATAGAAGTTTGTGAATTTCCCTTTAAAATTTAAACGGAAAAAAAATCCAAATTTTAATAATTATTCATAAAATATAAAATAAAAAAATATTAAAATCACAACAACATTATAATATATAATAATAAAAGTAGAATAATAAAATAAATTGTTGAATGTAAATAGGACACAATATATAGTAAGTAAGTTTAATAATAGAGCCAAGGGTAGCCCTATGTTTTCTACCTCAATCTCTTGATGATTTAATGTAATAGTCCCTCAGATTTATTGGTAGAAAATATACCAAAACTACCCATTTCATTTCTCTTACAATAAGAAAGTAGATAAAAAGACACTACTTATTTAACATTCCATATATAATCCTAAAAGAGATAGTCTTTTATCTTTTAAAAGGAAAATATTATAAGTAAACCTTTTCCCCTCACATTAAAGACAATGAACACAAATAAGAAGAAAAAGGAGGAAGATGCACTTTTTAGATTAGACCCAATTATCCCAAATAATTTGATTAACACAGGGGGAATGAAAATATAGAGATAGTGGGAAAGATATTATAATTTTGGTAAACAATTTTAAGAGGAATAATATAATTTAGAGGGACATTTTTGAGATCATGAAGAGAAATGAATCATGTTGGAAGAAATGATAAGAAAGATACTATAGATGAGTTTTGTAGTTTTACAAGCCTCTAAAGGTATCAATTCATATTATTTAATACTTTAGGAAATATTCTAGAATCATTCACATAAATAAATCATTGAAGTCTGCATTCGATGATTATTATTGAGCATTATTCCTATACAAGCCTCGACCTCTTTAAAGAATAATAAACTAAATACGATAATGAAAATCATTAAACAATTGAAATAATAATATTAATATTATTATATGATTATTAATGATATAAGATGATTATCCAAAAAATATCATTTTCATTTAAAAACATTCAAAAAATTCATATTAATTTGAAATCACTCATTATAAAGATTAAATAAATTCGATAATGATAGGTCAATGAGAATTCAAGAATCTCGCATTTATAAAATTCAAAAATAAACATTCCGAATTTATCATTGGGATAATATAAAACATTAAATATAATTAATTAAAAACCATTAAACATTTCTAAATAACTGTGTTAGTCTACAACATGATTTTAGAAACATTAAAATAAAATAAACCAACTCAAAATAGTAAAATCGTGTTATTTGAGATTAATGTTATTAAAATATACAAGAATGAAGAACAAATTTAATCTTCATAATAAAAGTGTTTAAAAAATGTCAAAATAATTCTAATAAAATATATAATATTGATATGAATTTATATAATTATTAAAACAATTTAATTTTATTTATTATAATGTAACAAATCAATATTCATGAATAACATAAAAGAGAGAAAACTAAAGATTTCTAGATTCTCAAATAAATTTAATGTTATATTTAATGAATTTTTAGAGGTAATAGGAAACATGTGTAAGGGTAACCTATATTTTTTAAAGGTGGGTGAAGGGAACATTCATTACGTAAATGTAATAAGAAAAATATAAATACTACATAGTGGTAGATGATATTTTCATAAATGTAAAACATAAAATCAATATATTGTGCAATGGTAGGCTAGTATGTTGTGTTAGGGTAATAAATATATTCACATAAAGGTAATGTCAAGAAAACCTACACTGTATAAATCGCAAACTAAGTTACGTAAAGGTATAAAAGAAGTTGTGTGGGGGTGATAGGAAAATATTAATTCATGCGTAAGGGTACATGTAGAGTTATGCACGGGTAAAGATAAAAGTCATTAATATGGATAATGGTAAAAAAAATATAGGCGTGAGGGTACTATCACATATATAAGGGGGAGAGAAAAAATTGAAAAAATATTTTAGGATAAAATAATGATTTAGAGAATTATTTATTCAATAAAATAAATTAAAAATATATAAAATGTAATAATAAAATTAAATTAAATAATTAAAATAAAATAAAAAAAATTAAAAATTAGAAGGAAATAATTAAAATTAATAATTAAAATTAATAATAAAATTAAACAAAATTATTATTTTAAGTTAAAATTTTTTTTATTATTATTAATATTAAAAAAATTCTTTAAGAATGTTTATGATAATTAAAATCAATGAATTATGAGAATCACAAAAATCATCCCTTTTTTGAAATTCATAGACACATGACTAAAAAATTAAATAAAATAAGTTTAAAGAAAGAAAACCTATCCCAAAAACATAACATCATATTTTCATGAATTTGATGATGAAACTCCCCTCCCCATTGATATTTTTAAATAGAAGATATAAATGGGATTAGATAAAAAAATATATAAATTAAATCAATATTTTTTAGTATTAATGATCTTTTGAGAGAGAATGAAAAAAAATTAAATTTTATCAGAACAGGATATATTTAAAGAATGATTCTAAAAAAGTGATAATATATTTTCAATAGTAAAAAATAAAACTTTGAGGAAAATATATTTTAAAAAAATATGAATAAAATTGTTTTAAAAATAAAAAAAAATTTAAACATTTGAATTTGTAATTAAAATATTTGAAAAAATTAAATGTGTATTATATGATTTTTTTAGTATTATCAAGATTACATTTCCCATAATTAATGTATAATTAGAGTTTAAAGGGGTCATATCCATTAAAATAAACAAAATTTAAAAAAAATATTTGAAAAAGTATATGTTTTGAAAATTTATTTTCATTATTATGAATTAGTAAAGATAATATTAATAAACCAAAAAAACATTCCTAAGAGTGTCAAACAATGTGTACAGAAAAGGCCCACCAATAATTCTTTGGATGGATAAGGGGTTAACAAACCCAATCAAGACTTTTAAGGATAAATATCTAGGACCAATTCATCCATAACCACATCCACTTGTCTATATCGAGATATGAATTCTTTTCCTTGAGTATTATACTCACATTAATTTTTGAAACGTTTGAAAAATGTTTGGAATTTTTTTAAAAAATAATCAAATCCATTTTGGAAATAGGATTTGAAAAGTATATTTTTTTTCTTAAAAAATATCTCAGTATTCCCATTATATTAATAGATAATAACCAATATTTAATCATAACCAAATATATATTAATGAAGTGAATGAGATCAAGAGGAAGGGGTTAAGTGAAGATATCAGAAAGTTGAAGCTTTTTGAAAACAAAGTTAAGAATAATATCAATTTTTTTAAATTTATCTTATAAAAAATGGTGTTTCAAGTCAATGTATTTATTTTTAGAGTGTTGGTAAGTATTTTTATAAATATTGATCACACTTTTATCATGGTTTATGGGTACAAAATAATATGTTAAACCAAATTCCAGGAGAGTATGTTTCATCAATATAACATCAGTTTAATAATTCATAGTAGTTATGTATTCTGATTTGGCTATAGAAATATCAATAGAGTTTTTCTTCCAACAAAACCATGTGGTGATGGATTTTCCTAGTAGAAGAAAATTTCTTCTTTTAATTTTCATATCTAGATCGCAACTTCCAAAATCAACATCAGATAAATTTTTCAAAAGATTTTTTTGGAGGATAAAATAATCCAAGTTTTTTTGTTTCTCTCAAAAAACAAAAAACGTATTTTGAGGGAGTTTAAATTTGATTCCTTTCGACTGTATAGAAAATGAGAAAAAGGTATACCCAGAACATTTTTTCTAGATAGTTATTATTAAGGTAAAGTATAATTCCAATCAAAAAATGATAAATATTGTTGTTGACTGCTTATGAAAATTCATTCAATGTCATCTTACATGTTTTACTCATGATTGTTATATTTTCATTACCATGATCCATTTAAAACATCTTTATAAATTCATTAGTGTATTTACTCTGGTTTTAAAAATCATCCATATTAATTTTGGAAAATTTGACAAACAAGGTTGAATTTATGTTATTAGATAAAAATCATTTCAAACTCTTCATACATTAAATCAATATAATATTTATAAAGTGTTTTTTTGTTGAGATAAAAATAACATCATCAACATAAATTTGAATGGTTTTTAAATCATGTGAATTTTTTTGAGAAGATGGTTGGAATCACATTTTATAATTTTTTAATAATTTGGTAAAATAAATTTATTTAACCTCTCATACCTTGACTGTTTGACTTGCTTAAATTTTATAGATATTATTTTAAATTTAAAATAGATTTTTGAAATATATTATTTTCAAAATCATGTGGTTGATATGAAAAATAATTTTATAGATAAACCCATTTAGAAAAGATATTTTTACATCTATATAAAAATGTTTGAAATTAAAATTAGTAGCGAATTATAATAATATTTTAATTGATTCATGTAATGAAATGTTTAAAAAGGATTCGCCATAATAAATACATTATTATTCATAATAGAATTTAGAAAAAAGTTGATACTTGTAACAGATATCATTTCCTTATTCATCAAATTTTGTTTTTAAAAACCCACTTGGTGATAATAATAAGTTCATTATCAGGACATTGCATGAGAGTCCAAAGGTGGTTCCTTTAAAATTGGTTTAACAACTATTTCCTGGAAGTTATCCAATTTTCAGTATTAATAGTTTCATTAATGGAATAAGGCTCAAGGTGAGGGAAGAAACATGATGTTAAGAATCATTTAATTCCAACCTTCTAGTACGAGTTCCAAATTTCAATTATTGGATAACATTCTCAAGAGGATGGTATTTGGATGGATTCCAAGAAATATTTAAAGGAGATTATCGGGATTCTGGGGAATCATCAATTATTTTAGATGATTGAATTTTAGGTGGGGTCAAACTTGGTTGGTCAACATCATCATTATTTTGCAGATTTGATTTTGGGATATTCTCATCAAATTTGATGTCAATAAACTCTTCTAGGGTCTTGGTCCTCTTATTGAAGATTCAAAAGGCATTACATGAGTTTGACTACCTAATAAATATACCTTCATTGGATAAAGTGTAACACATTCCTAAATTATCCTTTGTATTAAGTATAAATCATTTACAACCAAATAATCTAAAGAAGACAACTTTTATAATTTTCCTTTCCAAAGTTCATCAGGGGTTTTTTCCAAGATGGGTCTTATAAGGACATAGTCAGTGATAAAGAATGTGGTATTGACTGACTCTTTAGAGAATTATTTAGTTAGGGAAAATCATTAAGGATAGTTCTAAACATTTCTTTAAGTCTCTAATTTCATCTTTCTTAAACCCCATTTTTTAGGTCTTTTATGAAAGCTAAAGGAGTGATAGTATAATTAAGAAGCATAAAACTCATCAAAATATTTGATATAAAAATCACCACAATGATCACTTATAAGGGAAAATAATTTTTAGCCTTTTTCATTTTTTACTTTCCTTGAAATGTTGATAAAGTCATTATAAGTATTGTTTTTATAATCTATGATGAAAACTAATGTAAATTAAGTAAAGTAATCGATAGTTAAAAAGGGGAAGTGTTTACCAATGATACTAGAAAATTGAGGTGGTCTAACAAAATCATGGTAGACTACTTCAAAGTATTTATAAGAGAAAAAAGGTTTTTTAGTATAATGTAATACATTTTTTCTTTTCAAGTTAGCATGGGTCAAAAACAATGTTATTTTTTAAAGGAATTTTTATTAAATCAAATAGTAGTCGGTTATGGTTGTGTTTGACAAGATAAGGAATATTATAATGAACAAGTTTTCAGGGGAAACCCCATTAATAAATATCTTGTTCACTTAAATACTTAACAATTTTACTTTCTAGATATTTAAAATTTATAATATAATCATTTTTAATACAATATGCGGTAAATAAAATCATTCCTTTGGAATTAAAAACAATAGAAAAATCACTTTTAAAAGTAATTTTAAAACATCTTCCACATAATTGACAAATACATAGTAAATTATTAATAAATCCTTTAAGAAATAAATCATATTTAATTATAGTATAGTTGTTGAAACCAAATGTACCTATACCAATAATTTTTTACTTTCAATAATCTATAAAGGTGACATGTCCTCCATCAAAATATTCATGCTTATTAAATTCATAAGGATCACCACACAATTGTATTGAACACTAGATATCTACATATATTGTAGTTTCTCAGGAATTATTCATTCTATACAAAACATTAATAAACTATAGACCTTGGTACCTATATATTGGGTCCACATAAGTTAGAAAATAATGATTTTGGAATCCAAACATGTTTGGAACCAGTTTTTCATACGAAATATGAATAGAAATATAAATGTTTTAGGATTACCATATCTATCAATTTTATAGTTGTATTCACAAACTAAATGACCAAATTTATTTAATATTCACAAAATGTATTTGGATAAATTCTATTCAAAATAGTGGTTTTTAATTTTTGTTGATAAAATTGGATTGTTTTTAAAAATAAAATCCATAATGGTTTTTAAAATGTTTTTGAAAACCCAAAATTTTATTTAAAAATTTATTCTCCGTGGGTGAAATGATACAAAGAGTTTTTATTATCTTTAATTTTATATAAAAAATTTTAAACATTTTATTGATCTTTTAATTTAGAAAAAAATTATTCTTAATCATTTCAAATAATATTTTTTTGAAGAGTGCATGATTTAATATCTTTTTTATATCATTGAATTTTAAAACATGATCACCTTATCCATTTTGATGTTCATTTTTAGAATTGGGTTGTACATTATAGATTAAAAAATATATATAATAAGTACAAGATTATTAAGAGGAATAATAAGTAGGGTGATAAATTTTAGAACTAAACTCTATTTCATCCTAGATGTGTCACAAGACACTTGGTACATTCATCACTTGATTCATATGTCCTCCAATGGCCAGAAGGCCTTTATTTTTTATTGATTTTGATAATACACCTTTCATGGGATGAGGTGGAACCCTACAATTCCCGTAGGCAAATGATTACATGACTGTAGGCCATAGAGGAATTCATTTCACATAAGCACAAACATTACATACAACCCAGACAAACAACTTGGAACTGCTCTTCCCCAGCATCTTCATCGTGAAATCAGCTCTCCACCATCGCATTGCTATTCTACTAGGCTTCCCATGAAAGCACAGGCTTGTCCCGATGGCAGGTTCCAGACCCTCACATTCTTGAAATCCATTTAGCTTCTACTGTGGTGAAAGCTCCATGCTCATCCTCCTTGTAGAGCTTGTTCCTTGTCGGTTTGCCTGGTTTGCATCTGCATACAATGGTGCCCTGAAGGCCTTGAAATAGCCTGAAGGGCCAACTAACCCGAAGGCCTATGAAGGACTCAGGGACCAAATCGGAGGCCCGGAGGCCTAAACGGGGGAATATTCCCAGCTACTACAGTGCAAAACAGTGCCTGCTACAGTGCCTGCTATAGTACAGCTACAGTGCCCCAGGAAATTTTGCCTCTGCCTGGATTTGATCCCTGGTCACTTGGATGCACCAACAGATACCATTCCAACCGGGCTAAGGCTCATGTTCTTGATTCATATGTCGAAATAGAGTAATCACTGGAACTCAATATACAGACCATTAAATCATTATTAACTAGCTTCTTTGATTTTAAAATTTTCATGTTTAAGAGAAAATGATGTCTTATATGGACTTTATATTTTCAAAAAAAATAATTTATCATGAATTATTGACTTTTATTTTTGAATTGTCTATTGGAGATCTTCTTTCTCATTTAATTGCCCATATTATTGGTAAAGTTGTATAATTCGGAGTCACTCCCGAATGAGTCAGCATTGTCTAATTTAAAGGAAATTTCTCTATAAGTAACTTTGACCCCATTAGAATCCTTTTTACTATTATATTCGCGGTTATCTCATATGTCGTGTGAGATCCTACATGTTCCCATAAATGAATGTTTTTGAAATATTTACCTTCTTGGATTGTGATTAATTTTGAAGCCTAACTTCCTGGTAAAACCCAAAGGATTTTCTTGACCATTATTTATTTATAAATTGTATTACCAAGAGATTTTAGTCTAGTAAAAATGTAAATAAATATATTAAACATATCATGGATATATTTTTAAATATTCAAAGATAAAATCTCAAAATCATACATATACTTCTTTATACTAGTATATTTAACATTATTTATACATTTCGACACAACTTATAATAATTTCATTATTTTTGTTCTATTGTAAATGATGAAAATCTATAAAAATCATTAAAATATAGACCATATATTAATTTATTCATAGATTTAACATAAATTTAAAAATCAAAAATGTTATTTGGGGTCTATTTTTCTTCTTTATTAGAAGAAATAGAATAGACATCCATAAAGATAATATAAATTGGATAACCTGTTGGTATAATAAAAACAGAACTTCTAGATATTTGATAAGAATAATTTTTTCAACAAAAAATAAATCACGACCCGATGATTGTCCTTTTGGTCCACCATGGGAGCTTGAAACTTCCATTTTAAAAAGAGGTATTTAATTTGAAAATTTATAAAAGAGTTCAATAATAAAAATTTTGAAGGAATTTGAAAAAAAAGAAATTATGACAATACAAAATCCATTTGATACAAAATATAGGTCAGAGATATGAGATAAAATGTTAATAGGGGTTGAATTTCCTTTTAAAAATTTATAGGAAAATGTCCAAATTTAAAAAATTATTTATAAAATAATAAAATAATTAATCAATTAAAATCTGATGAATATAATAAAATATTATAATAAAATTAGATGAATAAATTAAATTTCTAAAATTAAATTAGACACCATATTTTTTAAGGAAGTTTAGAAATAGTAATAGATGACCCCCCTACATATACCACGATAATCTCTTAAGGATTTAATATATTAGTACCTTCGATTTAATGGTCTCTATGATACCAAAGCAAACACTTTTTTAGGTTATAGAATGAAACCAAATTAAAATATAGTGGTTATATAATAGTGAATCTATAAACCTAAAATATATAGTAATTTTTTTGAATTGAAATATTATAAGTAAACATTAATCCCTCAATTTAATAGTACTGATAAATAATAAGAAGAAGGAGGAGGAAGATGAAATTTTTATCATAGTATAAATTATTTGAAATAATTTGATGAACTCAAGGGGATAACGAAAATATATAGAGAGTGATGAATTTATTACATTTTTTGTATGAACTCTTTAACGGTAGATGAGATTTTAAGAAGAGAGTTTTGAGAGCATGAAGGGCGATGAAGCACATTGGCAGAATAGATAAGAATGATTTTATAGATGAGTTGTGTAGTTTGAAAAGTCTTAAAAGGCCACTATTTATAATCATTAATTCCTTTAGAAATTTTTTCGAATCATTCATGTATTAAAATAATCGTGGTCCATATTCCAGGATTCTTGACGGGTATTATTTCTATAAAATCCAAGACCTCTTTAATGAATAATAAACTCAACATGAACTAGAAAATCATTAGTCAACTGAAATAATAATAATATTATTATTCTAGGATTACTGATAAGAGAGGTAAATTATGTAAAACACATTTTTTTGAAATTAAAAAATATTCGAAAAATTCAAACTAATTTGAAATCAATTGTTAGAAAGACTAATGAAATTACATGAATATTGGTTAAATAAAATATAGGAATCTCACATATATAGAATTCAAAAATAATTTTTCCAAATTTATACATGTGATATTATAAATCATTAAAGATACTACATAAAAAACCCTGAAACATATATGAATAACATCATTTATATTCAATATTATTTTAGAAGCATTAAAATCAAAGAAATATACACAAAATAATAAAATAAAATTATTCAAATTTCATATTTTAAATATATATGATAATGAAGAAAATATTTAATCTAAATAAAATATTTTTTTAAAATAAATTAAAAATACTTCATGTAGAATCTATAACATCAATATGAATTTATAAAATCATAAGAACATTTTAAAAAAAATTTATTAGCATGAAACAAATCAAAATACAAGAATAATGTAAAAGAGAGAAAACTAGAGATTTCTAGATTCTCAACTATTTGTAAAGGTAGGTTTCATGCATGGATAAAGGTAATGGGAAACATGTGTAAGGGTTAAAATTATTTTTTTAATGGTTGTGTAAAGGTACATGCATCGTGTAAGTGTACTAAAATAATATAATCACTTCGTAAGGATAAATGATATTTAAAAAATGGAAAAAAAATTCAATATACAATGTAAAGGTAATATAATATGCTACATATGGGTAAGTTATATATTCATGTAAACCTTAAGAGATGAAATCATGCAATACATGATGGTCAGACTTGTTTATTTAATGCTGTAATAGAAGCTACTAAAGGGTAATATGAAAATATTAATGCATGCATGCGGGTACGTGTATCGTAATTTAAGGGTAAAAGGAAAAGCATACACATTACATATGGGTAAAAACAGACTTTTCTTTGGGTAAGAGAACATATGAAATTCTGGGGAAAAATAACAAATCAAATGTAAGAGTAAAATAATGTCTGAGAAAATTACTTTTTAACCATAAACAATTAAAAATAAATATATACTTTAATAATAATAATAATAATAAAATTTAATTTAAATACATTAAAATTAAAATAAGAATAAGTAAATATTTAAAAAATAAAATTATAAAAAATAATTTATTAATAATAGGCAAATTTTTTTAATTATTCAAATAATAAAAAACAAATACATTAAGAATTTTCTTGATCGTTAAAATAAAATAATGGTGAAAAGCAAAAAAGTTTCACTACACTCATTGTCAACATCTAGTAATGGAGAGTGAATGATGATATTTCCAGTCATTTGATTCAAGAAGATACAAACGATGGGCTCCAACATCAATATGGTAACTCATAGTTCTCACAACATATCAAGAGTAGAACTCATAAATCCTATAGTATAGGAAAACATATGGTACAAAAATACAACCTTTTTAGACATTGAAATACACATATCATGTAAATTCTCTTTGAACCACCCATGAAATGATTGAATCCAAGAAATACCAATGGAAAACAATCCACCATAGCTAAGCTACCCATGTAGCATCATCACAACCAAGGAACCCAAGTGATCCCTCTGATCAAGAATCAAACTAGAAATTATTATCACCTTTTACATCCAATCCTCTATCTCATGATCTAAAATATATCCCTAAAATGTATATAGACAATGGAACTGAATCTCTCAGAGTTTCCACCTTCAAGAATCATCATCTTCATCCTTCACTCTATGGTGATATCCATGAAAATCATGATGAATGTATTTGACATGAAACCGATGGGGATGTTTACCTAGAGATATTCAATTAAAAGAAGAAACAATAGGGGAACATAACGTAATATAATGATTATTTAAGATTAATTAATTAGTTAATTTTTAACATAATTCCCATTTTCTTCCTATTTAAATCAGTGGCTCAAACAAGAAAGATGTTTGATCCTTATTGATGTCCTTACCTAGTAAGAATCATCATTTTAATAGGGATTATTATTAAAATTAAAATTCCTCACATTAGATAATAGGGTGTCCTAAATACACATGTCCTAGCCATTATCTCTTATTTATATCATTACTATGTCCAACTAATTTTTTTTACCTACCATCACATGCAATACCCATTAGTTCCTAACTATAATCTCCAGATTATCTCAAAACCCCTTCTTTGATACAAATTTTTCATGACTGCCTCCTTATACAGGCACCCATAAAGGTCTGTTAGTGAAGGGAGAGAGAACGGAAGAGAGAGAGAGAGAATGAATCTTCAATCCCTCCTCTAATAGTCCACAAGTTGGTGACTAGCACTGACGGTATGTAATATTTATATATGGGAGGAATTTCCCTCAATATAAATATGAGATAATAGATAAGATAAAAAGACACCAAGAAACATCATATCAAAAATAAACATCTGAAGACAACACTTTTGGGTTTCATGTAAATTTAGTAAAAAAATTTTGACAAGTCAGGTGTAATTAGAATCAAAACTACGATCTCCCATTAAAGATATATTAAATCTTTATATAAAACTAAAAGTGAAGAAATACTTTAATCAATTGTACAATACATATAATAACATCTTCATAATCTAAAAACTTCATCACATGGGTTTTATAAATATCACTGAGCGGAAGAATAATCCCACCAATGTGGTGTATCCATTGGCTGAACTGAATCTCTCATCATATGATAGGGATACATCCTCCTATTCATGTTGTTCCGACATCTCAAATGCAAATAACGATGATATAGATAGCTATCAGCCTCGAGGAATTTTTGGCCAAGAATGAGGGAAGAACTCTATATCATACACTTCCATTGTATTATAGTAGTTAAATAGAAAATCAACTATTCTCCTTGATTATCATATCATTTATTAATGTGTTGAAACACATTTATAAATACTACGTATAGTTCAGGAATGTATCAATTGAATTTACCCCTATAATTATATATCATAAAATTCATCTTAATGGTAAATTAGATGGATGTCCACTAATATATAGGTTGAATTAATGAAATAATAGATTTAGTATCATGTAAACAAGATATCCATTTTTATCATATAAAAATAGCTTTAGGGAATACATGCTCCTTCAATAACCCACTTGAAGTAAAACATAAAAGACTACTTTCTATTTCACCATAAATTGTATCATATAAAATAAACTTTTAAACCATATCAAAAAAATCCTTTTAGATATCTTCCAATTAATTCTCATATCATACCATTGTTAAAGATGTAATGTGACCATGCAACATGGAACATGTTAATCCCTTATATCCAATTCATCTTTTTTTTGACCCTCATAGTGTAGACTAACTTGATTGATGAATACACCCCAAGTCATTTATCATTCTGGATAAGCACATCATATGTCCTTTTTAAAGATAAATATAAAATGTCTAGGTTTAATCTCACTCTCCAACAGTCTATCTCAATCGAGGGCCCAGATTCTGTACACATCATATGAGTGGACAAATCCCATCTTGGTTAAACTCCAACTGATGACATGATCTGTAACATACGCAGCCAACCCTATATTAGCTAAGTCAATATTTAGACTTATGTAAGTATCAAATAAAAGTATGATGGTTCTCATTTATCTATCTGACCTCGGGTAGTGAGGATTGAAATATAATCCATGGACCCCTAGTATTCCAAATTAATTTATATAAAACACCATGTGGAATACTTAATGGTTCATCCAGTGAACATAAAGAATCTTATTCTTTATATTATGCCTCATTATCATATTTTTTCTATATAATATAATCCTACTTGTGATAAAAATAATGTTTCATTATAACCTATAATACTTCAAAATGAACATTAGTTAGGGATAAACTCAAAGTCATACTTTGGGAGGTTAATTATCATTTAACTTCAAGAAATGTATATAAATATTAAAATTTCTTCATCCAGCAAGGAAGAATGATAAAATATTTAATTCATTTCAATTTTATAAATTTCAATATTCTTAAAATGTTTAATAATTTTTAATAAAACCTATATAAGCACCAATTTATCATATCATATATGATGAACATGCAAATCAACCTTATGTTTTCTACAATTTTTGAATTTTGTTAACACATAAAATTATATTTAATAACTATCACATATCTTTGTGACCATAAGATAAAACCCTCCCATTAAAATCTTTAGTGAGAAGCAACTATTAATTATGCAAGTTTGAATAATAGTCAGACATAGGAATCATATTCATAATTGTTCCCCTTATTGAATATATTAAAATGTCTTAAATTCCAAACAAAAAATGTTACAATGCTAAATTATATTATTTAGATAGAATCCTTTATATTTTCATAATCATCATTCTTGTAAACCGAATGTTCCAAAAAAAACCTTGAAATAATGTAACTACTTACATTATTGTTAACCAATCCTCCTAAAATCTTTTTGACATAGAAAAAAACACTTTTTATGGTAACTAATGTAACACTTTACATTTATATTTACTTCCATACCCTAAAATATTTTAGGACATTAATTGTAATTTACAATTTATTTTTTTCTTGTATAAATTTCCATGATAACTAAATATAACCCTTCACATTTTTCTTTATAATTTCATATCCTTACCTATTTTAGTATATTGAGTAAAAAAATTATTATACTAGTATCATAGTGATATCCACATTATAATTGGTAAATAAATGTAACACTTCACATATTTCTTTTCCATCACATATCCTGCTGGGAAAAAATCACTTAATGTAACAGTAAAACGTTTTTGTGTTGATTGTGTTTGTTGAAAAAGATGGGTTTCATGGTGATTTTTCATGTTACATAGATTTTTTGACAATTAATGTTGACAGAGAACCATAAAAAGGAACTAAATATATGGAGACAGTACAAAATAACAGATACAAGGTGGTGCTATTTTCCAGTGTTTTCCAAATTTTTTGGGTCCAAAATTTGGGATTTGGTTACCATTGAAAAAGAATAATCCCTCCAAGATATCATAAAAATATGGAAAAGCCATGAGTTTCATGAAGATAGGTTTCATGAAGTGGATTTCATAGAGACTGGAAGAATGTTGATGATTAGCTCTACGATTATGACGTGCTTCACGAATAGAAAATGTGAAGGGTATTGTGCCAAATCGTTGCAGTGGTGTCATAAAACAATTGAAGGAATGCTCCATGATTATTACAAGCTCTATAATCCAAAAATTTCTATGGTGCTTTTCGTTAACGATAGCATTTCAGTATAAACTTTAGAGCTTTGCGATCTGAGCTAACATGGCACTGACTTTACACTGAAGGTTCTCATGTTGGTGAAATCACCTTTAAATAGACCTCAACCCCTCGAGAGAAGAAAAGATATCAAAAAAATTATGATCTTTAATTACAATGGAGAATTTCAGAGCGAAGAGCTTTTCGGATGAAAAGGGAATTCTGAGAGGTAGTTGAGATCTATGAAAGGAAGGCACTACACATAGGACAGTTTGTCTTTTCAGAGGAAGTGTGCTTCAAAAATGATTATTTATCTTTGCGAAATCTCAAATACCAATGTCACCTCAATGAAGTAGTGATCTCTTTGATCTAGAGAGCTATGAAATCTAGTGAGCTTTGAGAACCTGTGAGCTCTGGGAACTAGTGATATTTTTCATAGAGGTTGGAGAATTGAAAATTCATGTTTGAGCTTTTTGTACTTTTGGGGCTTCACAAAGGAAATGTTATTTTTGAAAGAGTTTAAAAATGTATTGCCTAGTGTTCATAGGAATAGTGTCATTCATTAGTGGATGAAAGTGGAACTTCATCAGAGAAGCTATCTATATCTAGGGATGTATTCATTATTGATAATACAGGGATATAAAATTCCATAAACTGTGAGTTGATCCTTTCCAGAGTAGTGAGAAATGAAAAAGGATGAAGGTGATACCTTCTACTGGTAGTGAACTAGAGAGAGAGGAATAGGGAGTAACCCTTGGGAATGTAGTGAAATAACCCTCAACAATGTAATGGCAGTGAGCCTGGGAATAGAATCGATCTATCCAAAATATTATTGGCAGTGAGCTTTAGTAGATTTGGTATAGTGGCACATCGGTGTTGTATTCTCCTTGGACATAACCCAGTGAGGGTGAACCAAGTAAAAATCTATTTTCTACTTTATTTCTTCCCTATAATGCATAAAAAGATTCATCATCAGATAAAGAATAAACGAAGTCTTCATAATGAACACACAAGTGAAAACAAAGTGACCCTTGTGAGAAAGAGGTCAAGATCTAGTAGGGTAGGAATAATTAATAAGAGAATATACATACCATGATTCACCCCCCCCCCCTCATAGGATATATATTGGACCCTCTTGGTCCTAAAATATCTTAAATTATTTTAGGATATTACGTGGAAAACAGTTAAACATAATATTAGAGTTATCCTTTATCTCTTAATTTTGATCTTCTCTAAGTCCAAATATACTCCCACTATACTCTTAGATAATATATTATTTTTAAGATATATTACTAAGACACACAAACAACATTGTGTGAAGATATAAGATTTAAATATTTTAATTCGGAATATTAAAAAATAAACAATTTTTTACATATCATATATGGTAGTCTATGTGTTAGGAACATTATTTATTTAAAAAAGGAATTATTAAAATATACCATTGATAGATGTTAAGAACACATTCCCTCATATTTTAATAAACTTTGAGATAAAAATTTTATCTTAGATAAATAAATTTACTGGAATCTTCTTCTCAAAAAATTTTATAGGAGTCAATGAATTTAAAACAATTTGTATACATTGAATTATCTCATACTTGTTGATAACAACTTTTTGTTGTCAAACATCTTATCTTATTGAATAAGAGAAATGAGATAATGATACACATATTTTACATTTAATCATTTCATCGTGATAAAATAATTTTTATTCAAATCCAAGACGTTGTAATGATTTACTACATATTATCAATATGAATTACAAGATCAATCAATTATTCCATTGATTTTGGTCTCTTGTATATTTACAACACTTCATAAGATTCACATTTAGTGTTCCATAACCATAAAAATAGAGGAATAAATTTATATAACATACCTGATGTGGACATTCCAAGGAGTTTAAGAAAATTCCTCAAGTATATATTAGATAATTGAATCCTGATTGAGAACCTTTCTTAAGTTACCAGTATTAATACCTACTTACATTAAGTTTCTCCTTATCCAGTATTGATAAAAAATTTAAATGGATAATGATGATAACATTATCTATAAAAAACATTTAACATATGTGTATCATGTATTATTATCCATTAAATAAGGACTATTATTTAATGGGATATCATTAAAATAATTAAACCTTTAAATATTAATCATACCCATTAGTGTAATAAGATTCATATTTCACTAATAAATGGACCATCTTGGGCATGAAACTCACTTCTTTGTTATTCAGGTATTCCATCATCCTAATCATTTCATATACGACTCTTGGACAGTTGATCTGAAAAATATTTTTCCAATTAATCATATTGATAATCCAAATAAATTCCTTTGGTATCCCAACCCTTTGGGTTTCCCAGCTAGTGTAATCGAAATAAAATGTCAAAAATGAGATAATCACAAGACTATCTAGTGGAACATCCCTTTGGTGTGGAACTACAAAAGGATGAACCAATATCACTCGTTACATTCTTTCCTTACATAAGATAATCTAGAGGAACCATCCATTGGCATGAAACTACCCCGTTACATGATTGAGGTATTGACAAGTGCCGCTTTTGAAGTAAACCAACACATTGTATTTGAAGGGGATTTAATCTCACCATATTATCTCATGTTATTCCTTTTTATGTATGCATGATTTTAGTTATTTTAGTTTTGAATCATATTCCCTCCACCTAAACAATATGTTCAAACCATATTTATGTGTGAATCATTACACAACCCATAAGTTTGTGTTAATTACCCAAAAATAGATGTCAAACATATTCATCCATATAGAGATTAATCATATGCATATGGTACATTGACACTCCGTGTAAAGACATAGAGTAATATAAAATTTAAAATATCTATATGAGAAAGAACATAGAGACACATATCCAACCCCATTCACTTTCGTAGACAAGGAATAAGTCTATAGGTAAGTATGTAGTTTGACCCCATGTCCCTCTATCTAAAGACATTCTACTCAATAATGTATACAATTCATCAAAAATCTAACAACTAATATATAAAAACTATATTCAATAACTATCTTTAAACAAATAACATCAATTAAAAATAAAGGTCAAGGTAGAAGAGAAACTAAATTCATTATCATACCTAGCATGTAATGCAGGGATTTATCTATAAGAAATTTTAAATTTTAAATTTTAAATTAAAGCATACAAAATATTCAATTTTCTTAAATAATGTACTAAACATGAATATAAAATTGAATAAAATTTAAATAAAAGAAAAATTCAATTATTTAGACATGAGAAAACAATTGACGAACAATTCATAAATAAAATCTATTTATAAATATTTTATATTTTTATCTACAACATTATCGGAATTCCATAATTTGGAATTTAATAATTTAATATTAATTCTAATATAAACTCTTTAGTAATTTCATTATATGGAACTTCCATTTTAAATATCTAATATTTAATGAATTATAAGAAACTTATAATTTAATTTTTGTTATGTAAAAAATTTTCAAAATTTAAATATCATATACAAAATTATTATTTGAACCTTGATTCATCATGCTAATTTCTTATCTATCTTAAATAATGATCAAAAAAGGCCTCATTTTATTTTCAACAATTCAAAATAATTAATAATAAACAGTTTGTAATATAAATATTAACATTTCATATTATGTACATATATCATAATTTATAACTCTTTATAAATTATAACGTGTGATTTCTAAAAAAAAATATTATGTATAGATCATAAGTAATGAAAAATAATTTTTAAAAAGTAATTTTAAATATTAAATTTTAATATTTTGGAATAAAATGTTTCATAAACATTTAATTTAATAGAAAAAAATTATAATTTATTAATTTATAATCCTTTTATATATCAAACCATCCAAAAATACATTTTATAATTTTTTATAAACATTTTATAACCTATCATAATAATTTTAAATGTCAAAAACATTTTTCTATAATTTTAATACAATTCAGATATTACGTGTATAGGTATACTTTTATAAGGGTAAATCCGTAAACTCTTCTATATTCCTTCTAAAATCCATTCCATAAAGGCATGACACTACTTACCTTTACACAAATTAAATATAACACATTGCGTAAACATAACATGAATATTACCTTTACAAAGCTCATTCTACATATGGGTACATAGGAAATTATATTTATGAAAATGATTTACAAAAGAGTATGAATTTAGGAACCAGTTTTTAAGGGTTATACCTTTATGTAATACATTTGCGTGAAGGTAACATAGAGGTTACCCTTATACATAGCATCAATTTAAGGGTATAAACATTATTAAAACATCACCAGATAAGAGTAAATGGCTTGTTTAACTTTACATAACCCAATTAAGATCACAATTACCCTTAAATAGACATTTATGTGAAGGTAAGTTATGATGACCCTTACATAGAACAATCTACATCTGGGTAAGATGATACAACCCATATACATATAACTTTTCAAAATGGTAATCCCTTGGTTACCCTTATGCATCTTAGATATGTAAGGGTTAGGCCATCATTACCTTTACATAGGCCCAATACTTAAGCGTAAAAACTTTTTTCATATTTGAGAAATAATTACAAAATACTTCTATTATTTACGATTACTCTTCATTTCAATTCTATATTTAATAAATATAAATCATGGGATCCCTCTGATACCACTGTGAGGTTTCATATAATTCTAATAATACTTATTATTCATAGGAGAGGAAATTAAAAACTGGAACTGAGGATCTCATAAGAAATATATATGAAATCTGTAAATAAAACCATAAATAAAGATGGTTTTAAATAAGTATACCATACATTGAAGAGAATCTTCATCGTCTCTCACCTCAATCGCATGGGTTGGATAAATATAACTTAGTGGAAAAAGTATCCCACCACTGTGGTGTATCCATCAGCCTCAATTAATATCTCATAACATGAGAGGTATCCATCCTTCCATTCATGATGTTCTAGAATCTCATGTACAAAGAATGAAGATGAAGAGAGTTATAGATATCTATGAGGTTTTATAAAATAATGAACGAATAACTCTATGATATACACTCCTATCACATGGTAGTAGTTAAGTAGTTGATCAAGAATGCTCTTTGAATATCCTCTCATTTATTCATTTGTTGAAATGAATGAATAAATACCATTCATAGTTCATTAATGCATCATGTTAATTTAATCCCTAACATTATATTTCATATAATGACTCATAATGATAGATTAGTTGGAAAAACACACATAAACATGTTTAATTAATGAAATAATAAAAGTGACAACATGTAAATAATATATCCATTTTTTTCTTATATAAATATATTTGGGTCATACTGACTTCGTCATGATATCTTGATACATAAGTGTAATTCCATATGAATCAGTACAAATGTTACTACCCAAAATAAATCCTCTATAGTGGCCAGGAAGCTATAACAACTCCTTGATAAACCTCAAGCTAGTAAAATACAATTAAAACACAAACCTGGGCATGAAAACATAAAAAATAGTTTATATATATGTTGGGTGATCCTAACATGTATAATAATAAGGATCCTCCCAAAACCTCCTGTGAAAAATGTGAATGAAGCACACTAAAACCTAATGATTAAATAAATAAAATCAGCTTATCAAATGATTAGGTAAATTAATTTACCAACCCCATGAGGGATTTATCACCCAATAATGCATAAAAGTAATCATATCCATATCAGATCATATATATAAATAAGGGTACCATGTGGCCTTGTTACCGGTTTTTCATTATACTGCTCACCCTAAACCCCAGTGGATCAAGTCTTGATACTCCCATATCCTCATAAGTCATCCTTCTTATTAGGGAATTAACATAATCAAAATCACAACCACCAAATAATGCATCACATCATATCAACATCACACATTTCAACTTGTTCAAACATCACATCCACATAATCACATATCACACCTCAATAGCAAGTTCATAAGCCACCACAACTAGAACACCATATAAAAAACATCAAGCTGTTACAACCCATGCATGAGTATTCTTGTAATAAACTTAGAAATTAGAGATTATATACAAGTATATACTATAAAAATATGATACTACATCCCACATATACAAGTAAAGGGTAATCATGATCCATCACAACCTTTATAAGAACATATATTGTAAGAGTAAGCCACCATAGTCTAGGTATGTCCGCATACAAAGTATTTATAAAGGAGAGAGTGGGGTGGGTGAGTAGAAAACCATCCATTCCCTTAACTAAATATATGTTTGGGAACTCACAAAACCTATGTCCATTATGGTGGTTAGTCTCCCCAACCAACTCAGGTGGTGGAGCATAATAAATCAAAAAACATAATGATGTAGGCTTCACACCACGACACTGTGGGAAAATACATACTATTGACTATATATGTAGATAACATCCCATATCAAATATGATCAATCATATATTGGAATACATCACTAAATTTATATTCTCACAAGTATCAAGGTTCATTATTAATTATTAATCATCCATTAATTATTTAACATCATATTTTATTTGTTCCCATGATTAATATTTTAACCTTCTAATACATGCGTGTTTGACACCATTATTTTCTAATTTTATTCAAGTATTTCATTTTCATCTATAATTATCAATAATCATATGTGTTATTTTATTAAATCATTTTATAATTTTATAATACCTAGGTACTCTAGAACTCATCCTAAGTGACCATAATGAAGATGCACTTTTCTTACATAAAACCAAATTGTGTCTACCAATTAGGAACGTTAATCAAATTATATATGAACAAAAAAGTATAAAAAACCACGATACATATATTGGTAAGAAATCAAAAATTTCAACACATCCTTACCACCCTGGTGTCATCAATGACACAATTGTACACAATACATTCCATCCTTCCATCATCAACATTGACCATCATTGTAGCCCTAAGAAATACCCACCAATTTCTCCCGAATGTTCCAACCATAAAAGGTTATTCATATATCACATCAATGATATGATTTTACAAATAAAATAAACAAATAATTAAAATATATTTCACACCCACCCATGGGAAACTAATGTAAATACATCAAATCATTTAAGCCACCTATATTGTAAATGAGCTCACTTAGCCTCGATCAATTATCTTCAACCACTACCGATCCTATTACTATATTTAATTATTCAATTCATTATTTATAGTTTTTTATTAAATGGAAAGCAAATATATGATTCTAATAATATAAATGAAATTTATTAATTCACACATAATAAAAGGAAAAGAGATACTAAATCCCCTCCCTTAATTGGTGTGTCAAAAAAATTACATGATAACAAAGAGAAATGAAAATCTTTCCACCTGAAATCTCTAGGAAACCCCTAATAAAATGATGAAACATCAACCCCAATCAAAATACATGACACAAATTCACCTAAAAAACCAATACCATGACCAAAACCTCCATAAGGATAAATAAAAAGAATTAATAATGAAGAGAGAATGAAAACTACACCATGGATCACATGATCTCAATCACATTAGGCCCAGGATTAAGATCCATTAAATTATGACCAAAGACCATCCAAGAAGAGACGCGTGATTCCTAGAGTTTGAAGGAGTTATAAGGAATTAGAGATAATGAAAAAAATGATCTATAGTTTATAATAAAACTAGGAAACATAACATCATGATGTGATGGGATCAGTCATACCACAATGGTGGCCCGATCTGAAAATCACAGTGCGATCTTACCGAGTCATGGGAAGTCAAACAACATAAAATAAATACATACATGTAAGGTAATGTTGTAACACAACCACCATGGAACATTAATCCCAAACATTTTAGAACCATGAAATATTACAACTGAGGTTCCCATGGAATAATGGAACCCATGTATTGTTAAATCATAAATACCTTAAGACTCTTCACACCGTAAAAAGAACACACCATATTAAAAAAACATTACATAATCAACTTGAGAGACCAAAATTTCATGGATAAACCTCTATATTGAAAATCAAGACTCTACACTGTAACCCAATCAATCGCATAATAGCACACAAAACCACATCAACATCTCTACTCATGTAACCAATCATGGAATAACCCAATTATTCATAAGGTGATATGAGATATAAATTGATAATTCATCCAAAAGCCCTATCATAATTCACTAATATCCTTTACAATTACACCAAATACTACCAATAACACAAATACACAAATTAAAGGACTAAGGGAAATGAATGACACAATATTAGATGCATCTCAAAAGATTCTAGTCGTACAAAATCAAAAGTTAACTCTAAATAAAAACAAAACAACCTTAAAACCCCAAAAATATCTGAATATAACTATGAAAAAAGATTATTTCCACCATGAATATAAAATAACAACAAAATAATGGAACAAAATAAAACATATCATCCAAAAAAATGAAAATCACCTTCATAAAAAAGCAAAACACTGGTCAAATTACCATAGGATACACATAAGAAATCTATGAATAATTCTACCATGTACACTCCTCCATTCCATAGAAATACCTCTAGAAATGAACCAATGGAAAGACACACCCATGAATAACTTTTCCCCAATGGTCCTAAATATCAATAGGCCACTCCATGAACATTGTATCCTCCCCAATATCCAGATTAACCAAATCAATGGCACAATAGTCATCATAAATATACTATTTGATATGTGACACATGAAAGACATCATGAAAATTATCCAACTATGAAGGAAGCTAAAACTAATATAAAACTACTCTAATATGCTCCAACCCCTCGAAAAGCCTGATTAATTAAGCAGAAATAATAATTCCTCATCTAGTACTCTACGGCCCATGATGAGGATAAACTATTAGGAATGAATGATTGATAATGTCAAACTCTTCATGCCGCATCATATTATCATAATAGTACTTATGAAAATAATTAGATTCCTTAATACACTTACAAATCACCAATACCTTCTCGATCATGATCTATAACATATCTAGTCCATCGACTGTAGGTTATCCATCTTCAGTCCTGTATAAAAAAGATATGCAATGTCATCAATACAATGAAACAAACTGATCAATTCTAATGAAACAATGATAAAAAAATTTATATAAAAATAAACTAATTTTAAATAATTAACCCATTGGAATAAAATATCTAGAAAACTTACATGAAATGGGTCCTAATTTTTTTGGATAGTCCACTCTATCTGATCATCTTCTTGGGAATGAAAAGTAATACTAAGTCATAATTGAGATCTGAAAAAACATGGAATATCCATATATACTTGTTAATTAAAATGATAATCATGATCATATATGTTCATCGTCATAATCCCATGAATAAATATAGTCTCCTCTATATATAGCTTCATAAATTCCTCTACCATTCTTGACTCCTTAATAGCAATGAAATGAGCCAACTTCATCAACCAATCAATAATCCATAATATGGAATCACAAAATATTTGAGATAGAGGTAAACTAGAAATGAAATACATTGATAAATCCTCACAATTCCACTTCAAAACAAATAATGGATACATTAATCTACTAGGAACATGATTCTCATCTTTCAACCTTAGAAAATTTATACACAAAGACACAAAGATTTTTCCAACCTCATCTACCCTAACTAACTCCTAAAAGAAAGAGGCATCTTGGATAATCTATGTGAAACACAAAAAGAACCACCTCATAAATAATTAATGGAATAATTACATTCCCTCAAAAAACACCTAATTATGTTCATCCTCTCACAACCCCTCAAGAGCATATTCAAGAAAGACATGGTCATTCCAAACCTCAACTTCAAAATATCCCAACTAGTACTCTTCCTCCTTCTATATTAAGGATGATTATACCATCATATGATACATGAAACCTATACCAATGAATTATTTTATATCATGATTTGAATCAGGAATCTCCTCCATCAATCTCCACGTATCCTCAGACTCTTGAACACCACCACCACACGACTTTCCACTCAATTCATCATATACCAAATTTCCTTTATTGACGATGTAAGAGATATAAAATTCTAAGTACTATGAGAAAATCATCTTCAACCAATAACATAGATTCATAACCCAAATAGATATAGTATACCTTAGGATTTTATTATTATATATGAGCATAAATCACTCTACAATAAGGCAATATTTGCATGGATTCAAATAAAATACCACTAATGAAAACTCAAGATCATGGGTAGCATAGTTATGCGCTTGGTTTCATTAAAAATAAGATCCATAAGATAAAATTACACTTTTTTTCATAAAACCCCATTTAAATATTATAAGGATCACATAAAATATAAAATGTAATTATTTCTAGAAAATAAAGCACCATAGAAACTAATAGCTTCTCTTTCAGGTACCCAAATGTTTCCTAACATTGATTAGTATATACAAAGGCATATTCCTTTCTAGTCAATAATGGAGAAGTTCCCACAATCCTATAGATTTCATATATGATCCTCATATAATAGAATAAAAGAACAAGAAAAATATGATCCTAAAATATATTCTTAGTATTCATCTAAGAGACAACCACATTAATCTTTAAAGGATGAAATACAAGACCCTAATGAGACAATACATGCTTGATAAAGTGAAAATTGTGAGACCAACGAATGAACTTGGATATCTTCTAATAGAGCTGATGTCATGGAAAACCAGTAAAATAGGTTGTATATAATTATGAGGATCCCCAAATGACCTTTATTATATGATAGTTTCATCGATGAACACTCACACAAACTAATTCAGGGACTCATGAAACATAGGCTTCATCACTCCCATGAAGAGGATAGTAGATTTCATTATATTGAACAACATCACCATCAATACAATGTTTTTATAAAAATAGTTGAAAGTAAAATTCATGATATCTTCTTCCTTCACCCTCATTCGGTGATATCTAGACCATAAATCAATCTTTAAAAAACAACTACCTATTTAAATGACTGAAAAAATCCCCAATCCTTTAGTGGGGATAATGGTTCTTCTCCATCACTTAGTTTAATAACTAGTAGTGTCATATTATCATCCTCTTTATTAGAGGATAACTCCATTTGACCCCATGGTGACTTAATTGGTATTATAAATCCATTCTACAATATATTGTTGATTTAAACAAAGAATGTGTATGGTGTTATCTGATATGCCTCCATCAATATCAGACACACACCAGGATGTAATTTTATCCCAGACATGATATCACACCTATATGATGACATCACAACTGATATCATAAAAACATTAATGAACTCCTCAACAAAACCTAGAAAATTTTCTTACTTAACATTCATCAAATCTAACACCAGCCTCACCAGCTAATAAGGAAGAGGTTCCACATATCTATAACTCATTTATTGATCCCTCTCACGAAAAACATTGAATACTCTCCTGCCATATCAAATAAAACAACCTCTATTCTAATGTAATAAAATAATCACACACAAAATATAGACTATCCATTTTGAGGATAACATAATATATATTTATCTATAGAAATAATTAATCCTAATACAAATTATACCACCTCATCATCTACTCCCATCCATAAATAAACTCATGAAAACTTGACTAACCTCTAACTAGTTTAGTAAACACCAAGGGCATGAGAAGTCTCCCTAACATAAGTCATAGAACTCATACTAAAGTATGTTCTAGGAAAGAGTGTGAAAATACCAAATAAACTAAAACATAATCCAAGGTAGAAGATATATAGATGGTACCTTAGATATATCAACCATGCATGGTGATGTAAACTCCACATTATGAAGCTATGCACACATTTCTACTCTAACTCTCTACCCTTAATGATGATCACCTCCGCAGCCATACATAGATCTAGGTCCTTGAGGATAAGGAACATAAAGGGGATATACAATACCATCCACACCATATCTCTACTTCCCCAAATCCTACTGACTATACTAATAATGATAAGGCCTCAGAGGCAACTGAGATTGAGAAGAGGAAGTTTGTCACATCAGATTGATATAAAGTAAGTTAATCAGAATGATGCTAAGGAAGTTAATCGAAATGAATCAAATGAAATTACATTTGAATGAATAAATGTTACTATGTTCTAGAAGACTACTTTTAGAGAAATATTGAGAATGTTTGAAGTAGTCAAAGTTAGTGTTTAAATGTTACTGAATTTCAGAGATTTGAAATTTGAGTAAGAAGGAAATGCTTTTTTGTTTCCCCCCATTCCAATTCTGGGTCACCATTAAATAGAATCAAAGTACATTCAAACATTATATCCTTTTAGAAATGAATAAAAGGAAGAGTTCTGAAAAGTTTAAGCCAGAAATTAAGGAATAGTTATTTTGGGATAGAAATCTCATTAGAAGGCTGAACATCTTGTGGTTTTTTTACTGGACTAAGGAATATCAAACTGAATATTTGGGTATAGTTTAAAAAGTGTAGATTGAGAATGAAAGCATTATGTTGAGTCAATCAAACTAAGTAAATCAGAATGAGTTCATCAGATAGAAGATCATCGGTCTTAGGATCATCAGACCCATGATCCATTGTGGAGCATATTGATCAATGTATTTATATGTTTTTTGTCAAAATTTTTTATAAAAGAATTTTTTTAACTATTAGGAGTCGGTATAATCATTCAAAATAGAATATATAATTTTTATAATTGGATTTAGAACAAGTTGTATTCTCTTTTTCAAATTATTAAATTTCCATAGACCCATGAGAGTGGCTATGGAAAGCATTTAGGTTCTCAAACTGATGTCGAACCTTGTAAATATCAGGTGCTTTAATTACATTCCATAATTTTCAAGCATTAGTATTTACTAAAAGATAATAAGGTTGTAAACTTTACTAGGTTTCATGGTTTATGCTTTAAAATTATTGAAACATATAAAAAGTAAACAACTGATTCAACCCCCTATTGTTATTTGACCATTTGTAACATCAATTGGAATCAGATCCAATGATCCGTTGTTAAATCCTTATCATGGATAATATTAATTATATTTACAATATAGGAATTCCAACATTTTATAGAAGAATTATTATAGATAAAAAATAGAATGATTCCTTATATCAAGTCTATTGGCCTAAAATTTGTTGATACTGCTACAACCATTTTTCCACCTATTAAGAAAGATGGTCCTATGACATTTTAAGATAAGATAAATATATATTTTGATGTAAAGGCTAGAAATTATATCCTCATATACTAATTATAAAATGTGTATATGAAGTTTATGGGTCTGAAAACCTCAAAGATTATGTTGGAGAAGAGGGAAAGTTTATTTCAAGGGAATATTAATTTGAAGGAAGTAAAGATACAAATATTCCAATGTAAGTATAAATAAATAATAATGATAAATGAATAATAAATTAATGAATACTTCAATAGAGTAAATGAATTTTTTTTTTCAATATCAGTGGTTTTTGAGATGTCCTGGAGGACTCTAAAATTGTGATGAAACTCCTGAGAAACCTTCCAGACACGTTTGATTCTAAAATTTCCCCTTTAGAAAGAATTTAGGTTCTCACACTGAGGTCGAACCATTGGTACATAAAAATCCATAAACAATGGGTGAATCCCTTCCAATATAAATGAGAAAAGAAAGAGGAATATGGTAATCATTTCCACTGACAATGAACCAGAGAGAGAGAATAATGGAGTGACCCTTAGTAAAGAAGTGTGCAAACCATAAACCATGTAAAGTAAGTGATATTGGAAATATAAGTGATCTTGATAAAACATTGTATTTTTATTGTGAGCCATATTATATTTGGTACATTAGCACATCAATTTTCTATTCTCCTTGGGTGTATCCCAGTGAGGGTGAACCAAGTATAATCATTATGTCCTTTTCAAGATTTCATTTTTGTTCATACATTACAATAAGAGAAGGATAGAAGTTTTTTTCTTTGAAAATAGATCTGAAGGGGTATTAGTTATAATCATTCATAAATGGATTCACCCCCCCCCCCCCCTCCTTAGGATATTTAACCTTTTATACCTAACAATTGGTATTAGAGTCAGGTTGAAAGTCATTGGTTCTCTATCTGTAAAAGAAATAGTGGTTGATAATCATGAAGGGATTATAATATTCAATGGAAAAAATATTAAATTATGGAAGAATAATATGTAATACTACTTTAGATATTTAGTAATGGATGTATTTACAGCAGCAATGCATGGATTGTTGGCGAATATCGACAGTGGTTCTTTATCAGAATCTGATCAAATGGAATTGTATGCTGATGCTAAATGAATCAATTATTTTGGTGGATCCCTACCCAATGAAATCTACACTAAGGTTATGTCTTGTAATTTTTCACATGATATGCAATTAAAGTTTCTGAATATTTATGAACATGACTCTAAATTCATTGAAGAAAAGTTTTACGTATTATAGAACAAGTGTGAGGATCGCATAATTCACCCTAATAATTCTTTTGAAGCATTATTTGAGTGGGTTAATGTTATTGTGGAAGAAATTCTTGGTATCAATTAAATTATTGAAGATATAATTATTAAGAGTATCTTGAGAAAACATCCACCTTAGTTTAATATGAATGTTTCTATATTGGATGATAAATATGTGAAAGAGATGACATTGGATAACATTAGTAGTAATCTTATAGCATATGAAATGTGAAATGATGATATCAATGCTATGGAAAATAGTAAGTATAATGAAGTGGAATTCAACGATATAGAGAGGCTCACCATTGAATATAGATTGGAAGATGAAGATATGGATAAGGTGATTTCATTCCATTCTTCAAATCATAAAAGATAAAAAGTAAATATTATCGGGAAACACGTGCTTACATGATTTCTATGTGGAAAGGACGGACATCTTCCAGAAAGGTACCCCAAGAAGATTCAAGAAGATTAAGAGGATGAAGTTAAAATTCCCATGAATATTTCATTAATATAAGTTAAAGGAATGAAAAATTTAAACAGAAATTTCATCAAAAAGAAGAATATAGTTTCTATAGAAGATGACTTTTTAGAGGAATATGAGGCAAAATAATTATAGAACTGTAAGGATCATGATGTATATTATATGGTGGAAATTGTCCAAAATTACATAATAAGAGAAGAATTTAATAATGATGAATGATATTTTTAGGGAAGAGTTGTCCTCAGGTATAATTAGAAGACTATCTTGAGGAAATAGATGTCTGGAGAGTCAAAACAAAGAAATCCAACATAGTGATTCATGATTCAAAAAATTATAAGCATCAGTTGGAATAAGGGAAGTAAAAACTGAATAACGAATTTTAAATACTAAATTATTTAATGACTGGGAGCTCATAATTGGTTTTTGAGTGCAATATCAAAATTAAAGAACATAAAATGGAAATTGATAGTTTGAATTACATTGTAAAAGATTAAATCAAACATATCAAAGAACATGAAGTTGAATTAATGGATCTATGAAAAAAATTTAAGGATAAAGAAAAACTATTAACACTATAAATGAAATTGGTAAAGAAGATCATATAGTTAATAAAAAATATGAAAGTGGAGGATAGTGGTCCAGTATAATAGAAGCAACAGTCAAATCCAAATGATAAGCTGGGTATGGGGCTTGATCAAAAATAGAAAGCAGTAATCGTTGAAGTTAGACCACAAACACCCACTCTGAGATTGAATATTTATTTGGGTACAAAGTAGAATCAAAATATTTAGAGAACCCAAGGGAAAATTAGTGGTGAAAAAGTGACACATATGAATGTATCCCACATTAGATGTTGTTGTTGTCAAGAAATGGGACACTCATAAAATGTCTACTTTTTATCCAAGAGGTGTAAAAGGAAATAATACCATCATAAGGAGCCATAAATACTCAATATTATAGGATATAATTTCATAGAAACTATTTTACTTTTGGATGAATCAGAGACATGAAATGATTTTTCACATCAACAATAATGATAATTGTGTAGATGAAGACAGAATATAATCATAAACATAAACTAAATTTATCATCATATGAGCTAAAAATTTAAAATCAATATTGAAAACAATATGATGAAGTTGGTCCACCATAATTTGAGGAAGATCAATATTATCAATCATATTAGGTATGATGTCAAAAACAAGCATTGAAAAGAAAAGATATGAACAAGATAAGGTTGCAGAGATTTCTTTCAAAGAAACATATCCCATTGGAATCTAGATCATTTTTATTGGATGAACCTCCAATATGATTGGAAATAAGGAACTTGTAATAGGAATCAGATATGAAAAGTAAGGTGTTGTAATATTTGGTAATGTTGAATCCCATAGAATTATTATCTTACGAAAATCCAAGTTTGGGGGAATAGATATGAGAAATTATGATGTCTGGGGTTTTGAAGGTCTCAATCACAACCTTCTAAGTGTAAGTAAACTATTTGAATTCATACATTCCTTAAGCATTTCAATGAAATTATGTGTCATCATGGTAAAAGATGGTGTAGTTTTTTGGCAATGAAATTGTACAAAAGGGAATCTTTACCTTGTAAGTGGAGAAAAAGATATTTTCTTTTTGTCCAAGGAATAAGAAAACATGTTATGGAATAAACACGGTTTTAATTTAAGCCAAAACTCATTGATAGATATGGTGAAATATTTTGTTGCATGAGATCTACCAATATTATCATGTAATCATTCACATAGATGTGATTCTTGTCAATAAGGGATCATCAATTGAAAGAAAAATATGGAAAAAGAGAAAAGGTCAACCAAATTGCTTGAGTTTGTACATATTGTTGTGTGTGGACCAATTTCACCAAGAGATATTGATGGGAGGAGATATTATGTTCACTTAATTAATGATTTTAGTAGAATGGCATTGGTTTCAATCATCACCAAAAAATCTGAGGTGTCCAGTTGCATAACAATTTATCGAAGGGAAGTTGAGAAGATGATGGGTCAAACAATCTATACCAACTGAATAGATAATGGAACCGAGCTCACAAATAGCCAAGTTCATGATAATCTCATGAATCATGGGATAAGGCACCAAGTTTTTATGGTAATGACTCCATAGAAAAATGGAGTAGTTGGGAAATGAAATCGAATTTTCAACAACATGACTAGAACAATGGTCATTGAGAAAGGCCTTACAGGGAATTTTTTTAAAGAAGTAGTGATGAAATTAGAATATATATCAAATATATAATTATTATTATTAAATAAAAGAAGACTCTATATGAGATATGGAATGGAAAGAATCCATCTTTGAAATAATTTTGGGTCTTCAGAAGTAAGTGTTTTAATTTCAATGAGGAGAATCATAGGAAGTTTGAATCCTATGGATATGAAAGTATATTTTTGAGATATTAAAAGAAAAGAAAATAATATAAATGATTCAATAAGTTTTTGGGAAAGGATGTTGGACTCCAAGATGTAACCATAGTAGAGAATGAGTAGAATCATCAGTAAATACATGATTATTCTGAGGTGGATAGTGATGAATAGATAAGAAAATCAGAGAATGTTCTACTTCCATAGACTGATTCAAAAGAATATTTAAATAATGAAATGGATTAATAAAATTCAGTATCTACACAATGATAAAAGAGAATAACAAAAATTTATGAAAAAATATAATTGGTGATCAGATAGTCCCGGTGCAAACATGGAGGATGAATACTCTAAATCATGCATCGTACATATTATATGTAGAGCCTCAATGTTTTTATAAAGCAACTGGAGATGAGAATTGGGTTTTGGCTTTGAATGAAGAGCTTGACCAAATTGAGGATAATCAAACATGGGATATTTTTTTAGGCCAACATATTAGAATGCCATCATGAAAATTTGGTCTTTCGCAACCAGATGAATGAAAATAGTGTGGTAATTTGAAAAGAAGCATGACTAGTGTGCAAAGGGTACTCCTAGATAGAGGTTATTGATGTTGATGTGAAATTTTCACCAATTTCAAGGCTAGAGACAATCATATTATTCTTTTCCACATGAGTACAAATAATGTTCAATTTTCTCCATATGGATGTCAAGCCTATATTTTAGAATGGGATTCTGGAAGAATATGTTTATATTGAAAAACTAGATGGTTTTCTCATTCATGAATATGAGAACATAGTTTCTTAGATGAATATAGAGTTATATGGGTTGAATCAGGCACCCAGGTCATGATATTCAATACTAGATCAGTTTTTTAAGGATCTTGGATTCCAACGTCTTCGAATTTATAACAATATATATGTGAATAATGAGAGTAATCAAAGGATGTTGGTGCTAGTATATGGAAATGAAATAATATTTGGTGGATCAAATGAAGTGTAGTGAAGATAGTTTTATGAATTCATGAAAATTGAGTTTGAAATGTCAGTGATTAGTGAACTAACAATTTCCTTGGTCTACAGGTGACATAAGGAAATAATGGCACATTCATTTTTGAATCTAAATTTGATAATGAAATTTAGACAAGATTTAGAATGGATAATAATAAGGTAATGATGAACTTGGTATCTACTCAGATTAAACAATTGTGGGTTGAATAAGCCAAAGTGGTTAATGCCATATAATATTGACAAATCATTGGTTGTCTACTATACTTAACCATGACAAGAACTAATATTTTTTTTCCACATATAAATTAAATGGTGTAAAATAAATCCCAAAGAAAGCCACATGATTTCAGTGAAAAAAATACTTTGGTATATCAAGGGCATGGTGGATTTAGGTTTTATGTATAATGAAATATGTCAACTAGAGTTATTAGGATATACAAATAAAATTTGGTTCAAATCAATAGATGATATGAAATCAACATTAGAAGGTTCTTTCAATCTTGTTGGATTGTGTATTTCATGGATAGGAAATAAATTAGGATTTCATTTCATTGATCACCCAAGAAGTTGAATACATTTGTTCTACTCAATAATTCACACAGTTATTGTGGATGAATCAATAACATGATTATATGGTAGTTGAAGTGAAGTCTTAGATAAGAATCCATTGTGATAATTCAACTTGTATAAATTTTAGAAAAAACCTAGTCCATCACCCAAGGAAAAAGAACATTGAAATAACATATCATTTTTTCAAGGATAAGGTGGTTTAAGGGCTTGTTAAGTTGGAGTATGTTCCTGTAGAACTAAAGGTTGCAAAAATTCTGACGAAGGCCTTCCCAAAAGAATCATTTTAAGAGAATCGTCTAGATCTGGGAGTTTACTCAACTCCCTACACATGAAAAGTGTGGGTGTGGGTCACCTTATCCTTGAGGTATGATTTTTTTTCCCCCAAATGTGAAGAATTGTGTTCATTAACCTACTGTAGACTATAATTTAGTGAACATCATGTTCGTTGAAGAAGGGGGAGAAATTATGATTATGGTTATAAGAGGGGAGAAAGTGTTTTAACATTTCATAATCAAGACAGGGGGTAGTGATGCAGGGGTAGCTTTGAGATAGGGGGAGTATTAAATTTGATGACGCTAAAGGTGGTCAATCAACTATTACATATCAGGATTGTTGAGGTTCGTTATTAAATTAGTTTAGTGGTTTTGGAATGATGTGATTCATTGATGAAATTTTCATTATAATATCATTTCTCATACCGATCATGGCACATGTGGGATTAAATTGTGTATTGAGTAAATCATTTATTGTTATATAAATCATATGAAGCTAATGGTGGAAGAATATAGAATAATATTTAACGGGGTATCAAAATGTGAAGAGTTTTCAACAAACCCAAATGGGGATATTGTTAGGAAAAAATCCCTTAAGGTATCTTTGAATCATTTTTGGGTTGATTATGTTTATTGAAAAAGTGGGTTTCCATGGTAAGTTGTAGAGTATTGAGTGATTATTGACATAGTAAGTTGATAAATATCCAAGATAATGGAATGGATTCCGTGGAAGCAGTACAGAGAATTGTGTACACAAGGTGACGTCATTTACCATTGTTTGCCAAATTTTTTGGGTTTAAAATTTAGAGATTAAATAGAATCATGAAAATTAGATTCCCTTGAAGGCCTTATAAAAATATAGCAAAGAAATGAGTTTTATAAAGACCTAGATTCCTGAATTGTTCTTAATTATGACATGATGGTTCTTACGGTGACTGTTGTGACTACAACAATCATCGAAAATTGGAAATTTCCATGGAGTCTTGGGAATAAAGGATCATCGTGACTGAAATGAGGGAGCTTCTTAAAATGGGGATGATATGGTTGGAAGTTTATGTAATTATTGTAAATACATATAAGTAATCCTCTACCCCTAGAAGAATTGGAAAAATACTTAACTAAAATATTTACGTTCTAATTTCATAAAGGAGGTTTGTAAAGGTGGTCCTCACCAAAGTGATCTTGAAGAAAGGTGGTTTGTGAAGGATATAAACACTAACCAAAATAGTTGAGAAACATAAAAAAATTTGATTTCTCAATGGTTATAAAAATATGACCAAAATATGTGACCTTTTAAAATACTATTTGAGATTAGAAAAGAAGTGATCTTCAAGAAAGGTGGCTTCTTAGTGAATATTGGTTAAGCATCACGAAAGAAGGTTTTTTCATGATGGCTATTGGAGCTTCGTGAAAGAGGTGTGTTTCATGAATGATGTGGGCATAGTGAAAGAGTTGAAAAAGGAATTTCCCAGTACATTTGTAGTAAAGTGGTATTAATCAAGTTGATGAAATTTGAACTTCAACAAATCAACTATCTATAACTTTGGATGCATTCATTAGTGATAATTAAGGGATCTACAAGTCTATAATCTATGGGTGAAGCATTTCCAAGAGTAGTGAGAAAATGAAGTAAAAGAAAATGTTCCTTTCCACTAATAGTGATCTAGATAAAGAGACTCTATGAGTGAAGCATGGGACTGTATGGAGATGACCCTAAATCATTTAAACATAGTTAGCCTAGGCATAGAAGTGATCTACCCTAAACATTTTATTTTGGCAGTGAGCCTTAGTGGATTTGGTACATCGTCACATCACTCTTTTATGCTCCTTCGACATAGCTGACTAAGGTTGAACCATTTAAAATCACTATGTCCCATGCATGATTTCATTTTTGATCATAGATTACTATAAGAGAAGGGGAGAAGAGCTTTTTGTTTAAAAATGAAACAAGATCCAAAGGGGAAGTAGTTTTAATCTATCATACCAAAATTGACCTACCTATCTAGGTATTTAACCTTTTAAATGTAACTAAAGGTGTTAGTACTATTGTACATATTCATAATATATTTTTTAAGGCCATAATCCAACATGAATTTTTTTTAAATGTGGAATAAAAAAACCTTCATTGAAGTACTTCAATGTTTTTAGAATTCCATTTTTACTTAAAATAAAAAACCTGGATCTGTGAATGTTTGTTGAGATAGATGACAAGTAAATTTTTATTTTCTATTCACCCAATGGAACAAGTTATAGATGTTGGAACAAACATCTAAAAATGTTAGTGGACTCATATGATGTGAAAATACGTGATAATCCAACTTCTATAATAAAAGTTTATGGAAATTTTGAGGAATAAAAACTAAAAGTTTCCAAAGAAAATGAATATAAGGAATGTAATGTTCATGAATATTCATATGAATCATGGGATAAGGGATGTGATATAGGAAGAGGAAATCTGAAATGTCTTATTTTATAAAAACATATTTACAAAAAAATATTATTAGGAATTAGAAGGCTCTAGTTTAGACCAAAAAGAAGATGAGATTAGTAAATTAAACTTCACTAATTTCAAAATATTAACTACAACAAGTTTTAGAATCTATTCTACCCAAATAATGGATGAATGCTATGAATGAAAAGTTAGATCAAATTGCGAAAGACGAAGAATTGTAACATGTTCTATGTATGAAAGGTAAAATATTTATTGTGACAATGTTTGTTTATAGAAATTTATTAAATGAACAAGGATATGTTTCAAGAAAAAAATACATGCCTATTTGTGAAGGATATGAACATGTGGAAGGTGTAAATTTTGATGAAACATTTTACCATATTGTAATGTTAGAAACTATGTTAATGTTTCTAGTATTCTCTAATCACCAGAATTAAAAAGTATATTTTATGGATGTGGATTAATTATTTCTTAGTAATGAAATTAAATAAGAATTGTTCATTGAAAATCATTGTGTGTTTTACTTGATGAGGATGATAACATTACTGTGGATAGTGAAGATATATTTGAAAAAAAATTGATGAAATGAAAAAGAACATTGAGATTTCAATATTTGGATAACTAACTTTCTTCCTTAGATTACAAGTTCAACAAAAAGAAAAATACATTTTCCTATATCAAAAAAATTATGTTATACAATTTTTTCAAAATTTTGGTTTAGTAGAATCCATATAAGAATCTACACATATCTGAGTGGGGATGCATATGATTAAAGATGAGTCTGGAAAAATTGTGAATCAAAAAGTCTTTCCAAATATGATAGAATGTATAATTTACCATACATCCTTAAGGACTGATATTGTTTATCTTTTGAATTTTTGTTACATGTATACAAGTAATCTAATATATTCATATATGTTTGTCGAAAAGATAATTATGATATATGTAAAACGAACAACATTACATGGGTTATTATAAAAAATAAATTACGAGATAAACTTTCGTCAATTTACTAATGGTGAATGGGATGGAGATTATAATGATAGAAAATCAACCTTTGGAGAGACATTATCATGGGTGAACGTTGTTTAAGATGGAATAGTATGAAATAAATATCAGAAAATTTGAGCTTAGAGGAATCAGAATATGTTTTAGATATTTAGGGTTGTACTCAGATGTTGTGGATGAAATTTCAATTGGATGATTTTAATGTAAAAATTTCTAAACCATTGAAGATACTTTGGGATAATCAAATTACAGTTGATATTTCTAAAAATACAATCCAATATTCAATATCAAAAAACATTGATATAATGTTTCACTTTATAAAAGAGGAATTTGCGGATATAAATGTTTTACAAGAATATATCTCAATGAAGTATCAAATTGATGATATCTTCCTCAAGGCAATGCCAAAATAAAGGGTTTTTGAGTTAAGGTTGCAACAAATTTTTCTTCCAACTTCAAGTACTACCTAAATCTCATAAGGAAGACCCCGCATCATGATTTTTATTATGTTGAAAAGGGGGAGAAATTGTAAAAACATTATACTTTGTAATAATTTTTTACTTGTCATTATTTATTGAATCTAATGCTGTAGTTATCAGATAATGGGATAGAAAAAAATCAAGGGGGATAGAAAAACAAAAGTGGGGAGAAAAGGTAAAATTTAGGGGGATCTTATCTTAACATGGACACAAAATTTTCTTCTCACCTTGGGGTGGAATTTCATAAATAAAATTTCTTTTTCTCATAGTGTGGTGTCGAGACACCCCCTTTTTAGAAATGTAGTGTTTTGGTAAAAGTAAAAAAGGTGAGTTATGAAAATATCTCAAGGGATGAAAAGGTTTTTAATATGTTTTTTAACAAATCCATAGGGGGTGATTGAAGAAAAATTATGATGTTTTGACATAATAATGAGTTTCTATTTGTTAACAAATAATATTCTATAAAATAATATTTTTGAAAAATAGGTGAATGTTGCTGATCGATCTAACCCAAACATAAATGGGGAGAAAAGTTTTATTTTTTGGGAAATTTGTTTTCTGGGAATAGGTTTAAAAACTCAGCTTTTTGGACTAGGAAATAGAAAATATATAATTAGTTAGAATGATCAAGATTTTGATAGGATGCATCATTGGTCTCAGATCCATCAGCATGATGTTCAAGATTCCTCAGACTCATCATTGATTAGAAAGTCAGAAGTTGTGGTTTGAGGAATACATAATGATGGTGAATAGGTTTAATGAAGACAATGATGTCATGATTTACAATGTTCATTAACATTATATCCTCAAGTCAGATGATGTTTTAACAATCATGATGTTCTCATAAATTATGAAAACTCAAATGATAAAATATTTTCAAGAAGTTAAATAATTGTAAACATTGTATCATTTCCATGAATCATTAAAAAAAATTCATCATACCTAGATGTACTATACACAAAAGTTTTTCATATGTTTTAAAGAGTTATAGTTGTGGAGGTTGGAAGAATTTCAAAATTTTGGAGTGGATCTTCCATTGTAATTTGAATTCCATAGTAATTAGAATTCTATTATAAGTATAGTTCCATTATTATGAGGATTCCATCAGACTAACTTAGAGGAGGAGTGATAATCATACTGACTTTGAGAAGGATTGTTAATCGGACTGACTCTGAGGTGGAAATTAAATTAAACATCCACATGAACATTTTTTGAAAAAAAAAAATTTGAGACTATCAAGAATTAAAATAAAATGAGAAATTTTAATGATTCCTTTAAAATTTATGATATCAAAGAACTTAATATTCACTTTATTATGAATGTTTTATTATATACATAATGATTCAAAAATTTATTTGAAATAAATAATGATTTTTTAGTGTTTTATTATTTTTTAATGTGATAATATTGGGTTAAATTTGCATCTATAAAATTGATTTTTGGAAATATGAGGTTTTAAATTGAATAAATTGAAACTTATTTCATTATATTCACATTATTATATTCCAAAAAGAGTTATTACATGCTCTGATTTAATTATCTTATTTTCAATCATATTTTTAACATGACATATGTTAATTTAAAAATAATATAACAATAGTATAACCTTGATTAAATGTTTACCTGCAGTGGAAGCCTAATTAGTGACAGTTTGATACATAATTTTACAAATTGTTTGTATTATTTATAATTATATTTGAAAAATTTATTTTGAATGGTATTTTTATACGTAATTAGTAGATATTTTATGAGTTCTCTATAATTATTTTGTTTTCATGGTATATATTGTACTTTTATTTACGGTATCTTTAACTAGATGAGAACCTGTATAATTTTGAATAAAAACTGGAATTTATTTTGTTTTATTTCATTTGATTTTGTTTTTAGGCATCTATATATTGAAATTATTAATTTTGAAAAAATGTTTATAGAATGAAAAAATAAGTATTAGAATGAAAAGTCAATTTTTTCATTTCCTTTATTATAATAATTAGTGTTTTAATTTAAATAATTTTCAAAGGTTATTTATAATGATTTTCAAAAAAAATTGAGTGGTACTTATTTTGAATGAGTTGGAGTTTGTATGAATAATGGTTTTATTTACAGATGTGCTTGAGAATATAGTATTTATAATCAAGAAATATATCCTAAAGAATATAAGGATAATGTTTTTGGGTATAATCTAAAGTGATCATTATGTATGTGAATTACTTTTAGAATTTTTAATTCATAATTTTTCTATTAAGGTTTTTTGAACCTATTATAATTTAAATATTTTTTTTCTCGTGTTTTTATTTTAATAGTTTGTTTTTGTCTGATTAATTTATATTTATATTTTTCTTATATATACCTAAAAGTCAGGATTTTTATGAACTTTGATTTCAAAAAATATTACTTTTTAGTATAAAGGAGACATAAATTATTTATTAACTGATTCTTATTATGTAATTAAATGTTTTAAAAAAAGCGTTAAATTGGGTTTTTTCTTGAGTTAAATTATAAATTGGATTTTTAAAGTGAGACAAAGTGATTATTATTGAATAAAATTTCATTTTAATATATTAAACTGATTATTATTTTCATATATACAGAAAATATTACCTGATAAGATATTATAATGAGTTACAATGTGTTTATAAATTATATTTATGGCTTAATTTTTTTGGTAAGTTTTATTCAAAATAAAATGGTTTTAAGGATTTTGACGTTGAAATTTTATTTATTACTTTTGTTTAAAATGTTTTATTTAAAATAAATGAGTTTCCTTATATTTTAAGAAACATATTTGACTGATATTGAACCATTTTAGGTGTAATGTCTTGTTTATATATACCTGTGAATGTTTTGACTACTAAATATGGGAGATATCTTATAGTGATATGTGTCAATGTTAGCGGTGGAAGTAGAATGTTTTGGATCTCAATGATTGTAAATCCATACACACAAAAGTATTGGAGAAGTTTATTAATGGAATATATTTATGGTGCTTTTAAAGAATTTTAATAGAGGCTTTGAATGTTGTAGGATATTTGAAACATACCTAAGATTAATAACATAACTAATCTTGTAATAGGGGTTCATTAGTGGGTTATAGTAGTAAATATATTTGTTTTTATTCCTATAATATGTGGTCTAGAATAATCTTTAGAAAAATAGAGTTACACGACATGAAAATACAACAATTAAATATGGTAAATTATTTCATCGATGTCACAACCCATCCCAATGGGGCTTATTTCGCGACTACCCCATGACCACTTTCAATAGGAAATGGGATGGTGACTAGCACTGAGTAGGCATATCACAAACATGGGAAGTCATAGCCTAATATACCTGCGTGACCACAAATATATCCAATCCCATAGAATGCTGAAATGTAAAAAAACTAATAAACATGCTTGAATATATCTAAATCCCACCATCAGAGTATGAAAAAAAGTACTAGAATTAAAAAGGTTAAAATATAATCCCATTATAATGTAACTGAAAATAATTCCAACCTCTAAAGTGGGTGAGTACTACTATCAATTGAGCCACAGGAATACACCTTGGTCTATCCAGTTCGCTATGATATGCCGATTCATGATCCCTCTAGGACTTATTCCAATGGTCGGCTATCTACATAAGAAGTGACATGTCCGGGAAAATACCATACAAGGGTAAGTATAACCATACCAAGTATAACACCTGAAAATTAAGTATAAAATCAATAATAATAATAATAGTCAACTCATCGTGGGTATATTTCAATAACACATATAATAAGAATATCCATAAATAATCAACATAGAAATAAATATATCAAGGTAAAATCATAACCATAATTACATCCTAGGATTCCTACTTAAAGGTTCTATATAGAACACATCTGGGAGAATTCACCCCATGAGTCACATAAAATTGCTATATTTTTTCCAAGATTCCATGCTTATCTGGTCTTTCCATAATAAGTAAATCCTAGAATTCTAAAGATATTGATACATAAATGAGGATCCCACCCAAGGCCATGAGGTATACAAACAAATCAATCTATATTAACCTTCAAAGAAGGGGATTGACGCCAGTGTAGTATTATTCATGATGATATGAAGAACCCCACCTAGGTAAAGGATGATATAGGATCTCATTCCGAGCCTCACAAAACAATTCCTATAAATCATCCCAGATTGAAGTTACACATAGGGGATCACCATATTATTCACTATATGTGATTCCATAACAACCCTGGGGGAATGGATCATGGGGTCATACCCTTATGAAACATTTCCAAACCGCTGAGGAAATGGGATATTAGCTTTCTCTAAAGGAGTACATAACGTGTACTGGTAGTACATGGTGTCTACCTATGGAACCATGTTTTACATGTATAAAATTGAACATGTACATGTCGATGTTAGTGACTTTGTACAACGAATGTCCAGTATCATGTACTCTTGGTTGGGTATGTGTTTGTCTAGCCATGTATGTGTTTAGTTGGACATATCCATGTTTGGCTATCCATTTCATTGATGTGTACCACCCCGGTTAAACACCAGGGCTCCCAAATAATGGCACATGTTATGTGACAGAAGTCACACACTTTGTGATATCTATCTTCTCCACGGAACCATAGTGACAAATAGGGGTGATCCTATATGGTGTGTGATCCCAGATTACATGTCCTGTAACTCATAATTTTCCAAAATTCTAGATTCTTCCTCCATATCATATCCCACTCCTCCAACCATTGATCTCGACAAAATTCATGCCCATAGTAATTGATATTATCTAAATGAGCCTCCTAAACAACACTTTACATAATTTGGCCTTCTAAATCACTCGGGAAACACCCTGATGCACTGTCTGTCATTGTGCCATCAAACTGGAAAAAACCAAAAGCATCATATTAATCTCGATCTATCATCACCATAATCACATCTCGATCCCAACATTGATCCAAAACCATATATAAAATATCAATCCATTTCACCATGAAAAAACTGAACAATTATTGATTATCCATTACTTTGGGTTGAAACATCATTCAAATGAACATCGGTGATGAATGCATGAAAAATGGTGGGAGAAAAAAAGAAAAAATAGAGGAATGAACCTCAACTATGTTTATATTGGACTTGATATATTTCTATTTGAATAATGAATGGATATCCAAACTAAATAAAAAAACCTCCAAATAATCCCCTCAAATTAAACCCATATCCATAGTATAACTGATTCATGAATAAATCTATTGGTTGATTAATTTGTGTTCATCATAGGATAAAGAAACAAGTATAAAACCATATAATATAAACATCCTCACTCAAGTTGGATTTTTTACTGATGAAGAATTAATTCTTGTTATTTTAATTGGTGATATCCTTGAGTTCCATTTCACATCGTTCAATGATCCATGATCTGGTTATCATCAACCCATAGATGCTCTCTAATAATCTCTCCAATTTCCTCTCTCTATTAGTAGGGTTATGCAGCTAACCATATAATGTAGAAATAACAAAATATTTATATAAATATATTATTTCATTTCTTCAGGTTTAAATAAAATAATTAATTCAATTAATTTATTTATTTTATTAATTATCCTATGATAAAACTCAACCTCAATGTTTGACGTGCTCTAAAGTTAAGTTGCACCTACGGTAAAACCCATGTTATGAACTCAACAACAGCTTTATATTTATAATCCTAGAATCCATTTTTTATTTACTCTAATTTATTTGGAAAACTAAACATGTGTGATATTTAATATATTTAATATATTTGAAAAAATTATTTCTGGGAACATCAAACCTCAAAATATCACACCGTCATAGTGCCTACATCCATAAATAGTCCATATATTATTCCAAATAAATACAAGTAAAATATAGGATTTTTTACATTCTCCCCACCTTGGTGATTTACATCCTAGAAATCCAAAACATAAAGGATATACAAATATTTTTGGGTACATAGAACACATATGGATTTCCCATTCCCAAGTGCTCACCTAAAGATTCCCTTATGGCCACTAGACACACACTAGGAGAATAAATCTCGCATGAAGGATCCTCTCCTAATGACCCTGTATATCTATCAAGTACTCAGAAATGGTAAATTTATCCTTGATCAAAAAATTTCCCCAGTCGATAACATGTAATGGGTCATGAACGTACCTTTTTAGCTGCAGCATGTGGATGATGTCATGTACCTGGTCTAACTGTGGAGGTAGATCTAAGTGGTACACCACCACATAAACTCTACATTGTATATGGAAAGGGATAATGGGTCTCATAGATATCTTTCTACCCCATCCAAAACTACATAATCCACATCGAGTTGAAACTCATAGGAATACATGGTCTCTCTCCTAAAACTCCAATGGCCTCTGTCCTTAGTCCAGATATGACTTCTAATGGATGTGTGTAGTCCTCGCCCCCTCTTGGACGATCTGCACATTCTCTAAAGTTGATTAGACCAACTTTTAGTCCATTATTTATAACTATACTAGATCATTCCAGTATAGTGGTGACCTGCAAGGTCACTCATAAAAGGCCTCAAATGGTGTCATACCGATGGTGGAATGGTAGTTTTGGGGTATGCATACTCCACTAATGGTAGGTTATCCTCCCAACAATGGCCAAATTCTAACATCCCTCTCCAAAACAAATCCTCTAAGACCTGAATGGTCCACTCAGTCTTGCCATTAGTATGGGGGTGAAATGTTGTGATCAAATGCCACTGAGTCCCAAAACCCTCCTACAATCCCTTCTATAATTGAGATGTGAAGTGAGAATCATGGCCATAAATGATCATCAAGGGAACAACATGGAGTTAGAATATCTCTTACATATAGAGGCATCACAATATCTTTATTGAACTATGCTCTCAGATATCTAGGAAGTAAACTAATGTAGTTAGTTGGTCTACGATCAGCTAGAAGGCATCATGTACTATGGATATACATGGTCACCCCATCCGAAAGTCCATGGATATCTCATCCCACTTATACTATATCACCTAAAGGTATTGTGCTAAACCTGTTGGGACCTAGTGCTTAGCCATCACATTCATAATATTAAGGCATCGAGAGATAAAATCCACAACTCCTTTCTTCACCCCTAGCTACCAAAACTGCTATTGAAGGTCCTAGTACATCTTCTCTACATGTGGATGTCCTATTAAGGGTAAAGTATGAAAGTCCCTTATAACATTCTATTTCTCCACAACTAGTACCATCATCCTTCCAACTAAAAGAACATCATTCCCCCACCTTAATAAAACAAATTAGAAGCATGTCTAGTGGATATCTGAGTACATAGGGTCTCACAGTCAGTATCCCCAAGATGTGCCTCCCTGAATCATTGTAATTATGGAGGGGTAAAAACCATTAACTATATTTAATCTAATCTCTACCCATCAATAAAGGATAAAAACAACAATTCCAACTGCTCTGACATCTCGCTCAGCAAATATGAACAAGATCTCATACTGAGGGAATCAGCTACCACATTCCCCTTCCAAAAAGTATATAAAATCATAAAAGTTATAATCTCATAAGAACTCTAAACATCACCTCTATCTCATTTTAATATCCCTCTAAAGGAATATACACTTGAGACTACTGTGGTTAGAATAGATGATAAATCGCTCATCCATTAGGTAGTGTCTCCACATATTCAATGTGAATACTATTGTTTCTAACTTAATATCATGGGTAGCATAGTTATTCTCATATGTTCTCAACTGGTGTAAAACATAGGCAATAAAAATTTACTCTATATTAGAACATAACCAATACTGATCCCTTATTCATTATAGAACACTACATATTCGACACCCTCCTCTTGAAATATCATGATGGTAGAGCTCATCAATATCTAACTAAAATCATGGAAAGCCTATTGTAACTTATTTTTCTACACAAAAGGATTCCCCATTCAGGTCAAATCCATCAACGTATTTGATATACTGGTGAAATAAGGTATGAATTTTTGATAGTACCCTTCTAACCCTAGGAGTCTTCAAACCTCCTTCAAGATATAAGGTGGATCCCAAGCTAACACTACCTCAACCATCGTCGGGTCCACTACCACACCTTCTGCTAAGATAACATGTCCCAGAAAGTGGATCTCTTAATCCCAAAATTGATCTTCAATAGATCCTTATAGAGATGTTTTCTTTATAGTATGTCCAATACCTTCCTTAAGTGTCTCACATTCTTCTCCTTAGATGATAAGTAAATTGTTATATTATCAATTAAGACTACCAAAAACTAGTCTAAGAAAGGTTGAAAGATATAACTCATGATTCCCATGAACACTTATAGGGAATTCGTCACACTTAATGGAATCACCAAGTACTCATAGTGACAATAACATCATATGAATTATATATGTGATATAACCTTATCCCATACTCACAACTGGTGATAACCTAATCTACGTTCAACAATCGAGAACCATCATGTCCATCTCAACTAATCAAAGAAGTCACAGCTCCTTAGTAGTGGCATCCAATTATTTACGGTTACCCTATTTAGGAAATTATAATCCACACACAACCTCAAACTCCTATCATCCTTCTTGGTGAACTACATTGGGGTTTTCGAGGGTGAAACACTAGGTCTGTCAAAGTGTTTCCTCTATATGTACTCCAACTATAACCTCAGCGTTCAAATCTCTACAGAATCTATTTGAAATGATGGAATGGATATCAAGGCCATACCAAGGTGTATATAAATGAATCAGACTATCAATAGATGGGTAAGTAATAATGGAACATCCTTTGTAAAGAAGTCCTCATACACCACTACCACTTTAGAAAACTAAAAACTCATAGTATCCACTACACCAAGGGTTATTCTAGCCAACAGATGTGTAATCAGTTGTAAACTCTTATAAAAAATTCCATCCTTCTATGCTTGGCTTTACTTTTCTCCCAAAAATTAATACAGCATTCTATCATTTTGTACACACCACATCCTCTTCCTAAAATGTTATATCTAGGAATGAACCGTAGATAGCAAGTATATACCATAGATAGCATATTAAGGCCTCATAGCTGCTATAATGAAGTCCCAAAAGGAACTATAGCCTCCAAGAGTCAATTTACATTGTCATCACAAGTGTTTGATCACTATGTCACCTCTAAAAGTATCCTACAAGTATAATGGTTGAGCCAAGGGCTCAACCAAAACCTCTATGTCATGAATAAAGTATGTTTAAATAAATGAATAACTCCCACATGTGTCTATAGGTATTGTATCTGTGGTAGAAAAGACACAAATCTTAAATTTTATCATCCCTGGATCCTATAGGTTATAAGACTCAACCCCCTATATCTTCCCACTCCCCTATCCTCTAAGGTCATGAGACCAGAGCAAACCACCTAGGGTAGTTTTAGAAACAAGTTATTACATCTTCAACCTCCATCTATTATCCCAGATCCTCTACCATGCCCACCACCCAACAAACCAACCTTATCCTATTACTGCATCTGACTAGGAGGCTTATCCATAATCAATATTTCATCCATACTATGAGTTTGATAATTCAACTAACGATATCCCCTTGTATAATAGGAGTAGAACCACGTCTCCCTCGGCTAACTAGATCAATCATGTGATCCCTGAGCATATAACCTCTATCTTGGTATCACCACATGAATCGTATCACACATCTATGTCTCTATGTCTATCATCGGATTCCTTCCACTAAAGACTCATCTCAGGCATGCACACTGATGGAACCAACTGTGTGTGTCTCCTCATCCAAAAAACTATCAACTACCCAGCCACGCTCTAACACCCCATCATAAGTAGGAATGAATAAAATTATAACACTAGATCAGATGTAGAGACCCAAAGCTTGTCGTACATGGACATTACATTACTTTTCTTGAATACTTAGTACATAACAAAAATAGACACACAAAGACCATAATAGTTTAGTGTCTTTGGAAACTCAGAATATAATCTTCTAATCGTGGTAAAAGATCTTAAACATCTCCCATAAAGATCTTCCCTTTTTTTCTTAGCTAAAACCTTTTTTTATATCCAGGGGAAAAGAAAACATAAATGGGGTGAGCTCAAATGCCCAGTAAGGGTAAACATAGAGAACATAAAACAATCCATAAACATTTGAATGAAAAAACTTGAACATAACATCTAAACATCAAAATCTTGAGCAAAGACATGAATCTTGGAAGTACGTAAGGCATATATCATAAGGGAACATAAATCATGATAAAATAGCATGGGAATAAAACATGTAATTGTGGAAACCATTAAGCACATGTTATGATTTCCATAGTAGTGAAGGCATTGCTGCCAAGACCATCTTAGTGGACAAAGTCCCTTTCTGAATCGATTTCACTCCTCATTTCAGTCCTGTAACACTGAACTAGATTAACTTACCATTCCATCCATGTCTATCTCATGAGATATAAATCTTTACCCAATGCATTGGAGGGATTTATAGGTTCCACCCATCTCATAATGAAATCATTCTTTCTTGTGACGCAAAATAAACATAAATCATTCATCATATCCCAAAGAATAAAAATGGGATTCATATACATAATTCCATCATTACATAATCCATATAAAAGAAATGGATATCATTAATCATAAGAAAAGTGAAACCATGTAAATCATAGAGACATTATACTTAAAACATACACATATGAAATAATGTCATCTTAGTTGAAAAATGGTTTTGACAAAACACTTGAAATGAATTCTTGAGGAAAATATCCTTTCATCTTAAAAATCATTTCCTTTTCACAAAATTTTATGCAATTTTAAAAGAAAATGATTTTGTTGAAAATATTCATGAAATATTTTAGAGGAGGCTTCATGAAAATATGGATTTCTAAAACCATAAAAATCATTTCATGTCGTATAAGTTAAAAATAACATTCCTCTCGTACTTTTGTCGGAAAAGTAAAAAAGTACCTTATATGGTAACCAAAGGAAAGATTCCATCCATACAATGTGGTAAAAAGTCAATAAAGGGAAAAATATCTTTAAACATTAATGGAAGAATATTAAAAAATTTATGAAAACATTTTTAGAAAACATGGTAATGGATGATAAACGTAACCCCAGTAAATACTTACGTATATGCAATCTCGGATAAAAAAATGAGATTGAAAATTTATCCCTTACCTTATGTCTGATATGCTTCGTATGTATCCAAACCTCCTATATAATTATTAAAATAATGTCATTGACTTATTACTGAATCATATTCATTGTTATTATTTCATATATGGTTCACTTATGACTTTATATTACTCGTTCTTCTGTAAATTCCATGTTAAAGAGTGTTTTGGGTAAAATCGTTTCATTTATCGTAGGTGTTTCAACTTGGAATTCTTGATATTATTACTTATATCCTTATTAACATAATTCCAGAATGTAAAACATTATTTATATATAATATATATTCATAATATACATATATATATATATAAATTATAGATCGATAAAAGGAATGAAATACACCGTTCATGGAGATGGTAGGCCGTACGTATGCATGAACGTTGTTTTCATTTCCTTATTGTATTAAGTAGATGACATAAATATATATACACATAAGTCCAGTATCATTATTATTTCATATATTTCATTATTACTTATTGTATATACTCTATAACCATTCATGAATGGTTAACATGGAGAATGAATCTCATCGTGTCGTGGAGACGGTAGTCTATACGTATGCACAAGCAATGATATCATTCCCATGATTGTGGGATTAAATTGAAGTGTATGTATAATATTTCAAAATCAATATTAATTTTAAATAATCATATATAGTTATTTATTTACACCATTATACCCATCCAAGTAAGGTGGTGGTCGAAAAAAGATTACACCACGACATGGAGACGGTATTTCGTACGTACGCACAGGCGGTGATTTCATTTACCATAGGATGGATATATGGTGAAATAAATTTGTTTCATACATATAATAACATATAAGTATATGAGTGATACTGATGTTATTACTTCATAATGAAACAACTAAATAATAATAAGTAAAAGAAGAAATAAAGTTGAAAGAATCAGTAACGGATATTACCTCTTCTTTCGACACGCCTTTTGAAACCTCCTCTTAGGGCACTAAGATTTGTCCGGAAGAAGACCCGAACCTCTAAGATGTTTCTTGGGAAGTTGATAAGAGAAATAAATAGGGTTTGTCCGAGCATGAAGGCTCAAAGTGGTGTGAGGAAGAGAGGGAGGAGGTTCCCTTTTATAAGGGAGGAGAGGGGCACCTTTGGAATAACTAAAATTATTATTTTATTATAAAGTCAAATTCGTTATTTAATAGCTCCAAATTGAGTTATTTTGAAACAATCTAATTTATTCAAGTTTAAGTTTCTATTTTAACCTTGTCATTTATATTTAACTTTAAGTTAAATAATTTGTCTTTTACCGTGTCTTCTTGTTTTCTTACACTATAAGGTTAATAAACTTACTATAACAAGCCAAAAGAACCCCAAGTTGTTTATTATTAATATATATAACATTATATAATACATTTTTCCGAACCTTATATTTTTAGGAATAAAATAACAATTAATAATATAATATTTGTTTAAAAACTATTTTATGTCAATTTTGACACTATTTGGTAATTGATTTTGGTGAAAATCATAACTAAATTATTAGTTAGAAAAAAGTTAATTAAATCAATACTAACATGTCATATTAAAATAGACAATTATTATAATTCATAAAAAGTCTCAAATAACATTTATTTGGCTATTTATAACATCAATTATGTCAATATTCCATTAATAAGATAATTAATGCATCATCATTGTGTCATAAATAAATTAAATTATTTAATATCTAAAAATTAAAAATAAAATACCATTATATAGGAAATATATTTATCTTTATGATGAATATTTATATTCGAATTTATCTTATTTATAACTCTATATTAAAAATGATTTAGTTATTAAACTTTGATTTTATCTATTTTAACCCTTCTTTAAATAAATTAATAATAAATGTCCAAATCTAATCCAAGTGGGACTAAAGGGTAATATGTTATCCCTAATATTGTTTTTGGTCGAATTACACTTATCCAATAGAATTAGTACATGTGTTAGGTTAATAATAATATCATTGTTATCCTTAATTACCCTATTTACTTTTAACCGTGGTAAAAAAAAGTAAAAAGTTACTATTCACCAAAAAAAATTCATCTCATTGAAAACAATTTTACTTAATGAAATCAAACGTGTCTCTCGGATTTTTTAAAATTCCATTCAAAAAAGTGGTAAAATTATGTTTTATGTAAATTTGCAAATTCTCCTAGGATTTGGGTAAAAGACGGTCAAAATTTTAATAAAATTTTTATTTATCTAAAATTGTTATAAAATGACTCCAATGAATTATATAAAAATTATATAGGTATTATGTATCAATTTTGACATAAAATAAATTTAAATAAAATAAATAATTATTTAAATAAAAATTCGGTTTTTAAATAGTATCCTAGTGTTTTCACTATTTATCAAAAATTGAATATTTTCAGAAAAATACCAAAATTTCACCCTAGGCTAATTTTGATATTCGGAATCCAAAAATGAAGTCCATTTTCAAAAATAAAATTTATAAAATTTCAAAAAGTAGGTATTACTATTCATAACGGCTAGTTTTAATAATATTTTAATAGCATATTGTTGTTTAGCGAAACTCAGTATTGCGTACAACACACGCTATCGTGGAAGGTCACGCTTGCATGTAATGCAAGCCAAGTCAGGGATGTGTGTTTTGCAAGATCCTTTTGGTGTAGCGTACAACACAAGACATTAATTAAATTAAAAGGAATATTTTTCATAAAATCAGGGGGTGTTACATTCTACCCCCCTTAAAATGAATTTCGCCCTCGAAATTCGTCAAGGTTATAAATGCTTTACTACTCGAAAGTTTCATTAATAGAATCCCACAACATAAAAATGAATAATAAAACTTAATTTTAAAAACTAAAGTATGAAGCCTAATGATTACCCAATGTAACTCATCATTGGGTTTCTATATAGGAGAACATAGGTTAAAATATGGATATGGAAGAAAAATCTAACCATCAAGTTCTAATGGAGAGTGGTAGAGAACATTAATATGAAAAATCCATCAATCACAAATCCATAAATTTGTGATGATCTAAGGTCCCATCTGATTCATCAGATATAAGAGCACTAGGACAACATTTTTGGTTTTCAATATCATTTCCCTAAAGTTGAAATTTTTGAATTTGAATAAATACTTAATTTATTTTGGTACAATCACACTGTTGTTCATGATTTGAACAATTTCCACTTCATCTCATAAAGAAATGAAGTTGAATTTGTTATTCGTGAAGTATTAACAGATCATGTGATATAATAATGGGTCATTCCATTTGTTTCAAACAAAAGGTTAGAAAAAGTTATCAAATATATGAAAGTCCATCTATGGTGAGGTTAATCATATACGATTCCAGAAATGAACTTATACATCATCTATCATGCCGCTTAGTAAAATAAAAATAGTTTCTACTAACCAGGGACATCCTGTAGGCCATTAGTATGGGATAAAGGCTAGTCGCACTTCAGTTGTGGGTTCGATTCCCACAGTCTTGTCTGACGCGATGGGTTGTTGTCCGTCCTACAGGTTATCCTTTTTCTAAAACTACATTACTATAACATCCCATCAATAATATCGAAAAAATTTCTATAATTAAACAATAATAACTTATGTCCAACATAATCCATTCCAATCTTTAGGCTTATCTAAAATACTTCGGTTCAAGATCATAGTATAAAGAAAACAATTACTAGAAAGGTTATGTACCAAGAATGTGAATACAAGCATTTATCCCACATATATCATAAGATATATCTTGTTGGTTGTATTCCGAACACATGAATACCTTAGTCATATATTATCTTGAAACATAAATTACCATAGAACCTTAGTGAAAACATGAATGCTGTCAAAAGGTAACTCGTTACACATACCAAAATCCCAAAAATCTATATAATCAAACCATAATATAACTTAGTTCTTATATCAATCATGATCTCATGAATACAATCAAATCATCTCATTATCTTCTTATCACATATCATCTAATTTCCAAAAATATTTGAATAACCTTCCATGGTTACCGGAACCATTCAACATATACTTTAAAATAATTTAGGAAAAACAATAGTGTAACAATCCTTAGATGATTCTTTATTCCATAGTACCATACATTATTCTTTATAAACATACAATCATTCCACTAAATTCTTAAACCACTAACTGAGCTTCATCATTTCTTTCATCTCATATTTCATTTGTAGTCTCTTCACCATCATCCACATAAATACTACTCATATGACCATGCTGATTCTCTTCATGAGATTTTACCTTAGGGCATCGGTTTGCATAATGCCCATAAATTCCACATTTAAAACATCTAATCATTGTTGATGTTGTAGAAATACCATTATCCTTGCAGGTGGTGTTCACTGAACCTTTTCCTTTGCACTTACTGGCTTTGTGTCCTTCTTTTCCACACCCAAAGAATCTTCCAGTTCCTTTGAAACAATCTCCCTGATGCCTCTTCCAATATGATTTACATGAGGGAAATTGAACTTTCTTTCCTCTATGATCATCATGAAACTCCATATTTCTCTTATTATCTGAGTCGGGAAACTTACCAAAGTTGAGATTATTGATCATATTATGAGATTTCTGATTTGGAATAATAACGATTTTTGGACTTTAAAATCCCATTTCATTTGGTTGCTCATGAAAAATAGCATTCCATTGTCCGTCATATCCTCCATTATCGTGAATCTTCTTGTTTCCACCCATTTTCTAAAACCCAAAAAGAATAGCGTGAGAGGAAAAAATCATGCTGGGGAAAACAACATAGTAAAGGGGGAGTACCCTCAATATCTAACATCTTAGGTTAAATTATATGATCATTACCATAGTTATAGGACTATATCCTATACACATACTTATCCATAGGGAAATCCCTATACATACCTTTGAAATATCTCTAGGGATCTCACTAACGTTTTTGCATCCTAGTTTCAAAAGGTTGACTAAACCTCTCCTCTGATACCAACTATAGAGACCCAAAGCTTGACGTACATGTACATTACACTACTTTTGTGGAATACGTAGTACATAATAGAAACATACACACAAGGACCGTAATAGTTTAGTGTCTTTGGAAACTCGGAATATAATCTTCTAATCGTGGTGAAAGATCTTCAACATCTCCCATAAAGATCTTCCCTTTTTTTCTTACCTAAAACCTTTCTTTATATCATGGGGAAAAGAAAACATAAAAGGGGTTAGTTCAAATTCCCATTAAGGGTAAACATAGAGAACATAAAACAATCCATAAACATTTGAATGCAAAAACTTGAACATAACATCTAAACATCAAAATCTTCAGCAAAGACATGACTCTTGGAAGTACGTAAGGCATATATCATATGCGAACATCATTCATGATAAAATAGAATGGGAATAAATCATGTAATTGTGGCAACCATTAAGCACATGTTATGATTTCCATAGTAGCCAAGGGATTGCTGCCAAGACCATCTTAGTGGACAAAGTCCATTTCTGAATCGAGTTCACTCCACGTTTCAGTCCTGTAACACTGAACCGGATAAACATACCATTCTAGCCATGTCTATATCATGAGATATAAATCTTTACCCAATTCATTGGATGTAGATATAAGACCCACCCATCTCAAAATGAAATAATTCTTACTTGTGCCAAAAAAAATAAACATAAATCATTCATCATAACCCAAAGAATAAAAATGGGTTTCATATAAATCATTCCATCATCACATAATCCATATAAAAGAAATGGATATCATTAATCATAAGAAAAGTGAAACCCTGTAAATCATAGAGACATTATAATTAAAACATAAACATATGAAATAATGTCATCTTAGTTGAAAAATGGTTTTGATAAAACACTTGAAATGAATTCATGAGGAAAATATCCTTTCATCTTCAAAATCATTTACTTTTCACTAAATGTCATGAAATTTTAAAAGAAAACAATTTTGTTTAAAATTGTCATGAAATATTTTGGAGGAATATTCATGAAAATAATTCTTTATAAAACCGTAAAAATCTGTTCACACCGTATAAGATAAAAATAACATTCTCCTCATACTTTTTTCGGAAACGTCAAAAAGTACCTTATATAGTATCCAAAGGAAAGATTCCATCCATACAATGTGGTTAAAATTAAATAAAGGGTAAAAATGACTTTAAACATTCATGGAAGAATTATAATAATTTTATGAAAACATTTTTAGTAAACATGGTCATGGATGATAAACGTAACCCTAGTAAATACTTACGTATAAGCAATCTAGATAAAAAATTGAGATTGAAAATTTATCCCTTACCTTAGGTCCGATATGCTTCGTATGTATCCAAAACTCCAGTATAATGATTTAAAAAATGTCATTGACTTATTACAGAATCATATTCATTGTTATGATATCATATATGGTTCACTTATGACTTTATATTACCCGTTCTTTTGTAAATTCCATGTTAAAGAGTGTTTTGGGAAAAATCGTTTCATTTATCGTATGTGTTTCGACTTGTTGTTCTTGATATTATTACTTATATCCTGATTTACATAATTAAAGAATGTAAAACATGATTTATATATAATATATATTCATCATATACATATATATATTATAGATCGATAAAAGAAAATGAAATAGACCGTTCATGGAGACGGTAGGCCGTACGTACGCATGAACGCTGTTTTTGTTTCCTTATTGAATTAAGTAGATGACATAAATATATATACACATAAATCCAATATCATTATTATTCCATATATTTCATGATTACTTATTTTTTATACTTTATAATCATTCATGAATTGTTTACATGGAGAATGAATCTCATCGTGTCGTGGAGACGGTAGTCCGTACGTACGCACGAGCGATGATATCATTCCCATGATCGTGGAATTGCATTGAAGTGTATGTATAATATTTCAGAATCAATATTAATTTGAAATAATCATATATATTTATTTATTTACACCATTATACCCATCCAAGTAAGGTGGTGGTCGAAAACAGATTACACCACGACGTGGAGACTGTATTCCATACGTACGCACGCGCGGTTATTTTGTTTTCCGTAGGATGGATAGATGGTGAAATAGGGTTGTTTCATACATATACTAACATATCAATATATGATTTATACTTATGTTATTACTTCATAATGAAACAACTAAAGAAGAATAAGTAAAAGAAGAAATAATGTGGAAAGGATCGGTAACGGATATTAACTCTTCTTTCAACACGCCTTTTGAAACCTCCTCTTAGGGCATTAATATTGGTCTTTGAAGAAGACCAGAACCTATAGAATGTTTCTAGAGAAGTGGAGAAGAGAAATTTTCAGGGTTTTTCTGAGCTTGAATGCTCAAAGTGGTGTGAGGAAGAGAGGGAGGAGGTCCCATTTTATAAGGAAGGAGAGGGGCACCTTTGGATTAACTAAAAATATTATTTTATTATAAAGTCATATTCAGTTTTTAATAGCTCTAAATTGAGTTATTTAGTAGCTAAGGTGGGGATGGGTCGAAAAAATCTCATCCAATAGAATTTATAAAAGTTTAGGTTTCTTTTTTAACCTTATCATTTTGTTTTAATTTTAAGTTAAATAATTTTTCTTTTACTGTGTCTTCTTGTTTTCTTACACTATAAGGTTAATAAACTTATTATAACAAGAAACAAGAACCCCAAGTTGTTTATTATTAACATATATAACCTTATCTATGTCATTTTGCAGAACCATATATTTTTAGGAATAAAATAACAATTAATAATATAATATTTTTTTTAAAAACTATTTTATGTCAATTTTGACACTATTTGGTAATTGATTTTTGTGAAAATCATAACAGAATTATTAGTTCGAAAAAAGTTAATTAACTCAATAATAATATGTTATATTAACATAAAAAATTATTGTAATTCATAAAAACTCTCAAATTACATTTATTTGGGTATTTATAACATCAATTATGTCAATATTTCATTAATAAGATAATTACGACATCATCATTGTGTCGTAAATAAATTAAATTATTTAATGTCTAAAAATTACAAATAAAATACCATTATGTAGGAAATATTTTTATATTTATAATTAATATTTATAGTCGAATTTATCTTATGTATAACTCTATATTAAAAATGATTTAGTTATTAAACATTGATTTTAACTATTTTAACCCTTCTTTAAATAAATTAATAATAAATGTCCTAATCTAATCCAAGTGGGCCTAAAGGGTAATATTTTATCCCTAATGCTATTTTTGGTCGAATTACACTTATCCAATAGAATTAGGACATGTGTTAGGGTAATAATAATATCATTTTTACCCTTAATTACCCTATTTACTTTTAACCGTGGTAAAAAACGTAAAAAGTTACTATTCACCAAAAATTATTTTCATCTCATTGAACCACATTTTACTTAGTTTCATCAACTGTTTCTCTAGGATTTATTGAAATTCCATTCACAAAAGTGGTAAAATTATGTTTTATGTAAATTTGAAAATTCTCCTAGAAGGTGGGTAAAAGACGGTCAAAACATCAATAAACTTTTTATATATCTAAAATTATAATAAAATGACTCCAATGAATTACATTGAACATATATAGGTATTATGTGTCAATTTTGACCTAAAATAAATTTAAATAAAATAAATAATTTTTTAAATAAAAAGTCAGTTTTTAAATAGTAACCCAGTGTTTTCACAATTCATCAAAAATTGAAAGTTTTCAGAAAAATAAAAAAAATTCACCCTAGGCTAATTTCGATATTCCGAATCCAAAAATGAAGTCCATTTTCAAAAATAAAATTTATAAAATTTCAAAAAGTGGGTATTACTATTCATAATGGCAAGTTTTAATAATATTTTAATAACATATCGTTGTTTAGAGAAACTCAGTATTGCATACAACACACGCTATCATGGAAGGTCGTGATTGCATGTAATGCAAACCAAGTCAGGGATGCATGTTGTGCAAGATCCTTTTTCTGTAGCGTACAACAGAAGACATTAATGAAATTAAAAAGAATATTTTTCATAAAATCTTGGGGTGTTACATCAAATGTCTTTGTATAGTCCCCGATCACATTTCTAAGACTGAATGATGTTTTCATGCACCATATCCATTGAGTATCAAGAGAGGTTGATGAAATTTTATTAATACTCAACCATAGTCAAACTATCTTGTTGAAGCTATAGATGATACTAGATATGCACAACCATTAATGTAACTGGAAAAAACTTCTATATGAAATATTTCTCAAACTCTGACGATGTAAGAGTCACCTCATCATATGACTGGGTCGCTAATCCCAGCCATCATCCTATAGATCCTTGAGGGAGGCTTTCTTCCAAAACCACCATCAGATCTATAGCTGTACTTAAAAGATAGAAAAATCAAATCACCACCAAAAAATAGTCCTCATCCACCTTTGAGTTATGATTGACTCAGAACATGAGGGGATGCTATCACAGAATATCCTGAAGCATACTCATCCTACGTACCTCATTATCTGGTACTTCTGATACCATATTCAACTTAACAGGTGGTGACATGATTGTTGTACCACCTATATATAATACCTTTTAAATAGGTCACTGTATCAAACCCCCATCACTGATGGGATCATCCTCATGATCCAAGTGCTGAATACTAGCTGGAAAACATTGTACAATCACCCTAAAATAAAAAAGATGCACTTATGTCAATGAGTATATTTGAATAGTTTACTCGAGAATGACATGGTAACCACAACCCACTCCAATATGATGTAAGTAAAAAATGTTTTCCCTATGACCAATGTCTATATGTTATGAGTTAATAAATAGGTTTTCAAATTCTTGGTGTATGGATACATTGTCCAATGCACCAACACTAGTGTCCCTGGCCTAAAATATCAACTCAAATCACATTACAATGCATCCTCATACAAATATCATAGACTCTAGTCCTAAGGTAGTACTGATTGGATTTGATACAACTCTATCATGACCAATACTTATGGGGTTCATATCTCAACTGCCAAAATCCTTCCCCCAATAGTACTAGGGCCAGCGAACAACACTGTGTAGGCATATCACGCACATGGGAGGCCTTATACTAATTTACCTGTATTTACACACACATATATGAGCCAATAAAATGATGAAATATATAAAGAATTGATAACCATTCATGCATTCATCAAAATCCCATAATTAAATTATGAAAAAATGTACTCGAAAGAAATAAGGGAAAAGTAAGATCCCACAACAAACAAACTGAAAACAAGTCCAACCTGTAAAGTGAGAGAGAAATTTTATCATTTCAACTGTACGAACACACCTTTTCCTATCCATATCACTAAGACCTTCTTTGTTCTAATCCCTCTAGTACTCCATCAAATAGTTGGTCTTTTTTATAAGACACAACATGTGCGGAAAAATATCATGAAGGGGTGACTATAACAATACCCAAAAGGACACCCCAAAAACACTAAACATATAACTTCATGAAAATTAATAGTCATCTCATCAAATGTATATTTCAATAGAACATATAACAAGAATATCTAGATATACTCAACACAGACACATCGCCTCAAGGGAAAATCACAACCATAATTCCAGCCTAGGATTCCTTCTCAAAGGTTCCATATAGAAATGGTTTGGGAGAACCCACTCCAAGATTCATATAGCAAAGATGGTTTCAATTTGAGATTTCATGGTCAATATGTCTCACCATAAGTTGTACACACTAGAATTATGAAGAGATCCATATAGAGATGAGGATCACACCCTAGACCGCGGGTTATAAAAAACTGAATCTAGAATAACCCACTAAGTAGTGGATCAAGGTATGCGTAGTGTTGGTCAAGATGATACCAAGAACCCCACATAGGACAATGATAATAGAGGAACTCATTCTAGAACTCATAGAAGGATTCCAACAACTCTATCTAAGACCAATGTTCCTCTATGTGGATCACCATCATATGCAGTGGACGTGATTCCATAGAAACTATTAGGGAAAGGATTAAGTGAACCTACCCTAATTAAACTTTCCAAGAAGAGGAGTAAAAAGGGATCTAGTACTTATTTTAAGTCTTAAATGGTGTCTACTTGTAATATAGGACATGTCCCATCGGTACCAAGTTTTGACTATGTAAAACAGCCCATGCCCATGTCCATGTATGTGCCTAAGTACATAGTGTGTTTGAGCCTGTTTACTCGTGGCCATATCTGTTTCCAGCTAGTTGTATTTGTGTTTGGATGGTCAGGTCCATTTTCTACTAGTAGTGTGTTTGAGCCTGTGTACTCCTAGCCATATCCATGTCCAGCTGGTTGTATTTGTGTTTGGCTGGTCATGTCCATTTTTGACTAGCAGTGTATGTTTTCATGTACATCGCTAGGTATACACCAAGCCGCTGGGAAAATTTCACTTTCAATGAGATAGATTTTACATTTTATGTGATATTTATCTTTTCTATAGGACCCTAGAATCACACAATGGGTCCCATACAACATCTGATTCCCAATTACATGTCGTGTGACATATAATTTTCAAAAAAATATAGATTCTTCCTCTATTTCATATCCCTCTCCATTGGCCTTCGATCCAGCCACATATCACACTAAGAAGTATGTACCTAGTCCATCTGAGCCTCACTATGACCTCTTTCCAAAATTCATCCTTTGAAACAACTTGGGAAACTCATGAATGTGCTTTCCGTAGCCATTCCATCATACCAAAATAAAAAATCATCATAATGATCCCAATCCATCATCACCACCATCAAAAATTGATCCCATTTTCAATACAAAGTTGTACTTGTGATATCAATATATTATGCTAATAAATAGGTGAAAAATGGTTGATTATCTGGTATTTTGGGTCAAACCAACCTTCCAAAAAACACTAAGGATCAATAAATGAAGAACAGTGTGAGAAAACCAAGAAATTTTCCAGATTTTAATAATCCTGAATAATGTTTAGACTGGTCTTGATCTGTTGTTTTTAGAGTGAGGAATGATGATCCAAACAAAATAAAAAATTCTTGTAATAATCTCTGCAAATTAATCCCATACCCACAATATGACTGATCCTTGAATTAATCTGGTGGTCGATTGTTTAACACTCAACATAGAATAAGGAAATGATCATAAGTCCACATAATATATATTTCTTACCTCAAGGTGGATTAATTTTTAATGAATAATTATTTTTTGTCATATTCATTGTTGAGATCCTCGAGTACTATTGCACACCGTTCGACGATCCACGATCCAGTCATCCTCTTCCCAAGAAAGCTCATCTAACACTCTCCCAAATAGACCATCTCAATTTTAAAGGATATGTACCTAAACCTAAAAATTATCCATAACAGTATATTGATATAAATATATTTAGAGACTATATCATGTTTAAAAAAATATTTTATTTATTTTATTAATTTTCCTGCAACAAATCTCAAACTGAACATATGACACGCTCCAAGGTTAAGTAAATACTATGGTAAAAATCATGCTATGATCTCAAAAAAACCTTAGATTTTTTATCTATTCCTCCATTTAAGAGTTATTCTACTTTCATAGGAAACGTGTGCACACATGATATTTAATTTATTTAAAACAATTCAAAAAATTATCCCAGGGTATACTTAGCCTAGAAATCTAATTTTTCCTCAGAATATAGCACCATAAATAATCCATATAATATTCTAAAGTAATAAGTTGATAAAATATGATTCATTAAAATCAAGAAGACTCTCCTCAATGGATGAAAAATGATTATGAGTATCCTGAATTTGGAAAGGAGCTGAGAATCTTTTTTCATGCATTATCTATAGATTGAATAAATCCTTTTTGTGTACAACGTATTACTCATAGTGCATGGATATATATGTTGGTAAATTATAACTTTCCTTAATGTTTATGTATGAATGAGAAATACATTTTGTTGTATTTGATTATATATAGACTAAATAACATAATAATGATTTTGATACCTATTTGGATCCATTGATTGAAGATATAATATTTAAGTGGGAAACTCGTGTTACGATGTATAATGATAATATAGGTAAATAATTCATGTCGAGGGCCATGTTGTATGGGATGATAAATGACATTATGCTCATGGAATCTTTTTAGGCTATATAATTAAATTAATTTAGTGGTGCCCCATTTGTGAAGAATGCACACACTCAGTTTGGTTGAAACATTCCTCGAAGACTCTGTTTTTTTGGAATCCAAAAATTTTACCTTGATGATATAAATAATGATCATGGATGACAACATTCGATTGGAATAAAGAACAATGTACAACACCATCTCCACTAAAGGGTGAAAAAAAAATTATAAAGTAAAAATTATTGAAACTATTTTTGGTAAGCCATTTTGTAAAAACATTATGAAATTAGATTGGAAAAGTAATCAATTTTCATTGAATTACCTTATTGGAATTTTTTTTACCCCATACATTTTATGTTTTCAATTCATATAGAAAAAAAATTATTTCATAGTGTTATTGACATGTTACTAAATGCTCTTGGAGAAAAAAAGATTGAATCAATGCTAGTTTGAATATTATTGACATGGGGATAAGGGAAGAGTTGGCACCAGTGAAGGGTAACAATCATACTTTTCTTCCTCTTATTGGTTACACTCTATCCAAATAAGAAAAATTGACAATTTTCATTTTATTTAATGGCGTAAAATATTTAATGGGGTATTAATAAAATACCAAGAATGTTATGTCAGTGAATAATTTGAATTTATATGGACTAAAATCACATGACTTCCATGATTTGATGCAAGATTTCATACTTGTTTGTTAATTTTATATTATTCTAAAAAATGTATGACATATGTTAACCTGAGTCTACTTCATTTGAAAATCCATATTCATTGAATTTATAGACATGTAAAAGATTCCAATAATGAATAAAGAAATTTCAGTCATATTATGTGAATTAGATATGTTATTTACACTACTATTCAATGATATAATGGTCCACCTAATGGTTCACTTGGATATAGAGATTTAACTATGTAGTCATGTGCATTACAGATGGATGTACCCCATTTAATGTTATATAAAGATTTTGAAAAGGTACATCCTAAATCTATGTCATCTATAAAGTTGTATTGTAGAATGATATATTACTCAATAAACTGTTCAATTCACTACTGATTACCTATAATATGTTGATTGCATTGGTCTCCTATTATATCTTCATAGTGTACACCTTATGGGAAATGGGATTTCTAGAAAAAAATTTGTTACAATTACCATCATAGAGTGGGAGAAAGATCACCTTTATATTTTATGTAATTGTAAATATATTGATAAATACATTGAATCCTTTAAAATAAATCTTAGTGATTTGAATCTATAAATAGTTTTAGGATGGATATTAAATAAACATAATAAATAATTAACAGGATGGTTCCATGATCATAATTATAAGGTATTATATGAAAATTTGAATTCCATTATCAAACTAATTCTATGGATAGACATGGGACCAAATGAAAATGTTATAACTTAAACTTGTTTTGTAATTAATGGATACAATTTCTATACAAAATAACTCAATGACAATACTATAACGCAAAACATTGGATTTATGCTTGTGGCGGAAGCGATGCACATATCTAGTTACAAGGATGGAAATCCAATTTATGTGAATATGTCATAATTTCATATCTTTGAACAGATATATGAGTTGTCTTATACTACATTTCAAGTTCCACATTTCCATTTCAAATGTGTTTACGATAGGACTGTCATGAATATTGATGAAATTGGATACATGAAGATGATTTTTAGTGTGGAAGGTTAAAAGGATGAGTCATTTATAATGGAATCACAAGCATGCCTTATATATGAAAAATAATAATTAGGTAATTTTCCTACTGATGACTGAAAGAACTGTAGGGTTGGATGAAGATTCAATCAATGATGAAGCTTTCATTGGGATATCATAATCATCTGATGGAGATCCCAATATAGAAAATGGATTATATATTAGAGGAAACCATAAAGAGTGGATTTGGAATCTCGATAGGGGATCCAAATCCCTTATACATTTAAAGAAAATAAAGAGTGTTCAAAAGTTAGGATAAATCATTTTTTAATAAACTAGGATTTCCCTTATTATATTATGAATTCCCTAATATGATTACATAATCTAAATTAACTGTTTAACTACTCACGCGGATAATGACTTATGCACATGATGATGTTAATGATCACATTGTAGAACATGAAGTTGATACTAAAACTAAAAAATTATTAGGGGATCAACATCATGTTGATGAGAAAACAAGAACGAAACAACATAAAAGTGTTGACTAAAGTTATCAAGGTAATAAAAAAGTATATAAAATTTCCGATTGGATGATATCAATGGGGTAAACCTTTTGACCCCCAATAATTCAATGTTTATTAGTTATGTTAGGGAGATAAAGAGGATGAATGTGCCAATTGATATAGATTCATGCGGAAATTTATAACCTATAATGAAGTAAACCCTTAGGGAACATATAAAGGTAATGTTATGATATAATTTCTCTATTTTACCAAATAATAATATAATGAAAAGTTGATTTAATTTTATTTATTCCTTGCAGAGTTTGTTTATTTTAGATGATTTCATAAGAAATATTCCTTAATAGGCACTGTTAAAACCCATTGAGGCTTCTAGGTGCTTCTTAACAAATTTCATCTTAGTAATACTGATGGGAAAGTAATGCCCCCCCCCCACCAGTTACTTATGCACACATTATAAAGAAGGAAACATGGAAAATAATTTTGATAAATCATTTATGGTACATTTTACTAGAGAATATATTGTTTTAAATGATTTATTTTATCTAATTCTATTCAAAATTATTAATTTATGAATCAAAAAAGGAGTTCTAAAGGTAGAAAACATGTATCAAAACCAATGTACACCTATCAAAAAGCAAGTACGTGGCACACAACACTAGAGACGAAAATGGTAGGTATTTTAAATAAATAATAAATGTTTTACGTAATTTAAAACAACATATGTTCCTTTGTTTATATTCATATTGATGAATCAAAATCTGAAGCCACTTCCATCTCTTTTCATGTACTATAGAAGGAGGCCTGCATAAATGAGGGTAAACTAGTTGATGAAAACAAAAAATCAGTATGGGAAACATGTGTAAGAATTAGATAATAATACATTATTATGTTTTAAAATAGTATTTTATAAAAATATTTATTTACGTTCATATTTTTTTATATGTTTTAGACATAAGAATCGGTAGTCACCATACTAGATGAAAAACATTTTTTAGAAGCTTTGATGTGGTAAGAACAATATAGTCACGTTAGAGGTTTAGGTATTTTAGTGTCTCTTTAAACATATTTCAATAAGAAAAAATTTAAAGAAGATATATATTAGGTGATGAAATGATTTCAGGCATAAATGTATTTTTTTTACAAGATATTATTGTCCAGTCTTGTTTGGCAGACCAATATATACAAAATGAATAAAGTGAACCGATAATGGAACAAATAATTGAATCTGAACAACTAAATTACCCCACTAGATTTTAATACTGTCATTCCCCTCAATCATATACCATACCCATGGAATTCAATTTTTTCATTACTCATTCTTCTAAATTAGAATTATATAAATTTCAATAATTTATTTTACTAAAATAATATATGGTATTGTTTTATGAGATTTATATCTATAAACACCCACGCACAACCTTATTGAGTGGGGCATGGTGTATAATACCTCAAGATATGTGCTACATAATAAATGAATCCCAAAATATCACATGAGTGTGAGTATTGTAGTAGATCAAGAGTTGATGGTTGTGTTTCTCGTTCCACTTGATGATCTGAATATTATAATGGTCAATGATACTATTCGAACTTTCCAAGCATGGTCATCTAATATTATAAAGATACATGAGGTATAGCCTTAACAATTTTTTTTTGAATGAAAACCCTATAATAGTTGATGAAAAAGGCCTATATTGAGGTATGTAATTACATGTGGATAAAATGTTGGGGAAATGAAAGGACAGATCAAGGAAATCCATTTAATTGACCACAAAAACAAAAAACCCATTATGGGAATACCTTCAATCTTCTAGCTCAACTGTAACATATATTATCATTAAAAATTCATTCAGAATCCACAATCAAAGATGTAGATGTGTCCTAAGATCCATATGAAGAATAAATATTTGGAACTATCATTATAGGCATGGTTGGTCTCAAGAGTATGAATGATATTCTCATGTTTGACGGGCTGGGATTTTCATTCATCAATACATACAAAAGGTAAATTTTTATAATACCTCTGTTCAAAAAATGATATAATATGTTCACCAAAGGTAACAACTATTCATATTTTCTAAATGAATTTATCTTAATAATTTATAAAGGGAAAACCCTATGAAGAATTATTTAGATTCATTAATCCTTATATCATTTCTATGGGTGAAATTTCATTGAGGTTGAAAGAAATTTATAAGAAAATAGGTGAGATAAACGAGGAATTTGAGAAGAAAATAATGTAGGTAAAACTATAAAATCTAGTTATAATATATATATATATATCATTACTTATTTGTTTTTTTTTGGATGAACTGGATACTGATCACAATCTATTTGGATACCATAAAGGATTTATCTATTTTGAATATAATTCATGTATTTTTGTCAAACTGACCATACATAATTGGTGTTTTGAATTTTTAATGCACCTCAATCAACATTTTTTAGATAAAATTAGAATTATATGATTGAATTTTTGTTTTAATAAGAATTTTGTTATAATATGGTGATCTGTAAATATAGGCTAAATCATGGTATGAGGTAGGTGACTGAAAATAAGAATCCCAAGGATTAATTCAAATTGAAATAGATTAAGGTATATATAGAATGATTTAACTATAAAAAATTTTAAAAAACAATTTAATTATTTTTAATTTTTTTGCAGTATCTAATGCAAGATAGTAGCAACGATTATGGATATTATGATTGGAATTTTATGAAATATATCATATACCATCAAAATAATTGTATCCCCAAATATGTAATTTATGAAGGTAATTAAAATTTCATTAAAAATTTTCATAATTTGTTTTCTATATTTCTATAGTAATACTAATATTACCAATAATCTACGTACTCAAAATATGAAGTAAATTTTTTTATAGATGGGTGGGAATCAGTCATGGTGTTAAAATGTTTTCTAATATCAAATTTATGTGATTACCTATTCTGTTTGTAATCTATTATAGTCTATGGACTTATAAATATATTTGGGGTGTCAATAATTTGTACTAGAATGTTTTTATATTATTTTTGATATGTTAATCAAGGATAAGTATAATGGGGAAAATCAATTTTTATAGAAATGAATGGGAAGAATACATGGTTCTGAAATGTATACAAACATCATGAAAAGTGACTTCCTAATACTTATTTAGATAATTTTTTCAACATTTCATCTACTTTTTAGTCAATTTACATGTCATTTTTATTTGATAATTATTTTATTAAATTTACACATTAGTGGATAACACATGTCACATTCTCAAAACCACGAAAACAGATTCTGATTGTTTTTATACTTAAGGATAGTGATACATAATTCATTTTTGACATTTAATACTTGACCACATATCAATCCAACACATTATGTGGTTAGTATGAAATTAAGTGAATTTTTTCAATCTAAAAGTACCATTTTAGTTTAAAACACGTTTCACATAACCAAAAAAATTAAAACAAGCTCGGGTTATTTCCAAAATTTAGAACAATGATCCATAATTCATTTTCTACTTGTAGGAATTGACCACATGACAATCCTTCACATGATGTCATCTGTGTAACCCAAAGTATGAGTTTTCAATATAAATGAGTCATTTTTGTTTTAAAAGGTCATCATATAGAAAAAACTATGAAAATGAGCTCTGATTATTTTAAAAAATTAGTAAAATAATCTATATTTGATTTTTCACATGTAGGAATCGACCACATGTCAATCTAGAACTAGATGTGGTCGGTATGACTCATAGTACATGTTTTCAATGTAAAAGTTTTATTTTATTTTAAAACACACATCAAAAAGAAAAAACATAGAAAACGAGCTCTATTTTATCAAAAATTAGAAACATGGTCCATAATTAATTTGTGATGTGTATTAATTGAATGCATATGAATCCAAGACACGATGATTTTTATATGACTCAAAGTGTATTATTTCAATTTAAAGGTCCCATTTTTGTTTAAAATTCATGTCACATATTAAAAATCTATAAAAATATCTCATATTTTTTCCAATAGTTAGGAAAACTATCCACAATTCCTTTTTCATGTGTAATGATTTACCACATGCTAATATGACACAAGATGTGGTCGATATGACTCGAAATACAAGTTTTCCATATAAAAGTTTCATTTTAGATTAAATTGAATAAAATTTCAAAATATGAGATAACAAGATTGGTCTATTTTCAAACATTATAAAAAAATTACATAATTCATCTGTGACCAATAGAAATTGACCAAATGACAATCCAACTCTCAATGTGGATTGTATGGAAAGAAGTTCATGTTTTAAATAAAAAAGTTTCATTTTTCTTTAATACAATCATCAAATATCCAAAATTGAGAAAACGATCTCGGATTGTTTTCAAACATTAGGAAAATGGTATATAATTTATTTTTGGTGTGTACAAATAAAACTCACATCGATCTTACACTTGATGCGACTAATTTTACTCAAAGTTCATGTTTTCAACAAAAAGGTTCCATTTTAGTTTAAAATGAATTTCATATTTCCAAAACATAGAAAGGGACCTCATATTTTTTTTAAAATTTAGGAAAAATGAACCATAATTCATTTTTCACATGTAGGAATTGACCTCAGGGCAATCTGATACACAATGTGGGGGATATGTCTCGAAGTAAGTGTTTTCAATATAAAAGTGTATTTTTAGTTTCAAACACATCACATACCCAAAATAGAGAAAACTATATCTAATTGTCTTCAATCACTAGGAAAATGGTATATAATTCATTTTTGAACTATAGTATTTGACTACACGTCTATCCAACACCCAATGTGGTTATCATCACTAAAAGTGCTTATTTTCATTAAAAAAATTCATTTTAGTTTAAAACACACATCAAATAGAATGAACCGAGAATATGAGCTAATATTGATTTCAACAATTATGAAAATAGTCTATAATTCATTTTTAAAGTGTAATAATCTACCAAACATAAATATGATACACAGTGTGACTGATGTAACTCAAAGTGAGTCTTTTAAATAGAAATATTCAATTTTAGTTTAAAATGTGTGTCAAGTCACCAAAACTATGAAAATGAGCTCGTATTGTTTTCCAACCTTAAGAAAATTATTTATAATTCATTTTACACTTGTAGGAATTTATCACAGACAAATTCAACACATGATGTGGTCAATACGATTAAAATTTGGAGTTTTCAATATAAATTTTCATTTTAGTTTAAAACATATCACATAGCTAAAGAAACAAAAAAAAGATCATATTTCATTAAAACATTAGTAAAATGTTTTATAATTTAACTCTGACCTATATGAATCTAACACATGTCTATCCTACACCTGATGTGGTTGGTATGACTTGACGTGCATGTTTTCAATAAAAAAGTGTCATTGTTGTTTAAAACATGTATCAAATATCCAAAACCGAGAAAAAGAACTCATATTGTTTTAAAACATTAGTAAAAACGTCCATAATTGAGTTTGGAGATTAAATAATCAACCATACATCAATCTAACCCACAAGGTGACCGATATTACTCAAAGCACATGTTTTAAATAGAAAGGTTCCGTTTTACTTTAAAACTTATTTCATGTCACCAAAACTATTAAAATGAGTATGGATTTCATTAAAACATAATTAAAATGATTCATAAATAATTTTTCAAAAGTAATATTTTACCTCATATTAACTTAACACATGATATGGTCGATATGACTCAATGTGAGAGTTTTCAATAAAAACTATAATTTTATTTTAAAATGAACATCAAATAGCCAAAACTAAGAAAAAAATATCATATTTTTTCAACATTTAGTAAAATTATCCACAATTAATTTTTCATGTGTATGAATTAACCACACATCAATAAAGAACATGATGTGGTTGATATGAATTTAATTGCATGCTTTCAATAAAAAAGTATTTCTTTAGTTTAAAACATACATCAAATAGCCAAAACAGAGAAAAAGAGATTGGATTATTTTCAAACATTAAGAAAATGTTCCATAATAAATTGTTAACTTGTAGTAACTAACCAAACAAAAATCTGAAATAAGATGTGGTCAATATAACTTGATGTTTGTGGTTTCAATACAAAAGTGACATTTTAGATTAAAAATCCCATCAAACAGCCAAAACCAAGAAAATGATCTCAGATTGTATTCAAAATTAGAAAAATGGTACATAATTCATTTTTGACATGTATGAATTTACCTCACATCAATACGACTCATGATGTAATCTATGTGACTCAATGTATATTTTTTCAATATAATGGTGTCATTTTTGTTAAAAATAAAAATTACTATCCAAAACTAATAAAATGTGATTAGGTTGTATTCCAACCTTTGGAAAATGATTCCAAATTAATTTTTGACATATATAAATTGAACATACAATAATCTAACAAATGATTTGGTCATTATGGATTAATGTTCATATTTTCAATATATAAGTGCCATTTTAGTTTTAAATGTGAATCACATCACCAAAATAATGAAAATGAGATCAGATTGTTTTCTTATCATTTTATCTCCTATTTTATAGTTAAATTCCTTGTCATTTTTATCTTATAATTATTTAGTTAATTTTTATAGTGAAATTTTTTAAGATTAATAAGAAATGTTGTGAAAATTAAAGGCTTATTCTAAAAAACCAATCCCTCTTGAATTAGTTAAAATTCATAGTGAGATTTTTTTAATCACATATGAGATTCAATTCAAGATGACCTTCATTTAAGAAAAAAAATAAATGGTGTGATATATAATAATAAAACTTGATTCAATATGATACATGGTGTGCCACATATAACTCTAAGTATACGTTTTTGTTTAAAAAATTGACACATTAAGTTTAATTTATTTATTTACAAAATTACTAACATAATAATTGTTTTCTTATGTAGTTGCATTATTTTTCATGTGTTGGGGTGGTTTTTTTGGAAACTAATTGCATAAAGACAGGTCGGAGCAAAGAAAAAGTAACATTGATGTTTTTGAATATATGGGATAATTTTTAATAATGTAATTGTACAAACCAAAGTTTGAAATTTCAATATTATTTTTTTATCTCGTATTTCTATTATAAATTTTATTTCAATTGAATTATGTATTTTATCCTGTATTTGATCATTTATTTTTTTTTCTATTAAAGTGTGCTATAATTTTAAATTTACCCAACAATAGTATGCATGTAATTCCACAATATTTTTATAAAATATTTCTCTTTAAATAATTTTATTTCTTTGATAGCTTGTGTTTCACGCAACACTGAGTTTTAAATGAACTGTGAGATACCATTAAACAAACCTATTATCTCCTACTTGTTGGATTGGTGAGAATGAATATTAATAACTAAATTTGGAAGAATATATTTTCTATTCTGTTATAAAATGAATTCATTAGTTTTTAAATGATGAAAATTTAAAAAATATATTTTTTTAGAATAAAATTCATTTTTTCTGAAAAAATATATTTTATGCATGAAATAAATTGTATATTGATATATTAAATTAAACATGGTGAATTATTTTCATGAAATTTAAATATTATTTAATTTATTAAATTCTTTAAACTTTTAATACATGCTTTTTCTAAGTTTAGGATAAGAATAAATCCAGTTTTATGCTTGAAAATGTGTTTTTCCTAAAAATCTTTTTTGTCACATTTTATGTACTTTAAAATTAATTTCTATCATTTATAGGTGTTTCATTTGGAAAATTTAATTACATATTTATAATTAGGAGTTTTAAATTTGGTATATATTCACTTTTTATCTTTAGTAAATATGTATATTAATTTTAGTAAAATTTATTACCATGATAATGGGTAAAACAGGATAATATGGATTAAAAATTAGTAATAATGCCATAATTGTTCATCCTATTTCAATATTGGATATAATTAATTCAAACCATAACACCTATGTTTGGAAATTGAGTTATTTAATGGACACATGTCCTTTAAAATGACTTAGATTTTATTAAAAGCCAATAAAGTGGCAAAATGTCCCACTCTTATTTACAATAAGTCTAACATTTTTAATTTGGGGATAACCATAAAAAATTGTAACAACCCTGGTACATAAGTATTTTTTTCATTCTGGAATTAAATAGTTAAATTCATTATAAATTTATGATGAAATAAGTTGCATTTACATATATTAAGGAATCTATACTAATACAATAGTAACATAACCGATGTAATAGTAAGGTGCCCGTTATGAATTGTAATCTAGCCAATAGAATATTAACCGCATATATTAAAGTGTAAATAAAATTTATATATCATATAAATGAAAATATAAAATGTTTATATCATATAATAAGTAAATAAATGTTTTAAAAGAGACAAATTAATTGTTGGTATTTTTGTGAAATCTTAATATTTATTAAACATTTTATAATTAATATAATTAATTGAAAGAAAATATTTTTTATAAAATTTAATAAAAAATTAATATTTTTGATGCATTTTAATTTTAATATAATTTTATGATATCTTGATTATTTTTTCAATGTGTGGTAAAATCAATTATAATAATAAAATCAGTATTTTTTTTGAAAAATTATTATTTTAATTAAAAATGAAATTTCTCATATTTAAAAAATTATTTTCCAAAAATGATTCCTTTTTTAATTCTACATATCTATAAATGGTTAGGGTTAATATTTGATATTTTTCTAAAATTATTGAATTTTTTGTATATAATGAAATAGAGTAATTTATGGTATAATTAAATAAATGAATTAATGAGACATGGATGATGCGTGGATTAGGTAAGAATTCATTATTTTGAACTCAAATTCTCCATTTACTATACTTAGACACATCAATCAATGCTATTGATTGTAGATACCCAAATCTTTATGTACATGGACATTCCATTACTCATGTGGAATACTTAATAAATAACAATAACAGACCCCAAAGGACCGTAACAGTTTAGTGTCTTTGGAAACTTGGAACATAATCTTCTAATCATGGTGAAAGATCTTCAACATCTCCCATAAAGATATTCCCCTTTTATTTTCTTACCTAAAACCATTCTATAAGTCCTGGGGAAAAGAAAACATAAAAAGGGTTAGCTCGAATGCCCAGTAAAGGTAAACATAGAGAACATAAAACAATCCATAAACATTTTAATGCAAAAACTTGAACATAAAATCTGAACATCAGAATATTGATCAAAGACATAAATCATGGAAGTACGTAAGGAATATATCATAATGGAACATCAATCATGAAAAAATAGCATGGGAAAAAATTATTTAATTGTGGAAAACCATTAATCACATGATATGATTTCCATAGTAGCCAAGGCATTGCTGGAAAGACCATCTTAGTGGACAAAGTTCCTTTCTGAATCGAGTTCACTCCTCATTCCAGTCCTGTATCACGGAACTGGACTGGCTTACCATTCCAGCCATGTTTATCTCATAAGATATAAATCTTTACCCAATTCATTAGAGGGATATATAGGTCACACCCATCTCATAATGAAATCATTCTTACTTTTCCCAAAAAATAAACATAAATCATTCATCATAACCCAAAGAATAAAATGGGTTTCGTAAACATCATCCCATCATAAAATAATACATATAAAACAAATGCATATCATTTAATCATAATAATAATCAATCCATTTAAATAATAGAGACATTATACTTGATACATAAACATACTGAATAATGACATCTTAGATGGAAAATAGTTTTGATAAAACACTTGAAATGAATTCTGGAGAAAAATATCCTTTCTTCTTCAAAATCAATTTCTTTTCACAAAATTACATTCAATTTTAAAATAAATTAATTATGTTGAAAATATTCATGAAGTATTTTAGATTATTCTTTATTAGGAAAAGTTGTTATGAAAACGTAAAAATCAGGTCATGCTGTATAAGTTAATAAAACATTCTCCTCGTACTTTTTTCAAAAAAGTCAAAAAGTTCATTGTATGGTAAACCGAAGAAGTAGTCCTTCCATAACATGTGGTAAAAGTAAAAAAATGGGTAAAGAGGACTTTAAACCTATATGAAACCATTTTTAGAAAAAAGTGACATGGATGATAATTAGAACACTAGTAAATACTTACAAATAAACAATCTCAGATAAAAACGAGATTGGAAAAGTTAACCCTTACCTTAGGTCCGATATGCTTCGTACATATCCTAACCTCCTATATAATGATTTAAATAATGTCATATACTTATTAAATAATAATATTCATTGTTATTATATAATATATGGTTCACTTATGACTTTATATTACCCTTTCTTTTGTAAATTCCATGTTAAAGCAGCGTTTTGGGTAAAATCGTTTTATTTATCGTACTTGTTTGGACTTGTTGTTCTTGAAATTATTATTAATTATATCACGATTTAATTACTTAAATAATTTAAATCATGATTTATATATCATATATATTTAGTATATATATATATATATAATAGATAGATAAATGAAATTAAATACACCGTTCATGGAGACGGTAGGCCGTACATACGTATGAATGATGTTTTCCTTTAATTATTGACTTAAATGGAATTAAGTAGATGACGTACATATATATATACATAAATCCAGTAGCATTATTATGTCATATATTTCATGATTACTTATTATATATACTTTATAATCATTCTTTAATTGTTAACATGGAAAATGAATCACATCGAGTTGTGGAGACGGTAATCTGTAAGTACGCACGAGCGATGATATCGTTCCCATATTTATTGAATGGAATTAGAGAGGATGATATAATATCATATAATAAGTATGATGTTATAATAATCATATATAGTTAGTCTTTACACCATTATACCCATCCAATTAGGGTGGTGGTGGAAAAACAGATTACACCACGGCGTGGAGACGGTATTCCGTACGTACGCATGTGCAGTGATTTCATTTTCCGTAGGATGGATACAAGGTGAAATGGGGTTGTTTAATATTTATAATAACATATAAGTATATATTATATAATTATGTTATTACTTTATAATTATACAACTAAATAAGAGGAAGTAGAAGAATAAAGAAACATGAAAGAGTCGGTAGAAGTGATTACCTCTTCCTTGACGCACCTGCTTTAAACTTCTTCATAGGGAACTAGAGTTGGACTTTTGAGAAGTCCAGAACCTCTAGGATATAACTATGGAGTTTTAGAAGAGTAATTTTCAGGGTTTGTCCAATATTCAAGTCTCAAAAGGGTGTTAAGGGAAGAAGGAAGGGGTCCTCTTTTTATAAGGGAGGAGAGGGGCACCTTTGGAAAAACTTAAAATATTATTTTATAATAAAGTCATATTCGGTTTATAATGGCTCGAAAGTGACTTATTCCGAAGATAAAGCGGGGATGGGTCTAAATCCCTTCAATGAGTAGGTTTTAGACAAGTTTAGGTTACTATTTTAATATTACCATTTAGATTTAACTATAAGTTAAATATTTTAACTTTTATCGTGTCTTCTTGTTTTCTTAAACTATATAGTAAATAAACATATGATAACAAGCCAAACGAACCCAAAGTGGTTCATTTTCAATATATATAACATTATCTATGTCATTTGGCCTATCCTTATATTTTTATGAATAAAATAACATTTAATAATATAATATTTATTTTAAAAAAACTATTTTATGTCAATTTCGATACTATTTGTTAATTGAGTTTTGTGAAACTCATAATAGCATGATTAGTTCAAAAAAAGTTAATTGAATCAATACTAAAATTTCATATTAACCAAAACAAATTAGTTTAATTTATAAAAAGTTTCAAATTACATTTATTTGGGTATTTATAACATCAATTATTAATATTTCATTAACAAGGTAATTACTGCATCATCATTGTGTCATAAAAAAATTAAATTATATAATGTCTAAAAATTATAAATAAAATACAATTATGTAGGAAATATTTTTATTTTTATAATTAATATTTATAGTCGAATTTATCTTATGTATAACCCTATTTTAAAAATGATTTAGTTATTAATCTTTGATTTTAACTATTTTAACTCTTCTTTAAATAAAATAATAACAAATGTCCTAATCTAATACAAGTGGACCTAAAGGATAATATTTTATTCCTAAGGTTGTTTTTGGTCTAATTACACTTATATAATAGAATTATACATGTGTTAGGTTAACAGTAATATAATTTTTACCCTTAAATACCCTATTTAGTTTTAACCGTGGTAAATAAAAGTAAAAAGTTACTATTCAACAAAAATTATTTTTTTCTTATTGAACCAATTTTTACTCCTTTATATTAACCGTGTCTCTCATATTTTCAAAATTCCACTCACAGATGTGGTAAAATTAAGTTTTATATAAATTTTCAAACTCTCCTTACAGGTGGGTAAAATACGGTGAAGAGTTCAATAAAATTTTTATATACCTAAAATTATTATAAAATGACTCCAATGAATTACATTGAACATATATAGGTATTATGCATCATTTTTTACCAAAAATAAATTTAAATAAAATAAATAATTATTTATATAAAATGTTGGTTTTTAAATAGTAACCTAGTGTTTTCACTATTCATTAAAAATTGAATGTTTTCAGAAAAATACTAAAATCTCACCCTAGGCTAATTTCGATATTCCGAATCCAAAAATAAAGTCCATTTTGAAAGATAAAATTTATAAAATTTCAAAAACTGGGTATTACTATTCATAAAGGCTAGTTCATAATAATATTATAATAATATATTGTTTAGTGAAACTCGGTATCGTGTACTACTCACGCTATTGAGGAAGGTCTTGATTGCGTGTAATGCAAGCCAAGTCAGGGATGCGTGTAGTGAAAGCTTCATTTGGTGTTGCGTATAACATAATCAAAACATAATTCATTTATACATTAAACAAAATCTATACTTAATGTTGCGTAGAATAATTTCATAAAATGAACTTGAAATTTTTTGTTACATGAGTTAAGAATAGTGTTGCGTATACAGCAAGCTAATAAAGTGTTGCATATAACACAAGCTAATTTTGGTGTAGCGTACAACATAAGACATCAATGAAAATAAAAATAAAATTTTTCATAAAATATCGGGTTGTTACATTCTGCCCCCCTTATAAAGAATTTTTTCCTGAATATTCGTCAGGGTTATAAATGGTTTACTACTCGAAAGTTTATTTAATAGAAACCCACATCGTAAAAAGAAATACCAAAACATATCTATAAAAACTAAAGTATGAAATGTAAGGGTTACCCAAATTAACTAATCACTGGGATTCCACATAAGATAACATAGGATAAAAAATGGATATGGAAGAGAAATCTAACCATCTTGTTCTGATGGAGAGTGGTAGAGAAAATGGCTTTGAAAAAGCCATAAATCACAAATCCATAAATTTGTAATGATCTAAGGTACCATCTGATTCATCGGATATGAGGACACTAGGACAACATTTTTGGATTTCAATATCATTTCCATAAAGTTTAATATTTTTTGAATTAAAATAAATAATTGCATGATTTTGGTACAATATTACCATTTCTCGTGCCTTGAACAATTTCCACTTCACCTCTTAAAGAAATGAAGTTGAATTTATCTTTGGAGAAGTGTTAGCAGATCATGCGATAGAATGATAGGTCATTCCATCTGTCTCAAACATAGGATTAGAACAATTTATATACATTAGTCCATCTTAGGGCGAGATTAGTCATATATGGTTCCAAAAATGAACTTATACTTCATCTATCAAGCCTCTTAATAAAATAAAACTAGTTTCTACTAATCAGGGACTTCCTGTCGGCCAGTGAGAGGCGATAAAGGCATGTCGCACTTCAGTTGTGGGTTTGATTCCCACAACCTTGTCCGACACGACGGGTTGTCGCCCGTTCTACAGGTTTTCCCTTTTCATAAACTACACTATTATACCATTATATCAATAATATCGAAAAATTCATATCCTTAAATAATAATAACTTATATTCAACATAATCCATTCCAATATTTAGTCTTATCCAAAATACTTCTTTCCAAAATCATATTATAAAGTGAACGATTACTAAATAGGTCATATAACAAGCACGGGAATACAATCATTTATCCCTCATATATCTTTTTTGTCACATTCCAATAATATTAATACCTTAATAATGTATTCTCTTGAGAAATGAATACCCGTTGAACCTTAGTGAAAACATGAATGCTGTCAAAAGTTAACTCTTTCCACATACCAAAATCTAAAAATTCTATATACTCAAACCATGATATAACCTTGTCATTATATCAGTCATGAGCTCACGAATACTATCAAATATTTAATTTTCTCCTTATCCCTTCATTATGCACATATCATCTACTTTCTAAAATATTTGAATCACTTTTCATTGTTACTGGTACCATATAATTATCAAAAACCACAATAAACCATTACATAGATATTCCAATGTTCCACAATACATTATTTTGTAATCCCATTACGTAAACACATAATCATTCCACCACATCGTTTTCATACTGAACATTGCTAACAGTGATCGCATGTGACTTCCCTTTGTCCTTTTCCTTAAGAGGTTGCTCACGTTGATCAGCATTAACCCTTGTATTAGGTCATTGATAAGCATAATGACCCATTTCCTTGCAATTGAAGCATTCAAGTGTTGGTGGTGCGTTCTCTACAGTATTTTCATTATTCACATCATTACCAACCCTTTTCCATTACTTCAACAATCAGCTGCTTGATTACCTTCTTTTACACACTTAAAACATTTTCTAGTCCCATTAAGACAATCTCCACAATGCTTCTTTCCACACTTTGAGCATAAAGAAACATTTATCTCCTTTTCACCATTATTCTGAGATTTCTCCTTGAAATCCATCTTTCCATTCTTGTGAAACCCATGAGATGGATATGTAACACCAACGTCCATTTATACCTTCATAGCACAACTCACAATTTCTTCATAGCTATTGAAGTCTATTATAGTTAATGCCCTTTGAATAATTGGTTTTAATCCACTGAATAATCAATCAACTTTACTTTCAGGTTGGATGACAAAGCCTGATGCATACCTTGCATTACTTGTAAAATTCGCTTCGTATATACCAACAGATTCATCATCCTTTTTCTTAAACTCAAAGAAATCATTTTCCATCATTGTTCGAAGAATATGAGTTAAGTACTTATTGAAAAATAAATTTGTGAACCCATACCATTCCATGGATTCAATTTCATCTTGGGGTCTCGCATTCTTAATTAATGTCCACCATTGATCTGCTTCACCTTCTAAATGGTATATAGCCAGAATGACTTGTTCATGTTCCGAACAGGGAAGTATGGAAAATATCTTTTCAATGGTATTGATCCATTGTTCAGAAACAAGTGGGTCAGAATACCCACTAAAATAAGGTTTGCGTTGCCTCATGAAGGACTTAATAGAATATTGTTCCCTTCTATGCTCATTTGGAAGTCCAGAATGATTCACAGCTTGTGTAAGTATAGTAATAAGATTTTTCACTCCATCTCCCATAATGTTGGTTCGTTCTGGAGGAAAATCATTGCATCGTCTATTACATTGATCAACACAATTCCTTCGGGTTCCAGCCATCGTCTAAACCCCAAAAAGAATAGTGTTAGAGGAAAAAATCATGCTAGGGAAAACAATATAATAAAGGGGGAGTACCTTTAATATGTAACATCTTAGGTTGAATTCTAATTCCATTACAGTAATTATAGTACTATTACCTATACTTATACTTAACCTTATGTACATCCCTACACATACCTTAGAAATATCTCTAGGGATCTCACTAAAGTTTTCACATCCATGTTTCCAAAGTTTACCTAAACCTTTCCTCTGATACCAACTGTAGAGACCCAAAGAATGACATAATGGAAATTACATTACATTTTTGGAATACTTAATACATAACAAAAATAGACACCAAAGGACCGTAATAGTTTAGTGTCTTTGGAAACATGGAACATAATCTTCTAATCATGGTGAAAGATCTTCAACATCCCCCATAAAGATCTTCCCCTTTTATTTTCTTACCTACAACCCTTATTTAAATCTTGGGTAAAATAAAACATAAAAATGGTGAGCTCAAATTCCCATTAAGGGTAAACATAGGGAACATAAAACAATCAATAATCATTTGAATGCAAAAAACATGAACATAAAATCAAAACATCAAAATCTTGAGCAAAGAACTAAATCTTGGAAGTACGTAAGGAATATATCATAATGGAACATAAATCATGATAAAATAGCATGGTACGAAAACATTTAATTGTGGAAAACCATTAATCACATGATATTATTTCCATAGTAGCCAAGGCATTGCTGCCAATACCATCTTAGTGGACAAAGTCCCTTTCTGAATCGAGTTCACTCCTCATTCTAGTCTTGTATCACTGAACAGGATTAACTTACCGTTCCAGCCTTGTCTATATCATAAGATATAAATATTTACCCAATTCATTGGAGGGAGATATAGGTCCCAGCCATATAATAATGAAATAATTCTTACTTGTGCCACAAAATAAACATAAATCATTCATCATAACCCAAAGAATAAAATGGGTTTCATAAACATCATCCCATCATAACATAATACATATAAAACAAATGGATATAATTTCATCATAATAATAATCAAAAAAATTAAATAATAGAGAAATTTTACTTTAAAAATAATCATACTGAAAAATGTCATCTTAGATGGAAAATAGTTTTGATAGAACACTTGAAATGAATTCATGAGGAAAATATCCTTTCTTCTTCAAAATAATTTTCTTTTAACAAAATTCCCTGAAATTTTAAAAGAAAAGGATTTTGCTGAAAATATTCATGAAATCTTGTAGAGTAAGCTTTATTAGGAAAAGGATTTATGAAACTGTAAAAATTTGTTCATGCCGTATAAGTTAAAAAACATTCTCCTCATACTTTTGTCAGAAAAGTCAAAAAGTTCCTCATATGGTAAATAGAAGAAAGATTCCTTCCATAACATGTGGTAAAAGACAAAAATGGGTAAAGAGGACATTAAACATACATGAAAACATTATTAGAAAATAGGGACATAGATTATAAACATAACCCCAGTAAATACTTACAAATAAACAATCATAGATAAAAACGAGATTGGAAAAGTTATCCATTACCTTAGGTCTGATATGCTTAGTACATATCCGAACCTCATATATAATGATTTAAATAATGTCATTTACTTATTAAAAAATCATATTAATTGTAATTATATCATATATGGTTCACTTATTACTTTATATTACCCGTTCTTTTGTAAATTTTATGTTAAAGCAGCGTTTTGGGTAACATAGTTTTATTTATCGTACTTTTTTGGACTTGTTGTTCTTAATATTATTATTACTTATATCATGATTTAATTACTTACAGAATTTAAATAATGATTTATATATCATATATATTCAGTATTTATATATATATATATAATAGAAAGATAAATGAAATGAAATACACCATTCATGGAGACGGTAGGTCGTACGTATGCATGAACGTTGTTTTCCTTTCCTTATTGACTTGAATGGAATTAAGTAGATGATATACATATATATATACATAAATCCAGCAGCATTATTATGTTATATATTTCATGATTACTTATTATATATACTTTATAATCATTCTTGAATTGTTAACATGGAAAATGAATCTCATCACGTCGTGGAGACGGTAATCTGTACGTACGCACAAGCGATGATATCGTTCCCATATATATAGAATGGAATTAGTGTGGATGATATAATATCTTATAATAAGTATGATGTTATAATAATCATATATAGTTATTATTTACACCATTATACCCATTCAAGTAGGGTGGTGGTGGAAAAATAGATTACACCACGGCGTGGAGACGGTATTCTGTACGTACGCACGAGCGGTGATTTCATTTTCCATAGGATGGATAGAAGGTGAAATGGGGTTATTTCAAATTTATAATTAAATTTAATTATATATGTAATACTTATGTTATTACATTATAATTAATCAACTAAAGAAGAGGAAGTATAAGAAGAAAGAAACTTGAAAGAGTCGGTAGAAGAGATTACCTCTTCCTCAATGCACCTCCCTTAAACTTCTTCTTAGGGCATTAAATTTGGTCTTTTGAGAAGACCAGAACCTCTATGATATGACTAGAGAGGTTGATGAGAGGAATTTTCAGGGGTTGGTCGAGCTTCAAGGCTCAAAAGTGTGTGAAGAGAAAAGGGAAGGGGTGCCCTTTTTATAAGGGAGGAGAGAGGCACCTTCGGAAAAACTTAAAATATAATTTTATAATAAAGTCATATTCGGTTTTTAATGGTTCCAAAGTGACTTATTTATATGATAAAGTTGTTATGGGTAGAAATACTCTTAAACAATAGTTTTTAGAAAAGTGTATGTTACTATTTTAACCTTATCATTTATATTTAACTCTAAGTTAAATAATTTTAATTTTACCGTGTCTTCTTCTTTTCTTACACTATATGGTTAATAAACATACTATAACAATCCAAACGAACCCCAAGTGGTTAATTATTAATATATAATCTTATATATGTAATTTGGGTGAGCCTTATATTTTTAGGAATAAAATAACAATTAATAATATAATATTTGTCTTAAAAAACCATTTTATGTCAATTTTGAAACTATTTGGTAATTGATTTTTGTGAAAATCATAACAGCATGATTAGTTCGAAAAATGGAAATTTAATCAATACTAAAATGTCATATTTACCAAAAAAATTATTTTAATTTATAAAAAGTCTCGAATTACATTTATTTGTTTATTTATAACATCAATTTTTAATATTTCATTAATAATGTAATTGTTGCATCATCATTGTGTCATAAATAAATTAAGTTATTTAATTTATAAATATTATAAATAAAATAAAATTATTTAATAAATCTTTTTATCTTTCTAATGAATATTTATAGTCAAATTTATCATATGTATAACCCTATATTAAAAAAATTTTTGTTATTAAACTTTGATTTTAACTATTTTAACTCTTCTTTAAATAAAATAATAATAAATGTCCTAATCTAATCCAAGAGGACCTAAAGGGTAATATTTTATTCCTAAGGTTGTTTTTGGTCGAATTAAACTTATCCAAAAGAATTAGGACATGTGTTAGGGTAATAGTAATATCATTTTTACCTTTAATTACCCTATTTACTATTAATCGTGGTAAATAAAAGTAAAAAAGTCACTATTCACCCAAAACAAATTTATCTTATTGAACCAAATTTTACTCCTTGATATTAACTGTGTCTCTTGGATTTTTGAAATTCCACTCACAAAAGTGGTAAAATTATGTTTTATGTAAATTTTCAAACTCTCCTAGGAGGTGGGTAAAAGACGGTGAAAAGTTCAATAAAATTGTTATATGACTAAAATTATTATAAAATGACTCCAATGAATTAAATTGAACTTATATTGGTATTATGTATCAATTTTGACCTAAAATAAATTTAAATAAAATATATAATTATTTATATAAAAACTCAGTTTCTAAATAGTAACCTAGTGTTTTCACTATTCATCAAAAATTGAATGTTTTCAGAAAAATGAAAAAATTTCACCCTAGGCTAATTTCGATATTCCGAATCCAAAAATGAAGTCCTTTTTGAATGAAAAAATTTATAAAATTTTAAAAATTGGGTATTACTATTTATAACGGCTAGTTCATAATAATATTATAATAATATACCATTTAGTGAAACTCAGTATTGCGTAATACACATGCTATCGAGGAAGGTCTTGATTGCGTGTAATGAAAGACAAGTCAGGGATGTGTGTAGTGAAAGATCTGTTTGGTGTTGCGTATAACATAATAAAAACATTTTTCATTTATAAATTAAACAAAATCTACACTTAATGTTCCATAGAATAATTTCACAAAACAAACTTGAAATTGTGTGTAACACGAGCCAAGAATAGTGTTGCATATACTGCAAGCTAATATGGTGTTGCGTATAGCACAAGATAATTTTGGTTTAGTGTATAACACAAGACTTAAATGAAATTAAAAATAATATTTTTCATAAAATCTTGTGGTGTTACATTGATAGTCCTGAGCAAAAAGAAAACAAATGAATAAAATAATAAAAAACACCCCTCTGGCCTCCCTATAAATACATGACCCCACCACTTCTTCTCCTCACACCTCCAAAGCCTTATAGATTGACTAATTTATAACATATTCCCTTACCAAGACTCTTCCCCACAACCTATACCTTCATGTCACACCAAAAGTCCAAAACCAAGTCCCTTCAAGAGGTTCTCAAGGAGAGAACATTCAAAAAAAATCCCCCCTTCTTTCTCTTTTAAATTATTTCATTATTTCTTTATTTCTACATTATCCTCACATCTTCTATACAAAGTGAAATTATAACTCCAATATCATTAATATACTATAATATTATTTTTTTCATGTAGCATCGTTCATAAAACCGCTTCTCTTCTCCTATTATTCTAAAAATTAAAACATCACCCATTATGTGTTGATTCACAGCCTTCATGGAGGACAAGTTTTTATTTTATATTACCACCATACCAAAATTCATTTTGTAATGATTTATAAAAATTTTATAAACCTTATCGATAATGAAATTTAAAAAAATTACAATCTGTACTATTTACCCTCAAATAGTAACCTTATTCCTCGTAAGGGTAACGTCCTTCAACATTTTTTTAGACACTTCTTGTAAGGGTAGTTTTCTTTGGAGAGCTCACATAATGGGAGATTTGGTGACCCTTATATAGAACACTCTACATAAGGGTAAACATAAAATTTAATATAGTTTATAACGTAAATACAAGGATTACCTTCTGATACACCCTAATGTATAAAGGTATATTGGGATTAACTTTCTATAGTACCATGTGCATAATGGTAATCTCTTCTGACATTTATGTAATCCCCCCATGTATAGGTAACACCTTTATGTAGTGCCTCACATAATGGTAATAACCTTAAGTAGTGCCTAATGTATAGGTAATACCTTTACACAACACCCTTATAGAACATCCTGTATAAGGGTAAGGTTCTCAATTACCTTTATGCATCTCCCTTATGCAATGAATCATGTAAGCATAAAGTTGTGAGTACCTTTATGTAGAACAATACACATAAGGGTTAGGGGATATAAATATTACACAGAACACGCTTTGTAATGGATTTCCCCTGTTTACCCTTACGTATCTCGATTCCTTGAGTTTATGGACTTTTTTATGATTACATAGCCCATCTTTGAAAGGGTAAAACCAATTTTCCAAATTTTCAAAAAATCTAAAGCATGATCCTATAGTTTTATTTTAATCTTCATTTACAAACATAATTTCATAAACCTAAAACTTTTTTCCGCCTAATACCATTTGAAAATTTTCTTTGATTCAAATAACTATTATTATATCATAATAAAGTGATTTAAAACCCAATTTCTAGGATCACCATGAAAGAAATATGAAACCTCTTTTAAAAATAATTGAAAAAATATTTTAAACTGGTGTAACATTCATATATGAGACACTAAATCCTTTGATATTCATTACACTGGTTTGATAAATATCATTGAGTAAAAAACATAAACAACCCATCATTGTCGTGTATCCACAGGCAGCACTAAATCAATCGAAGTTGGAGTAGGATTATCCTTCTCTGTAAGGTATTCTAGCACCTAAATATGAAATAGAGTAATAATTAAGAGAGAATAATATACAATAGTATCATAAATTAATAAAAATTCATTACACACACTTCCATCACATGGAATTAGTTTAAATATGATCACCTAAGGAATCTCCTTGGGTGTTTTTGTATGTATTCATGTGTTATAATGGATGAATAAATTCTAAAAACAACTTCATTCATCTAATGTGTAAATAAATTTACCCATACATTTGATCTAATGAAATATTATAATAAATGATATAAAATATGGATGAACAGTAAATTTTAAATTTTAAGCATTTTTTTATATAATTATATAAACAATTGGAATGAAAATCACATCTTTCATTCAATATGATGTTCATTATATATATATATCATATCTTCATAAAAGGTATTAAATATATTTCCATCAAAAACCATGATCAACTCTTATTAAAGTGAATCTATTAACACCGTCCATGATCACCATGGTCTCTAAATGTCTACCCTGATCATAAAATCCTTCTTTTAGGTCATTAAAAAGGGAATACATAAAAATGGGTGAGTATAAAAGTATACTCAGTATGATTCTCCTCAGAACCTCTCATGAAAATGTGTAAGAAGGATAATAACACCTCTATGAATAAATATTAGAACCAATTAATTTCATTTACTAGTTCAACTATCACCCATCAAACCCAGGGGTACTTTTCCCTATTTCCCACACAAGGAATGGTAATATAGTATCATAAAAATGTCAAGAAGGTATCTCGTAACCACTTCCCCCTAAACTAGTCACCCTCACACCAGAATAGCTTATATCCTAGAGATACTATACATTCCATAGCTACATACCACATACCCCATTACTAGATCTTAACTTCATGTCCACATATACACAAACATACCTTTATACCCATATATCATAACCTTATGATATCATATCCCATACTAATTTTAGAAGATATATTTGGGAAGGGGAGTAATCATCCATATACTTCACCTTCATCTTAGATGTTGGAGAAAAAACCCAGAACCCATGAACACATATGGTCATTAGTAATTATTGTATGTGAACTAAAAAAATGGAGATAACCACATCATGGGGATCCACTACATGATCTTACCCACAAAATTTAGATTTCAAATCAAATATACCCTAAATCATGTATTCTATAAAATTTGGTTTTCATCTACCTTGACCTTGGTTTATTTTAAATGTTAGGAGATTAAGAATAGTTATTGAATATAGTGTGTGCACATTATGTGTTGAAGGAATCAGGAATTGAATACTCCCTTGAGTAAATTATCCCATTATGGTATGACTTGGGGTCAGACTGCCCATCATCTTGGAGGCTTGGGCCTTGTTCTAGAAAGGTGATGGGCTAGATGTTTTTTGCTCCAGAATTACTCATGTGGAGTATTAAAATATCAAATAACTCTATGAATTTACATGAAAATATCATGTATCATATGTATTAGAGACACTCAAAAATTTATTAACATACTTAGATTCTATTTTTTGGTAAATAACACAAAATGTTTGGACTGTGTAATGAATTATACATTAATGTTGTGAAAGCATATTAATTTTGTGGGTATAGAAGGTATTCGAAAACTAAATTGTTAGAATAATTATTATATATTGGAATAAAACAAGAGAAGATAATGATTTCATTCTATATAATAGTTATGAATTTAATATACATATGATGTATATTAAATTCTTTAATACTTTTAAAAAGAAAACTCATCAAATAAAAAGATTGATATTCCTTCCAAAATAGAATGTGTCAAGACATTGATAAAATAAACTGGTAGTTCACAATATAAATGGGTTCCATAGGATTATATTATGTAAGGAATGTAAGTAATGTGTGACTCTATATTATCCAATTATTTTTTAGTATGAATATTTTATATTATATATTTTATTTAAAATAAAAGTGTTATATGAATATATTTTTAGTACCAAATTGTTATTATTATTGTATTGTTATAATGGATTAGATGTTTAAAAATAGATTTTTGATTAGAAAAATGGATTATTATTAGAGGTTTCTAGAAGATTATTTTAGTTATTACATTTATTCTTATTTTCTTATTATTTTTTTAAATGGAGATTCGAATAATGTATTTTCTACCCCTTTTCTCCAATTCGACTTAGGCACATGACAAGGGTAGGAGAAATCTACCCCTTCTTGTTTCCTCTCAATATTCATGGATGATACACCATAGATAAAGGTTGGTTTTTATTTTCCTCTTAGTTTTACTATTTTATCATTTTTATATTTCTCTCATGTTCTTACCTCATTTATAGTTCAAAGGAAATAAGAATTTTAGAATATTAAGGTAAAACAAAAAATATATATATATTTATTTGTTATGATATAGTATTTTATAAAACATTTTCACTTCATTTGATTTTTTTTCAATGATGAGGTTCTATTATAAGTGTCTCCCAATTCAGAACATAGTAGATTATGTTAAATAGATTTATATGTAATTATAAAAATTTATTTATGATTTTATAAGTCTAAAAGAAGGGTATTATATTGATGATAAATGTTGAATGTCATTGAATATCCTCATAGTATTTGATTATATACTTTTATATTTCTATAACATGGAAATGGTTTCTTTAGTGTTCTAAAATGATTACTGACAAATAAAATGCTTCCATAAGTTATCTATAATATATTTATAAAAGGTTTTCATTATTTACTAGAAAATTATATGGGATTCCAAGGGGGTTTTAATGGAATATATGTATTTTATATGATATACATATTTCATGAATGCTAAGTGATTAATAAAATTACAATAAATTTTTAAATTGATATAAAATAAATTTATATTGATAATAAGAATTGTTATCATCTTTAAATGGAAAAAATTCTATGTTTATAAATTTAGTTTTGAAGTTTAAGGGTTTGTTTGGAAATGAGGTAAAACTGTTTATTTTTTCATTTCATCCAAATGATTATTCCCCTTGTTATAATTTATATTATGGTTTAATATATTATTATATATTGTTGTTATATTTATGTGTAAGTGAATATTTCTATAAAGGGGTTTTAGGATGGTAATATATGAGATTTATTTAAATTTTTTGAGTTATATACATATATATATATATATCCTATTTTGGTAAACTTATGTGTATTTTTGGATTAGTAGGTACCTTAGAGATCTTTCTCCACTGATTATACATATATCATGAACACTATATGTGTTCCCCTATCTTACCTAAATCAATAATTTTTTGTGATAAATCAAGCTAGTAGTATGGTTGTTAGAGAGAGACTAGGAAAATATAGAGTCTCACCCACATCCCTCAAGATAGTCGACTCTGAGACCATCAATTCATTAAAGGTTGAACCTAAGAAGGCCTCTTTGAGTGTAAAATTGTAGAACTGGTGTGACCCTTTATGATGTGATGATTTAGGTCTTATACTGATGACATTGGTAGGGGATATAATTCTATAATCCTTCACTCTACATCTTTCACTATAAGACGTAATGATTATGTCAGGACCATGCCCAATGGGGGCTAAACTACCTAAATGGACCGAAGGCCTTATATTTTTAATTATTTATTAAAAACCCCGTTTTAGGGGTTGAGTGGGGAACCCATATAAGGCCATTAGTCTTAGTGAAGTATTACATGACCCGAAGATATTAGAGGAATCCATCCTAGACTATGACTACTTGGAACTACCCCTCCCCAACATCTATATCATATTTTTGGCTCTACACCTATGTATGGATGTTCAGATAATTTTCCAATGCATAGATTCATTGGTATGGTACCAATGGAAATTTTTTTACCCTCTTATTCTTTCAAATTCAGTTAGCTCTTCTCTAGGGAATGCACCTTATGTAAATCATCATATGGATCCTTTTAATTGTAGAGTTTATCTGGTTTCTTCTACAATCCATGTGGTTTTAAGGCCTTGAGGTGGCCTGAAGTCCTTGATGTGGCCTTAAAACCTTACTGGAACAAACACCATGGGTGCAGAGAAGGCCTTAAAGGACTCGAGGACCAAACTGGGGGCCCAAATGCTGAATGAGATGAATAGTTATTACTACTATATTAATGAATAATACGTTCTACAGTACCTATTATAGTACTTCTCTAGTACCAGGAAATATACCTATGCTCTGATTTGATTCTGGTTATCTTGGATTCACAAGAAGAGTCTCTACCAATCGAGTACAGGATCATGTGCAATGGGTCCCAATCCAAAACTACACCAACTTCTTCTTTAATAAGCTAGGGGTTGCACACCTGTGCCTAGTAGGAATATTGTAACAGCCCGAGATTTTATGAAACATATTCTTTTTATTTCACTAATGTCTTGTGTTGTACGCTACACCAAAAGGAGTTTGCACAACACGCATCCTTGACTTGCCTTGCATTACACGCAATCGCGACCTTCCTCGATAGCGTGTGTAATACGCAATACCGAGTTTCACTAAACAATGATATGCTATTAAAATATTATTAAAACTAGCTGATATGAATAGTAATAACCACTTTTTAAAACTCTGTAAATCTTATTTTTCAAAATGAACTTCATTTTTGGATTCGGAGTATCGAATTTAGCCTAAGGTGAAATTTTGGTACTTTTCGGATAACTTTCATATTCTGATGAATAGTGAAAATTACTAAATTATAATTAAAAACAACTTTTTTAATCGAAATAATTAATAGTGATAAATTATTAATTTGAGTGGTTTTAAAGTATATTTAGAATATATTTTTACAATTTAATACAATGTTGGTCATTGGATGTAATTTCACATTTAAACCAGACATAATCAAGTGTCAATCTTTTGATAGATATTGTTTCTTAAAAACACGCTATTTGTTTTAACAGCGGGATTTAATTATAAAATTAATCAATGAAAATTCTACGATATGAATTTGGTAAAATAGACTTCATTTTTGAATTCGGAATATGAAATATAGCTTAGGATGAAATTTTGGCATTGTTCTGAAAAACATCAATTTTTGATGAATAGTGAAACTACTAAGTGGTAGTTAAAAAAATTAATTTCTTCATAAATCTTAATTTTACCACTTCTGTGAATGGAATTTCAAAAATCCGAGAGACACGGTTGATGTCAGTAAGTAAAATGTGGTTCAATGAGATGAAAATAATTTTTGGTGAATAGTAACTTTTTACTTTTTTTTACCACGGTTAATAGTAAATAGGGTAACTAAGGGTAAATATGATATTACTATTACCCTAACACATGTCCTAATTCTATTGGATAAGTGTAATTCGACCAAAAACAACCTTATGAATATAATATGACCATTTAGGTCCACTTGGATTAGATTATGACATTTAATATTATATTATTTAATGAATAGTTAAAATAGTTAAAATCAAAGTTTAATAACTAAAACATTTTTAATATGGGGTTATACATAAGATAAATTCGACTATAAATATTCATTAGAAAGGTAAAAATATTTCCTATATAATGATATTTTATTTATAATTTTTAGACTTTAAATAAATTAATTTATTTATGACACAACGATGATGTAGTAATTACCCTTTTAAGGAAATATTAACATAATTGATGTTATAAATGCTCAAATGAATGTAATTTGAGACTTTTTATGACTTAAAATAATTTTCTAGGTTACTATGATATATTAGTGTTGATTTAATAAACTTGGTTCTAACATATAATTTTGTTATGACTTTCACAAAAATCATATATCAAATAGTGTCAAAATTGACACAAAATAGTTTTTAAATCAAATATTATATTATTAATTGCTATTTTAATCCTAAAAATCTAAGGTTCGGCCAAATGACTTAGATAAGGATATATGTATTAATACTATACAATTTGGGGTTCGTTTGGCATGTTATAGTAAGTGTATTAACCATATAGTGAAAGAAAACAAAAAGACACAGTAAAAGTTAAATTATTTAACTTAGAGTTAAATCTAATGGATAAGGTTAAAATAATAACCTAAACTTGTCTAAATCCTATTGGTTGATAGGATTTCGACCCATCCCCACTTTATCTTCGAAATAAGACCCTTTGGAACCATTATAAACCGATTTTTACTTTAATATAAAATAATATTTTGAGATATTCCTAAGGTGCCCCTCTCCTCCCTTATAAAAGGACACCTCCTCCCCCTCCTCCTCACATCAATTTGAGAACTCAAGCTCGGCCAAACCCTGCCAAAATCTCTTCTCCACATCCCTAGAAACATCCTAGAGGTTCTGGTCTTCCTCAAAGACCAATTTTAGTGCCCTAAGAGGAGGTCTTAAAGAGGCGCTTCAAAGAAGAGGTAATTACCGTTACCAATTCTTTCATCTTTATTTCTTCTTCCACTTCTTCTTCTTAGGTTGTTTCATTATGAAGTAATAACATCAGTATCACTCATATAATGATATGTTATTATAAGTATGAAACAACCCTATTTCACCATCTATCAATCCTACGGAAAAATAAATCACCGCGTGTGCGTACGTACGGAATACCGTCTCCACGCCGTGGTGTAATCTATTTTCCACCACCACCTTACATGGATGGGTATAATGGTGTAAAGAATAACTATACATAGTTATTACAACATCATATTGATTCTGATATATTGTATAATCCACTCCAATTCAATTCAATATTTATGGAAATGATATCATCGTTCGTGCGTACGTACGAACTACCGTCTCCACGACGCGATGAGATTCATTCTTAATGATTAACCATTCATGAATGATTATAAATTATATATAATAAGTACTAATGAAATATATGACATAATAATGATACTGGATTTATGTATATATATATATATATGTATGTCATATACTTACTTCCATTCAAGACAATAAGGAAAGAAAAACAGCGTTCATGCGTACGTACGGACTACCGTCTCCATGAACGGTGTTTTTCATTTTATTTATCTATCTATTATATATATATATATACTGAATATATATGATATATAAATCATATTTTATATTCTGGAAGTAAGTAAATCATGATATAAGTAATAATTATGTCAAGAACAACAAGTCAATACACCTACGATAAATGAAACGATTTTACCCAAAACGCTTCTTTAACATGGAATTTACAAAAGAACGGGTAATATAATGTCATAAGTGAACCATATATGATATCATAACAATGAATATGATTCTGTAATAAGTCAATGACATTATTTAAATCATTATACAGGAGTTTTGGACACATACGAAGCAAATCGGACCTAAGGTAAGGGAAATATCACAATCTCATTTTTATCCGAGATTGTTTATTCGTAAGTATTTACTGGGGTGTATTTTATCATCCACATCCATGTTCCCTCAATATGTAATATTGTTTCCATCCACTTGCAATAGTTTAAATCCAATTTTACCCTTAGGTGAGTTTTTAGTAAAGAATATGAAAGGAATCTTTTGTCGTTTTTCCGTACGAGGTACTTTTTGACTTTTCCGACAAAAGTACGAAGAATGTTTTTTTTAACTTATACGGCTTGAATGGATTTTTAAAACATTATTTCCAAGAAGCGTCCTTTACAAGTTTTCAAGTTTATTTTTAATCAACTTCTTTTATTTTAATGTTGTATGACATGTTATGAAAGGAAAAATGTTTTTGAAGAAGAAAGGATATTTTCCTCAAGAATGAAGTTCAAGTGTTTTATTAAAATTATTTTCCATCTAAGATAATAAAGGGTTCTGTTTTTATCCCTATTATTACATTGATTTGATCATGTTGTGATGGAATTATTTTTATGAATTCCTTTATCTTATATGAATTGATTTATGATGTCATGATGTTTCAAGAATCCCATTTTTTTTAATTGTGTTATGCGATGATGTATGTTTTATGATTATGTGGCACACATAAGAAAGGATTAATTATAAGATGGGTGTGACCTATATCTCCCTCCAATGCATTGGGTAAAGATTTTATATCTCATGAGATAGACATGGCTGGAACGGAAGGTTATTTCGGTTCAGTGATACAGGACTGAAACGAGGAGTGAACTCGGTTCAGAAAGGGACTTTGTCCACTAAGATAGACTTGGCAATGAGCCATGACTAACAAGAAATGATTTTCCTTGATTATGTGTGCATGCCACAAAGTTTCAAGTTTCATGTTATGATTATGGGGATCTCATTTTCACTTCTATGATTTATCCCATGTTATGATATTATGAGCTCTTTTGCAGGTTAAGATTTCCAAAAGCTATGTTCTTATGTATATGATGTGATTGATATTTCTTTTGTTTACCCTTACTGAGCATTTGAGCTCACCCTTTTATGTTTTCTTTTCCCCAGGATATAAAGAAAGGTTTTTAGGTAAAGAAAAAAGGGAGATCTTTATGGGAGATATTGAAGATCTTTCCCCACGATTAGAAGATTACGTTCCGAGTTTCCAAAGACACTAAACTATTACGATCCTTGTGTGTGTGTTTTTGTTATGTACTAAGTATTCCGCAAAAGTAATGTAATGTCAATGTACGTCAAGATTCAGGTCTCTACAGTTGGTATCAGAGGAAAGGTTTAGTCAACCTTTGGAAACTAGGATGCGAAAACGTTAGTGTGATCCCTAGAGATATTTCTAAGGTATGTCTAGGGATGTCCCTAGGGATAAGTATACGTATAGGTTATAGTAATAGAATTACGCTAACGATCATAGAATTAAACCTAAGATGTTCGATATTGAAGGTACTCCCCCTTTATTATGTTATTTTCCCTAGCATGATTTTTGCCTCTCACACTATTCTTTTGGGGTTTTAGACGATGGCTGGAACCCGAAGGAACCGTGTTGATCAATGCAATGGACAATGCAATGATTGTCCCCCTGAGCAACCAAACGATATGGGAGCTGGAATGAAAAATCTTGTAGCCATTCTCACACAACTTTCTCAAGCTATGAATCATGCAGGACTTCCAAACGAGCAAAGGAAGGAGCAACATTCTGTTGAATCCTTCATGAGGCAGCGTCCGCCTTCTTTCAGTGGGTCTACTGATCCATTAGTTGTTGAACAATGGATTAGTACTACTGAAAAGATATTTTCAGTTCTTCAATGTTCTGAACATGATAAAGTCATCTTAGCAGTATATCGTTTGGAAGGTGAAGCTAATCAATGGTGGAATCTTATCAAGAATACGAGGCAAAGAGATGAAATTGATTCCATGGAATGGGACGAGTTCAAGAACTTGTTTTTCAGTAAGTACTTCCCTCGTATTCTTCGAACGAAGATGGAGAAGGAGTTTCTTGATCTAAAGAAAAAGGATGATGAATTTGTTGGTATATATGAAGCGAATTTTACAAGACTTGCAAGGTATGCATCTGGCATTATCATCCAACCTGAAAGTAAAGTTGATCGATTTTTCAGTGGCTTAAAACCAAGTCTTCGAAGGGCATTAGCTATAAGAGACTTCAGTAGCTATGAAGAAATTGTGCGTTGTGCTATCAAGGTAGAAATGGAAGTTGGTGTTATATATCCATCTCATGGTTTTGACAAGAAACGAAAGATAGAGTTCAAGGAGAAATCTCAGAATAATGGTGAAAAGAAGATGAATGTTTCCTTATGCACAAAGTGTGGAAAGAAGCATGGTGGAGATTGTCTTAAAGGGACTAGAAAATGTTTTAAGTGTGGAAAAGAAGGTCATCAAGCAGCTGAGTGTCGAAGTAATGGAAAAAGGGTTTCTAATGATGTGAATAAAGCAAACACTGCAGAGAACGCACCACCAACACTTCAATGCTTCAAGTGCAAGGAAATGGGGCATTATGCTAATAATTGCCCTAATCCAAGGGTTAGTGATGATCAACATGATCAACCACTGAAGGCAAAGGACAAAGGGAAATCACATGCGATCACTATTGGCAATATTGAATATGACAATGATGTGGTGGAATGATTAAGTGTTTATGTAATGGGATTCCAAAATAATGTTGTATCATTGAGTATTGCAATATTTATTGATGTGGTATTCAAAGTGATTGAGATATTTTTTTGGAAATAAGATGATGTGCGCATAATAAAGACGAGAAAATGAAATGTTTAATAGTATTCATGAGCCCATGATTGATATCAGGACTAAGTGATATCATGGTTTGAGTATATAGAATTTTGAGGATTTTGGTATGTGGAAAGTGTTAACTTTTAACTGCACTCATGTTTTCACTAAGGTATTCAAGAGAATACACGATTAAGGACTTTGAATGTTTGGAATGTGACCAACAAGACATATCTTATGATATGTGGGGATCAACGACAGTATTAAATCTCTGGTAATCGTTGTCACTATATTATGAGAGTGGACTGCAGTATTATGTATAAGCCTAAAGATTAGAATGGATTATGTTGGACATAAGTGTGTATAGTTTAAGGATAGAAGTTTTTTTTTATTCGATATTATGGGATGTTATAGTAATGTAGTTTTAGAAAAAGGACGACCTGCAGGACGGGCGACAGCCCATCGCGTCGAACAAGGCTGTAGGAATCGAACCCACAACCGAAGTGCGACTGGCCTTTATCGCCTACCACTGACCTACAGAAAGTCCCTGTTTAGTAGAAACTAGTGTTATTATATTAAGCAGTATGATATATAAAGTATAAGCCCATTTTAGGAACCATATATGATTAATCCCACTATAGATCGACTTATGTATATAAATTTTGCTAACCTTTTGAGACAGATGGAATGACCCGTCATTCTATCACATGATCTGCTAACACTTCACGAATAACAAATTCAACTTCATTTATTTAAGAGATGAAGTGGAAATTGTTAAAGGCACGAACAACAGTGAGATTGTACCAAAATAAAGTAAGTATTTATTCTAATTCAAATTCTTTAACTTTAGGGAAATGATCTTGAAAACCAAAAAAAAAATTTGTCCTAGTTCTCTTATACCTGATGAATCAGATGGTACCTTAGAGCGTCACAAATTTATGGATTTGTGATTACTGGCTTTTCCATAGCCATGTTCTCTACCACTCTCCATCAGAACATGGTGGTTAGATTTCTCTTCCATATCCATATTTTCACCTATGTGGAAACCCAGTGATTAGTTTATTTGGGTAATCGTTACATTTCATACTTTAGTTTTTAAAGCCAAGTTTTGGTATTCCTTTTTACGATGTGGGTTTCTATTAAAGAAACTTTCGAATAGTAAACCATTTATAACCCCCGACGAATTTCGAGGGCGAAATTCATTTTAAGAGGGGTAGAATGTAACAGCCCGAGATTTTATGAAAAATATTCTTTTTATTTCACTAATGTCTTGTGTTGTACGCTACACCAAAAGGAGCTTGCACAACACGCATCCTTGACTTGCCTTGCATTACACGCAATCGCGACCTTCCTCGATAGCGTGTGTAATACGCAATACCGAGTTTCACTAAACAATGATATGCTATTAAAATATTATTAAAACTAGCCGGTATGAATAGTAATAACCACTTTTTAAAACTCTGTAAATCTTATTTTTCAAAATGAACTTCATTTTTGGATTCGGAGTATCGAATTTAGCCTAAGGTGAAATTTTGGTACTTTTCGGATAACTTTCATATTCTGATGAATAGTGAAAATTACTAAATTATAATTAAAAACAACTTTTTTAATCGAAATAATTAATAGTGATAAATTATTAATTTGAGTGGTTTTAAAGTATATTTAGAATATATTTTTACAATTTAATACAATGTTGGTCATTGGATGTAATTTCACATTTAAACCAGACATAATCAAGTGTCAATCTTTTGATAGATATTGTTTCTTAAAAACACGCTATTTGTTTTAACAGCGGGATTTAATTATAAAATTAATTAATGAAAATTCTACGATATGAATTTGGTAAAATAGACTTCATTTTTGAATTCGGAATATGAAATATAGCTTAGGATGAAATTTTGGCATTGTTCTGAAAAACATCAATTTTTGATGAATAGTGAAACTACTAAGTGGTAGTTAAAAAAATTAATTTCTTCATAAATCTTAATTTTACCGCTTCTGTGAATGGAATTTCAAAAATCCGAGAGACACGGTTGATGTCAGTAAGTAAAATGTGGTTCAATGAGATGAAAATAATTTTTGGTCAATAGTAACTTTTTACTTTTTTTTACCACGGTTAATAGTAAATAGGGTAACTAAGGGTAAATATGATATTACTATTACCCTAACACATGTCCTAATTCTATTGGATAAGTGTAATTCGACCAAAAACAACCTTATGAATATAATATGACCATTTAGGTCTACTTGGATTAGATTATGACATTTAATATTATATTATTTAATGAATAGTTAAAATAGTTAAAATCAAAGTTTAATAACTAAAACATTTTTAATATGGGGTTATACATAAGATAAATTAGACTATAAATATTCATTAGAAAGATAAAAATATTTCATACATAATGATATTTTATTTATAATTTTTAGACTTTAAATAAATTAATTTATTTATGACACAACGATGATGCAGTAATTACCCTTTTAAGGAAATATTAACATAATTGATGTTATAAATGCTCAAATGATGTAATTTGAGACTTTTTATGACTTAAACAAATTTTCTAGGTTACTATGATATATTAGTGTTGATTTAATCAACTTGGTTCGAACATATAATTCTGTTATGACTTTCACAAAAATCATATATCAAATAGTGTCAAAATTGACACAAAATAGTTTTTAAATCAAATATTATATTATTAATTTCTATTTTAATCCTAAAAATCTAAGGTTCGGCCAAATGACTTAGATAAGGATATATTTATTAATAATATACAATTTGGGGTTCGTTTGGCATGTTATAGTAACTGTATTAACGATATAGTGAAAGAAAACAAAAAGACACAGTAAAAGTTAAATTATTTAACTTAGAGTTAAATCTAATGGATAAGGTTAAAATAATAACCTAAACTTGTCTAAATCCTATTGGTTGATAGGATTTCGACCCATCCCCACTTTATCTTCGAAATAAGACCCTTTGGAACCATTATAAACCGATTTTGACTTTAATATAAAATAATATTTTGAGATATTCCTAAGGTGCCCCTCTCCTCCCTTATAAAAGGACACCTCCTCCCCCTCCTCCTCACACCAATTTGAGCACTCAAGCTCGGCCAAACCCTGCCAAAATCTCTTCTCCACTTCCCTAGAAACATCCTAGAGGTTCTGGTCTTCCTCAAAGACCAATTTTAGTGCCCTAAGAGGAGGTCTCAAAGAGGCGCTTCAAAGAAGAGGTAATTACCGTTACCAATTCTTTCATCTTTATTTCTTCTTCCACTTCTTCTTCTTAGGTTGTTTCATTATGAAGTAATAACATCAGTATCAATCATATACTGATATGTTATTATAAGTATGAAACAACCCTATTTCACCATCTATCAATCCTACGGAAAAAGAAATCACCGTGCGTGCGTACGTACGGAATACCGTCTCCACGCCGTGGTGTAATCTATTTTCCACCACCACCTTACATGGATGGGTATAATGGTGTAAATAATAACTATACATAGTTATTACAACATCATATTGATTCTGATATATTGTATAATCCACTCCAATTTAATTCAATATTTATGGAAATGATATCATCGTTCGTGCGTACGTACGGACTACCGTCTCCACGACGCGATGAGATTCATTCTTAATGATTAACCATTCATGAATGATTATAAATTATATATAATAAGTACTAATGAAATATATGACATAATAATGATACTGGATTTATGTATATATATATATGTATGTCATATACTTACTTCCATTCAAGACAATAAGGAAAGAAAAACAGCGTTCATGCGTACGTACGGACTACCGTCTCCATGAACGGTGTTTTTCATTTTATTTATCTATCTATTATATATATATATATACTGAATATATATGATATATAAATCATATTTTATATTCTGGAAGTAAGTAAATCATGATATAAGTAATAATTATGTCAAGAACAACAAGTCAAAACACCTACGATAAATGAAACGATTTTACCCAAAATGCTTCTTTAACATGGAATTTACAAAAGAACGGGTAATATAATGTCATAAGTGAACCATATATGATATCATAACAATGAATATGATTCTGTAATAAGTCAATGACATTATTTAAATCATTATACAGGAGGTTCGGACACATACGAAGCAAATCGGACCTAAGGTAACGGAAATATCACAATCTCATTTTTATCCGAGATTGTTTATTCGTAAGTATTTACTGGGGTGTATTTTATCATCCACATCCATGTTCCCTCAATATGTAATATTGTTTCCATCCAATTTCAATAGTTTAAATCCAATTTTACCCTTAGGTGAGTTTTTAGTAAAGAATATGAAAGGAATCTTTTGTCGTTTTTCCGTACGAGGAACTTTTTGACTTTTCCGACAAAAGTACGAAGAATGTTTTTTTTAACTTATACGGCTTGAATGGATTTTTAAAACATTATTTCCAAGAAGCTTCCTTTACAAGTTTTCAAGTTTATTTTTAATCAACTTCTTTTATTTTAAAGTTGTATGACATGTTATGAAAGGATAAATTTTTTTGAAGAAGAAAGGATATTTTCCTCAAGAATGAAGTTCAAGTGTTTTATTAAAATTATTTTCCTTCTAAGATAATAAAGGGTTCTGTTTTTATCCCTGTTATTACATTGATTTGATCATGTTGTGATGGAATTATTTTTATGAATTCCTTTATCTTATATGAATTGATTTATGATGTCATGATGTTTCAAGAATCCCATTTTTTTTACTTGTGTTATGCGATGATGTATGTTTTATGATTATGTGGAACACATAAGAAAGGATTCATTATAAGATGTGTGTGACCTATATCTCCCTCCAATGCATTGGCTAAAGATTTTATATCTCATGAGATAGACATGGCTGGAACGGAAGGTTATTTCGGTTCAGTGATACAGGACTGAAACGAGGAGTGAACTCGGTTCAGAAAGGGACTTTGTCCACTAAGATAGTCTTGGCAATGAGTCATGACTAAAAAGAAATGATTTTCCATGATTATGTGTGCATGCCACAAAGTTTCAAGTTTCATGTTATGATTATGGGGATCTCATTTTCACTTCTATGATTTATCCCATGTTATGATATTATGAGCTCTTTTGCAGGTTAAGATTTCCAAAAGCTATGTTCTTATGTATATGATGTGATTGATATTTCTTTTGTTTACCCTTACTGAGCATTTGAGCTCACCCTTTTATGTTTTCTTTTCCCCAGGATATAAAGAAAGGTTTTTAGGTAAAGAAAAAAGGGAGATCTTTATGGGAGATATTGAAGATCTTTCCCCATGATTAGAAGATTACATTCCGAGTTTCCAAAGACACTAAACTATTACGATCCTTGTGTGTGTGTTTTTGTTATGTACTAAGTATTCCGCAAAAGTAATGTAATGTCAATGTACGTCAAGATTCAGGTCTCTACAAATATCACACACATGGGAGGAATTATCCTAATGTATTTGTAAAATTGTGCACATTTCCAATCCCATACAATGTTGAAATGCAAAACCACTAAAATCATTGCACACATACATCTATCATCCCACAATCAGAGTATGGATGTGAAGTACTGAATGTGATAAAGGTTCTAAATTAAAGTCCAACCAAAAAATACAGAGAGTTCAACTATATTAGAAGGGTAGGTCTACTATGAAATAAAACCACCTTGTAAGAACCTCAGTCTATCTATCCCAATATCTACTCCACCAGCTCCTTATCCTACTAGGACGCCGTCAAATGGGCTATCATCTTCATAAGACACAACACCTGTGGAAAATTCCATGTAGGGGTGAGTATAAAAATACCCATTAGGAAAACCTGAAAACACTATGAATGATGCATCAGGAATTGTCATCACATAATAAAAATATAGAAATAAACGAATAAATAAAAAACCAGATATTCTTCATAGGAACACTTCACCTCTACTTTGTCACAACGAAATTGACAACCATAGGATTCTTCTCGACACAATTCTCATTCTAGTAGAATACACTACACAAGAAAGGATATCACTAGAGAACTCATCCAAGAGGTCATGATCATTGGGCCCTACCTAAGAAATATCACTGGACTCTAAATACCATGATTCTCAGATAGAGGATAACACCCAGGACCACTGGGAGACACCAAAAACCCAATATGGATCAACCCACTATATAGGGGATCATAATCCAATGATTCCAAAAACCCTACTTAAATGACATGTAATATGTAGGATCAATTCCATGTTCAATGAGGTCATGTTTATTCCAAAAACCCCAACTATGATAAAAAAAAATGATAGAGGATCACACTACGGTGTCACAGAGGGACACCAAAAACTATATTTGAGACTCATTCTACAAAGGGGGTCACAATATAAAGATTTGGATGAAATTCCACACTGTATGCTCAAGGGGATGGACCAAGGGAACATGATTAACTGATATGGATCTATACTGAGGAAACATAGGTATGTAAAAACCCTCAAAGTAGATACACAATGTGTATTATGGGTGCATAACATGTCCAACTAACCCCTGGTCTTCACTTGTGGTGCTTCTTCACACGACATGTAAACCTCAAAATAAATGGCATGTAAGTATTCATACATGGTGTGTAGGTATTCCTCGGTAGAATTCCCATTCTGTATATATGTTCCCATGTACCACATTCAATGCTCATGTACCAACCCGTGTACACCAGGTCATGCCAGTGTACACCAATTCATGTTTGTGTCTAGGTAATTTAGCTTTCATGTTCCATTGAATCCTCAAAGACACATATAGAATTTCTAACATAGGTTACATAGTGTGTGATAGAGTTCACAAATTATGTGACATTTTTTATCTTCACATAAATCCCAAAAAAAGTGGGTCTCAAAGGGTGTGTAATTCAGGATTACATGTATTGTGACTACAGATTTTTAGATCTTGTTGGTTCCTTTTCCACGTCATATTTAGGTTCACGCCACCTCCATCCTCACCAAATGTCATTGATTTTGGGTTGTAAAACCTTCTCGTCTCTACAGATTGGGATTCAAACATCAAATCTACTAAAGAGACACCCACATATTCTATGTGTAGTTATTCTATATAATTAGGGATTAATGGGAATAACCAATCCTTTATGATCTACCTCTGATCATCCTCCATCTTTTTTTCATCAACATTCACCCACTACCATGAACCACACATGTGGTATTGATCTGTTGCACTAAAGAATAGTCACAAAATTATCAAATTTTGGGTATTCATCAAACCATTGGATAAAGAGAATACAAACAATGAACATGTGAATAAGTAATAGGGAAATCCAAAAACCACAGGATTTTTTGAATAAAAATAAAACTTTATTCATTTTTGGCCTTGACCCATTGTCAAAGAAATAGCCAAATGAAGAGGGAACTAACTAATGAACAAAATAAATCCATCAGAATAAAAATATTATTAATGTCATAATCAATTTTTTCTGTAATTAAACCACATTAAACCTGAATAAAATAACGAGATGAAAATTATAGAAATTAAAAATCCTACCCAGAGTTTGGATTAATTGAAAACAAATAACAGTCTTCGGTTGTTGTCCTGGTGAGATCAACAAAATCTGATGGCATAATGATCCTCGATTTCAATCCAATAAGATGTGATACACCAATATCTCCTCCAATTATCTCTCTTAATTTTATAGGTTATACGGCTAACCTTAAATATTATCCACAGTAGCGTATATATAGAATATCATTAGGTAAGGATTTTTAAATGAACAATTAAATAAATATAATTAAATTTGTTTAATTATTCTCCGACAAAAGTTCTCAACCCCAACCCCCAACGCTGATATAGATTATGTCGTTCCTAGGGTAAAACACATGGCATGGACTTAATGGTGGACTTATATTTCTAATCTTAGCCTCTATTTGGAAATTATTTAACTATTTCAGGAAAACTTCATATGTGTGATATTTATATCTTTATTATTTTTCAAATATTAATTCTAGGATCACTTGGCCTTGTATTCTCTTTTCATCTCAGTTCCTATCTCAAAAAATAATCCATATAAAATTATAAAATAATACATGGAAAAATAAAATTCAATACATTCTTTCCCCCTTAGGGATTTTCATCCAAAAAAGAGAAAACTCTACTAATAAAGATGAGTGTATTTGGCTCAGATCTGGGTATCCCGCTCCTCGGTGCCCCAAAAAAATTTACATTTTGGCACCACACACAGACTAGGGGAATATATCACCCCTGAAGGATCATATCCTACCAATTCTTGATCGGCATTAGGTACTCAAAAAAGATAACTCCATACTCAATGTCCTACTTTCCCTAGTTGATAACATGTGATGGGTAATGCATGTACTTCTTCGACTTTGACATACAGAATACATCATGCTCCCAGTCTAACAGTGGTAGTAGAGTGAAGTTGTATGCCACCTCACCAACTCTACACAATATTTGGAACGGGCCAATGAATCTCAGAGATAGCTTGACATCCCAACCAAATCATTATAATCCATGTTGAGGTGAGAACCTTAAGAACACATGGTCTCCCTCTTCAAACTCCATAGGATTTCTTCATTATTTTTCATAGAGATTATAAAGGCTATGGGTAGTCTTCATCTACTCCTATATTATCTGCACCTTATTTTTCACAGATCACACCAAATATAGACGCATGAGTGATTTCCTGGATTAGTAAAACAAAGTATTGACCCTCATTTTCATCTATACAATGTCTAAAATGGTGTCATATTGGTGGTGGAATGAAAAATATCATTGTAAAAAACTCCTCCCATGTTAGGTAAACCTACCAACTATGACCAAAATCCAACATGTAAGCCTATAACACGTCTTCCAAGATCTGAATGGTTTGCTCAGTTTGGATGTTTTTCTAGGGATGAAATGTTGTGATCAAATGAAATTAAGTCTCAAAGGCCATATATAATCCACTACATAATCACGACATCAAGTGACAATCATGGACTAAAATGATAAATGAGGGGAATCCATGTATCTAGACTATCTATAGCATGTATACGTGTCCCAAGATATCTACTAAAATTTTCTCTCTAATGGATAGGAAGTTGCCTGACTTGGGGAGTCGGTCTCTGATCACCCAGATGGAATTGTTTTCCCTGAACATACATGGTAACCCCATCATTAATTCCACGAATATACCATACCACTTCCACTTTGGAACCTAAATGGGTTTATCTAAACCCATTGGAACTTAGTGCTCAGCCTTTACTTACTGAAAAGTGTGACATCAAGGGAAAAACTCTGCAACAAAACACTCCATTCCTAGCCACAAAAACTGATGTTGAAGGACCTAATACATCTTTTCCACATCGAGTTGTACCTCCAAATGGTTTGTATAAATATTCCCCTTTAAATCCTACTAAAAAGATAATGGTAGAATCCCCCATCCTCCGAACATGATAGCATGCTCCCCACCATAATAATATCCAACATTAGCGTGTCTATCATGTAACGCCCCGACCCCAGAAGCCCACAGTCAGATCATTATTTTAATACATTGGTATGATTACAAATAATCATGTCCCAAAGGACCGGTCACTTTACCAGTCTTGGAAAATAGATTATATACAAGAACATTACATTACACTTTATAACATACAACACAATATAAATGATCCTTTGAGAACACCATTCTTCCCTTTATCTTAACCCTGCATAAAAATTATAATAAACTTCTTGGAAATCCTGGGAAAATAAAACATAAGTATGGGGTGATCTCAGATGCTCAGTAAGGGTAAATAATTTCACGGAAGCTGTAAACTTTTAAGGCAATATATGTAATAAAAACAACTGCCTTTTAAACATAATCTTGAACATAATATGGTAAAAATAAATCAAACATTACTGTATTAACATTCACATGGATATTCTACTAGTTGAATAATAACATTTAATAACTAATTTCATAATGAGGGAATGCATAATGTCATAATATCATTACCACATAGTCAAGGCCTCGTGCCAAGACTAAAAATAAATTTTTTTTCCAAGGCCTTGTGCCAAGACACTAGTTTGTCTCATGAGATCTACTGATGCATCGAGGAGCTATAGCAGGCTCCACTCATCACATTCTATGTCTAATACATTCCTCATATGAAAAGGTTGAAACATAACATAAACATTCATATTAGAACTAGCATACGAAATGTCAATACATTACCCAAAAAACATGAATTTTATAAAAATAACACATCCCCAGTCAAATATATCACAAAACCTTCAATACAATATGGAATATTTGTATCATAATAAATCAACCTAGATCAAGAATAATATCTCATAAATGATATTGGCATAGTTTAAAATGATCAGTAAAAATCTTTGAGAGAAATATCCCTTTTTCATGAAATCATTTAAAAGTCACATAATTTATAAAGGAAGTCATTTAAGATACACTTTTGAATGAAAGTTTCCCATACCACTTTGAAACTTTTGAATGGAATTAACATTTTAGAACACTCATGTCCATATAAATAAATCCATAAAACCATTTTGAAAACATAGACATTAATGATAAAGGTTTAGAAGAATAAATCTTTAAAACATTTAACATGATGTTTTAGTAAAAGAGTCCCTTAAAATAATACCTTTGAAATCTATTTTATGAAACAAGGACATTGATAATAAATATTTTCCAATAAATACTCATGTAAAAACAACCTCAGATAATAAATTGATTGTGAAATTAACCCTTACCTTGCACTTTCCATTGGTCGGGGGTACATTTAACCTTCTGTAGAATGACCATTGTATGTTATTAAATTATAACAGAACCATATTAATATTTATTATATCATACATGATTCATTTATGACATTAAATTGTCCATTTAATAATGATTTTCAAGTTAAATTAACATTTTGGGTAATAATTGTTTTCATTATTGTACGTGTTTTAACTTGTTATTCTTGATCGTATCACTTGGATTGTGATTTAAATACTTCTAGAATATAAAAATTGATTTATATATCATATATATTTAGAATATAAATATTTATAATATATAGATATAAGAAATCGAAAATACAGTTTATGGAGACGGTAGTCCGTACGTACGCATAAATTTTGTTTCTATTTTCATATCCTATTGAACGGAAATAAGTAATTAAGATACATGTAAGTACATAAATACATATATATATATATATATATATGTCTCCAATAGAATTATTATTTAGTACATTACATACTTATTAATATATATTTTTATAATCATTGATGAATGGTGAACGTGGAAATGAATCTCAGCGCGTGGTGGAGAAGGTAATCCGTACGTACAGACGAGTGACAATATCATTTTCTTAATGATTAAAAGGTGTGGAATTGGATGGTATATTAATCATAAAAATAAAATATCATGTTATTTTCATTATTTATATACATATTACTCATCATTATATCCATCAAAATAACAAAGTGTTGAATAATAAATTACACCACGGCGTGGAGACGGTAGGCAGTACTTACGCAAGCGGGGTGACATTATGATTCATAGGATGGATAGAATAATGAATATAGTTATTAAATATTTATAATAACATCACATTATTTATAAGTTACTAGATATATTATTTCTTCCTGGAAACAATAATGAAATATGAAGTAGAATAAGAAAATAACTAGAAAGAGGTGATGAAATATTTACCTATTCTTCGGGTTCTTCTTTTTGATTTGATCAAAACGGCTCCTTAGGTTGGCTTTTTGACCAAAAGAAGGCCTCTAGGATTATTTAAGGGAATATTGGAGGTTATTTGGTCAGGGTATATTTGGTCATGGTATGGCCGAACAAAAAGGCTTTGGAGGTTTGAAATTAATAGATGGGGAGGTGACCTTTTATAGGAGGGGTGAGGGTCACTTTAGGAAAAGATTGGAATATTATTTTATAATAAAATAATTTTCTGTTTATAAAGGAACCAAAAGGATTTATTTCAAGGATAAGGTGGGTTTGGGTCTAAATCCTTTAAACCAATCGGTTTTAGACAGGTTTGGGTCACTATATTGACCTTTTCTTTTAGATTTATCTCTTAATTAAGTAGTTTGACTTTTCCCATGTCTCGTTGTATTATTATATTATATGGTTAATAAACATACCATAAACATCCAAGAGAACCCCAAAAAGGTTCATTAATAACAAATATAATATTATTTAGGCCCTTTGTCTGAACCTTTTATTTTTAGGAATATTATATCAACCAATAATATAGTATTTGTTTTAAAACTCAATTATGTCAACTTTGACATTACTTAACAATTTATTTTTTGTTAAAGTCTTAACAAAATTATTACTTCGAAAATAATTCATTGAATTATCCTTAACATGTCATATTCATTTAAAAAAAATTTGATGTCATAAAAACATTTAAATTATATTTATTTTAATATTTATAATACAATTTATTTGATTCATTCATTAATAATGTAATTAATGCATCATCATTATGTCATAAATAATTTTAATTATATAATGTCTAAAAATTATAAATAAAATATAATGATGTAGGAAATATTTTTATCTTTTTAATTAATTTTTATAGTCAAATAGATCGATTATATTACCTAATATAAATTTTTTTACTAAAACATATTTGCTTTTGTTATTTTGGTCATTACTATAGATTATTTAATATAAAATATCATTATCACTCCCAAGTGGCTCCATGGGGTCAAAAAATCGACCCAAATATTTAAATGGTCAGTAATGTATCAGCCAATAGTAATAGGACACATGTTAGGGTAATTTCGGGTTATTATAATATTATTCGTTTACCCTTATTTACTGGATTTACCCTTTAATCATGGTAAATAAAATGTTTACCAAAGTAATTATTCGTAATGTATAAAAATAAAAGTTACCGATTTAAAAAATTTGGAAATTCTGATTCCAAATATGGAATCCATTTTTTCAAATTCAAAAGGCATATGTAGCAGAAAATAATTTAAAATTAATTCCCGTTGTCAAAACAAAAAGCGTGTTTTTAAAAAATAATAACAATCAAAAGATTGACACTTGTTTATGTCTAGTTTAAATGTGAAATTACATCCAATGACAAACATTGGATTAAATGGTTAAAATATAATATAATTATACTTTAAAACCATTCAATAGTATAATTTAGAACTATAAATTATTTTTATTAAAAAAGAATGCTTTTAATTAGAATTTAGAATTTTTCACTATTCATCAAAAATATAAAAGTTATCAGAAAAGTACCAAAAATTCACCCTAAGATAATTTTAGTATTCCGAATCCCAAAATGAAGTCCATTTTGTAAGATAAAATTTATAATATTTTAAAAATTGTGTCTTACTATTAATAATGGTTACTTTGATTGGGCGCGGTGTGTTAGAATCTCGACGTTGTATACCATGAAAGCTATTGCATTATTCCAAGGGAAAAGTACCATGCAAGCCTAGGGTGTTACATAGTGGATATCTGAGTATGTAAGGTATCTTAATCAGTGTCTCCATAATAATATTCCATAACATGTTGTAAACTTTTTTGGGGGTAATAACTATTGATCGAATATATGAAGAATCATCCTTCTCCACTATGGAAAACTGCATTGAGTCTAACTGCTTTGACGCCTCAACCAACAAATGAGAACAAGATCTCTTTATGAGAGCTTCTTCCACCACATTCCCCTTACTAGGAGTATTGAAAATCATGAAATCATAGTCCCGGAGGAAATATATCCTTCACCCGTATCTAAAGTTAATATCCATCTGTGAAAATATGTATTTGTGAATCCTTTGGTCATAGTAGTTGATAAACCGCTCTCCCATTAGGTAGTGTCTATACATCATTAGTTAAAAGTCTACTACTGCTAGAACAAGATCATTGTCACATAGTTATTCTCATGTGGTCTCAACTGAAATAAACCATAATCAATCACATCATTCGTCTACATCATAACAAAACCAATTGAGGTCCTCAATTCATTACAGAACACTATGTACTCAACACCCACCTATATAAATCCCAATATGGGAGAACTCATCAACCTCTAACTTATCTCCTAAAAAACTAATAGAAAAAAATTACACATATATGGTTTCCCCATTTTTTTAAAAGATATCAATGGTGTTTCTACACTGAATGAACTGGGTAAAAATATCTAATAGCACCATAATAACCCTAGGAAACATTGTACCTTAGTAACAATCTTGGGTGGATCCCAAGCTTGCACTGCCTCAGCCTTTACTGCGTCCACTTCCACTTCTACCGTTGAGATGACATGTCCCTGTGAGCGGAATTCTCTAATACAAAATTAACCCATTGATAGCTTCTCATAAATCTTGTTCTCTCATAGAGTTTCTAGTACCATCCTAATGTGCCTCACATTATCCTCCTTTAAGGTTGATCAAACTAGGATATCATCAATGAAAACTACCAAAAACTAATTTAAGAAAGGATAAAATATCTGGTTCATGATTCCTATAAACACTGCTGGGGAATTCATCATGTCGTAGGGAATCACCAAGTACTCATAGTGACCATAGTGAAATAAGAATATTTCCTTTGATATATCCCCATCTCGTACTTGTACTGGTGATAGCCAGATCTGAGGTAAATCTTCCTCAACCATCGCACCCCTATAAACTGATCGAAGAGGTATTTGATCCTTGGTAATGGGTAATTATTATTCATGGTCACCTTTTACAAGTTTCATTAATCCACACACAACCTCAAGTTACCATCTATATTCTTGAAGAACAACAATAGGGATGCCCAAAGGAAACATCAGGTTTCACAAATACCTTTTCCTGGAAGTCCTCTCACTATAACCTTTGCTCAAAAACCTCTACTAGAGACATCTGATATACTATTGATGATTTTGAGGTCACCCCAGTGTGTAAGTAAATGTATAATTCTAGCTCTCATAAGAAAGATAATTCGGTCATGTCCTCAAGAAATATATCCTCACACTCTTCCACTATCACATGAAACTGGTTTCCTATAGTATCCCCTAATCCAAGATCCATTCCATCTAACTTGTGATAAGTCATCTATATTCTCGTATTCCTGATCTCGTACTACTATTATAAGGTTTTATTTTCACACACAAGGAAAAACCTCATCTAATCATTGTGGACATGCCACATCCACCAACAAAAATAGTAAATCAAGACATAAACTATGGATAGTCATTCCATACCTAAGATTACATCATAAGGCATTATCACTTGTACAAATAGTTCCCATAAAAATTCGTCACTTCCAAGAGTCAAATAATACTATTGTAAAAAGTGTGAAATTACTGAGTCACTTACATTCTGAGTGTCCAAGCTCAAGGGTCAAACTAAAGCCTCAAATTGAATCTCTAAGTCTATAACCATAGAACTGGAAATAAAGGAATTTCTCAAACATGTGTCTATCAATACTATAGATATGTTATAAAAGGAATGATTCATACCTCATATCATCCCTGGAGCCTCTAGGTCATAGGACTCTATATCATGTATCTTTCATTATCCCTGGCCACCAACTCCCAGATCCTAGTGTGGACCACCTAGGGGTTGTGGTGGTAGTAAGTCAAATCTTTGACCACCTCAAACTTCTCTATCATCCTCTATTCCACATCCATTATCTTAAAACCCACCCTCTACCTACTTCTATATCTACTTTGGAGGCCCCTTGACCATATCATGATCTGTTTTATGATGGGTCAGATAATCCCATACAAGATTTCCCCAACTGTCATTGGAGAGAAATTCCCTCTCCCTCATCTGACTCGGTCTAACATGAGATCCCTGCACTAGTAATCCCTTTTCTTGGGATCTTCTTCTGAAAAATATGGCATACCTATATCCCTATGACTGACATAGTATACCTACAAATGAGTTCTTAGATCCTTGGTTCCCAATAGCAGCACCCACTATCAGCACCTACTCTTCCTAGAAGCTCTCCAACAATAAGTTCAAGTCAAGCACCCCAACATAGGTGGGAATATAGAGAGATATCATAGATTACCAGATATCCAGATATAAGACATTCTCAATGTTCTTTTATTTGAATAAAAAATATTCCACCATATCAATGGAGTAGCGTGAGAGATCAATTAAACATTTTGAATACACTAAAATAGTCAAACTACCATACTAAATATGTAGAAGATCTTGCATGCAAACTAATCACAATGTTTCAAGATAAAACTACCCACTAAAGATATGATCAAGGTCTAACTTGGAGAGAGTTATCTCATCATGTAATTGAGTCACTAATATCCACCATCACCTAGCAATGCCCTGAAGAAACTCACTGTGAGGACCTCCATCTGATCTGTAGGCATCTCTAAAAGGTAAAACACTTGAGTGACTACCTCTATCCAGTCCTTAAGAACATAGGGGTTTTTATTTTTCTAATGCCTAGGAGATCAATACCATTGGAACTTGTGCAGTGCACTCAGCTTTCATATATCCAAACATAGCACTGTCAGTGCTAAGTACTATTTAACGGGTGGTGGTATAGATAGTAAATTACACAAAGGTACTATATTAGGTAAAATCCCCTACACTAAAGCCTCATCACCCATAAGATCATCCACATGATCATGTCGTGGAATCCTAGATGGATGTATCTAGGGAGGTATCCCAAAATAAACATGATGTACCACAGTCAAGGAGTATATCTTGGGAGATGACTTGATAAGGAAATAAAAACCCAAAAAATTCATATATGATGTGTGTACCAATTTTTTCACTCCATCTAATGTCTACATTGACCAGTTCGAAAGGTAGGTTAAAAGAGTCATTGTGTATGCATACATTAATCATCGCACTAACACTGGAGTCACTGGCCTAAAATCCTAACTTAAAATACATAACATTTTTTCCATCAAACACAAATCAATCTCATAGACTTGGGTCCTATAGTAGAATCGACTCCTCTGATACCAGTCTGTCATGACCCAACCCAACAGGGCCTGATCTGTTACTACCCCGAGCTCACCTCCAATAGGCCATGGGATGGTGACCAACAATGAGTATGCATATCACACACAACAGAGGCATTTTCCTAATTTACACACACACACACACATCCAAGACCATAGAATGATAAAATTTAAAACAATAGAAATAAATTCATTCAAACATATATGATCCAACAATTGTAGTACGATAGTAAAATACTGAAAACAATAAAGGGATAAATACAATCCCAACCAAAAGGTGTAGAGAGCCCAACCTACTCAGAAGATGAGGTCTTCTATAACATAAAACCACCTATTAAACACCTTGGTATATCTAGCTCAATATATGCTCCACCAGCTGCCTATCCTCCTAGATCATCATCAAATGTTCCATCATCTACAAAAGACATGACACGTGCAGGTATAGCCCGTACAAGGGTGATTATAACAATACCTAGTTGAAAAAATTGAAAATCCTAAACATGAAGTATCATGAATGGTTATATTATAACACTGATATAGAACTCAATGCATAAATAAAAGAAAAGATTTACATGGGAGGGACACATAGCCTCCAGGAATACATAACCAAACTGTTATCCATAGGATTCTTCTTCAATAAATTCTCATTCTAGGAGAATCCAATCCATGATACATGTTTTCACTATAGACACTCATCCAAGAGGTCCTAGTCATTGGGACTCACCCAAAATATCTCATCGGCCTTTAAAGAACCTGATACTCATATCGGGGTTCATACCAATGATTTTTGGGGGACATTATACACCCAATATGAATTTACCCTCTCTGTAAGGGATCATACTCCAACAATACCTCAAATCTATTTAAAAGGAATTATAGATGGAGGATCAATGACCTACTCAAGGAGGTCATGTTGATTCCACAAAACCCAAACTAGGGTATAAAATGATAGAGTATCACACTCTAGTGTCATGGAGGTTCATCACAAACTATATCTGAGATTCATCTTCCATAAGGGATCACAATACAAAGATGTGTACATAATACCACACCATACCCTTGAGGGTATGGACCAAGAGAACATGCTCAACCGATACTGGTTCATACTGAAAAAACATATGGATCCAAAAACTCTCAAAGTGGGTACATGGAATGTACTAGGGGTACATGATATTTCTATCCAACCCATGGTCTTCCCATGTGGTGTTTCCTCACACAACATATAAACCTTGAAATACATGATGTGTATTTAGTCACACATAGAGTTTATAGATCACTCTAAATTCTTCCCATTTCGTATTTCTATGCTCATGAACCACTAGGTGTGCCCCTAAAACAACCTGTGAACACCTGGTTGTTCTTGCGTACACATATCCATATCCATGTATGTGTACATTATCCTACCTTTTCCCATTAATCCTTTGAGATACATACCAAGATTCCCTCACAAGTCACTTGGAATGAGATAGAGGTCACATGACATGTGATATTTTTATATCCATTGAAACCTTATCTCCATATAGGGTGTACCACATGATGTGTAATTCTATATTACTTTCCATATAACCTAGAATTTTTAGACCCTGGTGATTCATTTTCCATGACTTCTTCTATGTTTTCACTACCACCATACTTGCTGGAGATTTGATATCTAGGGTCGGTCGTCCTTCCCTTCAAAAGATATTAGAATCCATAAATATAGACTTCTTAGGAAATTCCCATACATGCCATCCATAGTTGTTCCATTGAGTCAGGGATGATCAAAAAATTTCAATCCGTTCTGATCCACCTCTAATTATCCTCTATCATCAGTTTTCCTCACTCACACACTAGATCAGGAACAACACCTAAAATATTGACCTTTTTCACTAAAGAATATTTTCACAGTGATCAAATATCTAGTATTCATCTATTTTTTTCGACAGAAAATACCAATGATGAATGTTTGAAGAAACGGGGATAAATCCAAAAACCATAACATATGAGGAATAATCCATGGACATTGTTCATTTTTCGCCTTGATCAGTTGTCAATGAAATAGAAAAATAAAGAGGTAAATATCAATGAATAAAATAAATCCATCACAATAAATCTATCATCGATTCATGAATCAGTTCTTGTTTGTGGAATTGATCTGCATTTGATTGAGATAAAATAATTATATGGAAATTACACAAATTAAACATCCTACCTACAGTTTGTATTGATTTTTGACAAATAAATGTAAAGAATTTTCTTCATTGGAAGGATCTATAAATTCAAATGGCACAATTATCCTTGATCTCAATTTGATTCAAAGTTTTCCTCCATCATATCTTCTCATACACTCTATCAGATTGCAAGGTTATGCGGTAAACCCTGAAAATATTCTATATAATTGTATATACATAAGATCATTAGGATAGGATATTTAAATGAATAATTAGATAAATATTTTTAAATTTATTTAATTATTTTTCCATTATGTTTTCAAATCCCAACTCTGGACCCTGAAATATATTATGTCACACTTATGGTAAAAAAATACTATTAACTCAACAGAGGCCTGAATTTATTAATCTGAACCCCCATTCGATAGTTATTCCACTTTTTTAGGAAAAATATATGCACATGATATTAATATATTTATAATTATTCAAATAATAATTTTGGGTTTACCGGTGCTCATATTCTCATGTCATTTAAATTCCCATCTTCAAAATACCTATAATATTCAATAAATATTCATGAAAATTAGATTCATTTCATATTGGGTGTTCCAATATGGGTTTAAAGTCATAATAAGAGAATAATGTTACTAATATTGTCCTTAAGAAACATTTGAATATCATGGGCGCTACTGACAATGAAAATATAGAGGAAGATTATTTTATATTGCCTAATCTTGAATCTGGGTATAAAATCCTCATGTAAAATACTATGATGGAATCAAATATTTCATGAATAAAGAGGACTTATCCCAGGCTTCATTAATTATTGATATAGATCACAAAATATCTGAAGACCTTCTCTCGGGTTATGGTAATGGGAAAAATGGTTTAACTACTTCATAGGGATTCTATTTGAGCCTAGGGAAGAAGTTTTGGATCTATAAGAATTACCCCAAATTTCCCAAGACAAGGATGATCGGGTCAGCTAGAAAATCGAATTTGGATAAAGAGCCTATCCTTAGGGGAAAGTATGTCTTCCCTACTAGGTTTTAATACCTTAAGTCCCTAGAAGTTCTCGATCAATGTATTTTTTCCTCATCCCACCCACTTTTTTAGAATAGATGAAGTGATTTTTTGACAAGTTTAGAAAGGTAAAAGATGAATAAATCAAAAGGGATTAAAAAGTGTTCATCGATCTATCACTATTGGATAATGAAAAATTAGATTGGGATAAACTTCTAGAGGGACTCACTGGTGGTCATCAGAAATATCTTGACCTTCAAATTGGGTGAACCTATGCTAAGTCAATATTTTATAACATCTTATATAACTAGTGTCTAGTGGGTTTTTAATTAATAACAACTCACATTTATGAACAATATTTGGGTAAATCTAGAATCTAAAATTTGGAATTTATCCTAGAAATACAATCTAATTAACTTGGAATCTAGATAATTGAGGCATTATATTGGAGGTGATTCGGGCACTGCATTGGAAATCTACATGTTGAGTCATTGCCCTATCTTTTTGATGTTTTTTTCTAGGGTGGTGGTTATTCAAGAATCCTTATGGATGATTAAAATGGATCCAGAACCATGCCTAGTGTGTACAGTGGTCTCAATGCTTCATAAAGGTCTCAAAATATGATATTTATTCCTCGTGTGGTATTCATAAAGAAATAACTACAAAGAAAATATGTATAATTTTCTTTCAAATATGAATTAAATGATTAAAAATATCAAATATTAATTTAGTGTTGTGAAATATTTATTTTTAGTATGAATTTAGTTTTTTGGGATGTAACTGGTCATGAGATTTCTTTTTTCCATGGGTATACACTTAACCTAAAAAAGTGTTTTCAAAAAATACAAAAAATAAGTATTTGGTTTTAGGTGAGGGGTTGATTTAGCATCTCTACTAAAATGGTTGTTTTATTTATAAAACATATATCTTAGGGTACCTAGAGCCAACAATCCCATGATATTCTTGATATTGGAATTGTGTATGGCCTTTTTTAAAATATTTTGGGTACATATAATGTCCTCATCACTTGGATTAAAAATGTTATTTTACTTATTAAATGATAAATGATTGTTTTGGATTGAAACTTTATTCTAATTTATAATGTTTTAAATATAAAATAATGTGTAGTTTTAGGGTGTGGAATGAACATTTGTTTTTAGGGCCTATAAAAAAATTTCCCTACCCAATCAAATATAAAAAAATTATCATAATAATTTAATTTTAAACTCGAATATATGGTTTTTTATAATAAATGAAACAAATATAATTATTAGAGGTATCCTACTTGGATTTATTCTGACTCCCAATGTCATGCCCCCTCCCCCATGCATATCCCTCCATGTCCAACAATGAAGAGAGAGAGGGATAACTACTCCTGAAAACCGCCTCTAATAGGACATGGGTTAGTGACTAGAACTATTGGTATAAAATCCAAACATATGAGAAATTACACTCATTAAAAATATGGGATAATATATAACATTAAAATACACTAAGAAACTGTATAACATAAATAAACATCCCAGAAAATACATAATTGTTTGATGCATGAATGTAATTCCATACAAACTGATACATCTATAAATTTCCAAAATAAATCCTTAGCAGTGACCATAAAGATCCAACATCTCCTAAATAACTCCTAAATAAAGTAACTACCAACTAAAACCCAAAAACTCTCTAGATAAACTATAAATAGTTTATATATACATAGGATCATTGTAACAGGTATACTTAGTAGGATCCTCCTTGAAACCTATATCGTAAAATGTAAAATAAGCATAATAAATCCCGTTGAACAAATAAACGAAACTAACTCATCACCTTATGAGGTAAACTAATTCCCCATCCCCAAAAATTACCACTAACATATTAATGAATGGAATTAATGATATCTATATAAAATCACATATATAAATAAAGGTACCATATTATGACATTCCCACTGACCTAGTCTCCCTAAACCCCAATAGACGACATCCTGATACTCAAATGTCCTCCTAAGTCATCCTTCTGATCTATGAAATCACATCATCACTATGAAATCCTATAACTAATGAAGCTCATATTATCCTCGTCACAACCTACACCCCATGAAACCATCACATATATATCATCATCACATCCACATCAGGGAATCTTGTACCCATTCAATAAGTCTAAAATACACCATAGCATGTGCAACCTGCAATACAACGCAATTTGTAAAAGAATTTACATGACTACTCCAAAAAACCATTATATATTAGATCTGATATACATTTATATTTTATAATATCAAGCCTCTAAGGCCCAACTATACAATTACATGGTGAGTGAGGGGCCTCAAAATCTGTATGACCACATACCCTATAATAGTAATCCACCATAACACAGGGATTTCCACATACATATTCTTCTAAGAGGAGAGATCATGGTAGTGGAGTAGAAATCCAAATTCTCCCTTGATAACCTAGAAGATGGGAAAAACCTAGAACACATAGTCGATATAGACATCAACCTCCCTAACTGATTCTAGTGGTGGATCCTAATAAATAATTGAATATAATGATATAGTTATCACAGAACCACACTAGGTAAAACTACCAACCACAGACAAGAGATATGGTTACTATCCCATGTGACATCCCAAGCACCATCTCTAGGACTATACACTATTAAATATTTAATATCACAAGAATTAAGGGTCAATATTAATTGTAAAAAATATATTAATCAATTAATATAACCCTATATTCATTCCTAAGATTACTTTATTAATCTTCTAATCCATGTTTCATTGACACCATTATGTTCTAATTTTATTCAACTATGTCATAATTATTAGTAATTATCAATAACTATCTTTATTTTTTTATAATTTTATTTCACCATTTTACAATACATGAGTACCCTAGGACTCATCCTAAGTTACCGCAATAATGATAAATGTGTCATGTATAAAGACAAACTTCATCAAGTAGTTGGGAACCTTAATAAAATAATTCCAATCCAATAAACCATAAAAAGATACCTCAATGCATATATCAATAAGTAATTTAATATCTCAAATCATCCAAACTACCTTTATGTAATCACTGATGCCATTGTACACACTACATTATGTCCCACCATCGTTGAAATTAACCATCATTATATCCATTGGAAATTCATTCCCATTTCCTGCCAATATTACAACCGTACCAGGTTATTCATTTATCTCATGAAAGATCTAATTTTATAGAGCATAAAAAAATGAAAAATATATATGTTTTAATCACATAATCTAGGGAAACTGATGTCATAACATCAAGACATTCAAGCCTCCTGCAATGTGATTGGGCTCACTCTGCCTAATCAATTATATTTGGAAATTACTAGTATTATTATTGTATTTAATTAACCGAATCATTATGCATGGGTTATTATTAAAAATAAGCCTAATATAAATAGATAATAATAGTTAACATTGGGAATAAATATATCTTTAGTAATATTTCCATGTTTCATAAATATTCAATGAAGAATAGTAATAATTCACTCTTGTCACTTTCATTAAATAATTTCATTATTCTTACATAATGTTTATTAAAAAATTACAATAACATAATCAATGAAATATATTAACAACAACCACTAAATATAGATACACGTTTTCAATTAAATAAAAAATGAATTATTAATATTATAAATTCACATGTGATCACATATCACTATTTATCATTGATAAAAAACAATTCACAAGACACACTTATTATTTCAAGTAATTTTATGTATGTAAATATTGAAAAATATTATTATTTCATCTTTTTGTTGTTATCAATACATATGAAATAAATCAGATAAAAGATTAAATATATTTCTAAACTAACTCTGAAATATCATGTAAATAGAAATAACAGTCACATGTGATAAGACTTTATATTCAAATTCAATAATTCACACACCATGAGATGAATAACTATCTCTTTCATGGGGTATTTCAATTCCATGAATTTACATATGTTACGACCCATCCATCAGAGCATGTGTCGTGACATACCCCAAGCCTGCCTCTTAAAGGCCAAGGGTTGGAAACTAGCGCTGAAGGCGTCAACCTACTAGTGGGAGGCATTTTCCTGAGTGATTGTACGCATGCACACACAACCCCATCCCAATGCTGGAGAAGAAAAAAAATCATTCCACTAAACAACCACTGATTACAAGGAAAACTGAATGTAAAATGGTCCAAAATACAAACCCAACAAATGACTAACTAGAGAATAGAAAAGTAAAAAAGGAAACATTGTAAGCTGTCTGCTAGAAACCCCACATGATTGGTAAGTACAGAGTAGATACTGCAATCTGTAGAAGCACACCTCGCCTTCTTCATATCACTGGGAACCACTGATTCTCAGGCCACCATTTCCAAAATCATGTCAATGGTCATTTACACAAGACATAACACGTGCGAGCGAATCCAGTGTAGGCGTGAGAAAAAATATACTCAGTAGGGACCCAAAAACACAAAGGAATTATACCAAAGAACACCAAAAAACAACCACAAATCATGATCACAAAGCATGATCACAAATCAAGACATCTCATATAAGGAATATTCTATAATAGAAAGTAAGGCCATCATCCAAAACATTAAAAACCATGGTCTACTGGAGAACTCCTCCTCAATGAGTAAAGTGGGCATGCTAGATCACACAGAAGGTGCTTCCCACTAACAAAGGACTATTTTGGTACTCATCTCCGATGAGTACTATTGGTATGTTTGGTTACATAGAAGCATCTCCCCACCGTGGGAATTTCAGGTCACACCGAAGCCGCTCCCCACCTATGGGCACACTAGGGTACTCCTCCTGTCGAGTATTGTGGGTCTGCTAGGTCACACAGAAGCCGCTCGCCACTATGGGTCTATTGGGTCACACAGAAGTCGCTTCCCATTGGTAAATAGTATCCAATACACACAGGGTCTCTCATTAGAAGTATTTTGGTCTCAACCAACTGTAGGGTTTCTACACATAGTACACTTGATCTTGGGAGAACCTCTGCCCAATCCATTCGTTTAATTTCTACTTCCATGAAATCCTCCGTAGATTATTCCAAAAGAACAGCCTCATCGCGAGGGTTCCAATGCTGCAAATAGCTCATCAAATGGATACCCAGTTTGAATGATATTGGTGTTTTTTCAAAAAGGGGCTAGCCGGGTTCAGGTCTTGTCTGACCTAGTCAGACCGTCCCGAACCAACTTGGACCTAGACCGGACTGGTTCTGGTCTGTTAGGATGTGAGCCCGTTGGGCCATGGGTCTAGCCCGATGAGGTGTGTACGGCCCGCTGGGGCGGGTCCAGACCACTTGGGTTGGTCAGGCCCACTGGCCTGCCTACTCTGCCAGGGGAAGACCTGTTCTCCTCCTGTCCGGGACACAATAGGTGGCCGCCTCTAGCTCCCCTCCCCATGTGGGTCATCCACAAGGTTGATGAAACCCGCCATAGTTAAGTGGTAGTGGCTTCTACTACATGTCTAGTGACACGCCATCATGGTGCGTCGCCTCCATCCTAGAGCTGGCACCATCTCACTAAGGGGCTCTTCTGCGGACCATAGGGTCTACACTAGTGGTCTATTCTTCACACTAATTTTTCATTCGTCCTTTGTGGGGTATCACCTTCCCTAGGAAGGACATGAACTTATCTTTACGCCCCTTTCAAAGTGCCCATCCATGAATAACACACAAGCAATGGGGCTTGTCCCTTGTTCGTGAAGGCTCTCACCCTCGTCATTAGTGTTTTTAAATCATGACGTGGTTTGGGGATGATGTTCTATCAATAAAAAAATTAATCCTAAATAAAAAATCCCAAGAAACATCACCCTCCTGTTAGAACGGATGATCCATGTATCAATATATTATTGGGATGATCCATATTCATCATTTATAATGAATAAGGGTGAAGAGGTAAATCAGATAAAACCCTACCTCGATCGACATTCATCTTTGGAGCACTCCACCCTTGAGGATTGAAGCACTGTTGGTGTTCATCACTTGTCCCATTCTTCGTAAAGCATAGATGTTTCTAGGTATCCTATCAGCGTTATTCATTATTCATTTGATATATTCCTTTCCATAGGTTTTTCAAAGAATATCCAAATTTTATTTCTCATTTCCAACAAAATTTTAGATTTTTAAAAGAAAACACCTCACAACATTTTTTTTACGTTGTGACGTCGCATCGTTACACAGTTTCATTTATTAAATAGTGTACCTGTTATGCTTCAATTAAATGATCCATGAAGGATTTTCCTTTAATGTCCATATTCACCACACCACAACGCCTTTGTATTCCTCTCAATGGATAGAAGGATAATAAAATAACTTTTTATTTTATTTTATTATTTTCCAAAAAGTTTTAAAATTAACATTTTTGTCCGACCCTTATCGGTAGATGTTAAGTCCTCTATAGGTGATTCCCGGCATTCCATATTCTACAGTGGCCTCATATTTTTTATCCAAGCACCGGTTAAAATGTTAGAAAAACCCACATGCACTTTTACTTATGTTAAAATAAAAAAAGATCAAAATTCTATTCTGGGCTCCCTGGGCCTCGGAATCACGTTTCATCAAAGCGTGTGGTCTTGAAATAATTCAATACAGTTTAAAAAAATTATAGAAATTTTGGGACATTAAATTCTCTTTATCATAGGGATTTAAGTCCCTGAAATCCAAAATAATGTGTAATCAAACAAATTGGGGTATTGAGAATGAATCTAAGCCTCCTGCTCCCATGTGCTCTCCTACATATTCACATGCTCTCACTGAATGCACCACAGAAAAATCGACCATCTACAAAGGACACACTCTTATTGATCCTCTTTCTCCACCAGGAACTCCACAAATTTCTCCCCATCATCATTATCCAACTCACCCTGTTTGATGATATGTGAGGGATCATGAATGTACCTCCTCAACTGTGACATGTGGAAAAAAGTGTGCACTCAGTGCATCTATGGGGGAAGAGATAGGTGGTAAGCCATCTCTCCAACTCTGCTGAGAATATGGAAAGGCCCAATAAACCTCAGATATAACTTGTCGCCCCTACCAAATCTATGAAATCCCTGTCAGGGTGAGACTTGAAGGAACACATGGTCTCCCTCCTCGAACTCAAAGGGTCACTTTCTCCTATCAGCATACAATTGATGCCTACTCTGTGTAGTATTCATCCGCTCCTCAATGATCTACACCTTTGTAGTGGTATCTAATACCAACTGTTGACCCATGAGTGCTGACTCCCCTAGGTCTGTCCAGCATAGAGGTGATCTGCATGGCCACCCGTACAAGGCCTCAAAATTTTCCATGCTAATGGTGGAGTGATAGATGTTGTTGTATGAAAGCTCCACCAGTGGTAGGTGGTACTCACAATTACAACCAAATTCAAGGACAAAAGTAATAAGCATGTCCTCCAAGGTCTGTATGGTCTGCTCCATCTAACCATCTATCTGAGGGTGAAAGGTTACGATCAAGCGTAGTAGAGTCCTAAATGCCTCTTATAAGCCCTTCCACAATCAGGATGTAAAGCATGCATCATGGTTTGAGACAATCGTTGAAGGCACCCCGTATAGCCACACTATCTCATGGATGTTGGGGCATCCCAAGCCCTCTATCGATCCCTTCTCTCGAATGTTTAGGATGTGAGCCAACTTGCGAAGTTGGCCAATAATCACCTAGATTGAATCATTTTTCCTAGAGGTTCATGGTTACCCCATCATGAAGTCCATGAAGATACCATCCCACTTCCATTCTGGTACCTCATGGGGTTGTTCCAAGCCTGATGGGACCTAATGATTGACCTTCACTTGCTGACAAGTGAGGCATCCTAAAACGAACTCCGTTATCACTTTCTTTATCCCTGGCCACTAGTACTGATGTCAGAGTTCCTGGTACATCTTCTCCACATCAGTAAGTACTCCCAATGAAGATATATGGAACTCCCTCAACACCTCCTCCTATAACGTCACTGGTACCATTGTGCATCCTCTGAAAAGGATGAAATGCTCCCCACTTATCAAAAATCAATTAAGAACCAGTCCTGAGGATATTTGTTCTTGTCTTTCCTTGTATTAAAAATCCACAAGTTGTGCATCCCATACCCATTGTAATAATGGGAAAGGAATACTCATCGACTGAAGGTAATATTATCCATCATTATCCATGAAGGATATCTGCATCATGGATAACTGCTATGTCGCTTCACTCAATAGTTGTAGACCAGACATCATGTTGATTGTGTATGCCACCATGTTCCCCTTCCCAGAAGTGTATACTATCTTGAAGTCATAGTCTTAGAGGAACTCTAGTCATCACTGCTATCTCAGTTTCAAGTACTTCTGGGAGAAGATATACCTAAGACTCTTGTTGTCACAGTAGATGGTAAACCATTCACCTGTCAAGTAGTGTCGCCACATCTTCAAGTAATAGACAACTACTTCTAACTATAGTCCATGGGTCATGTATTTCTTCTCATGTTTCCTCAACTTTTGTGAGAAAAACACAATCACCGCTCACTCCATCATTAGGACACAACCCTTCCTAGTCCCTAATGCATCTTAAAAAACTACAAACCCAACACCCACTTATGGTAGTCTCAAGATAGGTGCACTTTCCAGTCTTTGCCACAGCTCTTGGAAACTCTGTTGGTAGTTCTCCATCCACATGAATGGTCTTACCTTATGTGTCAAGGATGAAATGGGTGTTTCTACTATGGAAAAGACATGAACGAATCTCTGGTAGTATCCATCCAACCCCAAGAAACTCCACACCTGAGTCACTCTCCTGGGTGGCTCCCAAAAAATAATTTCCTCTATCTTCACTAGATCCACTATAACTCCAGCCTCTGAGATTATGTGTCCCAGAAAGTGGACCTCCCAAATCTAGGACTATAATTTCAAGAGATTACACTTAAGTTGGTTCTCTCAAAGTGTATCCACGACAATCCGTAGGTGTGTAGCGTTCTCTTCATCCAACGCCGAGTACACCAAGTATCATAAATGAATACCTCAATGTAATGATCAAGGTATGGTAGGAAGCACTAATTCATGAGTCCCATTAAAATTGATGGGGAATTGGTCACGCCAAATGGAATCCCCAAAACTCAAAGGGGCCATACCGGTATCTAAAGTCTGTCTCTGGTAAGTCCTCATCCTGTACCTGAAACTACTGATAACTTAATATGAGGTCGATATTTGAGAACCAACTTACTCTATTAAGTAGATAAAAGAGGTTATCAATCCTTGTTAGTGGATACGTGTTCTTCACAGTCACATATTTCAAGAGACAGAAGTCTATGCACAACCTCAAGCTCTCATTTGTCTTCTTAGAAAACAATATTGGGGATGCCCATGGTGAGATTATGGGCCTTAAGAACCCCTTATCTTTCAATTCCTCCAGCTATACCCTCAATTCACATAGCTCTGTGGGAGACATTTGATATGTCAGTGTGTATATAGGCACATCCTAGGGTACAGGTTGATGCAGAAGTCTACCTCCCTGTGAGGAGGTAGTCTTGGAACATCCTCATGAAAGACGTCCTCATACTCGTCCACCACTATAGGAATGCTCATACTCCTCTCATCCACCACACCGAGGGTGAGGCTAGATAATTAGGAAGTTATTGACTACACCATCCTCTGAGAAATTCAATACTGTGATGCAAAGGATCCCTTCTCACTAGTGAAGGAAAACCTTGTCATATCCTCACGGGCACACCACACATTATGCTTAAAATAGTCGATCTTAGCAAGGACTGTAGATAACCATTCCATAGCCAAGATGATGTCTTAAGGCCTCAACGTCACTAATAAGTGATTGTAACTGAAGATCACTCCTCCTAGAATAAGCTCACATTGCCATGAACAATGTGTAATCATTGAATCTCCTCCCGTAGGATTCTTTAATCGTAAGGATCGAGCCAATGGCTCCACCAGAATATACAAGCCTCGAACAAGGTCCATGTCAATGAAAGAGTGATTGGAACCTGTGTCTATAGGAACTATAGCTAAGGTAGAGAAGATATATATCGTACCTCTAATAATCTCCAGAGCATCATGGTTATAGGCCTCCATCGCTTAAAGTTGGAATCACCCCTATCCTCTAACTCCCTAATACCATAGTGGACCACCCGGGGGTGGTGGGGGTGGCACCACGAACTTCTGTCCACAACCTACCACTTATCCCGCTCCCCTACCATGTCCATTGCCCTACAGAACTCCTTTCTCAAACCTCTACCTCTACCTTGGAATCCCCTCAACCATCTGTTCATCGTCTGTGTGGAGGGTTGGGAAGTCAAGAGCCTTTTGTCCCTTACCACTACACATGAAGAACATCTTAGTTATTTACTGACTCCCTCTACTCTGGGAGCCCCATACTGCCGACCATGAGTCCTAGGGTATCCACATGAATGTTCCGGCCCGCTTGGTCCCCCATGTCTGCTGCCTAGTACTCACTACAGAAGACTCTATCACATGATGTATGTGGGTGGATCTGACTGTCGACCACTGCTCCACCATAAATCTCTCTAAAAGAAGGGATTTCTCTTGAACTCCATTCTGATTGGGAATGCTGAGAGTCACCATGGATGCCATGATCTCCCATCTGAGTCCCTCCTCAAATGTTCAATCCCTGAAAAAAGGGTCCAACATTATGTCTGTGGATTAGATAGATAGGTATGTACTCCTCGTAGAGTACTCATCCACTGACATGATGCCCTTCTATAGGTAAATCAGCTCTTTTATGTGCACAAATCACAATGTCGTGGGGAAAATCCTCTTAGAAAAGTCGCTTTAAGTCAGTCCAGCTGAGGGTTTCCTCATCATGCATCTGGATAGGAAAGCTCCACCATCTCCCTATCGAGCCCTGCAAAAGTATCATGTAGAATATCTCTATCTCGTCAAGCAGTTTCCTAACTAAGTTAAATACTCATGTCACTACCTCCATCCATTCCTCATCGACTTGAGGATATATCTCTCTCCTAAAACTACGAGGTCTTTGTCTTTGAAACTAGTTCATGGAACTGAGTATGCGTACATCCTCTACATGTAATTTTGGTAGTAACTGATGTCAACAGGTGGTGGAAACAATGGTTCCCCACCCGGAGGGGCCATCACTAGCACTGGTCCCTGAATTGATGCCTCATCTCTAGGTGGGTTGTCCACACGATCACATATCAGAAGCCCGGCTGGCTGTCTGTGTGGAGGCATCCTAAAATAGATCAAGATGTACAAAAGTTACAATATTATACCAAGTGAGATGACTCTTATTCAAAATCATCATAAGGAGACACTTCTGCAACTTGTATTTCCATGTATAAAGCCGAAAACCGTAATTCGTGTTCTTGGTGTGTGGATATGTTTGCCGCCGAACAAACACTGGACAACCTGAATCTAAAAGTCGAACTCAAAACATTCAACATTGTTTCCCCAAAACAAGACAATAAGATCTCAGTATTTGATGTAGACTTGACCACCTCTGATACAACGTTTTCACGACTCGTCCCCCATGGCCCATGTCATGACATACCCAAACCCACCTTCGGAAGCCCAGGGGTTGTTGACTAGCATCGTAGGTGTCAACCTTCAATTGGGAGGCATTTGCCTGAGTACTGTAAACACAAACACAAAACCACATCCCAATGTTGGAGAAGTAAAAAAACATTTCACTAAAAAAACCACTGAGTAAATGTACAACTGAATGTCAAATTGTCCAGAATACAACCCCAAAAAAAAGACAACTAGAAAATTGGAATGTAAAAAAAAGAAACACTAGAAGCTATCTGTTGGAAACCCTACCTGATGGGTAAGTACAGAGTAGCTACTGGAATCTGTAGAAGCACACCGCACCTGCCTGGTCTAACTGGGCACCACTAGGTCCTAGGCCACCAAGTCCTCCATCAAATTAGTAGTCATCTGTACTAGACACAACATGTGTGGGAGAAGCCCATGCAGGGTTGATTAACAATATACTTAGTAAGGACCCCAAAACACAAAGTAAATACCACAAAGAAATTCACAAACATCAACAAAGAATTATCACCAAGCATTATCACGAATCAAGATAGCTCACACCAGGTATATTCTAGGGTAGGAATGTAAGACCATCAGTAATTACAAAAAAATCCATGGGATTCTAGGTAAATACCCCTCAATGAGTATAGTGGGCCTACCGGGTCACACAGAAGCCACTTCCCACAAACCTAATACTGTTGTGATACTCATCCATGATTATTATAATTTGTATATTGTGTCACACAGAAGCCTCTCCCCGCCATGGGCATGTCGGGTCACACAAAAGCCACTTCCCAGCTATGGCCATACTTTGGTACTCCTTCTGTCGAGTACAGTGGGTCTGTTGGGTCACATAGAAGCCTCTACCCACAGTGGGCCTTCCAGGTCACACAGAAGATGCTTCCCATTGTTCCATAGTATCCAATCCACACCGGGTCACTCTTCAGCAGTCTTTGGGCCTCATCCAACAAAATTGTTTCCACATTTAGTACACTTGATCTTGGGAGAAACTATCCCCAATACATTCATCAAATTTTAACTACTTTGAAATCCTTTATAGAGTATTCCAAAATATCTGCCTCTTCATGAGAGTACCAATGCTGAGAATATATCATGAAATGGATACCTTTTTTGAAAGATATTGGGATTTTTCCAAAAGGGGGATGGTGGGGTCTGGGTCTAATCCGACCTGGTCAGACCGACCCGACACAACCTAGGTCTACTGAACCAACCCAGACCCAACTCGGCTTCGGTATGGTTCATTGGGTCGTGGGTCACAACTGGCCCAATGAGGTGGATCTAGCCTGTGGGCCTGCTCGGTCTGCCTCGCTGGGATGCAATAGGCGGCTGCGTCCAACTCCCCTTGCCTCACGGGTCATCCACAGGGCCGACACCTCCCACCTCGATCAAGCAACCGCAGCTACCCAATCTGGCCAGCTGGACTCCCCGCACATGACCAATTGACTGCATTCTCTAGAGAACTATGTCCCACATATGTGGTTCATGTCTCTGCCTCCATCCGGTGGATCCTCCCGGTCTACTAGTGGGCTCTTTTATGGATCACCGGGTCCGCACCGGTGGACTTTTCTTCACAGTGATTCCACCTCTGACCTCTGTGGGGTATCACCTTCCCATAAAATTCCATGAATCATTCTTTCCACCCCTTCCAAAATTCTAATCCACAAATAGCATAAAAGTGGAGGGGCTTAGTCCTTGTTCGTGTCTGACCACGCCCATAGTGCTAGAGTTTTTAAATTAGGGGAGGTTTTGGTATTATGATCTATAAATAATAAAATTAATCCAAGAAAGAAATCTCAAATAACATAACCATCCAACAAGAACAGATGATCTATGGATCAACCCGTTCATGGTTTGATCTTCATTAATTGTTTATAATGAAGAATAGGGAAAATGTAAAATAAATAAACCCCTACCTCAATATGTGTTCATCATTGGAGTGCTCCACCCTCAAGGATTCAAGATCCATTGGCGTTCGTCACTTCCTGGTATCGTTCTTTGAAATGTTTCGATGTTTCTAGTTATCCTGCTGGTGTTCTTAATTCTTCAATAGAGGGATTCCTTACCATAATTCCATCATATAATTTCAAAAATTTAATTCTTGTTTCCCCGAATGTGTTTTGTTATTAAAAGAAAACATGTCGCATCATTTCTTTTACACTATTACATCACATCATTGTTCTTTTCATTTATGAAACAACATATCTATAATTCATAAATTAAATTATCCATTAAGTAGAATCCTTTAATGAACTTCGTCGCTGCACCGCAGGGTGTTCATCCACTGCTCAACGGTGTGAATGTAAATAAAATAACTTTTTATGTTATTTTATTATTTTCCGAAAAGTCTAAAAATAACCCTTCTATTAGACCCTTTCCAGTCAAGGTTAAATCTTTTCTAGATGAATCCTAGATTTCCATGATCAGAAGTACCCTCATATTTTTGATTCTATCACTGATTCAAAAGTTAAAAAAAGCCACTCGCACGTTTACTTAATTGAATAAAAAAATGTTCAAAATTCCTTTCTGGGCTCACTGGGACTCGGAATCATGTGTCGTCAAAGTGTGTGGTCTCAAAATATTTCCATAAAATTTAAACGAAATATATATGTAAATTCCAGGATATTACAACATATTATTAACTAACATTATAATAAAAAAATGTGAAACTATTCTAAAAAATAATTATATAACAACATGCTATAAACCATTTTCTCTATCTTTCTATAAATTCATCATTATTGAGTAATAATAAAAAAATACCTCCATAAAATTTATAGACAGTGGAGTAATATTAATACACAACATGTAATTTTATGAAAATTTCTCAAATCATCCATTTCAATCTATCCACTAAATTCCATGAAATAAAATATTTTTCTCTTGATAATTCATTACTTATCATCCATTATTTTTAAATATGAAATATCAATGTTAGACTGCAGCATGTGAATAAACATTTACATATTTTAATAAACAACAAATTATTATATAATAATAATCTACTACATGAAATAATATATGATATTCTAGTTTAATAAATTATAACAATCATGCATGTTAATCACATTTTATGCATATAAAAATAAATAAGTCTTGAATACTCTATCTGGATTTACATAACCAAAAAGGAAGATAACAATGTTATTAAAAAATGAAATTAATGTAGATGGATCAATGGAACTTTAAAAACACTATAGATGCTTTATAGATCATTCATGATTGAGAAAATATGAAGGAATTAAAGGAAAGAGGGTTTAAAAATTACAAAATTGTGTAAGAGTGGAGTTGTTCCATTCATCGAATGAGTTTCTTATCTAGGAACATCTACTATATGTAGGTATAAGATAATAGGGTTCAATTATTTCAATGATGAATGTGGATGACCCATTTTCTTCTATGAATACAACACATGGGATTTTATAATTAAAATTTTCTATACATGTTTCTTAAATTTTAATATTTCATGTTTCTTTCATCACCATAATCAATGTGACATTTCCTCCATTTCATAATTTATAAATAATTTTTTTTAATGAGAAATATTTGAAAAATAATTTCAATTGAAAGGGTTGTTTCAACCTTTTAAATTCAATTAATTAAATTTAAATAAATTAAATTCCACACTAATTTTATCTCCCATATGAATCTTTTGCTTACATTTATGTTTCCTTTTTATTTTATTTAATCCAAAAGTAAAACCCTCTATCTAATCTCACATTCCACTTTGAAAACCCCACTTTTCATTTAATTAGTAATCCATATTTTTTTAACTTCAAAAGTTTTCATACCCCAAATTTTATTCATTTGTTTTTATTCTATCATTCATTTGTGGTGTTTCATTCTTCAATGTTTTTCTCTTTTTTAACATGTGATCCCTACTATTATTTACAATATATATATAGACACACACATATATATATATATAATTAATTAATATATACATATATTTATGTGTTTTTTTCATAAAATAAATATTTTTATACATAAACTTATGTGTTTGTTTCATAACCTACATATTTTTTATAATTTTAAAACATAAAAAATCTTTTTCTGTAGATATTTAAAATAAATTTATAATATTTTAAATCATATATAGGTTTTACTATGATTTTTAATATATCATATTTAATCAAAATATTGAAAACAAAATAATCTAAAAACAATAAAACATCTACAAAACATTTAAATACTATCTTAACACTCAATAAATGATAAAGGAAGACACAAGGAATATATGGGCCTTTAAATTAGATACATCTCAAATAAAATTCTCCTTAGATAATCAAAATTGAACCTTGATAGAGAAATAAGTAAGGTTTGATCAGACACCCCCACAATATTCCACTCAAACAAGGATCTCACTATAATAAGAGCTAAACTCTGGAAAAAGATATGATATAACAAATCATTGTCAATAATCATATAAAACATCAATTCACACTTTCTATAATCATCATATCATACACATATAAAATTTGACATAGGAATCCTATTTATTGAAAATATATACATGTTTTATCCTTTAATATCATGCTTACAGTAATATTTACACCATATTACATTAATTATTAATTTCTTATCTTGATTTTAATTTATCACTTAATTACTACGGGTTCCCTTTTCAAAGTTTACACATAATCAAAACACCTAATTATAAATCATGTAGGAATTTTAATTTATAACATTCAGAACTAATTCATTTCATCATATCCTGTATAATAATTAACATGTGACAAATCTCATCATGTTCACAGAACATTTTATTAAAAATCTTAGACACACTGCTTACAAAAACTCACATACATACTACACCACTTCCTCATTTTAGATTTTTCATTCACAATTATTTTAATTACTTTATAGACATGTATCAAAACATTTCATTAATTTATTTAGGTTAAGAAGTTAATTATTTTAACATGTCACTTTAAAAAAATGGTTTCTTACTTTAATTGAATTCCATTAGGTTTGTGGTTTTACTGATTGGATGAACATTTAAAATTACATCAGGTGCATGTTAGACTATCAGGTATACCATATACAACCTTCCATAATAGATATGGATTTTATGAGCATTTTTCCATGATGTTAGGTCTCATGAATATGCCATCACTTTTCATTGAATTAATGAACTAGTTTTTCCATTCATATATAGATTCATTTGTGGTGGTGTTTTTGGATGATATATTTGTGTATTTAACACTTGGAACAACCATGAGAAACATATTGTGAACCTATTTAATAAAAATTGATAGTATTATTTATATCCTACTCTCAAACAGTTTCACTTTTGGATGGATAAGATTCAGTTACTATGTCACATTATCTAAGAGACGAGAGTATTAGTTAACCCAGAGAAGGTGAGAGCTATTGTTTTTTGGGATTATCCCAAGAACAACATTGACATATAGAGTTTATTGGGGAGAGATGGTTATTACAAGCACTTTATACCTGACCTCTCAAAATTATAAACATATCATATAATCTTGAATAAGAAGGGTGTGAATTTATATGTTCAAAATCCTATGAGACAACCTTTTAGGAGCTGAAAAGGAGACAGATTTCAATGCAGATCTTGATTCTTCCAAAGATGAGAAAGAGATATACAACCTATTTTGAAGCATCAGGTATCGATCTAGGTGAATTTCTAATGCAGTACAAGAGACTCGTGGCATACGGGTCTCATTAGTTGAGGAAAGATGATAGGAATTACCTGATGCATGATCTCGAGTTAGTTGTTGTTGTTCATGAAATAAGCATTTAGAGTAATTACTTACCAAGAGAGTATTCTATTGTGTATAAAGACCATACAATACAAAATTACATCTTCACATAGTGTGACTAGAATATTCGGAAACATAGGTGTATTTAATACCTACATTAATTTGACTTCAACTTTTCTTATATACCAAAAAATATAAATGAAGTTACTGATGCTCTAAGCAGGATGAATAAAACAAAAGAAGTTCAAGAGGGCGGTAGTGAGAGGTAGCTTAAAAAACTATTTTTTGAGATACCGTTAGAGGTTCAGAAATATCATGGACAGTCATTACCTTCATCATTATTAGTATCCTCTTCACTTATGAAGATATTTAAGATGAGGTAGCTATCAGATTCTGAGGGATTGATCCTATTGGAGAGTATTGCAGGTGACAACCTACTACTAAGTTGATTAATTGATGACAATGATATCTTGTAAATTCATGTACAATTATTTTCTCTTATATACTTTTGAGAGGAGTTGTTTTGACAGTCATATGCCTTGATATGGGTTGTGCATCTCTATATTACCAAGATGTATCATGACATACGCCACCAATACGGGTGGTTGAGGATTAAAAGAGAGATAGTTGGGTTTTTACTCGATGTTCCACCTATCGATAGGTGATGTTAAAACACCAACAACCACATAGAATTATATATATATTACCTAATCCATTCTAAAAAATAGATTACATCACCATGGATTTAATGACCGGATTTCCTAGATCACCTCGGGGGAGTGATGCTATATTGGTTATCATAGACAAGATGAAAAAGGGTTCCCATTTCATACCTATTCGATATTCTTCTTCAATATATGAGCTCAATAGGAACTATCCATGAGATAATATTCCTACAAGGGGTTCGATGTTCTACTATATAAAATACGTTTTTTGGTTTCACATCATGGTTCGAGAAGGGGTTGCATAAGGCACTGGGTTCATAAGTACTGTTGAGTAAAACCTATCACCCATAGAACAATGTTTAGTAAGAGGAGACAATACATCTTTTTGAGAAAATGCTTTGATAATTCATCCTTTATTTTACAGTATCTTGGGAGAAACACATTCCTATCACCATGTTTTCTTATAATAACTTCTTCCAGGAAACTATAAAGATGACTCCTTATGAGTCCCTATATGGTAGGTTATTCCTACCCATGTTCCAACCAGTGGAAGGAGAGATAGCACTACTAATCCCTTGTCTCCTTTAGGAGCCTTCTGAATATGTTCAAATTTTTTGGATGTAGATGTCTACAACTCAGTCTAGATAGAAATATTAATATGATTTTCTCTATCGACCACTTGAGTTTGAGGTGGGGAGTCAGGTTTTATTATGAGTTTTCCCTAGAATGGGGAATAAAATAAATAAAAAAAGTTAATTTATTGCCTCATTATGTTTATCCCTTCAATATTCTAGAAAGATATGGGATCATATCCTATCAGTTTTAGTTGCCACAGAGGTATCAATCCATGTATGACATCTTCCATGTATCTCAGCTTCGCATGTTTCATTATGACCTCCCATGTATTCTTCATCTTAATGAGGTAGAACTTGAGGTCGATGTGTTCTCTCACGATCATCACATCTAGCTTGTTTATTGAGGAATGAAGTTTATCTAAGGTCAGTCAGTTCCTTTTGTATAGGTGTAATGCAAAACAAGACCATGTACATGATATGAATTGGGATTGGGAGACCAACATAAAAACCCAGTGGCTGATGTTATTCTCAGACAATGCATGACCACCCTTGGAAGGTAAATTTGGGGATGAATTTCTTCATGTGAGAATACTGTATGAACATGAGTTTTCTATAAGTTATGGAGCCTTTTATTTTTTTAGTTATTTAATTTTATCCTAATTTTAATGCCAAGTGTATTCGTGGATGAAATGAGGGTGTTTAGGGATTCTACAGATCCAGGAGTCGATGATTTTAGAGGAAGAATTTGGGCCACATAGTTAGTAGAAATCATGCCACCCAGTCTACATGAGTAGATAAAACCATGTGGGGTGGTCCATTGCATTGCCTAGGGCCACACAGTTTGATGGAACCATGCAACCCATGCCTCACTCTCATGTGCTTTCTATTGAACTTGTAATAGGGGTAAAAGGCATGTTTAGTGCATGGTTTATCTAAATGTACACCATGATTAGGAGATAAGGGGTGCATAGGTATTTATTCTTGGATGGTTGGGGTATGGTTTGGCCAATCATGAAGCCAAAACAAGTGACCCTTTAATGATGGGTAAATGACAGTTTTCCCTTAAATTATTAAAAGATGGTAACTGTCTTTACTCCTCTAATTTCCTTTCTAAATGGAAGCCCCTCCCTACCACATTAGATCCTTCTTAAAGCCTAAATTTAGGATTTAGTGTAACTTCTATGATTGGATATCAAATCACTCACTATCAATCTCATTGCATACCGACTAAAGATTCCTCTATCCCTATTATTCCTTTTTTTCATGTGTCTTCCTCTCAACAGAGTTATTTTATTGTGAGGTCATATGCCCTATTTTATGGGTGTTTGTCTATTTTCATGATTTCTTCTATTCTATCCCCAATTATAGGATGATAATGGATGAGGCGTTGACTACAACGATAAGGTAGGATGTCTCATGCATTTCCCTCAAATTATTGGTGTTTAAATATATGTCATTGTGCCACATGATGGATTTTCTGAGTGAAGCTTATTAAATGGATTGATTCTTATATTAAATGGGTAGGCTTGACCTATTGACCCAAGATACATGTATAATTATTATTAATGGTTAAGTATCGTGAATTTAACCACTCATTTGTGGGTTTTTTTAAAATTTATTAAACCAACAGGGGTGGAATATGAAATTAATTCACCTTTAAGGTATGTCGTTTACCCATTTTTATGGGATGTTAAATTATTTGTGAAATTTTAAATTGAAGTAAATAAAAGTGGTAATGGAATAAAATGTCTATATACCTTTTTCCATTGTCCTTATTTCTTATTATTGAGAGTTTTTATATCCAAATTCACAATTGAGATAAATGGGAGGATTCATGTAATCATAGGCCTTCTAAGCCTATAAATTTTTTGAGCCCCCTTTCGAGGTGATTTTAATTTCTTAAATATATTTTTTGTCAAATTTAATTATATGAACTTAAATGATATGCCTAGTCTTTTGGCCCATGTCCATTTTTTATTTATATACCATGAGGGAGAGTTGGGTTCCATATTAGGATCACCATAAACATACTCTTTGGGCTTGATAAATTAAATGATTATAATGAAATGATTATTATAAGACTCGGGTGAGACATGGGTTCTCATATGAATTACATGGATAGACTCATTTGGAAGCTGGATTGTATGTGCTTGAGTGATACATGGACTCCTTTGTAGACTACCAAGGATGGACTTAGAGGGTGGGATTTTATTATTCCATGAGTGACACTTAGACTCCCTATGTGTACTACAAAGGATGGACTCTAAGGGAAGATTATTATGTACTCCATGAGTGACACTTGGGCACCCATTATGGACTGCAAAGGATGAACTCATAGGGAAATGAATTTATACCACACCTATAGAGATATTAGTGTTCTCTTTGGGAATTACTAGGATAGGTTTGTACAATTTTTGGTTCATGATATAAATAGATTGATACCTGGGTTCCAAATAAATTTTTATAAGGATGGGCTCAGGTTACCTTTGAATAAAATAATTTGATGACAATATGAATGTTATCCAATCCAAATCACAAGATTGGATTCAGTTAGGCCCACAAAATTTAATGATTGCCTTATTATATATATCCTGTTGGGTATGATTCTTGTGGGATTCTAGGGATATGATCCATGTCCTGATACTTTATTATAAATTAAATCATGACTAACTGATTACTCATAGATATTCCAATTTATTCCAAAGCATGTAATAGATGATGGGTGTTCCCTAGGAACCTAGACCTGTTTGGGCTATTTATATACAGAAATTCATTTATAAATTTTATTGTTCGCTAAACACTGTTTATTATATATTAAAAAACTAGATGGCATTAGACACTTTTGGTGGTGGCCTACTGATTTTATGTCACACCCTGCTCAGGATACCTTTTGGTACCTAGAAACGCATCATGGAGAGAGGTAGGGGTAGGGGAAAACTTTTGGTTTCTTATGCTTTATCTATTATAGCATTTGAGTGGGGGAGAATAGGACTGAGCTATGGATCGTGATTCTATATGGAGCTAGTCTTTTTGGCCTTTTTGGTTCTTTTGGTATACCTGTATGTATGTGTACCTTTTTCATGTATTATTTCATTTCTTTTTTATAACATCCCATGATCAGCATTTCTTATATGAAATTTATGGATGGGATTATTTGGTTATTTTTATGATTCATGTTTATTATTCATTTATTCATTTATTTCATTCTTACTCTATTCTTTGATATTATTATACTGATGTAGGGTATAGTCTCCCCATAGTTCCATCATAGACCCTCACTACTAGTCAACAACATCAAATATATGGGGAGGAAGTATTGAGGTCATGTGGGAAACTTTGTTTGATGGATAGGTAAATTAATAACAATACTTCACCAGATCTATGTTGACAAATCCAGGTGTAGCTATGCTGATTTATCTTTTTGAATATTTCTATCATTCCCATCTCTAAGCATCCTCATCTTAGTCTTCATCGGCGTCCACACATTACTTTGTTTCATACTTGGATTCCCTAATCCATGGTGTCCCAGGGTAGTGATACATCAAGGACAGGTGGTGGCTTGGATTTCCTTAGGAAATGGTGCGTTTTAGTTTTGTTCTCGATGCTTGGATGACTATCTAGGGTTGTGTGTAGTACGGTGCGGAGAGCTCAATAGTTATAGTAGGAAACTCAAGTGGATGCAGGGTGGGGTTGATTTGGTTTCCTATTTAGTTTCAGGAACCAATTGTAATTGTAGCATCCTCCATGGAGTCATTGGTGTGGATTTCCAGTTGTTCTTCTAGTCTTTATTTCATGAGATATTTGGTAGTTTGGGACTGGTTGTTTGATAATGTAGCATGTCTCAATGGGATTTGGATCTAGTTTCATTACATTTGGTTTATAGTACAACTTCTTGTAGGTATTACTATGTGGGAGGCTTTTAATGTGGAATGGCTATACTCACACACATCATTCATCTATATATTCAATGTATTGGATGTATGGGTGCTCAGACTTGATTTTTCATGGTGCATTTGGTCTTGATTTGCGTTGCATCAAGTTGACTTGTAGTGAGTTTCTCACAATCAACATCAGGTGGGTAGCTCGAAAAAGAGATATGTGTGTTGGCACCTATCTTTCGGTCCATCCTACACTTTTCAGTGATGGAGGGGTGCTTTGCCTCACGATGTTTCTAGCACATCACAACTTCTTGGTAGGAGGTGACACATCTTCATTGAATGATTTCACTGCTGCATTATCTATTAAGGAGGGGGTGTGATGAAATTTCTTTACCTTACTTATCGTGATGTTTGCTTCTCATTGGATACTTAGGGCCACTTTTTTTCTTTCAGGTTTGGTATTATTGGCATTTCTCCATGGTATCTGTAAGGGGTTCCCCATACCCCATTTTTTCAAAAGATGCTATCTTTTTTTTCTTTTTCATAAAGGGGCTTGACCCCCAACCAGTTTTAAAAAAAATGTCCGCATTGTCTATAATTATCAAGAACCATCATCATTCTTTTTTAAATCAATTTCATCATTTCATAATAGTTGGGTACTTTAAGACTCATCCTATGTTTCCACAGTAATGATGCACTCACTACAAGGAAAAAGGTGTTTCTCAATGGTTATTTGGCATGTAGTGGTGGTTTAAACCACCGCTAAATGATGTGTGACAGTTTCTAAAAGCACTATGTATTTGCATGTCGGAAATCATTTCATAGTGGTTTAAACCGCCACTAGATATTTAGAAATGATTTATTTATTTTCTATTTTTTTATTTTTTATTTACATAATTAAGTAATTAATTAATAGTTATTTTTAAAAAAATTTCATATTTAAATAATTTTTTATTTATTATTAGTATTTTTTATTACTTATTAATTATTTATCCTTCCATGCCAATATATGTCATGCATGCCATGCATAAATATGGTATATATATATTCTGGGAGAGATTCGAACCTCTTAACTCTTGGTTATTCTGCATAAACATTACCACTCCAGCAAACTCTTCATGTTGTGAGTAAAACGTATATAATATACTTATATATATACATATACAAACCAAATAATGATATTAAAGAACAACAAATAATGAATATAAAATGAATACCAAATAAATAAGTAATAAATAAGTAATAAATTAATAAATATAAAATAAAATATAAATAATAAATAAATAGTAAATAAATAAATATAAAATAACTAATATATATGTAATAATAAAATAATAATTAAAAAAATAATCAATAAATAACTAAAATAAAATAATAATAAATAATAATAAATACATAAAACATAATAATTAAATATTAAATACATAATCAATTATCAATAAATAATATAAATAAATAAACAATAAATTGTCAAATATTAAATAAAAAATAAATACACAATTAATAAATAACAATTAAATATTAAATAAATAATCGATAATAAAAAATAAAAAAATAATAAAAGTAAATAATTAAATAATTATAATAAATAATGATAAATAATAATAAATAATATACAACTAATAAGTAACTAATCAATTAATAATAATCAAAAAATCATTAATAATTATTTAATAAATAATAAATAATATGTAAATAAATATTTATTAAATAAATAATAAACAAATCAATAATAAGTAATCAATAAATAATAAAAATAAATTATAAATAATAAATAATAAATGATAATAAATTATAAATTATAAATTATATATATATTATAAATAACATATAAATAAATTATAAATGGATTATAAGTAAATAATCAATAATCAATAATCAATAATCAATAATCAATAATCAATAATCAATAGTCAATAATAATAAATTACAAATAAATAATAAATAATAAGTAAATAATAAATTTAAAAAAAATTAATTAAAAAATAATTTAAAAAAAATAAATAATAAATAAATAAAAATAATAATTAAATAATAAATTATTTATAAGTTATTTATAAATATATAAATAATTAAAAAATAATAAATAAATAACATAAAACAATAAACTATTAATGAGAAATAATTCAATATAATAAAATAAATTGTAAATAAATTGTATATTAATATACTAAATAACATATAAGTAGAAAATAAAAAATAAATAGATAAAAAATAGTAAATTGATAAATTGATAATAAATAATTAATTAATTAATAATGAAATGGTAATAATAATAATTTTTATAATAAATAATAACTAATAACTATGTAATAATAAATAATAAATATTATGTAATAATATATAATAAAGAGTAAATAAATATCAAATAATAGTTTAATACGAAATTAATAATAAATAAAAACCAATATATAATAAATATGTAACAATTTAATAACTAATAAATGAATAAATAATAAATATTTAATGACATTAAATAATAAATAATATATAATAAGTGACAATTGGAAATAAATATCTATAAATAAATAAACATATAATGAAATTTACCTGAATATATATAGACACACATTTTTGTTACCAAAATATATATATAAACAGACATACACATATAGTTATATATTAATGTATATATATAAACACAACAGAATATAAATATAAATATATATAGCAATATAATTTATAAAAATATATATACATTAATATGTATTAATATTTACGAATGTAGATAAATATAGATAAATATTCATAAATACATATAAATATCCACGCAAAGATAAAATTTTATATATTTTGAAATAAATAAATATATATATAGTAAATAGATATACTTAAATGTCTAGAAGTACATACACACACACACACACACACATATATATATATAATAAATAATAAATAACCAAAATAGTGAAAACCACAATAACTACAACACTATAAAATCAATAGGAATGTAAATCAATGAAAAAAAATCATAGAAGTCCTAAACCACAAATGAAGACACTCATAAAGTTATAACTATTAAAGGTTAAAGTTCAATTTTCAACTTTTATGGAAACTATAATAAATTTTATTCTACTAATTATTACCAAATTATTATCTAATGTGATTGGAGTTCATTTCATAATTTTTTATTTGACTAATTGGGAAGCAAAAACAGACACCCAAATCCAAAGTTTTAGTCATCTGAGGGTGAATTCTGATTTTTCGACTTATATAAGAATTAATTTATTTTTTTGATAACTATTTACAAGTACTTATATATAATTAATAATTAATAAAGTATAATTAATTAAAATTGTAAATAATTAATATCAAATGAATATAAATCATTAATCATAATTGTTAATAATAAATCAAAATTAAATATTTAATATTTAATATTTTTATCTCATTAATTTAGATGAAGATTTTATAAAAACGAACATTATTTTGCAATGGTTTTTTATAAACTGCCACTATGAGTTAATTTAATTTTTTTTAAATAGAAATGGTAAATTGGAGGTGTCTTTTTAATCCGCTATAAAAAACACATTAAGATGTTTTTTAAGAACTACTACTAAAAAAATTCCAAGAATTGTTTTCCTAGAAATATTTACCAGATTATTTGAAAATACCCACTATAAACCACCATGAAATTTCTTTTTCTAGTAATTAATTTATGTGTATAAATCCAAACATCATCAAGGAGTTGGGAACCTTAATCAAATAATATCCACCCAACCAACGATTAAAATAAACCATTATTCATATATCAATTAGAAATTCCATCTCTCAACACATCCCGACCACCCTGATGTCATCATTGACACCATTGAACACATTACAGTACAACCCACCATCATCATCATGAACCATTATTGTAGGATTTGGAAATTCTCACCCATTTTTCCCCAATGTTCCAACCATGCCAGGTAATTCCGAGGCTGCATCAAAGATATAATTTTCTATAGCAAACATAAAAATAAAAAATTATTTTTTTAACATATAATCATGGGAAACAAAGCTCATATCATCAAGCAATTCAATCCTCCTTTTGTGTGAATGAACTCACTCAGCCCAATCAATTGTATTTGGAAACTACCGATCTCACTATTTTATTTAATTAAATGATTCATTATGCATGATTTCTTATTAAAAAGATAAATAATATAAATTTCTAGATAACATTGGTTATTAAAATGTTTCAATCAATATTTCCATGTTTTTTAAGTATTGAAGTGGGGATTAAATAATTTACTCATGTCTCATTCATTAAATAATATAATTATTCCGCCTTTATATTGATTAATAAATTCCAATAATATAATCCATGATATATGTTAATGATAACCACCATAGATATATATACACTATCATATAAATAGCATAAGGAATCATTAGTAATCTAAATTAACACGAGATTACATATCCCCATTTATCATCAATAAAAAAACTGTGTATAAGATGTGCATATTATTTCATGAAATTTTATAATTGTAAATATAACAACATGTTATTATTTTATCTTTCTATTTTTATCCACACACATGTGATAAAGAAGATATAAGATTAAATATATTTCTAAATAAACTTTAAAATATCACGTAATTAACAATAATAGTCACATGTGATAATACTTTATATTTAAAATATTTATTTTTCACACCATGAGATAATTAAATCTCTATTGTATCATGAAATTGTCCAATTTCAATTCCATAAATATACATATTATTAACTAATATTATAATAAACTACAAGTTAAACTATTATAATAAATAATTTTACAAGAACATGCTATAAAACATTTTCTCTCTCTTATGATAAATTCTAGATTGGGTGATAAAAATAGAAATTATATTCATTCATTTTCTATAATTTGGAGTAATATTAATACAAAACATGCAATTATCCATTTATGATAATTTCCCAAATTTTTCATTTCAATTATTCCATTTCATCCATGAAATAACAATATATTTCTAGAGATTCCGTCCTTATCCTCTTTTATTTCCATCTATAAAGTATCAATGCTAAACTGTATAATGCTTTTCAAAAATTTCATTTTTGAATTAATCACAGATTATTATCATAAAATAATCTAATAAATGAAATAGTATTTAATTTTCCACTTTAATAAATAATATCAATAATGTATGAAAATCAAATTTTATGTATATAAAAGTAAATAAGACTCAAATCTTTTTCCAAGATTGGTAGACCTAATAAGGAATAAAGAAAATGTACTTGGGGTGAAGGTAGATAGTTTAGTGGTACTAAAAAATCTAGTGATTTATTATATATCATCCTCAATTTAGTAAAATAAATCAAATATAAGGAATGAGTGTTTACAAATTTAACGATTTCATATGATTGGAGGAATAATTTTTATCGAATGAGATGAAAGGATAGGTGCATCCCCTATATACAAGGCATAGGGGAGAGGGGTCTAGTGCTACAAGGATGAAAGTGGTGTACCCATTTCCAATATAAATAAAGCACATTAGATTTTAATATTTTAATTTTCTATACACATTTATTATATTTTTATATTACACATTTTTTTCCAATACCACAATCAATGCAGAATTTACTCTTTTTATTCTTTTATAAATTCATTATTTTAAATGAAAAATGTTTGAAAAATTATTTCAATCCTAAAGGGTTGTTTCAATATTTTAAAATTACTTAATTTAATTTAAATATATGAAATTCCACACTTAACCCCCATGGGAAATTAGGGAAGTTAGGGTGGGAGGGGTTTTGGGTGTGTGTCATGGGTTCAAGTCATCGAGCGTGTATGCTATTGTTTCTTGTGTTGTATATAATTTTTTTTAAAACAATAAAATTCCATACTTATTTTCTCTCAAATATATCACCCTTTCATTCACATATCTTTTTCATTTATTTAACCCAAATGAATCACCCACTATATAATCTCACGCCCACATAAAAAATACCACTTTTTAATTTAATTATTAACCATCATTTTTTAACCTCAAATATTTTTCATTCCCCTAATTTTCTTCATTTTTTTTATTCCTTCATTCATATATGGAATTTCATTATTCAATGTTTTAATATTTTTATACATGTGATTCCTCCTCTTTTTTACGATATATATATATATATACACACATAAATATATTTACATATAATTAATTAATATATACCTACATTTTATGTGGGCATGTATACATTTTTTAACATAAATGTTTTGCATCATTTTAAAACATAACATATATCATTGTGTGCGATATATAAAATAAATTCGTTATATTTCAAATCATATATAATATTTTACTAACATGTGTAATATATCACATCTAATAAAAATTTTGAAAATGAATCAAACCAAAAAGAATAATAGATCATGAAAACATCTAAATACTATCTTAACACTCAAGAAATTAAAAGGGAAGAGTTGGGGAAAATCCAGGACTTTAAATTAGTTACATTTCTAATTATTTTCATCCTCAAGAATCAAAACCAAACCTGTAAAGGAAAATTTTAAAGGTTCTATAAGATACCCCACAAGATACCTCTCAAATAGAGATCTCTATATAATAATATCTCAACTCCCCCAAATTACATGAATTCAAAAATCATGGTAAATCATCTTATAAAACATAAATTCACACCTGTTATATTCATCACATATGAAATATCTAAAAAATATCTTATTTAGTCTCTTGAAAGAAAATATGCACATGTTTTGTCCTCAAATATCAAGGTTACAATAAAATTTAATCCATATTTTTATTATTAATTTCCTACCTTTATTTTATTTTATCACTTAATTTATTCATCTTCCCATTTTATTCATTACACTTAATCATAACATGGCGTAATAAACAATTTAGTAATGTTAATTTATAACATTCAGAACATATGTTGTTCAACATGTAATGAACAGTAATTAACAAGGAACATATCCTATCATAATCACATAACAGGTTACTAACAATCTTAGACATACTACTTACAACAATTCCCATACATATTACATCAATTCCTCATTTAATATTTTACATTCTCAATTTTCCATAATTACTTACTACAAATGCATCCCAAAATTTCATTAAGTTATTCTATTTAATGGGTTCCTAATTTAAACATGCACTTGTAAAAAAAATAATTATGTCTTTTATTGAATTCCAACAAGTTTTCTATTTTACAAATTTTTTGAACACTTTAAATAACATTTTATATCAAGGGTTGTTAATATTTTAAATATTTCTAATAAAAAAATTCAATAAGACTTTCACTTAAAATCCTAAAGGTTAGAAAAACCTTAAGTGAAAACCTTTTAATCCTTATTCATAAGAAGGTTTCGTCAAGATTATTTTTTAAAACACATCTAATCCATTTAAAAAAATTATTTTTAAAATAAATTCAAGTTCCATAAAATAAGAGTTATCATTTATTGAAGTAGAATGTTTACCATAGAATAAATTTTTTCAATTGATTCTCATAGAATATTACTCTACACATTATCACATAACATGAGGAAAATCCATATATTAAACTTAATCAAGTAAATTTTCCCAAAAAAATCATTATGAATTAAACCAACAATACTAGTTAGTAAATTAACCAATTTATTTTATCATGCATCTCTAAATTTGATTAATCCACCCACTAATATAACTAAAACATTAACATGTTTTATCTTAAACTGACGAATAGTTCAATGAAATTTAAAACACTCCAACCATGTTATTTAAACTACCATATTTATCATGATTTTCATCATGTTAGTATAAATAAATCTACTACAAACATAGATATTAAGGAAAACCAATCACCGCAACAAGATATTGTCCACTTTGGGTTGCACTAACTCACCCACACAGCTTTAAAATGCATCATGAAAAATAATATGTCTTAATGGATGACGCGTCCACTATCATTATATGTTTGAGGTCATAATACACATGAATAACACAAAACAATACTTAATCCCAATGGTATGGAAAATTTAATTACAACTTAACCATTTAATTATGTCTCCCTTACATTAAACAATCCATGTCTTTAGTAACATATGTATAAAAAATTAAAAACATGTCGTAAACTCAGCCACCTTTAATGATCATAACTTACAAGAATTTAAGTCACAATGCATAGAAAAATCATTATATGGGAACCTCAATATAGCAGACATAAAATAAATCATAAGGAAAAATTATAACTAACAAGAAAAGATGATCTATTAATGAGAAGAAAATAAAATAAAGAAAAAAACATACAATATCCTCTTCCCCTAGAATATAACGCAAAATATTATGACATAGAAGAATAAGGTAATAATGAATAAAAGGGAAACCTTATCATTAACCCTTTATCATAACTAAAACCTATAACACTAGACTTAATAAAAGAGTATTATAATTAAAATTCTTAAATAAGATTAGAAACTCTTACCCCCATACTAAATCTTCTCCATCGATCCCAATAAGAGAGTATGAACATATTGTTTATGAAGGAAATCCCAATGTAGGTTGATAATCAATGGATGAATTGAAAATACATTTAAAAATACAAGGATTCAATATGTGGGTTTCTAATTAGCGATGAGGTGGTTTTTATAGGTTAGAGATAAGAGATAAAATTGAAAGAGGGGGTGAATTTCTATTTTAAAATTTAATGAAAAACAATCTAAATTAAAAAAACTTATTTATAAAAGAATCAAATAATTAAAAATGAAAAAATATAATAATATAATATAATAAAAGTGTAAGAATAAATTAAATTTTTGGAAGTCAATAGGACACAATATTTGGTAAGGAATTTCTGCAATAGTATCTGAGGGTACCCCCAACGTCTAACACCTCAGTATTTGGAGGACATAATGTATTATTCCCTTAAATTTTCTAGTATTCGAGATACCAAAAATATCCCCTTATTTTTATTTTATAATAATAAATTAGATAAAAAGACATTATCTATTTAATGGTAAAGCTAGAAACTTCGATGAGATAGTCACTTATCTTGTTAAAGGAAGAGATAAAATTAAACCGTATTCCCTTACTTTAAAGGAGTTAGCACCAATAATATTAAAGATAAGGAAGAGAATCTTTTTAGCTTAGTGTCAATTCTACCAAAGAATTTTACGAACACAATAAGAGAATGAGAATATAGAGAGAGTGAGAAATATCATAAAATTATGTAACACACTATTTGAAGGAAGAATAGAAATTAAAATAATAGTTTTTAGATATTGAAGGGAAATGGATCATGTTGGAATAATGGATAAGAAATTTATTTTAGATGTGATTTTTACTTTCCCAAGCCTCCAAAGGTATTTATTTATAAGCTTTGGTTCCATTGTAAATGTTCTAGAATCATTTGGGTCTTTAAATATTTAAATTACACATTACATAAATCTTGAATAGCATTATTTCTATACAAGCCTCAACCTATTTAAAGAGGAATAAACACAAAATGAACAATAAAATCCTTAAAATTTTATAATAATAATAATAATAATAAAAATAATAATAATAATAATTTTTTATTTTCAAGGAGAAAGGAGTATTATCCAAAAAACTTTCACTTGGATTTAAAAATATTATAACAATTAGAACTAATTTGAATTCACTCTTTAGAAATATTAAATTAATTCCATAGCGATATTTTAATGAAAATACAGGAATATCACATCAATTAAATTTAAAAATAAACATTCCAAATTTATAAATGAAACAATATCAAACCTTAAAGATATTTCATTAAAAAATTTGAAACATTTTTTACCAACATCAACAGTTAGTAAAATGATTTTAGATATATTAAAATCAAAGAAATAGACTCAAAATAATAAAATCAAATTATTTGAGTTTCATACTATAAAAATATATGATAATGAAGAACATATTTTATTTACATAATAAATGTTTTTAAGTAAATGTAAAAATACTTCACATAGAATAAATACAAATAATATCAATTTATAAAATCATTAGAATAATTTATATAATTTTTATTACCATGTGAAAAATAAAAATACATGAATAATGTAAAACAAAGCGAGTAAGAGATTTACATATTATAAAATCAACATAAATATATTTTTCAAGCATTCCTAAAGGTAATATGATCCATGAATATGGGTCACATGCATTTTGTTATGGTTTTGTAAGGGTATATGCATTGCGTAAGGGGATAAAGAAAAATAAAAGCATTCCATAATGGTAGATGATATTGGCATAAATGTAAAACATAAATTCGATATATTTTCTAAAGGTAAGATAATATATTGTGTAAGGGTAATTTATATATTCATATAAAGGTAAAGTGAAGAAAACATACATTTTTCATGGTTAAACAAGGTTACATAAAGTTACAAAAGAATCTTTGAAATGTCAACATGAAAATATTAAATTATGCATAAGACTACATGTAGAGTTGAGTAAGGGTAAAGGGAAAAGCCTAAAACTTTGATAACGGTAAATATAAACTTGAATAAGGGTAATATCACTTACGTAATGGTGAGATATAAATAAAAAATAAATTTAAGGTTAAAATAAATATGTAGAAATTTTTTTCCGCCCAAAATAGTTATAAATAAATATATATCATAATAAAAAACTAAAAAATTTAAAGACATAATAATATAAAAGTATTAATAAGGAAATAATTATAAAAAATATTAAAATTAAAAATAAAATATTATAATAAAAAATGAAAATTTCAATTATTAAAATAATAAAAAAAAGATTATTTATACATTTTTATGATCATTAAAATCATAGGATGACGAGAAGAATAAAAACCTAATATTTTTGATGATCACAAACACTTGAATGGAAAATTAAATTAAACAAGAGTAAAGAAATAAAACTTCTCCTACAAACATAACTTCACTTTTTTCATGGGATGTTAAAATTTCACTCCCTCTGAGATTATAAAAAAAAGGTATACATGGGGTTAGATAATAATAAGATAAAAAATGAAATATATGTTTATAAATATTAATGAACCTTTTAGAGTGAATAAAAAACATAAATATTTTGAAAAAATGAAATCTTGAAAAACAGGATTTCCAAAAATAAATATTTTTCGAAAATAGAGTTTTAATAGTTAAAATAAAACTTTGAAAAATATAAATATTTTTTAAAATACATATATAATTTTTTTAAATGTCTAAATAAATATGTTCTAAAGGAAAAGAATTGATTTTTTTGAAAAATATAATGTTCCTTATAGGATAATTTTAGTATTAACAAGATTATATCCCCCTAAATTAATATATCAGGAGAGTTTAAAGGGATCATAGACATTAAAATAAACATGAATAAAGATATAAATGAATTGAATTATATTATGAAGAATAATTCTCATTATTAAGGATTAGTAAAGATCATATTAATGAACAATATAAAATTACTCAAGAGTGTCAAACTAGGTGTACATTAAAGGTCTACTCACCATTCTCAGGATGGAGAAATTGTTAACCAATGCAAACAACTCTTTTCATGAAAAATACCTTAGAAAATCTGTGTCAGAACCACATCCACATATTTGAATCCTGACATGAATGTTTTTCATAAATTATTTACACACATTACTTTACAAAAAGTATGAAAATGGTTCAAAAATTATTATTAAATAATTGAAAATAATTGGTAAAATAATTTTGAAAAACTTCTTTTTAAAAAGTAGAAACTTATCAAGATTTCTAAGATATTACTAGATAATAATCCAAATCTAATAATACCCAACATTCCTTTGATTAAGATAAATTGATAAAGAGTAAGTGGGTTAGTGAATATATCAACAAGTTAAAGGTTTATGAAAAAAATTAAAGAATGATATCATCTTTTTGGAAGTGATCACCTAGAAAATGGTGTCTCAAGTCAATGTCTTTTCTGTGAGAGTTTTGGATAGGATTTTTAGAAATACTAAACACACTTATGTTGTCACTCTTAATAGGGATAAAATAATATGTTATACCATTTTCAATAGAGTATGTACTATCCATGTAACTTGGGCACAATTACTCCCAAAAACTATGTGTTCTGCTTTAGATGTAGAAATAGTAACACTATTTTTTTAATTCTACTCCATGTGATGAGGGATTTTCCTGTTATATGACAGGTTCAACTAGTACCATTCCCCTCCAGTTGAAACCCTCTAAAATATGCATTAGAAAAATAAAAAAGTTCAAAACTTTTTTCCTTAGGATAAAATTATCAAATAATTTTAGTTTCTTTCAAATAAATGAAAATTATTTGGTGGTATTTTATATGAAATTAAATTAGATTGGACTGAAAATTATCATTAAGGAATAGACGTAATATTATGTTCAAAATGATCAGATTAAGGTAAAGTAGACTTCAAATAATACTTTGATAAGGCTTTTTGTTGACTGATTCACTAGCTTCATACGACAACATCTTACATGTTGTACTCATGGGTGTTTTAATTTCCAATACATGATATATTTTAAACATTTTTATAAGTTCATTAGTGTATTTACATTGTCTTAAAAATGATCCCTAATAATTTTGGGGAATTTTAGAACCGTGTAATAATGTGATTTCCCTCATAAAACTCATTTATGACTATTTATTAATTAAATTAAAATTTTTTATAAATAGTTTCTTTAATTGAGAGAAAAATAATATCATCAACATAAATATGAATGATTAATAAATCATTCGAATTTTTTTTGAGAAAATTGATGAAATCGGATCTTCCCGTTTTGAAATAATTTGATAAAATAAATTTACTAAACCTCTCATACCAAGCCTGAGTTGGTTGTTTTAAAGAGTATAGAGAATTTTGTAACTTCAAAATAAATATTGAAAATTTTGGATTTTTAAAACTAGGTGTCTGGTACAATAAAATATTTTCCAATATAAAACCATTTAGAAATCACTTTTGACATCCATTTGAAAAAGAATAAAATTATTATGGGTAGAAAATTATGGAAAGATATTAATATTTTCAAGGTGAGAAATGAGTGAAAAGGTTTCACACTAAAGAATACAATATTATTGATCATATCCTTTATAAATAATCGAGCCTTATTACAAATAAAATTTCCTTGTTCATCAATATGTTTTTGAGAAACATACAAGGTTCCAATAATAGGTTGATTATCAATATTTTCTAAGAGAGTACAAATTGCCTTCCTTGTAAATTTGTTCTAATCCTCTTACATGTAATGTATAAAATTTTCATCATTAATATCATCATCAGGGGAATGTATTTGATAGTGAGAGAGACAATATTGATATTCAAACTCATTTAATACCAACATTATAGTATGATTTCCAAATATTAATTATCGGATAACATTCTTAAGAGGATATTCTTTGGATTATGTCTAATAAATCGATAGAGTAAGGATTAGGATTACAATTAATATTCAATTACATTAAAATATTATGGTTGAGGTAGGTTTGAACTATGTTCGTCAATATCATCATCACATTACGAATGTGATTTAGGGATATTCTCATTTAATTTGATGTTAAAATCCTGTTATGGGGTCTTGGTCCTCTTATTAAAGACTCTAAATGATTTAATTGACTTTGAGTACCCATGAAATATCAATTCATCATATTTAGGGTCAAATTTATTAAATTATTCTAGTATGAAGAATAAATCATTTTCAACTGAAGACTTTAAAGAATCCAATTTTTGGAATTTTCCAGTCCAAATATCATATAGGGTGTTCCCAAAAATTGAACTTATAAGGACATGGTTAATGATAAAGAATTTGGAATTGAAATCCTAAACCTATAATTATTTAGGGAGGTATAAATCATTAAGCATAGTGCTATATATTTTTTGGAGGGTCCTATTTCATCTTTTGACAACCCCATATTTTTTCAGTGTTATAGAAGAGGAAAAAGTGTGATGATAATCTTGAGAAGTACAAAACTAATCATTGTCTTTGTTATAAAATTCATTACCATGTAAACTTCTAATGGAAAATAATTTGTATCCTTTTTCAATTTCGACAATCCTTCAAATGTTGGTAAAGTCATTATAAGCCTTATTCTCATGAGTTAAGGAGAAAACTCATTTAAATCTATAAAAATCATCAATAATTACAAATGTTTAATGATTACCTCTGATACTAGAATTTTGACTTGGTCCAAAAATATCATGGTGGTATAGTTCTAAGTATTTATAATAGAAAAAAATCATATTTGGTTTAATGGAAAGAATTTCTTTCTTTCTAAGTTGACAAGGTTCACAATCTATGTTATATTTAAAATAGAATTTTAGTAAAAATAATAAAATTTGATTAGATTTGTGTTTGAAAAGATAATTAATATTAGAATGACCTGAGTGTTAGTGAAAATTGAATCAATCATTAAATTTTTAACTTAAAAACTTCACATTTTTACATTCTAGGAATTTAAAATATATAATTTAGTATTTTTGAATACGATATGCGGTTAATAAAATCTTTCCATTAGAATTAAAAAAAATGATAAATTAATTTTTTAAATGTAATTTTAAAATCTCTGTCACATAATTGAATAATACATGGTAATTTATGATTCAGGATTTTGACAAATAATTCATCTTTAATAAGTGTAGAGTTTTAGAAACCAATTGTACCTATATCGATAATTTTTCATTCAGAGTCATCTCTGAAGGAGACATATCCTCCAAAAAAATCATAGAGTTGATTGAATTTTGAAGGATCAATACACATATGTCTTGATAACCCAATATACATATAATATTTAGTTTACAAGGTTTTTCTCTTTCAATACAAAATATTATGAAACTATAGTTTTTCTACCCATATCTTGGGTCCACATAAGATAGATAATAATTATTTTGGAATCTACACTTTTATTGAAAAAGATTTCCAATTTAAAATAAGATAATATATATAAATTCTCTAAGGTATACCATAAATATCATTTTTATAGTTTCATTCATAAAATAAATGTACAAATTTCGTGAAATAATTAAAAAAATAATTTTCAGAAATTCCTTTCACAAAACCTGCCTTTTAAATTTATTTTGGGAAAACTATATTGTTTTTAAAAACAAATACATTGTGATTTTAATTTTTTTTTTGAACCTAGTTTTTTTTATTTTCTTAACCTTGGGTGAAATTAAAAATATATTTTTTATGATCAATAATTTTAAATTTTAAATTTTCATCTTTAGTTTGATCTTTTAATTTTAAAATAATATCCTTTTTTATTTTAAAGTTTTACTTTTTTCAAAAATAATAAGATTTTTTTTAGGATCTTTTAATTTTCCAAAAAAGATAACTAAACCCATTTTTAGGTTCATTTTTATTATTGAGTCAATCTTTATAAGTTAAATAAGAGGTATAAGGGGTAAAAGAGTAACGAGAGGAATGATAAAGAGGGTGATAAATTTTAGATTTAACCTTCATTTTATCCTTGACAAGTGTCATGAGACACTTGGTACTTTCATTACTTGGTTAATAACTTGAAATCGATTCCTTGATAATTCTCCATGTAGAGATATTTAATGATTTTCTACATTTCTTGTAATATCTTGACTTTTTCTTGTTTAAGGTAAAATGATGTTATGTATTGATATTATTTTTTCAACCAAAATATGTTACCTTAAAATATTGATTTTTCTTTTTGAATTGTTAATTAGATATCTTCTTTAACTTCTACTTGTCCATAATCCGGGTAAATTTGGAAATAGAAAAGTCACACCTGAATGTTTCATCATTCTTTACTTTGAAGGAAATTTTTATTTTAGAATAATTACCCTCCTAATCCTGTTTTTCTTATTTTCTCCTCATGGTTATCTCATATGTTAGGAGAGAACTTACGATTTCCTTGATAGGTAGTCTTTTGACATATTTATCTTCTTATATTATGATGACTTTTAGATCCCAATTTCTTGGTAAAACCCAAAGGATTTTCTTCACTAAAATTTCTATAGAAATAGTGTAACAGATTTATTTAGCCATTGAAATTTTCAATAAATATTGTAAACATAGAAGTGATAGATTCACTAGAATCGATAGACAAAATCATAAAATCTCATATATACATGTCAAACCTTGAATCCATAACTTTATTTGTTCCATCATGAATAAATTATAATAATTTACATATTTTAGGTGAATTATTACATGATGAAAATCTATTAAACTCATTAGTTTAATGAATTCATAGAGTTATCATATAATTTGAAATTAGAAATCTAGTCAATGGACCATTTTTCTTCTTTATCTGATGAAATACAATTTCCATGCATAAAAATAATATATATAAGATAACCTATATATATTCTAATAATATACATTATAGATTTCCAAAATATAATGATATTTTTCCATTAAAAATAGAGCATGGCCCAATGATTATCCTTCAGGACCACCATGGGTGTTTGAAAAAACTATTTTAGAAAGTGATCTTTATTTGAAAATTAATTTAATGATTTTTAAAATAAGACTTTTAAAGAATTTGAAAAAAAATGAAGAAAATAAAAAATCTATTTGATACCAAATGTAGATCATAGATATGAGATAAAATAGGAAGATAGGGTTAATTATAATTTAAATATTTAAAGATAAATAATCCCAAATTTAAAAATTTATTTAAATAATAATAAAATAATTAATATTGAAACAATATAATAATATATAATAATAAAAATGGAAGAATAAATTAAATATCTAGAATTAAATATGACATAGTATTTGTCACTGAAGTTCAGTAATAGTATCTAAAGGAACCCCTATGTCTTCATACTCAATGTCTTGAGGATTTAATATATTAGTCCCTTGATTTTCATGGTTTCCATGATACCAGAACTATTCCTAGATTTTTATGTTATAGAAAGAAACTAGATACAAAGAAACTGTCTCTTTAATGGTGAATCTAGAAACCTTAAAGGGATAATCCAATATCTTTTGAAAATAAAAAATAGGTAAACCATAGTCCCTCACATTAAAGGTAGTGAGCAAAAATAAAAATAAATAAGAGGAAGATGATATTTTTAGAATAGTCTCAATTCTCACAAATAATTTGATGAATATAAGAAGAGAATGAAAATATAGAGAGTGAGAAATTTATTACAATTTTGGGACACACTCTTTGACAAAAGAAGAGAATTTAGAAAGGGAGTTCTGAGAGCTTCTGGAGAAATGGAGAACATTAACAGGATGGATGGCCATGTCGTTATTGATGAGTTTTATAGTTTATCAATACTAAAAAGGTCTCTATTTATAGGATTGAATTACATAATAAATGTTCTAGAATCATTCATGTATTTTGAATCCTTAAAATCCACATTCCATAAATATTGACCATCATTATTTCTACGCAAGTCCCAACCTCTTTAAATAATAATAAACTCAAAATGGCAAAGAAAATCATTAAACAATCGAATTATTATTTAAATTATTGTTATTATTTGATAATTTAGGGGATAAGAAGATTATATAAAACACTAACATTTAAATTTAAAAACAATTGAATAATTATAACTTAATAACTCATTAGAATAAATAAAGAAATTCCATAAAGATAAGTAAATTAAAATATAGGAATATTGCATATATAAAATTAATAAATAAATATTCAATATTTTTACCTGTGATTATATAAAAAATTTAAGATATTTCTTTAAAAACCATGAAACATGTTTGAATAACTTCGTTAGTCTACTAAATGATTTTATAAACATTAAAATCAAAGAAATCAAATCAAAATTATAAAATATAAATAATTAAGGATTGTACTATAAAAATATATGAGAAAGAACAATTGATTTGATATACATAATAAAAGTATTTAAAAAATTTAAAAATACTTCATTTAGAATCAATAACATTAATATGAATTTATAAAATCATTAAAACAATAAAAAAATTATTACCATGAAAAAAAAATAAGAATAACGTAAAACAAATTGAATTGGATATTTATAGACTCTCAAATCTAAATAATGGTGAGTTCCATGCGTGTGTAATGGTAATATGAAACATGCATAATGGTATCCTATATTATTTAAAGTTTTTATAAGTGTATATCACTGTGTAAGGGTACTAATAAAATATAAGCACAACATTATGTAACTGATAATTCCATAAAGGTAAAGCATAAATTCAATTTACTATGTAAAGGTATGATAATATGAAATTTAAGGGTAAGTTAGACATTCACATAAAGGTAAATAAAATAAATCATGAGTTGTGTAAAGGTAAAACTAGGTTATATAATGGTACAAATGAATCTACATAAGGGTAAAATGAAAATATCAAATCATGTGTGAGGTTATATATAGAGTTATATAAGGTTCATGGACAAAGCCTAAACTGGCATAAGGTTAATATCAAACTTATATAAGGTTAGGGGAACTTATGTAAGTCTTAGACAAATAATAAATAACTTATATAATAGTAATATAAAGGTTTAAGAATTTATTTTATCCCCAATAAAATTTAAAATTAAATATAAAGTAAAATAAGAATGATAAAAAATAAAATCAAAATAATAATAATAATATATATAAAAAATTAATTTCTTTTATTAATAAAGAAATTAATTTTTTTAATTGTTAAAATAAAAAATTTCTTTTAAAATGTTTGTGATCATTAAAATAAAAGAATTAGGAGAAGCATTACACTTTCCCAACCCTAATGGGATGGTAATTGAGAGTGGATAATGATATTTATAGTCATGAAATTCTAGTGGATAAAAATGAAGGGTTCTAGGTTCAAAATGGTTACATAGAGGTCTCATAACATATCAAGAGTGGAACTCAGAAATCCCCTAGTAGAGGAAACAATATGCTACCAAAAAACCTCCTTTACATTCAATGAAAGAAACTTTCCTTGAAAGTGATCTTAGAACCTCCCATGAAATATTTGACTCCTCAAAATAAATGAGAAACAAAATCCACTACAACTGAGCTACCCCACATAGCATCGCCATACTCAACTAACCGCAGTGCACCCTCTGATCAGGAATCAAACTACAGATTATTGTTAGCTACTTCAACCAATCCATATATCATGATCTGTAATAGATCCCCCAAAATTATATATACTATTACATTAAAACTCTTAAATTTTATTCCCCCAAGAATCATCGTCTTCATCCTTCACTCAATAGTGATCTTTTTTCAAATCCTACTAAATGTTTTTGACACAAAACTGATAGGGATGTTGTTCAAAACCAATACATGAAAAAGAGAAAACATTAGGGGATCCTAACCCATTATAAATATTATTTATAGTTAATTTATTAATATATTTTTAATATAATTCCCATTGTCTACCTAATTTAATCACATTAAAAAAAATAAGATTCATGATCCTTACTAAGGTCTTTACTCCATAGGAATAATCATTTTTAATATGTTATTCTGTAAACTTAATGGTCTATCCATCATGGCACTGGGGGATAAATGCCGATGTACTAGATAGTCTCCCTTGATTCCATCATGTACTATGTCTAGATAATTCTTTCCATACCAACCCAAGAAATCCTTGTTAGTTTCCATCTCTAATCTCCATCTTATCTCTAAAACTTTCCTTATATACCACTTATTTATCAACCCCTCCCCTCATGGGTACCCCTCTAGGGATTTTAGTGAAGAGAATGGTATAATGAATCTTGAATCCCACCACCAATAGGTAATGAGTTTGTGACTAGCAATGAGGATATGTAATTCACACATATGGGATGTATTTACCTCGATATAAATATGAGATAATATATATTATGAAAAGACACCAAGAAACTCCATATCATAAATAAGCATCCTAATAAAACATTGTTAGGTTTCATATGAACCTAATAAAAATTACTAGAAACATCAGAAGAAATTAAAAAAAATTAGGATCTACCATGTAAGACATATGAAATCTATATATAAAACTATAAATGATGAACTATTATAAATAAGAGTATCATACATCAAATAGTATCTATATCGTCACACCCAAAGTTTTAATTTTAGGTATTCTTCATCTAGTATTGGTATTTTTTTGTTAAATATCATTCTCAAGTGTTTCCAAAGATAAATTGTATATTTTTTGGAGATAGAGGGTGCCACATTGTTTTCCCATAGTTTATGGAAACCCTGTTCCATCCCCCAACAAATCATGCAGCCCAGCCAGTGTCACTATCTAGACCACACAACATGGAACACCATCATGTGCCCCTACCTAGGAAACTATGTGTCCTCCCCCTACCATTGTATTTAGGTGCCTCATGGTTGATTCATGGTCTAGAAGGTTGTGTGGCCAAACCATGTGTCATGTGAGATTCTTTATTTTTTTTCAAATTTTTCGACTCCCCAAATTTTAACCCTATAACCACTTTATTTCACCCATTCATGATTCTCTAGCCTTAGGTGCACCATACCTCTCCTAAAATATACTATTAGATCTATTTTTTAGTGTCTTTGATCTTTATTATTCAATATTTCTTCAAGTAAATCCCTCCTCTCCTCTCCCCTTGATCTCATCTCCCTTCATTATATATTTTCATCTTATCCAATGGTTTTACTAACCTGAAGGGGGTTAAATATCATTTTTTTGGATTGTATATTGATGGTTATGTTGTTTTAATTCTTCTGTAAGGTCCCCACTTTATATTGATTTCATTTATCACCTAGTCAGTGGTTAATTCAAAGTGAAATATAGGTGGTTCCATGCATACATATTGTTCGATGATTTAAATATGCTTTCTTTATTTTCAAAATTTATTCTAAATTATGTTGTGTGTGAAAATGGGTGAATTCCAAAGTTTTTACATGAGTGTGTGTGGAGGGATTTTAAATGTTTTATCCCAATGTTAAATGGTTGGAAATGGTATTAATTACTGATGTATGGATTGATTTATGAATGAAAGGGCATTTCCATGGTTTGATAAATGGGGTGAAGCACATCAAAAACTTGGGTATCTAAGTGTGATGACTAGGAAATGTATGTTAGTCATTACCCACCCTACCTATTAGGATCACAAAGAAACACTAACTAAATTATGATATTGGGGATTATTTAGATTTATTAAGATACATACATTCACATCTAGGATTGATCACCGAGAGTATGGGGATCATTGGTCCCATATAACTCTAGATACCAAGGTTTCACCCATGGTGTTTATGATTTTTTTACCTATTCCCATTTATTCATGAATTTATTTTTTTCTTTTAAAATCCAACCCTTGTTTTACAAATTTAACCTTTTTATCTCTTTTAAATTAAAACTAGATTTTTTATTTTTGTTATAATGGATATGAATGGAACATCTTAGTGGGATCCTAATTGAAAAGTGATATCATATGATACATATACCCAATGGATATATATATATATAATCTAATACAGGTAATGGAAAGACCTTCCATGGAGGTGGTAGCATGGAATGATGCTAGTGGTCATCCTTTTTAGCAGGTGTGATGGTGGTGGAATGGTGGAGGAAGGTTCAAATGTCACCTGGACGTTTTTTTGTTTTTTAGTCCTTTATAATTTTATATATTATGGATTTGGGTTCTTAAAAACTAAAAGAAACTTGAATACTTCTTTATGACTTTTTTTTATAGCTTTGGTATAAATAATGGATATGGTTATTAATCTATATTTCTTGGTTTCATATTTTTAATTGGTTTGTAAATGGGAAAATAGAATTTCCAAGGAAGTTTTAAAATTCTTATGCACCAGTTTTAAGCTAGTGGGGATTGGTAACTCCCTTCTGGACATTCCATGGGCTAGGTCAGGTATCGGGTTAGATGGAAACCCTTGTTGGATTGTTAAAAAATTCGCATTACATCTAGGTTTTCCCTTCCTTGGGACATGTTATTTGTAAATGTATAGATAGATAGAAGATATGATTTTTAGGTCTTGAGGTTATGGATGTGTGTAGGATTACTGGAAAACGAACCTCATGATATGCCTTCGGTTACCATGGGATATTTTGGATTTGATTGACTAATCCATCAAGTGTAATGGAAATGATGCAGACTGGGAATAGAACCCAAGGTAGGGTGGAGTGTTTTAAATTGTGTTTTGATATTATTATAGTTTTATTTTGATTCTTGCCGGCATTGAAAAAATATTCAATTTATTGATTGCTTGGGGTTAATGTATTGATAGTATCTTTGTGTTTTTTGGATTTTGTAGCATCATTTCTCCCCAGAGACCTCTTCTGTAGCCATTAGGAGAGGCTGGAGAGAGTTCTCCCTCACCAATTAATTAGCGATTAGTGGGACCAGTGGTTCGAGCGATCAAAGATTTTGATCAGGGAGTGGCCTTTGGTTCTACTAAATCCAAGGAATCCAAACTGGGTCTATAAAAGGATCTAGATCAGTTGTTTCTCATGAATGATACCCCTTACCTCTAGGAAAGCAGAAATCCTCAGTAAATGAAGGAATAGGTGGAAAATATGGATAGGATGTTTTATTTTCTCAATACTCCTAATGATTCCAAGGTAAAGTGTGTTGTGCTACAATTTTAAGGCCCCAGTCGTATGTAGTGTGAGTGAGTACTTCATGAATGGTAGAATGAGAAAATAGGTTGGTAGGAATTCAAAGATTTCTTTAATGATTAACACTACACTGATACTATGGACCTTTCCAAGTCCCAATACTTTATGTACCTCAATCACGGGGAGATTTTAGTGATGGAATATGCCAACTGTTTTGAGAAGTTGGTCTATTTATCAAATGAGGAAATTACCAATGAACATTTTAAATCCTAATAGCATGATATGGAGTTGAGGTCAGACATATGGTCTCAGATATTCTTTTTTAAATTGAAGATGTGTTTTGAGGTAGTTGACCAAGCTTTGATGGTGGATATTCATCAAGTTATCATGTCCAGATTATCTGTGATTCTTTCGATATTGATCTAGAGTGAAATTGTATTATATGAAAGGAAGAGTAAATGTGAATACTAGGGAAAGAAGGGTGGTGGAATCATTGGATTCCCACCCTAAACGTCTTCATCTACAGTTATAGGCATGGGATCTGTCATGTTTCCTCAGTTTGGGATGTTTAGGCATGTGCATTCTCAGTGTCTAGTTCCACCTAAACCCCTCCATCAGTGTGGATACATGGGTCACATTCATAGGTCTGTAAGAGTGTGATGCTTTTCAGAGTGGTGCAGGCTCTACAACACCCAAGGGAAAAAAAGATCATTCTAAGGTAACCAAGGATATGGTTTCCCATTCTTGTGGTCATAGATGAACAACCATATATTATAATGGGAATATATAGATTAAAGAAGAGTCAAAAATCTATAGTCATCCATATGCACATTCAAAGTTGAGGCACCTTCATGTTATGGGCTAGAAAATAGTATAATCAGATGCAAGTCCAATAATAGTTTATGGTATCTTTATTATTTCATAATCCATATTAATTTCTTTATTTAATATAGGTTATTATATTTCATTGATTTCTACATTACTTTTTTTCTACTAAAACATCTTATTGATATTATGTCGTATACTATATATTTGATTACTCCTCATGGAAAGATAAAAGAGTAGGGTTTTAGATGTCAATCTTGTGTTATCACCCTATCAAATACTGATATTTAATGGAACATTCATATTTTGGAAATGGGCCTATTTGATACGATCCTAAGGATGCAATCGATAACAAGTTTTAAGGTCTAAATTGATTTCTATCATTAGCAGGTGACATTCATAGTCCCTGATAGAAACATTCGGGTTTTTCATGGTGAATGGGATCCACGATCAGGATGAGATGGACCTCTACTTCTAGAGATGGTATTATTTTCTTCTTAGGTGACTTCCATCATGTTGGAGGACAAATGAAAATACAAGGGAACTGAAATGAAACTTGTGGTGGATGAATTTCCCAAGGTATTCCCTAAGGACCTCTCAGGTTTACCACCAGAATGGGATGTGGAGTTCACTATCGATTTGGAACTAGGAACATAGCTAATATCTCATCCTCATTCCGAATGACCCCCAATTATTTGAGGGAATTAAATTTATAATTTTAGGGAATTAAAAATATAATTGGATTATTCAGGATCCAAATGGATCATTCACCCAAGCTTCTCACCTTGATCCACTCTAGTGATTTTCTGTAAGAAACATGATGGATCTCTCTGGTTGTGTATCAACTATCTAAAGATTAATATGGTTATGATCAATAATAAATAAGAATTGACCTACATAAATTTATTCTTTGATCAGATGAAGGAGGAAAGGTGGTTTATAAAATTTTAACTTCATTCTGAGTATCACGAAGACAGAATGAGAGAATTAGGAATTCCTAAGATAACATTCCAAAGTTTGTATGACCATTTTTAGTATCCGGTTATGCCATTAGGATGGAAAAAATCTATTATAGTCTTCATGGATCTTTTGAACTGTGATTTCAATAGATACCTTGATTGTTTTTATGGTGTTTTTGGATGACATGTTTTTCTACTTAAGGATGCAAGAGGAGAAAGTAAAGTAATTGATAATTGTTCTGGGATCATTAATAGATCATCAAACATATTCCAAACACTCAAAGTTTAGTTTCTATACTTGAGAATTTAATTTTCTCAGCCATGTGATTTTAGAACATGGGGGTTTTCTTAATCTAGATAAAATAAAGTTAGTGACATCATAGAAGGTTCTAAATAATGTATTTGATATCAAGAGTTTTCTAGGCCTGATAAGGTACTATATGAGATTCATTAGAGAATTATTTTGACTTGCCTCATTGATGAATGTTCTCACCCAGAAAGAGGTGAATATCCCATGATGTCAAGACTGTCGTGGTTCATTTGAGGATCTTAAGAGGAAATTTAATACAATGTATATTTTAATCCTACCTGAGGTTGATTAGGGTTATGTCATCTACTATGAGACTTCAGGTACGGGTTTGGGGTGAATTCATATGTATGGTGATCATGTGGTGGTGTGTGGATCTCACCAATATGACCACATGATAGGAATTGACTAACCCACAATCTCAAGCTAATGGTAGTGATGCATAATATAAAAATTTGGTGTCAATATCTTTTTAGGGGAATGTTCATGGTCTACTCGGATCAGAAAGTCTTGGCCTATGTTTTCTCCCAAAAAGAAATAAACTTGAGGGAGTGATGATTGATCGAGTACCTCCACGGATTTGACATTGACATCGTATACACCCTAGGTAAATGGAATCTAGTTGTGGATTCTTTTAGTAGTAAAACACTAACATTGGCTTCGAAGGAATCTAGCGATGAGTGGTGTTTGATTGGTATTTTTACTTAGATACACCTTGATGATACATATTTGGGTAGTAGTATGTGCTTGGACAATATCCTATTGACACCTTCTATTCTGGAGATGATTTGGAAACAAAAACCCATATATGAGTTGTGATTACATTCCATACAATAATTTAATGGTGGGGAGGTTTCTAGTTGTTGTTATTTCCTCATAAGGGTGTTCATTATCTCAATGACCACTCTGTTGTGTTTTTATCTTTGACGAAGGTAGTGATGTAGGAAAACCATTAGTCTTTGTGGTTCATTCATCCTAGATCCATCAAAATGTTTTTTGATGTTCCCAAATAGTTCTGTTGGCTATGTGTGAGATGGGATATATGTACCTTTGTATATTGATTCTATACTTTCCAACACCTCAAATATATGCACTGTAAGCCCTCAGGACCGATCCAAGAACTTTCTAATACTCTATGGAAGTGGGCTGAAGTAGTCCTGGATTTCATTATTGTATTTCCTCTCAATCCTCATTGAAAGAATTCAATTTGGGTAGTTATCAGTCAACTGACTAAGTTTTCCCATTTTATATCGATTAGGGAATCAGATAATGTGGAATAATTGGGCGGTTTGTATGCCCTGGAGATCGTGAGGCTACACAGTGTTACTTATACTATCATTTAAGATAGGTACCCCACCAAATTTACTTCATGATTATGGGTAGGAGTTCATAGGGTGATGGGGTATCATGTAAGATATTTCACAACATACCATCCTCAAAATGATGGTTAGATAGAATAGACGAACTAGATTTTGGAATATATGCTTCGTTCTTATGCCTTGTACATTGATGTCTTGTAGGATAACCATCCAAGATTGACGTAATTTTATTAAAACAACAGTTACCAATAATTAATCATGATGTTTCCTTCATGTTTTTTGTATGGGTGGCCATATCTGTCTCCTCTATGCTGGACAGATATGGGTGAAACAACCTTATTGGAGTTGAGCCTTGTGCAAGAGATGACTATTAAGGTTCAAATGATTATGAAAATATTATTTTTTGAAAAAAATACTTTAAAAATATTATTTTGTTTATAAATTAAGATTCTTAGAATTATCATTGGATGATTACGTGTTTCTAAAGGTAACACCTCATTTAGGTCATCGCTATCTTGGTAAACAGTGGAAACGTACACTGAGGTGTGTTAGATAATTTGATATTATTGAATGGATTGATAAATAAGAATATCACATGGAATTACCTTCTCAATTAATATATATAATCATTGTTTTTCATGTCCCACAGTTGAAAAATTATAATCCAGACATATCTCATGTGCTGAGTTTGGAAGAGATTGAGTAGTAACTTGACCTGTTAATGATTGAAAAACCGGTTTAGATTATGGATTCCTACGTGAAAGTGATTTGAAGGAAATAAATTACACTAGTTTTGGTTTTATGGAAAAACAATAACTATGAGCATGATACATGGGATTGGAAGTCAGGGTAGAAAATCAGTACCCTCACTTATTCTCTAATCAGACAATAGTTTGAATTTCCATGGGAAGAGAGATTTCATGGTGGGGATAATTTTCATACTCACTATTTCATTTTCAATTATTTTTTATCTATTATTGGTCTTGTTTTATTCTATAGATTTATTGGGTGTTTTACAATACAAATTCGGTTTTTTTGGTGATTAGAGGGTGTTGTATAGTTGGATAATGGTTAGGGGAATCCATGTTCCAATCCCCTTGAAAACCATACAGCTGAGATAGTGGAATTGTCAAGAAAATATGGATAGGTGAAAAAATATTCACCCTTTCATAGTAAAACATGAGGCCTCCCCTCCCCTTGGAAAGCATTTTATCATGGTCCTGAGGACCGTGGGACCAGACCTCGTATCCTTCCATATCCTTAAATGTTTTGTTTTTCCAATTGTCCTACCCAGTTTTTTATCCCCCTCACCCTTAATTTCTCCCATTAATGATTCTAAATCCGTAGTCATACCTACCATCCCATGCACTCTCTTCTTAGATCCATTTTTTGGTGGAGTTTAACTTAGTTATGCAACATTTCTTCTAAGTAATCCCATCATATCCTCTCCCCTTGATCACTTTTCCCTTTTTGTGTGTTTCCTATTATTCTGTGTGTATGATAACCTACAGGGGGTCTAATATAATATTTTATTTCTTTGATATTGATGGTTATTGTGATTTATTTCTTCCATAGATTCCACTATTTCATTGGCTTGCGGTTTTCAACTATTTGGATGTGATTTCAAAAGAAAAGGTAGTTGGATTCATAATTATAAATTATTGTTTTATTTAAATATACTTTCATTGTTTTCTAAATGTATTATAAATTATTTTTTGTGTGAAAGTAAGTTAATTCCAATGTGTTGGTATGTATGGGTGTGTGTGTCAAAATATTTAAACTGGTTTATCCCTAATAGTAAATTGTTGGAAATGGTATTCTAGGGTGATGGGTGGCTTGTTTTGTGAAATAAATGGGATTTCCATGGTTTAATAAATGTGTTGAAGCAAATTTCAAACTTGGGTATCTACATGGTGTGACTATAATAAGTAAAATAGGCATGACCCACCATACCTAGTAGTATCACAAATACAAAACTAACAAAATTATGATGGTGGGTATTGGTTGGCTCTTGAAGGAGACATACCATCACGTCCAGGATCAATCAATGAGAGTATGAGAATCCACGGTCCCCTATAAACAAGATACATGGGGTTTTACCATGTCTATTATTGATTGTTTTACTTGTTCCCATTTATGCCTTAATTTAGGAATTTATTTTAAAATCCAAATCATATTTTACAAATATCACAATGTCGCCTCTTTTTAATTAAAACTTGCATGTTTTTTTGTCTAATAATGGATATTCATGGAATAACATGGTGGGATACTATTGGGAAAGTGATATCAAACCCAATATATACCCAAAGGGTATATGTAGATCTTGTTATATTAGACACAAGTAAAGGAATGACCTTCCACGGAGGTGGTAGCTAGTAATCATGCTAGTGTTCCTCTATTTTAGCAAGCGTGATGCTGGTGGAATGATGGAGGATGGTCCTCATGTCATAAGGATGTTTTATATTTTTTTGACCCTTACCATTTTTTATATTTTAGGTATTTTACTCATAGAAATGTAAAAGAAACTTGACGAATTCTGTATTTCACATTTGTATAGCTTTGGTATGAATGTTGAGTATGGTGTTTGATCTATATTACATGGTTTCATATTGTAAATTATTTTTTAAATGGGAAAAACGATTCCAAAAGGAGTTCTCAAAATCGTTGAACTAGTCTCCAGCTTGTGGGGATTGGAAACTCCATCCAGGCCTTACCACAGTATGGGTAAGGTGTAAGTTTCGTTAGAAACTAGATACGGTTCGTGACATGCATCATCTCCAAACATCATCGCATGGTTTTTAGAATGATAACTAAGTAGAAAAATAATCCCACCATCATGGTGTACCCATGGACCAAACTAAATATCTCATCACACTTGATGGATCAATCCTTTCATTCTTGATGTGCTAGTATTTCTTATGTAGTGAAGGAATGTGAATAGAGTTATGGGTCTCATGGAGTCTTTGGTGAAGCATGATGAAATAACTATGTATCGTAAACTTCCATCACATAGTACTAGTTAAATATGGAATCAAGGATTATCCTTGATAATCTGTTCATTTGTTCATGACTTGAAATTCATGAATAAATACTATATCCAGTTTGTAAACTCATTGCATGAATTTAATTCCTAGCATTATATCTCATATTACACCTCTCAATGATATATTAATTGGAAGATCATTCATATAAAATTTTAATTCTTAGAATTATATAAGGAGTATCATGTAAGGAATATATCCATTTGGATCATATTTAAATTTATTTAGGTAATACAACTTGTTCAATCTCTCACTTTCTCTAAAACATGATAAATTGTGTACTATTTAACCTCATATTGTATCATAAAAATTATCTTTTGAAACCATATCCAAACCCCCTTTTTTATAATTTTAAAATATCAATTTGAAAGTTATCATTAACCTCACCATATATCACATAATAAAAAATACCTTATCAATACCCATCCAAAACACTTTTGGATATCTCTACAAAAATTATAGTAGCTCTCTAAGTCAAACTCAATCACCACTCAGTCAACCATAAAATATTACCTAATGGCCCTTTACAAAATTGAAAAAAATATGAATCTTTATATCAATATATATATATTAAAAGATTGAATTCTTGTAAACCATAAATTCATCTCAAGCAATACAGGTATTTGGTGTGATCTCTATCAAACAGGCATATCTCTTTACTTATTTCCACCAGTATGCATCATTTTAAAACATTCATTCACATATTTCCATTTTTAAAGAAATTAGGGGACCATGGGACACAGATCATGTCAACACATATAACTAACTCATCTGTTCTTAACTCTTAGTGTGAAGAATTACTTAATCAATGAATATATCACATTCTATTCAACTTCTAGATAATCACATCATATTTACCTTATCTATATAAATTTAAAATATATTGAGCCTCCCACAAACTTCCATAGTATATCTCAGTCAAGGGTCCATATTTCATACTCATCATACAAGAGGAAAAATTTATATATTGTTGAATCTCTAATCGATGACATGATCAGCAACATACCCAACGACCCTTGTATTATCCAAGTCAATATATGGACTTGTGTAAGTAGTGTATCAAAGTTTTATGGTTATTATGATAATTATATATCCAACCTCAGGTTGTGGGGACTCAAATATAATCCATGCACCCCTAGAATACAAAATAAAATTGTATAACACTTCATGTGGTATACTTAGTGGGCTATCCAGCGCACATAAAGAACCCTATTCTTTTTCTTATGCCTCATTAATATATTATGGATATCTATATAATAATGATACACATTATTACCTTAAAATTTCATCATAACCTATAATCATTCATGATAGACATTAGTTAGGGATAAAATCAAAGACATATTTTTTGAGGTCAATTATCGTTGTACTTCACGAAATGTATTACTATAAATTCATTTATATATCCAATGTAAAATAATGATAAAATAGATTCTTCCTTTCAATTTTATACATTTTTATATTCTTAATCTCTCTTAAAATATTTAAAACAATCAAAATAAGCACTAATTTTCTATATCATATATGATAAACTAACAAATCATCATTATTTTGGCTATAATTTTTGAATTTTGTTAACACGTTACATTATATGAAATCAATGTCACATCTATATATGACCATTTTACAAAATCATCCAAATAAATTCTTTAGTGAGAAGAATATATGAATTAATATAGTTTGAATAATTTTATTACCATGGAATCATATTCATAACTATTCAAATTGTCGAACATATTAGGACTTCTTAACTTCACAGCATCAAATATTATGATGCCAACTTCTGTTTCCTACTTAGAAATCATTCTAAGTTTATCATCATTGACATCCTTGAATCCATATTCAATCAGTAATATTCCTTTTAATAATGTAACTAATTACATTATTGATAATATTCCTCCTAAAATATTTCAAGATAAAGTGAAAAATACTTTTTTATGGTAAAAATTGTAACTCTGTACATATCTATTTACCACCATACCCTAAATTCTTTAAGGATATCATTTATTATTAACTTTTTATTATGATGGGTATAACAATTCTTGATAACTAAATGTAACTCTTTACATTTTTTACTTATTATCGCATATCCTAAACTCTTTTTGGATATTGAGAAAACACACTTTATCTCAAAGTTGTATAATAGTGATATCACTTTCTAAATGGAAGTTCAATGTAAAAATTAACATTATAATTTTCTATCACATTTTATAAAATCTTTTAACATATTAAGTGGAAAATACTTAAACATAATATTGGTGTTATCTTATATCTATTAATTATGAAATTCTCAAAGTCAAACCATAGTCCCACTAACCTATTAGACCCTATATTAATTTCAATATATATTACTATGATTCCCAAACCCTTATGTGTTAAGAAATAAAATTTATTTCCTTTTAGTTGGATTATTAAATAAATAAATTATTGATTCCATAAAATATATGGAATTCTTTGAGTTTGAAACATTTTTTATTTAAAATATTACTTTATTAAAATATACCACTAATGGATGGCATGAACACAATCCATTATATTTAAATAAACATATAGAGGAACATTTTATTCAGGATAAAACACTTTTATCCAATTATTATTCACAAAACATGTTATATAAATTAATGAATCATAAACGTGGTGTATTAATTTAATTATTTCATAATTGTTCAGAAAAACTTTTTTTATCGAAAATCTTTTCTTATTGCATTAGAGAATTGAGATGAATATACACATCTTTTACATAGATTCATTTGTTCTTGATAAAATCTATTACATTCTAATCCTTGATGTAGTAATTATTTAATTCATATCATCAAAATAAACTAAAATTTCAATCAATTATTCCTTTTATTTTAATCTCTTATATATTTACAACATTGTAAAATTCACATGCGCTATCAAATGCCCTTAATAATAGAAATTTTTTTCTTTAACATACTGGACATGGACATTCGAAGGAGTTTCACCAACTCCTTCATGTGTATATTGGATGTTAAAATCTTACATGAGAACCTTTCTTAATTTACAAGCCTTATAACCTACTAACATTAATCTTATCCTTATCAAGGATTGATCGTAAAGTTTATCTTGATGATTATGATGATGATATTATTAACAAAAGTAGCTTTTATCATATGAATATCATGTATTATTAACCATTTAATAATCAAATTTATTGAATAGTATCACAATAAAATTATGACCACTTCTAATATTCCTCATACCCATTAGTGGGCCAAGATCTATATTTCACTAAGAAAATGACCATGTATTTGCATGAAACTCATCGCTTAATTATTTAGGTAGGCAATAATCCCAATCATATCATATATGATTATTATATAGTTTAGTGGAAAACAAAAACTTTTCTAATCCATCACATCCATAAACCAAATATATTCATATGGTATCCTAACCCTTGGGGTTTACCAGTTAATGTGTCCGAAATAAAAAGAAAAAAACAATATAATCACAAGACAATCCATGGCCACCCCACTTTTCCATGAAACTACCAAAGGATGATCTAGTATCACACATTACTTGATATCCTTACACAATATATTCCATAGGCACCCCATTTTGGAATGAAACTATCTAGTTGGATTATTATGTTCATGAAAAGTGCTGATATTGAAGGAATATAACACTTTTTATGTGAAGGGTATTTAATCTCACTATCTTATCTCATTTTATTCCATTTAATATATGTATTCTTCTAGTTATTTTAGTATTTAATCCTATTCTATAAACTAAACCTACATGTTCAAACCATATTCATGTGTAACTCTTTTCAAAACCCATAAGTAAGTGTTAATTCCTAAAAAATGGATTCAAACATTTTCATATATATCCAAATACATCATATGAGTAAGGTATATGGAAAATTCATGTAAATACATATAGTTATAAGATATTCAGAACCTCTTCATGATTAAGCCCAGAGAAATAGATAGCCAACCCCATTCACTTTTATAGGCAAGGCGTAGTCCTCTCAGTAAATAGGTAGTCCATCCCCAAGTCCCTCTACTTGGGGATACATTACTAAAGAGATAATAAAATTCATCATAAATATAACAAATAATATATACAAACTATATCTAATAACTAAATTCAAGAAAATAACATCAATTATAAATCATGTTCAAGGTAGATGAAGAACTAAATTCATTATCGTGCCTATCTTGTAATCCATACCACTATATAGAAGGAATTTAACATTTTATGTATGAACTCAGGTTTTCGAATGAGTTATAGATCCATTATTTTTCTTTTTGAATCTTAATCATAGAATTTTGTGAGTTCCCTACTTGATCAAGAGTGTTTTGGAGGTTTCTAGTGCTTGTTCGGAGCCCAAAACTAGTTTTTGGGGTGTTTTATGCCTGGCACATAGTTAGTGAAAATCGTGTGGGGTAGGCCACACAATTTGACTAATCACTAAAAGGATGGATATAGAGGTGGTACTGGATGCACGGTTTGTCTATATCATGGGGCTATGTTTGTAGTTTTGTAGACTTTGAAATATGGTTAGCGCATGGTTTCTGAATGGTTTTTAAATCATATGGGTAAACCGTGCAGGTTCCCCTTGTCCTACAAGAATCCATGCACAATTGGGGCATGATTTACCAAACCATTTACCCTTAAACATGAACCCCATACTTTTTTGGGAAATTTAATATTTTAAATCAAATTTAAATCCAATTTCACACCAAATTTGGTTTTTAATCAGCACACAGAACCTTTCTTTATTGAGAGCTCCCTTAGTGTCGAACTGAGGAATTAAGATCTACTCTTCATCTAACCTCTAGTCCAAGTGTGGTTTGTCTCATCAAATCCACATCGGTAAGATATAAATCCTTTTTGGTTCATTATTGATTATTCATGTTATTTGTTTTTCTATTTGGATATAGCCTCATATTCCCTAATTTTTCATTCTTCATCTGTTCTTCATATTTCTACCAAACCAAGATGAATCAAGACTTGATACCGGATGATAAATCCACTACTGAGTTAAGGTAGGTGGTCTATACTTTTCTTTCAGCTTATAGTTATTTTTATATCTATCGTCCATTACGCCACAAGCCAAACATTCTGACACAGTCACGATTTTGATCGTTTTACTCGAAAGAGATGTAATAATACCTATTAAGGATTAAAACAAGATCTGTTGTGATATGTTGATACTTGTTGCCCAAACCAAGGTCATCCATGGGATGAACCTTATAAAAATGCATGGATTATACCATGTTAAACCACCCAAGGAGTGTGTTTTGGGTTTTACTTGTAATAATAAGGCGATTATAAATGGAATGGAATGGATTGGATGATTAGAATATGGGATTCCTCTATATCTTGTTGTTGATTTTGACCAAATGGATAAAATGGAAGTTAAATATATTGTTTAATAGATGATTTTCCTCCATGCTTTATGTTTTGTTGGTATACTGTGTTTATTTTTTAAAAATGGATTTAGTGGAATTTGTTAAATGAGTGGGTATACTCTGTGGGTGGTTTAAATTGATTAAAGGATAATCTTGAAATAGTGATAATTGGGTGGGTATACCCATGTGACTTAATGAAATGGGAATAGAATGCATGAATGGGTATACTCATGAGATGGAATTGAATGTATTTGATTATGTGATTGGGTATACTCATTTAATAGAATTAAATGTATTTTATTAGATGAGTGGGTATACTCATTATATATAATTGAATGAGAATGATAATGTGAGTGGGTGTACACATAGAATTGAATTGTAAAATGGTATGAATGAATTTATGTTTTGAATAGATGTCATGGAGGGATCTCCATAGATCAAGAACACGGTAATGGATTCCATGGATAGAGTATTTTCCAAGGGTCTTGATTCTATGGGATTCCTCGGGCTTTTCTAACCCTTGGATCCAACTTGCATGGACTCACATAGGACATGTTGGTACACATGATCCTAGGACTCCAACCACTATTTATACCATGTTTCCATTGAGATTCTCCCATGACTCGCGGAATTTTTTTTGGTATTTGACACCTTGGATCCATCCCTTCTTGTTCTACACTTCATTATACATCATGGTAGTGGGTAATAAGAAACTTTTATTATTATGGAAATGCCATGTAATTGTGGTACTGGTGGTTATATGACTTGGTTATGGAATTTATGACACGCTTAGTTATACAGAAAGGATGTGGAGTTTTTTATATGGTTTCATTATAAGGAAACTTTGTGTTGACATCATATGAAGGGGAGTACGACATTCCCTTGTTGATTATACCTTTTATTGTAGCTGCATTGTTAGGATCTTGACACTTATTTTGTAGGGATCCTTGAGAGGCTATATTGGTATCACTTACTTTAGTGGATATGTGTCATGGGCACATTACTTTTGAAACCTGCTTACATAAACATGTATAGTATTCTACATTGTGTTCCTTATAATTGTATAGACCTTTGGGTGAATAGCTACTGGGATGTTATCTCAAACCCTGTTTTGGCCTCCTTGGAAAACCAATAGATTATATGGTTGCCATTGGGAATAGGGACAAACACCCTAATATAGGTTGTCAATCAATGATTTTGAGCATGGGAGCATGTTACCAAGTTGTCGTATGTGATGATTTTTGGAGATATCATTTTTGTTCTTTTTCGTTTTTCTTGATACTTTTATTTTACTATACTACCATGTACCTGTTTTGGCTATTTTCTGGATACATGTATCATCTGCATCACTATGTATGATCCATCTTTTGAGATTGTTTTCTATTCCAGCTATGTATATGTTGTCTTCTTGTTTTACTACTTCTGTTGTCAGTATGTTATTGACTTTCACTGTGATATACTCCTTAATGAGGGAATAGTCTCCCCACTAACACACCTTGGACCAAACTTCTAATCAGTGGCCTATGATCTTTGTGGAGATGCACTTGAGGCCATGTAGACAACTAGCCATGGGGCACTGTTGAGTGGCATCTGGTTTTGGTGTGTTACCTTTTAAAATAAAGCTTATGAAATATTCATAATTCTTAAGCAATTTACTAAACATGAATATAAAATGGAATAACATTTAATTAAGAAAATCAAATATTTATACATGAGATAACCATTGATGAAAAATTCATAAATAAAATCTAGTTATAAAAATTTTATAATTTTAACTCTAACATTATAGACATTTCATAATTTTGAATATAAAAATTTTATGTTAATTCCAATATTAACCATTTGATATTTTAATTATATAGATTTTCTATTTAAAATATATGATATTTTATAAAATATTAATAATTAATAATTTAATTTCTATTATTTAAACTTTTTACAAAATGTTAATATCATATAATTAATCACTAGTTAATCCCTGATCATATCATTTGTCAAAACACATTTTTAGGATTAAATAATCATCAAATAAGGCCCCCTTTTATTTTTAACAATTCAAAATAATTATTAATGAAAAACTCCTGATTTAAATATATAAATTTTATATCTTGGCCTTATTTCATAAATTATAACCATTTATAAATTATCACTTTTGATTTATAAATAAACACATTTATTTCTATATCATATGACATGTTGTACAATTTAGTAAAAGGTATTTTAAATATTAACTTTTAATATTAGGGAATAAAATGTTTCATAAAAATTTAATTAATTATAAACTATTTATAGTTAATTAATATATAATCCTTTTATGAATTATAATATCCCAAAATACATTTTATAATGATTTATAAATATTTTATAAACCATCTAAATCATTTTGAATGTTATAAACATTTTCAACAATTTTAAAACAATTATGATTACCCTTACGAATATAGGTGTGATTGCATAAGGGTAAATCCTTCAACCCTTATACAGTCCATCTAGAAGCCCTTATTAGGTCTCTTGGAAATGCAGTAGTGACTAGAGGGGGATGAATAGTCCTTTTTTATTTATTATTAAGAATACTAAGGTATTAGAGTTATAAAACAGTGTTAAAATGTATACCAGGAATAAAATAGATGACATAGACGATTTTTATAGAGGTTCGGATCACTAATATTATAGTACTATCTTCAATATCCTATACTCTTTTATGATATTGGTATGCACTATATCCCCCCTTTTGAATGAGAGTGATAACATGATTACATAAAAATACAGATGTACCATTTTCACAACTGATGTTATAACCCCTGGCTTTTGAAGGAGTCACAACCAACCTTCATTTTCTATAAGAGGAATAACCTAACCTTCCTTTAGGATGGGAGGTATAATCCATTGACAAATTTCGAAAGGGAAAGGATTAAACCAAGATGATAGAGAACAAATAGGTGATTGAATGAATTACAATGGAGAAATAATTGAAAAACAAATTAAATAATAGTTTGATAAGATAATTAGGAAATTTGTTGTTTCTCATGTTCTTTGATCACATTAATCGAGGAAGATGAAGAATAGATGGTGATGAAGATTCTTGATCAATTCATGAGAAGTAGGAAAATGAATTATCTTATCCTTATTGAATTAGTCAACTGAAATGGTACATCTGTTTTGTGGTTGAATCCATCTCCAAAAACAATAAAACAGTTATTAATTGTAGCATTTTTATGTCCAATCTAATCATGAAACTTGTTAGTGTTCAAAAATAAAATAATATAAATGTTATGCTGTTTTTTTGAAGTTGTGATGAAAAAAACACATTCAGACTAATGTTTATTCATTAAATATTAAAATTAATATTTAATATGTTAAGAGTAATATTTATAAAACAAATCTCATTTGAAAAGTAATCTCAAATAATAATTTAATTATGAAAAATTATACATGAAATAGAATATTGTGTAAAACATTGTACTGTATAAAAATAATCTGTATATGTATATTTCATTAAAAATTACTATAATTATTTTTTAAACACAATTACAATTATATTTCAATAAAAAATAATCATCATTTGACAATTTAATTCTTTTTAAGAACATTAACTAAAATTAAGAGAATAAAAATTTTAGAATTCTTTTTACTAATAGTGAGACATTACTCACCATTGAAAATACATAGTAGTGAGACATTAATAACCATTGGAAATGTTCAACGGTGAAAAACATATTATTATACATTGTTGTAATTTTATGAAAAAGTAAAATTATTTAAGAGAAACTAACAACATTTCCATTCATCTAATCATAAAAAAGATTCATGAGAACAATAAAATTTACTCATTATTGGGTGTCCAACAGTGAATCATGGAATATTATTGGGTTCCATTAGTGACTCATGTATAACTATTGGGTTACAACAGTGACTAGTTGAAAAATAAACCAATGAAATAGTATGAAATTAAAATATAATAAAAGTACTTCTATTTAACACATAAACATGAAATAATAAAATTTCAAACAAAATGAATTGAAAAAAAATTCTTCTATACTTCAATGAAATAAAATACCACTGAAAATCTTTACAAGAACAAGATTAAAAACCTTTAATAAAAATAATAACATAAAAATGATTCAATAAACAAAAGAATAATAGCATCACATAATAAAAGGTAGGAGCACATGTAATTTCTTAAAGAAATATACTATAAAATGTATACAATATTATATAATATCAAACACATGGTATAAAATAAAATAAATTTGAGGTCAAATGGTGAGTAGATCTAATAACCATTGACCAACTGGTGGTGAGTCAAATATACACTGTTGGGTTCTATTGATGAGTAAATTTACTCACCGTTGGAAATTTTTTAGCGATGATAAAAAAACACAGCATTGGTTAATTCTAATTGTAACAAAATTTCTCACTGTTGGTTTCTATAAATGGAGATAGGTTCAATAATTATTTTTTTCTACCAATGGTGACACATCATGGAAGAACAACCCAGCATGGGAGAAAACAAAATAGAAGAATTCAAGATTCTTATTGTTAAAAATAAAAACAACGGAATAAGAACTTAACATTTATTTTCCTTCTAGGGGAATCCAGAAAATAATTAAGAAGATGAACTACTATTAACAAGAGTTAAGAATAATTAAAATGAGAAGAAATAAAATATAATAAGATATGAAGAAGAAATAAAAGAGTAGATGTGGTTGAACTAAAAAAGAGTAGGTCATTGGAGAAGGGATTCGTCAATTATTTTTTTTATGAAAAAAACAAATTGAGTAAGAAACAAATTATAGTGGAAGTAAAAACATGGGAGTTAAAACATGAGATGCATGAGAAATTAAGTTATGATTAGATAGATGATATTAGACTAGAGGATATTAGATGTATGTGATTGGATCTCAGATGAAAAATCACATCCCACATTAAATCCAACAGATGGAGGGAATGCGGTATATAAGCTAGATCGCAATGTAAAATAGACATAAAAAACAAAATCACATACACTTGGGCCATAGGCCATGTGTGTGACTCAAATCCCAATATATGAGTGCATATTCCTTGGTCCTTATATACAAGTTCGATCCGTGCTGTGTGAGTACTATGCTCAACCAACTCTCTGTGTGTGACACCATGAATACCTTCCATGTGGGTTGACCACTAGGTCCCCTAAATGTTGTAGAATGTTTGGTCTAATTGGCCTACGCAAAAAATTAATTTTTTACACAAATTAAACAAAATAGAAGTTTAAAGATAAAAAATAACCTAATATCATAACAAATAAATAAACCAAGTTATGAGAAACAATATTTTTGAAATAAAATTAGATTAAAATAAATGTTATGAAGTTTAACTTATAGAAAAAATATATATATATAATAGTTAATACCCAATTACAAACAATATTTCCCATTTTTTAAATAATAAAATATAATATTTATTAAATTTCCAAATAACTGAAATGAAAATTATTAAATCTTCTAAAACTTTCTCCCACGTGTTAAAATTTATCAAAAAGTATAGTATTAAAAAAAATAGGGAAATAAAAAAATATTTTATTTAGATATAGAAAAAAAAAATACATTATTATTATGTAAAAATGTAATTTTAAAACATTATGATCTAATTTTCATTAAAGTAAAATATAAAAAAATTATCAGTGAGATAAAAAACTATTAAAATATTAATTGATAATTATAGTGATCAAGTACACAATGTTATTTATTAAAGAGTAATCAGAGTATAATAAAAAAATTTCAATTACATAGGACATATATAAAAACATTGAATAGATTTATCAAAACAAAAAATATATAAAGAATATGTTAAGCTTTCCGAATACCCAATTCAAACTTCATATTCTAAAATTTTATAGAATCCAATGGTTTAGTAATAATATCAGCTAATTATTTCTCAGTTGGAATAAATTATAAATATATTTCACATTTATTTACATGATCCCTAAGAAAATGAAATAAAATATAAATATATATCGTTATTAATTCATTAATAGGTTTTTTATAGATTTAAATAGCAATAGTTTTATCATGGAAAAAAGGGATTTTATCAAAATTAATATTGAAATAATATATATTTTCTTTTATCAAAATACTGTGTGAATAGAAACTTACAGCAACGACATACTCATCCTTAGCTGTTAATAGTGCTACTAATAGTTGTTCCTTAGAACTATATGAAATTATTGTTTTTCCTAAAATGTGACACATACCACACTTGATTTTTTGATCAAGTCTACAACCTCTAGGGTCGGAGTTAGAGTATAAAAATCAAAGCAATTATCATTAGAGTAAAGTAATCCTGAACTAATAGGGAATTTGATATAACTAATTAAACTATTACGAGGTTTGATGTGACTTTATTTTGGGTTATAGTAAAATCTAGCACACATACAAACATCAAACATAATATCAGTCCTAGAAGAAGTAAGATATAGAATACTTCCTATCGTACTTTCCAGATTCATCTAAATCTAGTTTAGAGTGTGTTCTCATTACGGTTTTAATAGTTCTACAAGAATCAAGTCCAAAATTTTTGATAAGTTCATTGTCATAGTTGTCATGATTTAATAAATATTATATTTTTCTTTAATAAATTTAAAACCAAGGAAAATTTTTAATTCCCCCATAAAACTCATATCTAATTAATTAGTCATTAATTTGGAAAACTCACTTCTTAGTTTATCATTTTTATACCCAAGAATGATGTCATAAAATTGAATCTGAATTAATAGTATATGATTTGAAATTATTTTTATAAATATTGTTAGTTCAACCTTAACTTTTAAAAAATAATTTTGAATTCAAAACTTATTTAGTATTTCATACCAATCTTCATGAACTTTTTAAATTCTGTTTAAAGCATTATAAAGTTTGAAAATATGATTTGGAAACTTATTATTTTTTTAACTAGGTGATTTTTTAATATACACCTCTTCTGAAATTACACCATTTGAAAATAACTTTTTACTTCCATTTGAAAAAGTATAAATTTTTTAAAAATTTAAAATTCTAATTAAATATGAATGAATTCATTTCTATAAATTTGTTGAAATGAATAATCAAAATCAATACCATCTTCATGAAGATAACCTTCAACAACTAATATTTCCTTCTTTATAAATATATTACCAGATTCATCCAATTTATTTAGAAAATTCCATTTGGATCCTATAGGCATTGTGTCTTTAGGTAAGTCAACTAGATTCTATACATTATTTCTATCAAATTGGCCATGTTCATCATTCATTAAATTAACCCAGTTACAACGGTTCAAATAATCATTAATATTAATCGGAACAAAATCATCTACAAAGGGGTAATTTTCATAGAAACCTAAAACTGAATGTCTAGTTCTAATTCTAGATTCAAAATTTCATATGACACATTCCAAAGGGTGATCTTTGTGATTTTTACAAAATATAGGATCATGTTGAGAAGATATATGCTCCCCCTCAACTATTGCACCATTAATTTCAGGTTTATCTTCATCAAATTTAAATTCTTTAAAATCATCAGTAATATAAACAAAATCAGTATTCTATTTATCATTATTTTCAATGAATTTAACAGGCACAGATTATTCCATTATCATAGTTCTTCTATTTTATACCCTATAAGTCTAACTTTTATTATATTATCATAAAAATATACCTTCATCATTTTTTGAATAAAAAATTTCTAAATTATATTTAGTATTTAAAATATAGACAGTATATCTAAAAAAATTAAAATAACAAATTTTTGGTTTCTTATTATTGACTAATTCCAATATATTTTTCTTTAATAAGGGTATTATGTAATATCTATTTAAAATATAGAAATAAGTGTTAAAATATTCAGCCCAAATATGTATTGGATGGTTAAATTCACTAAAAGAATTTCTTTCCATTTATTGAATCATTTTGTTTTTCTTCTCAACAACACCATTCTGTTTTATTGTTCTAGGGGTGGGAAAATTATGAAAATATCCATTAGTTTCAAAAAAACAAAATCAGAGTTAACAAAATTTCAACCTTTATCACTTATAATAAAAGAAATTATGTGGCCTTTCTGATTTTGAATTCTCTTACAAAAAGAAAAAAAATTGATTAATGTTTTAATTTTGGAATATAAGAAAATTGTTCAAGTAAATCAACTAAAATCATCAACAATTAAAATAAACATTTAAAACCCAAACTAGTAGTTATCATGGGTCCAAAAAGATCATGTTTTAGCAGTTCTAAACATCTAGGAGTATCAGACATGTTTAGAGATCTAAAATATTCTTTGTGTTGCTTAACTTTTACATAAGAATCAGATTCTTAATACTTACATAAAATAAACATTGGATGTTCCAAAACCTATTCATGTTTATAAATCTTGTACAACTATCAAATATGAATACGTCATAACCTTTTGGTCCATAGAATGTAATCATACCTAAAGCTTTAAATCATTTTACATTTTTTTTGGTCAGTTCTAAAAAATAAAAAGAATATGTGTTTTATTTTATATTAGCATAAAATAAAAATTTGTTATCTTTATAAAAAAGGAATTTATTGTATTCAAATTTTAAAAACATTCCATCATCACACAATTGTGATATGACAATTATTTTTTATTTTAATCCTTCTTTAAAAAGTAATTTATAAATTATAATATAATTTAATATACCTACTTCTCCAAAACCATTAACCATACCATTAGAGTTATCACCAAAAGTGACAGTACCTACATCATAATATTTAAAATATTAGAAGATATCAATTTCACTAGTCATGTTCCTTTAAAACCCACTGTCTATGTACCATGTGACTTTGGAACTCTTCGGGCAGGTTTCCTAAAAAACAAATCTAGCATATGGTTGTTTTGGTACTGATACTAGTTTGGGTCCAGTTGGATTAGAAGAAAATGATTTAGGTACCCATAAATATTTGATACAATTATTATATAGTAATCTAGAGGAGAACTTTTTTGAAATGAAAGTCTTATTACGACATAAATATTGAGTTAAATTTAAAAAACATTTTTTTTCATAATTCCCATTCATGTTACAATTAATGTAGGAAACATTTTAAATATTCCTATTTATTTTTAGAAAAAAAGTAGTTCTATACATTGTAGGAACTTGAGTACTATAACCACCACCTTTTAATTTGAACATGATTTATAATTTTTCATTATCTTATTTACATGTTTATGATATTTTCATTCAATTTAAATTTATCTAAATCAGCAACGGAAAATTTAAATATTCTTCATTGATTTTAATCATTTTTTGATAAGAAATATTTTATTTTTACATTCTAATATTAAACTTTTAATAATTCAAAATATTAATAAAAATTTTTCTATATTACATAAAATAGAATCATTCATTTTTTTAGTTTTTTATTTAATGATCTAACTTTCCCTTTGTAGTTCCCTATATAGTTCATCCATTCTTAATATGTCACTTTGAAATTTTTCATTTTGAGAATTTAATTATTTAATTTATTTTTAATGTCATATTCATAACCGGGATTTTAATTATAATCAGAGTGTACCTCATTTACCTTAGAATCCATAAAAATTAAATTTTCTGATTCCTTTTCACTTTCAAAACCAACATCAATTGAGTCTAACTCTTCTGTATAACTCCATACATCATGATATGCCTTCATATTATCCTTCTTATACTGCTTTTCATTTCTATATTTCTTTTTAATTTGGGACAGTCTGATTTTATGTTCCCCTTTTTTCTACACTCATAACAAATTAATTCGTAAACATCGCATTTAATATTTTTACCTCTTTTACTACCCTTCCTATTATCCTTCTGAAAATATCTTATAATATGATTCTTAAAGCCTCTCTTACCCTCCATGTACTTGCAATCACATTTGGTGAAATTTTCAATTTCATCCATATCACTTTGTTATAACTCAAAATTAGAATAATTAGCAATAACAATAATATTTTGTAAAAATGACATGACTTTCCTTTTATCATTATCATCAGTATTGTCATTCTTTATTTCAAGCTATATTGAAGTAATGATCCAATCAACTCATCCATAGAATATTCAGTAAAATACTTACTTTCTAAAATAAAAAAATTTCTTTGAATGCAATCACTTTGGTAGAGCTCAAATTATTCTTCGATGATAAATTCATTTTTCATGGTATCTCCAATAGATACCATTATGTTGAAAATTTTGTTTAATATTTTGTATATCGCATTGATGCTATCATAATAAGTCATCCAAAACTCTTGAAACTCGGCTCTATGTATACATATCCTAGTTTTTTGAAACTTATCAGTTCCTTGATGAGTGACTGTTAATGTTCTCCAAATGTTAGAAGTATTCTTACAGGATGAAATAAGACTATAAAAATTTATACATAAATATTAGTATAATTAATTCATAAATTTTTAATTTAAAACACATTTGAAGCATCATTACTAGTAAGAGTTTCTAAATCAACTTTAGGAAATTTATATGGTTATAACATTATAACGTAATAATAAAGACCTATATTTTTAAGAATTAGATATATTATTCCTTTCCATTAAACATAACAACTTCCATTGAAATAAGGTGGTTAGACAAGATTCAACATCTCAAAATACTGATTATCCACAACAAAGTAGTGGATATTTTCCTTACACTTTTAAGGCTTGGATAATGGTTAGTTTAGGAATATATAATGAAACAAATAAAACCAAATCCTTAAAAAGGAACCATGATTTGATACCAATTTTTAGGTCCCTTGGAATGGAAATAATGACTAGAGGGGGTGAATAGCCCTTTTGATTTATTATTAAGAATACTAATTCATCTGATTTATAAAACAGTGTTTAAAGTTGTAGTGCAAATAAAATAGGTAAAACAAGTGATATTTATAGAGGTTCGGATCACAAAGATCATAGTCCTCTCTTCAATCTCCTCAACCCATCAAGCATATTGGTATGCACTATATCCTCAATTTTGAATGTTATTGACGATCGGATTACATATAAAATAGAGTTGTACCTTTTTCCCACCTGGTGGTATAACCATTGAATTTTGAAGGTTTCAAAAACTACCTTCATTCTGTCTTGGAGGATTAACCTGACCTTCCTTTAAAATTGGATGAATATCCTAACAATTTCTTTTGAAAGGTAAATGCTTAAACTGAGACTATAGAGAACAAAAAATTGGTTGGAAAAATTATAGTAGAGGAATAAGATAAAAACAAATTAAATAATCGTTTGAGAAGATGATGTGGAAATTCATTATACCTCATGTTCTTTGATCACATTAATGGAAGAAGATAAAGAACAAAAGTTATACAAGATTCATGATCAATTTGTGAGCAGTAGGAAAATTTATTATCGTATCCTTAGTGAATGAATCAAATGCACTAGTACATCTATTGTATCCTTGAATTAATCTCCTCAAACATTAAAACAGAGATCAACTGGAGAGAGTTTGTGTCCAATATAACCACGACACTTTTTAGATTTTTAATAATAAAATATTGTGATTGTATATTGTTTTTTTAAGCCACACTAAAAACAAAACACAGTCCAAAAATTATTTTTTCATTAAATATTAAAATGAATGTCTAATATATTAATATTAATATTTATTAAACAAATCACTTTTGAAAATTAATTTCAAATAGTAATATAATTCGAAAAAATATACATGCCACATAATATTGTGAAAAATAGATCATTGTATAAAAATAATCTGCATGTGTAAATATAATTAAAAAATATATAAAATTATTTTTTAAGCACACTTGAAATTATATTTTACTACAAAATAATAATCATTTGAAAATTTATTTAATTTTTAAAACATTAACTAAAATTAAGAAAATAAAAAATTTAGAATCAAATTTTTTACTAACTTTGATACATTACTCGCCATTGAAAATAGAGAGTGGTGATACATTACTCGCCGTAAAAAAAATAAGGATATTTAAGAGAAACTAATTACATTTATATGAATCTTATCGTCAAAAGGCATTATAAGAATAATAAAAATTACTCACCATTGGTTTTCCAATGGTGACTCATGACTCCTCATTGGGTCCCAGTGTTGACTCATGTATAACCATTGGGTCATAATGGTGACAAGTTTAAATCTAAACCAAACAAATAGTATTAAATTAAAATAGAATAACCTTGCTTCTATTTTACATAGAAATCTGAAATAATAAAAATTCCAAAAAAAGAATTGAAAAAAAATTACATCCATACTTCAATGAAATAAAATACCACTTATAATATGTACAATAATAGAATTAAAATATTATGATAAAAATACGAGACAAAACAAATTAAATAAACAAACCAATAATAGCATCACATAAGAAAATGAAAGACCACATGAAATATCTTGAAGAAAGATACTGTAAAAGGCATAAAACAGAAAATAATATCAAATAGATGGTATAAAAGAAATTTCATTTGAGGTTCAATAGTTTGTAGACTTAATCACCATTGATCTCCTTGTGGTGAGTCAGATATACACCATTGGATTCCAGCGGCGAGTAAACTTACTTAATACCGGAACTTTTTCAGTGGTGACAAAAAAATCACCATTGATTAATACCAACAGTGACATAATTAATCACCATTGGTTTCTTATAATGGGGACAAGTTCACTCCCCATTGGTTTATAAAAATGGTGACTCGTCATGGAAGAACAACCAAGCACGGGAGAAAAATAAATAGAAGAATAAATTATGTTTATTGTTTAAAAGAAAAATGACCATAGAAGATAATCGGTTTTATTTTCTTTTGAGGGGAATCCCAAAATAGATGAGGAAGACAAACCACTACTAACACGAGTGAAGAAGAAAGATGAATGAGATGAAATAAAAAAAAATCCAAGAGTTAAAGAAGAAATAAAATATAAGATGTTATTGAACTGGATAAGATAAGGTTTTTGTAAAATGGAGTTGATATTCAGTCTACTTGTGGAAGAAAATTAATAGAGGAAGAAACATATTACAGTGGAAGTAAAAAAAGGATTTCAAAAATGAGATGTGTGGGATTGGAAAGAAAAATCAGATGGACGAGATGAGTCTATAGGAGATTGAACACATGAAATTGGATCTCAGATGAAAATTTGTGTCCCACATCGAATCCATCACATGGAGGGAATAATGTATATAATATAGATCGTGTTGTAAATAGGCTAAAACAAAACCCAATCATAGACACTCAGCCTACGGGCCTTATGGGTGACTCAAATCCCTGAATACAAGCACACACTCTTTGGCACTTATATTTGGTCCCAGTTAGTTCTATATGATATGCTTAACCAACGATTTGTTTGGGAAACCATGGATTCCTCCCACACGGGTTGACCTCTAGGTCCCCCTATATGTGGTAGAAAGTTTAGTATAAATGGAATGCTCAGAAGGACTTATTTTTTACCCAAAATAAAAAAAATAAAAGTTTAAAGATAAAAAATAACCAAATATTATAACAAATAAATAAACCAAATTATAAGAAATAATATTTTTGAAATAAAATTATATTAAGATTAATGTTATCAAATTTAATTTATTGAAATAAGAAGAGATATAAAATAGTTAATACCCAATTGCAAATAGCACTTGTATAAAGGTTGGCCACTACTTACCTTTATGAAACATAAATACAATGTTTTTTATTAACTAAATACAATGATTACCTTAACGTAACTCACTCTATGTAATGGTATAGATTAAATTAACTTTAATTGAATTCTATATATAATAGTAGGTGTTTAGAAACCACTATGTAAGGGTAATACCTTTACACAAAACATTTGGATAAAGGTAAAATAGAGGCTACCTGTACACAATACTTCTATTAAAATGTATAAACATTATGAAAACTACACCACATATGAGTAAACAAACAAATTAAATTTATAAAACCCAATTAGAATCACAAATACACTTACATAGCCCTTCATGTAAAGGTGATCTTTGACGACCCTTATGTAGACCAATCTAAATAAGGGTAAGGTGATACAACCCTTGTATAAGCCACTATACATAAGGGTAATCCATTAGTTACCTTTACAAATATCACCTACATAAGGGTAAGGACATCATTACCTTTATGTATCCCAACTGGTTATAGTTAAACACTTCTTTCATATTTTCAAAAAACCTATAAAACACTACTCAACTTTCTGTGATTCTTCTTCGTTTCAATGCTAGATGTTATAAATATAAATCATGAGTACCCTCTAATGCCACTTTTAGGTTTAATTGGAGACTAATAACACTTAAAATAAATAAGTGAATCAATTATATACCAAAACTAAGGATATCCCATACAATATATATGAAATCTTAATATAAAACCTGAAATAAAGAACAATTTAACATAAGTGTACCGTACAACAAAAATCAAATGCATCATCTCCAAACTCCATCATCTGGGTTTAATAAAGATCACTGGATGGGAAAAAATACCCCAAATTTTCTATATCTGTCATATGAAGTGAATCTTTCATCACTAGAGAGGGATCCATCCTTCCATTCACATTGTGATATCATCTCATATGAAAAGAAGGGAGATGAAGAGGGCTATGGGTCTTGAGGAATTTTGGCCAAGCATAAGGGAATAACTCTATATCATTCACATCTATCACATGGAATTAGTTAAATAGTAAATCAAGGATTATCCTTAATTATCCTCTAATTTATTCATGAGTTGAAACACATTAATAAATAACATGTATTTTTCATGAATTCATTGTATGAATTTACTCCCTCGAATTATATCTTATATATTTCCTCTTAATGATAGCTTAGGTGGAAGACCACTTGTATACAGGTTGCATGCATGAAATAATAGAATAAAAAACATGAAAAAATTATTTCCATTTATATGATATCTAATTATCTTTACGGTATACCATCTCTTTCTTGATATAGAAATACAAAAAATGCAATTCCATACAAACTGGTAGAACTATAACTACCCAAAATTAATCCTCAACAGTGACCTAGAAGCTCCAAAAATGTCCAAAAAACTCCTCAAGATAGTAAAAACCATATAAAACACAAAATAAAAACTTAAAGATCTAAAAATATATCATATATACATAGTGTGATCATAACATGTATACCTAGTTGGATCCTCCCCAAAACCTCCCCGGAAAAATATGAAAGAACAATACTAAATCCATTTGAATAAATAATTGAAACTACCTCATCACATGATTAGGTAAAATAATTTACCAATATCATGAAGTAATTATCACCTATTAATTCATATAATTAGGAATATACATATCAAATCATATATATAAATAAAGGTAACCTATTACCACATTCCCAATAAACTAGTTTCCCTAAACCCCAATAGCTCATTTCTTATTCTCCCATCTCCTCCTAAGTCATCCAACCTATCTGGGTAAACACATAATCACCATTACATCATCCAGCTCATTTATATCATCATATTCACATCAAACCATGCACCTATTGAAACCATCACATCCACATCATTACATCTCATGCCTAGGTAATAAGTTTGAAATCCACCCCAACCAGCATACCATGTACTACACCACAAGTCATTACAGCCCATGAATGAGAAAACTTTCAATAAAAGTATTAATTACTACTGATACAAAAGTACATAATATAACCTCAATCTATAACATCCTTCATATATAAGTACAAGGTAATCGAGATCCATCACAACATGTATAAGAACATACCCTATAAAAGTAAGACACTATATCCTATGTATGTTCACATACATAATCTTCCAATAGGAGAGAGTAGGGTGGGAGAGTAGGAAACCAAATGTTACCTTGAAAACCTAGATGTTAGTAAAAACCCAAGGCCAATATGGTTGTCATCTTCCCTAACCGACTCAGGTGGTGGAGCATAATAAATCAAAGTACATAATGAAAATAGGGGAAACAACCTACTTTAGACTTGAGCTATAAATACCATCCAAAATAAAATAACATCCAATATATCTAGGGATACATCAAAAAATATATAATATCACAAGAATCAAGGATTGATATTAATTATTAACCATCTATTAATTAATTAATATCAACCCGTATTAATTTCCACAATTAATATTTTAATCGTCAAGTCCATGTGTGATCGACACCATTATTTTATACTTTTATTGAATAATTTCATAATCATCTATAATTATCAAGAACCATTGAAATTATTTTCTTAAATAATTTTGTAATTTTTTAATACTCAGGTAATCTAGCAGTCATGCTAAGTTACAACAAAAAAGATACACATGTCGTGTGTAAAGCCAAATTGCATCTACTATTTGAGAACCTTAATCAAATATTATATATCTGAATATAAATCAAAATAAACCACCATATATATATATATATATCGATATTTAATCTTGGATATCAACTCATCCCAACCACCATGGTTTCATCCTTGACACCATTTCACACACTACATTCCATACTTCCATCATTGACATAAACCATCATTGTATCCCTAGGAAATTTCCTCCCATTTCTCAAAAACCTTCCAACCATAACTAGTTATTAATATATAACCTTAAGTCTATAATTTTCTATATCACACATAAAAATAAATAACATATAATCAACACATAATCATTGGAAACTAAGGTCGTAAAATTGAAGAATTTAATCCACCAAGAATGTAAATGAGCATGCTCATCACCAATCAATAATCTTCAGCCACTACTGATCTCATTAATGTCCTTAATTATTAGATTAATTATATATAGTTTATTATTAAAAAGAAACCTAATATATAAATATAATAATATTTAGCATCATCCAAAAATAGTTTTCCAATAATATTTCCATCTTTCATAAATATTCATGGAAGAATGAAAAAAATTCACTAATACCTCTACCATTAAATAGTTTCATTATTCTCACTTTGAGTTGATTGAATAATTACAACTATATAATATATGTTATATATTTATGAAAATTGTTTCAGATAGATACACAATATCAATAAAATAACAAGATTCATAAATAATAATCTAAATTTATATGTGATTGTGTGGTTGTCGTGGGTCATGGTCAAACAGAATTTTTTAAAACCACTTAATATAGCCTAGTGTCTTACCAAGATCATCTCTCAAGGTGTATGGTTTAGTAGTATAAATATCCTATAACTTGTATTTTTCAGTCTTATTAATTTTTATTCTAACCACAAAGGATGTTTTCATTTTGATAAATAGAAAATTGAATGGAATGGAAATTTATAAGAGGATGGATTCAAAAAGGGAGACACCTATGGATTCAACTTTTTTATCGTTCCATATCACACAACCTTGAACCCTTAATTAAATTATCATTCTATACCAATTTTATCAACACATCCTTACTTATTATATTGTATTAATAAACAATATGATCTATTAGAATCCCTTAAGTGATCAGCTCATCACTCTCCCTAATGGGTCACAATCAGGATCCCATCCTCCATTGAGATCACTGCACCCATATTGTTATATTAATTTGAACAATGGGAGAGAAAACAGTGTTTAGTAGTGTGAAATATAATTATATGGAAATAGACATGAGTTATGATTATCTCCTTATCCTCTCACTATCTAGAGATACTCAGAACAATAAAGAAGGAATCATGTCATGTGTATAGACTTTGCATCAGTGGTTTTTATTTTTGGGTGATCCTTGGGTTAGCCTCTCACCATTGATGAGAGTATTAGAGATCTCCAGACTTCACAGATGGTGAGAAGGTTGAAAAATATTTGGAGAAAAATAACTACACAATTGAAAAAAAATGAAAATGTTCTAAAAGGTAGAAATTTATAAATTGATTACAGAAGGGCTAGGATATAATCATTAAATGATGAATCCTTATATCAGGATAGGGGGAACAAAATTTATAATAGTTTGCCTTATTTTATTTCATATTCAATGTTGCAGTGATCTACCACTTAATTTGGATGAGAACCACTTTTCACAATACACAATTATAATCAATTCAATTGAATGAATATCCTTAGATTATAAATTCTCCCATAATTGCCCCCGTACATCTTATAGATGTTTCCAAAAAAAATGTGTTTAATTTTTTATGGGTATAGATTAAATTGGGTTATCTATATACTCATTTGAGGCATCACACTTTCTGGGTTATGGATGTCATGTTCTTATATGGGGGATTTGTGCATGATATTTGAATGTTGGATTGAAAATATTGGTCATTTTTTCAGTTGGACAGAGCTAGTGTAGTTGTGAAATTGGAATGGATATTTTAAATTTCAATAAGGAATTTAATCAAGCACATAATATTCATCATTTTATTATGTTTTGTCTGGTTCATCGAGAGAGAACCTTGGCGTCTCTCATCCTCAATATCCTGCATAGGGAGTACATAACAACCAGAAAATAAATCAACTTTGTTCGATATGGCCAGGGTGTCATGGATTAGATTAAATAGATATTGGATTGATATTGAAAACGTGATATTTATAACAGTTGGGATATATTCAAGCTTCGATGGTTTTATATTCCAATTACATCCATCATATTTTCAATGGAATCTAGAACAGATTAGATTTCTTCAATATTTAGTCTCAGGAGTTGTCCTCCTCACTGAGTTTGGTGAATTATTTGAGAACCATTGAAAAATAAATTCCCAAATCAAGAATAATTATATTTTTTATTAACTAATTTTTATTTTGATTTTGAAAAATTCAATCAATTATAATTTTTCATTTTTAATCTCATATCTAAAATTTCATATCGAGAATTCCCAAGTTCAAATTAATTTTTACTCTTTATTATTTAAATAACATTCTAAATTTAGAATTTAGAACAAAAATAAAATAAAAAAATAATAAATCATCACTCATTATCCTAAATGGTGTAAGTAATTCTTGTTATGATGAAATGAAAAATAAGTAATCCTATATGTAAACATTTTGATGAAATAATAGATCATTATAAGAAAATATTAATGGATTATTATAGATATAATGATAAAGTTGTAGTGTAAATGGATCATAGACCAAAACATAAATCATATGAAGAAGACATCATAGAAGTTAAATTACTAAGTTATCATACCCACTTATAAAATTATTAGATACTACCTCACGCAATTCAAGAGAAACAATTGATTTCAGCTAAACAATTTCTGGGGGATGAAAAAACTATTGACTCTATTACATTTAGTTGTTCTCATATTAAATTAAAATATATCATTTATTTTTTAATGATATATATTCTAAAATGTTGTATAATTATTTATAGGGAGATAAATTTGATTCTAACACATTCTATTATAATCTCATGCAATATGGAATCTCTTCTCCCCCACACCTGATCTATTACACTATTGGACAATTCTATTACTCAATTTCATTATTCCAAAATAAAAATATTCATCATTTAAAGATATAAATATAATATATATAATTTAATGATATCAAAGATTCATCCAATATGAAAAAATATCATGCCTTATCTATGAATAAACCCACTACCACACATAAAATCAATAAAGAGATCCAAATCCAATAGTGGATCAACATAGATTTAAGTGGAATAAATGTTTTAAAAATAATCATTTCCATTTTTCCTTATCTCATAAGTTTCATAAACCAAATTTTTATTTTATAATTCATTGATAAAACCGAAATAAATTTTTTTAATTCAATTTCCAATGTCATCATCTGAGTTTAATATTCCCCTCACTTGAATAAATTCATTGTTAATTATTATGAACATATTCATTTTTATTAAAAAAATTCTAGATATGTATGTGAAAATAACTATGAAAATGAACTTATTGAGTTTATAAAATTTATTACTAGGGTTCCTGGTGTACTAGTCTAAGAGATTCACCATGGGATCTCAATTTCTAATTTTACTCCAAGTTCAAATGAGTTATATAAATTTATTTTGATTTTCCCCCTAAATTTATTTTTCATAGAGTTCCATATGACATGGCTTATGTTATAAATTTTATTTACCTCATGTTATAATTATGACTAAAAAATATATTTTAACTAGCACTCCCTTTCCTAGTTATAAGATAGAATTTTCATGAAGGAATTAACAAAATTTAATCAGCATTCATCCAACTCTTACATTTTCAGAACCTAATGAAATCATCAACTCTAGTATGGTATTAAAAATATGTGAGAAAACATTCAAGTTCAGTGATAATTTTAAAAACAGTAAATAAACAATACAAAATCATTTATACATTATAAATATTACAATTTTTTTCTAAATTTTTTGTATATATTTTTAAAATTCAAAAATATATTAACTAAAAACATACAAAAATAGAAAGATTATTTTTTTATTTATAGATTCTAAAATAGTTCCTAAAGGGTATTTAAATATATTTCTAAACTAGATTAAATAACCTCTATCACACTTATTTGAAAATGTCCATTTAAATTATTAAAAACATGGAAAAAATCATAGTGAGTAAATTGTGCAAAAGGATAAGTAAACCTGGGGTTATTTTTCCTATAGGTTTGAGTGAATATTAATAGTAGTGTCCTTGTAGATATCTTTGATCTAGTCTCTTAGGTGTTTTACACTTAGGTGAAACCAATATAAAAAAATAATTAAAAACAAAAACAAAATTATTGTGAATAAAGTAAAGAGAATGAAAAAGAAAGGGAAGGGAAGGGAATCTTGGATTTTTTTCCTTCCCAAATGGGATGTATTTAGAAATTCAAAATTTGAATAGTTTTTTAGTAATCTCATATCCATTATAGGGTGGGTTTTCTATGATAAGAGGCACTAAATATTATGTCTTCCATAGCTGGATAGTTTCAATTCAACTTGGAGGTACCCTTTAATAGAGTTATATATATCCACCCCCTCAATTTTTTAAGTATCTCATAATGTAGTAGTTGAATGATAATTTATATTATATCCTTGGTTTCTCCAAAAAATGTTGTGGCCTCTTTATCTAATGTATCCCACAATAATGTTACTTCACAATATTTTTCAATGGTAGAGTCAGAAAATATTTCAAATTGAGTAAAATTAAAATTCGTTGATTTCATGTAAAATTTATCCCCTTCATTTGTTTTATCTTGTACATTTGTTTCCACATAAGAGACCACTGGTAATTAATATTTTCCCATGCCTCCCACTACTTTATATTTAGTTTTATGTTGATGGATTATTTGATTCACCATAGGTCTCAAGACTTCTTCCACTTTAGCCACTTCCTAGGTGGCATTACGTTCATCTTCCCCTAATGGTGTACATTTTCTTATTTAACATTATTAATCATCCAGAATTTTATAGGTTGTCTATCCACTAGTGGATCATCTTCCATAGAAGTATTACATATATTTTTTAATTAGTTCTCTTCTATCTATTCTTCATTATCATGGTAATTCTCTTTTACTATTTTTCATCCTTAATTTCTCTTTAATGGGGGCTTCCCTAGGATGTTATTCATTGTCATTCATGATGAGAATTAGTTTAGATGAGTTTGTAATGATAAAGCTAGGGGTATTATAAGATAAATTATCTTGAAATTTTTTATAATTGATTGAATTCAGTTCAGCGGTATATACCCCATCTGTATCATCATGTATGTCATTTTCCATGAGAAATGACTCTTTTAAATTTTTCTTGTGTGATCAGGGGAGAAAGTGGGAATTCCTTATTTTATTTAAATATGAGCACACCCATTTCATCTTTATACACTAGGTCCAATATCAATTCTTCTAATTTTTCTTCTATATCATAAGGTAGTTCAATAGAAAATTTAGGTTCATTAAAATTGAAAAAATTGAAAAATAGAATCCCTCAATAATTTCAGCATGTAGTTTCTTTGCAAGATACACTATCTCAGGGAAAATTTGGTCAATGGTATACAATGAATGATATTATACTTCTAAAAATTCTCCATAAACTTATTATGTATCCTCTTAAGAAAATATCAAAGGATCTAATTCATTATATTCTTTTTGTTTCCATTTCTCGATGAGATCTAGGAGGGAAGTGGATATTGTAAATATCATTTTATTTAATTCCTTTAACATTTCAATATATTCATTTGATTTTTGGTCCCTTAAAAATTATTTATTTATATAACTATGAATCTATTCTAGTGTATGATCATATTTATTGTTATGGTTTGGGGGAATTTTTTATTGATGGTGGGTCAGTCCATTTAAGTAGTAGATTCTATCCTCCCACCCATTTATGTCTAATGAAGGTTACATATGGTGTTTCCATTCAGAATTAATATCCCGAGGTTCTTTAGAGATTGTGAAATGTGTATATGGGAAAGGATCCATTAAATAATGGTCCCATATTTATGTTTATCCCATATTAATAGAAAAGATAAAAATAAAAAATCAACAAAAAAGAAAAACAATATGATTATAATTACAATTATCTTAAAATAGTGAATACCCATCCCTCCTCCCTAATAATATTACCATTTTTATTATGTGGGTTTCGTGCTCTATTTGTGAATAGAATTATATAATACCTCATAATACAGACTAATTTTTGATCAGGGTTATCTCTCAAGGATTGTGGATTGAGAGTTTCATTATCATATCACTTATATATTTTTATTTTTATTTTAGTAATTTTTAAAGAATCCAGAGATTATGTTTTGTTTTTAATGAATGAAAATAGGGAATGAAATAGAAAAGTATTACATGATGGATGAAAGAAATGGAGACACGCCTAGATTCAAATTTTTTAACCTTACTTGTCTCCCTACTTTGACCCTTTAATTATATTCTCTATATGTTCCAATATTCTACTAAAATACTTACTAATTAAATTTTGTGAATAAACATCACACTCAATGATAATACCATAAGTGATTAGTTCATAAATCTCTCAAATGGGTCCCAATCATGATCCCATCATCCACTTAGATCACTACTCACATTATACAATAGTAATTTTAATAGTAGGAGAGAAATGAGTGTTCAATAGTGTGAAAGAAAATCAGAAGGAAAGATACATAGTGCATGATCATCTACTCAATCTCACATTATCCATAGATCCTCGAAATAAGACAGAAAGAATAAGGTCAAGTGTGTGAACTCTGAATCACTATTTTTCATTTAGTGGATGATACTTAGGTTAACCTATCATTATCTATGAGAGATTGATATATCATAGGACTTTACAGTGGGTGATAATCACAAAGAACAAATAGACAAAAATAAAATCAAAATTAAATACAATGAAAATGTATTAAAATACAGAAATGAAGAAATTGATTACATAAGATCTCAAATACAATCGGTAGGTGTTGAATCCTTCTATTGGGAGAGTGGAACAATATTTTTAAGAATTTTCCTTCTTCTTCCTTTCATTCAGTGTCAGTGAGAGATCCAACTTAATTTGTATGACTGTCGCTTATCAAAAATGTCTATTTTGATCAATTTAGTTGAAATAATATTTGCAGTATAAAAATTCTCCCATTATCATGCATGTACCTGAAAATAAAGTTTTTTATTTCAAAAAAACACTTTTAAGGAAAAGTGGGAAACCACACATTTTCAACATCCATAAAAAATTAGAACCGTAAGAAATCACAAAATCATTGAAAATGATGATATAATTATTGGATTCACTTACCCATAATAGCTCCCACTGAAGTCTCTTAACCTCTGTATGCGGATCCTTCCTAATTAAATCTTTAAAATGGTCAATCAGTTTGTCCCAAGTCTGGATGTACTCCTCTACGTTTATCCTCCCTTCATTGAAGTCTCTTGCCAGCATATGTGTTTCACTTCATTGGGGTTCAGTTTAAATTAGGTGCTCTATATGCTCATGTGAGGTATTACATGTTTTGGGTTATTGACATTTAGTTCCTAGAAGTAGAATTTGGGCCAAATGTTTGCATGTCGGCTTTGGAATAATGAACATTATTATCAGTTGGATAGAGTTGGTGTAGTTGGGAGTTGGTTATGTAATTTTTTCAATCTCATTAGGTAATTTTCTTGAGCACATCACGTGTATCCTTTTCCAAACCCACAACTGGTTCATTTTAAGAGCACACCGGCATCTTTCATCCTCAACATCCTAAATAGGTAGTGTATAAGAACTAGAAGAAAATTAATTTTCATTCGGTATGGACAAGGTGGTGTAACATGGATACAAAAGAGTTTGGCTCAGGCTTCATCACATCAGCTTCATGATGGTCGAGTTATCTTTCAACATGCATGGTTTCAGCTTTTGGTGACTTCAGGCACATTTTTGTTTGAATTTGGAAATCTTTACTTTTTATGAACCTTTAATCTTAGGTGTCCTCCTCCTCATCGGGTATGGAGGATTTTACAATAACCTTGGACATGAACGGTGTCACATGATATCTTCACCATTGAGATTTAATTTCAACATATTTGGGGGATCTTTGGCATTATAAAAATATGATTTTGTGAAGTGTTTTCAATAATTGGTGCATTTGATCTTTGAGTTTGGTGAAACTTAGTTCAATGGAGCTCAGGCTTAGGTGCATCAGATCGGCAATGGTCCATGGATGGATCACCATGCCAAAGTAAGTAGCTTTTTAGAGGATCATGGTCAATTTGGGTTCCCATTATGATATCTTTAGCTACCATGAAGGGGAGAAATGTGATCATTTGGGAAGTTATTGTAAAGGTGGACTTGCGTTCAGCAAACTAACCATGAGTGACATGCTTTAACTTGAAGAGAAATTACAGTCACTTGTTTTTTTCATGTGTATTCAGTTTTTGGAAGTGACTATGAAGGTGAACTTGTGGTAGGTATCTTTCAGCCATTGGTGATCATGATAACATCATATGGCCACTTTATGATTTTCAATTTATTTCAACATGAATTTTAAAAACATAATTTTTTTAGTTTATTTTTTTAAATAAAAAATGAAAATCAAATTCCCTCAATAAATTCCAAGGATAAAAAATAAATAGAAATCATCAATTGTTCCATTTAAAGATTACATTCCAAATTCTTCATAATTCCCATAAGTAAATGTTTACCCAATATTTGAATTAATAATTTAGGTCATTATGAGTGAAAATCAATTTAATTTTTTGAAATATTATTCTCATACAAATATGTGATCACATGTCTCCATTTATCATTAATTAGAAATAACTATATGAAATCCACACTGATTATTTCATGTAATTTTCCAAATGTAAATATCTCAACATGTTATTATTTTATATTTTTTTTATTATTCATACACATGTGAAAAGGTAGATATACGATTAAATATATTCCTAAAATATATATGAAATATCAAGGGGAAAAAATAATGGTCACCTGTGAAAATACTTTCTATTTTAAATAATTTTTTCTCACATCACTCGATAATTAATTATCTCATTCATTAGGTAATTCACCTATTTCAATTCAATAAATTTATATATTATTAATTAATAATGATAATAAACAGCATGTGAAACTATCCAAACAAATAATTCTACAACAACTTGATATAAACCCTTTTCCATGTATTTTAATAAATTTCATATTATGTAGTATTAATAGAAGTAAATTTTATGTGATTTCTATACATTAAAATAATATTATTAATACAAAACATGTGATTATCCTTCTGTTAAAATTTCTCAAATTTCCCCTTTCAATCCTTCCATTTCATTAAATTAAATAATAATATTCTAAGGGAAATAGTACATTTCTTATCATTCTTTATTTCCATATATGAAATAATAATGATTAAATACATCATGTGAATCACACCATCCATATTTTATTTAATAACATATTTTATCTAATAATAATCTACTACATGATATAATCCTTAATTTACCTATTTAGTAAATAATATAAATAATGCATGTGATTACTAGATATAATACATCACTCTAATGCATGGTAAGGATATAAGTATAATGAAAGATATAATCCTTTCACATTATTCTTATTAATTTTCATATTACTATCTTCTTATAAATAATATTATCCATTTAGACATAAAAAATATAATGAATTATTCCCCACATTTTACATATGTAATAATAGATAAGTCTCGAGATTGAATGTTCAATACACATTTTCTTGCATGAATTCTATGTATGGGATTTTCTAATTTAAATTAGCTATTAACACTTCTTAAATTTTCATATTGCATTTTTTTCCATCACCACAATCAATATTGTGTTTTCTATTTTTCTTCTTTTTTATATACATCTATTTCATATAAACGAAAAAAAATTTGAAAATGATTCACTTATTTTAATTTTAATAAATGAAATTCCTCACTTATTCTCTCACTAAAAGTAACACACTATCTCTAATACCATGTACAAGTTAAAAAATTACACTTTCACATTTAATTTTTCATCCATATTTTTTTTTACTTCACACGTATCCATTCCCCAAATTTCATTAATTTATTTTTGCTTCATTATCCATATGTGCAATTTAATTATTCAATGTTTTTCCCTTTTTATTTACATGTTTTTTTAATAATTTTTTAAAAATTCATTAAAATAAAAACACACAAAAATATATATATATATATAACAATTTAATATATGAAAAATTAATATATACCAATATTTATGTTTTGTGTGTGTCTATATATATATATACAAACATTTTATAACATAAACATTTCATCATGTTTAAAAATATAATATATATGTGTGTGTGTAATATATAACTATGTAATAGAATCAGACATATATATTTATATATTTCATAATTTATTTTATATGAATATTATTATTTACCAACATAAAACTCACTCTGTAAAAAATAAATGACATTTAACATATCACTTTGTGTAAGATATTTAAAATAAATGTGTATTATTTTAAATCATATGTAATAGTTTACCATCATGTGTAATATATCTCACCTAATCTATTTTTTGAAATTAAATTAAACCTAAATGAATAATAAATATAGGAAACATCTCTAGACTCTCTTAATATTTGATAAATGAAAATTGAAGACTCAAATAAATTCTAGGCCTTTACATCCAACATGTTAACCTTTGGTGTGTATGTAGATCATTATTCTAGATTTTTCATTCAGGTGTGATATTTTATTTTATATTCCTTAGGGTAGATTATGAGCTTGTCTGGTCCAATTGAGTTTTTTGTTGCTTTTTTTCCAATATATCAACATGTGTTTAAAGAGATAGATGAGAGGAAGTAACTTAAGAAAATTATTTTAAGGAAGTTTATGGAACTTTCCTTATAGAGAATAATAAATTTTAATAATTAAGTTAGGTGATTCTATTTTTCTCTTCATGTTATACCATAATGATGGAAGTCATGATCCAATACAATTTTGAATGAGTTTATACAAATTGTGAGAAGTGGGATTATGAAGAAATTTTGTGTTACAGATCATCAGACATACTATTTGTACTGACTTCATTTTTGAAAATTGGATGGGAAAATTAATTTTCTAGATGATGATTTATAAGAAGACAAAGGGAGAGACTAACAAACATAGATCAATGGAAAATACCTCCAAATAAATTTTTATGGATAATGATATGTTATAAGCTAGTGCATCAAGTTGATGAGTTTGTACAATCATATTATCGAAAAGAAAACAACTATAGGGGAGATCAAGTTCTAGACACAAACTGTCTAATGGATTCTTTTGGATGTAGAGTTCTAATCATATTTCTCTAGATGGAATACTGAGCAGATAAAGTTAGAGTGTAATTCACCAACCCAAGAGCCCATAAATGAAACCATTAGCTAGTTCACCACTAGGCCTTAAGTGCCTCTCCCTGTATACCAAAGGCTGCAAACTTGCAGTGAGAGGATAAAGGTGGCATAATGGGGATATTATACCCTCTAGATCAGTGAAGGAATAATGTAAAAGAATCCATAAGTATAGATAAGAAATAATAAATATAACATAAATGAAAACTGAAAATAAATAATAAATGAATTTATAACCAAGACTGAAAATAATAAAATGTAAAAAACATACATTAAATAGGTAAAAGAAAAACAATAAACAAAGAAATGAAAAAAAAATCCCCATGGTACATCTCCATGAGAATCCTGATATATGGATCAGTCCTATGCTCTTAATATCTCATGTAAAAGTGTAACATCGCATACCATAATACATGATCCTAAACATAAAACCATGTGGTGTATCCGTGTACCAAATGAATACATTAATAGGGTGTGATATATACCTATTAGTCCACCATAAACAATGTCTAATGCTTATCTAGTACATGAATATAAAATATAGCAGTGTACAGTTATAAAAAATATAATTTATTTTATTAAATGATAAATGTAATCATGTCAGGCTTAGGTTCCTCAAAGGATTCCGGGTAGACCATACCCAATTTGTCTTAATACAGAATATCTCTAAAAAAGCCATCATGTATATATATATATAGGCATATACATAGACACTAATATCTTCACATATAAATATGAATTGACAAGGACCCAAAGTTTATCACCAATGAATCCACATTTTGGAATCATATATTAGATAAGATATGTCATACCCAGGATACCATACCCATAGATAACAATATAAGGGATTTCATGCCCAATGTCCCATACCCATAATCATAATTTACTAGGGACACCATACCTGGGGTTTCATACCCATTGATCACCATATTAGGGATTCCATGCATAGGGTTACATACCCATAATCATACTATAAGGGTCTCCAGGCCTAGGGTTCTATACCCATCAATCAAAATATAAGCGGCAATTAAACTAAATCATTTTAAGGGTATTGTTAGTGTCCAATCCAATCGATTTATTAAGTAGGGAAACTCACTTTAGATGGTAGTTCCATCACAAAACCATGGATTAAGATTCCTAGAGTGATATCACATGATTTATTTTAAATTACTTTAACTACATTACATTCAATGGATGAAGGCAGTGCACCCAACAAGTGTTTTTTATTATAAAAAATTAAAGGAATAGTGGCCACACCACATCCTTTAATTGTATATAATTAAATAATTTATTAATTAATCAAACTAACGGTTCAAAAACAATTTTCAAACAATCCAAACACTATTACTTTAATTAAAAATAACACTAGGCATCTAAGGCATAATGAGGTATAATCCAAAATAAAATGAGTAATCCAAGTAGTTATCCATACAACATAACAATTCATTTAGTTATATTAGGATATCATACTCTCAATTGATAAAGAGAGTCCATGTTTTTTCTACATATCAAAAATTCATTCTTTTATTGATTAACCAAATCACATGGGTTAATCTGTTTATCTAAAAATGTCAATCAAACTATAACGATGTTTAGGTAAAGGGGTATTTAGTTACCAAGACACATTATCTAACCCACACATTGGGTGGTTCAGGTTGAGGTTATTACCTCCAACCATGTAATAAGGGTCTAAATGATATCATGTCCATGATCTAGGTATTTGGTTTAACATGTTTCTCATTTTTTGTAGAAACATATTGAATGTTTCGTGTGAGGAACGATGACAACATTTAATAAAATAATGATACTTTAAGGGAAAATATGTATACAACCTACCTTGTGATTAGGATGCTTCACTCACCAAACACTGGGTTTGATTCAACTTAAAATTAAATAAATTATAATATTATAAAAACACATTGAAAATAGTGAAAATTTGATCATATAAAAATAGTGTTTTATATGAAAGGAGAAATGAAGAAAGGAAGCATGAAGAGTCATAGACTAACTAAGGGATAACCAATAAGATGAATGATGTTAGATAAAAAAATGATTTAGGGAGATCCACCCATGCCTAGGAGAAGAGGATGAGATCACCACATGTATGATAATTTATGTTCATATGCAGAGCAAATAGGGGAGGATGAGATAAAGATGGTAGGGGTAGAAAGGTAATTTCACCACATTAACTGAGGATCATGGTTTGGCCACATTGTTTGGAAAACTGTGCACCAACCATGTTGTTCCACTATCCATGGGGAACCCCCATATAATGGTTCATGAGCATGGTTTTTCAAACCATAAACAAAATTTGACATTGGAGCTACCTCACCCCAACACACCGCATGTCTAGGCTCACGATTAGAAAATTCATGTGAAATTAGTGCAGTTCACCTAAAAAACTGAAAAGATACTATGTGGTTGGGTGGCCTCATGTGCATGATTTGATAAACTATATAACACCCTCGAGGCCTCAAAAGGTTGAGGGGCATGGTTAGAACTAACTAGTCATCTTCCTTTGGCTATCCGGAAATAGGGTTTCTGAACTCTAATGCTCCAGAAACGCAATAGGACACCCAAGAAACCTCTTGATCCTTAACTCCCATTTAAAAAACACTATCATGTTTTTCACTCTTGGAATTCCATTTTGTGGATCGTTATATGATTTAACCAATCCATGAAATGAACAATTATATTTCCCTTGGAATTTACAACCAGTCCAACACATAGGTTTTTACAACCTCCCCACCTTAGAACATCTAGTTCCTAATAATCCTTATAGAATAATTAAAAGAACAACTGACCTACTTGGGTGATGAAGTTTCATTCAAATAGGCGTGTTTCATTTCCAAACACCCAATGTACCCCCCCATAATCAATTTTATGCATACCACTTAACCATAAAAACTTTATCCAACACTCATAACCACATTTAAAACATCAAGGAAAATCTTACCCATTCCCATATAACCCAAGACATGATCACATAACCATATCTTTATCATTCGACACATGGAACTCCTCACCATAGGTTTGAGATTTTAATGTCATATTCTGAGCCATGGTACTTCCACCCACTGAAATATACTATCGAAACATGTAATTAGTGTCCTAGAGACACTTCTATAATGTTTATCAGATTACCCATGAGGATTCTACAGCCAGTCCTAGATGTGATAGAAACAGTCGAACTCCAATCGACCCAAATTATACTGTTCAGGCTAGCTTTTCCATAAAAATCCATAGACAAACCTATAATCTACATTTTTCCGACCCTAAGTTATGTAAAATGTTATTCCTCGCCAAATACATCCAAATATAAGAGGAAAATCAAGTCATGAAACCTATGTCAAACTATTTAATGAATATTTGACTCCTACGACTAACACATCACAAAAACTAGATCTTGATTCCATTAATCTGATGTGTATAGATATTGGTTGAACATGCCTTCAAGGCCCATATACAAGTCTGGGTAACCATATAATCAATTAAGGGAGTCCAAGGATATTATCCTAAGTATTCCATAATTCAAATCATATATGTATATTTTCGGTATATAGCTGAGTCATCCACATTTTGAAACACTTACTGAGCCCAGTGTGATATCTCACCTGATGGTAAAGTTAAAGAATTTAGTTGTTTTACATATGTATTTTTATGGAATTCCTACATGGGAATCCCTTCAATCACTCAGGACCAACCACACATGCATGGAGATCCAATTCCTTGACCAGGGTCAAGAATAAAATGACTTAATGAAAAACTATCATCCTTTAAACCCAGACCTGGCATTACTAGGGAAACCAACTGTTCATTACTCCATTTTATAAACAACATATGAGTGAAAATATGAAAATCCAATGACAGGTATTAAGATCCCATGAACCTTTTATTGTGACGTTCTCCCCCCAGTGACCGACGTCCCACTCCCTACCATAGGATCATTCATGTCATCACATTAATGAACTAATACATGTAACCTCAGTATACGCCTATGAATCCTTTTAACATCCGAGGTAAATAGAGAAATAATATATTTTCATTTTTATTAATAGTTTTGAATTAAATATTTATTTTACTTTAAAGGGGGTGATATATTCTATAGCGTACCTGATACGCAACAACAGGTTTCTCTGAAATCTTACGTTCCACACTAACTATATAATATTATTATTTTAAATGGTAGTTAACGCCTAGTCTTTGTATTGGAGGGAATGAACAGAACTAACTACAATATGATTATACATGTTTTTTGAATGTTTTTATATTTACCCAATAAAAGTTAGAGTCTTAAAATGTGAATGAATCAAATTATAAGCATAAGTACTCTAATATTCTTTAAAAGGTTGATTTACCACCTTTTGATGGAGAACCCTCTTTAAATATAGTTTTGGTCACTTTTATATGTTATATTTGACCAAATAAAATTATTCTTTAGAATCAGGACATAAAAATTATCTTTGGGTAAAAAAATTATTTTTCAGATAAAATTCATTTTTTGATGAATAGTGAAAAATATTGTATTTTAATTCAAAAATGCCTTTTTCCCAAATTTATTTATATGGTTATGTTATCTTTTTAATTGGTTTTAAAGAGTAATTAGATTATAATTTTACCAAGTAATCTAATGTTTATCAATGAAAGTAAATTCACTTTGAAATTGGACATAAATAAGTGTCAATCTTTTGATAGTTATTATTACTTAAAAAATGCCTTTTGTTTTGATAGCGGTAATTAATTTTAAATTAATTTCTTCCACTTATATGTTTTGAATTTTGTAAAATAGACATCATTTTTGAATTCGGAATATCAAATATAGCTTAGTCTGAGTTTTTTATATTTTTCTGAAAAACTTCAATTTTTGATGAAAAGTGAAACCACTAAGTAGTAGTTAAAAATATTAATTGTTCATTTAAATGAAATTTTACTGCTTTTGTGAATTGAATTTCTAAAATCCAACATACATGGTTGTTATTATTAAGTAAAATTAGGTTCAATAAGATGAAAATAATTTTTTTTTGAATTTTAACATTTGACTTTTATTTACCGCAGTTAAAGGTAAATAGTGTAATTCAATGTAAAAATAATATTATAATAATAAAAAATTACCATAACACTTGTTCTGCCTTTATTGGATGAGTCATGGACGACCATGGTAATCCTTGTGTCGATTTTGGGACCCCATGGAGCCAAATATGATTGATAATGACACATTATTTTAATTAACTTAAAGTAAAGGCAAAAATGACATAAACAAATATCTTTTAGTGAATAAATTTTTACATGGGGTTATATAAGTTATCATTTATACTATAAATATTATCTGGAAATATAAAAATATTTCCTACATCAAGGTATTTTTTATAACTTTAGACATCAAATGAATAAGATTATTTATGACAAAATACTAATGTAGTATTTACCTCATTAATAATTGATTTAAATAAATAATATTATAAAGATTAAAAAAATATTGAAAACTGTCCAAATCTTATTGGATAATTTTATTTCTACCATTATTCATCTTATCTTAGATTTTAATTAGTTTTGGACCTTTATAAATTGAAAATCATTAAATAATAAAATAATATTTTCACTCATTCTTAAAGCGCCCCTCCTACCCCTTATAAAAATCCCTCACTTATAACCAATTCCTTACAGCTCTCAAGACCCTTTTCTCATCCCACCTATGACCAATTAATCTCCCTACATACCTCTCCTCTTCCTAGAAGCCTTAATTTGTGCAGAAGGCACTTCAATAAGTCCTTTTAATTCAAACCAAAGAGAGATACCCGAATTTAAGGTAATAGTTTCTGTTAAATTCTTTTCTTTTATTTTACTTATCGAACCCCTAAACTCTTTTTATTCCTTTATTTTATAACAAAACCAGTATCCTCAGTATACTATGATGTTTCTATGTGAAGTATTATAACTACGCTTACACACACCTCCATATAATGGGTAAAGAACATACTGTTTCTGTGGATGGAAAACTAACACCTCACGAAATGATGATTGTTCAATTATCTCCCACCACATCTTATGGTCTCCATTATGATGGTACTATATTTATATATGATATTTATTATGTTTATTTTGTTTATGCTACTGTATTTTTCATTTATATCATACCTTTGTGGTTTCCATTATGGGTAAATGCGATAATCTCATTTGAGGAAGTGCGGACTACCGCCCCCTCAAATTCATATGAATCATTCATAACATATGTGGGATGTAGAATGGATGGTGTTAATGATATAATATATGATATTATACTAGAATAAAAATATAACTATGTATCATTATGTTTTAATTCCATTAAATATGAAATAGAAATTAAATTAGCGATCATGCGTACATACGGCTTACCGTCTCCATGAACGGTGCATTTCATTTCTTACCTCTAAAAGTTTTGTAATATTATAAATACATATATTTATTGGATATAGAAGATATATATGGTATCTAAATCATTAATAACATTTTGGAGATAATGGAATCTCAACTACATGGACAACTGGTAATTATAAGGTGTTCAGTTTTTACTCAAATACCAAATATCAACAAAATGACCATTATTAACTTAAATGATTACATAATGTTTATAACATGGTAATAAGTGATATAAAAGGAATAATAAAATTTAAAAAGGTTATTAAAATGGTATAAATTAATTTTATTTTATTATTTAGGAAAATAAAGAATGAACGGGTCAAGTCAGACACGACGTAAGGGACTTTGTCTCAATGTCCTTTCATTGAGGCATATTTTTATACACAACTTTTTGAAGTTCCCAATCAGGATCTAAGTATCACTGAGAGGGGGATGTGGTGAATCAGTGATATATTTTTCTTTTATGTTTCCTTTTTTTTAAACAACCTTCACCTCCTGTTAAAGAGTTTCTTCTCTTCTGAACACACAAAACCATAGGAACACAAGATTTACAAGGTTCACTACTCAACAAGAGTAGCTACATCCTTGGTATGGTACGAAAATAATCCAGTACCACACAATCCACTAGAAAAAAATACTTTTATGTGGAATACAATGAGTATGATATACCCTTACACTCATTTAGAACTTGGAAAAGAATCCACAAGTGTGTGTGCACCCTCTTAGCACAAATAGAGAATTATATTATTTCAGTGCCTCTTTGAAATTGAATAGATGTATTCTCTGAAGTACAAATGTTCACTTTCATAACCATATTCCAATAAGAACAATATTACTTGCAACTGAATACATGTAAAGACCCCAAATATTTCACGTACCCTTTTAGGCATCTTGCACACAACTTTTATGCAAAGCGTACAAGATATGACTTGTGTCACGAAACTCCTCTTGCGTGCAACTTCAATCTTGCATGCAACTATCTTCTTGCATGAAGCATCTAATTCTTTCATGAAACTCAATTTCAATTGTGCACTCTCTTTTTCTTAATATTTTTTCGCACCTCATAGCTCAGTATTTCTCTAAGTGTCAGGCTTCTTGAATGTGAAGGGTTCACCTCTGATTTATAGTCCTCTTTGACCCCTGAGTGCAAAGACCCCAATGTATCGCGCAAGATCCCAACACGTCGTGCAAAACCCCGGTTGTCTTCTCCTTTGATGTATAAGTCTCTTTCATGCCAACCTCATATTTTGTGAAATTCTTTGAATCTTTCACGCACTTCATGCCTTTTCCATTTTTCGAAGTTTGGACCTCAAATCATGCCTCGCGCGCAAAACCTTGTTTTATGTCGCCTTTGGCGCGTAATTATCTTTTGTGATAACCTATTCTTTAGCGCACTTAATGAATCTTTAATGCCCTTCCTTCATTTTCCATTTTTCAATGTTCGGACCTCAAATCATGCCTTGTGTGCAAGATTCAAAATTACCTTCAATCTTGGGCACAAAAACCAATCTTGCGCACAAAACCCTAATCTTGCGCGCTAAACCCCAATTTTTATCATGCAGGCCTCTCCAGATTGTTCGTTCCTTTTTCATTTCTATCTTCATTTCTTCTGATAACCATTATTCAGCTTTCATCATGAAATCCACTATCATGATATGTATCCTTTGATCAGACAGCTTTATCATCGTCAAATTTTCAATGGAAGGTATTATAACTTCCCTATCTTCCACCAGTATCTTTCCTTCCAATCAAAACTGTATATGACTGGCAGAACCTTTAAAACCACTTTCCTTCATAAGGATTGAATCATAAGTTCTCCTAACTTATGATATTATTGATCTACAACTCAGTAAATCATCGTCTAGTTTTCCAGGTTCTTTATAATGTGATTTGATTTATCTTCTTTGAAAAAGAAATACAACACTCTATAACCATAAACTCTTCTTACTTTCTTCTCCATCCAACTTGGTCCCAACACTTTCTTTTATATGGTGTATAATCCCATTTGAATTTTCCTTTCATTCAAAGTAAATCTTTCTTTACGGATCATTTTACTAAACGACAAAAGGAATTTTTTTAACATTTGCGGTGACAATGAGCTCTTCGCCACCGTAATCATTAGTTGGCTTCCTTTATAAGCCTTAATTTTTTGCTAAAATGAAAAAGAAATCCCTTATTTTGTTTTTGGGTGTTTTGGTATTGAAATTTTTTTTAAATGGATTGATTATTTCAATATCTTGAAATGCTTTCTTGTGATTGCAAATTAAATTTTATTAGTGAAATGTTTATATTTTCAATATTTTATGTATTGTGATTTTATAATGGTACTTGGAAATTTGACGGGTGGTTTCATGATAAACCAAATGACATGTGGTGTGATGATAAACCAGGACAGGTGGTTACGTTATAACCTTCAATTAAATTTGTATGGAAGTTGGTTGTATAGCTATTCCTTTTGGGATATGTGCCAAAGTCGACCGTATGGTAATTCCATTTAATAATGTTTATACCCCAAGTTACCTTTATATGTTATGTCTTCTTTATATGGGTTTTATGGTAATATTTGGGTTATAAAAATGTAGGAAATGATCTTTTATTTAGTGAAGAGTATTTACTACTTCATAATGGTGAAAAGTATTAATTATGATAAAGTATTCATGGTTTACTTGTTGTTTTTAAAAAATTACACTTTTCCTTCATTGTGTATCCCTTAATAAGCTTTTTATACTCATCCTATGTTTTTTAAATGCTTTTAGTTGGACATAAAGTAGAATAGGGTCAATGATGGGATCAAGGAAAAGGCATGCTATATAAAACATAGAACCAGATATGACTCTTTTTTCAAGAGTTTTTATTTTTTGAAAAACAAAAATGGAAACTGAGTAGATGTGTCTACATGTAATATTAAAGTTTCTATGTATATTATATGACCTAATAATCTCAATATATAAACCTCTAAATATCATAAATGTGAATTATTATCTTAATTCAATATTATGTGATGTTTAAGTTTGGGTCCTTATAGTTAGTATCAAAGGTTTGTTTAGACAACTTTAGGAGTTAGGGTATTTTTAAATTAATAACCATAAATTAATTTATAGAAATATTGAATTGATATAGCAATTATAGATTACCATTCTACTTACCCTAAGATATTTCTATGTTCATAATGGTTTTCTGCAGAGGAAAAAGGGCAGCTATGTTGGGACGACATCAAGAAGAAGACAACCTTCCAAATCAACAACCTAAGATGGACGGAATCAGAACCGAACAGTTTTTTGCAGTGATGGAACAATTGAATATGGCTATAAATGGTGGTGGTATCTATGCACAAGATCAAACAGAACAACCAAAAAGGAACATGTCAGTAGTGGAGCATTTCATGAGGCAGCATCCCCCATCATTCAGAGAATCATCTGACCCAGTGCTAGCTGAAGGGTGGATTAAAGCACTGGAGAAAAAATTTTATGTCATGGGGTGTTCAAAACATCAAAAGGTTAGTCTCTCTAATTACAATTTTGAAGGTAAAGATGATTAGTGGTGTTCGATGGTAAAAAAAATATCAGGGATAGTGAGGAGATTGATGCTCTTGATTTGGATGAATTCAAATGTATTTTCCTTGAGAAATATTTTCCTATGGTGGTTTGACTTAGGATGGAAAAACAATTATTAGAATTTAGATAGGAGGATGAATCAGTGGCTGTATATGAAGGAAAGTTCACTCAACTAGCAAGGTATGCTCCAAATTTCATCTGAGATCTTGATAGTAAGATAAATCAAATTTACTTGGGACTGAAGCTGTGATATCAAAGAGCATTACCCTCTCGTGAGTTCAAAAGTTACGGAAAACTTGTTCGATGTGTGGAGAAGGTGGAGATGGAGTTTTCCGATGAGTAGGTGTTCTTTGATAAACAACATAATAAGAGGTCCAGTTGGCAGGAAAAGGGAAAAAATTCATCAAAGAAGCCTAGATGTAAGAAAACTAAATATCCATGTTGCGAGAAGTGTGGTAAAAATAATCCTAGTGAAGGTTTATCAAAGTCTTGAAAGTTCATACGATGTGGTAAGTCTGGTCATATTTCTCATAACTATAAGGATGATAATCAAGCAGGAAATGAAATGTTAGTGGTAAGATGTTTTAAGTGCAATGAAATGGGTCATTATGAAAATGAGTGTCCAGCGAAGAACTCAACTGTGAGAAAGTAGTTGTAATACAAGCAGAAAGGGGTGGGGAAATCCTTTGCAACTAATTTAGCTGATGTTGGGCCATCGAATTAAGTTGTATTAGGTATATTGATTGTTTGTTTAGATTATGCCAATGTGTTGTTTGATTCAAGGTCTATACACTATTTCATTTCCGAGAAGTTTATTAGTATATTGGGAATTCCACCTCAAGATATGAATATTGAACTTATGGTAAAAACACCAAGAGAAAATGTTGAGACATAAAGAAATTATAAGAACCTTCTTATACTTGTGTGTGGAAATAATCTTCCTGAAAACCTTATTGTTTTTCCTCTAGTAGAGTTTGATGTTATTTTGGGTATGGATTGGCTGTCTGTTTATCATGCTAAGATTGACTGCAGAGCTAAAAGGGTTTCTTTTCAGAAATATTTTTAGTTTGTGTACACGATTGAACCCTTAAATTTGATAATATATCAGGAAGCTGAGAAACTACTAAAATAATGGAAATGAATGTTACCTCTCACATATTGTTGAAAACAAAGGAACTGTCCAGATTAATGATGTTCCAGTTCTAAATGAGTACCTTGATGTTTTTCCTGATGAGTTGTCTGGTATTATACTTAATCGAGAAGTTGAATTTACTTTTGACTTAGTTCCTGATGCTAAGACAATTTCAAAACCCCCTTATCGAATGGCTCAAATTGAACTTTTAGAGTTAAAGTATCAATTACAGGAGTTATTAGATAAAGGATTAATTTGACCTAGCACATCACCATGGGGTGCTCCTGTCTTGTTTGTTAAAAAAAAGATGGTTCAATGAGACTTTTAATTGAATATAGAGAATAGAATAACATAACTATTAAGAAAAGTATCATTTTCCTCATATCGATGATTTGTTTGATCAGCTCTAGGGAGATCAGTATTTTTTGAAGATTGACTTGAGTTCGGGGTACCATCAGTTGAAAGTAAATGAATAAGACATTCTGAAGACTGAATTTCATAGTAGATATGGTCATTATGAATTTTTAGTTATGCCTTTTGGTTTAACCAATGCACCTGTTGTATTCATGGATCTTATGAATACAATTTTTTGTGAGTTTTTTGATAAGTTTGTGGTTGTGTTTATTGATGATATTTTGGTTTATTTCAAAATTAGTGAGGAACATGAAAGTTGTTTAAGGGTTGTCATGAAAACCCTAATAGAAATGAAACTGTATGGAAAATTCAGCAAGTGTGAGTTTTGGTTACAAAAAATTTAATTCCTGGGTCACATTGTTTCAAAAAATGGCATAACTGTTGATCCTGCTAAAACAAAAAAAATTGAACACTGGCCAAGACCCACAAATATAATCGAGATCCTTAGTTTTCTTGGTTTCGCGGGTTGTTACCAGAGGTTTGTTGATAATTTTTCATGGTTATCTAGTTCAATGACTAAGTTAACTCAAAAAGGTGTTAATTTTATTTGGACAAAATAATGTGATGATTGTCTTAAATAATTGAAAGAGAGATTGGTGAATGCTCCTATTTTGGAATTACCTTCTAGAGATGGTGAATTTTTTATTTACAGTGATGCTTCGTTGAAAGGACTTGGTTGTTTCCTTATGCATAATGATCATGTAATTGCTTATGCTTCGCGTTATTTCAAACCTCATGAGTTAAATTACCCTAAAAATTATTTGGAATTAGCTGTTGTTGTTTTTTCTTTAAAAATTTTGAGGCATCATTTGTATGTAGTAAAATGTGAAATATATACTGACCAAAAAAGTTTGAAGTATATATTCACTCAGAAATAATTAAACATAAGACAAATGACATGGTATGAAATAATCAAGAATTATTATTGCATGATCCATTACCATCTGGTAAAAGAAAATAAAGTGGCTAATTCTTTGAGTCGAAAAAGTAATGCTTCATTAACCATACTATGTTTGGAATGATATCCTTTGGTTTTTTATTTGATGAACTTTGGAATATTATTTGATGGTGTATAAAATTCCTCTGTTTTGTTTCAGGTGTTAGTGGAATCATCTCTATCATATAGAATTAAGCAAGTATAGAAAGAATATTGTGAGTTACAGAAAAAGGTATAGTTGGGTTAGAAGGGTAAGTTTCCTGAATTTAACATTGATAATTATTGTGTTTTGTGGTTTGGGAAAATATTATGCTTGCCTTGTTATTCATAGTTGAAGAATGATTTGTTTTGTAAATCTCATAGTTCTCCATATTCAGTTCATCCTGGCAGTACTAAGATGTATAGAGATATTCGAGAGTATTACTGGTGGGATGGAATGAAATGTGATATTACTGACTTTACTATGAAGCGGTTGACATGTCAATAGGTTAAAGTAGAGAAGAAGTTACGGAAAGTAATGCTTCAGTCTTTACTGGTTCAAGAGTGGAAATGGGAAAGTATATACATGGACTTTGTTGTGGAATTACCTAATACATCTCAAGGTAATAATACAATATGGGTTATTCTTGATCGATTTACTAAATCTTCTCTTTTCCTTCCTATTCGAGATACTTTGTCTCCAGATCAACTTTCTAGGCTGTATGTTAAATAGATAGTCAGGTTACATGGAGTTCCCCTCTCCATTGTATAAGATCTTGATCCCAGATATACTTCTAACTTGGGAAAGGCCTTCAGAAGTCGTTGGGTAATGAATTAAATTTTAGTGTATTTTTTCATCTTCAATCAGATGGGTAGTCAGAAAGAACAATTCCGACCTTGGAGGATATGCTACGTGCGTGTTTACTGGATTACAAGGGAAGTTGGGACTAACATATTTCTGTGGTTTAATTTTCTTATAATAACAGTTTTCATTTCTTTATACAGATGCCTCCATAGGAGGCATTATATGGGAAGCGGTGTCGAACTCCATCTTTTTTGGATAAAGTTGGTGAAAGAAAACTGATTGGATCATAATTGGAAGAAGAGATGGAAAAAAAAAGTTTAGTTGATTCAGAATAACATGAGAACATCTCAAAGTAGGCGGAAAAGTTATGCATGTAATAGGGGGAAGGATCTATCTTTCAAGGTAGGTGATCATGTCTTTCTCAAAGTTTCTCCATGGAAAATTGTGATGTGTTTTGGTAAGAAGGGAAATTTCAGTCTGAGGTTCATTGGAACTTATGAAATCTTGGAAAAAGTTGGATCAGTTGTGTATATAGTGGCTTTAACACCTATTTTATCCTAAGTACCCAATGTTTTAAATGTTTCAATGTTGAGAAATTATATGCTAGATCCATCTCATTTTTTGAGCCCAGAGGTAGTTGAGTTGCAGGATAATCTCTCTTATGAGGAACAACCAGTTCAAATTCTTGACCGAAGAGAGAAAGTGTTGTGGAATAAGGTAATTCATCATCTAAAGTTTTTGTGTAAAAACCATGTGGTTGAAGAGGCAACATGGGAATATGAAAATGCTATGAATGATAAATACACCATTTTATTTGATAAGTGAATTAAATTACGAGGATGCAATTTCCAAAAGGGATGAAGGATGTAACATCCAAGATAAATAAAGAGGTTATACATTTCCATTTTTATTAATATTTGTGAGTTAAATATTAATTTTACTTTAAAGGGGATGCTATGTTTGATAGTGTACCTGATACACAACAACAGGTTTCTTTGAAATCTTACGTTGCACACTAACAATATAATATTATTATTTTAAATGATAGTTAAATCCTAGATGTTGTATTGGCGGGAATGGACATAACTAACTATAATATGATTATACATGTTTTTTAAATGTTTTTACATTTACCCATTAAAAGTAATAGGCTTAAAATGTGAATGAATATAATTTTAAGCATAAATACTCTAATATTCTTTAAATGGTTGATTTACCGCCTTTTGATGGAGAACCCTCTTTAAATATAGTTTTTTTTCACTTTTCTGTGTTCTATTTTACCAAATAAAATTATTCTTTAGAATAGGGACATCAAAATTTACTTTGGGTAAAATTTTGGTATTTTTCTGATAAAATTCATTTTTTGATAAATAGTGAAAAATATTATATTTTATTTCAAAACTGCCTTTTAATATAATTTATTTATAAGGTTATATTAACTTTTTAATTGGTTTTAAATTGTAATTAGATTATATTTTAACTAATTAATCCTATTTTGGTCATTTAAGTAATTTAACATTTAAATTGGACATAAATAAGTGTCAATCTTTTGATAGTTATTATTTCTTAAAAACATGCATTTTGTTTTGATAGTGGGAACTAATTTTAAATTAATTTCTGAAAATTCTATGTTTTTAATTTGGTAAAACAAACATAATTTTTTAATTTGTAATATCAAATATAGCTTTGGCTGAATTTTTAATATTTTTTTTAAAAACTTCAATTTTTGATGAATAGTGAAACCACTAAGTAATAGTTAAAAATATGACTTTTTCATTTAAATGAAAATTTACCACTTCTGTAAATTTAAATTTGAAAATCCTACATACATGGTTGTTATTAGTATGTAAAATGAGGTTCAATAAGATGAAAATAATTTTTTGTGAATAGTATCTTTTGACTTTTATTTACAGTGGTTAAAGGTAAATAGTGTAATTCAATGTAAAAAGAATATTACAATAATACAAAATTACCATAACACTTGTTCTAACTTTATTAGATGAGTCATGTCTGACCATGGGAATCCTTGCATCAATTTTATGACCCCATGGGTCCACTTATGAGTGATAATGACACTTTATTTTAATTAACTTAAAGTAAAGGAAAAAATTACATAAACGAATATCTTTTAGTAAATAAATTTTTACATGGGGTTATATAAGTTATATTTTTGACTATAAATATTATTTTTAAATATAAAAAGATTTCATACATCGTGTTATTTTCTTATAATTTTCATACATCAAATAAATACAATTATTTATGACACAATAATGATGCAATGTTTACCTCATTAATAAATGATTTAAATAAATAATATTATAAAGATTAAAACAATATCCAAAACCTGTCCAATTCTTATTGGAAAATTTTATTTCGTCCATGAGTAATCATATATTTGACTTTAATTTGTTTTGGACCTTTATAAACTGAAAATCATTATATAATAAATTAATATTTAAACACTTTCCTAAAGAGCTCCTCCTCCCCCTTATAAAAATCTATCACTTACAACCAATTCCTCACACCTATAAAGCCCCTTGGCTCGTCCAAATTCTACCCAATTAATCTCCCTACATACCTCTCCCCCTCTTAAAAGCATTACCTTAGGCATAAGGCACTTCAAGATGTCCTTTTGGTTCAAACCAAAGGTAGATACTCGAATTAAAGGTAACGATTTCTATTAAATTATTTTTTTTATTTTACTTCTACAACCCCTAAACTATTTTTATTCATTTAATTTATAACAAAAAAACAATCCTAAATATACTAGGATTTTTTAATTACAAGGATTTGAAGTACATTTACACACACCTCTATCCAATGGGTAAGGAACATTCTGTTTCTGTGGATGGAAAACTAATGCCTCACGAAATGATGACTATTCAATTATCTCTTGCCACCTCTTATGGTGGCCATCATGGTGACACTATATTTATATATGATATATATATATTATGATTATGTTTTATTTATACTTCGGTATTTTTCATTTATATCATACCTTTGTGGTTTCCATTATAGGTAAACACGATAATTTCATTTGAGGAAGTGCGGACTACCGCCTCCTCAAAGTGATATGACTTGTTCATGCCATACGTGGGATGTATAAAGGATGGATTTAATTATATTATATATGATATTATACTAGAATTATAATATTCCTATGTATCATTATGTTTTCATTCCATGAAATACTAAATATAAATGAAATTAGTGTTAATGCGTACGTACGTCTTACCGTCTCCATGAATGGTGCATATCATTTCTTACCTCCAAAAGTTATGTAAAGTTATAAATGCACACATATATATATATATTATAGATATATAATCTATATATGGTATCTAAATCATTAATAACATTCTGGAGATAATGGACTCTCGACCACATGGACAACTTGTAATTATAAGGGGTTAATTTTTTACTCAAGTACCAAATATCGACAATACGACCATTAATAACTTAAATGATTAAATAATGTTTATAACATGGTAATAAGTGATATAATAAATAATAAACTTTAAAATGGTTCTTAAAAAAGTAGAAATTAACTTTAGTTTATTATTCAGTAATTTAAACAACGAACTGGTCAAGTCAGACATGAGGTAAGGGAATTCGTCTCAATCTCCTTTCATTGAGGAATATTTTCATACATGACGTTATTTCATATGGTGTATAAAACTTTTTTAATTTTCATTTCATTCAAATGGAATATTTTTTCTATGAATTGTTTTACTAAATGACAAAAGGAATTTTTTTAACGTTTGTGGTGACAATGACCTCTCCGCTGCCGTATTCATTAGTTGGCTTCCTCTATAAGCCTTAATATTTTTTTCTAAAATGAAAAAGAAATCCCTTATTCTGTTTTTTGGTGTTTTGGTTTTGAAAAAGGTCTTTTTTAAATGGATTGACTATTTAAATATCTTGAAATGATTTCTTGTTATTGAAAATTGAATTTTATTAGTGAAATTTTTTTATTTTCAATATTTTATATGTTATTATTTTGTAATGCTTCTTAGACATTTGATGATTGGTTACGTGATATGCCAAATGACGGGTTGTGCCATGATAAACCAGGACTTGTTGTTACGTTATAATCTCCAATGCATTGGGTATGGAAGTTGGTTGTATGGAAATTCCATTTAGTGATATTTTTGGAAGTCAACAGTATGGTAACCCTATTTAAGAATGTTTATGTCCCAAGTTAAATTAATATGTTATGTGTTCTTTATATTGGTTTTATGGTAATCTTTAGGTAAAAAGGGTAAAAATGATCTTTTATTTAGTGAAGAGTATTTATTACTTCATAAAGGTGAATAATATTACTTATGATAATGTATTCATGGTTTTCTTGTTGTTTTGAAAAACTAACAGTTTTCCTTCATTGTGTATCCCTTACTGAGCTTTTTATGCCCATCCCAAGTTTTTGAAATGATTTTCATGGGAAATAAAGTGGAATAGGGTCAAGGATGGGATCAAGGAAAATTCATGTTGTCAAAAACATGGAAATAGACATGACACTTTTTTTCAAGAGTTTTTATTTTGTGAAAAAATGTAAATGGAGTAGATGTGTCTACATGTAATATTAAATTTGTCATGTATATGTTATGACCTATTTATCTAAATATCTAAACCTAAAAAGATCCCCAATGTGAATTATTAACTTAATTCAAGATTATGCAATGTTTATGGTTGGGTCCATATAATCCATTAATCCTGAGAGCTAGTATCCATCACATGTTCTTTCTTCCCAATAATGGTGTCTAAGGTGATCTCCAAATTGAAAATCATAATGACGGTCACCACCCTTAAATGGAAAATGGTCCACTCTGCACCCTATAGATCAATTCAAAGCCACTCTTCTAGCACAACTCCCAAGGAGTCCATTCATCAAAATGTAAAAGGTATTTTTTCAGCCTAGAGTATCACAGATGCTCCCTTAGTGTACTCAAGATTTTGTCAAGATTGGGGGAATGATCATATATAAACTAGGATTATACCAATATTTACATCAACAAGAATGTATCAAACTCCTAAGTCACACTCCCTTTAAACCAAGCAATTCCATACATTATCAACTCATGACACCGCATATTTCAACCATGCATGTCATGTTCCAAATATGGTTCATCCATATCATGATACCAAATTTACCTCCAAACTAGCCCTCATCACAACACTTCCTTTACATTACCATAATCTCTAGGTTACCATGCATGAAAGCATCACTTTTTTGAAACATCATTCCCCATCCCTTACCTGATCACTCACTGACATTCAGTTTAAGTAGTTACCATGTGGTATCGGCGTGAAATATTTTTTCCCAAATAGAGGATGTACTATCTCGTACCACCATGTTCAAGACCCAACTCATAAATTTGTGAGTGGTCAGTATACAAGGTCAAGATTATGATTCTATAAAGAACATAAGTTCTAATTATCCTAAAATTTCCATGGAACTCCTCTCCAAAACCAGGCTCCTCACTAGGCCATGATTCTCTAAATGTCCACTCACCACATGGTGTCAGTTTAGAGATTAAAGAAGAAACTGCAAAACATCTAGTCAACTAGGTCAGGAACCTGAATAGTCCTCCCCATCGAAGCTAGTTATGATAAATAAGAACTCAGGGTGATTTTCAAAAAAACAGATTCAACATGTATATATTTTAAAACCTAATCACCGAACATGCATTGGTATCAAGAAAATCATAAAACCAAGATCACCTTAAAGTCACAAGTAAAATCCTTGCCAATATGTCTTGTAGGTTTCCACTAAAAAAATGAATGCAGCTAAACAACTGGTGTCCAGGTCAAATATGAGGGATTTTTGGTTCCCACCTAGCCCTACCAATCATGTCCCATATAGGGTCACTAGGTTCATCCACCTATCCCTAAGGTATCTCAAAAGAGAACCATATATCATTTAATTACCTCTATTACACAAAATTTGTCATGACTATGAACATTCTATAAAAGATGATAAACTAGAAGTTATATACCTACAAGTTTTCATATTTCAAGTTAGGGAAGAAGAATTCGCACTCAGTAGGTATCTAAATTTGGTAATACCCACTTGATATCCAACTTTCTTTACAACCACCCATTTACCTGGGGTGTAATTTTAAAAAAACTAAGAGCCATACCCAGTACAATGACACCAAAACAACACCTAACATTTAAAAAGTTACTAGGAACTATCACAAAACCTATAAGACCCACTCAACCTAGTAATAACTCATTTGGGACCTATGGGAAATGTCCATGTTCTGATCCCAAAGAAAAATTTAGAACTGACCCTTATATGAGGGATCATGTGGTAAATGCCTCTAAAAGGATTTCTTTTTAATAAATTTCATTGATGCTCATTTATTACAATATTTAAAAAAATAATTAAAGTACATTAAGTACCTGTTTTGAGAAAAAACTATACTAAGTATATAATTTATCCAGAACCACAAAACATTGCTGAAAAATTAACTTATAATTTTTATTTTTTAACATTTATTTAATTCCTTAGTTTTTTTTAACTAGCTCAGTTAAAGAAAATGTTAATCCCACACTATAGATGAGAAAAATATTTAGGTTGTAATTAGAATTTTAATTAACTAATACCTTATAATAGCATAGATAAAAATGCAGATGAAAGGTATTTTATTAATTAAGGGGATTAGTTCAGAAAGATTAAACCATAAATTTATATATAAAACCATATAAGTTTTTGTAGACACTTTAAATAACTATCCAATTTTTCATCTACATACCCATGTGGGGTTAAGTACTAAGCATGAAAAGAAGATGGTGACCAATTAGGGTTATGTTATTTCCTTAATGATTTCCAAAACAACTTTAGTGGTTTTATCTCATAAGAAACATGCCCCAACTAACCAACTTGGATCCCATTGTGCATTTAAGGATTTGGTCATATAGGTTATCATACCCAAGTTATATAGAAACTATCCTTCATAAATGAAATCATTTTCTGTAATAATTTTAATTTATTATATACCAAGGATTAGTAAGATAAATTAACATTCCTAATTTTCAAAGTTACTTTCCTTTATAAGTTACAATTGGAATTCATTTATCTGAAACTATGATTTTATTTTTGATGAAAACATATAAAAAATTCCCATTTGATGGTTCAATTATATGGGTCACCATTATCTAATTTATAAAGGTTCATATACTTTATAAATTAAACAATTGGCTCCCATTTAAAACTAACCAGAAATGTTTCATCCCATAAAACCAATGTTCCATGGATCAAACATTTCATAATTGGTTAATTAAATAGAATTCCACCATCAAATTATTCGGAGAACACCATTTAGGTAGATATAGACACTTTACTTAATTCACCATATATAGTATTTATAACTATGTATGTTTTGATAAATTAACAATAAGTGAGAAATCATTGTAGTAATCCTATAAAGCTACTAAACAATAAATAATATAGGTAAGAATGTAAAAATCACCCTTGTAGGGTAACTGGAAAGCATGCTGAGTAATCATATAAGGCACATCAAACCAGTATGAAGCAATCAAGCAATGCATACTATATAAAATTACATATGTATAACATGTGAATCTTTATAGAACTATAATGATTCATGGTTAATTAATTCCTTGCCATACTATGAAAAGGTTAAATATTAATAAATCCATAAATCAATAACCAGTGAAAGTAAAATAATCACTGAAGGTGAAATAACAATCCGTTGCAATATAGAACAGCAGTCCCATCCTTGATAACTTGATCTTTTCCCTTGTGCATGGGATGGCTTGACCAAAACATGAGTTATTTACTAGGTTTTGGCACATTCTATGTATCTTGTATACCAATATTAAAATATTAAGCAAAAATTAAAACAAATGCAATGATAACACTTTCAACACCTGGAATTATGTACCACTAAAATGGCACCCTGAACTTGTTCACCACTAGGAATCAAACATGTCTTCCCATACACCAGAGGTTGTCGAATAGTAGTGAGGGTTTAAAGTTGGTATATTTCAGAGACTGCACCCTATGTATTAGTAAAGTATTAATGAAGAAGCATAAATAATGAAAGAGAAAAAATATGAAGCAAAATATAAATGATAACTTACAATCAATAATATAGGAATATATACCCATGTACAAACATGCTATACTGTACAAAAATATACATACAATAGGTATTCAATAAAAAATACATAATGAAATTAAAAAACCTAGCGGATATCTCTATGAGAATCTGATGATCTAGCTCAGTCTATGATCCTAATATCCCATATAATATCATAGCATAACATAGGACAATCCATGATCCTTAACTTGCATCAATGAGTGCTATCTAGATACCCAATGGCGAGTCGAATGGGGTGTGAGATATACTCAGGAGGCCATCAAGAATTATTTCTAAATCATTTCTAGTATATGAATATAAAATATTGTTTTTTAGGTATAACAGATATAATGTGGTATAGTAAATGATAAATGTAATCATGTTGGCCTCAAGTTCCTCAAAGGACACCTGGATGATCGTACATACTTCAGCATAAGCCAAGATGTCTCTAAATATGTCATCATGTAATTAGATGAATACACATAGACAATAACATCATCAAAAATATATATTCATTGGTTAGGACTGGAAATTTATCACCAAGGAATCCATATGTGGGAATCATATGATAGATAAGGGATGTCATGCCCAAGGTTCCATACCCATTGATCATAATATTTGACACATTATGCCTAGGGTTCCACAACCATCAATCAAAATATAAGGGATTCCATGCTTGGGAACCATACCTATAATCACAATATAAGGGATATCATGCCCAGAGTGGCATACCCATCAATCGTAACATAAGGGACAATTAAAATAAATCAATTTAAGGTTTTTATTATTGTCTGGTCCAATAATTCCATTAAATAAGGAAACTCACCATATGAGGTGGTTCTATCACACAACCTTGGGTTAGGAGGCCTAGAGTGGCATCACATGATTTCTTTTAAATTAACATAACAACATCACATTCTACGTATGAAGATAGTGCACCCCTTGGGTGGTTTTTTGTTATAAAAAAATTGAGGAATGATGGTAACACCGCTTATTTTAATTCCATATAACTAACCAATTTCATAATTAATTAAATTAACTATTCCATAAAAATTATCAAACAATCTCAACACTATTACATCAATTTAAAATAATAATAGGCATTCAAGCCATTGGCTTGTATCCTCCAAACTCAAATGAGTAATCTATGGAGTTATCTATACAACATAAAAATTAAATTTGTTAGATTAGGGAATATTACACTATATGGATAAATATGGTCCAATTATTATCTACATATCATAAATTACCTCTTTTAATGGTTAATAAAATCACTTGGGTTAATCCTTTTATCTAAACAATTCTATCACACTATAATGGTGTTTTCATCAAGGTGTATTTAGTTACCAAGACACAAGATCAAACCAACCAATGGGGTGTTTTGGGTTGAGGTTTTTACCTCCATAAATGTAATAAGGGTCTAAAGAAAATAAATTCCATGGAATAAGAAATTTATTGAATTTATTTCACATTTTTTGGATAAATGTGCAAAAAGTTCTATGTTCATAAAGATAGAAACATTTTATAAAATTATGAGACATTAATAGAAAATCCAGAGACCACCTACCTTATTCTTAGGATTCTTTACTCACCCAAAATTTGTGTTTTAATAAATTTTAAATGAATAAAATCAAAATATTAGGCAAATAACTTGAAAATAGGGTGAATTAGCTTTTACAGAAATAACATCTGATACGGAAATATAATTAATTAAGGAAGAATGTAGTGTTACAGACTAACTGAGGGTTAACCAATGAGATGAACAATGGATGATTCTGATCATATATAAGTGAGATACACTCATGACTAGGAGTAGGGGAGGAGATCCCCACCTATGGTATACATCATTCATAGAAGAGGTGAAAAGAGGGGGGGATTGGATAAAGAAGGTAGTGGAAGAAAGGTAATTTCACCCCTTTAAATGTGGAGCATGGTTTGGCTGTAGAGTTTGGAAAATCATGTGCCAAACATGTATTGACATTTTCCATGGGTAACCCCCTTTGCATGATTCATTCACAAGTTTTATCAAACCATGTGAAAAACATTACCGTGGCACTGCATCACCCCCCGACACCACACGACTAGGCACATGGTTAGACAATCCTTACACAAGCCTTGCGGTTCACCTTTGAAATAATCTATAGAGCTCCCGCACTGTTGTGTGGCCTCGATTGCACAATTTGAAAAAGAGTGTGTAACCCTCTAGGACCTATATGGTTGAGGTACAGGTTTATTACTAATTGTGAAAATCACTTTGGCTTTCCAAAAACAAATCTTCTGAATCCCAATTCTCCCGAAACTCAATGGGACACCCAAAACACCTATCAAGACTTAATCCCCTTCTAGAAACAACACATTCAAGTTTTATAACTCTAGATATTAAATTCCAAGACTATTTCAATTATTTAACCCATATAATAAAATAAAACATCTATTTCCCTTGTAATTTTCAACTTGTCCAAAAGAGATGATGTAACATATATTAGTATGAAGTCTATGGTGAGTGAAGTATAACTTTGTTACTAGATGCATAACACCTGTATATTTTACCAAATGGGTTTTATCATACATAGATTTGTTATGATCCCAGCTACTATAATAAACTAGACAGAAATACTGAAAGTGTTTTTGGATGAATAATATAGAGGAAGTTTCATATAAAATAATTATTTAAAAGTTCAAACAAATTAGTCAACCATCATTAGTGGGTCAAGGATTTCAGACATACATTTTTGTATGATTTTAATGTGGAAAATTTTTGTTCCAGGATATATTTAGTTTTTATGATATAAATTATGATGTTTAAGAAATTTTAGTGGATTAAGTCCATTAGATGAAGATGCATCATACATACACATATTGTGTAAACATTCACATTGTCGTTATATAGTCAATTTAGAGAAGTTTTATTGGAATAATTTTTATGAATGAAAGGAACATATGGATTTTAAAGTAAGGTAGGATGATAGAATAGAGTCATTATAATGAATAAAAGTGGAGAAGTGCTATTTTTTCACTATACATAGTGGTTTCTTAATGATTTCAAAAGAAAAACATATACAAAACACTGATTTTTTATATATAAATAAATCATTTTAAATCCCATTAATTATGATGATATTTAAGCAGATCAATCAAAAAAAATTATCTTATTAAGGGTAATGAATTTTGTTGATGTTTTTTAGCATTGCGTTTAAGGAAATTCAAAGAAGGTTACATGTGTTGGAGAATTCAAAATATCCTTGCGAATATTATATAAGTGTTAAGAAAAATCCAAGAAATTATAAATCAATGGGATATTTGAAATTATTGTTTTTAGGGAGTAGGAAAATAAATTTGAGTTCCCACCCAATCTCTTAAATATAAACCTATATAAAGGGGGTTACAAAAGTATAGTAAAACGATCAAAATTACTATACACATGTGAAAAAGTGAAGGTTCTGAAGAGTTAATTCCATGGATTTCACACCAAGGTTTCTACCAAGTTGAAGAATAGTGATATTAATTTGAGCTCCATTACATAGAGAAGTAACATGATGAGAATATCAGATGAAGGAACATCAATCATAGTTCAAATAGATAGTGGTGCCCCAGACTGAGCATCATTGATCATAGAATAATCAGACGAAGAAATTATATATAGTTTCTAAAAAATCCCTATTGGACCTAATTTAAGTGAGAAGAATCAAAGAAAGACCAAACAGAAAAAGACCCATCAGACATAGAGATACTAGATGGAGGTTGAATAGAAGATTATTTTATAAGTATGTTTTTGAGAAATGTTATGAAAAATAACATATTTAGAATATCCAATTCATACAAAGATTAGTAGTTTGTATCAAGGCCAACATACTCTTAAGATAGTTTTTGAACATTTTGAATATTATACATAGGTAAAGGTGATCCATCTTTCTTGTGGAGTAAGATAATATCATTCTATAATGGATTAAAAAAGAAGAAGGAAAGAGATTTTAGTTGTGGGGAATAACCAATTGATGAAATATATTGTTATATGGGGGTATAAAAATCTATGATGTTAGTGGATATAGTTATAATAGTTCTGGGTATAAACAATTGTGGAAGAAGAGCATACTGTTTGGGGTGGAACTAGGTTTAGCTAGAGGATGAATTCCAACTAGATTCTACAAGTTCCCTTTTAATCCTAAATTTTTTTGGAAAAGAATCCATGTATAGGGGAATAACCAATATGGAAATAAGTATTTATTTCTACTAATCTTTTTAAATATCATGTGACAATATCTTTTTATATTTGTCAGAGACCAAAGGTTAGGTTGAAAGTTATTTTTGAGTGGATTGTAACTCTATGAAATTTTCAGAGGTTAAGAAAATTTTATTTTAAATTTAAAATGGTCATTTATTCAACCCCACCCCCTCTCAATGATCATATAATTGTTCCAAGGGAACTATAAGTGGTATGAGAGGGTTGGTTCCCTACAAAAGATCCCAGTATTAGGATGTGGAATTTTAGATATATAAATAATAGGGTTGTTCCAATTTCTTATGGATGAAACTATTACATTTTGAAGAATAAAATTATACCCTATGTTTTATCTCTTCTCCATGATTTTAGAGATGTTTTTATGGTGGTATTTCCCCCATTAAATGAAATTGGTATGATAGGTGATGATAAAATCAATTTCAAAGTAAGTGGAAAATATCATAATTTCATGTTGATGAATTTCATAGAAAATATTTATACAGTGATTATAGTGTTTCCAATGGATAAAAAAATATATGATAAGTTTAGAATCTATTGTGAATAAAACTAAAGAAGAGTATTTAAGGAATCTAGTTGAGTTCTGAATTACTTCTATAGTGATAAATCTCTCATGTAACATTTCTATCACCATGATGAGGAATAGAGTTCTACCCTTGATGGGGTGAAAAGTTGAATTTGAGGTATCAGTATCCTAATTTTCTCAAAAAAATTGTGATGATAAGAAAGAAGAGATATTGGGGTGATTTTTCTTGTACACTTGAATTATTTTGATTTGTTTTTTAAGATATGTAAAGGTATTTCATTAACAAACATTCTTATATTTCCTCCACAATAAAGATTTTGGAAGAATATTGAGGAAATTATAACATGGCATTTTTTCTATGGACAACATTGATCACATTGATTATATAAACTTTTTTTCTACACCAGGTTCACCCATATAGACATATAGTTGTTTAGTTAAAGGATCCTTATTAAGAGATTCATATGATACTATTGTTATCTTAATATAATTTTTCTAAATTCTAAGATGATGGAATATAATTTGATATAACCCCTTTGAATTATATTTTCAATAATGGGGAGAAGTAAATTAGGGGGAAAATGAGATGAAAACATCATATGGTAAGAAAATTATTGAGTACACATATTGATGATGAATATTTTTTATGTTTTATGTGAGTATTGATAGTAAACACAATGGGGAAGATTTTTGGTTCCAACTGAGTTCTTGGTTGCATTTTTTCAATATATCATTATTTGTTTAAATATAATATTTAGAGGAAGTTTCATATGAAATTTATTTAAGGAATTTCTAGGAGAAATCCTTATGGATTATAAGAAAGTTTCTTAAGTAAGTCAGGTGGTTCTATTTTATTCTTCATGTTCTAATATCATGATTTAATTCGTGATCCAATACAAGTCTGTAGGAGTTTGTAAAAAGTGTGAAAATTGGGTTTTTTAAAAAAGTTTTAGTTTAAGACTTTCAGATAGACAATTTTTGAAATATTTAATAATGAAAAATATATAAATAAAATGATGCTCTGGATGAATATTTCTAAGAAGTTAAAGAGAGAGACTACCAACCATAGATCAACATACAAATCCAACAAGATGGTGTTTTCTATGTAGGAATTTATTATGAGGTGTTACTATATGTTGTTGAGTTTTCTAAATATTTTCACCTAACAATGATAAAAAGGGGGGATCGAGTTCTAGAAAAAAACCACTGAACAAATATTTCTAGACATAGAATTGCATATGTAGTTCTCTAGATGGAGTAGTGAGTGGATGAAAATTTTGAAGTAATAAATCCATGTAAAGAGAAGTAAAACATTGTTACTAGAGATAATTTACTAAATTTAGACAACTAGATTCGTTTTATCAAATAGGTTTTATCAGATAGATTTGTTAATAGTACAACTATTAATGAAACTAGACAGAAAAACTGGACAATGTTCTAGATTAATAATTTTTTATAATTTGTATATAAAATAAGACATTATAAGTTCCATCAATTTATTCAACCATCATTAAAGGCTCAAGGTTTCTGAATATAATGTTTTATATAAAGTTCAAGTGGAAATATTTTGTTATAGAATGTATGAAGTTGAGATGTTATGAAGTATGTTGGTGAAGGAAGGCCTCTAAATTGATTCCATCCGATGAGGTTTCAATGTACAGAGATACACCATACAAAAATTCCTGATTTTAGCATAAAAAATTAGGGAATTTGTACCATATTGAGTTTTGATAATTAAAGAAATGTTTTATGTTTGATTTAGTGAAAGATTACTAGATAGAGTTATTCAGGTGAATCAAAGTATAGAAGTGAGCTTTTTCACTAGATTGAGTAGTTCCTTAAATATTTCATTAGAAAAACATATATCTGATGGAGATATATTAGATTTACATAAATATTTATAAAACCCATTTATTATGTTTATGCTAAATCTAATCGATAAATTTTTGTTATCTTGTTGAGGATAAAGAATTTTGGTGAATTTATATAACATTATGATTAAGAAAATTCAAAGAATGTTGTGGATACTAAATAATTCAAATAATTTCCATGAATATTATAAAAGGGGGTATAAATCACCGTAAAATGGGTAGAGGTACTTTCTACATGTGAAAAAGATAAACTAATCAAGAATTAATTCACTTATTTTTCCAACTAATGATTAAAATGGGTTAAAGAAGAGTGATACCAGATTGGGCATCATTAGATATAGAAGTAATGGGAAAACAGTATTGGATGGAGGAACTTTCGTCATACTTCCAATAGATGGAGGTGTATTGATCAAGATTCATTGGATAGAGAATCTTAGATGAAGTTATCAAATAGAGTTACTGAACAAATATCTACTAGACCGAAGCATAGTGAAAAGCATACAAGGGAGACTAAATGGATGAAGACCCGTCAGATGAAGGGATACACGATGGAGTTTGAATCGATAAACATTTTCTTAGGATGTTTTTTATACAAGTTATGAAAAATTACAAAATGAGAATATCCAGGCCTTACAAAGATTAGAGGGGGGTTTCAATGAAAACAACCTCATAGAGAGTTATTTAATATCATGAAGATTCTACATAGATAAAGGTTACAAAAATTTCATATAGTGGAAGATAAGATCTTTATATTGTGCATCAAAAAGAATAAGGAATGATATTATAGTTGGGGGTATAACCAGTTTCTAAAAAGGCTTATTGGTTGGGGGTATCAAGAGTTTTGAATTCAATAGATATAGTTAGGACAGTTGGGGGCATAACCAATTGTTGAAGAAGCGGTGGTCTTTGGGGATATAACCAGGGTAAGCTAGAGGATAAATAATGGGGGAATAACTTGTTTTTTCATGTGCCTTTATCATCCTCAAAGAATTTATTAAAATAATCCACGTTTGAGGGAATAACCAGCATGATAAGGACTAGGTGTTTTTACCAAACCATGTTAATATCATGTTTTGATCTCTCTATATATTTTTTTCATATTAAAGTTGAGGAAGGTGTTTAAATATGAGTGTATAATAACTATAAAATTTTTTCATAGGTTAAGAAAATTTTCCTTATCATGTTAAAAACAATTTCATATAAAATAAAAATTCATCCCTAATTCACCACACCCCCTCTCATTGATCCTATAATTTATCCAAGGGAACTATAGAGATCAGGTGTGGTGATGTGGTGTTGGTTTCCTAAGAGGTTTTTCATTTTTCCCAATGATATTATTTTTTTTATTTCATTCAGTTATATTTTATCATATGAAATGGAAATACAAGATTTATTACTCTATTTATCATTTCTGTATTCTCATCTATTCTAACAGAATTTTTTATGTGTCCTTTATATGATTGGAATATATTTCTTAGGTTATTATATGTTTAGTATTGTCTATATCTTAAAAGTATGTTTTTCATTTCACATTATGAGTTAAATATATTCATAAATGTGTTTTATTTTTTATTTAAATCCTTGGAAATTGTTTATTTAATATAAAGGGGTGAAATCATTCCCATTTTTTATTTGAGGCCCAGACACTTATTTTCAAGATATAGAGATTGATTTTTTTAATTATTCTTGTGGCATTCCATTTCAGATATGATGGCCATATATTCATGTGAGTTCCAGATATCTATATGTTGGAAACAAGTTTCAAGGAATTAGATAAAAAATAAATAAAGTTTCCAATCTAGATTAAATAAAAACAATATATGAATTTGAACTTGAAATCCAATATGATGAATCCATATGTTGAATTCATCCTACCTAATGAAAAATATATTTTTACGATATTATCAATACTAAACATAGTATAACTGAGGAAATACCATACAATCATATAGAAGAGACATGAAAAATTTTATTAGAATAATTGAGAATACAAAAATTAAAACTAGAACAATTAATCATACATGGCTATTTCATAAGATCAAATATAAAAATAATGAAATACTCTATTATATCAATATAACCCATGAACATATTTGCATGCCACCACAAAAATTTTACTATACCCAAGATCATGGTCCAACCAAAGCAATGGAAAATATAATATCATGAATAAAAGAAAATTATAGAAAAACAATCCACATATACACCATATGTGTATATATAGGGGTGAGGATAAATCCCAATAAGAGACCTCTATAGATTCTATAAATTTACTTCCTAAAGTTAAACCATAAAATCTATTATGAAACTAATTAATGAAAATAAATTTATTATATTTGATTGGGTAAGGAAAACATAAAAAATATAGAGTATAAAAATATATATTTATCACACAGAATGAACCATACATTATTTTATATTTAAAAATTAATAAAGTAAACAAATAAATATTTATCCTATAAAATATTTTTTATCATTTGATAACTAATATTCTCTTTTTAAACTATGTAAGGGATATCTTTAAAGAGAAAAAAAATCATTTTAAAATAAAAATCACTTCATTATCATATAAATCATGGGAGACTAGAATATATAGACCCTAAGATATACATCTACTAAATGTGACCACCATACAAGTAGTAACGTGATCCTACCCAGTCACCCTAATTTCACAATCTAGGCTTGATCATAACACCCACCTAGCATAGTAGATCTAGCCATAACTAGTGGAAAAATACCTCTAAGGTACTCACTATCCCCAAAATACCAATGGGGTTTTTAAAATATGAAATAAATAAATCAAAACATTTAATAAATATCATATATTTCCATCGAAAACTTCTTTCATAAAAAAACTTAATATTTATAAATATAAAGTCATTCCATAATATGAACTTCGATAATAATATAAACCATTAGGGGTATTATAATTTGGTCCAAATAAAACAATAAATATTTTTTCACATTTCAAAATAGGGCCTTATACATTAAAAATGAATTTAAAACCTTTAATATATTCTATTAAAATTGATAAAAATTAATATCATCAATATTGGTTCATTTTATATCAATTTAAAAACATATTGAAAATTTTTCAAACACATATCATTTGTGAAATATGTTATGCATAAAAAATAGACATATTCCCTAAAAACCCCTTTACATACCATATAATTTTCAATTAATAAATGAAACCATTTTATAAATATATTATCTACATTTTATAGAATCATTTTGTTAGTAATAAATCATTTTGTAACACTCTAGAAAACATGGATGTGTCAAATAAATAGAAAGGTATAAATCACCCACCTTGAGAACATTTAGTGACATTAATTGGGTATCTTCAACATAATACCTTTCCTATAGACCTATAAATATATATATAGAAATATTTATAATAACTTATACATCTCTTTTAAATAATATTCCATAGTCTTGATTTAGAAATCACTTACTGGAGACTGACATGGTAGTAAAATAACACGAAATAGAGTGTGAGTAATATGTGAAAGACTCCTATAAAATAAAATAGTAAAATCCCTATGAATTTAGGGTGTTTCTTCTTTACCTGGAAAAAATTCATTTTGCATGAACCCTATATAAAGGAAGAATGTTGTAAGAAATGAAGAATGGGAAGAAGAGTAAAAGGAGGATGAAAATAATAATGAACTGTTATATTATTTTATTCTTCATTATATATTAAATATAAAATGGTTCCCACACACTCATTAGTTTTGGATTGATGAGGTGGTAAAAATAGGGGGAAATAAATTTATTATTAGGATTCAAAATGGGTGGATTCCAAAATGGAAATTAGGATATAAATTCTTAAGTTTCCTCCCTTATAAACAAGGGTCTTGAGAGTTGTATTTTTCATGAAAACAAATTGAGTAAATTATTTTTTAAAGTAATTTAAATATATATTTTAGTAAATTATATATATATTATATATATTTATATAAAAAAATATAAATAATAAATAAATAAATAAATATCAATAACTTGGATATTATGATTCATTAATTATTTTTTAAAAAAAATTATGCAGCTTTAAATTGTTATAGTTAAAATAAAGTCTGTTATTTTAGTGAAACAATAGATTATTTCAATGAATCACTATGATACAGTAAATTTAAGATCTTATAAACATTGGGTTCAACAAATAATTTTTTTAATGCATCAAAATAATCATTATCCATATCATGTTGTTACTCTAAAAAACACATCCAGTGTACTTTCAATATGATATTTGGTTTTTATATCTACCGATATCAATTGCATTGATGTATCCTTGAGGGATACTTCCACCAATACCACATAAAACATTAGCAGGACAGATTAAACACTTTTGGATAGTGATATAATTCATTATTTAAAGCTTATTCATATTCAAACATTCTTATTAAAAATTTATAATAATCAAAAGGATTTAGTATTGGTAGAATTAAAAAATAGATTCTGGATAATTACAAGTGATGAATCAAGAAACGGTGAAGCTTAAAAAATTCAATAGAAATGTATTTTACCAATGGAAAAATAAGATTAAATTCCTATTTATTGTTATGAAAATTTTATACATATTGGAACTCATTCTTTTCCCCATTTCTAAATGTCAAACTATAAATACCAAATTTACTACAACTGATTTTAAAGTGGTCAAACAAATCCAATTCATGTGAAAGAAACATGAAGATGATGAGTTTTTTCATTGATAAAAAATTTTCAACACTTTATCAAGTCATCATTATGATTTATTTTAGATAATTGAGTCTTAATGAGAGATTTACGATGTGATAATTTTAAGTAAAAATACAAGGAGGATTGTGAGAATAAATTTTTAATTTCAGGGTCTCATAATATCAAAGTTGTTGACAACAAGCCATTATTAGAAAAATTGAATGAACTTCAAGTCATCGTAAATAATATTCCATCCAATAAAATAGAAATACCATAAACTTTAAAACTAAATGAAATTATTTCTAAATTTTAACTTATCTGTAAATAGTTTATTAAATAACTTATGAAGAATATTAATTAAGTTTCCTTAGAAAAAATTCAGAAAATTATATGTATAGAAGATGAATCCATGGTAAGGTATGTCAGAATAGAATCTAAATTTGTATCCATGGTTAATATATTTTAGGAAAATATATCATATAATTATCCTCTACATTCTAATATGAAAATACCACAATTTAAGAAGAAATGAAATCCTTTAAAAAAGAAAATAGAATGATTTGTTTCTGAAAATATATGGAATTTTTCAGGCGAATATCACTATCAAAATAAAATAAAATATCCTCATAAAAATAGTTTTTCTAACGAATATATCATTGACATAATATAAAAATTAAACATGACTTCAAAAAATATTGTTTGGAGGCTCAATTATAGATTTATGGTGAATGTGTTCAATGATCGTTCAATGTTAAAAACATTTGATGAGAGTACTATCATGAAGGAAGTAAACCTTGGAAACAATGCATGCATTAAATTTTTTGATCAAGGAAGTTCATAAATATATTTAACTTATGGTAAAAAAAATTCTCTTCTAAATATATTTTATATACCCAATATTTGAAAGAATCTCATTTTATCATCTTTAAAAGATTTTTTTGGGTTTCATTTGAATTCAGATATAATTTTTTGTCAAAAGATTTGAATGTTTTTTGGGAACAGGTATTCAATTGATGGAATTTATTAACTATATATTAATAGTATGATTGAATCATCTTATGAGTAGTCGAAATGTGATGTTTAGTTATTTTATTCCCTTGGGAGTCTTCATTTACCTTGTAAGTGGTTTAAATGTGTCGATCCACTGGGAATTTATTTCTTCCATCTACCTTAATGTTGGATGTTAATTTATTTATTTTCTAAGATCTCATGTTTGACTTATCATTTTACATAACAAATAATAAAATATATTTTTTAAAAAACTATAAACAAATTAAATAAATATGACATCATTGTAGAATCTAAAAAAATTAAAAAAACTATTTTATTGTTATGAAAGAAATTATGATATATTAGGATTATTACATTATGATATTTTTTTAAATTAATTAGTTGATTAACATGAGGAGGTAAAATATATTTTATTATATTTATTGATTATTATAGTGGATATTTGAATGTAAATCTTATTAGAATAAAATACGAACCTTTTAATGTGTTAATGAAATATAAAGTAATATTCAAAACCAATTAAATAAAAAATATTAAACCATTACACTCATTTATTGACAGTGAGTACTTTATGAATTAATTTAATGAGTTATATAAATAAAATAGTGTACTTCATCAATGAACAACTCCTCATACACCTCTAAAAATGTTTTAGCTGAAATAAATTTTTTTACCTTATAGTAAATGGTAAAAAAAGTTAATAAATATAAATATCTAACAAATCTATAAGGAAAATCGTTATTTTCTACATGGATTATTCCTATTATAATTACATATAGGAAAACTAAATTTCCCCATTATGAAATTTTGTTAGGTAAAAAATTTAATCATTTGTATTTAAAAATGTGGGGTTTTTTAGCTTACTATAGATCTTAGGATCCTAAAAGAACTAAAATTAATTATAGATTAATTAAAGATGTTTATGTTCATTATATTGAAAATAGTAAATACTATATAATTATGAAATTATAATCTAGTGTTATTGTTAAATATAAAGATGTATAGTTTTTTTAAATTAAATTTTATAAGGATAATGTGATGGAATTTGTTCCACATATACCTAGATCTAGTAATATGTGTAGCTAAAATAAAATAGTATAGAATAATGATGAATATATAGTTGAACCTAAATAGATATTGAAGAAAAGGAAATAATCTACATAAGGATTTTATTTTTATTTTTTTGTAGTTTATCTTATTGAGTGAGATCAAAATAATCATATTCTAAATAAATATCATATAGTACTAACCATACAAGATTACCCAAATATCTTTGATGATGTTATATCATTTTAATATGTTTCTTTTTAGAAAGAAGTAACAAATGATAAAATAGATCCCATTTTTGGTAATAATAATTGGTTCATTTTGGATTTACGAAAATTATTAAAGTCTAATTATACCATCCTTTCCTAGCTCAACAAGAAACAGCAGTTAAACCCGTTGGAAACATGACATCAAACACAACTCCTCATAAGCCAGAGGAAGCCGACTAGAAGTGAGGGTCCATGGTAGTATTTTGGGGAGGCTTATCCTCTTTATATGATTGTAAATCAAAGGTAAACAATGTATAATTAATTAACATAAGTCAAAATAATAAATATGGTGGTGGAATAAGAATGAACATCTGAATCATAAATAATCAACTCAAAATTTTTAAATTGTTTTATATATACAAAAGGCTATGGAATGTATGAAAAAAAAGGAAAATATGCATACATGGAAGCTGACATAAAATATAATGCATGATGTATAAAATAATAAATATGTTAAAAACTATCCAATAAAATCAAACATTGGCTCATTCATCTGCTACAAAGATCACATCCTAAAGTTAGAAGTTAAGTGTCCAAAGAAGGCCGCTTCCCTTTTTCCACATATATGATCATATAATCTTCATGGGTGAAAATGGTGACTAGGATAAGGTGTAATATAAAAATAGAAGGCCACTACCTGTTTCATTTATACAAATGAAGTCTAGGAATATAAACTCTAAGAGTGTGTAGTTATATAAAAGTGAGCCGTGCAAATGTAAAAAACCCATACATGCTTTAGCTCAACTGGTGTCTCTAAACATGAATCCATTTAATTAATTACATGTCAGTTTATAATATTAAGATCATATAAATTTTTCAATACTAATATGGAAGATAATTATTATAATATAGGATCCATGGTGAAACCAAGGCATACATGACCTCATAAGTTCAAGCAAGCTCATGGTATACAACTTAGAAGCCTAACATAAGGGAATAATAGAAATCCAAGAGGTAACCCTGAAGAATTCCACTTGAAGAATTTATAACTATTTCTATAGAGAACATCTATAATAAATCCTTTTATAAGAATGAATGTACCCAAGGACAATTATCTAAGGCATCACATGTCTATAGACATAAATATGAATCCAAGGAGTGTATCCAAGGTATTATACTTTTTAGATAGAAATTGAAGGGATCCTATTATTTCATGAAGGGAATCCACTAAAAGAAAAATACCATGTTCCAAGGTGGTAATATCCCTTGGAAACCATCTCAAAGAATCAGAATGGTGTCCTTTGAGTGATCAACTCACTCCTTGATGAATCTAAGGCTGGAACAAGTATAAAAATTCTAATAAAGAAGAAAAATTTCCACATGAAATAGGAAGCTTATATATTTAATATATATATATATATATATATAAGTCATTTAATTCCATGTATTACTCATTCCAATTACAATTTATTAGGTTCATTCCATTACATTTCTTCTTAAGTGATAATGTCATTAAATAAATGAAACCAAATTTCATTTTAATTATAGCTTATCAGGGCCAAGTGATATCTATAATTATATACTTGAAATGTATTGCATTAAATATTTATTTATTATAATTAAACATTTACCTTATAAAATTTCAAGCCATGCGCACCTGAATGGTGTCTCAAGTAATCAGAATTTGGGTCACTAAAGGGATAACAAAGAACACACGCTACTTGGGGTGGTTAACATTGAGGTCTCAACATCCAATTATGTTAATAGGTTTCATTATGGTCTTAGAATATACTTTAAACTATTTAAATTGAAGGAATAATAATTTTTGAGGCAACTCATGATGAAACTAGTGTGAACATAACAAAAACAATTTATAAATAGAGTGACATTGAGGGATATGTCATAGAACACCTACTTTATTCCATTAGTAGATGCCACATCCAATACCAACCCTTTTTTTAGTCTAGATCGAAAGAAAATGGAATAATAGGAAAAATACATGAAAATAAGACATATTATATTGCACTAAAATAGCATTTTATAAAGGAAGATGAAATTTGGATGTATCTAGATGAGTGGAGATCTTACCGGTGGTGATCCAATGCGACATAAGATTCCTAATTCAGAGGTTGGAAAAGGAAGATCTCCCAAATTCTATGTAAGGAAAGCCATGGATATCTTAAGGAGGAGGAGGCACTGCATGTTGAATATACTGGGGAAAAATTGTGAGAAAAAATGGTTTAAGGTAAAATAGGTAATTTCAAAAAAAATTAATAGGTCCCATGGATTTCCAGCATTTTTTTCCAAATAGTGTGCTAACCGTGTGCACCCCACTATCTACAAAGCACACCCCTACATGGATTATAGTGAATGATTAGACAAACTATTTGTAGACCATGTGTTCCCTCTATCTCTACTATGCATTAAAAACCCATTTAATAGTTTATAAAAATCATGTGGAACCCTTATAGGGATTCAAAGTTTGAGGTTCATGGTTATCACTAACCATTCACTAATCATGTACCTTGGTTTCTTCTTATGAACATTAGAGATACAGGCCCTAAACAAGCCCTTATGGTACCAAAACCTTACTTAAACCATGGGGTGATTTTATAAGGATTAAATTAAATTTTTAGGCTGAAAATTGAAGACTCTTTACATTAAAGAAAAATAGGGTTCTTAAAATCAACCCCCTTAAAGAAACTCTTCCCCATGTTTCCCTTCCAAGGGTTGTAAACCTCATCTGATAATAACTTTGATCAGCAAGTATGTATGTCATCCTATCTCTCACAAGTCTCATCTTGTACTCCACCAAGCTAAAATATCACTCATACTAAAGGCATTGACTGGAATCAGATATCCTTCAAGCTCCGATCGATGATACGAATATGATACTCCTCAAAAAAATCATTGGCCTCCAAAACAACATCCTTAAGATGAAAAATATGTGACGATTCAACATAATATTGATGAATGTATGATATATGGAAGATTTCATTCATCGATCGATGCCTATAAGGAGGATTTATTTGATACTCTACCAACTTGACTCTATCCAATATCTCAAAAGGTCTGATGAACCCAAGAGTCATCTTACCTTACCTCTATATCCATCTATTCCCAAGCATAGGTAATACATGGATAAAAACCAGATCCCTAACCATGAAATCTAAAAGTTTTTTATATCAATAATAATACGATTTCAATATAGACATAGTAGTATCCATCATATTTCTAATCAACTACCCCTTATTTGAAGTCTCCTACACAAGATGAGGACATAATAATACTGCCTTCCCTGCTCCTATCCAGAAAAGAGGTGAGTGGAATGACCTTCCATATAAATACATATAAAGATCCATATTTATGGTCACTTGATAGCTATTATTATATGATCACTCAAAAAGAGATATATATTTCACCCAAGAACCTCCAAATTCAAGTACACACACTAATAGCATGTACTCTAAACCCTATATTATTTATTATGGCTCACTATCTATCTGAGTTTGATCTATTGTACTCATAAGTACCTGTGTAACCTCTGATTTTTGAAACCCCTTCCATAACCTTGATGTGAAATGAGTATCACTATTAGAGACAATAATATGAGGGAACCCTTGTAGGAGTATAATCTCATAGAAATACAGTCTCCACACCTCATCCACTCAGATGGTCTCCTAGATAGGAAGGAAGTGGACTACCTTTGTCAGCCTATCCACGACTACCCAAACCACATCACTACCTCAAGGAAACCTTGGTAAACCATTATAAAAATCCATTATGACATAATACCATTTCTATTTTGGGATTAGTAACATATGTAACAAGCCAATGGGATGTTGTTGCTCTGAATTTACCTACTAACATGTGGAACACCTAGTGATAAAACCTAAAACATGACATTTCATCCAACACCACCATTACTGGAGGTGAATATCATGATATATATTTGCAATCCCTGTGTGTAATTATTTTTATGAATCATGGTATTCTTACATAATAACCTCTCTCATGTCTATAGGAACCCAAATACACCCATGTGTAAGCAGGATGTCATCTCCATTGACCGACAGACCCTGCAATGGGTATGCACCTGAAATAATCTCCCTCAATACCAAGCCTTAAAGATCTGAAAAATGCCTCCTCATTACACTATTTATAAGTTATGATTTTACCACTAAGTATACAAGAAAATTCTTCATATAACTCTCCTAAACCACTATATTCATCTCAGAAAGAAGGATTATAAACTTCCATTCATCATTGGCTTCCTGAACATCTTATGCCTGAGTCTTATAAATCAAATCATCGGTAACTATATCTTCTTTACAAGGCATATAGAAAAGTTTAAAATCAATGAAATATAGATATTAAACCTATATTCAATATTTTATGTTCACGTCACACTTTTGGAAGATATATTATGCTTTTGTGGTCCGTATACCCCAAAAATTTCTCTCTCAGTAAATTATGTCTTCATAAATGAAAGTAATGAAAGACTGGTGCAAGATTAAGATCACATGTTGAGTAATCCCACTTTTCATAAATTTACTAGGGATACTCGTATGAAATGAATCAATCCTCATACATCAGTACTGCACCTAGAATTATGCATGAAGCATCATAGAACTCTATATAACCTCTTCTAGGCTCTGGAACTGTCAGGATCGATGCTGAAGTAAGTCTTCCCATCAGCTCCTAAAAAACCTTATCATACACTTCATACCACAATAACATTACACCCTTCTTGGTCAAAACCATAATAGGTTCTAAAAGGTGTGATAATTCATGTATAAGAAACTGGTAATAACTAGTCGGTCCTAAGAAAATTTATATATCAAACACCTTCTTGGACTATACTGAGGAAACAACTACACTCACCATATCTGGGTCAATTGATTCTCTGGATTCTAAGATTATATGACCCAAGAAGTGAGACTTTTTTATCTTGAAGTGTCACTTTATGATCATATCATATAACAAATTCTATCTCATTATACTCAATATGATCTCAAGATGTTTGGTATGGTCTCTCATATTATGAGAATACACCAATATGTAATCTAAAAAAACCATGATTAAGGAATCCAATTTGGGGTGAAAACCCTTTTCGTCAAGGCCATGAAAATAGCTATCATGTTTTTAAGACCAAAAATAGTAACTAGGTACTCATATAAACTATAACAAATTTGTAAGGTCATACACAGTAAGTCTAAAGGCCTGACCTGCACATGATGATAGCCTGATCTCATGTCAACCTTTGAGAACATTTTATCTCCTCAGAGATGGTCAGAGAGATAATCTATTCAAGGAAATGATTTTAGTTCTTAACATTAAGAATGTTCAAAATTCGGTAATCCATTAAAACAATAAGGGTTCCATCCACCTTTTTGGTTAAAAGGAAAAGAAATCCCCAAGAAGAAGTATTATGTTGGATAAAATGCTTAGATTATAAATCCTCTTACTATCTTTTGAGTTCCTGGAGGTCAGTAGGTATCATTTTTTATAGAGGAATAGATACTATAAATTCTCCTAGAACAATCTGAATTGTAAACTCTACCTCTATTTTTGGAGATAATCTTGATAATTCATCTGGGAAAAATCCCTAAAACAGCACACCTCCATTGGAAAATCTATTTGATGCACCATCTTATAATCCAAGAAAAGGTTGGTAATTTGGGGTGTCACTCATCCCATATCATGAAGATCTGGTTTGGATGGACTAGCCTAGATGTCCCATTTTCCCTTATGTATATATATACCACCATCTAGTGATGTGAAATTCACCCTTCAGTGATAAAAATAAATTTGGTCATGATACAATCTAATCCATCACAAGTATGACATCAAACCCTATCATAACAGGGATAATGAAATTTCAAAAAAAGTGATAACTTCCAATCTCGATAGGACAGTCCTTAAATTGTCATATAACCTCTAATCATTCTCCTAACTATGTGTCTAGGTTCATACCCAAAAAAATTGTATAATTTGAAGCCCAAGACATTCCATGATAGGTACAAATATAAAGGGGTGTAATGAACCTATATTGAACAAATAAAATACGATGGTAGATTATACTACAATATTACCTCATGTAGTAGTTATCCCCACACTCTGCTCCTTGGGTATATATTGTAATAGGTGAAACTGGCTTGATCCATAGCCCTAATCAATAGTTAGACTACCTGAGAAGGTCTGCTCTGTTGGTGTTGAAAATAAAAAGTCTGCTACCTCATCCACGACAACCTCCATAGTTTGTTCAACCAGTACTAATCCATCTTCCTACCTAATGTGGGGTCACTGTTCCTTCTCTTGAATGTGGATCTAGATTGGGTCTTCATCCACTATAAATTCGTGTATTGTTCTAAAAAACATTCAGGATTTCCCATCTGGCTGCAACCACAGTACTCCAATGGGTTCCTATCACACTGAGGCTTCTAGTGGCCTTGCCTCCCATACTGATGGAATACTAATAAACTACTAGTATTGATACCATATATTTTTCTTCCTTTCTTGTAACTCTCATGATTATGTTTCAATGTACAAGAGGAACCACTACTATATCTTGGTACTAAGCCATCATGTCTAGTACCATCAACTTCCCCCAGATTGTGTTCAGTGATAAAGTCTTGATTTACAATATCTAATATAGTATATAGCCTGAAGAAATTTACCTAATATCATATTATGTACCTAAGCCCATACTCAAAGTGCCTCACCCTAGATTTCTCATCTCTTGTTAGGGTCAGTTTAAAATGATGAATCTCAGTAAAGTGATATGAGTAGTCCATGATGGAAAGGATTCCCTAATCCAGGTTCAGGAACTCTATAGCCCTATTATCTCTCAACATCTCTAGGAAGAAGAAGTCATTAAAAATTTGACAATAAATTCCCCCAAGTCATACCCTGGTTCTGATCATCCTGATTTAGATCATCCCACCTGTGTTTGGAGGAATCATGAAGCATGTATGTAGTATGCTTCACTCTCCTCTCAATAGGTGTCTTGAGGTGCCCAAAAATCATTAGAATTTCCTCCATCCATGACTTCACATCCTAAGAATTTCCACCGTCAAACAAATGTTGGTGGATGCTCCGACTGAAACTCATAGGTCAAATCTACCCTAAAAGAGGTAGGTTGCAGATCTATTTATATTGACTTCATCAAATTTAGGAATCCATCATGAAACTAGGTATGATCTCCCATGTTAGTTATATAATGAGATGTCATAGGTTTCACTACTAGAGGAAACATTAGTGGCTCAAGGACTAAAACATTCAGAGTATGGTCATCACCACCCTCCTAGAACGTGGCTCCATAAGATCATGGTTTCATAGATCTATAAATTACAAGAACATGCCTCAGAAAAAGATACCAAATTAGACAAGATCACTAACTATAGTGGAGAGAAATAAAGGGTGTACTACCTAAAAAACTACCCCAACTACCCACATCAATATTGAGGGTATTGGTAAGCATTCAATTTTTTATTTATAGGGGTTCTAGTATATAGAGTTTCAATTAAAAGTTATGGAGAAAAATGATCTTTAAGCTTTTCTTAGCATCACTACATACTGGAAAAAATATATATTTATTAGTCATATTTTATATCTAAATTTCATGGGTGACTTTATACATAATACAAAGTTCAATAAAATGTAATTTCATTCCTAATTTATAAAGTCCCATACACTATAAATTTAAATTGACACCTATTTAGTTATAACTTATCGCCCATTAATTTAATCTTATGATGTAATATGTGTGGTCTGACAGATCAATGACAGGGATTACCCTTACCATTTTTTAAAGGTCCATTCTCATTATAATTTTAACATGGTAGTCGTCAAAACACAGCTAAATCCCAGCTTATGTAACTTGGGTTATGTGGAATACATAGGATGAGATTGGATATTTAAGATACTAGCATCAATATATATAAGAAAATTCCATTTAAGTTGATTTGAACATGTTAAATAACCAATTTCCCTTCCTTGAAGAAGATGTCAGTAGAATAGTCATATATAACAACCAAGGACCACTCAATAATCGCATGCAATGATAGAAATGAAATGCACCTATATGGAATGGAATATACAAGGAATATGGATACTAGGTGCATATAATGATATGTGTAACAATTCTCCTTTCCATACCTAGTTAAGTTAGAATCTCTATAAAATATAACAAACCTGAAAATTTATGTGTGTCACCCAGTGGTGAAAGTATGTCAATAGTTATAATTGAAATATTGAATACAGATTTCCCTTTCCCTATAAATTTTTATTTCCTAACTTGCATGGGTTAGCTACTCCTAGGAACATGCTCATTACCAAATTCCATCACTTCCTAATATCCTTTATTCCATCCAAAAATTATAAGGTAATGAAAAGAATCCTATAATAACACTTTGTGACATACAACCAAGCTCACCAAGTAAAATTATTTGAATCGGTTGGTCACATGGCCTCAAGCATGCCTCCTTGTATGCTAGACGATTCCAACTATCAGCAAGGGTTTATGGTGGTACTATGGGAAGATTATACCCTCATGATCAGAGTTGAAATCAGTGGTAAACAAGATATTATTAAACAATGTAAGCATTAAAAATAAATAAGGAAATTGAACAAGGATAAACATCTGAGTTATAAATATTCAAATCAAAAGTTTTAGACTATATATTATACAAAATAAAATGGAATATCTTTAAAAAAAGGTAAAATATGAAAACATGGTAGTCAGAATATAGTACAATACATGATATAGATATGAATCCAAAAGGGAAAAAATTTACAAGCATCTCGACCATTGGCTCAGTTATCTGCTACCAAGATCCCATTCTAAAGAAAGAAGTCAAGTATCCAATGTGGGATGCTTCCCGTTGTCCACACCTATGATCATATAATCTGTCCGGGTTTCAATGTTGTTCGGGATAGGGTGTGAGATTACTCTATAGGACACCACCAATGAAATATATACAAATCCAATATATTAATATAAATTGTAATAGTGTGAAGGTATATAAATGTAATAAGTTCAAATGTAAACAACCCATACCTACTTCATCCTCATTTGGTGTCTCTAAACATGAATGAATCTAATTAATTATGATTATTTTTATAATATTAAGTGAATATAAATGTTTTAGTAGTACTGTATAAGATAGTGATAATAATTGGGGATCTATGGCAAAACCAAGGAATCCTTGGCCTTAGAAGATCGAGCCAGCTCATGGTATACAACCAAGAATCCCAACACAAGGGACTAAGTGTAATCCAAGATATAACCCCATGGCAATCAAACGGAAGATATTCTAATCGATTCAATGGGAAATGCCTGTAGTAAATCCCAGGATAATCATCACTCGACCCAAGGATAATGAACTATGTTGTTGCATGTCTGTAGATGTCAAGAAGAATCCTTGGAGTGTATCCAAGGAATTCTAATCTCTTGATTGAAAGTGAACGGATCTCATGGCATCATGTTTAGTATCCACTAATAGACAAAGAGCATGTTCTAAGGTGGGTATATCCCTTGGAAACTATCTCAATGAATCATAATGGCATCCTCTAAGTGCTCACAGAATTCCCTCAGGAATCCAAAGTTGGATTTAGTCTGACCATCTAATAAAGAATGAAAAGATCCACATGAAATAGGAACATTACACATTATATATATATATAACATAAGTCATTTAAGGCCATGTATTACTCATTATAATTATAATTCATTATGTTCATTCCATTACCATTATTCCTAAGTGATAAGGTTATTAGGGACATGAAACCAATATTCATTTCAATTATAATTTATCAAGTCCAAGTAAAATATATAATTATATAATTTCCATCTAATACATTAAATATTTATTTATTATCAATAAAAAATAACCTTATCAATTGTCAACTCAAGAGAAATTTAAGGGTGTATCAAGTAATCAAAATATTTTTCACTAAATGCATAACAAAGAACTCACCTTACTTAGGGAGGTTAACATTAAGGTCTCAACCTCCAGTGATGTTAAGAGGTTCTGTTAGGGCCTTAGAATATACATTAAAAATTTTAAATTGAAGTCATAAGAATTCTGGAAGAAAAACCCATGGAAACCGGTGTGCGCAGAATGAAAAAAAATTCATTGGAGATAATTTAAGGGATAAGTAATATACCATGTACCTTATTCCTATAGTATATTCCACATATAGTATCGACCCTTGGTTTGGTCTAGATTGCAAGAAAATATAATAATAGAATAATTCCCTGAAAATAGGGAATATGACCCTGCAACAAAATAACACTACAGATAGGAAGATTAAAGATTAAAAGAGCTAAAGGAATGGAGAACGTATTGATGGTGATCCAATGTGACAAGCTGATCTTGATTTAGAGGTCATATGGGGATGATCTCTAAAAGGTTGTGTTAGTAATGTCATGATCTCAAAGAGGAGGATACACTACACATTTTAAATGATAGGGGAAAAGGGTAAGAAAAATATAAATGCATTAATGGAAAAAAGTTAATTTTACCACTTTTTAAGAGGTCGCATGATTTGGACACATGATTAGAAAAACCATGTGAAAACCATGCACATCCCACATTCTTGGGAGAACACCCTATAGCGCATGGTTTGAAAACCCCTATGAAACCCACGTGAACCCACAATTTCAACCCGATATAGACAAAAAACCATTTCATTATTTAGAAAAGTTGTGTGGAACCCATACAGGGCCACACGGTTTGCGATGCATGATTAGCTCTAACTATGTGCTAACCACGAGCATCGTCCATTCCCTACAAAAAAATACTATGAGCACTGAATAAGCCCCAATCACTCTCGAACCCTTCCATAGATCGTAGGAAACATTTATAAGGACAAAAATAAAGGTTTAACCCAAATATTAATGGGCTCGAATCTCAAATAAAATCTGTGTTCTTACACTAATGAATTTAATTTATATTTAGGATAAAATATTTTTTCAATTGTAATATATAACTTTTAATGAACCATTAGTTTCAAAAGGTTTAATAAAAATAAGGGAATCGGTTATTTTGATTCTTATACTAATGTGGCTATAATTAGTTCAATAAGTATATCTTTTTTAATAGATTCTATTAATAATTTATTTATTCCTCTAATTTATATTAAAAATGTATTATAGAATAGATACTTAAATGACAAAATTTACATGGAAGAGTCTTAAGGGTTTTTTTCAATGTAAGGAAAAGAAAGTATGTAATTTAGTGAAATATCAATATGGTCTTAAAAAATTCTCTAAAAATGGAATGATAATTTTTATTTTACTATCTTATTTAATTTTTTTGTTCATCATAAAGATAATAAATGAATTTTTTCAAAGTTTAAAAAGAGATATATAATAATAATCTATCTTTATACAGATGATATATTGATTTTTGAAACTATTGTGATTGTTGTTAATGCGACAAAACAATTTATCCAATGTGTTTAAAATTAAGGATCTTTGAATAGTTGATACTATTTTGAGTATCAAAGTTAGATACATTATGGGGTTTATTCGTTGCGTAAATATAATTACAATAAGAATATTTTGAAAAAAATTAATCATTTTGATTTTAATGATCAGAATACTCTATTTGATTCTATTGTAAAATTATTTTTCAATATGGGAAGATTCATAGCACAAATTTAATATTCTAGTTAAATTGGTTTTATAATATATGTTATGAATTTCACTATAATGAAAATTTCTTTTATGGTAGTTAAGATGATAATATAAAATAGTAATCCAAGAAAATATCATCATTGGAAATTTTTACCCTCAATATTTTAATTTTTAAATAAGACCAAAGATTTAAGTTTATTTAATAATGTTTATCTGACTATATTAAAGGGATACACTATTGTGATATATATTAATATTATTGAAGATAATTAATCCACATCTAAATGGTTATTTAACCTTCATATTTTTTAGTTTATTAGGATTGTAAGAAAGATACATGTATTATACATTCAACCATGGATTCAAATTTTTTTTATCTTATCTCTATGTATAAAGGAAGTTGAATGGATTAGAAATTAATTATTGGAATTAAATTGAAGCTTATTCTAGTTTCACTTATATCTATCAATTTTGATAATTAATTCACTTTATCAAGAGAATATATTTTTATGTACAATGGAAATTATAGACATATTATATCGAGACATGATTATTGTAACTACCCATACTTTTTTAAATGAAAAATTACTTTTTATAAATATAACTATGTAATATGTAAGTATAGTGCATTGTAAAAATCACATATATCGAATAATAAAACCAAATATCATTTTTTAATGGGATATCCCACCCATCAATGCTTAATTATTTAGTACATGACCCATAGGCCCAGTGGGCCTATTGCCCATTACATGGCTCGCAGGCCCATAATATCATTTTAATAAATCATCAAAGAACATTATATGTGACGTATAAATATACTTCAAAAATTAAAAAGATTATAATGGGGGAATAATAATATACAAATAACATAAGAATATTTTTAATTCGGGTTCATCACGGTCTCCTATAATTATTATATGCACAAACAATGCTATAAATAGAAAATAAACTATTAGAAACAGGATTGGAATTATGTAAGGTAAATATAAATATCATTTATAAAAATTGATTGAATTAATAATTAAATAAGATACATTTATAGTAAGTATAATTATTATCTGAAAATTAGAACAGTAATTGACCACTAAAAATAAAAACATGAGGTCGAAATAGTATCTTGACTCATGAAACTGGTAAAATGAATAAAAATTATTATTTTAAAAGATTAAAGTAATTAATTATAAATATTAAAAATTTATAAAATTATTTCTCGGATCATGTAACATTTTTTTGGTATATCAAATCATGTGGCTTAAAGTATAAATAAGTACACATTTTTATCAAGTTTGTTTTAACTAATTTTGTAAAATATTAATTTTCATTTTAAAATTTAAATATTAGAATTACCAAATCTTGAAAATTATATTCATTAAGATACATATTATAATTTATTTTCAATCATATACTAATTAATAAATAGCAATAAACAGGAACGTAATCACTCATAGTAACAGAAATAGTATTTACTAAAGACAGGATTATTTTCCCTCTATATTTTTTGAATTTATTTTAATGTTAAATTTAAAATTTTTAAAATTTAAATTTGATAAAATATAATTAGTTTTTGTAATCATAATTTAATAAATTTCTTAATTTTTTTTAGGTAATATTTTTTAAAATGTATTTTTGGATGAATAGTAAAAAACACAGTTTTTATGAATTCTGTAAGTTTCATGACGTCATCATGAAGAAAATATGAATCAATAATTTATAAACAAAATTAATTACATAAAATTTAACTAATGAGTAAAATTATTCATTTATAATTAATAAACATAATTTCAAAACCTATAAATCCTTCTTCAAAACCAAAGTTATATTTTATTTGAATAAAAAAACATATTCCATTCATTACATTGTATAAAATATTTTCACGATGCATTTCATTTTTATGTGTTAAAATATAAAATATATATTTTATAACACTACACTAATAAAAATAATAATAATGAATATTATTCATATTCTTGAGACTAAATAATAAAATAATCATTACTTTATTCTAAAATACCCCTCCTCCATGACTATATAAGCCCCATTCCTACAACTCTTTCTACTATATTCCAAAACGAAATTATTCAATAAATATCTACCTAAATACCAATCTAAAATTCCATATAAATTTTCCCATGTTCATATTCTTGCTAAAAGTTCCTCTTTTGAATGCTTTTGGCTCAATCCAGAAGAGGTGACTCAAAGAGCAGGGTTAGGGTTTCAAAACCCATATATTCTCATTTAAATTATAATATTACCCCTTATATAATATGAGTAATCAATAAAAGTAACATTAAAATATTATTTCAATTATAATATATTTTTTATAAAACTCAAATATTTATGATTTTTTTTATTTTAAACTCTTAAAAATGATAGTTCACCTTGGTGGTTTTACGCTTCATAAGTGAATGATGATGTTTTATTTTCACTAATTTTTTTCCTTGATATACTTAAAAATAAACTCATAATTTAATATAAAATTAATAACAAAATAATGTTATGTTTATAATTTTATAATGGTAAAATAGTAATGATAATAATGAAATAAAAATTAAACAAACATAGTTATTATGAACATTGAAAAATAATCTTACCTAGAGAAATTCTAAAAAATTGTTACTATATACTCATCTATTTAATTAAATCACTTTTTAAATGACATGAACCAGAAAAAATGAAAATTTTGGTGATTATGGAACCATTTTATGGTCTCCCTCAATTTTTATCATTACATCTATCTGGTATTTTAACTATGAACCAAACAATATCAAAATGGTTGATACAAACAATATTAATTAAATAAATGAAAAAAATGATTATAAATGAATTATAGAGATGAAATAAATATTAAAAAGTAATAAATAAAGTAATTAATAACTATAAATTTGATATATATGTGCTCTTTATATATTCTAATTTAATTTTGGATAAGAGGTATGGAGTCTTTCCCACCCTATAATTTTTTCGGATATTTTCACTGTCACTCTATATCTCTATATATTCCTATTTATACATTTATTAGTTGTTTCCTTTATGTCCCCTATGATTTTATATGCTTCCTTTTTCTTTGGATGTTTATTCGTTTTTGTTTTCCATTCTATTTTATCTTTTATTCAATCTCTACAAATATTACAATGGAATATTTTCTAGTTTCTTTCTCTTTTTATAAAATTATTCTTATATAATTTATTGACATTTATTACTTCATTCTTGACCTTAAATATTTTATTATATGTTTATTTTTACCTTTTATCATCCAATATGATATATTCTCTTCTTTTTTGGGTATCTACATGACTCAACATTTGATTAATCCTTTTGACATCATTATGTAACTCATTTCTTTCTTATAGGTTTATTTCATGTTTATACTTGATATATGTTTCTTTCTTATATTATATACATAAAAAAATATATGATGATGTGATGAGTGGAACCAAAATAATATATACCCCTAATAAATTTGTAAATTCCTATATCTCATTGGATACTATGTATGGTGCACGAGAAATAATCCCAAAACATTATGTTATGTTGTCTTACCAATGAGCCCTAACATATGTTTATGATGACATGTGTTATGTTTGTATCAAAATATTATTTTTCTCATTAATAAAATTCTCTAATGAAATCTTTTATCTTATTTCATGTTTCTATGTGACAGTTTATGATTCTTCTTTTTATTGAATTCATGTCCTTATTATTTACTCTAATGATTTTCTCACCTGATTTATACCTTGAATTATCACCTAACTAGACTTTCTGGATCACCTCATCATATATGTAACTTCATAGGATATCCCATGCAATGATAGGAGTATGGACATCTCTAGGATAATGTAATGAATATGGAAATAAAATCTTTTGTTGTTCAATTAAAAATTTTTATATTAGATTCCTAATATCCCAATGATATTGTATATTTATATTTTTGGGTTTTCATGGATATTTATTTAAAAAAATGTAATATTATATGTATGATATGTATGTTTCCATAATTATGTAACATAATAGATAAAATATGGTAATATAAAAAATGTTTATGTGAGATATTGTAAAAATATTTTGAATCAGTTTAGAAAATCTCTACCATGAGAGATTGTAAAAGAGACTAGTAAATACATGGGGTTAAAACCTAGAGAATAAATCATTTATAAATCGAAATTCATCACTTTATTTAGGTATATCCTAACTGACCTTTTTAATGGGTAAAAAAAGTTTCTAAATTGATTTTTGATATTAACTATTATAACCTCAACTATTTGGTATCAATATCATCTACTATAATTAGAGATTATGTTTTAAAATCTAAAAAAATAGTAATACTAAACGATTTATGTGTTATAATAATGGAAACACATTATAATATTCCACCTATGTGAACTTATAGTTGGCATTGACTGTTACTGGAGTTATTGGGTATACTCCTTCGAGAGTTCATAAAAATGATATAAGCACATGACCATAAAATTTATAATAAAATGAGATACTTAATGGATAAATAATTTTATGTATAATATCTCTAGTTTATAACTATGATTAAAAAAATTAATGTTTCATCAACATGTAAATATGATAATACTTTGAGATATTTATACTAATTAAAGGTTTAAATAAAATGATATCTTAAATCACTAGTATAAAATATTGTATATGTGGTTGTGCTTTTAATATAAATTATCAAATAACCAATGATAGTATAACTTCCAATCAAGATATCAATATCAGTTTTTATAAAACCAATACAAAAATCTTACTTTTAACATCAGTTTTCATAAAACCGATGTTAAAACCCTTTTTAAAAATATTAAAACGCATGTGGGTGTGCCTCCCCCCCCCACCTTATTCTAGTACACCAGAAATATTGAAACCCAATTCATAGTGACTTGACACCATGATATTCTTTTATACCCTACTCTTTTAAGAACCATCTACATGATTCCTCCTCCACCATCCCACTTTCAGCACCCTCATCCCCATTCTACCACCATCATCCACTTTTCTTTTCCTCAATCATCGTCATCATAATTCATCATTACCGTTATCACCATTTTCATTATAAATTAACATATTTCCATTTTTCAACATTTTTTTATTTTTAATTGTTATTTAATTTAAGAATCATAAGATTTTGAACGACTCTTAATAGTATTTATTATGGAAACTATTTCTATTTTTTACAATCCAATGTTGTATTTTAGATATTTAGATGATGTTTTTTTATTATTTGTTAGATTTATTGTGAAAATTAATAGTTATACTAGTTAAATTTATAATTTTATTGATTCAATTTTTTTTTTGAAATCATTAAAAGATAAGTAGTTTTTATCTTTAAAATAAATTAAAATATTTAATATTATATTTTCATTTATGTGAAATTTATTTGATTCTCAATGAATATTATATTTTTTTCAATGTGTTTTTATGTTTATGTGTTTGAATATAAATGATCACATGTTTATATGATTTAAATATATATGTTTATATGCATTAAATTTATATGTCAAAATGTTTTATGTAATGAAAATCAATATGTTTATATTTTTCAAATAAAAATGTTTTTTATGTTCATTTATATGATTATAAATTTATATGTAATATATATATAAATATATATTAATTTATTAAATTTATTAGATCAAATGGTTTTAATTTAAAGGTTTACATGCTTATATGTTTTAATTTATCTATATATATTTAAATATACATGTTTTAAATTTATAATTATATGTTTATATATTTTTATATTTTTAATTTAGACATTTTATATTTATATATTTATATGTTATTTGTTATTTTTTATATGTTTATATGTATTTATTTTTAAATTTTATATGTTTATATATGTTTAAATGAAATATGTTTTAAATTTATTTTTTTCTTTATATGATTATATCTTTTTCTTATATGTGTGTGTGTGTGTGTGTACATATGTGTTTAAAGGTAGATATGATTATATATAAGTATATATTTATATATATTAAATTTATATATTTATATGTTTGAATTTTTTGACATATTTCTAATTTGAATTATTGTTTTACATAATTAATCGATCATAATAGGATAGATTCATTGAGAACCAGCGACAAATATGATAAATGGGTTCATGATTTCTTGGAATTACTCAAAGAGATTTTTAAAAATAGAGACATGTTTTTTTATTCATGTGTGAAGTTCTTGAATATGAGAAAATTGGGGTTCAGAAAAATCAAAGACAATTTGATTTTCTATTATTTTAATCCTAGTTGTATGCATTAGATATAGCATAGTGTAATTATTGTTCTTAAAAGTGTTTGGTTTTATTTTTATTCAACATGTTCTAAATATTATAAATATAATAATTTAATAGGTGATGAGGATTTGGTACCACTGTTTTTTCATGGAAGAGGGGAAGAAAAAATGTCCTTAGAGTGTCTAGATAGATAAATTCCATGGACCCCAAAATTAGATGATTGAATGAGATTGTTTTCATATCCATGGAAATTATTACTCATGAAGAATACTTATATTCAATAAGTTGAATTAAAGAGATATAGAAAAGGATTTGGAATAAAGTTCCGTAGAATAGTTGGTTAGACAGATCTCATGGATCCCAAAATAAGATGATTAAAAGATATGGTTTTCATGTCTAAGACAAGTGGTATATATAAATAATAATTTTCTTTAGAAGGATGAATAAAATAGATGATTAAATAGGAGTTGGATATTGAACCTATGGTTTTTAAACGTGTACAATTTTAGTTATAATGGTTGGAATCAGGTTCAAAGTGTTTGTGAGATATAACTGTTGTTGGAGGATCCATCTTTAGGGTACTAAGCATGTTGGTTACTGAAACTAGTGTAGAATATTATTTTATGATTTACTGAAGCATTTTAGGGGGTGTGTAGTCCATGAATAAGTCTTAATGTCATTTTTAAGGAATTTTCTATCATTTATTTCTTTTCCAGAAAAATGAAGAAGAACGGAGTGTAAGTCTTTCAAGACAAGTGCAATTGTTTAAAGTATCATCATATGAATTCACCCAAAATAAGCCTTTTGTCTTTTAAGATAAGTATTAGTATCTAATGTTTTATTTTTGGTACCAAAATGTATAACTATGGAATTATAAAAAAAATATAGAAAGGAACACAAAGAAAGCATTTATTGTTGAATTTATGTCTTTGAACACTAAGATTAAGCCTTTGTCTACATGTGTAATCCTTTAGATAGTTTATAAGACTTTTGATGCTCAATATATGTCTTTGAAGAGTCGAATGTTATCCTTTACTAGTGTATTACTTTTATTCTCTGCATAAACCTTTCGATGACCATAAGAATTCCATATTTAGATGAAAAAAAATTAGATGGTTATTGGGTTAAAAATTTGATGTTTCTAGATTTAATTAAGATGAAGATGAAATGTAATGGGGATGAGGATGAATCTATTCTTAAGTGTATTAATGAATAAATAATTATCCATGATGCAATATTCATTTTAGTGGGAATAAATGGGATGAGTATATGGATCATTGTTCTTGATGATGAAAAATGAATTTATTAGGTTTTAAAAAATATTGTAGAAGTTTTTATATTAAAACTAAATCTATAAATAAAAGTATACATCAGTAAAATTCAAGTGTTTTTAGTGATTTTTTTATATTATTAACTAATATAAAATATATTAAAGTAACTAAGATGGATGGTTGGGAGTTTTCACAAGACTTTAAAGTGATAATTCTTCTAGATTTTATAAATAAGGAAATGAACAAATTAGTAGATTCTTGTGCATTATTCAGTGATTTTATAAATTTATGAAGAAATATAATTGAGATGAAGAAATAAATAAAAGTCTTGATTTTCCACTATTTTTACAGACTCAAACTGATTTATTTATTTTTATTATGTGATGCTCTCATGCTAAAATAATGATTTCCACACTACATACATGATTGTAGTGAATTTTTATATAGGATTGAAGATTTACATGAATATTTAATTGAAAATATTTTGATATTAAGGGGAATAATAATCTTATAATACTAAATATATTTTTTAAAAATATTTTCAGTTGAGTTTAAAAAGTGAGTATAATTAATTAAGGGTATTCTGGGAATATCCCTTAAGTGGAAAAAGCACACGAAATATATAGAGAACTCAAACTTGGTATTAAAATAATAGTGATTTTGGGGTGAAAACTAAAAGATTAAATTATATTTCATTTATAGATATTGGAAATGAAACTATCCATTTAATGAATCCATATATGCATGTCATTTATTCAAAATATCAAGGAGATAGAAGAGAAAAAGTAAACAACCACCACTATTGCTGGGCATGTGGACAGGGAGAAATAAGAACCAAATGGATATATCAAAGAACAAAAAGAATAATCTAGTACAACTGATAGTAAAGAATAATAATAAGAACCTGTTATAACCTAAATTAAAGAAGAAGAAGAAGCTACCACAGCATATAGTGAAGAAGAAGAGAAAACCAAGACAATGAAACTTGTTAGGTCTTAAAGGAAGAAAAATAGAAGATTAGATGTAACATACCAGAATCTAAAAACCCAAATATAGAGATTATATTAGATAATTGGTTTAAAATACAGGATTTACTAAAGTATATAATAATTCAGAATTCATGGAAGTCTGGATACATACATATAATACATTTCAAAAAATAATATACAACCTTAACATATATAAAGAAAATGATTATCAATTCCATAATATCTATGAAAATTATAAATATTACTCCTCTAGGTTTTTTAGGTAAAGGAAAAAAATATGGGTAGCTCAGATGCTTAGTAAGGAGTAGAATAAAATGGATAATTTCATTAAATAAACATCTCAGAAGTGATATGATGGGAATAAATGAACACAGGATGACATAATCAACTAAAACTGAGGTCACTCTATATCTATTATAATAAATGAAAACATTGCTAATAATAATCACTGATCTTACACTAATCTAATTCATAATCTTAGATAGAAAAAATGTTTTCAAGGACTTTTTTTGTCACTTTCCTATCATGGGAAGAGGTATACACCAAAACCCAAAATCTTTTGTCTCATGAGACCTATCGATGCATCATGAAGCAATATAATTCATGGGGCTATCCATCACCTGATTAAGACTAATGTATTCACCTTAAGATTCATCGATACCTTTCATACCATTCCCTGAGGAACCACTTACTAAATAAAACATAGTTATACTTATAATAATAATTAAAAAAATCAAATATCTACCCTATCAATAGAATAATTTGGATTTCTTAGATAATATCCCAAAATTAACTTGGAATCCATGAGGGTTCATCAAACTAATATGAAATAACCTTATCAAATAAATATATTGGTGATGGTAATTATATTGTGTGTGGGTTATCCATGTAAGCTATTACTTGGATTTAATAACATGAATAGGTAGGAGACCAAAGAAATGGTAGGAAATATCCTTTCTCATGGGTCATAAAGAGTGTGTGAATGTTTCAAATAATATCTCCTAGGAGTGTATGACTAGGTGTGTAGTATTTAAACCATTCATCATTCATAAGTGTGATGATTGAGTAAATTTTTAACCAATTATTTTTGGGGTGATTACCCCTAGGTGCATCTATGGAACAACTATATCCACTTTCTAGTGTCAAAACTAGGATTTATTTTCTAGGAAACTACATATACTTTTTCTTTATCAAAACCTATAATGGTTTTCCACCATTGAAAAGATTAGGTTTTAATGTTGTTTTAGAAAGTCTTAAAATAAAACAATATTATGAATGGATAATTATATAGAATTGTAAATCCCTTAAATTTCATGAGTAATATGGTAAAACGTTTTCCATGAAAATGTATGCATTTCACAAAAGGAAATAGGCTTTGAATATTACATAAGTCCTAAAGAATGAAAATTGATGCAAAAATCCATAATTATGTATTGAGTAGAAATTCAATCATAATATCTTGAAATATATGTCTTAAAATTGATCATTAAATAACATGAATAAATTATTTTCATTATATAACATATCAAATAGGAATTATATACACCATATAAAGGAAATTAAGTTCATAATATAAAACATGTCTTATAGGGAGGAATTTGAGAAAGAAACCCCTTGAATCTTGTCTTGAATTTTAAAAACATACTTTAAACTCATTTATCACAAACAAATATATCATAATAAATTATTTTTTAACCTTACTCTTATACATTTTTATTTATAATCTTCATTAATATTCATTATCTATAAGAATTATTCAAATTTTCCACATCGGGTGTTTATAGTTTTGATCATTTGCACTAATTTAATAATAGTTTTATTTGTTTTAATTATTCTTAAAAACCTAATCAAAAAATACCATTAAAGTTATTTCTATGTATGATTTATAAATATTTCTGATGTTTAAAATTCTTCCATTATTTTTTTATTCATTATCCATATAGATGAAATAGATAATTAGCATGTATCATTTATTTTTTGCGATCAATGTGTGTTTTCTTAATTAATGAATAAAATATTGATATAAAATTTCCAAAAACATATTTACACATTAATATCAAATTATAATATTAATTTCCTTTCATATTCAACCATGATATAAAATCATAGTATTGTTCCAGTATTGGTTAAACTAAACCAAACATGAACATACCCAGATTTAATAAATGATTATGAGGTAGTTTTCTTGTAATTTCATTATAACAAAATCTTAATGATCTTATTTAGTGATTATTTTTATTATACACTACAATTTTAAGTAATCAAAATAAGAATTAATGGATATGAGAATATTACACAACTTGAATAAAATATTATCTTCTTGTTACACCTATTTTAAAATATTAAATTAACGATTATCACTGTTTGGTCATATCATTAATAGGTTATGAAATTTTTCATAAAATAATATTCCTAATACTATAAACATAATATTACATTATTACATTCATTATAGTAACTATTAATGATTGGTGGTGATGAAAAAAAAACTTGTTTCTCGTGGTGTCGATAGTCTGCACATATGCATGAACGATGGTTTCATTTTTCTTAATGGATGGGATAGATGAATAGATAAAAATAATAATACCATTAATATGGTAACATTATATTATATAAATTATAATAATATAATATTATTTGTGTTAATATAAGAAATTTGGGAAAATATACTATATAATAAAATCTAAGTAGTTGTTAATTCTCACACCTAGGAATTGAATTTTCATTGGTAGTCTCCTTGGAAATGAAGGAATTATGTTAACTAATGATGACAAAAATATTTTCAAAATGGGATTGAGTTCTATTAGGAGAAAATGGAATAGTTTAATTTATAAATTCTAGGGATAGGTGAGTCCTGAAATGGTGGATATGTTACCCTTTTATAAGTGAGGATATGTATTGATTTGGGAGTAACCCTTACATTTTCAATAATGTAAGGTTATTATTCAAGTGCAAAAGGAAGAAAATGTAAAAAATTGGATAGTATAATTAGAATGGGTCTAAAATCCCCAAAAACACTCCATCTTGAGATGACTTTGAGTATTTTATGTATTTTTATTTTATCTTTTTCACATTAACCCTAATTTACTTTTACCTTGGTAATTAATTTCTAACCTTAGAAATTATATTTCATGAAAAAGATTAAAATTTTACATTTTTACTAATTTGATACTAATAATTTGAAATTTTAAAATCATTTTATTAAATGTAATTAAAATGTGTAAAAATTTAATTTTAAAAAAATACACTTAATCGTGTAAAAATAGTTTTTAAACAAGTAACATTTTTATGATTTGAATTTATGTATAAGATAAAATAATCTCAAATACAAATATTAATGAAATAAATTTATTTATTATAAAAAAATATTATATTTTTAATTTTAGAAAAAATAAATAAATCTCCCCGGAAAATACTTGGTTCATAAATAAGACTCAAAATACTTTTTTATTAATGCAACATTTTAATTAGTTATAAAAACATTGAAAATAGGATTTATAAGGTCAAATAATATTTTAAAATGAATATTTTCATTTATGAAATTAATATTTTATTACTTAAAAAAATTAGCTTCTAGTTCATTCTTATATAATGATAAAGTCATTCTATTACATGTTTTTTAAAACTGCACTTTTCGACTAAAAACTGACCATTTTAGAAAAATATTAAAAATTCATAATAAGATGATTTTAATTTCATGAATTATAAAATGAAGTTATTTTGGTCAATTTCAAATTCTTAAATTAATATCATAAATTAATTCATGAATAAATACTCTTTAAATGGGCATATTTCATGATTGTTTAGGATATGGTGTATACCAGCTACAGATGGGGGTATTACATTCACCATCCCAAATAATTTTTGTGATAAAAATTGGGGTATATATTAGTTATTAAACAAATATTAGTATTCCTTCCTTATATATTCTTTATGATCCTAGGTTTATTTTTCCATTTTGTGATTTCTCCATTGGAATTTCACCAATCGAGTTTTCTGATTATGCAATATGTTCTCTCTTGTGTCAATAATCTAGAAAAGTTCCTCATTATAAGACAATTCAATCACCAATTTTATTCTCTTATCTTTAATCACATGTGTAATATCTAACATTTATTTTGTAAATAATGAAACATTGAATATTTCCTTTACTACCTGTTGGATGAGCATCCATGATTTTCTTCTGGAGACTAACTACATTGTCACTCATGCCTTTCGTGAAGAGAAAATGTTTGGCGACGGTCTTTCAAACAGAGGAATCAACCAAGGCATAACTTGGATGGATAAATTTCCAGCTGAACTTCTCCCTTATTAGGATAAGTATTGTAATAAGATTCCTTACTTCAGACTCATTTAGTTTTCTCTTTCCTTTTATTATAATAAATTGTTTCTCGGACTTTGTCTGAGGTACTACCTTCTAAAAAATTGAAGATTTCGTTTACTTTAGAAAGTTTGAGAATCATATCCAATATGTAAGCTATATCTCCAATTATTTCTATTATTTCAAAAGGCCTAATGTAGCATTGGATTAACTTCCCATTTTTTCCAAATCATACAACTCCCTTCATTGGTGAAACCATCAAGAATACATGATCCCAAAATTGAAATTTCAAGTCTTTCATTCAATTATCAGCATAGCTCTTTTTTCAACTCTAAGATTCCTTAATATGATCCTGAATAATCCATGTTTGAAAATCTTCATGCTCTATAAGATATGAGAAAACGTACTTTAAATCTCAAACTTCTTATCAACAGGATGGAGTATGAAACCTCATACTATAAAATTATTTGTATGGTGTTATATAGATTCTTGAATAGATGATATTATTGTATGTAAATTCCAACAAATGTGGATATTGACCCCATATATCACGGAAGTCAATAAAACTTGATCGTAACATGTCATCCAATGTCTGGATCATCCTTTTCGAATTCCCATCAGTTTTGGGATGATATTTTTTTCTTATATGTATCTCAGAGTTGATATCCTTTTGAAGACTCATCCATAATTTTTATGTGAACCTATAGTCATGATCAGATACAAACTATAGAGGTTCCCCTTGAATGATTATGATTTCATTTATATAGAGTCTGGAAAGGATCTTAGGGGGTAGATATTCTATTATCACTAATAAATTTGTAGACATAGTAAGATGATCAATTATGACCCATAAAGAATTATTCTTCCTTCTAGTGTTTCGAAGTCCTGTGAAGATGTCCGTTTTAATATTATACAACTTCCATATAGGTATAGGTAGAGGTTTCATGAATGCATTAGGATATTTCCTTTCACCCTTTACATATTTTAATACTAAGCATCTGGACACATAGTCTATACTTTCCTACTTTATACCTTCTAACCAAAAGTTTTATATTAAATTCCTATATGTATTTGTGTTGTAAGAGTTTATAGTGAAATTGGATTTATTTTCTTCATCTAGAAGTTCCTTTTAAACTCTTATACGGATGGAACACATAAACTCTTCCCAAAATTAAAAAAATAATATCTATAGATAAATCTTGTCAATTTACCCTCATTAATTTCTTTAATATTCCATTTTAAGTACTCATCATCCTAATGGTTGTTATCTATCCTTTCAAATAAGGATGGTTTAGTAATTTCTTAGAAAACTAATAGTGGCTCCCCTTTCCCAGAAATCTATATATCCATATTAACTAGATCTCTACGTATGGGGTCCATGTTAATCCTCGTCATTATATAAACTCCATGATATCTCTATCTCAATTCATTATCCACATTTTTTTCCTTCCCAGGGTGGTATTGTATCAAGAAATAAAAGTCCTTGAGTACTAACAAGAATATTTTTTACATTATATTGAGCACCTTCTAAGAGAATATATACTAAAAAATCATGTGGTCTATATATATAATCTCTTTCACCATAGAGGAACTGTATCCATGTTTTCAAAGTAAATATTACAGCTTCTATCTCAGGTTCATGAGTTGGATAGTTATGCTTATGTATTCTCAATTACCCTGATGCATATGAAATCACCCTATTACTCTACATAAGTACAAAATCATTTATTTTCTTAAATGAATTACTATATATTAGAAATCATTACTTACATGATGATATATTCCAAATTGGTTCATTAATCAATGTCCACTTTAACTATTAAAAAAATTCATTATATTTCCTTGACCATGTGAATTTAACTCCTTTACATATTAAATTGGTTAATAGGTTGGGAAACTGAGAAAAATCATAGATGAACCACTGATAGTAATATGCTAAAACTATGAAACTTCATTTCTAAATTATGTTTATAATCAGAAAAAATTAAGGGTCTTACTTAGTACTTTAAGGATCAAAATATATTTCATCCCTAGAGAAAATGTGTTCAAGAAAATAAACATCATTAATAAAGACTTCACACTTACTACACAACCTATATAATTCCTTTTTTGGAGGGTATCTAGAATTATTTTTGATGACTCTCATGCTCTACATAGCTCCTATATTATATCTGGAAATCATAAATTAATACCAACAAAAATTTATCACGATACCCCTTGACTACTCTTTTCATCAAGTTTATAAATACATAAGGTGAATTTTTCAATCCAAAAACATTATCATAAATTCATAATTTCTATACCTTTTTTGAAAATTCAGTCTTTGATATATCATCCTTCTTTACCCTTAACTAATGATAAAATGTGAAAATATTTATCTTTGAAAAGTATTATGCTCCTTTAATTTGATCAAATAGGTAATAAATTTGTGGTAAAGGATACTTATCTATTATAGTAATGGAATTGGTCTCCCTATAATCGATTCATAATCTCATAGACCCATACTTATTTTCCATGAATAAAATTGCGGCTCCCCATGGTGAAACACTAGGGTGTAAATATCAATTATCACTCAACTCCTAAAACTATTTCTTCAACTCCACCAACTCCACTAGTTTGATTATATAATTATTTTTAGATATTTTCCTTGAATTATGAATAATTTAAATGGATAACTCAACTTCACACTTTGGTGGATGTCCTGGTAATTCTTCTAGAAAATAATCAGTTAAATTTTTGACCATGGGTAAATACTTTATTCATAGGATACATTCCTCAACTATAGATCATTATTGATCTTCCTATTTACCCAAAATTTCATTAAGGATGGTTACTAGTGGATGATTGAGACATTATTTAGTTGATGAAGTTTCCCCTCTATAGATAAGAGATTCAACCTCACCTTTATGAATTGTAATCTCCTTATCTTGGAGATACATTTTTTAATTATAATTAAAAATAAAATCCATATCAAGGGTCATATAAAATTAAATCATAGGTATAATAACCATTTTTGGAAATAAGGTACACCCATGTATGATAACTAGAATAGTATGACACAACTTTGTTTCCCTAAGATTCTCAATTAGTTTCTTAATTATTAACTCCCTTACTAGGGTTCTAGGGAGGTATCTAATGTTTTTAGAAAAATTGGAAGACATAAAAGACTATGATGGTCCATAGTAAAATAAAACATTAGAAAACATTAAGGGTATAATCAATGTACCTACCACCATTTTATTTGGATCATCAACTATAATTATGGAAATCACATGATCTTGGCCTTTCTCCCTTGGCCTTTTCATTGGTAAATTCCCATGATTTTTATAGCACTGGTTTTCATAATGCCCCCTCTCTCTATAGTTAAATCATTTAACATAAAATTCTTTTTACTTTTACTTAAATTCATGGGCTTGATATCAATTTTCTATACACTTTTAAAAAATTCATGTTCCCTTCCTTCAATCCCCAGAGTGTTTCTTCCCAAAACTATCATATGTGGAAAATCCCTTCCTTAATTTCATCCCCTTTTCCCCATTGTTCTTCATATGATTCTCACCAAACCCATTTTTATCTTGATTTCACTTAAATAAATACATTCTAGAGAAATTATTTTCTATATTAATGTCACTTGAGAATATAATTTTATATGATGAAAAGGTTTGAGCGACCAACACACTTAGAAGTATTATTTTTATATCATAAATTAATTATCATTATTTATTTTTTTATACATATATAGTCCAAAAAAATCCAAGATAACCTTGTAAAGTTATCTGTATACTAAAAAAAATTCTTTCACTTTTTCTCTAAGATAATGGAACTTCTTTTCTATTTTTTCTCTTTACTCACAAGGAAAGTATTTTTCATAGAATACCTCCTCAAAAAATTCTCATTCAATGAACTTCATGTCATATTTCTCATTATTATTTTGAATTATGTACCACTTCTTGTTCTCAAATCCCTTCAAATGATGGGCCACCATGATGAATTTTTCATTTTCACTACATTACAAAGAGAAAAAGATCTTCTATAGGGACTTGATCAATTTTTTATATAAAAAATGATTAGTAGTTCTATTGAATTCTAGAGGAATTTTTTTATATGAAGTGATATATAATGGGTACACCATGTTTTAGATCAGTAGAAGGGTCGATAATAGTGAGATAATGTTTCACAAACTAGATCAACTTCCCCAATATAGTTATGAACACATTTTCTTCAACTCCGACCTCATTAACAAATTCAGTGGGAATATCACTACATTGGAGATGAGTGTTGACATAGTTCTAATTCCTCTATATATTCACCATATTTATTTAATGGAATTCTTATTAATATCTCTTGATATTGAATTGTAAAAAAAATTCCAAGTACATTTTATAGATTATTCCCTAGTTATCCTAAGGGGTTTTCATATTACTTTTTTTATCTCATGTGGTTCTTATAAATCAAATCCTCAATGTTCATAAAAATTTCATTAGATATAAACCCTATCATTAATGACTCCAAAAACCTAGATATTGTTATTAAATTTCATAATTTGGACCAAATAAAATATTTATTGATGGATCCAATAGTTAATTAGTCTTAATATTCTAGATAAATATATTTCATACATTTTAAAAAATACTATACAATATGAAAATATCATAAGAATACAAATACCCCTACTATCACATCCCTGAAAATTACACATATTCCTTCTCTAGGTTTCATAGGGAAAGGGAAAAAATAATGGTGAGATCAAATTATTAGTAAATAGTATCATATAATTGTATCATACATTTAATAAACAATGAGTAAGTGACACGGTAGGAATAAATGAACACATGATGCAAAACTAAGGGAATTTTATATCCATGACAATAAATGAAAACATCGATAACAATAATAATTGATCTCATACTAATGGTATTCATAATTTCACAGTATTAAAACATGTTTTTGAGGCCTTATTCCTAGACACATTCCTTTCATGGTAATAGGTATAAGGAAAACCCAATCTGTTTTATCTCATGAGACCTTTCAATGCATCGAGAGGCTATATAATTTCATGCTACAGCCTTCACCTAATTAAGTCCAATGCTTTCACTATATGATTCCTCAAGACCTTTCATACTATTCTGTAGGGAACATCTTACTTAGTAAAACCTGGATATCCATATAATTAAAAATACTAAAATCAATGACTTCCCCATTCAATAGAATAATATGGATGTTTAGGATAACATCCCTTAATCAACTTGGAATTCTTGGGTTATCATAAATGTAACATGAAGTAATTTTATCAAAGAAATATTGTGGTGGGGATACTTATAATATATGTAATATCAATGAAATATAGTAATTTTATTCAATAGATTACACAGGTAAGAGACCAAATCAATGGTTGGAAATATCGTTTCAACATGGTTTATAAATAGCATGTTAATATTCTAAAGTATATCCCTTAGTAGTTTCAAGCCATGTGTGCAGGCATGTATCCAATCATCATGCATCAGACTGATGATTGAATCAATTAGAAACCAAAAATTTTGGGGTGATTACCCCTAGGTGAATATATTTCATAGCTACATAGACTTTTCAAAATCCAGACATGGATGTATTTTCTAGGAAAGTATACAAACTTTTACATTACTAAACCTTAGGATGGCTTTTCTATCATGGAAAATATTTTTTTTTATAATGGTTTTGAAAACTATTGAATAAAATGAGTAAGAGTGTGGGATAAAAAAATATAAACATTCAAATCCATTAAATTTAATGGGAGATATAGTAAAAATTATTCCATGTTAATGTATGCACCACATAAAAGGAAATAGGTGTTGAGTATAACTTGAGTCCCAGAGAATGAAAATTTAGACAGAAAATACCAATTATGGCTTAGGTTGAAATTAAATCATAACATAATGAAAGAGAGGGACTAAAATTGATCTCAAAAAATGATGAATAAATTAATTTCATTATATAACATCACAAATAACAATTATATAAACAATATAAAGAAAATTAGTCACATAATACAAAACATGACTCAAAGAGAGGAATTTGAGATGAAAACCCCTTAACTATTGTCCTAACATTCATGAATATAATTTAATATCCTATATTGCAAACATATTTATCTTCATAAAAATAACCATAATCATATCCATTTTAATTTTTACTCTTTATAAATAGTCATTCTCTACATTATTTCTTATGGTTTTCCACATTGGGTGTTTATAGTTTTGATCGTTTGCACTAGTTCTATAATAGCAGTGTTCAGATTCATTGTTCCTCAAAATGTCATCACTAAAATGTAATTAAATTTACTATTAGTGATGATTGATAACAATTGATAATTTTTCCAATTCTATCCATGATTGTTTTAATCTTTATCCTTGATCATTAAATTGATAATAAGCATGTTTTAGGGATTCCTGACGATCAAAGTGTGTTTGATTGATTAATAAATTAAATATTCATATAAAATATTCATAATAAAAAAATAATTATTATTTACCAATTTTTACCATTTTATTCTAGTAAATTTTTTTTCATATTAATACATGGTATAAAAGCATATTATTGTCCATGTGGGTGGTTAAACAGACCCAAACATGAACATACCCTGATTTAATGAATGGTTATGAAGTGGTTTTATTTTAATATAACTATACCAAAAGAATAATAATATTATTTAGTTTTTATTAGTGTGTTGTATCAAAAAATTTAGCAAATTATAATAATAAATCATCTATTTGAAAATATTACATAATTTGAATTAATGTTTTTCCACTTAGAAAGATTATTTTAAATGATTAAATTAACGATGATCATTTATGGATCATATCATTAATAAGTTATAAAATTTTTCATAAGATAACCTAAATGACATCATAAAAATCATATTAACTAAATAAATCCTTTCCAAGAACCAACATTGAGGGGTACAGATGAAAAATGAATTCTGTTTCTCATGATGGTGGTAGTCCACACAAACGCATGAACAACGATTTCATTATTCATAATGGATAAGATAGATGAATAAATAATGATAATAACTTTAATATAGAAACATTAAAGTATATAAATTTCACTAATATCATTTTATAAGTGTGTCTATAATAAATTTTATTGAATACAATAAAGAAGAAATTTTACTTAATCGATACTACTCATCTCGGGGACTTGAATTTTTTTAGAAGCCTCCATGGAAATTAAGGAATTATGATAACTAATGGTGAGAATAAAATTTTTTATGGATTGATATATTTATATTAGAATAAAATTGTAAAATTTTCAAGGATAAAATCATATTGATATTTGAGAGTTGAAGTGGTTGAAAGGTTACCCTTTTATAAGTGAGGAGAAGGATAGTTTTGGGAGAAACCCTTACATTTTCAATAATGTAAGGTTACTATTAAAGTTTTAGTGGAAAAAAACTAAAAGAAGAGGATACTAATATGATAGTGTGTCTAAAATAACCTCAAACATTCATTTTTTTGTAAAATTTTATTATTTTATGGATTTTTGTGTTAAATTTTTAACTTTTACCCTAATTTATTTTTACCTAGGTAATTAATTTCTACCTTAGTAATGATTTTTAATGAAAAATATTAATTTTGAAATTTTTAACTAATTTCATAATTATAATTTTAAAATATAACTTAATATTATCAAATAAAATTTATAAAGGTTTGGAAATCTAATTTTAAATTAAATACATTCAATCATGGAAAAAGAGTTTTTAGAGAGATAACATTTTTATTATTTGAATTTATGTATAAAATAAAATTATAATTTATTCTAATTTAAAGGAAATAAATTAGATAATTATAAAAAAAATAAAGGGTATGAGGATTTAAATTCCAGTTAAATCTGAATCTCCCTTGAAAATACATGATTCAAAGAAAAGAAAAAAACTAATTTTTTTTAATTAACATTTTAATTTGTTCTGAAAATGATAGAAATAGGTTTTATAAGTTCAATAAATATTTTCAAATATATATTTTTGTTCTATAAATTCATATTTTATTTCATTACATGTTTTTAAACTTTTGGGCCATTATTTTATAATGATAAATTCATATAATTACATGTTTCGTGAAAAACCATATTTTTACGCTAAAAACTGAAAATTTTAGATAAAACTCAAAAACAATACTAATATAATTTTGATATTATGAATTAAAAAATGAAGATATTTTGGTAAATTTAAAATTTTAAAATTAATATTTAAAATAAATTCAAGACTAAGGCACTTTAAAGGGGATCATTATGTGATAGTTCGGGATTTGGTGTTTACCTACTAAAAAAAGGGTCTGAAGTATTATAGAAAAAGTGAGAAAGAATGACCAATGGGATGATATTATCAATAATCTATGGAATTAAATTTCTTTTTAATACTGAGTTTGAGGATTCTAATAATATATTTTGATAAAGAACTATAATATATGAAATTTCAGAGACTGAGTTCCATGTACCGAGTTGATAAAGATCACAAAGAATCCAAAGACTCTTAGTAGTTGAGGAAATATGTCATCTTTATTGTTTTAGCAGAATCCTTGGATATATTATGATTTACTTTAACAGTAAGAATAAATTTATTAAAAGAAACTATTGGGATTCCATTATAAAGATGTCATGGGATGCAGTATAAGTTCACATGTGAAATATTGTGAACTCCACACTTTTGTAATATGGTGTTATTGGTTTTAAGATGATCTCTAGAAATTCCACATATATATTTGTGATTCGATTTTAGTGGATATTTTGTGAATTGGAATTAACAAGAATGTAAAGGAGTAGGATTCTTGGGAGTTGATAAAAAATATAAAAATAACTATGCAAAATTACATTTAGTATCTATATTGCATTAGTTTTCTGTTAGGTTAAACTATAAAAATATCCATATACTTTAACTTTAATCAATGGTTTATGTCCAAAGGGGATAAAAGAGTTCAATGAAATAATTTTGAAATAATAATCCACACATGATTCACCGACTCTAATTTGTGTTTTCGTATCCCAATGGGATACAACAACTGGTATTAGAGCTTAGGTTCTCTCAGATTAGATATTTTGAATTCCAATAATTATCATGAGTGTAAAGGGTAACTCTGATAAGGTGTAAAATATTTATCCAATTTATCTTATTTAATTTATATATATATATATAATTTTAATATTTCATATGTTTAATAATCACCTCAAATAGAATAATATAATTACATTATATCCCGAACAGATCTAGTGGTCTCATCAAAGACCATAAAAACAAATAGAATAAATAAGTTTGAAATATATGAAAGTGTATAATGATTCTAGAGGAAGAACCTATAATTGAGGATGTTTATATTGGTAATAATATTTATAAATATTATAATGTGTGTTTTTTGAGTGAAATAAGTTAAAGCTATGATATAAGATTCATTTAATCTATTAAATACCTTTATCTTGAGATAAAGGATTATTTGAAGAATATTTCAATTACATTCGTGACATATATATTCATATTTATCAAGGTACTTCATGAAGATGAGTCATATAAATAATAAGTATCTAATGATATGGTGGAAGAATTGTAAAAGAAAATGAGGTTTAACAAAACACACAAAAAACTTGTGAAAGAAAAAGACGAGTCTGTCACACATTTCAATTAAAGAGGCTCTTTAATTGATGAATAATTGAAAAGTTCTATTTTTTGAGAAATATTTTTTTGATAATTTTTTAATAAAGTGTTCTATATATTAGGTCATTTACATAAAGTGTCATTAAATGTAAAGGATGTATAGCTAGACGTCAAAGGAAAAAAGTAAAGGGTTTTGATAGTTAATTACATGAATTAAATAATATGTATATAGATCAAGTTGAGAGGTTATAGATTTAGTGAGAGAATAGGTTAAATGTAGTTGTTACTAAGAATAATACATGTGGATTAAATTGTATAGTGATTGGGCTAAAACTAAATAATTTAGAAGTTAAACAACCTAAACTCTCCCAGACTACAATGAAAAATGATATTTTTATACTAACCTCCAATGTGAGCCTTGAATCAAAGAAGACTCAAAATAGTCAAAAATATACACTAAGATCATGTGGGGAATGACACACCTCTATCTCTTGGAAAAGGGAATACCAGTGTTCAAATAAATTTTCTTACACTTTTTGGACTACAACTGTTATTCCAATACATCCCATGTACTTTAGGTTTTGATGATCTCAAATACCCTTCTTACTTTATTAATGATTTTTTTTATGTTCATTTGGTTTTATCTTATTTTAATGTTTTTTGGCCATTGATTTCATTAAGTATTCTTTCTGGATGTTTTTACTTAAAATTTCTTCTTAGTATAGAAAAAACAGAAACATAATGTTTTTGGTTATGTGAAGAATCGTCTATATAAGAATTAATTTACATAAATCACCTACTTGAAGGATTCACCAACTTGTAGATCACCTACGTTGATGAGATCTCCTTCGTGAAGATTCATCTATATTTATCAACTAGCTATGAAAGATGGTTACATGAAGTAATCAGCTACATGAATTAGATACATGGTAAAATTGGCTATGTCATTCCAAATAGCTATGCTAGTGTCAGCTACATAAGTAAAAATACTACATGATTCATTTTTTCTATGTAATTCGAAATTAGCTACATGGATTCAAAACTAATAATCATCTATTTTATGATCTACAATCGACTATGTTGTGTTGAAATCTATATTTATTTCCATTGAATCACTTGAGTGAGATTTTAATGAATTTGTATAAACCTTAAATTATGGATTATCTCATTATAGTTAAATCAATTATAATAATATCAAAGTACTAATATAGGATATAAATAAAGGGATACTTTATTTTTTTCTATTATTGTTGAGGTAGTTTAAAAGGAAGGGAGATGTCTCTCATCCAAGATTCTATGGATCGTGTGCTGTGAAAATAAAAGAGAAGTTTTGAATTCATTTTGAAGTGTGTTTTATAGAATATAATAGAACTCTCATGTGAAAAAAAAAAGAAATATATATAGATGAAGATAAGATCATATACATTTCTCTATTTTTTATGAAAAATAAGAAGAGGATTCATATTTTATAGCGGTGTAAAAACATTCATCTATGTTTTTATTTAGAATAATCTCATTAAGTTGCATTCCTTTCATATCATCACTCCTATATATTTATTCCTTTTATAATTTGCATCTTACAACTATGCACTGAACCATTAAAAAAACATTTTTTTCTTATCTTTATTATAAATGCTCTCTGTAATGGAACATAAAGGTGGTTGTTTGTAAAGTCTTGTTGGATCCTAGTTGAAAGATCCAATGATTTTGTAACAACTTTCGAATGATTTCACTCAGTCTGTAGTTCCAAGAAAATTTATAGTCAACCCCCAACAAAGGGTTTGTTAAGTGAAAATCACTATACTCATGATGAAGAGGGTTTCTGGAGTAAACTAAGGGACATATATTATAATTTCCTAACCTTAAACATTACATAATCTTGAAAATTAATTTATAATTAACTTCTTTACATTCCTAAATAACTTTTCATTTTATATATTTATAAAATTAGGACATAAATATTTCATATCAACCCATAATCATAAAAATTGGGTTCAACAGAAATAATATCCATTTCTTTCATAATACTAATGTTTTCTAATAAAACATGAGATATTTTTATGAAAAATCTTCACAACATTTAGCTTGGATTCTTATTTAATATTACCCATCCTTAAACCCATTGAATATTTTGGAAAAAATTTGGATGAGAAAAAATATTAGTAAGGGATATAAAAATAAGGATAGAAACTGTTAGAACATGAATACATATAAACATATGGAACCATTTTCACAAAGACATACTTCTCAACCGATAAGTATCATATTGTTACTTTTTGAATATATTTGATTTCCATAAAACATAGAAAAACATCATTAAACAAAATATGTAACTTAGTTAATTACTTAATTAATATTTTAACCCTTGCATCTACCTTATGATTGGTAACCATCATGGTTACCTTACAATGTGACCTTCATGACTACCATATGGTGTAACCATCGTAGTTACACTTGGAGTAACCATATGATCGACCTCCAACATAAACATAAACAATGAATTGGAGGGAGATATAGGTCCCACCCTTCATCATAAAAAATTCCCAAGAACCAGAACATAATCATAAAACAATAATACTTACATCATATAAATCATTCCTTTTAAAATAAAGGATGGTAAAAGAGGGTTTTTAAAGAAAATCCTTTTAAAATTTCATATTTTTGAAGTGAGAGTTGATAAAATGAATGGAATATGTGTATATACTATAAATACACATAATAAAACTTAACATAATAAAAATTATTTTCAAAAAAATCTTAGTACGCCATAATCAATAAAGTATAAGGTTAACCCAAAGAATGGAAATTGGGTTATGAATTCCCTTACCTCGGGTTTATCTTACTTCAAATGTATTCAAACCTAATTTATAATGGTTTAAAGAGTGTTATTAATATATTTCATAACCATATTAATATTAATGATTACTTATATTATTTTATAATAACATATTTCATCTAATTTATTAATAATATTTTGTTATTTATAATTGTTTAGGGTGCATTTATTTCATTACTTCCATAGTTGGTTCATTATGGATTTACTTTTCGGGAGGGAGGAAAAATAAAAAATTGAAATTACATGATATTAATGAACATAAAAATATTAAATGGTATTATATATCAATTTTTATATGTTATGATGATAAATCTTTAGATAAATCATTATTGTTGATCTTTAGTTTATTTTGTGAATTTTGATCTTTGTGAACCACTTTTGTTGTATTAATTAATATTATGCATAAACACTAGTTATAGATCATAATATAACATATATTATGTATAATAAAATATTATTTAACCATATTAATTATTTTATAACCAGATTTGAAGGAGGTAATGTAAATTGAAAACACATCGTCCACCATGTCGGTAAATCAATACACCAGAGATGGTGCTTATATTTTTTGAATAAAAGAGAGTTGAAAAAGTATGATGATTGATTTTCTCATAAACATGTTAAAATTACAGTATATATGTTATAATATAGTTTTCATTCCTCTTGGATAATGGTAGGTTAATATATTATAAGAAAAGAAAATTAATTGAAAGGAAAATAAAGGAAAATGAAAGAGGATTTTTACCTCTTGATCTCTTCTCCTTGAGATCCTCCTTAAGGAACTTGGTTTTGGACTTCTAGTGAGACCATAAGGTCTTAGACATGGGGAATATTATTTGGAATAGAATTTGGAATAATTTGGAAAATTATAAAATATTTAGAGTTTTGAGGAGAAGATGGGGTGAGGGGTGGTATTTATAATGGTGAAGAGGAGGGTTGTTTGTTTATTTTATTCATTGGTTTATTATTTTGGCTCAATACTAGGAATAGTTTGAGAATTATCAATAAATATATTAAAATAATAAAGGGATTGTCTAGATTATAGTGATTACATCATTCATGATGTTAAAAATTCTGTATTTAACTTATAATTTATATATAACGTAAATTATCGTATTTCACTATTCACCAAAACTTTAAGTACTTAAAAAAAATCCCAAAAGTTCACCATAATAATTTTTTGATGTTTAGAATTAAAAAATGAACTCCATTTTATGAAAATAATTTTTTAAATATGATAGATTTAATTTTTAAATAAAATCATAATTTATCCGAAAAATAACAATTTTAAAACTATAACATATTTTTTAACACCTTGAAAATTTAATAAAGGTCTAATAAAATTATATTATAAGAATAAGACAACACAATATTTAATTATGAATCCATTTTATTAAAATAAAATATCGTTTAAATCACTAAATTAATTATAAAATTATAAATAAACATTTATGTTTCATAAAAATATCAACAATTAATTTTTCATTTCCAAAATATATATTAACTTGTTTCATGATATAAATATTTAATATTTTCACTTATAAGATGCCTAAATTTTATTCATACTTTCATATGTGATGTTGCTATTCTATTGGATACATTACTGTTCTTAATGGTCAAGTTACTATTCTTAAGTTCATGTTACTGTTCCATTAGTACAAATTATATAATTTCAATGAATATCAATTATTTACTTATCAATTTATAATGAATTTAAATATTTAATTCTAGAATGAAAAAAGAAAGAATTATTTTATAATAACTTGGGTTGTTACATCTATACCTCGAACCACTATCGATATCTGTATCAATTTATTTTCCTTCTTCTTTTGTTTTCCACTCCTACTTGGGATAAGGAAAGAAAAAATGTTAGTCTTTGGTAAAGAGGGTGGTTTTATTAGTGAAGTTGTTTTTAAGAATTCAACCCACCCCACCCCCAACCCATGGATTTTTTAATCCCTTCGGGTAAAATTTATTTTCAAAGGGTGTGGCTCTTGAGTTCTCAGCTATAAAAGGTTGAAGTCTAAATATAATTTCAGAATGGTCGTTATGACAAAAAATATAGATGGTATATCTATGGTATGGGAGCCTTATTTCAATGGTGAAAATTATTGATGCGAGAAGGAATGGATGATCATTTATCTAAACAACCTTTGTCTAAAGGTTTATCTTAAAGTCGTTAAGCTGTATGAAATTTCAAAAACTCAACAAGAAACTTGGGATGTGAATATTGAAGCTAGTTTTGACTTAAATTCTAAATCAATGAGTGTTATAATCTATGTATTAGATTTGGATAAGTTTGACAAATTATCTCAATTCCAAGCATCCAATTAAATGTGGACTACCATTTTAGTTTCATATAAAGGTAAAAATAATGAAATATCTCATAGATATGCTACTTCCCAAGATAAGTTATATATGTTTAGAATGATGCATGGTGAGAGAATATCCCAATAAAATGGATGGCTTATAGATATTTTAAAGAATATTTGTGTGCTAGGAATACAAATTATTGAGCTAGATAAATCCTTGAAAGTGAAAATATTTTTACCACATAATTTCATTTCAGTATCTTCTTCTATTCAAGAATCTATAGAGGTCTGTATCTTAAACATAAAATATATTATTAGAAAACTTATGATTTATGTGGAAGATATGGAAGTTTAAGCTGGTGAGCATATTTTAGTTAAGAAAGATAATGTTTCTTTAAAATTATGAACTTAAAAATATTACAAGAAGTGAAAATAAATTCAAATATATGAATCTTCAGAAGTATAGAATTCAAAAGGTTCTAACCAGAACAGTGATCTTTTTCACTTTTCTAAAAAAATTAGAATGTTCTACAATAATAGAAAAGGTTTGAATAAATCATTTAAAAAGTATAATAAGTCTGATGGAAATTCAAAAAGAAGTGAATTTCTGTGATTGCAAGAATCTTGGATATATTAAACCATGTTTTCCAAAGCTAATAGATAATAAGAAGTCGGTGAAAAGTTATTTCAAAAAGGTTGGTTACAAAAATAATTCCAAGAAATACATGAAGGAAACAAGGAATGATTCTTACGTTTCTAGTGATGTTTCATCTTTATAATAGAATCAAAACACTCTAATCCGAAAGACAACATGTTCTTCCTATCACACTCTAATGAGGTAAAATGGTCTAATAGCATAAATTATAAATGGTATAAGGAAAATGGAGGTTCAAAACACATGATTGGGGATTTATCTAATTTTAAATCCTTATCAAAATTTTATGGAGGTTATATTACATTTGATGATAATTTTAAAGGAAAAATTATGGTAGTTCGATCTGTTTGTAATATAAGCTCATTGCTAATCAAACAAGTTATTTATGTGGAATCATTAGGGTTCAATATTATAATTATCGTACAACTTTTTAATGAAGGTTATTATTTTATTTTTCTAATAATGTCTATTCAGTTTTTAAAGATAATATTTTTAAATTTAAGGAACCTAGAACATAGAATGTTTATACTCAAGATTTTAAATCATTGAGTATAAAAAAAGTTAACTGTTTAAATGGTAAAAAATTTAAATTTTGGATATAGAATATAATATTGGGAAATTTTAATGTTTATTATTTAATAAAACTATCTAAACAGAATTTTTCCTTAGATTAACCTCAAATTAAATTGAATAAAATAAAGTTTTATGATGCATTCCAAATGGGAATGCAACACAAGCCATATTTTCACCTGATTAAATAGGTTTCTACTTATAGAACCCTATAATTAATTCATATGGATTTGTTTGGTCTATATAAAGATTTAATACTAAGAGGAATAAAATTTATTTATGTTTTAGTAGATTATTTTTCAATATTTAATTGGGATTTCTTTTTTAAGTGTTAAGAGTGAATCTTTTTTTACTTTTATATGTTTTTGAAAATTAGTTTAAAATGAGAAAGATCCTAATATTATGAATTTAAGAAGTGTCCATAGAGTATAAATTGAAAACCATGAGTTCAATACCTATTATTAAAAATATGGTATCAAATATACTTTTTATGTCCCCATGAAACCTAAAACAAATAGTGTTATTGGGAGGAGAAATATGAATTTTAAGAAATTACAAGAATAATGTTTTGTGAATATAACCTACCTACTCATTTTTTTGGATGAATCTTTGAATACAAAATCTTATGTCATAAAAAATTCTAATTAGACATATATTTAAGAAAACACACTATGATATATGGAATAATAGAAATAAAAAATTTTGATACTTTACGGTTTTTGGATTCAAGATTTATATTTTAAACACCAAGTATAATCTTGGTAAATTTGATCTAAAATATGATAATGGAATAAATCTGGGATATTAGATGACCTCCATGGAATATAGATTTTTTAATAAAAGGTCAATGATTGTTGAAGAATCAAATCATGTGAAATTTTATGATAGTTGTAAACCCCAACCCCAGAAGCCCAGAGTCAGTGCATTAGTTTATTATATTAGCATTATTACAAGTAATCGAGTCCCGAAGGACCGAATATTTTATCAGTTTTGAAAAAAATACATATATAAGTTCAATATAACAATATTAAAATAAATACATTATATAAATTCCATTGGAAACATAGAAAACTCCTAGATTATCCCTACAATTCATTAATAATATACTTCATCACATCATGGGGAAGAATAAAACATAAGAAAGGTGTGATCTCAGATGCTCAATAAGGGTAAGAAATACAGCGGAAGTTATTATAAACATAAACATTAGGCATGGTGAATAGCAAAAAACACATGTCATTAAAATATACTTGAACATAACATGGATGGAATAAGGGTTGAATAAATAATTCCATAATAAATCATAACAATGAGTACTCTACTAGTCTAATAACCACATGGACTATAAATTAATAGTTTCATATTTAAGTAATGCATGTGTTGGACATTCCGTAATATACCATCAAGTCCTTGGCTAAGACATCAGAAAATAATTAATGCCTCGTCCAAAACCATATCTATAAATGGTAAAGGCCTTAACCAAGTCCATATCTATTCTTTCTCGTGAGACCTGCTAATTCATATAGGGGATATATAAGGCTCCACCCTTCACTTTCTAATTCCAATTCATTCCTCATATGAATGGGTTTATACCTAAACATCATATACATATGAAATTTAAATAACTTTCCCTAATCTATAAACACAATTTCTAAACATTTAGAGTAATGGGGGGAATGGAATAAAGGTAGAACATCCATAGTAAAACTAATCATAACCACTTTGAAAAAATATTATACATAATATCATAATAGTTAAACCTAAATGAAGTAAAAGATTCAACAAAGTATTTTGGCATAGATGAAGATACATTTACTATTGAAAAATTCTTGACGAAATAATCCTTAAACACTCCAAAGTGTCACATACCACATTGAAAAATTCAAATAATAATCCCTTAAAACATCATGAGAATAATTAGACTCTTGATATGATATATCAAAGGGTATTACATACACCAGATTTAAGAAATAAGTGTTGAACTAGTAATATATCTCATAAAAGATAAAGTGAGATGATAAAAATCCTTTTTACTTTAGATAGAAGAGTTCTTTTGGATAATCACTTGTATTTGTCATAAAATAAAATTGTAAAAATGTATACCCAAGAAAATAAAATTTAATGACATTTAAATTATATTTGAGTCATAAATGTTGTCTCACTTAATTTAAATCATGTAAAAATATTTTTTTTAATGAATTTTCAGAAATAAAACATTTTAGTGTGTTTAAGGAAAATATTAAAGAGATTTTAAAGAGGAAATTTATGCTTGTTATCATAAAAACATAAATGAACAAATATATTTTTCAATATAAAATTTATTATTTTATAAAAATAATCATGGATTAAAATAGATTATATAGGGCACTTGAAAATGTGAATGAATTTGAGAGGTTCCCAGGAATTGGGATTTTTTATCGGTAATAATTAAGAAGGGAACTATTATAAAACATAAAGCCACCATAAATGAAAGATGAAATGATCTGAATATATGATTTTGGTGCATAAAAACAAAATATATAAGATTTATACAAAAATAAATAATAATTAATTTTGGGTAATGATTGTGAAGGAATAACTCGAAGGAAAAAATGAAGTTTCGAGTGGAATCCCTTACCACTTTGTAATCAATCGAATCACATGCCCTAAAATTAATAATCATAAAATTATACATTTAATACCATGAAAATAAATATATTCCTGAAATGATACATAAATGTGTAGTATACATAAACCATACACAACAAATAGTGTTGAATGAGGAATATCTCAAAAAAATTGGTCGTGAGATGAGGAAACACTTACCTTATGTCCAAGCGTATTCTGCACTTGACATTAACATCTTGGATAATAAAACTAAATCCATTAATTAATTAATTAATTAATTAGGAATATTATATATATATATATATATATGATTCATTATTGTTTTATTAAGTTCATTTATGTCTTTATTTATATGTTGTGAGATTGAATTTCGTCGATCCAGAGTGTTTGTTTTCTTGGTTTCATAATCGGTTCGCTTATTTATAAGTAATGGAGTTCAAGTGGAATGGGTATAATTCTACAGACTTGATATGATACTAATTAAAATAAATAAGATTAAATTTTCATATAATTAATTTTTTTTATTTGATATGAGGATGAGTTATTATATGAAACATTAATGACAATCATTTGGATTATTTTGGCGGTATTTCAATTATTACAAACTATTTTTGTTGTATTAATTAATATTATTTATATATACTTGTTACATAACATTAAATAGGTTATAATATATTTATTATAGTTTTTTAAACCAAAAAAAGGTTTCATGACCATACTTGATGAAGAAATTGATGAATTAAGGTTCGTTGTCCACTAAGGTTGTAAATCGACACCACCGAGATGATGATTTCATCTTTAAAATAAAAGATAGAGAGTAAGGAGACTGATGATGGATGTTCCATTAACATGATATAATTCTATTATATAGATTATAATATATATATAATGATCATTTGGATAGAGTAGTTGAGTGAGAGACCAATAGAAGAAAACAAATTGGAATAAAATTAAAAGAAAAGGGATGAGGGTTCACCTCTTGAAATAACCTCCTTGAGAACATCTTTAAGGGAAGGGGTTTTGGACTTTTTGAAAGTCCAATAGCTCCAAGATGTGGTTAGGGACTATGGAAGAGTATTTGGGATCAATGTTTAGAATATTCAAGGCTTTTATAAATGAATAAAAGATGGAGTGAGGGGTGGTTTTTATAGTGGAGGAGAGAATGATTTTTGAATATCTTTTTCATTATTTTATTATTTTGCTCAGGATTAGAAATAGTGTTTCTTTTTGTGACCAAAAATAGTAATAAGATCATATATGATTGAACCAAGTGTTCTTACAACATCTATGATGCATGGAATGGTGTATTTATGTTATAGTTTATGTATTCTGTAAATTTTCGTATTTTACTATTCATTCAAAAATCAAGTATTGCATAAAAATATAAAAAATTAACCTTAATAACATTTCAACTTTTATATTTCAAAAATGGACTCCATTTTATCAAAATAATTTTATAAATATAAGAATTTTAATTTTTAAATAAAATCATCATTTACTTGAAAAATATAGTTTTTAAAACTAAAATTGATTTTATGACACCCTAAAAAACTAACTAAGATCTTATTAAATTATCCTAAAATCATAGGAAAAAATATTTTTTTAGGAATAAAATTTATGAAAATGAATTTCATTTTAAATAAATTTATTAATTTAATATTTGTAATTAAATATTTATTACTCACAAAAAATACCAACACTTAATTTTTAATTTTTAAAATATCAACTCTCGTTTATAAGGTGCCTAAATTTTATTTATACTTTCTTGGGTGAGGTTACTATTCATAATGATCATATTACTATTCATAAGGGTAACATTACTATTCATATGGTTATATTACTATTCATAAGGGTCGATAAACTATTCACTGGAAAAGTAAGTTGATCCTATCGAACTCTAAATAACATACTGAACGCAACCGTGTGTGTTTGTTAATCAAAATTCTAATCAAAGAAGTGGAAAAATTATTCTTAATAGTTAGTTTATAAATATCTCTTCTAAATAAAGAAGTGTTTGTTTCATAGAGACTGAGTGTTTCATGCATTGTATATTAAATTTATTTGTACTTCCTTGGGGTGTTACATTCTCCACTCCTAACAAAAATTTCAACCTCAAAATTAAAGAATTTTCCTTAATAAAAATATTTGGGTAGTTATTCATCATAAGTCCCTTAGGATCCTATGTCACATATTCAATTTTATTATTTTTACAAAGTACTGTTACCAGTTGATTCATCTGATTCTCCAACACTTGTTCATCAGTGTCCAGAATCTAGATAGGCTCTTCGGAGTAAGATAATTCAGGTTCCAATTCCATACCATCCGAAGTGAGGACATGTTTTGGGTATAGAATGTACTTCATTAACAAAGTGACATAGAAAACATTGTGTATATTATAAAGTCTAGGCGTAGTTCCAAAATGATAATCAACAAATCTAATTATCTATAGATTTTGAAAAGAAACAAATTACTTGGAGATCAGTTTCTCTTTCTTCCCAAATTTTATAACACCCTTCCTCGATAATTCCAATATCCATCCTTGCTAGATCCATATACATAGGGTCCTCGGAAATACTCAATTTTTTTAGAACACTATGATTTATCCTGTTCAATGCTCTAATTTTTCGCATTCCAAACACGTGAATAACTTCATCATGTGTCCTCTTAAAATATGTTAATAACTTGAATTACCATAAAAACTTATTTGAATCATGAATTCACCTTACTCATGTTATTGTATATATTTCTTATATCCAAAAGTGTTGTAAACTCCGTCAAGGATAGAAAATAACAGTAGTTGAAAAGTCATTAATTAGTTCAAAGCTAGTCATAACTTATCCAAATCATTCATATCTTCATCATTATCTAAACATCGGGAATATATTTATGATTTTCTTTCCACCACTCATTAATTTTACAAAAAAGTTAACTTTCCACTGAATATATTTTATTGGTACAATTCAACTTATGGTCTCAAATCCTTAATGAAAAAGAACTACAGTACAGTCCTCATATATTCTATAATTCTTTTAACATATCAAATTACTAATAAAATATTAAAATGACCTGATTCTTGACTTGTAATATTAATCATTACACTTCATATGAGTTAGTATCATAACATTATCATTATCCAGTAACATCATTTGGGGTATATTCCTTTGACACTTGGGACATTGATTCGCATAGTGTCTCATATCCTCGCAGTTTAAGTATTGTATATTGGAAACCATTTTCTTACCCTTAAAATCATTAACTTGGTGTCATTTTTCTCCCCACATATAATAGACTCACATTCCCTTCATAAATTTACCAGGGTAACTTTTTCCACAGTTATCACATGTGGGAAAAACCTTCTTTCCCTTCTTCCCTTTATCTATCTTTTTCTCGGCCATCCTCTAATTCTCTTGCTCCCCTTCAATTCCATAGGTCTCAGAGAATTATTTACATATATTTTTAACAAATGATATTATTTCTTCATATAATGAGGATACTTGGGAGACTATATCCCTTCTTAATTATAGCTTAAGACCATGAGATATATGATCCTTCTAACTCTTTGCATCACATGCATTAGTGAAGTTCTCATTACTTCTTCTAGGATCCATTTCTAATCAATTTCTTATACTATATTTTCTCATAAAATTATGAACATTATATAACTCTAAACATGGTATAAAACATAACATAAATTTATGCATTATAAATACTAGAACCATATACTTTGGTTACTTTGGGGGAATTAATCATTTATAATGATGGGTATATTAAATGTGAGTTTTGCTAAGGATATCCCCTAGGAGTTTAAACTCAGGTGCATGGTAAGGCCCATTTTCATATACCAGGTCACCCATAGTCAATCTCTAAACACCTAGTTATTGTTTTTACTTATAGGTACATCTGTGTGACAACCATGTCCACCTGTAGTATCCATACATGGATTTATTTTCTAGGAAGATCTAAAAAATATATTCCTTACCAAAATTCTATGATGTTCTTGTATTATTCTCCATAAATTATATCTTAGGCTTTTTTCCCTAATCTTTATTTTCTAAATCTAGTTTCCAAGGTTTCTACTAATCTTCCTCTGATACCAATTGTAACACCCTAGCCCCAGAAACCAAAAGTTGGTGTGTTATTTTATTACATTGGAATGATTACAAGGAATAAAATACTGAACGATTAATAGTTTATTATTTTTGGAAAACAAGATACATACATATGTTCAACATTAAAACATGAAATGAAATACATTATACAAATTCTACTTCAAACATCCAAAACTCCTAGATTATCCTTACAATTCATTCATAATATATTTCCTTGTATCCTGGAGAAATATAAAACATAATAAAGGGGTGATCTCAGTTTCTTATAAAGGGTAATAAATAATGTATAAGTTATCATAAACATAAACATTATCCATGGTGAATAACTAAAAATTGATTCCTTTAAAATATACTGAAATATAACATAAAAGGAATAAGAGACGAATAAATAATTCCATAATAAAACATAATCATGAGTATTATACTAGTCAAATAACCACATGGACTATAAATTTCTAGTTTCATAATGAGGTAATTCATATGTTGTACGTTATATAACATACTATCAAGGCCTCGACCAAGACATCTGAAAATGATTAAATCCTAGACCAAAACCGTATCTGAAAATGGGAAAGGCATAGGCCAAGTCCATATCTGTTTTGTCTCATGATACCTACTGATGCATCGATGGGCTATAGAGTACCCCACCCATCACTTTATATGTCCAATTCCTTTGTCATATGAATTCAATTATACATAAACATCATATTCATATGCAATGTAAATAACATTCCCCAATCTATAAACATAATTACTACCCATTCAGAGTAATATGGTGAATGGAATCAAGATATCTTATCCACAATTCGTATAATCAGAAATACTTGAAAAAAATATTATATATTATTTCGTAATAGATAAAACTCAATGAAGTACAAGATTCAACAAAGGATTTTATCATAGATGAAGATGCATTTACCATTGAAAAATTCTCAATGAATAATCCTTAAACACTCCAAAGTATCCCATAAAACATTGAAACATTCAAATAATAATTCCTTATAATATCATGAGAATAATGAAAATATTGGTATGATATATCAAAAAAAATTCATACACCACATGTATGTAATATGTGGGTAATAAGTAATATATCTCATAAAAGTTAAAGTGAGACGAGGAAAAAAATTACTTTGGAAAGAATAGTTCTTTTGGAAAATCACTTGTATTAGTCATGAAATCTGATTGTAAACAAGTATATACCAAAAAAAGAGGGATGGTAATTGAAATTATATTTGAGTCATAAATCTTTTTTAATTAATTTAAATCATGTGAAAAGATTTTTTTAATTAAGCTTCATAAATAAAACATTTTTGTGCGGATTAAGGAAAATATTAAAAAGATTTTAAAGTGGAAAGGCATGTTTGTTTTCATAAAACCAAAAATAAACCACAATATTTTTTCATGATAAAATGTGTTATTTTATAAAAATAATAATTACTTAAAAAATATTATACAGTTCACTTGAAAATGGGTATGAATTCGAGAGGTTCCCGTGAATCGTGGTTGTTTATCGGGAAGAATTAAAAAGGGAACTCTTATAAAACATACAATAATCATAAAAGAAATATGAAATAATAAGAATATATGATTTTGTAACATAAATATATAATATATAATATTTCAAAATAAATAAATAATTAGTACATTTTGGTTAGGATAGTGAAGGAAGAACCCAAAGGAAAAAATGAAGGTTCGGGTGGAATACCTTACCACTTTGTAATCAATCGAATCATATGCCCCAAAATTAATAATAATAATATGGTACATTAAATACCATTAAATTAAATATATTAATGATATTATACATCAATGGTATGTATATATACACCATACACAATAAATTGTGGTGAATACGGAATATCTTAAAAAAATTGGTAGTGAGATGAGGAAACCATTACCTTATTTTTGAACGTATTCTTCACTTGACCTTAACATACTGGGTAATAAAATTAAATCCATTAATTAATTAATTAATAACCTTATATACATATATTTAATTCATTATTGTTTAATTAAGTACATTTAGTTCTTATTGATAAGTTATAATATTGAATTTTGTCATTGAAGAGTGTTTGTTTTCTTGGTTTTCATAATCGGTTCGCTTGTTTATATGTAATGGTGTTCATGTGGAATGGATAAAATTATCCATAATTAATTTTGTATGATAATAATGAACCTATATAAGATTAAATTTTTATATAATTAATTTGGTTATTTGATATGAGGATTTGGTATTAGATGAAACATTAATGACAATCATTTTTATTTTTTGGGTGGTATTTCAATTATTATGAACTAGTTTTGTTGTATGAATTAATATTATGTATATATACTGATTTAATACCATAAAATAGGTTATAATAAATATATTATAGTTTTTTAAAACCATAAAAATGGTTTCATGACCATAATTGAAGGATAAATTGAAAAAATAAGGTTCATTGTCCACAAAAGTTGTAAATCGGCACCTCTCGAATGATGATTTCACCTTCAAAATAAAAGAGGGAGACAGAGAGTAGGGAGATTGATGATGGGTGTTAAATTAACATGATATAATTACAATATATAGATTATAATGTATATATCATGATCATTTGTTCATAAGAGGTGAGTGATATACTTTGAAAATAAAATAAATTGGAATGAACTTAAAAGAAAAGGGAAGAGGATTTACCTCTTGAAATAACCTCCTTGAGAACCTCATTAAGGGAAGGGGTTTTGGCCTTTTGGAAATACCAAGAGCTCCTAGAAGTGGGGAGGAACTAGGGAAGAGTATTTGGGTAGAAATTTTAGAATCATAAAGGCTTATATAAGTGAGGATAAGAGGGAGTGAGGGATGGTTTTTATAGTAGAGGAGAGGGGTGATTTTTGAATATCCTTTTCATTATTTTATTATTTTCCTAAAGAAACGAAATAGTGTTTATTATTGTTACCAAAAATATTATTAAGTTCATGTGGGTTCAAACCAAGTTTTATTACATCATCCATGATGAAAATAATAGTGTATTTATCTTATAGTGTATTTATACTGTAAATTAACATATTTTACAATTCACCAAAAATTCAAATATTTCATAAAAATACCAAAAATTCACACCAATAATTTTTTGATGTGTATATTTCAATAATGGAATCCATTTTAACAAAATAATTTTCTAAAAATGTTAATTTTAATTTTTTTTAAAAAAAAAATCATCATTTACTCGAAAAATACATATTTTAATAAAAAAATTGATTTTAAAACACCCTGAAAAATTAACTAAGATCTTATTAAATTATACTAATATCATAGGAAAACAAAAAAAATATTTTGGAATACATTTTATTAAAATAAATTTCATTTTAAATCAATTTATTAATTTTAAATTGTAATTAAATATTCATTACTCATAAAAATACCAACACTTAATTTTTAATTTTTAAAATATTCACTCTCATTTAAAAGGTGGCTAAATTTTATTTGTAATTTCATGAGTGAGGTTACTATTAATAAGGGTCATATTAATATTCATAAGGTTAAAATTATTATTCATAAGGGTATATTAATATTCATAAAGGTCATGTTACTATTCACTAATAGAATTAGTTGATCCTGTCATACTCTAAATATCTTACTGAACGAAACCATGTATGTGATTTTTTCAAAATTCAAATCACATAAGTGGAAAGATTATTTTTAATGGCTTGGTTATAACTATCTTCTATAAATAAAAAAATTTCTTTTTCACAAAGACTCAGTGTTTCATGCATTCTATAATAATTTTATTTGTAATTCCTTGGGGCATTACCATAGTGATTCTTTTGAATACAAAATTACTCAGATTTATGATCTGAGTGATTCTTTTGAGAACATGATACCTTAAACTCTCTATTAATGTAGAAATTATGATGAATTTGAACTTTATTTTCCATAATAAAATCCTAAAAATATGGATACTAGTGAACCATAAAGTGTGTTTTAGAGAAATCTTAGAGCCTTTAAGAACAATCCCATGAAACAATAATAGGAAACTTAAATAAAAGCATTAGAACTAAAGGGAGTGTAGAAAACCTTGTACAGTTTTATAAATTTTTAAATGAATGAATTATAAAGTTTTTTTCCAACTAGGTATATATTAGAATCCATATTATATTAGAGTTGGTTTATAGAAAATAAATTTGAATTCAACCAGTTCAAGAGGATAAAGGTTTTGGAATTAGTTTATAGGCCCTCTGCTATCCTATTACAGGAACAAAATTTATTTTTTGGAATAAAAAGTATGAACATGTTGTGATCTCTCGGAATAAATCTAGGCTAGTAGCTAAAGTTTACAATCATGAATAAGTTATAGATTATGAGGAGACCATTATACCAGTAACAAGATTATAATATTTTATGATTGTCTTAGACTACACATCACATATGAATTCCATGTTATAATATATGGATGTAAAATATATTTCCCAACTAGTTTTCTCATGGATTAATTCAATGTATAAAAAACTTCTGATTTTTGAAATAATCATTTTCCAAATTCAGTTTTTAAACATTCCAAATCCCTTTATAGACATAGGAAAGAACCTAGACCTTGGAATGAATGTTTGAGTTCTTTTTTTATCAAATTAGTTTTCAATTGGTAAGTAAAATCCTAATATATTTATGAAAACTTCATCTTTAGATATTTTTTTAGTGTATATAGATTTCTATTATTTGATCTTTGTTACTAAAAATAAAAAATTTGTAATGAATTTTTCAAAACTCATGCAAAAAAAATTTGAAATGAGCATGATGGGTGAGTTAAATTATTTTATAGGTTTTAAAATTTATCAAAAAAAAATTTTTAATATGTTAAATAAAATAAAATACATAGTAGAATTATGTAAAATATTTGTACATGAATGTGGTAGAGTACATACACCTCCTATACATTCTAATGAAAATCTTTATTTGGACGAAGCTGGAAAACTGGTTCACAATAAGATTTACAGAGGAATAATTTAAAGTTTATTGTATTTAACTACTATTAGACCAAGAATTATGTTTTCAATATATATTTGATATATATTTCTAGTAAACCCTAATGAATCTCATTTAAAATCTTACAAAATAATTTTAAGGTATTTTAATGGAATAATTTCTATTTCCTTACTTTTTCAAAAAAAATATGATTTTATTTTAACATCATATTTAGAATCCTAATTTGGTGGTTGTAGACTATATACGAATAGTACCTTAGGAACATTCCATTTTCTAGGGAAATCCCTTGTATCCATGTCTAGTAAGAAAAAATAATTTGCTACATTGTCTATTATTGAAGCAATATATATTGTTACTGGTAGATTTTGTGAATTGGTTTTTTTGGATGAAACACACCTTGATGGATTTTGGATTCAATTATAAATACTTTTAAATTAAATTTGATGACAATAGTACTATCAAAATTTCTAAAAATATGATAAATCATTTGAGAACCAAGCACATATATTTAAGGTATCATTTATTGAGAGATCATGTTCAAAAGGGTTAAATTTATCTTCAGTTTATCTCTTATAAAAAAGAGAGGGGATATACTTTTACTAAAACCCTTTCATGTGAACATCTTGATTTTATTAAAATAGAATTAAGTTTTCTTGATTATAAATTATTTTTATTTTATAACCTTGAATTTTAACGTAAGATTTATTTGCTAATATTTAATTTATTTTTTATAAATATTTTATTTTATGTCTAAATGATTCATATTTAGAAGTTAAGAAATGTTTGTTTTATATTTTATTTATTTATTTATAATTTGAATCTACCCAAAAAAACCATTCAGGTATGAAATAATTCAAGGATATATTTTCACGACCTAAAACACAAATGGAACTCGACCCATTATCTATTAACACATGTATATTCTTATTGAAGCTAAACAATCTCCTTGATTCTAAAATATTTTTATTTCTCTCTCTATATCTCTCTAAAACTTCAACCAACATTTTCAACTATGGGAAATTATAAGAATATGTACGAAGGAAGTTATTGATCATTTATGAAATACAAAAGTAATGCATCATGAAGAATAATTAATTGGAAAGCCATTGACATAACTAAGATGAATTCAACTAAGTTGTTTCTAAAGAAAGTACTTCAGTTTCAATGTTGTGAGTTTTTATTTTATGATAAGAAGTTAGGTTTTCTATTTGAGGAATAATTTCATGAGTTTATGAGTAATTTGGAGATTTAGTTTAACCATTCAATGGATATAGTTTCTTAAAATTTTAATAGAAAGATAATTATGTTTTCATTGCTAAAAATGGTAGAGATGATCCATTTTCCCCCTGAAGGGGAGTTTAGATTCAGTCAAAAACTTGTTGGAATAGGCTTAGTCAAGACATTATAAGTGTTTATGTTTTTTTTCAGCAACTGTTATTTTGAAAAGAAACATTTGTAAGATTTTCCAGTAGAATGGAAGGGGTTGTGTAATTTCATTTAGATTGTTAAATCGCAAAGGGTTGGTGATATGGTGAAAGATATTTTTATAGATATGTATTTGTTGTAAATTCTGATAAATAAACTAAGATTTAATCTTACAATGCATATGATTCATTTTATGCATCATTTTTTCAAATGAAAGGGTAATATTAATTATTGACCTTGTGGAATAGTGATTTCCTTGGTTTTTATGAGAAAATATGATTATTTGAGGGAGATGTAGTAAAGTTTCACAATAGTGCAACTTTTTTGTTGTATTTTTAAAGAAATTTTTTATTTTTTGGATTCTGCTTTAAGTTCTTTGAAGGAAATTGGTCATTAAGGTATGCATCAGGGATATCCATCTCAAACCTCACTACCAACAGATGAAGAACCCATATAGATGGTTCTTTTTTGGGGAGTGGAAGAGTTAGTAATTACCAAAACTTAACCTTTAGTGCCTGGAGTAAGTCCTGGAATGGTTGACCTTATCTCAGGTCAGGAAGAGGCTACTCAGAGCCAGGTTACTGAGTCTACAGGATAAGTTCATCATGTTGAGGAACCATTTGTTGTGACAACTAATTCTATTCCTAAGGAAAGGCCTATTGAATTAGTTCATATAATTTATAATGTTTTTGGAATGCCTAATTCTATGGTAGAATCTCACATAATAGATCTAATTCTTCATTGATCACTTAATGTTAGAGAAGGGTGTGATGATGTTGTTAGGGTATCTGCTGAGAATTCCAATACACATCCTTCTCCATCACTCCCTCTAGTGGATCATAAGGATGTTCCCTCTGATAATAATATCTTATATAGATCAGTAAATCCATATTTTTCTTCTATTACAATGGATGAGTTTCATAATATCATATCAGATTATTTTGAACTAAAGGTAGATCATGTCTCTTACAAAGATGAGATTTAAGAAATCAAATAATACTTTATTTCTAATTATGTTTTTAATAGGATTCTTGGAATTTTATCTTCTCAAATCACATTGATTCATAGTATTCATACTAACCATTTAGTTCAGCCTACTACTACTTCTAAATGTGTTCTAGGGAACTGGAATAGATGAAATATTTGTTCAAAGGGTTAAAGTATGTTTTTACTACCGAGGCTAAATTTAATGAGCTCAGTACTATGGTTTCATCTCAAAGAGATGTGTTTCATAATATTCCATTGATACATCCAGATTTATCTCAATAATTTATTGATTAATTGAATTCTTTTAGGACTGAGTTTAAGGAAACCTTACACACTTTATGAAGTGTGGTAATAAGACATTTCAAATTTATAAATAAGTTTAAATTATCTATTATTTTTTCACCCTCACAAACATATATTATTCCTATTTTTCAGAATGGATTTTATTAATTTATATCATAATCATGTTTAGTATACACATATATCCAGTGTCTTTAGTGTGATCTTCTTTTCACCTAGAATGTTTCAAGAGTTTGAGAAAGATATATTGGGTGAATTCCAAGTTGGTAAAGAAGTAATTATGTATCGTAGTGTTTGAATTGATATGTTATTTTATGAACATGTTATTTATCTCAAGGAATCAGTTTTATTAATGGTAGGAGAAAACATGGGAGTTTCAAAAAAAACTAGAGATATAGTTTCATGCTTCGTTAAACCAATTAGTAAAAAACAAAAATTATTTGAAACTAGATAAAGGGAATATTTTTAGTAGTTGTGGATCTGTACTCCAGGAAAGAATCAAGTACAGACTTAGAAGAATCTCCAAAAGTTCCAGTTCAATTATAGGAAGGGAGTTGATTGTTTATAAACTTGCATGAATAGTTCATCTTGTGGAAGCAGTTTCTCTTATTCCTCAAGTATCTGTTCAAGTTAGACCTAAGTCTTCTAATGTATGTTCTCAAGCTTCTAAATATTTCATTAGTGATATGAAATAAACTTTTAAAGGTCTGATATATAAATTGAAGATCGTGGGTATAATATTGCAATAATTGAATGGTATAAGGATTAACATGCATCGTTCAGTAGATTGGGTTTTGAAGAAACTTTTCATGGACTTTCCATTCACCCTCACTGCTAATGACATTGTGCCTTTTATTAGACATTAAGAAGACAGTTCTCCTTCTAGTTTCACCGCAGGTGATCTTGAATATTTTAAGGGGATTCTCATGAGTTTTTTGTCATCAGTTTCATGGATTCACAATCACTCCTCTTTCATTCTTTTGGAATTTGGTAATTAAAATATTATTCCTAGAATCAGTATGTATGATGAAGATTTATTTCAAATGAGAAAAAGGAGACCACATTTTCCTAATCCTCTTGAATCTCATTGTAGTTATTGATATAGAATTGAAGTGGTTTATAATCCATCATCTATATATTTTAACTAGAAACAAAATTATGATACTGCTTTAGCTACCAAGAATTCATAGGGAGAACCAACTTCTTATGATCCATTCAAAAACAATTCCTTTCTAGGTTGTTGAAACCTATGAATTAAAACAAGGTCAAATTTATATGGAAGAAATTCTGAAATATCATGTTCAACATTAGAAATTAAAAGATTTTATTGGATTTAGAACTGGAGCTATTTAGGTTGTGGAAAAGGAAACAACGTTTTCCACAATGCCTACTCCAAAAGCCTCTAGAACATAACCTATATTCAAGATACATCTATCTAAACCACCATCTACTTTTGAAACCATTCATATGTCTAGGTATTCTAGTTAATATATAGTATTTTTATTTTTTTATTGTTGGATGGGTGTATACCTATACACGATGGTGCTTAATAAAATACATAATTATTCATTTATTATGTGTATCCTAGTGATTTTTTATTTTGTGTTTAATATATTTATTTTTTAATGAATTCCATTATTAACATAATTCACTATTAAGATTTAGCACAATAATAAAATGGTTTATTAATATCAAGTGCTATATTACTTGTGTTTTTCCTCTCTCTGCCCATCCTTTTTAATGACCCAAAAGGAGGAGAATTTATATACTCTATTCTTTAACATAAGGTTAATCAAAGGGGGAGAAGATTTCTCTAACATGGGGGAAGTTTTAAATTATGGGGAGAAATAAAGGATGAACTCTATATTTTAAGAAGAAATATATTATCAATATAATTTTTTGAAAATTAATCATTAAACCATTCAAAATATAGTGCTTAATTTTAAATAGGATTTATGATCATAAAAACGGGGAGATTGTTGGACTACTAATGTTTTTCCAACATATCCTATGTACTTTAGGTTTTGATAACCTCAAATACTCTTCCTAATTTACTAATGATGTGGTTTTTAAGTGTGTTCAACAAGTTTTATCTTATTTCTAAGTGTTTTGGTTGTTAATTTCAGTAGGTATTCATTCTAGACATTTTTTGTGAAAATTTACTATGTATGGATAATTTTACTACAAAAGGTCTTTGGCCATGTGAAGAACCAACTACGTAATAATTCAATTATGTAAATCACATACATGAAGGATAATCCTATGTGGCAGTTGCCTGCATCAATTAGATCACTTATGTGATGATTTTCCTATATAGATAAATTGGATATGTAAGATAGTTACATTAAGTAATCAGCTACATGAATTAGATATGTGGTAAAATCATCTACGTTGTTTAAAAAAACTACATCAGTTTGGAATACGTGATTAAAAAATCATATGTGATTCATTGTTTTCTACGTAATTAAAATCATACATATTGATTGAAATGGTAAAGTCTAATATGTGATAATCTTCAATTGTCTATGTCATGCTGTAATCTGTATTTATTATAATTGAAGCACAGGAGTGATAATTTAAAGCAGTTGTATGATCTAAAAATTCTAGATTATATCTTTATAGTGATGTAGTCCCTAGTAAAAGGACTATAGGTCCCATAAAATGGAGTGTTCGAGTTAAAGTAACCAAATTCATGGAGAAGGGGGGATGGTGGACTAGACTAGGGGGACTTTTAGTCCTGAAACCACTATAAATCTCTAAGTCTATGTATTTTAATTTTTAATTTTATTTTCCACTACTTCATGTGATAAGGAAAGAATAGAAAGTTATTCATTACTAAAGAGGGTGGTTTTCTTAGTTAAGAATTATTTTTAAGAACTCATCTCACCCCCCCCCCCCCATATTGAGTGTTTTTCAAGACCTATCGACTAACAAAACAAAACATGTTTTTTCAGAAGTGTAAGGAAAAGGAATTTTTTTACAAATGTGGAAGGATAAAAATTTTTGATAAACCCACTACAACATCAAGGGTGGAGGTGATTATACCCAAGAAAAATACCCATAAAAGGAGACCAAAATTTATATGTTCTAGCCCAAAAAAGGCATCAAACTTGACTAATTACACCCAATGTGAAAATAAAAAGGCTTAATTGGAATGTTTTGGTTTCTTCTGGGTGTTTGAACACATTATCCATTGATTTCTGGTATATTATTTTATTGTGTATAAGTTTAATAAGGACTAAATAAAGGTGTAGAAAATCTAAATGACAATGTAAACCTACTAAAAGAATATAGACTCTAAAAAGATAAAAACATTTCTATGAGGAATAGGTTTTAATGCACTAAATAATATATGTGAGATGTGAAACATTGATGGTCATAAATATAATTAATTGGTTTTGAAACCCTTATAAGTATCATCAACTTACCATTAAAAATTACCAACAACCACAAAATGAGAAGCAGGTAAAGGATAAAAGTTTTCCTAAATTAGGTGAAGAATATATAAAAAAGGTAGATGAAAGAAAATCCTCCTAATAAGGAAATGCAGAAATTTTACCAATATTTGAAACCCATGGGAATGAGATTCTTATAATGTGGGAAAAAGAGTCCACATCATCGGACTACTGAAAGATAACTATGAATGTCAAATAAAAATGGAGCAAGTTAGAATCAAGGAAGGTATTATATCCAGGAGATATATATATATATTTGAAAAGTAGTTAATACTCTCGATGAAGAGGTTGATAAGCTTCCATGAAGATTTTTAAAACTATTGGAGCTACTAAGAAGAAGCTAAATGGGTGGAAGAGCATGTCTCGGGCCAATTACTCCAATTGAGAAGATAAAAAAGATCCAACTTCTTCCCAAATAAACTATATTTATATTCCATTAATGTAAATTGAAGGTGATGAAGTCTAGAGAGTATCCCTATATGGGGATCATTGAAAATATATTAATCTGCCAAAAATTTATAATATTCTTCTTAAATATATAAATTTATATAGCCCCTTCAAAATATGAAGGATGGGGTATGATTTAATTCTCTCATCTCTGTTTAACTTATATACATTATGTTTATTAATTAGGACTGTTTATCTAGATAATTGGGGAAGAATTTCCACTTTAAATGTTCAAATGTATCTATTCAAGTGAGTGTAGATTTGTGAATACTCTTGAACTTCTGTTTGAATAGCCCCCATGTTTTGAAACTTATAAGTTGGTACCACATTGAAGTGAGTAAATGGACAAATTTGTTGCCTAAACTTACCAGTCTTGTTTTCTATATTGGGAAATCCTAAGTTGGCTTATATTTTCACTATAAAAAATGTCTTATTGTGAAAGGGCAATTGTGACGGGCTTAGGTCCCATCACAAATAATCCATCAAAAGAGATTATTTGTGATGGGAATTTTTACCCATCGCAAATAGTTCATAAAAAAGAGGTATTTGTGACAGACCATCACAAATACATTTGGCATTCCATGCGTGCTTTAATACGGGAAGAGTATTTGTTACAGGGACTAAACCCCCAATGCAAATACTCCTCCTTAGTTTCTATTATTTGTGACGGGGGAGGATCCCCACCTCAAATAATGTGTCGACAAGAGAGCATTTGTGACCGGACCCGTCGGAAATACTATTTTTTTACTGACGCCTCAATTAATAAATGTCTAACTATTTGTTGCAGGTCTCATCGCAAATATTACTATTTACAATGGGATTCCCATCACAAAAGATCTAAGCTATATAAACCACCATCCAATTTTTTCTCATTTCACAATTCCCTCAAGTCCTCTCTCCTTCCCTACTCTTATATTTCTATCTTCAAATTTTTAACTTTTAAATTTTATAGCGGATCAATTTCTACGACTTGCATCCAATGAAAGATTCAGTTTATGGTTTTTTTGTTTCTTTTGTTTTTTGGTTAATTTTTTTTAGTTTATTTTAGTAATAATTATGATAAATTTGAAGTAATTAAATTAAATTGGAATTAGATAGTTTATATTTCATAATTTATTTGTAAAATATGTTTTTTCATTAAGATTTAATGTTTTTATTTAAAATTAAATAGTATTAATTTGCAATAATTTGGTTCAATTATCATTAATTAATAATAATTACTCGTAATTAATATTAATTTGTATTAATTTATAATAATTATTAGTAATTAGTATTATTTAGTATTCATTATTATTATTTAGTATTATTTAGTATTAATTAGTAATAATTAGTAAAAATAGTAATAAATAGAAATAATTATTAATAAATAGTAATAAACAGAAACAAATAGTTTATATTGTAATAATTAGGAATAAATAGAGGTAACTAGTAATAATTAGTAATAATTACTAATAATGAGTAAAAATTAGTAATAAATAATAGTAATTAGTAATATTTAGTAATAAATAGTAATAATTAGTAATAATTAGTTGTAAATAGTAATAAATAGTAATAATTAGTAATAATTAGTAATAAATAGCAGTAATTAGTGATAAATAGTGGTAATTAGTAATAAATAGTGATAATTAGTAATAAATAGTCATAATTATTAATAAATAGCGTTAATTGGTAATATTTAGTAATAATTACTAATAATTAGTAGTAATTAGTAATAAATAGGAATAAATAATGATAATTAGTAATAATTAGTGGTAATTAGTAACAATTAGTGGTAATTAGTAATAATTAGCAGAAATTATAAATAATTAGCAGTACATAATAATAATTAGTGGTAATTAGTAATAATAATAAAAAATTATTCATAATTAGTAATAATTAATAATAATTAGTAATAATTAGTAATAAATAGAACTAATTAGTAATAAATAATAAAAATAGTAATAAATAATAACAAATAGTAGTAATTAGTAATAAGTAGGAATAAATGGTTGTAATTAGTAACAAATAGTAACAAATAGTGGTAATTAGTAGTAAATATATGAAACTAGTAGTAAGTAGTAATAAATAGTTGTAATTAGTAATAAATTGTAATAATTCGTAATAATTAGTAACAAATTGTAATTAATAGTAATATTTATTAATAATTTGTAATCATTTGTAATAATTAGTAATAATTAGTAATGATTAGAAATAATTGGTAGAAAATTGTAATAAGTATTAATAATTACTAATAATTAGTAATAAATAGTAATAATTTTTAATAATTTGTAATAAATAGTAATAATTAGTAATAAATAGTAATAATTAGTAATAATTAGTAATAATTATTAATAAATAGTAATAAATTGTAATAAATTGTAATAAATAGTAATGAATAGTAATAATTTGTAATAATGAGTAATAATTTGTAATAATATGTAATAATTAGCAATAATTAGTAATAATTGTTAATAATTTGTAATAATTATTAATAATTTGTAATAATTTGTAATAATTTTTAATAATTAGTAAAAATTAGTAATAAATATTAATAATTGGTAATAATTAGTAATAAATAGTAAAAAATAGAAATAAATAGTAATAAATATTAAAAATTAGTAATAATTTATAATAGTTTGTAATGATTTGTCTTAATTCATAATAATTTTTAATAATTTGTAATAATTTGTAATAATATGTAATAATTAGTAATAATTAGTAATAATTAGTAATAACTGGCAATAATTGGTAATAATTTATAATAATTTGTAATAATTTGTAATGATTTTTAATACTTTGTAATAATTTGGAATAATTTTGTATAATTTGTATTAATATTTGATAATTTATAATAATTTGTAATAATTTGTAATAATTAGTAATAATTTGTAATAAATTTTAATAAATAGTCATAATTTGTAATAATTTGTTCTGAATAGTTATAAATTATAATAATTAGTAATAATTAGATAATAAAAACATAATTGACATAAATTGGTTTAGTGAAAAAGAGATAAAGTTGACAACATTTAAAAGTAAATTACAATTGTTTAATTTTTTCTTTTTTTTTGGACCATGTTTTTCTTATATCAAATTAATCATAAAAACTTAATTATTTTATATTTTTTAGAGAAATATGTAATGTGGAAGTAAAAAATAGTAATTATTAGATGATCGTTCTTGGATTAATCATTGTAGGAATCCACACAGTTCTTGTATAAATCTTATATATATTAAGGGTGTTAAAACATTTTTATCATTTTCATCATCAAAACTAGAATTTGTTTTAGAAGGGTCAATTAAGTGTCCATGTAAGAAATGTGATCTGAGCATGTTTGAGATATTTAACAATGTTAGGGACCATCTATTGCGTTTTGGTTTTTAAAAAGATTATGCTTTTTGGTATCAACATAGTAAACATGGTTCTAGAAAAGATACTAATTATTTGGTTCCAGATCCATCACGGCTTCAAAGTTTAGTACATGATGTGGAAGGTCCATATTTTCAACAAACATGATCTCGAGATGATATTGATTTAACTCTTGAGTTGGAACCATCTTGATTTTATGAGATGATGAGGTCCATTGAGGATGCCTTTTATCCTGGTTACAAGATAAGAAAATTTGAAGCCGTTTCAAAATTTATGTATATTAAATTAGATAATTAAATTTCAAAAATAAATTTTGATCAGATATTATTTTTGGTTAAAACACTGTTACCTGAAAGAAATGTGTTTTCTATAAATTTAAATGATATCAAGAGGCTAATTTGTGATCTAAGTCATTTTTATTAGAAGACTCGGGAATTTTGAAATGATTACATATTATATTATGGGGAAAATGGGTCATTGGATTGTTTTCCAACATGTGGATAATTGAGGTATAAAGAGGCTCAACCGGGGAAGTCTAGATTGATTCCAGTAAAACAGTAGAGGTATTTCCCACTTACACCCATATTGCAGCGTTTCTTTATGTATCAGAAAACAACATCATTGATGTCAAGGGACAAAACAAATATTTCAACCAATAAAATAATAAATCATCCCTCTAATGGTGAGTCATGAAAAAAATTTGACCCTGCACATCCATCATTTTCTTAAGAATCCTAAAATGTGTGATTGGGTCTTTCTACTGATAGTTTACATCTATTTAGTTCTTAGGGTAGTCAATATTCTTATTATCATATCTTTACTAATCCATATTATTTACCTCCTTTGGTGTTGAGGAAGGATCCATATATATTTTCAACCTTTTTAATTCCAATACATCTGGAAATAAATATTGATGTTAATTTGAATCCATTGATTGATGAGTTAAATTTATTATGGAGTAATGGTGTCAATACATATGATGTTCCTATGAAACAAAAATTTCTTCTGAAAGTTTCATTGATGTGCACAATTAGTAACTTATGAGAATATTGAATGTTATATATATGGAGTACACATGGTCCAAAATCAGTTCTGTACTGTATGAGAGATAGCAAAGTGTTTATGTTCTTTAATGGAAGAAATTATTGTTTTTTCAACTATCATCACAAATTTCTTCCAACTGATCAACCTTTTTAGAGGAATATATATCATTTCAGAAAAGAAATAATTCAAAGAGATGGACCACAAAAAATAGTCTCAATTATGAATTTAAAACCATTTGTCTCTTCATTACCTCCCATTACATTTATACCAACTATAAACCAGTAGAAAAATGATGGCTCTGGGAAAAAAGAAATTGGATAAAATGGAGAATTTTTTGGGATCTTCAATATGAGTTTGATTTGTTGGTCGACCACATATTGGATGTATTGAATATTGAGAAGAACGTTTTTGATAATATTATTTATATAGTTTTGGATACATCAGGTAAGACCAAAGATAATGTAAAGGAACAATTAGATCATACACAAATTTTCAAGCGACTAGAACTTAAACTCATTGAAAATGTAAAATAATAGAATTTAATGAACCTAAAGTTGTTTATACACTTTCCAAAATAAATTGACTATTATTAATTTAGTGTATTGCTGATTTGAGACTTCCAAAAGGTTGTGTTTCCAATTTTTCAAGATGTGTTAGAAATGGTCCTATTACTGGATTAAAAATACATGACATTCATATTATAATGGAAGGACTTATACCAATTAGATTAAGAGTTTTATTGAATTTTATTATTCAGGATGCGCTAATAGTCATATCATATTTTTTTGAGACATTTGTGAGATTATAACATACTAAAATTCACTAAGAAAAATGTAAGAAGATGTTGTTTTAAGTTTATTTAAATTGGAAAAAATATTCCCACCATATTTATTTGAATCAATGGAACATTTGATATTACATTTTCCACATGAAGAAAAACGTGTAGGTTCATTACAGTTCTGATGGATGTACCCATTTTATAGATTCATGTTGAAATTGAAGAAAAAACTTTGTAACAAAGGATCAGTTGAATGATCAATTAAAGAAGTTATTTGAAGGAGGAAATTTATTATTTATTCTATAATTATTTTCAATCTAAATATCCCTCAAAACAAAATCATATAGGCCATAAAGAATTAAATTTTGATGATGAAATGAATAATAAATTATTAGTTTTTAATAATCCCTAACATGACTTTGGTGTAATTCATGAATGATGGATTTCAGATGATGAAAATCACAAATCTTATAAATATGTTCTGATCAACTCTAAATTAATGACCTAATTTTTACTATAAATTCTCCAATCACATATTATATAATCTTTGTTATGGTAAATTAATATTATTTTATTTGTAGATTATATAATAATCATATCAAGAAATAGTTTCCACAAATTACAGCAGTTTCCCTTGAAGAACGTCGGCAAAATAATGTTTCTTACTTGTTTCAAAAATTGGTAAATTTAACTATAAAAGGTTTAACATTTAAAATAAATTTATTACTTGTTGTATTGATAATTGTTTTACTAATATTCAAGTATATCAACATGCTGATAAAATTGATAATTGATTCTATGTATGGAGTAACCCACCATCCAAAATTGTTAAATCCTCTAATGCATATCCTGTGAATATATTTTGATTTCTTACACATGAATATGGGATTAAAACAATAAGTAATAGTGGTTTTTTCTTGAGAGTATATCATCATAGAGAAATTAAAGTTTATTATTAAGGCATGTTGGATGAAATAATTGAACTCTGTTATTTAGGGTAGAATTACGTAATGATGTTTTAATGTCAGTGGTTGGATACAGAGAGAGGCTTGTGTGTTCATCCGATCCATGGAATCATTGATATTAAAAATAAAAATATTATTTTAGTAAATCAACCATTTTAATTGTCCCATAAGGAACATCAAATTTATTATAAAAATTATTGTGCTAATTCAAGAGATTTAAGTAATTAGTGGATCATAATAAAAATGAAATCATGGGAAAATTAGTTTATTCAAAGTGAATGTGGTTCTACTAAAGTGAAAGGAATTGAAATATTTCAAGAGACAACTTTCAATCAGTATTTTCCAGAAAGAAACAAGAATATCGATGATGAAACCCCATGGTTGAGGGTCGATGGTGGCGATGATGTTATTTATGTAACAAATGAATTTGAAATGCAAAGTGATGATGAAACTAAAACTAATATGGAAATTGATGATATTGAGGAAGAAAAAAAATATATTGACACCATCATATATGAAGATGAGGATGGAGATGAATATTTACATAATTAAATAATGATTATAATCATATATAATATATATTCATATATAATAGTTGTTTTCAAATATTTTTTAACATCATTCATTTTGTTTTTTACATGGACTCAGATATGTTTCGTGATTTGGAGGAGGCTAATTTACCTAGTGAAGAGCATGATGTTGTATCATCTATTACTCGAACTACTAGAGGTTTAGTGAGGACTCATAGGGGTTGTGTTCTTGTGAGATTAATGATTCCTAACCCTATCCTCAAGTAACGTCCACATCTTGGCTTCGATCCACGAATAAAGAGGTATATTTACTTGTACATTTTAGTCAATTTTCATTAATTATCATAAATTTATTTGTATACTAATTTTTTGATTATTTGTTCTTTTTTTCAAATATTTTAGCATATATTTGTTGTAAAGGGGAGTGCTATATTATAGGATTATTTTTCTGGAACATGGGTTACATGGGATAAAATTCCCATTTATGTTCAGCACCACTTGATGGATTATTGGATGGTACATAAATAAATAATATTTATTTTTAAATTTATTTAAATAATAACTTGATATTATTAATTATTTTTAGGGTTTATGGTGTCATTTTGATGATATAATGCATGACTCTATTTAGGAGGCATGGTAGGATGGTATGCGTGACTGTCTAGTCATTGTTTTCACAGATTGAGGAGGGTAGTAATGAGGAAAGTAGGAGTCAAAAGGTTTGATTAGTCTTGCTACACCCAACAACCTAATTAAATTGCATCTCATATTTTGGATGGATTATTTTCACACTATATGGGTGGTGATTTTCAGAGGAGATCATCAGTAGGTCGACAAAACCGGTGGAGACAGGAGGTGACACATTAAACTGGTAGGCATACATTTAGTATGTATACTGAAAATATGGTAGGTATATTTTTTAAAATAATTTATATTACTTTAAATGTAAAGTGTTTATTTTATATTCATATCATCAGTCGAACTGTCCTATATTAGGGAGTTAAAAATTTATAGGAGGTGTACTATAATGCTGTAATTGGAGAGATTAGAAATGATCTCCATCTCCAGTTAGTGGTTAGTATAATTTCTTTTTGGTTTTTAAAATTAACAAAAATTGATATTTTAACTATTTAGACTTTAAATTATAATTAAAGGAGTCATATGAGTCCATGAATTCTCAAGAACAGACCGAGAGTTAGGATGAGACTGAGGATTAGACTAATTCTGTATGATTTGATGAGGCGGCATGGATGCAGGTAACCCAGTATACCTTCAAGAAAGTCTGATATGTTGGTATCGGCTCTAGATTGATACCAATGAGTTATTATGGTAATGTTTTGATGTCGTCAAGAAGCTTGAGAGGATCTCATAGAGATCCATCATCATCTACTACACAGTATTGGGAGCAGCTGTCAGATTAGGGTAAGCTTATAGAGAGTATGCATAGGGAGCAGGAAGAACTCTGTTGACAGTAGTAGCTACTGCAGGAAGAGATGAAAATCCATTTTCATTAACGAGGAAATTGTGACAGCACCCCTTCTTAAATTACCTTTTTGTGATGGGATCCAATCATAGTTTACCCATCAAAAATAGTTCAATTTCAAGTTTTGTTAGTTATTTTATGATTTTTTTCTAAAAAAATGGTGTAGTTCCACCATTCCATTGGGAGTTGATATTATTTAGAAAAATACGCAATAAAATTTTTAGCTTATCCTATATTTTTAATAAGGGAGAGAAGTTTTTTTATCACTTTGAGTTTATTTTCAATTAGTGGGTGAATAATTACACTGACTAACATGGGTAATTTTTAATTGATAATAAATAAAAATGTGGATACTATTGTGAAAAAATGTTTTTGACTGTTTCTATTAACAAATTTTGTTAAATATTTTCAATGTAATAAATGAAAAGGAGAAGAGGAGTTTATATCATTGTGTTTGTATGGAAATGTAGAAGAACAATGTTCCTTGGAATAGCTAGCTGTAAATATTTCATATAACCCAAAATCAGATGATTGAATAGAATGTTTTTCATGTCCATAAAAAGGTTTCCATTTGATGAGCCTTTATCTTTAACATGTTGAACAATAGAGATGATGTAATAGGATATGGTAAAAAGGTCCTTTCAATAGCTAGCTGGATAGATTCCTCAAACCCCAAAATCAAACAATTTAATTATCTAGTTTTTATTTCTGTGAAAATAATTCGAGATAAATAATACTTATCATTAATAGGTTTTATAAAGGAGATGAAGAAAGAGGAGTTATCTATTGAACCTAAATTTTTACAACTTGTATAGATATAGTTACATTTATTTAAATCAAGTTCAATATGATTGAAATCGATATAGATATATATATATATATAGTTGGAGGATCCATCCTTGGATTAAGAATAATCTTGGTTTATAAAATAATTAAAGAATATTCTTGGATGAATTTTAGAAGAATTTAATAATGGTTGGAGTCTATTTGAAGAATTCTTTTTGAACAAGTCAACAAACTTAGACTTCGTAGATAGAAAATGGTTAAAGTACCAAGCATAAGTCTTTTATGCTAAGCATAAGTCTTTGGAATACTTTATCATATGACTTTTCCCAAAATAAGTCCTTTTCTTCTAATATGATCATAATTCTTCAGCATGTGATTTCTATTACTAGAACATATGAATTTGGAATTACAAAAAATAGGAAAATGCATGAAATATAAGCTTATGTTATTGAATATAAGTCTTTGATAACTATCGTAATACTTTTTCTAATATGCATAAGCCTTTGGATTAAAAATAATTATTTTGATTCTAAATGAAATCATTTCATGTTTGGAACTTAATTATTTCCCAATGTAATCCTTTTCTGCTACATGTAAGCCTTTGGTTGGGAATAAATTTTTTATACTTAGTGAAATTTTCATAAATGTTTTTGATGAAAAGTTCAATGTTTCAAGATTTACTTCTAATGATGATGAGATTTAATGGAGATGATGTTGAAGTGGTTATTAAGTGTCCTAAACATCATGAAGATAATATTATACATGATTTAGGATTGGTTAAATTCAGAATAAATTAAATAAGGATGAGGAACATTATTCTTCATGGTGCAAAATGAAGTTATCATGTTTTCAAGAATAATAGGAATTGTTTCACAAAATCTTGATTTGTATATCAGAGTCTACATCAGAAAAATATAAGTGATTTGAGTTTTTTTTATCTTATTAATATTGATAAAATATTCAATGGGTACTAAGATAGAAGGCCAATAATTTTCCCAATCCATAAAATTGATAAGTATTCTAGATTTTAAAAATATGGAAGTATAAAAATTAGAAATTGTGTGTATGCTCTTCATTGAATTCATTCATTTATGAAAAAATTTGGATATGATGAAGAATAAAATAAGGGTGATGAGTATCTAATATTTTTAAAGACACAACCCATGTTATATACTTGTCTCATGTGAAGATCTCACACTAAATGAATGAGTTCCACACCATAGATAAGAGACTTATATATTTTTGTACAATAGTGAATATTGACATATAGATTTCAGCAGAAATATTTTTGAGTCGATAAGAAAAAATAAGATTATCCAACTATAGATATTTTACAAAGATATTTTCCATCGATTTTCAAAAGTTGGTATCATTTATTATGGGTATTTTGGTAATATACCTTAATTAAAAAAGGGTAAAATGAAATATTAAGATAACCCAACCTGGGTATTTAATAATCCTGATTCTGTGATTAAAACTAAAATGGCGCATGATATTCCATTTATGGATATTATAAATGAAATGATCCATTTACCCAAGTCACATATACATGTGAGTTATATATAATATCAATAATAATAAAGCGGAAAACATAGACAATAACCACTATTGTTTGTTATGTGAACAAAGAAAACATAGAACCAACTAAATTTGTTGAAGAAGAAGAAGAAGAATCTACTACAAATAGTATAAAATAATAAAAGTAATCTACTAATACTTGTAACTAATAAGAATAAAAATAATTCATTTCAACCTATATTAAATATGAATAGAGAACCACACCATGTAACTTGTTTGGTTTCAAAGTAACAAAATAAGAAGATAATAAAAAGTGAGAAAGACTGACTAGTAGAAAGATATTCTGAATACTCAATGGTAATTGTGTTCTTTGGGATATTAACTTTCAGGAGTCCAATAAAAAATTATGGAGAAAAACTTGAAGCTATAAAACTTCAATGATTGAGTTACATGTACAAAGTTATTGAAAAGAACAGGGAATGAATCTGATTAGTTGAGGAAGAATATCATCTTAATGGATACAATGATATCCCTCGATAAATCGCGATATACTTCAAGGGTAGGAAGGAAAATATTAGAAGAAACTGGTGGGATTCCAATATAAATATTATTTGTGATATATTACAAGTTCACATGTATAATATCATGAACTCCACACTTATGTAATATTGTTTGTTTGGTTTTAGGATAATCCATATCCAACATCAATAATATATTATTGATTTTATTTTAGTGGAGAGCCTATGATGTATCACCCCAAGAGTTTATAGTATGCCACTTTTAAAATTTAATATCTTCGATAGTTTATGCTTCACATAACACTGAGTTTAAAACCACAATTTACTATTAAATATGACCATTGGAACTGTAATGTGACCATTAGGATTAGTAATATGACCAATAGAATAGTAAATTCACATATTAAATTATAAATAAAAGTTGGTAATCTTGTAAAAAAAATATGGTATATTTATATCATGGAATAACTCAATAAATATTTTAAAAAATCAAAAATTAAGTGTTGATGTTTTTGTGAAACATAAATTATTATTTACAATTTTATAATTAAAATAAGGATTTAAAAGAATATTTATTTTCATAAAATAAATTTATAAATTAACATTTTTTGATTTATGATTATAAGATAATTTTATAAGACCTTTATTAATTTTTTAAAGTGTCATAAAATCAGTTACAATTTTAAAATTGGTATTTTTTGAATAAATGATGATTTTCAATAAGAATTTAATATATCTTAATTAGAAAGTTATTTTCATAAAATGGAGTTTATTTTTTAATTATACACTTAAAAAAATTTAGAGTTGATTTTTGGTATTTTTCGAAAATTGTTGAATTTTTTGTGAATAGTGAAATACGGTAATTTAAGGTATTAGCTAAATACATGAATTATTGAGTCATGGAAGATGTATGGATGAATTAGGAACCATTAGTTCAAAATAACATGAAATATTTACTCTTTTAGTCATAATAATCAATACTATTAATAGTCTTGAACCAAAACAATAAACTAATGAATTAAATAAAAAACACCCCTCTCCTCCACTATAAATAGCACCCCTTCTCCTCACCCCCAATATACTTGAATATTGCTTATATTATACGTATTTCTTCTCCCAAAACTATCCACTTCATTTTGGTCTTTATGGTCTCATCAAAATATCATTTCCAAGTCCCTTAAGGTGGTTCTCAAGGAGGCGACATTCAAGAGGTAAAACCTTCTCTCTCTCTTTCAATTTCTTTTCATTTATTATCCTTCCCTCACATACCCCATCAAAAGTAACCTCGTAATTAAATTATCTATTATATACTATAATTTTATTATGTTAATTTTATATCAACCGTAAAATCTCTTCTCTTCCCCTTTTTATTCTAAAAATGAAAACATCATATGTAAGGTGCTGATTTACCTTCTTCGTGGACGATGAATTTTCGTTTTTCAATTTATCCTTCAATCCAGGTAATAAAACCATTTTTATAGTTAAAATGGAGTATAATAAATGTATTAAAACTTATTTATTGTTTTGTAACCAGTATATTACATAATAATAATTCATAAGACAAAATTAGTTCGTGATGATCGAAAAAAACGCCAAAATAATCAAAATGGTTATCATTAATGATCTATCTAATAAATCATATTCATATCTGGAAACAAAATGATATATAAGAATATAAAAACTCCTTTAGGTTCATTAATAATGTATAATTTAAATTCTGGATAACTATTACCATTTTACATGATCTTTTTTACACGTATACAAGTGAATCAATCATGAAAACCAAGGAAACATACCATCCTGAACGATGGAATTGAATATAAAAAATCATCAAAAAAGAAATAAATGAAAAAAATAAATTTAAAATAAATAAAATAAAAGTTAAAAGTGTTCTTAATTAAATTATTAATGAATTTAATTTCTTTATCATGCAAATGAAGTGCGAGTGAAGAAGACATTCAGACATAAGGTAAGGGATTATCCCTAAACTTCCATTTTTCATTCGGGTTACGCTTTCTCTCTCATTACCCAAATGTAACTCTTATTTTTTTTATATAATTCTCCTCAATTATGAGTATATGTTCCAAATACATGTATTTAGATAATTTAATCCTTATTTTATTTGAAATACAGGATTTTATAAGGTTCCCTTCTCAATTCTTCCTGATAAGAAAGCCTGATTAAAGGTAACTTCATATTGTCTTACCCATTTTCAAGTGCACTCCATAATATATTTTAATCCCCCATTATTTTTAAAAAAAATTATAATTCTAAACATTATTTTTTAAATTATTATTTTTTATAAAAATTATGCCTTTTTCTATTTTTAATGACTTTTTAGTATTTTCCCTTAAACCGCACTAAAGTGGCTCATTTCTTATGTTTCTTAAATGAACATTTTTCATGTTATCACTTCAGTTGGGAATAATTTATTCCTAAAATATAATTTCCTTTTCCACCACTTTTCTTTTCTAAGATATACATATTATAATCTGATTTTTTTGACAAATACAAATGATTTTCCAAAACAACACTTCTATCCCAAGAAAAAATGGCATTTTCCCCAAAAAAAACCTTGATGGTTTTATTAGAGTATTTTCCTATTTTTCAACAACCACTATTGAATATTCTTCTTAATTATGATTGATATTTTTTTTATCATCAACAATAATTTATTAAATGGTTTATTATCAGTTTCACTGTGGATTTTCAATCATAATACCATTCACCATATTACTCAGAATAGTTAGTGATTATGTTTACTGATTGGGGAATGTTATTTACAATTCAAATATATATGTAGTTTATACTTCACCCCATTCATATGTGGAATTAATTAAACTTATTAAGTGATGGTTGGGTCCATCTATAGCCTCTTGATTCATCTGTTTCTCTCATAAGATAAACTTGACTAGGTTTTCACTCATTTATGTATAGTGTCTTGGATGAATCCTTGACGGTACATTTATGATGTCTGAAATTATGAATTACCACATTATGATGTTATAAATTGATAATCCATGTGATTATTCAACTTTTATAATATCCATGGTTACGTTTCATTCTAATGTGATTATTTACAAGTTTTTATTTAATCAACTTTTATTTATGCATATTATTCTCAAGATTATATTTTAACAGCATGTGTTTTTAGTTATTAAATTTTCATTATTGTTTATGTATATTTATGATATCTTCAACTGTATTTCTTACCCTTACTAATCATCTAAGATCATCCCTTTATTATTTTTTATTTTTCCCCAAGATGTGAATATTTATATTACAAATGACTTGTATGGATAATCTAGGGGTGTTGGGTTTTTTCAATGGAGTTTTTATGATGTATTTTATTTCACGTTGTACTGTAAAAATTATGTTTATATCTAGTTTTCCAAAGCTACAAAAAAATTCGGTACTTTGTAATGTGATTCCTTGTTCATTTTACCAATTTAATAAAGTAAGGGACTGACTCTAGGCTACTGGGGTCATGGTATTTATAATTGGTATCATAGAAAGTTTAGTAGAAACCTTGAAAACTAGATTTAGAAAAAATAGATTATAGAACATAACCCTGAGATTTACTTTGAGGGTAAGAATATAAAAACATTCCAGAGTTTTGGTATGGTAGAGATTATGTGGGTCTTCTTAGCAATATATCCTTATTTGGATAGTACAGGTGGACGTGATTCTGTCATATATTTACCTAGGGGAAACAACTTTGACATGGCGCATTGGGCCTTACTCGGCATAACCTAGTACATGAAAACGAGCCTTACTATGCACCTTTTTTTGACACTCTGAAGGGATATTCTTAATATAATTCACATTTTATTGTCAACCCGTTATAAAGGATTTAAAAGTAAATATGTTCCCAAAGAAACAATTTTTAGGTTTATGGGATTTGATATGCATAAATTTCCAGTTTATGTTTTGTGTTTTTTTAGTTCAAAAAAATACATTATGATTCATAACCTATTTTTTAGTATTCAATTGTTTAAAAATAATGAATAGTGTAAGGTATGGAAATCCTATCAATGAACTTATTACATGTAAGTATTTACCTCCTATCTAAGATAATGATAATGGAGTGGGAACCGTAATTAGAGATTAGAAAATTATAACTATATGAGGATAACTGACTCGGGTTTTGAGAAATAAACTGACCCAAAAGGAACTGCCTGATCCAAATTGCGGTATAATAATTTTATACCACTTTATGAAACCACAACCTCCATAATTAAATGAGACTACAAACCTATTTTAAGATAAGTAATGGATAAGTTCCTTAGAGAAGATATATTTTACTTTGAGAATTAATGAAAGTGAGAAAGTTATCGTGGATGTTTATCGTCTCTTGGGAGATGCGGATCCATGGTGGTCGTTAATTAAAAACATAAAGGAGTTAGAAGAAATTTAAAATATGGAATAGAAATATTTTAAGGAAATTTTAAAAGAAAAGTATTTCCCTCATAAACAACGAGCAGATATGAAGAGTAAATATTTGATTCTGAGACTGAAAGAGGATGAAAACATTTCCATGTATGAATCAAACATTACAGGGTTAGCAAGGCATGTCATGAACATCATACATAATCCATGGAGGAATATTTAACATTTATTATAAGGTCTTAAGCCAATTTTATGAAGGGAACTAGTCCCCCAAAAATTCTCATCATATAAGGATATAATATCATGTACCATCAAGAAGGATAAATAATGTTCCAAGCCATATGGATTTGAAGGGAAGGAAGATAAGGAGAGTGTTGTTGAGTACTCTAGAAAAGAAAATAAATAAAAATTGAAAACGGGAAATATGAAATTTACAACATGTAATAAATGTAGAAAGAAACATCATTGAACATGCCTATTGGGAATGGGATTTTATTACAAATGTAGAGAAAAATTCCATCATGCATGTGATTAGAGAGGAAAGAAAGAAGTTGGTAATTGGAAATGATTTAGCTCTAACGATTTGGGATACTATGAAAATGATTGTCCTAGAAATCAAGAAAACTAGTCCTAGAAAGAGACAAGGGAACATGTCCATGCTTATGTAGTCACAACAATTGAAGTAGAAGTACCCAATGATGTGGTGGAAGGTACATTAATCCTATCTTCAAATTTTTCCAATGATTTATTTGATTATGGATCATCACACTCCTATATATCTATCAAATTTTTCAAGAAAATTAGTCACTTAAATTTTGATTTAATATGGGATTTTTTAGTAAAAACTCCTAAGGTTAGTCTCATTACAACAAAAATGTGTCGGTTAATCCCATTTATGACACGTAAATATTCTTCAGTTTCTAAATTCATCATCATACTTATGGTTGACATCGATATAATCCTTGGTATGGACAGAATTTCAAAATATGATGTGAAAAATTATTACAAAAAGGAAATTACAATTTGTGAGGAAACTAAAGAATCCATTATCTTTTTAGAAAAAACATCATCATCTGATTCTTATCAAGATCCACCCTTAGTAGCTCTACTGAATGAGATTCTTAGAGAAGAAGAGTAGATAAAATCAATGGATAAAAAGGTGATCTTTAAATTGAGTATGTTCCTATTGTACAAAAATACATTAATGTGTCTCCGTAGTATTTAGCTGCACACGATTTGAAGAATGCTAATGTGGCTGATGTTGTGGCAGATGCTTGGAAAGGAAAAAATTGTTCCTCATTGGAGAGGCAGGGTCATGGGTCACATGTTCCTCATATGAGTGATTGTCCTAGTGGAGGATCGCAACGAGGTGGAACTGGTGATCTGACTCCCATTCTAGATGTGAATGTGCAGGTGGGTACATCTGCTTCTAATTTGGGGGGTGATGTCTTACAAAATGATCCCATAAACTATGATTCGGTGGAGGTTGATGGCCTCCCAAACATTGAAGCATCTCAACAGGCTGATGGTCATCAGCAGATTCAGAAAGTGTTGTTTTCTTCTAAAACATCTGAGAAGTGGGGTAACATTTCTGATTCAGAAGGGATGGATTGCACGCCCCTGAAGGCAATGACAAGTGGTGGACACACATATTTTAATAATGCACTTTTAACTGGAAAAGTGAAGGTGGATGATAGTGAGAGACTCACTCTTTCTCCTCTGAAGAGAAGGTCACGGAAGGACTATACTAATACACCTCGGACCGTGTCTACCCGATCCTCTTCCAAGTTGTCTGGTAAAGCCAATTATGATATTCTTAAGATCATGAACCAGGGTAAGTCCCAATCTGAGTGGGAAACTTCTGATGACTCTGATTATGGGAATGATATGTCCTATTAAGATATGTTACTTTTTGCTTGATGAGTGAGGGAAAGTTCCTTTTTTTACCCCGCTCGCCTCCTCTGTACTTTTTCTTTTATTTTAATAAATGGTCAGAAGATTTTCTTTAATATCATTGAATATATGGATTATATATTTACCTACACATCCTACATAGTGAGAAGTTATGTTTTCTACTGAGTTAATCTTTGATGCAAGGCCAATATCAAAGACTCCTTCTAGAATGGCCACTATGGAATTATTTGACCTAAAGAAACAACTATAGGAGTTGAGTAGTAAGGGGTTTACTCACCCCTATATTTCTCTATAGGGATCCCCTATTCACTTTGTTAAGAAGAAACATGGATTCATGAGGCTATGAATTTACTATATAGATATAAATGTTATTACAATAAAGAACTAGTATCCCCTTCCTTGCATTTAAGATTTATTTGATAAACTTCACAGATCACAATATTTTTTGAAGATTAACCTTCATTCTAGATATCATCAACTGCGTGTAAATAGGGAAAATATTATAAATAAATCACTTCGATCTAGGTATGGATATTATGAGTTTAAAATAATTCCATTTGGACTGACTATTGCACACTCTTTTTTATGGATCTAACGAATAGAGTATTCAATGAATATTTTGAAACATTTGTAGTGGTATTTATTTATGATATCTTGATATGCTACAAAATCTATGAGTACCATGAGAACCACTTTTGGATTGTTATGAAGACACTTAGAAGAAAAGAGTTACATGGGAAGTTTATAAAGTGTGAATTTTGGATTCAAACAATTTATTTTCTTGGCCATATTGTCTCTAAGGATGAAATCATAGTTCATACTACAAAGACAATGGTATTCTTGGAATGTCCTACACCAAAAACATAACCAAGGTACAAAGTTTCATTGTTTTAGCAGGTTACTATTGGTGTTTGTTTAGAATTTTTCTTGATTAGTTAATCTATTAACCAAGCTTAATTGTAAAGTGGTTATGGTTTTTTAGAAATTGTGATGTGAATAATTCATTGAGGAATTTAATATTAGATTAGTGAGTGATTCGATCTTGACTATACCATTGGGAAATGGTGTATTTTTTATTTATATTTATTCATAAAAGAAAGGATGTTGTTGTGTCCTTATGCAGAATGATAGAGTTACTATATATGCATCAATGAAGTTAAAAATGCATGAACAAAACTGTCCAACTCGTGATCTTAATTTATTAGCTATAATATTTTCTATGAAGATATGAATACAGTATATATATGGGGAAATATGTGATATATATACAGATCAAAAAAAAATTAAATATATCTTCTCATAGAAAGAACTCAATATGAGGCAAAGGAGATTACTTGAGCTACTCAAGGAATATGATTTTCCAATACACTACCATCCAGATAATGAAAATAAGGTATAAAATGCACTGATTAAGAAGGATCAGGGATTTATAAACAAAAAAAGGATTAACAAGGATCATGTGTACATGGATATAGTAAATATTCATATGGAAATTATCAAGGAAGGTGAAACATCACAACATTTTCAAGTGGTTGACAAACCATATTTGTTGTAAAGGATTAAATGTTCTTAGTCTGATGATGACAATTTTCAAAAGAAAATTAATGCACTGAATGATGGGAAATTGGTAAACTTCATATATAAATATGGAATCATGAAATTTGGGAAGAGGATTTGTGTTCCCACTATACTCGATCTAAAAATGGAATTTTTTGATAATGCTCATAGCTCAAATTTCTCTATACACCATAGTAGAACTAAGATGTATAGATATTTGATGGAACATTTTTTGTGGGATAATATGAAGTAGGAAATTGTTGATTATGTATCAAGTTGTTTTCATAAATAGTTTAAATCTTAATGACAACATCCTAGAGGATTCATGCAACCAATACCAATTCTAACATGGAGATGGGGTGACATAACAATGTATTTTTTTACTAGATTACCAAATACTCCAAGAAGGAATGATAAAATATGGGTAATTGTTGATTGAGTTATAGAATCTGCACATTTCATCTCTATAAGGGAGGAGTTTCATTTAGTTTGCCTTTCTTGACTCTATATTAATGAAGTTTTAAGACTTCATTGTGCACCTATTTCAATTGTGTATGACCATGATCCACAATTTACCTCAAAATTCTCAAAACTTCTTTAGAATCCTTTGGATACTGAGCTTCATTTGAGCACTGCTTATCACCCTCAAACTGAAGAGCTATCTAAAATGAGTATTTAAGCATTATAATACTTATTGTTCTCATTATCTCTTGACTTTTAAGGTATGTGGGATTATTATTTACCTTTTTTATAGTCTTCCTACAATAATAGTTTCCATTAAAGTATCCAAATGTCACTGTATGAATCATTATAGGGAAAGAGATGTCGTACTCCAAATTTTTGGGATTAATTGGATGAGAGGAAGTTTGTGGGACTATAAATTATGTTGGAAGCAACAGTAAAGGTAAATACTATTCAAATCCATATCAAAGTAGTTAAAAGTATAAAAAAATATGTGTTGATAATCAATCAAATGATTTGGAGTTTTGAGTAGAATATAATGTTTCTCTGAAAGAATCCCCATGGAAGGGTGTCATAAGGTTCTTTAAGAAATGGAAACTAAGCCCTGAGTACATCGTAACTTTTTAAATTCAAGAGAGAATTTTTTTTGTGGATTATCATTTAGAAATTAAACATATCCTTTCAAAATTACATGATGTGTTCCACCAATCATTATTAAGGAAGTACATTCTAGACCCAACACATGTTCTCACTTCTGAAGGAATAGAATTGGAACTTGGTTTATCATACCATGAATATCCTATCAAGATTCTAGACACTAGGTAATATGTATTAAAGAATCATAAAAATCAGATAGTAAATTTACTTTGGAAAAATCATAAAATTGAAGAGGTAGTGTGGGAAATAGAGGAATTTATGATGAATAACTTCCAAAATCTTTTTATGAGGTGACATTCTATAAATATTTAGGATGAATTTTTTTATAGAGGAGAATTTTTCACCCCAATATTTTATGGTATGCCTCTTTTAAAATTTAATATCTTTGATATTTTATGCTTCATGCAACACCATGTTTAAAACCGTAATATAATATTTAATATAACCATTGGAACAATAATGTGACCATTAGGAATAGTAATATGACCAACAGAATAGTAACTTCACCTATGAAAGTATAAATAAAACTTTGGTATCTTATAAATTAAAATATGTTATATTTATATCATGGAATAAGTAAATAAATGTTTTTAAAAAAGATAAATTATGTGTTGAGATTTTTGTGAAAAATAACTATTTATTTACAGTTTTATAATTAAAATAATGACTTAAAATAATATTTATATTCATAAAAAGATTCATAAATTAATATTTTTTTGTCTTATTATTATAAGATAATTTTATGAGACCTTAATTAATTTTTCAAACTATCATAAAATCGGTTATAATTTTAAAATAATTTTTTTTTAATAAATGATTATTTTAATTAAAAATTAACTTTCTTTTATTTATAAAATTACTTTCATAAAATTAATCCCATTTTTTAATTATATGCCTCAAAAAATGGTTAGTGTGAATTATTGGTGTTCTTCTAAAATAGTTGATTTTTTTTGTAAATAGTGAAATACAGTAATTTATGGTATTAGTTAAATACTTGAATTATTGAGTAATGGATGATGTATGGCTGATTTAGGAACCATTATATCAAACTAATATTAAATGGTTACTATTTATAGGGATAATAATCAATTCTATTTATATTCTTGAACCAAAATAATAAACTAATGAATTAAATAATCAAAAAACACCCCTCTCCTCCACTATAAATACCACCCCTCATCACCGCTTCTCCTTAAGCCATAGAAGCCTTGAATCTTGATTATATTATTACAATTTCCTATCTCAAACCTATCCACCACATTCTGGTCTTTTTGGTCTCACCAAAATACCATTTCCATGTCCCTTAAGGAGGTTCTCAAGGAGGTGACACTCAAGTGGTAAAACCTTCTCTCTCTCTCTCTCATTCAATTTCATTTATTTTCTTATCCTTCACTAACCTAACATATCCAAAGTAACATGATAATAAAATTATATTTTATATAAAATAATTTTATTTTTTTATTGTTATATAAACCATAATTTCTCTTTTCTTCCCTTTTTTATTCTATAAATGAAAATATCATATGTGATGTGCTGATTTACAACCTTCATGGACGATGAGTTTCTAATTTTCAATTTCACCATCAAGGTTGGTCATACAACCATTTTTATGGTTAAAATAGAATATAATATATGAATTAAAACTTTTTTAGTGTTTTTTAACCATTATATTACATTATATTAATTCATAAGATAAAACTAGTTCATGATGATCGGAAAAAACATCAAAATAATCTAAATGGTTTTCATTAATGCTCTATCTAATGAATCACCCTAATATCTATAAAAAATTATATATATATATATAAGACCATTAAATATCCTATAAGTTCATTAAAAACATATATTTTCAATACTGTATAACTATTCCCATTTTACATGATCTTCCGTACATGTATACAAGTGAATAATTCATAAAACCCAAGGAAATGAACACTCTTGAATGACAAAATTGAATATTATAAGTCATCAAAAAGTCCATAAATTAATTTAATAAATTAAAATAAATAAAATACATGTTTTAAGGTTTATTAATTAAATTATTAATGAATATAATTTCATTATCTATGACATTAAATGCATGTACAGAACACTTTCAGACATAAGGTAAGGGATTCTCCCCAAACATCCATTTTTAATTTGGGTTATGTTTTCTGTCTCTTTAACACAATTTAATTCTTCTTTATTTTTATATAATTCTTATAAATTATGTGTATATTTTCCAAAATCATTTATCTTGATCATTTCATCGTTTTTTAATGGGAAATACATGATTTTATAAGGTTTCATTCTCAATTCTTCTTGATAAGGAAGCCTGATTAAATGGAACTTCCCAATTTCTTACCCACTTTCACGTGTACTCCATAATATATTTTAAGACAAAATTATTTTTATAAAATCTAAAATTTTAAACTATCGTTTTTAATTTCTGGTTTTATACAAGAATTATTCCTATTTCTATTTTAAAGACTCTAGTATTTTCTATTAAACCACACTAAAGCGGCTCATTTCTAATGTTTCTTAAATGCTATTTTTACATGTGTTCACTTCATTTAGAAATAATTTGTTTCTAAAATATAATTTCATTTTCCCTACCTTTTATTTATTGTGATATACAATTTATAATATGATTTTATGACAAACCCAAATGATATTCCAAAAGAAATCTTCTTTCCAAAGCAAAAGGGTGTTTTTCTCAAGAATTACTTGATGATTTTATTAGAATATTTTCATATATTTTAACACCATATGTTGAATATTATTATAAATTGGGAATGATATTTTATGATATCATATACCATATTTTAATAAATGGTTTATTATTAGTTTTACTTTGGATGTGATATCTTGATACCAATCACCATATTACTCAGAATGATTAGTGATTATGTTTGTTGGTTGGGGAAAGTTATTTACATTTCATATGTATATATTGTTTATGTTTCACCCCATTAATATGAGGAATTAATTTTACTTACTAATTAATGGGTGGGGTCTACTATATCCCCTTGATGCATTAGTAGGTCTCAGGAGACAAACTAGCTATATTTTTACCCATTTATGTATGGTGTCTTGGAAAAAGCCTTGACGGTATGTTTATGATGTTCAGCATTATGAATTCCATAATTATGATATTAGTAATTGATAATACATGAAATTATTCAAATATTAGAATATACATGTTTAAGTTTCATTCTCATGATATTATTTATATGTTATTATTTAATCATCTTTTATATCTACCATATTATTCTCATTATTATTTTTAATGTCATTTGTTTTTATTTATTCACTTTTACTTGTTGTTTATGTTTATTTATTATAGATTCCATTTTATTTATCACCCTTATTTATCATATAATACCACCACATTATTCTGTTTTATTTTTTTCCCTAGGATTTGATTATGTATATTCCGAATGACATATAAGGATAATCTTGGGGTTTTTTGGTTCTTGCAATGGAGTTTTTATGATGTATTTAATTTTAAGTTATATTATAAAACTTATATTTTTGTATTTTTTTCAAATATAATAAAATATTCAGTCCTTTGGGATGAAATCACTTGTTCATAGTACCAATTTAATAATGTAAGGCACTGGCTCCAGGATATTGGGTTCAGGTTCTTTACATGTGTCTTGGACATCGAAATAATGATGAGGAGTAGGATTCTTGAGAGTTTCCAAACCTTGTAAAAATACATGTTCCAATTTAATTTTAGTATCTACATTTCATTATATGTTTTTATGTTAAATTATAAAATTATTCATCTTTTTAACTAGTATGATATGTTCAAGTCCAAGGGGATTAAAATGGTTCTGATAAATAATTTGATAAATTTGGTCCATACATGATTCACCCCCTCTTAGGTGTGTCTTCATGGTTAACTCAAACCCAACATAAATAAAAATTAATATAATATCTATCATTGAAAAATATATTTAGTAATATATAAAAGACTGTACTGATGAATTAATCATGATATATGCATGGAACCATTAAAAACATCAATTGATGAACTATTGTATAGAGTTTCTGAAAATCCATTACTCTCAGGTTGTACTAAATTTATAGTGTTATCATTAGTTCTTATATTAGTTAACATAAAATAAATAAATTGTTGTATTAATAAAAGTTTCATTAAATTTCTTGAACATTTAAAAGAGATATATCTAGAAGGTAATGAGCATCCAAATTCAAACTATGATTCCAAAAAATATAATTTCTAATTGTAATGGGGTATAAGAAAATATATGATTTCCCCAATGATTATTTATTGTGTAGAAAATAATATGAAGGTTTATGAAAATTTCCTAAATATGTGACACAATGATATAAAATAGATGGTAGATCACAATGTGATATGGAATCTTCTCATAATTCCTTTTTTGAGGTATTTATTTGCAATTTTAAATGATGAAAATAGGATGAGATGGAATTTAGATGACAGAATCCATGATGGAAACCTACATCACCCTATTTATTCACTACAATAGAATAGATTTAATCAATAACTTTCTTATTTTGTAATTGAAGTTGTAAATATCAAAATGAGAATATGTATAAATGGAATCAATCCATATCAGATCCTAAATATCCAACATATTTTATGGCTTATTATGTTGGTATTTTAGAACAAGTCCCTATGGATATATATCATAAAAAATATTTTATGATGAGCTTAATGATTTCTAGACCAAAACATACTAGATATTGTATTATTGTTTATCTATCACTATTAATTGATTGCCATTTCAATGTGATTGTGTTTGATTCATACAAGAAAGTGTATTTTATTTTAATTCTATAATAACATTAAATATAAATGAATTTCTTGTATCTATAAACTTATCTGGGTATGGTGTTAAGAGATATAAAACTTTTCAAATTTGAAAAGAAAGGACTTATTATCATTAATTATGGAATGGGAGAATAACAGTGTACATGGTCTATCAAATATTTTTTGAATGGATCACCCCCATAAAATATTAAAAATTGAATATAATAGTATAAAAAGAGTTATTTTACCCAAAACACACTGTCAATCAAATAATATTACAACATGGTGAAAAAATAAATATAATATTTGGGGAGATAGAATGCTTGGGTTATCAAAAAATACATGGAACAAATGTCTCATCTTATTCGATCAACCATGTTCGATATTTTTTGAGGTAAATATATGTGTTTATAAATTCATATATGATAATTTTATTATAACTTTCTTGGATATTAAAGTAAAAACAAAATATTAATTTCATGGAAGATTAAACTTAATATTTTTAGGAATATGATTGGATTTATTTCCACTTTAAATTGAAAAAATAAAATATTTACCTCTATCTTATCACATGTTATTAAAGAGTTAAATAATGAATTTATATCAATGAACTCATGGTAAGTACCTTGTGTTTATTTTTCAATTCTGAAAAATTTGGTGTCAATGAAGGATTTTAGATTAATAGGCATGAAATATTATTATTTTCATATATTGATGTAACAATTACTAGTTTTTTTCATTTTATGGAATATTTTTGTTACCTATTAGAAAGTATATAATCAAGTTGTGCTAATTTTTCAATTCCATTTATAGTAAATAATTCAATACAAATTTTCTAACTATGCTGGTGAATAAAGCTATCTTCATAATTTTTCAACTCTATATGTATTTTCCACCATGGTTTTTTTATATGATGGTTATTATTGTGATTATTTAGTGTGATAGATAAGGTTATGTGGGCCTGTATATTTACATTGGATATATCCTTTTGAATGATATATGAAAATTTTGAAGGAATATTTTAAAAATCCACATCAACTAGAGGCCTCTATTATTAGAAAATATATATTAAAGGAGGTGGTTGAGTTATGTATTGTATACTTTTATGTGTTCGATTTCAACTGAATATATATATATATATATATATATTAGGTACTTGGGTGTATAATTATATTAAATAGACCCACACTTCACACACTGGCCGGAAGGGCAGGCCATAGCCCCCCCCCCCAAGGGGACAGCCCACCCATCATGTCTTATTTATTCAGTACATGACTCATAGACCTAGTGACCATGAATCCCATTACATATATCATAGGCCTATTAGGCATGAAAACCCATTGCATAACTTCTAGGACCAATTTTTGGCCCCAAAGGCCCATCGGTGAATAGTGATGCTACCATACCTGGGTTATTGTAGTACTTCCTATAATGTTTTCATAGATAGAATTCCTACTGCAGTTCCCACCACTGCTATAGTGATGCTATAGTTCCACTATAGTGTTTCTATATTACCTATGCCCAATGAATTTTGAGCCCCCAACCTCGATGTAGTATTACAGTGTGCTTACCACTAATTCAAATACCTACAGCATGTGCACTAAAAATATATGAATATGATGCATATGACATAAGGAAATGCTGGTTATAATGTATCCTTAGTTCATTCCTAAAAAACTAAATAGTTCTAACATAGTCTGATGTGCATACGATGTATCTCAAGACTGCATCTCACCCAACATAGTGTGTTCTTAGTGTGTGGCACTACCACTGCACTCTTACATGGTTTCATCGATTATGAACCAAAGGTTTAGTTAAATCTTGGATTGAATATTAATTGAAGTAGAATAATGAATTCTCTTGTGGGAAGTAATGTGGGTTCCATGATATGGAACATGATACATTTCATAAGTTCATCCCTTTTCATTAAATAAATAGAGGTAAGGATGGCTATATAATGGGATGTGACCCTCTTATTTTGTTAGTCCAACTAATTGATAATATTTAAAATATCTCTTATCTCATAATATATTTAATAATGAAAATTGAATTCACTATCATCCCTATCCGTGCTTAGGAATTATAATACCCCTAGATTTTAGTTTTTATTTTTATTTAATTAAATATTATCTTAAATAGCTTGTAACACATGCAACATCAAACTAAAATTATAACACCACATGATTTTAAAATATGAATATCATATTCGATAGAGTGTATGACATGCACCACCAGAATTATAAGGTAATATAAAATCATAATAATATATAATATATGTATTTTTTAAAATAAATTCAATCTCTTTGACATCTTTCAATGTTCACAACACTGGGATTGAACAAAACAAAATACTCTATTAAAATTATATTATTTAAACATTACCATTATAAACTAGCCATTAGATTTTTAGGTATTAATAGTACTAACTGAATAATGAAAATTATTTCCCTTATAAATAAATTAAATGAATATTATTTTTTGAGATAAAATTAGATCCATTTGAAATAAAAATAAATTATTTCTAAAAAACTTTATTTTTTCTAATGGACTATTTAGTCGTGGTTTGTGCACATAATTTATATTAATATTTGTCACTTTTAGAAAATTATTTGATAAAATTAGATTAAATTTTTAAATCATCATATCAAATTTATCTTAAGGTGAACTTTTTTTATTTTTATTAAAAGTCACATTTTGTGATGAATAGTGAAAAATACATAATTTTAATTAAAATCTACCTTTTAATTTAAATTATTTATAGTGTTAAATTATATTTTTATTTAGTATTAAAGTAAAATTATTTAAATTATATATAAATTATTCTAATTTAGTTAATTGGAATAATTTTCATACTGAATTTTTATATAAAAATATTGTAAACCTTTGAACATTTTCTCTTTAGAACCCCACTTTCTCATTGCCTCTACATGATTAATTTTAAATTAAAATTTTTGAATTATGTGAATTGAATTTTGAAAAATGGATTCAATATTAATAATAATAATAATTTATATTATCAAATAAGTTATACTTAATTTTTCAAGAAATTAATATGGAAAATAGTAAAAATTATTTACAATGGTTAAGGTATAAATGGATTTACTAGGGTTAAACTAAAAAAAGAGTTAAATTGACATAAAAAAAGTCTATAATATATTATATAGGAATATTTCAACCCGTTAATATCTAATACTTGGTTATAATTAATTTTTGATGCTTTTGAATGTGAAAAACGTGGATACACCTTTTTCTTTCTAAAATTTACAACTGTGTCGCTCATGCACTTATAAAAGGCCACCCCTCTCCTCTCCTATCCACACCTTCAAAACCTATTGATTCAGAAAATCACTGAACAAATCACTTCCCAAATTCCTTCATAACATATTATAATACTTATTTTGGGAATAAATCCAACCTAGTAAGGCTTTTCTGCAAACCTAAGGAGGATACCCAAAGAAGAGGTACCATTCTTCAACGACCATTTTTATTTTATTTCTTCCTTCACATCCTTTAATTATTATTAAACCATGATGATATAATAAATTAAATATTTTAAATATAATTATATGTTTTTATGTTAATTTATTTACCTAAAACCACCCCTAATTTCATCAAATGGGTTATGAAATCATCATACGTGTGTTTGGCGGACTACTACCTCACGAACCGATGTCAATCTTTTTTCTATTACCACCTCTCAAGGTTGGGTATGATAATGGATATAAAGTATATATATGATATTTATAATATAATTATACCTATGTATTCATTATATGATATATACCTTTCTTTACTTTCCATTCCATAGGGGATGTGATAATGTTGCTCGTGTGTACGACGGACTACCACCCTACAAAGCGATGTTAATTGTCTTTCACTAACTCTTTACATGAAAGGTGATAAGAATATAGTTAATGAATAAATATTATATATATTATATTATTATTATATTCATGACATATTTATCATTATTAAATATAATATATCACTTCCTTTCTTACACTAAAAAATGATAACATCTCTCATGTATGAGTTGACTACCGCCTTGAAGGAGCGATGTGACTCTCGTTTCCCCACCACACAAAATGGATAATATATATAAGTATATATAAATAAATAATATGGTATATATATTATATTATGATCACTATATAATGATTAAATATTAATAACCTTATTTCCATAATGATCATTAAAAAATGGAAATGATATACATGCGTACGTATGACCTACCATCTTCATTATTGTAAGATAGTCCAGTTTTCATAACCATCATTCATGATTGATTTTTAAATTGTATTTTATTTATAAATATTATCATTATTTCATTATTATTATTATTTATATGATTATATAATGATCAATTTTACCATATTCAACCTACCAAATTCATTTTGGTCACATAAGCCAAATATCGTCGAAACATCTGATGTAAACTTAATTAATTCAGTAATCATATATATCATTGTAATAAGTAAAATAAAAGGAATAATAAACTTGAAGAGTTTATTAATAAAGTAAATAATAACTTCTTTTTATTATTCAAGAAGATAAATAACATATGTGATAAGTCGGACTCATGGTAGGGGTTTCTCGTTTCACTTTTACTTTCATGAGTCACACACCATATTCACCACTTATTTCTTTTGTGTAGTGTATATACTATCATTTTTTTATGTTATATCATGAATTAATTTATATAAATGGTATATAAGGTTTCATTTAAATTTATTTCTCTCATGGGGCTTATGATAAAAAAGTTACAAAAGTGGTAAGGGTTTATTTCACATTCTCATCATAATTCAGGATTTTTTTGTTTAAGTATCCCTTAGGGGAATTATTTAATATTTCTTTATTAAAATAAATATATTTTATTCTTATTTGGGTATTATTAAACTTTTTAATTTAATATCACTATTTCCCCACTCTTTGTTACTTGAAATTATTGATAAAATGTTTTTAATAAAATCCGACTTTATTTCACTCTTTGGTCCGAAATTCATTTTCATTAAAACCCATGTTTAATGAAAATGTTTTAAAAAAAATTGCCATTCTAAAAATGATTTTTTAAAGAAATTTTTACCCAATTTTGAATTAAAATAATAATTTGAAAGTAATATTATTGTCTTTTTATGAATGAGGCACCTTTTTTAACCTTTTTACAGTGCAATGGGAATGTTATTTTTAATGTATACATCATGTACGAAATTACCCTCAATCATGACCATCAATTATTTGAAGCTTAATTTGAATTTTTAAAAGTTTCTTTTTGAATAAATTTTTTTCCATTGAAATTATTATTTTTAAAAAATTTATTTTCAAAGAAAATAATTTTGAAAATATTTTATGAATTTTCTAGTTTTAAAATAAAAAGGTGTTGCTGCTTTGGTGGTGGAATAATGGTAAAGGTGAGGATAATACTAACACTGCTCTTTGGGAGATATAGGGTTTCATTACTGGGAGCCCTATCTTAGCCAAATTTATCCCTCTCTTAGGATCCACTCATCTTTTTGGGTCACCCGTTCCCTGACTGGGTGAGTGAAATAAGGTGCAACCCACCCATACTGATGAATTTCTATGTCAAACCATCACCATTCGGGTTTTTAACCTCTGGAACACTCTACCTTCTCAATAATAAATTACTAATTCTCAGATGGGGATGTCTCTAGAGTGATATCTTCATGGGAAGGGGGTTCCCTTGTTTGGAGGGTTCTAAAATACCACACCTGAGTATTCCCTTTTAAAATAATGAAATAAAAGGGTACTTTTAAATGAAAGGTTATTTTCCTAATGAAATGTTCCAAGTGATATTCAAAATAATTTTCCATATAAGAATACCTTCATTGATGTTACTTATGATTTAATTGGGGTATATCACAATTATACCATTCATAGTACTTCTCAGGATGGTTTATGATCAGTTTTTCTAGGGATGTACTATGTTGATACCACTCATTTTACACTATATAGTTTATGATTATGTTTGTTGATTGGGGAAAGTATTTTCATTTCACATGCTAATTTAAATATTAATGTTTCTATTGACTATGTTTAACCCCTTTTATATGTGGAATGGAATGGAATTTTTAAGTGATATGTGGGTCCCATTATATCCCCTTTATGTGTTGGTATTTCTCATGAGACAAACTATATATGGTTTTGGCTGAGGCCTTACCCATTTATATATATGTCTTGAAAAAATACTCAATGGTATTAGATGTCTTCGAACAAACCTCAACAATATTTTTTAGATTTACATCACTATTAATTCCACCATTATGAATTCATTTATTGATATTCCATGTGATTGTTTGACTAGTTAGAATATACTTAGTCAAGTCTCAAGATCATGTAATTATTTATATAGAATTATTTGATCAAATTTTTTTCCTTTAATTTTATGATCAAGTTATTGAATAAATGGAATATTTTTTATTTATTTAACATTCCATGTTGATTATTCCATATTTATTCATTACTTCTATTGTATTATTACCCTTACTGAGTATCTGAGCTCACTCATTTCTAATGTTTTTTTTCAAGATACCAGGAGAAATTTTGTGTTTGATATGCAGGGATACTCTAATCTGAATAATAGAATTATCAATGAAAATTATTCTATATTTTATTTTTTTTAATGTAATATGAATTTCATTTATGTATCTAGTTTAACTATACTAATAAACCCTTCAGTCCTTTGAGATGTGATCCCTTATATCTTATTTCGATGTAATAAAGTAGACATCCACTCCAGGCTAATAGGTTTGAGGACACTATAGTTGGTATTATAGTAATTTAGTAGAAACCTTAAGAAATAGATTTATGAAAACATAGATTAAGAATATAAACCTATGATAAACTTTGAGGATAAGTATAGAAGAACATCCTAATGTTTTAATAAGGAATAAATTATGTGGTTTTTAAAAAAAATATCTATTTCTTGATACTACAATTGGACGTGGTTATCGAGTAGATGTACCTAGGGAAATAACTCTAAAAAGGATCATTGGGATTGACCCAATCATCACTTAATGTATAAAAATGGGCCTTACTACACACCTATTTTTAAACTCCTAGGGGATATACTTAGGATAATATACATTTTATTTACAAACCATTAATAATGATTTGAAAATAAATATATCCCCAAAGAAACCATATTTATGATTATGATATTAGCAATGCATAAAATTTTCAATTTATGTTAAGTGTTTAACTAATTTTGGGATTATACATTATCATTCATAATGTTATGATCTAATACAGTGTAATACATTATTCAAAAATGGACTGAATTGACGGAATGGGAATTTTATCTATGCATGTACTCTATATATGAATTTCCCTTATGGGAAAGATAATGAAGCTGAAGATAGAACTATATCTGGAACTGATCAAATTATAAGTATATTGGGGAAGTGACTCGGGTTATGAGTAATAACCTTTCCCGTATAGGGAACCCTAATGATTCACCAAATAGTGTAACAATGTTAGACTACTTCATGCACCAGTAACATCCATTATTCAATGAGACTAAAAATCCATTTTTACCAAAGCAATGGATAAGTTCCTTGGAGAAGTTATTTATCACTCTAGGAAGTAGTGAAAGGGATAATGTTTTGATGATATTTTATCATCTCTCGGGATATGTGGTTCAATGGTGGTCATTGATTCACAAAAATAAATATGAGGAAGAAATAGAAATCATAGAGTGAAATGATTTCAAGTTAATATTATTGGAAAAATATTTTTCTCATGAGAAATGAAAAAATATGGAAAGACAATTCTTGAGTCTAACACAAAAAGAATAGGAAAATGTTTTTAATCATGAATCCATCTTTACAAGGTTAGAAAAGTATGATGTGGAGTGTGTATATAATCCAAAGTGAAAGATTTACTATTTATTTGATGGTATTAATCCAATCCTTCAAATGGGACTATTCTCCAAAACATTCTCACCATATGAAGGCAATGTATCTTGTGTTATGAATACAGAGAAAGAATTATCTAAGTCTTATAGATTTGAAGGGAAGAAAGAGAGAAATAGGATGATAGAGGAAAAACGAATGGAGTTAATAATGGAAAGAAGGATTTTACAACTTTGGATACCTTTTTAAGGAAACACATTAGTACATTCTTCAAAGGAATATGATTTTAATTCAAGTGTGGAGAAAAAGGAATCCTTGCTCATTATTGATAGGGAATGAAATAAACTACCAATGTGTAATTCTTCCACTATTATGATATGGGGAACTACACAAATTAATTCACCAAGAGTTAGAGGAAAATAACTAAAAAGAAGTTAAGGGGTCGAGGTCAAGCTTGTGTTATTACTATAGATGAAGTGGAATGATTACTATGATTATGTATTTGGATCCAAGAAATATTTTTTAAATTTATTTTATTTAAATAATTCTCAAAATGAATAATGATTGTACCGATCTAATTTTTAATTAAGGATTTAAAATCATATGATGAACGACACTGATTACCAAGAAAAATTATTCAGTGGAAAGTTGATCTTCATGGAAACATGAATTATTAAGAAAAATATAACCCTTAATATGTTCCAAATTTTGAGATAATGATGTTGAGATAAATATATGATTGATATGGATAAAGTAAACTAGATAGTACTGACTACCTTGTAATTTAATGATGATTTATTTACAAATTGGTTTATTCTCCAGCAATCCATTTTTTTATATTACTGTGAAATACACTTTAGGGAATGTGGTAACCTACATAAAATCCACACAAAACACATTAAAAAATTACAAATTCATGTATCAAATGAACCCATCAGCACCAAACCACAAATTTTCAAAGCACACCATGTTTCAAAATTAAAATGCCACAATTGCAATCCATCAACAAAACCTTGATATATGCACCATGAAACATCACCTATTTCAAATTTCAAAAGGTACCATCATCACACCTTGAGACGACTACCTCTCTATGTGTACCCTGACACAAAACAACCCTCATCCAAAGAGGATCGCCAGAAACCAGCATGCTGGAAACCATTAGCATCACCATCAACATGCAACATGCCATCATATACCACCATAAAATAAGAACATTGTTATAGAATGCCAAAATTTGAAGCCTCCACCTAGACCAAACTCCTTTTGATGTTGAAACATGTCGTCTTCATCATCTTCACCAAATCATGAGCATCTCTGTTTTGGAGTCGTCATCATCAGCAACAACACCGTTGAACACCACCAACAGAGGCCTAAATCATTCTTCCTCACCTAAATTATCCAGTAATTGAAATGAGAACATAGAAAAAAATAAACCACAAGCAATAAAAAAGACCCAAATATAGAAACATGACACTCGGAGACCCTAAAGAGGGTCAGGAATGAGACTGTGAAGAAGACCAGGGATGCCACCCTAAAAGGATCCTCGAACACCACCACAAACCAAAGGGCCCAAAACCTTGTGTGCCCATTTCTCTAAATCCATCTTGGAGATTAGTGGTAGAATCCTAGGTCAAAGAAGGTTTGGGCGGCCAAGGAAGACAGACCAAATTTGGTAGCACCTAGAAAAAAAACATCCACTGAACCACTATCCCAAAATCTCTAGGTTAACTCCATACCATCTCCGACCTGGAGATCCATGAAGGAACATGAGACTGTAGAATGTTAGAGAGATGTATGGAATCAAAATCACATAAATTTTTCAGAATAAATAGAGAACCATGGAGAAATAGTGTCAAGCACCAGAGGAGATGAAACCCAAGAGGAACAAATCTCCTTGTAGTGGATCCAAGGAGAGGATCCAAGAGAAAATAAGAGAGGATGGACCCTAAAACCCTAGATAAAAATAGAAGAAAGTGAACAGAGCACTCTCTGTGGAGAGCATAGAGAGCACTCTCCGTGGAGAGCGCAGAGAGCACTCTCCATGGTGAGCTCAGAGAGCGCTCTCTATAGAGAACGCTGAGAGCGGCCTGAGAGACGTAGTTTATTCTATCCTTAATGGAATTTACAAAAATTTGGGATTTAAGGAATATATCCAATAATCTATATTTTAATTAAGGAATAAAGAAGGAATAATTATTTTCAAAGATGTTTTATAGTAATTAATTTTATTACTATGATTCCAGATGATACATGGTTAAGGAATTCACATGTTTGGTACATGATAATTATGTGATACTTTATGTTTTTTTATTAAGGATAATTTTATGTTTTAAATTCAGTGACCTTATTTCTAATGTTTTGGATCTTAATCTTTTAGAAGGGTTATAAGGTTATCCATTTATGAAATGGTTTAAGTTGAAATTTGGACAAGGTTTAAGAGATTATTGTATTACTTCACTATATGAAGATTTGTGCATATTAGATGATCTCTGCTATGCATTTTGTTATAATAAGAACTACATAACAAAGGAATGACTTATCATTATATTATGGATATTATAATCCATTAAAAGTTATTTTCAGTGCATCGTGTATAAAAAACATCTTGTATATTCATTTTATATAGTAATAAATGAAGGGTAAAATGATCAAACCACAAACAAAAGATAAAATTGTTCTTATAAAATAGAATGATATCAAGTAAATATATTTTCATATATTTTAAATCTAGATGGAAATGGAATTTCTCAACTCTAAGAAAAGGATAATGAAAAAAAATGTTATCCTATTACATTCATATAATATGAATTAGATGGTCTTTAAAATTATTATATATTTATGGTTTTGATGCCATTAAATTTCCATTGATCATTCAGTTTCTTGTGATCAATGAACTCAATCAATCTATAATTATTTATGCTTTTCATCCATGTCCATATCTTCCCTTTCTACCAATTTTCTCCAATATTGAAACCTAGTTATGTTTTATTATGTATAAAATTTGTACACCCTTCATATCATATTAAGATGATATTTTATTAACCCTTTTAAGATATGGGTTTTTCAAAAATGGTGTAACGCCCCAACCCCAGTTACCCAGAGTCTGTGCTTTATTAAATAACATTGTCATGATATAATGAATTATGTCCCGAATGACTGATCAGTTTAGAATTATTGGAAACAAGATACATACATAAGTTCAATATTACAACTTGAAAAAAAATACAACACTAATTTATTCCATTAGAAACATCCAAGCCTCTTAGATTATACTTGCAAGTCACTCATAACTAACCTCTTCATATCCTGGGAAAATGAAACATAAGAAAGGGGTGAGCTCAAATGCTCAGTAAGGTTATGCAATACAGTGGAAGATAACATAATCATTAGGCATGGTGAATAATTAAAAATGCATGCCTTTACAAATAATTAACATGAACACTTTATGGTAGGAATATGTGCTGAGTAAATAATTCCATAATAAGACATAAACATGGGTATTCTACTAGTTGAATAACCACATGAACCATCAATATTATTTTCATAATGATGGAATGTATAATGCCAGAAATTCTAAAACATTTTGTCAAGGCCTAGTCCAAGATGTCTAAAAATGATTAAGGCCTCAGCCAAAAACATATATCAAATTGGGAAAGGTCTCGCCTAATTCGACATCTAATTGTCTCATGAGACCTACCGATGCATCGAGGAGCTATAGTGGGATCCACCTATCACATACTAAGTCCAATACATTCCTCATATGAAACGGTTGAAACATAACATAAATATTCATATTAAAACTAGCATACGAAATGTCACTAATTTAACCATAAACCATGAATGGTATAAAAATAACACATACATATTCAAACATATCACAAAACCTTAAATACAATATGGAATATTTGTATCATAATAAATCAACTTCAAAAAACTGTAAAACTTATCAAAGGATGTTGACATATATGAAAGGAAAACTATTTGAGAGAAATATCTCTTTCTATTTTGAAATCATTTAAGAGTCACATAATTATAAAAAAACATTTATTTTAAAAATATTCTTATAATATTTTAAGGGAATATTTTACGATGTTATAACGACGGAAAATAGTCGCACCCGCCATATAAGATAAAAAACATTCTTACCTAAATTTTGTCGAAAAGGTCATAAATTACCTTGTTTGGAAAACGACAGAAATATTCCTTTCCAAAAATATAAGGTAAAATAATAGTAAAAATGAATTTAACCTATAGTCTAGTAAATAGTGAAATTTTTTTAAATACATTTTTAAGAAAATACTGTTGTGGATGATAAATAGGTCTCAGTAGATACGTAAAAACAACCTTGGATAGTAAAGAGATTGTGAAATTAACTCTAACCTTGTACTTTTCCTTAGTTGAGGGTACGTTAACCTATTGTATAATATTTTAATCATTGTTATTAAATTATACAAGAACCATATACATAAATATGATATCATATATTATCTTTTAATATTTCTTTGTTAACAATATTTTAGTATTATCGTCGTTTCGGGTGGTAATTGATTCATTTTCCTTTATGTGTTTTATTACATAATACATTTTTGTTATGGATAGAATGTATTTGACTCATATACAAAATGATATTAAGTTCATAAAAATTATTTTTAATCATCAAATGAAAATTATTCTTGAATAGTTACGATAGAGAAATGAATCTCATCGCGTTCATGGAGACGGTAATCCGTACATATGCATGAGCGACAATATCATTCTTTTGATATTAAAATAGTATGTAAATAGATTTTATATAATATATAAAGAATCATTAACATGTTATATTTATTATTTACATAAATTATACATCATTATTATACCCATCCAAAAAAAATGTTTTGAATAACAACTACACCAAGACGTGGAGACGGTAATCCATACGTACGCACGTATGGTGACTTCATCATTCATATGATAGATATATTAATGGATAGGGTTGTACCATTTTTATAATAACAAAACAGTATATAGAAGACACTGTAGTTATTATTTTAGAATAGAAACAACAAAGAAAGAGGAAGTCTAAGAAGAAAAGAATTTGAAAGAGGTGATGCAATTTTTACCTCTTCTTTGGGTTCTTTATTTTTCTTTGCTAAAAAGGGCTCATTAGGTTGGATTTATGATCAAAATGAGGCCTCTAGGATGAATGGAGGATAGTTAAGAGGATATTTGGGTAGGTTTTGGCAGAGCCAAATAGATTTGGAGGTGTAAATTTGAGAGAAGGGGAAGTTACCTTTTATAAGAGGGGTGAGGGGCACCTTTGGAAAAGATTGAAATATTATTTTATAATAAAATAATTTTCGGTTCCTAATGGCTCAAAAATTATTTATTTCTAAGATAAAGTGGGTATGGGTAGAAATAATTTCAACCAATTGGTTTTTTATAGGTTTAGGTCACCATATTAACCTTATCTTTTAGATTTAACTCTTAGTTAAATAGTTTGACATTTACCATGTCTCTTTGTATTTTTATATTATATGGCTAATAAACATACTATAATCTTCCAAGAGAACCTCAAGTGGTTCATTAATGATAGACCTATCATTATATAAGTTCTTTTCCAAACCTTATATTTTTAGGAATATAATATCAATTAATAATATAAAATTTATTTTTAAAACTCTTTTATGTCAATTTTGACACTATTTGATATTTTGTTTTTGATAAAGTCATAATAGTATGATTACTTCGAAAAAAAATTCATTTAATCAACCCTAAAATGTAATATTAACCATTAAAATTAGTGGAATTCATCAAAAGTCTTAAATTATATTTATTTTGATATTTATAATATAAATTATTTTAATCTTTCATTAATAAGGTAATTACTCCATCATCATTGTGTCATAAATAAATGTAATTATTTAATGTATAAAAATTATAAATAAAATACCATTATGTAGTAAATATTTGTATATTTATAATAAATATTTATAGTCGAATATATCTTATGTATAAATCAATATTAAAAATGGTTTAGTTATTTAACTTTAAATTTAACACTTTTAACTCTTATTTAAATAAAATAATAATAAATGTCCTAATCTATTACAAGTTGACCTAAAGGGTCATAATTTATTCCTAAGGTTTTTTTTAGTCTAATTAAACTTATCCAATTGAATTAGTACATGTTTTAGGGTAATAATAGTATCATTTTAACCTTTAATTACCTTATTTACTTTTAATCGTGGTAAATAAAAGTTAAAAGTTACTATTCACCAAAAATTATTTTCATCTTTTTGAACCATATTTTACTTACTGATATGAACTGTGTCAATTTTAATTTTGAAATTCAATTAACATAAGCGGTAAAAAAAAATTTTGCAAATTTTCAAATTCTCCTAGGAGGTGGGTAAAAGATGGTAAAAAGTTCAATAAAATTTGTATATATCTAAACATATTATAAAATGACTCCAATTAATTTAATTGAAAATATATAGGTATTATGTATCTATTTTTATCTAAAATAAATTTAAATAAAATAATTAATCATTTAAATAAAAAGTTGGTTTTAACCAATAACATAGTGTTTTTCACTATTCATCAAAAATTGAAAGTTTTCAGAAAAGTACCAAAAATTCACCCTAAGATAATTTTGATATTCTAAATCCAAAAATGTAGTCTATTTTGAAAGATAAAATATATAAAATTTAAAAAAGTGGGTATTACTATTCATAACACCTAGTTTGATTGGCCGTGATTTGTCAGAATCTCGAAGTTGTGTACAATGCAAGCTATTGCATTATTCAAAGGGAAACGTATCGTGGAATGTTGGGGTGTTACAAATGGTATTTACAAATTTCAAACAATTGATTAATGATATCATGTTTAAATTGAAAGGATGAAATTTATCAAAAGCATGGATAATGTAACACCACAAGATTTTAAAATATGAATATCATATTCGATAGCATGTAACACATGAAACACCAAGTGTAGAAGGGAATATAACATAACAAGAATTTATGATATATCTATTTTTAAAATTCAATTCAATTTCTTGAATATCTTGGAATTCATGCAACACTGGGTTGAAAAAAACATGATACTCTATTAAAATAGTATTATTTAAACATTTCCATTATAAATTAGATGTTAAAATAGAGTGTATGAATATTACTAACTAAATTATGAAAATTATATAGTTTAAACATAAATAAAATTTATATCTATTTATTAGAGATAAAATTAGACCCATTTGAAATAAAAAAGAATGGTTTTCTGAAAACATATCTCACTACAACATTATTATCCTTTAGCGGTGGGTTTTTAGCAGTGGTTTAATAAACTGCCCCTAATTTTTTTAAATAAATTAGTGGTGGTTTTAAATAAACCACTGTGAAATGTGTTTTTTTCAGCCATGACCCTTATCCCCCCAAATCCCCTGACTCACTTGACACCCCTGACCCCTAAAACCCCCTAAAACCCTAGGACCCTGGCAACTTGCGTGACCCCGACGATCCCGGTGACCCCCCAAATCCCTCAATGCACCTCGTCGCCACTCACTATGTTGCGCTGCTCATCATGACCCGCTGAAGTCCTTGACGCATCTTGTTTCCCCTCACAGCACCTCACTGACAATCGTCGCTCCTCACCGCACATCACGGGTCATCGTCTCTGGTATTTTCTAAATTATTTTAAATATGTTTACATGTGATGTATCATAAATTCATATGTTTAAAAATTTTGAGTGGTTTTTGTTCAAGTGGCGTGTTCAATGAAATAATATGTTCTAATGGGGTGTGAAACGATTTTGATTATGAACCTACAACATTATTTATATAGATAGAATTTATGAAATACTTGTATAACTTGCATTCAAAATCATATTATATGTTATCATACAGTTAGGGTTCCCATCAGAAAGAATAATATGTTCATGTTATTAGTCTTGATATCTATGTTATATTCCATATCAAGTATTTTATACGGATTTATCCATAGTTCAATCATTAAAACATTTAGTTAATATTTTTCAATGATACTTTTGGGATCACAATGACTGTCTAATGTGTCAAACAATCAAACACATATTGTAATGATAGTTCCCAAGGGAACTGTATGCGTAATAAATAAATTGGGGATTAAATATATGTTGATTTATTTTATGGATTTCTTGTAAATTAAGAATTTATATGTGTTAATGTGAATTAATATCCATTATCCCTCTCAAAACAAATATATATATATAGTAATGAAATGAAAATCATACTAGAAAATATATTTTGACATGTTTTTTTCACTACTTTAGAATAATACAACATTTGGATGATGATAATATGTAATTAAAAATGTTATATATGCACAAAAAATAAAATTATAGTATATTGATTAGGTAATATTAATCATTTCAATATTTTTAGAGTCCTACCAATTTATATCGGCATCACTCTTTCAATACATGAGTCTCTCATGGTTTCTTTTAATTGTTGTGAAATTCAAGTAGAATAAGAGAAAAAAATAACCTCTTGGTTTTTAACCTATAGTAGAATTATTTATTAATGGAATTAATTATTATATATGAGTACGATATAAAGATAACAAAATGAATATTTCCTTATATAACCCCCAAATAATTTAAATTCAACAATGGGTACTAAAAAACATTCTCATAAATATTCTAACTTATATTTTTTGTTAGAAATGTTTTATTTATTATATATCTATTCTTTTATGGATCTTTTTTATTTTAATACTTTTGATTTCTAGTGGGTGGGTTCATTATTGACCATATGTATTTATATAGGAAAAACTTATTTAACATATTTATATATTTTTTCAACTATTATATATGAATCTCTTTCCCTATTTAGTAATAGTTATGTGTTTACATTTTTTTTATATTTTTTAGGCACATTGTGATATACATGGATAAAATCTAGATCATATTACCAAGGAGCACACCTCAATATGCTAATGTTTTTTAGGAGTTCTTAGATTTTTCAATTTCCAATCGATCCGTTGAAGGGATAATTGGATGTACATGTCCTAAATGTAAATTTAGAAGATGGTTGAATAGAGTTCAAGATTATGAACATTTAATATTGAAGAAATTCCCTACTGAATATTTGTGTTGGATTTGGCATGGAGAATATAACGTTATAGAAAGGTTGATCCCTGATTTCAATCCACATAATGAACTCCCAAATTCTTCAAAAATGGAAAATGAAATGAAAAACACATATAAATGATGCATTCGACATTTCAAGACCCCACCATCAACATCAAAACATATCATAACAACCAGATGAGGGTGCTACAAATAGCAACGTGACAAGTGATGTTTTTGAGACTTTTGGACAACCAGATCAAGATTCTAACATATCATTGGATCCTCCTATTGATTATATTGAGACTAATGTAATAGAAAACTTCACTAAGGAAAATAGGTTTCATGTTTTATTTGATGATGGAAATCAGGTTTTTTATGGTGGATGTTTGAAATATTCAAAACATTCTTTTCTTCTAAAGTTGTACCAAATCAAATGTCTATGTTGAATTATATATAAGGCAATTTCCATGATATTGTAATTTTGTAATGAGGCATTTATTGAAGCAAACATCCCTGAGTCTTTTTAAGATATGAAAAAAGTTTTTAATAGGCTTGGTCTAAATTATACAAAAATACATGGGTGTCCCAATGATTGTATGCTTTATTCATGAGAGGATTCGAGTAGAAAGGATTGAAAAAAATGTTCTTATTCTAGATGGCAGTCAATGGGTGATGTTTAAAGTCTGAATCAACATAATACCATAATGAAGAAGAAAAGGAACACACATGAAAAGGTTTTCTGTTACTTTCCTTTAAAGCCTCGATTGTAAAGATTATTCATGTCATCGAAATATTCTGAACACATGAAGTGGCATTCAGTAGATAATAACAATTATGGTTTAGTGTGACATCCATGAGATTCAAAATTGTTGAAGATATTTGATTCATTACATCTAGATTTCTCAGCTGATCCTAGGAATGTTTGATTTGGATTTGATGCTGATGGATTCAACCCATTTGGGACTTTAATTACCAGTTATATCATTTTCCCAGTTCTTTTGATACCTTACAATATACCTCTATTTATGTGCATGCAACAAACATATTTTATCATTTTGATGATTATTCCTGGAAAACAATTCCTAGAAATGGTATTAATTTATACTTTCATCCTTTAATTAATGAATTATTGGAGTTATGGAGCAATGGTGTCGAGACATATGATGCTTCTTCTAAGGCAATGTTCAAAATGCATGTTGCTTTAATGTGAACCATTAGTGACTTTCCTGGACTTAGAAAATTATCTAGTTGGAACACTTACATGGGTTTGGATTATCTAATTTATAACTTTGATTTTTATCTTGAATGGATACCTCACTATCGAAAATGGTTCTTCTTGTGCCACCAATTATTTATCGATCCAACTCATAGATTTTGGTTGATCATATCATAATTTAATAGTTTTATTGACCGTAGACCACCTCTACAGTTTTTAACTAGTTCTGAAATATTGGCGCAGCAAGGAAATGTTAAACCAGAATTTGGGAAGGTTCATCATTTGAATGATAGTGGGAAAAGATTTTGATGTGCATTTTCAAGTGAAATCGAAAAACAACAATAGAAGAAAAAAATCATATTCTTCAAACATCCCTATTGGGAATTTAATTTATTGTGGAATAATCATGATGTGATACATATTGACAAGAATGTATGTGAAAATTTGATCTTCACATTTCTTAATGAGCCTAGAAAGTTGAAGGATCATCTTAATGCTCTGAAATACTTACAAGTAATGAACATAAAACGTGATCTATAGCCATATTATATTGAAAAGTATGCTCTAGAAATTTTTACAATGAAAAATAGGGATAAAGATACATTTTTTTTGAATTTTAATGCACGTGAAGGTATCTGATGGGTATTCAAGTAACATCTCAAGGTGTGTTGACTTAAAGAATCATAGTTTACATGTATTGAAAATTCATGATTCACATATTTTGTTACAATAGTTACAAACATTTGCATTACGTATATTATTACCAGAAAAAGTTACTACTATTGTACTCCAATTTTGCACATTTTTCAAACAAATATGTGAGAAATCTCTACATCCATTTGAGCTTGAAGACCTTCAAGAGAGGTTTTTATTGACACTTTGTGTAATGTAGATGATCTTTCTCCTGTCGTTTTTTACTGTCATGATGCATTTAACTATTAATTTGGTTGAGGAAGCTAAATTTGGAGGCCTAATACATTATCTATAGATGTATCCAATTGAGAGGTACTTTATTTATTTATTTTTTAGTTAAGTAAACAATTATTGGAACTTAATTTAATTCATTATTATGTTTGTTTATTTTATTTCATAGATATCTTGGAATTTTGAAATCATACGTGAGAAATAAAGCTCAACCAGAAGGCTCTATTACTATAGGCTATTTCTTATAGGAGTTTATTACCATTTTTTCAAGATACATGGATGATATTTAGACAATATTTAATCAAGTTGGTCTTGTTGATGACACATCGACTCAATCTCAAATACATTTGAAATAAGAAATATTTCCTACTATTGGCCGATCAGTTGGGAGGACCTCAAATGTAACATTGACTGAAATGGAATTATTATAAGAACATAGATATGTGCAGCTGAATAATGAAATTGTAGATCCATTTATTGAAGAGTTTATGATACAAAAAAATATATGAATGATAGGTGGATCAAAAAATGAGAAATATATAACAAAATCTTTTAATAAATAGCTTGTAGAATGGTTTTCACAACGTGTAAGTTCAAAAATATTTCAATAAATGCATATATTAGGTTGACACATATATTTTTTAAATATAATAGTGTATTTTTTTTGGTCATGAATACTGATACTCAAGAATATTTTTTAGAATATTTGAATTTTCTTGCTCGAGGTCCTCTAAAACAAGTTAAAAAGTTCGATGCTTACAACGTGAATGGATTTAGATTTTGTACAATCGGTCAAGAAGAGGATTTGAAAACATAGAGTAGTGGTATATTTACATTTTATAAAGTTATAAACTATAGAAATATGACTGATATTATTGAATTAAACTACCATGGGCATTTTTATTTGTTTTATTCAAATAAAATTGGGTCCAAATTATCAGAGGTGTTAGAATAGATTCATTGCAATTTAGTTCTGTGAACTTCTCTCACTTGATGGATATTGGTGATCATGAACTGCATGATCTGTATATCTTATCATTTCAAGTGAAAGTGGTATATTATGTGAATGATGTTGTGTATGAAGACCATAGTGTAGTTCATCACGTAAAACAAGAAGATTTGTATGATATGTGTGATAAAGTGGAAGATTTTACCTCTGACATTAAATCTCATCAATAGCAATAAGCAGACTTATTTTTCCATCATGATATTGAAAATATTAGTCTATGAATGATGGATATAGTGGATTAAGTAATGGATCAATAAAATGATATGATTGAAGGGTAAAATGATTGTTTGTACAGTTATGCATTCATTTATCAACCACTTATTTCATTTGCGCAGTCATTCATTATGATTGTTATATATATATTTTTTGTTAGAACTGTCTATCTGTTATCATTTTTATTTTATTTTTCAAGATAAAATTTCTGAAATATAGGTTCTAAACATAATTTTAACTAATTAAATGATAGGAATTCCAAGGGGGAAGCATTATACTATTTCATCGACTGTTGTGACAGATGACGATCCATATGTCTTCCTTCCTACGGTATCTGAGCCACCATTTTCTTTCCCCCATGCACCATCTCCCCAACACTATCTCTCACACCCTATTTGAGTGTCCCTTAATTAGCTCAATCATCGCCTCTCCCTTCAGAAGCCTTAGTTGTGATGGAGCGGTGCGCCAGCCCTATTTATTTGCAGGGATACTGGAGGGTGACTGTTATAGGTCTAAATTTTAATAGGAATAAATTTATTGAACTTTTTTATACTAAATTTTTGTTCATTAAAGATAAAAACAATGAATGTATGGAGAAACATATAAAAAGTTAATATGTATAGAATCTGATCATAGAGAAGATAGTTGTCAAATTTTATTCATATGGGGTCCCTGCGGATGATGTCGTAGGATTACTTGGCCAGATTATAGGTCAGCTAGCTGCAGAGCCGGTTTCCCTTCCTATTTCATATGATGATTGGAGACATATGCCGTAAACATTGAAAAATGAAGTTTCTTATTCCCAAATAAAGGTAATTTTAATACATTATAGTGTAATTTAATTTCATTTTATTAAATTATAATATTTTCAAAATGAATTTCTGTGTGCAGATGTTTGTCCACTTTACAGTTGATGATGTGCTATCACCAAAGTGGACATTGAGAAATCTGCACAAGAAATGGAAATACATTAAATGGAGATTATGGAGTGATTTCAAAGATACTTCATTGACTTCCCAACAGATGTTTGACAAGCTACTCGATGGGGCACCCAAAGAGTAATGGAAATTTTTTGTTGACAGACGTCGTGATGAGAAGTAGATGGTATTTAGATATATATAATTATATTAATCTATTTTTACCTTTATACATGTATATTATGAGTAGATGAAATAGAATACATTAATATTAAATTTTATTTTATTTATTTCAGTATCTTTAAAGGAATAATGCATCAATCAGGGCTAAGAAATTCATCCCTCACACTATGGGGTCAAAGAGTTTTTCTAGAAGTCGATTGCCTCTGGTAATCTTTTCATTAGTTAAAATATTTAAAAGAAAATATTATTTGTTTAGTATATTAAATTGTTCATTTATATTTTTTTAATTCAGTCACGGAGTTTATGGAACCAAGCATCATGAACAGAATTGTGGTTGAATGTTCACAAAAAATCTGATGCATGTTTTGTTAATTAGCATGCCAAAGAAGTTGGGGTATAAACTCATTTCTCATTATGATAACTTATTATCAGTTTTTTACTATGTTAATATATATTTCTTCTAATATGGATTTTATTTGATTTATAATCAACAATTAAATAACTGTGGGATGCCAATCCTACACAGTCCAACTCAATATCCCAATATGACCCAGTTGCTAAAGTCCTTAGGATGGAGCATCCTGGTAGAGTGTGCAGGATGGGTATGGGACCCATACCATCTGAGGTCTTTGGTAGTCCACTATGGATTGCAGCTTCATCTAATCCTGGTTGTAGTCAGTCCATACCCTGAGATGCTCAGAGAGATTTTTTTCTTTATGAAACACAGTTCAAGAACATGGAGCTTAGATATCTTCTTTGCATAATGCATTGATTGATTTTTATCATAAGATGACCAGATCTTCCCCAGGTGGTATTTCATCGACTGGTGGTGAGAAGGTAAGTCACAAAAATTAAAAATCATTTAGTTTTAAAATATTTATTGGTTTTGTGTTTAAATATAAATATACAACAGTATTAAATTCTCAATTATAATGTTCTTACCGGTGGTAGCAGTAAGTAGTGATAGAGGTGGAGAGGGTGAAGAGCTTTGTTCATCATCAAAAAATCATTAGTTTTATTTCTAATATGTTGTAAAAATATAGTAACAATCAATTTGTATATGTATCATGTGTGTCATAGATTTTCCACCAAACATTTTCATGAGCTAACATTTTCTAGATTTCTTGTGTTTCCTTTTATGTATTATGAACCCGGTTTTCCAAACACACTATGACTTTGCAATCCTTATGTTCTATTAATGGTTATTTCTATTTATAAATCATATAATAATGTGTAAAATTTTCTTGGTTGTTATATCTATAGTGTAGAGGATCAAGAGGAGGTTTTTGATGCTATTTCTAAAATCATTAAAATTTCTTCAGGTATATTTACAGATGTCTTAGACTTCCCACATGGAATATTCTAAGTTTCTTTATTGTCAGGAATCATTTTGTATGATTCATTTTCCAAAATTTATTAGGTTTGTTACCTAAGGATGAATGATCAACCTTCTTGTCTATTTTCTTGGGAATATCTAGTTTTTTAACTCCATTCAACTTGTTTTTAGTGGATATACCTTCTTTCATCAAATTTTATAGTATTCTCTTCTCAATTTTTATAGTTATAATGTGATCTCTCCCACTTATTCTTTACTCTTATTCAAAATATTTTTGATAATAATTTACAAATATTTGTTGAACACTTGAGTGTCTAGATCCTGTTAAGGTAGAGGGATTGTCCACTTTGTTAGTAGTAGAATAAACCACCTTCACTTCTCCTTATAAACTAGATCTATCATATTTATCATTCTATTATGTAGAAACATATTCCTTACTCAATAGGTACATCTTTCTAATTTTCTTCTTCTCATTATTTTTTTTATTTATCAAAGTTATGGAAGAAACTAAATTCTGATCAAAGTCAAATCATTCTTATCTAAAACTAAAATTCATCATAAATCATGAAATAAATTTCAAACATTAAAAAGATAATAAACTTCCAATAGATAACCCAAATAGATATGAACCTATACTCTAATAACAATTTATAAGATCCAAGGAGGGATATGATTAATACTGAGAGGGGTATTGAATTAGTATTACAGTCCAATTAATAATTTTTAATCCCTATTAAGTTTTACTTTGTCATATCTAGGTGAGTGATTATATTATTATCTCACTCACTTTATCTTTTTTATTTTTATCAACACATCCCAATACACACACACAAGAGACAAAATTTTACAAGTTTCACCTTTCAAAACAAAAGGCTAGTCCTTGGCATGATCTAGAATTTCCCCAAGATTATATGATCCACCAGTGTCATGATATGAATACAATAGGGAAAAAATTACATGTAGGCATATATGGTGCATACCACACTTGTAACACCCCAATATTTCATGGTGCATTATCTCTTCAAAATAATTCAATAACTTTTACTATACGCAACACGGAGTTCGAGCGCACCATGACTTACAAAACTAGCCATTCAAAAAACCAGTTATGAATAGTATTAGCTGGATTTTGAATTTTATGTACTCCATCTAATTTTAACTTATGTATTATGTGTTTCTTAGAGATAATATAAGAACAAATTCAATTTTTCAGATAAAAAATGTATTTTTTAAAAAAAATGCAGTTTTACCACCTTTTAATGGAAAACCCTTTTAAAATCAAATATTGGATACTTTTACATATTCAATTTGACAAAATAAAATTATTATTTAGAATAGGGACATCAAAATTTACTTTGGTTGAAATTTTGGTATTTTTCTAATAATTTTCATTTTTTATGAATAGTAAGAAATACTATATTAAAATTCAAAACTTCCTTTTAATCTAAATTATTTATATAATTAGATTATCTTTCTAATTTTTTTTAAGTTTAATTAGATTATATATTTTCCATTTAATCCAATTTTTTCCATTGGAAGTAATTTCACTTTTAAATTGAACATAAATAAGTGTCAATATTTTGATAGTTAATATTTCTTAAAAACAAGCTTTTTATTTTGACAACGGAAATTTATTTTAAATTAATTAATCTATCTTATATGTTTTTAATTTCGTAAAATAGATATCATTTTTGAATTCTGAATATCATATATATATTAGGCTGATTTTTTTGTATTTTTTTGAAAAACATCAATTTTTTATGAATAGTGAAACCACTAAGTAGTAGTTAAAAATCTAAATTTTCCATTTAAATGAAATTTTACCACTTTTGTGAATTAAATTTAAGAAATCTGACATACATGGTTGTTATTAATAAGTAAAATGTGGTTCAATAAGATGAAAATAATTTTTGATGAATAGTAACTTTTGACTTTTATTTACCGTGGTTAAAGGTAAATATGGTAATTCGAGGTAAAAAGGATAATATAATAACACAAAATTACCTTTACACATGTCCTAGCCTTATTTTGTTAGTCATGGCCGACCATGGTCATCTTTGGTTAGATTTTGGGACCACATGGAGTAAATTAAGAGTGATAATAAAACTTTATATTAATTAATTTTAAGTAAAGACAAAAATGACTTAAAAATATATCTTTTAGTAAATAAAATTCTACATGGGGTTATATAATTTATCTATTATAATATAAATATTCATTAGAAAGATAAAAATATTTCCTACATCATGGAATTTTTTTATAATTTTTAGACACCAAATAAATAAAATTATGTATGACACAATAATGATGTAGTGTTTACCTCATTAATGAATGATTTAAATAAATAAGATTATAAATATTAAAAAAATATGAAAAACCTGTCCAATTATTATTGGATGATTTTATTTATACCATTATTAATCTTATCATTGACTATAATTAGTTTTGGACCTTTATAAATCTAAAATCATTATATAATAAAATAATCTTTTAACATTTCTTAAATAGCCCATCATCCCCCTTATAAAAAGCCCTCACCTATAACCCATTACTCACACCTCTCAAGACCCTTGGATCATCCAACATCTGTCCAAATAAGCTCTCAATATCCCTACCTTCCACCTAGAATCCTTACCTTAGGCATAAGTCACTTCAAGAAATCCTTTTGGTTCAAACCAAATGGAGTTACCCAATTTTAAGGTAACGTCTTCCCTAAAGTTCTCTTCATTTATTTTACTTCTCCAACCGCATAAACTCTTTTTATTATATTATTTTATAAAAACACCAATATAATCAATATACTAGGTTTTTTTATGAGAAGTAGTCGAGCTACACTTACACACACCTCCATCAAATGGGAAAATAACATACTATTTTTGTGGACGGGAAACTACTGCCTCACGAAACGATGATTGTTCAATTGTCTCCTACCGCCTCTTAGGGTGGTAATTATGATGAAACTGTATTTATATATGATATATATTATGTTTATGTTTTCTATTTTCTTCAGTAATTTTCATTTACAAACACACCTTTATGCTTTCCAATGTGTGTGAACACGATAATTTCATTTGAGGAAATGCGGACTACCACCCCCTCAAGGTGATATGATTCGTTCATGACAGACATGGAATGTATAAAGTATGGAGATAATTAAATTATGTAACACTTATATCATATGGTATTATAATGCATTTATAATATACCTATGTATAATTAAGTTTTTATTTCATTAAATATGAAATAGAAATGAAAGTAGCATTCATGCGTACGTACGGCTTACCGTCTCCACAAACGGTGCATTTAATTTCATATCTCCAAATATCATGAACTAGTTATAAATATATATATATATATATACTGGATATATATGATATATATGATATTTAAATAATGTATATGACATTGTAGATAATACACTTTTTACCACATGGACAATTTGTAATTATAACAAGTTCATTTTTTACTCAAGTACCAAATATTGACAAAATGACCATTATTAACGTAAATGATTACATAATGTTTATAACATGGTAAAAAGTGATATAAAAATAATAATAAACATGAAAAAGGTTCGTAATAAATTATAAATTAACTTTATTTTATTATTCATGAGATTGAAGCACGAACGAGTCAAGTTGGACACGAGGTAAGGGGTTTCTTATCTCACTTTTAATTCCGTGATATTTCCATTATTCGCCACTTATTTATTGAATGTGGTGTATTTTTTACTGAAATTTGAAATATATTATCATAATTATCTTTATATTCATGGTATTATATGATTCCTTTGGAGGTTATTAACTTTTTTTCATACGACTCGATTGATTTCAATGTGGTAAGGGTTTTTCATCTCACTTTTTATTCCTGTGAGATTCATGCTATATTAGACACTATTTACTTTTGTGTGGTGTATATACTTCCCATGAATTTATTCTTGGTGTAATATATGTTAATTTATGGGTATTTAAATCTTTATTGTATGATCCTTCTTTCATGGGGTTTATTTATCGTTAGTTACCAAATTGGTAAGGGAACATTAAATTTCAATTTCTACTCATTGGGCTTTATGCATTACTGATTATTTTACTCCAAGATTATGTGTTGAATCAATATTTATTATTTATGTAGTAATTTCAACTCCCCTTTGTGTGGATATACTTTTGATACACATAATCACTCCATTGATAATTTCTAAAGTTATTTATATGTACATGATAAGAGTAATCTTAACTCAATTTCCATTCATTGAGTTAAACATCCAAGACATTGGTGATGTTTTAAAAAAAATATGTGTGAATGTCATCTGATTGATTTACACTTAATATCCATTAATTGAGTTAAACATCCAAGTCATTCCTGATATAAAGTGTTCATGTTTATTATTTGTAAAGGAATGTGTTTTCAATTATTCAGCATTCCTAATGTTTATGTTATCTTCCGTAGTATTGCTTACTCTTACCGAGCATGTGAGTTCAGCCCTTTCTTATGTATTATTTTCCAAGGATTCCAAGAAGAGTATTATGATTGATATGTAGGGTTAAGCTAGGATATTAATGGAGTTCACAAAGGATAATTTATGTTGTGTTTTATTTTCATATGTGTAATGTAATGTTCATGTATGTAATCTATTTTCAAAGACTATTAAATTGATCAGTATTTTGGGACTTGGTTCCTTGTAATCATTCCAATGTATTAAAATAATGCACTGGCTCCGGGCTTCTGGGTTCGGGGCGTTAAATTTGGTATCAGAGGAAGTTTAGCACAAACCTTGGAAGCTAGATTTAGAAAAAAAATATGAATAGAAAACACTACCCTAAGATAGAATTTGACGATTAGTATAGAAGAGCATCCAAAAAACTTGGTAATGTAAACATTATGTGGGTTTTACAAGTAATACATCCCTGTCTGGATAAAAGCAGGTAGAGGTGGCTCTGGAACAAATGTACCTAGTAGTTAAAACTCTAACAAGGAGTTTCAGGCTTGACTTAGGGTATCCTGGTACACGACAACGGGCCTTGATGCACTCTTGGTTACAACACACCCGGTGGATATGCTTAGGATAATTCACATTTTCATTACAAACTGATTTGAAGGATTTTAATATAAGATGAGAATAAATAACCATTGTTGATCCTAATGTGTTTTAGATTGAAAACAAGGTGTCATGATATTCTCTAAATGATTTTATGACTCATATTATGCTTTCTTGTGTTAGTTAATAGCTAGATTACAAGGAATTCATAGTAACATTGAACATGATGTACAAGGTGGGAACGGTGGTGGAAATGAGAAATGAAATGGAATGTTGATAGGCCTAAAATATATCATGTTCATACCGAATCATTTTTCCAAAAATATGATCAACAACATATATATTAACCAAATCCCAGACTCAACAAAGAAGAAAAAGGTGATGAATGATAAGAGCTCCAGTAGTGAAGACCATAGAGAAAATAAAGCTCATTTTCCATCATGCTGGAAATGTGGAAGGAAACACCTAGGAAAGTGACTCAATGGAATAAGTAAATTATTTATGTGTGGGAAAGAAGGACATAAAGTAAAGAATTGTTGAGGAAAAATGAATAGTACTATGGAATCAAATAAAAATGATCCCAAGAATCCATTTACAGTAATTTTCCATAAATGTACGGAACATGGGCATTACCAGAGTCAATTCCCTATTCTATAGGATAACCTCTTGGTCAAGAAAGAAACTATGTGGAAATAAATGGATGGTGAAATGTTTATATGTATTAGTGCTCTTTTTTTATGGGATTACTTCGGAAGAATTTTATCTTGTATGTGTAACCCTACAGTTTGTTATGTGAAAATACTATTCGAGGAAGAATTATCTTTTCATTTATGGATATAGTTCAAAATAACCATTTGGGTTTATATGATCCTTGAATTTGAGGCAATTAGAGGTTATTAATTTTTAGGATGAAAATTTGAGGTATGAGATAAAATTTATGGTTAAAATATGTTAGGGTTATTTTTGAGGAATTTATCTCATTTTTTGGAATATTATAAAACAATATAGTTTTTGAAAAAGGACAACATGCAGACCGTGTGACAACCCATCGTGTCAGAAAAAGTTGCGGGAATCAAACCCAAAACCAAAGTGCGATTGGGATTTATCACCTACCACTGGACTACGTGAATTCCTTGGTTAGTATGACTAATTATTTTTAGTTAAATGATTTTATGAATCAAAAATATGTTGATTTTGGGAACTTATGATTTATCCTCAGTGTAGTAAAATGATATAGTGATTAAGTGATAAATGTTATTTTGGAAGATGTTTGCTCTTTTGGTAAAACTATTTGCCTAAGGAAAATAGAATACTATGGGATTTAATTTGAGGAGTAATGGTGGGTTTTTATTTATTTTTTTAATGTGGATTTATATAAATTTGGGTTATTTATGGAAATGATTAACTTATCATAGAGAATATGTGATTAGGTTAATTAATTTTGAGTATATGACATTAAGAATAGTTGATGTTATTTGGAGATACTATTTAACATGGAAGACTATGTAAGAAAATTCTTATGACTTTTGGGTTTCAATAATATTTTTTTTTATATTTAACGATTTTGTGGAAAAAAATTTATTCAATGGTATTTATTGATCTTTTGGTATTATTGGTTTAATTTTAGAAATTAAGATTAGTATTTCTTTCCCTAGAGGATTATCCTTTTTGGGGATCATCTGATATTTTACTAACCATTTTGGTTTTGGTTAATCTCTAAAGAAAATGGAAATATATAGTTCATCCTTTTGGATTATGTGATTCTCTAAAAGTTGATTATAGCAATTCAGGTGTGACAAATTCATCTTGAATACTCATCATTTGGAGTGAAAGATGAGTTTGGGGAAAGAATTAGATGAAGGATGAAACTCTACTTTTCATGTATATTTTTTTCTTAATCTAGGAATAAATTAATTATTAAACTTTAGGGAAGGGATCTTAAAACAAAAAATGTGTTATCCTAATGCTTTATGTTTTTTTGAACCGATGATATTTTAAATCATCATAGATTGATGGCTTTGAGGCCATCAATTTTAATCTTGTTTGTGATTGATGACCTCAATCACTCCCTATAGATATTTGTGTTTTTTCTCCAATTATGTGTCTCTAATTGCCACCAATTTTCTCTAATGGATATCATAATTTTGTGGTGACTTTTTCATTTCTCTTTCCCTCTTATTAAGACTAAATTTTATTAACCCAATTTCCGATGTGGGTTTTCCACAAAGGTATTTTTCTATTTTTAACCTTTTATTTTTGAAGAAAAATTTCAAATTGTGAGGATTAAATTTATTGAAGGATGATAGAATGTAACACCCCAAGATTTCATGGTACGTTATCTCTTCAAAGTAATTCAATAACTTGTACTATACGCAACACTGAGTTCGAGCACACCACGACTTACCAAACTAACCATTAAAAAAAATTATTATCAATAGTATTAACTGGATTTTGAATTTTATATACTCAATATAATTTTAACTTATGTATTATGTGTTTCTTAGACATATTATAAGAACAAATTCAATTTTTCAAATAAAAAATGTATTTATCAAAAAATACAATTTTACCACCTTTTAATGGAGAACCATTTTTAAATCCAATATTTGACACTTTTACATATTCAATTTGAAAAAATAAAATTCTTCTTTATAATTGGGAAATCAAAATTAACTTAGGATGAAATTTTGGTATTTTTCTAAAAATATTCATTTCTTTAGGAATAGTGAGAAATACTGTATTTTAATTCAAAACTGCCATTTAATATAATTTATTTTTATGGTTAGATTATTTTTTTAATTGGTTTTGAAGTTTAATTAGATTATATTTTTAAAATTTAATCCAATTGTGGTTTTTGGAAATAATTTCACTTTGAAATTGAACATAAACAAGTGTCAATCTTTTGATAGTTAATATTTCTTAAAAACAAGCTTTTTGTTTTGACAACGGGATTTAATTTTAAATTAATTAATCCAAGTTCAATGTTTTGAATTTTGTAAAATAGACATAATTTTTTAATTCAAAATATCATATATATATCTTAGGCTGAATTTTTGGTATTTTTCTCAAAAACATCAATTTTTGATGAATAGTGAAACCACTAAGGAGTAGTTAAAAATCTGACTTTTTCAATTAAAATAAATTTTACCACTTCTGTGAATTTAATTTCAAAAATACGACATACATGGTTGTTATTATTAAGTAAAATTTGGTCCAATAAGATGAAAATAATTTTTTCTGAACATTAATTTTTTACTTTTATTTACAATGGTCAAAGGTAAATAGGGTAATTCAAGGTAAAAAGAATATTGTAATAATAAAAAATTACATTTACACTTGTCCTAACCATATTGGATGAGTCATGTCCGACCATGGTCATATTTGGGTCTATTTTTGGACCCCATGGAGCCACTTAAAAGTGATAATGACACTTTATATTAATTAATTTTAAGTAAGGACAAAAATGACTTAAACATATATCTTTTAGAAAATAATTTTTTACATGGAGTTATATAAGTTATCTATTCAACTATAAATATTAATTAGGAATATAAAATTATTTCCTACATCATGGTATTTTTTTATAATTTTTAGACATCAAATAAATAAAATTATTTATGACCCAATAATGATGTAGTGTTTACCTCATTAATGAATGATTTAATTAAATAAGATTATAAAGATTAAAAAAATATCCACAACTTGTCCAATTCTTATTGGGTGATTTTATTTTGACCATGAGTCATATTATATTTTACTATAATTAGTTTGGGGCTTTTAGAAACCGAAAATCACTATATAATAAAATAATCTTTCCACACTTTACTAATGAGCCCATCCTCTCCCTTATAAAAAGCTCTCACATATAACCCATTACTCACACCTCTCAAGCCCCTTGGATTTTCCAAAATATGACCAAATAACCTATAAATATCCATAACTTTCACCAATATGCCTTAACTTGTGCGTAATTAACTTCAAGAAATCATTTTGGTTCAAACCAAAGGGAGTAACCCAATTTTAAGGTAACGTCTTCTCTAAAGTTATCTTCTTTTATTTTACTTCTCCAACCCCCTAAAATCTTTTCATTACTTTATTTTATAACTACACCAGTATCCTAAATATACTAGGTTGTTTTTATTAGAATTATTTGAGCTAAACTTACACACACCTCCATCTAATGGAAAAGAACATTCTGTTTCTGTGGACGATGAACTACTGCCTCACGAAATGATGATTGTTCAATTATCTCCTACTGCCTTGATGGTGGCCATTATGATGGAACTATATTTATATATGATATATATTATTTTTATTTTTTCACTATTATTCTTTATTTTTTATTTACAATCATAGCTTTATTCTTTTGAAAATGTGAGAACACGATAATTTCATTTGAGGAAGTGTGGACTACCTCCCCCTCAAGGTGATATGATTCGTTCATAACATACATGTAACATTCAAAGGATGGAGATAATTAAATTATGTAACACATATATAATATGATATTATAATTTAATTATAATATACCTATGTATCATTAGGTTTTCATTTAATTAAATATGAAATAGAAATGAAAGTAGCGTTCATGCGTACGTACGGCTTACCGTCTCCATGAACAGTGCATTTCATTTCATATCTCCAAATATCATGAACTAATTATAAATATATATATGTATATATATATATATACTGGATATATATTATATATATGATATTTAAATCATGAATATGATATTAGAGATAATATAATTTTGACCACATGGACAATTTGTAATTATAACAACTTCATTTTTGACTCAAGTACCAAATATCAACGAATGACCATTATTAACTTAAATGATTACATATTGTTTATAACATGGTAATAAGTTATATAAAAGTAATAATAAACATTAAAAAGGTTCTTAAGAAAGTATAAATTAACTTTATTTTATTATTCAGGAGATTAAAGAACAAACGAGTCAAGTCGGACACGAGGTAAGGGGTTTCTTATATCACTTTTAATTCCATGAGATTTTCATTGTTCACCACTTATTTATTGCATGTGGTGTATTGTGTACTGAAATTTGATATATATTATCTTTATTCTCTTTATATTCATGTTATTTTGTGATTCCTTTGAAGGTTATTAACTTCTGTTCATACGACTCGATTGATTTCAAAGTGGTAAGGGATTTTCATCTCAATTTTTATTCCCATGAGGTTCATGCAATATTAGCCACTATTTCCTTTTGTGTGGTGTATATAATACCCATGATTTTATTCTTGATGTAATATACTTTAATTTATGGGTATTTACATCTTTATTGTATGACCCTTCTTTCATGGGGTTTATTTTTCATTAGTTTCCAAATCATTAAGGGAATTTTAAATTTCAATTTCTACTCATTAGGCTTTATGCATTACTGATTATTTTACTACAAGATTATGTGTTGAATCACTATTTATTATTTATATAGTAATTTCCAATCCCCTTTGTTTTTATATAATTTTGATACACATAATCACTCCGTTGATAATATCTCAAGTTATTGATATGTACATGATAAGAGTAATCTTATCTCAATTTCCATTCATAGAGTTAAACATCCACGTCATTGGTGTTGTTTTTACAAGAATATGTGTGAATTCCCTCTAATTGATTTACATTGAATATCCAATTATATTGAGTGTATTTATATTTTTCACACATAATTATATGTTTGATTAATCCTTAACCTAAGGATACAATCTTTATAGGGGATTTCATCTCAATTTACAATCCATTGAGACTTCTTTGTTGTTATACACCAATTCACTTTTATATGGTGCATATAATGTACTTTGACATAGTATATCATTAATCCCATTATTCTCATGATATTATAACGTTTTTATTACCTCAGTTATTTTATTCAAGTTTCCCTCTTTTGGTTAGGAACTTTAACTAAAATATCATTTTAATGTTTTAAAGATTTATTCTTCTAAATCTTTCTCATTAATGTCCATGTTTTAAAAATGGTTTTAAGGATTTATTTATATGAAAATTAATGTTTTAAAATTAAAATTATTTTTAAAAGTTTCAAAGTGGTATTGGACACTTTGATTCAAAATACTATTTTAAACAGCTTCTGGAAAAATAGTTTGACTTTTAAATTTTTTCAAGGAAAAGGGGGATATTTCTCTCAAATAGTTTTGATAATTATTTTCATCTATGTCAATATTATTCATTATTCTCAATTAAGGTTAATATATTATAATAAAATCTTCTATATTGTATTGAATGAGTTATGTTTGATTGTGGATGTGCTATTTTTATTCCATTCATGGTTTGTGGTTAAAATATTGACATTTCGTATGCTAGTTTTAATACAAATGTTTAGATTATGTTTCAAACTTTTCATTTGAGAAATGCATTGGACTTAGTAAGATATGGGTGGAACCCGCTATAGCTCCTCGATGCATCAGTAGGTCTCATGAGACAAACTAGTATCATGGCATAAGGCCTTGAAAAAATATTAAATTTTGTCTTGGCATGAGGCCTTGACTATGTGGTTATGATGTCCTACATTATGCATTTCATAATTATGAGATTATTTGTTGATATTTCATGTGGTTATTCGACTATTAGAATACCCATGACTTTGGTTAATTATGGAATTATTTACTCAGCTTATATTCCTGCCATAAATTGTTCTTTTTTATTATTTGTAAAGGCATGTGTTTTCAATTATTTAACATGCATAATGTTTATGTTATCTTCCACTGTATTGCTTACTCTTACTGAGTATCTAAGATCACCTCTTTCTTATGTTTTAGTTTCCTGAGATTCCAAGAAGTGTATTATGATTGATATGCAGGGGTAAGCTAGGGGATTAATGGAGTTCTCAAAGGATAATTTATGTTGTGTTTTATTTTCTAATGTGTAATGTAACATTCATGTATGTAATCCATTTTCCAAGACTTCTAAAATGATTGGTCTTTCACGACTTGATTCCTTGTAATCATGCCAATGTATTAAAATAATTCACCGACTCCAGGCTTCTGGGGTTGGGGTGTTACAACACTCGACATCATCCCACTGGATCATTATATTTTCATCCAAATAGCTTCATAATTATAGAGAAAACAAAAAAAATATCCCTTCACCAGTACAACGTGATGTATGTATTGAAAAGATATAGAATGAACAGTTTGTGCACAGTTTCCCAATTTTTTCTCATGAACTGTGCGAACACCCTCCATTATCAGTTGCATGAGAATGGTTGCCACATAGTATGGCTAACCAGGTAGAAAAAATGTGTGCCTCATTAAATAGGCTATAAATTACAAGAAATCCCCTTCATCCTTATTTCTTTTCACCCTAACTTTATTTCTCCTTTGTGTGCTCAAGGGGGATCCCGCCCATGCTCCTCCTATCCTCTCCTCTCAAAGGGTGGGATTGATCCCCATTATCCAGTGTTGAATTCAACCTATATCAAATGTTTTTTATATCACTCAGTGAGTTTAGGAATCTTCCTACATTCTTTCTACATTTATCTCCTATCTATATGCATTATTTTGGTGCAACTAAATTCACCATATTATCAGGGAATTCATCCATTTCCAGAATTTATCACGATGTGGATAGAAACATGCCTTGATATTGGTCATGTCGGTCATCCATGGTATTTGGTAGGTGGTCTTTATAATTTTCCTTAGAGTCTTAACATTTTATAAATTGTGCCACTATGATTTCTGGCAGGACTTCCATGTAGTGACTTGTGAATTTGTTTTTGAATTTTTTGAACATAGTTCATTGGGATTATTATCCCTTGTTTATTAAATTGGCCATGTTAAGGACCATGAACCTCAAATTTGAACCACACATAATGGTGTAATCTTTGAAGAACTTAATATAATTAGTTTTTTCTAATGAAACCACATTTTAAGTGTATTGTTTTGTAAACTATCAAAGTAAAGTTCAAATGAATTATGGGAGGGCGTGACAACCATCTATGTATGCCTTAGTGACCAAACCCTCTTTTAGGTGGTTAGGGAATATGTCTTTTTGAGAGAACTAGATGTTCTCATATGGAACGCCTGCTATCATGGCCTAACACATTCCTTTGCATCTAGAGAGGTTTTTATTGACACTTTGTGTAATGTAGATGATCTTTCTCCTGTCATTTTTTACTGTCATGATGCATTTAACTATTAATTTGGTTGAGGAAGCTAAATTTGGAGGCCTAATACATTATCTATAGATGTATCCAATTGAGAGGTACTTTATTTATTTGTTTTTTTAGTTAAGTAAACAATTATTGGAACTTAATTTAATTCATTATTATGTTTGTTTATTTTATTTCATAGATATCTTGGAATTTTGAAATCATACGTGAGAAATAAAGCTCAACCAGAAGGCTCTATTACTATAGGCTATTTCTTATAGGAGTTTATTACCATTTTTTCAAGATACATGGATGATATTTAGACAATATTTAATCAAGTTGGTCTTGTTGATGACACATCGACTCAATCTCAAATACATTTGAAATAAGAAATATTTCCTACTATTGGCCGGTCAGTTGGGAGGACCTCAAATGTAACATTGACTGAAATGGAATTATTATAAGAACATAGATATGTGCAGCTGAATAATGAAATTGTAGATCCATTTATTGAAGAGTTTATGATACAAAAAAATATATGAATGAGAGGTGGATCACAAAATGAGAAATATATAACAAAATCTTTTAATAAATAGCTTGTAGAATGGTTTTCACAACGTGTAACTTCAAAAATATTTCCATAAATGAATATATTAGGTTGACACATATATTTTTTAAATATAATAGTGTATTTTTTTGGTCATGAATACTGATACACAAGAATATTTTTTAGAATATTTGAAGTTTCTTGCTCGAGGTCCTCTAAAACAAGTTAAAAAGTTCGATGCTTACAACGTGAATGGCTTTAGATTTTGTACAATCGGTCAAGAAGAGGATTTGAAAACATAGAGTAGTGGTATATTTACATTTTATAAAGTTATAAACTATAGAAATATGACTGATATTATTGAATTAAACTACCACGGGCATTTTTAGTTGTTTTATTCAAATAAAATTGGGTCCAAATTATCAGAGGTGTTAGAATAGATTCATTGCAATTTAGTTCTGTGAACTTCTCTCACTTGATGGATATTGGTGATCATGAACTACATGATCTGTATATCTTATCATTTCAAGTGAAAGTGGTATATTATGTGAATGATGTTGTGTATGAAGACCATAGTGTAGTTCATCACGTAAAACAAGAAGATTTGTATGATATGGGTGATAAAGTGGAAGATTTTACCTCTGACATTCAATCTCATCAATAGCAATAAGCAGACTTATTTTTCCATCATGATATTGAAAATATTATTCTATGAATGATGGATATAGTGGATGAAGTAATGGATCAATAAAATGATATGATTGAAGGGTAAAATGATTGTTTGTACAGTTATGCATTCATTTATCAACCACTTATTTCATTTGCGCAGTCATTCATTATCATTGTTATGTATATTTTTTTTGTTAGAACTGTCTATCTGTTATCATTTTTATTTTATTTTTCAAGATAAAATTTCTGAAATATATGTTCTAAACATAATTTTATCTAATTAAATGATAGGAATTCCAAGGGGGAATCATTATACTATTTCATCGACTGTTGTGACAGATGACGATCCATATGTCTTCCTTCCTACGGTATCTGAGCCACCATTTTCTTTCCCCCATGCACCATCTCCCCAACACTATCTCTCACACCCTATTTGAGTGTCCCTTAATTAGCTCAATCATCGCCTATCCCTTCAGAAGCCTTAGTAGTGATGGAGCGGTGCGCCAGCCCTATTTATTTGCAGGGATACTGGAGGGTGACTGTTATAGGTCTAAATTTTAATAGGAATAAATTTATTGAACTTTTTTATACTAAATTTTTGTTCATTAAAGATAAAAACAATGAATGTATGGAGAAACATATAAAAAGTTAATATGTATAGAATCTGATCATAGAGAAGATAGTTGTCACATTTTATTCATATGGGGTCCCTGTGGATGATGTCGTAGGATTACTTGGCCAGATTATAGGTCAGCTAGCTGCAGAGCCGGTTTCCCTTCCTATTTCATATGATGATTGGAGACATATTCCATCAACATTGAAAAATGAAGTTTCTTATTCCCAAATAAAGGTAATTTTAATACATTATAGTGTAATTTAATTTCATTTTATTAAATTATACTATTTTCAAAATGAATTTCTGTGTGCAGATGTTTGTCCACTTTACAGTTGATGATGTGCTATCACCAAAGTGGACATTGAGAAATCTGCACAAGAAATGGAAAGAAATTAAATGGAGATTATGGAGTGATTTCAAAGATACATCATTGACTTCCCAACAGATGTTTGACAAGCTACTCGATGGGGCACCCAAAGAGTAATGGAAATTTTTTGTTGACAGACGTCGTGATGAGAAGTAGATGGTATTTAGATATATATAATTATATTAATCTATTTTTACCTTTATACATGTATATTATGAGTAGATGAAATAGAATACATTAATATTAAATTTTATTTTATTTATTTCAGTATCTTTAAAGGAATAATGCATCAATCAGGGCTAAGAAATTCATCCCTCACACTATGGGGTCAAAGAGTTTTTCTAGAAGTCGATTGCCTCTGGTAATCTTTTCATTAGTTAAAATATTTAAAAGAAAATATTATTTGTTTTGTATATTAAATTGTTCATTTATATTTTTTTAATTCAGTCACGGAGTTTATGGAACCAAGCATCATGAACAGAATTGTGGTTGAATGTTCACAAAAAATCTGATGGATGTTTTGTTAATTAGCATGCCAAAGAAGTTGGGGTATAAACTCATTTCTCATTATGATAACTTATTATCAGTTTTTTACTATGTTAATAAATATTTCTTCTAATATGGATTATATTTGATTTATAATTAACAATTAAATAACTGTGGGATGCCAATCCTACACAGTCCAACTCAATATCCCAATATGACCCAGTTGCTAAAGTCCTTAGGATGGAGCATCCTGGTAGAGTGTGCAGGATGGGTATGGGACCCATACCATCTGAGGTCTTTGGTAGTCCACTAGGGATTGCAGCTTCATCTAATCCTGGTTGTAGTCAGTCCATACCCTGAGATGCTCAGAGAGATTTTTTTCTTTATGAAACACAGTTCAAGAACATGGAGCTTAGATATCTTCTTTGCATAATGCATTGATTGATTTATATCATAAGATGACCAGATCTTCCCCTGGTGGTATTTCATCGACTGGTGGTGAGAAGGTAAGTCACAAAAATTAAAAATCATTTAGTTTTAAAATATTTATTGGTTTTGTGTTTAAATATAAATATACAACATTATTAAATTCTCAATTATAATGTTCTTACCGGTGGTAGCAGGAAGTAGAGATAGAGGTGGAGAGGGTGAAGAGCTTTGTTCATCATCAAAAAATCATTAGTTTTATTTCTAATATGTTGTAAAAATATAGTAACAATCAATTTGTATATGTATCATGTGTGTCATAGAGTTTCCACCAAACATTTTCATGAGCTAACATTTTCTAGATTTCTTGTGTTTCCTTTTATGTATTATGAACCCGGTTTTCCAAACACACTATGACTTTGCAATCCTTATGTTGTATTAATGGTTATTTCTATTTATAAATCATATAATAATGTGTAAAATTTTCTTGGTTGTTATATCTATAGTGTAGAGGATCAAGAGGAGGTTTTTGATGCTATTTCTAAAATCATTAAAATTTCTTCAGGTATATTTACAGATGTCTTAGACTTCCCACATGGAATATTCTAAGTTTCTTTATTGTCATGAATCATTTTGTATGATTCATTTTCCAAAATTTATTAAGTTTGTTACCTAAGGATGAATGATCAACCTTCTTGTCTATTTTCTTGGGAATATCTAGTTTTTTAACTCCATTCAACTTGTTTTTAGTGGATATACCTTCTTTCATCAAATTTTATAGTATTATCTTCTCAATTTTTATAGTTATAATGTGATCTCTCCCACTTATTCTTTACTCTTATTCAAAATATTTTTGATAATAATTTACAAATATTTGTTGAACACTTGAGTGTCTAGATCCTGTTAAGGTAGAGGGATTGTCCACTTTGTTAGTAGTAGAATAAACCACCTTCACTTCTCCTTATAAACTAGATCTATCATATTTATCATTCTATTATGTAGAAACATATTCCTTACTCAATAGGTACATATTTCTAATTTTCTTCTTCTCATTATTTTTTTATTTATCAAAGTTATGGAAGAAACTAAATTCTAATCAAAGTCAAATCATTCTTATCTAAAACTAAAATTCATCATAAATCATGAAATAAATTTCAAACATTAAAAAGATAATAAACTTCCAATAGATAACCCAAATAGATATGAACCTATACTCTAATAACAATTTATAAGATCCAAGGAGGGATATGATTAATACTGAGAGGGGTATTGAATTAGTATTACAGTCCAATTAATAATTTTTAATCCCTATTAAGTTTTACTTTGTCATATCTAGGTGAGTGATTATATTATTATCTCACTCACTTTATCTTTTTTATTTTTATCAACACATCCCAATACACACACACAAGAGACAAAATTTTACAAGTTTCACCTTTCAAAACAAAAGGCTAGTCCTTGGCATGATCTAGAATTTCCCCAAGATTATATGATCCACCAGTGTCATGATATGAATACAATAGGGAAAAAATTACATGTAGGCATATATGGTGCATACCACACTTGTAACACCCCAATATTTCATGGTGCATTATCTCTTCAAATTAATTCAATAACTTTTACTATACGCAACACGGAGTTCGAGCGCACCATGACTTACAAATCTAGCCATTCAAAAAACCAGTTATGAATAGTATTAGCTGGATTTTGAATTTTATGTACTCCATATAATTTTAACTTATGTATTATGTGTTTCTTAGAGATAATATAAGAACAAATTCAATTTTTCAGATAAAAAATGTATTTTTAAAAAAAATGCAGTTTTACCACCTTTTAATGGCAAACCCTTTTTAAATCAAATATTGGATACTTTTACATATTCAATTTGACAAAATAAAATTATTATTTAGAATAGGGACATCAAAATTTACTTTGGTTGAAATTTTGGTATTTTTCTAATAATATTCATTTTTTATGAATAGTAAGAAATACTATATTAAAATTCAAAACTTCCTTTTAATCTAAATTATTTATATAATTAGATTATCTTTCTAATTTTTTTTAAGTGTAATTAGATTATATATTTTCCATTTAATCCAATTTTTTCCATTGGAAGTAATTTCACTTTTAAATTGAACATAAATAAGTGTCAATCTTTTGATAGTTAATATTTCTTAAAAACAAGCTTTTTATTTTGACAACAGAAATTTATTTTAAATTAATTAATCCATCTTATATGTTTTTAATTTGGTAAAATAGATATCATTTTTGAATTCAGAATATCATATATATATTAGGCTGATTTTTTTGTATTTTTCTGAAAAACATCAATTTTTTATGAATAGTGAAACCACTAAGTAGTAGTTAAAAATCTAAATTTTCCATTTAAATGAAATTTTACCACTTTTGTGAATTAAATTTCGAAAATCCGACATACATGGTTGTTATTAATAAGTAAAATGTGGTTCAATAAGATGAAAATAATTTTTGATGAATAGTAACTTTTGACTTTTATTTACCGTGGTTAAAGGTAAATATGGTAATTCGAGGTAAAAAGGATAATATAATAATACAAAATTACCTTTACACATGTCCTAGCCTTATTTTGTTAGTCATGGCCGACCATGGTCATCTTTGGGTAGATTTGGGGACCACATGGAGTAAATTAAGAGTGATAATGAAACTTTATATTAATTAATTTTAAGTAATGACAAAAATGACTTAAAAATATATCTTTTAGTAAATAAAATTCTACATGGGGTTATATAATTTATCTATTATAATATAAATATTCATTAGAAAGATAAAAATATTTCCTACATCATGGAATATTTTTATAATTTTTAGACACCAAATAAATAAAATTATGTATGACACAATAATGATGTAGTGTTTACCTCATTAATGAATGATTTAAATAAATAAGATTATAAATATTAAAAAAATATGAAAAACCTGTCCAATTATTATTGTATGATTTTATTTATACCATTATTAATCTTATCATTGACTATAATTAGTTTTGGACCTTTATAAATCTAAAATCATTATATAATAAAATAATCTTTTAACATTTCTTAAATAACCCATCATCCCCCTTATAAAAAGCCCTCACCTATAACCCATTACTCACACCTCTCAAGACCCTTGGATCATCCAACATCTATCCAAATAAGCTCTCAATATCCCTACATTCCACCTAGAAGCCTTACCTTAGGCATAAGTCACTTCAAGAAATCCTTTTGGTTCAAACCAAATGGAGTTACCCAATTTTAAGGTAACGTCTTCCCTAAAGTTCTCTTCATTTATTTTACTTCTCCAACCGCATAAACTCTTTTTATTATATTATTTTATAAAAACACCAATATAATCAATATAATAGGTTGTTTTATGATAAGTATTCGAGCTACACTTACACACACCTCCATCAAGAGGGAAAATAACATACTATTTTTGTGGACGGGAAACTACTGCCTCACGAAACGATGATTGTTCAATTGTCTCCTACCGCCTCTTAGGTTGGTAATTATGATAAAACTGTATTTATATATGATATATATTATGTTTATGTTTTCTATTTTCTTCAGTAATTTTCATTTACAAACACACCTTTATGCTTTCCAATGTGTGTGAACACGATAATTTCATTTGAGGAAATGCGGACTACCGCCCCCTCAAGGTGATATGATTCGTTCATGACAGACATGTAATGTATAAAGTATGGAGATAATTAAATTATGTAACACTTATATCATATGGTATTATACTGGATTTATAATATACCTATGTATAATTAAGTTTTTATTTCATTAAATATGAAATTGAAATGAAAGTAGCATTCATGCGTACGTACGGCTTACCGTCTCCACAAACGGTGCATTTCATTTCATATCTCCAAATATCATGAACTAGTTATAAATATATATATATATACTGGATATATATGATATATATGATATTTAAATAATGTATATGACATTGTAGATAATAGAATTTTTACCACATGGACAATTTGTAATTATAACAAGTTCATTTTTTACTCAAGTACCAAATATTGACAAAATGACCATTATTAACGTAAATGATTACATAATGTTTATAACATGGTAAAAAGTGATATAAAAATAATAATAAACATGAAAAAGGTTCGTAATAAAGTATAAATTAACTTTATTTTATTATTCATGAGATTGAAGAAGGAACGAGTCAAGTGGGACACGAGGTAAGGGGTTTCTTATCTCACTTTTAATTTCGTGATATTTCCATTATTCGCCACTTATTTATTGAATGTGGTGTATTTTTTACTGAAATTTGAAATATATTATCATAATTATCTTTATATTCATGGTATTATATGATTCCTTTGGAGGTTATTAACTTTTGTTCATACGACTCGATTGATTTCAAAGTGGTAAGGGTTTTTCATCTCACTTTTTATTCCTGTGAGATTCATGCTATATTAGACACTATTTCCTTTTTTGTGGTGTATATACTTCCCATGAATTTATTCTTGGTGTAATATATGTTAATTTATGGGTATTTAAATCTTTATTGTATGATCCTTCTTTCATGGGGTTTATTTATCGTTAGTTACCAAATTGGTAAGGGAACATTAAATTTCAATTTCTACTCATTGAGATTTATGCATTACTGATTATTTTACTCCAAGATTATGTGTTGAATCAATATTTATTATTTATGTAGTAATTTCCACTCTCCTTTGTGTGGATATAATTTTGATACACATAATCACTCCATTGATAATTTCTAAAGTTATTTATATGTACATGATAAGAGTAATCTTAACTCAATTTCCATTCATTGAGTTAAACATCCAAGACATTGGTGATGTTTTTAAAAAAATATGTGTAAATGTCATCTGATTGATTTACACTGAATATCCATTAATTGAGTTAAACATCCAAGTCATTCCTGATATAAAGTTTTCATGTTTATTATTTGTAAAGGAATGTGTTTTCAATTATTCATCATTCCTAATGTTTATGTTATCTTCCGTAGTATTGCTTACTCTTACCGAGCATGTGAGTTCAGCCCTTTCTTATGTATTATTTTCCAAGGATTCCAAGAAGAGTATTATGATTGATATGTAGGGTTAAGCTAGGATATTAATGGAGTTCACAAAGGATAATTTATGTTGTGTTTTATTTTCATATGTGTAATGTAATGTTCATGTATGTAATCTATTTTCAAAGACTATTAAATTGATCAGTATTTTGGGACTTGGTTCCTTGTAATCATTCCAATGTATTAAAATAATGCACTGGCTCCGGGCTTCTGGGTTCGGGGCGTTAAATTTGGTATCAGAGGAAGTTTAGCACAAACCTTGGAAGATAGATATAGAAAAAAAATATGAATAGAAAACACTACCCTAAGATAGACTTTGACGATTAGTATAGAAGAGCATCCAAAAAATTTGGTAATGTAAACATTATGTGGGTTTTACAAGTAATACATCCCTGTTTGGATAAAATCAGGTAGAGGTGGCTCTGGAACAAATGTACCTAGTAGTTAAAACTCTAACAAGGAGTTTCAGGCTTGACTTAGGGTATCCTGGTACACGACAACGGGCCTTGATGCACTCTTGGTTACAACACACCCGGTGGATATGCTTAGGATAATTCACATTTTCATTACAAACTGATTTGAAGGATTTTAATATAAGATGAGAATAAATAACCATTGTTGATCCTAATGTGTTTTAGATTGAAAACAAGGTGTCATGATATTCTCTAAATGATTTTATGACTCATATTATGCTTTCTTGTGTTAGTTAATAGCTAGATTACAAGGAATTCATAGTAACATTGAACATGATGTACAAGGTGGGAACGGTGGTGGAAATGAGAAATGAAATGGAATGTTGATAGGCCTAAAATATATCATGTTCATACCGAATCAGTTTTCCAAAAATATGATCAACAACATATATATTAACCAAATCCCAGACTCAACAAAGAAGACAAAGGTGATGAATGACAAGAGCTCCAGTAGTGAAGACCATAGAGAAAAGAAAGCTCATTTTCCATCATGCTGGAAATGTGGAAGGAAACACCTAGGAAAGTGACTCAATGGAATAAATAAATTATTTATGTGTGGGAAAGAAGGACATAAAGTAAAGAATTGTTGAGGAAAAATGAATAGTACTATGGAATCAAATAAAAATGATCCCAAGAATCCATTTACAGTAATTTCCCATAAATGTACGGAACATGGGCATTACCAGAGTCAATTCCCTATTCTATAGGATAACCTCTTGGTCAAGAAAGAAACTATGTGGAAATAAATGGATGGAGAAATTTTTATATGTGTTAGTGCTCTTTTTTTATGGGATTACTTCGGAAGAATTTTATCTTGTATGTGTAACCCTAGAGTTTGTTATGTGAAAATACTATTCGAGGAAGAATTATCTTTTCATTTATGGATATAGTTCAAAATAACCATTTGGGTTTATATGATCCTTGAATTTGAGGCAATTAGAGGTTATTAATTTTTAGGATGAAAATGTGAGGTATGAGATAAAATTTATGGTTAAAATATGTTAGGGTTATTTTTGAAGAATTTATCTCATTTTTTGGAATATTATAAAACAATATAGTTTTTGAAAAAGGACAACATGCAGACCGTGTGACAACCCATCGTGTCAGAAAAAGTTGCGGGAATCAAACCCAAAACCAAAGTGCGATTGGGATTTATCACCTACCACTGGACTACGTGAATTCCTTGGTTAGTATGACTAATTATTTTTAGTTAAATGATTTTATGAATCAAAAATATGTTGATTTTTGGAACTTATGATTTATCCTCAGTGTAGTAAAATGATTTAGTGATTAAGTGATAAATGTTATTTTGGAAGATGTTTGCTCTTTTGGTAAAACTATATGCCTAAGGAAAATAGAATACTATGGGATTTAATTTGAGGAGTAATGGTGGGTTTTTATTTATTTTTTTAATGTGGATTTATATAAATTTGGGTTATTTATGGAAATGATTAACTTATCATAGAGAATATGTGATTAGGTTAATTAATTTTGAGTATATGACATTAAGAATAGTTGATGTTATTTGGAGATACTATTTAACATGGAAGACTATGTAAGAAAATTCTTATGACTTTTGGGTTTCAATAATAGTTTTTTTTATATTTAACGATTTTATGGACAATTTTTTATTCAATGGTATTTATTGATCTTTTGGTATTATTGGTTTAATTTTAGAAATTAAGATTAGTATTTCTTTCTCTAGAGGATTATCCTTTTTGGGGATCATCTGATATTTTACTAACCATTTTGGTTTTGGTTAATCTCTAAAGAAAATGGAAATATATAGTTCATCCTTTTGGATTATGTGATTCTCTAAAAGTTGATTATAGCAATTCAGGTGTGACAAATTCATCTTGAATACTCATCATTTGGAGTGAAAGATGAGTTTGGGGAAAGAATTAGATGAAGGATGAAACTCTACTTGTCATGTATATTTTTTTCTTAATCTAGGAATAAATTAATTATTAAACTTTAGGGAAGGGATATTAAAACAAAAAATGTGTTATCCTAATGCTTTATGTTTTTTTTTGAACCGATGATATTTTAAATCATCATAGATTGATGGCTTTGAGGCCCTCAATTTTAAACTTGTTTGTGATTGATGACCTCAATCACTCCCTATAGATATTTGTGTTTTTTCTCCAATTATGTGTCTCTAATTGCCACCAATTTTCTCCTAATGGATATCATAATTTTGTGGTGACTTTTTCATTTCTCTTTCCCTCTTATTAAGACTAAATTTTATTAACCCAATTTCCGATGTGGGTTTTCCACAAAGGTATTTTTCTATTTTTAACCTTTTATTTTTGAAGAAAAATTTCAAATTGTGAGTATTAAATTTATTGAAGGATGTTAGAATGTAACACCCCAAGATTTCATGGTACGTTATCTCTTCAAAGTAATTCAATAACTTGTACTATACGCAACACTGAGTTCGAGCACACCACGACTTACCAAACTAGCCATTCAAAAAAAATTATTATCAATAGTAATAACTGGATTTTGAATTTTATATACTCAATATAATTTTAACTTATGTATTATGTGTTTCTTAGACATATTATAAGAACAAATTCAATTTTTCAAATAAAAAATGTATTTTTCAAAAAATACAATTTTACCACCTTTTAATGGAGAACCATTTTTAAATCCAATATTTGACACTTTTACATATTCAATTTGAAAAAATAAAATTCTTCTTTATAATTGGGAAATCAAAATTAACTTAGGATGAAATTTTGGTATTTTTCTAAAAATATTCATTTCTTTAGGAATAGTGAGAAATACTGTATTTTAATTCAAAACTGCCATTTAATATAATTTATTTTTATGGTTAGATTATTTTATTAATTGGTTTTGAAGTTTAATTAGATTATATTTTTAACATTTAATCCAATTTTGGTTTTTGGAAATAATTTCACTTTGAAATTGAACATAAACAAGTGTCAATCTTTTGATAGTTAATATTTCTTAAAAACAAGCTTTTTGTTTTGACAATGGGATTTAATTTTAAATTAATTAATCCAAGTTAAATGTTTTGAATTTTGTAAAATAGAAATAATTTTTTAATTCAAAATATCATATATATCTTAGGCTGAATTTTTGGTATTTTTCTCAAAAACATCAATTTTTGATGAATAGTGAAACCACTAAGGAGTAGTTAAAAATCTGACTTTTTCAGTTAAAAGAAATTTTACCACTTCTGTGAATTTAATTTCAAAAATACGACATACATGGTTGTTATTATTAAGTAAAATTTGGTCCAATAAGATGAAAATAATTTTTTCTGAACATTAATTTTTTACTTTTATTTATAATGGTCAAAGGTAAATAGGGTAATTCAAGGTAAAAAGAATATTGTAATAATAAAAAATTACATTTAAACTTGTCCTAACCATATTGGATGAGTCATGTCCGACCATGGTCATATTTGGGTCGATTCGGGGACCCCATGGAGCCACTTAAAAGTGATAATGACACTTTATATTAATTAATTTTAAGTAAGGACAAAAATGACTTAAACATATATCTTTTAGAAAATAATTTTTTACATGGAGTTATATAAGTTATCTATTCAACTATAAATATTAATTAGGAATATAAAATTATTTCCTACATCATGTTATTTTTTTATAATTTTTAGGCATCAAATAAATAAAACTATTTATGACCCAATAATGATGTAGTGTTTACCTCATTAATGAATGATTTAATTAAATAAGATTATAAAGATTAAAAAAATATCCACAACTTGTCCAATTCTTATTGGGTGATTTTATTTTGACCATTAGTCATATTATATTTTACTATAATTAGTTTGGGGCCTTTAGAAACCGAAAATCACTATATAATAAAATAATCTTTCCACACTTTACTAATGAGCCCATCCTCTCCCTTATAAAAAGCTCTCACATATAACCCATTACTCACACCTCTCAAGCCCCTTGGATTTTCCAAAATATGACCAAATAACCTATAAATATCCATAACTTTCACCAATATGCCTTAACTTTTGCGTAATTAACTTCAAGAAATCATTTTGGTTCAAACCAAAGGGAGTAACCCAATTTTAAGGTAACGTCTTCTCTAAAGTTATCTTCTTTTATTTTACTTCTCCAACCCCCTAAAATCTTTTCATTACTTTATTTTATAACTACACCAGTATCCTCAATATAATAGGTTGTTTTTATTAGAATTATTTGAGCTAAACTTACACACACCTCCATCTAATGGGAAAAGAACATTCTATTTCTGTGGACGATGAACTACTGCCTCACGAAATGATGATTGTTCAATTATCTCCTACTGCCTTTATGGTGGCCATTATGATGGAACTATATTTATATATGATATATATTATTTTTATTTTTTCACTATTATTCTTTCTTTTTTTATTTACAATCATAGATTTATTCTTTTGAAAATGTGCGAACACGATAATTTCATTTGAGGAAGTGTGGACTACCTCCCCCTCAAGGTGATATGATTCGTTCATAACATACATGTAACATTCAAAGGATGGAGATAATTAAATTATGTAACACATATATAATATGATATTATAATTTAATTATAATATACCTATGTATCATTAGGTTTTCATTTAATTAAATATGAAATAGAAATGAAAGTAGTGTTCATGCGTACGTACGGCTTACCGTCTCCATGAACAGTGCATTTCATTTCATATCTCCAAATATCATGAACTAATTATAAATATATATATGTATATATATATATATTGGATATATATTATATATATGATATTTAAATCATGAATATGATATTAGAGATAATATAATTTTGACCACATGGACAATTTGTAATTATAACAAGTTCATTTTTGACTCAAGTACCAAATATCAACGAATGACCATTATTAACTTAAATGATTACATATTGTTTATAACATGGTAATAAGTTATATAAAAGTAATAATAAACATTAAAAAGGTTCTTAAGAAAGTATAAATTAACTTTATTTTATTTTTCAGGAGATTAAAGAACAAACGAGTCAAGTCGGACACGAGGTAAGGGGTTTCTTATATCACTTTTAATTCCATGAGATTTTCATTGTTCACCACTTATTTATTGCATGTGGTGTATTGTGTACTGAAATTTGATATATATTATCTTTATTCTCTTTATATTCATGTTATTTTGTGATTCCTTTGAAGGTTATTAACTTCTTTTCATAAGACTCGATTGATTTCAAAGTGGTAAGGGATTTTCATCTCAATTTTTATTCCCATGGGGTTCATGCAATATTAGCCACTATTTCCTTTTGTGTGGTGTATATAATACCCATGATTTTATTCTTGATGTAATATACTTTAATTTATGGGTATTTACATCTTTATTGTATGACCCTTCTTTCATGGGGTTTATTTTTCATTAGTTTCCAAATCATTAAGGGAATTTTAAATTTCAATTTCTACTCATTAGGCTTTATGCATTACTGATTATTTTACTACAAGATTATGTGTTGAATCACTATTTATTATTTATATAGTAATTTCCAATCCCCTTTGTGTTTATATAATTTTGATACACATAATCACTCCGTTGATAATATCTAAAGTTATTGATATGTACATGATAAGAGTAATCTTATCTCAATTTTCATTCATCGAGTTAAACATCCACGTCATTGGTGTTGTTTTTACAAGAATATGTGTGAATTCCCTCTGATTGATTTAAATTGAATATCCAATTATATTGAGTGTATTTATATTTTTCACACATAATTATGTTTTTGATTAATCCTTAACCTAAGGATACAATCTTTATAGGGGATTTCATCTCAATTTACAATCCATTGAGACTTCTTTGTTGTTATACACCAATTCACTTTTATATGGTGCATATAATGTACTTTGACATAGTATATCATTAATCCCTTTATTCTCATGATATTATAACGTCTTTATTACCTCAGTTATTTTATTCTAGTGTCCCTCTTTTGGTTAGGAACTTTAACTAAAATATCATTTTAATGTTTTAAAGATTTATTCTTATAAATCTTTCTCATTAATGTCCATGTTTTAAAAATGGTTTTAAGGATTTATTTATATGAAAATTAATGTTTTAAAATTAAAATTATTTTTAAAAGTTTCAAAGTGGTATTGGACACTTTGATTCAAAATACTATTTTAAACAGCTTCTGGAAAAATAGTGTGACTTTTAAATTTTTTCAAGGAAAAGGGGGATATTTCTCTCAAATAGTTTTGATGATTATTTTCATCTATGTCAATATCCTTCATTATTCTCAATTAAGGTTAATATATTATAATAAAATCTTCTATATTGTATTGAATGAGTTATGTTTGACTGTGGATGTGCTATTTTTATTCCATTCATGGTTTGTGGTTAAAATATTGACATTTCGTATGCTAGTTTTAATACAAATGTTTAGATTATGTTTCAAACTTTTCATTTGAGAAATGCATTGGACTTAGTAAGATATGGGTGGAACCCGCTATAGCTCCTCGATGCATCAGTAGGTCTCATGAGACAAACTAGTATCATGGCATAAGGCCTTGAAAAAATATTAAATTTTGTCTTGGCATGAGGCCTTGACTATGTGGTTATGATGTCCTACATTATGCATTTCATAATTATGAGATTAGTTGTTGATATTTCATGTGGTTATTCGACTATTAGAATACCCATGACTTTGGTTAATTATGGAATTATTTACTCAGCTTATATTCCTGCCATAAATTGTTCTTGTTTATTATTTGTAAAGGCATGTGTTTTCAATTATTTAACATGCATAATGTTTATGTTATCTTCCACTGTATTGCTTACTCTTAATGAGTATCTAAGATCACCCCTTTCTTATGTTTTAGTTTCCTGAGATTCCAAGAAGTGTATTATGATTGATATGCAGGGGTAAGCTAGGGGATTAATGGAGTTCTCAAAGGATAATTTATGTTGTGTTTTATTTTCTAATGTGTAATGTAACATTCATGTATGTAATCTATTTTCCAAGACTTCTAAAATGATTGGTCTTTCACGACTTGATTCCTTGTAATCATGCCAATGTATTAAAATAATTCACCGACTCCAGGCTTCTGGGGTTGGGGTGTTACAACACTCGACATCATCCCACTGGATCATTATACTGTCATCCAAATAGCTTCTTAATTATAGAGAAAACAAAAAAATATCCCTTCACCAGTACAACGTGATGTATGTATTGAAAAGATATAGAATGAACAGTTTGTGCACAGTTTCCCAATTTTTTCTCATGAACTGTGCGAACACCCTCCATTATCAGTTGCATGAGAATGGTTGCCACATAGTATGGCTAACCAGGTATAAAAAATGTGTGCCTCATTAAATAGGCTATAAATTACAAGAAATCCCCTTCGTCCTTATTTCTTTTCACCCTAACTTTATTTCTCCTTTGTGTGCTCAAGGGGGATCCCACCCATGCTCCTCCTATCCTCTCCTCTCAAAGGGTGGGATTGATCCCCATTATCCAGTGTTGAATTCAACCTATATCAAGTGTTTTTTATATCACTCAGTGAGTTTAGGAATCTTCCTACATTCTTTCTACATTTATCTCCTATCTATATGAATTATTTTGGTGCAACTAAATTCACCATATTATCAGGGAATTCATCCATTTCCAGAATTTATCACGATGTGGATAGAAACATGCCTTGATATTGGTCATGTCGGTCATCCATGGTATTTGGTAGGTGGTCTTTATAATTTTCCTTAGAGTCTTGACATTTTATAAATTGTGTCACTATGATTTCTGGCAGGACTTCCATGTAGTGACTTGTGAATTTGTTTTTGAATTTTTTGAACATAGTTCATTGGGATTATTATCCCTTGTTTATTAAATTGGCCATGTTAAGGACCATGAACCTCAAATTTGAACCACACATAATGGTGTAATCCTTGAAGAAATTAATATAATTAGTTTTTTCTAATGAAACCACATTTTAAGTGTATTGTTTTGTAAACTATCAAAGTAAAGTTCAAATGAATTATGGGAGGGCGTGACAACCATCTATGTATGCCTTAGTGACCAAACCCTCTTTTAGGTGGTTAGGGAATATGTCTTTTTGAGAGAACTAGATGTTCTCATATGGAACGCCTGCTATCATGGCCTAACACATTCCTTTGCATCTATGGTGTTAACTTCTATGGTTAGTCCCCATGGACCTATTACTTTTTTTCAATTTTCAGAAACCTTTAATTATGGAATAGACACATAATTAATTAAATTAAATGGCATGAGTTATGGATTGATTACTACATGTCCCTTATGAATTTATAATTGAAATTTTCTATGGGTGTGAACCTCATTAAATCCACTTGATTTATAATATGGAATTACTCTACACATGGCAACATCAGTATTTAAAACTTAAAGAAAATAATTGTATTAGTTACACATTTAAAGACACTTTTATTCCTCTTTAGAGAATACTAAGAATAGGATCACGGGTTGTTGATACTTTGTACGTCATGGGTGATACATGTTATATCATGGCTGATCACATTATTCGGGTTACTTAGCTTCATATGAGTAACACCGGTTCCCAAGGGGGAACACATGGATGGGCTTGGTGGAAAGATTATTACACCATGAAATGAGTGATACTTAGACAAGTGTGAGTGGATTTGAAAGTGCTTTTTCTTATGAAAATTTTTCTTTCCATGTATTCTTTGGGATGTAGGATGTTTGTGCATGTGAAATTGGAATAGTTTTTTATTCAAGGCACTGGTACTGGGGCTACAGAATCAGCTGTGTTTTTTTGTAAATCTAGATTTAGCAGTAGTTAAAACCGTAGCTACACAATTTTCATTTTTTGTTATCATTTCGTGGCGGTTATCTTGGTTTTAGAGTCATTTTTTCCAGAGAAAATGAAATTATTTTTTATTGGTGGTGTAAACTGCCACGAAGAAAAATCATTTTCTGGTGGGAAAAACGACACTAAAACCACACAAAAAACTGCCATGAAATGCATTCACTATGACAGTTACCATAAACCGCTGCTAAATAGAAGAAACTGCCATGTATTGTATGTTGACACATAGTTTAACGGTGGTTTTTTGAAGCCACTGCAGAAACATATTTTGGCTATTTAAACTGCCACTATATCAAAAAAATTGCTGTTATGTGGTGATTTTCCTGTAGTGTCTTTTTTCTAAAAGATGACTTATTCGCGCTTTACTGAAAAAATTTATAATTAAATTTTATCACTTTTATAAAATTTATTTGATCAAATTAAATTCAATTTTAAAATCCTCATAACAAAATTATCTTAAGTGTAATTTTTTTATTTTTTATGAAAAGTTTTAATTTTTGATGAATAGTGAAAATACAGAATTTTAATTGAAAACTGCATTTTCCTTTATATTATTTATAATTTTAAATTATATTATTAATTATTTTTAAATTAAAATAAGTTAAATTTTTTATAAATTAATCAAATTCAGGTCATTTTAATTATTTTTTATATTGAATTCTTATATAAGTACTTTCTAAACATTTGAACATTTTCTCTTTAAAAACATGTTTTCTCATCATGTCTGCGGGATTAATTTTAGATTAAAAATTTCCACTTATTTAAATCTAATTTTTAAGAATGTATTCCATATTTTTAATAATAATAATTTCTATTCATAATAATTTCAACATAAGTTTTTACCAAAATAAATAGTAAACGTTATTTACCACGGTTAACGTAAAAATGGATTTATTGAGGGTTAAATTAAAAATATAAGGGTTAAATTGACCTAACACTTGTCTAAAATATTTTTATTGGACATGTTTAGATCCTAAAAAGTATAATTATATTTAATACTCTATTTTGGACCCTTTTTCTTGTGAAACCCCTGGGTAGACCTTTTTCTTTCAAAACATTACAGGTTTGACACTCACCTCACTTATAAAAGGTCATCCCCTCTCCTCTATTATTCTCACCTTAAAACCATGTTTTTGGTAAATACCTGACCATATAACTTATATAATTCCTTCCTCTAATCCTAGAATACCTATTTTTTCATAAATCAAATCTAGGAAGGCTTCGGTGCAAATTTTAGGAGGGTACATGAAGAATAGGTAATGTTCTTCAATGAACATTTTTATTTTATTTCTTCCTCCACCTAATTAAAATATTATTAAAAATGATTATATAGTAACCTATAAATCTTATATATATACTAATATTTTGTTATATTAAGTTTTTAACCTAGAACCACCCCAAATTCTTCCAAATGGGTTATGAAATCATCATTTGTGTGTATGGAGGACTACCGACTCATGAACTGATGTCATTTGTTTTTCCATTACCACAACTAACAGTTGGGTATGATGATGGGTATAAAGAATATATATTATATTTATAACATAATTATACCTTATTATTAATTATATCATATATAACTTTTTTTAATTTCCATTCCTTAGGAAATAAGATAATATCACTCGTGTGTATGACAGACTATCACCTCACGAAGCGATGTGATTCATCTTTCTCTAACACTTTACATGGATGCTTATAAGAATATAGCAATTGAATATATATGATATAAATGAAATTATTATTATATTAATTAAATATATATCATTATTAATGTTAATATATCATTTTATTTCTTACACTGAAAAATGATAATGTCACTTGTGTATGCGTGGACTTCCGCCTTCACGAAGCGACGTGACTCTCTTTTCATCACCACACAAAATGTTTGATATATATAAGTATAATCAATGAAATAGAATTTTATGTATATTATATTATGATCCTTATTAAAATATAAAATATTACTTAACTTATTTTTATAATTATCATTGGAAAATGTAAATGTTACTCATGTATATGTACGACCTACCATATCCATGATTGTAACATAGTTCATTTTTCATAACCAGCATTCATGATTGGTTTTAAAATAATAATTTATGCATAAATATTATAATTATTTCATGATTATTATTATTTATATGTTTAAATAATCACTTCTATAACCATATTCAACCTACCAAGTCATTTATGACACATAATCCAAATATCATTAGAACATCTAACATAAACTTAATTGATTAAGTAATCATATATAACATGGTAATAAGTAAAATAAAATGATTAATAAAATTGAAAAGTTTTCATAATAAATTAAATAATTAACATATTTTTATTATTCATGAAGACAAAGAACATACATGATGAGTCAGACTTAAGTTAAGGGTTTCTCATCTCACTTTCACTTCTGTGAGAAACACACCATATTCATCACTTTTTTTGGGGGCGGTTATATACTTAACTTTTTATATTTTATATCATTAATAAAATTATATTAATTGTATTTAATTTTTTATCTAAATTTATTTATCTCAGGGTTATTATGATACAAAATTTACCAAAGTGATATGGGTTTATTTCAAAATCTCATCATTATTCATGATTTTTTTTTTAAGTATCCATTGATGGGAATTAATTGATATTTATATCTTAAAATAAATATATTTTATTATAATATTTTTATTCATGAAATTTTCCAAGTAATAATTTCATTTTCCCACTCTCTTGTAATTAAAATTTTTGAGAATTGTTTAAAAAATATAGTATTATTCCCCTCTTCAGTTGGAAATCTATTTTCATCAAAACCCATGTTTCTAAAAATATTTTCAAAAATGTTTTAGTACTCTCCAAATTATTTATTAATGAAATTTTTACCCATGTTTGACTTAAAAAATAGTTTAAAAATAATCTTATTATCTTTTTCTGAATGTGGTACTTTTCTATATTTTTTATAGTGAAAAAGAATATTCTTTTTAACTTATACGGCTTGCACAGAATTACCCTTCATTATGATCTTCATTTATTTTATGATTCCTTAAAAAGATTACAATTATATTTTTTAAAAACATTCTTTCTATAAATTATTAGTTTTTGTAATGTGATTTTCAAAGAAAAGAATTTTGAAATTATTTTCTGATTTTTCTTGTTTTAAAATAAAAGGTTGTTTGTCAAAGAAATGTATTTTTATCAAGAAGTGTTCAAAATGATCTTTTAAAATCATATTTCATCTAACAATAACTTATTTGAAATTAAATATGCTTTAATGTTGATATAATCTAATAATACCATCCTTATTATTGTGCTGGATGGTTTATGATCTGATTGACTGGAGATATACTGTGTTAATACTATTAATTTTACTATTGATAGTTTAGGATTGTATTTATTAATTAAGTAATGTATTTACATTTTGAAAGATTTTTTAATCATGAATTTATTTGATGAATTTATTTCACCACTTTCACATGAGGAATGCATTAGACTTTGTATGTGATGGGCGGTGCTTACAATATTCCCCGATGCATCGGTATGTCTTATGAGACAAACTATATATGGTTTTATTTGAGGCCTTACCCATTTATATAGATGTATTTCCAGAAGACTATATAGTATTAGATGTCTTGGTAAAATACATTAATGTATGTTTTATATGTAAAACATTATGTATTCCGTCATTATGAATTCAATTATTGATATTCCATGTGATTTTTCGATTAGTTGGAATATTCACGGTCTTATTTCAAGATCATGTGATTATTTGTATGGAAATATTTGATCATCTTTTATTCCTCCAATATTATTCTCAAGATATTGATTAAATGGAATATGTTTCTATTTTTAACATTTCTATATTGATTATTCCTTATTTATACATAGTATTTATTGTACACGTGCCTTTACTGAGCATATAATCTCACCCCTTTCTTATATTTTATTTTCTATAGGATTCCCGGAGGTATTTTGTGTTTAATATGAAGGGATACTCTAAGGGGAATAATCAATTTGTAAAATAATATTTTTTTTGAATTTTATGTTTTAAAATTTTATGTCAATTTCAATTATGAATCTAGTTTACAAAGACTACTAAAATATTTTGTCCCTTGGGATGTGATTCCTTGTATCTTTTTACAATATAATAAAGAAGATATCAACTTTGGACAACTAGGGTATGCGTCACTACAAACATGAGTCATGAAATATTATAATTACATGAATAATTAACCTTTAGTTAATATAAATACGGTAACAAATTAATATATTTACATTGTATTATTCTGTTTTGTTTGATGAAATATAATGATTAGAAAATAAATAATTAATGTGATCTGATTAAAATCATTCAAAGTTAAAAATGGGTATTTTTTAAAAAAATGGTTTTTTAAGTGTTATTAATCTTAATAAATTTATAACATTTAAAATAATTCAATGTATGGACTAATAAATTAATACTCAATTAATTATAAATTGACATGAAATTAGATTAAGAACACTTTAGTTTAAAAAAATTATTTTTCTATGAAATATGTTTCTTTATATTTAATTTTTTATTTAAAAAATAAAATTTTGATTTCTAGATATTTAATCTAATAAAAATAACTTCATTTTTAATTTATCATCTCAATGTTATGTTAGGGTTAATTTTTTAAATTTTTCTGAAATGGTTTATTTTTTAGTGAATAGTGGAAAATACTGTTTTTACAAATACCATCACTTTTAAGAAATAATAATGATATAAGAATGATATATAAATTTACTTAAAAAATATACACAAATTATGTGTTTAAGGAGTAAAATAACACATATAAAAACATTACATTGAATTTAGAAACCAATTTTTACATTTTAGAACCTAAATTATATTTTATTCTCAGAAAAGAACTTTTCTATCCTTTCCTTTAATTAAGTATTTACAAAATTAAATTTAGTTTTTTATTGTTTTTAAAGTCACATAACATTTATTTTTTTATTTATAACCCAGTAAAGATCATTAGAATCATTTTTATACATTATTTTGGTGTAAAATCATTTTTATACTTAAAAGGACAATATTTCTAAAAATATTTTTTTCATTATGTTTTTCCTATTTATATTTAAATTAAATATTAAAACCTCTAGAAATTGAATCGTTTAAAATTTATTCCATATTTATAATCATCATATTAAAATTATTTACTAGTTCCGGTTTCATTTTTTATTTATAATTAATAGTTTCATGGTAAAAGTTTGCCACTACTTATGGATTAAAAGGGTTAATAATGGGGTCAAACTAAGAGATAAAGATTCAAATATAATTAAAAAAATTATAAATATAATTTTGTGTGTATTTGGACCCTAAAATATAATATATATTAAAATTTTCCCATTTTTTATAAATTTTCCATGAAAATTACTTTATATTATTTTAAAGTTAAGGGTGTTTACAAGTGTGTCACTCCCTTCAATTATAAAAGGGAAACTCTTACCCACACTTATTAAAAAAGATATAAAACCATAGATAAACCAAAATATATCAAAATAACTTCCCAAATATCCTTTTAATGTACTATAGGTTATGTTCACACAAAAAAACCAATCTAATAGGACTTATGGTGTAAGTTAAAGGAGAATTTCTAATAAAGAGGTAAAGATATTAATCGAGTTCTTTCGAGTTTATTTCTTCATAAACATCCATAAGATTTATTATAAATATAATAATATAAATAAATTAGTATATTTACTATACAAAATTTTTTTTATGTTGATGTTAAAACCATTTTTTATCTCTTTTTCATCCAATGGAAAATAAAAATGTCGCTCGTGCATACAGTTGGACTACCGCCTTCATAACGTGGCGTATTTTTTTTCATCACCATTACACATTTATAGTTACATAGATGTCTTAAATGAATATATATGGTCTTTATGACATAAATAATATTTTTTAAATTTAAATAATTATCTAAATTCCTTTATTTCTATCTTTTGAAAAATGAAAACGCCACTCATGCGTACATGTGTGCTACCACCTCCATGAATGACATATTTCATTTTTTATAACTGAATTACATGGATAGTTATTAAATTTTATATAATGTATAAATTTGATATATATTATATGATTATAATTATAGAGTTTATGAAACTATAACGAAGGTGCATGCACTAGAACTCTGAATCAAAACATGAATGAGAAACAGAAAAATTAACACCTAAATAATTTATTTTAACAAAGAATTATGAGTAAATGGGTAAAAATAATTTATAAATAATTGATATAAAGGATTATAGATATAAATATGGATATTATATTAATAATAATAATTACAAATTTAGTATGCATATGTTTTGAATTCATCTGAATAGGCAGAAATCCAATGTAAGTGTTTATTTTCTAATCTTGATTTTATTAGGATTGATTATGTTTCAATTTTGGATGACGGAATTTTATGTTCATACTCTCTTAAAACTAATTTTTTTCTCCTATAGTTATTTAAATGTTTTTAAAGTTTAATATCTCTTTTTATTCTCTTTGGTACTCAAAACCATCAATAAGATGTTTATAAGAAAATATGACCTTTTTCTTATTTTTGGTTAGGAGTATTTGTCTTCCATGTCCATATTCTTTATTTTTTCTCAAGACACTTTTTATTTATACATAAATGATTTAAAATTTTCATTTTATATAAAATTTTAATTTATTTCTAAATCTTGTTAATGAATATTCTTAAAAAATTTCTTATAATTCGTTTTTGACTTTCATTACAAAAGCGTGAAAAAAAATATATTTTTAACATTTTCCACATTAACTAATTTTACCATTGACATAAAATTTCCTAATTATTTAGATTCATTTCAATTTTTTTAATGTTTTTATAAAATAATATCTATTCTCATTATTTGGGGTATTTTTTATTTTTATATTAAAATAAAAGGATATTTTTTCTTAAAAGTTCTTAAAAGGATTTCATTTCACAAATGTATTTTTTATCTTCAACTCAACATTTCCTTACTTCAACAAGGTTAAATTTTAATGTTACACTACTATAAATTAAATTTAAAATAATATTTTAAATTTATCTTTAACACCTTATGAATTGAGTTCTTGATGTTATTTATAAGTTTATTTTTACAACAAAGTTCCAAAAAAATAAGATTTTTTTTAAAGTTTTTATTTAACTTTACATTCTACTTTCCGAAATAAATGCCTTTAATAAAAATACATTTATTCCCAAATAACTGATTATATCCTTTAACCCCTTACTTATTTGTGGTTTATACCTCATTTTTCACACACAAATTTATTCTTAGATCATTAACTTCCTTAAATATATGTTCTCCATTACTCTCCTTCATTCATTGACATTATATTTTTCCTTCATATCCATGTTCTTTTATAACATGGATATGTTTAAAATATTTTTAATTTTTTCTAAATAATGTTCCCATTATTATATACCATGTAAATTTAAGGAATCCTACTAAGAAATTTATTTCATCAACTGTGAAAATATTTAAATTTTGTATTACTTAATTCAATACATAAATTTATTAATTATTGTAAAACATTGATGATAAATTTTATTTTTCATTAAATATATGGGGAATGCACTGGATATGTGTAAGTGATAATTGGGGTTCATTATATCCCCTTTATGAATCAGTTAGGTCTTATGATAAAAACTAGAATGGGAATCCTAATGTATGTCTGCCCATATAATTATTATGTCTTTCCACAAGGCCTTAGAATTATGTAAGATGACTTGGTAGAATGCCTTGGTTGTAATATTATGATGTCATAGAATAATTCCCTAACTATAAGATCATGATGTCTTGAATTAATAATTAAGATTTCATGAATTATGCATTCCATATTTATGAAATCTGTTATTGTTTTACATGTGATTTTGTTATCCGTGATTATATTTCATGCCTAAGTTATTAAATATATAGAATATTTATTTATAATTAAATATTACATATTATTTATGAATTATATACCAATAATATATTTAGTTTTATAAAACCCCTTACTAGGAATCTAAGCTCACCCTTTTTTACTTTCCCTAGGGTATCATGAATGGATCTTTGAATAATATAAAGGATGCAATAAAAGGAATAATAATGTTTTTAAGAAGTTTATATTTTATGATCTATATTTATAATGTAATATGTAAATAATTTATTTATCTAGTCTCTCATTACTACTATGATTTTTAATCCTTTGGGATTATATCTATAGTATTATGTACAAATGTTATAAAGTAAACACTAACTCTATGTTACTGGAGCTAAGGATGTTATAGTTGGTATAAATGAATGTTTACTGGGAAACTTGGGAACTATATTTTAGGATAACATATCTATCACAAGCATTATGAAAACCCCAAAAATATTCAAGAAATTTTTAGTGAGTTTTTTTATGGATCAATATTCATAATAACTTGAAGTAATTAAGTGTACTCAGATATTTAGAGATAGATATTGGTGGAACGAATGTAAAATGTATCGACACCAATAATTAATTCATGGATTTATCTCTTGAGAAATTCAGAACTACTAGTATTTGATCTGATGATATTATGACTATATTTGGTCATTTGACTCAGGTTATGAACAATAACCTTTCTCATGTGGAACAAAGTGTTTCTTTACAACATGAGGTTTTGATGTTAGACCAATTAATGTGGTAGAAACCTCCACCCATTAATATAACTACTACTCTATTGATATATGAACGGTGGATTAGGTACCTTGAAAAGACAACTATAGTTTTCAGAAGTAATTGAAGGGAGAAGTTTATTCTAGTAGTGTATTGTTTAAAGGAATATATTAATCAATGGTGGTCATTAATTCAAAATATAAAGGAAGATGAGGAGATAGAGAGAATGGAACATAATTATTTTAAGGTTATATTATTTGAGAAATATTTGCATTAAGAGAAATGAGTTAATATGGAAAGAAAATTATTTAATTTAAAACAAAAGTTAGAATAAAGTGTTTATGAGTACGAGTTAAACATTAAAATATTAGAAAGTCATGTTTTGGCCTACTTATGTAATCTATAAAGTAAGATTGATCATATATTTTATGGGAATAACACAAGCCTCCATATAGGACTAATCTCTAAAAAATCATCATATGATGATAGTGTATCAAATTCCATCAAGATAGAGAATAAATTCTACATGTTTTATATTTGAAAAAGAAATAAAGTGAATAAGAGGATGGTTGAGAACCATGTAAAAAATGAGGTGAAGGAAAATAAATGATTAAAGGAATAACCAATATGTGATAATTATGTAAAGAAACACCTTGGTTCTTTCAAAGGGGATGGGATTCTTTTAAAAGTGTGTAGATAGGGTCCATTTGTCTCTTGAATTCAAGGGAAATAAAGAATCCACCAATATTCAGTGTTTTAATTTTAAGAATGTGGGGAATTATTTGACCCAATTCCCCAATATTTAAGGTAATTTACCTCATAATATGTTGAGAGATAAAGTAAAATATTATGAAATTATTATAGTTTAATTTGAATTCACTTAAGTTGTGATAGAATTTACTTTTACTATAAACTCATGTGTTAATCGATTCTAGATATATGAATGATTTTACATTTTTTATGGAAATTGAATCATCACTTGACACTCTGAGGAATAGTTTTTCAATTTTGACACCTAATGGGAATTTGGATATAAGGAGAATATATTGGGATGTATCTATTAAGATGAACAATTATTCCTTTATTTCAAATATGGTGGTTAATCTTATGTTTGACATTGACTTAATATTTTTTTGTGTTTAATTAAATTTTAAGATTAAGTAATTAGTAGAAAAAGTATAAAATAATTTTTTTTGAACTAGTTGTATTGTTTATAAAAACGGATTTTAAGGTTATCATTTCTTTGGGAATTTTTGTAACTTACAACCCCCTTTTCTATTATAGTTAGTGGATAAAGACATGAGGAATAAATTGTCATTATTTTATGGGTCTTATGATTCATTAAATGTTTTTTTCATTCATTAAGAAAGAAAAATTCATCATGGTTATTCATCCTTTAGAATACGAGATGAATAAATTATGGAAATCTAATCCAAACACAATCAAAGGATGAAATTATATTTATAAAATGAAAAGATATCAAGTAAGTATATTTTATATTATTCTTTATCACTATGGTAGAATAATTCCTCAAACTCCAACAAGAGGAAGATAAATTTATATATGTATTATGTGGGAAATATCCCACAACTATCAATCTTTTCCTCTGGACACTCATTCACAAGTATGGTTCTTATAATAGTATATACATTTTTTTAAAATATTTAATATTGTAATACTCACATTCCTAATTGTAGCTTAGGAATATTTTATCAAGATAAGATCTATATATTAGATTATACCTACACCAAGAAACATTTATTTTGAAATAAAAAATAAATAAATTTTCTAATAGAACATTTATTGAGGGGATATAACACCCAAATATTTTTTGTACATATTTTCATTTAAATAAAAACTATGTTGAATAGATTGTTAAAAAAAGCACTGAACTAAAATGGATTATGAAATATTACAAATACAAGAAGAACAAACCTTACGTAAATAGAATATAGTAATCATTAATGATACTAACATTGTATTATTTTGTTTTTTTATAAAATTTAATGATTAAAACCAAAATAACTATTGTGATATGATTAAAATCATTCAATGTAAAAATGGTTATTTTCGAACAAAAACAATTATTGTGAATTTTAATAAATATATAACTTTTAGAACTATTCAAGGTATGACCTAATAAATTAACAGTCAATTAATTATAAATTCATATGAAATAATATTAAGAACACTTAATGTTTCAAAATGTAATTTTTCCTATAAAAGTTCTTTTTATTTATATTTAATATTTTTATTTTAAAACAGAATTTATTAATTTTAGAAATTTAATTTGATAAAAATAAATTTATTTTCAAATTAATCAGGTAAAAATTATCTTAGGTTTATTTTTTTGTATTTTTCTGAAATGGTTGATTTTTGAGTGAATAGTGGAGATAAGGTTTATAAAAATACTATCACTTTTAATACATTAGCATGATATAATAATGAAATATAAATTTATGAAACAGTTTATATTGGAAAAACTGTGTTTCAAGTGTAAAATAAACCAATAAAAATATTTATTTGAATCTAGAAACCTATATTTAACATTTTATAACCTAAGTGATGTTTTATTCTAATAGAATAACTATATTTTATCATTTTCCTTAATTAATGAATTATAGGATTAAATTAGATTTTGGATTTTTTTTAAAATTCAAATAAATAACCTTTTTTATTAATAAACTAATAAATTTCATGAGAATTGATTTTATACATGATTTTAGTGTAAAATCATTTTTATGCTTAAAAAAAATTTCTAAAAACTATTTTTATTTTCTTTTTGTGTATTTATATTAAAAATAATACTTACCACCTATAAAAGGAGAATATTTTAAAATTTATTATATATTTTGAACCATAATATTAAAATTATTTAATAATTATCATTTCATTTTTTTAGTTATAATTTATAATTACCAAGGTAATAGTATGTCACCATAATAAGGGTTAAAAGGGTTAACAATGGGATTAAACAAAGGTATAAGGATTCAAATATAAGTAAAAATTATCTAAGTAAGATTTTATAAGTGGATTTATACCCTCTAATTTCCAATGTTTAGAAAATTGCCTATTTGTTTGCACATTCCCGTGAAAATAACATTGTATTATTTTAAAGTTAATGGTATTTACAATGGTGTTATTCCCCTCATTTATAAAGGGCCACCTTCTATCCTCACTTTTTTACATGATTTGAACAACTTATATCAACCAAGATCGACCCAAATAACTTTCCAAATCCCCTAACCATTTCTTATATGTATTTTCCTCACCAAAAGTTAAAGCTAAAAAGACTTAAGGTGTTTATCACAGGAGGATATCCCAAGAATAGGTAGAAGTCTTAGCCGAGTAATTTAAAGTTTATTTCTTATTATACCACTTCCATATATATTATAACCATAATAATATAATTATATAAATATATTTACTATAATTAAATTTTATTATATTTATGGTACAACCATTTTCAATCTCTTTTCTATCCAATGGAATATAAAAACGTTGTTCATGTGCGTGTGCGGACTACAGCCTCCATCAAGTGACGTATTTCATTTTTCATCACCTCCAAACGTTGATGGTTTTGTTGGTAAATTTAATGAATATATATGATATTTATGAAATAATTAAGATTCAAGAAAGATAAATCAATATCTACTACCTTTTTCTTCCATCCTTCAAAAAATGAAAATGACACACATGCATACGTGCGGATTACAACCTCTATTTATGACCTATTTCATTTTTCATAATTTTCGGATATGGATAGTCATAAAATTGTATTTAATGTATAAATATAATATATATATGAAATTATTAACATTATGGGGGTAACAAATCTGTTTTTTCTATGTATGAATTCAGGATATTTCTAGGAATATTTTTGAAGCCAAGCGTTGAGTCGACGTGGAATTTCAGGGTCCGAAAAGGCTCAGTGTAGTGATATTTAAAAATATTAAATATTTTATATCATTCATGTGTAGTTTTTTAGGAATTTTTTTAACTCTTGGATAGAGTCATGGGTAAAAAACTATAATAAAATTGTAGTTTTTTGAGTGTGGGGTTTACCCTAAGTGCGACGTAAAGTTTTTCAGAATCGGTCACCAAGTTAGTGGTGATCGTTAGCGGGGTGATAAATGATGTATATTTATTAATTAATTAAATTTAATTAATAAACCTAATCCCCTCACCCATACATTAGATTCCATCATACATAAGGGGAGGGTGGTTTTTCTCTCACAATGAAGGATGACCTAAGGGGGATAGAGGAGGCGCCGCTGGACTCTGTCCTTGATGGTGAATGACAACAGATCGAGGTGTAATAGCTTACGAGTGTTGCGTCAGGCCCAAATCGTCAATTTTTCTTCAATAAGTAGGAGAATTTATGAGTTTTATGTACTTATCCTTGTATATGAGTTGTTTTAATGTTTAATATCACTTATATGGCTACTAGAGATCCCATGGGGATTGATTTGTGGGTAATCGGTGAAAATTAGGGTTTTGGGAGGATGAAAATGATTTCCCATTTATAAGTCCCAATCACATGGTAGGTAGTATATAATAGCATATCATGTTTTCTTCCCATTTGGGTAAGATGAAATTTGGGAACTACACTCCATGTAATAGAGGGTACACACTGTGTAGAGAGACTAAGTCATTCAACCAAGGACATGGGTGGACATGCCAGGTAAGGGGACATGGTTGTGTAGAAGTGCATAACCAGACCTTAGGTGTACTTGGGTAGGAGTACATGGCCATGTTAAAGGGGAATAGGACATGGTACATTGGAATGGGATGTTTTATATGGGCATGGAAAAGAACAAGAGAATGGGTTGGGCCAAGAGGTATACGCCATATAGGGTGACATGGCTAGTTAGGTCATGTGTAGCAAAGAACATGACCAGGTGAATAGTTGAGGTTAAACATAGTGTTACTGTATGAACATGTTGTGTACTTCATTACATTTTGAGTACTATGATAAGATGGGACCACGTTTTAGTATCGAGATACATTCCATGTAACCTCTGAGGACACGTTGTGTACTCCCCAATGTGACTTCTCTTTACACAATTCTAGTTTCAAGGCTCTGATGTAGGCTCATGATTAACCTATAATGAGTAGTTTTCTCATAGAATACAATGGTGGACATGATTTTGGAATGAGATAAGTGATGTGAGGTGATTCTAGTGGGATTATTCTGTTAGAAACATATGGATCAACACCAGGTGGGTGTGTTTATTAGGTTCATCCCCTGAGGGTAAAGTGTGGAATTACATCCTGAGAATAGGATTGTGATCCCCTTAATGGGACTAGTTCAGATATAGTTCATGTATCCCTCTGAAAGACTAGTCCAGGATCCTCTAATGTATTGTCTTAATTAGGTGGGGTTTTTGGCATCAGAATGACTATCATGAATAGGAATTTATCCCCTACTTATCAGGTTATTATAGATTGGGTTTTCATCATCCCCCAGCAAACCTATGTGTGATTCCCTATCTTGGTATCATGATTATAAGTCTCAATAAGGTTTATAGTGTCCCACAGTTGTCCTAGGTGTGATCCCTTATTTAATTTTTGATATCCTCAAAGTTCTATATTGGGTTTATGGTTTCTCCCATTGCTCTTAGGTCTAATCCCCTATTTGTGTGTTGAGATCCAATGAGTTCCAATGTGACTTTGTTTATGGTGAGACTCGACAATATTTTCCTCTCAATTGGATTCCATGGGGGTGTTTGGGATGTTCCATTTTTTTAGTGATACCTAATGAGTGATACCTCTTGGATGAGTTCTATTATTGAGGGCAGGGCATGGAGTGAGTGCTCCCAAATGAGCAATACCTTTGAGCCTCAAGTAGAATCTTATGGTAAGATATATGGTTGAGACTAGGAGACTTGGAGTATGTGATGGGTATATTTGGTTAATTATGGGAGTGTTTTCCTTTATTTATCAAATATTGTTTGACATACCATGTGGATATAATCAAACTAGTCATGTATAGATGAGATGTGTAGATGAAGATTGATGTTCTCTCTCATTTTGGTTGTCTATTCCCTCTATCTATGGGTTAGGAGGACTGTTTTCATTCTATCTCTCCCTCTTATTTTGGTTTTTTAGGGTTCCCAGTGAGTATTATTATACTCAACCCTACATAGGCTCTAGACATACATTTTATGTCTTATATAGATGATAGATCTTTTGATAGAGTTCTAGAAGGACCAGGAGGAGGTGGAGTATATTGAACTAGATAGACCAAGGTGTGTACTAGTGGTTTCATTTGACATCAGTCTCCTCTTTCTAAGTACGTTGGCTGATTTTATCAGTTTTTGGTGGGATTGTATTTTACCCATTATAATTTCAGTTCTTTTATCATTCTATGGTTGTGGGATATAGATTTATGCATGCATTTTGTTTCAATTTTTTATTATATCTACATGTTTGCATGGAGATAGATGTATTTTTTGTGTGACCGTGCATATATTTACCATAGGCTAAGGTATCCCATGTTTATGATATGCCTACTCAGTGTTGGTCACTAGATCCTGGCCCATTAGAGGTGGGATTGGGGTAGTTATACTTGGCTTATCACTGGCCAGTTGGACCCAGGTGGGTTGTTTCATGATAGAGTGGTATTAGAGAATTGCTTCCATAGGAATGGAGTTATGAGTTGTCTATATATGAGAATTGGTTTGGGATATATGGAAAAAGTGTCAAAGTTTCTTGAGTTATTCTTTCGATCAAGGGATTCTAGTGTTGGTGTGTCAGTTGATGTATCTATTCACTAGGACTCTGATAAACTTCTTGTTGATTCGACACATTTACGCACTGTTTGTGGGGAAAAAATTGGTATATTCATCAAATAGGATTGTGTTATGGATCCCATGTCCTTCTTCAATCATCTCCGTACATATATGATTGAACTATGGAATATCTTAACTATTTCAATATTCCTCCATAAATATAGCTATCTAGGATTCCATGGTGATATTGTGATGATGATTTTTCTAGTGGTGAGGCTTCAGTGTAAGGGATTGTGGAAGAAACAATAATTCTAAGTGGTATTCTAATCATTCAACAATATTTTCATATGAATATTACACCGGTAGTACCGGTTGAGGATGTTCATAGGTTGAATTAACTCCATGAGTTTCATAGGTAGAGACCTCCAAGGTTTCAAGGTGAGTTATACCCTCAGGTAGCTAAGGCCTAGAATGAGGAAATCACACATGTTTTCCACCTTATTAGGACACATTTTAATCAGATGGTGGTCTTAGATGCAATCCTTATTCAGGTTTCTATGATGGGATGGTGGAGTCTTGTAACTTAAACTCATTATAAGATGATGATCACTTAGACAAAGTTGAGATAATTTTCAGGGAAGAGTTTTATCCAATCACAGTGTGAGTGGTGTGTATCTAGGAGCTTCTGCACCTTCAGTCTCATAGAATGACTATGATAGATTATTCTTCTAGGTTCACCAACTTTTCAATATAATCTCTAGATATGATTTGAGATCTATTTTTCCAACCATAGACCTTTGAGTAGGGATTATTCAAAGATATCAGGGTGATGGTGATATCTCTTTGCATTCCCACCTATGTTGTAGTTTTCAAATGGTCCTTAGTAGTGGAGATATTTTTGACTGAGCAGACACCAACTAATGCTGCTAGTAGTTGGAATACAGAAGCTGAGACCTTGGTATAGGGAAGCCAACAATAGGCTCACACCACTGTAAAACTAGGTTTTAACAATGCTAGTAAAGAGCCTTTAACTGTGTTTATAAAGAGTTTTCTATATTAAGATATGTTAAAGGGAATGACTTACCAATGTCCACAAAAAACATTGTCAAAGTGGTCCTTTAACAACATTTTTTTATCATTGTTAAAGGGGTAAATTTATATTTTTTCAGACATTTATGAGCATGAACCCTTTATCAGCACTTCTATAGCCCCTTTAATAGCACTGAACCCCCCCCCCCCTTTTATCAGTACTTTTCACCACAAAACCCCTTTAAAAGTGCTTTGTGAATTTCAAACCTCTCACGCATGCCTGGATTCGAACCATCCTCCTCCCCTTTGATGATGGAACACATTTACCACTACACCATGTTGTTTTGTTGTATGTTTAATGATATTTTTGTTTATTTATATATATTTTTACATATATATTTGTTATTCAAATATTCAGATAATTATTTTTAAATACATTTATAAAATGTATGTGTGTCTTTGTGATATATATACTTATATTTATTTAAATATATTATATATTCTACACATTTACATATACTAGAATAAAATATAAATATATATCCATTTATTAATACACACATATAATTATATATAAACATTATATACATATTCATATAATTTCAAAAATGATTAGATATTATTTTAAATACATTTATTGAATATTTATTTATTTAAATATATTAGAATATACATATATATATATTAATTATTGACACACAATTGTTTATATATAATCATTAATTGTATAGGTACATATATACATATTAATTCATTTTTATAAGGTAAATAAAATGGATGATTTTTACTTTAAATAAAATAAATAATAAACATTTATTTTATATATTTTAAAATCAATTTTTATGTAAATATGTTTAAATATATATTTATACAATTGATTTAAATATAAGGAAATATGTATATATTTTATTGTAAATAAAACTACATTGTGAAAAATGATAGATTTTCAAAACTATAATATCAATAAGAATGTAATCCCAAGGAATAAATTCATTCCCCATTGAAAATGGGAAAAAACCCATTAAACATGGCTGAAAATCCATTAAATCTTAAAAAATAGGGTAACCCGACTAAAAACTCAGTTTTGGAGGAATTCCTAGCCCTTTTGTCATACAAAATCATTACTATGGGTTCCCTTAGGTCACCAATGTGTAGATATCATCACAGGATTTGATTTTAAAATTATTTTTTTTATTATTCAAAATCAACTTATTATTATTTACACACACTATTAAGGATAAAAGTGAGAATCCAAACAGTGAACCATGAAATTTTCATGAACCAAAAGAAATAGAAGAACCATTAAAATCAGTATTGATACTATTTGAAGAATTATCCATATATAATTTCCATTGGAGAGAACTTACCTTTGTATTTGGGTCATTCTTGAGCATATCATCGAACCAATATGCCATCTTATCCCACATTTGAATGTACTTGTCCACATTTATCTTCTTTTCATTGAATCCTCTAATTAGAATGTGATCCTGCTTGTTGATCCAATTGCATTACTCCTTATTAGTGTCCACTTGTAATGATCTCTCATATATTTGGTATGTAACTTATATATGGGCCTTAATCTCAAAGGCCTCATTAAGAATTTCTTCTTCTAAGTGGTTGATAAGATCCCATGTGGTCCCCTTTTACAAACCGCTTTATCTACCTCAAAATGCTGACTAGCCAACCTAGAATTGTTTTCCAAGATCCACCATCAAGTTCCTTGTATTTTGAATAGGATATGTAGTCTATATCCTTTGTCCTTGAATTCATGAAAGATCTTGTCTCCATGGGTTTGGGGAAATGAGAATAATATTTTTTCCCTTTTTCTTTCTTCTCGTTGACCAGAATGCAGGTCCCCAAGTCCTTGTTTCTCTTCCTCCCTTCCTCATCCTCGGGCTGTAAAGCCCCCTATCATGGAATCCTTCATCACTATCACCCAAACTAATTTCACACACCACATCTCTAGATTTATCTCCAAGCATTATTGTCCCCTAATTGGTGTTATTGACCCAACCCAACTCACCATGGTCTGGAATTACCTCCCCCGGACCTTCAAATTGATTTATCAAGTTTAAACTAGTTAAGGCTCTTCTCATACTAAGTCCCTTCACAATATCCTTCTATCCATTAGTACCTTCCATATAATTTTCCCATCCATTAAAACCCTTTAAACCTCCCTCATTTTTAATGGAACCACCACTATTGGAGAATTTCTAGTAGCATCTCCCATAGCCCTTTCATAAGATTAAGCATTCACAGAGATGGGTTGTGTTCCAGGATAGATATAGCACTCACCACCACCATTCTTAGTGTATCTAAAGGGATTTTCGCTATTTTCTTAGGGCCAAATATTTCATCCCTCAAATGGTTAAATATTTCAATCACCTACGGATTGGCTTTCCTGGGTCTTCATTGATTCTGGAAGGAAATGGCCAAAATAGGATCATGAGTACCCAACTTGTCCACAGTTAAGCTTATAAACTTCTCAATTATAGATAGTTTTGAGATGTAGAAGTAGGTTCGACGATTCCCTCTCTATTTCCCTGGTATAAATTATGAGGTAGGTGACCAATGCGTTTGTAATAAATATAGAAATCCATCCAATATTCAATCACAACATGTTATTTTCAATATACCTCTTTACAAACCTAGATCCAAATACCCTCCATTGGCAGCTCTAAGGCATAAAATTCAAAACATATGCGAGTATAAATTAGATGACATTCTGAGGTAATTATTATATTAGAGCAAATAAACCAACCAATAGGATCTCCAAACATCAGAATAATAGAATGATTTTGGAAGGGAAGCAGAATTTGAGTGAAACGTGCCCACAGTACTATAGAACAAGAATATCATTGCATGTGAAATTTATATGACCAACGAAAAAGAAATAAATGGATTCCATAAAAGGATCACATATAACTCAACCAATCGTTAACCAAATCCTCTTATGACTAAAATCATATCATAAAATTGCACTTTTGAGAAGACCCCTAATCACATGTCCCATCAAACCCCAGGAGACATAGATGATCTTGTAACAATCCTCAACTAAAGGCCTATACGACCTAAAATAGGCCACCAAAGTCATATATGGAAGTCCTAATGATTCTGAGAACTTTGAGGATGAAAAATAGATCCTAGGTGAGCCATTTAGGAAGGTTGGAACCATTGGAAAAATTGAAATGAATGGAAAAGGTGAAAGAGAATTGGGATCTTAGAGGGGGAGAAGAAGGAGATCGATTCACAGAAGATGTTGACAGACCCCCCCCCCCAGTGGTGGGGGGGGACACCTTCATTGAGTCTAGGTCATCATTAACGGTAAAGGTTTGGTCAGGGATGTTGTCCTCAATTCATAATGGGTTTCTAAATGTTTCTAAATGAACACACGGTTTAAAAGCTATAGCTATTTGAAGTTCAAGTCATGTTTTGAACTTATCTAAGACTATTCATTAATTAATTTAATTTTAATGTCATAAAACTATTATTAAATGACTATTACTCAACAAAAATTATGAAATTATTAATAGATATGTTTTTTTAGTTATTTTATAATCCATTTTCACTAAATATCTTATATATTAAGTATAAATGCCTCTTTAGCCTTATCTAAAACATATTTAAAATATATATATTATATTTATATCAATATAAATATATTTATATATTAATATATTATTTTAATTAAATATATTTTTTTATGAAATAAAACCTTTATCGGCACTAGAAAAATAGCATTAATAAAGGGTGGGCCTTTATTATCTCTTTTAAAAAGGTGTCGATAATGGGTGGCCTTAATGAGTGCTCTTGTTTCTCAAGTTCTACTGAAGACTCTCCTTTATCAGTGTTTTTATGAAGGTTTTGATAAAGGACCACCATTTATCAGTTCTTTTTTTCTAGCACATATAATTGGGTCCTTTATCAAGGCTTTTTTACAAGTGATGGTAAAGGTACCCCTTTAACAATGCTTTTTTAAGCATTGTTAAAGACCCCCTTTAATAACAATAATAAAAAGAGGTGTTAAAGGCCCCCTTTAATAATTATTTTTTCTATCGCAGACAAAGGGTGTCTTTAGCAGTTCTTTTAGAAAGTGTTGTTAAATCCCTAGTGCTGGATAAACCCATTTTTTGTGGTAGCTAGTGATTTGGGCCTTTGAGATGTTATAGTAGATGATCCCATGATAGAAGTTTTATTGTTCAGGGATCTTAGGATAGTTCAAGTTAGTAGGGATAGAGGATGTGTTTCACTTATGCGGGATGTGGACATCTCATGTGAGATTGACCAATCTGTTGTGCCACTAATAAAGAGATAGTCGATGGAACTCCTAGGTAGAGACAATAAAAAGAGAAAGGAGTTGTGTATGATAGGAAAGAGTGGGAGATAAAGGATTGGGCATAGTACAGATACAGTCCATAAGGACAGATAACCCAAAGGTTTTTGGTATAATTAGAGGTACGATCTATGGAATTTTTTCTATTTCAGTAGTATTGATAGACACAGGTTCAAGCTACTATTTTCCTGCCACTTCGGTTCAAGGATTTTTCATAGTGATGCATGGTGTCAATGGAGCCCTATGATGGTGATGATTGAAAATAATTCAAACTCTCAATAATAATGGATTCTTCAACCCACTAAAATGTTCTCTTATGATGTATTATAAGACCATTCAAGGGAGTCAGTTCCTCCTAAAGATGATAGTATTGAGGTGTGCCATATAAGTTACATTAACTTGTATATTTGGGGAAGGTTGTTGTGGTATGGTGTCAAATCAGGCCTTGGTTTTGATGAATAATAATGCAAGGGAAAGAAATAGCTTCATGAAGAAGTGGTTTTTGTCCTAGAGGCTCAATCATGGTTCTAGGTATTACATGTGCCTTCAATTCCCTAATTGAAGTTTAGAACATAGTCATGAGCCATATTTCTTTAAGTGTATCCCCAGATTTAGGCCTCGTGATACCAATAGAGCCTTTTAGATTAACTTTTGTACATGGAGGCTCCAACAAAGAGGATCAGAGGCCATTCACTCATATTGATAGTGTGAAATGACTTTGGAGTAAAGAGAGAGCCTCATATATAATATTTCAGTAGTGGAAGAGAACCCCTATGATGTTTTCTTCAGATTTAACTGTTTAGATACCATCCGTGCTCAGTTGGTTACTTCTAGTGGTTGTGGAATTTTTCATCTTGTAAGATCGAAATATCCTTCTTTTACAAGGAGTTATCCCCAGCCAAGAAGGATGAACACTTTTGCGAATGGATACAACCAACTTTTTAGCAGTTAGTTAGTACAATCCTTTGAGTAATAGATGTTTTGAGATTTTAGTTTCATGTATTAGTGGTGGAGTGTGAGGATGTCTCCATGAGGACTTGTCGAGTTACCTCCCCACCTAGAGTTAAACTTCTTCATAGGATAGAACTTAGGGACTGCCATGATATTTTCACCATCATATCATGTGGATCCCACTGAGATTCATGAGATGGAGGTGTATTTGGATGTTTATAGAGTAAGGGTGTTATAATTCCCAGTATGTTCACTTGTGTAGCCCTGTGTTATTCTCTTGGGAGGATAATGAGAGACTTCTGAACTGGGTCTGATCCTTTTTGGATCAGTTCATTGTATTCTTCTTTGTTAGAACCCTTGTGTTCTCTGCGTCAATGTTACACTCAAGAAACTTGATTATAGATTTTAGAAATCCTTTGAGAGTACTATATACATGGGTAGATATCATAGAGTGGGTTCTATATTTAATAGGTCTACTTATTGTAATATTATTTCTCATACATGGGAGTGAAAGTGGACCCAACAGGTGTTGAGGTCATGCTAGCTTAAGAGAAACCCAAGGGTGAGTCCATAGTAATAGATTCTCATAATGAGAGATTATTTCCATTTTTTATTGAGTTAACATAAAATTTTAAACCTTTTTAATTTAACCTTTTGGATGAGGAAGGTGTAGAATATCTTTATTTGATGGTTATTAACACTCCACTTTTATAGTGAGTTAGATAGGCACATCTTGAATATTTTTTTTTCGAGGTCTCTCTTCACCAGTTATAAACTAGACCTGACCTTGATGTATTTTCCTAAGGTGGGGGGTACATAAAACTTCTAAGAGTTGATGATAAAACCTATCACATGGTGATCTGAAGTGCTGAGGAGGAATCATTCCCACAGTGGTCCACCTAGGAGACGGGTAGTTGTGCTGAGATCCTTTAGAATTGGGTTGGTATCCTAGGATGTGGTGGATTATTGCTATGTTTGGATCTTAATGACTAACATATCAGTAAGAGTAAACTAAGGTACCTAGATGGTAGTGTCAATGGGGTTGTGACTATAGTTTTCATGATGTTATTTCTATGAACAGAAAGAGGTTAAAACCTAATCAAAGTGATCGTAAACCATCTCACTAGGTTGGCCCACTACCTACCCATATGAGATAAAATCATAGTGGAGAGATTGGGACTCCTACACATGTGGGAAACTTGGGGACTCAGTTGTTTTTTGGGCATAGTAATGTCTGGGTATAGTGGATCATTCAGGTTCTAGAGGACATGCTTTAGGTTTCTATATTGGATTGGTGTACTTTTTACTCCTCCGTAAACAAATCACTATTTAGGTCATGTTTGAGTAACCCTGTAGGTCACCACTGTACTGGTTGGAGCCAATGGAATATAACATTTTTGGGCCTATAGTTTATGTTAGTGATGGTTTTTAAGGGTGAAGTTCATCTAGGGGTGGATGAGAACTATCAATACATGTTAAGAGTCTCTTGTATACTGATCATGGGGGCCTTTGGATTTTAATGATGAGATATTGTACTCTATGAGATCTCACATCATCGAGGATTATAGATATATTGAGAGGATGGAAAGTTACCTCCAATGTTTTAATACCCCTTTTCCAGTCATCTTGTTGGATTACTGAGGTGGAATTATACTAAACCTGATGATCATAGTTAGACCAGGTACATGGTGTTTCCCACTTTTCACAGTTGTGGATAAATGTGCACAACTTATTGAATTATGTTGAACCAGATGAGTTGGGAATCAGGTGTGGAGTTTCCTTTTTGAGGTACCCAATAGTGTTTGATATATCACCAGATAAGTCCTTTTATGGGAAAGTGGTTCCCCTAGGTGCTTTTTTTATATCATGGTAACCTTCTGGAGATCTCACTAGTGTGAGAGACACAATTGAGATCTTAGTACCCTCACTTTTTCATAGGATTTTACTGTTTGGGATTAAAATCCTTGAAGTTGGGGAGAGTGTAGAAACTCTTTTTTCCCATGTAATACTTTGGAATATTTCTAAATTGAGGCATTGAGTTGATGTGGAATTCTATGGCCCATATATCCTCAAAGAAATGATATTTAAAAATATTCAAAAAGTTATATCACACATGTTCAGACTTTTAGTAAATGTAGTTTAACACTCGAACATAGTATCAAATCATAAATGTGAGAATATGCTTATCTCTGGAATATGGGGTTTACCTTAATCCCAACATAGAGTTTATTAGTTCCAGGCATCATGTTGTAGGTGACCATTGGTGGGGTGTTAAATGATGGAGGTTTATTAATTAAATAAATTTAATTAAAAATATTAATCCCCTCACCCCCCCACCCCTTGGATTCTAGTGTATTGAATGGGGGGTATGTTTATCTTATAGAAATGGATAACCTGAGGGAGATATAGGTGGTTTCATCTGACTCTTTCCTTTATTGTTAATGACACTGGATCAAGGTGCAACAGCTTTTGAGCATCGCATTGGAACCGAAGCTTTGGTGTTTCACCACGAGGTAGGAGAATTTATGAGTTTTATGTCATTATCAACATATATGTATTTTTATAAGTTTTTATATCCCTTTTATGACTTCTAGAGATCCCCTAGGGGTCTATTTGTGGGTATTCGGTGAAAAATAGCGGTTTGGGAGGATCCCAGTAATTTCCCATTTGGATGTCCTGATCACATGGCGTATATTACTGGAGTACATACTTTGTGAGCCAAGAGGTAAACTCCATGTAGGGAGACATGGCTAGCCAGACCATGTGTGGGAAAGGGCATGCCCATATGATCATTTGAGGTTACACTCTATGTAACCAAATGAACACACTGAGTACTGAAAGGGTATGAGTCTAGAGGTTAGCCTTGAGAAAAACATTGTGTACCCAAGGAAGTCATATCTTGTACTCACCTCATTGACTTCTCCTTTTCAAATATACTTCTTCAAGATTTATATAGAGGCCCCTGAGTAGCCTATTCTGAGTAGTTTTCTATTTATAACATGTGTGGTCCATAGTTTTGGTGTGAGATATAAAACACAAGGTGATGATAGTGGGGTGATTCTGTTAGAGACACATGGATCATCACCTGGTGGGTGTGTTTTCCAGATCTGTCCCTTGAGGGTGTGGTATGGTATTTTATCCTGAGTATAAGATTTTGATATCCTCAGTGGTATTGGTTTGGACAGAGTTTGGTAATCCATTTGGGAATCCCTAGGTGAGATCCTCTATCATATCATCTTCTTAAGGTGGGGTTTGTGGAATCTTCATGACTAACATGCATAGGAATTGATCCCATACTTAGAGGGTTATTCCATATTGGGTTTTTGGAATCCCATAGTAGTCTTGGGTGTGATCCCCTGTCTATTCATCATGATTCTGAGTCTTGGTATTGTTCATGGTGTCCCCCAGCAGTCTTTGATGTGATCAACTATCTAAGAATTAATATCCTTTGAGTTCTAGATTGGGTTTGTGGTTTCCATCAATGGTTATATTTGTGATCCTCTCTTTTTTTTGAGATTCTAGGAGTTGCAGTGTGACTTTCCCCATAGATATATCCAACAAGAATATTATCTTGGGTGGATGACCCCGAGGATGGTGGGGACATGCCATCAGTTTAGTGAAACCCAATGATTGAGACTGCTCATATGATTTCCATCAGGGTTGGATGGGTGTGGAGTGAGTACTCCTTGATGACTGATACCTTTGAGCCTCAATTAGAATCTGGTGGTTGGTTGTTTGTTTGATACTATTAGACTTGTATTTTGTAATGAGTACAGATGGGTTATTTTGGGTGTCTTTGCAGTTATGCCTTGTATCTTTTTTTACATACCATGTGTCGATAAGATAACTATTCATGTATAACTGAGCTATGGTGCTATATATTCTTGTTATGTCTCATTTGTTTTCTATACCCTCTAATTATAGGTCGGTTGGGAAGTTTTTTTTAGTTTATATATTTTATTTTGTGTTTTTGGGGTGCCCACAGGGTATTGTTATACTCACCCTTGCATGGGCCCTTCCTGCACATGTTGTGACTTATGCAGATGACAAATATTTTGATAGAGTTCTAGGAGGACTAGGATCTAGCATAGAATAGTGATGTAGATAGAATATGGTATGTAATAATGGTTTCATTTTACAAAAATCCCCTCCTTCTGAGTAGGTTGGATAATTTTATCAGTTTTTGGTGGGCTTATATTTTTTCCTTTATACTTTCATTACTTTTTTCATGCTCTGTTTGTGGGAAATATATGTATGCTTTAATTTTATATTAGTTTTTAATTATCATTTCATTGTTTCATGGATATGGATTTGTTTGTGTCTGTGTGTCTATATGTGCATGTTCTATTACCTATGCCCTCTCATGTGTGTGATATGCCTACTCAGCGCTGGTCACTAGCCCATGTCCTATTAGAAACAAGCTTAGGGTAGTCGTACTCATCTTATCACTGGCCAAGTAGGCCCTGATGGGTTGATTCAGGATAATTTAGGTGATTTAAACATGAATGAGGTACAAATAATGGAACCATTTAATCAAAACATGTAAGAAATATAGAATTATTAATATTTGAATAATTGATTTTAGTAATGAATTATGAGTAAACGGGTAAAATTAAGTTATGAATAAGGATTCCAGTAAGATATATTTAAATATGGATCTTATATCTATAAATAATGAATATTAATTTATTATAAAGTAGGTTGCAATTCATCTAACTAAGTGGGAATCCAAGGTAATGGTTTATTTTAAAATTTCACTTTTATCGGCATTATTTATGTTCTAATTTACATTGAAGTAATTTTATGTTTTTACTCTCGTAAACTCCATATATTTTCTTATCCTTTAGTTATTTTGGGGGTTTTCAAATGTTCTTTCCATTTTTCCTCTATTTGGTGCACAAAACCACCAGGATAATATTTATAAAAAAATGGACTTATTTCTCCTTTGTGGCATGAATATTTTTCTTCCATGACCATATTATTTTTTTTTTTTAAGAATGTTAAATTTTATAATCTATCAATTTCAAAAGGTTAATTTATTGAAACTTTAACTTTATTTTAAAATAATAAAATTAATCTTCCTAAAATTATTTTTTATAAGTTATTTTTTATTTTCTTTACAAAAGTGTGAAAAGAATAATTTTTTAAAATTTTTGGCACTAATGGATTTTCCCACCTTCTTGACCTTTCCTCATTATTTATATTACTTTCGATGTTTTGAATGTATTTCTAATGTAATAAGTATTCCCATTATTCTGGGAATTTATTATTTTTTTAAATAAAAGGATATTATTTTCATAAAAGTTATGAAAAGAATTCGATTCCATTTATGTATATTTTTATCTTCAACTCCACATTTAATAACATAATAATTGTTTATTTTCAAGATTCCATTATTGTAAATTATTTTATAAATAAGTTTTTAAGAATTTTATTTTTAAAGTTTAACTCCCATTTTCTACTCTATTTTCCAAAAAACATTCCAATACTACAAAAACTCTATATTTTATGAATTAATGGTATACTTTAATAGATTACTTAATAATGGTTTATACCTCATTTTACACCCAAAAAAATCTTAAACCATTCACTTCCTTAAAGTTACATTTTCTATTACTCTTCATCATTTGTTGACATTATTTTTCTCCTTGATTTCTATGTTATTTTATTTTATGGGTATATTTAGTATCATTTCAATGATGTCTAAATATTGTATCCATTATTATAGATAAAATTAATTGAAGTAATCTTACTAAGAAATTTATTCAATCTAGTGGTGGAATATTGACATTTTGTATTACTTAATTTAATATGGATATTAATATATTATTAAGGAATGTTGAGGATGAATTTTATTGTTAATTAAATATATGGGGAGTTAATTAGACATGTTTAAGTGATTAGTGGGGTCCATTATATCCCCTTTATTCATCTAATAGGTATCATGAGATAGACTAGAATGGGTATCCTAGTGTATACCTTCCCATATAATTATGATGTCTTAAAATAAGGCCTTGATGATATGTAAGATGAATTGGTATGAGGTTTTGATAGTAAAGTTAGGATATCATGACATGACCACTTGATGGTAAAACTATGAGGTCTTATCTTGATGATTAATATATCTGACATTATGCATTCCATCGTTACGAAATTATTTATTGTTTTCTATGTGTTTTTTATCCATAAATATATTTCATTCTGATGTTATTGAATATATGGATTTTTTTTATTACTCAATGTCGTATATTTTTTATTCCTTATATATGCATGATATCTTCTCTGGTATGTTACCCATTACCAGGAATCTAAGCTCACCCTTTTCTTTTTTCCTTCCAGTGGGAAATTAAGAAAGGATCATTGAATTATCTCTAGGGTGTAATAAAAGGAATAAGAATGTTTTAAAGAAGTTTTTAAGATATGATTTATGTTTCAAAAGAAATATAGAATTCAATTATTTTTCTAGTATCCCAAGACTACTAAATTGTATGATCCTTTTGGATGTGAACTTTTTTATGTTGTAAAAATGTAATAATGTAAACACGGGATCTTGGTTACTAAAGTTGGGGTTTTTATAGGAATACTCAAGTTATGAACTTGGATTCTTGGGATATTGTATTCCCTCTAGGTAAGGAAGCAAGTTTATTACTAATGTGAAAATTAGTACATAAAATGGTTTTCCACATTGGTTTTTTTAATTTTTAACATTAGTTAATTAGATACATATTTTAAAGTGATCTTGTTTAAAAAATTATATTTTTTTAACTAATATAAATAATTATTTTTACATCGATTATTATAAAAACCAGCCAAAACCCCTAAAGAAAATGCAAAATTCATCATCTTTTAATATCTTTTATAAAAAACAATGAAAAATCATATTTTTTACCTGAGTTATTTTTAATAAATAATTTAAAAAATATTATTTTATGTGAATTATTTTATTACTAATCTAAAAACATGATTTAAAATTTGTTATAAAAATTGATATAAAAAAATTAATTATATTAATTTTTTCAAAAATAGAGTTTAATCAACCTATAATAAATCAAAAACTTGCATGAATAGTAATAAAAATAATATCATAAACATCATCACAAATAAAATTCCATAAAATTATTTATATCAAATTTTTGTACAAGTTACAACAACGTTACAATTTAAAATTTAAATTTCAAAATGTATATTATAAAATAGAGATAAAAAAATCCGAATCATACCTATAAAATAATTTTCTATGGATCATCATATATGATTATAATTTTTTTCTAGTATAATGGAGATATTCCTAAAAAATATTTAAATTAAAATGAAATTATTCAAAATTTACTTTCAATATAATGATATGATAAAAAATGGTTATAATAAAACTAAACCTTGTGAAATTTTGTAACTATCCTAGTTGAAATTATTTCAATAATAAATCTCACAACATAATATCCACATTTGGTTTCTCTTTATTGATGATGGTAATTCTATTTGAAAAAATGTTTTCAATTGAAAATAAAATTTTATATACCTGCTAAATTTTGGTAATAATAAATGAAGTTGCCTTTCTAAACATATATTTTATCTTTAATTTCCTAATTCCTATTAACTATATATAGTAATCTCATTCCCTAATTGAAAAAGATATGTATAAAAAAATAAAAATTACTATAGTATAAAATTATTCAAATAATGAATCATACATCTCCAATACTAACTTCATGTTTTATCACATAACACTATGTATGGAGCATAACCAGAAGGTCGTCTTTTCTTTTGGAAAAAAATATCACCATAAAATTCCCACTAATATACAAAAATATAATTACAATGGTTATTTAATTATTATAAACAACACTAAATGAAATATATTATTCATTCCTATCGAGATGATGAAACATACAGCACTGAATTTCATCATTCTAAAATATTTTAGAAATATATTATGATCTTTCATTATCCTTCATTACCTTTATTATTGGATAAATAAATTATGTTTCCAAGAATCCATACACTGATTTTGTAACAAATTGAATAAAAAGTAAATAAAAATGCCTAATAAAAAATGTAAGTATTAAGTTAGATCAATCAAATTGATATAATTGAAATAAATATGATAATTGAATTAAAAGTAAAATACTTGTATCAATATAAGACATAACATTGATGATTTTACAAGGACTATGATATCTCTATTATAAATCATCATAATCATATTACACCCATAAATTTCTTCATCCATTGCAAACTCATAGACATCCATGAACATAAATACATATATTGATAATTTAGAAAACCATTAAGAAAAAGTAGTATATATTGTGTATGGGGCCTCAATATGTTTTTACTTTCTACACAACATTTATTTACCTTTATGTTATTCTTAATATATATATATATGTATGTATGTATGTATATTAAAATATTAAAACAAATTTAACAAGAATATGAAAATTAAAGCTTATAATCTATACATACCTCAATGATAAGTTTTCATAAATGTGTATATGGACAAAGTAAACAATTTATAACATTTTTTGAACTATAAAACCCTTATATGTAGGTAATGGTAATCTATAGGATGCATCTATACTATCATATACCATTTCCCCATGTTGATAAAACTCCATCTGTTGGCGGTGTAGGGTATCCCAAATATAATATATGTACCCATATGCTATAATACATTACTGGGGACCCTCAAAATATAACTCATAGAATATGGGAAGTTATGTAGGATGGGGTTTAGGAGTGGGATATGAAATAGGAGGTGGAAGAGTGGAATATTTATCCAAATATGGAGGAATGGGATATGTAGCACGAAAATATCATTTCATGTTAGTGAACATCAACTACACTTAATTTCTAATCCTCTTCTCCATCTTCTTACCCATCTCCTAAAATTATCATCTAAATACAATATTTTCCCTTTATATACATCATACCTGGAGGAAGTTAAAGGATGACCAAATAATTTTTTAATTGATACACATTCCTCATATACTTATTTGTGAACTGGGTGTTTGGGATTTTCTAATAAAATAACAAAAATACCCATTCTACGATAAGGTATGAAGGGACACCTATGTGATATAATCCTTAAGGGATTATTATATAGAATATTTGAAATGTATATTAGGGAGTTAAAAACAAAAAAAGTTTAAAAATAACTTTAAATAAAACCTTATATTCTTCTTTGATACATCCACCAAGTATTTTGTAAGATATGTTCCTTTTTTTATCTTAACCCTCTTCTATTTTTCATTTCTAGATATGGGGAGGACGTTTAATGTATACTTATCTTGAAGACTTAGCTCTCAATTTTTGAAAATATATAGTCATTATTTTCTCTTCTAATAATGGATACCATCCATGAGATAAAGTATAAGGGAATATGTTTTTATATTTTATCTCTTAATGATATCTCCTTAGTTCCAATTAATTAAGGAAAAAATCACTAAGATTTTCACTTTTAGTGATTATAAAAAAACATCAAAAATTTGACATTACATTTTCCGAAAAAAAAATTTTCCATCTACATTTAATAAATTTCTCATATATATCTTATTCCATAAAGGCATATATATCACATGGATTTTCATTTTTTATTTCACAAAAAAATGAATTTCTATGTCAGGGTTGTTTTAAAATCTCACTATCTTCTAGAGGGGAAACCTAAAAAAATTTCCTGACTTATTTAGTGTCACTTATATCATATTTCATCAGATGAGATGGAAACAAATAACACATATTATTAAAAAAATTCATTATAAGTAAAACAATAACAAAATAGTTAACTAAATTTGTCTCTCATAGCTAAACTAGTGTTTTCTTTTTGAAACTTATCTAATTCAAAATTAAAATAATTAATTTATATTTATATTAAATTACCTCAAAACTTTTAAATTGTTTTAAATTTAGACCCCTAGGATTACCATTATCATTAAACTCATTCAATATCTCAGGTTATTGGATATTAGTAAGTGATAATTTAGGTTAATGTATTCTATCATGTTTAACAACCCTAAAATCCTTCTATGTCTCTATGGAAGTAGAAGGATATTATATATAAGGATGAGTAGGATCCTTAATAGATTTAAGTGTAAGGTCCTCCTTAGAAGATTGAGGTGAATTGGCTATTTTATCTGACATTATTCTACAAATAAAATTAAAAAAATAGTAAAATATTATACAAATCCAACTATTATATATAAAATTAAATATAAATATAAAATATATCCAATAAAAAAACTAAAATAAACTGTTATTATTAATATTAATTAAATTAGTTAACAAAAATGAAAGAAATTTAAAATTTAATGAGATAGTAAATGATTACAATAGGAGAAAAAAAACTTTGGTAATTTATTATACAAATTCAAATATTATATATAAATTTTCATCAAAATAGGAAAACGATACAAATAAAACATACATAAACTAAAAAAGCTCTATCAAATTAATTGGAGTAGTTAATAAAAATTCTAAAAAATAGTGACAATATTTATAAAACATGAAATGATATGGAAAGAAAAAAATTATGAAGTATAAATTTTTACAAATCCAAAAGTTTCATATAAAATTTAATAATTAGAAAATGAAAAAAACAAAGAGAAATAGAAAATTCATCATATTTTTAACATATGTGACTTATGTAAAAAAATAAAATAAAAATATTATATATCTAACATTTTTAAAATTTTGAAAAAGTTAAAAAAGAAATAAATATTTTTTCCTATAATATTTGAAGTTTAGTAAATAATTTTTTTCCCCATATTTCTTTCTCATGATAATTTTCTAGGACACGAACCTTTTCTATAATGTTGTTATCAATATCCTCTAATAATATTTTCATGGAAGTTGGGATCACACATAATTCATCACCATCATCAATTTTTTCATCACCAAAATACTATTTGTTTCTTGAAAATTGATAGACCACTATAGATTTAATGGATCAAGAAAATAATAAAAACATAACATGGGTTTTTATAAAAAAAGGTGCATCCAGGTATTCCAATCTATTTAGATTTACTTGTGTCATACCGAAATCATCATGTTTAACACTATTTTTACCAAAAACCCATTTACACTTGAACATATGAGATTGAAATTTAATGTAAAAAATATCTCATATTTCTTTAATAACTCTATAATAATCACCTGATGCGGATATTGGGTTTTTTTATTTTATGCTTGAAAAATGTGATTCTTTAGTAAACACCAATACACTACTTTTCATAACTGCACTTTTTTTCCTGATCTTTGATAAAAAAAAATGTATACCCATTAATTCTTCACCTTGAATATGTTGTCGAATTTACATTTAGGTCACTTGGTAACTATCTCAATTATTTAATGCATCTGATCTATCATGACCAGTTTTATTAAACAATGATAAAAAATATTTGTTATGACCATTAAATACCCACATATCATTCCTCTTAAAGTAATTTTGTTTTATCACATTAATAGGATATGTTATATATGGATTCACATCTTTTATGTTATTCACGATGTATAAATGTGTATTCTTTATTATTTCACCTATTAATGATTTTATTTTCAATCTATGAATTATCTTTCCCCAAAAACGACTCATTCATGTAAAGATATAGAGAAAATAATGTGTTGAAATTAAAACAGGTTGTCTATACAAAACATTAAAACCTCCACATAAATATACATATAAAAAATGGAGGCTTCTATTAGATATGGATTCTTAAAATACACCTTCAATACATTCGTATAACATTCAAAAGGATACATAGAACTTAGATATACGGGACCAGAAATATTTATTTCTCAACCTAAATGAAAAATTATATTCACAATTATCTCAAAAAAAGATTTTATAAATTACATTTCCAATTGAAAAAGTATATAAATTGCATTGTTCTCTAAATAATTCAGTGAATTAAGATATATCATTTTGTTAAAAATGTAATTTAAAAATTGAAGAACTTTTAGGATATATATTCTAATAAGGATGGCCATTATTCCATGCACTAAAATAGGCAGAATTTGTTGCATCATAACATAATAATCATGAGATTTCATTCCTATTAACATTAAACATTTAAGGGATGCAACTTTTTTACATTTTATGAATAACCATAAGGCACTATGATACCATAGAGGAACTAACAATAAATGATTTTCTCTCTCTTAGATAATATGTGACAAGATAGAGGAAAATATGTTTATTTTACTTTAGGAGTGGGAGCTAACTCCAAAGTATTCCCATTGACAGTACATCCAATATTGCAATTAGAACATCTTACATATTTCCTTTAATATATAACATTATTCCAATCAAACTTTTGTAAATATTTTTGTAAATATAAATCGTATCAATTTTATATTCGATTTTATGATTTCTAAAATATAGAAGGTCAAATAATATTGATCGTTTCTTTCATATATTTCTATCATTACCATATTTTTATATCTTTCCAAATATCACGTCATTTTTTTACGCTCTTAAAATATTTTTTTAGTTGGAAAATGATTTGGGGTGAAATCAAATTCTTTTGAGTTATTGAATATTTTTTTCTAATCTTCAATAATAGTGATCAGTAAAAAAAATGATGACCTGTGTACATTGTTTTCCACCCATGTTGTAGCTGACAAAATGAAGTCCCTTCTTCAAAAATTAGACAAACTTTATACCCCTTAACATTATATCGAGAATAATTTCTATATATTGGAAAGTATTTTATAGTAAACATAATTATTCCATATAATTTAAAATATTAATTTTTATAAGAATAATTAACATAGATTCCCCCTTAAGTGTTTCAAATTGTCAACACTTGGTGAAAAGTAAACATCAATATCATTTCCAGGCTATTTTGGTCCAGAAATCAACTCAACATGATATATTTTAACTTCAGAAAAATTATAGGATATAAGTTATAAATTATAAAAAAAATATTTCTTGACATATTTTTTCTAAATATGAATTTTTATATATTAATTAAATAAATTTAAAATGCAAGTCTGATATTTCTATCTTTATTTTCTAATTTCAGAAATTTTTTATCATTTTTCTTCTATTTTATACAATCAGCTAAGTGATATTATTTTCCATTAAATATTCACTAATTTTTATTTTATATTAGTATTATTTTCGTCATTTTAATTTTATAATAACTTTTTTAGATTTGGAATTATAGTAGGATACCAAATATCCTTAGTTGGAGTCTTGGTACTTATCATAATAGATAAATCATATTATGGGTTTTATTTTAACTTATACCATGATATTCTATGTTTAGTAAACTCTTGAAAACCTTTTTATTCCTTCTAAAATAACAAAAAAATAATCGGGGAAGGAATTTACCTTATTATACCCCAATCCTGTTGAGAATAATATTTTTTTACAATATAATTTGAATTTATAATATTTTTTATTCAAGAATTATATCTTTCAATAGTTTTTGAAATTATATAAAACTATTCTAGATCTATCCATATAAGGAGATAAAGTTCAAAAATCTTAAGATTGTGGATAAAACTATGAATTTTTTACAACTTGAATACTTTAGTGTTTAAGCATCACCATATAAGAGATAAATTAATGGTTTTTTTCAATTCTCTTTAATTCAATATCAAAAAAAATCATCAATTTGATCTGAACATTCATTTCTAAAATCGACAACATCATTGGATCTTGAATTATTCTCAATTTCACCATGCTAAATACAAGGGTAATAACGATATTAAAACCATTAGAAATTAAATGATACTTGATTTATCTACTTTCAACCTTTCTCATATTTAAAATTTTCATTCATGGATAGAAAATATTGGTCATTATTTGGAACATTTCATTTTGTATATTAAATAAAATTATAAACCACTTCCTCATATTCATCACTTATTCATTGTGAAATAAACCAATTATGATTCATCATCACCTATAAAAAGTTTCAAGTATTAAATATGAATATCTTATGGTATTTTTTTGTAACAAGTTTTTTATTCATTAGTTACATATCATGTTGTGAATGTTTTTGGAATATATATGAGAGAGAGTTTCTTGAGACGTTGGGAAAGTTTTCTTATGAAGTGATGAATGAGGATAACAAAGTTTAATTAACCATGTTAAGAAACTTTCCTTGAAATTCATATGATGATTTTCTGATCCTCAAATCCCTAACATAATAAAGATTCTTATGATCCAAGAAGAGTTGGTACAAATTTTGATGCTGCAAAATGTTACCATAAGTTTAATGGAAAGAAGTCCTCACTATATAGTTTATACGCATTTATAAAAAGTGGTAAATTTATAAAGGTGGAAAATTAAATAATGAGATAAGTTATAGTTCAAATGAATTTTTACAATCACAAAGGTGGAGATATTAAAGTTTGATCCATTGTATAATGAAGTTGTAACAATGATCAGATAGACATGGTTGATTACCAAATGACTATGTATAATAGACAGATCCAAATGATGTTTCTAGACTAAGGTTACATGTTTTTATTACAAGCTATGGATTTTTTGATGTTATAAAGGGTGTTGAGGAATGAAGGCTATCAGTTTGAGTTTATCATCCAATATTCCATCAGACTGACTCTTGTTAGTTAGATTATTGTCACTCTAGATGAATCTTAGTTCCTATAAATATTTATAAGGATCATTATATGGATAGGTTTAGACGTACGTCAGATGAACTTGTATTTTCAGAAACAATGGTTAGTTGATGAAGTCTCCAGGGTGTATTTTTCTTATCAAAGTGATTGGTCAAAGATCCCTCAGATGGAAAATTGGAAAAAAAAATATTATTTTATCAGATGGATGATTCTATGAAGTTTTGTTACCCAGAGTTTTTTTATCCAAATTCTTCATGAAGTTTGTACTGAGGTAGTATGTAAAATATAGAGACTTTATAACACATTAGTCTAATATTTCCAGATGAATTTTTTTCCCAGTCCATCAATAAAAGGAATCATATAAAGAGTATTGGTCGAAGATGAGCTAAGTTCACTAGACTGAGTCAATTAATCAAGGAAAATAGTGTATAATTGGAGAACTATCACCAGGTGGAGAAGTTCCTAAAGAATCCATATAAAAAAACATTCATTTGATGGAGTTATAATAATATTTATGTAAACTTTTTAAATATCATTTCAATGATGATGTTGAAGTTTATCCTTCAACATTGGTTTTCTAGATAAGTTAAGAATGATTAAAGAATGTTTTTGGATATTTCATGAAGACTTTAGAACATTCTATAAGAGTTTATAAGAATCATGTAAAGTTGAGATGAGCGAGAGAATCCAAATTTTTAAATTGAGTTTGGTAGAAAAAAGTTTTGAATTCCCACATTTTTATTTTTAGCGATTACTTATATAAAGGTGTTCTAGTACATTATGGGGGAACATTTTTCATATGCACAAGAAGTGAATTAATAATGATTTTCATGGCGGGTAAGTTTCTATCCTTTGGATGAAGAATAAGTAGTTGTGAATTGAAGTATTGAATAGTGGAATTGGACATAGGTATTGGTCAGAGGAATTATATAAAGGTTCTTGATATTTTATGAGACATATTGTCCATCGAACATAGAATTAATCTTAGGCATAGGGTTTTGATTCACACTAAATGAAGTTATATCAAATGAAGGAAAAAAGTCACATTAGGTGGAGTCACATTGGATGGATACATTGGATGAAGAATTTGAGAGATCCTTTTAGAAAATTTTCATATCTTATTTTTTCTCATTTTCATTAGAAAACTATGTAACTAATGATAGTCAGAATAATTTCCTATCAGGAGATAGAAGGAGTATAATGGGATTTGACTCAAATTTTATTCACATCCCATTATAATGGATTTCCATGGACTAACAATAGTCTCTATGGAAAGGATAAAGTCACCCATGTTGGGAGAGAACCTTATAAATCTTGCATGCTCTTCTTTACCATACTAAAACTTATTATATAATGTGGTTAAGAAAAATTAAGTATAAAAGGGTAAAAACTCTAACCAGTTACAAGTTTTATTTCAAGTGTAAGAAATTTTAAAACATATCAAATGATTCAACCCCCACCACCTTCTTAATGGTTCTCATGATCTTAAGTAACTTCATGTGGTATTAATGGATGCTCCCCCAATTTGATCCTTATCATGGATAATCATAACTCATGTAACAACATATGTATTCCAAATTTTCATTGAAAAACTTATCATGGATAGAAAAATAGAATGATACTATGTCTTTTATCTCATAATCTATGTGTGATTGATGAAACTATAGTTGGGTTCCCATGCATTGAGAAAGATACTCCTATTAAATATTCTAAAAAATAAATCTTTAGGTTAATGGGAAAGCTCAAAATTTTATTTAATTTCCTTTACAAAAAATGTTTATATCATGGTTATGGGTTTTAAGACAACTGAGGAAACATGGAAAAAATTCAAAGGTAACTTCAATGGAATTTTCAAAAAGGAGTAAAAGATAAAAATATGGTGAAATGAGTTTTAAGATATCAAAATGGAATAAGATTAAACTATTTATGAGTACTTAACCAAATATCATTAAATTATTGGAAACATCAGGGGATTCAAAGTTGTCTTGGATGACCCTACCACTATTAAGAAACTTATAAAAAACATTCAAGATAGGTTTGATCCTAAATTTTTTTCCTTAAAATATAAAGAGAATTTATCACTCATTGGATTACAAAAAATTATTTTTTCATATGAGATGAGGAAATATCCAGCATTCAAAAATAATATTAAGAAGAAATTGATTTTCAAGATATGAAGAGATTAATTTTCATTAACTATAAAAAGAGTTAATTCGAGTTGGTGAATTATAATATAAGGAAGTTGATACTGAAGAAAATGATAGAACTAGATATTTTATATGAAAAAATTATCATAAATGTATAGTTGAGTATAGAGTCAGACTCCCACTTAAATGATTTGAGTGTAGAGGATTTAGAAACTTTTTATAAATTTTACAAAGAAGAAAGTTATAGATTATAATGATGGTTTTGAAGAAAATAATCAGTGGAATAATTGGAGAGAAATTTCCATGGAAGATAAGAAATCCTCTATAATATAAAAAATGTTCACTAGAAAGAACATAACAATTATGTTAAGTAAAAAATATGAGTACAACTCTACTAACAATATTTCTTAAAAATATGAAAATATAGAGATGACCAAAACATTATTTTCTAACATCATGAGAAAGGAAGAACATTTTAATAGTGAAGAGGAATAAGGTGAATGAACCAACATGGATTATCATATGAGAACATAACTTCTAGAAAGTATTGATTAAAAAAACTCAAGAAATGAATTATAATTTTAAATAAATAAAGTGATTAAAATAATTTAGGAAAGGAAAAATTCCTTTAATTAGAAGATTTGGACATTGAATAAATTTAAAAACTCAAGATAGAAGTTTCTTAAAAAGTAAATATGGTGTAAGAGTTTGGTAAAAATTCATTAACAAGGAATATGGATTGTTTATTACTCAATAAAAATTCATATATTTTGAAATTACCTTAAATAAGATGATTGAAAATTTTCACAATTATTTATAGGTAAAGGCTGAAACATATAAAGATGGTGAAGGAAATAATTCCATGAATTAGGTGAAATATACACCCACTAAACATAAAATTTCATCTGATTATACTAACCATGAAGGTGGTGAAAAAAATGTTAGGAAATATTGTGTTAATAAGGGATAAAAGAAAAAAATTACATATAAAAAATTTGAAAATTATTATAAAGAGAATTATTCCTCATTCCCAACGAAATAATTTGATAAAAGTTATATTAAATCTCAACAAACTATTTACTAGGAAAATTTATTTTTCTATATAAGATCAATGTTTAGTGTATATTATTATTGCTATGGTATATATGGACATAAGTAATATAATTTTTTGTACAACAAGTCTCTTCCTAGAAGTAGGTATGAATTTAGAGGGTTAATATTGGAAGAAAATAAATGAATTTTGTATGATTTAGGAATAAAAAAGTCTTTAGATGATAGAAAGTCCCAAGAAAAAATATAATTAAATTTATTTGAAGAATTTTAAGGAAAGTGTGACCAACTAGGTTTTTATGCTGGAGAATTTAAGATAAAAAATCTAGGACAAGTTTCTTACACTATAAAAGAAAAGGATGTTAGGAAAAAGAAAACTGAAGAAAGATATTTTTTTCTTGAAACTTCTCCAAAAGATAGAAAAAAAGAACAAAACTTGGATAATTGGTAGTGGATTTTCTTCACATATGATTGGTTAAATAAATAACTTAAAATATATTAAATAATATTAAGGAGGATTATTTACTTTTTCAAATAATATTTCCTTAAAAATTAGAGGAAGAGGAATGGTTAAGATTGATGCACATAAAATGAAATTTAATAAAGTTATGTTTATTGATGGGATTAAGCACAAATTACTAAGTGTCCGACAAATTTTTGATTATGGTAATGAATTTATCATTATAGAATATTCTTTTATCATTAAAATTTTCAAAGATAAAAAATGCTTATAATATGAGGAAGAACCAACAGAAACCTATTCCAAATATGAGATCTATGTAAATTATGATTCTTAATTTATAAGGATGAAAATAAGTTTTATGATCAAATACATTGGAATATTATCCAAAAAAGTATGAGCACAAATTATAAGGAATATTTTGTAAGAAACTTATGGAAACTGAGAAGAGAATGTGATGTAGTTTATATAAATTTCTAAAAGGAAAGAAGGTTAGTGGTAATAATATGAAAGTTGAAATACAATCCACCTAACCTGTTGAGATCATACAGGTTAATCTTTCAAGGTATATGGGAATTAAATCTAAAAAATGTGGTTTTTAATTTATTTTATTCATTGATGATTTTAATCAAATGTGAAATATAATTTTAATGAAACATAAATTAGAGGCGGTGGAGATGTTTAGATGTTTCATAAGGGATGTAGAATAAGATATACCTGTTTACATACTAAATATGAGTAATGAAAATGGAAATTAGTATAGAAGAAATTTTTTCCAATCCTATTTGAGGAAATATAGAATCAAACACCAATACAGTGATCCCTACACTCTTGAACAAAATGGAATAGCGGACCAAAAGAAAATAAGTTTGTTTGAAATGGTTAGAAGTATGTTCACTGAAAATAAACTTTCTAAATGTTGTGGAGAGAGGTTGTAAGTATAGTTGTTAATTTTAAAAAGAGATTTTTTTATGGATGAAATCATAGATAAATACTTTTAATATGTGGTATAAGAAAATTTCAATGGTGAAATACATTAAAGTTTTTGGGATTCCTTTTATAATAAAGATAAAAAATATGGATCTTGGAAACATTGATGATAATTAAGAGGAAGTAATTTTTAAGTGTTACTCCCCAAATAAAAGAAGTTCAAAATATTGAATAAATAACCTCATAATTTAGCTGATTCTTATTATGTCAACTTTCTTGATAATATAACTTCCTTAAAAAAAGCTATTCAATGTTTTATAGAATATTTATTAAATAATTACAATAAAGATAAAAAGGGGAAGATGAATGTCATCCAAAATGTGTATAATATGATTCAGATCAGTTTTGTAATGAAAAAAAAGTGAGATCGAAACAAAATATATTCAATTTCATATTTTATAAAAATATGTTGAATCTGAAAACATCATAAAAATAAAAAATATCTAGTTCAAACCATAATTAAATTGAGATAGATAATCAATCATCAATTATCTCATATGTGTAACTTGTGTCAGTTCCAAAGGTAGTTGATCGTAAATACTCAGTAGATGCTATGATTTAAAATTTTGATCTAATTGAGAAAAATAACACATAAGATATTTTTACATGAGTAGTAGGAAATAATGTTATCATAAAAAATTGTATTTTCATAAATAATCTTTATAAACATGGAGTAATTTCAAGAAACAAATCTTAGCTCGTTTTCAAAGGTTGCTCACAAGTGGAAGGTGTGGATTTTGAAAAAACCATTTCCCCTGTTACGAGACTTCAAATTATAAGAATGTTCTTGGAAGTTTATTCAAATAAAAATTATAAATTTTATCATATGGACGTTAATTTGGATTTCTTAAATGGAAAAATTAAATAATAAGTTTATGTTGAGGAACTTAGTGGGTTAATACTTGATAAACATGGAAAAATGGTGTGTAAACTGAAGAAATGTTTCTATGGTTTTCAATAAGCCCCTCGAGCCCAATACACTAAACTTAAATGTTTACAAAAATAGTTGAAATTTTCTAAATGAAAAGTTTAAATTGACATGTATGTGATGGAGGTGAGAATAGGTACCCTAATAGTCATTTTTTATGTTGACCATATAATGTTTATAGGATATAGGGATAAAACGTTTGATTAATTTTTTAAGAAAATGAAGGAAAACTTTTAAATTTCAATTCATGGATAATTAACATTCTTTATATGTTAATATGTTCAAAAAGGGAGGTATATATTCCCATCTTAATGAAATTATTCCATGGATTTTCAAAAAAAAATTGGTATGGAAGAATCAAAAGAAGTCTCTACACCTATCTCTGTTAGCATGAGGTTGAGTAAAGATGAGGTTGGGAAAAGTGTGGATCATAAAGTCTTCTGAAAGTTGATAGTAATCTTACACTATATTAATACATAAATACTATAAATTATATATGTCATATCATTGTGTGAAAGATATCACAGTTATACAAAGGATTCATATATTCTATTAGCTAAAATAATACTTAGGTATATTAAAGGAACATAATATTATGGAATTTTGAATTGAAGAAGTTGTTTTAAAAAACATTCTCAATACACTGGTATTGATTTAACTATAAATTTTAATTATAAAAAATCAAAATCAATAAGGAATTTATTCATTGGATAAAGTTGTGTGAGATGACATAGTAAGAAAAAAAGTTTTGTTACTTTGAGAACAACAAAAGAAGAATATGTTATCCCCACCCAAGACTGTACAAAAATGATGTGGATAAAAGAATAGTTGGAATATTTGAGAGTGAATGTTTATAAACCATTAAAGATTATTTATGATAATCAAAGTTTTATTGATCATTCCAAAAATCATGTACAACATTTGAGATAAAATCACAATGATATTAATTTTAATTTCATAAAATAGAATGTTATTGGTGGTGATATTATGCTTGAGTGCATTTCAAAAACGTATCAAATTACTGATGTTTTCTTCAAATCTATTCAAAGGGAAATATTTGAGGAATTTAGAGTGAAACTACATGCTCATACTCCACCAATGAATTTATAAATTTTATATGGAATTCCCCCATGATCCATTGGATTCTATTGTCAAAGGGTTATAGAATGTATAACAATGTATGAAAATATTTTCTGAATTCGAAGTTGGTGTTATCATAAAAAGGGGGAGAAAGAAAATATTAAGGGTTAATTTATCCAATAATGGTTACAAAATTTATTTTTAACAAGAGATGAAATTTCTTTAAAAACATTTTCATTATCTAGAAGTGTTATTTTAGTATGTTCTCTATGATAAAAGTCACAATTTCATACAGAGTTGATAAAGGAGTTGTTAAAAAATTTTATGGATGCTGTGAATGTTTCCAAAAATCCAAATGGGGGGATTAAATATCATTTGGGATATTTTTATAAAAAAATTATTTATTTTCAAAAAATATTATTATGAATTTTTTTGTAATACATGTGAGAAAGAGTTTCTATAGTTTTTGGGAAATATTTCTTATGAATCATTTATGTTGGATAAGAATGTTTCTTCAGCCATGTTATGAAATTTTCCTTGAAACTTATATGATGAATTTTTGATATTTTACTCCCTAACATCATGAATAATATAATGATATAAGTTGAGTTTTTACATATTTTGAGGTTTCCTGATTTTACCATGTAGAGGATTGATATAATTCCATGGTGGAGAGTTTATATGAATTCAAAAAAAGTGAGAAATGTAAAAATTGAGAAGAAAAACATAGTGCAAGAAGCTAGAGTTTGAATAAATTTTTACAAACATAAACGGGAGAGATAAAAGTCTTAGTCAATGTATGATGAAGTTTTAATAGTGATTGGATAGGATTGGTTGAAATATAACCACTTATTATTACCAGACATAGGTAGATGAGGTTTTTAGATATATAGTTTCTATGAAGTGAATGTTGATAATTGTTTTTAAAAACTATGCAGTTTTTAATGTCAGAATTAAATAAGGGAATTGTTGTATAAAGACTGTTGTTTTGAGTTCATTGACTAATCTTATATTGGACTGAGTTTTTTATTAGATTTTTGTCACTCTAGTTGAAGATGATTTCATATAGATATTTATAGGATTATTGTATGGACGGGTTTATAGGTACATCAAATGAAATTGTACCATTCAAAAACATTATTTGGATCATGAAGTTCATAGTGTGTGTTTTTTATGTTAAATGATCAGTCAAATATCCATTAGACAGAAGAGAATCAGAAAAACAAATTATGATGCCATCAAATAGATGATTACATGAAGTTTTTTCATATTAGGTTTTATGATCCATGTTTTTAATTAAATTTTTATTGAGGCAGGATGCACTAGATGGAGACTTTTCAACCCATTGGTCAAAGTTTTATATATTAACTTGTGTACATTCCATCGATTAGAGGAATAATTTGAAGTCTTCTAGTGGATGAGGAGATGAGTTCACCCGAACGAGTAAATCAATTGAAGAAAATAGTGTAGAGGTTCATAATAGTCATCAAACAAGGAATTTCATAAATAATCCATTAGAAAAGTATTCATCGGATGGAGTTCTTATAATATTTACATAAACTTTATAATGCCCATTTCAATGAAAATTCTGAATTTTATCCTTCAAAATTGGTTATATGTATGAGTTAATGAATATCTCAGAAATTCACTAGAGTTTTCATGAAGTTTTGAGAACATTATAGAAGAGTTGAGAATCATTTAACATAGCTGAGATGAGCGGGATAATTCGAATTTCAAATTTGAGTTTGGTGGAAAAACATTTTAGTCTCTTTATTTTTCTTCTAGGAGCATGAAAATATAAAATGGTGAAAGTGTAGTATGGGGTAACACTATTCATATGTGAGAGAGGTTAAGTGATGAAGGTCTTCAAGAAAGGTTAGTTTCCAACCTTTGGTTGAAGAATAAGTAGTACCATATAGAGGTACTAATAAAAGGCATCAAATAGACGTATCATTTAGAGGTATCATATGAAGGTTATGAATAGTATTTTAGGAGTAGTATTTTGTTCATCAGAAAAAGAATTGATCTAAGGTGCAGCCGTATGAGGTGTATTGAATGGAGTTTTTAAAAATGAAGGAAGTCGGTCACATCAAACTGATACATCGGATGGATAATTTTTGGATGTATTTTAGTGAGATATTTGTAAAATTTTATTATCTTATTTTTTATCAGTTGTATAAGAATACTTTTTGACTGATGAGAGTCACTAAAATTTCTTATAGAGAGATAGAATGAGTCTAATGGGATTTGACTCAAATTTTATTCACTTCATATTATAGTGGATTTCCATAGACTAATAGGAGTGACCATGGAAATAATGTATTCACCCACACTGGGGGAAATATTATAAAACTTTTATGTTTTTATTTAATTTACTTACTCAAGTTACATAGTGTGGTTGATAAATTTTAATTTGAAAATGATATAAACTCTAACAAGTTGTAGGGGTTTATTTTAAGGGTAAGAAATTATAAAATATAAACATTGATTCATCCCCCCCTTATTAGTGGTTTTCATGGTCTTAAGTAACTTCAAAATATAATAAAATTTTAATTGAAATTTAGTTTTTAAATAAAAATGCAAAATATTATTATTTTCATAAAATAAATATATTTAATTATAAAATAAATTGAAAAATATAGTATAAATATTAAAAAAATTATATATTTAATAAATTAAACAACATTATATGTTATTTTTCAAACTATAATTTTATCCATAAAAAACTTTTATGAGAAATTATATTTATTATTATTAAATAAAACTATAAAGAAAAACCAAATTTAAACGTTATTAATATAAAAAAATCTAAAACATGTAGAATATATATTCCTTATTAAATAAATATTCATTTTAGATAATATAAAACATTTAATAAAAAATTATTTTTCAAAATTAATGTTTATAAAATTCAATAAACAAACATAAATTTTTATATAAATAGTTTACACATATTGAATACCAAGGAAACGTATCATATATATTGAGTAAACTACCATTCATAATAAGAACTTGTAAAATATATAATAGATAGTCAGTGATTAAAGTAAGATAATTCTAAAAACATACCAATTTGTTGAATGAAAAAATATAAAAACCCCTTAAATTGTCAACTACATCAAACTCGTAAAAATAAAATGAATACAATGAAATACAAATAAAATCCAACCGAATCAATGTGTACCACCTAAGATAAAATCAATGAAAATCATAATCTTGATTCATTTAGGTACATGATGGTCTATAACTAAATTGAATACAATGAAACATAATAAAACCCCTACTAATAACCATTAATTCTAATGAAATGGAAAAAAATCAATAAAGAAAAAAATGAAAATAATAGAGAAAAAACCTAAGATTATGTAATATATCACCCATCCTCATTGACATGTGATGTGATGGATGTGCTAATAGGCCTTAGGTAAAATCCCTAAGACACCAAAGGATGGAAATAAATTCCAAGGGCCGCAAAAATATTTAGGGAACTATTTTCCCTTTTTAAGATAAAACATCCAAACTACATAAACGAAAACCAATGATACCAATATATTATAAAAGTGTACAAAATACAAATCAAAATATAAACAAGCCAATAAATCATATCAAAGTACAAGTGGAAACCAAAAGTCATAATTGAAGAGAAACAAAAACCACAAAACTCACAAATTCAAATTGGCATTAACTAGAAACACCCAACCCACTCCAAGCTTTAATTCCACATGTCATTCCCATGGTATCTACAATAATCACTAAAAACTATGATACATTTCCTTGACATGTTTCTTGATATATAAAATCTACAAATTCACAATATTTCCCAAGTAGGGGGTGATTCTACACCCAATAGGATTTCCCCAATTACTTCACAACTCATGCCTATAGGAAAAAACTTGTTAACACAATTATATAAAAAAAGTTAATAATTTTAGAATATTTTATACCAAAATAGTAAACAAGTACCAAGGAAAAATAATCAAAAATTTCCAAAACCATTTAACATTTATTCGGAATATTCATTCCCATGTCCACACACACAACCAAACACACACAAACACACAAGATTGGTGTTACCATTTACTATGTAACTTCATGTATATACTCCATCCCAATGTTAATGGTGGTACTTCATGACCATAAGCCATCCCACTTCAGACATTTTAAACTGATTATGCCAAAATCATACCATACCATTCCAAATTAAAAAATATATATCTTTAAATAATTTCAATAAATTATTTACATGCATTCAAAATCAAACCATAATTTTAAAACTATCATATTAAAATAAAAACCAACAAGTCTTCCAAAAACCAAATCATTTTTCTAAAATTTCCAATCCATACAAAAATAGGATTTACATAATAATCACACAAGGACTTCCCAACTGTTTCAAAAAAATCATTCTATTAAAACTAAGTCTTCAAGTTCTAAATCAGGTGAAGTCAAGATATAATCCACCTACCTCATAATGGTCGGTGAAAAAAAAGAATTTCACTACCAAATTCTAGAGTTGGCCTTGGATATTACTTCCTTTAATCAATATAATGATAAAACATAAAGATTCCCATAAATGAACATTAATATATCCACCACATTTTAGATATAAGATTCATAGAGAGATAATAAGGCTAGATATAAAAATAACAAAGAATAAAAATTACTTATCAATGAATATGTGCCTCCAACGTACTTTGATTTACCTAAAAATGTCTCCTGGATTGAAGGAGTCATCTATCAATACTTGGGAGAAAAAATAATTCGGTTTATGGAGGGATTAGGGGATTACTGGGGGTATAGAGGCTTGATTTGGACTATATCCACATTTTTAGGTGTTCCAAATGTATACAACATGGTTAGGCTGCACGGTTTGTCGAACTATTTGCCAACCATGTGGTTCTACTATCTTAATTCCACACCTATCATGATAGGCTTACAAAGTTAGAAAAAACATGGGACAACCATGTTTTCCCCAGTATTTTAGGAAGCATAGTTTCCCCTAGGAACTCTCACTTTTTGGATAAATAGTGCACCTATCCAATACCAATTTTATTCCCTTACATGTTTCCTAGTATATGGTGCACATTTTCTATTAATCATGCACAAACTGTGAACCACTATAAAATCCCCCGAAATAATATTAAACCCATCATAGCCACTTAAAAATTCACCCTTACATTATATAGACTAAAAAATGAATAAATTATCATGTACCTAACACTGGGGGTTTTATATTCTCTTCACCATTTTTATTTCCATCCTTAGAAAGTAGAAAACCATTGTTGTCCTAAAAGAGTTTGGTCCACTAATCCATCATTTCTTTCTCACACTCCCGCTTTTCTTCTTGAATCTAACTATGTTTCCACAAAATCCACACTAAAATGATTATTTTTTCCAGAAATATCTTCTTTTTTATCCATAATCTATACCTACACATGAATCAATGTATTATCCAATTCTAGGTTAATGTGATCCCATAAAATCACATGGTCTGTATTTGGTTGGTACTTCTTCAAAAAAGATACATGAAACACATTATGCATTGAGCTAAACCTTGGTGGAAAAGAAAACTAATATTCTCCCTCACCAACTCATTCAAGTATCTCAAAAGGGCCAATGTACTAAGGATTAAAATTAACCTTCTTACTAAAATGCTGATGACCAATCCTTAGATAGATTCTCAAAAACACATGATCACTCACATCAAATGAAAATGGTCATCATAATGATCATAATACGATTTATGAAAATTCTTATCTATCTCCATCGTCTTTCTGATCATCTAAATCTTCTTTATTATCTCATGGTTGGGTCTAATTAGTGAAGTCTCACCTGTTTCCGCCCAACAAAGTGAAAAAAATAAGTATTCCCATACAATGTTTCAAAAAGATCCATTTGTATTGAGTCCTGATAACCATTATTGAATGAAAACTCTACTAAAGGTATATTCTTCTCCCAAGATCCATAAAAATCCATCACACTATCCCAAATCATGTCCTAAAATGTTTGGATTATCCATTCAAACTATCCACCCATTTTAGGATGATAAGTAATACTTATAGTCAAAATTGATCCAAGGTCTTATTTTAAGGATTTCTAAAAATGAGATGTAACCCTGGGGTATCTATCAGATATAATCAAGACTATAATTCCATGCATTGTTACCATAACCCAAATATATATTTTTTACAATTATTCCACTATCAGTTTCAAAAATCAAATTGAACGAGCTGAATGTGTGATCCCCCCATATGGTATCGGGTTGTATAACTATCCTTGGAAGACCTGTTACCAAATCAATTTCTATTCTCTCCCTTTTCCACATAGGAATTGGAAAAGACTACAACATATCAGCTGTTTATTGATGTTTTTCTTTAACCTACTAGTAGGTGAGTCATTTCGAAGCATACTTCACCATAACTCTTTTCATTCCAACCCTCCAAAACATTGCTTTCAACGCTTTATAAAATTTCTATATCCTAAGGTAAACAACCCATATTGAATTATGGTAGGAACTAAGAAGTTGTTCCTAACATTCCAAAGGTACAACTATCTGATCTCTAAACCAATACATTGAATTCCCAACCAATTTTTATTCCTCAATAGTCTCCACACAATTGAGTTTTGACCACATTGTAACACAAAAAGTATTGGATGTCTATGAAACTCTAATCTAATCAACCAAATTAGGAAAAAATTAATCTGGGAAGAAAAATACAACATCATCTTGTTCTAATCAATATAGAAGCATATCCACTATGACTAACATTAGTTTCCACCAGTCTGAATCATGTTTTACCAACTAAGCATATGAATGCTTTCTCAATGCATCCACTACAGAGTTCCCATTACCCAGTGTATACATAAAGTCAAATCCAAACATCTACAGATACTTCATCATCTGGGATTCCTTAAATTCAAATCTCTTTATGAGAAAATGTGTTTCAAACTCTTAATATCTATAAACACTATGAATTTTTCACCCAATAGATAATGATACCTAGTCTTCAAATCATATACTACAACATCTAATTCCAATTAGTGTGTTGGGTAGTTCTTCTCATAAAACTATTACTACCTTGATCCTTAAGAAATAATATGATCTCCTTGTATGAGAAAACATCACAACTCATATCCCAATGCATCACAATAGACTGCATATCCCTATCCATAATCTTGAAACATGATTATAAGTATCGATGTAAGTATAACATTGTGTTATTGAATGGATTTATTGAATTTATTGTTCCATTGAAAGGCGATGATTTTCCTCATAAAATATTTCATTGGTGATTCCAAACTTGAAAAATTCGGTATGAAACGTCTATAGTATCCCAATAATACAAGGAAACTATACATCTCAAAGAAATTATTCATTGGTTTCCAAGAGATAACAAATTCTATCTTTTTAGGATCTATAGAGACCCCTTTTTCAGAAATAACATAGATAAAATAATTCAAATCTTGTAGTCTAAAATAACATTTTGATAACATTACATATATACAATTCTCTTGTAAGATACTTGACACTATATCCAATTGTTGATCATGATCCATTACTGTCCTAGAATACACCAGTATATCATCAAAAAACACCACCATAATGGAATTAATATACCTATAAAATATTCAATTCTTAAATTCCAAAAATATGGTTGGTGAATTCATAAGACCAAAATTCATAATGAAAAATTCATAATGGAAATATCTACTTTTAAAAGAAGTTTTCAAAATATCATCCTTCTAAACTCGTAGTTGGTGATATCCCGAACATATGTAAATTTTAGAGAACCACTGGGATCCCATAAATTGATCAAATAGATCATATATTATTATTATATGATAATTATTATTTATAATAACTTTGTTAAGCTTACGATAACCCACACAAAGTCTAAGTGTTACATTCACCTTTTCCAAAAATAAAACTTGTGATTCCCATGGAGAACTTCTTGGTAAAATAAATCCTTTACTTTCCAACACTTCCTACTAAACATTCAATTACATCAATTCTATTTGTTCTATCCTACAAGATTGAAGTGAAATATAATTGGTCCTTGGTAGGAGATCAATTGAAAAATCATCTTCTCTTTTTAGTGGAAACCTTATGAATTTTTCAATAAAACATCAATAAATTGGTCCATGATGTTTGAAAAATATCTGGTCACATTGTCATGAATAGATTACAAATTTAAAACTATAAACTAATATGAGATAGTTTTAACCATCTGCGCCAAAAGTCTTATTCTACTAGACTTCACATCTAAATCCCCTCAAAAGAGATGATTGACACCATCAAGAGAAGTTAAACTAACCTTTAGGGAGTAACAGTCAATGTGAGCATTGAATTATGTCAACAAATCCTTACCCAAAATCAATTCATAGAAATACATATTAGGCAAAGATAAATCCCAAAGAAACTCCTCCCCATTGATCATTATAGAACACTCTTTATACATAAAGGTTTGACAATCTCTTTGGCTAATAGAATTTTGAATTTTCAAAATAAAAGGAATCAACTAAACATGCAAACCCATATGATCAATGAAATGAGAAGAAATAAATGATTTGGATGAACCCATATAAAATAAATCTTTCATAAGTGTGTAATTTAAAATAATCATACCTCTCACCATCAAATGACCTAATTGATCATCCATGATTACTTGATCATCTCTGTATAGTCACTTACTCTTTTCACTTTTCTCTTTGTTAACCTATTGATATTTCATAGATTTTGGAGTGATGGTGTTCCAAGAATCAAATTATATCACTCTATTTTGATGATGAGAGTTAATATCCTACACTCATCTTGTTAAAATGTAAGATGCTTGAGAAACATGAGATATGTATCTAGCACCCAACCTTGTATCACTATGATAATAACACTGAAGATGTCCCATCTTATTGCAATTTTGACATGCTCTATGTGGTTTTATACAATATTATGTGATGTGATCCAGTGAACCACACTAAAAACATCCTAACATAATTTTTTATTGAGGAGAAATTTTTATTGATCCCATGGATTGATTCTGAGGAGTACCACCACTCTAGAAGTAGGTGTCCCTCTTCCTATTGTTTCTAGTATTAGAGTTCCCACCTATTCCTGTAAGAATAAACCTACTCCCAGAAACTATATTTCCCAATATATACATTTTTGTAACCATCACTCAATTGAACATATCTTTATAATTCATTATACAAAGCCTGAAAATCATTTAGTGAATATGTGGCCATAACCCTGACTAAAAATTCATTCCTTCAAGGATGAACTTGTAGAAACTTATGGTGAAGTGGAATAAATTAATAAATTTGTTCACGTACTCTATCATTGTGATGTTCTCTTTCCTTAAACTGAATAAGTCCATTATTATATAAATCTGAAATATGTAAGGATAGAATTATTTTTAAACAATTCTTAAAAATCCTCCCATATCATGTCTTGGTGCAATTTATCCTAAAATGATAATTCCATCAATTATTATTCCAAATCCTCCAACATATACATTTCCAAATTTACTTTCAACTCTCCTGGTGTCTCAAGGAAATATAAGACTTGATTCATCATATTCAACCAGGCATATGCTTTTTTCTGATCAAAATCCCCCCAAAAGATGTGTGGATTCTAATTCTAGACTTAAACTGAAAGGTCCAATTACTGATGTTGATCATTTATATTACCCATATCTATGGCATAAAAAGCCTTGAAAATTATTTGGACCAGCATTTGGTTCACCTATGACTCTAGTGCAACCACATTTTCAGTAGCCTCTTTCATTTGATTTTTTTGACTCCTACTCAATGACAGTCACTATAACTAGAACAGAACCCCATTTAGTCTCACACATTAGAAATTAAATTCCTTCCAATTCCAATTTACTACATAAACGCATATCACAAAATATATTTCCACAATTCCACCGTCATCAATATTTCAACCATATTTTTTAAAATACTAAAACCATGCTTTTCAAAATCAACCATTTTAAATATTTTCAAAAATCCACACTTTTTGAACATTTCATAAATCATTCAACATATAATGAAAAATTTGATCCTATTGGAAAAAATTATAATCAATGTATGTCTAAAAACTCTCCTCAGCTAAACCCATGACGATGACGTGACAACTCCCCTAGAGGTGTCTTAAAACACTCATGTACCCAAACACCCTAGTAACTTGGGGTTCATCATAAAGAGGTTAGATACATATTTTTATTCTATAAATTTAATTTTTTCCTGATCCTATCTCTTTACTATCATCCCAAGAAAAATATAGAAACCATTTCCAACTCCAAGACCAAACAAAACTGACACATTTTGTCCCAAAAAGATAGATGGACTGACCAAAGATGATACCAATTATAACACTCGACCATCCCTGTTGTATTGAGAAGTAAAGAGAGTGTTCTAATAAGACTTAGGTAACATCACCAAGACACCAAAATATCATAATAAATTCCAAGGTCCTTAACAACATTTAGAGGATGATTTTACCTTTGAAAGATAAAACATCCAAACTACATAAACAGAATCCATAAAAACCTATATATAATGCATGGGAATAAAATAAAATTAAAAAAAATTAAAAAAACCATATTAGAGTATAAGAAGAAAAAAATACATACTCAAAGAGAAATCGTCTGAGTGCCCTGGGCTTATTGTCTTCCATTACACTGTTTCCTAAATATGGTGCATGATTTCTACTGACTGTGAGAAAATTTTTATCCTTCATAAATGCCTCTAAAACAATATTAAACCCCACAAAACCTCAAAAAAATTAACCTAAACATTATATATAATCAAAATACGTGAATAAAGGGTCGTGTACCTAAAAATAGGGGTTCTAATGATGTAGTAGATATGATAAAAGAGATGTATGTGATGTCCAAGAACAAGTAATAGAGGCTGATAATGGTGATAGGGGAGGAGGAAGAGGGTGAAGTATATGGAAATAATGGAGTTGATATCCAAGATGATTGCATAATATCAGGTTACAACTTCGTTTGGGAGAAAAATTCAAGATAGATCAAGTGGCTCAAATAAAATAAATTATCCCTCTTGAAAACTTAATTTTTTTAATGATTACCAATATCAATTATTTAAATAACATACCTTGAAAATATTTATTTTAAATTGGTTCATAAAAAAAATAAGTAAAATAAATATTTTTTATGTCAATTATTAGTTAACTAACTTAAAAACCCATTATCATATGTTTTTTATCTTGGTTAAATAACAAATGGTATAAATAAATGAAGTTATAAATGCATCATTTTAAATGGTTTTGTAAGGGTGGATCATTTTAAAACATACTATAAATATAAAAGGATTAATTACTCAATGATCCAGGTATGTTGGTTCTTAATAAAATCTTTCATGTTGATTTTATGAAGGATGGGTCATGAATATATGGGTTTTCTTCTACTACCAAGTTCATTTGATGAACACCAAAATCCTATCAGTGGTATCAATGTTATCTCCTTCAATAAATCAACATTTTTCTTTCATTTTTTGATGAATAATACATATTAATAAACCTATATTGGGAATCCGCACTTTACATTACATTATATAATAATTTTATGGAAGGTTATCTGACTTGATATTTTGTTAAGTGTTAATGTAATGGAAAGAGAATCCCTAAGGATAAGTTTATGTGATAAAATATCCCACATTATATATTTGAAATTATGTTTTTAAACTAATGTAATATGTTTTAGGACTCAAAATTACATTAAGCACTTAATGTAATGTGGAGTGTGAAGTGCAGTGTATATTATTAAGATAGCATATCTTGCATCACATACTACAGAAACAGTGTATCGTTCTTCCCCTACTTATCACTATGTTTAGTGTCAATGTAATGTGTGGTACCCACTCTATATTAAGTGAGTCTTTATGTAATGTGATAGAGTGGTATTGAAATTACTTTCTTAAAAATATATTATCAAGTGTGGAATTCACTGTGGAATTATTTTATGAGACAATGTAGTGTGAGTTATCAACATGACATTCTGTTGAGAGTCAACGTTTTATGAAGTGGTATTACAAAATAAAATTAATTAAAATTTTATATTTAGTTAATTAAATTTATAGTTTGTAAAATATTTATAAATGATAATTTTTATGATTTGTAGAATATAATTTCACAAGCTTAAATTACATATGAGAAATTCATATTTGTATCTCATGTTTTTAAAAAATAAATAAAATTTTATTTATTTGTTAGATTATTTTTATATTCATGTTTAGTAAATTTTTTATGAAATTTTATTATTATATATGAAAAAAATTTGTTATTAATTACTTCTAGCAGATATTTCCCTACATTACATGTTAGGTGATGCTTTATAAGATTTAGTCTTCATCTAACTTGACCTCAGTTTATATTTAGAGTTATGACCTTGAGAATAGTTATTGAATATTTTTTGTGCATATACAGTGTTAGAGATTTCATGAATTGAATTCTCTCTTGAGTAAAGTCTCTCCTGGGAGAGTTATTTGGGGTTGAACAACCCATCAACATTAAGGCTTATACCTTATTCTAGAAAGGTGAATAATTGGTTATCTATCACCCTATAATTACTCTTGTGGAGATTTTCAATCTCATATAACTCTATGACATTACATAAAAAGTTCATATACCTTATACATAATATGCATTTAGATATTTATGGATATGATTAAATTCTATTATTAGGTAAGTAACACAAACTTATGGGTTATGTAAATAGTTTCACATTAATGTGGTGTGAACATATTAGTCCCAATCAAGGAATTAACCCTAAGAGGGGGGTGAATTAGGGTACTATAATTCTAAAAAAATCCTTAATTTCAATCTTTTTCCCTCTTTTAAAGAAACAATTATTTCACTAGTATAAATTGATTATTTAGACCACATTTTTTACATTTATATTCATCATAAATGATGATAATAGCGATATTGTAATTATTTAAACATCATTTATTGTAAAACCAATATTAAATGTTCTTTGGAATGACTTTTAACAACAATTTTATTATAAACTAATGTTAAAATAAATTCAAAATAACTTTTAAAATAAATTCTATCATAATTTATGTTAAAATATTTTAAAAAATATAATATGACTAACCTACTCCTAATTTTTTCATCATAAACTTTATAAAACCCTCATCCTCTCAACTCCCAGTTATACCTCATGCTCGATCTTCTACGTGTGTTGAATTTTCATACTTATTTTTTCATTGTTTATCCTCAATATTCCATCACTTATCCTTCTTTTATGAACCTAAACTTAATTCAGTACTCTTAAATATTAATCCACTCTTCTCACAACTTCATTCTAAATTTTTTGTTTAATCAATTTTCAATTTCATTTATGAAAACATTTCCGATTAATCTTGCATCATTCACCCTGATTCTATTACCCTCAACTGTATAAACTCGTCTTTTTTATGAGGTAAATAACCCTTAAATTTATATTTAATACATAAATTATATCCTTATGGGAGTTCTTAGAGGGGACATTGAAGAAATGGGGGTGTCTAAGGCTTATACAGAGCCTAGAGCCTATGTTTTTTGAGGAGACAAATAGGCCTCACCATTAGTAAAAACCTTGAAATCGAGTCTTCATAGTTCGATTAAATCATGTGGTGTGTTTCAAGGAACATAAGAGGGATATATAGTTTTATCTAACCATGAAACCAAATATTCACGCATATTCATGTGTTTAATACCTCTTAACAGAGGGGTTTCGCATTGGCTATGCATAGTTAGTCAAACCGTGTGCACGGCCCATGTAGGGGGTCTCTTAAGGCAGTTCATGGAACAAGTTTGGTGCTTGGTTTGGAAAAATATGTGTCCAAACTGTGAGCCTCTTTAAAAATTGTGTGAAAATACCATTTTTCCCCTCTTTCCTTATAAACATAAACCAAATATTTCTTTCTTGTTTCCAACAAATAGTATCCCTTCTTTATACTATTTGAGATCCCCTCCTAGCTTCACCTATGATTTGATGAAAATTATTCATCCAGCCCCCAAATTAAGATCTATTTTTCACCTTAGATAGACATTGGTAATTTATAAAATCTTTAAGATACTTTTTATTTTTATTTTTATTAATGACACTATTTTGGTTCAAGATCATATGCCCTTTTTTTAGGAAGTTTTTCTATTATTCTATTTTCTTCTAATCCAAGCCAAACCAAGCGCTGATACTAGATGAGGCATCTACTAATGGAATAATTTGGGTGGTCTATACCTATTTCCTCTTATTATTGTTATTTATACCATATTTTCATTATTCCACAGTACATACCTTTTGGGAATTGCTTCCTAAATTGATAGACCCTTAAAAATATTTTTAATTTCTAATCTGAGACATTATATAACACATGTATATAAGTTTACAGGTTTTTGACCTCAATCTAAACCACCCATAGTGTGGGTTATTTCCTTTTTATATGTTTAAGTCACCCACGGGGTGATTTTATCTTTCTATACTTCATTGGGAACTGAATATTGTAATAAAGTTTAATGTAAAAGGTTGTAATCACCTTAAAGCACCTTTTCATTTTTATATAAAATGTATGCAATGCATAATACCTCATATTATATATAATTATCAAGGGATTATTTAAATGATTAATGAAATGGTTCATGATATGGTGAATGAATTAGTTATGATGGTAATGGGGTTTACAGTACGGCGTTGAAGACCCACTAAGATTCCTTGGACATTTCTACTCCTTTAATCTGACCTTCTAGGATGCCTTCAACATTTCTACTCCTTGGATCCTACACACTAGGATTCCTTGTACATTTTTACTCAATGAATCCTAATTACTTGGATGCCTTGGATTTTTCTACTCTATGGATCCTACTTACTTGGAATCATTGGAAATTTTTACTCAATGGATCCAACTTACTTAGATGTTTTGGACATTTCTACTCTTTGGATCCTATCCCTAGTAGGACTGATACTTGACAACTCGATGTAGTCCATTTTTTATGTTTACAATGATTTATAGTTAGACCTTATGATTTACTTCTTGATCATACTGAGCCTTGATAGACTAGATAGTATCACTTCTAATTTTATTACCATTACTCCTATTATATCTGCAGACCAGTTCAGATTATATGCACAGACTATACTCATTATTGAAATCATTGGTGGTGCCCTACTGAGTGTTATCTCACACCCTGTTCAAGATACTGGTTGTTAAATGGATAGAGTTAATGTATGTAGGTGTGTACAGGGTCAAGTGATAGGTTATTTATGCTTTATTGACTGTTTCATAGGAGGAGGGAAGCACAGGACCAAGATATGGCTCATGATTCTATCTGGAGATATTTTCTTTTTGATATTTTTGTACTTTTATTACATGTATTGTACTATATTACTATTTCCATGTATTTACTATCTTTATTACATCTACAGGATATACTCATAATTGTTTATATGACACTACCCATGGCTTTTGTTATTATTATTGTGGTCTATATGATTTGTCTTCTATTGTTGGTTGATTTTATGCTTCTACCTTTTATTCATTTATGATAAAAATATATTACTCTAATAATGATGTTATAGTATCCCCACTATACCATCATAGATCCTTTCTTCTAGTCAGTATCCTCTAGCGTATGTTGAGGCATTCTTGTGACCCACCTACTCTAGAAACCATTTAGTGACACCCAGATCAGAATGTTACAAAATTATATCAGAGAAGGTTTTATTTTCTATTGTCAATATATTTGAGATTTATAAGCATGATACTATGAAAGATTTGGTATTTATTAATGAGTTTTTCATGTTAGTAACTAACCCACATATAGGGAAAAACCAAATTACCAAGCAATTAGACTTGATGTTCTAGTTTTTTCTTATTACAATTGATCTAATTTCATTGTTGGGAGATGCACATGTTTTGTGTTGTTGACTTTGATTGGTATTTTTTTCCCGTGGCCGAGTATGGAAAGGAGATATTGGTCTCATTCATCATTTTAGTCACATAGGAAGTTCACATTCCATGCATATGCCATGCCATATAGGATGCATTGCTTGACTACATGAAATTTGTTATATGTTCCTTGTGAGAAATAATAATTATTTGAATAACATTTTTATAGGAAACTAGGAAACACAATTGGTTAAATAAAGTTCCTGCATAAACCTAACAATGTTTTCCTATATAGATTGATGTAAACACCTTAAGCAGTCATTAATAGAATGATGATCCATGGACCATTGGACACAGGGGTTGGAAGATGTTTATGGTTGTGATTAAATGGATGCTAGATTTAGATTTATAAAGTGTATGGTCCTTCCTAAATTAGAAATGGTAATGTATATAATTCAACCATTTAAGAATATTTGTAATGTAAATATAAAATAATTTAAATGAATTTAAATTATGAAATGAAAAGTTTTCCATTAAATGAAGGTTCTAATTGGAACTTAAAGGGTTATTTCCTATATACCATTAAATCGACACTATATATACCATAACCCCTAATTTATAGTAGATAAATTGACCTAACCTGACCTATTAGTGATAATTAGGTAGTATCTCATGTGTTCTTGTGATTTTTTTGTCACCTAGACATAGCCTTTGGAGAAGGCAGAGTGGTGTGACTTGTATATATAGGAAGTCTTATACCAATTATATTCATATATCTATTATCTTGTCATTATCAAATCTTTTTTGTGGTATTTTCTTGGAATTTTTAGAGACATGCCACCATGAAGGCCTCTAGTGGTGTTCCAAGAGGGTGGGAACAACGATTATTTGGAGGTGGTTGGCCCTGGTGTCACGAACCAAATATGTTCGCCACTATTACAGGAACCAAACCTGGCCTATGGAAAGTCCTGAAGGGCGTTCCCTATCCCCATGGGCTAGAACAATTATCTGGGTATCATTTATCTTGGTTTGGTAATGATTTACCCGAATATGTATACATAAAATATCAAAACATTTGATAAACTGAATCTGAAAAATTCATACCAAAAAATATTTATACAAAAATCCAGAACTGAATACATAAGTTCAAATGAACTAAAAAAGGTCCAAAGACACAAATAAACAACATAAAAATATACCCAAGGACTCCACATGACATTGGGTCATCACCCATAAGTCGTCTCCACAACTCTGCACCAAGGATGGGAACTAACACCCTGAACCACCATCACCCATAGCATTCCCCTTACATGAGTCAAGAATAACAAATTATAATTACACCCAAGGGATGCAAGTAGGGTGTGATCCTAATCCCAATATTATACCACCCAATTATTCCAAATAGCATGCAATACAATGTGAAAAAGCAAGTCGTTTTAATAAGCAAAGAAAATCAGTGATAAAGAAATGCAACTTTCAATTGAAAACAGTTTTCAGGAAAAAAAATTCAGAATGTTCAAAGATTTAAATATAAATGTTATCTAATGTAATGTAATTCAAAAAACACCTCAATACAAGGTTAAATATCAAAAATACAATGAGAAACAAAATCCAAAACACCCCTAGGAACTAGATAGTCTCGGGGCCCCTTCACCTTGTACCTCAGTGTAAATTAAACATAGTAAAATTTGTTCTCATGCACGAGACACTAATAGGGAACATACCCATAATTTAGTGGTCCCCAATCATCATCCACATAGTTTATTTAGAGTTTTAGTTATCCAAATGCTAGGTGGAATAGGGACAAAACCCATCTGGTCTACTAGTTGTACTAGTACACATCCACCCCACCTAGGTACTTGGGCTTCCCCCTTTGTGCTCAAACAATTTCAGCATGCAACACATATCCATGTTTATATAAAACACCACTACTAGTCAAATACACCCAGTACAGTAGCTATCACATTTTATACCACTTAAAACACACAATAAACACTTTTATTTTTAATGAAATAATATCTCAAAATCCCGTATTTTTTTGCACACAAAATTTCTTAAGAACCGCACTTTTACACTATTTTCACACTTTTAAGTAACCATAATAGTAATTTAATCATAATAAATTTCAATTAAAACAAAAAAAACATTTTATGGCATCCTTAATGTTAGAAAATAAGTGATAACATTGTAAAACCTCTATTTTCACACAAAAGTGTCACCAAAACATCACTTTCTATACAAACACCATTAAAACCCATTTTGCAGTAACAACCAAAGAGGATAAACATTAAAAACAGTATTTTCATCCCTATTATAGTTCAATAAAAACAACTAAGTATTTATAGGGAATCCCAAAATACAAAAATAAAACATTTCTTTAGAAAACCCCCAATTTCACACCAAGTTAGCACTTGAAATTCAACTGCAATAGAAACACGACTAAAACTAATTTTTGTAGAAATAATACATTTAGATAAACCTAAAAATATGATAAATACAACATTATAAAACACAAAGATTTCATACACATTTGAGTCACCTACCAAAATAAAGGAAGCCCTTGAATCACCGTAAGAAAATCATGTCGTACCACCGCCGCACCAAGAGGGACTTATATCAAACCTAAAACCACAATAATTGACCAAGAAAACCCAAGGATAAACCCTAGGTTCTAAACCCTACCCCCTGGTCATTTTTCATTTCAAGGAAACTGAAATAAACTTCATGTAAAGGGGAGGAACTACGGAGGAGAAACACTTACTTGATATTCTTTGAAGTTCCTCCACCAAATCCCCCTTAAAATGGGGTTCCGAAGAGGTTTTGAGAGACTTGGAGGGATTCCATGGATTTTAGTATCTAAGAGGAGGAGGAAGGGTCAAATTAGGAACTGGAATGGAGAAAAAAGAATAAGAATTGAGAGAGTTGAGAAAGAAAGAAGTTACCTCTTAAAATTTGGTCGATTTGAGAAACCATGTGATGTTCTGCAATAATTCACGACGAACACGACCTCCAAAGAGGGGGTAAAGAGGAGGGGAACGCGGCTGGGTTCAGTGGTCTTGGGTGACACTTGGAATAACCTAAAAAAATTGAATAAGTTATTAAATAAATAAATTTTTTTAAAACTGGAAATGGGCCTTCAGGTTGGACCAATTACTTAAATAAAAATCCATATCCACAATTATTATGGATTACTAAAGGTTCAAAAATGAAATGGTGGTTTTAATAGGTTAGGGGAGAACATTTAGGAATTGGAATGGGTGAAAAATATTAAAAAATTAAATATTTATAAAGGAAAAAAAATTGGTTTTTAAATTTGGAAATGGGCCCCCGGTTTGCCCCAAATCATGAACACTCACCCTTTCCTAAAAAAAGAATGGGAAACACCCAAAAAAGAAATAATAGAAATTAAATGAAAAATAACTTTAAAATATTTCATGTATGTGACAATTCAACCCACCATGAAAACTTTCCATCTCATAAATTCAACCTGAACCTTGATCGGAAAATAGGAATGAATACTCTTACTCAACACATGACTTCCGCTCCCATGTCTCATGTGTATCATTACCATGTTGTCAACGAACCTGGACCAGCGGAATGTACTTCCCTTAAAGAACCTTCTCTTGGGAGTCCACTATTTTCACGGGGCACTCAAAAACTGACAAGTGAGGCTCTATATCCTGTTCTTCCCGACTCAGCACACGGGATGGATCCGGGTTGTATTTCTTCAACTGGGAGACATGGAAGATGTCGTGGATGGACGTCAACTAAGAAATTAACACAAACATGTATTCCACCTTTCCAATATTCTCAGTGATCTCAAAAGTTTCAACATATCATGGCGTTAGCTTCCCTTGATTCCCCAATCGACGATGACCCAAATTAGGGGCCACTTTCAAGAATACCTTGTCACCCAAAAAAACTATAGGTCTCAACACCTCTGGTCAGTATATGATTTATCATGACTCTAAGCTATCAATAAACGATGCCTAATCAACTTGACCTTCTCAAATGTCTCATGCACCAGACTCAGCCCCATCAGTGAGGTCTCACCTACCTCAGCCCAACACATAGTGGACCGACAAGGTTGACCATAGAGCACCTCAAAAGGATACATTCGAATCGAGGATTGATAACTATTATTATAAGAAAACTCAACCAACCCCAAATGGATATCTCAGGAACCTCCAAAGTCTAGGACACATGCACTTATCATGTCCTCTAAAATTTGATTTTCCCACTCTGTCTGACCATCCTTATGAGGATGGTATGTCATGATCATCTTAATTTGAGACCCCAAGGCCTTCTAAAGGCCTTCCTTGAACCGAGAAGTGAAATAGGGGTCTCTATCTGAGACAACTGCTGATGGCACACCATGGAGTATCACCACCTCCTGAAGATACAAATGGCCCAACTCATCCACTTTAGCTATATCTATGATCAGAATGAAGTGGAATGATTTGGTCAGATGATCAATCATCACCCAAATGGAATTCCTACCCCGAGGTTTACAAGGTAAGCCGACAATGAAGTCTATGGTGACCTTATCCCACTTCCAGGTAGGAATGGGTAATGATTGGAGTAAACTGGAGGGCCTTTGATGCTCTCCTTTCACCTACTGGCATGTATAGCATCTCAACAAAAAGTCTGATATGTATCATCTCATACCAGGCCACCAGAACATCCAACAGACATCATAATACATCTTTTTGGAACCCGGACGGACATCCCACTAAGACCGGTGATTGTCCTCCATCACCACATTCCATAGAGATAATGTTACTACTAATGTAACACCCTGACCCCAGATACCCAGAGTCAGTGCATTATTTCGTATCATTGGCATGATCACAAAAGATCAAGTCTCGAAAGATCGATTAGTTTAGTAGCCTTGGAAACACTAGATATATTCATAAGTCTTACATTACATCATAAAGTGAAAACTACAACAACAACATCTTGTCTCCTTTGAACACACTTATCCCTTAGACTATCCTTGTAGGTCAGTCATAATATACTTCTTCATATCCTGGGAAAAATAAAACATAGAAAGGGGTGAGATCAGATGCTCAGTAAGGATAATGATATAGCGGAAACTTTCATAAATAATCATAAACATTTAAGGCAATGTATAACTAAAACAAAAGACTTTTAAACTTTAAATTCATCATAATATGGCAAAGATAAAATCAAATAATTCCATTTACTTACTCACATGGATATTCTAATAGTCAAATAATCACATGAAATATCAAATAGCCACTTTCATAATGATGGAATGCATAATGCCGGACATTATGAAACATTTTTTCAAGGCCTCAGCCAAGATGTCTAAAAATGATTAAGTCCTCGTCCAAAACCATATATCAAATTGGTAAAGGCCTCAGCCAATTCCACGTCTAGTTGTCTCATAAGACCTACTGATGCATCGAGGAGCTATAGCGGGCTCCACCCGTCACTTACTAAGTCCAATGAATTCCTCATATGAACAGGTTTAAACATAATATAAACATTTTTATTAAAACTAGCATACGAAATGTCAATAATTTATCCATAAACCATGAATTGTATAAAAATAACACATCCATAGTCAAACATATCACAAAACCTTCAATACAATATTTAAGTTTTGTATCATAATAAATCAACTTCAAATAAGCTTAAAATCCATCAAAGGATGTTGACATAGATGAAATCAAAAACTATTTGAGATATATATTTTTTTTTGAAATAATTTAAAATTCACATAATTATAAAATAAAACATTTACTGAGAAAATATTCTTATAAGCTTGTAAGTTAATCTTATAATATTTCATAATGGCGGAAAATAGCCACACCTGCCGTATAAGTTAAAAAAATACATTCTAACCATAATTTTGTCGAAAAGGTTAAAAAGGACCTTGTTTGGAAAATGACAGAGATATTCCTTTATAAACATCTTATAAAAAGTCAAACAAGGGTATAAATGACTTTAACCCATTTTTTATTAAATATTAAAAAAAATTGAAATACATTTTTAAGAAACAAGGATGTGGATGATAAAGAGGTCCTAGTTGATAATTACGTATAAACAACCTCGGATAATGGAGATATTGTGAAATAAACCCTTACTGATTTGGTAACTTTTGAAACATACACCCCATTAAAGAAGGATCATATAATGAAGATTTAAATACCCATAAGTTAAAGTATATTACACAAACAATACAATCATGGGCAGTACATATACCACACAAAAGGAAATTGTGGTAATTATAGCATAGATCTCACGGGAATAAAAGTGAGATGGAAACCCCTTACCTTGTACTTTTCCTTGGTAGAGGGTAGGTTAAACTCCTATATAATGGTTAGAAAATTGTTATTAAATTATAAAATAATCATATATATTAATATTATATCATATATGATCTTTTAACATTGCTTTAAAAATATTATCTTAGTATTATTGTCATTTCGGGTGTTAACGGATTCGTTTTCCTTTATATGCATTATTATGTAAGTCGTGTTTATTATGGATAGGTTGTATCTTATTCATATAAAGAATTATATAAAGTCCTTAAACATTATTTTTAATCATCAAATGAAAGTTATTCTTGAATGGATACGATGGGGATTGAATCTCATCGAGTTCGTGGAGACGGTATTCCGTATGTACGCACGAGTGATAATATCATTATTTTTATATTTAAATCATATATAATTGGATGGTATATCATATATAAATAATCATAATCATGTTATATTTATTATTTAAATCAATTAGAAATCATTATTATACACATCCAAATAATAATGTATTGAATAACAATTACACCATGACATGGAGACGGTAAGCCGTATATACGCACGTATGGTGACATGTATTCAAAGAATGGATAGAATAATTAATATGGTTTTACCATATTTATAATAAAATACTAGTATATATAATATACTGGAGTTATTATTTTTTAATGGTAAAAACAAAGAAAGAATAATTGGAAGAAGAAAAGAACTTGAAAGAGGGTGGTGAAAACATTACCTCTTCTTCGGGTTCTTCCTTTTCATTTGATCAAAAGGGATCCTTAGGTTTGATTTATGATCAAACTAAGGCCTCTAGGTTGAAGTTAGGATATTTGAGAGAGTATTTTTTCAGGTTTTGGCTGATCCAAATGGATTTGAAGGTATGAATTAAAGTGAAGGGGGAGTGCCCTTTTATAAGAAGGGGGAGGGGCACCTTAGGAAAACTAGAAATATTATTTTATAATAAATTCATATTCTGTTTAGAATGGATAAAAAGTAGATTCTTTAGAGTATAAATTTGGGATGGGTCTAAATACACTCAACCAATGGGTTTTAGATCGGTCTAGGTCATTATATTAACCTTATCTTTTAGATTTAACTCTTAGTTAATTAGTTTGACATTTACCATGTCTCTCTGTATTTTTATATTATATGGTTAATAAACATACTATAAACATCCAAGAAAACCCCAAGTGGTTCATTAATGATACAAATATAATTATATAAGTCTCTTGTCCTATACTTAGATTTTTAGGAATAGAATATCAATTAATAATATAATATATTTTTTACAATCACTTATGTGTCAATTTTTACACTATTTGGAATTTGATTTTTGTGAAAATCATAACAGCATGATTACTTAAAAAAATTAATTAAATCACTCTTAACATGATATATTAACCTATAAAATTATTTTATTGCATCAATAGTTTCAAATTATATTTCTTTTAACATTTATAATACTATTTATTTGATTCTTTCATTAATAATGAAAATAATGCAACATCATTGTGTCATAAATAAAATTAATTATTCAATGTTTAAAAATTATAAATAAAATACCATTATGTATTAAATATTTTTATATTTCTAATAAATATTTATAGTCAAAAAATAACTTATATAACACCATGTAAAAATTATTTTACTAAACTATATATTCTTATGTCATTTTTGTATTCATTTTAACTTAATTAATATAAAGAGTCATTTTCACATACAAGTAGATCCATGGGGTCCCAAAATCGACCCATTGATTCCCATGGTCATAAATTTATCATCAAATAGGGTTATTATACGTTTAAGGGTAATTTTATATTATTATAATACTATTTTGTTACCCTTATTTACCTGATTTACCCTTTAACCACGGTAAATAAAATATTTACCGAAGTAATTATTCATAATGTCTAAAAATAAAAGTTACCTATTTACAAAATATTTACATCCAGATTCCAAATATGGAATCAATTTTTCTAAATTCAAAACACATATGTGGCAGAAATTATTTTAAAATTAATTCCCGTTGTCAAAACAAAAAGCGTGTTTTTATAAAATAATAACTATCAAAAGATTGACACTTGTTTATGTCCTGTTCAAATGTGAAATTACATTCAATGACCAATATTTTATTAAATGGTAAAATATAATCTAAAAAAAATTTAAAACCACCTATTAGTATAAATTATCACTATAAATTATTTTGATTAGAAAAGTTGTTTTTAATTAAAATTTAGTATTTTTCACTATTCATCAAAAATTGAAAGTTCTCAGAAAAATACCAAAAATTCAACCTAAGCTAATTTTGATATTCTGAATCCAAAAATGAAGTCCAATTTGAAAAATAAAATTTTTAAAATTTTAAAAAGTGGGTATTACTATTCATAACGGCTACTTTGATTGGTCGCGGTGTTAGAACTCGAAGTTGCGTACAAAACACGCCATTGTATTATTCAAAGGGAAACATACCATGGAATCTTGGGGTGTTACATTCTCCACTCCATCAATAAATTGAGTCCTCACAATTTGAAATTTTTCTTGGAATATAAAAGGTTGAAAATAGAAAATTCCTTTTTGGAAAACTCACATCAGAAATAGGGTTAATAAAAATATAACTTTAAATGAATGAAAGAGAAGTAAAAAGGTCACCCAAGATAACCCATACTAGGATTCTATGAAAACATGGATATGGAGGAGGAACAATCCATCAAGGTCTGATGGAGAGTTATATAAAATAGGATTAAGAGAAAGTAAATGATCTGAAAATCATAAACTTGTGATGGGTTAAACGGTATTTGATTCCCCAGTAGGAAAAGTAAATGGAAAACATTTTTGTTTTAAGTTCCTTTTCATATAGATAAGGAATTTATTTATGAGATTTAATAATAACATAAATATATATAAATACATTTTAGGTACAGATTCATCCTTTAATAAATTTCTACCACTAACTCATCTTTTACTCTAAAAGATAATAGAACATAAAATATTCTTTTTATCCTAATCGTATAGGGTTCCAAAAAAATGAATTTATAATTCACCTATCAGACCCTTTAAAAAAACTACATTATACAATTCATGGACTTAACGTAGTCTAGTGGTAGGTGATAAATCCTAATCACACTATGGTTGTGGGTTTGATTCCCGCAGCTTTGTCCGACGCAACGGGTTGTCACACAGTCTGCGTGTTGTCTTTTTTATAAAAATCTAAAAATAACCTTAACAATAGTATCCAATTTAAAACTTAATCCATTCCAACCTTTAGACTTATCCAAAATACTTATATCCAAACTCACAGTCCAAAATTTATAAGGAAGGTAAACATAATGTAGATCCTTTTTTCCATGTAATAACATGTGAATAATTTCATCATGTATTCTTTTAAAACATAGTAACACTCTAAATTACCATAAAACCTTATTGATTACCTTTATTCTCCCATATAGAATACTGGATATACTCCTCTTATCCAAAAATGTTGTATAATCCAACAAAAATGGAATAAACAAACATTTAATTTGTTTCAAAGTGGTCAAGAATATCAAATATAATTTATCCAAATAAACCATCTCTTATCCAAAATTACTACCTCAGTATCAGGACCATATTATGGTTTATCTTTCCTCCAACTGTGTATTTTCCAAAAAAGAGTTTAACTTGCTGTTGAGTCACTTTTCATAGTACCATAAAATCTCAAATCCTCAATGAAATAGTACTACAGTACAATCCTTATTTATTTCCATAATTCATATAACTAGTACATCATCTATACAACACTGAAATGACATAATTCTTTAATAACAATATAGGAACACTAATCATTATTCTTCATCTTTGGTAGCATTATAACTTGATTATTATCCAATAGCATCATTTGGGGCATACTTTGATGATTTGGACATTGAGTCGCGTAGTGTCCCAACTCTTTGCAGATGAAGCATTGTACATTTGAAACCTTTTTCTTACCCTTGAAATCACGTACTTGGTCTCCTTTTTATCCACACTTATTGTAGAGACCCGAAGCTTGACGTACATGGACATTACATTACTTTTGAGGAATACTTAGTACATAACAAAAACACACATTTTATGGCATCCTTAATGTTAGAAAATAAGTGATAACATTGTAAAACCTCTATTTTCACACAAAAGTGTCACCAAAACATCACTTTCTATACAAACACCATTAAAACCCATTTTGCAGTAACAACCAAAGAGGATAAACATTAAAAACAGTATTTTCATCCCTATTATAGTTCAATAAAAACAACTAAGTATTTATAGGGAATCCCAAAATACAAAAATAAAACATTTCTTTAGAAAACCCCCAATTTCACACCAAGTTAGCACTTGAAATTCAACTACAATAGAAACACGACTAAAACTAATTTTTGTAGAAATAATACATTTAGATAAACCTAAAAATATGATAAATACAACATTATAAAACACAAAGATTTCATACACATTTGAGTCACCTACCAAAATAAAGGAAGCCCTTGAATCACCGTAAGAAAATCATGTCGTACCACCGCCGCACCAAGAGGGACTTAGATCAAACCTAAAACCACAATAATTGACCAAGAAAACCCAAGGATAAACCCTAGGTTCTAAACCCTACCCCCTGGTCATTTTTCATTTCAAGGAAACTGAAATAAACTTCATGTAAAGGGGAGGAACTACAGAGGAGAAACACTTACTTGATATTCTTTGAAGTTCCTCCACCAAATCCCCCTTAAAATGGGGTTCCGAAGAGGTTTTGAGAGACTTGGAGGGATTCCATGGATTTTAGTATCTAAGAGGAGGAGGAAGGGTCAAATTAGGAACTGGAATGGAGAAAAAAGAATAAGAATTGAGAGAGTTGAGAAAGAAAGAAGTTACCTCTTCAAATTTGGTCGATTTGAGAAACCATGTGATGTTCTGCAATAATTCACGACGAACACGACCTCCAAAGAGGGGGGAAAGAGGAGGGGAACGCGGCTGGGTTCAGTGGTCTTGGGTGACACTTGGAATAACCTAAAAAAATTGAATAAGTTATTAAATAAATAATTTTTTTTAAAACTGGAAATGGGCCTTCAGGTTGGACCAATTACTTAAATAAAAATCCATATCCACAATTATTATGGATTACTAAAGGTTCAAAAATTAAATGGTGGTTTTAATAGGTTAGGGGAGAACATTTAGGAATTGGAATGGGTGAAAAATATTAAAAAATTAAATATTTATAAAGGAAAAAAATTGGTTTTTAAATTTGGAAATGGGCCCCCGGTTTGCCCCAAATCATGAACACTCACCCTTTCCTAAAAAAAGAATGGGAAACACCCAAAAAAGAAATAATAGAAATTAAATGAAAAATAACTTTAAAATATTTCATGTATGTGACAATTCAACCCACCATGAAAACTTTCCATCTCAGAAATTCAACCTGAACCTTGATCGGAAAATAGGAATGAATACTCTTACTCAACACATGACTTCCGCTCCCATGTCTCATGTGTATCATTACCATGTTGTCAACGAACCTGGACCAGCGGAATGTACTTCCCTTAAAGAACCTTCTCTTGGGAGTCCACTATTTTCACGGGGCACTCAAAAACTGACAAGTGAGGCTCTATATCCTGTTCTTCCCGACTCAGCACACGGGATGGATCCGGGTTTTATTTCTTCAACTGGGAGACATGGAAGATGTCGTGGATGGACGTCAACTAAGAAAGTAACACAAACATGTATTCCACCTTTCCAATATTCTCAGTGATCTCAAAAGTTTCAACATATCATGGCGTTAGCTTCCCTTGATTCCCCAATCGACGATGACCCAAATTAGGGGCCACTTTCAAGAATACCTTGTCACCCAAAAAAACTATAGGTCTCAACACCTCTGGTCAGTATATGATTTATCATGACTCTAAGCTATCAATAAACGATGCCTAATCAACTTGACCTTCTCAAATGTCTCATGCACCAGACTCAGCCCCATCAGTGAGGTCTCACCTACCTCAGCCCAACACATAGTGGACCGACAAGGTTGACCATAGAGCACCTCAAAAGGATACATTCGAATCGAGGATTGATAACTATTATTATAAGAAAACTCAACCAACCCCAAATGGATATCTCAGAAACCTCCAAAGTCTAGGACACATGCACTTATCATGTCCTCTAAAATTTGATTTTCCCACTCTGTCTGACCATCCTTCTGAGGATGGTATGTCATGATCATCTTAATTTGAGACCCCAAGGCCTTCTAAAGGCCTTCCTTGAACCAAGAAGTGAAATAGGGGTCTCTATCTGAGACAACTGCTGATGGCACACCATGGAGTCTCACCACCTCCTGAAGATACAAATGGCCCAACTCATCCACTTTAGCTATATCTATGATCAGAATGAAGTGGAATGATTTGGTCAGATGATCAATCATCACCCAAATGGAATTCCTACCCCGAGGTTTACAAGGTAAGCCGACAATGAAGTCTATGGTGACCTTATCCCACTTCCAGGTAGGAATGGGTAATGATTGGAGTAAACTGGAGGGCCTTTGATGCTCTCCTTTCACCTACTGGCATGTATAGCATCTCAACAAAAAGTCTGATATGTATCATCTCATACCAGGCCACCAGAACATCCAACAGACATCATAATACATCTTTTTGGAACCCGGACGGACATCCCACTAAGACCGGTGATTGTCCTCCATCAGCACATTCCATAGAGATAATGTTACTACTAATGTAACACCCTGACCCCAGATACCCAGAGTCAGTGCATTATTTCGTATCATTGGCATGATCACAAAAGATCAAGTCTCGAAAGATCGATTAGTTTAGTAGCCTTGGAAACACTAGATATATTCATAAGTCTTACATTACATCATAAAGTGAAAACTACAACAACAACATCTTGTCTCCTTTGAACACACTTATCCCTTAGACTATCCTTGTAGGTCAGTCATAATATACTTCTTCATATCCTGGGAAAAATAAAACATAGAAAGGGGTGAGATCAGATGCTCAGTAAGGATAATGATATAGCGGAAACTTTCATAAATAATCATAAACATTTAAGGCAATGTATAACTAAAACAAAAGACTTTTAAACTTTAAATTCATCATAATATGGCAAAGATAAAATCAAATAATTCCATTTACTTACTCACATGGATATTCTAATAGTCAAATAATCACATGAAATATCAAATAGCCACTTTCATAATGATGGAATGCATAATGCCGGACATTATGAAACATTTTTTCAAGGCCTCAGCCAAGATGTCTAAAAATGATTAAGTCCTCGTCCAAAACCATATATCAAATTGGTAAAGGCCTCAGCCAATTCCACGTCTAGTTGTCTCATAAGACCTACTGATGCATCGAGGAGCTATAGCGGGCTCCACCCGTCACTTACTAAGTCCAATGAATTCCTCATATGAACAGGTTTAAACATAATATAAACATTTTTATTAAAACTAGCATACGAAATGTCAATAATTTATCCATAAACCATGAATTGTATAAAAATAACACATCCATAGTCAAACATATCACAAAACCTTCAATACAATATTTAAGTTTTGTATCATAATAAATCAACTTCAAATAAGCTTAAAATCCATCAAAGGATGTTGACATAGATGAAATCAAAAACTATTTGAGATATATATTTTTTTTTGAAATAATTTAAAATTCACATAATTATAAAATAAAACATTTACTGAGAAAATATTCTTATAAGCTTGTAAGTTAATCTTATAATATTTCATAATGGCGGAAAATAGCCACACCTGCCGTATAAGTTAAAAAAATACATTCTAACCATAATTTTGTCGAAAAGGTTAAAAAGGACCTTGTTTGGAAAATGACAGAGATATTCCTTTATAAACATCTTATAAAAAGTCAAACAAGGGTATAAATGACTAACCCATTTTTTATTAAATATTAAAAAAAAATTGAAATACATTTTTAAGAAACAAGGATGTGGATGATAAAGAGGTCCTAGTTGATAATTACGTATAAACAACCTCGGATAATGGAGATATTGTGAAATAAACCCTTACTGATTTGGTAACTTTTGAAACATACACCCCATTAAAGAAGGATCATATAATGAAGATTTAAATACCCATAAGTTAAAGTATATTACACAAACAATACAATCATGGGCAGTACATATACCACACAAAAGGAAATTGTGGTAATTATAGCATAGATCTCACAGGAATAAAAGTGAGATGGAAACCCCTTACCTTGTACTTTTCCTTGGTCGAGGGTAGGTTAAACTCCTATATAATGGTTAGAAAATTGTTATTAAATTATAAAAGAATCATATATATTAATATTATATCATATATGATCTTTTAACATTGCTTTAAAAATATTATCTTAGTATTATTGTCATTTCGGGTGTTAACGGATTCGTTTTCCTTTATATGATTTATTATGTAAGTCATGTTTATTATGGATAGGTTGTATCTTATTCATATAAAGAATTATATAAAGTCCTTAAACATTATTTTTAATCATCAAATGAAAGTTATTCTTGAATGGATACGATGGGGATTGAATCTCATCGAGTTCGTGGAGACGGTATTCCGTATGTACGCACGAGTGATAATATCATTATTTTTATATTTAAATCATATATAATTGGATGGTATATCATATATAAATAATCATAATCATGTTATATTTATTATTTAAATCAATTAGAAATCATTATTATACACATCCAAATAATAATGTATTGAATAACAATTACACCATGACATGGAGACGGTAAGCCGTATATACGCACGTATGGTGACATGTATTCAAAGCATGGATAGAATAATTAATATGGTTTTACCATATTTATAATAAAATACTAGTATATATAATATACTGGAGTTATTATTTTTTAATGGTAAAAACAAAGAAAGAATAATTGGAAGAAGAAAAGAACTTGAAAGAGGGTGGTGAAAACATTACCTCTTCTTCGGGTTCTTCCTTTTCATTTGATCAAAAGGGATCCTTAGGTTTGATTTATGATCAAACTAAGGCCTCTAGGTTGAAGTTAGGATATTTGAGAGAGTATTTTTTCAGGTTTTGGCTGATCCAAATGGATTTGAAGGTATGAATTAAAGTGAAGGGGGAGTGCCCTTTTATAAGAAGGGGGAGGGGCACCTTAGGAAAACTAGAAATATTATTTTATAATAAATTCATATTCTGTTTAGAATGGATAAAAAGTAGATTCTTTAGAGTATAAATTTGGGATGGGTCTAAATACACTCAACCAATGGGTTTTAGATCGGTCTGGGTCATTATATTAACCTTATCTTTTAGATTTAACTCTTAGTTAATTAGTTTGACATTTACCATGTCTCTCTGTATTTTTATATTATATGGTTAATAAACATACTATAAACATCCAAGAAAACCCCAAGTGGTTCATTAATGATACAAATATAATTATATAAGTCTCTTGTCCTATACTTAGATTTTTAGGAATAGAATATCAATTAATAATATAATATATTTTTTACAATCACTTATGTGTCAATTTTTACACTATTTGGAATTTGATTTTTGTGAAAATCATAACAGCATGATTACTTAAAAAAATTAATTAAATCACTCTTAACATGATATATTAACCTATAAAATTATTTTATTGCATCAATAGTTTCAAATTATATTTCTTTTAACATTTATAATACTATTTATTTGATTCTTTCATTAATAATGAAAATAATGCAACATCATTGTGTCATAAATAAAATTAATTATTCAATGTTTAAAAATTATAAATAAAATACCATTATGTATTAAATATTTTTATATTTCTAATAAATATTTATAGTCAAAAAATAACTTATATAACACCATGTAAAAATTATTTTACTAAACTATATATTCTTATGTCATTTTTGTATTCATTTTAACTTAATTAATATAAAGAGTCATTTTCACATACAAGTAGATCCATGGGGTCCCAAAATCGACCCATGGATTACCATGGTCATAAATTTATCATCAAATAGGTTTATTATACGTTTAAGGGTAATTTTATATTATTATAATACTATTTTGTTACCCTTATTTACCTGATTTACCCTTTAACCACGGTAAATAAAATATTTACCGAAATAATTATTCATAATGTCTAAAAATAAAAGTTACCTATTTAAAAAATATTTACATCCAGATTCCAAATATGGAATCAATTTTTCTAAATTCAAAACACATATGTGGCAGAAATTAATTTAAAATTAATTCCCGTTGTCAAAACAAAAAGCGTGTTTTTATAAAATAATAACTATCAAAAGATTGACACTTGTTTATGTCCTGTTCAAATGTGAAATTACATTCAATGACCAATATTTTATTAAATGGTAAAATATAATCTAAAAAAATTTTAAAACCACCTATTAGTATAAATTATCACTATAAATTATTTTGATTAGAAAAGTTGTTTTTAATTAAAATTTAGTATTTTTCACTATTCATCAAAAATTGAAAGTTCTCAGAAAAATACCAAAAATTCAACCTAAGCTAATTTTGATATTCTGAATCCAAAAATGAAGTCCAATTTGAAAAATAAAATTTTTAAAATTTTAAAAAGTGGGTATTACTATTCATAACGGCTACTTTGATTGGTCGCGGTGTTAGAACTCGAAGTTGCATACAACACACGCCATTGTATTATTAAAAGGGAAACATACCATGGAATCTTGGGGTGTTACATTATCCACTCCATCAATAAATTGATTCCTCACAATTTGAAATTTTTCTTGGAATATAAAAGGTTGAAAATAGAAAATTCCTTTTTGGAAAACTCACATCAGAAATAGGGTTAATAAAAATATAACTTTAAATGAATGAAAGAGAAGTAAAAAGGTCACCCAAGATAACCCATACTAGGATTCTATGAAAACATGGATATGGAGGAGGAACAAACCATCAAGGTCTGATGGAGAGTTGTATAAAATAGGATTAAGAGAAAGTAAATGATCTGAAAATCATAAACTTGTGATGGGTTAAACGGTATTTGATTCCCCAGTAGGAAAAGTAAATGGAAAACATTTTTGTTTTAAGTTCCTTTTCATATAGATAAGGAATTTATTTATGAGATTTAATAATAACATAAATATATATAAATACTTTTTAGGTACAGATTCATCCTTTAATAAATTTCTACCACTAACTCATCTTTTACTCTAAAAGATAATAGAACATAAAATATTCTTTTTATCCTAATCGTATAGGGTTCCAAAAAAATGAATTTATAATTCACCTATCAGACCCTTTAAAAAAACTACATTATACAATTCATGGACTTAACGTAGTCTAGTGGTAGGTGATAAATCCTAATCACACTATGGTTCTGGGTTTGATTCCCGCAGCTTTGTCCGACGCAACGGGTTGTCACACAGTCTGCGTGTTGTCTTTTTTATAAAAATCTAAAAATAACCTTAACAATAGTATCCAATTTAAAACTTAATCCATTCCAACCTTTAGACTTATCCAAAATACTTATATCCAAACTCACAGTCCAAAATTTATAAGGAAGGTAAACATAATGTAGATCCTTTTTTCCATGTAATAACATGTGAATAATTTCATCATGTATTCTTTTAAAACATAGTAACACTCTAAATTACCATAAAACCTTATTGATTACCTTTATTCTCCCATATAGAATACTGGATATACTCCTCATATCCAAAAATGTTGTATAATCCAACAAAAATGTAATAAACAAACATTTAATTAGTTTCAAAGTGGTCAAGAATATCAAATATAATTTATCCAAATAAACCATCTCTTATCCAAAATTACTACCTCAGTATCAGGACCATATTATGGTTTATCTTTCCTCCAACTGTGTATTTTCCAAAAAAGAGTTTAACTTGCTGTTGAGTCACTTTTCATAGTACCATAAAATCTCAAATCCTCAATGAAATAGTACTACAGTACAATCCTTATTTATTTCCATAATTCATATAACTAGTACATCATCGATACAACACTGAAATGACATAATTCTTTAATAACAATATAGGAACACTAATCATTATTCTTCATCTTTGGTAGCATTATAACTTGATTATTATCCAATAGCATCATTTGGGGCATACTTTGATGATTTGGACATTGAGTCGCGTAGTGTCCCAACTCTTTGCAGATGAAGCATTGTACATTTGAAACCTTTTTCTTACCCTTGAAATCACGTACTTGGTCTCCTTTTTATCCACACTTATTGTAGAGACCCGAAGCTTGACGTACATGGACATTACATTACTTTTGAGGAATACTTAGTACATAACAAAAACACACACACAAGGACCGTAATAGTTTTGTGTCTTTGGAAACTCGGAATATAATCTTCTAATCGTGGTGAAAGATCTTCAACATCTCCCATAAAGATATTCTTTTTTTAAACCTAAATCATTTATTTATGTCCTGGGAGAAGAAAACATAAAAGGGTGAGCTCAAATGCTCAGTAAGGGTAAACAAAATAAATATCAATCACGTCATATTCATAAGAACATCTATTTTGGAAATCTTAACCTGCAAAAGAGATCATAATTTCATAACATGTGATAAATCATAGTAGTGAAATGTAATCCCAATAATCATAACATAAAACATGAAACTTTGTGGCATACACACATAATCATAGAGAATCATTTCTTATTAGTCAAGACTCATTGCCAAGACTATCTTAGTGGACAAAATCCCTTTCTGAACCAAGTTCACTCCTCATTTCAGTCCTGTTTCACTGAACCGGTATAACCTACCGTTACAGCAATGTCTATCTCATGAGATTTAAAATCTTTACCCAATGCATTGGAGGGAGATATAGGTCCCACCCATCTCATAATGATACCATTATTATGTGTGCCACAAAATCATAAATCATACATCATTGCATAACCCATGTAATAAAAATGGGAATCTTAAACATCATGATATCATAAAACAATTCATATAAGATAAAGGAATTCATAAAAATATTTCCATCACAACATAATCAAGTAAATGTAATAATGGTGATAGAAACAGAACCCTATATTATCTTATATGGAAAATAATTTTGATAAAACACTTGAACTCCATTCTTGAGGAAAATATCCTTTCTACTTCAAAAACATTTTCCTTTATTAACATGTCATACTATTTTAAACTAAAAGATGTTGATTAAAAATAAACTTGAAAACTTGTAAAGGAAGATTCTTGGAAATAATGTTTTAAAAATCAATTCATGCCGTATAAGTTAAAAAAACATTATTCTCGTACTTTTGTCGGAAAAGTCAAAAAGTACCTCGTACGAAAAATGACAAAAGATTCCTTTCATATCTTTTACTAAAAACTCACTGAAGGGTAAAATTGGATTTAAAAAATTATAGTTGGATGGAAACAATATTACATATTGAGGAAACATGGATGTGGATTATAAAATACACCCCCATAAATACCAAAGTATAAACAATCTCGGATAAAAATGAGATTGTGATATTTCCCTTACCTTAGGTCCGATTTGCCTCATAAGTGTCCAAACCTCCTGTATAATGTTTTAAATAATGTTATTGACTTATTCCAGAATCATAATTATTGTTATGATATCATATATGGTCATATTCTTAGCTTCTTAGTAGTAATATTTCATTGCTACTTGTTATTCGGGTGTTTATAACTTTTTGTTCTTATGCGTGTTTTGTCGAATAAATTCTTATTCTTCTCTTTAGATTATAGATACATAATTTCCAGAATGGTATTAATGTACTATATATCATATTTATTCATTCAATTCATTTATATAATCATTATGCAATGAAGATCATGTAGAACGAATCACATCACTTCGTGGAGACGGTATTCCGTACGTACGCACGAGCGATGATATAGTTCCCATGATCGTGGAATTGTATTGGAGTGTATTTATACTATTTCAGAATCAATATCACTTTATAATAATCATATATAGTAATTATTTACACCATTATACCCATCCAAGTAAGGTGTTGGTGGAAAATTGATTACACCACGTCGTGGAGACGGTATTCCGTACGTACGCACGCGCGGTGATTTCATTTTCCGTAGGATGGATAGATGTTGAAATAGGGTTTTTTCATACTTATAATAACATATCAGTATATTAGTGATACTTATGTTATTACTTCATAATGAAACAACTAAATAATAAGAAGTTGAAGAAGAAATAATTTGGAAAGGATCAGTAATGGATATTACCTCTTTTTGACGAGCCTCTTCTTAATCTCCTATTAGGGCACTAGGGTTGGTATTTGAAGAAGACCAGAACCTCTAGGATGATTCTAGGGAAGTGGAGAGGAGATATTGGCAGGGTTTGTCCGAGATTTAAGGCTCAAAGTGGTCTGAGGAAGAGAGGGAGGAGGTGCCCTTTTATAAGGGAGGAGAGGGGCACCTTTGGAAATCTTAATAATATTAATTTATAATAAATCTAACCCAACTTAAAAACCTCCAAAAATGACTCATATCCAAAGATTATATGAGATAGGGTTGTAATATCATCAACAAACAAAATTTAGACATGTTAGGAATTTATTTTAAACATTATCAACTTGATTTATCCTTATTTATCAATTTAATTTTATTTGTGGTAATAATATTCTAAATTTTAAATTATTATTAATAATTACATATGTGTTGTCAATTTTCCATATTTTGACACATTATGTAATTTTAGACCATATAAAATTTAATTTATAATTTTTAAAAAAATTTGTGATTTTTAAACAATTTTATAATATGTTATTTTTATAAAATAACAATAGTGTCAATTTTGACACTATTCATTTATTTGAATTTAAATAAAATATATACAGAGGATATGTTCGAACTAAAACCTTTAATAGATTAATAAAATGTCATATGTATCTAAAAAAGTAGTGGAGAACATTAAATAGTGCATATAATAATTATTTTAATATTTTTAAAACCATTTATTTGATACTTTAATTAATAAAATAATTTCAACATCACTATTGTGTCATAATTAATGATAATTATTTAATCCCTAAAAATTCTAAATAAATTCCTATGATGTAGATAATTGTATTAGCTTTCTTTAGACCATTCATTTTTGAAGTTTCATTAAGTTTATCACTAAATTAAAATTATTATACTATTAATATTTAAGAAAGTGACATGTTGTCACATTCTTTGGTTTTAATAATAATTAAATTATTTTCATGGAAAAAAGTCTATTAAATGAATATAATCTGACCCTTAGGTGATACGGGTCGACTTTTAGTCATCCAATAGGATTTTGGCAGGTGTTAGGGTAATTTTATAATCTTATATTTACCCTTAATTACCATATTTACCTTTAACTATGGTAAATAAAATTTATCGTGGTTACTATTCATAATGCCCAAAAAATAAAAATTAGTCTATTAACATAATTTGGACCCACTGATTCTGAATATGGAATCCATTTTTCAAAATTCAAAACATATAAGTTTCAGTAATTAATTTAAAATAAATCCCGTTGTTCAGAAAACGGGTTTTAGAAGTTAAAACATTGCCAAAGATTGAAATGTTTTTACCTATGAATTCAATGTGAAATTAATGCTAATGACATACATTATATTAAATGGTAAAAATATATTCTATATATACTTTAAAACCATTCAATATTATAATTTAACCATATAAATTATCTCAATGAAAAAAGTTGTTTTTAATTAAAAATTAGCGTATTTTTACTATTCATCAAAATATGAAAGTTATCAGAAAAATATCAAAAATTTATCCAAAGTAAATTTTTATATCCTGATTCAAAAAAATAATTTTATTTTGTCAAATTTAACTTATAAACATGTTAAAAACTAGATTTAATATGGGTGCGCCATCAAAAGGCAGCAAAACTGCATTTTTTATAAAAACTTATTTTACCCAAAAAAAAATTATTTTGTTCTCCTACCATGTTCTAGAAAATGTGTAAGATGAATAATAATGTTGTAAAAATTAAAATTCAGTTAATACTATTCATAACGGTCAGTTTATAATATTATAACAATTTATCGTTGTTTAGTGGAATTCGGTATTGCGTACCACACATGCTATCGAGGAAGGTCGCGATTGCGTGTAGCGAAAGATTCCTTTGATGATTTATATAAAATAAAAACAAAATATTTCTCATAAAAGTCTTGGGTGTTACATTCTACCCCCCTTAAAATGAATTTCTCCCTCGAAATTCGTCACTTTGTAACAAACAGATGAGGATACCTCTCCCTCATCATATCCTCAAGCTCCCATGTAGCTTCTTCTAATTGGTGGTTCCTCCAAAAAACATTCACCAAGCGAGTGGTCTTGTTTTGTAGGACTTTTTAACTACGATCCAGAATCTCTATCGGTTGTTCTTCATAAGAAAGATCTTGCTCCAGCGGTACAACTTCTGAGCTGAGTACATGTGAAGGATCAGGTATGTACTTTCTCAGGAGAGATACATGGAACACATCGTGAACTTGAGAGAGATTCGGTGGAAGCGCCAATCTGTAAGGTACCTTCCCAACACGATCCAGTATTTCGAAAGGACCGATATATCTAGGGCTCAACTTCCCCTTCTTTCCAAATCTCATGACCCTCTTCCGGGGAGATATTCGTAAGAACACTTTATCACCCACTTCAAACTCTAGGTCTTTTCTTCGGTTGTCGGCATAACTTTTCTGTCGACTCTGAGCTGCTCTTATGTGTTGTTGAATAGATCGGACCTTTTCTATCATCTCATCAACAATATCAGGTCCTAATAGCTTTCTTTCCCCAACTTCATCCCAGCAAGTTGGAGTCCTTCATTTCTTTCCATAGAGAGCTTCATAAGGAGCCATCTGAATACTGGAGTGAAAGCTAATGTTATAATAAAATTACACCAAAGGTAGGTGTTGATCCCAACCACCTTTGAAATCCATAGAGCAAGCTCTCAACATATCTTCTAGAGTTTGAATTGTTCTCTCAGACTGACCATCTGTCTGAGGATGATAAGCAGTGCTAAAACTCAACTCTGTATCCAGAGTATGCTGAAGACTTCTCCAAAACTTTGAGGTAAACCTCGGATCCCGATCAGATATAATAGAAAGTGGTACTCCATGCAATCTTACCACTTCCTTTACATATATCCTGGCAAGCTGATCCAGAGAGAAATCCTCTCTAATAGCGATGAAGTGTGCAGACTTTGTAAGACGATCAACTATGACCCAGATAGCATTATTGCCTTTGGATGTTTTAGGAAGTCCTGTGACAAAGTCCAAAGTGATGTTTTCCCATTTCCATTCGGGTATGGGTAATGGTTGTAACATTCCCTTAGACTTCTGTCTCTCAGCTTTAACTTGCTGACAAACCAAGCATCGAGAGACATATTCAGCAACATCTCTTTTCATGCCATCCCACCAAAAGTACTCTTTTAGGTCCCTATACATCTTCGTGCTTCCGGGATGAATAGAGAATGAAGAACTATGAGCCTCATCCAGCAGACCCTTTAATTCAGGGATGGGAGGAACCCAAACCCGATTTCTGAACATTATTATCCCATCACAATCAAGGTTGAATTCAGGAACATTTCTCACCTTCTTTTGTAACTCGACATCTTCTTTCTGTGCCTCTTTAATCTTCACATGTAGAGATTGTTGAACATTCATTTGAGAAAGATATGATTTTCCCCCTTCCATTATAATTCCAAGATTCATCCTTTGTAAATCCATAAATATTGGATCTTTTGTGATCCTCATCATGGATAAACTGGCATGGTCTTGTCGACTTAATGCATCTTCCACCTTGTTTCCTTTCCCAGGGTGGTAATGAATTGAGCAGTCGTAATCCTTAATCAGCTCCAACCATCTTCTCTGGCGCATATTCAGCTCCTTTTGTGTGAAAATATACTTTAAACTTTTATGATCAGTATAAATATCACACCTTTCACCATAAAGGTAATGCCTCCATATATTTAATGCAAATATTACCGCAGCTAACTCCAAATCATGAGTTGGGTAATTTTTCTCATGGATTTTCAACTGTCGTGAGGCATAAGCTATAACCATATCATTTTTCATAAGAACACACCCCAATCCCTTCTTGGATTCATCACTGTAGATCACAAACCTTTCTCCACTATAAGGCAGTGTGAGCACAGGTGCACTTGATAACCTTCTTTTCAACTCCTTGAAATTCTCTTCACATTCCTCCGTCCAGACAAACTTAACTCCTTTCTGAGTCAACTTGGTGAGTGGATTAGATAATCATGAAAAATCTTTCACAAAACGTCGATAATATCCAGCCAAACCAAGAAAACTTCAGATCTCAGTTACTGTTGTTGGTCTCTACCATCTTTCGATAACCTCTGTTTTTGTTGGATCCACAGATATCCCCTCTTTTGAGATTATGTGACCCAAAAATGAGACTCTTTGAAGCCAAAATTCACACTTGGTAAATTTTTCATAAAGCTTATCCTTTCTCAGGGTCTTCAATATAATTCTCAAGTGATCTTCATGTTCTTCCTTGCTCTTTGAATAGACAAGAATATTGTCTATAAAGACTACCACAAACTGATCAAGATAGTCTCTAAAGACTCTATTCATTAGATCCATGAAGATAGCAGGGGCACTAGTAAGACCAAATGGCATCAATATAAATTCATAGTGTCCATACCTTGTACGGAAAGCTGTCTTTGGTATATCCTCCCTTTTGACCCTTAATTGATGATACCCTGAACGAAGATCAATCTTGGAAAAGTATTGAGCTCCTCGTAGTTGGTCAAATAAGTCATCAATGCGTGGGAGAGGATATTTGTTCTTGATAGTGATCGTGTTAAGTTCTCGATAATCAATGCAGAGTCTCATTGATCCATCTTTCTTCTTAACAAACAAAACAGGTGCTCCCCAAGGTGACGCACTAGGGTGTATGAATCCCTTATCAAGATTCTCTTGGAGTTGCTTCTTCAATTCCTGCAACTCAATTGGGGACATTCTATAACGTGACTTTGAAATAGGTAAAGCACCCGGTATGAGTTCTATTGAAAACTCAACTTCACGATTTGGTGGAAGACCCGGAAATTCCTTCGGAAAGACATCATCAAACTCCCGTACAATGGGAATATTCTTAATTGTGAGTTTCTAACCAACCATTTGAGATAAATAACCTTCATTAAGTGGAATCAAGACCCATAAGATGGAAGAAATTTCCACTAGAAGGTTATGTTCATCCTTACATCGATATACGATCATAGATTGATCTGGAATATGAAATGTGACTTCCCTTCTTTGGCAATTGATATGAGCTCCATATAAAGAAAGACAATCCATGCCAAGAATTACATCAAATTCCACTATAGTAAGGATCATAAGATTTGAAGGAAGCAATTTCCCACAAACTTCAATCGGAGAAGAATTATAAACTTTTTATGCGACTGTTGTGCCATTAGGGGTTGTCACAGCTAACTCAACATCTAATTGTTGAGGTAATACGGTGATATCCTTAGAAAATTCTTCAGAAATAAAGGAGTGCGTGGATCCAGAATAAAATAAAACATTTGCTACTTTAGAGTGGATGGTAATTGTACCTTTAACCACATCGTTATCGTACTCCACATCGCTGATAGAAATTGCATGTGACTTTCCTTTGTCTTTAGCCTTAAGAGTTTGTTGACGTCGACCATCATCATCAACCCTTGGATTTGGGCATTGATTGGCGTAATGCCCCATCTCCTTGCACTTGAAACATTGAAGTGTATTAGGTTCATTCTGTGTGTCCCTTCCTTTGTTTACATCATTAGACATCTTCTTCCCATCATTGCGGCATTCAAATGCCTGATGACCTTCCTTTCCACATTTGAAACATTTACTTGTCCCTTTAAGACAACTCCCTCCATGTTTCTTTCCACACTTTGAGCATAAGGGAAAGCTCATCTTCTTTTCAGTTTGTTCTTTAGATTTTCCTTTGAATTCCATTTTCCTCTTCTTATCAAACCCATATGACTGATGGGTTACCCCAATCTCCATCTCGACTTTGAGGGCACATCGAACGATTTCCTCGTAGCTATTGAAGTCCCTTATGGAAAATGCCCTTCGAAGACTTGGTTTTAAGCCACTAAATAATCAATCGATCTTACTCTCAGGTTGGATAATAATACTAGAAGCGTACCTTGCAAGTCTTGTAAAATTTGCCTTATAGGTACCAACAGATTCATCATCCTTTTTCTTTAGTTCAAGAAATTCTTTCTCCATCTTTGTTCGGAGAATACGAGGGAAGTACTTATTGAAAAATATGTTCTTGAACTCGTCCTATTCCATGGACTCAATTTCATCCATTTGCCTCGTATTCTTAATAAGATTCCACCATTGATCAGCATCTCCTTCCAAACGATACACTTCTAAGATGACTTTATCATGTTCAGAACATTGAAGAACTGAAAATATCTTTTCAGTGGTACTGATCCATGGTTCAGCAACAAGTGGATCAGAAGACCCACGAAAAGAAGGTGGACGTTGCCTTATGAAGGACTCAATAGAATGTTGTTCCCTTCTCTACTTATTTGGAAGTCCATAATGATTCATAGCTTGTGTAAGTATAGCAATAATATTTTTCACTCCATCTCCCATCACATTTGTTTGTTCAGGAGGACAATCATTGCATTGTCCATTACATTGATCAACACGGTTCCTTCGGGTTCCAGCCATCGTCTAAAACCCAAAAAGAACAGTGTGAGAGGAAAAAATCATGCTAGGGAAAAAAACATAATAAAGGGGGAGTATCCTGAATATCTAACATCTTAGGTTAAATTCTATGATCGTTACCATAGTTCTAGGACTGTATCCTATACGTATACTTATCCTTAGGGACATCCCTAGAAATACCTTAGAAATATCTCTAGGGATCTCACTAACATTTTCGCATCCTAGTTTCCAAAGGTTGACTAAACCTTTCCCCTGATACCAACTGTAGAGACCCAAAGCGTAACGTACATGGACATTACATTACTTTTTCAGAATACTTAGTACATAACAAAAACACACACACAAGGACCGTAATAGTTTAGTGTCTTTGGAAACTCGGAATATAATCTTCTAATCGTGGTGAAAGATCTTCAACATCTCCCATAAAGATATTCCTTTTTTAACCTAAATCCTTTATTTATGTCCTAGGGAAAAGAAAACATAAAAGGGTGAGCTCAAATGCTCAGTAAGGGTAAATAAAATAAATATCAATCATTTCATATTCATAAGAACATATATTTGGAAATCTTAACCTGCAAAAGAGATCATAATTTCATAACATGTGATAAATCATAGTAGTGAAATGCAATCCCAATAATCATAACTTAAAACATGAAACTTTGTGGCATACACACATAATCATAGAGAATCATTTCTTATTAGTCAAGACTCATTGCCAAGACTATCTTAGTGGACAAAAACCCTTTCTGAACCGAGTTCACTCCTCGTTTCAGTCCTGTTTCACTGAACCGATATAACCTACCGTTCCAGCCATGTCTATCTCATGAGATATAAATTCTTTACCCAATGAATTGGAGGGAGATATAGGTCCCACCCATCTCATAATGATACCATTCTTAAGTGTGCCACAAAATCATAAATCATACATCATTGCATAACCCATGTAATAAAAATGGGAATCTTAAACATCATTACATCATAAAAAAATTCATATAAGATAAAGGAATTCATAAAAATATTTCCATCACCACATAATCAAGTAAATGTAATAATAGGGATAGAAACAGAACCCTATATTATCTTATATGGAAAATAATTTTGATAAAACACTTGAACTCCATTCTTGAGGAAAATATCCTTTCTACTTCAAAAACATTTTCCTTTTTTAACATGCCATACAATTTTAAACTAAAAGAAGTTGATTAAAAATAAACTTGAAAACTTGTAAAGGAAGATTCTTGGAAATAATGTTTTAAAAATCAATTCATGCCGTATAAGTTAAAAAACATTCTTCTCGTACTTTTGTCGGAAAAGTCAAAAAGTACCTCGTACGAAAAATGACAAAAGATTCCTTTCATATCTTTTACTAAAAACTCACCGAAGGGTAAAATTGGATTTAAACAATTATATTTGGATGGAAACAATATTACATATTGAGGAAACAGGGATTTGGATGATAAAATACACCCTAGTAAATACCAAAGTATAAACAATCTCGGATAAAAATGAGATTGTGATATTTCCCTTACCTTAGGTCCGATTTGCCTCGTAAGTGTCTGAACCTCTTGTATAAGGATTTAAATAATGTTATTGACTTATTCCATAATCATAATTATTGTAATGATATCATATATGGTCATATTCTTAGATTTTTAGTAGTAATATTTCATTGCCACTTGTTATTCGGGTGTTTATAACTTTTTGTTCTTATGCGTGTTTTGTCAAATAAATTCTTATTCTTCTCTTTATGTTATAGATACATCATTTACATAATGGTATTAATGTACTATATATCATATTTATTCATTAATTTCATTTATATAATCATTATGCAATGAAGATCATGTATAACGAATCACATCACATCGTGGAGACGGTATTCCGTACGTACGCACGAGCGATGCTATCATTCCCATGATCGTGGAATTGTATTGGAGTGTATGTATACTATTTCAGAATCAATATCACTTTATAATAATCATATATAGTAATTATTTACACCATTATACCCATCCAAGTAAGGTGGTTGTGGAAAATAGATTACACCACGACGTGGAGACGGAATTCCGTACGTACGCACGCGCGGTGATTTCGTTTTCCGTAGGATGGATAAATGTTGAAATAGGGTTGTTTCATAATTATAATAACATATCAGTATATGAGTGATACTGATTTTATTACTTCATAATTAAACAACTAAAGAAGAAGAAGTTGAAGAAGAAAGAATTTGGAAAGGATCAGTAATGGATATTATCTCTTTTTGACGCGCCTCTTCTTAATCTCCTCTTAGAGCACTAGGGTTGGTCTTTGAAGAAGACCAGAACCTCTAGGATGATTCTAGTGAAGGGGAGAGGAGATATTTTCAGGGTTTTGTAGAGCATGAAGGCTCAAAGTGGTGTGAGGAAGAGAGGGAGGAGGTTCCCTTTTATAAGGGAGGAGAGGGGCACCTTTGGAAATCTTAAAAACATTAATTTATAATAAATCTAACCCCACTTAAAAACCTCCAAAAATGACTCATATCAGAATATTAGATGATATAGGGTTGTAATCTCATCAAACAATAAAATTTATACATGTTAGGAATTTATTTTAAACATTATCAACTTGATTTATCCTTATTTATCAATTTAATTTTATTTGTGGTAATAATATTCTAAATTTTATATTATTATTAATAATTACATATGTGTTGTGAATTTTCCATAATTTGACACTTTATGACATTGTAGACCATATAAAATTTAATTTATAATTTTTAAAGATTTTTGTGATTTTTAAAAAAATTTATAATATGTTATTTTTATAAAATAATAATAGTGTCAATTTTGACACTATTCATTTATTTGAATTTAAATAAAATATATACAGAGTATATGTTCGAAATAAAAGCTTTAATAGATTAATAAAATGTCATATGTATCTAGAAAATTAGTGGAGAACATTAAATAGTGCATATAATAATTATTTTAATATTTTTAATACCACTTATTTGATACTTTAATTAATAAAATAATTTCAACATCACTATTGTGTCATAATTAATGATATTTATTTAATCCTTAAAAATTATAAATAAATTTTTATGATGTAGGTAATTGTATTAGCTTTCTGGAGACTATTCATTTTCGAAGTTTCATTAAGTTTATCACCAAATTAAAATTATTATACTTATAAGATTTAAGAAAGTGACATGTTGTCACATTCTTTGGTTTTAATAATAATTAAATAATTTTCAGGGACAAAGTCTATTAAATGAATCTAATCCGACCCTTAGGTGATATGGGTCAACTTTTAGTCATCCAATAGGATTTTTGTAGGTGTTAGGGTAATTTTATAATCTTATATTTACCCTTAATTACCCGATTTACCTTTTACTATGGTAAATAAAATTTACCGTGTTTACTATTCATAATGCCCAAAAAAATAAAAAGTAGCCTATTAAAATAATTTGGACCCACTGATTCTGAATATGGAATCCATTTTTCAAAATTAAAAACATATAAGTTGCAGTAATTAATTTAAAATAAATCCTGTTGTTAAGAAAACGGGTTTTAGAAGTTAAAACATTGCCAATGATTGAAATGTTTTTACCTATGAATTCAATGTGAAATTAATGATAATAACATACATTATATTAAATGGTAAAAATATATTCTATCTATACTTTAAAACCATTCAATATTATAATTTAACCATATAAATTATCTCAATGAAAAAAGTTGTTTTTAATTAAAAATTAGCGTATTTTACTATTCATCAAAATATGAAAGTTATCAGAAAAATATCAAAAATTTGTCCAAAGTAAATTTTTATATCCTGATACAAAAGAAGAATTTTATTTTGTCAAATTTAACTTATAAAATGTTAAAAACTAGATTTAATGTGGGTGCGCCATCAAAAGGCAGCAAAACTGCATTTTTGAAAAATACTTATTTTACCCAAAAAAAAATATTTTGTTCTCCTACCATGTTCTAGAAAATGTGTAAGATGAATAATAATTTTTTAAAATTTAAAATTCAGTTAATAGTATTCATAATGGTCAGTTTATAATATTATAACAATTTATCATTGTTTAGTGGAACTCGGGACTGCGTACCACACATGCTATCGGGGAAGGTCGTGATTGTGTGTAGCGAAAGATTCCTTTGATGATTTATATAACATAAAAACAAAATATTTCTCATAAAAGTCTTGGGTGTTACACTTATAACAAAATTCCATTCAATTCAGGCAAGTTCCAGGGTGTTTCATTCCATAGTTATCACATGTGGGAAAATCCTTCTTTCCCTTCTTCCATTTATCCATCTTTCTCTCTTCCATCCTTTTCTTCTCTTTCTTCCCTTCAAATCCATAGGACTCAAAGAATTATTTACTTATCTTCTTAACTCATGATACTATTTATTCATATGATGAGACTACATGGGAGACTATTTCCCTTTTAAATTTTGGCTTAATAACATGAAAGATATGATACTTCTTACTCTTCATATCATACTTATTGTTGGAGTTCTCATTCCTTCTACTAGGAACCATTTCTGAACAATGGAATACATTAGGTCAGTTTATGAATCACAATTCATAATTATAAACTCATAAAATACCTAACTTAAATTGAACAGTTTATAGATATTATCCATAATCATAAAAAGGTTTTCTTTGAGGAATTATATATTCATAAACCATTCATAATGGTTTGTAAAGAAAATTAGATTTATCCTAAGCATATCCCCCAGGAGTGTCGTAACCAAAAGTGCATCATGGCCCGTTGTCACGCACCAGTTCCCATTTAAGTCTAGCTCAAAGCGGTGTTTTCATGTTTTACCCCTAGGTACATCTGTGCCAGAGCTTCCTCTACCTGTTTGTATCCAGATAGGGATGTATTTCTCGAAAAACTCACAAAATCTCTATAATACCAAAATTCTAGGAAGTTCTTCTATACTAATCCTAAAAGTCTATCTTAGGGCTATGTGCTCTAATCAGAGTTTACCTAAATCTAGTTTCCAAGGTTTTTACTAAACTTCCTATGATACCAACTATAACGCCATGACCCCAGTCACCCAGAGTTTGTGAATTATTACGTATCATTGGCATGATCATAAAAGATCAAGTATCGAAAGATCGATTATTTTATAGCCTTGGAAACACTAGATATATTCATAAGTCTTACATTACATCATAAAGTGAAAACTACAACAACAATATCTTGTCTCCTTTCAAAACACTTATCCCTTAGACTATCCCTGTAGGTCGGTCATAATATACTTCTTCACATCCTGGGAAAAATAAAACATAAAGAGGGGTAATCACAGATTCTCAGTAAGGATAACGATATAGCGGAAACATTCATAAATAATCCTAAACATTTAAGGCAATGTAGAACTAAAACAAAAGCCTTTTAAACATGAAATTAAGAATAATATAGCAAAGATAAAATATAATAATTCCATTTACTTACTCACATGGATATTCTACTAGTCGAATAATCACATGCAATATCAAATAGCCACTTTCATAAAGATTGAATGCATAATGCCGGACATTCTGAAACATTTTGTCAAGGCCTTGGCCAAGACGTCTAAAAATGATAAAGGCCTTGGCCAAAACCTTATATAAAATTGGGAAAGTCCTCGGCCAATTCCATGTCTAGTTGTCTCATGAGACCTACTGATGCATCGAGGAGCTATAGCGGGCTCCACCCATCACTTACTAAGTCCAATGCATTCCTCATATGAACAGGTCTAAACATAACATAAACATTCGTATTAAAACTACCATACAGAATGTCAATACATTATCCATAAACCATGAATGGTATAAAAATAACACATCCACATTCAAACATATCACAAAACCTTAAATACAATATGGAAATTTTTTATCATAATAAATCAACTTCAAATAAGCTTAAAATCCATCAAAGGATGTTGACATAGATGAAATCAAAACTATTTGAGCTAAATATTTTTTTTTGAAATCATTTAAAAGTCCCATAATTATAAAATAAAACATTTAATATTAAAATATTCTTATAAGAATTTAAGGTAATCTTCGAAGATTTTATAATGGCAGAAAATATCTGTACCCACCGTATAAGTTAAAAAAGATATTCTAACCTTAATTTTGTCGAAAAGGTTAAAAAGGACCTTTATTTGGAAAATGACGTAATGATTCCTTTATAAACATATTATAAAAATTAAAAAAAAGTATATAAATGACTTTAAACTATTTTATATTAAATAGTAAAAATGTTTTGAAATACATTTTTAAGAAACATTGATGTGGATGATAAAGAGGTCCCAGTAGATAATTATGTATAAACAACCTCAGAAATAGAGAGATTGTGAAATAACCCTTTAATGATTTGGTAACATACGAAACATAAACCTCATGAAAGAAGAATCATATAATGAAGATGTAAATACCCATAAGTTAAAGTATATTACACAAAGAATACAATCATGGGCAGTACATATACCACACAAAAGGAAATTGTGGTAATTATAGCATGGATCTCACGGGAACAAAAGTGAGATGAAAACCCCTTACCTTGTACATTTTAATGACCGATGGTAGGATAACCTTTTGTATAATGGTGAAATAATTGTCATTAAATTATAAAATAATCATATATGTTAATATGATATCATATATGATCTTCTAACATTGCTTTAATAATAATATCTTAGTATTATCGTCGTTTTGGTTGTTAACTGATCTGTTTTCCTTTATATTCTTTGTTACGTAAGTCATGTTTGTTGTGGATAGGTTGTATCTTATTCATATACAGAATTATATCAAGTCCTTAGACATTATTTTTAATCATCAAATGAAAATTATTCTTGAATGGATACGATGGGGAATGAATCTCATCATGTTCGTGGAGAAGGTATTCTGTACGTACGCACGAGCGACAATATCATTATTTTGATATTAAAATCATATATAATTGGATGGTATATCATATATAAAGAATCATAATCATGTTATATTTATTATTTAAATAAATTAAACATCATTAATATACACATACAAATAATAATGTGTTGAATAACAATTACACCACGACGTGGAGACGATAAGTCGTACGTACGCACGTATGGTGATATATATTCAAAGGATGGATAGAATAATGAATATGGTTTTACCATATTTATGAAAACATCACAGTATATATAAGATACTGGATTTGTTATTTTTGAATGGGAAAAATAAAGATAGAATAAGTGGAAGAAGAAAAGAACTTGAAAAGGGTGGTGAAAACATTACCTCTTCTTCGGGTTCTTCCTTTTGATTTGATAAAAATGGCTCCTTAAGTTTTCTTTATGATCAAAATAAGGCCTCTAGTTTGAAGGGAGGATATTTTAGAGATTATTAGGTCAGGGGTTGGCCGATCCAAATGTATATGAAGGTGTGAATTAAAGAGAAGTGAGAGTGCCCTTTTATAAGAAGGGTGAGGGGCACCTTAGGAAAACTAGAAATATTATTTTATAACAAATTTGTATTCGGTTTCTAATGGCTCAAAAGTGGATTATTTCGAGGATAAGGAGGGTATGGGTCTAAATCCACTCAACCAATGGGTTTTATATAGGTTAGGGTCATTATATTAACCTTATCTTTTAGATTTAACTCTTAGTTAATTAGTTTGACATTTACCATGTCTCTCTGTATTTTTATATTATATTGTTAATAAACTTACTATAATCATCTAATCGAACCCCAAGTAGTTCATTAATGATAAACATATAATTATATAAGTATCTTGGCCGAAACTTATATTTTTAGGAATAGAATATCAATTAATAATATAATATTTGTTTTAAAAACTCTTTTATGTCAATTTTGACACTATTTGGAATTTGATTTTTGTGAAAATCATAACAGCTTGATTACTTCAAAAAAAAGTTTATTAAATCAATAATAACATGACATATTAACCTATAAAATTATTTTATGGCATCAAAACTTTCAAATTATGTTTATTTTAACATTTATAATACCATTTATTTGATTCTTTCATTAATAATGAAAATACAGCAACATCATTGTGTCATAAATAAAATTAATTATTCAATGTCTAAAAGTTATAAATAAAATACAAATATGTATGAAATTTTTTTATCTTTCTAATTAATATTTATAGTCTAAAATATAACTTATATAACACCATGTAAAAATTGTTGTACTAAAATATATATGTTTATGTCATTTTTGTATTCATTTTAACTTAATTAATATAAAGTGTCATTTTCACTTACAAGTGGATCCTTGGGGTCCCAAAATCGACCCAAGGATTCCCATGGTAAAACGTTTATCATCAAATAGGTTTAGGACACGTTTAAGGGTAATTTTATATTATTATAATATTATTTTTTTACCCTTATTTACCTGATTTACCATTTAACCACGGTAAATAAAATATTTACCGAAGTAATTATTCATAATGTCTAAAAATAAAAGTCACCTATTTACAGAATTTGTACATCCTGATTCAAAATATGGAATCCATTTTTCTAAATTCAAAACACATAAGTGGAAGAAATTAATTTAAAATTAATTCCTGCTGTCAAAACAAAAAGCGTGTTTTTATGAAATAATAACTATCAAAAGATTGACACTTGTTTATGTCCAGTTTAAATGTGAAATTACATACAATGACCAACATCGGATTAAATGGTAAAATATAATCTAATTATATTTTAAAACCACCTATTAGTATAATTTATCACTATAAATTATTTTCATTAGAAAATTTGTTTTTAATTAAAATTTAGTATTTTTCACTATTCATCAAAAATTGGAAGTTCTCAGAAAAATACCAGAAAATCACTCCAAGATAATTTTGATATTCTGAATCCAAAAATGAAGTCCAATTTAAATAATAGAATTTATAAAATTTTAAAAAGTGGGTATTACTATTCATAATGGCTACTTTGATTGGTCGCGGTGATAGAACTCGAAGTTGCGTACAATACACGCCATTGTATTATTCAAAGGGAAATGTACTATGGAAACTTGGGTTGTTACAACTAAATAGCCCTTGAAGCACAAGATGCCATTGGGAGATGAAGACCAATCAGAGGATGTCTCCCCACCATTAAGAAACTACTTCGACTGCTGAGAAAGATCATCACTGGGTTGTTCCCTGTGAATCAACTCCAAAAGAGAAGGAGTCAACTGGACGCTCTCCAAGAATGCACCTCCACTATGTTCTCTGGTCTCCACATGCATCTAAGAAAACATCCCCATCAAAGTCCAATCATCACTGTACTTCCTCAAAGCCTTCACTGGAACTCTTCTACTCAAAGCATCATCCACCACATTACCTTTTCCTGAGGTATAGAAAATGTCAAAGTTGAACCCCTGCAAGTACTCAATACAACGATGTTACATCAAGTTGAGTTACTTCTATGAGAAGGTATAGAGTAATATTTTGTGATCAGAGTAGACCAAAAACTTCTCCCCAAAGAGGTAGTGATGCCAAGTCTTCAAATCATGCATCACCACTGCCAAATCCAATTCATGGGTCGGGTATTTATTTTTGTGTGGTCAGAGTTTGCGAGATCCATACACCACCATGTGATCATCCGGTATAAGCACACACCCAATACCCATACCTGAAGCATCACAATTGACCACATATCCCTTTCCAACCTCTAGAAAAATCAGAATGGGGTGGTATTCAACTGCCTCTTTATCTCCTCAAACGATGTCTGACATTCTGGGCCCCATAAAAACTTCACCCCTTTCTAGGTGAGCACGATCATCGGTGAAGAAAGCCTAGAGAAATTCCAAACTAATCACCTGTAATAACCAGCCAGGCCAAAGAAACTCATGATCTTGAACACATTATTTGGATTCTCCCATGAAATAACTACACTAATCTTCTCAAGGTCCACTGAAACCCCCTGCTCAGAGATCACATGCACCATAAATCTCACTTCCATGATCTAGAAAGTGCACTTTGACAACTTTTCATAGAGGCAGTGATCCCGCAAAAGTTCTCATAATGATCCTAAAGTTATTTTTGTGTTCCTCCCCAGATTCAGAGTATACTAGAATGTCATCCACGAACACCACAACGATGCAATCAAGATATTTATGGAACACCTTATTCATGAGTTCCATAAAGACCGCTGGAGAATTGGTCAATCCGAAGGGCATGACCAAATACTCAAAGTGGTCGTACCTACTTTGGAAGGGTATCTTCAAAATATCTGACTCTTTCTCCCTAAGTTGATGATACCCCGAATGCAGGTCTATCATTGAGAACCAATTTTCCCCCATAAAATGATCGAACAAACAATATATTCTATTCAAAGATTATTTTTTATTAATTGTTACCTTATTCAGATTTCAGTAGTCACTGCACAACCAGAGAGATCCATCGGCCTTTTTCGCTAACAACATAGGAGTAGCCCAAGGAGAGACGCTCAAGCGAATGAATACTTTGGATTCTAAGTCGTCCAGATGTATATTCAATTCCCTCAGCTCGGTGGGGGACATATGATATTAGGGAAGAGATATTGGTTGTGTTCTTGGCACAAAATCAATCAAAAACACTACATCCCGCTCTTGGGGAAAACTTGAAAAATCATCCGGGAATACCTTTGGGAACCCATTCACTACATGAGTTAGTGCACCTTCAAGGTCAATACCATCATCCTCTAGAATGAGAAAAGCTAACTAGAAGATAAGTCTACCCAAATCTGGGAGTGGAGGCCCTGCGTGACCCAACTGAGGATCCCATTCTCCACAAAAAACCTGACGACTCCCATCAGGTGTCATGAAACTCACTCACCGTCTGTAGTAATCGATGATTTATTGGAAGTTTACTAGCCAATACATTCCAAGTATGACATAAAAAATATCCATGTCTAAGACCAAGAGGTCTCACTCCATATCGACCCCTGACACGGAAATTGCCCATGACAGGCACCTGATACCCTGCTCCTTCTTCATTCCCAACGGCATATCCAACTCCATCGCAAAATCCAACAACTCGGTTGGAATTTTCAACATGTTCACGATACCTCAGAAAGTATGAGGCTTATTTTTCAAGAACTACTAGGCCTTTTATTTTCTAGTACTAGTCTCATATTCCCTAAAAGGGGTTGTAACATGAGACTGTCCATGTCCTAGTGCTTTGACAGCCTGAACCACCGCCTCTACTATCCTCTGATCAAGCGGTGAGGGAGAACTATCTCCGGCTTCCTCCCATGGGTGAAAGGGAGATTTTCGGGGAGGTATGTTGTGACAATAATTCAATATTCACAAGAGAGAAAATCATTACAAATTTTCTGAAAAAATTCATCAATATCATCTAATATAATGAATACAAAAAAACTACAACAATAAAATAAATCACTACTTCATCCTCACATGATGTCCACATGTAGTCTGCAGCCTACACGTCTCACCTGGAAGTGAAGTCAAACAAACAATTCCATTATCCCATGGTGACTCAAGGTCTTCCAAGAGAGTTGAGGTCTAGTCACATTACTCATGAACAAAACACTGAGTCCCTACAGTCCTAGCTCCTTTCTATCCCAACTCATCCCGGAATAATGATATAACCCAAAAACATTAACCTCCTCTGATACCATTTTGTCACAGACCGAATATGGTCTCCACTATTACTGGCATCAAACCCAGCCCATGTCAAGGCCCGAAGTGTGTTACCTATCCCCACGGGTTGTCACAAGTTCATGGGTATCATTTATCATGGTTTGGGAATGATTTACCTGAATATGTATACATAAAACTTCAAAACATTTGATAAACTGATTCTGAAAAATTCATACCAAACCAGGTTTATACAAAAATCCAAAACTGAATAAGTAAGTTAAAATGCACTATAAAAGGTCCAAAGACACAAATAAACAAAATAAAAATATACCCAAGGACTCCACATGACATGGGGTCATCACCCACAACTCGTCTCCACAACTCTGCACCAAGGATGGGAACTAACACCATGAACCGCCATCACCCATAGCCTTCCCTTTACCTGAGTCAAGAATAATAAATTAAACTTAAAACCAAGGGGTGTATGTAGGGTGTGACCCTAATCCAAATGGTATACCACCCAATGATTCCAAATTTCATGCAATACAATGTGAAAAAGAAAGCAGTTTTAATACGCAAAGAAAAGTAGTGATAAATTCCAAGAAATGAAACATTCAATTGAAAAAAAAATCAAGATAAAATTTACAGAATGTTCACACGTAGATACTATAATATACTTCCAAAAATACCCCAATATAAGGTAAAGTACTAAAAATACAATGAGAAACAAATTCTGGAACACCACTAGGCACAAGATAGTCTCGGGCCCCATACACCTCATACCTCAGTGTAAAGTAACCATAGAAAAATTTGTTCTCATGCAAGAGCCAGTAGTAGGGAACATACCCATAACCTAGTGGTCCACATTCATCATCCACATAGTTTAGTTAGTTTTTTCAATATCCAAATTCTAGGTAGAATAGGGACAAAACCCATTCGGCCCACTATCCATACTAGTACACATCTGCCCCACATAGGTACCCAGGCTTCCCCCTTCATGCTCAAACAATTTCAGCATGAAACACATATCCATGTTTATATGAAACACCACTAATGGTACCATACACCAAGTATATTATCTATCACATTTTATACCACTTAAAACACACAACAAACACTTTGATTTTTAATGAAACAATTTCTCAAAATCTAATATTTTTTTTGCACACAAAACACCTAATGAACCTCAATTTTACACTATGTGCACACTTGTAAGTTACCAAAACATTAAATGAATCCCATTAAATTTAATTTAAAAAAATCATTTTTAGGGTATCCCTATTTTAAACAAGAATTGATAACTTTGTAAAACCTTCATTTTCACACAAAAGTGGCACCAAAACTTAACTTTTCTTAAAAACACCATTAAAACCCATTTTCACAGCAACAAACAAAGGGGATAAACATTAAAAACTGTATTTTAATCCCTATTACAGTTCAATAAAAACAACTAATTATTTATAGGGAATCTCAAAATACACCAATAAAACATTTCTTTAGAAAATCCCCAATTTCACACCAAATTTGTATCTAAAATTCAATTGCAATATAAACACCACTAAAACTAATTTTTTCAGCAATAATACATTAAGATAGACCTTAAAATATGATAAATAAAACATTATAACAAGAAAAGATTACATAAACATTGGAATCACATACCAATATAAAGGAAACCCTTGAATCACATTAAGAAAACCAAGTTGCACCACCTCTGTAACAAGTGGGACAAAGATAAAACCTAAAACAACAATAATTGACCAATAAACCCCAAGGTTAAACCCTAGGTTCTAAACCCTACCCCCTAGTCATTTGAAACTCCAAGGAAATCGAATGAAACCTCACTGAAAAGGGGATGAACTACGGAGGAGAGACAATTACTTGAGATTATTTGATGTCCCTCCACCAAATCCACATTTAAATGGGGTTTCAAATAGGTTTTGAGAGACTTGGAGGGCTTCCATGGATTTTAGGTTTGAAGAGGAGGAGGAGGGGTCAAATTAGGAATTAGAATGGAGGAAAAGAGTAATAATTGAGAGAGTTAAAAAGGAAAGAAGTTACCTCTTCAAATCTGGTCAATTTGAGAAACCCTATGATGTTATGCACTAATTAGAGATCAACACGAGCTCTAAATATGGGGGAAAGAGGAGGGGTGCAATTTTGGGTTCAGTGGGCTTGGGAGACACTTGGAATCACCGAAAAAACAAAAAAATTGAATAAGTTATTAAATAAATAATTTTTTAAAAAAATGGAAATGGACGTTCGGGTTGGCCCAATTCCTTAAATAAAAATCCAAATCCGCCATTATTATGGATTACTAAAGGTTAAAAATTGAAATGGTGGTTTTAATAGGTTAGGGGAGTCTATTTAGGAAATGTAATGGGTGAAAAATATTAAAAATTAAATAGTTCTAAAGGAAACAAAATTAGTTTTTAAATCTGGAAATGGGTTCAATGTTTGCCCCAAATCATGAAAACTCACCCTTTCCTCAAAAAAAGCATGGGAACCCCCCAAAACAAAGAAATAATGGAAATTAAATGAAAAATAAATTTAAAATATTTCATGTATGTGACACCTAGGACACTAGTAGAACCTCCAGTAATTCCACTTACAACACCTCCTGATTTACCTAATATGGGTGATGATGCCTAGTTTCAAGAGGGTTTTCTACGCTTTATGCAGGCTATTTTGGGAGCCTTGTGGCCTACCTCAACTATGGAATACTTGATGTGTGAGTTTCAAAAATATAATCTACCCAAATTTTCAAGATATGGTATACCAAAAGATGAAAATTCTTAAATGTAGTTCATGCTATCAATTTTGAAGAATATCAAGACACCACGTAAGAGGAGTGTGAAGCTATCTATGTATATGCTTCTGGATTCCACCAAGAGATGGTGGGACATTATTACTATGATATATCATCATTGAGATATGGATTGGTGGGATTTTCATATGTCCTTTTATGATTATTTTTATCCCAATATGTTGAGTTGTGACAGAGGCAAAGAGTTTATATATGTGGGGAAGCGTGTCATATCAGTCATTGATTATTCCTCCCATTTCACAGAGCTCCATCATTTTCACTTATTCTTTTGGGTGATGAGTTATCTAATGTTAAGTAATTTCTGGATGATCTCAAGTATGAAATCTGATCATGGGTGAATGAATTTTGTCTTACTACCATATCTGGTATAGTAAATTAGGCACCTATTACTAAATATAACCTAAGAGAAGATGGGAGAATAGAGTAGCATTGTTTAGATTCTTGATCCAGTTGTGTAGTGATAGGTAGTATGAATAAATTATTTGAGACCCATCATGAGCGGAATACCTGCCATATATTGAGTGTTGGTGGTTTTATTTTCTGTCACCAGTGTGGGAGAAGAGGACACATGAGGAGCCAGTGTGGTAGAAACCCAGTTGAATGTCTATATTTCAGAGGGATGAGCCATCTAAATTGTTTTTTCTAGAATTTTCCCCTAGTATCTAGTGAGATAAGGTCTTCAATAAATCCACATTTAGGAGTTGGGTAAATAGATTCTCATCAGGCAAGGATCTAGAGTACTACTTTTCGATTAGGTCAAGGTGGTGGTTGTGGCCGGGTAGCCAGACACTACATTTATAATAACAAATGAGTGGAATTGATCAAGGTAGTTAGGTTGGTTCTTAGGGTGTAGATTAGGCCAGATGTATGTAGGGAAACAGATACCTAATGAGTATATCATTGGGTCATCCATAGTTATAGGTACTATTCTGGTAGCCTCTATGTTAGTATCTTCTGTTTTCAATATAGGAGTTTCTTATTCCTTCAAATATGTGCCTATTATGGAGAAAATTGGGCTTGGTGTTTAGTTTTCTTATGGAATGATGACTCTCAATACTCTGTTGGGGATTTGATTGGAGAGTGTACATCAATAGTGAACAGAGTTTCCCCTCGAGGTAGGTGTGAGTCGTTTTGTATGGGACCTCTTTGTACTTGACTTGACAAGGTTTGATATCATTCTTGGGATGGACTGGTTGGTTCCCCATCATGCTTATGTTTACTTCTATCACCAAAGGGTGACTTTCACATCACTAAAGGGTGGAATTTTTATTCAAAAGGGTGAATAGGATTTCTAGGAAATGTAAGTTAGACTCAATAATTGTAGGTTGAGTGGGATTATAGCCCAGATTGTTAGCTTATGTCTAGATGATCAGGGAATGTGTTAGGTATGTTTCCCTCTAGTGTTAGATCATTTCAGGGATGTTTTCCTGAATGAATACCTCTTGAGATAGAGGTAGAGTTTTCAATCGAGCTAGTGTTAGGAGCTGCACTGGTATCCATTCCTCCATACATGATGACTATTACTACATTGAGGGAGCTCAAGAGGTAGCTAGAGGATTTGTAGGATGAGGGATTTATATGACCCATTACTTCTCCATGGGGTTCTCTGGTCCTTTTCACTAAGAAGTGAGATGGAGCCCTTCATTTATGTGTGGATTACCGGAAATTGAATCAGTTAATAGTTAAGAATCAGTATCTTTTACCTAGTAAATGACATAGTACTTTTCCATGGGGTTTTTCATTCCATTTCACTAATAATTAAGATAGAACCACTCATTTATTTGTTTATTAACATAAATTTAATCAGTCAAAAGCTAAGAATCAATATCTTTTACCACTTATAAAGGATCTCTTTGAACAATTTCAAGGACCAAGGGTTTTCTCTAATATTCATCTGATATTAGGTTATAATCATGTGTGTGTTAGACTATCATATATACCATGTACATCACTCCATAGAAGATATGGATTGTATGAGTATTTCTTTATATCATTCGGTCTCATGAACGTGCTAGCAGTTTTCATGGCACTGATGAAACAGGTTTTCCATCCTTATCGAGATTAATTTTTGGTGGTATTCATAGATGAAATCTTGGTGTATTATCACACTCAACATGACCATTCCAAACATCTTGGGATCATATTGAATACACTATGAGATCATCTGTTATATTTTAATCTCATGTAGTGCCACTTTTAGATGGAAACAATTCACTTCCTGAGTCATATTATATAAGACAGATGAGTATCAGTTGACCTAGATAAGGTGAGGGTAGTAGTATCTTGTTAGAATACCAAGAAAAACATTTATATATGAAGTTTCTTAGGACCATCTAGTTATTACAGGTGCTTCATACATGACATCTCATGCTTAGAAGAACCTCTTATAGGATTGACTAAGAAGAGTGTGAATTTTATATAGTCACCAGCCTGCGTGACAGCCTTTCAAGGGGTGAAATGGATACTAAATTCAGTGTTGATATTGATTCTTCCAAATCCATAAAGGAGACATATATTCTATTTTGATGCATCAGGTATCAAGATAGGAATAGCCTTGATGTAGGAGGATAAATCTTTTTTGTATAGGTCTCGTCTGTTGAGACCAAATAAGAAGAATTACCCGACATATGATCTTCAGTTATCCTCTTTTCATCATGCCATTCGTTTTTGGATAAATTATTTATTAGGAGAGTGTTTTTTGGGGTATATAGACCAAAAAACCTCAAGTACATATTTGCATAGTTTGAATTGAATCTAATAAAACTAAACTGGGTTGAATACCTATAATCTCTTGAAATTGATCTTGGTTATATGATGAGAAGGAAAATTTAGCTACTGATGCTTTGAATAGGAGAACTCAGACACAACCATTCTAGGAGGTTAGTAGTTATTGGAATCTTATGAACCTATTTTCTTATATGTTTATAGAGGTTAAATACCATCAATGAAAATCTGTAATTTCATCGTTATCAGTGACCTATTCACTTCTGGAGAGAGAGAATATGTGGAAGGTATCATATTTTAAGGTCTTGGTTATATAGGAGAGTATTATAGGAGATGACTCATCTCCTGGTTGGGTCGTTATCGAGAATGAGTTATTGAACATTCTCAAATTCCTATGGGTTCCTATATATTTTTTAGATGATTTGATGCGAGAGTCTCATGCCTGTATATAGGATTTTTATTCTAGTTCTACCAATATGTATTGTGACTTGTGTTTTCAATATTGTTGGTCAAGGATGGAAATAGAGATTGTTGGGTTTGTTACTCAATGTTACACATATCAATAGGTGAAGGTGAAACACAAGTGACCAATATGGATTTTACAATCTTTGCCTATTCCTGAGTAGAAACAGGATGATTTCACCATGGATTTCGTTATGGGATTTCCTAGATCACCTCAGGATAATGATTTTGTATGGGTGATCATAGATTGGTTGAAAATGGTCACCCATTTATTACCAATTCAGGAGGCTTTATCAGTTAATGAGATCTAGAGGATCTATATTCATTATATCATACACCTTTATAAGGATCCATGTTCTATCTTATTAGAAAGAGATGCTCATTTCACATTGTGGTTCTGGTAGGGGTTGAAAAAATTATTGGGTTCTTAGGTACTAATTATTACAGGTTATCACCCATAAACCTACGGTCAGTCTGAGAAAATGATACAGGTTTTGGAGGACATGATCCAAGAATTAATCCATGATGTTATAGGTTTTGGGGAGAAGAACTTATCTCTTTACAAGTTTTCTTATAGTAACATTTTCCAGGTGACCATATAAATGGATCCTTATGAGGCCCTTTATGGTGGGAATGATGTTAAGCTGTGTACTATCTAGTGGAAAAAGAGGTAGTGATAATGGGTTATCATCTCATTTAGGAGACTTCAGAGTAGGTTCTGCTTATTAAAAATCGGATTCCTACAGCTCTATCTAGATATATATCATATAAAACTCATCATTTTCGACCAATAGAGTTTGAGGTGGGGATTTGGGCTTTCTTGTGATTATCACCTAGAGTGGGGCATAGATGGATTCAGAAACAAGGGAATTTATCACCTCATTACATTGAACCCTTTGAGATTTTTGAGAGATTAGGTCGGTAGCCAATCGTTTGCAGTTACCCTAGATGTACTGATCTATTCAAAATGTTTTCAACATATCTCATCTTTGCTGATATCATTCAGATCCATCATATATTCTTCAACATGATGATGTTGAGTTGGATGTTGATACATCCTTTGAGGAGAATCTTATAGGTGTAATTGAACATGGTATTAAGGTTCTCTAAGGATGGTCTATTCCTCTAGTATGGGTGTTATAGAAGAATATCCATGTATAGGATGAGACATGGGAGTGGGAGGTTGATGTATGTTCCTAGTGGGAAAAACTCTTTTTAGATGTTTCACCACCCTCAGAAGGGAAACTCAGGGATGGGTTGTCTTAAGAGGGGGAGATTTTAAAACCCCATATTTTCGATGAGGCACAAAACATTTTAATTTCCATTTAATTCTTAAATTCTATCCTTATGGGAGTTCCTAGTGGGGTCATGGAGGAAATGGGGGTGTCCAAGGCTTGTACAGAGCCCAGAGCATGAGTTTTTTGAGGAGGCAGATAGGTCTCACGGTTAGTAGAAACCATGAAGTCCAGTCCATATGGTTAATTAAATAGTTCGGGGTGTTTTAGCACATATAATAGGGTGGAATGTATTTTCCTAATCATGCAATGTAAGCCTCACACCTATGTGTGTGTGTGTTACAGAACTTTTCGCATAGGGTTTTTATAGGCTATACATTGTTAGTCAAACCATGCAGCCAGCCCATGTGATTTGTCTCTTAAGGTAGTTCATGTTATGTAGTTAGAACCTGGTTTGGCCAACCGTGTGGATAAACCATGTGCCTATTTTAAAATTTTGATAAATGACTATTTTTTCCTTCTTCCCTTATAAACTTAAACCTCTTATTTATTTCTTGTTTATAGCATATAACATACCTAATTTCTCCAATTTGAGCTCCCCTCCAAGCTTCACCGCGGATTTGAAGAAAAAATTTCATCTAGACTCTAAATAGTGATTTATTTGTTTCTTTGGATATACACTGATAATCTCTCTACTCCTTAGGACCCTTTATTTTTATTTCTATCGACAAATCAATTTTGGTGCAACCTCATATACCCTATTTTTAGGTTGTTCCTCTATTCTTCTTTTTTATTCTGATCAAAGGAAAACCAAGGGGCTAATACTAAAATATGGATCTACTATATGCATAACACATGTGGTATATACCTTTTACCCTAAAGTTTGGTTGATTATACCTTATTGTCATTGTGTCGCATGCTAGACCTTTTGGGTGTTACTTCCAAAATTTATATACCCCTAAAATGAATGTCAATTTATTTCCTAACACATGTTATGACACCCGTATGTAAGGTTAGAGTTTTTTTTTTACCTCAAACAGAAGCACCTATAGGTTGGGTTCTTTCTTTTTTCCATTTTAATATCACCCATGGGGTGGGTTGATCTTTTTATTCTTTATTGGGTACTAAATATGGTAATAATGTGGATTATTAAAGGTTGTAAGGACCTTAAAGCTCCTTATAATTTGTATATTAAAGGTATGAAAAGGATAACCCCTCAATATGTATATGATTATGATGGGATTAGTTAAATGATTAATGAAATTCATTATGAAATTGTGAATGAATTGGTTATGTTGATAATGGGGTTTGTGGTATGGCATTGATGACCCACTAGGATTCCTTTTACATTTCTACTCCTTGGATCTAACCCACTAGGATTCCTTGGACATTTTTACTACTTGGATCTGACCCACTAGGATTCCTTTGACTTTCTACTCCATATATACTACTTACTTTGATTCTTTGAAAATATATACTCCACGGATCCTGCTTACTTGGATGCCTTATACATTTCTACTCCATGAATCCTAATTACTTGGATGCCTTATACATTTCTACTCCTTTGATCCTTCCCTAGTAGGAAAGATACTTAATTACTAGCTGTAGGCCATTATTGATTCTTATTATGCTTTAAATATTTCCTTTATGATTTAGTTTCTTAAATTCAGTGATCCTTGATAGACTAGATAGTATAAATTATAATCTTATTACTTTTACTCCTGTTATATCTACACACTACTTTAGATTATATGCATAGATTGGACATATTATAGACATCATCGATGGTGGCCTATTAAGTGTTATCTCACATACTATTTGAGTCACTATTTGGTACCCAGACAGACTTCATGGATGTAGTTAGGTATAGGGGAAAGCGCCTGCTTAGTGATGCTTGATTAATTGTTTCATTCAAGTAGGGGAACATAGGACTGGGTTATGGACCATGATACTATCTGGAGATATTTCTTGGATATTTTTTTACTTTTGATACATATATTGTATTATATTCCCTTTTCATGTATTTATTGACTTTATTATATCTCCATGAAAAACTCATCATTTTTATATGATGTTGCTATTGGTTTTTATTATTATTATGGTGGTTTAGAGGATTAATATTCTATTTCTACTTTAAGTTATCCTTCTACATATTATTCATTTATGATACCACTGTGCTAATCTGATCCTGAGGGTATTTCCTCCCCGTCATATCATCATAGACCCTCATAGATAGTATGTAACCTCTATTGTATGGAGAGGCATGACTAAGGCCATGTGACCCACCAGCTCTAGGAACCATTTAGTGGAACCCGGTTTGGGATGTTACATCAACTGCATTCATGAGACTTCAATATATATTTCCCATCATCAGCCTCCATAGTTTGTAAATTGATTTTTTTTATTTTTGGAATATTCATTAATTATTTTTTAGTTATAAATTTCATTCATTCATTAATATTTGTGTATATATATCATTTTGTATTATAAATTTTTGTTTTAATAATTATTTTACGGTTGTAAATTTTTATGATTACAATTTGTTTGTGATTGAAAATTAATGGTATAATTTATTTTTGGTTGTAAGTTTTTTGTTTATAATTATTAGTATACATAAATTATTTGTCTTTATAATTATTCAATGGTTACAAACATTTTTTTCCTCAACGTTTTTTCATTGATAATTTTTTTCATTATAATTACTTTTGTTTATAAATTTTTTTCTTATTCCAAATTTTTTTAAATTTTATTTTTTTCTAGATATAAATTATTTATTGAAAATTCGTACATGTAATTATATTTATAATCTTATATGTTTTAAATTTATCAATTTATATATATTTTTTAATGTTTCTATGTTTTAATACATTCATCAATTATATTGTGACTTTAGGTAATTAATAGATCCTAATAGAATAAATTTATGAATAATTAGTGAGGAATATGAGAAAGGGGTTGATAATTTATTATAATTTTATAAATTAAATCTTGAAAACAATGATCTGATTTTCTATCCATTCATGAATTTTTTGAATATGATAAAATTAGCGTATAAAGAAACCAAATTCCATATGATTTTCTATGGTTTTAATAATAATTATACATGATATATTCTTAATAGTGAAATAACAAACAAGCCAAGATCTAATGATGATTAAGATTTTTAGATTCAGAAAGAGGGTCATACTAAAGAATTAATTCCTGATATAGGTGTTGAAATCATTGAAATAAAAACAAGTATTGAAATATTTTATGGAGATTTTAAGAAATCACTATTCTTATATTACACTAAATTTATATTGTTATATGAAATGATTAGATTAATTAACGTGAAATGGAATATAGATTAGTACATCTATGATGTAAACCTAAATCTATCTACTTATTCACTACAATATAATATATTCAATCAAAAAAATTATTTTGGAAATGAAGTTAGAAATATCATAAAATGAATGTGTATAGATGGAATGGATCAATATTAGATCCTTAGTAGCCAACATAGTTTATGGCCTATTATGTTGGTTTTCTGTAACTTATCTCCACAACTATATATGAATAGAAAATATGTGATGATGAGCTTGATGATTTCTAGACCAAAATATCTTGGGAATGATATTAGTGCTTATCTAACACCATTAATTGATGATCTGAATTTTTTATATTAGATAGTTGTTATAGTATTTGATGTACACAATTAAGAGTGTTTTCTTTTGTATGTTATGATAATTTTCACTATAAATGGATTTCCTATGTATGGAATTTTGTTTGGAAATAATGTTAAGGGACATAAAACTTTTCCAATTTACTAAGAGTGGAATTCATATCATCAATTACACAATGGGAGAATGATAATGCGTGTGGGATATGATAGATTTATATAAATATACCATCCTTATAAAATAATAAATAAATGCATTTAATGGTTTATAGGTGCATGATTTTTTCCTAAAACCAATTTTAGTAAAATAATATTATGACAAGGTGAAAAAAATAAATGTCACATTCATAAATAAAGTTCTGATCATAAAAATAACACATGGAAGAAATAGTCCATTTTAATCAAGCTAAGTTATTATAAATTTTTAGAGTAAAAACATAACATTGATGTTATGTGTGTCATGAAAAACATATGTGAGAGTTTTATTGGAACTTTGTTAAAAATAAAATGAAATAAAAAAATATAGATTCCCTGAAATACTGGACTTAATTTCTATAGGCATACATTTAGAGTTACCTCCCACTATAAAAGGAAACAGAACATTTTTTCCTATAGATTTTAATTCATTAACCAAGAGTGAGAAGATAAATTTATGTAAATATCTTCATGTTATTAAAGTACATAGTGGTTTTTCTTCAAAGTTAAAATTTTAGTGTCATTAAAGGATTAAATTTTAATAGGTAATGAATCACATGATATCATGTATTGATGCAATAGTTTCTACTAGTTTCATTGTTTCGTTTATTTTCAATACCTTCAATAATTTCTATCATCGGGTTGTGTAAATTTTTCTTTTCCATTTACAACAAATCCATATATGAAAAAAAAATTAGATGTGTTGAAGTATGAATTTTTATTCATAATTTTCAAACTATAAATGTATTTCCCAAAATCTTTTTTAGATATAATGGTCCATCTAATGATTATTTTGTTGTGAGAGATAAGAATATATGGGATTTTTTATTTATATTAGATCTATCGTTTTAAAGGATATATAAAAATTTTGAAGGGATATATTAAGAATCTGTATCAACCAAAGGCCTATATTATTCCAAAAATATATATATATAAATAGTTTATTATTTATTTTCTGATTATTTGTTTGAATTGGAGCACATTTTTCTCCCTATATCTCAACATTTGATATTTTATCATGAAGGTAAAGAGACTCATCACGTAAAGGTAATTTTAGTTCCATGTGATGAAGTGATGTATGCACATTTATGTATTTTGAACAAAATTGGTGTGGTTAAACTATATATATCATCTCACATTTCTAGATTGAAGGTATGATATCATAGAATAAATGAAAATTGGTTGATGAATGAATATAAAAAAATAATTTATTTCATGGTTTAAGGATAAATTCAACACATATTTATCCATATTAGAAACATTGAAATTGTTAACAGGGGACAAAAGGCTAATATAATCACATGGTCTAGTTTTTTTATTAATGTCTACACATTTTACGTAAAAAAATAGGATGAGTAACTTTCAAAATTGTGATGTAATGATCATTGTGAAAACACTTCATTTATTGAGTGTCAAAAATAAAAGCATAATTTCTGCATCAACAACATATTTTGGAGTTTTCTAGGATATAGGGGAGATTTATTACACTAATTTTTGAGTACTAGTATTTAAGGGTAACTAGGTTTCCAGTAAAAGAGGAGTTAAACATAATGTATATGGATTTACACTTATTAATTTGAAATGATTTTGTTATAAAGAGGAATAATTTATCATGGTGACACAGGGAAAACAAATATTTTATGTGGCTGACCCATTAAATGATTAGTGATCCATCATTTTTCAAGGGAAAATCATTTGGGTGATGAGAATATTGATGATGTTGAAGACTTATGTAAATTTTTTAATTCATTACATGACTACCAGAGGATAAAAATTAGTTTAATATAGAAATAGTTCATACAACATGAAATGATCACATAAATAGGATATGGGGAAACACTCCACCGCTCTCTTTATTAATAAGGTAATTTTTTTTGTGAAATCGAGAGAGTTAAAAAATTTATTTTATTAACTCTGGTATTTAAATATATATATTTTTAGCATTCCAGCCATTTTATTAATAATTTTTATACTCATTAGATTCATATATCTATATTTTGGTTGAAAAAATTTATCTTCATCATTTTTGTGTGACTATTTTCTTTATATTCTTCATTTTTAGGTATAGGCTTCTATTCATCAATTTTTTTTAATTTTATTCTTATTATGAGAAATAAAATTTTTACTTATAACATTTACATATTTCTAATCAAATATATGTACGCAAAATTAAAAATTTTAAGATAATAATAATTTCTATCATTTTTTTTTGTTAATTTTATATTTATTAATTTTTATTATGTATTTTTTGTTGAAAATAATAACATTATATGGTTTTTTATATTATAAAGAATAAATTTTTTATTTATAGTAATTATTTAATTTTAATCAAATACAAGTCCACAAATTATCATTGATGTAGTATATATCTTTTTAAATGACAGAAAAAACGGTATGGGAATCAAGGTATGTATATTTATTCATATATATATATATATCGAAATTAAATTATTTAATGGAATTAAACTAATATTTCTTGAAATTATGTGTAGATCTTCTTCTGGTTCTTTAGAAAGTATGACACATAATGATGGTAGGTGTGGTATTACACATTCACCAAAAGAGTTTCTTCCATATGGAGAGTAAATGTTGATGATTGATTTTGCTGATTCACAATACAGAGTAATTATAGAATAATTATTTTATTCATTAATAGAAGGAGTGTCGACTAGTTAGTAAAATATTTGTTATGGGATTCCATATTGGTAAAATTTATAAACTTATTTATTTAGATTTAAAATCATATAAAATATTATATATTTTAAAAGAGTGGGTGTTATATATGGGTATTATGTTTTAAAATTAATTTATGAGATAATCACCACTAGAATAACAACATATTTTAAAAAGGTTTGTTTAATTATTAAAACACTTATACTTTAAGAAAATATGTTTTATTTTTAAATTCATAACACTTTATGTTAATGTAATTTAGAATATGTTTCACCATATACACAAAATTACATGAACTACCTTAAAACTTATTTTTAGAATATTTTCTATGTTTGATTAATTTGTAGATATAGTTTCATTTAGGTGTACATTATTTGTAAAATTTGTTGTAAAAGATTTCAATGAGTTTTTATACTATTATTTTTGTTATTTTTCCATTGGAATTTTGTGATACAGGTCTAAAATAATTTGTTTCAAACTATTTTTTTAAAACAATTATTAACTTTAAATGATAATTTTAGAAAATAATAATGTTCAAATCCATTATAAGATGCTTTCAATGCCTATTTTTTTCTAAAACCTCTATTAAAACACTATTTCCACTTTTTTATAGAAAACCAATGTATAAAGGCATGTATAAAGGCTTTAAAATTTGGTTTTCTAAAAAACCAACATTGAAAACATTATGAAAATTCATTATTTAATAAATATTTCAAAATTGGTTGTTAGAAAAATGACATGAAAACATAATTTTTCTGTCATTTACATTAACATCAATTTTTTAACCAATGTTAAAGTTAATTTCTCCCTAGTATTTATCCCCCAAACAACACATGAGAAAATAAAGTAGTAAATTGAATATAATTATTTTTACTTGGTTCACACAAATTGGGATAATCCAAGGAGTATGAAAAAGGAAATATACAAATGCACCTAAAACACTAAAGCTCACTTATTTTGGGTAATAATTTTTGGAGTGGTTGTACTAAACCTCTTGGTTTACAACCTTGAATAATTAAGGAACACACTACTCTTAATATGAAATGGAATGAAAAAATAATTCTATAACTATATTCATTTTCCTAAAACAATAGATAGAAATTACACCTCATCTAGTGTAAAAATAATTATATCAACTTCCAGTGAAAGAACCTCATAGAACACCTTCCTTCTCCTCTCCTTCATTCTAACATCGTACTAGAATTATGAACTTTTAGGTTTGGTAAGAACTAAACCTTTAACCTCTTATTTTTATCCTTTAATATCTTTAATATAATGAATTCCACATCCATTTATTCATGTGTCTCCTTCAATGTCCATTATATACTACTACTTTTATATTTATATATTTCTTTTATTTCCATCATTTTTTAAAATTATACACAGAAAAATAATTCCATAATTGAATATGGAAAAAAAATAGTCAAAATCATGATCCTATCCAATTTTAAAATTGCAACCAAATTGCATAAAATTTTAGAGATGATTATATTCCAAAAATTTGGACAAATCATGTATTTAAAATACACTCAAAACATGCTATAGTATCCTCTATATCACAACCTTCTTTTACTCACTTCATATGGAATATGTTTATAATATTTCCAAAAACATCATCCATAATCTATCTTAAAAATATTTAAACATAATATAATGATATTCCCTTGAATTTTGGTTTGATTTCCTCAATACTTGGTCGTCCATGAGATTAATCTTTTTTTATGAAAAATAAAATCTACCTAAAATCGCTACTTTAAAATCATACGATGGCTTGTGAACTCACAGTTAACATTATAAGGTTTGTCCCAAACTTATGGGTATCTCACAAAAACCTTTTGAATATTTTCATAAACCTTATGAAGTCACATCCAACCCTTATGAGTAGCTCACACTAAATTCAAGGGGTCTTATTCCTACCTTATAAATATCTCTCATCAACCTTATGATGGTGCGTATCCCAACCATATCAACATCTTGTGCCAATCTTATAGGGTATTGTTTCAACCATATGAGTAGGTCTCACTAACCTTACAAGGACATTTCTCAACCTTAGATGCCATTGTCCCAAACTTATGTCTAAAAACCATTTATACATACATTGATATATTTTTTCAAACCACTTCCATCCTATAAAATATGAACTCCACCCACTGAAATGATAATCCATTGAATACTTCCTCCACTTTGTTATCAACAAACACAAATCAAAACCACTCTTAGAAATTTTTTTCCAAAAATATACTCCATTGGTTTTGTTGGATTTAGCATTTTAATCGTTGATAAATGTTAGAACTAACAAGATATGATCACAAAAAAAGCCTAATCCTCTTTCTTTTATTGAGTGTACTAATGATTCACTAAACATAAACTCTAATCCCACATGAGGAAATTTTTATTGTGAAAAACAATATTTGAATGAAAAATTACTCATAAAACATATCATTGAGATTCTATACACTCTCCACAAATTTTTTTCAAACTACTTCCCCCCTGAATATTCATACCAACACTCTCCCCCTTTATAGAAAACAAAATTATCCCCCTTTTTCAATGGGTAAGAAAATTCCATAAACACATTATCCCCCTAAAATATGATTACCTACCCCCCCCCTCAACTAACCCAACTATCACTTCCTTGAATGTTCACAAAAGATATTTATAAATTCAAGAAGTTAATTTATAAGAGAGAACATAAATTTACATTGAAATTAACCACTATGGGGGAGTGGGGGTCCCTTATCCAACTCATACAGTTGGAGGGATTCAATCAGACATCAAGATTCAATAAATGCCTTCCAAATCTACCATGGGTAGTTCCTTGGCGATGATATCAGACACTTGAGCATGTTTTCACACATACTAAAACATCAAAACATCTCTATATATATTCTCCTTTAGGAAATGATATTTAATTTCAATATTCTTGGTCATTGAATTATGAATAAGATTTTTTCTAAGATTTATACTTCTTGAGTTTTCACACTTGATAGGAATATCATATTCCACTTCTAATCTCATATATATAAGATAGGTACAAGATGGATTGGTTTCTACATATTCAACCATAGCCATACAAAAAGAGATTAAATATTTCTTCTTTATAGGCCAAGATACTCAAGAAATAATGACATGTAATACGCCTCTAGAAGTTGACATTCAGTCATACACCAAACCTTCCCAATCCACATCCGTATATCAAAAGATTTTGTTTATGATGTGCTATAATAAAATATCCAAAAATATATTTTTTAGTTTATGTAATGTATCATTCATCTCATATCTTACATATGACTTTATTTTGTACAAAATTGATAGAAATAAACTTGAAATATGGAAAACATGATGTCTGGTTAAGTGGTTTTCGAGTATATCATGCTCCTAGTAATTTTTCTATAAAGTGACATATCAAACTAATTTCATTTCTTATATTTTTATAATTTAATTCATTTCACCACTATAGTTTTCATTGTCCATGAATCATATATTTGAAATATTTATAACACCTATTTTTAATTTTAATTTTAAAAAATAAAAGTACAATCCTTCCTTAGAATCACATGTAATATAATAAAAAATATAATTCTAAAATAAAATACATTTTGAATTATAACTTCATATATTATGAAAACCTCTTACATTGTGAAATATCTAAGACTCTATAAATGATGGAATATATATAAATAATCACTTCCATTGATTACTCATTCTCCTTATTGATATAGTGGTTTAGATCAAACCCTCCTATTTTAAAACCAAACCACTTTATGTACTGGTCTAGCTTTGAGTAACTGGCCCTTGGTGCTTTTTTTCGTATATAAAATTACTTCTTTAACATAGAAACATTATTTAAATTCTCATCCACTAGAAAAAGACACATGATTGATAAATTTAAACTTCTTATTTAAAGAATTAATTAAATAATGCTAATTTAACATCCATTTGATACACTTTGGATCCTATTTTCATAAACATAAAAATAATTAATATAATTGTTTCAAGTTTAGCCATGGGAATAAACATCCCATCTATATAGATGCCTTCAATTTGATAATAACCTTTATACACTAGTTGTTGCAACTTCCCATATATCATCTTTTTCAATTTTTTCAATATCTTAATGTATATAATTAAACAAAATATCATCCTTAACTACTTAGTCAAAGCTTTTAGGTTTCGAATAATATAATAATAAGGACTTTTGCTGATATTTAACTCTTATAATTTTAATTGGGGTTGTTTGGACTCCAAAAATAATATTTTCATTGATTTTTACAATGTTGGATTTCCTATTTTGATCTGCTATTTATAATGAATTTTCATCATTTTTGGTATTTTTTCTGAGTCTTTTTTATAACCATGAGACCACTATGATCTACTCACTTTAAAATCACTTTTTTACTCAGTTTCTTAACTATATTGTTGCATAGTCTCCTCACTAGTTTTTAAATTATATTAATCCTCAAAAATGGTGACATATTGGATTTATATAGTTTTTCCAAGACTTTTGTTTTAAAGTTTATATTCCTTTCTCTTGGATAAAAAACCAAGGAAAATACATTCATCCTCATGATCATTGAACTTTTTATGCTTCTCATTATTAAGAAAAAAACATTAATTTTTTAACTCTTGAAATTATTTGAGTGTTGGATTCTTATCATAACATATATCATAAGGAATATTTTATTCATTAAAACATAGTAAGTATTTTTAGATATTTTCATTGAGTTAATAAATTATTCTTTACAGTATGTCTCACATATTTTATTTTCAAATATTATTTTTTTGATCTATGTTGTTGATAGTATGATTACTTTTATTCAACAAATATATTTTTTTATACAATTATTATAGATAAAAATTGATATCAAATTCTATGATTATCGTGGTACCATTAAACATAAATTTTGGAAAACTTCATATCATTATCATTCTATAACTTTTGAATTTTCAAACCAAGCATTTTATATGACAACCTCTAGTAATGAGTTATGCACCAGAACACATCAGATTTGTGATCAATAGCCATTATCCATGGTATCCTACTATAATCATCAATGAATAAGACAAAATACCATTTCCCATCGATGGTTTTGGGTGTAATAATCCCAAAAACATCTAGATACACTAGCTCAAGAAAACTTATTGAATTCTTCTCTTCTGGATTGTATTTCTTTTGAATAATATTCCCTTTTTGAAAAGTATCATATGTATGTGTGTGATCATTCATATTCTTAGGGGTTTTCTCGAGTTACTTCATTATTTAGAAATTTCTCTAAATATTTTTGTCTTAAATGGATAATATGTTTCTTCTATAATTTTGTTTTTTATTCTTTAGAGAACAAGAACTTTCCCTATTCTTCATTAATAAAATAGAGGTTCACCATCTTAATCCTAGTACCATCCATATTTGTTTCCCATAAATAAATTTCAAAAATTTTGGATTTCTCAATATTTCCCTTTTGGATACATTTCCGTTGTATTATTTATTTCAAAGGTAATTTTTTTGATCTACCTCTATTTCCATAAGATGTTCCTCATCTTCTATTTTGGTATATAAGTTTTTTGTTTCTATATTCCTTGATAAAGCTCTAAACTATTATGATATTCCCCATGAGGTTTATTTTGGTGAATCCTTACATATCCTTGATGATAAATTCATGTATTTGTGTCCTTATCCTCCATAATGAAATAAATTTCCATTGAAACAGTCCATGAATATGAAATTATACTAACCTATTTTTTCTTATCATGACCCTTAAAGTGTATCTTTTCTATAAATTAAATATATTTTGTTCATACCACCTTTCCATAGAAATAACATATAAAATTTTGTGTATTTTTTGTGTCTTAATTACTCCATATTTCAATTTTTGAGTTTTTTTGTGAGTCACTCAAAACAACCTTCTTCTAAGGTGTGGGTGATTGAGATTTTTATTAAAACACTATTTCTTTTTTTCTTCAGTCAATCCCCTCAATTTATTTTCCTTTTCCTTTGAACCACTACACTCGTTGACTAATATCCACCTTCTTCATATATTCTTAGTGAACCTCTTTTATTTATTTTACAGCCCATGTACTCAAACTTACGAATTCCATGTCAGGAGTTAGAAGTTTCTCTGGACCATTACAGTTTTATCATAATTTCATACATTCATCCTCAACTTCCTCTATTATTTTGACCCAATACTTTTCTGAATTAGTCATCCCATCAATAATTTGGGCATTTTATTCAATATTGAGTCAGAGCTCAACCTATTTTCCTAAATTTCCAAAATTTCTAAATTTGATATTTTCAATATCAACTATTATTTCTAACATTTCCTCTTCTTATTGCTGGATATAAATCCTGAATCATGTACAATACCATTATATTTATTTTTTTATACCTCCCATTATAAATTTCTTTATGTTTAGCTTCAATGTTAACTATTCCCATAATTCTAGCATCTCCATCATCATTATCTACTATGTTTGTCTTGTCTATAAAAACAACCATGAATTCTTATTTAAGGTATTTAGAGTCCTTGAAATCCCCCACTTATGATTAATATAAGATACCATTTACTTATGATGATGGGTTCTTATTCTTGAATAATTTATATATTTGTTTCCTTTTTCTATTAATGATGTTAAATGTTTTCTTCACCAGTTCATCTTCCTCATCATTATTTTTAGATTTATTAGGATTTCTAACAAAAAGATGCTCTATTTTCACAAAATGAGAATAATCATGTTGAAATTTTCACTTAAACTACCCTTTTACTCTTTTTAGATTAATGGAAATAAAGTACATAATCTCATCAAATTCTTTACTCTTGAGGTCCTTTCTCAATGAATATTTCTTCATATCCTTGAATTTTATCTCCTGGTAGTTTTGTTATTGTTGGTTACCTAGAACCAAATACTATTAAAATAATAAAATATTTAGTGTCGAAATTAATTTATATCTTATCACATGATGATTTTTATTCTATATGACATATATGTGATAATGTTATAAAGTTATATGTCACACTAAAAGGTCATAGCATTTATCCTCTATGATGAGAACATAGAGGTTCCATGAAAGTATTCTTAAATTTATTTTCTATATCCAAATGATATCATTTTATGGGAAAAAATGATATAGTCCTTCAAGTGTGGAGACTCATATAACTTTGAGACACTTTCTAATGGTCGGTGCCTTTAGTAATATTTAATATATGAGATTATGAGAACATGACCCACCAATAGTAAATTCATATTTATATGTTTCATTGGATATTCCTATATAATGATATTTATAATGATCCTTAAACTTTAAGATTTTTTTTGACACATAATACGAGTCACATACTTAGATGTATTGAAGAAAACGGTGACGACATATGTCTATGGTGAAGTATGATATATTAATTGTGTCACGAGTGATATTGCCTTAATGAATAATGTGAGAATGGATTAGTCCCTTATATTATTTAATGTATATTGATTTCTCATTCAATTTTAGGGGAATTAACTTTCTTAATTAAATCCATGTCCATGGTTAATAATGAGAAATCTCATTTCTAGAATGTCAAAGAAAGAAACGTCAAGCATAGAGGTTCTTAACACTAGTATGCAACCATCTTTATTATAGATATCGTGAATATTACACATTGTGAATTTGTATGAGGTCATATTTTATTGAGACATTAACTTATTTCTAATATAATCCTTGTCGTATTTCTAGATGCTAACATTGGACTTTAGGGAATATATCGTAATTCCAATGAGAAAGGGGACTAAAGGGTCACACGCTATGTCTATCCAGAACCATATTTAAATTAAATATGAATTTATCATATTGAATAAATATTATTTCCCTAAATTATTTAATAAATGTTAATTTTTGGTTGATTAAATACATTCAGTTACCCATTATTCAATATAATATTATTTGAGTTAAATATTAAATAAATATTTATTTTTGTAGGTGATTATTTATCTAATTATATAAATATATAATATTTATTTACCTATGATGTATTCATAAGTTAAAAAATATTTATTATTTTGTTTATTTGAATATTAAATACATATTTATTTATCGATATAGTGAATATAATATTTATCTATTTATGAGTGTATAATGTAATAACATTAATTAATTTATTTAAATAAACACTATTAAAAATCTGATATATATTAAAGTGGAGTGGTAAACTGAGATTAGTGTTCTAGATATAAATTATATATAAAATATTATTTGAGTAAATATTGGTTTATTTATTCAACTAAATAATATTTTTTTATCCATGAGTTTAGTGCATGTCAAATAAATAATAATAATAATATGATTATTATTTAGGCATGGGGTTCAATTAGGATTATGAGAAGAAAAATTGATAATGTTTAATTATATATTCTCTAACCCTAATTTTATAATACCTGATTATATCATTTTCTAACCTAGGTTCAATCCTAGACACCATTGTGCATAAATATTTATAGAGAGAATCCTCTAAATCCATAAAGATATCTTCTCATAAAATGCTCGTAGGAAGAGAAAGTTATCCTTCATAATTACCCTCTAAAGTCTAGAGAGAACTAGTACATTTTCTTATCACTTATAAGGATTCTATTGTGATAAAAATAATGGATGAAAGCACTAGAGTTATCCATGATTGCACCTATATAATTCTAATGAGATGATCAGACGTTCATAGAACAAGTGTGGATCACTGCTAGAGGGAATATAACTTTTAAACCTCTAATTCATTGACGATATGACAAGTGGTGTCAGTGATGAAAAAAGAATTTTAACTTTTGGTAATTCAAAATCTTGATAAAATTAATTATAAATTATATATGATGATCTTGTCTCATGGATTCTAGGGTTTCTATTTCATCTAGTTCTAAAGAGAAATCTAAAGGAGTTCATGAGAACCCATTATTGGGATTAGGACAGTCCACTTTTTCTATTCTGAGAATCCTTAGAGTGTTATTAGAGGGAGCACATAATAATTTATAATTATTAATTCTTTTTCTAATGAAATACATGTTTTTTTAGTATTTTATTTCTATTTAATATTTATTTTAATCTAAATAGTCGATATTACACATTTTTTCACCTTCATATAATCCAAAACACATGAAAAATAGTTGGGGAATGGTCGAAGTTCCCTTTAGGAGCTTACTAGGGTTCGAGATGGATAACATAGTTACACAACATTTAATTGAAAAGTAAACATCATGTAAAAAAGGTTCACTATATATAAATGAGTCATGGGATATGTGGATCACCACAAAAAAATTATCACATGGATAAATTAATACACCGTGCATAGACCAGCGAAATTGTAATGGAACTTTAGAGAATACATACTATGTAACTTGGTTACATGTTGTGTATTCCTATACATTTCACTGAATGAATTTTGCAAAAAACTTGTGGTCAATGTATGCATCACATAATGTGTAAAGGATTAAACCTAATCAACCAGTTATTAATAAGGTTACACATCGTGTAGTAGTTTTACACATCATGTAACTCATTAATGCCTACAAGGTCTACATGCCCAGCTACTTGAGTGTGTGACACGGGGACACAGAATTCAATATACACGGCGTGTAATCACTTAATAATCAACATAATTAAATTTTGAAAAGGAATTATTAATTGTAGCATTAAAACTAAACTTCATTTCATGTAACTAGTGTGCTACTATATTGAAGTATTTTAAGAATATTTAAATTCTTAATTAATATTTCACAACTAATAGACTATAATGGTTAATGTATTTACTATAGGAATTTAAAATGGCACAAGGCATGTGGGTTAATTCATGTCCAAATGTTATCAATTCCACATTTATTATATGACATTATGAAATGTAATTTCATGGTTCTTAACTGTGTGACTCACTATGTACACTAATAATAAATTTTATTATTTAATACAAGATAAAAAATGGTGAATTTGGTTGTACTTTGTGTTCCTCCAAGTACACACAGTATATTAATTAAATTTTAAATAAAATTATTTTTTTTTAATTTTTTTAAGTTAAAATGGTGGAATTTCTAATATTTTTAGTACAAGATAAAATAAATGAATTAATGAATTAATTAAATTAATTTGAGGTAATTTATCTTAATAAATGAATGAATTGAAGTGAATTCTATCCAGATTAAAAATATGTATTTGTTTCATGCATGGATGATCATGAACTTAGACTAAAAAATTTTTGTGAATGGTTTCTTTTAAATTGGTTATTATTGCATGGGTTTTATAATAATTATTTTATTAAATTAAAATAATGTTTTTCGATTCATCCCCTCCTCTATTATGTAATGGTCTCTATACCTGTGGTTTTTTTATGTAAACCCTCTAAACCAATCATTTTTTTTCACCTCACCAATGTATGAGTAAACCTTATGTAATGGATGGATATCCTACGTGAGTGGAGTTGGTTCAGGATGAAGAAGGGGTGAAGCCAACCCAATAATTACATTGGATTACATGTCGATTTTTGTTTATTAAACCAATTTATGATTCAAGGATTTTTTTCCCTATGTCAAGGTTTAGTTTATCACCCTCTAAATATACTAACCATTAGATAATATAATTATCATTATACATTTATTATTTATTTCAATAAACTACATGTTTAATTATTTTTTATGATTTGTCATTATCACCTAATAAATGAATTTATAAACATACCTGATGGAATTAAAATAAATCATATTTTTCATAAATTTTATCTAGACATAGATAATGACTTAAGTAAAATCCTGTTAATATTAACAAGCATGTAATAAAATAAATTGGTCATTTTATTCATAAAAGATATAAATACCTCAAATTTAAATATAAAGTTGATAAATCCTTCAACTAACTTGGTAGAAATATGACCATAGTTCAAAGTGTTTGAATAACTTAAATCATGGTGCTTTTAATTATCAAGGATTCTCTATCTTGGGTTTTGGTTCAAGTTAACATAATTTTCATTAAGGGTTGATCATTTCCTCAAGACTTAGTGAAACTATTAGGAAAAGTGTTGAGGATATCCTAATCTAGAATTTCAGGATTGGGGCGTCCAATCGATGGATCAAGAAGCTATGATTTAATGTAGTTGAAAATTTATGCCTACCTAAATACCATCAAGTATGTTGTTCAACCTTCATATGGGTTTTGAGAAGGGGAATATGGATCATTTCAACAATAATATCAATACGATGAAATATTCCAAAACTAATGGTGAGGGATAATAGGTTTTGATAAAATCATGGTAGGATAATAAATAAAATTTATTATGTAAAATATTTTGGTAATTGGTAATAAAGATAAAGAATAAAATCTACTTTTATTCGAGGTATATTATGGAAAGTGAAATAATCATAACACCTTGATACTTCATAACACTAACCGTGTCCTTTATGGCACATAATTCCAATGGTGGTGTAGTTGTTTCATACACTGAAAAACTATATGAAAATTTATACTATGTGATGGAATCCCCTATACCTATTTATACACCTCATACAGTAAGCAAAGGAGAGAAGGGTTCTTAATTGAGGCACATAGGGATGCTTTAATAGTCTGTTGTGTTGAAATATCAATTATGTCTGGTGACCTAATAATGAAACATAAGTAAATTATTGTCTATATGGTGATTTGTCTTATCATATCTCTTTATAAGGATAAATATATGATTTAGATAAATGAGATTGTCACTACACTATACTAGAGTAAACTGGAAGTATAATCTTAGATATTGATCTTGTCTTAAATATAATGATGTGAATTGATCAGTTGGAAAAGTCTGGACTTCCATATGGATAAGGAATTATCTATTAATCTCATATAAACATCTTAATATTTTGGTAACTACTTATTCATCTTATGAGATGAACAATATGAATGAACATCGTAATAATTTTTTGAAAAAAATCACCATGTAAATAAGAGTTGTGGGGAACTAGGTTCAACAACCCTTACAGTGAAAAACATGAAAGGAAAGGTTGAAAATACCATGACCATTTTAGTAAATTATTACTTTACAACGTATTTCAATAAGAAAAATTATTTAGAGGAAGTGTGATGAATAAGAGGCTATTTTCTTCCTATATGGACAGTAAGTTCATTTTATAAGTAACAACAATGAATTGAATAAAAAACATTTAGTTTCTTATACTTTAGGAATATATTCATCATATTATCTCAATTCTTGTGCATTTAATATATTTTTATTTTATTAAATTAATGAAAGGAGTGGGGTGTATTCTCCCAGAGGCTTAAAAGTGGGATTCATATGTCATCGGTGATAATTTCACAACATAGTATTTCCTAGTAGATACATTCTAGTTAAACCATTATTCATACTATGTTATACCTATATATTTATGTCATTTTTTTAGAAATAATGAGACATTGTTTATTTTGAAATTAATGTTATTATGGTATTTTACACTAATTTAATAGTTTAGTAATACTATAATCATTTATATTAAATGTTCAAAATATATGATGATTATAAATTATAATATTCATACCCAATTGTAGTAAGATAATTCTTTGTCATGAAAAAATAAAAGGTTCATTACAACAAAATATGCCTTTAATAGTGATATAAATGGCCTTTATCAGTGCTAAAAAAGAACTTACAACATGAGTAAGGATAAAATCCTAGGTCTATTATCAGCGCTGAAAAATCACTGATTAAGGGGTCCTTTATCGATGCTAAAAAGCCTTGATAAATGGGACCTTTATCAATGCTTTTAAAAGCAGTGATAAAGGAACCATTTATTAGTGATTTCATTTAGCACTGCTAAAGGCACCATTTATCAACTCTTTTTTAATAAATGATAATATATACCTTTATCAGAACTCACAGAAGCACTGATAGAGGGTCATACTGTAGTGTTCTACAACAGCACACCGTAACACCATAACACACTAGATATCAAAAAAAACAAGAACCAATAATTTATTTAAATGAAATGAAATTTACAACACAAAAACAAGAAAAAAACACTATATTATAGACATTTCAAACATTGGTTTATACAATTACATAAATACAAATTATTACATACATTTATAAACATTGATGTTCCTTCATCTTTTAATCCTGACCCGACTTATACTCTTTCTAAACAAACCACCATTTCTCAAGAAAAATAATGTATCTGTATAGGAAAAAAATTATTACGTTAGCATTAATATAATGAAATAAATTAATAGAAAGTGTTAATTTTACTAAAATTGATGCCAGTTTTAAATAAAAAGATGAAATTTTAGTCATATAGGTCACAACGTGCATCAGATTGATATTCAGGTGATTCCAAAATGTCTTAAATGACTTTTTGATCTTTGACCAAAAGTATCAAAATAATATGAATGTGTTTTCTTGGTTTTGAGTATGTCATTTGTACTTTTTACAAAAAATGTCATGTTAAATTGGAAACACGCACTTTTGACTCATTATAATTGCATAATATATCAGTTTTATGTATAATAGATTCTTACACGTCAATAATGAATTATTAATCATTTTAATAAATTATCAAGAAAATATAAGTGTGTTTTTTTGGTTTTCAATGAGAGACACTTTTTGAACTAAAATGTCAATTTTAAACTGATGGCTAACACTTTGAGTCATACCGGGAACATCATGTATCGAATTGAGGTGAGGTGGATTCCTAAACATTAAAAATGACTTATGGATCATTTTCAAAAAGTATCAAAACAATTTGAATGTGTTTTATCAATTTTGAGTAGGACATATATCAATTTTACTATAATTGATGACACATTTAAATAAAAAATACGTACTTTAAGTCATACATGTCACACTGTGCGTCAGATTGAGGTGAGGATGATTACTAAAAATCCCAAATGACTTGTGGATAATTTTACTAAATTATAAAAACAATATGAATGTGTTTATTGGTTTTTAGTATGTCACTTTTCTTTTTTACAAAAATGACATTTTAAAATTGAAACATACAATTTGACTCATACTAATCACATTGTGTATAAGTTTGAAGTGAGACCAATTCATACATGTCAAAAATGACTAATTAATCCAAGTCATAAATTATCAAGAAAATCTAAGTGTGTTTTCTCAGTTTTTAGTGAGTGACACTTTTTGAACGAAAATAACGATTTTAAACTGTTAATGGACACATTGAGTCATATCGGGCATATCGTGTATCAGATTTCGGTGTGGCTGATTCTTACACTTATTAAATAACTTATGGATCTTTTTCTTAAAGTATTTAAAAAATATGAATGGGTTTTATTGAGTTTGAGTAGGTCAGTTGGCCTTTTATTAAAATTGATGTCAATTTTAAATAAAAACATGCACTTTGAGTCATAACGGTCATACCATGCATCAGATTGAGGTGCATCTAATTCCTTCACTTCTCAAATCACTTATGGATTATTTTTTAATAATGTATCAAAATAATAATGTTTATGTTCAATTTTGAGTAGCTTAGTTGGTTTTCTTACTAAAATTGATGTCAATTTTAAATAAAGATTCACTTAGAGTCATATCGGCCACACTACGCATCAGATTGAGGTGTGGTTGGTACCTATATGTTCCAAATGACTTATGAATTGTTTTCCTATAGTATAAAAACAATCTGAATGTGTTTTATCAATTTTGATTAGGTCACTTATCTTTTTTACAAAAATGTCATTTTAAACTTGAAACATGCACTTTGACTCATACGGATCACTTCCATATCGGTATGACATGAGACTGATTACTACACATTGAAAATGATTGATGAATAGATTACTTAAATTATTAATAAAATACAATGATTTTTTATCAGTTTTTAGTGAGTGACACTTTTTAAAGTCAAATATCAATTTTAAACTGATAATGGACACATTGGGTCATATTGGGAACATCGTGTATCATATTGAGGTGTGGTTGATTCTTACACATCACAAATGACTTATAGATAATTTTATTAAAGTATCAAAATAATATGAAGATTTTTTAATGATTTGGAGTATATAATTTTTCTTTTTTAGAAAAAATAATGTCGATTTTAATTATAAAGAAGTATTTGGAGTCATATCGGTCACATCGTGTGTCATATTGAGGTGCGCATGATTCCTACACATCCCAATGTTTCAAAAAATTATTAACTATTAATGTTACCATGGTTTCCATTGACTTTATTTTTTGAAGTTACAATACTTCATGATAAGCTTATAAACAACCACCTCATCTTGAAAAAAAGATTTCAATTTTATAAGAAAAAAATTATTATGAGTAATACTAAAAATAAATAAATTAGTCATATATATGAAATAATACATTAATTATATAGAAAATGATTTTACTATAAAAATATAAATATTAGATCTATGATTAATAAGTGGAAGTAACTTTAAGGAAAGTGATAAATGTCACCACTATAGGGGGGAGTATTTTGAGGGAGAATATTTTGTGGAAGTTTTAGGGCAGAAAGGCATGAAAGATGGAAAGATCACCCCAAATCGAACAAAAGAATCCTCTTGTATAATAAAAAAAATATTATGTGAGTAATAATAAAAAGAAATAAATTAATCATAAATATAATACAATACATTAATTTTATAGACAATGATTTTACTATGTAAACATCAATATTACCTCTGTAATTGAGTAGATGAAGCATCGTTTCTCTTCCTATAAAATCAGTGGAGAGAACATTAAGTAAAGTGATAAATAAAACATTGTAGGGGTTAAAATGTTTTTAGGTAGAATAAGTCTTTCAATGTTTTGGTTTTGAAAGGAATAAAAGATGTATAGACCACCCCAACTCAAATAAAAGAATCTACATTTATAAGAAAACAATTATTATATGAGTAATAATAAAAATAAATAAATTAATAATTAATATTAAATAATACATTAATTATATGGACAATAAATTTACTATAAAAAGATCAAGATTACCTATGTGATTGAGCAAATACATTATCATTTCTCTTCTTGTAAAGGAGTGAAACATGGACAAAGATCTTCTAAAATAAACAAACTCTGTAAGGAATAATGAAAATTAAATCAATGTTCTATTATATAGTGTTTCATTAAAATACAGAAAGTATATCATAACATTACCTTTACATATTTCTAAAGGTTTTCCTTCATTATAGTTTGTACTTCTGAGGTATTGGTAACATCATCATGTGAATAAGACATTGTCTATATGAATAGTAAAACAATTAATTTAGATTATGTTAATGTATTAGAGAACATAAAATATTATGAGAAAAAACACAATATGTTAAAAAACTTTTAACAACTCATTGAACTCTCTTTTATTAATGGTTTCAAGGATTTGGTTCCTCTATCGAGAATCCAAATCCCCTCTTTATGGTCCCCTATATTGTATAATATATTTTATACATTGGTACCAACATGAAATGATTGTGATATTTCAATGAAAGGGTCATCCCCGATTAAATTTTCATCTGACTCGACATTTTTTTAGTCGCCAGCAGGACAATCGAAAAATAATTGTTTGTTTTATTAGATATATAAAATAATTGAACTTCTTTTGATTCCATTATGAATGGATCATCTTTTTCCCCTTCTACATTGAAATTAACCTTCACAAATCCCATTTCATCAACTTTCACTCCATTCATATTGTAAACCCTTTTGCAAAGGAAAAGTGTCACTTGAAATTTTGTTTAATCCAACTCATATATTTTTTTTATAATTCAAAAATATGACATATTTTCATAAATTGGATTTCTATCCATAGAACCAGATATTTGCATTGCTTCATACACAAATGTAGAACCACTGTTTTGCATCGTACTAAATTTGTTGTGTTCTTTTGTATAAAAAATATAACCATTTATTACAAAACCAGTGGAACATATAACATTTTAATTTGGTACTATGGATTTCCATTGAAGCCTTTCATCAATTGAATTTATATTTTTAGATAAATACTTATAAATTTAGTCACTAAACCATCATATAAACTGTTGATTATGTCTATTTGATATCCATCCTTCATCCCTTGATGGATTAAAATATATAAGAATTTCTTTTTGGGATTAAATGTATGGATCAACATCTTTACTATTATGTAATATGTAAAGGTGTGCTTTCTCCTACTTTGTTAAGGTAATTATAACAACATCTCTTATATAAATCCCTTCACCCAGAAGGTGTTCATTGTGATTAGATTTTGGGATACCGATACTTTAAACATTTGATAGGTAATTAGTACATAATTCAATATCTTATTCAAAAATATATCGTTCTACAATAAAACCTTCTAGATGACTTATATTCTTTACATAACATTTCAAAATCTTCATATGTTGTTAAATGGTGTACATCCATCTGTAATGGATAGGACCACATAATTAAACCTCTCTAAACAAGTGAAAAATCAGGTGTACCATTATATGAAATAATGATGGTGTAAAGAACTTATATAATACAAATAATATAATTTAAATCTCCTAATTCATGATGGGAAACATCATCGGGTCTACAACTTTACTGTATATGGCTTTGAAAAAGAATCCAATATTGGTTAATGTATGTCTTAAATTTTGAGGCACAATGTAATTGAAAGAAAAATAAATTAGATCTTGCATCAAAACATGATAGTCATGTCATTTTTTCCCTTTTAACTCTAAATTAGTCATCGACATGAAATTATTGATATTTAATGAATACCCCTGTGAAACTTTTACACTAGTAAGGAAAAGGAAAATTTTCAATTTTTCCTATCTAGATTGAGTGTAACCTACTGGAGGAAGAGAAGACTGACTTTTACCCTTCAATAGTGCCAACTCTTCCCTTATCCACATTTCAAACAAGTCCAACCTAGACTTGATGTCATCTTTTGTTTTTTCAGGAACATTTAGTAATGTTCCAATAACACTATTAGATTCATTTAATTCTACATGCATGACATCAAGAAAATATCTAACATACAAATAATTCCAATACAGTAATTCAAATAAAATTGATCTCTTCTTCCAACCAGATTTTGTATGGTTTTTCAAAAATGGTTTACCTAAAATAGTATTAATATTTTTCACTTTATTGTATAGTTTATCACCTGTTACTAAAGATGGTGTTGTACCTTATTCGATATTCCCATTGAATGATAATGTCCAAGAATGGTATTTATGTCATTGAGTTAAAAATTTCATGTCTTAAAAAATAGTCTTTGATGAATGTTTCAACCAAAATGAGTGTTTTCATTTTTTAAAAAGGGGACACCCCAAAATTCCTTTAATGTTATAGCCTGATAAATTTACATATGTAGGGAATTCATTTATCATTCCATACAATATGGACATTAATACGAATTCTTAAGTTCTATGAGCATCATAGATTGTAACACATGTATCCCATAGAAATTTTAGATCGTCAACAAATGGATCAAAATAGACATCAATATCCTTACCAGGTTTCTTTGGTCTAGATATAAGTAGAGACAAGATAATTTATTTTCACACCATGCATAACCATGGCATAAAGTTATAATTTACCAACATGATGGGCCTTGTACTGTGATTAATACTCTATAAACCAAAAGGATTTATTTCAACTATATATAATGAAAGACAAAATTTTCTTGGCTCATTTCCAAATTTAGGAAAATCATAATCAATTTTCTTCCACTGAGGAGAATATTCTAGATGATGTAGGTTCCCATATTTAATTCTTATATTTACATGCCACATTAATTGACATTCAGTTTTTCCCCATGTTTAGTCCAACATTTATAACTTTGATCTATTCCATGAAAAATCAAATGTTCTTCCAAATATTCTAAACTAATTTTTCTTGAATAACAATAATGTAAACACGTATATAGGATTTTTGAAGGGTCTCCTGTATTCTCTCTTGAAAAAATTATGAACTCTTTAACACCATATTCATACTCATTTGTCAAACGATTAGCATGCACCCATTTTTAATTCATATCTATCCTATTGGGTTCATAAAATATTACTTTTGTAAAATATATAAATAAATACACATAAGATATTAATTATAAAAGTTGAATGTTATAGGCAATTCTAATAAGGGAAACTCAACATTTGATTATTTCAAAAAAATTCAGTATGTTGAAGAAAATAGGTGATTGAATTTAAGAAAATAATTACTCCACTATTGCAGTTATTATACTATCAATTCATTCAAAGGTGAAATTTATAGAAAGCTTTCATCCTCATCAACTCATCTCCCAAACATTTATCATTGAATTTTGTTTGTTGACACATCCTTCATATCTTGTGGGCATGCACCTGTGTTTCTTGAAATACTCAAAGTAGTAGTCATACATGGGATGAATTATTCTCAGAGTGGTACAAGAAAAAAAATTGATGGGGGTGAGTTTCAATCAACAAATTTCAATAATGACTCTTTGGGAGATGAAGTTTATGGGGATGACAGTTGTCTTTAAAAGAGTTGGGGGATGAGTCTCAAGCAAAAAATTGCAATAATAACTTTTTTTGACACACATAAAATATTTCTTAAATACCCTAAATAAATGAAAATATAATAAAGTTAATTAAAGATTAATAAGAAACCTAAATATGATAATCAATAATAATGAACTCTTATTCAGTCAAATAGAAGATATAAAAAACTATAGACAACTTTCATGCTCATCAGATCATCTCCCGAGAATTTATCATTACATTTTTTTGTTTGACACAAATCCTACATATCTTGTGGGAATGCACCTATGTTTCTTGAAATACTCTAAGAAGTAGTCATCAATTGGATGAATAAAACTCAGAGAAGTTCAAGAAACATAAAAGAGATAGGGGATGAGTCTCAAGGCAACAAAATGAAATAATAACTATTCAGAAGATAAAGCTGATGAGGATAAAAATTGTACTTAATTGTGTTCTCTAAAAGGGTAAATGCCTCAAATTTGTGACAATTACACCATTAGTAATAGTTATTAACTTGTGGACTATTGAATGTGATATTTTTTGGGGCATAAACATTCTTGTGTGTGATTCAAGGGGTCTTGGTGGGGACATGTTATGATATTTGGATCTTTGGGGCCTCTATGAAGTCTATATTTATAAGATAAATATCATTTTTAATACCTTAAATAATATAACTGAGACAAGTCATGCCACTATTAAAATGAGTCCTTAATTCTTTCTTAAATAACCTAAACAAATTAAAATATAATATTTCCAATTAGGGAGTAATAAGAAACCCAAATATGATAAACAAAAATACTAGACTCTCATTCAATCAACTAGAAGATATAAAAATGTATTCACAAAAAATTAATAAATAAAGCATTATTTCATATACAAGGATAGTAATCAGAGATTCCTAGAGAGGGAACCAATTCATGCAGACCTAAAAAGATGAATACCTAAAAATAATTTCTAATATAAATAATTTGATAATATCCATTCTATTTTTCTGGAACAAGTGACTTAGAAACCTAAGGATTCTATGGTGGATATCTAATAAACATTGAACCATCCTTGAGATTCTACGGAGGTCCATAAAGAAGTTGGTATAAATAAATAATACACATCAAAAAAGATATATCACAAACAAGAGAGAAAAACACACTAAACCTTGCACCTAATATCCCATACTCATTTAAACATATATTTATATATGTGTGTGTGTGTTTTTGTATATATATGTATGTATAAAATAAAATTAAATTGATAAAATTATATGTAACCCTTACAACAGAATATCACAACACAGTAAAATAAACACAACACCATACTAATTTTTAAAATAGAGAGCCATTGAAAATAAATAAATATGGCATCACCATTACTAAGATTTATCTCAAAATAAAGCAACATGATCCTGAGTAAATAAATTTTTATGGGAAAACCCTTACACCAGAATATTAAAACATAATTTAAATAAATAAATTCCCTTACATAAATTTAATAAAATTATCTTCTGTTGCTGCTTCGCACCATCACCAGACTGACAATTGGTTTTATAAATCAATTTTCTTGTTTGTTTAAGGTTTTTATATCCAAAACCTCCACTATTTATATAGTGGAATTAATATTTATTTGATTGGTTTATCTACAGACTAGAATTGATTCTCTAAGATTTCAAAACAGTGAAAAAATTAAGCTTGCAGAGAAAGATGGGGTATAAATGTAGAAAATGAAGAAAATTGATTCAATACAATAATTTAAAAAGACCAAAAAAGGATATCCAAAAAACCAGTAAAGTAAAAAAAGGATCATAAGAAAAAGAAAAATAGTATACAAAAACCGGATCACAAATACAGAAAGAAAATCGAAACCTACAAAGGAAAATCGGAAACCCTCAGATCTCGATCTAAAAATGACTAATACAGAAAGAAAATAGGAAACTATAAAGGAAAACAGAAGCCTCCCTCACTAGGATGAAGAAAATATAAGAACCTTGGATCCATATCACAATGTTTTCTTCAGAAACCCTAACTGTAAGTGAACACCGGATGTCAGATGATGTTTGAGTAACTAGGGGCAATGGGTTTGTGTTATTCGAGTGGGTTTGTGTGATTCGAGCTTCAATCTACTGAGGAGGAGCGTCATCATTGGGTGGCTTCCACTGAAAGCTTCTAATATCCTGATGGGTTCACAATATGTTAGGTTTTTTAATAATATCATGACACTTTTATCAGCACTTTCAAAAAATCTCTGAAAAGAAAAGGAATATTTAGCAGTTCTTTTTAAGCACTAATAAAGGTGGGTATTTATCAGCGATTTCAAAAAAGCACTGATAAAATCCATATTTATCAATGATAAAGTGTTATTACTGATAAATATGACTTTTATTATTGCTTTTTCTAGAACTGATAAAGATATATTTTATCAGTTCTTATTACTTAAGCATTGATAAAGGATTTATAATTATAATTATAAATAAAAAAATTTGTATATATATATATAATTCATAAATACATATGAATATAAATATAGTAAATATATTCCTTATTTAAATATATTTATTATAATTTTCTAATTATTTAAATATATAATTATTTATTCATAATTATATAATTATTTTTAAAAAATAATATTTATATCTTTATATATATGTATATATTTATTTATTTATTTAATAAATATATATAAATATAAATATAGTAAATATATTCATTATTTAAGTAATTTTATTAAAAATTAAATAATTATTTAAATATATATAATTATTTACTTATAATTATTTAAATACTTTTAAAAAATAATTGTTTATTTATAATTATAAATATATAATTTTATAAATATAGTATGTACATTTTTAAATATATTTATTTATAAATATTTTTTATAAATATTATTTTACCAATATTTTTTAACATTATTAATGAATATGTGATTTTAAGTGCATGTGTGTTAAAAATGAGTGAAATTGAATAAAGTAAATATAAGTATACTTTAATAATATTGAGAAAATGGATATGTTTTGTGTGTGTGCATTGTACATAAAAATGTATTAATTATGTATATTTGAAATCAATATAATACACATTTGATCTATGTTAAATTGAAAAATCAAACAACTTTTAATTATATGTCTATTACACTATGCAATTAGTTGGTATGTTTAATTCATGTTGATTTTTAATTATAAACCATTATTCACTAAATATACGACTTTTTAATGTAAAGTGCATAAATATTTTGTAATATATAAATCATATTTATATATATTAATATATATCTATATATTTAGTATATACTATTTATTATCATTAATTATCCAATTAATAAAAAAATTAATATTTAATAATGTAAAATAAATTTATTCATTTTTATCAATAATTATTTATTAAATAAAATTTTCAATATTTTTTTTAATAAACTCATTTTTTAGTTATTTAATAATTTCACTATTTCATTTTATTTATTCAGGCCTTCATCAATGCAAAAAAATGCTGATAAAATCTATCTTTATTAGTGCTAAAAAAGCTGATAAAGGGTACCCTTTATCAGTACTAAAAATAAAGCAATAATGAAGGGTTAAATTTATCGGTGATTTTTTTAGCACTCAAAAAGATGTGATTTAATAGTGTTTTTTCTATCATTAATAAATACTAACAGTGTTAAATGCCTATTTTATAGTAGTCATTGTTATCAAAATATATACCCAAAAGATTATTTAGTCTCCTTATAGCTAAAAATAATTAAGGTATTATTGACATACATAGTTATTGAGTTTTAGATAAAGAAACCTTTAGAAATTAATTTATGTCAGAAAGCTTTATAAATTTATTAAGCTACATAGAATGAAAAATTCCATGGTCAATATAAAGTTAAATTCATATACTTTATTAAATTCCTTTAAAAATTTTCAGGAATGATAAAATAAATTAATGAATGTGTTTGGTAAAATATACAGGATCCTTCGGACTAGTATGCCATAGAGTATCTTAACCAGGTATTCATTGATCATTAAATTTAGAGTGAAGGTTTTCCTAAACTCACATTACCTTTCAAAACATATAGATGGTGATAGTATTAGGTAGATCAATGAAGAGTCTTATAAATATTTCAACTCCTTTTGGATTCCATTCCAAAAAAAATTGCAAAATAATAGCATAAAAACTAATCATATAACAACTTTATTGAATAATATATATCTTATAAAGTTATGATATAAATGAAATCCATTTTTTCATTGCCTCAGGTGTTTTTATGGAATTCATTTTTAAAGATGGAAAAAGATTCAAATTTACATTATGAAAACACAAGGATCATCTCAATTAATGATCCTATTACCACTAAGAATATTAAAATACCCAAGAGAAAAAAATTATAAATCATACCAAATTTATTTCTATTAGGGAATTAAATATCTTTTTATAAAGTGGTATAAATCAAGATATTAGTAGAATCTTGGATCTACATGCACAAGTTTTTTTAATAACATTAAACTCCACAAGTATAAGTGGGTGTAATTTTTCTAAAAACACATACTATATAGGATGGTTAAAACAATAGTTGTGGTTTTATATTAACCACGGTGGGTGATATGTTTGATGAATCCTATATAGATAAGTAAGTTGAAAAAAGATATGATTAAAAAGTTCCTATTAATTAAAATTTATATTCCACGAACCAAAATTATTTATGTATTTTGGTTTTTGATGTAGATCTATTGGTGGAATTCAACAGAAATAATACATGGATGGTACAATCAAGGTACTGATAAGGCTTGAATAGTTACACTAATCCATAATTCTTAAATCCAATTGAATTTTACTTTTCATAGATATTATGACCATTATATTAGGCATCATGTGTAAATAACACCTCCTTTTGAGGTATATTTTTTGCAACATATCTGAGAAACATAACCAAAATGGTAGGAAACATCAAATAAATCCAATATGGATTTCAAGATTCAAGGAACTATTTTTGGCTCTAAATGAATATAATTATAAAAATATATAAATTTTAAAATAAAATTTTCTATTTATATTCTAGAGATTAGTGGTATCACTTCAGTTTGTAAGAAAGGTATGTTTGAAAACATTTGAAAACAAGTTATTAGTATTATGGTTATATAAGACTAAATAATTTATATAATTATGACTTAATTAGAAACCTTAATTCTAGGTAACATTATCTACTATATTATATTAATATGTTTCTAAATATGGTTGATAGTATATATTTGGCCTGGTATTTGAAAATAAAATATGGAGAAATACACCTAAATTGTTTCCAGTGTCACATTTTTTCATGTGATGAATAGACTACATATGTCTAAGAGTGATTTAGAAATATATCTCACATTCCATGAAAGTTACATAACTTTTATCTTTTTTATTAATAAATCATAGAATGAAAATATTAAAAAATATTATGAGAACTACAATGGATGGGATTCAGAACTATCTGACGGTTCTTGAGGAAGAAAAACTAGATGAGTTCCTAGTAATTGGAGAAATGGGAATACTATTTTCAGGGGATATAAAACTGGTATCCTTTTATACTATTTGGTCTATTATCATAGTAATTTTTAGGTAATATATAAGGATTAAGCATATTACATCTATAAGTTTCCCTATCTACATTATATTGAGTATGTTGCAGCTTCTGGTGCAGATTAATAAGTAATTTTAGCAACATTTTGTTCCAATTTTTTGGATTTATACCTAGACAGTAAAGTTTAATCATATCATAAAGGACTTGTATCTATAGTATTATAAAAGATTTCATGTCTGATATATAATAAAAATTATATACCTTTTCATATTATCTCTTAAGGGATTTTCTCAAAGAGATGAGGTCTCTGTAAGTAGATCATCCATAGGTGGTATTGTTGGATCAACAACTATAACCATATCTCAGAAAAAAAATGTTTACCATATGAGGCTAACAAACTGAATTGTTGGAATTTGTATCTATTTCAAGTAGGATTTTTTTGGATTTGGTTTCATATAACCATCTACTATTTTATTACCAAAATATTTATATTATTTAATATTAATTTATATTATATCACATGATGATTGTTCTTCTACCTGACATCTATATGATAATTTCATAATGGTATATGTTGCACTAAAAATTTTATAGAAATTATCCTATATAATGAGAAACCATAAGTTCCATTTAAGTATTCTTAAATCTATGTTTTATAGCTAGATTATATCATTTTATGAGATACAAATGATACAGACTATTAGGGGTGGAAACTCATAGGACTTTGAGACACATTCTCATGATGTATTCACATCGTAATATTTAGTGTAAGATATTAGGTGAACATGACCCGCCGATAAGAAATATAAATTTATATGTGTCATTGTATATCCCTATCTATAAACATGTGTAATAATCCTTCGACTTTAATATTATTATTAATGTATATCATGATTCATCTACTTTGATGTATTGATGAAAACAATAATGACATATTCTTGTGGAGAAGTAGGATATGTTCAGTGTGTCATGAGGGATATTTCTTTAATTAATAATAGGAGAAATTATTTTTCCTTTCTATTATTTAATGTATGTTGATATATAAAACACTTTTATGGGAATGGAAGAGATTAATTAAATCCATGGAAATGGTGATCTATGGGAAAGCTCATTTTTGGAAAGTCAAATAATGAGATATCAAATACATTGGATGATAACACCAATATAAAACCTTATTGATTAGATATATCATGAAAAAGAGATTATATTATACATTGTACATTCGTATAAGGATATATGTCATTGAGACATTAACTTCATTCTCTACAGGAACTTTGGCCTGTTTCTAGATGCTAACCTTGGACTTTAGGCAATGTATCCTAATGCCAATGATCGAATATATTCAGTCACTAGTTATTCAAGAGGATATTATGTGAGTTAAATTTTAAGTAAATAATTATTCAAGAGGTAATTATTTATTTAATTAAGAAAATATATAATATTTATTTTCCTTTGGTATATTCACAAGGTGATAAATATTTATTTATTTATTTACATGAATATTTAATAAATATTTATTCTCTGATATATTGAATATAATATGTATCTATTTATCAACATATAATGCATTATTTTTTATTATTTAAATAAATAGACATTATTAAAAATCTTATAAATATTAAGAAGGACTGGAAGACTGAGATTAATAGTCCAATGAGAAATGATATATAAAATATTATTTGAGTATATATTAATTTATGTATTCAAGGAAATAATATTTTTTATTTGTTAGTTTATCACATGTCAAAAATATAATACTAAAATTTTGTATATAGATATGGGGTTTGTGGAGAATTAGGATAATAATGACTTTGAAATTATTTATTCTCTAACCCTAGGTCTATAATACCCAATTATATCATTTTCCAACCCAGGTTCAAACCTATCCACTATTGTGTGCAATAATTTATTGATAGAATCACCTCAATCCCTAGATTTATCTTCTAGTATAATTCTCTCAAGACCAAAGAGGAATCCTCCACCATTTCCCTCTCAATTCTAGAGGAACCAGATTATTACCATCTCTCCTCAAATGATTCTATTTGGACAAACAATGACCAAATAAAGCACTATAATCATTTGTACTATCAATTGGATAATTCTACGGAGGTGATGAGAGGTTTGTGGAAAACATATAGATCATAACTAGAGGTAATATACCCTTGATTCCTTTAACAAAATTATGATACAATAATTGGTCTTGATAAAATCATTAGTGAAGATAGAATTCCAACTAGAGTTAATTCTTAATATTTACTAAAATTAATTATAAATTGTATGTGATGAACCTATCTCATGGATTATAAGGTTTCTATTTCATCAAGTTATAAGGATAAATCTAATGGATTTTATGAAAAAATATTACTGGGCTTGGGACTAAATGATTTTTCTTCACCTAAAAACCTCTCAGTTTTCCTTTGAAATAGACTCATTATCATTTTATGACATTTAATATAAAATAAGTGTATTATGTAGGTTTTCCAATGTTGCCTCCTTCAAATATTTATCTTATAGCACAAGTACAATTGGATTATATCAAGGTGGTATTATTCTTAGTATTCTTTAGATAATTTTTGTATCATTAATTATCTCCCTAATACCACACATATCTTCCATAATAGCATTTACATGAATGATAAATACATCAACTATCTCATTTAGGGCCATTCTTAGATCTTTATACTTGTTTCAAAACACTTACAACATCACTTATCAAACTTTTAAATCACTATCATAGATATTCATAATCTTCTCCCACATTTAAAATGTGGTCTTTCATGAAATTACTTTTATATAGATAGGGTTATACAAATCCTCCCCTAAGGCATTAATTTCCTTAGAATTCAAATCCAACTCCTTGTGATATATGTATAAAAGAGATCCACTCTCTATTCTAACTATGATCCCATGTATTTATAATATTTAAAAATCCATACCCAAATACTGAAAATAATTTTTCATTTAGTTTATCCATAACTGAAAATTGTTGCCTTCAAAAATGGGTATTCCTTTGTGGTTGGGAGAAATTTTCATGGCTTCTTCAGAGAAAAATCTGCACCTGAAACTAGCTCTAATACCACTTGTTGTTCCCAATCAAGCAATATAACTTACGATTAGGGTGAATTAGTGGGTTAAAAAAATTTAAAAAAACATTTTGATTTTGTTCTTATTACCAATTTCAAAGGAACACTTATTTATATCCCTCATAAGCTCACTTAAGATAAAAAAGTAATAAAATGAACACATGTATTTTTACTTGGTTAACCCAAACTAGGTTAATCCAAGTATCATGAAACTAGAAGTGTACCAATTCACCTAAAAAACTAAATATCACTAATTTAGGGCTACAATGTTTTGAGTGGACACATTGACCCTCTTATTTTTCATCCTGGAATAGTTGAGGAATTCATTGTTATAACGACCCATACTTTACATACATTGTTATTACTTCAGAATTGAAGCACACTTATTAAAACATATAACAAAACCAAGAAAGGACCGTATAGGTATAGTGTCTTTAGAAACTGAAAAGCATAAACAACTGGTTCATAAAGCATCTACTTTGCCTCCCATTTATTTCATCATATATAAAGTCCCTTTTTGGCATATTCTACTTAATAACCTTCTTCCTAACCTGGGGAAATAAAACATACAAAAGGGTGAGCTCAAATTCTCAGTAAGGGTAAACAAAAGAAATATCAATCACATCATATACATAAGCACATAACTTTTGGAAATCTTAACTAGAAAAAGAGATCATAATTTCATAACATGGGATAAATCATAGTAGTGAAATGTAATCCCAATAATCATAACTTAAAACATGAAACTTTGTGGCATACACACATAATCATAGAGAATCATTTCTTATTAGTCAAGACTCATTTCCAAGACTATCTTAGTGGACAAAGTCCATTTTTGAACCGAGTTACCCTCGTTTCAGTTCTGCTTCACTGAACTGGTATAACCTACCATTACAGCCATGTCTATCTCATGAGATATAAAATCTTTACCCAATGCATTGGAGGGAGATATAGGTCCCACCCATCTCATAATGATACCATTCTTATGTGTGCCACAAAATCATAGATCATACATCATTGCATAACCCATGTAGTAAAAATGGGATTCTTAAACAACATGAAATCATAAAACAATTCATATAAGATAAAGGAATTCATAAAAATATTTCCATCACAACATAATCAAATCCATGTAATAATAGGGATAGAAACAGAACCCTATATTATCTTAGATGGAAAATAATTTTGATAAAACACTTGAACTCCATTCTTGAGGAAAATATCCTTTCTACTTCAAAAACATTTTTCCTTTCTTAACATGTCATACAATTTTAAACTAAAAGAAGTTGATTAAAAATAAACTTGAAAACTTGTAAAGGAATATTCTTGGAAATATTGTTTTACAAATCCATTAATTCTGTATAAGTTAAAAAAACATTCTTCGTACTTTTGTCAGAAAAGTCAAAAAGTACCTCGTACGAAAAATGACAAAAGATTCCTTTCATATCTTTTACTCAAAACTCACCGAAGGGTAAATTTGGATTTAAAAAATTGTAGGTAGATGGAAATAATATTACATATTTAGGAAACATGGATGTGGATGATAAAATACACCCCAGTAAATGCCAAAGTATAAACAATCTCGGATAAAAATGAGATTGTGATATTTCCCTTACCTTAGGTCCGATATGCTTTGTATGTGTCTGAACCTCCTGTATAATGATTTAAATAATGTTATTGACTTATTCCAGAATCATAATTATTGTTATGATATCATATATGGTCATATTCTTAGCTTATTATTAGTAATATTTCCTTACTACTTGTTATTCGGGTGTTTATAACTTTTTGTTCTTATGCGTGTTTTGTCGAATAAATTCTTATTCTTCTCTTTAGTTTATAGATACCTCATTTCCAGAATGGTATTAGTGTAATATATATTATATTCATTCATTAAATTCATTTATATAATCATTATGAAATGAAGATCAAGTAGAACGAGTCGCATCACATCGTGGAGACGGTATTCCGTACGTACGCATGAGTGATGATATTGTTCCTATGATCGTGGAATTGTATTGGAGTGTATGTATACTATTTCAGAATCAGTATCACTTTATAATAGTCATATATAGTCATTATTTACACCATTATACCTATCCAAGTAAGGTGGTGGTGGAAAATAGATTACACCACGGCGTGGAGACGGTATTCCGTACGTACGCACGCGCGGTGATTTCTTTTTCCGTAGGATGGATAGATGGTGAAATAGGGTTGTTTCATACATATAATAACATATCATTATATGGGTGATACTGATGTTATTACTTCATAATGAAACAACTAAAGAAGAATAAGTGGAAGAAGAAATAAAGATGAAAGAATCGGTAACGGACATTACCTCTTCTTTGAAGTGCTTCTTTGAGACCTCCTTTTATGGAACTAAAATTGGTATTTGAAGAAGACCAGGACCTCTAGGATGTCTCTTTCTAAGTGTAGAGGAGAAAGTGGAAGGGTTTGTCCGATCTTGAAGGCTCAAAGTGGTGTGATGAATAGGGGGAGGAGGTGCTCTTTTATAAGGGAGGAGAGGGGCACCTTTGGAATAACTAAAAATATTATTTTATTATAAAGTCAAGTTCGGTTTTAAATAGCTCAAAATTGATTTATTTCGAAGCTAAGGTGGGGATGGGTCGAAATCATTTCATGAAATATAATTTAGACAAGTTTAGTTTCCTATTTTAACCTTATCATGTAGATTTAACATTAAGTTAAATAATTTTACTTTTACCGTGTCTTCTTGTGTTCTTATACTATAAGGTTACTAAACTTACTATATCAAGACAAACGAACCCCAACATGTTTATTATTAATATATGTAACCTTATCTAAGTCATTTTTATGAACCTTAGATTTTTAGGAATAAAATAACAATTAATAATATAATATTTGTTTTAAAAACTATTTTATTTCAATTTTGACCCTATTTAGTAATTGATTTTTGTGAAAATCATAACAGAATGATAAGTTCGAAAAAAGTTCATTAAATCAATACTAACATGTCATATTAACCTAGAAAATTAGTGGAATTCATAAAAAGTCTCAAATTATATTTTTTGGGTATTTATAACATTAATTATGTCAATATTTCATTAATAAGATAATTATTGCATCATCGTTGTGTCATAAATAAATTAAATTATTTAATGTCTAAAAATTAAAAATAAAATACCATTATGTAGGAAATCGTTTTATCTTTCTAATTAATATTTATAGTCGAATTTATCTTATGTATGACCCCATATTAAAAATTATTTACTTATTAAACATTGATTTTAACTATTTTAAACCTTCTTTAAATAAATTAATAATAAATGTCCTAATCTAATCCAAGTGGGCCTAAATGGTCATATTTTATTCCTAAGTTTGTTTTTGATCGAATTACACTTGTCCAATAGAATTAGGACATGTGTTAGGGTAATAATAATATCATTTTTACCCTTAATTACCCTATTTACTTTTAACCGTGGTAAAAAAATAAAAAGTTACTATTCACCAAAAAATTACTTTCATCTCATTGAACCACATTTTACTTACTGACATCAACCGTATCTCTCGGATTTTTGAAATTCCACTCACAGAAGCGGTAAAATTAAGTTTTATGAAAAATTCAGTTTTTTAACTACCACTTAGTGGTTTCACTATTCATCAAAAATTGAATGTTTTCAGAAAAAATACCAAAATTTCACCCTAGGCTAATTTCGATATTAAGAATCCAAAAATGAAGTCCATTTTGAAGAATAAAATTTATAAAATTTCAAAAAGTGGTTATTACTATTCATAACGGCTAGTTTTAATAATATTTTAATAGTATATCGTTGTTTAGTGAAACTCGGTATTGTGTACGACGCAAGCTATCGAAGAAGCTCACGATTTCGTGTAGAGCAAGACAATCCAGTGTTGTGTGTAGAAAAATATTCCTTTGATGATTTATATAACATAAAAGTCTCGGGTGTTACATTATACCCCCCTTAAAATGAATTTCTCCCTCGAAATTCACCACTTTGTAACAAACAGATGAGGATACCTCTCCCTCATCATATCCTCAAGCTCCCATGTAGCTTCTTCTAATTGGTGGTTCCTCCATAAAACTTTCACCAATCGAGTGGTCTTATTTCGTAGGACTTTTTCACTACGATCCAGAATCTCTATTGGTTGTTCTTCATAAGAAAGATCTTGCTCCAGCGGTACAACTTCTGAGCTGAGTACATGTGAAGGATCAGGTATGTACTTTCTCAGGAGAGATACATGGAACACATCGTGAACTTGAGAGAGATTCGGTGGAAGCGCCAATCGGTAAGCTACCTTCCCAACACAATCCAGTATTTCGAAAGGACCGATATATCTAGGGCTCAACTTCCCCTTCTTTCCAAATCTCATGACCCTCTTCCAGGGAGATATTTGTAAGAACACTTTATCACCCACTTCAAACTCTAGGTCTTTTCTTCGGTTGTTGGCATAACTTTTCTGTCGACTCTGAGCTGCTCTTATGTGTTGTTGAATAGATCTGACCTTTTCTACCATTTCATCAACGAGATCAGGTCCTAATAGCTTTCTTTCCCCAACTTCATCCCAACAAGTTGGAGTCCTTCATTTCTTTCCATAGAGAGCTTCATAAGGAGCCATCTGAATACTAGAGTGACAGCTATTATTATAAAAAAATTCCACCAAAGGTAGGTGTTGATCCCAACCACCTTTGAAATCCATAGAGAAAGCTCTCAACATATCTTCTAGGGTTTGAATTGTTCTCTCAGACTGACTGTCTGTCTGAGGATGATAAGCAGTGCTGAAACTCAACTCTGTATCCAGAGTATGCTGAAGACTTCGCCAGAACTTCGAGGTAAATCTCGGATCCCGATCAGATATAATAGAAAGTGGTACTCCATGCAATCTTACCACTTCCTTTACATATATCCTGGCAAGTTGATCCAGAGAGGAATCATCTCTAATAGCAATGAAGTGTGCAGACTTTTTAAGACAATCAACTATGACCTAGATAGCATTATTGCCTTTGGATGTTTTAGGAATTCCTGTGATAAAGTCCATAGTGATGTTTTCCCATTTCCATTCGGGTATGGGTAATGGTTGTAACAACCCCTTAGACTTCTGTCTCTCAGCTTTAACTTGTTGACAAACCAAGCATCGAGAGACATATTCAGCAACATCTCTTTTCATGTCATCCCACCAGAAGTATTCTTTCATGTCCCTATACATCTTCATGCTTCCAGGATAAATAGAGAATGAAGAACTATGAGCCTCATCCATCAGCTCCTTCTTTAATTCGGGGATGGGAGGAACACAAACCCGATTCCGGAACTTTATTATCCCATCACAATCAAGGTTGAATTCAGGAACATTTCTCACCTTCTTTTGTAACTCGACATCTTCTTTCTGTGCCTCTTTAATCTTCACATGTATAGATAGTTGAACATTCATTTGAGAAAGATAAGATTTTTCTCCTTCCATTATAATTCCAAGATCCATCCTTTGTAAATACATAAATATTGGATCTTTTGTAATCCTCATCATGGATAAACTGGCATGGTCTTCTCGACTTAATGCATCTGCCACCTTGTTTTCTTTCCCAGGGTGGTAATGGATTGAGCAGTCATAATCCTTAATCAGCTCCAACTATCTTCTTTGATGCATATTCAACTCCTTTTGTGTGAAAATATACTTTAAACTTTTATGATCAGTATAAATATCACACCTTTCACCATAAAGGTAATGCCTCCAAATCTTTAATGCAAAGATTACCGCAGCTAACTCCAAATCATGAGTTGGGTAATTTTTCTCATGTATTTTCGACTGTCGTGAGGAATAAGCTATCACCATATCATTTTGCATAAGAACACACCCCAATACCTTCTTGGATGCATCACTATAGATCACAAACCTTTCTCCACTACAAGGCAGTGTGAGCACAGGTGCACTGGATAACCTTCTTTTCAACTCCATGAAATTCAATTCACATTCTTCCGTCCAAACAAACTTAACTCCTTTCCGAGTCAACTTGGTGAGTGGATTAGATAATCGTGAAAAATCTTTCACAAAACGTCGATAATATCCAGCCAAACCAAGAAAACTTCAGATCTCAGTTACTGTTGTTGGTCTCGACCATCTTTTGATAACCTCTGTTTTTTATGGATCCATAGATATCCCCTCTTTTGAGATTATGTGACCCAAAAATGAAACTTTTTGAATCCAAAATTCACACTTGGTAAATTTGGCATAAAGATTCTCCTTTCTCAGGGTCTTCAATATAATTCTCAAGTGATATTCATGTTCTTCCTTTCTCTTTGAATAGACAAGAATATCGTCTATAAATACTACCAAAAACTGATCAAGATAGTCTCTAAAGACTCTATTCATTAGATCCATGAAGATATAAGGGGCATTAGTAAGACCAAATGGAATCACTATAAATTCATAGTGTCCATACCTTGTACGGAAATACGTCTTTAGTATATCCTTCCTTTTGACCCTTAATTGATGATACCCTGAACGAAGATCAATCTTGGAAAAGTATTGAGCTCCGCGTAGTTGGTCAAATAGGTCATCAATGAGCGGGAGAGGATATTTGTTCATGATAGTGATCTTGTTAAGTTCTCGATAATCAATGAAAAGTCTCATTGATCCATCTTTCTTCTTAACAAACAGAACAGGTGCTCCCCAAGGTGACGCACTAGGGCATATGAACCCCTTATCAAGATTCTCTTGGAGTTTCTTCTTCAATTCCTATAACTCAATCGGGGCCATTCTATAAGGTGTCCTTGAAATAGGAAAAGAACCCGGTACGAGTTCTATTGAAAACTCAACTTCACGATTCGGTGGAAGACCCGGTAATTCCTCCAGAAAGACATCATCAAAGTCTCGTACAATGGGCATATTCTTAATCATGAGTTTCTCACCAACCATTTGAGATAAATAACCTTCATTTAGTGGAATCAATACCCATAAAATGGAAGAAATTTCCACTGGAAGGTTATGTTCATCCTTGCATCGATAGACGATCATAGTTTGATCTGGAATATGAAATGTGACTTCCCTTATTTGGAAATTGATATGAGCTCCACGTAGAGAAAGCCAATCCATTCCAAGAATCACATAAAATTCCACTATAGGAAGGATCACAATATTTGCAGGAACCACTTTCCCACAAACTTCAATCAGAGAAGAATTATAAACTTTTGATGCGACTATTGTTCCATTAGGTGTTGTCACAGCTAACTCAACATCTAATTGTTGAGGTAATACAGTGATACCCTTAGAAAATTATTCAGAAATAAAGGAGTGGGTGGATCCATAATCAAATAAAACATTTGCTACTTTAGAGTGGATGGTAAGTGTACCTTTCACCACATCGTTATCGTACTCTACATCGCTGATAGAAATTGCATGTGACTTTCCTTTGTCTTTAGCCTTAAGAGTTTGTTGACGTCGACCATCATCATCAACCCTTGGATTAGGGCATTTATTGGCATAATGTCCCATCTCCTTGCACTTGAAACATTGAAGTGTAGTAGGTTTATTCTGTGTATCCCTTCCTTTGTTTGCATCATTAGACATCTTCTTCCCATCATCGCGACATTCAAATGCCCGATGACCTTCCTTTCCACATTTAAAACATTTACTTGTCCCTTTAATACAACTCCCTCCATTTTTATTTCCACACTTTGAGCATAAGGGAAAGCTCATCTTCTTTTCAGTTTGCTCCTTAGATTTTCCTTTGAATTCCATTTTCCTCTTCTTATCAAACCCATATGACTGATGGGTTACTCTAATCTCCATCTCGACTTTGAGAGCACATCGAACGATTTCCCCGTAGCTATTGAAGTCCCTTATGGCTAAGGCCCTTCGAAGACTTTGTTTTAAGCCACTAAAGAATCGATCGATATTACTCTCAGGTTGGATAATAATACCAGAAGCGTACCTTGAAAGTCTTGTAAAATTTTCTTCATAAGTTCCAACAGATTCATCATCCTTTTTCTTCAGTTCAAGAAACTCCTTCTCCATCTTTGTTCGAATAATACGAGGGAAGTACTTATTGAAAAATAAGTTCTTGAACTCGTCCCATTCCATGTACTCAATTTCATCTCTTTTCCTCGTATTCTTAATAAGATTCCACCATTGATCAGCATCACCTTCCAAACGATACACTGCTAAGATGAATTTATCATGTTCAGAACATTGAAGAACTGAAAATATCTTTTCAGTTGTACTAATCCATTGTTCAGCAACTAATGGATCAGTTGACCCGCTGAATGAAGGTGGATGTTTCCTCATGAAGGATTCAACAGAATTTTGCTCCTTCCTTTGCTCGTTTGGAAGTTCTGCATGATTCATAGCTTGAGAAAGTTGTGTGAGCATGGCTACAAGATTTTTCATTCCAGCTCCCATAACGTTTGGTTGCTCCGGGGGACAATCATTTCATTGCCCGTCGCATTCCGCATTAACACGGTTCCTTCGGGTTCCATCCATTGACTAAAACCAAGAAGAATAGTGTGAGAAACACAAATTATAATAGGAAAACCACATAATCAAGAATAAAATTTCACACTTAAGATCTTATCCTAGGTTATTCATGGCCATTTCTAAAACACTAATATTGTGTTCTATGCTTAGACTTATCCTTAGGGTTCTTACTAAGGATTTCACATCCTAGTTTCCAAAGGTTGACTATACCTTTCCTCTGATACCAACTATATCAGTCTGGAATTACTTCCAGTGGACTATAATTGATACCTATTAGGGCACTCCATGGGCGGATACACCCCCTAGGCGGGACACACCACCATCCCCAGTGGCAGCCATTTCCTCATGAATCACTTGGGCGGACAGCCATGCTTCGTCCAACGCTCACATGTGAGAGTTCCCAAGGATCGGATACATTCCTACCTCCCTTGCCTCTGATACCAACTATAACGACCCATACTTTACATACATTGTTATTACTTCAGAATTGAAGCACACTTATTACAACATATAACAAAACCAAGAAAGGATCGTATAGGTATAGTGTCTTTAGAAACTAGAAATCATAAACAACTGGTTCATAAAGCATCTACTTTACCTCCCATTTATTTCATCATATCTAGAGTCCCTTTTTGGCATATTCTACTTAATAACCTTCTTCCTGACCTGGGGAAATAAAACATACAAAAGGGTGAGCTCAAATGCTCAATAAGGGTAAACAAAAGAAATATCAATCACATCATATACATAAGCACATAACTTTTGGAAATCTTAACCTGCAAAAGAGATCATAATTTCATAACATGGGATAAATCGTAGTAGTGAAATGTAATCCCAATAATCATAACTTAAAACACGAAACTTTGTGGCATACACACATAATCATAGAGAATCATTTCTTATTAGTCAAGACTCATTGCCAAGACTATCTTAGTGTACAAAGTCCATTTCTGAACCGAGTTACCCTCGTTTCAGTCCTGCTTCACTGAACCGGTATAACCTACCATTCCAGCCATGTCTATCTCATGAGATATAAAATCATTACCCAATGCATTGGAGGGAGATATAGGTCCCACCCATCTCATAATGATACCATTCTTATGTGTGCCACAAAATCATAAATCATACATCATTGCATAACCCATGTAGTAAAAATGGGATTCTTAAACAACATGACATCATAAAACAATTTATATAAGATAAAGGAATTCATAAAAATATTTCCATCACAACATAATCAAATCAATGTAATAATAAGGATAGAAACAGAACCCTATATTATCTTAGATGGAAAATAATTTTGATAAAACACTTGAACTCCATTCTTGAGGAAAATATCCTTTCTACTTCAAAAACATTTTTCCTTTCTTAACATGTCATACAATCATAAACTAAAACAAGTTTAATAAAAATAAACTTGAAAACTTGTAAAGAAAGATTCTTGGAAATATTGTTTTAAAAATCCATTCATGCCGTATAAGTTAAAAAACCTTCTTCGTACTTTTGTCGGAAAAGTCAAAAAGTACCTCGTACAAAAAACGACAAAAGATTCCTTTCATATCTTTTACTAAAAACTCACCGAAGGGTAAATTTGGATTTAAACAATTGTAGGTGGATGGAAATAATATTACATATTTAGGAAACATGGATGTGGGTGATAAAATACACCCCAGTAAATGCCAAAGTATAAACAATCTCGGATAAAAATGAGATTGTGATATTTCCCTTACCTTAGGTTCGATATGCTTTGTACGTGTCCGAAACTCCTGTATAATGATTTAAATAATGTTATTGACTTATTAAAGAATCATACTTATTGTTATTATATCATATATGTTCATATTCTTAGCTTATTATTAGTAATATTTCATTACTACATGTTATTCGGGTGTTTATAACTTTTTGTTCTTATGCTTGTTTTGTCGAATAAATTCTTATTCTTATCTTTAGTTTATAGATACCTCATTTCCAGAATGTTATTAGTGTAATATATATCATATTCATTCAATTAAATTCATTTATATAATCATTATGAAATAAAGATCATGTTGAACGAGTCGTATCACATCGTGGAGACGGTATTCCGTACGTACGCACGAGTGATGATATCGTTCCTATGATCTTGGAATTGTATTGGAGTGTATGTATACTATTTCAGAATCTGTATCACTTTATAATAGTCATATATAGTCATTATTTACACCATTATACCCATCCAAGTAAGGTGGTGGTGGAAAATAGATTACACCACGGCGTGGAGACGGTATTCCGTACGTACGCACGCGCGGTGATTTCTTTTTCCGTAGGATGGATAGATAGTGAAATAAGGTTGTTTCATACTTATAATAACATATCAGTATATGGGTGATACTTATGTTATTACTTAATAATTAAACAACTAAATAAGAATAAGTGGAAGAATAAATAAAGATGAAAGAATCGGTAACGGACATTACCTCTTCTTTGAAGTGCTTCTTTGAGACCTCCTTTTAGGGCACTAAAATTGGTCTTTGAAGAAGACCAGGACCTCTAGGATGTCTCTAGGGAAGTGGAGAGGAGAAAGTAGCAGGGTTTGGCCGAGCTTGAAGGCTCAAAGTGGTGTGAGGAAGAGGGGGAGGAGGTGCCCTTTTATAAGGGAGGAGAGGGGCACCTTTGGAATAACTAAAAATATTATTTTATTATAAAGTCATGTTCGGTTTTAAATAGCTCCAAATTGATTTATTTCAAAGATAAGATGGGGATGGGTCGAAATAATTTCATCCAATATAATTTAGACAAGTTTAGGTTCTTATTTTAACCTTATCATGTAGATTTAACATTAAGTTAAATAATTTTACTTTTACTGTGTCTTCTTGTGTTCTTATACTATAAGGTTAATAAAATACTATATCAAGCCAAACGAACCCCAAGTTGTTTATTATTAATATATATAACCTTATCTAAGTCATTTGGCCGAACCTTAGATTTTTAGGAATAAAATAACAATTAATAATGTAATATTTGTTTTAAAAACTATTTTATGTCAATTTTGACACTATTTAGTAATTGATTTTTGTGAAAATAATAACAGAATGATAAGTTCTAAAAAAGTTAATTAAATCAATACTAACATGTAATATTAACCTATAAAATTAGTGGAATTCATAAAAAGTCTCAAATTATATTTTTTTGGGTATTTATAACATTAATTATGTCAATATTTCATTAATAAGATAATTACTGCATCATCGTTGTGTCATAAATAAATTAAATTATTTAATGTCTAAAAATTACAAATAAAATACCATTATGTAGGAAATCTTTTTATATTTCTAATAAATATTTATAGTTGAATTTATCTTATGTATAACCCCATATTAAAAATTATTTAGTTATTAAACTTTCATTTTAACTATTTTAACCCTTCTTTAAATAAATTAATAATAAATGTCCTAATCTAATCCAAGTGGGACTAAATGGTCATATTTTATTCCTAAGTTTTTTTTTGGTCGAATTACACTTGTCCAATAGAATTAGGACATGTGTTAGGGTAATAATAATATCATTTTTACCCTTAATTACCCTATTTACTTTTAACCGTGGTAAAAAAAATAATAAGTTATTATTCACCAAAAAATTATTTTCATCTCATTGAATCACATTTTACTTACTGACATCAACCGTGTCTCTCGGATTTTCGAAATTCCACTCACAGAAGCGGTAAAATTAAGTTTTATGAAAAATTCAGTTTTTTAACTACCACTTAGTGGTTTCACTATTCATCAAAAATTGAAAGTTTTTAGAAAAATACCAAAATTTCACCCTAGTCTAATTTCGATATTACGAATCAAAAAATGAAGTCCATTTTGAAGAATAAAATTTATAAAATTTCAAAAAGTGGTTATTACTATTCATAACGGCTAGTTTTAATAATATTTTAATAGTATATCGTTGTTTAGTGAAACTCGGTATTACGTACGACGCAAGCTATCGAGGAAGCTCGCGATTTCGTGTAAAGCAAGACAAGCAAGTGTTGTGTGTAGAAAAAGATTCCTTTGATGATTTATATAACATAAAAGTCTCGGGTGTTACAATTTTTCCTATTACGAAATGGGATGCACTACTCTTTATGAAACTATATTATTTTCCCTATAATAGTGGTTATAAATTTAACCTTAGATGTTGTAGAAATTAGCATAGAAGATTCCAATGAGAGAACCTCTTGTAACACCTTATTTTTCTTCTTCTTCATTCATGTGTGAAACTGGAATTCAAAACATTCAGTTCTAGAAAGAAATAGAGCTATAGCCTTCTACTTCTCTAATTTTTTTACTTTTAATAGAATTAATTTCCCCCTCCATTATATTCATGTGTCTCCATCTATTTCAAAAATATACTATTACTTATATATATATATTTATATTCTCTATTATATATTTTTCTAAATTTCATGCTAGAAAAATATTTCCATAATCGAACATGAAAAAAACAGGGTCAAGAACATGATCCCATACACGTTTAAAATGAAAACCAAATCACCTAAAATATTGGATATAATTAACTATATAAAATTTTATCAAATCATTTGTTTAAAATAAACTCAACACATGTTATGACAGCCTCTACATCATTACCCACTTTATCTCACTTCATGGTGCTTATGGTCAAAATGGTTCCAAAAAGTCAACCTTAATCTATATTAAAAAAATCAAAACATCATGGATTTATCCTCTTATAATTAATGGTCTTATTTCATCCATCCATGGTTGGATGTAAGATTAATCATATTTTTTAACAGATAAAATATACTAGAAACAGTTGCTAGACAACCATATGAAGCCTAGTGAAATCATATTTAAACTGATGAGGATTTTATAAAACTTATAGATAGCTCACAAAAACCTTATAAAGTTCTACATCAACCTTAAAAAGTACCATATAAAATTTAAGATTATCTCTCACCGAACTTGCAGGGTATCATTTCAACCTTATGAGTAACTCACACCAACCTTATAATGGATCACATTAACCTTATGAATTCATGTCCCAATATAATGAGCATCTCGTGCCAATCTTAAGAGGCCTTATATTAGCCTTATGAGTAGTTCACACCAACCTTACTGGGTATTTTCTCAACCTTACACCTAGTTTTATCAAACTTACATGTATATATACTTCCTCTAGAGTTTTACAGATTCATCCAAACCTCTTCTAGCATTTAAATCATTAACTACACACACCCAAATGTGACTCTATTAAAGGTTACTTCCACTTCATTTGAAATATACATAACTCAAAAACCACTCATATGGTATTTTTTCCAATAAAACACATTAATTTGGAGGATATAATAGGATTCAAAAACTAAATCATTAAAATCATGTAAGCACAAAGGGATAAAAGATGAGATAATAATTAAAAAAAAATCATGAGATTCAATGTGTTTAATATTTAAGAGATGTATAACTAGTGATATTTTTAAAGAAACCCTTTAAAATAATAAGTGTGAGATTAATTTTAAAGATGTACTTGTCAAGACCTCAATTATTCAGTATGGGTGACCCTAATGGTTAGGTTCCCATGCATTATCTTAAATAATTTAATAAAGTAATAAGGTTAACCTAATACTTAGGTACCATGTTTCTGGAATTTTCTTTGGGTTACAATAGCTAGGAAACCCAAATAGTTAGGTTACCAGAGGAATAGAATTGAGTGACTCCATATAATGGATTTAGATAAATATTTTATTCACTCATCTATATAATAATCATTCATTATATGATTGAAAAATTTATTATCTATAAGGAATGGTCAAGGATTATTTATGTGCATAAATCAGTGTATGTCATTATGAAATATAGATCTTGACTCACTAAACAGATACGATGCATGGGTTCATCATTTTTATTGGGATTAATTTCATTGAAATTACATGATGAAAAATATAATACATACTGCCCATCCACATGTATGTCACTGTTATAGGTATGGATTACTTTGGGATAGTTACATTGAGATCCCTCATAGGTATGACCTATAGTATAGTTCAAGATTGGTGTCTAAGGTTGAGAAGTTTTCTCAAAGTTAATCATTCTAAACATCTGAATTTAAATGTTATAAAGGTTAATTTCATTAACTAAGACTCTTGGGTAAAATATATTGGTTGTGTGTCACACATTTTTGTTGATAAACATAGACATAAAGATGGAAGGGAATTAAAAAAGGGTTAATTATATCTTCATTTTGGAAATGGAGAAAGAGTTCTTGCATTAGAATTTAAAACTTATTATTTAATTTTACCAAGTGGATTAATATTATAATTGGAAAACTATTATAATTTTCCTACTATAAATAGATTTTTTATTTCTATATCTTGTTTGCACATGAAGGGGTTCTCATTCAATATTAAGAACAAGTGTTGTTCTATATGTCTATATGATATATTTTATGGAATTGGGAATATGATGAATGGTTTTTACATTATAGATGTGGATAATATTGTTTATAACATTCATAATAATAAGGATAGGTTGATTCTAATCTCACCTACCTTTTCCATTATAACCTTGGAGATATAAAAGAGAAACACATCCAAATACTAAATAAAGATGGATTATCAAAACCATTTGATTATGAATTGTTTAAAAATTGAAAATATTGTTTATTAAAAAAGATAAACTAAGTATCTTTAAATTTAAAATGTGAAAGGGGTAGAGGAATATTGAATCTCATACATATTTATATATGTATACCAATGAGTACTCAAGAAAGTGTTAGTTTTAGGTACTTCGATACATTTTTTAATGACATTAGTTTATATAGATATTTATTTCTAATGAAGCATAACTATGAAACTTTTGAATTTTTCCAAGAGTTTTAGAAAAAATTATAGAATAAAATTAGAAAGAGTATTAATATTCTATTATCAGATTGGGGTGGTGAATAATTAAGCCTATAAATCACTATTCATTTGAGAGATTGTGGAATTATTCCAAAAATCACTCCTCTTGGAACACCACAATCAAATGGTGTGTCTGAGATAATAAATTATACCAAGTTAAACATGGTTAGATAAACGATGAATCAATGTGACATTTATTATTTAAATCTGGGCTTATGCTCTAGAGGTTTATTTATTTCTACTAAATTATTTTTTATTTAATGTAGACATAAAGATAGTATATGATATATGAACCTTGAAATGTACCATTTTTTATTTTATAAATATTTTGGGATGTGAATTATTCATATGTTGTTTGGATTCTGATAAACATGACTTCAAATATGAAAAATGGTTATTTTTCCATTATCATAAGGAAATTATGGGGTATTATTTCTATAAAACTATTTAACACAAAGTGTTTGTGGCTAGATGTGGTTTTTTCCTGATGATGGAATATATAAGTTTGGTATTTTTGGAAGGAAATTTGAACCTAAATAGGTTTAAGACCAACAAAAATGAAGTGTTCTTGAGGTGGAGGTTGATTTGGTCGCAAAAATAGTTATGGAAGAAGAAATAACTCAGATTATATAAGAACCTGAAAGTTATTATAGGATTTTTTAATATATCATGATATATGGATTTCTTCTAACTAATTATGATGTGGTAATGTTCATAAGAGATATAAATACCACCTATTAGGATGGAATGGAGAGTTATAATTCCAATAAATGGTAAAATTACATGGAATCTAAAATATACTCCATGTATACATAGAAATTAGTGGATTCATCTAAAGGGGTGAGATCCATAGTGTAAAAGTGAGTTTTTTCATAATAAATCTAACATGTATAGTAGATTATATACCTTTGAATCATGTATGGTTAAAAAAAATTATAGGAAAGTTCATGGAATTGACTATAAAGAAAGTTTTTCACCTATTTTAATGAAAAAATCCATTCAAATATTATTCTCCATGGAGTCTTAATTAGATTATAAGATATATAAAATGTATATCAATACTAATTTCCTTAATGGGAATTTATTTTAGGATTTTTTTTATGATGAAATCCAAAGTTTTTAAATTATAAATGAAACTGTTAATGTATAAAAGATGCAATGGTCCATTTTTGGATTTAAGAAATCATCTAGGAGTTAGAATGTTTAATTTGATGATAAAATCAAAGAGTTTTGTTTCATCGAAAACATAGATGATTCATTTGTATTAAGAATATTATCCAAATTATTGTATTATATTATATATAGATAAAATAATTCTTATCAAAAATGATATCCCGACTCTTCTATTTATGAAAATGTTTCTAGGTAAATGCTTCTAGATGGAATACATGGGTGAAGAAACCTACAAAATGGGTTTGTAGATCTATAGAGATAGATCTAAGAGGCTACTTGTACATAGTTAGGACACTTAAATTTCTACATTAATAAAGAGGATTAGTATAGAAAACTATAAAATGGGAGTTTTCTGGTGTTATGTTGCATGAATCATAGATAGATTTGGGATCCTTCAAAGGAGTTATAAGTAACATTTAGAATACCTTTTACACCTACTATAGGTTCTATAATATATTTTATGTTTTTTACTCAACCTTATGTCACTTATTCTTTAAGCATAACGAGTATATACCAATCCAACCCTGGTGAGACTCATTGGATTTTTTTAAATAACATCCAAATGTACTTAAGAAGGGATTAAAATATGTTATTGGTCTTTGGATGAGATTTTTATCTCTATTTAAATGGTTACATTAATAATATTTTTCAATCTAATGGAGATGACATGATATCTCAATCTGGTTTCATCATTTTCTTAAACAGTAGAACTATTTCTTGGAAGAGTTCTAAACAATCCACCATAGAAGACTCAACAACATAGAAATATTATATCACTACATCATATGCTATGAAGTAAGATGTTTGGATTATGAAGTTAATTCATAAACTAGTTTTGGTTCCTATAATTTAGGGGGAAATAGAGCTCCAATGTGAAAAAAATAGAGCTATTTCTTTGGATATGGAACCTCGATCTCACCAAAGGACCAAACACATCCTTCAAAAATACCACCTTATATGACTGATCATTAAGGGGGATATGTTAGGATCTATTTGGTGCCTATGTATGAAATTTTAGCATAATCGTTAATGAATCCATTGGTATATAAGAAAATTGAGGTGAATGAAGAGTCTCTTACTATATGATAATTAATAGATATATGTAATGGTTTCATAATTTATGATGTTATTATTATAAATCCAAACTTTAGTTATCATTCATTCATATGTTTTTTAATTTAACTTACTTGAATAGTGGAATAATAATATCCCCTAAAATTATGAATTTTATTTGTCCCTAATCCATGAACATCAAAGAGTAGTATGGGTTTTGAGGATATATCAAGATTAACATGAGTAGTGGACTCATGAGATAATAAGTGGAGACTTATTATTAAGGTTGTCTTACAAAGTATATCCCATAAAATATCATACAGCAAACATTATACCTAGGGTTTTATGTTTAAAACTGTAATGTCTCGGATTTTTTCATTTATTATTTTAAATATTATATGGAATTATTTCGAGACCGGGCGTGAAGGCGGCACATCATTACGAGGTCCAGTGATCCCAGAATGCTGGTTTGAAATTTTTTTTATGTTATGTGAGTCGGTGCTTGTGATTGGTTGTGGCAGTTTCTAAACGGATGCCCAGATTAAAAATCTGAGGGAACCGTTGCATCCAGGATGACGACTTTGGCTAAGAACGACTCTAACCTCGACCGGTGTAGGTCGTCTGTAAAGTTTAATTTAGGGCATTTTAAAATGGGGAAATACTATAGAAGGAATAAAATAAATTAATGATTTATTTTATTTTTTTAAAATGTTTCCTTTTTTTAGCACAACTTAATCTTCCCTTATAAATGCATCCTTATGGAAAAGTCGCAGGGTTAGCCTCATAACCCTACGAGTTGAGAGAGAGAGATTTCCCTTGGAGCTTGGGCGGAGAAGGACGCGTGGGAAAACGATGATGGATAAAAATTGAGAATCGTTGCGCCGACGTTGAAGGATCACGACGACAACGGAAGCATAGAACCTTCGTCAACGATCGACCCTTTCAAAAGGTAGGGGTTGTTATTTTGATTTCTTTTCCCCGTATTTAAGTTTAAACACCGAATTCGGATCAACCACGAACAAGTTGATCCGCGGACTCGTACGTTTTTTGCGGGAGGGATTTTTCTTCGGGAAGATTATGGGGGAATTGATCCATGCTTTATGTTGTTGTTGATTCTTGCTCCATTTAAGCCTATTAATAGGAGCGGATCAATTCCGTGACGAACAATGGCGGAGCTTCGTTCCTCAATTTGTTTATTTGGATTTCTTCCTCCTTTTTCCTCGCGCGTTCTTCGCGTTATTAGTGGGGCAACGAACAACGGATCATTGCGCATCCATTCTGTGATGCAACGATCCCAAATCAAAGGTTCAACATCGCAATGACCTTGTGGAGGTGCAACGAGGATGGCAGATGACGAATCGGACCAGATAGGAAATAGCGTTCTTCGAGCATTCTTCGTGCGGGAAGATCAAAACTCATTTCCGGAGCCGGTCGAAGGTTCGAAAACACCGGAAGCGGCTTCATGGCATCGGGGTGACCAAAACCTGAAGGTTTTGTGGAAATCGGACGATTGGATCAACGTTTGGAGCAGTGCGGGAGGCGCGCCGGTGAAGAGCATCGTTTCTGGAAATTTACAGAATATACGGCGTGTACTTCGGAAGAACACGCCGTGTAGTACTGGTGGTGGAGGCTAGGGTTTTGGGGTTAGAGAATAATCACACGGCATGTGAACCTAGTCACACGTCATGTTGGACCTTCCCCGATGCTCGGCGTGTACTTTGGGTCGTACACGGACATGGGATGATCTACACGACTTTAGGCGGAACGGCGTGTACATCTTGGCAGAGGCGGCTACGCAGAGCTCGGCATGTATCCCAGGGATACGCGGACACGAGATGGAGTACACGACCGTGTACTCCATCACACAGCCAGGCGAGGCCAGCAGCACAGGTCACCCCGTGTGTAGATTACATGGGTCGGAGTACACGAGTTGGTGACCGTGTACGGGCACATGGAAAGAGTACACTGAGCCAACCCCAGTTGCCCAGACACGGTGTGTACTCCGTACTACACGCCGTGTACTGTGTTTTTCTTCATGACCAACCTCACAACATGGGCCGTTGTACACGGGCAGTACCTGGGGTCGGACAACATGGCGTGTATCATTTCTACACGCCGTGTACTTTTTGGAAAATGGCTTGGTCCTTTTGTTCACCATGCCTTGAACAACTTTCATTTGGGTTAGTCCCCCTTCTTCTGGTTTCCCTGAGGGTCGGGCATCTTTCCCTCACACAGGATTTTGATCCCTTTAGCAGGACTTTCTATGATAGATTCAGGCATCCATCCGAGAGGCCCGGATCGAGATCCTCTACCCATTCCAGCCCCTAGGTAGAGTCACGCATCGACATGACCAAATCTACCGGGTGTTGATCCTCTACCTAGAAGGTGAATTCCCGATGAGTCGTGGTATCCACCATGGCCCTATTAGTGATCATAATCTATGTATCGAGATCATTCCCACTCATAAGTGTGTCTCCCATAATGAGTGCTTCTATCTACCATAACTTTTCCACTCAAGAGTGTGTCTCCTGTAATGAGTGTAGCTATCTCTCGTGATGGTTCCCTCCAAACAGAACTTCTTGGACGGGCGTAATCATAGCTATAAGACTCATGGAGTGTGTTCCCCTGGAACGATCGCATCATGGAATCTTCGATCAGAATCCCTTACAGGGGTATGCGGTTGCGTGACTTGTCTCTAGACCACGGGTCTGGGTTTTGAGTATATCTGGTTTGTTTTATATGTTCTATAAACATATACTATGCATAGCTGACTGTACCTTTACTTTGTATTTCTTTATGGTTTTCAGGGTCCTCTACTGAGTATTTTTATACTCACCCTTGTACGGGCTTTGCCCACACATCTGGTGTCTTGTGCAGATGAGCAGACTTTTGACAGAGTCTAGGGAGGACCAGGACAGAACCGAGCTTTCTGAGTTCCCTATAGGCTGAGGTGGTCCTACGGCCATGAGCAGCAGACCCAGTACCTTTTGAGCTTACAGGTTGGACTTTGCAGTTTCAGACTCTTGTTTGTTTTCTTTTTGGTGGGCTTGTATTTTTGGCCCAGTTTACTTTTACAGTACTCTACCTTTCGTCATACTCTGATGGTTGGGTTTAGTTGTATGCATGCATTTTCTTCCTTAGTGTTTGACATTTCAGCATTTGTGGGCTTCGATATGTGTGCGTGTGTACAGGTACATAGGCAATGCCTCCCATGTTTGTGATATGCCTACTCGGTGCTAGTCACTAGCCCCTGACCTATTGGAGGTGGGCTTAGGGAGTCACGGCATGGGCCCCACTGGTACGGGTCATGACAGAGTGGTATCAGAGGCAGTTTGGTTCTACCTTAGGACCAAGAGTCTATGAGTTCGGTTTGGGGCAATAGTGTTAAGTGTTTCTGGTTCGACTTTCAGGCCAGAGACCCCAGTGTTTGTGTGGTGGCCAATGTATCCATAAACTAGGACTTTGATAACCTGCTTTTCGACCCGGTTCATGAAAACACTGGTTGTGGGGAAATAAAAGGTACATGCATAATATAGGAATGGGTTGTGTTTTCCATGTCCTTGGTGTCAGCTATCCAGATATACTCATTACCTTTGACACATCTTGATTCTTTACAGGATGCCTCCGCAACACATACCCACTAGGATTCTGCAGCATGATCACGAGGATGACCCCCTCAGTGACAAGGCTTCGATACAGGGAATAGCTCCCCAGGCGTTTCCACCAGGTGGTGCTCCTATTATACCACCACCAGTGAAGCAGCCAATGGTACCTGCAGTACCGACTGGTGAGGAGCGTAGGCTTAACGCACTCCATGAGTTCCAGAGACAGAGACCCCTCAGGTTCTGAGGGGAGCCTGACCCTCAGGCAGTTGAGGACTGGATTGAGGCGGTGACCAGATTTTTCCGTCTAGTGAGGACACCAGTAGACCAGATGGTGATCCTAGGAGCGAGCCTTCTTCAGGTTTTGGAGGGATGATGGTGGAGTCTTACCACACAGACTCACGATGAGGAGACTCTTTTGTGTATGGAGTTTGAGCGACTCTTCAGGGAGGAGTTCTCTCCGGTTACGCTGAGAGTTGTGTGCATCCAGGAGCTTCTTCAGCTCCAGCAGGGCAGTATGATGGTGGCTGACTATTCATCGAGGTTCACCAACCTTGCGAGGTACTCGATGGATATGGTCACGGATCAGTACTTTAGGGATCGGACCTTCGAGCGAGGTCTACAGTGATACATTCAAGCTATTGTCGTGCCTCTATGCATTTTGACTTATGCCGGAGTGCTCGAGCGGGCCTTGGTGATTGAGAGCTTCTTGGCGGAGCAGAGACAGTCGCCGGCAGTCAGCAGCAGGTAGATAGGTGCGGAGACACCGGCAGTAGGGATTCGACATCAGACGTAGGGATCTGGATGTGGGATATGTCATAGGTGTACCCAGGACAGGGAATCGACAGTCCAGGGCTCTCAGGATGGATCCAGTCAGCCTAGGGAGAAGCAATTCTATGCATGCGATGGAAGGGGACATCTCGCTAGAGATTGCCTGACCAGTCGAGCTGCTGATAGGGAAGTGGTGGATGGACCACCGAGGCAGAGGCAGAGGCAGATAACGGAGCAGGCAGATCCGCCAGGTGGCGGACGTGGCAAAGGAGTAGGTAGAGCTGCAGGTGGTGGCAGACGCTTCGACTTACTTCCACCACCACCCCTAGGAGGTCCGCACCTGGCTCAGGGACTTGGGGTACAGGGACGGGGATAGCTACATGTGGTCGAGGTGTACGACCCAGGGGCTCTAGGGATGATTCAAGGTACGATCTGTGTCTTTTCTACCTTAGCTACCGTACTCATAGACACAGGTGCCAGTCATTCCCTTATAGCCACATGTCTTGTACAAAACCTCAAGATTTCGGTAGAACCGTTGAATCGATCCTTACGCTTGGAGACACCTACGGAAGGAGACTCGACAATCGAACACCTTTGCAGACAGTGTGATCTTACCCTTGGAGGTGGCAATTTCGGCTGGAATCTCTTGGTGGTAGCGTCGAGGTCTTACGACGTCATTCTTTGTATGGATTGGTTATCTTTGTTCCATGCCCAGATCCACTGTTTTAGGCGAATGGTGTGGTGTGTCTGCCGTGGTGGAACGAGGTTTTCCTTTATCGAAGAAAAGGAAACTCAGGCAACACAAAATGGGCTCATGCATAGGAGGGTGCAGCCAATCACTCATGAGTTGGCTAACCTTACACTCGGAGTAGTGGATGTTGTGATCTCTCAGTTCCCAGCAGTGGTGGTGGAGTGTGAGGATGTCTTTCCAGAAGATGTTCCATGGTTAACTCCCTACTGGAAAATTGACTTCTGCATCTACTTACACCCTGGGAAGACTCCAATTTCCTCATCGGCATATCAGATGGCTCCCACAGAGCTTCGCGAGCTGAGGGTGCAGTTGGAGGATTTGCAGAGCAAGGGTTTCGTGAGACCCAGTGTCTCCCCCTGGGTGGCTCCAGTCTTGTTTTCCAAGAAGGCAGATGGGAGTCTGAGGTTTTGCACGGATTACTAGTGCCTGAACCAGGTGACGGTGAAGAAAAAATATTCACTGCTGAAAATTGATGACCTCTTCGATCATCTAATAGTGGCATATTGGTTCTCGAAGGTTGACCTTCGATCAGGCTATCACCAGCTACGAGTGTGGGATGAGGATATACCAAAGACGGCTTTCAGATGTCGCTACGGTCACTATGAGTACTTGGTGATGCCCTTTGGTGTGACGAACGCCCCCGCAGTGTTCATGGGGTTGATGAACCGGATATTCAAGACGTACTTGGACCGGTTCGTAGTGGTCTTCATCGACGACATACTTGTGTACTCAGCGTCAGAGAAGGAGCATGTGAGACACCTGCAGATGGTTCTAGACATACTTCGGGAGCACCAGCTTTATGAGAAGCTCTCAAAGTGTCAGTTCTGGATTCGGGAGGTCCACTTTCTAGGACATGTCATCTGAGCATATGGAGTAGCTGTGGACCCATCCAAGGTGGAGGCTGTGTTAGCATGGGAGCCACCTCGGAGCGTGACGGAGGTGCGGAGCTTCCTTGGGTTTGTAGGGTATTACCGAAGATTCATTCCTGACTTCTCCCGGATATCAGTACTGATGACAGCCTTGACCAGGAAGGGGAAACCCTTCGTGTGGTCAGAAAAGTGCCAACAGGCTTTCGATAAGTTGAGATAGAGTTCGACGAGCGCCCCAGTCTTGAGATTTCCTGAGGAAGGTGTCGAGTACGTAGTTTTCTGCGATGAATTAGGGACCGGGCTCAGTTGTGTCCTGATGCAGCAGCATGCAGTGATTGCTTATAGTTTTTGCCAGCTTAGGCCACATGAGCAGAACTATGTGACCCATGATCTCGAGTTGGCAGCGGTACTCTTCGCATTGAATATGTGGTGACACTACCTTATGGGCGAGCAGTTCATTGTCTACTCTGACCACAAGAGCCTCAAGTACATCTTCTCACAGAAGGATTTGAATATGATGCATATAAGTTGGCTAGAGTTCCTACAGGACTATGATTTCGAGATCATATATACTCCTGGGAAGGAGAAAAAGGTGGCAGATGCTCTTAGTAGAAGGTCGAGCTCACAGCTGTTGAGTGAGGTGACATAGTAGTTAGCCGCGTTACAGTTATCCTTCATGGATGGAGAGGATACAGCTTACCTACAGTCGATGGTTGTCACCCCTCCACTCTTACAGCGAGTTAGGGAGGCACAGTTTGGGGATGACGACTGTGTGGCTTTACGTGCTCAGTTATCCACAGGACATGCTTCTGATGGATATTCTCAAGGTGGGGAGCATGTAATTCTTTTCAGAGGACGCACGGTTGTACCAGTGTCATTCCAGGAGGAGGTCTTGAGGGATTTTCATACATCCCATTTGGAGGTACATCCTGGAGTGGAAAAGATGTACCAGGATCTCTGACAACAGTTCTGGTGGTCAGTCATTAAGAAGGTAGTATCAGAGTTCGTTTCTCGATGCCTCACAAGCCAACAGGTGAAGGCTAAGCACTAGGTTCCAGTGGGATTAGCTCACCCCCTGGAAGTCCTAGAGTGGAAGTGGGATGTAATGTCGATGGACTTCTTGACGGGCTTACCACGGACATCCAAACGGCATGATTCCATCTGGGTGATCGTTGACTGACTCACCAAGTCGGCCCACTTCCTAGCTGTTAAGGAGCAGAGTTCCGTAGAGAGCTTGGGAAGCCTCTATGTACAGGAGATAGTTTGGCTTCATGGCATCCCCTCGACTATAGTCTCAGACCGAGACGCCCGCTTCACATCCTGGTTATGGAAGGGATTGTAGGAGGATTTTGGGACTCAGTTATGCTTGAGCACAGTATTTCATCCCTAGACGGATGGTCAGACGGAGAGGACCATTCAGGTTCTGTAGGATATGTTGCAAGCCTGTACCTTGGACTTTGGTCATAGTTGGGAGGACCACCTACCACTGGTGGAGTTTGCGTACAACAACAGCTATTACTCCACCATCTGTATGGAACCATTCGAGGCCTTGTATGGGAGACCCTTCCGGTCACCACTTTTCTGGACAGACCCCATGGAGTCAGCACTCATGGGTCCAGAGTTAGTGCGAGCTACCACAGAGAAGGTGCAGGTCATCCGAGAGTGGATGAAGACTATCCAGAGCCGGCATAAGTCTTATGCTGATAGGTGACAGAGACCTCTTTAGTTCGAGTAGGGATACCACGTCTTTCTTCAGGTCTCACCTCGACGAGGGTTGCGGAGATTTGGCCAAGGAGGAAAGCTATCTTCGAGGTTCATCAGACCTTTCTAGATTTTTTCCAGAGTTTGCGAGGTGGCGTACTGCCTAGCTCTACCACCACAGTTGCATCGGGTACATGATGTCTTCCAAATATCTCAGCTAAGGAGGTACGTGCATGACCCATAGCACGTCATCGACTGGGGCGAGCTGGACATCGAGGATGGAGTGACCTTTGCTGAGTACCCGGTGGAGATTGAGGATTGGCAGAAGAGGATCCTTAGTGGTCGATCGATTCCATTGGTGCGCATTCGGTGGAAGCACGAGAATCATCAGGAGAGCAAGTGGGAGTAGGAGGCTCAGATCCGTGCCCAGTACCCTCATCTTTTTGAGTAGCCCTCATTTTGGATTTTCGGGGATGTAAAGCCCCAAGGTTGGGAGAATTTATTGTCTCGGATTTTTCTGTTTATTATTTTAAATATTATATGGAATTATTTCAAGACCGGGTGTGAAGGCGGCACATCATTCTGAGGTCCAGTGATCCTAGAATGGTGGTTTGAACTTTTTTTAAGTTATGTGAGTCGGCGCTTGTGCGCGGTTATGGCAGTTTCTAAACAGATGCCCAGATTAAAAATATGAGGGTACCGTTGCGTCCGGGATGACGACTTTTCCTAAGAACAACTCTAACCTCGACCGTCGCAGGTCGTCTACAATGTTTAATTTTGGGTGTTTTAAAAAGGGGAAATACTTTAAAAGGAATAAAATAAATTAATGATTTATTTTATTGTTTTATTATTTTAAAATGTTTCCTTTTTTTTAGCACAAACTAATATTACACTATAAATTCATCCTTATGGAAAATTCGTAGGGTTAGCCTCATAACCCTGTGAGTTGAGAGAGAGAGATTTCTCTTGGAGCTTTGGTGGAGGAGGACGCATTGGCAAACGACGACGGATCAAAATCGAGAATCGTTGCGCCGAATTTTAAGGATCATGACGACAATGGAAGCACGGCGCCTTCATCAACGATCGACCCTTTCGAAAGGTATGGGTTGTTATTTCTATTTCTTTTCCCCGTATTTAAGTCTAAATGACGAATGAGGATCAACCACAAACAAGTTGATCCATAGACTCATACGTTTTTGCGGGAGGGATTTTTCTTCGGGAAGATTATGGGTAATTGATCCATGCTTTATGTTGTTATTGATTCTTGCTCCATTTAAGCCTATTAATGGGGGTGGATCAATGTCATGAAGAATGATGGAAGAGGTTCCTTCCTCAATTTGTTTAATTGGATTTCGTCCTCATTTTTCCCCGCGTGTTCTTCATGTTCTTCGCAGGGCGACGAACAACGGATCTTTGCACATCCATTTTGTGATGCAATGATCCCAAATCAAAGGTTCTACATCGCAACGACCTTGGGGAGGTGTAGCGACGATGGAGGACGACGAATCGGACCAGATCAGAAAGAGCGTTCTTCGAGCGTTCTTCGTGCGGGAAGATCAAAACGCATTTTCGGAGTCGATCGAAGGTCTGAAAACACCGAAAGCAACTTCATGGCGTCACGGAGACCAAAACCTGAAGGTTTCGTGGAAATCGGATGGCTGGATCAACATTCGGAGCAGTGCGGGAGGCGCGCCGGTGAAGAGCGTCGTTTCTGGAAATTTTTAGAATACACGGCGTGTACTTCCGAAGAACATGCCATGTAGTACTAGCGGTGGAGGCTAGGGTTTTGGGGTCAGAGAAGAATCACACGGCGTGTGACCCTAGTTACATGGCATGTTGGACCTTCCCCAAAGCTCGGCGTGTACTTTGGGTAGTACACGGCCACGGGATGATCTACGCGGCTTTAGGCGGCACGGCGTGTACATCTTGGCAGAGGCGGCTATGAGGATATCGGCGTATATCCCAGGGATATGCGGACACAGGATAGAGTACATGACCGTGTACTCCATCACACATCCAAGCGAGGCCAGCAGCGCGGGTCACCCCGTGTGCAAATTACACGGGTCGGAGTACATGGGTTGGTGACCGTGTACGGGCACATGGCCAGAGTACACGGAGCCAACCCCAGTTACCCAGACATGGCGTGTACTCTATACTACACGCCGTGTACTATGTTTTTCTACACGACTAGCCTCATGACACGGGCCTTTGTACACGGGCAGTACCCGGGGTCAGACAACACGGCGTGTATCATTTCTACATGCCGTGTACTTTTTGGAAAACGGCTTGGTCATTTTGTTCACCGTGCCTTGAACATCTTTCGTTTGGGTTAGTGCCCCTTATTCTTGTTTCCCTGAGGGTCAGGAATCTTTCCCTCACAGAGTATTTTGATCCCTTCAATAGGACTTTTTGTGATAGAGTCAGGCATCCATCCGAGAGGCCCGGATCGAGATCCTTTATCCATTCCAGACCCTAGGTAGATTCAGGCATCGACGTGACCAAATCTATCGGGTGTTGATCCTCTACCTAGCAGGAGAATTCTGGATGAGTTGCGGTATCCGCCATGGCCCTAGCAGTGATCCTCATCTATGTATCGAGATCTTTCCCACTCATTAGTGTGTCTCTCGTAATGAGTGATTTTATCTACCGTAACTTTTCCACTCACGAGTTTGTCTCCCGTAATGAGTGTAGCTATCTCTCATGACGGTTCCCGCTCAACAGAACTTCTCAGACGGGCGTCATCAGAGCTATAAGACTCGTGGAATTTGTTCTCCCGGAATGAGTTCATCATGGAATCTTATAACAGAATCCCTTATGGGGGTATGCGGTTGTGTGACATGTCTCTAGACCACGGGTCTGGGTTTTGAGTATATCTGGTTTGTTTTATATGTTTTGTAAACATATACTGTGCATAGCTGACTGTACCTTTACTTTGTATTTCTTTGTGGTTTTCGGGGTCCTCTACTGAGTATTGTTATACTCACCCCTGCACGGGCTTTGCCCGCACGTCTGGTGTCTTGTGCAGAAGAGCATCCTTTTGACAGAGTCCAGGGCAGACCCGGACAGGACCGAGCTTTCTGAGTTCCCTACAGGCCGAGGCGTTCCTACAGCCATGAGCGGCAGTCCCATTACCTTTTGAGCTTACAGGTTGGGCTTTGCAGTTTCAGACTCTTTTTTGTTTTCTTTTTGGTGGGCTTGTATTTTTTTCCCAGTTTACTTTTATAGTACTCTACCTTTCGTCGTACTCTGATGGTTGGGTTTAGTTGTATGCATGAATTTTTTTCCTTAGTGTTTGAAATTTCAGCATTTGTGGGCTTGGAGATGTGTGCGTGTGTACAGGTACATAGGCAATGCCTCCCATGTTTGTGATATGCCTACTCGGTGCTAGTCGCCAGCCCCTGGCCTATTGGAGTTGGGCTTGGGGAGTCACGGCGTGGGCCCCACTGGGACGGGTCGTGACAAAAACAAATCCTTCTTACCTAAGGTTAATGAGATATCTATCATGTGAACCTTCATACTTTGATATCTTTACTATTCAAGTCATTGCAACTTTGATAATCAAGGGGTGGTTGGGTGTGTTGTTAATCATGTCATTGGTTGGAGCATGACCAAGATGGAATTTTTCCACTCCTATGATGAGTAAATATATTTGACCCTTAATTTAATAAGTCTAAGTAAATACATCAACATGATTAGTTGAGTCACATGAGATATGTGATGTTCTCATAATCCAGATAAATGAAATGTGATGTATCCATCAGTCTGGTCATATTTTTCATAGAATCAAGAAAATATGATATTTATTATATTAGATTACATTTTTTCATGTCTATTGGTCACTAAATTTCATGGTAAAAGATATCATATAGGTGTAATATTATGTTTGGTTGATGTCACACCAAAACCCTTAGTAGATTTAGTAGAACTGATGCTTTGATAGAGACTTCTCTTTGCTTACATCTATAAAAAAAGATTTTATATTTGTTTTCAATGATACTAAGGCCCATGGGGACACATATTTAATCCTTGGGATAAATATTATGTTTTTTTCAAAGTGTTAATTATAAAATAATTTTATTTATATGAAACATATCCAAAATAAGTTTGGATATATTCACAAATAGATTTGAAATTTTTCACAAAGTCCTTATGGATTTTATTGTAAGTTGTAGATTGATGGGTTATCACTAAAAATATATGGATATGATGCATATTAATTAAATATACATAGATTCCAATATATTTTTAATCCTGATCATACATTGGTTCCAACATAGTCTAGTGTGCATGTGATGGAACTCAAGACTATGTTGCACCCAACGTAGTATGTGCTTAATGTGTGGCACAACAACTTCACTCCTATATGATTTCATTGGTTATAAACCAATGGTTTTTTAATATCTTAGGTTTTTATTGAGGTATGTATATTTTATTTTCATTTTAAATGCCTATATTTTCCTAATGTGAGTACCTAATGAGGTCATGGGAGTTTCGGGGGTTTCATCGGACTGTTCTAAGCCTAGAGATGGAATTTTGGAGAAAATCAGTTGGGCATTAAAAAAAAGTAGAAATCATGTGCCCTAGACTTCATGGTTAGGAGTAATTGTACAAGGCTGGATAGAGGGAAGAAGTAGGCTGCATGATTAGAGGAAACCATACAAATATGGGTGCACACCCTTGTTAGGAACCTATAAATTTTAGCAAAGGTGTTTGGCATGATTGTTGCACTGTTGACCATACTATTGACATGAATTGTGAAAGGTATCTGTTGAGGTAGAGAAGGTTTCACGGTAGGTGCATAGTTTTTCCAACCATGCGGACAAACCGTGTGACCCAAGAATTTGAGTGGAAATGTATATTTCACACTTAAATTTTCCTAAAACCTAAATCTAGTTTCACTTTCTTCCAACAGAGCTCATCCTTGGAATTTTGAGATCTCCTTTGAATCCATTTTCTAGTATTTGATCCAAATCTTCCATCTAACCTTACATTCAAGCATCGATCATCTCATTGTGTAATAACCCAAACTGTTGTAAATATAATTCCATTTTGATTTAATTAAATGACTTATTGTGTAATTTGGCTATAGAAAAAACATGCACTTATTTTGTTTTATTATATACAATTGGATTTAAAATATCATTAAGTATCATTACGATTCATAATATAGCCATTGAACAGTCATCACATGATTAGTATAAATATAGGGCTTCAACAAATCCAATTACCACAAACAAAAGAAGTGTTGGCCTCCACTAATAGGATTGTACCCTATGAATCCCATTTATTAGATCTTACAAGGGAGAGAGAATCATTGGTATTTTCCATTTACCAATCCCAAGATGATACCCAACAACTTAAGCATAAAAAATAGTTTATTGGAGAAGTTCAAGATCATTGAGATCACGGCCCAAACCATGTTCATCGAACTACCCCATGAAAGTCTCACAGTCACACACCTTACCCTTAGGGTGTTTTCTAGTGTATTAAATGGATACGTGTCAAGACCCTATAAATACGAGTATTTACATTGTTTTTTATAACAATATTGAATTTATTTTCATCCTATTATTGTTACTTTATAAATAATTTTAATTTTGATAAAATAAAACACAAATTTTATTTTTTGGTAATATTCAAATTAAATTAAGGAATTATTTTTCATGAAATAATGTATTTTTTAATATTTAAATAATATATTATTATGAAATAATTTTTATTAAATATAAATTATCATATAATTATTATGAACTCAAATGTAATTTTTATAAGGGTTTGAAAACTGTTATTGTCAAAAAAACCAACATTTATCAATAAATATCAATTATTATTTTAAAATTAAAAATACAAATATTTAGAAAATTATTTTTATAAAATGAATATTATTTTTTTAATCATAAAATTGAAATTATATAATAGATAATTGTTCATAATTTGCTGACCCGGTGGAATTTTTGGGTAAAAGTTAAATACCGTATAAATATACAGTGTGTATTATGACTTAATAATGGCCCAAAAGTGATGAAATAAATAATATAAAAGGTATCAATGACCCAAAAAAAATTCCCTTAAAATAATGTGATTTTATATTTATTTTATTAATTTTATAAATCCTCCAAAACCATTAATATATTTTATGATTTGGTAATCATTTCTTTAATAGTATGACTCAACTCCACATAAGTATGGGAATTATTTTATTTTGTTCGGACCTTGGCCTTATAAAATAATTATAATCTCTCCCATTTGGCCAAAACCATGGTAAAACCATTGGTATGGTTTTTGGTTTTGGTTATTTTATTATATAGACTCCAAAACCTAAGTTTGAGAAATGTTAAACAATTCCCCACTCATTTCCTATATAAACCCACCCAAGATCCCATTTCTCTTCAATTGAAATTATTATAGCATGTCCTCGCTCTTCCATCCCCTCACTATAGTCCTCTCAAGGTTCTATAAATCTCTCAATAATCTTTTACTAATCATTTGGAGTGACAAACTCAAGTATAGGACCCTTTCCTTCTCTTCTTTATTAAAGTTTCCTTATTATCATATTCCTACTATTTCCAATTCCAAATGATGGGATATGTATTTACAAGTCCCTATTAAAAACATTTGATTTCAAAATTATTAAAGACCCATTTTTATCTCATCAAACCATTTTGTGAATTTTTAAGTGACGTCATTATGCTACCAAAATTTCACCATGATTTTTCCATACCAAAACAATTGTGTAGTAAATACCATACCCATTTCCTATCAAGGGTATTCACCTTTATACACTTATACTTATTTGACTTGGGACATGCATGTATGTATTCCACACTCCTTTATTGTGGAATAAATTTTGATGATGAATGAATCCATGTTATATGATATATGTGGAACACTTAATCTTGAGAATGAAATGAAAGTGATAGGTGTGCTTGGAATTATATAGTGCTCTAATGCATTGGGAAATGTTTAGTCTCATGAGATGTCATGTTGGGATAGGGAGTGAACCTAATTCCTTTATGGGACATTTTCAATCATGATTTATTGGTATGTATCCTTGACATATGTTTATAATTCATTGTTTTAAGTTGTTTCAACATTTTCTATGTTTCCTTTATGATTATCATGATATAACATGTCTTATTGCTCACATTTATGATTCTCACCCATTTTATGTCCCATTGATATAACTATTTTCTAACATGTATTATTCTCTTCATGTTATTCCATTTTTATTACCTTACTGGGCTTTATAGATCACCCCTTTCTTATGTATTACCCCAGGTTTTCCCATGTAGTTTTAAATGCGAGCATGTTAAAGAAATTTTCAATAAAGATATTGTTTTTAATTTTTTAAATTGTTATGTAATGTACCTAATTCCCAATGAAACTAGAATTATCTATATTTTAGGTTATATTATGTGTAATATTATGTAATAAATCACGTATTAAATTGTAATAAAGAGAAGGGTTGTTATAGTTTGTATCAGAGGAAAAGTTTATTTATTTTTGGGATTAGGATTAGAAAACTCTAGAAAAATCCTTAGGGTTAAGACTGAGTATAATAAAACGTCCCTAAATTTTTTTAATTATATATTAAGTGGTTTATCAAGAAAATAAATCTCTGTCTATATATTATAAGTGGACTTGTTTTGGCCACAAATGTACCTAGGGATAATAACTCTGACAAGGTGTGTTGGGACTGACTTGGTAGAACTTGGTACATAACAACAGAACTTACTATGAACATGGTTTAAAACTACCAGGGGATATTCTTGGTTAAATTCATAATATCATTATGATCCTTTATTAGTGGATTAAAAAAATTCTCATAAGAATATATTTTAGTAAATTGATCATGGATAACATAGATTGAATCCTAGAAATTCATTAGGTAAGAAATAAATGAAATTTATTAGTTATCATTTTAATGTCATTAGATTCCCCTTTAATGTGTTTAATATTTTAAAAATAATCATCCCTAATTTTCCTTTTATTATATACAATGTCTAGGAATAGGATTAATAAGTTAAATAACCAATGTGATGGACAATGTGATGACTGCACCAATTAGATTCCCAACCTGATGGGAGTAAGAATTGTGATCTTTATGATGATACTCTCTCAGCTAACTCAGGTTTTGAATATAAACATAGATCATGAGGATTTTATAAAACCCCCTAAGAGAGATAAAGTAGAAATAGAGATCTTTATGTGAAAAATGCCTCCTAATTTTAATGGATCATATAATCCCTTAATCGTGGAACAATGGATCAACTCCATTGAGAATATCATATCCATCCTACAATGTTATAAACAAGAGAAGGTTCAACTGGCTATTTATCATATGGAGGGAGAATATAATAAGTGGTGTACATTGATCAATAATACAAAGCCTAAGGAAGATATCGATGTTATGGAGTGGATGAATTTATGGAAAAAAAATTCGATAAATATTTTCCTAAAACTCTCTAACTTAAAATGGAAATAAATCTCCTCACCCTCATGAAAAAAGATGACAAATCTATCAGGGCATTTGAGGAAAACTTCACAAGACTTTCACGATACACCTCCACCTTTTTCATTACCCTTGACTGTAAGGTTGAACACTTATTTGGTTGGATAAAACCTAGTCTACAGAAATCCCTAGTGATCCATGAATTTGATAGCTATGAAGAAATTTTCTAGTGTTCCCTAAAAGCTGAAATAGAGGTTGGAAAACCTCAAGGGTATCTGGGGGATAAGATTTGCAAAGTGGAGTTTAATTATGGAGGTCCAATGGATAAGTATAATAGTGACAATAACTTTCAACATCCCACTTGTAAAAGGTGTAGAAAGAAGCAGCCCATAAATTTCATAAGGGGAATGAGGAAATGCTTTAGGCGTAGAAAGGAAGGACACCTAGCTAATGATTTCCAATAGGAGAAACCACTAACATGATGAAACAAAAGAATTATCCGGTCAACCCTCTATGTATTGTTCATTTCCTCAACTACAAGGAACTAGGGAACTTTTCATACCAATGCACTAAGACAAGGGTTTTTAGAGACAACCAACAACCTCCAAGGTAGTAAGGGTGAGTTTTTTCCATCCTAATTACTAAGGTGGACCACAATAATGAAGTGGTGATAGGTAAACTAGTTATTCAATCAAGAATATGGAACATAATCTTTGATTATGGTTCTACACATTCCTTTATATAATGAAATTTTAGTAAAACTATTCAAACACCACCACAAATCATAAAATTAGAGTTCTCAGTGAAAACATAAAATGGGGCAATTATTGAATCCTAAGTATATAACTCCTCCCATGTCCAAATTTGCAGAATGAAATTCCCAGTGAACCTTTCCATACTCACTTTAGAGGAATTTGATGCAATTTTAGTCATATATTGGATTTCCCTATATATATCCAACATAAATTTTTGTGAGAAGGAAATCACTCTTTGTATCATGAATCGTCCTCCAATTCTATACAAGTACAAGGTGGAAGATGACTCTTTTATAGCACAAAAATCTAAAGAATGGATATTATTTCCCTATGATCATGCATATCTAGATAAAATGATTGAGTCTAAGTAAATAATCATCCTTTAGGACATGCTCATTGTAAGGTAATACGCTGATGTGTTTCATGAGGAATTTATTGGTCTACCTCCTAGCTGAGAGGTTGAATTTTTAATCATGTTTATAAATGGGACATTTCCATTATCCAAGAATCCATATAGAATGGTTATTGTGTAACTTGAGGATCTGAAGAAACAACTACAAGAGAATATTGATAAAGGGTTCATAATCCCATGTTCTCCATGATGCGGTGCACCAGTCCTATTTGTCAAGAATAAGGATTGGTTGATGCACCTTTTCATTGATTATCGTGAGCTCAATAAGATCACGATAAAGAACAAGTATCCTCTACCATGAGTTGATGGATTATTCTATTAGATATGTGGATCAAAATACTTATCCAAGGTGGATCTTCGTTCAAGATATTATTAAATAAGGGTGAAGAAGGAAGATATGCCTAAAACCTATTTTTTTACAAGGTATGGGCATTATGAGTTCATAGTAATGTCATTCGGACTCACTAATTCTCTAGAAATATTCATGGACTTGATTAATAGAGTCTTTAGATATTACCTTAACAAATTTTTGGTAGTCTTTATAAATGTTATTCTAATGTAATAAAAAAGTAAGGAGGGTCATAAGGAGCATATGAGCATTGTCCTAAAGACCCTACGAAAGAAGGATTATGCTAAGTACAACAAGTGTGATTTATGGTTGAAGTAAGTTTCTTTCTTGTGGAACATCATCACAAGAAATGGGATATTTATATATATGGACCCCTCAAATATATAAGTAGTTTAAGAATGGAAAAGGCCAACATTTGTGACTGATATCTATATTTACCTTGGGTTTGCTGGTTATTATCACCGATTTGTGAGAAATTTTTCATGATTATCAAACCCTCTTACCAAGATAACTCATAAGGGATTCAAGTTTTCTGAGAATGATGAATTTTAAGAGATATTCAAGTAGTTGGAAAGATTATTATCTCAAAACCTATACTCACACTTCCCAGTAGTGTAGAACTTATCAAGGTATTCAATGATGCTTCGAAGAAGGGATTGGGTTGTGTGTTAATGAATAATGAAAAAGTGATAGCCCATGATTCATGGTAGTTGAAATTTCATGAAAAAAACTACCCAATGCATGAGTTGGATATAGGTAGAGTGATATTCGCTTTGAAAATATGGTGGCATTATCTCTTTGGGTAAAAGTGTAAAATTTATAAGGATCATAAAATCTTCAAGTATATATTCACATAGAAAGAGTTGTATATGCACCAATGAATATGGTTGGAGCTGATCAAGGACTATGATTGGTCAATTCACTACCATCCTGGGAAATAGAATAATGTGGTATACACTCTAAGTATAAAGGATAAATCTATTCTATAATTGATTATAAGTTATAAGGATTCAATCTTCTTAAACATGAAGAGGATGGACATGGGAATCATAAAAGAAGTAACATCATTAATCCTTTCAAAATTTATTTCTCAACGCTCTATTCTGGATAGGATAAAGGTTTCTCAAAGAGATTATATGGTAATTCATAAGAATGTGTAAATTATAAGAAAAGGGAAATCCTCATATTTAAATGTTAATAAAGAAGGAATTGTAATATTTGGTTCATGGCTATGTGTACCATCAAATCTTGAGCTAAAGAAGGAGATTTTGGATGATGCACATAGTTTGACCTTATATATCCATCCTAAAAGCACAAATATGTATCGAGATATCTAAGAGAACTATTGGTGGGACAATGTAAAGAAATATAATGCAGAATATAAATCAAAATTCCTGGTATATCATCAATTGAAGGATGAAAGAAAAAAGTTTAATTTAATAATGAAACCATTACCCATACCTACATGAAAATGGGAAAAAACACCATAGACTTTTTCATTGGTCTTCTGAAGACATCAAGATGAAATAATTCTATGTGTTTTGTGGTAAATCATCTTACAATTATTGCACAGTTCATTATGATTTGGTAGGATTTATCACTAGAACAACTTGAATGGATATACATCAGAGAATTGATAAAGTTGAATGATGTAACACTATCGATTGTATCGGATTGAGATCATAGATTTACCTCTATGTTCTGGAAATGTCTCCAAAATTCTTTAAACATTGAGCTAAACTTCATCATGTCTTATCATCCCCAAAATGATGGTCAATCTGAATGGAGTATCCAAAGACTAGAGTACATGTTGAGAGCATGCTCAATTGACTTCAAATAAGGATGGGGTCAACATCAACCTCTGGTTGAGTTCTCTTATAACAACAGTTTCCACTTCATAATCCAAATAGATCCCTATGATGCTCTTTATAGGAATAGGTAAAGAACACCTACATGATGGGATGATGTTGGGGAATGAAAACTACTAGGTCCTGAAATGGTCAAGGAAATGGTGGAAAAGGTTAAGACCATTTAACAGTGCATAAAAGCTGCTCAGAGTCAATAAAAGATATATGTTGACAAGAATCAACAAGGCCTAGAGTTTGATTTTGGATTCATGGTATTCCTCCACATATCTCCATGGAATAAATTCATGATATTTGGGAATAATGGAAATCTTATTCCAAGATACATCGATCCCTTTGAGATCCTTTATACCATTGGAGTGGTGGCCTATCAACTAGAACTTCTGCATAAGATATCTCAAGTACATGATTTATTCCATGTATACATATTAAGAATGTACATACCAAACCTCTCACATATACTTAACTCATAAGTGGTACCATTGGAGAATTAACATTCTTATGAGGAGAATCCAGTGAAGATCTTAGATTGAATAGAAAAAGTTCTGAAAAAAAAAGACAATGCACCTTGTCAAAGTGTTCTGAATAAACCACAAGTTTGAAGAAATAACATGGTAATTTGAGAAGGGGATGAATCTATGTTTCCCTCATCTATTTTAATGTGGAAAAAATTATAAGGAAAAATTTATTAAGGGGGGAAGATTGTAATGACCAGAATAGTTATAAATAAAATTCCCTTTTAATTTAATTAAATGTATTATTATGTAATATGGTTATACAAATCATATACACTTCTTTTGTTTTATTATATCAAATTGGATTTAAAATACCGTTATGTATCTTTACCATTAATAATATATTCATGGAAGAGTGATCACATGATTAGTATAAATATAGGGCTTTAATAAATCCAATTGACACAAACAAAGGAAGTGATAGCCTCAACCAGTAGGATCATACCCTATGAAGCCCATTTTTCAGAGATTATGAGAGAAATAGAATCATTTGGATTTTCCCTTTACCAATCCCAAGCTGATATCCAACAAATTAATCATAAACAAAACCATTTATGGAAGAAGTTCAAGCTCATCAAGATCACTACCCTACCCATGTTCACCGAATGACCAAATGAAAGTCTCGCAATCATGCACTTTACCCTTAGGGATTTTACTGGTGTATTAAATGGATATATACCAAGATCCTAGAAATATGAGTATGTAAATTATTTTTAATAGAATAATTAATATATTTACAACACATTATTGTTACTTCATAAATTCTTTTAATTTTAATACAATGAAATACAAATTATTTATTTGGGTAATATTCAAATTCAATTAAGGAGTTTATTTTCATAAAATAATGTATTTTTTCATATTTCCATAAATATTATTATTAAATTATTTTTATTAAATATAAATTGTCATTTGATTTTTATAAATTCAAATGTAATTTTTATAAGGGTTTAAAAACTCTTATTGTCAAAAAAACCAACATTCTTCAATAAATGTCGATTAATATATTAAAAGTGAAAATAAAAATATTTAGAAAATTATTTTTATAAAATGAATATTATTTTTTGAATCATAATGTCAAAATTATACAATGGTGAATTTTTCACAATTTTCTGAGACATTCAAATATTCAGGTAAAAAATAAATATCATATAAATATACGGTGTGTATTATGACTTCATAATAACCCAAAAGTGATGAAATAAATAATATAAAAGATATACAAGACCAAATATATGTTCTACCTTTAAAATAATGTGATTTTATTTTTATTTTATTAATTTTATAAATCCGTTATGAATCCTCCAAAACCATTAATATATTTTAATGTTTTTAAATCATTTCTTTAATAGTGTGATTCACCTCCACATAAGAAAGGGAATTATTTTATTAATTTAGGACCTTGTACGTATAAAATAATTATAACCACTCCCATTTTTTATGAACCATGGGAAAAAACCTTGTGAATTTTTGTGTTTTTGGTTGTTTTATTATTTATAGTCCAAAACCTATGTTTGAGAAATATTAAAGAATTCCCCACTCATTTCCTATATAAACCCACCCAATATCCCATTTATCTTCCCTAAAAATTAATTAATAAATTTATCACTCTTCACTACCCTCTCTATAGTCCTCCTAATGTTCCCTAAATCTATCAATAAGCCCCTCCCAAGCATTTGGAGTCACATACTCAACTAAGGGATCCATTGCTTCTCTTCTTTATTAAAGTTTCTTTATTATCGAATGCCTTATATTTCCAATTAAAAATTATGGGATATGTATTTTCTTATACCTATTACTTCCCATTTTATGTCCAAATTATGATACCCCTTTCACTCTCATCAAACCATTTTATTAATTTTTAAGTGATGTCGTTATGCTGTCAAAATTTCACCGTGATTTTTCCATGCCAAAACAATTATGTAGTGAATACCGCACCCATTTCCTATCAAGTGTATTCACCATTATAAACTTATAATTATTTGACTTTGTAAATACATATATTAATTCAACACACCTTTATCGTGTAATAAATTATGATGATGAATGAATCCATTTTGTATGATCTATGTTGAACACTTATGCATGATAATGAAATGAAAGTGATGGGTGCACCCAGAATTATATAGTTCTCCAATGAATTGGGTAACATTTAGTCTCATGAGATTTCATGTTGGGATAGGTAGTGAACCTGATTCCTTTATGGGACTTTATTTTTCATGATTTCTTGGGATTTATCCTTGACCTATGTTTATGATATAGTGTTTTAAGTTGTTTCCACAATTTCCATGTTGCCTTTAAGATTAACATGCTATATCATGTATTATTGATTATGTTTATGATTCTCACCCCTTTTATATACCATTGATATTCCTATTGTCTGACATGTATTATTATATTCCTGTTATTTCATGTTTATACCCTTACTGGTCTTTATATCTCACCCCTTTAATATGTATTACCTCAGGATACCCTGTGCAATTTAAAGTGAGACCATGTTAAGGAAGTTTTCAATAAAGATGTTGTTTTTCATGATTTAAATTGTTATGTAATGAATCTAATTCCAAAATAAACTCTAATTATTGATCTTATGGATTGTATTATTTTTAATATTATATAAAAAATCATGTATTAAATCTTTATAAATATAAGGGTTGTTATACATTGGATCTGTGCTGATAAGTTCTTCAATCATCTTGTGTCATTCTTCATTTGGCTTTGTATCGATGAAGTTATTTAGGTGAAAGTTAATATGCCCTATTTATAGGGTATTAATTTGTTATTAATTTTTCTCTTGACCTGGACTGAATCATAGGTTGATACTGGATGAGTGTTCTACTGTGTATATTTGGTAGGTGTTATATACCTTTCCCTCAAGGAATAGTGTTTTATATACCCTATTATAGTTGTGTTTCACATCAAACATTCTGAAGTTTCCCCTAAAATTATTTTAATGATTAAATTGAATGAATTGGAACCTGTTAGCTTTCCCCATGAATATTATTTTATGGTTGGAGGTTTTTCGCCTCAACCTAGGCCACCCATGGGTTGTGCCCTTATATCTTCCATATATTGTACCACCCTGTTGGGTGCATGTGAGCTCACTAATTTTAATAGGATCCTTAATGATAACTAAGTGAATTTTTTATGGTTGTTAGAACCTTGTTTTTACTATTAATTTGTGAATGAAATTAATAATATTAATTAAGTTGATGGGATAAGGTCTTTCCTCTTTTTCATGTTATTGCATATGATTAAATTAGAAAAATGGTTTATATGGAAAATGTTTAATGATTTGGAAGAACTCATGGATATTGAATTGATTAATGAATTAATAATATTAGTGTATTCCTTATACAAGATCCTTGGATCCTGGTTCCATTGGATTTCATGGTCATTTCAACTCCATGGATCTTGATTATGGTATTGGATTCCTTGTAAAAGAACCTTGAATCCTGATTCCATATGATTCCATGGGTACTACTACCCCTTGGATCTATCTTTTTGGGGATTTCATTGGACATGCTCTATTGACATGCTCCTTAGACTCCACCCAAGTCTTTACCGAGTTTCCATCAAGATTCTCATGGGTCTCGATGAGGATGTCTTCATCTTTTATACCTTGGATCCAGCCCTTCATGGTCTAACATTGGATTACACAGCATAGTCTTTTGTCGATATTGATAATTGATTACATGGAATAAGATGTTATGGATATTAACCCTTGATTACATGGCATGTCCATTGTGGATATTTTTCTATTTCTTAAAGATATCCCTAGTATGGGTATCATATTTCCTTTGTTATACTATAAAGTATTAAACTTATTTATTTATGCTTTACAACTACAATTATTTATGGGAGATTGACTATTTCTCATAGGGAGCCATGTTTGGCTGGATAGGATCAGTTCTGTATTTGACTCTTACTTTTATTATTGTTATACCTACGATATATTACACACTACTTCTATTTATATTACATGAACTATATGTTTTATAGATGAATTTGTTGGTGGAATACTGAGTGTTATCTTACACCCTATTCATACTACTATTGGGTACCCAGACATACTATATAGATGTAGGTAGGGAATGGGGAAAGCGCCCACAATACAGTGTTTGATATGATTGTTACTTAGGAGTAAGGGATTATAGGACTAAACTAGGATCATGATTCTATCTGGAGATAGTTCCTTTTTGGTTATTTTTAAATTTTGATTCATTTTTTGTAATTTATGCATGTTTCCATGTACTCCATACCATTTTTTATAGAGACATGACATGATTATCATATTGTATATGACTTCTCTTTTCTATTTATTGTTATAGACTTTTGGATTTTCTTCTTTAGTATGTTGTTCAATTATTATATATGCTTCCATCGTTTGATTGTTATGATTACTAACACTATGTTACACTTTTCCAATAGGAAATAGTGTCCCCACAAACATAACCTAGGTCATATCATATATTAATTAGCCTCTATCATAAGGGGATGCTCTCTTGATTCCTTGTGACCCACTGACTATGGGAATTGTTTAGTGTCTCCCGATTCGGGACGTTGCAAAGTGATATCAGAGCCTTTTTTCTAGATTTACTATTTTGAGATAATAAAATGAGGACTATGAATGTATTTTAATTTTTTAATGAGTTGTGTTTGGGAGTAGCTAACCCATGTAAAGGAAAAATGGAAAATTTCCTGGAATTGGAATTGTTGTTTTTCTGGATTTCACTTGTTACATTTGATTTTATTCTATTATTGGGTGACACAATTGTGGTTTGATGTTTATTATGATTCTAGATTTTTCTTTTTCCCAATGAGATGAGGTTGTTCCATCTTATTCATTATTTTATAAACCTTTTATAATTCATATTCCATGCATTATTTCATGCCATATAGGATGTACTTCTTGACTACATGAAATTATTATGTGTTCCCTGAGTGATGTACCATTGTTTGAAAAATTATTTGTGTAGGGAATTGAGAAACATAGTTCATACATAGAGTGTATGTTGTAACCTAAATAGTTTTTCATTCTTAGTCTACAGAAGACACCCTAAGTAGTCAATTATGTCACATTGAGACATTGATTATTGGTCTCATGGACTGGAACTTGTTATGGTTTGGATTAAGTGAACACTTCACTTTGGTTCATAAGTTGTATTGGAACTTATGTATTAGAAGTGGTGACCCATTTGGTTTAACCATTTGAAGAGAATTTTAAAATAAATTTGAATTTAAAATGACTTAAATGTGTAAAAATAAAGAACTTGACCTTGACCTGACTTTAGTGTAGGGAGTGGAAAGTGTCTCTAGTGCATTTTACGGCAGTTTCTATTACCCTGTAATTGATTTAGGATCAGTAATAGGGGTGTGGCTTATTTATTGGAAGGCTTAAACCTTTCTATCATGACCCGACCTAGTGGGGCCTATGTCGCGACTCCCCAAGCCCACCTCCAATAGGACAGGGGTTGGAGAATACTGTCGAGAAGGCATATAACTAAAATAGGAGGGCTTATCCTAAGTACCTATACACAAGCACACATATCCAAGTTTATACAATGGTGAAATGTAAAAAAACTTAACAACCATGCATTAATACATCTAGTACAGTAACTAGAATACCACTTGAAGTAAAATAAAGTAAACAAGGCCAAATACAGGCCCACCACAAAATTTTGTAACATAATTCCAAACTAAAAGTAAAGGGAATACTATCTAAATAACACAAGAACACACCTCAGTCTGTAGGGTCTCACTAAGCACCATATGGTCCTATTCCATCTAGGACTCTATCAAAAGGTTGATCGTTTGCAAAAGAGATGGCATATGTAGGAGGGGTGAGTATAAAAATACTTAGTAGGATACCCCAAAACCACAAATCATACAAAAATGGAAATACAGTCATATCTACACATATCTATGTCTATAAAAGATATAACAAAAATATCTAGATATACTCAAAAAAGACACACATCCTATAGTTAAGTCACAACTACAGTATATCAGCCCAAGTATTCTAGCTCAAAGGATCCATGAAGAACTCGTCCTAAATAACACACTCCTGAGTCTGATAGCATTGATGATGTTCAAAGAGAATATGATACACAAATGAGGATCACTCCCAAGGACATGGAGTGATACCAATAAACTAAATCTAGATAAACCTTCTAAGTAAAGGATTGATTCCCCCATACTATTAGTCAATATGATACTAAGAACTCCACATAGGGAACTAAGATGAATAGAGGATCTCACACTGGGCCTTTCGAAGGGATTCCAATGACTCTATCCAATAAATCCTATAGAATGGATTGTTTTACTAGGATTAGGATATGATTTCATATCATTCTTAATGGAAAGAATAGGGGGAACTCACCCTAATGAAACTTGTCTAAGTCATATAGGAAAAGGGCTCTAATCCATGTATAAAATATTACACAGTATGTAGAAGGGGTTACATTCCATGTCCTTTAACCCTGAGTCCTAGCCATGTAAATGGATCATGTCATCAATCCATGTCTGTGTAGGGGAGAACACACCATGTAGGCAGTCTATGTACTCTACTCATGTACCAGCACATGGCCTAGCCCGTGTACCTGTGTCTATGTACCAGTACATGGATTAGCCCGTGTACTCATCCAACTCATTTCTATGTACTCTGAGGTACAAACTGAGTCTCTGAGGAGAGTTCACACACCGTATAGGCCAATCCACATGTCATGTGATACTTTTGTCCTACCCAAAGCCCTAGACACCACTCAGGGGGGGCACATGTCATGTAATCTTGGATTATATGTTATGTTGATTGGTTTTTTTCTAGGAACCTTGTTTATTCCTATCACTCTTGTATGTTCCACCATCACCTTGAAATCTAGCCTAAATCTCACTGGGATTCATGGATCTACCTCAGTCGAGCATCTCTATCGTTTACCATTGGATTTTGGTTATCCAATTTTCATTGAAAATGGAATCATTCATTATTATTCATTTAACACTGAAGAACATGAAAATAGGGTATCAGCATCATATGATCTACTTCCACAATCATCATTGCACCTATGTTTCATCATGTTGATCTTAGATATACAATCTCATATCTTTGTGTTATGAAATGGGTATACAACGATCAATTCATCAGTAAAATGTCGAACTGTGGTCCAAATAAGAATAACCATGATGAAAAGTGGATTAGGGGAGAAAATAAAAAACCAATCAAGTGGAATGTAACTTTATTGATGTTTTTTTCAATCTCAGTTCATTGTTTTTAGAATGACAATCAAAGAATCAAAAATTTAATCACAAATAAAATTCTCATAAACCCTGATAATTTTAACCCATCCATAAAGATGATAGAACCATGGATAAATCTGTTATTTAATTAATTCAAATTCATCTTAGAAATTAATAATGGGGAAAATCATATCAAAACAAATTCCCTTTCTCAATTCGGATCAATCGCTAATGATGAATGATGCTTCTTTGTAGTCTTTGGTGGGATCTTTTAAAACTGATGTGCATCAATTGTCAATCCATGAACCAGTCATTGCTCATCTGAGATTAATTCTATAAATATATCTCCAATGTATCTCCAATTTCTCTCCAATGTCTCTAAGGTTATGTGGCTAACACTATGGTTTCTCTATAATTGTATATTTAAAGAACCGTCAATCGCTATGATGAAATAAAATTGTTTATTTAATTATTTTGTTCATTTTTGCACCCATGATGACTTTTCTACAAACAAATCACGCCGAACAATGTTGAGTCATGCATAGGGTAAAAATAATATTCTAAACACAATGGTTCCATCATATTTATGATTCAGACATACATTTAGATTTTATTCCACTTTTTCCAGAAACCTGCATGTGTGTGCTATTTAATATATTTAATATCTTTCAACCTTTTATTTTGATAAAACCAGGCCTCAGAATTACACACCATATTAGTTCCTGGTATCGAAAATAATCCATATAATATGCAAAAAAAATACATGTAAAATATGAGACATTACATTCTCTCCACCTTGAGGCTTTACATCCCAAAAATCCAAAAAAGGGCTACATGAAGATATGTGGGTACTGAGAAGGAATCTGAGACTATTGCTCCTAGGTTCACTCATGAAGATTATCATGACGCCACTAGACATGAACTCAATGAATTGATCACCCACAAAGGATCCTCTCCTTTCTATCCTCGATATCTACTGGGTACTCAGCAAAGTTAGCTCTATCATCGATTTCCAGCTCACCCCATTCGATAATTTTTTATGGGTCATGCACGTACCTCCTTAGCTGTGACACTTGGAAGACATCATGTACCCAGTCTAACTGTAGAGGTAGATCTAAGTGGTACGCCACCTCACCAACTCTTCATAGTATCTATAAAGGTCCAATGAAACTCATAGATAGATTTCCACCCCGACCAAATCTCTATTACCCGTGTTGAACTGAAACATGTAAGAATGCATGGTCTTCTTGCTAAAACTCCAAAGGCCTCCATAACCTATCATCATAAGACTTATGATGGTTCTATGTAGTCATCATCCATTCCTGGATGATCAACACCCTCTCAGTAGTTTCTTACATCAACTCTGGGCCCATGAGTACTGACTCTCCTGGGTTAGTCCAGAAAAGAGGTGACCTACAAGGTCGCTGATAAAAATCCTCAAATTCCATCATATGTGTGGTGGAATGGTATCTGTTTTTGTATGAAAATTACACTAGTGGTATGTGATCCTCCAAACTATATCCAAATTCCAACATTTAATCTTGAAACATTTTTTCCAGAACCTGAATGGTCCTATCTTTATAAACATCAGTTTGGGAGTGAAACATTATGCTCAAGTGTATCTGAGTCCCAAAATCCTCCTATAATCCATTCGATAATAGGTATGTGAAGCAAGCATCATGGTTATAAATGATCTTCAATGGAACTTCATGTAGTCAAATTATCTTCTGAATATATAGGTTTCTCAAACTCTCTACAGAACTCTGCTCTTGAATATCTAAGAAAGAGGATGACTTGGTGAGTCGGTCAATGATCACTGAGATGGAATTGTGTACCATAAACATACATGGTAATACTATCATAATGTTCATGGATATCCCATACCACTTCCACTTTTTGACCTCAAGGGGTTGATCTAAACCTGCTGGAACATGGTGCTCAGCCTTCACTTTCTAAAAATTAAGGAATCGAGACACAAACTCTGCAACTTCTTTCTTAAAACATGGCCACTAAAACTAATTTTGGAGGTCCTGGTTCATTTTTTAAAATCCTAGATGTACCTCAAAATGATATGTATGAAACTCTATCAGAATCTCCTCCCCTAATGCTAACGGTACCACCATGCATCCTCTGAAAATAATTACATGCTTCCCACCTTTAGAAAATTGACCAGGCACATGCCCCATGGATATCTGAGTGTGTAGAGCCTCACTGTCGATATCCCGAAGTTGTGCCTCCCTGAATTTCTATAATATTGGAGGGTTAACAACTATTAACTGGAGGTAAACTTCTTCATCTCCATCCATAAAGGATAACTATAGTGAGGCCAACTACTTTGACACCTCGTTCCAGAATTGTGAAAAATATCTTCTACTAAGGGAATCTACTACCACATTATCCTTATCAAGAGTATAGAAAATTTTGAATTCATATTCATGGAGGAACTCTAGTCATTTACTCTTCCTCAAGTTAAGATATTTCTATGAGAATATGAAATTTAGACTCTTACGATCAGAATAGATGATAAACCACTCGCCCATCAGGTTGTGTCACCAAATATTAAAAGTGAATACTACCATTGGTAACTAAAGATCATGGGTCATGTAGTTATACTCTTGTAGTCTCAACTAGAGTGGTACATAGGGAATCACCACCTGCCTCTATATTAGAACACAACCATGCCTGGTTCCTAATTCATCGCAGAACACTATGTACTCAATCCCCTCTTTTGGAAGTCTCAATATGGGAGCGCTCGTCAAAATCTACCTCAGCTACTGAAAAGCCTATTGGAACTTCTCTATTCACACGAAATTTTATCCCTTTTGATTAAAATATGTCAGGGGAGCTGATATTATAGCTAAATTAGGAATGAATCTCTGGTAATATTATTCCAGCCTAAGGAAGCTCCACACCTCTGTCATGCTCTTGGGTAGATTCCAAGCTAACACTTCCTTGACCTTGGTTGGGTCCACTGCCACTCCATCTGTAGAGATAACATGTCCTATAAAGTGGATCTCCTGTATCCATAACCAGAACTTGGAGAGTTTCATGTAAATATGGTGCTCTCATAGTACGTCCAGAACCATTCTCAAGTATATATCTTTCTCCACCTCAGATACCAAGTACATAATGATATATTCAATGAAGAAAACCCTGAACCGGTATATGAAAGGATGAAATATATAGTTCATGAGTCCCATGAACACTTATAGGGAATTCATCATTCTAAAGGACATCACCATGTAATCATGGTGACCATAGCGACATCTAAATGTAGTCTTCGATATATCCTCATCTCGTACTCGCTGCTCGTGATAGCCTGATCTAAGTTCAACCTGCAAGAACCATTGTTCCCCATTAAAATAATAAAAGAGGTCATAAATCCTTGATATTGGATACTTTTTCATCACTATCACCTAGTTCAAGTGCCGGTAGTCCACGCACAACCTCAATATCTCATCTACCTTCTTGGAAAACAACATCAGGTCTGCCTAGGGTGAAACACTGGGTATAACAAATTCCTTCTTCTAAAATTCCCCCAATTGAACATTCAACTCATGAATCTCTATGGGATCCATTCGATATGATGGAACATATATCGATGTTTTACCATGGTGCAGATCAATGCAGAAGTCTATCTCTTATTGGGGAGGTAATCCTCGAACATCCTCAGAGAAGATGTCCTCATACTCCACCACCACTATAAGAAACTGGAAACTTATAATATCCACTATGAAAAGGGAAAGGCTGTCCCATTGATGAGAAATCAGTTACACCCTCCTATACAAGAGTGCACCCTACACTGCCTAGGTTTCCTTTTCACCGATAAAAAAACCTGGTTCTGTCGCTGCAGACACACCACACCCTTCGCCTAAAACATTCAATATGGTAATTAACTATAGATAACTAGTCCATATCAAGGATGAAATATTAAGGCCTTGACACTGCTACCATGAGATCCCAATAGAAACTCTCATCTCCAAGATTCAAGTCACAATTTCGGCACAATTGTGTGATCACTAAATCATCTCTGGTAGGAGTCTCCTAGTGCCAAGGTTGATCCAAGGGATCAACTTGAATCTCTAAGTCTTGAAAAATATATGTGGGGAGAAAGGAATGACTAGAACATATTTCTATCAGTACTAAATCTAAGGTAGGAAATAAAAAGTTTGTACCTTAAAGCATTCATGGAGCCTCTAGGTCATAAGCTTCAACTACTTGTAGTTGTCCCTTCCCCTATCATCCAGCTCCTAGAGCCTAGAGTGGACCACATATGGGTGGTGGTGGTAACATGTCAAAGCATTGAACACCTCCTTCTACCCTCCCAACTCCTCTTCCACATCCTCCAACCTAAGAACCTACCTTCTCCTGTTTCTGCCTCTGCCTCGACAACCCATCTATGGTCTCTATGTCAGTTGTACAGTAGTTCAGACAATCTTGAGCAAGATATCCCCTACCATCACATGAGTAGCACTGCCTCTCTCTGGGATGAATACACTGACCCTGTGAGTCCTGAACCATAGATCCTCTATCTTGGGACCTACTCATGAAATTTATAACACATCCAGGTCCCTAGGACTGACGTCAGATCCCTACTACTGAGGTCTCTTCTACTGTTTTCCCACTGCTGACAACTTTCGGTTGTAACTTCTCATCCAAGAATATCTCACCCACCAAATATCACTCTATCACCCCAAACATAGGTAGGAATGAATAGAGGTATAAAACTAGATCAGATGTATCTATTCATACCTCACTCAAAGGTCTGAGCCCTAAAGAACTAATCCCAAACCATATCCATCGAGTGCCTGGAGAGGTTCGAATGCCTAGATGAATACTCAACCACTTTCATACTGCACTATTGGAGATGCAGAAGCTCTTGGATATGTATATCCCTAAATTTAGATGGAGAGAACTCTTTTATGAAGATAAATTCAAACTATGACCATGGTAGAGTCTCCACATCATAAGACTGGGTAACTAAATCCCACTATCACCCTTTTAAGTGGTAGAGAAGGCCTGCCTCTAGGACCACCATCTGATGTGATGGTGTTCTGGGCAAATGAAAAACTCTGGACACCACCTCAAGAAAGTCCTCAATAGTCTATTGGTTGGTATTTTCTTGGAAATTGAGGGGTCTCTATATCTGAAACTCATGTAGTGTGCTCAGTCTGCGCACCTCATCCACTGGTACAGCAGGTACCACATGCTACTCTACAGGTGGTATGGTTGGTGCGCCACCTGGAGGTAACATCTCAAGAACTAGTCCATGTATCAGAACCTCATCACTGAGGATATTATCCTTGTGATAATCATGCTAAATCCTAACTAGAATACATCATGGAGGAATCCTAAAAGTAAAAAACATGTATCACGTTCAATGAGCATGTCTGTAGAGATGACTTAAGAAGGAAATGAAACCACAACCCATTCTTATATGATAAATGTACCATTATTTTACCCGACACCAATTTTCCCATGTACTACGTTAAAAATTATGTGATCAGAGTCATGTTGTATGGATACTTTTTCCTCCACACCAACACTAGAGTCTCTAGCCTGAAATCCGAACTCAAAAACTTAACATCATTGCCCCAAAACAATCTCACAGACTCTCAGTCCTCAAGTAGAACCGACAGATCTGATACCACTCTGTCATGACCCATCCCAGTGGGGCCCATGTTGAGACTCCCCAATCTCACCTCCAACAGGTTAGGTGATGGAGACTAGCACCGAGAAGGCATATCACTAATATGAGAGGCCTTATCCTAAGTACCTATGAACACACACACATCTCTAAGCCTATATAATGATGAAATATAAAAAAACTGAACAACCATGGATGCATAAATCTAATCCCATAACCAGAGTATGGTAGGAAGTAAAATAAAGTAAAACAGTCCAAATACAATCCCATTAAAAAATTCAGTAACACAAGTTCAACCTAAAAGTAAAGGTACTGTTGTCTAAATACTATAGGAACACACCTCAGTCTATCCGGTCTCACTAAGAACCATCTAGTACTGGTCCATCTAGGACTCTTTCAAAAGGTCGACCGTTTATACAGGACATGACATGTTTCGAAAAATCCCATACAGGGGTGATTATAACAATATTTAGTAGGACACCCCTAAACTAAAAAGCATACAAAAAAGGGAATACATACAGCTCAACATAGGGATATGTCTACAGCACATATAATAATAATATCTAGATATACTCAACAAATACACATAGTCTAAAGGTAAGTCACAACTATAGTATACCATCCCTAGGATTCTATATCAAATCATCCATGAATTAGTCATCTTGGAGAACACACTCATGAGCCTAATATCACTGATGATTTCCAAAGATAATATGAAACATAGAAGAGGATCACTCCCAAATCCATGGGGTGATAGAAAAAAACTCAATCTGGATTAACCGACTAAGTATAGGATCGACGCCTGCGTACTGTTAGTCACTAAGTTATTAAGAACTCTAATTAAGGAATAAATATGAAGAGAGGATCTCACTCTGATCCATTCAGAGGGATTACCACGACTCTATTCAAGAATTCCTACTGAATGGATCAATGTTCTAGGAGTAGGAGATGATTCAATATCAACCTTCAGGGAAAGGATGAGGGTAATATTCCCTAAATAAACTTGTCCAAGTCGTAGAGGAAAATGGCTCTAATCCATGTATAAAAGATTAAACAATTTTTAGAGGGAGTACACACCATGTTCCTTAACCTCGGGTCCTTCCTGTTTAAACGGCATGTGTCATAAACCCATGTCCACGTAAGGGGTACATGTTGTGTAGGCAGTCCATGTAATCTACCCATGTGATAGTACATAGCCCAGCCCATGTAACCATGTCCATGTACCAGTATATGGATTATCATGTGTACTCTGACCACCTATGTTTGTGTACTCTGAGGTACATGTTGAGTCTTCAGGGAGAGGTCACATGTCGTGTAGGTCGAGCCACATGTCGTGTGATACTTTAATCCTACCCAAAACCATAGCCTCTACTTAGGGGGACCCACACACCATGTAATATCATATTACAAACCGTGTTGATCGCGTTTTTTCTATAAACCATAGTTCTTATTCTAGTTTATGTCCATGCTTCTATTTCCATGAAATACAGCTTAAATCTAGTCGGGATTCCAGGATCTACCTTGTCTAAGCATCTCCATCGTCTTCCATTGGATTTTGACCATCTGATTCACTTGTAAAAAGGAATTGTTCTTTGTTATTCATTTCACACTGAATAACATGAAATTTTTTTATCTACATCATCTGATCCATTTTTGTAACCATCATCGCACCTCTGTTGCATTGTGTCGATCTTGAATCTACAATCTCATATTGTTTCACCAAGAAACGGGTGTGTAATGATAGATTCATCAGTAAAATACCAAACTGTAGGCCAATGAATAATTCCCATGATGAATAGTGAATCGAGGAAGAAAATCATAGAATCAATCAAGAGTTATAGACCTTGATCAATGTTCATGTTGATATTGGTTTGTTGTTGTTAGAACAATAATCGAAGAATCGACAATTTAATCGTGAAGAAAATTCTCATAAACCCTAATTATTCCAACCCATCCCATAAGACGATGGAACCCATGGATCAATATGTTTGTTGATTGATTTGTTTTCATTATAAAAATCAAGAATAGGGAAGAATCAAATCAAAACACATGGCCTACCTTGATTTGGATCAATTTATGATGATGAACAATGTGTCATTATAGTCGTTGGTGAGATCTTTTATAACTTTTTCAAGTCCATCATCGATCCACGATCTGGTAACTGTTCATCTAAGAGGAATCCCCTAAATCTCTCTCCAACATCTCTCCAATGGCTCTAAGGTTATACGACTAACCCTGGGGTTTCTCTACAATCTTATATTTAAAGACACATCAATTGTTGTATCAAAAAAATGAAATAAAATAATTTATTTAATTATTTTATTCATTTCCATGCCACTGATGACTTTTCTAAAAACAACCCACACCAACCAAGGTTATGTCATGCATAGGATAAAACCCACATTTTGAACTCAACGATGCCCTCATATTTTTATCCAAACACCCATTTAGAAGTTATTTCACTTTTTTAGGAAAACTATATGCATGTTATATTTAATATATTTAATATATTTAAAAATTGTATTTTGGGTACACCAGTCCTTAAAATCATATGTTGTCTCAGTGCATGGTCTCAAAAATAATCTATATAATATCCAAAATTAATACATGGAAAATATGAGACATTACACTGTCCTATTATTTTAACTTTGATCTTCTCATTATCAACATTTTTTTAGGTTTTTGTTTAGAATTGTAGATATATTCAACCATAAATATCTCCAATCATTCACCAGGAGGATGTAGACAACCATGATCTAGAGGTGGAGGGTTGTGAGACACTAGTAGATTCTTCAGTAGTAAATGTTGCAGAATAAGTGATTTTACTAGATATGGGTTTTGATTCCCAATTATATAGGGATTTATTATGATTTATGCAGAAATTTTAGGGAGCCTTGCAACAAACCTTGCTATAGAAGAGCTTAAGCATGTGTTCTAGCAGCAGAAACCTCCCATGTTTTGGGGGATGGAGGTCCACAGGTTGTTGAGATGTGTCTTGAGACTAACTTTTCTATCTTCAAGAATATGGAGACACCTCTTAAGAGGAGAGTGAATCTTACAACATATATTCTTAGGGGAGACACTAAGAACTATTTTGGTGCTTTAAACTAATTTGATACACTCCATGTTATGTTTTAGAGGTATTTTCAATCCATATTTTATAATTATTAATTTCCTAAGACCCTGAGAACTAAAACGGCCAGTGAGTTTTTGTGTCTTGATCAGGGTGCTATGACTATTATGGAGTATTCGACATGCTTTAGATATCATCATCATTTTGCACCAATTTATCTTAATGATGGGCTATTAAGGGTGACACACTTCTAGGAATGTGTCAGGCATGTTATTCGTTCACAGGTCAATGTGTTTTGGTTGACTTCTATTACTAAAATAGTGAATCATGTGATTATCACTGAATGGAACCTGAGGGAAGATGGGGGCACAGAGAAGGGTAGTTTAGTCTCTCTACCTAGTGTTTTAGCTTCTAGTGGTAGGAAGAATTGTTTTAAGGCTTCTTGTGAGGAGAGTACCATCCTAGATATTAGTGTTGGTAGTTTTTTGTTTTGTCATCGGTGTGGGATACAGGAACATATAAGGAATCAGTGCGATAAATACCCAGTTGAGTGTTAAGATTGTAGCAGGATAGTCCATGTACATTGTTCCTACATGAATTTCTCTCCATCAGTCAATGGAAGGGGATTTACCCTGAATCCAAGTTTAGGATTAGGATTCACAACTTCGAATCAGGTTGGGAGCTATAGTAGTGTCGATCATTCATGTTGAGGTGGTGGTCATGGTTCAGCCATCTAGGCACTAGTTAAACCATGACAATAGAGTAGGCCTTCTCTAGGTATTTATGTTATTCCAAAAGGTTTCAATTAATCCCAAATATATTCTATATATCCTACACCTAAGGATAAAAGTTTCGGGTCATATACGGTGAGAGGTATGATCTTAGTAGCCTCTATTCTTGTGTTTTCTCTTTTCGATACAAGTGATTCACATAGTTTCATATCAATACTTATTGTAGAGATCCTTGAGCTAATTGTTTAGTTTTTTTATGGAACTTTGACACTTGATACTCTATTGAGAATGGTATCAAATGGTGTATTCCAATTCATGGATTTCCCCATTAATATAGGTGGGTTTCACTTCATATGGAATATTTTTTCCCTTGAGATGATAGGGTTAGACATCATACATGGGATAGACTAGCTAGTTTCTTATTGATATCATTTCGATTCAGATCACCAGAGGGTGACTTTAGAATCACCAGAGGATGGGGGTTTTATTCACAATAGTTAATGGGATTTCCATGAAAGAAGATTTTGACTGGAGCATCTAGGGTTGGGTGGGATGACAGCCAAGATTTCTAGTTTACATATGGATGATCATGGAATGAATCAAGTTGAGTTTTGATCAATGGTTGATCATTTCAGGGATGTTTTCCCAGATGGATTTTATGGTTTACCTCTTGAGAGAGAGTTGGATTTATCTATTGATATGGTTCCATGAGAGATGCACTAATTTCCATTTCTCCTTATAGGATACTTACTATAGAGTTTTAGGTGCATAAGAGGTAACTAAAGGACTTGGAAGAAAAAGGGTTTATATGACCCATTACTTCTTGGTTGGGTTTGATGGTCTTTTTTGTGAAAAGGTTGATGGTATCCTCATGTTATTCATATATTACAAGAAATTGAACTAGTTAACGGTTAAGATCTGATATCCCTTATTGCAGATATATGATCTTAACAACCATCTCTAAGGAGCTTGGGTTTTCTCAAAGATTTATTTGAGGTCAGTATATCACCAGTTATGTGTTCGACCTACAAACATACCTTATATATATTTCCATGTAAGTTACATTCTATTGGAGTATTCGGTTATGTCATTTGGTCTCGTGAACATGCCAGTAGTTTTTATGGTGTTGATGAACTGAGTTTCCATCCTTATCTAGATTCATTTGTGATGGTATTCATGGATTATATCTTGGTGTATTATCATAGTCAACGTGACCATGAAAAACATCTTGATATAATTTTGGATACACTGAAATAGAATTAGTTATATGATAAGATCACAATGTGAAACTTCTGGATGGATAAGATTCACTCAAAGACAGTGGTGTTAGTTTACCCAAAGATGGTGAGAGATATAGTTTCCTGGGAGTAATCCAAGAAAATATTTGATATTCATAATTTCTTGGGAAGATTCAGGTATTACAGGAATTTCATATAGGACTTCTAATGTTTATAATCACCTCTTATGGGATTTAATAATAAGGGTGTGAAGTTTAAATGGTCAAATACCTACAAGGAATCCTTTTAGGAGATGAAAGGGAGACTAACTTTAACACCAAGCCTAATTTTTCAAGATCCAGGTAGAAACTATATTGTCTATTGTGAGGCATCAGTTATTGTTCTAGGAGTAGTTTTAATGTAGGAGGAGAGAGTCTTGGTGTACGGGTCACATCAGTTGAGGCCACACAAGATGAATTTCCCAATGCATGATCTCAAGTTATCCAATGTTGTTCACACCTTGCATTGTTGGAGGTATTATTTATTGGGAGAGAATTTTATAGTGTACCCAAAATAAAAAATCCTCAAGTATATATTTGCAAATCATGACTTTAATTTGAGTTAGAGAAGATGGGTTGAGTACCTACAATCTTCTGACATTGAGATTTATTATACGTCTAGGAAGGGAAATGTAGTGGACAATGCACTGAATAGAGACTCAAACATAGGCAATTCATGAGGCCAATAGAAAGTGGAGGCTTATGTCCTTATTCTCTAGGATTCACTTGGAGGTTTAGGATAGTTTTGGAAATACTTTTATTTCATCCTCAATAGTAACTTCCATACTTCTAGATTGAGTGAGGATGAGATAGTTATCTTATGTTGAGGGCCTAGTTCTATGGGAATGTGTAGCGGGTGCGGACCTGCCTCCTGGTTGGATTGTGAGCGATAATGAAATTATACATATTCCTGGTCACTTATAGGTTCCAGTAGACATATAAAAGGATATATGTGAGTATTTCATACCTTATCTTGGGCAGTACATCCCAATGTCACCAAGATGTATCATGACATGTGCCGTCAATACTAGATTTCGGGTATGAAACATGAGGTAGCTGGTTTTTTCATGAGGTGTTACATCTATCATTAGGTGGAGAAACACCAACGACTAGCTAGGATTTTATAGTAATTACCTATTCCATATTAGAAATGGTATGATGTTACGATGTATTTTTTGACTGAGTTGTCGATGTCACCTCAAGGAAGTGATATTTTTGGGTTTTTGTAGACAGGATCATGAAGGTTGTTCATTTCCTATTAATCAAGGACACATTAATAATAGATGGTCTTAGGAGGATTTATATTCATGAGATAGTGGGACTTCATGGGGCTCCTCATACCATGGTATCGGATAGGGACGCTCGGTTTACATCTAGATTTTGGAAGATCCTGCAGAGGGTATTGGGTAAATAGGTGTTTCTGGGCACGATATGACACCCTCAGAGTGATTAACAGTCAGAGTGCATGATTCAAGTGACTGAGGAAATTCTTAGAGCATGTGTACTTTATTTTAGGAAATTTTGGAAGAGGAATTTACCCTTAGTTTATTTTTTTCTACAACAATATATATTAGGTTACTATACAGATGAAACCTTATGAGGATTTTTATGGTAGTCCATGTCGATTACCCCTATGATGGTTAGAGACAAAAGAGGAAGCTTTACTCATACATCATCTCATGTTGGAGAATTTAGAGCATGTTTATTTGATTAAAAAGTGGATAGATAGTATATATTATAGATATAAATATTATGTCAATCACCATCAGCAACCTCTAGAGTTCAAGGTTAGGGATCCGGTCTTTTTGTGTATCTCACCGAGGTTGGGACACTGATGGATTAATAGATAGGGTAATATTTCACCATAATATTCCAGGACATGCAATAGTTTAGAGAGAGTTGTTCCAGTATCTTATTAGTTGTAGTTACCTTAGAGTTACTAAGCCACAAACGACATATTCCAAGTATCTCAACTTCATTATTATCACTCAGACCTATCTCATACTATTTATCCATATGAGGTTGAGATATAGGTAGATGTGTCCTTTAAGAAGTATCATATTCATAGAATTGATAGGAGCATGAATATTCTATGATGCCAGCTAGTTCCTCTAGTACAGATGCTATATAATCATGACCATTTATAGTATGATACTTTAGAGTGGGAGGTCGACATATGTCGTCAGTGTCCAAAGTTATTCTCAATAAATTCTTGACCACCCTTGGAAGGTAAATTTGGGAATTAATTTCTTTAAGGGGGAAGATTTTAAGATCTCATCCTTTTCTTGAGGTATGGATATTTTTATTTATTTTTTTGTTTAAATGATTATTTAGCCTAATGTGAGTGCCTAATGAGGTTTTGGGAGTTTCGAGGGTGTATGGGGATTGTTCAGAGCCCAGATCCTAACTTTTGGAGAAAGACAGTTGGGTCACATGGTTGGTAGAAACCCTGTGACCTAGACCACATGGTTAGGAGTAACGGTTCGGAGCTGGACAGAGGGAATAAAGAGGCCATATGGTTTGAGGAAACCATACCACTAAGGTCAAAAACCCATGTGGGCCACCTACAATTTTTATCAGAGACATTTGTTATGGTTTTCCAAACTGTATGCATGAACTGTGTGAGGTCTCCCTTGAGGTAGAGAAGGGTTCATGGTTTGGCCAACTGTGTGACCAAACTATGCAACCCCATAATTTGAGGGGAAATTACCATTTCTCCCTTAATTTTTCTTAAAACCTAATGATAATTTATCATTTTTCAGAAGCGATCCTCCTTATCATTTGGATATCTCCTTTAAATTCGTCTTCTAGTATTTGATCTATGTCCTCAGTCCAACCTCATATTCAAGAATCGATCATCTCATTGGATCCATGCTAGTAATTTCTTCAATCATCTTGTGTCATTATTCATTTTTCTTCATATCAATAGAGTTATTTAGGTGTAAGATAATATTCCTTATTTCTAGAGTCTTCATCTGTTCTTAATTTTTCTCTTGATCTAGACCGAATCAGAGGTCTATTTTGGTCAAGTGTTACACCATGTGTATATGGTAGGTGGTATGTACCTTTCCCTCAAGGTTTGGGGTTTTATATACCTTTGTGTAGTTTTGATACACACTATAAATTCTATTATGGCCCCTAAAATTAATTTAATGCTTAAATTGAATGAATTGGAACCTATTAGGTGACCCTTAAGTACCATTTTTATGGTTGGAGGTTGTTAGATTAAACTTAGAACACCCATGGGGTGTTCCCTTGTATCTTACCTATGTTGTACCACTATGTTGGGTGTGTGTGATCTCCCAAGTTTTAGTGGGAGACTTAATTTGAATTAAGATAATTGTTTAAGGTTTTTAGTACCATGATTTACCTATTCATTAGTTAATAAAAGGAATGATTTGAATTAAATTCATAGGAGAAGTTTTTTTCCTGGTTTTCATGTTATTGCATATGATTAAATTGTAAAAATGGTTTATATTGAAAATATTGAATGATTTGGAAGAACTCAAAGATTTTAAATTGGTTGATGGATTTATAATGGTAGTGGATGCCTTGGAAAAGCTACTCGGATCCCGATTCCATTAGATTTTATGGCCATTTATACTCCAAGGATCTTTATTATGGTAGCAGATACCTTGGAAAAGTTCCTTGGATCTTGATTTTATAGTATTCTAAGGTCATTACTACCCCCTGGATATTGCTTGTTTGGAATTGTGTTGGACATGCTCTGTTGAAATGCTCCTTGGACTCCACACAATTCTTTACCAAGTTTCCATTAAGATCTTCCTGGGACATCATGAGGATGCTATGGTCTTCTATACCTTGGATCTAGCCCTTTGTGGTCTGACACTAGATTTATCAACATAGGCCATTATGGATATTGACACTGGATTACATGGAATAAGCCACTATTTATATTGAAACTTGATTAAACATCATGGTCGTTATGGATATGTTTCTCTTCTTTATAGATAGACCTGGTATGGGTATCATATTTTAGTTGTTATATTAGACAATATCACACTTATTTATTTATTCTTTATAGCTTCCCTTGTTTATGGGAGCTCGACTATTGTTCACAGGGAGCCATGTTTTTTTGGATAGTGTCACTTCTGCATTTTACTCTTAATTTTTTTATTGTTATACCTATGATATATTTCACAATACTTCTATTTATATTACACATACTATACTTGTTATAGATACCAATGGTGGTGGAAAACTGAGTGTTATCTCACACCCAATTCATGTCATAATTGGGTACCTAGAAAGACTATATAGATACAGGTAGGAACCAAGGAAAATGCCCACTGTATGTTGTTTAATATGATCATTGATTAGGAGCATGGGAGAAAGGTACCAATCTAGGCTTGTGATGCTATCTAGATATAGTTACTTTTTGGTTTCCTTTTATTTTGATACATGTATTCTACTATATGCATATTTCCATGTACTTACTTTCATTTTGTATAGATACATGACATAATCATCATATTTTATATCAATGCTTTTGGCTATTTATTATTATAGTCTTTTAGATTTTTATCTACTATCCTTTGTTCAGTTATTATATCTTCTTCTGCTATTTGAATATTAGGATTACTACTACTAAATTACACTCTAATAAGAGGGAATAGTCTCCCCACAAACACACCATAAGCCCTTTTTGCAAGTCAGAAGCCTCTAGCATATGGAGAAGCATGATTGAGTCCATGTGAGTCACCAGCATGGGGCACCATTTAGTGGATCCTAGGTCGTGACATTATAGGTTTTATTCATTTATGCCATGCATATTCATTTATTTAGATTAATTAATTCTCAAATGGGAAGTAATAAAAGAGTTCCATGAGATATCACCTGATAAATTTCATATGGTTAACACTCATCATTAAATAAATAGAATCAAGGATGGAAATATAATGGGATTTTCTCCCTCCTGTTGGGTTACATGATTTTCTTTCAAGTATTCTAAAGTTCTATTCTCCCATATAATTGTCCATCATGAACAATAAAGGTGTTAGCACCCATCTCTATGTATGGGAACCCTAAATTTACAAACTAAGATTCTTTATCTAGTGTAACCCCTTGAAGACAGGAAGCATAGATTTATTACTACTATGATATTTTTCAAGAATATTATGAAGAGTAAAAGATAGATTAATCTAATGATACAAGTATGATGGTTCTTCTTAAAACCTAGAATATTAATTTTTTTCAAGGATAGATCATGAATGGATGGGTTTTCTTCCACTTACAATTTTATTTTATGAGCACCCAAATACCCTCAGTATGAAGTGGAGCACATTGGTCTCCTTATACCTTGACATTGATAAGTCAAAAATTGAAGGTAAGGGGTCTTGTATCTTAAAAATAAGGTTAATTTCATATGATGTGGTGATTCATTCACATTTATACATTTTGAATAGAAAAGAATCAGTTCAACCATATACATCATCACATATTTCTAGATTAAAGGTATTATATCCAAAAAAATAAATGAAAAATGGTTGAAAATATATATAAAGATACATTTTTTACCTGGTTTAAGTAGAAATTCAACACTAGTTATTCTATATCAGAAACTTTGAAATGATTAGCTTGGGGATCATTTGTAAATATAATCACAATTTTTGGTTTTTAAATTAATAGTAACACAATTTATATAAAAATTAGAAAAATAGGAGATCAATTCAAAATATTGGATTAATATTCATCACTGATGCAATTCAGTTTTTGAGTGAAAAAGATAAAAACCCATTTTCTTCATCAATAGTATATTTTGAAGTTATTGAGGAAATATGGTAAATTGATTATATAAAATTTTGAGTAATAGTGTTTAAGTATAACTGGGATGATAGTAACAATGATGCGAAAAATTATGGTTATGGATTAACACTTATTGATTTAAACAGATTTTGTTTCAAATGGTTATCATGGTGAAACATTATAGGAATATATTTTATGTTATTAACCCATATAATGATTAATGATTCATAATTTTATGAGGGAAAATTATTTAGGTGATGAGGATATTGATGATGTTGTGGAATTATGTAATATTCCATTATCTAGTACAAAATTACCAAAGGATAATAAGGATTATGAGGTAATGTAGTCCATGATATCTGAAATGATCACATAGAATGGATACGAGAAAATGTTATTTTACTCTCCTAATAACTCAGGTAAATATCTATTTTTTACTCTCTTTTTTCTGAAACTTACACATGTAAAAACACTATTTTTTAATATGAATATTTAAATCTATAGATAATGATAATTTCTTTCATTTTTTATTAATTTTTATATTCATTAGTTTCATGTTCAATTTTTGGTTAACGATGTATGGAATCATTGTATTATTATGACTATTTCTTTTTATTCATCATTTTCGAGTACACACTTTTCTCTAGTCATATTAGTTAACAGAATAGATATAATTTTATTTATATTTTGAACAATCAAATTTTTTACTTCTAACAATCATTTAATTATAATAAAAAAATTGTATAAAAAAATTACATTAAATTATAATACATTTATTTAAATGAAAACAAAGGAAGAGGAACATCTATTGGGGTATGTGTATGTCACTTCATATAAATATACCTACAATATCTAAATCATTTAATGAAATAAAACTTATGTTTGATGAATTTATTTTTTGTACTATGGGTGAGTGTATTATTATAGAGTCTTATTCATCTCCATAGAAGATGATGCCCAAAGATAGTAGGCAATGGATTATATGTTTATGAAATCTTTCACTTACTCATGGAAAGGAGAAAATGTTTCCAATTGAATTAGATGAAGATAAACTAAGTATCCCAAATATGAAGGAATTTAGAAGTTTTATGTCCATATAAAGTAATGGTAATATTATAATATTATTTTATGATTGGAGGAGAATTGATGAGATGATAAATATCATTTGTGGGATGGTGTAAGGTAAAATATATTAACTGATTTATTTATTTATTTCAATGGTTCAAATATTATATATTTTATATGAAAAATATTTTATCTGTTCAATTATAGATGATATTTGACTTTCCTAATATAAAAGTAGTTAATAAAAGGTGGATTTAATTTATAGAAATTAAATGGAGGGATTTTAAAAAGATATTTTATATTTTTATGAACAAATAAAATGAAAATCCTTGTGACAAATATGGATTTTTGATGTAAATATATGGAATAATTTTTCCAATGACCGTTTGGAGGAATCTTTTTGGTATGATAATTTTTATTTATAAAATCAATTTTTGTAAAATTATTTGTTAATTAATTTATTTATTATTAATCTATTCTTATGTAAAAACTATCTTGGAGTTCTCACTAAGAGATCCAATCAAAGATTACACACCCTGATACTTAGTCTCATGGAGAGTATCCTTTACTAGAGGAGAAAATGATTACTGAAAATTTTGAGGAATTAGGAGCTAAATCTAGTAACAACTCTCAAGAGGTTTAGTTTGATCATCTATCTCCCCCCACACACCATGAAAAAAGGAAAGGGGTGAAAATAACCAAAAAAAGTGTAATTTTCTTATTGATCCATCAAAACAAGTAGATGATAAGATTATAAAAAATTAATTATTATTTTTATAGAATATAATTATTTTATAAAGTCATTACACTAATATAATTTTTGGTCATAGTGGGTAACTCAAGAGGGGGGTGAATTTAATTCCCAATAATTTTTTTTAAAAAAAATAATTTAAAACCAATTACCCGAAATTAATAAAAATTCCCAGTTAATAAAAATAGTATAAATATATTAATTTGATCTTTGAAATAATTTCTTAGAAGTAGGATTAATTATCAGTTAGAATGTTTTATAAATACTCTAGATTTTCAAAATAAGTTACTTAATAAAACACTATATATAAAAACAATTTAATAATAACTATCAAGGTATAGTTATATTTATGGATTAGAAAATGGAAATTAATTTATAGTTAAAAGAAACAAAACTAAATACAAATACACACCTGAAATAAAACAAAGAGTTTAGTGTCAAGTTGAGTCTTAATCCCCTCTAATTGGAAAATCACCTACTTCCAAGAATTTTATTATAATAATAAATAGATCAACAACCTATATCAGGTTTTACAATAAACAATACACAAGGATATCTATGGAAAAATCTTCTTCCATAGTTCTACATGGGATGAAAAATAATAAAAACCATGTAGGATCTATTCCACAATTACTCATTGGAATAAAAATAAATGAGTTTGAGTGAATATCTATTATTCTATAGTTTAATAACAAGAGATGGTTTGTATATATAAAAAAAGTACAACAGTACACTGCTCAAAAGTAAAGAATAAATTGAAAAGAAAAATATATAGATAGAATTTTTTATGTTTCTCAATCGGTGATGCTTTATTAGTTCTGAGTCCTAAAGTTTTTATTTGATGGGAGCTTAAACAGGTTTATCAAAATTTGTAGGAAAAAAGAGCATCGTAGATGTATAAAAAGTATTCTCTATAGAAAACCAAAAATACTTTCACATATATTTATCTTGAATATAATATCAAAGTCTATGTTTTCTTTTTATGAATCGTTACTATTGGGTATCTTGTTTTACACCATCATTTTTTGCTCACATGCACAAATAAGTTCTTCAGAATTTATAACTCTCCAAATCCAATTATTAATTAAGGAATAATAACAAATAAAAACCTATATCCTCATACTGGGCACTAAATTAGGAATTTATAACTTCTTTTTCAATGCATCAGTAGAGTGGTTAATTAATAATGATACTTGAATCCACATATGAATTGAATGAATTAAATTCCATAAACTAATCATTGGAGGTATTAATATAAAATTAAAAATATAAATATAAATGGTACTACTCTGATGGTAGATCCTCACTACTGGTATATATAATTTAATATTATATCATTTTGGTGGTAGATAAACTCTAGTGGTAGAACAGATATGTCAGTAGATGAGCTCTGGTGGTAGATTATCTCTGATCATAGATCAGTCAATGGTAGATGCTCTAGCTGTAGATATTGTTCGTTGGTGGTTTCTATTGACCTAATAGTATATGTTCCTAATGGTAGATTTATCAATGATAGAGTTTTATGGTAGATTTAGTCCATGGTAGATCTATTTTAACTAATAGTAGATCACTTTTAACTAATAGTAGATGAACACTTTACCAAGTTTGACCATAGAATTACTAGGAAAATGATTTACTATCCTAAAACATTGAACTTGTTAGAAACATAATAATCATGATTTGTGAGCATTAAAATAAGGAGGTTATAATAATTTCCCCATTTTTGATGATCGAAAATCATGGAAGTTATAACCGTGTATATGAAAATAAATACATAAGTATGAATAAATATAAATAATTATCTTCTTACCATGTGAAATTAATAATTTGATATAATGATGTAGCCATTGATTTTTCCATACTTAAAACAAAATTAAAATATTAAATGTCATCAAATAATAGATAAGGAAATACAAATAAAAGACAATCTAATAAGGAAAGATAAAGCATGGATAGTTTTCATTGCATATTAAAGAAATGGATTACATTCCAAAATTTAATACAAGGGTAAATAAAATAATTATCAAAAACTAATCCAAATAAGAAACACTCTTAGCCTGATGTGTAATAACTGGGTCCCAATGACAACACAGACATCCCTCCTTAACATGGTCGTCGGGTTCTGGCCTACTCGGTACCACCAATTGCCCCGTAGACATGTGGTCCCTACCCTGGGGCCCACCCATGTGTTCAAATAGGTCATCTGACTAATGACTATCCCCACAAGCCAACACATGTCCTTTCCAATGTTCTTTTTCCTCACTCACACACACCCTGGGAAACTTCCCATAAGTTCACCCATCTTGAACACTACTCCATACAAGCACGCTTCATTAGGGATTTCTAATCAGGTAGGGTCCCAAAAATGAAGGTTCACCTTATTTATGTGAGTCATATCATTTAGTCATTTAACCCTTTATCATTCTGGTGTGTTATATTCACCCCCCCCCCCTTCCTTAGAGCACAACATCCTCTTTATGGGCCCTACATATCAACCCAAGTAGTGCACCACACTTAAGGCCAGGTTCCTCCTCTGATACCCAATGTGAAAACTAGGTCTCGGTGATAGCACAAACACCCTGCCTTAACATTATCATCGAGTCTTGGCCTGCCAGGTACCACCAATTATCCCGTAGACATGTGGTCCCCACCCTAGGGCCCACTCACATGCCCAAACGGGTCATGTGACTAATTATTATCTCCATAGGCCAACACATGTCCTTTATAGTGTTCTTTTTCCTCACTCACACACACCTTGGGAAACTTCCTAGAAGTTTTCCCATCCTGAACACTACTTGAGGCCAAACACTCTTAACTGTGGAGTTCTAATCTGGTAGGCTTCCGAAAATAAATGTGCACCTTATTGACATATGACATATCATTTAATCATTTAACCCTTTATCATTCTGGGGTGTTACATAATGAGATGAATGGGTCATAGGGTATTTTCCTTTTCCTAAAACTGGAGGTGTGGAGGGAGTGTCCAAGGGTGTAGAAGTATTCATAAAACTTGCATATTTCAATTGGCATGATATTCCAAAGGGATTCAAACAGATGCATGACAAAAAGATAAAATTGTGTAGGAAAAGGTGTAGAATAAGGTGCATAAGTGAGAGTAGACATATTTATGGCTTCAGGTGACACCACTGCAGTCCCAAAGGCATACAAAAATGGAGTTTTCAAGTTAACTATGTCTGTAATGATGTTGCCATGTCTCTCCATTTCCATGAAAAATTCCTTCTTTTCTTCTATAAAAACTTTGAGCAAAGGGTCCAAAAATTTGATCCAATTCACCTATTCCATGAAGTCCATGGTCATAAAAGTAATCCTTATATTTTTATTAAGAAATATAAAATCATAATTGATCTAATTATTGGTATAAATTCAGAAAAGGTAATACTCAGTGGATTTAGTGATAGTCTCCTCATCACTCCATGCATCATTAAAACATTCCCTAACCAATTTATAGATATGGTCACAATGTGACTTAATCTGCTAAAGATCTTTTTGATGAGTGGTAGGAAGATCACTCATGATAGCATTAAACTCTTCTCTTACAATGGCTTGTATCATCTCAACATCAACTAAAAAAGTAGGAGATAGAGCAGTGGAAGTAGAACACCTACTATAGATGAGTTTTATAACCTCTACATAAAATCTTCCTCTCATATATTCCATGATGTATTTAACTTCTTCCATCTTAATGGCCAACCACTTATTCTAAATCTATAACACTTTCATCTTCAAGATCATTTTTGGTTGAATGTAAGAGATAACCTTTTTGGTTGAATGTAAGATATAACCAACTCAAAAATCCATCTAGTTTTGGATTCATTGATCTTAACATCTTGAGGATGTTTGGATATTATAATCCCACTTATATCTTAAATAATAATCACTAAAAAAATTTGATATCATCCTTAGATTCATAATCTAAATGCATAGGAGCATAAGGTAGATGATATATAATCCTCTTAGGTAAAGTAGCCTCTACATTGTTAGATCCTGTAATATGAACATCTTAAGAAAAAGCTTCCAACTAGATATCCACATATATATGTTCCACTAGATATCCATTAGGATATTTTACATTAATAGGGATGGAAAATCCACTATTATCAGGTGGACTTCCATGGTCAGAATCATCACCATTATAATCACTTCCACTATCATAATTAGGGTAGAAGATACCTAGTAGCTTGGAACCAAGAGATGTCCCCCCATGGATGGTGCTTCATCCTCAACAGTGGCTAAAATAAATGGTTCATCTCTATGAAACGATTTCTGATTAGCATAACCTAGGGATTCCTCCCCCTCAATGGGTTCTATAGGATCATCTCTATCAAAGGTTTCATCAATAGTCTGAACCATAGAAGCTTTCACATCATAACAATTCTTACCTGAATAAGAAGTACTAGTAGAGTGATAGGACTGCACTTTCTCACCAGCAACACCAACAGTATCATGACTATCAGAGGCCTGAGTTCCATCACCATTTCCATTTTCATATCAATCTAATCCATATAAAACATAAACTACTTATATTGAGATATAAGAATAACTATCAACTTGTTCTTTACCTGATACTTAATTTTCTTCTTCTTCTCCTTCATTAAGAAGTCTTTCTCTAGGAGGAAGAGAACTATAGGGACTAATAGCTCCATAAGAAATATTGGAGCTATTGACCAAATCAGGGTTGCTTCCTTCCTTGACTGATGTAGATACTGATACTTCTTCTTTAATTACACCTTACTCTTCCTCAACTTCAATATTAGAGGAATATACTATAATTTCATCTGGATCCAATCCAGGATCAATAATATCCTTAAGTATAGAGGGATACTTCACATGATTGAAATTATTATAAATTTTATCAACATCATCCACCCATATCTTCATACATATATTCCAATTAACATTCATCCTTTTTTATAAAAACTAACTTAAACAAAAACAACCACAACAGACAACTACTTATTCTTCTTCCTCATCCACTAAAATCTTGGCTTCTAACATAGCCAAAATGAGATTAGGATAAATCAAGGAGTTATATTGTAATGACCCAACCCCAATTACCCAGATTCGGTGCATTATTACATAACATTGGCATGATCACAAAAGATCAAGTCTCGAAATACCGATTAGTTTATTAGCCTTGGAATAACTAGATACATTCGTAAAGTTTACATTACATCATAAAGTGAAAACTACAATGACATCTTGTCTCCACACTCATATCCCCTTATACTATCCCTGTAGGTCATTCATAAAATACTTCTTCACATCCTAGAAAAAAAACATAGAAAGGGGTGAGCTCAAATGCTCAGTAAGGATAACAATATAGCAGAAACTTTCATAAATAAGAATACACATTTAAGGCAATGTGTAACTAAAAAAAGCATTTTAAACTTGAACATCAACATAATATGGAAAAAAAAAAATAAAATAATTCCATTTACTTATTCACATGGATATTCTACTAGTCTAATAATCACATGCAATATCAATAACCACTTTCATAATTATGGAATGCATAATTCCAGACTATCATAACCACGTAGCCAAGGCTTTGTGCCAAGACTACAAATAAGATTTTGTTAAGGCCTCATGCCAAGACACTAGTTTGTCTCATGAGACCTACCGATGCAGAGAGGAGCTATATAGGGCTCCACCCGTCACTTACTAAGTCCAATGCATTCCTCATACGAAAAGTTTGAAACATAACATAAACATTAGTATTAAAACTAGCATACGAAATGTCAGTACTTTAACCACAAACCATGAATGGTATAAAAATAGAACATCCACATTCAAACATAACTCATTCGATACAATATGGAATATTGTATTGTATCAGATTAATATCAATCGATAATAATTAAGGTTATTGACATAGATTAAAATAATCATCAAACTATTGAGAGAAATATCCCCCTTTTTCTTGAAAACATTTAAAAGTCACACTATTTGTCAAGAATCCATTTAAAATAGATTTTTAAATCAAAGTGTCTCATACCACTTTGAAACTTTTAAAAGTAATTTTGATTTGAAAACATTAATGTCCATATAAATAAATCCTTAAAGCCATTTTTAAAACAAGGACATTAATGAGAAATATTTAGAATAATAAATCTTTAAAACATTTTAAAATGATATTTTAGTTAGAGTTCCTAACCAAAAGAGAGACACTTGAATACAAATAATTGAGGTAATAAAAACATTATAATATCATGATAATAAAGGGATTCATGATATACTATGTCAAAGTACATTATATAAACCATATAAAAGTGATTTGGTGTATAACAACAAAAGAGTCTCAATGGGGTGTAAATTGAGATGAAATCTCTTATAAAGACTGTATCCTTAGGTTAAAGATAAATCAACGACATAATTATGTGTGAAAAATATAAATACACTCAATATGATAGGATATTCAGTGTAAATCAATCAGAGTACATTCAAACATATACTTATAAAAACAAAACCAATGAATTGGATATTTAACTCAACAAATGGAGATTGAGTTAAAATTACTCTTATCAAGTTCATATTGATGACTTGAGAATTTATAAATGGAGTGATTATGTGTATCAAAAGTATATACATATAAAGGGGAGTGTAAATTATGACATAAGAAAATGAATACTGATTCCACACATAATCTTGGAGTAAAATAATCAATGAAGTATGCGTAATGTCGAATGAGTGGACATTGAAATTTCAAATTCCCTAATCAATTTGTTAAATTATGAAACATACACCCATGAAAGAAGGATAATACAATTATTAGGTAAATATACATAAATTAATGTATATTACACAATTAATACAATCATGAGAAGTACACACACCACATGCAATAAGTAATTAGCGAACAATGGAAATCTCACGGAATTAAAAGTGAGATAATAAAACCCTTACTTTGTACTTTTTCCTTGGTCGAGGGTAGGTTAGCCTCCTATATAATAGTGAAATAATTTTATTTTAATTATACAAGGATCATATACATTAATATTATATATTATATTTTAACATTTCTTTGTTAATAATATCTTAGTATTATCGTTGTTTCAGGTGTTAACTTACTCGTTTTCTTTTATATGTTTTGTTATATAAGTCGTGTTTTTTTATGGGTAGGTTGTATATTATTTATATACAGAATTATATCAAGTCCTTAAACATTATTTTTAATCATAAAATGAGAATTAGACTTGAATTGATACTATGGGGAATGAATCTCATCGCGTTCGTGGAGACGATAGTCCGTACGTACGCACGAGCGATAATATCATTATTTTGATATTAAAATAATATATAATTGCATGGTATATCATATATACAGAATTATTATAATTTTATATTTATTATTTACATGAATTAAACATCATTATTATACCCATCCAAATAATAATGTATTGAATAACAATTATACCACGACGTGGAGACGGTAGGTCATACGTACGCACGTATGGTGACATGTCATTCAAAGGATGGATAGAATAATGAATATGGTTGTACCATATTTATAATAACATCACATTATATATAATATAATGGAGTTATTATTTTATAATGGAAATAACACAGAAAGAAGAAGTTGAAGAAGAAAGGAACTTGAAAGAGGGTGGTGAAAACATTACCTCTTCTTCAGGTTCTTCATTTTGATTTGATCAAAAGGGCTCCTTAGGTTGTCTTTATGATCAAAATAAGGCCTCTAGGATTAATTTAGGAAAGTTTAGAGATTAATTGGGTTGGTTTTTTCCGAACCAAAAGGCTTTGAAGGTTTGAATAATTGGTTAGAAGTGGTGTCCTTTTATAAGGGGGAGGAGGGGCTCTTTAGGAAAAACTTAAAGTATTATTTTATAATAAATTCATATTCGGTTTCTAATGGCTCCAAAGTATATTATTAGAATTATAAGGTGGGTATGGGTATAAATATTTTCAGACAATATATTTTAGACAGGTTGGGATCATTATATTAACCTTATCTTTTAGTTTTAACTCTCAGTTAATTAGTTTGACATTTACCATGTCACTTTGTATTTTTATATTATATAGTTAATAAACATACTATATACATCCAAGAGACCCAAAAGTAGTCCATTAATGATACACCTATCATTATATAAGTCCTTTGGCTGATACGTATATTTTTAGCAATGGTATATCAGTTAATAATATAATATTTATTTTAAAAACTCATTTATGTCAATTTTGACACAATTCAATAATTGATTTTTGTTAAAGTCTTAACAACTTTATAAATTATAATAAAATAGATTTAATCAATAATAACATGTAATATTAACCATTAAAATTATTTTATGGCATCAAAACTTTAAAATTATATTTATTTTAACTTTTATAATACCAATTATTTGATTCTTTCATTAATAAGGAAAATACTGCATCATTATTGTGTCATAAATAAATTTAATTATTAAATGTCTAAAAATTATAAATAAAATACCATTATTTAGTAAATCTTTTTATCTTTCTAATGAATATTTATAGTTGAAAATATAACATATATAACCCTATGTAAAAATTGTTTTACTAAAATATATATGCTTATGTCATTTTTGTATTTACTTTAACTTAATTAATATAAAGTGCCCTTATCACCTACAAGTGGCTCCATGGGGTCCCAAAATCGATCCCAATATGCCCATTGTCTAATATATATCAACCAATAGCGTTAGGACACATTTTAGGGTAATTTATTATTATTATAATATTATTTGTTTACCCTTTTTTACCAGATTTACCCTTTAACCATGGTAAATAAAATATTTACTGAAGTAATTATTCAAAATTTCTAAAAATAAAAGTTACCTATTTACACAATTTGTACCTACTGATTATAAATATGGAATCCATTTTTATAAATTCAAAACACATAAGTGGTGGAAATTAATTTAAAATCAATTCCCTTTATTAAAACAAAAAACGTGTTTTTAAGAGATAATAACTATCAAAAGGTTGACACTTTCTTATGTCCAGTTTAAATATGAAATTATGTACAATGACCAAAATTTGATTAAATGGTAAAATTATAATCTAATTATACTTTAAAATCACTCAAATTCATAATTTATCATTATTAATTATTTCGATTAAAAAAGTTGTTTTTAATTAAAATTTAGTAATTTTCACTATTCATCAAAATATGAAAGTTATCAGAAAATTACCAAAATTTCACCCTAAGTTATTTTCAATATTACAAATCTAAAAATGAGTTCTATTTTACCAAATTAAAATCATAAAATTTTCATTTATTAATTTGAAATTAATTCCCGCTATTAAAACCAAAAGGCGTATTTTTAAGAAATAATAACTACCAAAAGTTTGACACTTGATTATGTCCAATTTCAAAGTGAAATTAATTTCAATGACCATAATTGGATTAAATGGTAAAAATATAATCTATTTAAACTTCCATACCATTAAAATGTATAATTTAACAATATAAATTATTTTGATTAAAAAAGTTTTTTTCGTAAAAATATAGTATTTTTCACTATTCACCCAAATATGAAAGTTATCATAAAAACACCAAAACATTATTGAAACTAAATTATTATGTCCCAATTCTAAATAAGACGTTTATTTTGTCAAATTAAATATATAAAAGTTTCAAATATTGTATTTAAAATGGATTTTTCATTAAAAGGCGGTAAAATTGTGTTTTTTGAAGAAGACTTCTTTTATCTGAAAAAAAAAATGTATTTGTTCTTACATTATGTATAAGAAACTCATAATAAGGATTCTAAAATTATAAGGATTATATAAAGTTAGAAATTCAGTTAATACTATTCATAACTGCTTTTTAACGGCTTGTTTGGTAAGTCATGGTGCGCTAGAACTCGGTGTTGCATGTAGTGAAAGTTATTGAATTACTTTGAAGAAATAACGTACTATAAAATCATCGGGTGTTACATTATTCCCTCCTTAAATAAATTGTGTCCTCTAAATTTGAAATTATTTTTCAAAAATAAAACGTTGAAAATAGAAAATACCTTTGGGGAAACTCACATCAGAAATTAGGATAATAAAATTTAGTCTTAATAAGAGGAAAAGGGAAATGAAAGGGTCACCACCAAATTATTATCTCGATTAGGAGAACATAGTTAGAAATTAGATACATATAATTGGAAGAAAACGTAAATATTTATAGGTAGTGATTGAGGTCATCAATCACAAACAAGTGTAAAATTGAGGGCCTTAAATTCATCAATTTATGATGATTTAAAATACCATCGGTTCAAAAAAACATATCGTATTAGGATAAAACATTTTTTGTTTTAAGATCCCTTCACTAAAGTATAAGAATTAATTTATTCATTGAATAAGAGAAGAATAAAAATATATACTTGAAAAGTAGTGTCCCATCCTTTAACTAAGTTCTACAACAAACTCATCTTTCACTCTAAAAGATAATAGAACTCAAAAATAATATTCTATTTATCCTATTTGTATATGGTTCAAATGTATTTATAATTAATCTAGAAGAACCATTAATAAAATTACATTATTCAATCCAGGACATCATGTGGGTCAGTGGTAGGTGATACAACCTTGTCACCCTTCAGTTCTGGGTTCAAGTCTCGTGGCCTTGTCGGACGCGACGGGTTGCCGCCTGACCTTCGGGTTGTCCTTTTTATGGAAATCCAAAAATAATTTCAAACTAGACTTATCCAAAATACTTTTGTCTAAAATCACAATAAAAAATTTATAAGGTAAGTAAACACAATGAAGATTCTTTTTTCCACGTAATAGTATGTGAGCACCTTCATCGTGTATTCTTTTAAAACACTGCAACATCCTAAAATACCATATAACCTTATTGATTACATTCATGCTCCCTTATTCCTTATAGAATGCTGGATATACTCCTTCTATCAAAAAATGTTGTAAACTCCAACAATGATGGAATATACAAATCATTAATCAGATTCAAGGTAGTCAAGAATATCCAATATAATTTATCCAAATCAATCATGTATTAATCCAAAATCACTACCTCGGTATTAGAACCATATTATGGTTTATATTTCTCTCAACCATATATTTTCCAAAAATTTAAACTGATATTGAGTCACTTTTCTTGGTTCCACACAATCTCAAGTCCTTAATGAAATAGTACTGCAGTACAATCCTTATATACTCCATAATTATTATAACCATTTCATTGTTGATACAGCACTCAAATGACATAATTATCTAATAACAACATAAGAACTCTAATCATTCCTCCTCATATTTGGTAGTATCATAACTTGATTATTATCCAATAGCATCATTTGTGGAATACTCTGATGATTTGGACATCGGTTCGCGTAGTGTCCCAACTCCTTGTAGATGAAGCATTGTTCATTTGAAACCTTTTTCTTACCCTTGAAGTCACGTACTTGGTGTCCTTTTTCTCCACACTTATAAAAAACTCTCATTCCCTTCAGGAAAGTTCCAGGGTGTTTATTTCCATAGTTATCACATATGGGAAAATTCTACTTTTCCCACTTCCCTTTATCCATCTTTCTCTTTTCCATCCTTTTCTTCTCTTGCTTCCCTTAAAATCCATAGGACTCAGAGAATTATTTACTTATCTTATTAACACATGATATTATTTCTTCATATGTTGAGAATACATAGAAGACTATTTCCCTTCTAAATGTTGGCTTAATACCGTTAAATATATGATCCTTCTTACTCTTTGGATCATACATATTGCTGGAGTTCACATTCCTTCGACTAGGCACCATTTCTATACAATATCATAAACAATGTCAATTTATGAATTGCAATGAATAATTTTAAACTTGTAAAATACCTAACGTAAATGGAACAGTTTATAGATATAATCTATAATCATAAAAATGTTTTCTTTGAGTAAGTATATACTCATAAGCCCTTTATAATGGTTTGTAAAGAAAATGAGAATTATCCTAAGCATATCCCCCAGGAGTGTCGTAACCAAGAGTGCAGCATGGCCCGTTGTCGTGTACTAGTTCCCGTTTGAGTCTAGCTCAAAGCGGTGTTTTCGGGTTTTACCCCTAGGTACATCTGTGCCAGAGCCGCCTCTACCTGCTCGTATCTAGATAGGGATGTATTGCTCAGAAATCTCACAAAATATTTACAATACCAAAATTCTAGGAAGTTCTTCTATACTAATCCTCAAATTCCATCTTAGGTCTATGTGATCTAATCAGATTTTATCTAAATCTAGCTTCCAAGGTTTGTACTAAACTTCCTCTAATACCAACTATAACACCCTGACCCTATTTACCCAGAGTCTGTGCATTATTACATAACATTAGCATGATCACAAAATATCAAGTCTCAAAATACTAATTAGTTTAGTAGCCTTGGAACAACTAGATACATTCGTAAAGTTTACATTACATCATAAAGTGAAAACTACAACGACATATTGTCTCCACACTCATATCCACTTATACTATCCATGTAGGTCATTCATAAAATACTTCTTCACATCCTGGGAAAAAATAAAACATAGAAAGGGGTGAGCTCAAATTCCCAGTAAAGATAACAATATAGCAGAAACTTTCATAAATAAGCATAAACATTTAAAGAAATGTATAAATAAAACAAAATCTTTTTAAACTTGAGCATCATCATAATATGGAAAAAATAAAATCAAATAATGTCATTTACTTATTCACATGGATATTTTACTTTTCGAATAATCACATGCAATATCAATAACTACTTTCATAATGATGGAATGCATAATGCCAGACTATCATAACCACGTATCCAAGGCCTCGTGCCAAGACTACAAATAAGATTTTGTCAAGGCCTCATGCCAAGACACTAGTTTGTCTCATGAGACCTACCGATGCATCGAGGAGCTATAGCGGGCTCCACCCGTCACTTACTAATTCCAATGCATTCCTCATATGAAAAGTTTGAAACATAACATAAACATTCGTATTAAAACTAGCATACGAAATGTCAGTACTTTAACCACAAACCATGAATGGTATAAAAATAGCACATCCACAGTCAAACATAACTCCTTTGATACAATATAGAAGATTGTATTGTATCAGATTAACCTCAATAGAGAATAATGAAGGATATTTACATAGATTAAAATAATCATCAAACTATTGAGAGAAATATCCCCCTTTTTCTTGAAAACATTTAAATGTCACATTGTTTGTCAAGAAGGCATTTAAAATATATTTTTGATTCAAAGTGTCCCATACCACTTTGAAACTTTTAAAATTAATTTTGATTTGAAAACTTTAATGTCCATATAAATAAATCCTTAAAATCATTTTTAAAACATGGACATTAATGAGAAAGATTTATAATAATAAATCTTTAAAACATTTTAAAATGATATTTTAGTTAGAGTTCCTAACCAAAAGAGAGACACTTGAATAAAAATAATTGAGGTAATAATAAAATTTTAATATCATGAGAATAAAGGGATTCATGATATACTATGTCAAAGTACATTATATACACCATATAAAAGTGATTTGGTGTATAACAACAAAGGAGTCTCAATGGGATGTAAATTAAGATGAAATCTCTTATAAAGACCATATCCTTAGGTTAAGGATAAATCGACGGAATAATTATGTGTGAAAAATATAAATACACTCAATATGATTGGATATTTAGTGTAAATCAGTCATAGGACATTCACACATATTCTTGTAAAAGCAACACCAATGAATTGGATATTTAACTCAACAAATGGAGATTGAGTTAACATTACTCTTATCAAGATCATATCGATGACATGAGAATTTATCAATGGAGTGATTATGTGTATCAAAAGTATATCCACAGAAAGGAGAGTGTAAATTATGACATAAGAAAATGAATAGTGATTCCACACATAATCTTGGAGTAAAATAATCAATGAAGTATGTGTAAAGACGAATGAGTGGAAATTGAAATTTCAAATTCACTTATCAATTTGGTAACTTACGAAACATACACCCATGAAAGAAGTATAATACAATTATTATGTAAATATCCATAAATTAATGTATATTACACAATGAATACAATCATGGGCAGTACACACACCACATGCAATAAATAAGTGGTGAACAATGGAAATCCCACGGAATTAAAAGTGAGATAAGAAACCCCTTACTTTGTAATTTTCCATGGTCGAGGGTAGGTTAGCCTCCTGTATAATGGTGAAATAATTATTATTGAATTATAAAAGGATCATATACATTAATATCATATATGATCTTTTAACATTGCTTTGTTAATAATATCTTAGTATTATCGTCGTTTCTGGTGTTAACTTACTCATTTTCTTTTATATGTTTTGTTACATAAGTCGTGTTTTCTATGGGTAGGATGTATCTTATGAATATATAGAATGATATCAAGTCTTTAAACATTATTTTTAATCATCAAATGAGAATTATACTTGAATGGATATGATGGGGAATGAATCTCATCGCGTTCGTGGAAAGAGTAGTTCGTACGTACGCACGAGCGATAATATCATTATTTTGATTTTAAAATAATATATAATTGGATGGTATATCATATATAAAGAATCATTATAATGTTATATTTTTTATTTAGATGAATTAAACATCATTATTATACCCATCCAAATAATAATGTATTGAATACCAATTACACCAAGATGTGGAGACGGAAGGTCGTACGTACGCACGTATAGTGACAGGTCATTCAAAGGATGGATAGAATACTGAATATGGTTGTACCATATTTATAATAACATCACAGTATATAGAATATAATAGAGTTATTATTTTTTAAAATAAATAACAAATAAAGAATAAGTTGAAGAAGAAAGGAACGTGAAAGAGGGTGGTGAAAACATTACCTCTTCTTCGGGTTCTTCCTTTTGATTTGATCAAAAGGGCTCCATAGGTTGGCTTTCTGATCAAACTAAGGCCTCTAGGTTTAATTGAGGGAAGTTTAGAGAATAATTGGGTAGGTTTTGGCTAAACCAAAAGGCTTTCAAGGTGTGAATAATTGGTTATAAGTGGTGTCCTTTTATAAGTGGGAGGAGGGGCTCTTTAGGAAAAACTTAAAGTATTATTTTATAATAAATTCATATTCAGTTTTTAATGGCTCAAAAGTGGATTATTAAAATTATAAGGTGGGTATGGGTCGAAATAATTTCATAAAATATATTTTAGAAAGGTTTTGGTTATTATATTAACCTTATATTTTAGTTTTAACCCTTAGTTAATTAGTTTGACATTTACCATGTCACTTTGTATTTTTATATTATATAGTTAATAAACTTACTATATACATACAAGAGACCCCCAAGTGGTCCATTAATAATACACCTATAATGATATAAGTCCTTTGTCCTATGCTTAGATTTTTAAGAATAGAGTATCAATTAATAATATAATATTTGTTTTGAAAACTCATTTATGTCAATTTTGACACTATTCAATAATTGATTTTTGTTAAAGTCTTAACAACTTTATTAATTAGAATAAAATTCATTTAAGAAATCCTAAAATGTAATATTAAAAAATAAAATTTTTTTATGGCATCAAAACTTTCAAATTATATTTATTTTAACTTTTATAATACCAATAATTTGATTCTTTCATTAATAAGGAAAATACTGCATCATTATTGTGTCATAAATAAATTTAATTATTAAATGTCTAAAAATTATAAATAAAATACCATTATGTAGTAAATCGTTTTATATTTATAATTAATATTTATAGTCTAAAATATAACATATATAACCCTATGTAATAATTGTTTTTCTAAAAGATATATGTCTATGTCATTTTTGTATTTACTTTAACTTAATTAATATAAAGTGTCCTTATCATCTACAAGTGGCTCCATGGAGTCCCAAAATCAACCCAAAGATTCCCATGGTCTGAAATGTATCAAAAAATAGGGTTAGGACACGTTTTAGGATAATTTAGTATTATTATAATATTATTTTGTTACCCTTATTTACCAGATTTATCCTTTAAACATGGTAAATAAAATATTTACTGAAGTAATTATTCAAAATGTCTAAAAAAAAAGTTACCTATTTAAAAAATTTGGACCTAATAATTATTAATATTTAATCCATTTTTATAAATTCAAAACACAAAAGTGGTAGAAATTAATTTAAAATTAATTCTCGTTGTTAAAACAAAAAACGTGTTTTTAAGAAATAATAACTATCAAAAGATTGACACTTTCTTATGTCCAGTTCAAATATGAAATTATGTCCAATGACCAAAATTGGATTAAATGGTAAAATTGTAATCTAATTATACTTTAATATCACTCAAATGCATAAATTATCACTATTAATTATTTCGATTAAAAAGTTGTTTTTAATTAAAATTTAGTAATTTTCACTATTCATCAAAATATGAAAGTTATCAGAAAAGTACCAAAATTTTACCCTAAGTTATTTTAGATATTCCAAATCCAAAAATGATGTCTATTTTACCAAATTAAAAACATAAAAGTTTCATTTATTAATTTAAAATTAATTCCCACTATTAAAACCAAAAGGCGTATTTTTAAGAAATAATAACTATCAAAAGTTTGACACTTGATTATGTAAAATTTCAAAGTGAAATTACTTAAAATGACCATAATTTGATTAAATGGTAAAAATATAATCTATTTATACTTCCATACCATTAAAATTTATAATTTAACAATATAAATTATTTTGATTAAAAAACGTGTTTTCAATTAAAATATAGTATTTTTCACTATTCACCCAAATATGAAAGTTATCAGAAAAACACCAAAACTTTATTGAAACTAAATTATTATGTCCCAATTCTAAAGAAGAAATTTATTTTTTAAAATTTAATATATAAAAGTTTCAAATATTTTATTTAAAAAGGCTTTTCCATTAAAAGGCGGTAAAATTTCATTTTTTGAAGAATACTTCTTTTATCTGAAAAAAATGTATTTGTTCTTACATTATGTCTAAGAAACTCATAATAAAGATTCTAAAATTATAAGTATTATATAAAGTTCAAAATTCAGTTAATACTATTCATATCCTCTTTTGAACGGCTTGTTTGGTAAGTCATGGTGCGCTAGAACTCAGTGTTGTGTGTAGTGGATGTTATTGAATTACTTTGAAGAAATAACGTACTATGAAATCATGGGGTGTTACATAGATCTTTATGAGTTTTTTCCCATATCCATCATGTGAACCATCATATATCTATATAGATTTACCTTATCCTCTATTTTCATTAGGAATAAGAGAAAAACATCTTGGTACCTAATGGTGTTAAAGTCTCCTTTCCTGGGGAAAAACATGTGTTGGATGAATATAAACAAGAGTCTAAACTCTCCATTAATATCTACAAAATATAATAATTATGCTATATCATTTCCAATAAACTCTATTAGGGAATTCTCATAAATTAATAACTCGTTATCAGTGGGAGTAGGACCTCGAAAATCATCATAAATTCCTCTATGAGTAACATTGAGATATATGTCCCATTAATTTGATGAAAATACTATATTTTACCATAAATCATAATTCAAATCACATATTTCTTCTCAATAAATTCATACTATACATATTGATGTTACTGATTAACCAATCTAGCAAATAATGTCCAGTTGTTCTTTGAAAAAATTCCATCCATCCATGGTCCTGGATCACTTAAATCACTAAATACTAGCTCGAAACCATCCATTTTGTATCTTTCTCTTTTTTGGAAAAAAAACTAGAGTTGAAATTTTGGATTATTTTGTTTTATAGAAACAACCATACTATATTCTCATTGAAATATCATTGTGGAACATGATCCTTTAAGAGATGAAACCAAGGAACATTTCGCTCTCACCATTGCACTGATTTGAAGGAAGAAGGATGAGCACAAGGAAGGTATAAGATTGGTAGATAAAGGAAGTCAAAAATTTCAATGGAAGGTGAAAGAGAGAGGGTTATTAAGATATGATTTAAGTCAATTTTATCATTTAGTTATAATTAAAAATATATAATAAAATATAAATATATAAATATAATAAAAAATAATTGTAGAAAATGGAATCGGTAGTAGATAAAACAGAAAAACTTAACCAATAGATCACCAATGATAGATCTTACTATAGTAGATATTCCAATGGTGGATCATCCAATAGTAAATATTTCAATTGCTAATCTCCCAATTGTGGATATTCCAATGGTAGATCTTCAATGGTCAATCAACCAATGGTAGATATCCAATGGTCGATCACCCAATGGTAGATATTCGATGGTAAATATTTCTAAAAAGTAACTCCAAAGACAAAGAACTTGCTAAAGTTTATCATTCCTATTTTATGACTGGTATAGGTTAATCTCTTAAAATTAAAAGGCTTTGTAAATATGTTAGAAAGCAGATGTTCAGTTCAAATGAATTTAATATTTATATCACCTTTTTTGAAATGATCCCTCAAAAAGTGATTTCATATATCAATATTTTTTTCCGTCAATGAGATAAAGGATTCTTGGAAATATTTATCATACTTGTATTACAAAATTTATAGGGACATTCTGAAATTGATAACCATAATCTTGTAAAGTGTGTTTAATCCACAGAATTTGTGCACAAAAACTTCTTGTAGTTACATATTCAGGCTCATTATTAGAGAGTAAAATAGAATTTTTCATTTTACTACACCATAAGTCTAGTTACTTTCCCAAAAAGTGACACATTCCAAAGGTTCTTTTTATTTATAACTTAAAACTACTAAAAGTTTCATCTAAATATCTCACTAGGTCAAATGCTTTTCCTCTAGGATAGAACAAACCTAAATTGGTTGTATATTTGAGGTATTTAAAAATTCTTTTGACAACAACTAAATGTGACTCTTTAGGATTTTCTTGAAAATGTACACACATAAGTACACTAAACATAATATCTAGTTAGATGGTATTAAAATAGAGTTGGATTACAATCATACCTCTATAATTGGTTTGATCCACTAATTTCTCGGTCTCAACAAGATCCAACTAATAGGTTTTACTCATTGGAGTATCACTAGTTTTTTTGTTATCCATACCAAACCATTTTAAAATATATTTTGTGTACTAAATTTTATTTAAAATAAATCCATATTTATTTTGAAAAATTTTAAAACCAAGAATGAATTTTAACTCACCCATTAAACTCATTTCAAATTCTATTTTCATCATTTTTGTAAAATCAGTACACAAATAGTTTTTATAAGATTAAAATATTTTATCATCAACAAAAATTTGAACTACCAAAAAATATTTTTATTTTATATATTTATAAATTAGGGTCATCTATTCCTTTAGTAAAACATTTAGAAATCAAAAATGAGTTGAGCCTATTATATCAAGCTCTAGGTAACTGTTTTAAACCATATAATTATTTTTTTAATTTAAAAACCTGATTTGGAAAATGATGGATTTGAAATCCATGGGGTTTTCGAACAAAAAATCATTAATTATATAACCATTTAGAAATTCACTCTTAACATCCATCTAGTATAGTTTTAAATTCAAATAATCTTCATATGAAATAATAATTCTAATATCTTTTATTCTATCTACTGGTGAAAATGTTTCCACATAGTCAATACCTTATTCTTGACTATATCCTTATGCAACCAATCCATATTTATTTTTAACTATAGGGCCTCACTCATCAACCTTATTTCTAAAAACCCATTTAGTACCAATGTTCAGAGTGTCGTTAGGTTTATCTACTAGTTTCAAAACATTATTTCTTTCAAAATGATTAAGTTTTTATTTCATTTCCATCACCCTAAATTCATCATTAATTCCATCATTGATGTTCTTACTTTCAATATATGACAAGAAATATTTATTTTCAACTTGATTTCTAAGAGAAGTTCTAGTTTGTGTTCCTATATATAGATATCCAACTACATAATCTAAAGAAAGGTATCTAAGAGTACTAATAAATATAGGAAAATAGAGGCTAGATATCTCATTATCCTCTATAGTTTAAATTTTATATTATTCCTCAAAACGGAAATATTTTTCTTCTTGTTTCAAAAAAGGATCAGAAAGTTTGGTATTTATATTCAAATTTGAAAAATTATCTTAAGGTCTTCTAAAGGGGTATTAGGATCTTTTGGATCTATTTTATCAAATTATATATATATAAATTCCTCCATAATCTTTTTATTTTTATTAAATACCTTATATGACTTACTAGATGTTGAATATCCAAGAAAAAATATGTTATCACTCTTGGATGAAATTTTATCAATATTATCCTTTATATTGAGAATAAATAATTTTCAACCAAAAACTATAAAGTAATTAACCATTGGTTATCTTCTATTCCATAATTCATATGGGGTTTTATTTGAAATTGGTTTAATTAAAACTCTATTGATTATATAAAAATATATATTCACAACCTCTACCCAAAAATAAATAGGTAAATTTTACTCATTTAGTATGGTTTGGGAAATTTCTTGAAGTCTTATACTTCTCTTTTCTTCTACACAATTCGGATGTGGGGTCTTGGGAGTAGAAAATTTATGATTAAATCCATTTTTTAAGAAAAATATTCAAAATATTTATTTTCAAACTCATGACCATGATCACATGTAAAGGTCTTAATATTAAATATTCAAATATTTTCTAAATATTTAGTATACTTAGGAAAATATGAAAAATCTTCACTTTTTGAGCTAGAAATAATAACCAAGTATATATATATAATTCATCTATTAGAACATAAACACAGTTCTTCCCATTTAATCTAGAAACTATACAGTGTCCAAAAATATCCATGTGAACTAACTCAGGGTTTTATAAGTAGAATCTAATTTCATTGTTTTAAAATATATTTTTTGTTGTTTCCTTTTTTGACATGGGTTACAGACTGTATCATCTATGAAATATAGTTAGGAAGATCCTTGAATGACCCTTTCCTAGTTAAATTTATAATAGAGTTTATCCTTCAATGGTTTGTTCTCCTAATCCAAATTCAAGAATATTTATGAAAGGATCTTAGATAGTAAATGTTTTGAGAAGAAAAGGAATCTAAATTAACATCATATACATGATCATTTCTCAAATTAGTGTAAACTAAATAATTTCTAGTATCAAAAACCTTGTATGCATTAATTTCAAATCTAACATGAAAACCATCATCAAAAAATTGAGATATTCTAAGAATATTATACTTTAATCCATCCACAAATAAAACTTGAGAAATTAAAATCATATTAGATTTACCAATTTGACCAAGAACAATTTCTTTCATTTGGAATTGTCACTGAAAGTCACACATCCACTATCGACCTTGATTAGGTTCTTGAAACTTGAAAATTCCCCAGTAATGTCTCTGGAGTATCCACTTTCTCAAAATTTCGTATTAGAGCATTACATGTAGGTTTCCTAAAAAATAGATTTTAAATCAAAAATTAATTTGGTAAAAAAAATTATTGGGTCTAGAGATGTTAGTAATAAGGGATTTTGGAATCCATAATCTTTTAATAGGTTTATTATATAAATATTTGAGACTTTTGGAAATTAAGACTTTGTTAGGTCTGTAGGAATAAAAACTAGTAACAAAATTTATATAACTAGAGCTAGGAATAAATTGTTTTTAATAATACTTATTTTTTTAGGCTGATATTCTATTCCCATAGTACATTTAGGTGTAGTTTTATTTCTAAAAATCTAGGTCAAGGTATTTCTTCAATTTATAAATATTTCCAAATCCCTTTTTCATTGTTCATTGGATAGTTTTAACTCATTGTTTTCTATTAGTAATTGAGCATTTTTATGTTATTCTATACTAAGATCTATTTAAAAGTGAGAAGACAGGGAATATTTCTTCTTTAAACTTTTATATTTATCTTTATGCTCATTGAAAGTATCCTCCAACATATTTCAATATTCAAAAATTTATTTATTAGATATTTTTTCTTTACTTTTTTCATTTCCATAAGGATTATTATTATAAATACGAGATATTGGAAAAATATTAGATGCCTCGAAGTAGTTCGTCATAAAATAAATATTGTCTCTATCATGTTTTTCATCAATTATTGAGTCTTATTCACTTGAACTATCTTATGAAGCACTCCAAGGTACTTTTATATCTTTATTATAACTCTTATAATTTTCCTTGTATTTCTTCTTAAATTTTAAATTCATAAATTCTTCTCTAACATAACCTTTTCTCTTACATTCATTGTATAATATCACATTTGTAGTATTATCATTTTTCCATTATTTTCTTCAGTTACCTCTATCATCATACTTTCTATTATAACTAGGTTTTTTGATGAAATTATTATTTTTTTTATAACTTTTTGATATGCCTAGCTAGATGTGCCATTTCCTCATCGCTATTAGCATGTGACTCTTCGTCACTTGAGATTTCATCTTTGATGTTATCTTTTTGTTTTGAATCAAGAGTTTTGAAAGCTATAGATTTTATCTTTGATTCATCTTATTCTTCACTATTTACTTCGATTACCTCTTTATACATCATGATCTTTCCTATAATAACTTTAACATGAAACTTAATTATTTCACATGACTCTTGAATTGAAACTGAAGTTCCTCTCCATTTGTCTGGTAAGCATTTCAATTGGTTCACAAATTGGTCTTTTTCATAAACTGGTTTCCCCAATGAATTCATCATGTTCACAATTTCATTAAACTTGAGATACATATCATAAATTGGTTTATCATGTTTTATATTAAATGTATCATATTTAATAGTATAAGTATTCGAACACATTTCTTTGAAATTTGAAGTTCCTTCATGAAAAATAGATAAAGTATTCCAAATTTCAAATGTAGTAGTATAGATAGAAATTATATTAAATTATTCATCTCTTAAGAACAATATAAATCATTCATGTATTTATAGTTATTTTTATGAGATTATTTATTAGGATCACTCTATTAAACTCTAGAAGTTTTGGGTAATTCATATTTATCCTCAATGATAGTCAAAATCTCATAACCCATGCTTTGAAGATGAATTTTAATTTTAATATTCCATTGAGAATAATTATTTACATTAAAATAAGGCAGCCAATTAGTATCAAATCCATCTTTTCTATTATTATCCATAAATAATTAAATTTATAATTAAAAAATTAATATCTTTATAATATAACTAAATCACAGTTAAAAAGATATTTAAAAAACCTTTGATACTAAATGTTGTCTAGAGTGAGTAACTCAAGAGGGTGGTGAATTGAGTTCCCAATAAAATTTTCTATTTAAAAATAATTTGAAACTAAATTCCCTAAATTAATAAAAATTCATAGTTAATAAAAATAGTATAAATATATAATTTTGATCTTTCAAATAATTTCTCAGAAGTGGGATTAAGGCATAGTTATAATATCATATAAATACTCTAAATTTTAAAACTAAGTTACTTAATCAAAAAAATTATATAAACACAAATTAACACTAACTATCAAGGTAATTTTTTAGTTAAATATTAGAAAATGAAAATAAATTTATAGTTAAAATAAACAAAAGTAATAAAAATACATTGAAGAAATAAAATAAGGGGTTTGGTCTCAAGCTAAGACTTAATCCCCTCCACTTGGAAGTCACTTTCTTCTAATAAGTTTATTATAACAATAACTATATCCCCAACCTGGATTACATTTTACAATAAACAATTCACAAGGATTTATAGGGAAAAAATACTCTTCCATGGTTGTATATGGAATAAAAAACAATATAGACCATGAAGTACTTCTTCCACAGTTAGTCATGGGAATAAAAAATGATTTTGAGAGAACATCAAGTATTATCCAATTTAAGAACAAATGATAGTGTGTAAAGATAAAGATAGTACAAAAAACACTACTCAAAATTAAAGCATAAAGTGGAAGTAGAAAGACATAGATAGATAGAAAGTGTGGTTTTTATCGATCTATGATGCTTCAGTTGTTATTAGTACTTCAGTTTTTCTTTAATGGAAGCTCAAAAAGGTTTCTCAGAATATGATGAAAAACAGAGCATCATAGATGTATAAAAATTCATCTCTGTAGAAAACATGAATCCTTTCACACACGGGTCTCCTAAATATCATATGAAAATATATGTTTTATTTTTATGAATCATTGTTATTGTTTATCTTGTTTTTCACCACTATTTTTTACTCATATACACAAAGTAATTCTGTAGAATTGATAACTCTCTAGATCCAATTATCCATTTAATAATAATAATAATAAATAAAATCTTGGATCCTCATACAAGGCACTAAATCAAGAAGGTATGACTTCTTCTTCAATGAATCTATGGAGTGGTTTAAGAATAATGATTCTTGAATCCATGTGTGACTTGAATGTATTTAATTTTATAAAGTATCCATTAGAGGAAATAAATTCAAATTAAGAATTTTAATAGAAATAGTAGTGCTCTTGCGGTAAATCCCCACTGGCGGTAGATATAGTCCAATGATAGATATTTTTTGTGGTAGATCAACACTAATGATAGATCAAATCTAGTGGTAGATCAACTCTGGTGGTAGATGAGCTTTGGTGGTTGATTATATATAACATTAGATCAGTCCATGGTATATTCTCTAGTAGTAGATGTTGTTCATTGGTATATTTTTTTAAACTAATTGAAGATATGCTCAATGGTAGATTTATTAGAAGTAGAGTCGAATAGTAGATGTAGTCAACAGTAGATCTATTTGAAATAATGGTAGATGGACACTTTACCAAGTATGACCATAGAATTACATGGAAATTTATTGACTATAATAAAATATTGAACTTGTTAGGAATATAATAATCATGATTTGTGAGCATTAAAATAAGGATGTTCCAACAATAGCATTTATATATATAATATTAGGACCCCCTTCAAGAGAAAGTGACACATGGGTCCATTATCCTTGATAGTAGGAAGGAAATTATTGTAAATAATTTAGGTAAGTAAGAACATCTAGACCATGTAATAGGATATGATACAGATTTTAGTATCATAAATTTTTTTGAACATCCTAGTACAACATCGATGGAGGTAGAATACAATAGATAAATAACTTCCTTAAAGGTTTATCTTTGAGAGATGAATCAGATGATAGATGAGATAATTAAATCATCTATATAGTCTATGAATATAAATATAGAGAGAGTGATGAAGCCTACCTATCATGATTTACCACCTCCTCATTCAGACTTGATTGTGTATATAATTGACCAAGTAAGTGGTGATGTATCAGTAAGAAGTGGGGATGTATCAGTGATACTCTTTTTACAATTTATTTTTTGAAATTAACCTTTATAATAGATTAAAGCCTCAATCTACTCTCTTTTAATCTCACTATCACCTATATACAAATAATATAAACAAATTCAAAGCACATGGGTTTTTTTACAATGTTTGACCCAAATGTGGTTGACTAATCGTTATTGTGTTTAATTCGAGTATAAGATACATATATCCATTATATATCTCAAATGAATACAAGTAGGATATCTCTTGAAAATACTTTATTGTCTCCCATCCAATTTATTTATACTGATTCCTTCTAGTTTACAATCTCCCAACTGGTTCTTTATACTGGCTCCCACCAATGTACTATGGGTCTTCCCAACTCACACCTTAATAATATCTCTAATATTCTCTTGGATTTCACTTCATCAACTAGTGAGATATTCTTACTCATTTATAGTTCATTGAATACCAATATGTATTTTACTATATTCACATACACATTGGCCTTCTCAAGTATCCAAACTTATAGACCTTATACAGGATGTAAATTTTTGGCATTTCTCACTCCACTCCTAAAATTGTCTTCGAACATGTGGTGAATAGAAGTATTGGTGATTTTGGTCTCTCACTTAAATATTTTTCTTCAGTTTATAAAAAAATTATACCATATGATAGGTCTTCACACCTACTTATACTTATTCTTTCTTCTCTTATGCCTTTGATGATAATTAGGTATGTAGAAGTAACACCACATTAGCTTATTTATTCTTCTTATATTCTACTTCTTCCTTATTGCATAGGATATTCTCTTACAAAAATGTCGTCAAAAACACACTTTATTTAATACTTGTTGTCTTATTATATAATATAGTATTTGTTTTTTATCTATTATCTTCACTTATAATTCTCGCTAACTTCTTATAAACTCCACTAAATCACATGAATATTATTTATTTGTTTTGAATATATAAATATCATTATTTTTAGCACAGTGATATTTTTAAGATACTCATTTAATCTCTCAATATAATAATGTGGGATTTATAACCACAATCTAGAGATATTCTCCTTCTTATAAATCAGTATACCACAAATACCCATTATCATTTTTAAACTGGTAAAGTGTTTTTTCCTAATAATTACTCCAAATTTGATCATTATTAATTATTTTTATATTTTCATATTTAAAAATCCTATAATATTATATCAGTGATCTTATAAACACTTTATATTTAATTCTTCATTGGTTTTGGATTAAATCTCTACTGACTCTCCCACAACATTGTGATATTAAATCTTTGAAGTCTAGCACAACATCATCTAACTTGATTTTTAGTAATATTTTATTTTCTAAAACTATTTACCTGTACGTATCATTGTGAGTCTTCATATCACCCTTAAAATAATATGTGATATCTAGGGGTCTCTTATGCTTTCTCATGTTAACTCTTATGTATGCACTATACATTTGGATTCACTCTTATTCATCATAATGAACACCAATACTTCACCATATTCTCAATTTTCTCTAGGATTACCCTTATGTATCCCTCTGGGATAACATTTATGTGTAGATAAATGTACTTTTACATATCACAGTGTGGCTTATTACATAGTCAAATCTCACTTCCTTCTGATTACCCTTACATATTTCCTTATAAGTACCTATATATTTCTGTTTATAATTGCGATAACTCTTACGTATCAAGAAACTGAAATTTATGAATCACAGTGTGTCTTGAGTACTTTTTCCAAATCTCATGCCCTCTGAGTACCTTTACACATCCACGGTGATAAACTTTAAATATTGAGAGACTTTCCATCACATATCACAGTGTGAGTTGATACTTTTTCAATTATAGTTTATATTCTAGAAGATCCTTAGGTATTTCATTTATCCTAGGGAAAAACTTATGTATTTACTTTGAATAGGGAAACCCTTACATATTTCCTTTCCTTTAAATACATCACCATCAACTCTTACTTATTATTCAGATGAATCCTATATATATTTTAAAAAATATGGATGACTATTATGTACAAAAAAGTTTCTTAAATTCTTTAATAACCATCAACTTTGAATTTAAAAAACCTATCTATAGCCACTTTAAACCAACTTAAAAAACCTTTAAGTTTCTCAAATAAACTTAAAAACATTACCAGTACTTGAAAAAATTCACAAAAAATTCTAATGATTCTCATATGTGGTTGAAAGAAAATTCAACACATATTTAGAAATTCAAAGGGCTCCTCAATCTCACCCTATTGATATATTTTTATCCCCAACTACTCACTCAATATTTCATCAAATTAGATCCTTTATAAAAAATAAATTACATGACACCACATTTCTAAAAAATAAATTTTTTTTGAGAGATTTTCATCCCTCTATAATAAGTAAATTGAGGCCAAGTGATTTTGATTCCCTCCCCCTTAATCAACTTACTTATTTACCCCCTTTTATAGTAAACCTATCTTTTGATTAAAAAAATGATACACAAGAGTTGTGTACCTTTCTTCCCCATTGATAATATAATCCAAAGGAATTTGGGGCATACCAAAATGAATCAACTGTGAGGGAAAGTCTAAACAATAATATTCATCCTTGAAACTTTAATTATATCCTTTTGAATGGTCTTGGTAAAGATATAAACAATTTGATCCATATCCTCATTCATTACATCTATTAATTATTTTTCTCAATAGACATAACAAATGATTTTGTATCAACTTGATACATAAAGGCTTCTTGGTTGTCATGTGTCAACCTTATTCTAGTCCAAATTGGTTCATTCTAATTTCAATAATATTTTATGGTTCCACATTCTTCTTTAACCTCTAATATTTCTATTTCTAATCTCTAGAAGCACTATCATCATCATTGGTTTGATATGAATCAACATTATAATTATATGGTTCATTTCTAGCATCTTCTTCACTCACTTTTCAAGAAATATTCATGATCACTAATTTTTTATTTTCAAATTATACTTCATTTAGCACACCAAAATTTGATTTATTTTCAATAATATTCATCCCATAATAGTACACAAACTCATAGGTATGTTTTTGTAGAACTTATAGCCTCTAATATTAGATAAATATCCCTTGAAGACTCATTCCTCAGTTTTCCCATAGAATTTTCTTATATATGACTTTTTTATCTTCATAAAGCATGGACTACCAAACACTCTAAATTACTTCATTGTTGGATTATTTTTATAACACATTTCATTTGTATTCATTGTGGATTCAAACCTAAACAAATATTTATTTTTAATGTGAATATATTTACTCATATATTCTCTTTGGATTAACTTTAGGACAATGAATTCTACTAGCATGGTTTTTCACATATCAACCAAGATTCTATATTTTTCTCTAAAACTCCATTTTTTTGGAGTGTATATAGAGAATTATATTGATTATTAATCCCAATATTGAATAGATAGTATTAAAATTTATTTTTATTTAAATACCTTCCATTATAAATTTTCAACTTCTTGCTTTAAACCCCAGTTCATTCTCAACATCTCTTTTGAAAATTTTGAATATTTTCACAAATTTTGATTTGGGATTTATAAAAATTATATTAGTAATTATTGTAAAATATTTAATAAATTTGAGGAAATAATAATAATAAATTTAGTATTGAAGTATTATTAGCCCATATAAATTTGAGTTCATCGGTTCAAGTGGCCTAATGAACTGAATTTCCACTTCCATGTGACTTCCTTATGTCATTTTCCCCTTTTGAAAAGTTTCAAAAATATCTTATTTCTCGCTATTCAGTTGAATAAATTCTATAATCATATCAATTATTATAATGTTTAATAAACCAATTTAACTAATATTACCAAGTATTTTATTCCACAACTTGTTCTAAACTTTTTATATCAAGTAATAAGTAACTTCTAAATTCCCAATCTGAAATAAATTTACAGTGATTTATGTCGTTTGTGATAACTCTTCCATACTTTAATCACTTGATGATACAAGTATTCCTCAAAAAAATGAATTTATTACCATTATAAAAAATTAATTAACACTCATAAAATTATGCATGAGTATATTAACAAATAGAAGATATTTGGAATTTAGTTTTTGATCCTTAAACTCAACTATTGCAATACCTCTGATATTCAAAGAGTTTTCATTTAGAAAAAGTGATTTCACCTCTATAAAATTTTTATATGTTATTAAATACTTTTTTGTCTCCAATAATATGAGATAAAAAACCCACCATAAAGTATAAAATTATTTCTTCTCTTTATTTCTTTAAGAAACACATCAATAAGAAGTGGCTTCTCAGATTTATCTCTTCTTTGAACCTTATTTTCTTCAGAATCCTGAAGATTTTCTCCTAGAAGTATTTTAATAAATTACTCATCATAATAATATTATTTTTAACACCTTATATATATTTTATCCAAGAAATAAAATCTACTTTTTATTATGATGTTTTTATATATTTATGTTCATGGATTTTTTCTTCTCAGAATTATTCCCCATTTTCATTGGATAGATCCCCCTCAATTATTTCCTTCTATGACTCTATAAAAATAACATGTTATATCAGAAAACATATAATTTATTCCAAAATACTCCACAACACCAATATTTTCCATTTAAAGTTGATAATCTATAAGAATAATAAATCTATTTATGAATATATTCTTGCTGCCTAGGTGCATTTGAAATTACATTTTTCTTTCATATTAGGGAAATATCTCTTCTCAAATCACCCCCAAATCAATTTTATATAAAAATTAATTTCTCATGACTTTACTTATCTCATAAAGGTAAACTTTTGGTTATATTAATATCAATTTTTGGCAAAATATATTTGGTAACATTATAATAAGTGGGAATAGTTCATACCTTTTATATTGGGTTGGCTTTTACAATGTATTAAGATGATTCAGCCCGAATATAAATAGTTTTTATATAATATTATTTCATAATTATTATTTATTTTGTTTTTTAGGACACCCAGATTATTTGTGTCTCAACTTTTCTTACTTTTCAATAAATTTTACATCAATATCTTTCAATATTTTATCTTGTTTAGTAATTCTCACCTTGAGATTCTAAATTTATTCAATGTAATCATTATTATTCATGATTAATTAATTTTTACTTTATGTCTCCATATCAAAGAGTTTAACCCTTCTCTTGATATTAGTCTTTTTATCAATATAAGTTTTAAGTTCATCTTTAAAAATATATTTAATGTGTCTCTCTTTACCCTACTCATCACTACTTGAAGTGACTTCATGTTTTTTAACATAATCCATAAAAGTTTTGTGTTTTTCAATGGTTCATTAATCTTATGACTCACTATATTATAATGAGACTCCATATTATTCTTTCTTATTATACTCAGTTTCTAAGTTCTTATTATTTTAGATAACCAACTATAAGATTCCCAATTCCACTATAATTAAATAAATCTATAGGAATATTACATTTTTATTTACTCCACCACTTATAATGTTTTTTGAAATAAGATACATGATTCCATTATTCTATTCATCCCTTTATTTTTCATTTTTAGATTCTAAGAATGATTTATTCTTATTTCCTTTCATCTTGAGACTATTCATGGATTTAAACCCATTTTCTTCTCCTATTTAATCCAATTCTTTAAAATATATTCCATTATCATTTTATAAAAAAATAAAAAATATATATGTAATTAATCAAGAGATAAATCACATCTATCCTCCATGGTAGAAACCATTGTATAAAAAATACTAAGTAATATTATCATTAGCTCCTTAACAATAGATGAGTCTCCCAAAGTTTCATGAAAACCTATGAATTGATTACAATTTCGTTCACCCTTATGAATTAGTCATTAATGTTATCATCATAATCCATTCTAATATCTTCAAAAATAGTCCTCTAAATATATAGTTTCACTTATTTCACTTTTTCATCTCCTTCAAAAGTGTTCTCAAGATTACCCAACAACTATTTAGCAGTTTTGAGTTCCATCACTTTTTTATGAACACTTTTAGATAATAACATCATAATGGAATTAATTTTTTCCCTCAAAATACAAATTTATTTTATCTAGAAATAGAATAGTAGAATATCTCTCAATAGGTGTAAAACCCACTGTAGCAACATCCTTAACATACAGTACAAGAGAAAGAATATAAGTAATCATCATATTCATTAAACAATGAAATTTATTATCATCTAATGTTGATAAAATTATATTTTTGATAGAATTTAGATTCTTCATCTTTAACTTAAAACACAAAAGGATCACTCAGAGGAAACATGGATTATCTCTGATACCACTTGAAGTACCCTAGTAAGTAATGATGTATCAGTGAGAGGGGGGAATGAATCAATGATACTCATTTTATAATTTTTTCTTTAAAATTAACCTTTATGAATGGTTAAGTAAAGATATACTCTTTTTAAATCTCACTCTCACTTATGTGAAAATGATATAAATTAATTCAAGGAACACAAATATTTTTTACATGGTTCACCTCCAATGTGGGTGACTACTCCATGTTTCAATAAGGTCTAGTATAAGACATAAATATATACTATATAATGTAAGTGAATACAAGTATGTTATCTCTTATATATCCATTAATTTATTTTGATTTATTATTTAAAATGAATACTATGAGTTTACAGTCTCCCTAATGGTTCTTTACACTAGCTCCTTCCAATGTACAATGGGTCCTCCCAACTTACTCCTAAACAATATCTCCAATATTATCATGAATTTCACTACATAAAATAGTGATATCTTATTCCTATATAATAGGTATTAAACATCCAATGTGTATTATGCTATAATAGTATGCACATTTACCTTTTCTAAGTTTCCAAACATAGACTTTATATGGTATATATATTGTTCACATTTATCACTCAACTACTCTGGGAGTCTCAATAAAATTAATAAACTGCATTGTTGGAGTTTTTTAATCTCTCTATCAAATATTATTCTTTGAAATATTTGATATAATGATATCATAAGATATGTATTAAAACCTGATTTTCCTTATTATTTATTCTCTTCTACCTTCAATGATAATAGAGTATGGAGTTTCAATACCACATCGGTTTCCTTCTTCTTTTTCTATTATACTTCTTCCTCGATGTACAAGATCTTATATTACTAAAATTTCATCAGTAATCCACTTTCTTCAATACTAAATGTCTTATTCTATAATAATTTATATTTTTATTCTCTTTTTCCTTCTCCTAAACTTCATACTAAATTCATACTAACTCCACAGAATCATATGAATATTATTTATATATTTTGAATAAATAAATCCCATTATTTTTAGCATAATTTTATTTTCAAAATCCTCAATAAATATCTCAATATAATTACATGGTAATACTACCTAATATCTCAATATATTCTCCTTTAACTAAATTGATATTCCAAAAATAACCATTATCACATTTAAATAGGTAAACTTTTTCATCTAGTAATTTCTCCAACCTTAATCACCATTAATGATTTTAAAACCATTATATTTAAACCTCCAATAAGAGTAGAGAAGTGGTATTCTAAACACCCACCATTTTATTCTCCACTAATCTTGAGTTGAATCACTATTGACTCCCCAAAGGCATTAGGATATTTAATCTTTGAAGTATAGAACAACATAGTTTGACTTTATTTTCAGTAACTTTTCATTTTCTCTAATTGTTAACCATTAGGTACCACATTTAGTCATAATTTCACCCTTATGTATTATCTATAATATTTAGGTGACTCTTATGTATTCTCCTCTAAACTCTTATATATGCACTAGACATTTGGATTCACTCTTACATATCACAGTAATATTCAGTAATTTCCCTAATTCTAATTCTACCCTCTAAGTACCCTTATGTATTCCTCTATGATAACATTTATATATTTAGTGACGTACCTTTATGTATCATAGTGTGTCTCGATAATTTTGCAAATCTCACTACCTTCCAAGTACCATTACACATTTCCTTTTGAGTACCCTTACATACTGTCTTTGTAAATTTTGATAACTCTTATTTATCAAGAAAATAACTTTTACATATCATAGTGTATCATGGTTAATTTTTCAAATCTCATTCCCTTTGAGTACCTTTAGGAATAAACTATGATAATATTCAAATATTGAGAAACTTACCCTTACATATAATAGTGTACCTTGTCACTTTATCAATTTTCAGTCTACTATCTGGGAAACCCTTATGTATTTCCTTTTCAACAAGGAAACCCATAATTATTTACTTTTTTGAAGATAATTTTCCATTAAATCTTACGTATTCTATATATTATCTCCTACATATCCCTTAGAAAATTTGGTTGACTCTTATAAACAGAGAAGCTTTTCAAATTTTTCAATAATCTATAACTCATAATTTCTAGAACATTTCTCCAACTACCTCAAACCAACTTTAAACACCTTAATTTATCTCAAATAAACTCAAAAAAATCTCAAAAACATCAAAAATATTCTCAAAAACTTCTAATTATTCTCACATATGGTTGAAAAAAACAATAATTTCCCCTAGTTTTTCACCATTTATGAAAACTCTTCCATTCTTTAAGAAATTGATGATGAAATAATTCCACCTAAAACTAATTTCATTCTGATCATAACAACGTTAACTAACACTTATAAAGTTATGTTTGACAAGTATTAGAAGATCTTTCATGAAAGGATTAATTTGGTTGATAAACATGATAGGTTTTCATTCTTAGATTTGGATACAGGATTATTCAGTACTTAGGAGTTTTGTTCATTGATGCCTTCCAACTAGGATCTTGACGAGTGGGTGAGAAAACTTTAGTGTAAGGAAATTATAGTGAAGATGAACTTTCTAGTTTGTAGGTTGCATAATAAGGACATTACAACTAATTATAATATCTAGATTAAGGGTATTCATATTACCTCATGTTATCTATGTTTTGAGATGCCAAAAGTTTAGTTAGTCTGATATTTATTTTTTAAGGGTGATTGAGTTTTCTTAATATGAGTACTCCTTAGACAATGAAAGGGTATTCTAGTGCATGGGGGTTGTAATCTAGACTTTTTATCCACCTGGTTTTAGGGGGATGAGTAGTGTTCCTATGATATTAAACTTTGTATAATGGTGTTTATTACAATGTGATGGATGATATGGAAGACAAAGAATGAGTGTAATGAAGGCACATGTAGTTCTCATATCTAGCAGTAAGTTTGCATGTTTTTTATGGTGGAATGTAGTGTTCTCTTTTTTAGTGTAGATACATTAGATGCTATCAGGGTCTACTCCCTAGGGAATCAATTAACACTGAGGGTGGTGGAATATATCTTCAAGGGATATGGGTCAAATGGAGTCCTCCCAATGATATGTTAAAGATTAATATGGATGGGTTCTATATCCTGGGAGTTATGAGAGGTGGATGGATTGTATGTGATTACAAGGGTTTAGTGATCTTTGGTTACAATGTATTTTATGGTCCATGAAACACCATTGGGGTATATAAAAGATCCTTGTACAACATCCTTCCCATATGTAGGATCTATAAAATCATTATTGAATTTGTGGAGTTGGACTCCAAGATCTTGGTTGGATTACTTCAGGACAATGCCAGTGTTTTATGGTATTTAGTTTATTACATCAGGAATTGTAGGTTATTCATTGTCCATGGAATGTAGGTTACTTATACTTGGAGGGATGGGAAATTTTTGGTAGAAAATATAGCTAGTAAAGGGAGTCCTATTGAAAGTTTCTTTATTTATAATAGTATAGGATCTCTACCACATGATTTAACCTAATTTTTAGCATATAATCTGTAGGTATTTCCCACTTTAGACCCCACTAAGTGTTAGGGATTTTGGAAAAAAGTTATTTGTGAGAGACTTCAATGTAATACCCAAATATTTTAAAAGAGTAAAATCGTATTAGATAGCATATATGACATGAAATAAAAATATTATAAGATAATGTAACACCTAGAGACATTATGATATATTTCTTTTAAAATAAATTCATTCACTTCAATATCTTGTGATGCATGCAAAACCAGGTTCAAACAAAATGTAAACACCAAGTGTATAAAGGTATATAATGTCCCAATACTTTAAAATATATTTAATATTTTTCTATAGCTTGTAATGCATGTAACACTGAGTTATCATGTGTTACAAATAAGAACGACTTTGTTTGGTAGTTTGGGTTTCACGCAAGACCAAATTTTATCTAACAACAATATATTATTAAAATATTATTATTTAATATAGTAAGATGCAACCTAGTAGTTAAATTGATGGTTATGAATAGGATTAAATAACTTATGTAAATATATTTTTTATTTAATTGGTTAACAAATACATATAAATTAATATCAAAACCAAATGAATATATAGGAAATGTTTTTATACAGAACTATTTTTATGCTTCCAAAGGCGTTTTATCATAATAAATTGAATTAATTACTATTAGTGAATGATATTAAAAAATATATATATTATATATTAAATAAAATATTTTTTATATTCATCCAATATATTTTATAGGTATAAGATAATAATAAATCCAATTTTACACTTAAAAATTGTATTTTTCTAAAATAGAAATTTTGTTGCCTTTTAATGGCTCACCAATTTTAAAATTTAATTTTGAAACTTTTATAAATTTAATATGACAAAATAAAATTCATTTTTCAAATCCAAATTTGAAAATTAGGTTATGGTGATTTTTTTTGAAATATTTCATTTTTTTATGAATAGTAAAAAATACTGAATTTTAATTGAAAACTACTTTTTCATATAATTTATTTATATAGTTAAATAATGTTTTGATTTGATTTTAAAGTATATTTACATATATTTTATATCATTTAATCCAATTTTTGTCATTAGAACCAATTTCTCCTTGAAATTGGATATAAAATCATTTCATACTTTTAGACATTTTCACTTTAAAAACTTCTGATTTGTTGTCCCATCTCCAGGATTAATTTTAAATTAATTTTTGAAAATTATGTGATTTAAATTTTAAAAATGGATTTTATATTTTTTAAAATCATAATTTATAATTTATAGTAATTTCAACTTGTTTTTTGACCAAAAATATTAGTGAATGAAATTAAAATTAATTACATCGATTAAGAGAAAAATTAGCTTAACAAGGGACAAAACCTGAAACTTAAAAGGTAAAATGGACTATAAACATATCCAAAACCTATTTTATTTAAATATTTTTGACATATCTTCCATTTTATCTAATTTTTTCATTATTTTAGTCACATTTTGTAAGGTATGCCTCTCAATATTATTTACCTTTTTATATTTACATGAATATCACTCCTCCTCCTCTATAAAAAGGCACTCACTCTGGCCACTTATTCACACCTATAAAGGAATTTTTATCACCCAATATCTTCCCAAATAATATCCAAACATCCCTCCCCTCGTTCTAGAAGCATCACTTTGGGAAAAAATCCAACAAAGAAAGTCTTTTGGTATAAACCAAAAGAAGTTATCCAAATAAGAGGTAACGTTCTTCAATGATCACTGTTTCATTTACTTCTACACCACTTAAATTATTTTAATGTCATGATTATATAATAACATCAGTATATTAAATATAATAATATGTTTTTATTCTATTATTTATACCTACACTTTCAAATTCATCCATCAAATGGGATAAGCAATCATCGTTCGTGTGTATGGCGGACTACCGCCTCACAAACCGATGTCATTAATTCTTTTATCACCACCTTTCAAGAATGGAATAATGATGGATTTATTGTTTATATATGATATATATTATATTTATAATTTATTTATTATTATTTAATTTTTATATAAAAACATACCTTTATGCTTTCCATTTTTTGGGAATACGATAACTTCATTTGTGGATGTGTGGACTATTACCTCCTCAAAGTGATGTGATTCATTCACACTTTACATGGAATTTATTAAGATATGTGACATGTATGAATTAAATATGATACTATAATTATAATATAAAAATATATCATATACTTTTCATTCTTTTAATATGAAAAAGAAGTGGAAGTAGCATTCATGTGTACATACGGCCTACTGTCGCCATGAACGGTCCATTTCATTTCCTATATCCAAATTTTATAGATTATTATTAATATATATTTAATGAATATATATGTTATTTAAATAATTTTTTACATCCTTTATATTATTAAATCAATAAATAATTAATAGAATCAAAAAAAACTATTCATGATATACTTGAAAAACAAGGCAATTAACACCCGAAATGATGAAAATGATGAAAGATTGTTAATGAATGGATTATAATATGTGGTAAAAGTAATATATATATATATGATATCATAGATATTAATATGGTTATTTTTTAATTTAATAACATTATTAAAACCATTATATATGAGTTTATAGGATTTTCACCCAAAACGAAATGCAAGGTAAGGGATTTTCACCTCACCTTTTTATATCTGTGAGATATATGTCATATTCACTACTTACTTTTTTTTGGTGTATATACTACCCCGTTTGATATATTATATCATGAATCCTTTTCTATTATTGTTATTTAGAGTTTTACTTTGAATTATCTCATCCAAATGGTTTTGACTTGAAAATTACTAAGTGGTAAAAGTTATCTTTTCAATATCACTTAATTTTATGATTGTTAACTTTATCTTGAAACAATCACTTCCTTATGACCATTTCCATTAGAAATAACATTTATTTTAGATATCTATACCCTTATATTATGGTTATAATTATTTCCTAAACCATATACCATTTTTATATACGGTATGCACTTGACAGTTATTTAATTAACTATGTAAATATTGGTAAATCCGTATCTTTTACTCAAAATGGGTATTTGATATGGAAAATTGTTCACTAATTAAATATATTATTAAATATATGATAAATTCTTTCGATAGGTATTTCACAAGTGGGGCCTAATTATATATAGCCCCTAGATGAATCGGTGGTCTCATAAGACGGATAATTTGGCCAATCAGATGAGTTTTTACCCAATATGTTATAAACCATCTTGTGAAAGGCCTTGATGGTAAAGGTACCATATACCTAGGAAACATGGAATCTGATAATTAAGAATTTGATTAATTCATATTCAGTTAGTATTTATCCATGATATTTTTTCTTTAACATTATCTATTAATATAGTTCATTCTCATTTTATTGGTTAAATGGCATGTGTTTCAGTTACATACCTTTAAATATTGATTATGTTAGTATCCAGTTATTTAAATATAAAGTGTGTTAAGTTATTTACCTTCCCATATTGTTTATTCTTATTAATTCATAATTACTTCCACTATATTCTTACCCTTACTGATCATTTGAGCTCACCCTTATTTTGTTTCCTTTCCCCATGATATGAAGATGAATTCTCAGAATGAGTATCAAGTATGTAGTTTATTAGTATTTGTTATATATTATATTTTCTATTTTCCAATGTAATATGGGTATCATGTATGTAATATGGTTTTCCAAAACAATTATATTGATCATACCTTTGGAATTTGATTCCTTGTAATCATGCTAATGTAAAAAATTAAGGCACCAACTCTGGGCTTCTAGGGTCATGGAATTATAGTTGGTATCAAATGAGGTTTAGTGGAAACTTTGGAAATTAGATTTAGGAAAACATTGATTATGGGATATAACCCTAAGATAAACTAAGAGGATAATTCTTTAAGTACATCTCAAAGAAACCATGTTTATGATTATGATATTAGATATGCATAAATTTTTCAATTTATGATAAGTATTTCACTAGATTTGGGATTAAACATCATGTTACATAATTTTATAATATAATCTAGTGTATGTTATTATATAGAAATGTCACCTTCAAGTAAGAAGTGTATCAATACTCATTGAAAACATAGATTTTTCCATGTAGATAAAGTCAATGTATTTAGTATTGGAATTAATAATGTTATGTATATATTAGGGAATCTTAATCAGGTTATGACACATAACCTTGCCCGGATGGAGTAACTTGTTCCACAGTGAGATTATCTGATGTTGGATAACTTTGTGTGACATAGGCCCCTATCATTTAGTGGGACTATAGATCCATTGGAATATGATCAATGGATTAAGTCTTTGGAGAATATATTTATGGAATTGGGATGTGGTGAAAAGGAAATGGTTACATTTGCAGTGTATTTTCTTAATGGTGATGTGGATCAATGGTGGTAGTTAATACATGATACTTGAAAGGAAGAGGAAATAGAACTCATGGAATGGAAAATTTTTAAGGACACATTCTTTGAAAAATATTTCCCTCATGAGCAATAAACTGAGATGAATAGAATATTTATTTGGTTAAATCAAAAAGAGGAAGAAAATGTTACAGAGTATGAAGCTGCCTTTACACTGTTAGAAAGGTATGCTTTGGATTTAATACGCAACATGGAATTCAAGATTTACCATTTATTTGAACTACTTAAGCCAAGTATCTGAAGGGCACTGGTGTCTTTAACTTTTTCTTCATATGATAAATAGTTTTATTTTCTATCAAGATAGATAATGAATTCTACAAGTCCTATGGTTTCAAATTTGAATCAAGATAAAAATATTAAGGTAGAGAAAATGTGGATAAAAAAAAGAATGGAAAGATTTATTTTCCTACATGTGATAACTATGGAAAGAAACAACCTAGTACTTGATTGAAGGGAATAGGAGTTTGTTATAAGTGTGGAGATAAGGTTCACCATGCTAAGGAATGAAAAGGTAAGAATAGAAATTCTACTCTTTAAATAATTTTTTAAAAGTATTTTATAGATTATATCCTTGTTATAAGTATTATGTAATGTATAACAATTATACTGTAGTATTATTTCATCAAGGATTTAAAATCTTGTGTTTATTGGTATTGATAACTAAGAAATATGATTTAATAGCAAGTCGAAATTTTTATAAAACACATGGTTAAGGTAAAGATAAGACTTAATATATTCCTAATGGTGAGTTAATGAAATTTTTAGAAAGAGATGATTTATATGGATAAATTAAATTGGGTACTACCAACTACCTTGTAAATGATTCTAAAGTTTTGAATTGCAATATTTTAGAAAGGTTAACCATTTATCAAATGGTTTAAGTTAAACTTTGGATGTGGTTTTGGTGATTGTTGTATTACATCAACCTATAATGAAACTTGTGCTAATATATGATATATAAATATTTCAACTCATAACCAAAGGATAATTTTGTGTTTATGAAATATAAATGTATCAAGTAATTATATTCCCCTACATTATTATAGAGTGAAATAATTTCTCAACTCTAAGAAAAGGGTTTTGAAATAGAAATGTTTTCCTATTATCATCATTTTTGAATGATAACAATGACATTTTTTGTACCTCTATTTTATGTATTTTTAGTCATATACTTTCAGCTAAACATATTCTCTGGAACTCTCTATCTGAACATGATATTTTCATTTCTCTTCTAAGTTTATTTTTTCACTAATGCTCCCCAATTTGAAAGCCTAGTTTTGTGGTCACCTTTGTATTTTATTTTCCATATTATTAATAATATGTGTTATTAACCCTATTTATTATGTGGGTTTTTAAATAATAATATTTTCAAATATCAAACCCCAAATTATTGAGATCAAGTTTAAATTTATATGATGCAATTTAATTAAGATGAGGATAATGTAACACCCCAAAATTCTAAAGTAAGAACATTGTATTTAATAGTGTGTAAGACATGAAACACTAAGTGTATAAAGGAATATAAAATCTTAAGACTTTATGATATATTTAATATTTTTCTATATCTTTCAATGCACTCAACACCGAGTTAGCTTGTGTTACACCTAATAATGACTTTGTTTAGTAGTTTGCGTTAAATGTAAGACCACGTTTTATTAAACAAGAATATATTATTAAAATATTATTATTTAATATAATAAGATAAAACCTAACAATTAAATTGAATTTTATGAATAGGATTAACTAAATTAAGGAAATATATTTTTTAATTAACTGGTTAACAACTAAATATAAATAAATATCAAAACCAATTTAATATATAGGAAATGTTTTATGAAGAACTATTTTTATTCTTTCAAAGGTTTTCTATCATAATAAATTAAATTAATTATTATTAGTGAATTAAATTGATGAATAATATATATTATATATTCAGAAAAATATTTTTTATATTCATACAATAGATTTTATAGGCATAAGATATGAAAAAATTCAGTTTTACGCTTAAAATTTTATTTTTCTAAAAAGGAAATTTTGCCACCTTTTAATGGAGCACCTATTTTAATACTGAATTTTGACACTTTTATAAATATTATAATGAAAAATAAACTTTATTTTTAAAATATAAAATTAAAAATTAGGTTATGGTGAATTTTGCGTATTTTTCTGAAATACTTCACTTTTTAATGAATAGTGAAAAATACTGAATTTTAATTGAAAACTGATTTTTCATCTAATTTACTTATATAGTTAAATTTTGATTTTATTTGTATTTAAAGTATAATTGGATAAATTTTATAATATTTAATCCAATTTATTTCATTGTATCCAATTTCACATGGAAATTGGATATGCAAACATTCCAAACTTTTGGACATTTTCACTTTAAAAAACCAACTTTGTCGTCCTGTCTGCGGGATTAATTTTAAATTAATTTCTACAAATTATGTAATTAGAATTAGAAAAAATGGATTAAATATTTATAATTATAATAATTTATAATTTATAGTAAGTTAATCATATTTTTTTAACAAAAATATTAGTGAATGTATTTAAAATTAATTACATCGATTAAAGGAAAAAATAGCTTAATAAGGCACTAAACCTTAAACATAAGGGAAAAATGACCTAGAAACATGTCCAAAACCTATTTTATGGAAATATTTATAACTTATAATCCATTGTATCTAATTTGGTTCATTATTTTAGGTTTATTATCTAAGGGAGACCTCTCAATGTTTCTTGCATTTTTATATTTATAAGAATTACATTCCTCCACTATAAAAAGGAACTAACCCCTCCCACTTATTCACACTTATAAATCACTTTAACTTGACCAATATCTACCAAAATAATCTCCCTGAATCCATCCCCTAATACTAGATGCATCAATTTTCTCATAAATCCAACCAAGGAAGTCTTTTGGTATAAACCAAAAGGAGTTACCCGAATAAGAGGTAGTATTATTCAAGGATCACTTTTGTTTCATTTACTTCTACACCCCTTAAATTATTTTTATATAATTTATATATAATAATATTAGTATATTAAATATACTAATATGTTATTATTATAATATTTCAACCTAAACTTTCACACACATCCATCAAATGGGATACGCAATCATCATTCGTGTGTACGGAGGACTACCGCCTCACGAACTGATGTCATTCATTCTTCAATTAACACATTTTAAGGTTAGAATAATTATGTATTTAAAGTTTAAATTTGATATAAATTACATTTATTATTTATTTATTCTTCTATAATTTTTATATAACACATACCTTTATACTTTCTATTTTGTGGGAATATGATAACTTTGTTTATGGGCGTGTGGACTACTATCGCCTCAAAGCGATGTGATTCGTTCATGATATACATGGAATGTATTAAAGATTATTTTTTAAAAAAATATTAAATTTATGAAATAAATATTATTCTTGAATTATAATATAAAAATTTATCACATACTTTTCATTCTTTTAATACGATAAAGAAATGGAAGTAGCATTCATGCGTACGTATGACCTACCGTCCCCATCAACTGTGCATTTCATTTCCTATCTCCAAACATTATGGATTATTATAAATAAATATTTAATAAATATATATAATATTTAAATCATGGTTTAAATCTTTTATATGATGAAATCGTGATCTAATTAATAGAAATAAAAATAAAAAGTCAAGACATACTCGAAAAACAAGGCAATTAACACCTGAAATGATGAAAATGGAGAAAGATTATTAATGAACGGATTATAATATGTTATAAAAGTACTATATAGTATATAATATATATTAATATGGTTATATTTTAATTTAATAACATTATTAAAACTGTTATACATGAGTTTAAAGGAATCTCATCTAAAATAAAAGGCAAGGTAAGGGATTTTCATCTAACCTTTTTACATGTGTGAGATAAATTTCATATTCACAACTTACCTCTTTTGTGTAGTGTATATAATTACCATTTTGATATATTATATTATGAATCATTTTATATTCATGGTATTTAAATTTTTACTTTGAGTTATCTCATCCAAATGGTTTTGACTTGAAAATTACCAAGTGGTAAAAGTTATCTTTACAATCTCACTTTCTATTGTGATTGTTAAATTTCTCTTGAAACAATCAATTCATTATGAAAATTTTCCATTGTAAATAACATTTATTTTAGATATAAATACGTTTATGTGATGTCTATAATTATTCCCTAAATCGTATACCATTTTTACATATGGTGTGTTCTTGAAAGTTATTTAATTAACTACAGAAATATTGGTAAATCCATATATTTCACTCAATATGGATATTTGATAAGGAACATTGTTCATGAATTAAATTGATTATTTAATATATGAGGAATTATTTTTATAGGTATGACAAGGGTTGGTCCTGATTATAGATATCCCATCTATTCAATGGTAGTCTCATGAGATGAATCATTTGGCCAATTAGATGGGGTTTTACCTGATATGTTAAAAATCATCTTGTGAAAGGTCTTGACAATAAAGGTACTATATACCTAAGAAACATGGAATATAGTAATTAAGAATTTAATTCATTCATATTCAGTTATTATTTATCCATTATATTTTCTCTTTTACGTTATCTATGGATATAGTTCATTCTCAGTTTATTGATTAAATGGAATGTGTTTTAGTTACATACCTTTCCATATTGATTATGCCTTATCAATTTGTTTAAATGGAAAGTGTGACAGGTTATTTACATTTCTATATTATTTATTAATATTTATTCATGATTACTTTTGTTTTATGCTTACCCTTTCTGAGCATTTGATCTCACCCTTATTTTGTTTCTTTTCTCGGGATATGAAGATGAATTCTTGGAATGAGTTTCAAGGATGAAATTTCTTATTATTTTTTATGTATTATGTTTTATTTTTTATTTACAAATTTAATATGGGTATCATTTATGTAATTTGGATTTCTAAAACTTTTAAACTGATCCGTCCTTTGGGATTTGATTCCTTGTAATCATGCCAATGTAATAAAGTAAGGAACCAACTTCGCGCTCATGGGGTCGGGGAATTACATTTTAATTTTTAAAAATGGATTCTATATTTGGAATAATAACAAATTACATTATCTAATTATGTAAAATTAAAATTTTACCATAATTAATAGTGAAAATAATTAAATTCATTTATCATAGTTAAGGTAAAAATGCGTTTATCTAGGGTTAAACTAAAAAAGTAAGGATTAAAAAATGACACAAAACTTTCCTAATTCCTATTTTATGATCATATTTAGACCTTATAAATTATAATTTTCAAAAATGGTCCATTTTTATCCATGTTTAATGAGAAAATTTTGGTTTGAATTCTTTATTTTCAAAAATTCCATGTGTGTCCTCTCTCCCACTTATAAAAGGAAACACCCTCTTCTCTCCTTTCCACACTTCCAAAACCAATTATTTTAGAAAATACCTACCCAAATAACTTCCCTACTTCCCTCTCCTAATCCTATAATCCTGGGTTTTTAAGAAATCCAACCAAGTAAGGGTTTTTGTGAAAACCAAAAGAAGTTTTCTGAAGAAGAGGTAAGATCCCTAACTGAGCATTTTATTTTATTTATTCTTTCACCTCCTTTAAATATTATTAAACGATGATGATATAAAACCTTACTATATTCCATATACTTATATTTTTTTTATTTTAAGGGAATGACTTACCACAATATCCTCCTCTCTCATATGGGTGTTGAAACTGTTGATCGTGTGTATAGAGGACTACCACCTTACAAATCGATATAATTCATTTTACATAACCAATTCTCATGGGTAAACAGTTTGGGTTCTTTAAGGCTGTTCGTGGACTAAGACAGGGGGATCCCCTCTCGCCCTCCCTTTTTATTTTGGCCCAGGATGTGTTGAGTCGTTTTATTCATCATTCCTCCAACTTGGGTAGGATTCTTCCTTACCACACAAGGCACCCAGAAGACGGCATTTCCCACTTGTTGTTTACAGATTATACAATCTTGTTTGTTAATGGAAGAAGGATATCAATTCAAGGGGTCAATGGAGTTCTTGAAGCTTATTGCACTTGGAGTGGGCAAGTCATTAATAGGGATAAGAGTGCCTTCTTTTCACCTAGTAAATGTTTGGACAGAATTATTAGCTCCCTGGAAAGCATGTTGGGTATGCATAGAGGGACCTTTCCTATAGATTATCTGGGGGCACCTGTGTCTCCTAAAAAACCTCATATTCATCATTTTGATAAGATTATTGATCGTATTATGGGTCGGATCCTTAATTGGAAGAACAGGTTTTTGTCCTTCGGTGGGAGAATCACCTTGATCAACAGTGTGCTTGAATCTATGCCTTTACATGTTCTTTCCACGCTGAATGTACCGAAAATGGTGATTATGTGCATGGAGAGGATGATGACAACCTTCCTATGGGACAATCATTTTGATGGTAAACACCACTGGGCGTCACTGAAGAGGCTGGCAAGACCCATCTCGAAGGGGGGTATCAACCTTAAAAGTGTGTCTGGGACTATGAGGGGACTTCATGAAAAGTTATCTTGGGAGGTGCTTGAGGGGAATTCAATGTGGGGAAAATACATGAAATGAAAGTATAGGCATGACTTGCAGATTCAGAGAGCACGACCTTCTACCATGCAAAAAATCATTCAGCCTCATATTGGCTTCCTACAGCAGCATACAAGATGGATCGTTGGTAGGGGCGACCTTAATTACTGTCAACAGAATTGGGCGGGGTTGGTCCTTGGTTTTCCAGGATGTCCCACCCCGGACATCACGTTCAGAGAGGCTAGTGGCCATCCAAACTTCATCCAGGCCACCTTGGATGAGTACCAAAAGGTATTTTTTGATAGTATCATTCTTAGCAATGAATCGAACAAAAGCATTTTCACAGGTTCCTCTTCACGGGTGTTTTCTATGAGAGACTTTCACTGTTTGCAGGATGATATGAATGACGTGGATGCTTGGGGGGATTTGCTGTGGTGCAAGGATTTCCCTTCGAAATTCAATTTTCTTGTGTGGAGGGTTAGGAACAGGGCACTACCGACTAAGGTGAACATCCAGCGGATGTTAATTAGCTTAGCCTCTAGATGAAAATGTTGCAGGCAACCGAAAATGGAGACCATTGAACACCTATTTTTTGGGAGTGACTGGGAATCTATGATCTGGGTTGAGTTTGGGAGTTTCACAGGTTGGATGTAGCAGGAGGTCTCTGTCAAAACCTTCCTTCAGCACTGGTTTCAGGGGGCAGGCAGCTCAGGTTATAAACGGAAGGCAAGAGCCATTCTCTTGGCAATGGGCTATTGGAGCTTATGGTCCTCCATGAACAATGTAAGGCATAAGGAGTTTACGGTGTCTAGTACAGGTATTATCCTCAATACTAAAAGTATCCTTCTGGACCTGACTCATGTGTGCAGGGGTTGGATGAATTCCTCATCCCTCAGTTTGTTTCGGGCTTCATCTTCCATCCAGTGTTTGGCCTCCAACGTGGGGCAGGGTCGATGGGTTAGATGGTATCCTCCTCGTCAAGGGCTCAAACTCAATACTGATGGGTCCAGCATCATGGGGATCATGCATGGCATAGGGGTGATCAGGGACCAACGGGGTTATGTTATTATGGGTTTTCCAGCTTACTATGGTGGGGGCGACTCTCTCCAATCCGAATCACTTGCTATAATCATGAGGCTGCAGCTATGAGACCAAAAGAATTTACCCCTTGAGGAAGTTGAGACTGACTCTCTTATCCTTCATAATGCATTTCTCGGTATTAGAAACACCCCATGGTCCATAGAATACAACATTAGGAGATGTAAGAGACTGGTGAACAACCATACTATCATTCTCCACACTTTTCATGAAGGTAAATCTGTTGCTAATTTCTTGGCTTCTAAGGTGACCATTAGTGAGAGGATCTCCATCTTTTCCAGTCTCGGCTCTTTTCCTTTTGATGGGGTTCACTTTGTGCAATCTGATTCTGTCACGAACCAGGCTGGGTCGCCATCCGACCCGGCACCCGACCCGGTCCGCGACATGGCCCGAAGGGCGTTCCCGATCCCCACGGGCTGGCACAAGTGTCCGGGTATCAAAACTAACACATGGGAACGATTTTAACCGAAATAAAAGAGAGAAAAAAAAAACTAACCATGTAAATAAACTGAAACTAGAAGTAGACAACCAAACACGCCTTTAAACTATGAACAGGTTTAAAGTCTATAACTCCAACCAATAACTAAAAAGAAAAGATGATAGCGGAAACTAAAACTCTTACTCAAACCTCAAAGCAACAGGAGAGGCGCGACATCCACACGTCACAAACGTTAACCTGCACGAGAAGACCACCAACGACCAACCACCATCACTGAGCACGGTGCCTCAACCTGGAATACACAGAGAACAAGGCCTACATACACCCAAAGGTGTATGTAGGGTGTGAGCAAAGAGCCCAGTAGAACGTCACCCAATAAAAAGGTTCGACGCATAATTATTAAAGGACAAATACATTTGCAATATTAACTAAAGAAAAGAAATAAAAGCTTGAACGGTTTAAAAGAAAACAGAATTAGAGAAAACATTTTTAATTGCAACAACTTAAATTAAAACACACACACCATTATTATTATTTTTAAGTAACCAATATGTCACACCGACGAGCGCAAAGTAACCAATGAGCACTAATATGGGAGAGGCCGCATGGGTATCAGCTAGCTTGGGTCCCTAGATCTCCGTGTCTCGGTGAAATGTGGCTTAGAAGGCCACGACCCTCAGAAATCGTGGCTTAGAAGGCCACGACCCTCAGAAAATGTGGCTTAGAAGACCACGACCCTCAGAAATGCATATGTTTAGTTAGTGTTGCAAACGTCAGTCCTGCCAGTGAAACCGGGTCGAGTCACCTCTAGAACACTCGCTCACTAGTCTAGTCTACCCTCCTAGCTACCTGGGCTTCCCGTTTTGTGCTCAATCAAGTTTCAAGTTCAAGTCACCTGTCACAATAATGCGTAAAAGCCAACCAGGGTGCTTACACACGCAAAAACACAATTTTCACACCCAAACCCTCTTTCAAAACCACATGCACACCAAAATATTTTTAAAACATAATATGCACTACCTGCACATTAAATTACACTAGGTTCATAGTTCAACAAAAATGATTTGACAATGAAGCAAACCCCAAATAGTACTTAGTAAACATTTTTCAAACATGTCGCCAAACTCTTAAAGGGAAAAAGGTCATTCCAAAAAAACCCCTTTCCAAAATAAATCGTATTTTGCCACACGCCAAAATATAAATCACATCATCTATACTCCCTAACTCACACACTTCACAATTCACAAAACAAAAATACACAGTCCAAAAGTAAAAGCTCAAAAAATAATTTAAAATAAATCGTTTGGTGTTAACCATAAAACTCACACAAACCATCTTTTAAGACCAAATGCACACAACGCCAATATATATATATATATATATATATATATATCGTTCACACCACTTGTAAAAAAAATTAATAAGTCAACCACACAATTTAAAAATCACCAATAGAGGTCCCAACAGAAAACACACACATTACCTAAACAATTCACTAAACGGTTTCAATGCAAATAAAACATCATAAAGAAACAATTTCTCAGTGCACAGATTAATTAAATAACATGCTGAATTAATCAAACTTGCAAATTAATTAGCCAAATAACAATTAATCATGGAACCACCTACCTTTTCATCACAGACTTCACAACCGTGGTGCGCAACGACCGCCGCACGTCAACCGCAACTCAAACAAAACCAAATCGATCCTAAACAAACAATTGAACCAAAAAAATCAAGAATTAACCCAGAAATTTATTTAATTCTTCAACCGCACCTAATTCACACCATAAACGAACCAAAGGTGAATCATAATTCATGAAATTGAACCAATACAAAATAAGAACAAATACTAAAATCGGAACCTAAACCCGCTGAAAAAAAACAACGAAACTCAAAAGAGAGAAAAAGGAAAGAAAAAAAAACAGAACAGATAAGACTTAACCGAGGGGGGGGTGTTTTCCGGATGGAGCAGGGGGCGGCAGTTCATAGCGGTGGAAGAGGAGGCCGCCGGACATAGGCGCGGCCGGAAGGGAGGTTGCGGTGGAGCGTAGGAAGCCGGAGCGACGGGGGAGCAAGGGTGCGGTCCGACGAGGGGGCTCGGGGTTCTTCGGATGGAAGGAGGAAGGCCGATGGGGTGCGGCACTTTCCAGGTGGTCGGACGGGAGTGCAGGGGGGCGACGGGGAGTCTGCCGGACAGAGGGAGGGCCGGAAATGGGAGGGGAGAGCATGGCGCATAGGGTTTCCAGGGGAGAAAAAAAACGCCAAAGGGAAGGGGGAGGGCTCCGACGGGAGAGAGTGAAGGGAGGGAGAAGAGAGAAAAAAATGAATAAAAGAAACCCTAAAAAACTAAAAGAAACCAATTAATAATATTATTATTATTATTAATAAAATTAGAAATAGTCTTAAAATAAAACCATAATAATATTATTATTATTATTATCACTAAAACACAACTTATAAAAAAAACTTATTAAACTATTAACACATTTTTCTCATCTTATTTTCATTTTTATTCTTCAAAACGTTAAATTTTATTTCACTGTTATTAACTCAATTAATTTAATTTATTGGACAATGGGCGGCCCACACGGCGGCGCTGGTGAGGCCGTATGATATTGCAACTCCGCTTCACCCACGCGTCTCATGTTGTCGCACCCCGAAAGAGAAACTCGCTTATCGACAAAAACATCAAGTGCAATCGAGACATAGCTCGCACCTTGACGAAACATTTTAAAACCAAATAAGGTAAAAAAATAAAATAAAAAAATAAAATAAAAAAATAGATAAATAATTCATAGTAACTTAATTTTGTGTTATCGATGATATCAAATCCTATAATATTAATAACTTAATAAAATTTTCACTATTGACAGTATCAATTACAACAAAAATATTATCAAACAAGGTTATTATCATCTTCATTAAAATATCCCATTGAATCCAATTACACATTTTTTTATTCCCATTTTATTATTAATTATATTTTATTCATTTGCCTTGAATATCGGGCAGGTCGTGCGGTTTCGACTGCGGTGCGCTGAACGATGTCAAGACCAAAACATGCATTTCTTTAAATAATAACTCAATAATTAAGTCGGGCCTTAACCCATACTACTCAATGCCTAGACAAATAATAAAATAAGTAATTTAAAAAAAGACGGTGTGACAATTCTCCCCACCATAACGCTTTCTGTCCCCGGAAAGCCACAACTAAGGCCAAGACCCAAAGAAGAAGTTGTTACCCCACTCAAGTTTAAAGAGGATCCCCAAAATCAACAAGCGAAAAGAGGCCAAAGCATCGTGCTCAGACAAAGTGATTCAAAGACAACTTCATGAAATGTTTCAAAAGAAATTCAGATATGTGTCGCCCGACCCAAAGAGCTAGAACACCTCCAGTTGACTAATTGAGGAAGGGAAATCTCACACCCACGGAAACCAACTTCACAAGCCGAAACAACTCAAACATTATTAAACGAAAAACCCATCATTTGGTTAGAATGGTCAAACCACGTCCAAGAACACTCTTATCACTTATCACCAATCCATATTTAAAAACAGAAGCAGAAGGTCAACAAGAGGAGGCCCAAGGGGCTCCCCACCATTAGGAACTCAGTGATGCTCGAAACGAGACTGGAAAACCGACACGGGTAGGTTCAAGCGGACTCCCCGCCATTAAAGAAAATTATAGCACAGATTCATTCCAGATATATTTGTATGAGACCCAATGTGGGTCTCCCCACCATTTGAACTAACGAAAGGTATTGAACTTTGAAAATTTATCAATGTTGACCAAACACCCCACCACATGGGGCGGGGAGGGAGGGGCCCGACTACCGGGCGTCAAAAGCATGAACCAAGACAAACCATAATTCCCACATTCCTGGATGAGAATTATTCAGATTTGAGACAGATTTACTCAACAAAATCCTATAAGGGCCACTAAAACGATTTCATCCAAGGGGACGCAATCCCCAAGACTTTAAGGCAACGAGACGAACACACATCCACATGGTCGCGAAAACCTTATGCAACCAGACGGCTCATTCGGAGTGGAACAACCTTGGAAACAATTTAAACTGCCTCTACTTTCAACACTAGTGACAGATTTAAAGTTGGGGTCCCATACACTCCCGGGGGTTCCTGACCACGCGCCAGCTTCACTCCGAGGCCTATGGCTGGAGCCCTGATGTTTGAAGCATCTTCTGCCTCGCAGCCAGGATTTGAAGACTCCCGAGCGAAGCTTCTCATTTTGGTGTCACACGCAATCATATTGCACTCGAGGAAACACCATAAAACACAACACATTACAGCATCTGACTGATCATACGCGGAACATTCACCAACACTAGATTTGAAATGGTGCATGCGCATCACCCTTTATCACACTGAATGAGAACACGACACCACCAATCGTCACCTGAACCTGACCGTTGCTGTTGAGAGGAACTTTACACTGAGAAAGACTTTAAACCGTGTCTTGAACAACACGTGATTCCTGTGAACGACCATAGCAGCCTCATACAACTGGGTCTGCCAAACTAGTAGCCTAACATGAACTATTCCTTAAACGAAACAAACCAAAGACCATAGGTCATTTAGAACGATAGACCGCACCAACAACTTCGAGTTGCTTCCACCTTTTCCCCACTGGAGTCTCCTTTACCGCTTCCAAACAACCGTTGACTACCAAAGGGACCTCATGCTGCAGGACATCACCAAACATGACCCTTGCATCGGATGAAAGTACTACAAAGCCCTTCCAGACATAGGTCAACACTAATAATTCCAAACCACCTTCCGCTCTTCCCGCTGGAATTTCTTTCACCGCTTCCAGGGGACCTTTAGACACAACAATGTCAACTTCATACCCGACGATTCAGACAACTCAAAAAGACCAAAACTCCCTTCAGCTCCCCTCTCATATGTCATTCTGCTGCGATAGGATCCTCTTAACTAAAGGAAAAAAGGAATAGACTTAGCATTGTCACAAAAAAAAGGAAGAGTCCTTACTTTTGTCAACTGGAGGGTCGGCCAACGGCGAACCATCTGTGGTCGCACGTCATTCTCACATTACTCTTTATTCGGGGTGTGCACTAGCCAAGAAATAAATCCATGGACCCAACCGAACTGGTCCAATGGTCAGGACATACCACAAGCGAACACCACACGTGCAGGGGAAACCACTGCAATGGCTCCCCGAGGTACTTTTCAAAATAATTAACTAGATACACGCTTGCATACCAACTTACAAATAAGAATTCAAACTCAGGACACAACCATTCCGAAAAAGTCCTCAGCTCAAAATTCCTCACATCCGACATTTTCAAAACACAAGGACACGCCACACAAACACTATTTACTAAAACACCAAATTTCTTACCTTTAACAAAACATTTTGAAAATAAGCAAACCCAGTGGGTTTCACAAACACCGATGGCGTCCCATGAGCCTCGCACATGCATGTTCCCGTGTCGCACCGGCACCCACCTCATGTCATACAGGCACTCATCCTCTCATTCCATTAACCCTTTCTCTTTCCATATACACTCATGCATGTGGTTTCCCATGAGAACACCAAGGATCAAAACCAGACCATTCCATTTTTTTTTCAAAACCAAAACATCCAACCCACACTTTCCAAACCTTTCACATCATTTGGTTTTTTTAAAACACTTCATTTCAAAACATTTTCGAAGACCAAATCATTTTTACTTAAAAACCAAATTTCCACGAATCCAAAATAAGGAGACGAGATACAATGCAGGGGGAAACTAGTGTCAGCAGGTGATTGGAGCATATGGTTGGCGGCCATACGCCAATCATGCCATTGGCCACGGAGAGTATTTTAGGACAGTGTCCCCGGCTCCACAAGGCTTTCCAGACCTTGCGAGCTCACTAAGACCACTGACCTTACTCCCTTTTCATTTCCCTTAGACACGATTAACCGCAAGGACCAAAAACTCAGACAAACCTCAACATACATTGGTAACTTGAGTCCCGCCTCGAGGTGTGCTGGCCAGGCACCTTACTCGTAGCCAGGACGTCGAGTCTCGAAAACCTTAACTCAAGTCTATCGTGGCTCTAACCTGAAAGAACACAACCCAAGAGAGAAAACCTCCCTTTGATACCATTCTATCATGAACCAGGTCGGGTCGCCATCCGAACCGGCGCCCGACCCGGTCCGTGACATGGCCTGAAGGGCGTTCCCGATCCCCACGGGCTGGAAAAAGTGCCCGGGTATCAAAACTAACACATGGGAACGATTTTACCCGAAATAAAAGACAGAAAAAAAACTAACCAGATAAATAAACTGAATCTAGAAGTAGACAACCAAACACGCCTTTAAACTATGAACAGGTTTAAAGTCTATAACTCCAACCAATAACTAAAAAGAAAAGATGACAGCGGAAACTAAAACTCTCACTCAAACCTCAAAGCAACAGGAGAGGCGCGACATCCACACGTCACAAACTTTAACCTGCACAAGAAGACCACCAACGACCAACCACCATCACTGAGCATGGTTCCTCAACCTGGAATACACAGAGAACAAGGCCTACATACACCCAAAGGTGTATGTAGGGTGGGAGAAAAGATCCCAGTAGAATGTCACCCAATAAAAAGGTTCCACGCATAATTATTAAAGGACAAATACATTTGCAATATTAACTAAAGAAAAGATATAAAATCTTGAATGGTTTAAAAGAAAACATAATTAGAGAAAACAGTTTTAATTGGAACAACTTAAATTAAAACACACGCACCATTATTTTTTTTAAAGAAAATAACCAATATGTCACACCGACGAGCGCAAAGTAACCAATGAGCACTAATATGAGAGAGGCCGCATGGGTATCAGCTATCTTGGGTCCCTAGATCTCTGTGTCTCGGTGAAACGTGGCTTAGAAGGCCATGACCCTCAAAAAATGTGGCTTAGAAGGCCACGAACCTCAGAAAACATGGCTTAGAAGACCACGACCCTCAGAAATGCATATGTTTAGTTAGTGTTGGAAACGTCAGTCCTGCCAGTGAAACTAGGTCGAGTCACCTCCAGAACACTCTCTCACTAGTCTATTCTACCCTCCTAGCCACCCGGGCTTCCGGTTTTGTGCTCAATCAAGTTTCAAGTTCAAGTCACCTGTCATAATAATGCGTAAAATCCAACCAGGGTGCTTATACATGAAAAAACACAATTTTCACACCCAAACCCTCTTTCAAAACCACACACACACCAAAATATTTTTAAAACCTAATATGCACTACCTGCACATTAAATTACACTAGGTTCATAGTTCAACAAAAATGCTTTGACAATGAAGCAAACCCTAAATAGTACTTAGTAAACATTTTTCAAACATGTCGCCAAACTCTTAAAGGGAAAAAGGTCATTCAAAAAAAACCCCTTTCCAAAATAAATAGTATTTTTTCACACACCAAAATATAAATCACGTCATCTGCACACCCTAACTCACACACTACATAATTCACACAACAAAAATAAACAGTCCAAAAGTAAAAGCTCATAAAACAATTTAAAATAAACCGTTTGGTGTTAACCATAAAACTCACACAAACCATCTTTTAAGACCAAATGCACACGACGCCAATATATATATATATATATATATATATATATATATATATATATATATATCGTTCACACCACTTGTAAAAAAAATTAATAAGTCAACCGCACAATTTAAAAATCACCAATAGAGGTCCCAGTAGAAAACACACACATTACCTAAACAATTCACTAAACGGTTTCAATGAAAATAAAACATCATAAAGAAACAATTTCTCATTACACAGATTAATTAAATAACATGCTGAATTAATCAAACTTGCAAATTAATTAGTCAAATAATAATTAATCATGGAACCACCTACCTTGTCATCGCAAACTTCACAACCGTGGTGCGCAACGACCGCCGCACGTCAACCGCAACTCAAACAAAACCAAATCGATCCTAAACAAACAATTGAACCAAAAAAATCAAGAATTAACCCAAAAATTTATTGAATTCTTCAACCGCACCTAATGCGCACCATAAACGAACCAAAGGTAAAGCATAATTCATGAAATTGAACCAATAAAAAATAAGAAAAAATACTAAAATCGGAACCTAAACCCACTGAAAAAAACAACGAAACTCAACAGAGAGAAAAAATAAAAAAAACAGAACAGATAAGACTTAACCGAGGGGGGGTGTTCGCCGGATGGAGCAGGGGGCGGCGGTTTGTAGCGCTAGAAGAGGAGGTCTTCGGACATAGGCGCGGTCGGAAGGGAGGTTGCGGGGGAGTGTAGAAGGCCGGAGCGACAGGGGAGCAAGGGTGCGGTCTGGCGAGGGGGCTCGGGGTTCTTCAGACGGAAGGAGGAAGGCCGATGGGGTGCGGCGCTTTCCAGGTGGCCGGACGGGAGTGCAGGGGGGCGACGGGGAGTCCGCCGGACAGAGGGAGGGCTAGCAACGGGAGGGGAGGGCGCGGCGCATAGGGTTTCCAGGGGAGAAAAAAATTCCAAAGGGAAGGGGGAGGGCTCCGACGGGAGAGAGTGAAGGGAGGGAGAAGAGAGAAAAAAAATGAATAAAAGAAACCCTAAAAAAAACTAAAATAAACCAATTAATAATAATATTATTATTATTATTACAATTAAAAATAGTCTTAAACTAAAACCATAATAATAATATTATTATTATTATCACTAAAACACAACTTATAAAAAACAACTTATTAAACTATTAACACATTTTTCTCATCTTATTTTCATTTTTATTCTTCAAAACGTTAAATTTTATTTCACTGTTATTAACTCAATTAATTTAATTCATTGGACAACGGGCGGCCCACACGGCGGCACTGGTGAGGCCGTATGATATTGCAACTCTGATTCACCCATGCGTCTCATGTTGTCACGCCCCGAAAGAGAAACTCGCTTATCGACAAAAACATCAATTTCAATCGAGACATAGCTCGCGCCTTGACGAAACACTTTAAAACCAAATAAGATAAAAAAATAAAATAAAATAAAATAAAATAAAATAATAGATAAATAATTCATAGTAACTTAATTTTGTGTTAACGATAATATCAAATCTTATAATATTAATAACTTAATAAAATTTTCACTATTGACAGTATCAATTACAACAAAAATATTATCAAACAAGGTTATTATCATCTTCATTAAAATATACCATTGAATCCAATTACACATTTTTTTTATTCCCATTTTATTATTCATTATATTTTATTCATTTGCCTTGAATATCGGGCAGGCCGTGCGGTTTCGACCGCGGTGCGCTGAACGATGTCAAGACCAAAACATGCATTTCTTTAAATAATAACTCAATAATTAAGTCGGGCCTTAACCCATACTACTCGATGCCCAGAAAAATAATAAAATAAGTAATTTAAAAAAAGACGGGTGTGACAGATTCCCTCAGCCTTCACTTCTATCGACCTCTGTGAGTCCTTTTCCTCTGGAAGTTGTGTCTTGTACTTTGTTTTCTTTTCTTTTAAATAAGTCAATAAAAAATTATTTTAAGGATCACCAATTCTCATGGATTAATATAATAATGTATTTGATATTATATATGATATTTATGATATAATTATACTTCTATAATTATTATATTATATTTACCTTCTTACTTTCCATTTCGTAGAGAATACGATAATGTCGCTCATGTGCACAACGAACTACCACCTCATGAACCAATGTGATTTATTTTTCACTTAAACTTTAAATGAAAGGTAATAAGGATTAATTTGATGTTTATATATGATATTAATTTAATATTAATAATTATATAGAATAAATATATTATATTATTTCTTACCTTACTATCTATTGAATAAATGATAATGTTTTTTGTGTGTATGAAAGACTACCGCCTCGCGAAGAGATGTGAGTCATTTTTACACTAATGATTTATGTAGAAGGTAATAAAGGATAAATTTAATGAATATATATGATAAATATGAAATGGTATTTATTCTTTAAAATTAATATAAAATCCACTACCTTACCCTTTCACCCATTAAGTAAATGATAACATCACTCGTGCATACGTACAGCGTACCGTTTCCTCAAAATGATGTGATTCATTCTCCAAGTTCAAAATTTAATAATGATTCTAAATATATATATAGTGAAAAATTGATATTAATAACATAAATATAATTCTATAGATTATTTAATTTTATCCTATGTATTAGATCCATAACTTTCATGATAAAACATACATGAGAAAATAAGACAATTAACACCCAGAACAATAGTGATAATGATATATTGAAAATGAATGGGTGATAAGATATATAAAAAGGATAAAATATGTTATTTTAAATATTAATATTATTCTAGTATAAGTTAATAACATGTTTAAAACTAATTTATATAAGTTTCAAATGTGAATGAAGGAATTCGAGACTTAAGGTAAGGGACTTTTGTCTCAATTTTTCTTCTTTAAGACATATGTTGTGTTATGAACCTATCTTCTTATATGAGGTATATATACTACCCATTTGACATTTTATATCATGAATATACCAATATTATTAAATTTAAAGTTTAATTTTATTTTATTATTTAATGGGGCTTTTGATCCAATAGTTACAAAAGTTGTAAGGGGTTGATGTTACAATCTCATTGTTTATGAAGATTATTTTGATTATACTTTCGATGATGAAATATTATGATCTAATTCTCAAGAACATAATGAATGTTATTATCCTGTAGTTATTACCTAATAATACATGTTTTTCCTTTACTTGACCCTCTTTATTTACTCACGATTCCAAAAGAATTTTTTTAAATAGAACCGATTTTATTTCTCTCTTCGACAAAAAATCCTTTTTCTTCCATATCCATGTTTTCTAAAAAAAATTAAAAAAAAATAAGGTTTTTATATGATTCCTTAAATTCAATTTTACCCCTTTTGGATTTAAAAAAATAATATGTAATATTCATTTTTTTTTCAAAATCAGGGACCATATATCTTTCACTAGAAATGTGAAAGGAATCATTATTTTAAACATTTACAGCATGAATGAAATTTCCCTTTATCATGAGAAATAATTTTTTTAAATATTATTTTATAAATTTAAAATGTTATTTTAAAAGAAAATCATTTCCAAAATATTTTGTGAAGTTTTAGTTTTTCCAAAATGTGGTTTTCAAAGTGGAAAGGTTATTTTTCTCAAGAATTTTTTTGATCTTTTTATATTATTTTTATTCACCAATTAAAAAAACCTTTGATGTATTAGATTACTTATAAATTCTATATATATATCTATAAAATATATAATTATCTTATTATATCTTCCTTTAATGGGGTAATACATTCCTTATGATTATTTCTCAAATTCCTTCATTATGAAATTTCCCTTGTTTATGATATGAAGCAAGATTATGCAATTCATTTTATTTCCATGGCTAATTATCACGTTATGTCTTATGATTGATTTCTTTTATATGGAACACAGAGATAATGAACATGTTATGATGGGAGTTCCCAGATAGTTCTCCAATTCATTGTGTAAATCTTTAGTCTCATTAGATGTCATGTATGGGATTAGGGAGTAAACCTAATCCACTGTGGGACTTTTTCCTCCATGTGATATTGTTTAGGCAGTTATATTTGACTCATTTTTATGCCATATTATATATTTCTAACACATTTACTATGGGGACATTTTCTTATGATACCATGTTCATTATTTTATGTTTCCATGTGATTACTCATGTGACTTCTCTTTTATGATATCATTTTATACCTTCGAATCACATGTTATGATTCCTTGTTGTGTTTATCCACTTATTGAGATTTTTATCTCACACATTTTGTCTATGTATTCACAATTTTATCTAATGAAGTTTAGGAAATAAAAATAATTTATCAGCTCTTTATGGAGAATAAAATAATGATTCTATGTTTTAGTTTCCTTCTTTGTATTATGAACCAATTCTTCCAAAGATAGTAGGCCTTTATGATCCTTTTGTAGTATTAATGGATATTTATGTTTATGAATCATGTAATAATATGTGTAAAAGACTTGGGTAGTCATATTTGGTGTCATGGGAAAGGTTTAGTTAACCTTTGTAAATATGATTAGAAAACCTTAGTAAAAACCCTAAGGATTAGTCCAATTATAAGTATAAGGATAAGACTAAGTATATAAAAATATCCTAGAATCTTGGTGAAGTATAAAGTAAGTGGTTTCTGAGAAATTATATTTTTTTTTGGATACTACAAGTGGAAATGGTTCTGGAACAGATGTACCTAGGGGTAATAACTCTAAAAAAAGTTGTGTCTGGTTTAACTCAAGTGTTACCTGGTACCTAAAAATGGGCCTTACTGCACACCTAGTTTGACACTCTTTGGGGATATTATTTTAAAATTCACAAACTCTTTATGAACCATCATAAAGGATTTGAAATGATGATCATGGATATCCTAGGTTAAACCTAATGTGTCTTATATTAAAATAAAGGTTTCATGATTTAGACATATTAAAAATAAATTTTTATGATAACTTTGTTTCCCACTATGAATATTTTTTCACACACTATGATTTATGGTTTTATTCAATGGAGGGAACCATAAGGAATTGGGTTAATGTTTAATGTGATATACAATGTGTTTATGAGAAACAAAATGTGATGATTATTGGATTAAAGTATATTTGATTATGCTTAATCAGTTATCATGATATATGATTAATAACTTCAACCATAACCAACAATCAAAATCACCAAAGTATAGAATGATATATTTTTATGAGGGTTTGGGTGGTGGAGACGATGGAAGAAAGAAGATACAGTTTCCCATATGTCAAGAATGTGGGAAGAATCACTCAAGGTAATGTATCAAAGGAATGTGAAGATGTTTTATGTGTGGAGAATAAGGTAACATATTAAGTAATTTCCAAGGAAAAATAAAATTTTCATTTAACATAATAAATGAGAATAATGGTTTCCCTAAGTCATCATAAATGGTTGAATGTTTTAAATTTGGAAAGTATGGACATTATTAAAATCAATATCCTAGGGGGAAATATTAGGAATAATATTAACAAGGTTATATGAGTAATGGTTTTGTTATAGATGATGAAGAGAGAGAGAAAATAGCATTTGAATTTAAGGAGGTATTAAGGATTAAGATGACGATTCCTACTTAATGGTTTAAAAATTAAGTGAAATGATTGAAATTTTTATGTATTATAATTCAATAATTATTTGAATCATGAAATATTTATATAAGGATTTTTCTATATAAGTTTTTCATTAATGATTTTTAAGAATATATTGAATGGATTAGAAATGTGATACTCTATGGGAAAACACATAATTGAGGAAATATTAATCTTGGAGATGTTCTTGATGTTGAGTTAATATGTTGATTTTGTGGAAAATAATGAGTTGTATAGAAATCCTTAGTGGTTAAAAAATTGATTTGACAACTAATTTTATTTTTTAAGATGATTATAATATTCTTGGTAACATTATAGGATCATGGATAATTATTAATATGATCATCAAAAAAGTTTTTTACATGTTCTACGGAAAAGGACAACCTATAAAGTGGGTAAAAACTAAGCACATCTAGAAAGGCCATAGGGCTTGAACTCATTACCAAAGGTCAATAAGCGTGAAACACCTGCCACTAGCCTATATGATGTACTAGTTAGTATAAAATTGTTTTTACTAAGATGGTTTGAAAGTTAAATATTAATTTTATTTTGGGAAACATATAATAGGATCAATTTACTTGATTTTAGGGTGACTAATGATATTTCAAGAGACGTTTTATTAGGTTTAGGTATATATAACCTTTCCTTTTAATGTAAAGTATTATTTGGGATAATTACATTATGTTTTTGGAGATCTAATTTGAAAGGGTATGAGATAAACTTTTAGTTTAAAACCTTATTTCATGTTGAGGTTATTTAGGTTATTTGGGATATTGGGTTATTTATTTAAGGAAATATGTATGTTAAACCTTTAGTTTCATTTTTTAATTTTGGAGATTAATATATTCATATTAATTTTGGTTATTATGTTACCTTTTTCTAGCCATTTTTAGTTTTAATAAACATAGTAAGAATATATTATTATTCTTTTACGGATATAATGATCCGTTAAAAGTTAATTTTAGTGCTTCAGGCATAAAAAACATATTAGATATTCATTTCCTCAAAGTAAAAGGTAATGTAGAAATTGATTGAAGAACCAAAAAATGATGAAATTATGTTTATGAAATAAAAATATATCAAGTGATTATGTTTTTTGTTGTTCTCTATCATGATAGAAAAAGAATATCTTAACTCTAGGAAAATTATATTAAAACAAAAATGTTACCCTATTACATTCATGTCCAATGAATAAATAGTCTTTTAATTAATCTCAGATTTATGGTTTTTTGGTTTTTGAATTTCTCATGACCATTCACTTTCTTTTTATCAATGATCTCTATCACTCTCCATAATTATTTACTCTTTTCTTCCATGTATATATTTTCACTTCCCACCAATGTTCTCCAACTTAGAACCCTAGTTATGTGTTATTTGAGATAAACTTAATATTTCTATTTCACTCTTTTTAATAGGAAATTTTATTTAAAAAAAATTAATTTTGGGTTTTACACAAAGGAATTTTCGAATTTCAAATCCTTGATTACTGATCACAAATTTAAATTGTGAGGAAGAATTCTATTTAAGGAGGGTAGAATATAACACCCTAAGATTTTAAAATAGGAACATAATGTTTAGTATAATATGTGACATGAAACAAAAAAATATAATATAATATAACAACCCAAAAATTTAATATATATTTCTTCTAAAATAAATTCAATCTCTTTGAAATCTAGTGATTCATGCAACATCAGGTTTAAATGAAAACCGATACACTATTAAAATTTTATTATTTAAACATGGCCTTCATAACCTAGCCTTTAAATTGGAAGATACGAATAGGAATAAATAAATTATGAAAATTATATGTTTTACACATATATAAAATAAATTCAATGGTTATCAACTAATTGCAAATAAAATAATAACCATTTGAAAGAAAAAGAAATGTTTTCTGAAAAATAGCATTTTTCTAAAAGGCAGTTTAGTCATGCTTTGTAAATATAATTTTAAATTAATATTTTCTAAATTTATAAAATTTATTTTAAAAAATTTACTTCATATTTTAAATCATAATATAAAAATTATCTTAGGGTTAATTTTTGGGATTTTTCTAAAAAGTTTCATTTTTTCGATAAATTGTGAAAAATATTGTTTTTTTATTAAAAATTGACCTTTCATTTAAAGAATTTATAAGAAAAATTTTATTTTAATTTGGTTTTAAAAGTAAAATTAGTTCAATTTTATATTATTTAATTCATTTATGTCATTGGAATCAATTTTAAATTGAATTTTTATATAAATATTTTTCATCTTTTGAAATTTTTTCTGTTGGAAAACTGTTATTTCAACATGATTACGATTTTAGTTTTAAATTAAATTATAACATTATATCAGTTGAATTTGGAAAAATTGATTCCATAATTGGAATTAGAATGATTTATATTATATACTATGTTAAATTCAATTTCTTACCATAATGAATAGTGAAATAGTTAAAATTATTTACCATGGTTAAGGTAAAAATCGGTTTATCAAGGGTTAAACTAAAAATATTAAGGTTTAAAATGACCCAAAACTTGTCTAATTATAGTTTTATGGTCAGATATAGACCATATATATTATAAGGTACTAAAATGGTTCATTTTTTATCCTTATTTCATGATAAAAATGTGGTTGGTATTCTTTCTTTTCAAAAATTCTTAGTGTGTCCTCTCCCCCACATATAAAAGGCCACCCCCTCTCTTTTCCTTTCCACTATTACAAAACCCATTGATTCAGACAATACCTACCAAAATCACTACCCTAATTCACTCCCCTTATCCTATAATCCTTGGTTTTGTCATAAATCCAACCTAGGAAGGCATTTGGTGCAAACCAAAAGAAGTTGTCTGAATAAGAATTAATGTCCTTAACCGAGAGTTTTATTTTATTTCTTATTCTACCTACTTTAAATATTATTAAACCATTATGATATAATAAACATAGTATATTAAATATACTAAATATTTTTTATGTTATGGGGATGGAATACAACAATATCCTCCTCTCTCAAATGGTAAATGAAGTTATTAATCATGTTTATAACATCCCCGACCTGAGAGCCACTATACTGGTGTCCCAAGCCAGGTCTCTACATGACCTTAAGAATGCCTCCCCCTACATCATATATTACCAACTAACATTTAGGGTCTAATAGATCATGTGGTAAGACCATACCCTCTTTACTAGAGTAAGCCACAATAGATAACATATGAAATAAAGGAAATAATAAACTATAAACCAGAACCATGCATTACTAATTGTTTCCCAAATAGGACACAAACCATAACCAATGATAAATATGCCATGTCTTCATAACCATGAAAAATTGAATAAACCCAAAAATAATACAAACAATTGAATCCCCAAAACGAGTCCTAAATCCATGTCCATATCCTCATCCATGAACATACCAAGCCCAATTCAACTCCCTAGAATAGGGCCCTCACCCTTGTCCAAACCTAGAATAATGAATTATTATTAGGTACCCAATGGTAGCCCAATCATGCTGTGAGTTAAACATAGTAGGCCACCACCAATGGTGTTTAAAAATATTGAGTTTAAATAAATATTTCATGCAAGTATGAACTTTAATGATAAGGTAAACCAAAAGAAAACTCAAGTAATGTTAGTTAACAATATTCACTTTAACTATTACCATAATTATTTACATTTTCATTATTTATCTGTCTTCATTACTAAATTCATTTTTCATCACATGTTCCATGGTTTAGGCATTTACATCATTTACATAGTAGCCTAAGCCAGTCTATTACTATGCCTAAGAGAATAAGTCGGGTTCCCTATCTCACTAGGGTTAACATTCATAAACAAATATATCACACTTACCTTAGAGCCTCGATCCATGTAGTCTCATAAAATGAAACCATTATGGGCATAGAGCCTCTGTCCCCTTCCCTAACCTATGCATTATGGGGTGGGGTTTAGAGCCTCGGTCTAACTTGACCTGTGGGCATAGATCCTCAAGTTCAATACCCCATAACTACCAAGAAATTTTCACATTATTATTTATCCATTTACCACATATACTATATCATAAACCAACAGAATCAATAAACATAACATTCACACTTCATATTCATTCATATATAGCTCAATATCAATCCATAACCCATCAACACATTTACAGTTTTTATCACATATCCCATTTAACCCATTTGAATTTTCTTACCTTGATCAATTTAGCATATTCAATAATTCACATACATTAACCCATTTAATCTATTCCTCAATTTATATTCATTATCCCATTTAACACATTTATCAATTCATATTCTTTAATCCATTTATGCATTTCCATTACAAATTCATATGCCATTAGACACATTCACATTAATCCATTTTACCCTTTTTCACATCATTCCAAACAATACCTTATTCCATTTTCAAAAATTATACACAACTACCATTGATCCCCCTTATGGTTTAAACTAAAATTATAATATATTTATCATGGTCTATATTTCAACACAAATGTACTTTAGGATTAACATCAAAATTTTCCATCTTCGGGAATATTGGTGCACCCCATGGGTGATGCTAATATGGTCTAATCAACCTCAACACATCCTTTAGAAATCATGAGGGGTCTAATTCCTCATTTATCGAACCATTTTACCAAATCTTACTCAAGGAAATTAATTCACAACAACAGGGAAGCAATATCATAACTGCACATGTACAAATTGATAAAAAGACTCTAGGATATAACTTGTATACCACCTAACTTGAATCTATGGATGAACTCCTTCTTAACCTTATCCTTAGATCTAGATTCAAGAACCCTTTGAATCCCTAACCTTAGATACTCTAATAAAATAGGGTTTTATGGATTCGTAATAAAAACAAAAAATTTACATGGCCTAATCTGAAAAAGAGAAGAAAGAGAAGCATTAGACTTAATCGGAGCTTTGATCTGCACCCAATGGCATTTCAAATGACCTACGATCAAAGTATATCCACCCTTGGTAATCCTAGGTTCAAATGGTTCATCACTAGGGCTGGAGGAGAAGAAATGGGGAAGAAAATCGGGTGAAACACATAAAATACCAAGGGGGGAAAAGGTAAATTTACACTTTTTAAAGAGTGCATGGTTTGTACGCATGGTTTTCCAAATTGTGTGATAATAATGAACCTACCTATATCCAATAGAGTTATAAGTTGCGCAATTACCTAATAATCCCACAAAATTTAACAAACTGTGCACCAATCATGAAAAATTTCTCTATACAATGTCACATGGTCCCCCCCCATGGTTTAAACTAACCATGCACCAACCATGTGAAATACAAAGGATAACCTAATTTCCCTTTATTTCATGTCCCAAACCCCCAGAACACCTCTGATCTTCCTCATACACTCAGTAAACATTTAATTAACCAAAATAAAGGTATTATAACCAAAATTTAAACAACAACATACCTCTATAAAGTATGGTATATTACAACCTCCCCACCTTATAACATCTCATCCTCGAGTTTCATTTCCAAGTGTCATTGCACTTCTGAAGTGAAGGGATTGGGCCAATAGGCCCACAAATCTGACTCTCTCTCCAAATTTTCTTCCTAAACATTACCATGATTCCATAAAACATAAAATAATATCACATTATTTCCCCACAATACTTTATCATTATGATCCACAATGCGAACCGAACGCTCCTCAAAGGATGCATCAACCTTATCCTCGACATTCTCAACATAAATCATGTGAGATGGGTTAAGCTAATACTGTTGAAGTTGTGAAAAATGAAAAAAAATTGTGTATACCACTATATCATTGTGGAAGATCCAATAGATGTGTCCCCAATCTGATCCTCTCCACAATCTCAAACAGCCTCACGTACCTAGGTGCCAACTTACACTACCTTCGAATCCAATGGTGACCCAACCTTGGTGACACCCAAAGAAACACACGATCACCCACCGCAAACTCAAGAGTTCTATAACAACTATTCATATACAACTTCTACCTACTATGAGTTGTTTCCATATATTTCATAATCAACATAACATATTCTGATGTCTCCTACATGATAATCAGCCCTAACAATTCTAATTATCCATCTTTTATCCAACATAATGTAGATCTACACGGACTACCATATAGCACCTCATACGGTGACATCTAAATCATATCCTGGTAACTAGTCTTGTAGTAAAAATTAACAAGATCCAAATTATTATCCAACAATCTACCAAAATCTAGGACACAAGACCTCAACATTTCCTCTAGTACCTGAATAATATGCTCTGATATTCCATCTGTTTACGGGTGAAAATGCGTACTCAAAAACACCTATGTACCAAGTGCCATCTGAAATCCCTACCAGAATCATGATGTAAAATGATAATCATGATCTGAGACTATGGTTTTAGATACCCCATGAAAACTCACTATCTCTCAAACATATAACTTTCTCAATTGGTTGAAAATTAAAGTCTCTCGAATTAGTAAGAAATGATCCACCTTAGATAACTGATCCACAACCACTCAGATTGCATCATTCTTATGACGCATCCTTAAGAGACTCACCATGAAATATATTATCAAGGCATTCCATTTACATTATGTAATGTAAAATAGCTACAAAAAAAACACATGGTCATTGATGCTCAACCTTCACCTGTTGGCAGGTAAGGCATCACACCATGAAACCTGCAACCTCTTTCTTCATCCCTGACAACCAATACTACCTATGAAGATCATGATAAATTTTTTTTAAATTGGGGTTCACATACCACTTCAATTAATTAAACTCATACATTAACCGTTCCCACATACATTCTTTCACAATAACACATCCATGAATATAACTGATCCCATCCTCACCAACAGTCCTACTAGAAGGTGACTCCCCACCTTTATGAATTTCCTTAATTTCAAACATTATAAATACTCATGTTGTTTATCCTTTATCTGGCTCAAAAGTGTGGACTCAACTAACAAGGATTCAAGTCTCATCTACCCTTGGCCATCCTACGCCTCAAAATGCATCTTAGCAAACAAATCCATCAGCCTCTACTTGGAACTAGATCCCTAAACGGACGGATTTTGAGTCTTCCAACAAAAAGCATCTTCAAAACTATTTCTCTTACCTGGTGTGTAGACCAAATCAAAGTTGAAGGATTTCATGTACTCAACCTACCTTCACATCCAAAGATTTAGATCAATCTAGAAGAATATTTACTTATGGATTTTATGATTAGTATACACCGTAAACCATTCTCCCAACAAGTATAACTTCCAAATATTTAAATAATAAACCACTATACCTAGTTCAAGATTTTCTGTAGGGTAGCTTCTTTCATGAGGCCTCAAATTCCATGACACATATTCCATAACTCAATCATCCTGTATCAATAATTCTCTAAACCCAACAACAAATGCATTACAAAACATGATATACACTTTACCTAACTCGGGTAGGATCAGAATTGGTGCGGTAGTCAACCTCTTATTTAACTCTTGGAAAGAATCCTCACATGCCTTAGACCATTCAAACTTGATTCCCTAATTAGTAAAACCTGAATATAGAAATTTCATAATGGAAATGTCTTTAATGATCCTCCAGTAATAACTGACCAAACCTAAAAAACTTTGGGCATTAGAAACATTCCCAAACTGCTCCCAATACACAAATTTATGCACTTTTTCCGGGTCTACTGACACACCTTCCTCAAAGATGATGTGACCCATGAAATTCACCCTATCAATACAGAAATGAAATTTGGATAGATTGGCATATATCTTATGCTCTCTTAGTGTAATCTGAATGATTTCAAGATGTTTGGCATGATCGTCATGAGTTTTGGAGTACACCAAGATATCATCCACAAAAATGACTACAAATTGATCCAATTATGGTTGAAAAATTCAGTTCATTAAATAAATAAATAGTTTTGGTGTATTGGTCAAACCAAACAGCATAATAGAAAACTCATGCAACTCATACCTTCTCCTGAATGTAGTCTTAAGTACATCATAAGGTCTCTCCCTTAGCTGATGGTACCCTGATCTCAAATTAATCATGGATAACACTAAAGAACCTCTCAACTGGTCAAAGATATCATCAATTTGAGGAAGGGATAACCTATTCTTGACTATCATCTAATTATTCTTCCTATAATCATCACAAAACCACAAATATCTCTTAGCCTTCTTGGAAAAAATACTAGAGATCCCTAATGTGACATACTAGTATGAATAAACCCTTTGGTTCTCCAACTCCTCCAACTGAGTCTTAAGATCCTTTAGTTATTCTGGTTCCACTATTTATGGTGGAATGGAAACTGGTTCTGCTCCCAGAAACAACTCTATCATGAACTCAATGTCCCTCTCAAAATGTATCCCTAATAAGTCCTTAGGAAATACATCCTAGAACTTATCAACCATAGGAGGAAAGCTAAGTTTCTCTAATTCCCCATAATCAAGCATAAGATAATCTATTTGGGATATGATTTCACCTAAATTATAACAAAATGTCCCTACACAGATACCCAAACATCCCATTCACATCAGTGGATATAATTGTCTCCCACAAGATATGTGAATGTTAACCTATGATTGTAACAGACAATATGGTCTTGTAAAAACACTAGCTCGACCATGCCCAAAATCAGATCAAAACCTAACATCTCAAGAATGAAAAAATACCATGGAAAATGGTACCCACTGACCTCAATTGCACACCCCTTACACTACCAGATATTTTCTACGCACACCCCTAGTGGTGTATCAATTGACATAACTCACACATACATTCCACCGCTAGGCCCAACACAAACACAAACTGAGAATAAATTTAATAATGTGAGGAAATTGTATCGAATAAATCACTAGAAAGTGTGGAAGATACAAGGATATTACCTCGAACAGTCGATGGTCCAGCCTATCCACCACCAAGAGTAGATTGAACTACATAAATTTGACCTTCCCCTTTGCCATGATCCTCAGTCTAAGATCCTGACACTACACTACTCTGATGATATGGACGCTCTCTCCTAGAAGTACCATTTCCACTACCTCAAATGGTACGACCAGTCAAGATCCTAATTCCTTCCTAATATGGGGTAACTGACCCCTTCCTACACTCACCGTCTACCTATTTCTTCCATCTGTGCCTAGCTATCGAGGGTTCCTACAGAACCTCTGCACATGACCCATCCTACTACATACTCGGTACTCAACTGATGGTTTGGGGAACTAACCATGCATGTGTCCCGGCCTACCACATAGATAGAAAAACACTTGGTCATCACCTAGAGAGGTTGATCCTCTCTTCTGGATACTCTGGAAAATTCCACCCTAGTGAAGATTCCCAAAACGATGCTAGTCACAAACTAGCCCAGGTACCCTAGAAACCTGATAATTGGGTTGGCACTAACATAATATGAAGGACATTCCCGATCCCTATGGGTCAACGACTAGCACCTGGAATCATAAAAAATGAATGTGGGAACAATTTTTCCAATAAAAATGTGGAAGAAAAATAAACAATACAGTATACATATAAAAGAAACTTTATAAGGAGATATATACTACAATCCAAATATGAAAAACAGCCCAAAGTACTATAAAAAAAGTACCAAATAGGAAAACTACCCAAGTCCCAAATGACACAACTCACCATGTCCACAAATCAACATCTATAACCACCTCCAAGTGGCACTTTACCCCTTCTCGAACCTTGAAGGAGATAATCTACCTACACCCAAAGGCACAGGTAGGGTTTGAGAGAAAATCCCAAATACGGTCTAACAAAGGATTCCATAGAATATACCTATATTAAATTATCCTAGGAAATTTCCTTTAATTTAAAATAAATAGGTTTGGAATTTCAAAAGCATAATTAAAACAATTCATTCTTTACATTTCAAAAGATGGAAATACTTTAATCAAATGATTTAATTTTCAATTGATGGAATATTTCTAAAACAATGGAACTTTTCAAAAATAGCTCAAAGGAACACTTTTATATAAAAATGGTTTATATAAATCAAAATTCATGTAAAACGGTTTACAACAATGGAATATATTCATTTTAAATACAAACAAGTGAGAAACATGGTCATATTCCTAAGAAGGTATGATAGTTTGAGGATATAGGGACTCCACACTCAAGGACACACGAAATATGTACATACATCCCTTCAAACTAAGACCAAAGAGGACTCATCACCATTTCCTAATGGATGTGATGTTCCTATTATGTTTTAGAACGTTTAAAATCATAAATTGTCATCCAAAAACACACTAGATACCAAAGGCTTCCATATTCTCTAGTACAAAACAATGATGGGAAATTTATTTCAAGAAACCTTAAAATATAATTAATCCCATTCTCTATTTCAAATATGCCAATTTTCCATTTAAAACCAATAATGGGTTTTTAATCAAAAACAAACCTTTTACCAAGATAAAACCCAAAGGTTTCTATCAAATCCTTTTTTAATCCATTTTCACAAATAGGGATTTGAAACAAATTCACAATTCAATATCATAATTTAATTCAATAATTTAATTTTTCAAAAAATCCCATCAATTTCTTGATAAACTCCCAATTCGATGGAATTAGGGTTTTTCACAATTTTCCATCAAATCCATTTTTCCAAAATTAAATTTAAAAATTTCCATCAAATCCATAATTTAAATTTTCCCAAATTTCTATAAACACATCCCAATTCAATGGAATTGGGGGTTTTCCAATTTCATACCAAAAATACATTTCTTTTTAAACCCCAATTCAATGGAATTGGGTTTTTTCAACAAACCAATTGAAATCAATTTAATTAAAACCAAGAAATTGAATTTAATTCAAATAACTAAAATTTAATAAATAAATTTGGGGTTAATAAAAATCATATATCGTAATGGAACTACCTACCTCGGAATCAATGGATCTTGATTCACCAAACCCTAGTCAGGAGTTTTCCATAAAGAAAGAAGGTCACAGAAACTAGGAAAAAAAGAATCAAACCTAGGTTTAGATCCATAACAGAGGGTATTAGAACCTCTAAAAATATATAAAGATCTATAAAATCTTCGGGAGAAAGGAGGAGATATCGGGATATAGAGAACAGGGTGAGAAGACTAATCGAGGGGAGATCGAAAGGAATTATTCTATATTCAAATCACTTCTGAGAGGGTTCTTAAGGGCCATGAATTTCTATTGGGTGATCCCGAGGAAGAAAAAATCATATGGGTTCGTGTTAGGTCCATCTAGAACCTAAAATGGGTGTTTCAGGATTTTTAAAAAATATTTTCAGATTAAATAAATTTCATGCATGGTTTCCTGGGCATACGCACACGGTTTATTCAAATCATGTGCAAGTCATGAAAATGTTTTATATAGGCCACATGGTTTATCCTAAGAGGGAACATGGTTTTTAAATTGTGTGCCAACTGTAAAAAATCCCACTATCTTGGGCTGTATGGTTTTCTCTAGAAGGGTGCATGGTTTGGGAAAACCATGCGCCAACCATGCACTAGCCCAAAAAACATCCAAAATTTTCAGAATTTCACCTGATTCACTCTCAAATGGAATCCGTCAAAATAAAGTTCAAAAAGAGGGGTTTATAAATTCCTAAAAATAGTAATAGGATATTAAAACCTCCCCGCCATAGAAAATTTCTATCCCCTCAATGCCTACGAATAATATTCCATCCAAAAAAGATAAGGCCACTTCTCTCTCATCATTGCCTCCCTATCCCACATCTCATGATTATTAAAACCATTTTGTCATAGTACATGAACCAAAGGTATCATCCTCCCATGAAGTACCTTGATTTTAGAATCAACTATCCTGACTGGCCATTCAGTCATGGATAAATTAAGTTCAACTTCAAGATCACTCCAACTCGGAACTTGGGATGGATCAGATAGATACTTTCTTAGCTATTATACATGTAACATGTTATATATCAATGTCCTCTTTGGTGGAAGGCCTAAATGATAATAAAATTTCCCCACCTTCTCAATAATATCAAAATGTCCCAGAAAATTAGTAAAAAGTTTCCCTTTCCTCCTAATCCATCGATAACCCAACTGAGGTGAAACTTTCAAGAACACCTAGTCGCCACCTGATAATTCCAAAGGTATATTATGATGATCATCACAAGACTTATATCAAATATATGTCATCAACATTCTCTGATGAATCAACTAAATATTTTTTGTTGTCTCTTGGGCCAAGATTGGTCCAACCAATGAAATTTTACCAATCTATAACCAACACAAAGGAGATCTGTAAGGTTGTCCATATAAGGCTTCAAAAAAAGAAATTATGATCACAGACTGGTGATTGTTGTTATAAAAAAACTCAACTAGTCCTAAGAAGCTCTGAATCTTGATGAAATTTCATGGTTTCTCCAAAGTCATAACAGCCTTCACCTTCTCAGGATCAACTGATATTCCTTATTATGACACCATGTGTCCCAAGAACTTAACCTATCAAATACAAAAATCACATTTAAAAAGTTTGTCATAAATTTGGTGATTTCTCAGCAAACTTATAAATATTATCAGATGATACACATGATCCTCCTTGGACTTAGAGTGAAAAAAGATGTCATCCACAAAGACTACATGATGGTATCAATATACTCATGGAAAATCTTTTTCATCAAAGCCATGAAAACTTCAGGAGCATTGGTTATAACAAAGGGAATGATAAGACACTCATAATCACTATACCTACTCCGAAAGGTAGTTTTCTGAACATCATATTCTTTTAGCCTCAATTTATGTTAACTATATCGAAGTTCAATCTTCAAGAACCACTTATACCCTTTAAACTGATCAAACATATCATCAATACATGTCAACAGATACTTTTTCGTTACCATAACTTGATTGAGTTTTTGATAATCAACACATAGGTGAAGTGAACCATTAGCTTTCTTACCAAAGATAATTTTCATCATCCAAGGTGATACACTTAAGCGTATAAAGCCTTTATCTAAAATATCATCCAATTGGAAATTCAACTCTTTTGTCAACTGGTTCCATACGATAATAAGGGATATAAATTGGTTGAGTACTAAGTATTAAGTCAATAGAAAACCCAACCTCCCTTATCAGGGGGAAACCATAGAATTCATAGGGAAACACGTCAGAAACTCGATGACGACTAGAGGGAGATCACCACTCAAATATTATCAATCCATATCAAAAGAAAAAATAGATATCACTTTCCCCAACTTTGGATAAGAAGGCCTATCTCTACTCGAACTTGGGTCCCATTCTCATTGAATGACATGACACACACCATAAGGTGTAGTAAAGGAGACCCATCGATGATAAAAATCAATCGATGATTTTTTGGAAATGAGCCAATCCATCTCGAAAATGATATCAATAGGTTTAATATCGAGAACTAGAAAACTACAAGAAATATCAACATCCGATAGAGAGATATCACAAGTGGGGTTGTGGAGACCTTGCTCTCTATTCATACCAAGGGGTGTAGTAATATCCATTGCACAAGATAAAAGCTTTGTAGTAAGATTAATAATATTAAAAATACGGGTTGAAATAAATGAATAATATGTTTCTAGTATCAAATATAGTAGTCACTAATGACAAAGATAAATTAATGGTACCACTCATAGTCATTAGACATGTATCTTCTTCCTCTGGAGACTCTTACACTATGTTAAGAAGATTCGTTCTAGATTCATGTGGCTGGAACCCTTTTTCACGTAAAGAATATGATTGCACCACATTTTTAGAAGTTTTTGATGATCCTATACCACTATAAAGAGTATAATAAACATGGAATAATCTCTTTAGGTGACCTGACCATCCACGTGAGGCATAATTCTTGGGTGCCTTGGTGAAAAACCCTATTTGAGTAACCTAGATTGCCACAATGGTAAAAAACTAAAGGACTTATTCTAGGCACTATAGGAGGTCTATAATGACCCTTCTATTGAGAACCACCATGAGAATCATTACGCTTACTCTTTCCCTTAGATAAATGCACACTGCCACTGGGAGAGAAAGAAACTCCTTATAACCTTGAATTTCCTGCTAGGTCCATCTCGACCTTTAGCACTCTATCCAGTACATCAACATAAGAGGGTATCTTTATAATGAAAACCTAAGAATGAATATTCTTTCAGACTCTCAACTCTAACTAGAGATACTTCAAACTATGAGTTGATAATATCTTAATTGAAAACAACATGAGCTCATCAAAAAGGTTTGCATACTCTGTCATGGTCCTATCAGCCTTCTCAAGTATGAAAAACTCTATAGCCTTGTCCAATAGCATCGAATATGGATAGAACTGGTTGGGGAAAATAACCTTGATGTATTTCTACTCTAAACCCTCGTGTTTCTTTATCATCTCCATTGTGTCCCATCATATCCTACTCGATTCTTCTAGCATGAATGTGTCACACTTCGCTTTAATTTTTTTCGGTGTGTCCAAGAACCCAAAAAAACAATCCATTCTTCTCAACCATTCATCAGCCTCTTGAGGATCATTTGAGCCTTTGAACTTTAGTATCTTCTAGTGAAGGAATTCTTGAGAAAAAATCTTGAGAACATCCCTCTGGGGTTCCATAGATAGAGCATGAACTGAAACTGGGTGAGGTGCCTATCTGAGAGCTTGGATAGTGTGCAAAATCACCTCAACCATATTTGGGTTCACTAGAGGATTTGTTCATTGAGGTTCAGTAGAAGCTTCCTCCTGAATCCTATTCACACATATTTTCAGAGGAATTATTCTACACAACATCAGCATGAAAAGAGGAATACATAATATTAACACTCAAACCAAGCAGTAGGGAAAATTAATCCCAGCATCTAGAACAAACAATATTTGGATTTCAATCTACTTAAATAAAAATTAGGGAAAAGACTAGAACTATTCTACAAGATGTCTTTCCATAACTACCCTTGGTGAATTAAGGTTCATTTTGGAGATATTTGTCTAGTCACTTAATCACAACTACCTCCTATGTCCCAACAATATTTCACAAATACATATTGACTTCAATACAAAAGATCAACCTGGAGCTCTAATACCACTTTATCACAAACCAGGCTGGGTACCCTGGTAACTTGATAGCCAAGCTGGCACTGACATAGCCTGAAGGAATTTCCTAATCCTCATGGTTAGGTGACTAGCACCTAGAATCATACAAAATCAAAGTGGGAATGGTTTTTTAACTAGAAATGTGGAAGAAAAAGAATCAAGATAGTATGAATACAAAATAAACTCCGTAGAGAGATATGTACCAGAAGTCAAATAGGAATAATAGCACAAAGTAATATATCAAAAGTACCAAATAGTAAAACTACCCAATTAGAAAAGGGTGAAATTCCTTAATTCCACATATCAACAGCTAGAACCACCTCCAAGTGGTGCTTTACCCCTGCTCAAACCTAGAAGGAGATAATCTACAAACACCTGAAGGAATAAGTAGGGTGTGATATAAAATCCTAGTAGGGTCTCACTAAGGATTCCATAACATATTCCAATATTAAATTAACAAAGGAAAGTTCTTTTAATTTAAAAAAAAATAGGTTTCGTATTTTATAAGCATAATTAAAAAAAATCATGCTTTATATTTCAAAAGATGAAAATACTTTAATTGGATGCTTTATTTTTAAATTGATGAAATATTTCTAAAACAATGGAACTTTTCACAAGTGGCTCAAATGAACACTTTTATATAAAAATAGTTTATATAAATTAGAATGCATGTAAAACAATTTACAATAATAGAATATATTCATTTGAAATACAAAAAAGTGAGAAAGTTGGTCATATTCCTAAGAAGGTAAAATAGTTCTAGGATAAAGGGACTCCACACTCAAGTTTACATTGAAATATGTAAATATGTACCTTTTAACTTAGTCCAAAGAGGACTCGTCACTATTTCCTAAGGGATGTGATGTGCCTATTAAGTTTTATAATGTTGTAAATTGTAAAGTTTCATCCAAATAACACACCAACTACCTAAGGCTTACCTAAGGTTTATATCAAAACCATTTTTAATAAATTTTCACAAATAGGGATTTGAAATCAATTCAAAATTAAATTTCATATTCCAATTCAAAAATTAAATTCAACAATTTAATTTTTCACAAAATTCCATCAATTTCACGATAAACCCCTAATTCAATGAAATTGTGGTTTTTCATAATTTTCCATCAAATCCATTTTTACACAATTATATTTAACAATTTAATTTAAACAATTTACATTAAATACAAAATTTAAATTTTCAAAAATTTCCATAAACACACCTCAATCCAATAGAATTTGGGGTTTTCCAATTTCATGCCAAAAACCCTTTTTTTTAAACACCAATTCAATGGAATTGGGTTTTTTACAACAAACCAATTAAAATACATTTAATTAAATCAAAGAAATTACATTTAATTAAAATAATTGAAATTAAATAAATCAATTTAGGTTTAATAAAAATTGTGCATCGTAACAGAACCACCTACCATAGAATCAACAGATCTCAATTCACCAAACCCTAGTCGGGATTTGTCCATGGAGAACGACGATTATAGAAACCAGTAAAATGAGAATAAAACCAAGGTTTAGATCTATAAAATAAGGTATTAGATCCTCCAATAACATACATAGATCTATAAAACCCTATGTATAAAGGAGGATAGAGTGGGAGATAGAGAACGGGGTGAGAAGACTAACTGAGGGGGTATCGAAATGAGTTTTTCAAGCTTATGAACACTTTTTAGAGGGTTTTGAAGGGCAAAGAATTTATCTTGGGTGATACCAAGGAATAATAAATTGTATGGGGTCATGATAGGTCCATATAGAACCTAAAATGTGAGTTTAGGGATTTTAAAAAAAGATTTTCATATTAAATAAATCTCATGTATGGTTTCCTGGGTAGAGGCACAAGATTTAGTCAAACTATGCACAATTCATGAACCTATTTTATATGATCCACATACTTTATCCTAACAGGGTGCATGGTTTCAAAACCATGCGCTAATCATGAAAAATCCCACTACCTTGGTTTGTACGGTTTTCTCTATCATGGTGCACGGTTTGGGAAAACTGTGCGCCAACCATGAACAAGCCCAGAAACGTCAAAAATATTCAGAATTTCACCCGATACACCCTCAAATGAAACTCAACCAAATAAAGTTCCAAAATATGGGTTTAGGAATGCTTAAAAATAGTAACCGGATGTTTCAATGCTTCTTTATCTTGAAAGTCTCACCATTATTCCATCCAACTAGAACCACAAACCCACTGCCTGAAGCCTCTTTCAAGTTCCCTTATGAAATAAGGACCTGATCCACCACTTCTTCAAACCTCTTTAAATGAAATATATTCACCTATTAACTGATCTCATATCTAATTCTATCCTAAAATAATCTCTCTGTATCAGCCTCATCCCCCTCTGACACACTTCTATCATGGGGTGTGGTCAAAAGCAATTATATTTTTCCTAGTGCATCACAATGGATGACCGGGGTCATCTCTCTTGAGGATATTCATCAGTTGTTCACTCAATTAATCTAATTCACCTAAAATACTTATTTTTTGGTTATTTAAATTTATTTAAGAAACAAATTACAATATTTTTGTTTTTTTGATTACTTGTGAAATATAGAAATAGAAACTATCATGAAATGCTAAAAAATGAGTTAAGGGTAAATCACTTGGTCTTAGGTTTTATTTCAGGTTCAATCATCTTTCTCCTTTATGTATTTGATTCTATTTTGATAATCTAAACATGAAATCTCATGTTTTAATTAATATTCTTTTCTAGAATAGAAATATTTTGAGTTTCATTTCATTGGGGGCAGTCACCATATCGGGGGAATTCACCTCCCCCATACATGATTCTCAAACCTACGACAAACTTTAAATGAACTTTAAAGAAAAATCAAGAACACCTTGACCTCCCCCTAATCCAAGCTTTGGGGTCACCCTCTCATTTCAGTGAGTAAGAGATCACAATAGTGGAGTGGATAGATAAGAAGAGAGAGGGGTAAAAGAATAAAAAATATATAATTTATAATGAATGTTAAAATAATAATATTATTATTATTATTAATTATTAATTATTAATTATTATTATCATTATTATTCTTAAGAGAATTAGTTTTTGAAAAGGGAGATAGGAAAATAATAAAATAATTTTAAAATAAGAATGTAATAATTATAATTATAATAATATTAATATTAATATCAATACTAATAATAATTATAATTATAATTATAATTAAAAGAATATAATTGAGAGGAATAATTGTGGGGGGGGTGGAGAAACACAATTACATTGATTAATTTAATAAAACTAAAATATAAATTACAATTGAAAATAAAAAAAATAAAAATAAAAAAAATAAAAAATAAAAAATGGTGGAGATTTATGACCAGCCACCCTCGGTGGAGATCCCCTCCTTAGTGTCTCGAATGGAATGGTATAGATTGGAATGTTTTGGGAAGGAGGGGCTCTCCTCCTTTTATAGTCCATATTTTCCTTTTGAAATTTTCTGAATGATAGAACCATTAAATGGTTGATTCACATATGGACTCCTTCATGAAAGTTGTTACCAATTTTATTTTTCTTCTTTCATAAAAATTTAAGTGTATTTTTTTATGTAGAGAGAGTTATGACCATTTCACTATAAGAATTTAATTTTCCCAGACATCCTGTCTATATTCCATACATCTGGTTTCCCATGCATTAATGGCCTTCCCAACGGCTGATTCACACGTTTCCTCCTTAATTAATGCTATTAATAAATTCTTTATAAATTCCTATGTATAATTTCATCTTCATTGGGCCATCCAACTTCGAGATATAATCTCATATTTAAAACATTCCAGATCTGTGAATAGTTTTTTAGGCCTCTGTTATGAGCTAATTTTGGGCCTCCAATTGATGGATTGAGCTTGTGGTCCAAAAGGATGAAATGTATCCCAAGATGTATTGGATCCTACAATAAATTAATTTCTAAATTTTAATTATTGTAGAAAACTTTATGTATAAAATAAAAAATAAAAATAAAATATTTAAATCCCAAAATTAGGCCATTTTAACAACTAAGCTCAAAATTTCAAAAAAACATAAAATTGAGACAATTTCCAATAAAGTAACACTGAGGTGGGTCTAAAAACATTTAAATTCAATGTAAAATTATGAAAAATATTTTTTATTTAAATTCCCCCACACTTAAACCATGCTTGTACTCAAGCATAAAATCTCAACATTGAAAAATCATAGGGCACCAATGTTATCAATATTCAAATTTTAATGTAATATAATCAAAAAATTATCGATATCAAATAAAATTTTAAAATTCCATATAAAATATCAATTGAATTTTACATTTTTTAAATAAATAATCAATTCATGTATTTTACTTTTCCCCTTTGAAAAATGATGTAACTTCTCATTTCATTCATTCAAGCTCCTCAATTCATTATTATTAAACATGCCAAATCATGATTTACCTCAATTTTCAATATTTTCCCCAAGACTCAAAGTAAATATAATGATCGTTTTAATCATAATGAATGATGTTTTCCTTCTCATGAATATTTTTTTCCTTTTATTCATTTTTTTCTTTTTCAAATAACCTTCTTCATTTTTTTTCTTTTTCAAAAGTTATGATTTAGAAAAAACCACACATCCACCACCTAACCACGTATGATAGAAATCATAGGTTTAGTAATGGTGATTTTAGGTTTACCCAAATAACAACCCATTTTTTCTCATTTTCTTGGTTCTTTTTTTCATTTTCATTTTTCTATATTTAAGAGGGGGAACAATAGAGTATAATTAATTATTCCACAACCTTTTACAATTACCACAACAAGAACCCCCAAACATCTTTCATACATTGTAAATCATCCCATTTACCATGATTCCCTTTACCCCCACACTTCAACTTTAAAACATCATGCAATTAATAAGAGTAGGATAGGAATAGATAAAAATGGATTAAAACGTGGCTCATCCATAACAAGGTCATTCATGATCTCTATGGGATAAATAAGGATTGGTGTAACGGTGGTATTTTAAGGATAATTAGTTTATCAAAAGATTCCTGAATCATTTTAAATTTGTTTTTATATATTCATTGTTTTGACAAGTTCAAATTCAATTTCTAGCATGTGGCATGTCCCAATATCACTCAAGAAATATGCTCAAAATAAAATAATAAGTACTTGGTCTATAAATACTTTCAGTAATGGGACATATGATTTGAGAAAATTACTCAAGGAATGATTAATAATAACAAATAAATTTACATGAATTTCATAAAATCAAATCATGAAAAATGGTCGGTAAATTTCATTTACATGAATCAATTAATTCCTTCAAATCAAGATTCCTCATTTTAATATCCATGCTTCACTTTAAAATTTTAATTATCCATTTTACTCATTTAATCATATCAACATTAAAATCTAAAACATGGAATCACAGTATTCCTAGGAAACTCTTGTCTCCTAGATTAGTCAAGTTAAGAATAATTCATGTGTGGGAATGAAATTTTATCATTAAATCTCAAAACATGTTTTGGAAAAAATGTAAGGATTTTAAAATTTTAAACAATAAAAATGAAATCCCATTCCCATAAATATTAGTCTTTATCTTCCAATGTTTGAGGATTTATTTTCTCATTTATGAACCTATAAAAGATAATTACTCAATTAAGAAGAAGGATCATGTCATTAAATCTCCAAAAGATAAAGGGGGGATGCATTCTACACTAAATCCTATGAAATGAAATTGAAATATAAATTCCTAGAAATAAAGTAAGGGATAAGTCTTGGTATGATCCCCCAAGTGGGCCCTGAATTTTTACTACCTCCAGAAGCCAATACCAGCTATTATCTAAAGTCAGATGGTGGATGAATCTTCTTTGATTTTAACCACCACATGTGGCTTTTCCAGCTTATGCTTCATCATTTAGGGTGAGTAATGATCCATGGATAGAGTACAGCAGATCACCCCCCCCCCCCCTTCACAATGAGGTATAGCTTTCATGGTGGGGGTATGATAAAGTATGAATCATCCTCATTCTTGGTTTCGACTTGTGAAACCTTCTTCTCTTCTAGTGATGGCTTCCTAGGGGTTTCATGTGTTGAATGATCAAAGGGATAATATGTAGGTAAATCTACTTGAATAAAATTTGAATTTGAATTTTTAATAAGTAATTTCTCTCTTTCAAAATGAATAGCCTATTGTCTTATTTCCTCAAGCTCAGCTACTTGGATCTCTTTATGGGACTCCGATGTCATGCATCATTGAGTGTGAGAAAATTTAAATTTACAATAACATAATTTCAACTTAGTATAGTGGTAAGATAGGTTTGAACCATAGGGAGTGACTAATTTTGTGCTTAGTAACCAAACAAAAATAAAACAAAAAAAATTAAAGCAACCCAACAAAAAAACAGTGGTGGTGATAGAGTGATTATGGAGTAAGTGATGATTTGTGTGTGAGAATGAGAGTGAATGTGAGTGAAGACAGGAAATAAAGACAGTTAATAGGAATGTAAGTATCAAAAACAATCAATGGATGAGCAGGGGAAATCAACTGGCTGACTTCAATTCTTATTTCCCTTGTTTACAAACTAGATTAAAATATCTGGATAAAATTCAAAGCGGCTAACCAGATTTTTTGTCTGTTCAACCCGTGATTATTTGACTATTAAAATTTATCAACTGCAGCAATCTTACAATCACCAATTAAAAACAAATCAAAAATCATTGAGTTTAAATTTTCGGTTGAACTTAATTATTATCTCTCTCTTTTAGCCCGATTCTCCTTTCAGTAGAATCCTCATATTAAACACAATTAAAACTTAACTCTAGTCAAGATCAGTTTTCACTGATTCTTGAGGTTTTGAAAAAAAAAATTATTATCCCAATAATAAGAATATATCCAGTAGTTTATGAATGCATACACTAGAAAAATAATATTAAAATCTGCTCGGCCTATTACCCATAGATCATGGTTGGAATCAAAATTTTAATAGATTTTATCACAAAGATTTTTATATCAAAAAAATGCACAAAAACATAGCACAAAAAATATTTCATCTCCCTGCTTGATCTCTAGAAGTATCCAATAGTGTGATATGTTGTGCTCTACTCCTGCTGATTGAGAATGAGATGATGATCTCCAGATGTCCCACCCTTAGAATCTGGAAGTGATTTGTGGATGCTACCCTGATCTGCTACTTGTTGGAAGTGATCGTGGAATATGATCATGGAAATGAAGTTACAGAAGTCTGGATGTGCTTAATGAATGATCATCTAGAATTCAGAGTGATGATATCCAATCCTGATGGTACCCCTCGATCTTTTGGAATGTGCAGTATATGAATGATGAAAATTTTGTTTCTCACCTCTCCTACTTCTGGAATTTCCCAAAAATTGTCACTTGCTCCTCTTACAGCTCGTGGATAACTTCACTCTAAAATTTCCACATGGCACGATCACCATGCTCCTTCTTTGATAGTCACTAAAATGGAAGTACCCCCTAATAGAATCAATGTCCCCACCAACAAAACATAAATCAAAATATTGAAATAATTAATTTATAACAAGTATTAATAATAAACAAAAATTCAAGAAAATAATTAAAATTAAACTACTTATTAAACTAAATACAAATATTATATTTATATGTTACAATATGTAAATATATTTAAATACCTATAAATATTAAAATTATACAGATGAAATAATAAATGTAATATTTATAATTAAAATTAAGATAATTATTTACAATCAAAAATAAATTGTTTTAAATAAATAAAAGTATTTAAAATTATTATTAAACTATTAAAAATTACAATATTAAATAAAATATATACAATTATTATTAAATATAAACTTAATACTATTAATCCTATGTTAAAATATTATTATTATTGTTATTATTACTATATTATTGTTATTATTATTAAATTATTTTTATATAAGTTATATATTATATTATATATTATATTATAAAATAGAAAGAATGAAATTTTAAAAAATAGGAATAAATGGGGGAGGGGTCGGTTAGAGTAGGGGGAAATGGGGGATGGGGTTTGGAGATGAGCAGGGGGAGGCGCGGCGAGGAGGGTCAGTGGTGAGGTGGTAGGTCCGGTGCTGGCTGGTTTGGGTGGCGAAGAATGGAGGCAATGGTGAAGGTTGATCAGCTCAGTTCCAGATCTAGGTTTAGGAGGGTGCTGTTGAAGATGGTGATGTGGCAGTGATGGATCGGAGCACTAAGATGGTGTGGTGGTCGATGATATCTTTAGTAGTGGTAGAGGCAGAGCTCATTGGTGGTTCTTGTGGTCCACAACCGAGGTGGGTTCAAGCTGCATCAGAGGTTCAACGGATAGTAAGAATAGGTTAAATATTTGGGGGTTTCGATTTCCAGATTGGGGTTTAGATTTTATTGGGTTTTCTGTAGATGAATTGCTTTCTCAATTAAATTTATTCGAACTTCCATTGTTGGTTTATTCTAATGTTGTTTTTTGATTTTTTTTTTTTTGTTCTTTTTATGATGTTGTATTTGGTGCTAGTGGAGTAGATGAGCAGTGATGGTGACTGGTAAGGATGAGTGGTGGAAGGACGCAAAGGAACGATGACTCAAGTCTCCATTTTTAGAGAAGAACAGTGATGGTGGGAAGAGGCAGAACGGAGCCACCATTGGGAAACATGAGAAAGGGGTGAGGAAGATTAAAGGAGTGGTGATAGTGACTCAATGAGCCACTGTTGGGATGAAATGGGTCAGTAGTGGGGTGGTAGCAGAGGAAAATATGAACGGTGACTCATTTGAGTTACCGTACAAGTGGGGATGGCGGTGAGATGGAGTCACCGCCAAGAGAAGGGGTGGTGGTAGCTGGGAATGGAGAGGAGAACGATGAGGGTGGGAGGAAAGAAACGGTGACTCAAGAGTCATCATTGGAATAATGTGGCTGGTGGTGGTGATGACTCAATAAGTCACCACTGGGAGGTAGCAGTGGTACCTACAGACAAAAAAAACATAAATAAATTACAAACAAAAAAATAAAATTATAAATTAACAAAACGAATTAAAAAATTGAATAAATTAAACTATTAATTTTTCAACAATACTAAATTATCTTAAAAACAATTGAAAGAGTGAAATAATTTATTTAACAATTAATTACATTTTATTAAAAAAGGAATTTATTTAATATTACAAATATTTTACAAACAAATTAATTTAAAACAATTAAAAATATTTAAAGTCAGTTGTTTAAATTAATTAACCAATTAATTAATTAAAAGAATTATTAAAAACAAACAATTAAATTAAAATTAAAATAATACTAAGTATTAAAATATTTTAAGAATAGAATTAAATTGTTATGATTAATTTAATTAATTAAAGAATCAAAATAAGTGAATTATTTATTTACAAAATAATTAATTGAATTAAATAATTAACTAAAATATTTATTTCAAAAAAATAATGAATGAATCAAAATAATGAAAAATTATAATTTAAATAAAAACAAAAGACTAAAAAAATGAAAGTTAAAACAAAAATAATTATTTAATTTGATAATTGTTCTAAATGAAAAAAGTAATAACTGATGTAATGACTCAGCCTCTGAGTGCCCAGAGTCGGTGCCAGTGAGACATGATGTATCAAAATTACATTTCAAACATTTACAAGTATTACATCATGTCCCATTATTACAGAGGATCGCGAGGTTCAGGTTCTGGGAAACCAGCTGCTTCTGAAAAACTTTTTTATTAAAAATCCATACCTGAAAAATTTTAATCAAAAACGTAGGGTGAGCATTGAAATACTCAGTAAGGGGTTTTGAAAATACTTAATACAGTTTATGAAAACTACCTTTGGAAAATACTTTCACATACATAAAATAATTCCTTTTAAGAAAACATCACAACACCTCAATGGTAGCTATAAACATTTAGAGCAAGACATGCACAAGTATTTGAACATACCATTGAAAGTTACTGAACTATCAAAATAAGCATGCTTTCATGGAGGTACATAAAAACTACTAAGTAAGAACAACATAGCATGAAAGGTGTTCCAATACTAATAGACAAGAAAATTATCAGAGTTGCGCATAATTAATCTCACTACAACTTATTTAAATGCACATGATGACATAATAAATGTAATGCTAGCATTTGCATTAATAATCTGGAAAGAAAAACTGATCGTGAATTATAAGTCATATGCACTTAAACTCATACTCATAAGTAATGGTTCTTGATTATAATGCAGAACCTTCTGTAAACATATTGTCGAGGCCTCAGCCAAGACATCTATTGATTAAGGCCTCGGCCTTAATCCATAAGCTCTTTAACCAATATTCTACTAATCGAATATTTTTCTGGTTAATTAAATTACATAGTCATAATGAGGAAAATGCATATGCCGGACTGTGTCAAGGCCTCGTTTCAAGACCATAATCATCTATGTCTAGGAATTTCACCTAAACCGCCTATGTCCAGGAATTTCACCTGAACCGTCTATGTCCAGAAATTTCACCTGAACCATAATTGTTGTCAGGCCTTGTGTCGCGACACTGTTTTGTCTCATGAGACCTACCGATGCATCAAGGGGATATATCGGGCCCCACACATCAGATAATATGTTCAATGCATTCCTCATACCTCATAAATCAAAGTGCACATACCACTTTGATTTATTTAATTTTATTTTATTAGATATTACCCAAGGTGTCCCATACTACTTTGGGTAATTTAATTTCATTTCTCATTATTTTTCATATGCATTAATTATCGAATATAACAATAAATAAAATATATAATGAAACTATTGTACATTTACAATAGAAATACATGATATGACAATGAACATATAAAGTTTGATGATAACTATTTCCCAAGGTAGGCATGGATAAGTGAAATATCTTTTGCAAATGTAATAATAATAAAAGTACATAAAATGAGGAATGAATGGGGTTTGCCACATGAAATGATAACTTCTTAGTTTAAATTCCCTATTTCATGCACATTTAATTATGCGCATGCTGATAAAAGTTATAGTGAGCTGGAATTTATACCAAATCACAACTTGATTAAACAATGACCATATCTACAGGGGGTTTATTAAGTAATAAGACTATATATGAGAACAACATGATATGTAGCATATTAGGATTTTAAAGACCCATTTATTCTATAATATATTTTGGGTTACGTCAAAATATATTCTTTTAACTAATACGTGGATAATATTATTAAATATTCTTTAATTAAATTAAACCTTACATGTTAAACCTATTATTGTATACCCATACACATAAGTGCATACTAGTTTAGCGAACACCAATTTAAAATTTACTAGCAACCCTTCAAACATTAATTGTATAAAACCATTAACTAATTCTAATATTTAATACTAGAAATTAGGGTTTTGGAAGATATATAGAAATAATACCGTGTATACACAAGGTTTATGTATTTAAATCTTCATAACCAAATTGGGTTTAACTAATTCCTATGTGTAGTAAATTTTACCAAAACATTTTTATTTATTAACTCTACTTGATTGTAAACCAAAACATGTTAGGTTTATAGAATATACTACCAGATGCATTTACATGTATTAAATTTAGGTTTTTTCATTCTAAGTATAAATCCGATTGAATTCAAAACATTTTTCGCATCCAATCCATTAATTAAAGAATGGTATTCATCCTTTATAAAAAGAATAATAAGCAGATTTTTAATTAATTACTCATGTATATCCGAATATACGAAAGTGTATTTTTGGTTTTGATTTAGTAAAAAAATTCAAAATAAAACCCCAGCATCATTGTAAACACAACTTTCGACCTTTGAATATATAGATTAGTTTGGATTTGAACTACATGTAAATGTGTGTGTGTGTGTACATATATATATATATACCCGAATATACACTTAAGTATTTATTGGGTTCTATAATAAGTACAAATCTAATTTCATCCGAAACTTAATTCGTAACTAAAAAATTATTTGAAGATTGGAAATCATCCTTTAAAATTTATAATTCTGGTTTAGATTGAGTCTAGGGCATACATGTACATACTCGAATATGCATATAAGTATATATTGGGTTTTGCGTAAGAAGAACAATTCTAATTGGACCCAAAATATAATTCGCATCTAGTCTGTTATGTAATATTTGTAAATAATATTTTTAAAACTATAAACGGTCTTGTTTTGAACTTCATACTTACATATATAAACAATTTCATATACAAATTATATATTAAATAGAGGTTTTTCAGGATTACGACATATTCAAAACAACCCATATATATATATGTAACATTCTTTGTGAAACTGGATAATTATTACTGGACCTGCATAAAGAAGTATGGTATTAATATATATATATCTACATAGATGTATCTATATATATATATCCATGCACATAAATATGTATTTTCCAAAGTATAGATTTTTTTTATAAAAAATAACATAAGAACATTCTTACATCGTCCACACCATGAACATCAAAAGAAGGTTATATACTTCTTTAAAATAACTCAAAACAGAGAAGGGTTTGATATACATATATATATACATATACAAAACTGTGTATATAGAATATAAATATGTAAATGTTTTGTAAATTAAAATCAGATGAAAATAATCCCTTACTTAGACTGAGGAGGTGGGTCGGATTGGCAGGAGCTTGGTGAAGTACTTGGGGTGCTCGAAGGAAGATGGGAGGAATGAAAAAGAAAATCATCTCATAGGGTTCATTTGCATGGGAGGGGATTTTTAAAAAAAACAACATGTCTCGGCTCAAGATTTACGAGGGTCCTACTGCTTGACTATAGAAGGTGAAGACAAGCATTGGATTCGGGTAAGCAATAATGCAAATATATATATATATATATATGTATTCTATATAAAATCATCAGAGGAGCTTGAAATAGGTGGACAAGTGGGGTAGGTTTGTAAAAAGCTGAGGCCAAAAGGATCCTAAGAGGGTGATGGTTAAGCACAGTCCGAGGAAGTACAGTGAAGAAGGAGAGGCGGTGAGGGCGACGGCCCACTTGCCTGGCTTATGGGGAGACGACGCCGGAGGTTGGGAAGAACCTAGAGCCACTGGGAAAGACGACACGAGGTGTCAAGTGGCGCCAGAAAGGTGGGGTGGAATTTAAGCGGCCGATGGCGAGGCGATGCGGTGGCGTCACTGGTTGGTTCGGGGAGGAGCCGCGTTGCGGCCTGCTTTGCACCGCCTTGAGGGAGACAATGATTATTATTATTATTATTATTTTATTTCTTAAGTACCATTTTTTTATTGTTTTATTTCTCTTTTTTTTCCGTGCAAACCCAAACCGGGTTTTCCCCCCAAATCCCATATGGGATTTCCATTCCCCCCCCCCTTTATTTATTTATCTTTTGGTGTTTTATTAACCTATTATTATATCAACTTTTAAACTAGTCAAAAAGTTATATTATTTAATAACCCATTACCTTATCTTCCTTTTTGTCAATCATACCCCTTTCATTTTTTTCCAACACGTTTCCCACTTCATAGCACTACTATTTTATATTATAATTTGTTTCTTGTTTAATTATTTCTAATATATCATTATCACTATTTAATTAATTTCATTAATGTAATTTATATAAATCCTATCATAACACATGTATTATAAGTTTAAATTTAAACATTAAATTAGTTTTAAGAAATGAGTTGTTCAAAATTCAGAACTCAAAACATTTCATATGTTTAACATTAATATATTTATACCGTTATAATTTTTGCTAAACGAGAATCATAAAATTAATTATTTTATAAAAAAAATCAATCTAATCATAAATTGATAAATTAAAACTATTAATTATTACTTTATTTATATATGTATATCATATTTTCGAAAAATAATTTTTTATAAAACTCAAATAATTTTGATATATTCATTCCTATGATAGTTTAAATATGTATTTGAATAGTTAAAAAAATGCATTTTTATATTGTTACATATTATAATTCATCCATTTTTTAGCATCTAAATCTAAACCGTTTTTTTAATGGTAAAACAAAAACATTATAAATTAAATTGATAATTGGATATGTATCATCATAATTTTTTAATTTTAAAACTTTAGAAAAGTGTAATATTACTCAACAATAATTTTTATCAAAATATCATTCATACATGTACAATTTTAACCATTCTATTAAAATAATTTTATTATATATTCAAAATAATATTATGAAAAATTAATCCAATTTATAATCTAGTAATTTTCATATTTTAAAATATATTTAAAACCCTTATAATTATTCATATATTTGTTTAAATAGCTACCTGCATATAAAATAACGCAATAATAATGTCATGAAAATATTATAAAATAACAATCTTTGATGTCATGTATAACCGCATTATAAAATTATAATTATATAATTCAAATCAAATATACACACACATGTATGTATATATATATATATATGTATGTATATATATATTCAAATATATATAGAACCCATATAATAGATTAAGTAATTGTTCGCATAATTAAAACAGTTCACTTTTACAAAATAATGGCGTTCAAATATTTTAAAGCAATAATTCCCAATGTTATTTATAAAATTATAATATTAGTTTTATATAATTTTAATTAATATCTTGTTTACATATGGATATATGTATATGTCATATTTGGAAATGAGAAACAACTTAGCTGTATTATTATAGTAGTATAATTATTAAAAATATTATATTAATAAATTATATTTGACTGAAATAGTTATTCTTAAATTATTATATATATATTTTTTTTAAACAAGGTGAGATAATATTTACTCTGACAACCGCACTAGTTAACCTGATAATTAAAACATAAAATTATTATTATTATAAAAAGATTGGGGCGTTATATTATCCCCCCCTTCGAAGAATTGCATCCTCGCAATTCTAAAATGTTCGTACACAAACCACAAAAACACCAGACACACGTCACTCCTGAAGTCCCTTTACCGGGAACTCCATCGATGGTAGGGTGCTGATGGCCTTAGGTGAATTCCTAAGGTGGTATTCAGCTGCTTGATCTCTTTGGCCCAGACACACTACGGACAGCCAGGGTCAAAACTGTGCCTAAAGCACTCAGCCTTCCATAAAGAGGCATGACAGGTGTGGAGGTCGGAAATTTCAGTGTGGACTAAATTCCTATAAGTCTCATGCACCACATCGTTCTTGAAAGTATTTATGTCATAGAGTTCTTCGTACATACTGAAACTCAGGACCTGAAATAGGTAGGTCGCTCGATGGTCACCATCCAAAGTAGCTTCTAAAAATTTACCTGCAGCCCGGTAGTTATCAGCCAATGTGAAACATAGAAAAAGGGCCTCATGATACTTCCCTCTTTTCCTATATGCTGCAGATTGTGCAATTGGGATACGATAATATACCAGATTACTCCCTTGGTAAAGATGGAGGATGTTAGGGTAGTTCGACACCCGATTTAGTTGTTTATAGGACAACCTAAGGTTTTGAAAAGACTCATAGTTCCCTGAACATGACTTGACCCTTATAGTTTCTATTGTCTCCATTGGGAGGGACAGAAGGTCTGATGCATCGGCCATCTGAAAATTTAAGGAAACTACTAATTAGTAACACATAAAAAAGTTTTCAGTATTGTTCAAATTTTATCGAATGTCTTCAAAGAGACATAAGGCTGGTATCTTTTTTTCAAAAAATCATACTTAGTAAAGCTTAAATAAATTTTTATTTGTTCAGTTATAGTTTTCCAAAGTTATCTGAACCTATCCACTGATACCAACTATAATGACATGGCCTCTGAGTGCCCGGAGCCGGTGCCAGTGAGACATGATGTATCAAAATTACATTTCAAAAATTTTCAAGTATTACATCATGTCCCATTATTACAGAGGATCACGAGGTTCAGGTTCAGGGAAACCAACTACTTCTGAAAAACTTCTTTAGTAAAAACTCATACCTGAAAATTTTTAATCAAAAACGTAGGGTGAGCATTGAAATAATCAGTAAGGTGTTTTGAAAATATTTAATACAGTTTATGAAAACTACCTTTGGAAAATAATTTCACATACATAAAATAATTCCTTTTAAGAAAAAATCACAACACCTCAATGGTAGCTATAAAACATTTAGAACAAGACATGCACAAGTATTTGAATATACCACTTAAAGTTATTGAACTATCAAAATAAGAATGCTTTCATGGAGGTACATAAAAACTACTAAGTAAGAACAACATATCATGAAAGGCATGCCAATACTACTAGACAAGAAAATTATCAGAGTTGCGCATAATTAATCTCACTACAATTTATTTAAATGCACATGATGACATAATAAATGTAATTCTAGCATTTGCATTAATAATCTGGAAAGAAAAACTGATCATGCATTATATTCCATATGCACTTAAACTCATACTCATAAGTAATGGTTCTTGATTATAATGTAGAACCTTCTGTAAACATATTGTCGAGGCATCGGGCAAGACATCTATTGATTAAGGCATCAGCCTTAATACATAAGCTCTTTAACCAATATTCTACTAATTGAATATTTTTCTGGTTAATTAAATTACATAGTCATAATGATGAAAATGCATATGCCGGACTGTGTCAAGGCCTCATTCCAAGACCATAATCATCTATATCCAGGAATTTCACCTGAACCATCTATGTCTAGGAATTTCACCTAAACCGTCTATGTCCAGGAATTTCACCTAAACCGTAATTGTTGTCAGGCCTTGTGTCGTGACACTGTTTTGTCTCATGAGACCTACTGATGCATCGAGGGGCTATAGCGGGCTCCACCCATCACATAATAAGTCCAATTCATTCCTAATACCTCATAAATAAAAGTACACATACCACTTTGATTTATTTAATTTAATTTAATTAGATATTACCCAAGGTGTCCCATACTACTTTGGGTAATTTAATTTCATTTCTCATTATTGTTCATATGCATGCACTATAAAATATAACAATAAATAAAATGGATAATGAAACTATTGTACATTTACAGTAGAAATACATGATATGAAAATGAACATATAAAGTTTGATGATAACCATTTCCCAAGGCAGGAATGGATAAGTGAAATATCTTTTGCACATGTAATAATAATAAAATTACATAAAACGATGAATGAATGGGGTTTTCCACATGAAATGATAACTTCTTAGTTTAAAGTCCCTATTTCATGTACATTTAATTATGCGAATGATAATAAAAGTTTTAGTGAGCATGCATTTAGACCAAATCACAACTTGATTAACCAATGACCATATCTGCAGGGGGGGTTTATTAAGTAATAAGACTATATATGAGCACAACATGATATATAGCATATCATGATTTTAAAAACCCATTTATTTTCTAATATATTTTAGGTTAAGTCAAAATATATTCTTTTAACTAATACGTGGATAATATTATTAAAAAAATTTAAATTATATTAAACCTAACATGTTAAACGTATTATTGTATACCCATACACATAAGTGCATACTAGTTTTGAGAACACCAAATTAACATTTACTAGAAACCCTTCAAGCATTAATTGCATAAAACCATTAAATAATTCTAATATTTAATACTTGAAATTAGGGTTTTGGAAGCTATATAGAAATATTACCATGTATACACAAGGTTTATGTATTTAAATCTTCATAACCAAATAGGGTTTAACTACTTCCTACGTGTATTAAATGTTACCAAAACATTTTTATTTATTAACTCTACTTGATTGTAAACCATAACATGTTAGGTTTATAGCATATACTACTAGATGCATTTACATGTATAAAATTTAGGGTTTTGCATTCCAAGTATAAATCCGATTTAATTCAAAACATTTTTCACATCCAATCCATTAATTAAATAGTGGTATTCATCCTTTAAAAAAAGAATAATAACCATATTTTTAATTAATTACTCATGTATATCCGAATATACGAAAGTGTATATTTGGTTTTGATTTAGTAAAAAAATTAAAAATAAAACCCCAGCATCATTGTAAACACAACTTTCAACCTTTGAATATATAGATTAGTTTGGATTTGAACCACATGTAAATGTATATATATATATATACACCCGAATATACACTTAAGAATTTATTGGGTTCTATAAGAAGTACAAATCTAATTTCATCTGAAACTTAATTCACAATTGAAACATTATTTGAAGATTGGAAATCATCCTTTAAAATTTATAATTCTTGTTTAGATTGAGTCTAGGGCATACATGTTCATACTCGAATATGTATATAAGTATATATTGGGTTTTTCATTATAAGAACAATTCTAATTGGACCCAAAATATAATTCGCATCTATTCCGTTATGTAATATTTGAAAATAATCTTTTAAAAACTATAAACGGACTTGTTTTGAACTTCATACTTACATATATAAACAACTGCATATACAAAGTATATATTAAAACGAGGTTTTGCAGGATTACAACATATTCAAAACAACCCATATATATATATATATATGTAACATTATTTGTGAAACTGGATAATTATTTCTGGATCTTCCTAAAGATGTATGGTATTAAAATATATATATATATAAATATCTACATATATATATATATATTCATAGATATATCTATATATATATCCATGCAGAAACATATGTATATTCTAAAGTATAGATTTTTTTATAAAAAAGAACATAAGAACACTCTTACATCGTCCACACCATGAACATAAAAAAAGTTTATATACTTCTTTAAAATACCTCAAAACAGATAAGGGTTTGATATACATATATATATACATATAAAAACTGTGTATACAGAATATAAATATGTAAATATTTTGTAAATTAAAATCATATGAAAATAATCCCTTACTTAGACTGAGGAGGTGCGTCGGATTGGCAAGAGCTTGCTGGAGTACTTGGGGTGCTCGAAGGAAGATGGAAGGAATGAAAAAGAAAATGATCATGTAGGGTTCATTTGCATGGGAGGGGATTTAAAAAAAACAACAGGTCTCGGCTCAAGATTCACGAGGGTCCTACTGCTTGACTACAGAAGGTGAAGACAAGCATTCGTGTTGGGTAAACAATAACGAAAAAATATATATATGTATTCTATATAAAATCATCAAAGGTGCTTGAAGCATGTGGACAAGTGGGGTAGGTTCGTGGAAAGGTGAGGACAAAAGGATCCTCATAGGGTGATGGTTAAGCATGGGCCGAGGACGTACAGTGGAGAAGGAGAGGTAGTGAGGTCGATGGCCCACTGTCCTGGCTTATGGGGAGATGACGTTGGAGGTTGGGAAGAACCTGGAGCCACTGGGGAAGACGACGTGAGGTGTCAAGTGGCGCCGGCAAGGTGGGGTGGAGTTCGGGCGGCCGATGGCAAGGCGACGCAGTGGCGTCGCTGGTTGGTTCAAGGATGATCCGTGCCACGACCTGCATTGTACCTCCTTGAGGGAGACGATGAAGATTATTATTATTTTTATTTTTATTTCTTAAGTCCCATTTTTTTTCTCGTTTTTTTCCACGCAAACCCAAACCGGGTTTTCCCCCCAAATCCCATATGGTATTTCCATTCCCCCCCCCCCTTTATGTATTTGTCTTTTGGTGTTTTATTAACCTTTTATTATATCAACTTTTAAACTAGTCAAAAGTTATATTATTTAATAACCCATTACCTTATCTTCCTTTTTGTCAATCATACCCCTTTCTTTCTTTTTCCAACACGTTTCCCACTTCATCCCACTACTATTTTATATTATAATTTGTTTCTTTTTTAATTGTATCTAATATATCGTTATCATTATTTAATTAATTTCATTAATGTAATTTATATAAATCCTATCATAACACATGTATTATAAGTTTAAATTTAAACATTAAATTAGTTTTAAGAAATGAGTTGTTCAAAATTCATAACTCAAAACATTTCATATGTTTAACATTAATATATTTATACCGTTATAATTTTTGCTAAACGAGAATCATAAAATTAATTATTTTATAAAAAAATCAATATAATCATAAATTTATAAATTAAAACTATTAATTATTACTTTATTTATATTTTTATATCATATTTTTGAAAAATAATTTTATATAAAACTCAAGTAATTTTGATATATTCATTCCTATGATAGTTTAAATATGTATTTTCATAGTTAAAAAAATGCATTTTTATATTATTACATATTATAATTCATCCATTTTTTAGCATCTAAATCTAAACCGTCTTCAATGGTAAAACAAAAACATTATAAATTAAATTGATAATTGGATATGTATCATCATAATTTTGTAATTTTAAAACTTTAGAAAAGTTTAATATTACTCAACAATAATTTTTATCAAAATATCATTCATACATGTACAATTTTAACCATTATATTAAAATAATTTTATTATATATTCAAAATAATATTATGAAACTTTAATCCAAATTATAATCTAGTAATTTTCATATTTTAAAATATATTTAAAACCCATATAATTATTCATATATTTTTTTAAATAGCTACCTTCATAGAAAATAATGCAATAATAATGTCATAAAAATATTTTAAAATAACAATCTTTGATGTCGTGTATAACGGCATTATAAAATTATAATTATATAATTCAAATCAAATATACACACACCAGTGTGTCTATATATATATATATATATTTGAAAATATATAGAACCCATATAATTGATTAAGTAATTGTTCGCATAATTAAAACAGTTCACTTTTACAAAATAATGGCGTTAAAATATTTTAAAGCAATAATTACCAATGTTATTTATAAAATTATAGTATTATTTTTATATAATTTTAATTAAAATCTTGTTTACTTATGGATATATGTATATATCATATTTGGAAACGAGAAAAAACTTAGCTGTATTATTATAGTAGTATAATTATTAAAATTATTATATTAATAAATTATATTTGAATGAAATAGTTATTATTAAATTATTATATATATATTTTTTAAAATAAGGTGAGATAATATTTACTCTGAAAACTGCACTAGTTAACATGATAATTAAAAAATAAAATTATTATTATTATAAAAAGGTCAGGGCGTTACAACTAAAATATGTATTTACACAAAAAAATTATTATTTTACAAGTTATGAATAAAAACACAAAAATTGTTAATTATTTTAAAAAATACATTTTTTTGATATTAAAATGTCAATAAAATATAAAAAATCATGTGGAAAAAATCAATGACAAATAGCCACATAAAACTCCCCCCATACTTAAATCTTTGTTTTTACTCAAACAAATGCATGCGTTTTGACTTTATAAAATAGAAGAGAATATTGTATAGTGATCTCGTAAAATGATGTATGTCAAGAATTTAAGAACGGGGGAACAATATCTAGAAAATATTTTCAGAATTTCTAAAAATATGGTCCTTCCTAACTTAAAACACTCACTAGAAATCAAAGGTATCAAAACTCACTCACTGTTAAGGATTTCATGCCTCCTATATGAAATCACTAACTGTCCTACTTGATTTCTAGTTCAAGTTCTAGTTGAATGAGTGGTGACAGATTAAGTTTAGTGGAATTAAAACCTTGACCAAAAGTACCTTCAATTATCACTTTATCCTAGGTTCCAAAAATTGAAGTCTTGTGATTTTATCATTTTATTGATTCAACTCAAATGATTTCTAATTAATTCAATTGTTCCCTTCTTTTTTTGGGTTCAAAATTCACCTCCCCTAAATGTGTTCATTTTTATAGGGCACTTTATTTTAATTTTTCCCATCCATATTTCTTGTGCAATGAACTATGAATAGAACTTATTGAAAGTGAAATTGGATTTTATTTATTAAAAAAATTCACCCAGTACACCTTATCTTAGAGACTCACCGTGGGATCCCATTTTCCCATTTTACATCAGATACAAAATATTTAAATAATTATCATTTTAGTTGACTTACTAAAGTGAAAAAAATATTAAAAGTGAGTCACCTAGGATTCAGTAAAAAAATTAGTTACCTAATGTCAGGATCATAATTCTACAAAATCTATCCTATATCACTCCCTTACTTAGTTCCAAAATAGAAATTCCACAAATATAGTGAAAAAATCCACTAAGTAATCACCCATCCTCAATAGTTTTAGACTAATGGAAATTCTCAACATCTAGAAGGTAGTAATTCACTATGAAATATAGAATTAAAGTTCCAAATGAACCCAAATGACCCTAATGTGATGAAAGAATTTGAAAATTTTGATATATTTTGAAAAAAATAAAAAATTTGACCATTTTTTTACTTCAAGGGGGAATTTGAAATGACCAACACAATAACCCCTCTCCCACACACTTAATACTCAAAATTTTCCTCAATGTTGAATCTTAAGGTGGGAGAAAATATTCAAAGTTTTAAACAGACGTTTATGGGTGTTAGGAAAGTTCAAAAAGAATGTTTTCCACACTAAAAATAAAAGAGAAACAAATACATATATACAAAAGAAAGAAATACGGTGTTTTTTTATTGTTTTTTTTCATGTTCCAGCAACAATATGTCATGAAATAAATACACAGCAGTAGTTGAATCAAAGTGACTACTAGGGTTCAAGTAGATTTCACTATTTAGTTCAACTAATTTTTTAACTCTATGGTATTAAAGTAGCTAATCACCCATCTAAAATACAATTCAAAGAATTTCAAAAGAAATCAAGGGGACTCCCCCACACTTAGAATCATGCAATAGACAGTTAAATATAAGAAACAATAAAACTAGGAAAAATAGAACAACACTTCCCTGAAATATTGGAGCTTTGACCATTAGTGTTTATTCAAAATATCCTCTTTTTTAGCACCAAGTAATTAATCCTATCTATTACCTGTAAGTTCAGAAACTAGACATAAGAATAAATAATTTAATGTTAGGAAAAATTAAACCAAATAATGAGTGGAAGAAATGTTATCCATATGATGTTGTGTAAAGATCCCTTGGTTTTTCTTTGCCGAGTTTCTGGCAGCAACAACTCTCTATAGAAATTGCAGGTTATGAGACTCCATCAGATAGACAATACATCACACTGGAGAAACAAGTAGAAAGAGTTAACTTTATTGAAAAACAAAAAATAAAAGGAAAACAGAAAAAATACCATGGTTAGTTCCCATAAAACACTGAGTTTATAGTCCTCAGTTAGACTAGAGAGAGCTTCATTATTCCAGTAGAGAGATGGCATCCAAGCTCTTTGGATTCCCTTCAATGAAATACTTGATCCACTGAACATTAACTAAAAATGGTCTCTTCTCTTCTCCAACCAGCTCCATAGATCCATTAACCAAAACTCTCACAAGGTCCTGACCACTTGGTCTCCAACTTACTAGGAAAAAGATTAAGTCTATAATTGAAAAGGACTCTCTCACCAACCTCAAAATTCTTATTTTGAATGATTGAATCATGAAAGGCCTTTGTTATATGTTTATAAATTTTATCATTGTCATAAGACTCCCTTCTAATCTCCTCAATCTCACTTATCTCTAACATCCTTCTCTCACTAGTAGACTTGAAATCAAATTTCAGGTCCTTCACTACCCAATAATACTTTAGTTACAATTCCACAGGTAGATGAAAAGTTTTCCCAAAAAGTAGCATATATGGTGACATACCTATAGGAGTATTATAGGCAGTTCTATAGGCCCAAAGTGCCTCATCTAGCTTCACTAAACAATCCTTCCTAGAGTTAGACACTTTCTTCTCTAAGATCTGCTTAAGCTCTCATTAGAAACTTCTACTTTCCCATTAGACTGTGGGTGGTAGGTGGTACCTATCCTATGATATCATCCATATTTCTCCATCAAACTCTTGAACTTTTAATTTTTGAAGTGATCGCCATTTTCAGTGATTAATTCTCTTGGAACACCAAACCTGTAAAAAATATTTTTCTTTATAAACATGACCACACTAGCAGCAGAATTGTTGGTTAGAACCACTGCCTCAACCCACTTGGACACATAGTCCATAGAAACCAGAATGTACTCATTCCCATAAGAGGACAGGAATGGTACCATGAAGTAAAATCCCCAAACATCAAAAAATTTAAACTCCATAATTCATTTTTGAGCCATCTCCTACTTTCTTCCAACATTACCCAGAATTTAACATTTTTCACAGCCTATGACCAAACTCCTAGAATATTTGAAGAAACTAGGGTAGTAGAAACCATCCAACAGAACATTTTTATAAATCCTCTCTTCTCCATGGTGGCCACCCCGGGGTGATGAATGATAGATCTCAAGTATGGGAAACATTTCCTCCTCAGCCACACATCTCCTCAAAACACCATCATCACACATCCTAACGAGAAGAGGGTGATCCCAAAAATAATATGTCAATTTAGAAATAAACCTCTTTATTTGGTTGTGTGATAGGTCTTTGGGAATGACACCAACTAATAGAAATTTTTCATAGTCTATAAACTATGTATAATGCTACAAAAAAGCAGCAAACAGTTGTTCATCAGGGAATGAGGTGTTTATCTATCTTGGTTCCTCGCTTTGGGTGTTGGGCAGCCTATACAAGTGATCTTACACAACATTCTCATACCCTTTCTTATAATTAATAATAAGATAAAACTCTTGTAACTATAGGGTTTGCCTCATGAGTCGGGGTTTTGAGTCTTTCTTTTCCAGAAAGTACTTGAGGACATCATGGTCTATGAAAATGAAAACTATAAACCCTATCAATTACTACCTGAATTTTTATAGGGAAAACATCACATCACTCAACTCATTATCGGTGATTTAATAGTTCTTTTGTACATCATCCAATAGTCTTTCATCATATTAAATGACATGAATCTTCCTATCCTTCCTCTTCCCCAAAATAGCACCTACTTCTAGGTCACTTCCATTACACATTACCTCAAATGGGAGATTCCAGTCAGGGGTAGTGATTATAGGTGAGGTGGTCAGCTTATACTTGAGTAGATAAAAGGACTTTGGACATTTATCATCAAAATGAAGGGAGATTACTTAACTATAAAAGAGCATAGGGGTCTTGTGATTTTAGAAAACTCCTTAATAAAACTCCTGTAGAACCCATCATGACCCAAAAAAACTCCTAATCCCCTTAACATTTTCAGGTGGAGGCAACTTTTGTATATCCTAAACCTTGGCATAATCGACCTCCTGACCCCTATTAGACACTTTGTGACCCAATACAATACCTTCAGTGTCCATGAATTGTAAATTTTCCCAGTTTATGACCAGATTGGTCTCTTGGAACCTTTCTAGCACAACTTCCAAATTTTCCCGGTAGTTCTCAAAATTAATTCCCACTACTAAAAAATAATCCATAAAGACTTAGATTATCCTTTCAATCATGTCTGATAATATCGTCATCATTCACCTTTGAAATGTGGTAGGAGCACTGCACAAGCCAAAGGGAATTCACTAGTAGGTTAATGTCCCAAATGGGAAAATTAAGGTGGTTTTCTCTTTATCCTTAGGAGAAATGGAAATCTAGTTGTAACCAGAGTAACCATCAAGAAAAAAATATTCATTACCTTCCAACATCTCCCAAATTTGGTTCAAAATGGAATAGGAAAGTGGTTATTTCTTTTGGAAACATTCAAATTCCTATAATCTATACAGACCCTCCATTTTTCACTGCCCTTGTTTGGATTTGATCATTTTTCCCATTGGTGACCACTATCGCACCACTCTTTTTTGGGGGACCACCTGGACAGGACTTACCCAAGGGATGTCATAGATGGGAAAGATTATTCTAGCATCAAGCATCCCGATCACTTATTCTCTCACTACTTCCTTCATTTTTGGTTTTAGTCTCCTTTGATCATCCACTCTAGGATTACACTCATATTCCATAGGAATTTGGTGTATAAAGAAATTTGGACTTATCCCCTTTATATTAGCAATTTCCTGGACCATGACCAACTTATACTTCCTTAAAACTCTCAATAGGTTATCCTCTTGACTTACCTCCATATTGGATGAGATAATCACAGGCAGGGTGGAACTCTCTCCTAAAAAGGAATATTTGAGATGTCATGACCCGTCCTTAGGGCTCATGCTGTGACTACCCCAAGCCCGCCTTCCATAGGCCAGGGGCTGGCGACTAGCACCAAGGCGTAAATCCCGGTAAAAAGGGAAGGCATTGCCTTTTTAAAGTAAACAAGCACCACAGAGTAAGCAAGTGGAAGAAGTAAACACTAAGTAAAAACTGGTACAACAGTAAGTGCAGAAAAGTAAAGGGGGGCGGAAATATAAGCCCAACCGTAAAGTACAACTGAAAGGGGAAAACAGTAACTGAAAGAAAAAGCTGCAGCGTCGAGCCATCCTCTGGAAGTCCCACCTGAAGGGTGGGTATAGATAGCCTCCACATCTCCTCGGACCAGTCGTCCGCTCCGAGTACACCCCGCCCAGTGGTCCACCTCCAGGTATCGTCCTGCTCCGCCAACCTCAACCACGATCAGTGATGTCCATCGTCTGCAACCAACACAACGTAGTGTGGGCATAGCCCGTGTAGGGGTGAGTATAAGCTACTCATTAGGGACCTCGAGACCCCCGAAGGTCTCCCAGAATCCACAAAGGATAATCCAAAAAGGAAAGATACAGTCACGAAGTAACATCCGACACTGCTTAGGTATATTCCCATACATATACCTAAGTCATCAATTCTCGTTCGGCTCCAACATCCGAGCCCAAGTACAACCCAGTCCACACATGAAAGTAAAACGTAAATCCACACAGGATAGCACAACACAATCCACAAAGGAAAGAAAAACAGGATTTCAGCTCACACAGGTATACTTCTTCGAATGACGATAGAGATGATCACTGATCCATCTAAGTCGTCGGACCCACAAAGGATCGATAGGTACTAACCCCCGCAATGACCCACAAAGGATCTGACCCACAAAGGATCGATAGGTAACTAACCCCCGCAAAGACCCACACAGGATCGGACCCACACAGGATCTGTAGGTTCTGGCCCACACAGGACCGCTGAGCGCTGACCCACACAGGATCGGACCCACACAGGATCTGTGGCACTGACCCACAAAGGATCACTGAGTGTTGTAGTCATTGTCGTCGAATCCACTGAGGATCTCTGCATAGTCGTCGTCGTTACAGTAGCAGTCGCAGCCAGCTCTAGGGTTCCCGCACACAGCAAGCTCGTTCGGGAGAGTCCTCTCTACGAGCCGAGAGGCTGATACATCAACTGACACATAGTCCAGAGTTGATGTATCCAAAATTTCCGTATCGTCAACAGGAACTCAACTTCGCAGACGGCGCGTCAATCGGACGCCCGGTCTGAGAGTTATTGGTTTTTTCATCCCAGGGGCCCGGTTGGTTTTTTTAGGCAAAAACAACCCGACCGTACTACACCTGCATCCAAACCTCAGGCGGAGTATGCCATAAGATCCGTCACACCAGGAAGAATTTAACAAAGTTGACGGCACGTCAATCGGACGTCTGAAGCTCAAGATATGAGCGTTTCCGCTCCGAGGGCCCGGTTGGTTTCGTGTACGAACCAACCCGGCCGAACCCAAAGTATTCTAAAACCTTGAGTGTGATATAACGAAATGACCGTCTCGATCCAAGGATCGCATCACCGCTGATGGCGCATCGTTCAGAGGCCCGTAGCTCAAGTTATGAGCAAAAGACCGAAAAGGTCCGGAAACGGGGGGTCTGGGCCCGGACCGACCCGGCCCAACCCCCCCTGGGTTGGCCCGAACCAGGTCGACCCGACCCAGGTCCAGGTCCGACCCGGTTGGGCGCGACCCGGCCAGCGGGTCGGCTTGGCTCGGCTCGGCCGAGCGGCCGAGCAAGGGAAACCACGGGGGGCGTGCTGCCCCCACGTGAGAACACCGGGGCCCCGCGTGGGGCCGCCCTTGGTCAGCGGACGCGGCAGGGCCGCGTCCTGTGTCTCGCCGGACCCGTGCGGTCGTGGGTCTGTCGGCCGTCGCGGCTTCAGCCGCGGCGACCCGCGCCGCCGGTGGAGTCCGCGGGCCACCGGAGTTGCTCCGGTGGTCCGATTTCATTATTGTCTGTGCCGTAGCTCATCCCGGGTCCCGTCCTTCCCTGTGGAATAAAAAAATCGTCTCTGCGGCCCATTTTGTCATTGTCCACCGTTCCGCACACTAAGAACAAAAGGGTGGTGGGTTCGGACTTGTTCGTTGGTCCACACCCAAAGCGTTAGCGGTTTGAAACAACACCATAATTCCCAGCAATTGATAAACCTTGACCTGCAATAATATTCTTGACTTGGAGGAAAACAAGAATAGGTAAAATCATTTTCAAAATGACCCCTACCTCGTCGTAGTCGTTGGATGAGTTCTTTGCGGAATTGACCGTCGCGGTAGAAGATGATCGTCACGTCGCGGAAGGGCGTCGCGTCGTCGCAGTATACGGCGTCGCGTCGAAGAACTCTGTGGATCAAGGACATACAGATTTAATTATAACAATTAAATCCATGTTGATGTTATAATCCACAAAGAATTAAAAGGACCGTAATCCCCTACCTCAAGATGTCGATCGAATATTGTCGCGGGGATGGATCGTCGTGGAAGAAGCACCGCAGAGGGAGAATCGTCGGCATCACGTCGTCGATCTCCGGGGGTCAGGCATTCTTCATCGCCATTCGTCGGAGGTCGGCGTTCTTCGCGTTCTTCGCGTTCTTCGCGTTCTTCGCATTCTTCGCATTCTTCGCATTCTTCGCGAAGGAGGATGAAGAACTTTAGAGGTTCTCCAAAGGTTTAACACAACAACCAGATAATAAAATAAGTCCTCATCTTATTTTTATTATCAACTAAAGGATTTGAAAAACAAAGGTAAGTAACGAACAATTAATTCATAGAATTAATTGCAACGAACTAACCGCCCAATTAATAGGGGTGTTAAGAAATTAGAAAACGCGTCAGTTGACTTTCGTTTAGTAGGGTTTTTCGCGGGTGCGTTACTTATCAGAAAAGAAACGGTGGGGCTTGTGCAGGCCCCACCTCACAAATATCCTACCAAGAGGGTAGGATATTTTGAATTGCACCCTATCCTCTTCAACTCATCTCAACCAGCTTTAAGTGGCTTTAAGCGGCTTTAAGTGAAATAAAATAAAGTTTGTCGTACCACATTATTTTATTTCTTAACTTAAAGCCCAAAAATTAAAAACCACACCCGAGCAAACGCAACTCCGGAAGAGGCGTTTCTAAGAAAATATCGATGATGTGATTCCATCGGTGCCCTCGGAATTCGATTCCAACCACCGGTTCAAAAGTTAGAAAAACCCACTCGTTCGTTCACTGAACGTACCCGAGCCAAACTTTGGAACATGATTCCGGGCACAACGGGCCTCGGAATCAGGTGCCGTCAGAAACTACGTTCTTGTAAAATTCCAAAGAAAATTAAGAAAAAAATTTCCTTGAAATTTACGGGACTTTACATCACTCCCACCTCAGGGATTTACGTCCCCGTAAAGATACACCATAAGCTAGGGAAACAAATGTGGGTACTGAGCACGCATCTGAGCCTCCCGCTCCCAAGTGCTCTCCTGGAGGTTCTCGTGCTGCCATCTGATGTGCACTAGAGGAATCGACCATCCACGTAGGACCCACTCCTGTCGATCCTCGATCTCCACCGGGACCTCCGCAAAAGTCCCCTCTTCATCAACGTCTAGCTCCCCATGTTCAATTATGTGCATCGGTTCATGCACGTATCTCCTCAGCTGAGATACGTGGAAGACGTCGTGCACCTGGTGCAACTGAGGTGGTAGAGCCAGGCGATAAGCCACCTCGCTGATCCTGCTGAGGACCTGAAAAGTTCCGATGAAGCGTGGAGACAACTTTCCGCCACGGCCAAATCTTTGTAATCCACGTCTAGGTGATACACGCAAGAAGATGTGGTCGCCATCCTCGAACTCTAGTGGCCTCCGCCTCCTGTCAGCGTAATACTTCTGTCGGCTCTGAGCTATCCTCATCCGCTCCTGGATAACCTGGACTTTCTATGTCGTGGCCTGGACCATCTCTGGTCCCACAAGTGCTGACTCCCCCGGGTCTGTCCAGCACAAAGGAGATCTGCAAGTTCTGTCGTACAACACCTCGTATGGTTCTATCCCGATGGTGGAGTGGTAACTGTTGTTGTACGCGAACTACACCAAGGGTAGGTGGTCCTCCCAGCTGCGACCAAAGTCGAGGACACATGCGTGGAGCATGTCCTCGAGTGTCTGAATGGTCCTCTTCGTCTGACCATCCATCTGAGGGTGAAAGGCGGTGCTCAGATGTAGCTACGTCTCAAACGCCTCCTGCAACCCCTTCCAAAGCCGGGAAGTAAAGAGAGCATCTCGATCGGAGACGATAGATGATGGCACACCGTGAAGCCGTACAATCTCCTAAACGTAGAGACGCCACAAGCTCTCCACTGAGCCTTGCTCTCTGATGGGTAATAAGTGAGCCGACTTGGTGAGTCGGTCGACAATCACCCAGATGGAGTCGTGACCTCTAGAAGTGCGTGGAAGTCCAGTCACGAAGTCCATAGATATCCCGTCCCACTTCCACTCTGGGACCTCCAAGGGTTGTACCAAGCCTGGTGGTACTTGATGCTCTGCCTTCACCTGCTGGCAGGTGAGGCATCGTGAAACGAACTCTGCCACAGCCTTCTTCATGCCCAGCCACCAGTGCTGTTGTCTGAGATCCTGGTACATCTTCGCCACTCCAGGATGTACTGCCAAAGGAGAAGTGTGAAACTCTCTCAGCACCTCCTCTCGTAAAGCGACTGGTACTAAGTTACGTCCTCTGAAAAGGATGTCGTGCTCTGCTCCAAAGGACAATCCATCAGGTGCATGTCCTGAGGATATCTGCGCACGCCGCGTCTCACAGTCAGCGTCCCCATGTTGTGCCTCTCTGACCCGCTGCAGTAGTGGAGGGGTGACTGTGAGAGACTGAAGGAAGGCTGCTCCATCTTTTTCCACGAAGGATATCCGCAAAGCAGCTAGCTGCTCTGTCGCCTCCTCAAGTAGCTGAATTCCGGTCCTCCTGCTGAGAGCATCGGCTACCACGTTCCCCTTCCCAGGCGTATAGACTATCTCAAATTCATAGTCCTGGAGGAACTCAAGCCATCGCCATTGTCTCAGGTTTAGGTCCTTCTGAGAGAAGATGTACCTGAGACTCTGATGGTCAGAAAAGACTATAAATCGCCCGCCCATCAAATAGTGTCGCCATGTCTTCAGAGTGAAGACCACTACTGCTAACTCCAGGTCATGGGTAGCATAGTTCTGCTCATGCAGCCTCAACTGACGTGATCCATAGGCGATCACTTTCCACTCCTACATTAGGACACATTCGAGTCTGGTCCTTGATGCCTCGCAGTAGACTACGTACCCTACTCCCTCCTCAGGCAACCTCAAGATAGGGGCACTGGTCAATCTCTGTCTCAGCTCCTAAAAGCTCTACTGACATCTGTCTGACCACACAAAGGGTTTCCCCTTCTTCGTAAGAGCTGAGAGTGGTGCCGCAACTCTGGAGAGTTTTGGCACAAATCTCTGATAGTATCCAGCTATTCCCAAGAAACTCCGCACCTCCGTCACGCTCTTGGGTGGCTCCCAAGCTAGCACTGCCTCGATCTTCGTAGGATCCACTGCAACTCCCACCTCAGAGATGATGTGCCCCAAGAAGTGGACCTCGCATATCCAGAACTGAAAATTCGAGAGCTTTCCATAAATCTTGTGCTCTCGGAGTGTGTCCAGTACAACTCGCAAGTGGTAGGCGTGCTTCTCCTCAGTCGTCGAGTATATCAAAATGTCGTCGATGAAGACTACGACAAATCGATCGAGGTATGGTTGAAAGATCCTGTTCATGAGTCCCATGAACACTGCTGGAGCATTGGTTACGCCGAATGGCATAACCAAGAACTCATAGTGTCCATACCGACATCTGAAGGTCGTCTTCTGCATGTCCTCGTCCCGAACTATGAGCTGATGATAGCCTGACCTGAGGTCTATCTTCGAGAACCACCGTGCTCCCTTGAGCTGATCGAAGAGGTCATCAATCCTCGGTAGCGGATACTTTTTCCTCACTTTCACCCGGTTCAGGCGACGATAGTCGACACACAGTCGCAAGCTCCCGTCTTCCTTCTTGGCGAACAATATCGGGGAAGCCCAGGGTAAAACACTAGGTCGGATGAATCCCTTTCCCTACAAGTCCTCCAACTATACCCGTAGCTCTCGAATCTCAGCGGGGGCTATCTGATATGCTGTAGTGGATATCGGGGCTATCCCAGGGTATAGATCAATATAAAATTCTACCTCTCGGCAAGGAGGTAGTCCTGGAACGTTGTCAGGAAAGACGTCTGCATACTGATCCACCACTGCAGGAAAACTAGGACTCCGCACGTCAAATGATCCTAGGATGAGGCTAGCCAACTGATGAGTGATGGGTTGTCCTCTCCTCTACAGAAGTCCATCCTGTGCTACGAAGGCTCCCTTTTCGTCGGTGAAGGTGAACCTGCTCCCGTCAGTGCGTACACATCGCACCTTGCGCCTAATACAGTCAATCTGAGTATGGACGGTAGATAGCCAATCCATGCCCAAGATGACATCGTAAGGCCTAGACGCCACTACAAGAAGATCCTAGACGAAGCTCTCGCCTCCTAGAGTAAGCTCACACTGCCAGCACCAGTGCGTAATTGTCGAGTCTGATCCCGTAGGAGTCTCTAGCCGTAAGGATCGAGCCAACGGCTCTGTCGGAATCTCCGAGCTTCGAACAAGGGCAGCAGCTATGAAAGAGTGACTCACTCTTGTGTCTATAAGAACTGAACCAAAGGTGGAATAGACACAGATAGTACCTTGAATCATCTCGGGCGCACCGTGGTCGTAGGCCTCCGATGCTTGGAGTTGTTCCTGTCTCTGCCCGCCAGCTCCCTGTGGTCGGGGTGGACCTACTGGTGGTGGTGGTGGTAGAGCCTCAAAGCGTCGCCCACCACCTACTGCTCGGCCAGCTCCTCTGCCTCATCCGCCTCCTCCCTGCGAACCGCCACGGTCGACCCTCTGCCTCTGCCTGGGTGGCCCCTCAACTGTCTGCTGCTCCTTGGCATGGTGGGTCGGGCAGTCACGAGCCATGTGGCCCTGCCCGCCGCATGTGTAGCACTGCCTGCCTCTCAAAAGACTGGTTCCACGTTGTGTGCCCCGCGCTGCTAAGCCAGTGTCCTGAGGTCATCTGTGTGAGGGTCTGGTCTACCTGGACCCCTGAGTCATCTGTCGACTGCCTACTGCAGAAGACTCTACTATATGTCGTCCCGCAGTAGGTCTCGCCGCTGGATAAGTCTCAACAAGGAAACTCTTGATCAAAAGGGCTCGCTCCAGTACTCCTTCCTGGGTCGAAATGATGAGGGAGATTAGCGATGCCCTGATCTTGTGTCTCAATCCTTGCTCAAAGGTCCGGGCCCGGAAGAATGGGTCTCGTACCATGTCTGTCGAGTAACACGAGAGATCGGTAAATCTCGCCGAGTACTGGGCGACCGTCAAGCTGCCCTGCCGCAGCTGAAGAAGCTCTTGGATGCGCACTGCATGGAGGGTGGCCGGGACGAACTCTGAGCGGAAGAGGCCCTAAAAGTCTGTATATAGAAGAGATGCCTCATCATGCACCTGGAGCATCAAGCTCCACCATTGGCCCGCTGCTGCGTGCAGTAGGCTCGCGGCGAAGATCACCATGAGGTATGCTGGTGTCCTCACTAGCCTGAAAACTCATACCACTGCCTCCAGCCAGTCCTCGGCTGCCTGGGGGTCCGTCTCCCCGCGGAACCTGGGCGGTCGCTGGCGCTGGAACTCATGCAGTGCACTAAGGCAACGTGCATCATCAGCGGCTGGTGCTGGAAGCATCGGTGGCTCGGCGGGTAGAGGTACCGCTGGTGCCTCTGCTGTCAAAGGGCCCTGCACCGAGGCCTCATCGCTCGGCGGGCTGTCGTCACGCTCAACTCTCAGAACCCTAGCTGGCTGCCATCGTGGGGCCATCCTGAAAAGGAAACAGGTGTGCCACGGTCAGAACAGTATACCTGGTGAGCTGATACAAGTAATCACAAAGAAAACTTGAAACACACATCCAACCAATGTTTTCGTGCAGTAAGTCAGAAATCAGAAGTCAGGGTCCTCGTGTACGGATACGTCGGCCGCCGCACCAAAACTGGACTCCCTGGACTGATAACCACACCCAATACACTTAACACTATTGCTTCACATAGAAGAAAGATCAGAGTCTGCGGTAGAACCAAACTCCTCTGATACCAATTTGTCACGACCCGTCCTCGGGGCCTGTGCCGTGACTACCCCAAGCCTGCCTTCCATAGGCCAGGGGCTGGCGACTAGCACCAAGGTGTAAATCCTAATAAAAAGGGAAGGAATTGCCTTTGTAAAGTAAACAAGCACCACAGAGTAAGTAAGCGGAAGAAGTAAACACTAAGTAAAAACTGGTACAACAGTAAGTGCGGAAAAGTAAAGGGGGCCGGAAATACAAGCCCAACTGTAAAGTATAACTGAAAGAGGAAAAACAGCAACTGAAAGAAAAATCCACAGCGTCGAGCTGTCCTCTGGAAGTCCCACCTAAAGGGTGGGTACAGATAGCCTCCACAACTCCTCGGACCAGCCGTCCGCTCCGAGTACACCCCGCCCAGTGGTCCACCTCCAGGTACCGTCCTGCTCCTCCAACCTCGACCACGATCAGTGCTGTCTGTCGTCTGCAACCAACACAACGTAGTGCGGGCATAACCCGTGCAGGGGTGAGTATAAGATACTCAGTAGGGACCCCAAGACCCCCGAAGGTCTCCCATAATCCACAAAGGATAATCCAAAAAGGAAAGATACAATCATGAAGTAACATCCGACACTGCTTAGGTATATGCCCATACATATACCTAAGTCATCAATTCTCGTTCGGCTCCAACATCCGAGACCAAGTAAAACCCATTCCACATAGGAAAGAAAAACGTAAATCCACACAGGATAGCACAACACAATCCAAAAAGGAAAGAAAAACAGGATTTCATCTCACACAGGTATACTTCTTCGAATGACGATAGAGATGATCACTGATCCATCTAAGTTGTCGGACCCACAAAGGATCGATAGGTACTAACCCCCGCAATGACCCACAAAGGATCTGACTCACAAAGGATCGATAGGTAACTAACCCCCGCAAAGACCCACACAGGATCGGACCCACACAGGATCTGTAGGCGTTTGGCCCACACAAGACCGCTGAGCACTGACCCACACAGGATCGGACCCACACAGGATCTGTAGCACTGACCCACAAAGGATCGTTGAGTGTTGTAGTCGTCGCCGTCGAATCCATTGAGGATCTCTGCACAGTCGTCGTCGTCACAGTAACAGTCGCAGCCAGCTCTAGGGTTCTCGCACACAGCAAGCTCGTTCGGGAGGGTCCGCTCCACGAGCCGAGAGGCTGATACATCAACTGACACATAGTCCAGAGTTGATGTATCCAAAAGTTCCATATTGTCAACAGGAACTCAACATCGCAGACGGCGCGTCAATCGGACGCCCGGTCTGAGAGTTATTGGATTTTTCGTCCCAGGGGCCCGGTTGGTTTTTTTAGGCAAAACCTACCCGACCATACTACACCTGTGTCCAAACCTCGGTCGGAGTATGCCAAAAGATCCGTCTCACCTAGAGGAATTTAACAAAGTCGATGGCACGTCAATCGGACGTCCGAAGCTCAAGATATGAGTGTTTCCGCTCCGAGGGCCCGGTTGGTTTCGTGTATGAACCAACCTGGATGAACTCAAAGTATTCCGAAACCTTGAGTGTGATATACCGAAACGTCCGTCTCGATCCAAGGATCACATCGCCGCTGACGGGGCATCGTTCTGAGGCCCGTAGATCAAGTTATGAGGAAAAGACCAAAAAGGTCTGGAAACGGGGGGTCTGGGCCCGGACCGACCCGGCCCAACCCCCCTAGGTCGGCCCGAACCGGGTCAACCCGACCCGGTTGGGCGCGACCCGGCCGGCGGGTCGGCTTGGCTCGGCTCGGCCGAGCGGCCGAGCAAGGGAAACCGCGGGGGGTGTGCTGCCCCCGCGTGAGAACACCGCAGCCCCGCGTGGGGCCACCCTTGGTCAGCGGACACGGCAGGACCACGTCCCGTGTCTCGCCGGACCCGCGCGGTCACGGGTCTGTCGGTCGCTGCCGCCTCCAGCCGCCGCGCCAGTGGCCCGCTCCGCCGGTGGAGTCCGCGGGCCACCGGAGTAGCTCCGGTGGTCCGATTTCATTACCGTCTGCTCCGTAGCTCATCCTCGATCCCGTCCTTCCCTGCGGAATCAACAAATCATCTCTGCGACCTGTTTTGTCGTCGTCCGTCGTTCCGCACACCAAGAACAAAAGGGCGGTGGGTTCGGACTTGTTCGTTGGTCCGCACCCACCGCGTTAGCGGTTTGAAACAACACAATAATTCCCAGCAATTGATAAACCTTGACCCGCAATAATATTCTTGCCTTGGAGGAAAACAAGCATAGGTAAAATCATTTTCAAAACGACCCCAACCTCGTTGTAGTCGTCGGACGAGTTCTTCGCGGAATTGACCGTCGCGGTAGAAGATGATCGCCGCGTCGTGGAAGGGCGTCATGTCGTCGCGGTATATGGCATCGCGTCGACGAACTCTGAGGATCAAGGACATACAGATTTAATTATAACAATTAAATCCATGTTGATGTTATAATCCACAAAGAATTAAAAGGACCGCAATCCCCTACCTCAAGATGTCGATCGAAGATTGTCGCGGGGATGGATCGTCGTGGAAGAAGCGCCGCGGAGGGAGAATCATCAGCGTCACATCGTCGATCTCCGGGGGTCGGGCGTTCTTCGTCACCCTTCGTCGGAGGCTGGCGTTCTTCGCGTTCTTCACGTTCTTCATGAAGGAGGATGAAGAACTTTAGAGGTTCTCCAAAGTTTTAACACAACAACCGGATAATAAAATAAGTCATCATCTTATTTTTATTATCAACTAAAGAATTTGAAAAACAAAGGTAAGTAACGAACAATTAATTCATATAATTAATTGCAACGAACTAACCGCCCAATTAATAGGGGCGTTAAGAAATTAGAAAACGCATCAGTTGACTTTCGCTTAGTAGGGGTTTTCGCGGGTGCGTTACTTAGTGGAAAAGAAACGGTGGGGCTCATGCGGTCCCCACCTCAAAAATATCCTACCAAGAGGGTAGGATATTTTGAATTGCACCCTATCCGCTTCAACTCAACTCAAGTAGCTTTAAGTGGCTTTAAGCGGCTTTAAGTGAGATAAAATAAAGTTTGTCGTACGACATTATTTTATTTCTTAACTTAAAGACCAAAAATTAAAAACCACACCCGAGCAAAAGCAACTCCGGAAGAGGCGTTTCTAAGAAAATATCGGCGATGCGATTCCATCGGTGCCCTCGGAATTCGATTCCGAGCACCGGTTCAAAAGTTAGAAAAATCCACTCGTTCGTTCACTGAACGTACCCGAGCCAAACTTCAGAACATGATTCCGGGCACACCGGGCCTCGGAATCAGGTTCCGTCAGAAACTGTGTTCTTGTAAAATTCCAAAGAAAATTAAGAAAAAAATTTCCTTGAAATTTACGGGTCTTTACATGAGATGTGTAGGGAGGGGTTTGAGTTGTTGAATGGGTGTTGATTCACTTGATGGAAGACTCTTTGGCCTGGGTCGGCCAAGGTCTTCATGATGCCTCTTGAAGAAGGCAGTAAAGAAGGCTTCCTCCTCATCACTAGAATATCCAGAAATATTTTCCTCACACTTATACTCCTCTCTCAGGGATAGAATTTTCTCCATAGAAAACTCATCCAAATTCTCAAAAAAAACTCTCCCTCACACTCATCAATAGGCTCTCTCTCCTTACTTATGATGATCCCCATGCAAGTGGTAGTAGGGATCTCAGGTTCACTGTTGATGTCCTCTATCATCCTTGGAAACTTCTCTTCCTCCTCATCAATAGTACCCTCAGTGACTAACAACTCATATTTGGGAAATATTGGGTGTGTGGGTTCTTTGATTTTCCTAAACACATTGAATTCCTCTTTTTTTACCCAAGTTTAAAATTAGCATACCCTTTGAAACATCTATCACAACTCCCCTTGTGGCCAGGAAGGACCTACCAAGGATGATAGAAACCTCCTGGTCACACTTCATATTAATAATGATAAAGTCAGGAATAAAAAATATTTTACCTACTCCCACTAGAAAATCATCAACCCTACACATTGTATGAGTAATTGATCTATTAGTAAGTTGTAACACAATAGTGGTAGGTTGTGGAACTCCTAATCTCAAGTTTTGGAAAAGTGATACAGGAATCAAATTGATTCTACCTCCCAAATCACACAAGCAGTTGAACTTACCTCCTCTATCCAAAAAGTTGCAGGGGATGACAAAGCTCCCTGGGTCCTGAAGTTTAGGAGGTATCTTATTTTGAAAAATATCACTACACTCCTCTATCAAGATATATGTGGAAAACTCTTCCAGGGACTTTTTACTTGAGAAAAATTTCTTGATTGATTTAAATTATGATGTTATTTTAATGAGATCTTCCTAGAATGGTATGTTAATGTTCATATTTTTAATCACTTTTAAAAAATTTATCAATTCAGAATCATGGGTTGGTTTTCTTATTCTTTGTGAAAAATGGATTACAAGGGAAAATTTTCTCATAATTGGGGGAATCCCTATAGCTTCCTCATCAATATTTTTCTTCTATTTATTATCTTTTTTTAATACATTTTCCTTGTGATTTTCAGTTGGAATATTAGGAACCAAGGGGTTCCCAATGATGTTGTCTAGTTTTCCAGTTTTAGCATTTTCTAGATTCATTTTTTCATGTTCATCTAGATTTTCATTTTGAGAAGTTTGGGGTACATTATTAGGTTCTTTATGGGTTTAAAGACCACTTCTGGTGGTCAAAACCATGTAATTATACCTAGGGTTGGCTTTAGTTGTACTTATAATCTTTCCACTATCTCTACTTCCCATATCCCAAACCAACTGCCCCATTTTTATTTCTAGATTTTTTATTCTTGCATCCATTTGAACTTTATCAAAATCATTTTTTGAATTTTATTCATCAAATATTCATATCAACTAATGAAACATATCCCTCACCTAATCTTTTGAATTAGATGACTTAGACTTGGGTTGGGGTTGGGGTTGGAACTGCTCCCTAGGAGGTTGTTGGAATCTAGGAGGGGCAACAGGTCAAAGGACTCCCTGCTCCCTCCAGGAAAGGTTTGGGTGGTTCCTATACCCTTGATTATAGGTGTTTGTGAAATTTTCTTCCCTAGTCTATATCCTTGGACCATATCTAGAAAAACTAGCACTCTCAGGTGATTGGGTGGGCATGTCAAAGTTGGGACAACAGGTCTGTGAGTTACCATACATGCCATAGTGGTGGCATTTCTCTCTAATGGTGGTGTGTGTGTTCTCATTGAAAAACACAGAATCCTGGAGTTCAACTTAAGGGGTATGGGTGGTTTCCTTTTTAACAATGGTTCTTCTTCTAAATCACTTTTGATGGGATATTTGTGTCAAAATGTTGAAAATTTTCTTGAGTTCCTCAGTTGTCCTATCACTAAAGTCCCCTCCATCAAACTAATCCATAAAGGTTTGGTGGTAAGGGGTGAGGATATTGTATAAAATGTTTCCATGAGAAATTGGGGGGTAAATTGGTGATTTAGACACTACCTAAGTAATCCTCTAAATCTTTCCCAAGATTCATGAAACAACTCACCCTCATCTTGTATGAATCTAGTGATATTATGATTAATCTCAGATGTCAATCTACTAGGATACAATTTCAGGGTAAAATCATTATAGACTTGATCCCATGTGACAAAGATCTCTTCCTCTAACTATTGGAATCAGGATCTAGAATTTCCCTTGAGGCGGAAGGGAAACACTCTCAACTTAAGTTCTTACTCACTTATACCTCTCAATTGCAGTTATTAGACACTAAAATAGAAATCCCTAATGAAGTCAAGAGAGTCTTCACTAGGCATCCTATTGAATATCTGTAACTAAGAAATCATGGATTACTTAATTTCATAATTTATAAATCTAGTTGAGATCCTTATATAATAGGGGTTACTAAAAATAGAAGGCAGTAGGAAATCTCAAAAACCATGCCTCCCAACAATCTCATTTCCAGGTTGATTAACATTCTCAAGTTGGTTCATGTTTTTATTTTCAACTTCTCTATTTTCTTCCATTTGTATTTTTTATTTGTTCTTATTTAAGTTTTTGATGTGTTTTTCTATCTCATTAATGGTAAGATCTAAGGTTTAAAACTTATACCTATTTTTCATGCATCAGTAGTTTCATATTTTTTTTTAATTTTCTTGGAGAATTTTTTTTGACCATTTTTTTTGGGTTTTTGTATTTCTATTTTTTTTATAGTTTTTATAATGAATTTTTTTTAACATTTTCCTTTTTTTATTTTTTTATGTTTTATTTTTGTAATTTTTTTATATGTTAATTTTTTTTATATATTGATCATATGTGTCCTCCCGATCAATGGAGCTAAAATTTTATGTCATTCATCATTAAATGTGATAAAATGTGAATTTATAATAACATACTTACTACCTAGTATAGTGGTAAGACAGGTTTTAACCATAGATAGGGACTAATTTTGTGTTTTGTGACTAAAGAAAAACAAAAAAAACAAAAAAAAATAAATTAACCCAACAAACAAACTCTAGTGGTGGTAGTGTGATTGTGAAGTAATTGATGATTTGTGTGTGAGAATGAGAGTGAATGTGAGTGCAGGTAGGCAAGACAGATAGTCAATAGGAATGAAAGTAGAGTAAATAATTAATGGATGAGTAGGGGAAATAAACTAGCCTAATTCAATTATACTTTACCTTGTTCACGCACTAGATTGAAATATCTGGATCTAATTCAAAGTGGTTGACCATATTTTTTGTCTGGTCAACTTGTGATTGTTTGACTGCTATAGTTTATCAATTATAGTAATCTTTCAATAACCAATTGAAAAAAATCATAAATCAATGAGTTCCACTTGTTGGTTGAATTCAGTGAGTATCTCTCTCTTTGATCCTGATTCTCTTTTCAGTACAATCCTCATAATAAAGATAATTAAAAATTAATTCCAATCAATATTAGTTTTCACTAATTCATGAGGTTTTGAAAAGAATGATTGTCCTGATAGTAATAGAGAGATAGATCTGGTAGGTGATGAAGGCATAAACTGTAAAAACTAGATTAAAATTGCCTCATCCTATTTCCCCAAGGGATATTAGCTGGATATCATGGTTGGAATCGACATTTTAATAGATTTTATCAAAAAGATGTTCGTATCAAAAAAATCACAAAAACACAACACAGAAAAAAAATGTTTTGTCTCCCTTCTTGATCTTTAGAAAGTCTCTACTAGTTTGATATGTTTTGGTCTTCTCCTATTGATTGAGAATGATATTATGCTCTCCAAATTTCCCACACTTGGAACCTAGAAGTGATTCATAGATGTTGCCCTAATCTGCTGCTTGCTGGAAGTGATCATGGAATATTCTCATGGAAGTGAAGTTGTGGAAGTCTGGAAGTGCTCAATGAATGATGATCTAAAAGTCAGAGTAATGATGTCTAGTCCTGATGGTACTCCCCAATATTTTGTAATGTTCAGGCAATGAACGATGAAAAATTTGGTTCCCACCTCTCCTAATTCCATAATTTTTCAACAATTGTTGCCTGCTCCTCTTATAGCTCATGGATGACTTCACTCTAAAATTCTCACGTGCCACGATCATTGTGATCCTTCCTCTTTGAAAGTCTCTGAAATAGAAGTCCCCCCAGAAAGAATCAATCTCCCTACCAACAAAACATAAATCAAAAGTTTTAAATAATTAATTTATAATAAGTATTAAGAATAAACAAAAATACAAGTAAATAATGAAAATTAAACTACTTATTAAACTAAATACTAATATTGTATTTATATATTAAAATATTTAAATATATTTAAATACCTATAAATATTAAAATTATACGGATGAAATAATAAATGTAATATTTATAATTAAAAGTAAAGAAATTATTTACAATTAAAAATAAATTGTTTAAAATAAATAAAAGAATTTAAAATTATTATTAAACTATAAAAAATTACTATATTAAATAAAATATATACAATTATTATTAAATATATACTTAATACTATTAATAATATAATAATATATTATTGTTATTGTTATTGTTATTATATTATTGTTATATAAGTTATATATTATATTATACATTATATTATAAAATAAAAAATAATAATATAAAAAAAAGAGGAACAAATGGAGGAGGGGAATTCAGTTCGATCAGGGGGAAATGGGGGATAGGGTTCAGTAGTGAGAAGGGGGAGGCATGACAAGGAGGGTCAGTAGTGAGGAGGTAGGTCTGGAACTGGCTGGTTCAAGTGGTGAAGAATAGAGGTAAGGGTGGAGGTTTCTTAGCTCGAGCCTAGAACTAGTTTTAGGGGGTACTATTGAAGATGGCAATACGGCGGTGATGGATTGTAGCAGTGGGATAGTGTGGTGGTCATTAGCATCTTTGATAGAGGTAGAGGTGGCAGTCATTGGTGGTTTAGGTGGTCCGTGGCAGATGCAGGTTTGAGATGCAGTGGAGGTTCAGTAGAGAATAAGAACATGTTTGACATTTGGGGGTTTCATTTTCCAAATCAGGTTTATATTTTATTTGGTTTGTTGTGCATGAATTTCTTATGGGGTTAAATTTATTAGAACTTCCATTGTTGGTTTATTATACAACTGTTTTTTGATTTGTTGGTTCTTACCAGGTTAAATTTCTTCGAACTTCCATTGTTGGTTTATATTCATTGAAACCAGGGAGCTCCATTTTTTCCTCCATAGGTGCAAGTCCAAGTTCTTTATCCTACTCTAAGTCATAGAAAATATTGTCCGAATAGGAAAATTCAAAACAATATGGAGTGATACACAATTCAGTTTCAATAAAATTAGAAGAGATAGAGTGTGATAAATGATTAACTCCCTGATGTTGGCTCTTCTTCTTTGCATGTTTTGGGGAGATCAAGAAGTTCCTCACAAAATTCATTTAGTTCTTGTTATTCTCCTATATGTAGCTTAGTAGGAAATTATTTCTCCTTTTCCTCCTTAGGAAATACAACTGGCTCATCTTCTAGTTCAGTTTCAGGCTTGGATTGCTATGATGGTGGTTGGACATATGCAGTTATCCAATATAGGTTTTCTTGAATATTTTTTACTAACTCTTTAGGATCTTTAATATCATATTTCACCTTGTATTTTTTCACTTTATCCTAGAAACTTTATGGTGGAACTTCTTCAAAAGTGTTGGGAGGAATTTATGAGCACTCTTCTTGTGTCTCATCCAGTTATTGATAGAATTTTGGGAAGTACTCCGAGAATTCAGTGAGTTCTCTAGCCAATCCTTCAACAACTAGTTACTCGAGGGTCTCCTTGAGATCCTGGATGAGCTCCTTGAATTATTCCTCTTTGAGAATTTGTCTTCGTGCTCCCTTGATCTTCATATCCCATAATATAACACCATCTTCTAGAGACCAGGGGTCTTCAACTATTGGATCTTTCACTTGAGAGTATTCTTTAGTCCATACAGAATAATAATCATTTGAATTCATCATGGAAAGAATTTTTTTAGTTGTTATTTTTATAAAAGTAATAAAATCTATCTAAAATATGAAAATAGAAAAGTTAAATGAATAAATTATTGGATCCCTAACAATGAATACAGTTTTGATGCACTCCTATCATGGGGCATGGTCAAAAGAAATTATATTTTTCCTAGTGCAGCACAGTGGCTGACCAGGATCGTCTCTCTTAAGAAGATTTCTCAGTTGTTTACTCACTTAATCTAATTCACCTAAACTACTTATTTTTTTGGTTGTTTTAATTAATTTAATAAAACAATTACAATATTTTTGTGTTTTTTGATTACTTATGAAATATAGAAATCTAAAATATCATGAAATACTAAACAGAATGAGTTAAGGAGAAAGCACTTGGTCTTGGGTTTGGTTTTGGGTTCAATAATCATTCTCCTTTATGTGTTTGATTCTAGTTTGATAATCCAAACATGAAATCTAACGTTTAAATTACTATTATTTTCCAGAATAGAAATAGTTTGATTTGAATTTAATTAGGGTTTTCACCATATTGGGGGAATTCACCTCACCCATACATGATGCTCAAATCTACCACAAACTTAAAACAAACTTTAAAGAAAATTAAAGAACACTTTTACCACCCACTGATTCAATCCTTGGGGTTAGCCTCACATTTTTGAGATTAAGAGATCACAATGATGGATTTTATGGATAAAAATAGAGGGGGGTAAAATAAGAAAAAAATAAAATTTATAATTTATAATGAAGGTTAAAATAATAATAATATTATTATTATTAATTATTACTGTTATTATAATTAAGAGAATTGGTTTTTGAAAAATGAGTGGGGAAAATAATAAAACAATTTTAAAATAATAATTTGCTAATTATAATAATGATAATAATAATAATATTAATATTAATACTAATAATAATAATAATAATACTTATAATTAAAAGAATAAAATTTAGAAGAAGAATTGTGGGATGGATGGAGAAAAACAAATGAATGGATTAATTTAATAAAACTAAAATTTAAATTACAATTGAAAATAAAACTGAAATAAAGAAAACTAAAAAAATGAAAATGAAGAAATGGTGGAGATTTTCGTTTGGCTTCCCTCGGTGGAGATCTCATCCTTGGTTCCTCTAATGGAATGGGATGGATTGGAATAATTTGGTAAGGACAATCTCTCCTACTTTTATAGGCCATATTTTCCTTTTGAAAATTACTACGTGTTGGACCCATTAAATGGTCGATTCACACATGGATCTCTTTATAAAAGTTGTTACCAATTTTCTTTCACGTATCCCCTAAGAATTTAACCATATGTTTTCATATGTATAGAGAGTTATGACCATTTAATTATAATAATTCAATCTTCCTAGACAACCTCTCCATATTCCATGTATCTAGTTTTTCATGCATTAATGGCCTTCCAAACGAATGATTCATGAATTTTCTTATTAATTAAAGTTGTTAATAAATTTCTTATCCATCTCCATGTATAATTTCAGCTTCATTGGGCCTTCCAAATTCAAGATATAATCTCATATTTAAAATATTCCAGGTATGTGAACAGTTCTTGAGGCCTGTGTTGTTAGCTGATTTTGTACCTCCAATTGATAGATTGGGATTGTAGTACAAAAGGATGAAATGTATCCCAAGATTTCTAAGATCCTAAAATAACTAATTTATCAATTTAAATTATTTTATAAAAACTTATGTTTTAAATAAATAATAAAAATAAAATATTTAAACCCCAAAATTAGGCCATTTTAACAATTAAGCTCAAAATTCCAAAAAAACATAAAAATGTGGCAATTTACAATAAAATAACACTATGGTGGATCTAAAAATATTGAAATTAAATGTAAAATTATGAAAAATATTTTTTTTACAACCTTACAATGCTGGAACAAAGTGTTGTAAGTCTGTGAAGTAGCCCGCATAATCCATCACTGACATCATTCCCTAGGTCAACTTCATTAACACTATAGCCCACTATTATCTCAAGGTATCTAGATATAAATTCTCTAGAAAATTTTCTTGTAAGTATTTCCATAACATACCATATACCTACTGAGTCTGAACCAAAGTATCCCACCAGTGCTTTGTCGGTCCCCACAACATATATGCTTCCAACTTGACTCTCTTATATGTAGGAATATCCAAATGATCCAAGGTCATCTGGATAGAATCTTTCCAAAATTCCAGTTCCTTAGGTACATCCTCTCCAGAAAACATTATATGGTGCTACAACTAAAACTCCCTGGTCAGATCGAATATACTCGATATGACCCACCCTGGGACTCTTTCCATCATCTAAACAAAATGAGTGAAGTTATCATGGAACTTATCTTTTCCTTTATTATCTTGTACAATGGGTTTTCTTGCTCCGATACTAGTGGATCATTATTTTTATAACCTCTTTTCACCCAATCAGCACATGTTTTCATGGTTTCATTTCTTTAAAATTCCAAACATGAATCTTAGAACACATAACATAAAACTTCCACAGTTTACATAAAGGAGGGATATCAACAAGCCATAAAACAACTCATTTCACATACACTATCCTGATGGATATCATTACACTTAGAACACACTACCCTCATCCATGGTGAAGATGGGGTAATCCAATTTAGAAAGTCACAATACTTTCATTGGACTCCTTTTTATGACCATTTCTACTTTTACAACACAAATCTTTCCTCTTAGTCATATTTCTCATTTCACAACTTATTCCAACCAAAATTTTTACTCATTTACACCAATTCATTTATCACATTTCTTTATCCATTATTTAACATTATTTCTATTTACCCATTTATATGATCTTTATTAGACACAATTTTATTCAAATTTTTTAAAGAATGTGAAATTAATTATACCCTTCATGTATCTCACACCCATCTCGTGTGTGCCTATTGTGATTCATGCCATCTATTTCCCTAGGTTCATGTAATGATGTGTGAATGCACAACCTCGTGCCATTCTGACCACAAGAAAAATATCACAAATAGTCACATCCCACAACAAGTGCATCACCCAATGGTGAAATATCATTTAACTGAAACAATACACAATAAGAACAATAATTCCCACCTTGGGTACTTGGGTTTTCCCTCCTACATGGGTTAGCTACTCCCATGCATGAGCTCATTGCTCAGACCCAAACACACCCTAATCTCCCTTCTACTATCCCAAATAGAAATACCATAGGAAATAACTACTCTGATACCAATTTGTAACATCCCTGACCCATAAGCCACTAAACTGGTTCCTTAAACCTGGTCACCACATGACCTCAAGCATGCATCCTCATACACTACAGGTTTCTGACTAGAAACAAGGATCTAATAGATCACGTTGGGAAAATATACCCTCTTTACTAGAGTAATCTATAGTAGATAACATATTAAATAAAGGAAAAAATAAAAAATAAACCATAACCATGAATTACTAACCATTTCCCAAACAGGGTAAAACCCAAAACCAATAATAAATATGTCATGTCCTGCTAACCATGCCAAAGTGAAGAAAACCCAAAATAATACAAACAACCAAATCAAAAAAAACAAGTCCTAACTCTAAGTTTGGATCCTCATCCATTCACATCCCAAGCCTAACTCAACTCCTTAGCATAGGTTCCTCACCCTTGTCCTGACCTATAATAATGCAGTCTTCTTGGGTACCTAATGGTGGCCCGATCAGGGTGTGAGTACAACTCAATAATCCACCCCCAATGTTGTCAATAAAATATCCAGTCTAAATAGATAGTGCATGCAAATATGAAAATAAATGACAAGGTGAACCAAAAGACAACTCAGGTACCATTAGTTAAAAATATTCACTTTAACCATTTCCATCATTATTTCCATTTTCATCACTTATGTTGTATTTATTACTACATTAATTTTTCATCACATGTTCAATGGGTTATGCATTTACATCTTTTACATAGTGGCCTAAGTCGGTCGATTAATATGCATTAGGTAATAAGTAAATTTCCCTATCTCACTATGGTAAACATTCATAAACAAATACATCACACTTACCCTGGAGCCTTAGCCCAGGTAGTTTCATAAAATGAAACTATTAGGGGTAGAGAGCCTCAGTCCCCTTCCCTAACCCATGCACTATGAGGTGGGTTTAGAGCCTCAGTCTAACCTAACCTATGGGCAAAGATCCTCAATTCCAATACCCCACAACTAACAATCCATGTGCACGTGTTTATTTATCCATTTACCACACATACTGTATCACAAAATAATATAACCAATACACATAACATTAAATATTCATATTCATTCTCATATAACTCAATATCAATCCATGACCCATTAACACATTTACCAATTTTATTACATAGCACATTAAACCCATTTCCCTTTTCTTACCTTGGCTCATTTAGCATATTCAAAAATGGCCATAAATTAACCCATTTAAATCATTCCTCAATTTATATGCATTATCCCATTTAAAACATTCATCAATTCATATTCCTTAATCCATTTATTAATTTCCATTATAAATTCATATGTCATTATACACATTCACATTAATCCATTTAACCCTTTTTCACATCATGCCAAACAATACCTTACGACATTGTAAAAAACTAGACACAACTACCATTGGTCCACCTTATGGTTTAAACTAAAATTTCAATATATTTATCATGGTATTTATTTCAACACAAATGGACTTTAGGCTTAACATCACAATTTTCCATGTTTGGGAATATTAGTGCACCCCATGGGTGACCCTAATCTAGTATAATCAACCACAACTCATCCTGAGGGGAACTTTAGCGGTGTAATTCATCATTTATAGAAAAAAATTACAAAATATTACTCAATGAAACAAATTCACAATAATAGGGAACCAATATCACAACCGCACATGCACAAATAGACAACAAGACTATGGAATAAAACTTGTATACCACCTACCTTGAATCTATGGATGAGCTCTTGCTTAACCTTAGACTTAGATCCATATTCAATCACCCATTTAAGAAACAACCTAATATACACTATAAAAATAGGTTTTTAGGGCTTTTTAAGAATAAGAAAAATTATACTTTCCCTAATATATAAAATAGGAGCATTAGACTTACCCAGAGCTTTGATCCGAATCAAACGAGACTCTAAATGGCCTCGAATCAAAGGAGATACACCCTTGGAAATATTGGTTAAAAATTTTTCATAAATAGGGATATAGGATAATAAATTTGAAGGAAAATCAGGAGAAACACTTAAAAACTCAAGGTGGGGAAAAGGTAAATTCCCACTTTTTAAAGGGCGTATGGTTTGGCTGAACGGTTTGCCAAACTGTTCACCAACTGTGCACCTGCCTCTATAAAAGAGGGGTATAAGTCACAAAATTACCTTGGAATCATAAATAATAATAAAAAATTCACCAACCATTTAAATTCATCTATCCAAGTTTGTATGTTTGGGCTCCACCCCCCCCCCCCCCACGCACGGTTTACACTAACTGTGCGCCAATCATGAGACATGGATAAGATAGCCTGATTTCCCTTTATTTCATGTCCCGAACCCCCAGAACACCCCTAATATTCCTCATACACTAGTTAAACATTTAATTGAAAAAAATAAATAGATTCAAACCAAAATTTAAACAAGAACATACCTCTACCAAGTCTGGGATCTTATAGTGTGTACGACAAACTACTGCCTCGTGAACTGGCATAATTTTTTTTCCATAACTGCTTCTCACATATGGATATAATGATGTATTTAATGTTTATATATGATATTTATTATATAATTATACTTTAATAATTATAATATCAATTATACCTTCTTAATTTTAATTCTGTATAGAATACGATAACATTGCTCATGTGTACGGCGGACTACCGCCTCGCGAAGCTATGTGATTTATTTTTTACTTATGCTTTACATGGAAGGTAATAAGGATTAATTTTATGTTTATATATTATATTCATTAAATATTAATCATTATTGAAAATAAATATATTATATAATTTCTTAAATTACCATCCATTGAATAAATGATAATGTTATTCGTGTGTGCGGCAAACTACCACCTCTTAAAGCGATGTGATTCGTTTTCTCACAAATGATTTACATGGAAGGTAATGAAGGATAAATTTAATGAATATATGTGATATATATGACATGATATTTATTTTTTAAAATTAATATAAAATCCACTTCCTTACCCTTTCACTCATAAATAAAATTATAAAGTCGCTCGTGCGTACGTACGGCCTATTGTCTCCACGAAGTGATGTAATTCATTCTCCACGTTCAAAATTAAATAATGATTATAAATATATTTATATTGAAAATAATTATATTTAAAACATTACTATAATTACAGATATTATGTAACGGTATCCTGCATTTGAGATCTGAAAATTTCATGATAAAACATGCCTGATAAATCAAGACAATTAACACCCAGGACAATAGTGATAATGAAATATTATTAACGAACGGGTGATAAGATGTTATAAAATGGATAAAATGTGATATTATAAATATTAATATGATTTTATTAAAAGTTAATAACAATTTTATAACCACTATATATGAGGTTTAAATGTGTATGGAGGAATTCAAGACTTAAGGTAAGGGATTTCTGTCTCAATTTGCCTTCTTTGAGACATATGTTTTATTATGCACCTATCTTCTTTTGTGAGGTGTATATACTGACCCTTTGACAAGTTATATCATTAAAATACTTCTATTTATTATATCTAAATTTTAATTTTATGTTATTATTTAATGGTTCTTATGATTCAAAATTTTCCAAAGTGGTGAGGGTGTGATGTTTCAATCTCATTATTTATCGAGTTTATTATGATTATGATTTCAGTTATGAAATGTTATAATATAATTATCAATAACTTCATGAATTATAATCTATTATGGTTATTACTTGAGAATACATGTTTTAACTTCACTTTTTTCTCTTTATGTAATCAATATTTTATAAGAATTTTTTAATGAAAATATACTTTATTTCTCTCTTCAGTTGAAAAGTATTTTTCTTCCATATCCATATATTATAAAAATGTTTTCAAAATGTTTTAATATTTCTATATGATTTTTTAAATTCAATTTTTCCTTGTTTTTATTTTAAAAAAAATTAAAAGGAATCTTCACGTTTTTTTCAAAAACAAGACCCGTTTGGATTTTGCCAAAATTGTGAAAGGAATATTTTTTTAAACCTTTATGATATAAATAGAATTTACCTCTATTGTGACCACTAAATGTTTTAAAGATTCATTTATAAGTTTCCAAGGTTATTTTAAAATAAAATTATTTCCACAATATTTTATGATTTATTAGTGTTTTTAAAATGTGGTTTTCAAAGTGGAAAGGTTATTTTCCTCAAGAATGTTTTTTATCTTTTTATAGTAATTATATTAGTCAATGAAAAAAACCTTTGATGTATTGAATTTATTCTAAATTATGTATATATTTCTCTCACATTTATATATATAGATTATTATATATTCCTTTAATGGGGAAACACATGCCTTATGATCATTTATAAAATTACTTCATTATGAAATTTCCTTTGGTTTATGATATGAAGCAAGATTATAAAACCCATTTTCTTCCCACGGGTAATTATTACGTTTTTCCTTATGAATTATTCCCTTTATGTGGCACACATAGATAATGAACATGTTATGATGGGTTCACATAGATAGTGCTTTAATGTATTGGGTAAATCTTTAGTATCATGAGATGTAATGTATAGGATTAAGTGGTAAACCTAATCCATTATGGGACTTTGTCAGCCATGTGATATTTTATAGGAAACTATCCTTAAATCGTGTTTATGTTGTGCTATAAGTTTTTTCCATATTTACTATGATTCCAGGATCTTATTATTCCATGTTATTTATGTTGCGCTTCCATGTGATTACACATGTACTTTATCTTTTATGGTATCGTATTATACCTTCAACTAACATGTTATGATTCCATATCATGTTTATTGCCTTACTAGGATTTTTACCTCACCCATTTTTTATATATATTCCCCAGTGTATCCCATTAATCTTAGGAGTTATAAAGGATTTAAGATCTTGTTATTGAAAATAAAATAAGTATATCATATTTTAGTTTTCTTCTATGTATTATGAACCTAGTCTTCCATATACACTAGTACTTATGATAATTGTGTTTTATTAATGGATATTTTTGTTTAAGAATCATGTAATAATATGTGTAAAAGTCATTGGTCACCATCTTCCCTGATTCCATCTACAAATAAAATATATTTGGACTTTAGTTTTGAGCCTTGATCAAAGTTGTCCCAATACCTCTGATCCTTAAAGAGTTGTCATTTCCAAAAGTAAATGCATATCCATAATTTTATTCATTATTCTTCAATAGTTTTTTGAATCCTACCATATGATTTAAACATACACTATCAATTATCCATGGATCATTCTTTTCTTAGGCATCTTAAAGAGTTTGTCTAGAAATTATTGTCATATATTCTTTAGCACTATAAAATTTTTGTTCATGCCTTCTATATATTTAATCTAAGAAATAATATATATCCTAAGTTGGAAGTATTGATAGATTTATATTCACAACTTACTTCTTCTCATAATTGTTCCTCACTTTCATTGGATAGATCCCCCTCAATTACTTTATTCTCTAACTCCATGGAAATGAAATGTTATACCTAAAGACAAGTGATTTATTCCCAAAGACTCCACAACACCAATAATAGTCATTAAAATTTGATTTTATATAATAATTATAAGTCTATCTATGAAAATATATTTACTTATTAGGTGCATTCCAAACTCCATTTTTCATTTTTCTTAGATAACTCTCTCTTCTCAAATCACCCCCAACTCCCCTTGATATATGAGTATAGTTTTTAGGAATTTTATAACCTATAAAATTCTAGTTTTGGTCTTAAGACCTACATTATTAGGTAAACATATTTGGTAACATTGGAATAAGTATAAATAGTTTGTACCTTCTTCTATATGATGTATTTCACAATATATTGAGATGATTCATCCTAAACTGCTTCATTATAATCTTATTTCATCATCTTTAAGGTGATTTTACTTTTAAAACATAATGATTTTTTATTCATAAACTCTTATTAATTTATCGCAGATTTTACATCAAAATCTTTCAACACTTTATCATTTTATTAAATTCTCACATTGAGATTATTAATTTATTCAATTTAGTAATTATTTTATTAATTAATTCATCTTAAAGTTATCTCTCCTTCTTAATAATTCTAAACCTCTTCTTTATCTTGGTGTTTTACTAAATACATTATTCATGTTTAGATTTCAACATATATTCAGTGTAGTTCTCTTCATCCTCCTTATCACTACTTGAATTGAATTCATGTTCTTTTATATGATCCATGAATGTTTTGTGATTTTCAATGGTGCCTTATTCTTCTTACTCATTTCCATATGATGATTCTCCATATTATTATTTCTTATCATACTTAGTTTATAATTCTTTCTTCTTTAGAAAATCAATAGAAATATGCCTAATTCAACCACAATTGAATAATTTTAGAGGAAGTTTAACATTGTATTTAACTCTTTCTCTTCTGGTGTTTTTTGAAATAAGAGATATGATTATCTCATGCCCTTCATCTATTTATTCATCATCATAAAATTATGATAATTTTTCATTTTTATTTCATTTTATATTGACACCTTTCATGGAATTAAATTCAATTTACTTCTCCTATTTAATATTCTTATTGAAAACATATTCCTTTCTCATTTCATAAGAAACAAGAATATTATATAATTAATCATGAGATAAATTATCTATATCCTCTAGGATAGAAACATTTTCATCAAATATATCAAATAACTTTCTTATGATATTATTAAAAATGGTTAAGTCTTTCAAATTTTCTCTAAAAACATTTAATATTATAGAAAATTTGATTCATCCTTATGAAGAAATCATCAATGGTCTCATAAATTATTCATTCTAATATCTTACAAATTTTCCCTAAAAATATATATTTTGAATTCTTTCACTTTTACATTACCTTCAAAAAAATTCTCAAGATTATATTATATAATTTTTATAGTTTTGAATCCTGTAATGTTTTTATAAACTCTATCAAATAATGACATCATAATAGAATTAATTGATTTCCACAAAACTCTAAATTATTTTTATCAGTAAATTTAATAGGATAATATCTCTCAATAAGTGTAAAACCAAATGTATCATTATACTTAACTTCTAGGACTAGATAAAGAAGACAAGGAATCATCTTATTATTCTGAAAATTAAAATTATTTCTATTTAATTTTGGAACAACACTAGTGTTTATAGAATTAATATTCTCCATATTCAATTTCAAACATAGAAGGATCGCCCATAAGTTACCTTTATTAACTCTAATACCACTTAAAGTTCTCAGGTAAGTGGTGATGTATCACTGAGAAGGGGGGATGATTCAGTGAGACTCTTTTTAAAATTTATTATTTGAAATTAATCTTTATGACTAGTTAAATTCATGATCCAATATATTTTAATATCACTCTAACTTATATGTAATAGATATAAATAAATGGAAGGCATGTGAGGATTTTTTACAATGTTATTTCCCAATTTGGGTGACTACTTATTGTGTTTGGATCGAGCCTAAGATGATGATATCCATTATATAGTGTATGTAAATAAAATTAATTTATCTCCTTAAAATCCTTTATTATCTCCTAATTGGTTCTTTATATTAGCTCCCACCAGTTTACAGTCTCCTAAATGGTTTTTATACAGGCTCCTACCATTGTACAATGGGTCCTCCCAAATCACTTTTGAACAATATCTCAAATATAATTTTATATTTAAATGCATCAACTGGTGATATCATCTTCCTTAGTTATAGGTATTCAATTCCCAATGTGTATTCTACTATAATCGAAAGCACATTGGCCTTGTTCAAGTATCAAAACTTCCAGACCTTATACAAGATGTTATTTTTTGGACTTAAACGCTCAACTCCTCAGAAAGTTTTGATATAACTGATGAACAACAACAACTATTCTTATCATTCTCTCTCTCTCTCTCAAATTTTATTATTTAAATTTTATGATATAGTGATATCATAGGGAAGGTCTCGCACCTTCTTCCCCTTATTATTTCTTCTATTCTTCCTTCAAAAATAATAGGGTATGTAGTGGAAATACCTCATCATATTCCTTGTTCTTATCTTATAATTCTTCCTTAACACATAGGATAATTTCTTACTAAAATTTATTCAACAACTCACTTTATTTAATGATCAAATACTTCTCTCTGAATAAAGTGTTAGTTTCTTCTCTATTATCTTCTCCCTAACTTCTCACTAACATCTAAATAACTCTATAGAATCATATAAATATTATTTCTATTTTTTAAATGTATAACTACTATTATTTTTTACGTAGTGATGTTTTTAAAATACTAATTTAATATCTCAATAGAATCAGTGGTCCAGATTCCCATGATTATGATATACTCCCCTTCTTCTAAACTAGTATTCCATACATACCCATTATCGCATTTAAACTATTATACTATTTCATCTAGTAATTACTCCATATTTTATAAACATTAATTATTTTCAAATTTTTATATTTTAAAATATTAGAATATTAAATAAATTATCTTCTTAATACTCACCATTTAATTATCCACTAGTAGCAGTTTGAATCATTGTTGACTCTCCAACATCATAGTGATATTTAGTCTTTTAAGTCCAACATGAAATTGTCTGACTTAATTCCTAATAATCTTGAATTTTCTATAACTTTTAACCATTATGTATCACTTTCAGTCTTCATGTCACCCTAAAATATCTTCTGTAAACTCTAGGTGACACTTATATATACTCTTATTAACTCTTATGTATGCACTGGACATTTGGATTCACTCTTACGTATCACAATACAACTTAGTGCTTTTATATATTCTCAATATACCTTATTAGTGCCCTTACATATCCCACTATGATAACCTTTACATGTCAAGTAATATACCTTGACGTATCAAAATGTGGCTCAGTACTTTGTAAAATATCAATTCCTTTTAAGTACCATTACACATTTCTATCTGAATACTCGTATGTATTACCTTTTAAAATTCTGATAAATTTTACATATCAAGTAGCTAAATTTTATGTATCACAGTGTGTCTAGAGTAATTTTCTAAATATCATTCCCTTTGATTACCATTATGATTCTATTGTGATAAACTTTATTTATTGAGAAATTACATTTACATTTCACTATGTAACTTGATACTTTTTCAATTTCTATTATGTAGTCTTGGAAACCCCTATGTGTTGCCTTTTCCAATGGGTAACCCTTATGCATTACATTTTCTATAGATATTATAGGGGTGAGCACACCACTGATCACTATAATTTACACCATCTAAGAGCTATTATAGTTTAATAAGATATGGAAATCCATTCATTGGAAGATACCCTAAAAATTCATGTATTGTAAATTAGGAAGAAAATGCCTCACCTTAAATTACCGCACTTAGTAAACCATTGAACACTCTCAATAAAAACTTAAGAACAAACATTAAAGGGAAATAAAAGAAAATAAAAGAAAATAAAAAGTATTATGTGGTTTGTATATTAATTTTTACATCCACAGGAGAACACTTCTTCATTTTTATTCCTTTAGAAGTTACAAGAATTAAAATCAATTTGAATTATTATACAAGTAGATCACTAATTATAAATAATCTCTTAATCGCATTTTCAAACATGTATAAGTGGTCCCACTCATAGTAAGTTACAATTGGTCATCTAGTATCAACCGAATTTAGATATTCATGAAAGTCCCTCCATTGAGCATAGTGACTGCCGATTTCCTATTGCAAGTCAAAGAAAAACCTCCAACTTCTGATAAATAGTAGAAATTACTCTTATGAATAATTTGATAACCCTTATGTCTCTACCTTATTTTCTACAAAAATCTACTAGTAAGTGTTTCCTATAAACACTAAAGTGACTTTGACATATCCTATAACTTCCATTCCACATCTTCTGGACCACTAAATAGTAAGGAATGCTTCTGAAACTTTAACTTCTGGAATTCCCACCTTCATATGAGTCTTCTACTATCACTAAATTATCAAGTATTGTTAACATCTAAATATTATCATATATTCTTCTCATTTTAAATTGAATAGGCTTTACATTCCTAAAAATATTACACTTTAAGAATACTTCAAGGAAACCTTAGAAACCTCCAAGAATTAGGGAAAATGGATACTTACAAAAATTTATTAAAAAATAGTATCTCCACCACTTTATAATTACCCCAGTCCCACTGAGGCACAATTTCACCTCATATTTTCTTGGACTATCACCTTGGTGAACCAATGAGATAGATTTTATCTTCCTACTATATTTTTCAGCATTATCTCCTTATCCTATAGAATCTTCTAAATGAAATGATATTCTAGGTTAATTTGTTTCATTATAGAATAAAAAATTGGATTCTTCACTGAATGTGTTGCACTCTAACTATCTTCCAATGTCCTGAAGGCCTTCATTTTTTATTGATTTTTGATCATCCACCTTTCAAGGGGTGAGGTGGAACCCTTACAAGGCCTTTAGGTGTAAGAATTATATTGCTCATAGGCCTTAGAGGAATTCATTGGTCGTAGGAATCAAACATTACATACAACCCATACTAACTACTTAGAACTGCTCCTCCCCAGCATCTTTATCGTGAAATCAGCTCTCCACCTTTGCATTGCTATTCGGCTAGGCTTTCCCATGCATGCACAGGCTTGTCCCGATGGCAGGTGCCATACCCTCTCATTCTTTCAATTTAAACATATAAATTCTTTTGATCTTATTAAATAAACAATTTAAACATATAAATTCTTTCCCAACTGCAATTATAGCTACATATTCTGCTTCCATTGTTAACAATAGTACCATTGTTTGCAGTTTTAACATCCAACTAACTTTATTTCCTTTTAATGTGAACAAATTAACTATTATAATCTTCATAGTGTTTGAATCTACCTTAAATTATACATCTACATAAACCTACAATAGATCATCTATCTTGAAACCTAAGGATACATATTCTGATCCTTTGAGATATTAGATAATCCACTTTAAAAACTCTTAATTTTATTTCCCTAGATTCAACATGAAACAGTTGATGACTCCCATTTCAAATTCAAATTTTAAGAGATTATATACCATAGCATAAATCAAATTACCTACCACTAATTAAAATAGAACTTTTTTCATGTAATTTTCATCATATTCCATTTTTTTACTACTCTTTAGATAATTTAAAGTGTCTATCCAATGTACATGAGACATGTTTACATAAAAACATTAAAATATTCTTTATTTTATTTAAAATGTAATCGCTATAAGACAACACTTAAAACCTGATTTTATTATCTCTCTCAATCCTCATTCCTAAGATTTTATTCACTTCCTTAAGATATTTCCTTACAAATCTTCCAAAAAACATTCTTTATCTTCTGAATATACCTAATTTATAATGCTTACAGAATCATGTTATCCACATACAAGAGTGGAATGATGAAACCTCTATCCTTAAACACCTTCAAATAGAAATTAAGATATGAGTTTCCCTATATGAAACCTTTCACATCCATGAAGTCATAAAACTTTTAGTTTCATTGTCTTGGTGTATGTTTCAAGTCATATATACTTCTATTTTTCTTACACACCAAGTCCTTATTCTATTAATCCAAAAACCAGATAGTTTCTTCATTTCCAAAATACCATGAAGTAACATTGTTTTTATATCCATCTATTCTAAGAGAAAACTTTTGGTAGAAACCATGATCATCACTGTATGGATAGTAGTTTTATTAACTACCATTGAGAAAATTTCAAAGAAATCCACTCCCCCTTTTTATTAAAATTCTTTCACCACCAACCTTTCCTTGTACTTTATTCTACCATTAGCTTCTTCATTCAAATGGAATACCCACTTGTTCTCAAGTGATTTTATCCCTTGTCATACTTATTTTATCTCCTAGGTTTTATTTTCATGTAATGAATCCAACTCATCTTTCATAGATAACTCCCACTTGAAAGAATCATTGAGAATTACCACTTCTTCTAGGATCTCAAGATCTCCTCCATACATTAAAATAAAGAAGATCATATTAGATCAAAACCTTTGTATTAGTTATCTGACACTGTTATATCTCTATATTTATTCTTAAAACTCTACTCTTTCAAGTACTATAATTTCTAGAATGTATCATTCTAGTACTCTAGCCTAATATTTAGCAACCCTAGAGATATCTAGTATATCTTCCACTGGCCTAACTTCTTAAATATCATTTCTTCCTAAACTCTCTGACAATTGTGTCCTTCTAGAACCCCTATTTATATCAACTTAAACAAGTTTAGTTAATTATTTTTCTCAAATTCCTTTTTATCTAAGTTCTAGTCCTTCCATAATACCTTCTCATTGAAGAAACAATTCTGAATTCTAAAAACTTATTTCATATCATTATCCCAAAGTCATAATACAAAGTTTTCATAGCTATATCCCATAAAGAAATATTCATGGGATTTAGTTTTAACTTTATCACTTTCCTTAGAATCCACATGGACATAGTTGAGGCTTACAAAAACTTTCAGGTTGATAAGTTCCATTAGTTTTTGAGACCATAAATACTCTAAAATATTCCACCCCATCGAAGTTGAATTAATTATATTAAATAAGTACACTACATAGTTGACCATTTCTTCCCAAATCTCCTTGTACATTCTAGAATTTGTCCACATGCTTTGTACCTTTCCTGTTAACATATGATTCATTCACTCAGCTACACCATTTTATTTGATTTTCTTGGGTACATTATTTTCTCTATTGATTACTTTCTTATAAAAGTAGTTTTGAAAAGATGTTTTCATTGTTCACCACCAATATTAAACCTTAATCATTTCGAATTTCTACCGGTCTCCCTTTCCAGCATAACCATACATTGAACAAACACTCTAAAAACCTCATATATGTGTTCTAGGAAATAAACCCATAATTTCCCCATTGAATCATCAATGAAAGTCAAAAAGTATTTTTATACACTATGAGAGTGAATTAAAGAAGTAACCAAAACATTTTTGTGAAAATATTCTAACTTACAAGATCTAGGCATCCTAATGCTCAAATTGAATGATAAATTTATCTACTTTTTATTACAAAAATCTCATCATTTTTTTTATTTCAATGTGATTTATCTTTAATTACCCTTTTTATTTTTAACTTTCATGTTCTTATCCATAAGGTTTCCAAGATAAAAATTCCATAACTATGGAATTTTGAAAGATATTACTCCAACAATTGTAGCTCGATCTAATCTTATGTTCAGATATAAGGTTGCATACTTTACACTTATAGCCAGAACCATGGATTCTTGATTAACATTCCATACTCACTTTGTAAATAATGTTCCAAATGTTTCATTATCATGTTATCTTATGGAAATTAGGTTCTTCAATAGACCATGTATGTATGGAGCTTATTTCCACATCAATAAGCTCCCATTAAACATCTATAAGTTAACATCACCATTCTCCACTACTTCAAAAGATTCATCATAGAATAAGTGAACCTTGGAAAACCTTTTAGATACATAATTCAACAATCATACTTACTCTATCATAGAATAAAATAATGTTCCTAAATAAATCTCCCATGATTTCACTGGAATGTTCACATTAAACAATAAGTTATTACTACCATTAGCTAAAACATTAGTGGAAGTTGAGAATACAGAAGGAAACCTTCTAGAATTTTCTTTAAAATATTTTTAGTTCTTCTTGAGATTCCATATCTTCCCATAGTTCCAACATATATGTCCAGGTTTGGTCAATTTACCTTGAATCCAATCTCTATAATTAACTTCATTTTTCCTCTAACTTGACTTCTGATGAGGAGATTGTACTCTACCTTTTGAATTTAGCATGATTATAGTGGGTTCTTGGAATTACCTTCATCAAAGTTATTTATTTAGAATTATATTCCTCATATCCTCAAACACCAAGTCATTTTCCTACAATAATTACTTATGATTGTTACTATTTCATCCCATGACCTTGGAAGTGATGATAATAATAGCAGTAACCATACATCTTCTATAAAATTTATTTTCACTAATTCAAGGTAATTTTATATCATTTCAAATTCATTCACATGATTTTCCATAGTACCTTTTGATAATATCACAACAAAAAACATCTGTACCAAGAACACCTTGTTCAAAGCTATCAACTTCTCAAACATGTATGCACGATCTTTCATTTGCTCTATTATGGTCTTTGCCTCTTGAATGTTAAAGGATATATTATGATCTAATGAAATCCTAACCAATATAAGTGAATTTATATAAATTATTTATGAGAATAATTTCTCTATATTCTCTAGTTTTATTACTAACAAAAAAACTTCCAGATCCATATGGATCAGATAGTCTTCCATCTACATTCTCCAGAAACTACAGTCTAACCCATCAAACTTTTTTCTCTAAGCCTTTCCTTATTTTAATTCTATAACTTTTGATAATAGTAAACTCCCACTAAATATAATAATAAAATCAATAAAATATATCAACGATACCTAGTTATTTTGTTGAGTGTGTGTTGTCAAGCCCTAGATCAAGCTTTGATACCACTTGTTGGGGGAGAACCACACCATTTATCACTATAATATACACTTTCAGGGATATAAAATGGTGGAAAATCTCCTGAAATACCTTGATTATAAGATGCCCTATGATTTTAGTTTACTAAAACTTAATAAGAAAATGACTCACTAAAAATCACTGCACTGAGAAAAACCACACATAAACTCAAGACAAACTCACAAACAAGAATTAAAGATAAATAAAAGAAAAGTAAAGAACTTAAGAAGGATTATGTGGTTCATAAATTAAGTCATACATCCATGGTAGAACACTATTTCCTTTTCATTCTTTTATAAGTTATAATAATTGAAATAACTTTGACTAATCAGTCAAGTAGATCATTAATTTCAATTAATAGTTCAATCACATCATCACAAATGTACAAGTGGTCTCACTCACTTATAGTAAGTGTTAATTGGTCATCCAATTAAATTGAATTTTGATATTCATCGAAATACCTCCATTGAGCATGGTGCTTTTTCATTTACTCTATAAATTATAGCTACAACTCCAAATTATAGTGAATAGGGTAACTTACTCTTATATATAATTTTATGACACTTGTGTATCTCCCTCATTTTACACAAAACCTTCTAGGAAGAATTTATTTTAACATCAGTGTGACTTTGATGTAGACTTTAAATTCCATTATATATCTTCCAAACAACTAACCATTCAATACCACTTCTGAAAATTTAACTTTCTAAATGCTCGTCGTCGCTAGAGTCTTCCACTATCACTAATTGATCAGACCGAATTACTTTATGAGGCTTCTCCTTTCAGTTATCTCATCAGAACTTGAAAAGGATTCACATTCCTAAAAAAATTTACCATTAAGTTTTACACATTATCTATAGTGACTTATGTATACCTTATAAAATCTATATGACTCTTACATACAAATGAGTTTGTCAAATTCTTTAATAATCAGTAAATCTAAATTTACAAAACTTTTCTCCAATCACATCAAACTAACTTCAAACATATTCAACTATCTCAAATAAACTCAAAAAAATTATCAACACCTCAAAAAAATTCAAAAAAACTTATAATAATTCTCATATATGGTTGACATAAATACAACACACCTTCAATAATTCGATAGGTTCTTCATATACTATGATTTTCACATTGGGGATCCTCATTTACATATTATACCATACAAAATCATACATAATATGAGTGATTATATACATCATCAAATTGTGAATTTGGATCAAGTAATATTAATGGTATATGATATTATTAATCCAAATTCTATAGTTTCATTATCTACTAAGAAAGTGGGCACAGTTGGATAGAGTATCAATCATTTTTTACTCTTGCCAACTAGCCTTGTTCATTAGATGACATGTGAGGTATGTATTTTTTTAATAATTTTTATTGAATTTTTATTTCAAATTACTTTAAATGTTTTCTTAAATTTACTATATATAGGAATATCTAAATTTTAAATAATTATTAAAAAAATTTAAACTAAAAACTTCATATACTTCTCGAATTTATCAAGGGCTGACAAAATTATCCTATAATTATTAAAGTTGGATAATTTTAATGAGTTTCTAATGAGTTTTGATATATGTGGGAGTGAATATATGTTAATAGTATTTCAAAATACATCTTGTATGTTTTTATTGGTGAGGATATCTCGATACACATGTGGCAGTTGTTTTCTATATAAGTAAACATCAATTTCAATTTTCATTTCATAAAGTAAATATAAATTGTAGTGATTTAATTTATTACTTGTATAATTAGTTATTTGAATACTATTTCTGTATAAAACAAGTTCACTCTCATTTAAAGTTTTATATATCTGAAATATATTTCAATGGTTTTGAAATACCCAAGTAATATTGTTGGAGTTGAATATATATCTCAAATATTATAAAAAATGATATTAAGTGTTTTTTTCTTCAATTCATTAACTAGTAAAAAGGCTTATATAATTATGAACCACTATTAATTATAATTTAATTCATTGTAAACTTATAATAGTTTAATTTATATTGTATTTTATGTGTATTCTACCCACATTAATATACAACATATGGGTTATTCCATTCATTGGGTGAAGTTTATGAAAGTTTTCAAGATTTTTTGAAATTTTAATTTTTATTCTATTATATTAGTTATTTAATCTTAAATTATTCATATTACATATGTTTTGGTAATTAATGTATGAAAATAAAATAGTTTATGGAATCTATTTAATAGGGTTCTCTTATTGATAAAGAATCCAAATAAAATTAATTATGTCTTAGTGTAGGTAGACAACTTTTATATTAGTTAATACTTATTTTTCCTTACATATAAGTATGGGGTTTCTTATTTTCAAAGTTTTGTTTCATAACCACATTGGAATCATGAAATAGTAAATATTTAATGTGTTTATTATGTTTTTTAATTCATTCTTTATATTATCATGGTCGAAACGACCACATATTTTCACAAGGTTAGTTCCATTAAAACTCTTATATTTGAAATCAATATGTTGTATTGTAATTTTTATAGCTTTTTTTTTAAAAAAAATTATAATGTTCCATAATATTCGATGCATGACTTAAACCACCTTTAAGTATTATTTTTAGACGATTTTATATGTTTTATTAATTTATAGATGTATATCTAAAAGTTTCTTATATGTGTATTATCTTGGTAAATGATGTTGGATTAAATTTTACATTGTGTTTTTATCTATTATTGGTTGTTGTTTATTGCTTCTTATATTACGGGATTTATTGTTATGGGACATGGGGTATTGTATTTTAATATATTTTATGAAAAAAAATTAGGTTTTAACATCTATTATTAAAAAAACAGAAGATAAAGTCACTTTCGACATTTGTTTTTATAATAACCGATCTTGAAATTGGATTTTGACATCGATTATTATAAAAAAATAATATTGAAAGCCTTTTCCATTTCAATTAATAATAACCGATGTTAAAACCCAAATTTTAATATCAGTTTCATTCACTTTTCTTTTTTAACAACATTAAAAGTAAAAAGTAATCCTTTTTAAAATGGTTATTTTCCATTAGTGATTACGTATGATGACTTAAATATTGATATGAAGAGTTTATATTTTATAAATAAAATATGGGAATAATTATATTAGTTCTATTTTATTCACAAAATATTAAATATAAAGTGGGTCCCACACAATAATTGGTGTCGGATTAATGAGGTGGGTAAAAATTAAGTGAAATATATTAATGAGGTGGATTAAAATAAGGACAGAGTCTCACATGGAATGTGGGATAAAAATTCCCAAGGATCCTCCCTTATAAATGAATTTAATTTTTCATAATATATATATATATAGTTAAATGTTTTTTAAAATTATTAGAATATATATTTTATTGAAATATTTATAGATATATACAAAACAAAATAAAACAAAAAAAATAAAATTTAAATAAAACTAAAAAAATCATGATGGTTGGATTCTCAGATTTTTGAAAATTAAAAGTTTCCTGGTTTTGAAATGTTTTTTTAAATGATATTTGATGTATTTTTTCAATGAAACAATAGATTTTTTCAATTAATAACTATAATTCAATAAATTTAGGTTCTTTTAAATATGTGTTTACCGAACCATATTTATCATTACTTTAAATCATCCTTATACCTCTCCTATTGTCCAAAAAAACACATCCAATATACTTTCAGGAATATATTTGATATTATTGTATATCAATATTAACTAATTTAAAGTATACTAGAGGGATACTTCCATTTATATCACATGGTAAATTATTTATATGAATTAAACCCTTTTAGAAAGTTATTTAATTCATGCTTCAAAGTGTGTTCATCTTCAGTTATTCTACTACTGAATTTCCAACACCAACCACCTTCCATGAAGGATCTTCCATAAATATCAAGATGTAAAAGAGAAAGTGTGGATTTATCCCACCCTTTTCATGAACCTTTTATGAATGGGATAAGGGGGTAAATTCCGTCTTATGTTAATCCCCAAGTAAAAATAATAATTATATGTGTAATAACTAAATTCCACCTCTAAAAGCCTTTAATAATAATCCTTTTTTCAAATCATGTATCAATCTTAAAACACAACATAAATAATTATAATAATAATATAATAATAATAATAATAATTGGGAACTAAAAATACATACATATAACCCTTTTTTAAATAAAATTTTTATTAAATAATATTTCAAACAAAACTCATGTTACATCCTGGATTGAACAACATGGTATGAGCTGGGTGTTATATGACCTCATGTGCGCCTACTCATATGCAAGAGGCTACCAACTAGTAGTGAGGTTTGAGTCTGATTTTGGGGATATTATACCCTTTGTATCAATTCATAGAAAAAATAAAAATAGATATTGATGAAGATAAATAAATAATTATAATAATAATAAGAGTAGCATGGAAAAATGAAAATGGAATACATAATAGATGAGTAAATAGAATCAAAAAATGGTAATTCCGCCAGTTTAATAAATGCTGAAAAGGTAAAAAGAAGTCTTCAGGTCCCTTCTGTGTCCTTCCCAGTCCACCACTAGTTCTGTGATCCTTAAATTTTTAGTCCATCATAGGGACCTTTCCCTTCATTGGATCCCTCGTGAAATCCACATGTGCATCGAAATTCCTGAGTAGGGTGTGAGTACAAGACTCGGTAGGAAAACACCAATGTGTCCTTATCAGATGTGATCAAGTATGATAGTTTTTTCCATGATAATAATAAATTCATAACAATAGTAAACACACAATCAACATCTGATCATTCATGGTCTAACCATGCCGCCACAACCCCCATTCATACCTACTTAGGATCCATGACGGAATATGTAAAGTGAAACAATTAGAGAATGGTATTATCCATAAGGCTTCATCCTCAAGGTTGTTGGTGTATCACTTGGAAATCCACAAGGCATCAAGTGACTAACCAACCTGGAATCCACAAGGCATCAGGTAATACTCGAAATCCATGCAACATCAAGTATCGGTAACCTACCTAGAATCCACAAGGTATCAGGTAACATTCAAAATCCATAAGGCATCAAGTTTCAACCACCTACTCAAAATACACAAGGCAAAAATTAGGGGGCCATATTACAAGTCTATCATGAACCATTTTCATCATTGTCTCACCTCCATGTGTGTACCCCGCAAAGAGTAATCATACCTTGACGGTCACCTATCATAGATACACATACCAATACTCTAAGTGAAAACATTATACATCATATCATGATAACTACCATATAAATCATCATGATAAATAAAAAATCATCATATATCAACATGTAAATCAAATATCATCATGGAATCTAGCTATCACATCAATCTCATAGAAAGTCGTATAATAATATCACGGGCTACACACACACCCACATACGATCGTTGGTCAAGAATGAATATCAATATTACATAAAAATAATCAAACCATGGAAACATGTGTATCAACAACCCAATAAGGTAAGTAACTTCTTACCTCATGGTTTTTGACGTCAATGCCTAATTTTGTTGGAGGTTTCATCATCGTACTACGTCCACACACAACTGAATCACTCTCACACACCAAAAGCTCCTATAACTAACTCCAAACCATCATATTGAAGTTAATATACTATGGTGAGAAGAAATTTATCAAGGTAGAACCAATAAATTACCTTGGGTGGGGGTATTTTAAGAATTCCAAAATATCTCCATGGAGTAAACTAAAGGCTATGGAGTAGATGTTCACTACAGCGGAACAAGAGATGATGCCATGGCATAATGGTGTTCAAGAAAGAGGCCTCTAAGGAATAAGGTGGTATACCATAGAATAGTATAACACTTTAGGAAAGAACAACAGCATAGGGTGCATAGCTATGGAGTGGTATCTTTATCTAGTGAGACACCATGGACATTGGGAGAGAAGTTGAAACATAGGAGTAGGTCTGGATGTGTATCACTATGGAATAAAGGGAGGACCACAACCTTGGAGTGCCTCTGCATCCATTCATCTAATGTAGAGTTATTCCTATAATGTGGTCCAATCCACTATGGTGTAGCCTCCTGGATCCATGGCCTAGGCTATGGCATAGCCTCTCCTAGATAGCCACACTACATCATAGATTTTATTTTGTGGCATGGCCTTGATTTCTACCACCCTTATAGTACATCCATAATCCACCATGGTGTAAGACTATCCTCTACATCATGGTTCAGTTTACTACAGCTCAATGGCCTATGTTTTGTCAATAAGCTTTCCAAAACACTCATTTAATCCTCCAAAATCATGATCAAACATCAAGTCTCTATCCTAAATATGGTATAACTTAAGAAAAGTGTAAAAAAGCTATTTTTTAAGAACCATAATTTAAAATCTTTACAATCCCCCCTAAAAGACTTCTCATCCTCAATAAGTGCCTCTAGAGCTCCTACTCGAATAGATCAGTCCATTAATATCGAACTTCAAACTCTCGCTACCATGTCTCTTCTTGGATCTACCCATACTACCATCAAATCTATACAAGGGGTAAAATCTTCCCTCAAAGGAATTTCCCACCCTAGTCTATAATCTTCACTAGTATCTACTTGTAAGATTCATCAGGATCCAACTCCATATCCTCATAGTTAATCATATTTGTAGGGTCGGCCACGTATCACTAGAGGTATGACACATTAAACGAGTCATTTATACCTCAGTAGTGAGATGGAAGGTCAAAATAGTGTTCTACTACCCCTGTATGTTTGGTGATCTCAAAGGGTCCCACAAAATGTGGTTCTAACTTTCCCTATTTCCTTAAACATCAATTCCTTGACTAAGTGACTCTCAATAAAACCCAATAATCCATAATGAACTCCAAGAGTCTCCTCCTATGGTTGTAATAAAATCTTTGTCTTCTCTAAGCATCAATATACCTCTTCTAAATCAGTTTCAATCTCTCGGAGGTCTCCTGAACCATTTCAAGACCTAATATCACTACCTCACCCACCTCATGCCAATAGAGAAGTGAACAGTACAACCTCCTATAAAGTTCCCTATAAGGTTCTATATAAATTGAATCCTGATAAATGTTGTTCTAAAAAAACTCAACCAAGGTTAGGTTTTAATCCCACACTCCTCCAAAATCTAGGATGAAATCTCAAAGAATATCCCTCAATTTTCATATAGTCAACTTGAACTAACCATATTTTTTTGGATGGTATGTCGTACTCAATATCATCTAATTACCTAGGTAATTATATAATAACTTAAAAAATCATGATGTAAAACATGTGTTGTTGTCTGATAAAATTATCAATGGCACTTATGCAGGTGTACGATCTCACAGACATAGAGCTTCAATAAATCCTCCCCTAATTGAGTCTCTCTGATCGGTAGGAAGTGAGTTGTCTTCATTATCCAATCAAAAATCACTGACATTGTGTCATGACTCTTCGAGGTCCTGGGTAACCCTATAAAAAAGTCCATAATGAAGTATTCCCACTTCCACATGGTCATGGGAAGGGGTAGAAGTAAACCTCTAGAATTTTGGTTCTTTCCCTTCATCCTCTGATTGGTAAGGCATTGGGAGAAAAAATAAGAAATGTCCCTCTTCATCTTTGTCCACCATAAATATAATCTAAATTCATGATATATCTTGGTCACACTAGGATGTATCATCCATTTAGAGTTATTGTAATCTCTCATCAACTTCCCTCTAATGAAAGCAGCGACTAATAGTATCCTATGTACCAAGATCACGTCATCATCATCCATCAACCATCTGGGTATCGAGTCACCCTCATATAGCTACTCCCTCATGATAGTACACTCTGGGTTTGACTCATGTCCAATCTTCACCCAATCCATAAGCAAGGATGTGATCACCAAGGGAGTAAAAGTATTACATCCCTAGTCCTCAGAAGCATATATCCTCTAATCATCCAAAAGGCTCATCAAGTGTCATTACTCCTCAAAATGATACTCACCAACCACATACTCCACCTATGTATTATATATAAGAGAATATGAAACAATTTTACCCTTCCTAGGTGAATAATCCATCTCAAAATCAAACATTTTCAGATACTCAAACTAGTTCCTCTTCCTCATATTCAGATTATTTTGTTTAAAGATATAGTGAAGGATTGTGTGGTTCATGTATACAAAAATCTCTCACTAAAGAGATAGTGTCTCTAATAATTCAATATATGGATCACTACTGCTAATTCAAAGTCATGTATAGATTATTTCCTCTCATGGGGTCACATCTAATGAGGTCTATAGGCTACCATCTTCTCAATTTACATCAGCATTGTTATTATAGCCTAGAACTCACACTACCATATTTGGTGTTGAAATCATAAACTTTACATTTGCGGATTTGATACTGATGGATGTGATCCAATTTTTCACCACCCAAAACATACAACATCGAAAGGAAAAATTGGATCACTTACACTCTCTAGGACCTTTTAGGTTTAGAGTTTTAGTGAATGAGGAAAAAATAATACATAAACAATACCCATGTCATTAAATGAGAATTTATCCCACTTAACCTAGATTTTTTTATTTCATAATCAATAATCATCATTTAACATATAAAATACCTTCTAAACATAACTCATTAAACATAAAATCCTGATCTTGGGGAAAATAAAACATAATAAGGGTGAGCTCAAATACTCAATAAGGGTAAACATAAGTATTAACAATTGAATGTCATCAATGAGAATAATAAGTGCATAAGGGTATAATAATATAATCAAAGATCATGAGAAAATCATAGAAGACCTCATACCCATCAATACCTGGATCATCAAATGTAAAAACATGACAAGGTCAAGTATCATCAGAATCAATAATCATGATCCATGTGATATCAATATTGATCATAAGAACATTATAAACCAATAACAAGAAATTAAAACCCTTTTTGGTAACTTGGAGAATCATATTCATAAAACCCTTTAAAATCCCTTTTAATTGGAAAAACCATACGAAAGACTTATAATATAATCATTAATAAATGCATTATAGCTCTATCTAGGTTCACCCATAATTTAAGACATAATGGACTCACCTAGTGCTATAAGGGATGCCCCATCGTATAAGTTGTAACAGGCTCACCTGGTACTATCTTGGCCGCCCCATCATATAATATATAATGTGTTCAATTGGAACTATCTAGGACACACCATAATATAAGATATAATGGGAACTCCCGATGTTATTTGGGTAGCCCCATCATATAATATGTCCAAGTACCATAACATGACTAAAGTACAAAGATCTTTCATTTCATCATAAAACTCATAAAAAAATTATTATTCCTTTCATAACTTGATTAACCCATGGAAAATAAATGGGTTTCATGTTAATCTCTTTGAAACATAACTAACCTGTAAAAAGGAACCAGTACCATAACAATCTCTTTGAAACATGATTAACCTGTGGAAAAGGAATTAGTTCCATAACAATCTCTTTGAAACAATCTTAATCCATCTAGAGAAATAATGAGGATGTTATCATTACAAAATATACTCATTAAAGTATAAGTAACAACAAGGGTTTTTGGAATTGATGAATGGAAATACCATTAAAATATAATTAAATACATTTTGTGGAAAATAACCATCTCATTTTGAAAATAATTTTTTTTAACTAAGAATTCATAAAATATTGTAAAAATCCTTTTCTTTGAGAAAAAACCATACAAAAATATAAAGGATGATTTAAAATCATTTAAAATATTTATTGAGGAAAATATCCTTTAAATTTTGAAAAAAAAACTTTTTAAAACATTTTGAAAATGATTTTATATTAAAATACACTTGAATAATAATAAATGAAGATTAAAAGAAAATATAGTTCATGATAGAAGAAAATTATGTTTATGTTGTACGTGTTAAAACAAAGATTAATTTCACATTTTTGATAAAAAAACGGGCATTATTTCTAAAATTAAAAAAATATTCCTTTGAAAAAAAATTAAAAAGGAGAAATTTTGTAAAAAAGTATTTAAAAAAAATTGATTTTTTTTAAACATGGTTTTTGTAGAAAACTGATTTCTGATCGAAGAGAGAAATGAAGTTAGATTTTCTTAAAAACACTTTATCAAAAAAATTTAGTACCAAAGAGTGGTAAAATGGTAAAATTGCTTTAAAATATCATTAATAACTAGAGGAAAAGATAATTCATGAAAATTATAAGTTTTCAACATCATACACTTAATCATACACAATCCTGATAAATGATGAGATTGTAAAAAAAGACGCTTACCACTTTTGTAACTTTGAATCATAAACCCCATGAAATAATAACATTAAATTAAACATATAATATCATTAAAATAAGTATATTCATGATATAACATGTAAAAGGGGCATTATATAAACCTCATAAAATAATATAGGTGTATAACATAACAAATTTCTCAAAGAAGGAAAATTGAGACAAAAATCCCTTACCGAATTGGTAAGTGAAAACTATAAACCTCATGATAGAGATATTTGAAAATGGATATGTATATCCCCATTAATTAAAATATAATAATATTAAAATACATTCATGGTCATTATATACACCAAACAATATAAATAAGTGGTGAATATTGTATATATCAAAGAAAAATAAAAGTGAGACCAGAAAACTCTTACCTTGAGTCTGATTCATCACACTTGTTCTTTATATTACTGAATAATAAAATTTTATTAATTATTTACTTACTTGGTAAAAATTTTAAAGTTTATTATTACTTTTATTTCACTTATTACAATGTTTTTTATAATTACTTAATCAATTGAGTTTACATCAAATGTTTTTACCATATTTGGCTAATGTGTCAAAATCGACTTTGGTAGGCTGACTATGGTCAAAAAGGTAATTATTTAAAAATATCCAAAATAATAATAAGGAAATAATTATAATATTTATACATCAATTATACTTTTAAAACCAATCATTAAACATGTCTATGTAAAATTAACCAACGTTACAATCATGGAGATGGTAGGTCGTACGTACGCATGAGTAACATTTACATTTTTCAATGATCATTATGAAAATAAGGTAAGTAAAATTTTATCTTTAAATAATGATAATAATATTATAAATAAAATTTTATTTAATTATATATACTTATATGTATCATTCTTGTGAATTAGTGGTGAAAAAATTAATTGCATCGCTTCGAGGAGGCGGTACTCCTCACGTCCACAAACAATGTTTTCATTTTTTCAGTAATTGAAAAGGTAAAAAGAAAATGATATATTATATTTAAATAATGATAAATAAGTAATTAATATCATAAATATTTTATTTATGTCATGTATATTTATTATTTTTACCCTTATTACCTTCCATGTAATGTGTTAGTGAAAAATGAATCACATCACTTCGTGAGGCGGTAGTCCGCTGTACACATGAGCGATGTTATCGTATCCCTTACTAAATGGAACATAAAATTTTATATATGATATAATGACTCAAAAGGTAAAATTATGTTATAAATATCATATATAAACATTATATCCATCATCATACTCAACTTTGAGAGGTGGTAATGGAAAAACGAATGACATCATTTCACGAGGCGGTAGTCCGCTGTACACATGAATAATGATTTCGTAACTCATTTGATGGAAGTTTGTGTGGTTGTAGGTTGTGCCCTTAACATAAAAACATCTTATTATATGGATGATAATTTAGTTATTATATTATCATTTTATAATAATAATTGATTCATTGGATAAATAAATAAAATAAAAATGCTTCTTGATGAATGTTACCTCTTATTCAGGTAACTCCATTCGGTTTTCACTAAATGCATTCCTTGGTTAAATTTTTCCCAAAGTAAGGATTGTAAGATGAGAGGAGGGAATTTTAGAAGTGATTTTATCATGTTTTTTATGATTCAAATGGCTTGAGAGGTGTGAATAGTGAGGCGAGTGAGTTCCCTTTTATAGTTGAGGAGGAGTGGAATTCTTGTAAATACTTAAAAGTATTCACTATTGGGAGGTCAATATTATATAAAGTGGCTCCAAAAATGATAATTAAAGGTTTTTAGGGATGATATGTTCGAGAAAAAATTATAAAACACAATTTAAAATTATATTTTAAATATTTTTTCCCGTAATTTATAATTTTTCTTATTTTTACCATTTTAGTTTTTCACTATAATAACTAGTTTTCTAGCTAGGGTAATTTATCCTTTAAGACTAAATTAAAGTGGTACTTATTAAATAATTTAGACCCACTAATTATAAATATTAAATAAAATTAATATTTACTGATATATATTAAATAAATTTCATTTAAAGCATTCCCCATTAAGGATTATTTTAATTAATTAAAAAGGAGAAACATTATGTATTTTAAAACAGTTTTTAGAAAAAACCCATTTTTAAACCCAAAAAAAATTATACTAAAAACTAGTATAAAGTTAATTCAAAATTAATTAAGTGAATTAAATATAAATAATTAATAATTAATTTACTTGAAAACATATTCAAAACATAGTGGGACTTTTAAATTACTTAATTTGTTGAAAAAAAGGCTTTTTACAAAAATCTGTATTTTCACTATTCATTGAAAAATAAATATTTTCTGAAAAGTAATAAAATTTCAACTAGATTAAATTTTGATATTATGATTCCAAAAATGAATTTAATTTTACCAAATACATTTTATAAAATTTTCAAAAAATTATTATAATATTTTTTCATAAAAAACAATAAAAACATATTTTTGAAGAATAAAATCACTTTACTAAAAATTGATTGATAATTTACTAAAAAAAATTCAAAAATTTATATTGAGTAATACATTAGTATATATATATATTTCATAAAGTATTTATTATTATTCATACCCTCCAATTTAACAGCTAGGTTATAACGGTAATATATATCATGGGTTGTTTAAGTTTGGTGTTGTGTGTTGAATATACTATCGAGTATAATTTATTCTTTTAAAATATTGGGGTGTTACATCCTCCCCCATTTAATAAATATCTTCCTTGAAATTTTAGATTTATATTTGTAATCAAATTTTGTTCATTTGAAGAAAAAAATTATAAACCCACATCATAAAAAGGGTTAATAAAACATCCTATTAATAATAGAGAAAAGGGAAGTACAAAGGTCATATGGAATAACACATAACTAGGTTTCCAAATATTATAACATAGGTAGTAATTTAATAAAATCATAAACAATTATAGATATTGATTGGTTTAATTGATCACAAACAATTGAATGATCAATGTAAAGTTAAGGGCCTCAAAACCATAAATTTTTTATGATTGAAAAGAGCATCAATTCATTAGAATTAAAGGTACTAGGATAACATTTTTTTTCAAGATCCTTTTTCATAGAGTTGAGGGATTATATTTCCATCTAGACTAATATTATATGAAAATATACTTACTTTATGGGTATAATTTCATCCTTTAATCAATTTCCACCATAATCTTATCTTTTTCTCCAAATGATGTGTATTTAGGATGAATTTTTAATACCCAAAGCACTAAAATAAAATTTTAAAGGACCAAATAATCCCAAAAAATAACAAGATATTCTTCTTGTAATTAATCAATAACCAAAAATAAAATGATTAACACATGGTAGGATAATTATGAAAATGAATAAACCTTCATACAATATTCTTCAAAATTCAACACTAATACCCAAAGTTGAAACTAAATCATTCCATAACCCTATATTCCTAATAACCTCAATAATATCAAAATTAAAGAGTTTTTTAACCTAAAAGGTTAACTCATACCTTTCATATTTCAAACCCAAAAAAATATGGTGATATTATTTTGAAGAAACATTAATCACATAGTCAGAAAATAACTTTTCAATCCTATGGTTATCTATTTGATAAAAATTGTGTTCTAAATATTTACAAAAAAAAATCAATCTACTGAAATTTCTCATAAAATTTCATTAATCACTTTAAGATATTATCGCTTAAAACCTCAAAAGGGGTGTCTAATGATTAGAACTTATGATAATCCTTAATATTATAATCCTATGATGGTATACCTAAATATTAAGATAAAATCACATGAAGATATCCTAATCTTAAAAGTTATCTAAACCTAGCTCTGATATCGGTTATAACATCCAAGAACCTGTTCAGTGTATAAATCACAAAGTATACATTTTTTTATACTGATAGAGGTGACCCAATTTTTCACCATCCATAACATACAACATCAAAATGAAAAATTGGATAACTTACATTCTCTAGGACCTTTTAGGTTTATAATTTTAGATAATTAGGAAAAAATACTATATAAACAATACCCATGTCGTTAAATGATAATTTTTTCCACTTAACCCAACATTTATTATTTCACAATCAGTAATCATCATCATCCATATGAAAAACCTTCTAGATATAACTCATTCAACAGCATTTCATGATATCCTAGAGAAAAGGAAACATAATAAGGGTGATCTCAAATTCTCAATAAGGGTAAACATAAGCATTAATAATTAAATTTCATCAATGAGCATAAGAAGTGCATAAGGGTATAACGATATAATCAAAGAGCATGGGAAAATAATAAAATAACTCAAGTCCATCAATACCTGGATCATAAAATATGAAAAAATGGAAAAGGAAAGAGTAATAAAAATTAATAATAATGAGCCATGTGATATCAATATTGATCATAAAAACATTATAAACCCATAAAAATAAATTAAAATCCTTTTCAGTGAGATGGAGAATCATATTAATAAAACTATTTCAAAACCCTTTTAATTGGAATAACTATACGATCGAATTCCAATATAATAATTACCCAATGCATTGGAGCACTATATCAGTGCACCCATTGTTTATGCTATAACAAAATCACCCGGTGCTATCTGGTTAGCCCCAACATATAAGATATAAAGGGATCACTCAGTACTATCTGGGTTGTCACATTGTATAAGTTGTAATAAGATCACCCAGTGCTATCTGGGCCTGCCCATCGTATAAGTTGTAATGGAATATCCTGGGGCTATCTAGGCCACCCCTTCGTATAATATTTATAAGTACCATAACATAAATAAAGTACAAAGAGCTTGAATTTCATCATAAAACTCATAAAAATAATTATTATTCCTTTCATAACTTGATTAACTTATAGAAAATAAATGTTTTTCATGTCAATATATTTGAAACATGATTAAACCATAGAAAATAAATGGTTTCCATAACAATATCTTTGAATCATGATTATCCCATGGAAAAGGAATAAGTTCTATAGAAATATCTTTGAAACAATATTAATCCATCCATAGAAATAATGAGGATGGTATCATTACAATATATACTTATTGAAGTATAAGTAACAACAAGGGTTGTTGGAATTAATGAATGGAAATACTATTAAAATATCAGTAAAATAAAATAAACTTTTTATTTTGAAAATATTTTTTTTAACATAAAATTCACAAAATATTTTGAAAATCCTTTTCTTTGAAAAAAACATTGTAAACATATAAAGAAATCTTTAAAAATAATTTAAAACATTTCTTGAGGAAAATATCCTTTAAATTTTTAAAAACACTTTTTAAAACATTTTAAAAATCATTTTCTTTTTAAATATTCTTGAATACTTATAAAGGAACCTCCAGAGAAAACAATGGTCATGACAGCAGAAAATTTTGTCCATGCCATACGCATTAAAAAAAAGATTCCTTTCACTTTTTTGGTAAAATACAAACGGGAATTATTTTGAAAAAAAATAAATATTACTTTGAAAAAAAATTATTAAAAACACAAAATTCTATAAAAATTTATTAAATAAATCATTTTTAAATGGTTAAAAACATTTTTAAAAATATTTATTGAAAACATGGTTTTTGTAGAAAGCAGATTTCTAGCTGAAGGTATAAATGAAGTTGCATTTTCTTAAAAGCACTTTCTAAAAAAAATTATGTACAAAATAGTGGGAAAATAGTAAAATTACTTTAAAATATATTTGATAACCATATTATGAGAGAATTCATGATAATTATAAATTTACAACATCGGAGACTTAATCATACACAAACCCAATAAACAATGAGATTGTAACAAAATACTTTTACCACTTTTATAACTTTCAATCGTAATACCCAGAAAGAATGAAATTAATTGAAACTTATAATATAATGGTAATAAGTAGATTCATAATATAACATGTCAAAGTACCAGTATATACACCTCATAAAATAATATAGGTGTATAACATAACAAACGTCTCAAAGAAGATAAATTGAGACAAAAATCCCTTACCACATTAGTAACATGAAACCGTAAATCCCATGAAAGATATATTCTCAAATGGGTATGTAAATAAATATAAATTTAATTATAATAAACATATAATACATTCATGTCTAGTATGTACACCACATAATAAAAATAAGTGGTGAATATGGCATATATCTCACAGAAATAAAAGTGAGACGAGAAAACCCTTACCTTGAGTTTGATTCATCACGTTTGTTATTTATCTTCCGGAATAATAGACTTATGTTAATTATTTACTTTCATGAGAACCTTTTTCAAGTTTATTATTACTTTTATTTGACTTATTACTATGTTTAATATAATTACTTAATCAATTAAATTTACATCGGATTTTTTGACCATATTTGTATTATGTGACAAAATCGACTTTGGTAGGTTGACTATGGTCAAAGAGGTAATTATTTAAAGATATACAGAATAATAATCATGAATTAATTATCATATTTTTACATCAATTATACTTTTAAAATCAATCATAAAATATGGTTATTAAAAATGAACTAACATTGCAATCATGGAGACGGTAGGTCGTACGTACGCATGGGTAATGTTTCCGTTTTTTAATGATAATTATGGAAAGAATTTAAGTAATATTTTATATTTCCAAAATGATCATAATATCATAAATACCATTTTATTTAATTATATATACTTATATATTGAATTCTTGTGATGTGGTTGTGAAAAAAAGTAATCACATCTCTTCGGGGAGGTGGTAGTCCCCATGTCCATGAATGACATTATCATTTATTTCAGTGAGTCAAAACGTAAAAGGAAAATTATATATTATATTTCAAGAATGATAAATATTTCATTAATATCATAAATATTTCATTTATATAAAATTTATTTATTATCATTACACTTATTACCTTCCATGTAACATGTTAGTGAAAAAAGAATCATATCACTTCGTGAGGAAATAGTCCACTGTACACATAAGTGAATACTACCATCCACCTTCTTGGAGAATAAATGTAACGCCCTGACCCCAGTTACCCAGAGTTGGTGCATTATTTTAATACATTGTCATGATTACAAGGAATCGAGTCCCAAAGGACTGATAAGTTTAGCAGTCTTGGAAAATATATTACATACATGAACGTTATATTACACTTTCTAAAATACAACACAAAATAAATAATCCTTTTAGAACGCCATTGTTCCCTTAGAATAACCATGAATCTCAATAATACAACACTTCTTGGGATCCTGGGAAAATAAAACATAAGAAAGGGGTGAGCTCAGATGCTCAGTAAGGGTAAACAATTTAGCGGAAGCTACAAACTTTTAAGGAAAAATGTGTAATAAAAAATAGCCTTTTAAACATAAACTTGAACATAATATGGAGAAAATAAATCCAATATTACCATATTAACATACACATGGATATTCTACTAGTCGAATAATCACATGTAATAACTAATTTCATAATGAGGGAATGCATAATGCTGGACTTTAATTACTATGTCAAGGCCTCGTACCAGGTCCTAGGGGCTAACTGTAACCGGACCCCAACCTGGAGAGCCTCTGTAACCAGACTCCAACCCGGAGAGCCTCTTTAACCAGACTCCAACTTGGAGAGCCTCTGTAACCGGACTCCAACCCGGAGAGCCTCTGTAACCGGACTCCAACCCAGAGGGTCTTCTATAATCGGACCCCAACTTGGAGGTCTTACTTTTACCATTCCCCAACCTGGAACATACTACTCCAACACATTCATATTAAGAAGAGGTTGAAATATAACATAAACATTCCTATTAAAACTAGCATACAAAATGCCAATACTTTAACCATAAACCATGAATGGCATAAAAATAACTCATCCACAGTAAAACATATCACAAAACCTTTAATACAATATAGAATATTGTATCTATAATAAATCAACTTCAAACAAGTTTAAAATCCATCAAATGATGCTGACATAGATGAAAATGATCAGTAAAATTCTTTGAGAGAAATACCCTTTTTTTATGAAATCGTTTTAAAATTCTTAAAATTTATAAAGGAAGTCATTTAAAATATATTTTTTAATTAAAGTATCCCATACCACTTTGAAACTTTTGAAAAGAATTATCATTTCAAAACATTCATATAAATAAATCCTTAAAATCATTTTGAAATCATGGACATTAATTAAAAGGGTTTAGAAAGATAAATCTTTAAAACATTTAAAATGATGATCATGTTGAATTGACCCTCCCATAAAGGATTAAAAGATTACTTTTGAAATAATTTTTATGAAATATGGGTATTGATGATAATTATGTCCCAGTAAATACTTACACATAAACAATCTTGGATAATATTGAGATTGAGGAAATAACCCTTACCGATTTGGTAACTTACAAAACATACACCCCATGAAAGAAGGATCATACAATGATGATGTAAATAACCATAAATTAAAGTATATTACACAAAGAATACAATCATGGGGAATTACATACACCACATTCAATAAATAAGTGGTAAACAATGAAAATCTCATAAAATTAAGAGTGAGATAAGAAACCCCTTACCTTGCACTTTCCTTTGGTCGAGGGTATGTTTAACCTCCTCTTCTTCGGGTTCTTCTTTTTGATTTGATCAAAAGGGATCCTTAGGTTGGATTTATGACCAAAGTAAGGCCTCTAGGATGAAAGGAGGATATTTGAGAGGATATTTGGTCAGTGGTTGGCCGAGCCAAATGGCTTTGGAGGTGTGAATTTGAGATAAGGGGAAGTGCCCTTTTATAAGAGGGGTGAGGGTCACTTTAGGAAAAGATTAAAGTATTAATTTATTATACAATCGTATTTGGTTTATAATGGCTCCAAATGAATTTATTTCGAGTCTTAAGTGGTTATGTGTCTAAATACTCTCAACCAATAGGTTTTAGACAAGTTTAGGTTACCATGTTAACCTTATCTTTTAGATTTAACTCTTAGATAAATAGTTTAACTTTTACAGTGTCCTCTGGTATTCTTACACTATATGGTTAATAAACTTAATCTAAACTTCCAATAGAACCAAAAGTGGTTCATTAATGACATATATAATATTATTTAATCCATTTGGCTGAACCTTACATTTTTAGGAATATTATATCAACCAATATTATAGTATTTGTTTTAAAAATTAATTTATGTCAATTTTGATACTATTTGGTATTCTGTTTTTTTGAAAGTAATAACAACCTTATCACTTCGAAAAAAAATTATCTAACCAACCCTAACATGTCATATAAATCTATAAAATTAGTGGAATTCATAAAAAGTATCAAATTATATTTATTTGGGTATTTATAATATCAATTATTTTAATATTTTATTAATAATGTAATTACTGCATCATCATTACATCATAAATATATTTAATTATTTAATGTCTAAAAATTATAAATAAAATACCATTATGTAGGAAATAATTTTATCTTTATAATTAATATTTTTAGTCTAATTTATCGTATGTATAACCCTATATTAAAAATGTTTTATTTATAAAACGATAAATTTAACACTTTTAACTCTTCTTTAAATAAAATAATAATAAATCTCCTAATCTAATCCAAGTGGACCTAAAGGGTCATATTTTATTCCTAAGGTAGTTTTTGGTCGAATTACACTTATCCAATATAATTATAACATGTTTTATGGTAATTATAATATCATTTTTACCCTTAATTGCCATATTTACTTTTAACCGTGGTAAATAAAAGTCAAAAGTTACTATTCAACAAAAATTATTTTCCTCTCATTGAACCACATTTTACTTACTGATATCAACTGTGTCTCTCATATTTTTTAAATTTAACTCACATAAGCGGTAAAATTAAGTTTTATGCAAATTTGCAAAAGCTCCTAAGATGTGTGTAAAAGACGGTAAAAAGTTCAATAAAATTTTATATATCTAATTTTATTATAAAAATGACTCCAATGAATTACATTGAACTAATATTGGTATTATTTATCTATTTTGACTTAAAATAAACTTAAATTAAATAAATAATTATTTAAATAAAAAGTCGGTTTTAACCAATAACGCAATGTTTTTTTACTATTCATCAAAAATTGAAAGTTGTTAGAAAAATACCAAAAATTCACTCTAATATAATTTTAATATTCTGAATTCAAAAATGAATTCTATTTTACCAATTTCAAAACATAGAAGTTTCATTAATTAATTTAAAATTAATTCCCATTGTCAAAACCAAAAATCATATTTTTAAGAAATAATAATTATCAAAAGATTGATACTTGTTTATGTCCAATTTCAAAGTGAAATTACTTCCAATGACCAAATTTGGATTAAATGGTAAAAATATAATCTAATTATACTTTAAACCCATTAAAATTTATAATTTAACACTATAAATTATTTTGATTAAAAAAGTTTTTTTCAGTTAAAATTTAGTATTTTTCACTATTCACCCAAATATGAAAGTTATCATAAAAACACCAAAAATTTATTGAAACTAAATTTTTATGTCCTACTTCTAAAGAAGAGGTTTATTTTGTCAAATTTAATATATAAAAGTTTCAAATATTTGATTTAAAAAAATTTCTCCATTAAAAGGTGGTAAAATTTTATTTTTTGAAAAATATTTCTTTTATCTGAAAAAATGAATTTATTCTTATATTATGTCTAAGAAACTCATAATATGGATTATAAAATTATAATTATTATATAAAATTAAAAATTCAGTTAATACTATTCATAACCACTTTTGAACGGCTAGTTTGGTAAGTTGTGGTTCGCTTGAACTCGGTGTTGCGTGAAGTGAAAGTTATTGAATTACTTTGAAAAAATAACGTACTATGAAATCTTGGGGTGTTACAATAAAATAGTTTCAAACCATGGTAAATTAATCATCCTAATACTACCATACACTTTATTTCTTAATAACATAGGTTCACCCCATGGTAAAGTACTCAGCCTGATAAATCCCTTTATCTCTATGTCGTCCAACTATACCTTAAACTCCTTTAGCTCGGTCGATGCCATATAATATGGGTGTATTAAAATTATTTTTTCACCTGGTATAAGACCCAAATAAAAGTCAACTCCTATATCATGAGGTAGTCCTAATAATTCATCTGTAAATATTCCCTAGTAGAGATCCATGGCTGGAGGAAAATATATAGGGGTTTCCATTGATCCTACTAAAACAGCCAAGTCCACCATCTATGTTATAATCATCCCAAGCTGACTTAAGTATAGTTAAACTCTAAATTCTCCTAGTTTACAGTCTCCAGTCATTAAGAAATTCTAATCCTTCAGTGAAGTGAATGATACACACCTCCAATAGCATTCAATGTGAGCTTAGAAACTGGTCATCCAGTCCATGTCGAGAATCATGTCAAAGGTTTCCATTTCCAGTAACATGAACTCTCATAGATATACATAACCAATGATAGCCATATGGAAATATGGGAATCACTAAAGACTATTCACTTTCATGCCCAATGGTGTATTAAGGCATACTAACTCAGAGTACAACTTAACGGGTAGATCAAGCCCATAATCTACTTGTGTATATATAAAAGAATGGGAAGAATTGATATCTAATAAAGTGGTAGATAAGGTGGAATTAATAAAAATCATTCCTTTAATAGTAGATGGACCCTCTCCACTATCTACTGGGGTCTGATCCGTAGTATAAACTCATCCTTTCTTAGTTTTACGACTCTCTCCCTAAGGTGCATGACCAATATGAGCATTCTACTAAAAAACCTCATCTAGATCCTTGAGGTGAAAATATAGCTCATCTGCCACCTTTGCAGTTCCTTGATTTCCTATGGAAAAACTGTTGAAGGTGACCTGTTTTTCCTCTCTACTAAAACATATTCTGAGGAGTAGTACAGGACTTACGATTGTGTCCTACCTTCCCATAGTTGAAGTATTGGGGCACTCCTCCTGAAGAAACCGATGAAATAAAACTCTACTTGACCAGTAAGCCTATGAATTATTGTATGTATCTCATATTTATTTTCCTACCACTAGAAAGGTAATCATGGTGAATGAAGGGGTTCCACCAGTTTTTATAGGTGTGAGGAAACTAGTACCTTGTTCTTATTCTAGATCCTTCTCTATTTTTAGGGCCTTACAGATTGCCTAGGTATAATTCCTTAGATAAAAGTTCTTGAATTAATGCCTTAACTCTAGTCAGATTACAATATCAAAAAAATTCAATTTTTATTCCTTATCCCTATACAATATAATTATAAAATGAATCACCTTTTTGGATTGCATCAATTAAGAATACATTTTCATCTATCTCTATTGGAGCTCTATGAATTCTCATGCTCAGTACAACTTCATCATGTTGAAGAATAATTCCTCAATGAAGAGGTCCTTGAACATTACCCATGTGAGACCCTCTCTCCACCCATCCTAGAGAATAATATCCCACCAACATCCAATATTGCCTTGCAATATAAAGGTTGTAAGCTTCACCTTCTGATCATCTGGATTCTCTACTAAATCGAAGATCCTCTTGATAACCTGCATCAATTCCTTAGAATTTTGAGGAAATATAGTGCCTTGGAAGGATAGTGGATGTTGGATCTAGAATTCCCAATCATAGTCAACCATTGTCCTGGTGACTCCTCCACCATGGACAGGCATAATTCAAAAGAGCCTCAGCTAAACGGGATATGTAGCCTCAATTACTTATGCCGATATAGGTGGTGGAATAGGAGCATCCTAGGATACCATAGCTCACAGTCCTGTCAAACATCTTTGAGGTAGAATCTCTGAAACACAAGTAACATTAATAACATACCAAGTCCCAACCAATCTAAGGGATCAAAAAAGGTTCTTCTAAGAGTCTACCCTTAACCCAAAATATACCCTCCTATTATTAACCTTGTCTCTGATTTTTTATGTTAGTAAAATTCATCATCATGTATATATATATAATAACATAAAAAATCATCAATTCAATAAATATATTCTAGTAAAGATATATCATAGATCATGGAAAATCACAGATATATCACATAGTCAAAGAAACTATCCTTGATAGATAGCATAATCAGGGAAAATATTAAGGAACTAATATGAAGCATAACAATAGTTATATATGTATGGAATGTGAACCTACGTGCCTAGTCATATTTCATGAAAGTACATGAAATATAATAAATGAAATATCAACATCATTTGCATCGCTTGATATAAACGTAATCAACCATAATAGAAAAAATTAAAATTTCCCCAGTTTATGGTAACTCATAGGTCCACTATATAGTGTTGGCCAGGCACTGACAAAGTTCCCTTGTCTGAGTCCCTAATATCCTAAATCTTTCCTATATTGTTCCCAAATCAATATAATATAGAAGAAAAGTTAGTAAAAACTCAGTGTGCACTAATACCACTTTTTAACATCCTGGCATGAATCGAAGGGTCCAAATTGGGTGGTACGTGACCTCATGCATGCCTCCCCATATGAAAAAGGCTACCGACTAGCCGTAAGGGTCTATGTATGATCATGGGGAGATTATACCATTTGTATCGAGTCATAGTAAAAATATAAATAGATAGTAATGATGATTAGTAAATAGTTAGAATAATCATTAGAGTAACACGAGGAAATGACAATTTAATAAATAATATATGAGTAAACAGGATCCCAAAGTGGTAAGACAACTAGTGTAATAAATGATGGAAAATTAAATAGATGTTTTTGGGTCCTACCAATATCTATCCTATTCCATGACCATATCTACAGTCCTCAACTAAATAGTCCATCACATGGCCCTTTCCCTTCAATAGATCCCTCATGAAATCTATAAGTGAATCAAAATTCCTTAGTAGGGTTTTAGTACAAGACCTAGTATGACACCACCAATGGGTCCTTACTTAATTTTATCATGTATAATAGTCTATTCCATAATAATAATAAATTCATAACAATATTAAACATGCAATCCAAAACCAAATGGTCATGTGCTAACCAAGCTGCCAAAACCCCTGGACTTACTTGCTTTAGCTCCATGCCAAAATATGTATAGTATTTCATTAAGAGAATGGACTATCCAAAAGTATCTATCCAAAAGGATGTTGGTGTGTCAATAGAAATCCACAAGGCATCAAGTGACTAACTGACCTAGAATTCATAAGTCATCAGGTAATACTTGGAATCCAAAAGGCATCGAATATTCCTAACCTACCCAAAATCCATAAGGCATCAAGTAACATTAGGAATCCACAAGAAATCAAGTGTCATCCACCTTCTCATAATCCATAAGGCATCAAGTAAGGGACCAGGTTATAAGGCTATCATGTACCACTATCATCATCACTACACCTCCATGCATGTACCCCATAAAGAGTAATAATACATCGATGGTCACCTATCATGAATACACATACCAATACTCCAAAGGAAAACATTAAAATCCATAGAATGGTAACTCCCATAGAACACATCATGAGAAGTACAACAACATCATATATCAACAATTAAATCAAACATCATAATGAAATCTAGCTATCACATCAATCTCATATAAATTCATATAATAATATTGTTAGGTCCAAAAGGCTGAATACCTTGAGAGGGGGAGGGTGAATCCGGGTATGACTAATTTAAAATTAAATCCCATTCTGATCTTGTTTCGCTGTTAAGAAAAACACTCTTCTCTCTTTTCCTGTTACACAATATAAACAGAAATTAAAGCAAGCACAGGACACAACAATTTTACTTGGTTCACCGCTAAGGGCTACGCCCAAGGATCATATGTCGATCGGTTGTCGGTCGTACCAAATTCCATTATACTTCACTAGCTATGGATACAATGGTTCCGGCTAGATCACTTCTATGCCCAGGCTCACTGCCCTTACAATGTTTAGGGTCAGCTCACTGCTTTCCCAAGGGTCACTCCCAATTTCTCTCTCTCTGGCTCACTACCGGTGGAGAGGATCACATACCTCCTCTTCCTAATCTCACTACTCTTGGAAGGGATCCACTCACAGTTTATAGACCTGTAGGTCTCTTCATTTGCATGAAATAATGCATCTTCAACTGTTGATAGATGCTCTGTTGAAGTCCAACTTTCATCCACTGATGAATACCACTTTGCCTCTGACCACTGGGAAACTACCTTTGGAAAGTACCTTTGCAAAGTACCCTACTTCGCGAGGCTTCCAATTTCGCGAAGCTCAAACAAGCCTTCACGAAGCTCCTGCCATTTCGCGAAGCTCTCTCACGAAGCACTCTCGCGAAGCACTCCCGCAAAGCTCAAGCCGTTGAAGAACGAATTCCCTTGCAAATCTCACTAAGCTAACGCGGAGCTCACAACTTTCGCGGAGCTACAATAGCTGTCGTGAAGCTCCTCTTTCATGAAGCACACTGGCTCCGCGAACAACCTTCTCAATACGAGAGTAAAATATTTTCTCTGAAAATTCTCTCTACTTCTCTCGAGGGGGTCGGCCTCTATTTATAGGCGATTCCACCAACCCTCGAACTTTCCGCGCGATGTCAACGCCACATCATCACCAATAGCGAAGCTCCGAAGTTTCTGCCGGAATTCTATCCAAATTGTGAAGCACCTCAGAAATTTTCCGATCGCGGAGCTCGTCGTAACCATGAAGCATTCTGTCAATTCCTTCATGCCTTCGCCGCGAAGCTCCCTCGCAATGCCCTTCATCGATGCGAATCTCCCTCACAAATCCCTTCACCGACGCGATGCGCTTCAGCCTCTGTCATTCGCGAAGCTTGTCGTAATCGCGAAAAATCACCGCTTCCATTCTTTTGGTCTTTGCGAAATCCAAACCATGAAGCCTATCTTCGTGAAATTCATGCCATTGCCATATTTAATTATGATCTTCATGGAAATCCTATTTTCGCGATGCTCACCAAACTCCAAATTTTGGACCCCAAAAATTCGGCAAACACTGGGAAACGGAGCCACCTTGTACTGCTCTTTTGTACTACTTCCAGATCGTCCTTTCCTTTGTCATCGTTCTTTGTCAACATGGATTGTCAACAACTTATTGGGAACTCGACAATTCCTTCATGGAAACCTTCTTTGTCAACAAACACAATCAACCCAAAAATACTTCAATGTTACCTTGAGGGATTTTTTCCCAACAATATCCCCCTTTGGGTTTGTTGACAACTCTTCACAACTCTGCTCAGCTTAATTTTTTTCACTTTGATACCTCACTGAGTCTTCTTCCAGCCGCTACCACCATTCGCCTCTTGCGATAATGATAGCATTCAAGGAATCACTTAACACGTACTTTAAGCCCACATGAGCAATGCTCGGTGTGAGAAAAAAGATTAGTATGAAAAGTTCATCAATGAATCACTTCATGTCAAACACCAATTGTCGATTCCAACATGATACCAATTCTTAAATTCATACTAATTGTTGAACCACACTGATCCCAATTGGTGATAGCTGGAAACCTTCTCTCACCATTCCAACACCACTGTTCTGCTTTTATCATGATCCTCAGCTGTTGTGATTTCTATGCTTTGATAGATCACTTCTAGCATCATCAGATTTCAAAATCTCCCCCCTTTGCATTTCTCCCCCTATCTGGCTGCTCCACTGGTCAGCTTCTCCCCGTATCTGTCATGATTTCTCAAATAGCCACACTGTATCCCCCTTGATCAATCACTATTTTCTCCCCCTTTGTCAACGAACCCAAAGGTCACTCCTTTGAAGTCTGTAACAGAGTAGAGAACACATCAGCACATTAGGGAAAAACACATCATACCTCGGGGAGAAGGGGAGGGGGTCCCACATCCACACTATTTTAAGTGCGGGGAATTGACTGAACTCCCAGAGCCAGTCGATGACTTTAAAATGCTTCCTTGGGTAAGGCTTTTGTTAGAATGTCTGCAACCTGTAGCTCTATAGGCACATACTCCAACTTCACAATTCCCTGCTCAACCTTCTCCTTGATAAAATGATACTTTATCTCAATGTGATTTGTCCTTGAGTGATGGACGAGATTTTTTCTGAGATTTATAGCACTTGAGTTATCGCACTGGATTCTGATCGGATACTTCACCGCAACTCCCATATCTTCAAGCTGCTACTTCATCCATAATAACTGTGTGCATGCTTGAGTGTCCGCAATATACTCAGCTTCCGCGGTGCTCAACGAAATGAAATCTTGCTTCTTTCTTAGCCAAGAAATACACAATCCACCAAGATAGAATGCACCACCTGACATTGATTTTATATCATCCGCTGAACCGGCCCAGTCTACATCAGTATATCCCAATAACTCTATCTGAGATTTATTAGTATATGTCAAGCCGAAATCCACTGTGCCCTGGATATACCGAAGTATTATTTTAACTGCAAGCATGTGGCTTTCCTTGGGATTACTCTAATATCTCGATGCTTGGCATGTGGTGAAAACAATATCAGGCCTTGTTGTAGTTAAGTATAACAGACTTCCAATAATTTTCCTATATTCTATGATATTAACTGCCTTGCCATCCTCATCTTTTGATAATTTCATCCTGGTAGCAACCGGAGTCTTCATCTCCTTGGAATTCTATATTCCAAACCTTCTCAGAACCTCCTTGGCATATTTAGATTGAGAAATGAATGTTCCATTCCTTCCTTGTGTCACCTGTAGACCAAGGAAAAACGTTAGATCTCCAATCATTGACATTTCAAACTCATTTTTCATGAATTCGGAAAACTGTCTGCACTGAGCTTCATCTGATCCGCCAAAAATTATGTCATTGACATACACTAGCACCATCATCCTTTGATTACTGTCATTGCTGAAATAAAGGTTGTAATAAACTCCTCCATGCTGGAAACCAAGCTTCTTCAAGTACTGATCAAGCCTTGAGTACCATGCCCTTGGTGCTTGTTTCAGCCCATACAACGCCTTCTTCAACCTGCAAACTTTGTTCTCATCCTCATGAATGAGAAAACCATCTGGATGCTCAATATACACCTCCTCTTCCAAAACTCCATTTAAGAATGCAGATTTGACATCCATCTGGAACACTTTGAACTTTCTTTGCACTGCAATGGCCAAAAATAGTCTGATCATTTCCAACCTTGCAACCGGTGCAAATGTCTCATCAACATCTATTCCCTCTATCTGGGAGTATCCCTTGCACACTAGTCGTGCTTTGTTCCGAATCATTGTGCCATATTCATTCATCTTGTTGCGATAAACCCATTTAGTCCCGATGACATTCTTGTCTGCTGGCCTCGAAACAATCTCTCATGTCTGGTTCTTCTCAATTTGATCAAGCTCTTCATTCATAGCCTGAACCCAGTTTTCATCTTCAGCTGCATCGGAAAAACATTTTGGCTCCACCTGAGATAAGAACGATGTTTGCTGTAATGATTTCATTCTTCGAGTCTGAACTGGAGCTGTCTGATCACCAATGATATTCTTCCTGTCAATTTCAGCTCGATTCTTTGGTTTCCTTACAGACACAGACTTGACACTTTCTTATTCATCATCAGTATCTTCTTCTGAGTCAGCCTCTGCCACTTCTGCTCCCCCTGAGTTGCATGCCTCATCATCACTTTCATCCAGGAACTATTCACTGGGTCGTTGAGTATTCTATTCATTTTCAACTATAGTGACATCATTGCTCTCAACAATTTTTCCCAGCCTTTTGTTGAAACATTTATATGCTTTGATTTTCCCTGAGTAGCCAAGGAATATCCCCTCATCACCTCGTGCCTCAAACTTCCTGTGATTTTCTTTCTTGAGAATGAAACACTTACTTCCAAATATTTGAAATTATTTCAACATTGGATTCTTTCCATACCACAGTTCATACAGAGTCTTTCCTTGCTTCGGACACAACAGAGACCTGTTCGAAACATAGATCGATGTCAAAACTGCTTCCTTCCAAAATTTCTCTGGTAGGTCTTTATCAATAAGCATCGTTCTATCCATGTTGTTGATGATCCGATTTCTTCTTTCAACCAATCCATTCTATTGTGGAGTTCTTACTGATGAAACTTGATGCCTTATCCCATGATTCTCGAGATAGTTTTCAACTTCACTGTTTGTGAATTCTGTACCGTTATCAGTACGAAACTTCAGAATTTTCTACCCAAGCATCTTTTCTGATTCCCTCCTATACTGCTTTATGCAACTGAACACCTCTGTCTTATGGGTAATGACAAATACCCAGGCCATTCTGCTATAATCATCAATGAAAAGAATATAGTACCATTGCCCATTTATAGCTCGTGGTGAGATAGGTCCACATACATCAGCATGAACCAATTCGAGCACTCTAGTTGATTTCTGTTCCTTTGGCCTATATGTATTTCTGATGATCTTTCCTTATTGAAAAGCATCACACGTATGAGTGTGATCACGTGATAGTTTGGGAAGGTCTCTAGTAGCATCACACTTTACGAGATCCTCCATAGATGGTTGGCATAGATGACAAAGTCGCTTATGACACAGTTGGTTTTCTTCCTCTCTGGATAAAAGACATGTATCTTCTTCCCCACCTACAAGGTAGAGATTTCCCTTTGACCTTTTTCCCTGCAAAACAGCTGCTCCATCTTTTCCTTTCACAACACACATCTTCTTGGTAAATCGGATAGAGTGCCCAGAGTCACATAGTTGACTGACACTGAGTAAGTAATGACTAAGACCCTCTACTACCAAGACATCAGCACGTCTCATCTCTTTGCCCCCAAACATGGATTTCCCTGAGCCAACAATCTTCAGGCCTTCATCATTTCCAAATTTTACAACTCCTTCTTTGTCATATTTGATGCCTATAACAAGATCCTTATTACCCGTCATGTGGGATGTGCAACCACTATCAAGGATCCACACACCAGATCGATCTGATGCTTTAAGGGAAATCTCCGCTACCACGACCTTCTCATTTTTCTTCTTCTTAGTCCATACTTTTTCTTTCACACTCAGCATGGATTGAGAATTCTATTCTTTCTCAGAGTATGATGGACCATCCTCATCTTGCAAAGACGCAAATCTATTCTGCATTTTTAACTCACCTGTCGATTTATTGATTTGCTGATTGCGAATGTTTTGATTCTACTTTGGCACTTTTCTCTGAATGGACGAAGTACAATACCTAGCCATGTGCCCAAATCCTCTGCACCAAAAACAGTGTCCTTCGAAATATGTTCTGGAAAATCGTTCACTGTTTGGCTGCCATCTCTGTTCTTGATCCCTTCGATATCTTTTGGATATGGAGCATAAATACTATGAATGTCCCATATTTCCACAACAATAAAACCTTATATAAGGTTCATTTCTTCATGTTACTTCAGCACTACGAGTTTCCCCTTGGGATCTATGAATATTCTGATTCTGCTTTGTGCCCAAATCCACCTTAAATCTCGGGACGGGTGCTTGCGGTCTGACTTCAACTGCCACAGATTTTTGTTTCTGATTAATCCATGAATCATCCTTAACTTCTGAGCTCAATTGCTTCTTCTTTCCTGCTGAACTACTAGGCTATTCTTTCTTCTTTTCATTCTTCGTGATGACCTTCTTTCCCAAGAATGTGTTGGGATTCAAAGGTTTTTCCTGGTCTTTAACATTTCTCTTGAGACCGACAACTTCCTCTTCAAGTTCTTCAATACGCTTGACGTGATCTTTCACTTTTCTATTCAAGAAATCGATCTCCCTTTTCTGTTCTTCAATCTTGAGCTTATGCTCATCAACCTTTTCTGTGCACTCTGGCCTAGAAGACTTAATATTTTAAATTTCTTTCACTAGCTCAGACTTCTCTTCTTCTTCTTGTTGCATGTAGAGTTTGGCATCATGTACCACCTTGTTGTCTTTCTTTTTTTTTGCTCTCCAAACATCTATCTCTTCAAGAGATGCTTCTAATTCAGCTTCCATATCAACTCTCCCTTCAATTTCTTCTTCTTCCTCATCAGTTTCGGTTTCTTTCTTTTCTTGAGCACTACTGACAATAGCCACTATTGCATTTTGTCCATGATCTTTGTAGTTTTTTATCTCTTCAATTTCTTCACCCTCAGACTCATCTGAACTGTCTATTTCTTGTGAAAGAAGATTCTTCTTCTTAAAGAAATTTCTCTTGAACTGCTTCTTCCCTTTCACATAGGCTGAAGATTTTTTCTTGGGAAATTCAACTTCATCTTCATCGTTTTCTTCTTGAAACTTTTTGGGGCACCTTACAGCAAGATGACCAACTTTTCCACATCTAAATCAAGCAAGTGGAAGCTTCCCTTTGAACTTTCCTTTTCCTCTTTGAAGATTTGAGGAGAGGAATGACATTACCTCATCTGTCTCTTCTTCTTCCTGAGAATCTTCAATGGTGAGATTCTTCATGGCCTTAAATTCCACCTCTTTGGACTTCCCCTTTTCCACAGCCTCGTTATCATCATTCCTCATTTCATATGCAACCAATGTACTATAAAAATTGTCCAGTGTCAGCTCTTTTGGATCTTTATCTTCTAGAACTGAAACTTTCGGATTGAACCGAGGTGGAAGTTTCCTCAAGATGCGCTTTACAATCTTTATATCTTCAATGACTTCGCCAAGACCTCGCATATCTTCCACAACAATGATTACCCTATCAAAGAATGCGTCAACGGACTCATTCGGGTTCATTTTCAGATCTTCATATTTGTTCCACAACACCTGCAGCTTTGCCTCTCTGACCTTTGTATCCCCTTTATATATATTTAAAATCTTTTCCCACATAGCATGTGACGTTTTTCATGACATCACCTTTGTATAGATGGGATTAGAGAGGGCTCCCCCTAAGGCATTTATTTCTTTGGAATCAGCATCCAACTCTTTGTGCTCAGCTTCTGATAATGCACCACTAGTAATATCAGCTGTGATACCATGCATAGCTGCTGAAAACACATCCATTCCCAAAGATCGGAAATAGTGTTGCATTCGATTCTTCCATATCTGAAAATTGCATCCGTCGAAGATCGGAATCCCTCTATGATTAGTGACTTCCATTGAGAGAAGACTTAATATCAACATTTCCCTCTGATATCAATTGTTAGGTCCACAAGGCTGAATACCCTGAGAGGGGGGTGAATCAGGGTATGACTAATTTAAAATTAAAGCCCGTTCTGATCTTGTTTTGCTGTTAAGCAAAACACTCTTCTCTCTTTTACTGTTTCACAATATAAACAGAAATTAAAGAAAGCACAGGACACATCAATTTTACTTGGTTCACCGCTAAGGGCTACGTCCAAGGAGAATACGCCGACAGGTTTCCGGTCGTACCAAATTCCACTATACTTCACTAGCTTTGGATACAATGGTTCGGGATAGATCACTTCTATGCCTAGGCTCACTGCCCTTACAATGTTTAGGTTTAGCTCACTACTTTCCCAAGGGTCACTCCCTGTTTCTCTCTCTTTGGCTCACTGCCGGTGGAGAAGATCACCTACTTCCTCTTCCTAAGCTCACTGCTCTTGGAAGGGATCCACTCACAGTTTATAGACCTGTAGGTCTCTTCATTTGCATGAAATAATGCATCTTCAACTGTTGATAGATGCTCTGTTGAAGTCCAAATTTCATCCACTAATGAATACCACTTTGCCTCTGACCACTGGGCAACTACCTTTAAAAAGTACCTTTACAAAGTACCCTACTTCGCGAGGCTTCCAATTTCGCAAAGCTCAAACAAGCCTTCACGAAGCTCCTGCCATTTCGCGAAGCTCTCTCGCGAAGCACTCTCGCGAAGCACTCCCGCGAAGCTCAAGCTGTTGCAGAACAACTTCCCTTGAGAAGCTCACTGAGCCAACGCAGAGCTCACAACTTTCGCGGAGCTACAATAGCCGCCGTGAAGCTCCTCTTTCGCGAAGCACACTGGCTTCGCGAACCACCTTCGCAATACGAGAGTAAAATATTTTCTCTGAAAATTATCTCTACTTCTCTCGAGGGGGTCGGCCTCTATTTATAGGTGATTCCACCGACCCTCGAACTTTCTGTGCGAAGTCAACGTCATGTCATCGCCAATCGTGAAGCTCCGAAGTTTCCGCCGGAATTCTGTCCAAATCGCGAAGCACCTCGGCAATTTTCCGATCGCGGAGCTCGTCGTAACCGCGAAGCATTCCGTCAATTCCTTTGTGCCTTATCCGCGAAGCTCCCTCGCAATTCCCTTCATCTCCGCGAAGCTCCCTCATAAATCCCTTCACCGACGCGATGCGCTTCAGCCTCTGTCATTCGCGAAGCTTGTTGTAATCGTGAAGAATCACCGCCTCCATTCTTCTGGTCTTTGCGAAATCCAAACCATGAAGCCTATCTTCGTGAAATTCATTCCATTGCCATATTTAATTATGATCTTCATGGAAATCCTATTTTCCCGATCCTCACTAAACTCCAAATTTTGGACCCCAAAAATTCGGCAAACACTGGGAAACGGTGCCACCTTGTACTGCTCTTTTGTACTGCTTCCAGATCGTCCTTTCCTTTGTCATCGTTCTTTGTCAACATGGATTGTCAACAACTTCTTGGGAACTCGACAATTCCTTCATGGAAACCTTCTTTGTCAACAAACACAATCAACCCAAAAATACTTCAATGTTACCTTGAGGGATTTTTGCCCAACAAATATCATGAGCTACACACACACCCACATGTAGTTGAAGGTCAGTCATGAATATCAATATTCTAATAAAATCATCAAACTATATAAATATGTGTATTAAGAGTATAATAATGTAAGGAACTTCCTACCTCATGGTTTTCAGTGTCAACATCTGAGTTTATAGGAGGTGTCCTCACTATACCATGGCCATAAAGAAACAAATCACGATTGAATGACATAAGATCCTAGAAACAACTCTAAACCATTACATTAAAGGTTTTAGAGTAAGGTGGTAAGGAACATAAAAAGGGAGAACCAAGAAGTCTCCTTGGGTTAGGTTGTTTCAAGAATTATAGAAGATATACATGGGGAAATCCAAAGCTTGTGGCATGGAGGTTCACCACCATAGCATAGGAGATGACACAATAGAACAGTGTTATTCTGGAAGGATACTTATATGGTATAGGTAGTATACCACAACATATTCCAACGCTGAAGGAGAGCACTATGGTGTACAGTGCATAGCTGTGGTGTGGTCTCTTTGTCATATGAGACACCACAGCTACTAGGAGAGTAGCTGTAATGTAGTAGATGGTCTATACATGTACCACTATGGAATAAAGGGAGGACCATGGAATTGGATAACCTTTGAAGCTGTTCAGTTCTATAAATCTATATCCTTTGTCCAGCAATCAAGAGATGTCAAATGGATCCCTATGTTTTCATTTAAGGGTCATTAAGATCCCAAGGTAACCTCCCTATTTATTCCATAATGCCTCCCCCATAACTAATCATTCAAGGTATAAAAAACTCTCAAAGACCACAAGTTGGCTAGTTAACTATAACTGACGAAGAGTCAAACCTGTGGTGTGGTCCAAGCAACTACAATGTATCCTCCCAGCTTCACGGCCTAGGCTACAATGTAGCCTCACCTGGATATCCACACTATGTCACATCCTTTATGCTATAGCATGTCCTTAAGTTCTAACACCTTTTTTGTGTTTCCTTAATTCACCACACTGTAGGACTACCCTCTGCGGTGTGGTCTAGTGCACTATGCTGCAATGTCTAGTGTTTTGGTAGCAAGATTTCCAAAACACTCCTTTAACCCTATAAAATCTTGATAAATCCTCAAGTCTCTATCCCAAACATGGTCCAATTTAGACATGGGTAAAATAATGATTTTTATTAAGAATAATAATTTCTGGGATTTATAACTCATAAACTATCTAACCTTTTAAAACAAAAAATATTATCTTTATAATAATTGATAAATCGAGCACATTAAGTTCTAGGGAGTCTTGGACATGAAAAATGATGTTTTGGGTCATTATTCAGGAATTTACAGTCATATTTCATGGTATGTAAACCATAAAAAATACCATGAAACTCTCATTTACTTGATATTTTTATACTACATGATCACAATTCATGATCCTGGGACTATGAACCAAATTGTGCATCACCTAAGAAGTTTAAAAAAATCACTACTTATTTCCCAAAAATAACATTATAAAAAATTATTCTAAATTGAAATGCTGGGGTGTCATAATCCCAATAATTAGATATATTTCATCTTGATAATGATCATGGGATTATTTTTAACCTTATCAAAACATTATCATGATTTCATCATCATCATCACACCTATTACATGGTATATCTTGATCTCGGATGTTAGATGCATCTCAACCCTATCATGATTATATCTTCATCCCAACTGTTGGATGGATTTAATCTTGATCTTAAACTTTGGATGGATTTTATATATATATCATTTTGGTTTTGGTGCCATAAAACCAACTACATTTTACTTTAGATTTCCTATATATTCACGGATTTTAATATTAATAAATACCTTATCATATATTGATTATTATTCTATGTAACATTAATGTGATAATTTCCTAGAATATATGTTACATTTAAAGGGTCACAGAAGTTCCCCACTATGATGAGAACCTTGATGTTTCATGATAATATTCATAAATATTGTTCTGTGGTTGATTAATATTCTATAATGTCACATATAGTACATTGACTATTAGGTGCAAGTACTCAAAAGTAGATGACACTTTGTCTCATGAAGTTAACACTTGGTAATATCTAAGATGGGATATTATGACATACTCATTTTTAGGAAATCCATATGTTTATATGTCATTGTATATTACTTTATTCAGGTATGTTCAATGATCCTTTGACTTTAAGATTATTATTAATACATTTCATGACTCATGAACTTTGATGTATTGTCACAAACTGTGATGACATATGACAACGGTGAAGTAAGATGTGTTGGGTGCATCATGAATGATATGTTATTAATTAATAAGTTAAGGAAGGATTTATCCCTTCCATATTTATAAAATTTTATATATCTACCCTTTTATTGAAATGGAATCGTCGCATTAAATTTCATGGTCATGGTGTAACAATAATTTTATTTTAGATATTCAAAGAAATATGAATCAAGAATATAGGTTGATGGAATAGGTGTGCAACCTGCTTGATGAGATATCACAATAAATGGATTATATTACACAGTGAACATTCATATCTGGTTGTTTTCATATCCTCTTCCTCTATGGGTTTCTTGACCTATTGCTAGACATTAATCTTGGACTTTAGGAAAGCATGTCTAATTCCACTAATTAATAGGCCTAGAGGCTCATACACAAAGTCTTTCCTTTTATCTCAATTAAATATTATATTTGATATTTTGAATAAATATTATTCTCTGGACCAAGAAGTAATATTTATTTAGGATTCATTAAATGATCACAAATATTAAATATTTATTTATTCATAAGGTAATTGTTTAATTATGAAAATATATAATATTTATTTATATATTATTATTCACAAGGCAATAAATAATTATTTATTCATTAATAAATAATTTATTTAATTACATGAATATAAAAATAAATATTTTATTCTCCTGATTGTGAATATAATATTTATTTTTTTATTGAAAGGATAATATTTATCGATTGTTATTTGAAAGGTAATAAAAACTATTTATTCAAAAAAATTATTTCATTGTGTGAATATTAAAATGAATATTTTATTATTAATATTGTGGATAAAATATTTATTTAGGATATTTATTATAGAATTCAATAAATTTCAATTAGGATGAGTGGACCTAGTTATTGGTCCAATGACATGTATTTATTTACCAAAATGTATATAATATTTATCATTTCATGAATTAGTGAACTCCATGGAATAAAATAATAATATTATTATTTTATATGGAATGGGGTTCCTTTTTTGTTTAACATACTATTAAGGTACTTTGTGAAATTAATTAATATAAAACCCTTACTCTTGGACTATAAATAAATAATTATGAGAATTGTGGGATTTTGGGATTTTGGTCATTGGGAATGAAATTATGCTCCCTATATAATTCTCTCTAAAGGAGAACATCTCTAGGGTTTTCTCTCGAGCTTGAGAGATTATCTCTTCATCCTTTCATTCCTCTCAAGCTAGAGAGATCAAGAAAGATTCCTTCAATCCTGAAATAATTTTTTGTGATCAAGGGAGAGATACAAGATGATAGTACCACCACACTAGCACCTGAAGTACCATCAATGATGTTTCAAGATCAAAGGATCACGTGTGGATCACCACTAGAGGGGGTATACTTTGGGTATTCATCAACACAACAAAAATAAAACTAAATATCCTTAGAATGATAAATCGCTACATCAAATAAATAAATCAAGACCTAGGTATTTTTTCATGCTATTAAATTAATTATAAATAAATGTGAAAAGCTCCTCTCTTTTGGTTTTGAAAAAAAAATTCAATATTCTTTGGAAAATTTTACATTTTTCATGGTGTTCATCATTATGTAAATTAAAAATGATCCATTAAATATGATAAAATACAAGTTTTTCATAGGCTTAATAGGTGATTCTACTGTTTCTAGAACCATCAAGTGGTATCAGAGTGGTCATGTTCAATTTATAATTATTTTTTTATTACTGATCATTTATATATTTGTAAATTAGTTTCAATTTCAAGAAAATCATTCTTTTAATCTGATTGTTGAGATATTTTCCTGTCCTCTTCATTTCTTAATCTTATAACCTATATTTAGTTAATAATTAATGAACATTCATATAATTCATTAGGAGGTTTAAAGGGTTTTGGTTGGATAACACAAGAGTACACGTGTAGACCAAAGTTACATGTTTTTTACCCATTTTCAATGCATCGGGATGACTCTAAAATTAATTCATAGAGTTGTGTTGATCGGGAAAGGATATCGTATTATTTTTTGGACTACATGCCATGTAACTCAACTACACATCATGTATTATATGTGTTTTCATGGTGAAAACATAGGGTCCAAGATGTGCCATGAATTTATTACATGACACAAGGACTAATAGTTTTGCAAAAAGAGGTTACACAGTGTGATAGATGTACACATCATATAACTTAGAAATATTTTTGTATAAAAAAAAGCTCGATCCCCAGACATGTATCATAGACTTACAATGAGTGAGATAAATAGAATATAGCTAGATATACATGATGTGAACCCAACCTATTTATGTAGAAAAATTAAAATTTAATTTATTACTCCTTTAAAACTCAAAATCTTGTGCTCCATATACCATTTATTGATTTGTACACATCATTGAGAGGTTCTATATATATTAAATTCTTAATTAATTTCTTTTTAAAATTGTTAACTATATACCATGTTTTTTTATAATACGTAGACTATTCCATGAGTATTAAAAGCATTATGTTCTATATTAATTAACATGTGTTCTATGTGTCATTAATTGACTTGTAAACATCATGTAATTATGTGATAAAACTTGTATGTCATATTCCGTGTGATTATATTGTGTATGATCTCAATACATGCCTAATAGTTCAAATAGGTACTCATCGAGTTGCTTCCAAGTAAAATATGTGTACGTATTTTATTAAATTTTAAATAAAAATATTTAATTTAAATTATTTAAAATATTATAATATGAGTGTCTCCATGATTTATTTAATTTATATTAAGATAAATTAAATTAATTTATTAATTAGATAATTAATCAAATTAATTTGTGTACATTTTATATTAATAAAATAATGAAAAAAGTGAATCCTATGCAATTATTTTAAATGTGTTTTAATGAAAAAAGTGGATGATAATGATATTAGATTTTCCTATGTATGTGTATGATTTGTTTTAATTTAATTATTTTATAGGTTTTCATAATTATTTTTATTAAATTAAAATGATGGCATGTGAGTCATCCATCCTCATTATATATAGGTCTATGTGCCCATGATTTCTTTTATGTACACCCCCTTTCTATTTTCCTTCACCAATGAATAAAGTAAATACATTTTAAGGATAATACTCTTAGGAAAATGGAGTTGGTTCAAAATAAGTCTGAGGTGAAACCAAACTAATGAGATACATTAGACATAAGTGTAATTCTGCAAACTCGATCCTAGACCAGCTCGAGGAGTTTCTCCCTTAGTGTCAATGTTTTTTTTATTAACCACTCAATAAAAAAACTTCTAGTTAAAGCTTGTGATCATGGTGTGATTTATTTATTTCATTTCAGTCTGATGGGTGATTTATTTTATGGATCCAAGACCACGATCACATAAATGAATGGATTAATATTAAAAGATGGAATTAAACTAAAAGGATTATGTGTGTATATTTTATCAATACATGGTCAATCACTTAAGTAAAATCCACTTAATATTAAAAATATATATAAAAGATAAAATAAGAAAATTTATGCAAAATAATCAAAATCCAACAAGTTAATATTAAGTCATAATCCTTATATCATTTAAATTAAGATGGACCCATAGTTAAAGTGTTAGATCAACCTCCATCAAAGGCACTTTTAATTATCAAGAAGTTTTAACTAGTATAGTGGGTTGAATTAACCAAATTTTTATTAGGTTTAATGGAATTATGAAGTCAAATATAAATTTGGAAAAAAAATTTGAGGAAATTCGGGTTAAAAATTCTGAATTGGGGAGTCCACTCAATGGATCAAAGAGCTATAAATCTATAGTTTTCAATACTGCCTACCTAAATACCTTTTTATAATTTTCATGTCATTTTCCTATATTATAAGAAATTAAATAGAGATCCTTACCACTATAATTTTCACATGATGGGAAATTTTTAGTTCAATGGTGAGGGTTATTAAGACTTGATAAAATAGTGGGAGACTTAATAATACAATTAAAATTATTTTGTCTCACACATTTTGGTAATCAAGTAAAGTGATAATATATATGTTTTAATTATTGTAAAAATTGAAATTGAAACCTTGAAAACTCTATTATCATTCCTTAACTTAGGGAATTTCCTCACAAGAAAATATTTCTTGAAGTGACATATATGTTTTACACTACTTTACTATCAAAGAATTTTTTATATTTTTTGGAATTTCTTAAACCTGATTATCTTACCACCTAGTGAGGGTGAAAAAGGATGCCTACAGAAGATATATGGAGGTTGATTCCTCCATGATATCTTATATTCTATCTCTTTATAATAAGAAATAGAGGCTTAAAGATAAATGATATTCTCACTACACTATTTTAGTGTAAATTGGAAAGGAATGATTATCTTGTAATCATGTCTTCTAGTATTGAAGAACATTTTTTAATATTAATCTTCTCTTTGGATAACAGATTCTCCATGAATCCCATGTTATCATCCTTACCACCAAGTTTCTTTTTATCCATCCATGTCTAGATGAACAATATAGAGAAACTTCTTATAAATCCTATTTTTTATAATTCACCTAGAAAATAGAGTTTGGTGAAAAAAAATTCCTTACTCCTTATAGTGAAAATAATAAAATACTAGGTTGAAAATCCCATGTAATTTTAAATCCAATGATGTATTTACAACATTATTCAATGAAAAAAATTATTTATAGGTGGGTAATTAATAGAAGCTATTTACTTCTAATATGGAAAGAAATTGTTATTGGAAAGATTACAATATATTAAATTATAAGTAGTTATAAACTTATGGAACATTCATCATTGAATATAATATTTCCATTGTAATTATTGGGAATTAAATACAATATTTTTTACATATATTCTCATTCTATAATTAAGAAAGATCAAAAATATTATAAAAATTATGGTGAATTATCCTTCAGGATAAGAAATGATGATTCTTATGTTAGTAGGGAGAAGAAACAACTTTTAAATTGATTGAAGGATTGATTCAAATTGTAATGATTTTTACCAAAATATTTATCTCAATTTCTATCTAGGCACAATGAAACATTATTTCACATTTGGAATAAATTTTGTGATGGTAGTTCATACTAAACTAATGGTTCAGTAACTCTTTAATAATAAATATACATTTCAATTAATGATGAATATAAAATATAAGACTCTTACCTAGTAGTAGAAAGATATTTTTTTATCAAATATGACTAAATTTATTTGACTTTTTTATACCCAAAATAGTGTTTTAGTATCTATTTAGATAAGATACAGGTTATAATAACAAACTACTTATCATATTTTAAATAAAGAAACATTTAAAAATAAATGTATAACAAAAGTATTTTAGAGTTATTTCTGCAAGTCTGTGTGAAAAATTCTAAAGATAAAGATAAATTAATTAACTTTATGATATTCCTTTAAAAAATTTAGAAATTATTAGTAAAGAAAATGATTGAACTTTGTATAGATAGAGGAATATTTGAACTAGCTTGTTATAGAACATAATATCCAAGTAATCATTTATCATACATATATTTTAAAGGTATTTCAAAGTCACATTTCCTTATATACATCAATATAGTGATGGTAGTAAAAGGAAGATCAATAATGAGTCATATATATTGAAAATCTTCCATAATTTATTCCAAGACATGTTTTCCAAATAGTACTTAAACAAATAACCATATTCCAATTAAATTGAATAATGGATATCATATCAATTGTGATATGATAATAATATATTAGGAAACAACCAAAAAAATTATTGAAACCCATTTATCAAAAGTTGGATTCAACTATAAAAGAACCTCAAACACTTATTGAATCTTAGTTAATAACCCTATAGCCACTAAGGATATTAATGTATAGTCAAGGATGACAATGTTTCCATAAAGGAAACCTATCACTTTAAGCATAATAGGAGTAGACTTAACTTCTATGGGTTAAGGGTCTAGAGGAACATGAGTTAGCATAGGAATGTTGGACTCCACTGATCTCAATAGGAGTAGTTCTAAAGACATATATTGCGTATGAATTCATAACCAAAGAGGTGGTTTATGTCCACCATAGTGGGTGATACATATATTATTCTTTCATAATAATGATTCCTATAAAGAAGTAGTAAATGGAAACATGCTAATATTGAAAAGTATGTATTAATTCAGTAATGGATTACATTTTTCAAGATTTAGGGACTCCATATTCTAAATATTTTTAAGAGTTGAAACTACTGGTGAGTATTCAATATAAACTATACATGGAGGATACAATCTACTACCAATAAATTATAATTAATTATTGAAAGGTTTAGTTTATGAAAAAAATATTCAGCAATCATCATGACTAAAATTCTTTTGAATTATACTTGTCAAATCATACTTATATGATTATCATATTGGGCAATTTATTGTCAAGGCCACCTCATTTCGAGGAAACCTTATGAAATATATCTATATTACATGACCAAAAGGATACCATGTGGTATATGTTTATATGGAATAAATATAAACAATTGGTGACATCAATGGACTCCAATAATATATAAATATTACATAAATTCATTTATAGATAAATAATGAATAGTGATCATAGAATATTCAATTGAAATAAAGGAGTTTCATGTGTCTCTAATAGGTTAGTGGGAGTGATATAAGTTTTCAAGATAGATATATTAATAACATATGAAAAAAAATGTTATGACTTACCAGTTTGTTAATACTAATGAAATAATTTCTTCAAGAATGAATTAAAGTAGAACCCATGTTCTAAGAAACAAGATCTATAAAAATAGATCCATGGGTTATCTAAATCAAGTCATAGTACATATATTGAAAAATTATTGAAAATATAAATTTAAATAATTAAAAACTAAATTATTATTGGCATATAATATTTCCAGTAGAATATACATGTTCATAGGAAGAGGTTATTGAGATTAAAATAATTTCACAAGATTAAGTTCTAGGAATTTATCTCATATTCCATGATATTAAATAATTTTTTATATTATTGATTTATGATTCATAATAGTTAAATATTAAATAGAACCAACTTAACAGCTTCTAATTACAGTTAGAACTATCTTGAAGTACTTGAAAAAGTATAAATGGATTAGTTTATAGTGTTTGGAGGAGTGGGATTACTAATGGTAAAGGGAATTGAACATTTAACTTCATTTAATTCAATTTGATCTAATATCACAATAAGTCAAAGTGAATATGATAGAAAAATTTAATAAAGCTAGAGGTTTCCATATCTACAATATATGAGTATGTATCATATTTTGATGCAGCTTAAGAATCATTTTAGAAATTCCCTATTCCTATTTTGTATTATACCAAAAGTAATAGTTTTATCATTATTCTAATAAGCCTTGATTATGGAATTAATCAGGATTTTAGGATTCTAATAATGGAATAAGTGGTTATACTTAGTAATATCACTACTTGAGTAATTTTTTCAAGGAAGTGATGTCATGTTAAGCATATTCGTTACACGGTCATGTGGAAATACCTACCCTAGCCATAGAAATTTGATATACCTAGAAGCTATATCCATACTCAGCAGAAGCATGTTTAACATGTGATAACTAAAATTATGTTAGTAGTCAGCTATAGTTCAAAACTATCTTTCATTTAGGAAAATCCATTTAACCAATTTATCACACATTGTGTGTGACACACACAACCTAGTTTCAAAAACCAATCAGTAAAAGATAATTTTAGAAGAATTTCTGCAGAGTGATTTTTATAATATTGGGTTCCCTAAACCCAACTTAAACAGCACTTTTGATTTACATATCATGTATACAGTGAGTTATTCATGATGTAATCCTAGAATAATAGTTTTTATATTTCTACATCCACTATTTACATGGCAATTTCTATAAATTATTTTTCAAATCTAAATGTTATAGTAGTTCATAGGGTATAATGATAACCATAGGATGCTATGAAATTAATATTAAACATATGTAATATGGTATAGATACATCATATAAATTTTACAAAGATAATGTCTGACAATCATGTTTTGGGGTCTCATAATCATTAATACTTCTTCTCATGAAGTTTGCACTTGGAGATCTCGAGTAGATGAAATCATGAGGACTGACCTTACAATAGGAAAACCACATGTTTTAGGTGTCATTACTAGTTCCAATCTGGGAACACATGTAATGGCCTCCTAACTTGATATTATTATCATTGTATACTAATTTATCATATAATTTTATTTAAGGAAAAAACTATGACATTTATATCATGGCGGGGTAGCATGTGCAGGGTGCATCATTGTTGGTATGGAATTGATTGGATAATAAAGAAAGTATTTTTCACTTCCAAATGAAGTGATATCTAGGGATTAGTTGATTAGTATGGTATTATATTCACTAAATCCATGGTCATGGTAAAAGAAGTTAATTCCATCCATTTAGGTCAAAAAATAATAAATCAAGAAAGGATGATGACATGAAGTGTGCAACCTGCTATATGAGATATCGTGAGATAAAGAGATTATATTACATGGTGTGTGATCCTAGGAAAGGTTGTCACTGTTATCACTTTTCCTTATTTATTTAGAGGCATTTATGGGTTACTAGACTATACTCCTAGTCTATGAATAGTATTCACTACTATCGAGATAAGGGCCTATAGGGTCACACACTTCGCATATTCAAAAGTTTGGCCTATTCTTATGAATGGGAGTTTAGGACATGGTAGGACCCACCATGGATTCCAAGTTAATGTCTGAGTTTGAATGATCTTTATAAAATAATTAAATTCATATTATTCGAGTTTAGAATAATTGGTATTGAATTTAGTTATTAAAATTATTCACAAGATATTAAGTGAATACATGGAAAAATATTATACAAACGAATATTATTTTAATATTCAAGGTTTGTTTAATATTTGTGGGAATGAATATTAAAGTTAATGGAACTATTTTATCACATAATATATTTATTATATTATAAGGAATTCATAAAAAGATACATATTATGTTTATGACATAGTTAGTTGGTCATAACATGTCGTTTATAGTTTATTTAGTGAGAAATAAATATTCAGGGGTCAGGGAGCCATTTTTTGGTATTTTAAACCTCTCTATATAAAGGTTTGGAGGCTCTGATAAAGGATACTATTCAATGCATGATTTTGAGAGATCCTTTCTCCTTCCTCCCGCATCCTATAGAGAGAAGTTCTTGTTCTAAGTAATCAATCAAAGGTCTCATTCATAGATAGATGGAATGGTGTAGTGATGATTGTCGGGACATCAAAGGCATCATCATATCTCTATGATAGCACCTAGAATTCGATGATAAATGATCATGTGGACTTTTGAAGCATGTTTGGATGATCTAGTTGGATCTGAATTTGTTTTATTCAATAAATGGTTATAGATGACAAACAATTTAGGAACATAGATTCAAATCAATTAAGGTAATTTTAGATTTATTTTTCATGATTAAAATCTTCACAAGGGATCCATAGGCCTTTGTGTCTAGTTATGTTCACTGAAGATGATGTAGTTACATTGATCGCTGGTGAAAATTTTAAATCTTCGACTCATCTACTTTTGTTGCATGCTCTGATACATTTAATTAGTATCAGAGGGATCATGTGATAATTTAATCAAAATAAAAAATAAATTTGTAATAAATTCATGTAGAGGTAATCTCAATAGTATTAATTCCACAAATGAAAATATAATCTGATATCGAATGGTTGAGGTATGTTCATTTAAAGATCAAAAGATATATCAAAGTCAGCTTTGCAGCATTAAATTTTTAATAACATATGTGTGTGTGAGAGAGAGAGAGAGAGAGTTCTAATTTCATTAGTTGAACTTTTCCAGTGATACCTACTAATCCGTCCAAATTTTGTGTCTGGAATATTGTTTTCTAAAAAACCCTTATTCCACTATTTATGGAAATAAAAAAATAAAAAAAAAATCAAAATCCTACAAATCATAAGATTTGATAATTTGAAAAAAAAAATAGAAAAGGGTGAAGAGACATTCATGTGGTGGAAACATGCCAAAGTAAAAATAGTAATGATATAAAGGCAGTGGTGGTAGAATTTAAATTGTCTTAGGTTGGGCACCTAAACATGACCCTAATATTGGGTTTTTGGACCAAAATTCCCCTCGCTGTGCATTCTTGTTTTTTTATTTTTACATTGTCGTTCTTCCTTATTCTTTATATATATATATAATATTTACTATATATATTTAAAATATATAAACATATATTTTTTATAATTATTACTGTATAGATTTATTATCTTATATTTATTAATAATATAAATATGCATAATAATATAAATATAACTATTAAAAGTATTATGTATATTTTAAATTTTATTATAATTTAATTAGTATATATTTTTTATTATTCATGGAAAATAATTATATAAATATATGTATAATTTTTATTACCCACATATATATATAATATTTATTATGATATTTATTATATATAATATTGATTATTTATATTTTTAATATGAAAATTATTAATTAAACTACAAATTATATAGGGAAATTTCCACTCGAAATTTGAACTGGAAATTTCCACTCAAAATTTCCCAAGAAAATTTTCACTACAAATTAGCACATGAAATTTAGATTTCAAATTTTCACTTAAAATTACAATAAAATATATTAATACATAAATAAAAAATGCAATTCTTTACTGAAAATTTGAATCTAAAATTTACATTAAAAACTTCTAGTGTTAATTGTATGGATTACTAAGACTATATAAACACTTTATAAATCATGTGTAAGAAAAATAATCTCTTCTGAGGGCACCGATGAACTTGCAGCGCCGGTATTTGCTTAAGAGGAATTTTACTGTAGATGCGTTTGCATTGGAGAAGAAGTTAAATTTTGGGGTTTAAATAAGAAGTAAATAAAATTTTGTATAATTTTATTTTATTATCCTTGGAAGTTAAACTCTCCCATGGGTAGTTGTTGGTGGGGCCCACAACCACCCAACTTCCCATGTGTGGTTATGTGGGAGGTTGGGCCCACACGAGCCCCAACTCTTCACATTCCATAACACCTTAACCCCCTCTTAAACTTGTTAACTCCCTTTTAATGAGTAACCCTTCCTCTCCCCTCTCTCCCTCTTTAATTCATGCCAACACACACCATAATTAATGGATTGAAACTCTTTAATTTATTGATTGAGTGTTTGAATTCATATTTTTTTAATGCATGGAAAAGTAAAATAAAATAAGGGGAAGCTTATTTTATTTTGGTTAGCTTGTTGTGTTGAGAATTGGAGGAGAGAGCTCTAGTCCCTTTTGAAGAATTTCATCTTCAACGAAGAAAGCCAACTCTCTGACAAAGAACGTCGGCTTGGCGGCCCCAGTTTCTCCATCCTCTTCTTCCTCTGTGAAAAGGGAGGAGACACTGATGACGAGGGAAACGACGCCATCATCCATGGTGCTTGACAACCATGAACTTTCTTCGAGGTAGGGGTGTGTTTTGGATTAATAAATATAGGTTTTCCTTCCATGTTGCCATTCCTCTTAAACCACTTGTTATCGGACTAATGCGGAAGGGACCAGACCAAACTAACACGGTCTGATTCCTCCGCCATTCTTATGAATAAGTGGAGACCTTCAACTATTCTTGAGCGGTGAATCAAGTTATGTTTTAGGAGCCGATCGGAGGCCCGAAAACATCGTAAACGGCCTCAGAGCATCAAGGCGACCTAGAAGCAGAAGTTTCATAGAAATCAGATCATCGAAATGAAGAACGGACGCCTCGAGAGGCGTGCTGGCCAGAGGCATCGTTTTTGGAAAATTCCAGAATACATGGCGTGTACTCTATAAGAACACTCCATGTAGTAAAAGCGTATTGTGGCTTTTGTTTCGGATGTTAGAAAAATAACACACGACGTGTGACTCTAGACGCACGACATGTACTCTCCACACAGTTTGACAGAGGAGACATCGATGGACATGGCGTGTAATCCGGGAGATACATAGACATGGGCAGAACCACACGGCCAAGAGGCACAGCGTGTACTTCCTTCATAGAAAGGAAAAAGTGGCTTCGCAAGGCTCGGTGTGTAATTTGGGAGATACACGGACATGGGAAGAACCACACAGCCAAGAAGCACGGAGTGTACTACCTTAACCATGGCAGAAGCGGCTTCGTGATGACTCAATGTGTATTCCAGGAATACACGGACACGGGGTGGAGTACATGGGTAGGTACTCCACCACACGGCCAGGCATGGCCAGCGTACACGGAGCCAACCCCAGAAGTTTGGACACGGCGTGTAACCATACCACACGCCGTGTACTTACTTTTTACACGAACAGCCCTTCGACTCGGGTTGTGGTACATGGACAGTACCCGTGGACTGAAGACATGGCATGTAACCATACCACACACCGTGTACTTACTTTTTTTACATGACCAGCCCCATGAAACGGGCCATTTCACACGGGCAGTACCCGGTGTCTGATGACACGGTGTGTATTGCTTACCTACATGCCGTGTACTTTAAGAAAATGGATTGGTTGTATTGTTCTCCATGACTTGGGCACGTTCTGCTTGGTTTTTCCCCTATGACGCGGACGGAACATTGGGATACATCATCTATGGTCTTCGTGACGGTTGATGTATCCACCCCTTTTACTCGAGGAGCGGACCCTCCCATAATCGAGTATGTTGTGTGCGGAAACCCTAGAGTTGGCTGCGACTGCGACGACTACCATGATGGGATCCTCCGTGGGTTTGATAATGATGATGACTGTACTTGGATCCTACGTGGGTTCGGCAGTGAGGATGACTGTACTTGGATCCTACGTGGGTTCGGTAGCGATGGTTACTGTACCAGGATCCTACGTGGGTTCGGCAGTGACGACTTCTGTACTTGGATCCTACGTGGGTTCGGCAGGGGAGATGATTCATAAGCTACATCTATCATCTCTACCCCTCTTCGTGAGTAGTATACATGTGTGATCTAAGTCTTTATTTTCAATCAGTATCATTGATATGATAGACTTACTTTCCTATGTGGACTGGGTTGTGATTTCCAGTGTGGACTGGGTTGTACTTGGGCTCTTGAATTAGATTCGAACTGGAATTGGTGACTTAAGTATATGTATGGGCATATACCTAAGTGGAGTTGATTGATACTTCATGTTTGTATCTTTACTTTTTGGTTTATCCTTTGTGGATTCTAGGAGACCTTCGGGGGTCTCGGGGTCCCTACTAAGTATCGTATACTCACCCCTGTATGAGTTATGCCCGCACTACGTCGTGTTGGATGCAGACAATGGAAAGCGCTGATTGTGGTTGAGACTTGTGGAGTGGGACGGTACCTGGAGGTGGACCACTTGGTGGGATGTACACGGAGCAGGCGGCTGAACCCGAGGATATGAGGAGACCATATATACCCACCCTTTAGGTGGAATATCCGGAGGATGACTCAGTGATTGCTGATTACTTTACTGCTACTGTAGTTTCTTTTCAGTTGTACTTTACTTTCAATTGGGTTTGTATTCTATCCCATTTACGTTCCAGCACTTACTTTTGTACTCAGTTTACTTAGTGTTTACTTCATCTTGTGTACTCTGTTGTGTTTGTTTACTTATAAAAAGGCAATGCCTTCACTTTTATCAGGATTTATGCCTTTGGTGCTAGTCGTCATCCCCTGGCCTATGGAAGGAGGGCTTGCGGTAGTCACGGCATGGACCCCGAGGACGGGTCGTGACAGTATGATGGAAATTTTCAATGAAAACTAAAAAAACACAAAGACAAACATAAAAATACAAATAAACATGGTAATATAAAATTATAAACTTCAAGTACAAATTTATAGTGTAAATTTTCAGTAATTATATACAAACATCAATGTAAATTTACATTGGAATTTTGTATTTTACATTTACACTGTAAATCCCCACTAATATAAATCTATAATAAAAAAAATTAGTGCAAATTTACTATACAAAATTTGAGTGTATGTATATATACATACATATATATGTATATATACAAATATAAATATATAATATAATTTTAAGTGAAAATTTATACTAGAAAGTCACACAATCCCATATAAGATTTACAATGAAAACTCACAGTGAAAGTTTAAAGCTATCAGTGGAATCTACATTTGTGGAAGCAAATGCATCCCTGGTATGATCTATTTTTGGTGTGAGTTATTTCTTGCATTTTAATTCTATTAATGATAAATTTTACATATATTTGAGTTTGATATCACTACCTAGGATCATAAACTGAAAAATTTCATCACAAATTTTCAATTAGAATTTCCACTTAAATAAAAATTAAAAATAAATTAATACATAAATAGACAATGAAAATTTGTACTAGAAAATTACATTGGATATTTGAAAAGAAAATTTTCATCTTAAAATTATAGTTTGTATTTCCACTTAAATTATAAGTCAAAGTATATCAATACACAAATAAACAATGCAAAATTCTAGTGGAAATTTCCACTGAAAATTTACATTTCAAATTTCTACTTAAAATTACAATGCAAATAAATTAATACAAAAAATAAAAAGTTGTAAATTTTTTCTGAAAATTTTCATTGAAAATTTTCACTACAAACATTTAGTGCAAATTTACAATGGAAAATTTTATTTAATATTCCCACTTAAGATTCCAGCTAAAATTTTCACTTAATATCTATAATAATTATACTAGAATTTTGATTAAATAAATTCTAAAATACATACATGTTTACATTTTTAGTGTAGCTATATCAATGCATGAATAATGTATTTTTTTAGATCAAATTTTCACATTAAATTAAATTAAAAATATATTAATATATTAATAAAAATGTAAATTTTCACTGAAAAATAATTATAATGATCATTATTATATTTTCTATACTTATAATAAAAATATTTCAAGACATAACTAAATGTTTCTTTTAAAAATATGATTTTATTAGTTTTCCTATAAAATAATGAAAAAAACAACTATAAATATTAATATCTTGAAATATTATTTTTTTATTTTTAAAAAATGAAAAAATTTCTATATAAAACAATTTATATAAAACATATATGAATTTTAAATTTTCACTAAAATTCTATACTATACATTTTCACTATAAAATTGATTATTAAAAATCTAAAATAAATTATTTTTATATATTTATTATTATTATTATTATTAAAAATTATTTATCTATATTATTAATATTTTATAATAACAGTTTTTATTTCGAAATTTTACAGTTATTTATTAAAATGGTTTACATGGTGGGATCTAGGGTATTATCTTCCAACTATTTCAAATGAAACGGTTTGAATTTTAAAGATAATTTTAATTCAAAAACAAGATATGCCACCACATCAGGTTTTTTCCAAGTGGGAGTCATCCCACGGTGTACCTAACACATAGTTCCAGGTGTCGAACCTGAGATGATAATTTTTGGTGGTAAGCAGCGGTGTGAATAGCCAAATTTATAAAATTAAAAAAAATTAAAGTAGGGGAATGAGTTGATTGTTACCATGTCAAAAGCCAAAAAGAAAGGGAAACCCCCTAGTCTCATTCCCTCATTCTAGTTGCATGTTATCCCTATTGAAAAGCACCACTTCCTGGTATGCCAAACCCTCATGCAGTTCGAACTCCCTCCATTAGTATGCGCTTCCCCCTACCAGCCTCTTTCCTCACCTAGCCTCTCACAGACCACCCTAGTGTTGGACTCCATGCTCGGCCCAGCCACCACCAACTCCTACGCTACTGACTCTCGTCGATGGTCACCCTACCCTATTATGGTCCACTACTGAATGATCCTTCTCGAACCACCACTCACACACACCTCATATCCGGCCACCTGCGCACAAGCCCCTTGCGGTGGCCCTCTACTGCCCGGCCTCCAATGCGCCACTTTTCGAATGACCCATAGCCATTTCGGTTCATCCCTGAAGGTTCTGAGCACAGTGGAAGCGTGTGATGGGCGGTGTCCAAATTTTCTTTTATCATGATCAATGATCAATCTGAGATCTAAATGATGATAAATTCTAAGATCTATGGAATTTAATCAATGAGAACAGATAATGGAAATCACACTAGAACCAGAGGGAGGATCATCACATATTATTTATAATTAATTAAATTAAATAAATAATTACCTTTGTTGGAATTATTTATTCATTGATGGATTTGGTAACAGATCTATGAGGCATCATTGTCGAATTGTAGGAATCAAGTGCAGATTCTCTATAGCGGTGATCTACACGTGTTCTATGAATCTCCGGACGTCATTGAAGGAATGTCTGGGTTCTAAAATGGAAGATCATCACGATTTTGTCTTCCACCATTGATCTCTTTGATAATCGCTTCTAAATAATTCTCGTTGATCTAGTGGAGGATGGTTTCTCTCTTTTCTTGGAAGTGTTCTTAGAGAAGAGAGATCTATAGGTCTTGAGGGGATTCTTCAAAAAAATTATGCACAACACAAATAGATGAATTGGCTTATTGATAAAATAACATAATTTGGTTTATATATTTCTAGGGTTAAAATAGAATAATTGCACAAGTTCCCTTAATTATTTATTTAATACTAGTGAAACCCCATTTCAAATGATAATAATAATATCATTATTTCTCGACATGTTCCTAACTTGTGAATAATAATTAAATATTATTTAATCAAATAATATTTTTTATTTTTTATTTCTCACCGGAAATAAAATCTCAGTCCTCCATTCCTCCATAATATTTATCAGACCTTGAATAATATCAATTTATTTATTAAATAAATATCACTTCATTATTATCCAATAAATAAATAAACATTATATTCACTTAAATAGAAAATAAATATTTACAAAATATTCTACCCACATTATATTCTCTCAAATAACTGGTGATGGGTTATATGTGATCAAGCATACATGAATAATTATTAAACCACATCTGGGAATAATATTTATTCAAATTGTTAAATAATAATAATATATTATTTAACTGATATTCTAGATACACTTAGTGTGTGACCCTCAAGGCCTCTTTCTCATTGGCATTAGCTGAAGCAACCTAAATTCCAAGGTTAGAATCTAGAAACATGTCAAGTCACCCATAGAGATAAAGAAGTTAATGTCATAATGACATGATACCTCATACAGACTCTTATTTTGTAATATAATCCATTTATCATGATATCTCTAATCAAGAAGGTTTTATGTCAGTGTCATAAACCAAAGTGTTTGATGTCTCTTTCTTTGATTTTCAGAAAATTAACTTGCCTATCGAACACCATGGCCATGGATTTATTTAGGCTATATCATTTCCATCAAAGGGCACGAGATATAAACTTCCATTAAAACATAAGGTACAAAACCTTTCTTGCATTATTCATTAATGAAATATTAATTGTGATGCACCGAACATATCTTACCTCACCGCGAACATCTATCATCATGATTTTCATCAATACATAAAATTACGCTACTCATAATACTCATTAATAATAATATTAAAGTATAAGGAAAAATACACATATCCACAAATATGAACATCCAATGACATATATAAATGTGGATTTCCTACTGTTGGGTCTCATTCTCATAATATCCGAATGGATATTACTATGGGAATACACTATGAGAAGGTTTATCAAAGTCCTATGAGTCTCCACCCCTAATAGCTTGTATCATTTGTGTCCCTCAAATGATATCATCCAGATATAGAACATATATTTAAGAACAGTGACATAGAACTTCCATTTTCTCATCATAGAGGGAAACTATTATGCTCTTTTAGTGTGATGGTTATTTTGAGGATATTATCACATACTATGTTATACATAAGAATAATAATGATGTGATAAGTAGTTTATTAATATCCAAAACAATAAATAAAATTTATCATAAAGTACAAAGAAGTTGGTTCTAGGGAACCAATGCCAATAAACTCCCACTTTCACTAAAGCTAACTACTAACAACCTTCAGTCCACTATCACACACATGATACTCATGCTTTTGCTGAGATAGGACTTTAGTCAAGGGGTCCTCCACGTTCTCTTCTATGGGTACTCTTCTCATTGTAACATCACCCATTTGATAAAAATCCCTCAAGAGGTGATACTTATAGAGTATATGATTTGTCCATTGGTGTGAACTTATCTATTTTGTAATATCCACTACTGTAGTATTATCACATTACAATGTGATAGGGTCTTTACTGCTAGGTACCACATCAAGATCCAATACAAAGTTCTAAATCCAAATAGATTCCTTGGATATATTTTAAGCTACTATATACTTAAAATCCACTGTAGAATCAGTGAAAACTAGCTGCTTTGAACTCTTCCAACTCACATCTCCTCTGTTGAGACAAAAAACATATTCGGACTAAGACTTTAGATCATTCTGATTTTTCTGAAAACCAGTATTAGTGTAACTCCTAATGACCAGCTCCTCATCTCCTCTATACACCAGGAACATATCCTTAGTTCTTCTCAGATACTTAAGGATAGCCTTAATATTATACCAATTTTGTTCTCATGTATCTTCTTGAAATATTACTACCATGATTAGTGGATAGTAAACATCAAGTCTATTATATAACATGGAATACATGATTGATCCAATCATAGAAGAATATGGGATCTTACTCATTCTCTCTTTCTCCTTTTGTGTCTAAGGACACATTTTCTTAGAAATATGCAAATCATGTGACACTGGAACCAATATCCTCTTGGATTGTTCCATACTAAATCTATTTAGTATCTGGTCAATATATATACTTTGAATTAGTCCAACAAGCCTCTTGGATCTATCACGAATTATCTTGAACCCTAGAATGTATTATGTTTCACCGAAGTCTTTCATATATAAATATTTTTTTAACCAATCCTTAACTAACTATAAGAAAGGTATGTCGTTTACAATAAGTAATATGTCATCAAAATATACTACTAGGATAATGACCACATTCCCACTAAACCTCTTGTAAACACATGGATCTCATTCATTCTTAATGAAACCAAATTCTTTTATGAATTTATCGAATCAAATATTCCATGACCTAGATGATTTCTTTAATCCATAAATGGATATTTGAAACTTTAAAATACTTTTTTCATCACCTGGATTCAAAAACCCTTATGATTGTGTCATATAGACATATTCCTAAAGATTCCCATTAAGGAATGTAGTTTTGAAATCCATCTTCCAAATCTCATAGTCATAGTAAGCTGCTATGGAAATAGAATTCTGATGGATTTAAACATGGAAACTGGTGAAAGGTTTTATCATATTCAATTCCTTGACATTTTTAAACCCTTTATCCACTAGCCTTTATTTATAGGTATTTATTTTACCTTCCATGTCCAGTTTTCTCTTGGATACCCATTTTAACATAATGGGCTTTACATCAACCGGCGCATTGACTAGAACCCAAACTTGGCTCTGATACATGGAATCCATTTCAGAATTCATGGTTTCTTTCCATCCTGAAGCCTATGATCTCTCTACTACCACCTTATAGGAGAGAGATTCATTATTTTCAACCAATAATGAGTCACCATCTGCAGTGACTAAAAAACTATATTTTTCTAGTTCTCTTACCTCTCTTACATTCATACACAGTACTTTTTGTTTCAGGAACTACTTCTTCCATAGGGACCTATTGAATCTATTCTTGTACCAACTATTTTGTATCTTGAGCATTAACTTCATTTAATTCAATCATGAACCCACTTTCCTTTTTAAAGATTTGCTCCCTCTCAAAAAAGACGGATTTTCTGGTGATGGTCACTTTCTTGTCTGAGGGGTTTTGTAAGTAGTATCCCTTTGTTTCCTTGGTATACCCTATAAAGATACACTTAGTGCCTCGAGGTGCTAGTTTGATTATTGATAAGGCCATAAGAAATTCATCACAACCCCATACACATGTATGTGACAAAATGGGTTTCTTCCCACACCAAAACTCAAAGGGAACTCTGTTTTCACATTAGTTTGTACTCGGTTTAATGTGTATTCCACAGTTTGTAATGAATATCCCCAAAAGGATAATGAAAGTTCTTCATGAATTATTATTGACCTTACCATGTCTAATAAGGTACAGTTTCTCATTTCACCAACATAATTCCACTATGTTGTATTAGGTGGAGTGATTTGAGATAGAACCCCAAACTCCCATAGAAAATCGATAAACTCTTGGTTAAGATATTCACCACCTCGATCTGATCAAATCTTATTTATCTTATTACCAAGTTGATTCTATACTTCATTCTTTAATTCCTTTAATTTCTCAAAGTAATTGAACTTATACCTCATAAATTAGATATATCCATATCTACTCAAGTCAATAATAAAATTTAGTAAGTAAGAATATCTACCTCTGGGTTCTACTAGAAATGGTCTACATACATCAGTGTGTACCAATCCTAGAATATCTATCATTCTTTAACCTTGTCCACAAAATGGTGGTTTTTTAATTTATACTTGTAAAAAATCATGACATATTTCAAGCGTTTTTATCTTAGAAGAGTCTAAATAACCATCTTTATAGAGTTTTTTCAAACGCTTCTTATTTACATGACCAGGATTGTGATGCCATAGTTTGGTGTTATATGAGTTGTGTGAACATGATTCCTTATCAATTTCCAACACTTGGTTTTCAAAATTTAATACATAAAGAACATTATTTAAATGTTTCATACCATAACATATGTTGTTCGTATAGAAGAAACAAATTTTATTTCCAAACTTAAAAATAAACCCATCTATATCTAGGTATGATATAGAAATTATGTTCTTGGTAACCATAGGTACATAATAACAATATTTTAAAATAAAAATCATTCATGTTGTAAATGAGATGTGATATTCACCAATGGCCAGAGAATCCATCATTTCACCATTAGTAGCTCTCAGATCCACCTCTCCTCTATAAATATTTTCAAAATATACTTTCTTCTTGCATTCAGATACATATTTGAGCACCAAAAGTTGTATCTAATCCCAATGTGTAAATATTGAAAGATTACACTTGATAATGAACACACATTTAGCATCTCCTTTATTATGGGTGTAGTTCCTCTTCCAGTGGCCTGAATTTCTACATGAAAAATATACAACCTCTTTTTCCTTTCCCTACCTTTGGATCTTCCTCTTTTTGGAAGGCCAGTTCTTGGGAGATTTAGACTATTTATAATTCTTGGTCCCATTTTCCTTTTTTCTTCCTTTTCTTATTCACTGTAAGTATCGTGGGTTTATTATGCCCCATGCCCTTATCCACTTTGTGAATTAAATTAAGAAGTTTTTCAAGACACTTCTTATTATTTCTCATATTGTAATTGACAATAAAACTAGAGAAGTTCTTGGTCAATGATGAAAATATGATATATATACGCAACTCATCCAGGAATTTAATCCATAAGATATCTAAGAATTCAATTTTGGAAATAATATTGACTACATGAGGCTCAACTGATGTAGACTCTCCAAGATTATTTGTAAATAAATCAATGGAGATCTCATACCTCTATTGTCTCGCCTTCTCTTGATAAGGATCCCTAATGTGAGAAATCATCCTATATGCATCCATGTCCTCATATTTCTTCAAAATATCACTTTACATGGATGATAACATGAAGCACTAAACATCTGTAGCATCATTAAAATATTTCTCATAGAGAGATATCTCTTCATCACTTTCCTCATTAACAGGTGCAACTAGAAAAGGTTATTCCATCACATATAATTTCCTTCCATGGTAAAGGATAATGCATGAGTGCCTTTTCCACTCTTGGAAATTTGTGTCACTGAGAAGGTTATACTTCACATGTATGGATTGCAGTGATATGTTTGAAGTAATTTTAATATTGTTTCTATAAAAAAAGATGAAAAGAATTTTAGAACTTTATTCGATAAAATTTATAAAAATAAATAAATATTATATTTATTAGTCTCCCGCTATTTTATCAAAACCCAATATCCCTCACCATTGTAATTAGAATATCCTGTTTCTTGGATATTCTAATGGAAAGGAACCACATTCCCCTTCTCATTACCAAAACTTTGGTTGGTCAACAAACTCAAATGGTTTTAGGTAGGCATTCCAAATGCCAACTACATTAACTCACAGCTCCTTGATCTACTGAGTGGACTCCCCAATCTTGAAATACTTAATTTTATTTCCTCAAACTTTTCTTCTCATTTACACAAATTCCTACTTTGGAATTAAACCATTTATGTGAACTAAGTTAAGTCAACCCAAAACTCAAAGTTAGAATTCCCAGATAATTGAAATCACCCCAACTTTGGCTGATCAATAACTTTAAACTATGGTTCAATTTTAACCAAATTAATGGAAGGCTATAACTACTTAATATATGTAATTGAGGGATTTTATCCTTTATGAATAAATTTCCAATTATTATCTTTATCACATGATTGTTAATATTAATTGAATTTACTTATTTGATTAACCATGTCTTAGATAATATTTACGCATAACCAATTTATTTTAGTTCTATATTGCATGATTTTTTATTCATTAATTATGTGATCATGATAAAAACATCCATAATGAAAAAACCATTAAACTTGAAAAAAATAAAATAATAAATCAGTATGATCATGAGCTTTAATAATGGTTAATTTATCTAGAGGTTGATAAACTAAACGCTGACCTAGGGGGAAAACACCTTGAACCAATTATGGTTTATGTTATAGATTTCCACCTATCCATGTATGTAACTCCTTGTATTAGTATTTACTTAGCACTAAATATAAACAACCTCCATTATTTTGGGAGCTCCATCCATTACATATGATTTTACTCACATGTAGGTGAGGGGGAAATGGTTTACATTAAAGAAACCATGGTCACGTAATCCCTATATAATAAGAGGATAGAAGGCACACAGGATAACAATTTAATTTAATAATAAATTAAATGAAACCAATCACATACAAAGTTCTGTTCTAACTCATGATAATCCACATGCATGCAATGAATTACGCATTTAATAAAACTATCATTCAATTCTTAATCGTTCTTTTTTAAGAAAAATAATGATCGAATTAATTAATTATCTTGTTTAATTAATAAATTATTTTATCTTAATTATCATTCGAATTTACTTAATATTATCATCCATTATAATTTTAAACAAATTAAATAAATTCATTTAAAATTAACTATGTACATAAATGTACCTTGGCAGTAATGCAGTGAATACCCTTCTGGTTCTACCCAAAATGTATTATACTCATATATTGTTTTACTCTTGTGAAATTTTTCATACATGAATTATCACATACATTCAAAACATGTACTTCACAGATGATTATATGAATTACATGATTTTTCAGTCACATGTTATGCTTCAATGCACGTAGAGTAACAACTTGTAATATTAATCATACATGATGTGAAGATCTGAACATTATGCATATACTAATTAAACATTTAAATATTTATGTATATTAAAACCCATCTCATGGTATGTCCTATCTTTATGACCACATGAAAGTACATGTCTCAAGGTTTACATAGTAAAATGAATAAATTTTAAATCATTATAATTTGGTATAACTACACAGAGTGTGCATCTGAGCTATACAATGTGTATATCTCTCACTGTATATCTGAGGTATACACCTAGGGACTCGACATATAAATCATACCTCAGAAACTGGATTATACAGCATTTCTGATGGGTTACACACCATGTGATCTTTGAATTACACAGTCACCAATCAGGTAGGCTATTTATGGTAATACACGGCCAGTCTATGAATCAATGGGACTACACACCGTTTACGTGGGATACACGGTGTGTACTCTGGTTTAACATGCGCCACCCTTTCTTGATCAACACACAATGTGAGGTAATAACTACGTTGTGTTTCATCAATGCATACGAATTAATTAATTTCCAAATTAATTCCTGATGCATTGAACACAACTACACGGTGCGTATTGCTGTGTTGTCCAGATAGAATACTTGGAACCTCTAGATGAGATATTTGGTTTTATTTTAATAATAATATTAATATTTTCTATTAGATCTATGAGAAATGATGGATAAAGAAACAAATATCACAATTTAGATTAAAATAATGACTAAACTTGAATTGAAAAACTAAATTAAAAATGTCTAAATCACCAATGGTCTTTAAATAATTATAAATAATTATGTAATATCTCTAAAACTAATTGAAGGTTCTACACACAGTGAAATAATTCAATGGGTAGTGCCCAAATTTGATTTTGTCATGATCGATGATAAATTTTAGATCTAAACAATGATAAACACTGAGATCTATGGAATTGAATCAAAGAAAATAAAAAAGGCAAATCTTGTCAGAACTATAGGGAGGATCATCACATATTATTTATAATTAATTTAAGTAAATAAAGAATTAACTTTGTTGGAATTCTTTCTTCATTTATGGATCTGGTAACAGATCTACGGTGCATCAACGTTTTATTATGGGAATCAAGTGAAGATCCCCTCTAGCGGTGATCCACACATGTTACATTAATCTTCCAGACGTCGTCGAAGGAATCTCTGGGTGCTAGCATGGTAGATCCTTGCACTTGTGTCATATGCCTTTGGTTTCTTTGAGAACTGCTTCCAAAATGTTGTACTTGATCTGGTGTAGAATGGTTTCTATTCATTCTTATGATTGTTCTTAGAGAGGAGATATCTCCAGGGATTGAGAGGATTGTCAAAAATTGTTATTCACAATACAAACAAATGAATTAGAATATTGAGAAAATAACATAATTGGGTTTATATATTTCTAGGGTTAAAATAAAACAATTGCACCAGTACCCTTAATTATTTATTTAGTCCTAGTGAAATCCCATGTCAAATAATAATAATAATAATATCATTATTTCTCAACATGAACTTAACTGGGAAATTATAATTAAATATTATTAAATAAAATAATATTCAATATTTATTATTTCCCACCGGATCTAAAATATAGGTCTTCCATTCCTCTATAATATTATCGGATCTTGAATAATGTATATTTATTTATTAAATAAATATCACTTAATTATTCACCAATAAATAAATAAATATTATATTAACTTAAATAAGAAAATAAATATTTATTAAATATTCCACTTACATTATATTCTCTTAAATAAATGGTGAGGGGATATATGAGATCAAGCATACATGAATAATTATTAAACCACATCAAATTTTTAAATAATAATAATATATTATTTAACTGAGATTCTAGATACACTTATTGTGCGACCCTCTAGGCCTCTTTCTTAGTGGCATTAGGCGAAGCATCCTAAAGTCCAAGGTTAGTATCTAGCAACATGCTAAGGCACTGATAGAGAAATAAGTTAAGGAAACAATGTCAGGATACCTCATACGAATGATTACTATGTAATATAATCCCTTATTCATGATATCTCTAATCAATAAGGTTACACGTCAGTTCCATCAACCAAAGTGCTCAATATCTCTTTCTTTGATTTCTAAAAAATGAACTTTCCTATCGAACACCATAGCCATGGATTTATTTAAGCTATATCATTTCCATCAAAGGGCCTGGGATATCAAATTCTATTAAAACATAAGGTACAAATACTTTCTTTCATTATTTATTACTGCAATATTACTCATGATGCACCCAATATATCATACCTCACCGCGAACATCTTTCATCGTGGTTTTCATAAATACACCAAAGTACCCGATTCATATTACTCATTAATACTAATAATAAAGTCTAAGGACAAATACACACATCTTTAGATAGGAACATCCAATGACACATATAAATGTGGATTTCCTACTATTGGGTCTCGTTCTCATAATATCCTACAGGATATTACCATGTGCGTACACCATGAGAAGGTGCCTCAAAGTCCTATGAGTCTCCACCCCCGATAGCCTATATCATTTGTGTCCCTCAAATGATATAATATGGCTATAAAATATATATTTAATAATAGTTTCATATCACTTCTGAGTTCTCATCATAGTGGGGAACTACTATGACTGTTTAGTGAGACAGCTATTTTTAGAACATTAACACATATTATGTTACGTAGAAGAATAATCATGATGTGATAAGTAGTTTATTAATATTTAGAAATGGGAATAAAAGTTATCATAAAGTACAAATAATTTGGTTCTAGGCCACCAAATCTAACAATCCCAACCTGATACAAGCCGGTTCGATCCACGTTTGACCCACCCGGCACATTTCGGGTCAAGTTAAGGCTTGAATCCTCTTTCATGGGTTTTCGAGGAAACCTAGGGAGTGGAAAAATTATGTGTATCCATGAGAGTTTTATTTCATGTGTATTGTGAATTACCAAGACCCCTTAGACTGAGTGTAAGTATTTTTGTATTATGACAAGGATATTATAAGATGTGGATCATGCCAAGACATGGTGGTATTCCAGATGATACATGGATACATTGGATCAGGATGCGAGCTGTGATACGACTCAAGACATGACTCAGGAATTTTACCCCGAGGTTCACAGTGGATCCGTTTAGTATAAATGGATTGAGAAATACAAAATTTTCAATATCATTTTCATTTTATATTTAATTTATACATTATTTATTATTATTTTTGAAAATGAAAGTATACACAAACATATAAAAAAAATTAATAAATAGATTAAAAAATTAATATATGATAAATGTAATTCTATTTACTGTATTCATTTTTTATTATGATCACATAGTACATTCATATAATATAGAAAATGAATTCATTATTATAGAAATAATAAAAACCTTTAAATAAATATTAACTCGTAACACCTTCTGTCATTTGAATTTGAAAAAATAATGGTTTTATGAGGTTCTCATCAACCATAGTTGAAGGTTCCTTCTACTACTAGGGATTTATTAGAAATTTAATGTCTTAAATTAACTATATATAGAATAAAATAAGTATTCATTGCTAGCGTGTTTCATCTTTAGAGTTAAATCATTGAGTAAATCAAATTTATGATTTCCAGAAGTTGAGACATCACACAACAGATCAAGGATATGTGAGTTTATGTGGTTGGAGAGACAAATGCCTAACTAGGAACTCTATGGTGTTTCTATAGCTTGGACTATGAGGGGAGGTTTCAGGGATCATTGCCACTATAATATTCTAGAGACCGGGTATTCTAAATCTAGTAGTCAGGGCTAATAGGGTTCAATAAAATAATGAGAGTCAATGATTTAATCAGTAATATATATTAAATAATCAAGAATAAAGTACTTATCTACTAAAATTTTACTTTTTTAAAATAATATAAAGTAATACCATAAGCTCACTATGATTAATTCTAGAAAAAAACATTTATAAACCAGTGTGAATTTCCAATATTAGTATAGATTCTTGTACAAAGTACTACGATATAGGAAATTCTAGGTGCCAGAGTCCCAACTACCTATTTATCCACCTTAGGAAGTTAGGGTGTGAAAGATGATTATAGGAGACTCGTGTATGACACATTTTATGGTTACATAATAATTTTATCATCAATGTATAATGAGTTTTTGAAACAACATCAAGACATGGGTGATTACATATGTCGTCACATCTCTGAGAAGTTTACGAGGAGAGAGTGAACTGAGATATGAATGGGTGATGATTACACTAAATAAATTTAAATTGAAATATGGATCATGATATTTCAATTAATTCCTTTCTTATATCATTTTCATCCAATTAATCAAATTTATTTTAAGATTACAAAATAAACATATGGAAAAAAATGCTTCATTACCTTTTGGTAAGGTTTTCCAAGTAGATAAGAACATAAAGAAAGATTGGTCTTTAGTTATTAGGGTGAGCAAGAAGAAATACAGATAAAAGGTCAATGGAAAGTGTGATATCAGAGAAACCTTCACAACATCCTTCAATTAACTGAGTTAGATCATCATATAAGAGGTTATTTGCTTCACATGTCATGGTATAATTCTATAGAAGATAAATGCAATAAACTTAATTGAAGAAGCAAGTAGTCACTTATTATTCGGGTATATTATTCATTGTATGTAATGTTTTTATTGTACTACTTGCATGATGAATACAATTTGCTAATCACATTTGTGTTTTTAAATATAGTAACCAAGTAAGAAAGCAAACATTATAATAAGTAAGATGATTTCTCCAAGAAGCTGAGAAAGGGTGATTCCTAATTCAGCAGTGAAAAGTTCACAACTTCTAAATTCCAACCTTATTGGTTCTTGTTGAAATATTGTTAAGTATTACCAAAAAAATTATCTCACGTTTTCATTATAAACAATGATTCATTATTCCATTTTTTTAATGAATGTTTTTGTGGTGTTTAACTCAACCAACAAATTAGTAATACTTGAATTATTAGTTATAAATGATGAATATAAAATTTAAGACTAATTTATACCCAGTTGTGTAAAGATAATTCTTTGTCTAGTAAAAATTAGTAGTTTTTTAGGATATAACCAGTATGGTTTTAGAATCATTGGAGATAAATACCTTAGGTATTATCAATTATTTTATTTATATTTGGATAAAGAAATAAAGGTAAGCCACAAATATTTCATAATTTGTTCAGCTAGAGAGCATGAACTATTACAAGGTTAATATAGAGGTAAATTCATATACTTCATTATATTACTTTAGGATTTTTAAGGAATTTAAAAGTGAATTATAGAATATTCATGGTTAGAAGTTGAGTTTCTTTGAGCCCATGTGTTAGATAATATCTTGACCAAGCATTCGTTGATCGTGAAATATAGAGTGGATTTATTCCTAAACTCACATTTCTTTATAGACATCAAATATATGATGTTTTTAAATGTTATTAATGATAAGACTTACATGCTAGAATTTATTAATAAAATGTAGTGTGGAATAATTCTTAAATTCACATTTCCTTATACACATCAGAGTCGGGGTGTAAGTAAAAGGAGATTCAATGTTAAGATTCATATGCATTGTAGATACTTCCATTATTTTTTAACACATGATTCACAAATAGAGGAATTATCCCATAACCATATACCAACTATAATGAAAAATGGATATCATATGAGTTATAGTATGACATAAATCCATTATTTCATAATAAAATGTGTTTAGATGCAAAGATTATGTTATAAATATAAACAAACTTTTATAAATAAAAACACAATGTGCATCTAAAGTTATTATACTAAAGGTTTCTAATGATATTATGGAAATCCCTATGATATAAAAAATTAAAGTCAAGTAAAAGAGTGCACATATTTATTTGAGATAGTGGAAGCAAGATTTTATTGGATTTAGTCAATGTTAGAGATTCATAAGTGGCTAGAATAGGAACAAGTTCCACAAAATCTTGTGGAAAAGGAATTTACTAGAGACACATATTGTATAGGAATGATAAAACATGGAAATGGCTTTACATTCACCATAGTTGGTGATATATTATTCATTAAGAATAATGAATCCTACATGTAAGAGGTATATGGAAATTACCTAAGATTGGTACGTTCAATTAAAATTAAACAATGGATTCCATGTATCAAAGTACATGTGCTTAGTATTTTGAATGTTTCAAATATTGATACTATGGTGGTATTCCAAGAAATTATACATGGGTTGTACAAGCATGGTAAAAATAAGTCTTCATTGGTTATACCAAGTCGTCATTCCTAAATCCATTAGAATTTTTTAATTATCATAGTGTCTTTTTATGATCATTATATTTTTCATTGGATGTCAAGACTACCTTTATTATTAAGTGTATATATGATACAACCATAAATATTTGTTGACAACATAGAATTTCAATAAGAGTTTCAAGTTACTAAAATCCAATTTTAGATTTAAGTAAGAAACAAGATCATAGAATACTCATTTGAAATTAAATTTTTTTCATATTTATACAATAGATTAATGGGATAATCATAGTTTTCCAAGAAAAATATGTTTGATAAAAAATGGAAAATAGATATTGGTCTTATAGTTAGTTTAGACCTGAATAAAAGTAACTCTACAAATTTTTACTTAAAGTAGAAACCTTAGTTTTAGGGAACAAGATCTACTGAGGTAGATCTAATGGGTTTCTTAGACCAAGTCAAAGTACATATGCTGATAAGGTATTGAAAAATAAAATTTGGAACTATTTGAGAGAGAATTATTACCATTTTCATATGGAATAAATCTCTATAAGAAGACATGTATAAGACATATAAGTATATTAATTTGGTGAGTAGAATTATATATGATTTTGTGATGGATAAATCATATTTTCCATACTATGTACAAGATATGATATTCCCAATATAAACTTTATGGTAGTAAAATATTAATTTAATCCAAAAGAACAACATGGGAAGCATTCAGAACTATCCAATTTTACTTGACATGGTACAAGATATATGTTCCTAGAACTTAGAGAGGAAGAGACGCTAGTTTAAAGGGGAAAATCAAGTCTTCATTTGGATGAATATGATATGATATCATAGTCAATATTTGGTAATGATTAGGAGAATCTCATTCAATCCCATGATAACTATATCTACAAATACTGAGTGCATTGCGGTTTCTAATGCAACAGAATAAGTAGTGTAAAATACATAATGATTTTTTCTAATTCTTATAATTTTACCTAGTAATTAAAGTTTTATCAAAATATATATTATGATAATCCTAATATTGGTACTGGCCAATATGTAGAGATTTTTTTACAATGTAAAAAAGTAATACACTTGGGGGTATCATTTATTTAGGTGTCTTACTCAATGAGGTGAATTTACTAATATAAAAATAACCATGCATCATAGATTTCATAGACCCAATGGCTAAATCCATAACTCATAATAAGTATGATCTTATATTGTGAGTTATAACAAGGTACATTAGAAAGTTGGATCTAGTGCAAGAGGGAGTGTTGTAATAGTGGGTTCCATGTAACCAAATTTAATCGTACTTTTTTATTATTATATCATGTATACAGTGAGTGATGGATGATGTAATCTTATTATAATTGTGTTTATAGTTCATCATCCACTATTTATATGGTAATTCCTATAGATTATTTGTCGTATCAAAAGGTTATAGCAGTTCTCAGACTATAATGAGAACCAAGAGATACTACGACATCAATATTAAAAATATGTACTATGGTCTGGATGCATCATACTAATTGGACATAGATGGTGTCTAACTATCAGGTTTTGGGATCTCATAAGCATTGAGACTAATTCTCATGAAGTTTTAACTTGGTGATCTTGAGTAGATGAGATCATGAGGACTGACCTACCAATAGGAACACCAAATGTTTCAAGTTTCATTGGTTGTTCCTATCTATGAACATGTGTAATGGTATCCTAACTTGATATTATTATCAATGTATACTATTTCATCATGTACTTTGATGTAATGAAAAAATGGTGACATTTATGTTGTGGCAAGGTATCATGTGTTGGGTGCATCATTGGTGGCATGGAATTTATTGAATAATCAAGAAATAATTCATCGCTTCCAAAAGGAAGTGATATCTTAAGCCTAGTTGATCAGGATGGTAGTATCTTTACTAAATTCATGGTCATGGTAGAATAATTTAAGTTCATCCAATTAGGTAAAAAATAATAAAGCAAGAAAGGATGGTGACTTGAAGTGTGCATCTTTCTTAATGATATTTCATGAGATAAAGATATTATATTACATAGCATGTGTTCAAAGGAAAGTATTACATTTATATAGTTTTTTTTATCTTTTTAGGGTCTTTTATGGGTTTCTAGACTCCACTCCTAGTCTGTGAATAATATTCATTGATATCGACATAAGGGACTAGAGGGTTACACACTTAGCATATTTGAAAGTATAGCCTATCCTTATGAGTAATAATTTAGGACACGGTGAGCACCACCATGGGATTTGGGTTAATGTGTGGATTTAAAAAATCACCATGAAATAAATAAATTCATATTATTAGATTTTAGAATAATTGGAATTTTATTTATTTATTAAAAAAATTCACAGATATTAAATGAATTCATGGAAAAATAGTATATGAATGAATATTTTTTTAATATTCAAGGTTTTATTAATATTTGTGGGAATTATGCATAAATTTAATGGATCGCTTTTATCATGTAATATATTTATTATATTACTATAAAGTGATAAAACATATAAATGACATTTATGACATAGTTAGTTGGTCATAACATGTTGTTTATGGTTTATTTAGTGGTAAATAAATATTTAGGGGTTAGGGATCCATTTCTAGGTATTTTAAACCTCACTATAAAGGAAGGGAGGATCTCATATAGGTTACTATTCACTACATGACTTTGAGAGATCTTCTCTCCTCCCTCCCACATCATAGAGAGAGAATTTCATGTTTCAAGCAATCAATTGAAGATCTCCTTCAAGGATCTATGGAATAGTATAGTGATAATAATTGATATGTTGAAGGCTTCATCGAGTCGCCATGCTAGCACCAATAATTATATGATCAATTATCTAGTGGTATTTTTAAGTGTGTGTGGATGATATAGAGGAATAAAACTTCGATTAATTTAATAAAAGACCATCGGTGTTGAAATATTGACAAACACGACTTCAAATCAATCAAGGTAAATTTTATTTATTTTTATTTCTTAAAGTCTTCACACATGAACCACATACCTTTATACCGGTCTGCACATTACTAGAGAATATGTAGTTACATTGATCAGCGGTGAAAAAATTTAAATCCTTGGCTCGTCTGCTTTTGTTGTGCACCCTAGTACCTTCAGTGATTTCATTCAAAAGAAGAAGAGAATTCTCTAAGAAACCTAAGAGCCTTTGTGTTTCAACAAAAGTGTAAATAGGTAAATACCACCTACCTTATGTTTCTTTGGTACAACAATTATTAGTAAAAAACATAGATCTAACCCCTTCCTTAAGTTCTTCTATCAAATCCCAATAAGTTCTCATAAAAACTCATCAATTCCCATAGATCTGATTAAAACAACTCTGATCTATGGTTATGTTCAAGAAAAACCAAAGATATCCAAGAAGATAAGGAATAATGAGGTGATAACCTTTGATTTCACAATTAAACACTCAATTAAACATAATAATTAGAGTTTGGATGTAAAATATTTCCAACAAATGCCTAAGGGAACCCAAAAAATCAAGTGTCTAAGCTGGCGGAGGAAGAATGAGGTTTTTCATGTGAGTTTCGGGTTAAAAACTGAATTTTCATACAATTAAAATCTCATTTCACTTTTAGGCCACACAGTTTGGAAAACCATGTTCCAAGAATGAAAATGAATCTATCCTAGGTTTCATGGTCAAGTCATATGGTTTGGAAAACTATTCACCAATCGTGTTCCTACCCAGGAACTCCTCTTTCCCTCCTACATGATTTCCTAGAGAACATGCATGATTTCCTCTAACCATCCTCAAAACATGTTATCTCTAAAACCCTTCCAAAACATACAAAAACATTTAGAAGATTCTCGAGACTTAAACAAACATTCCCTATCTTTAAAATAAGTATTAAAATAGAGATATACCTCAAACCAAGGGTGTTACATTCTCCCCACCATTGTTATTTTTATCCTTGGAAACATGGAATAAGTTTGGCCACTACCCTTGCATGAACTTCTCTTATTCTTATGTGTCCTCTTGAATATTACTATGATTCTATAATATTCATACTAAAGGTATACTTTTCTCCCATTGGATCTTCTCTTGTATATCCACAATCCAAACTATTACATGTATAAAACTTACATTAGGCTCAAGAATAACATGGTCCCAACAGATCACATGATTGGGATCTAGGTGATACTTCTTCAGTTAAGATACATGAAAGACATTATGAACATCACTGAATATCGGTGGTAAATCTAACCAATATGAAAAATTTCCAATTCATTCAAGAATTTAAAATGGTACAACATATCATAGATCCAACTTCCCTTTCTTTCCCAAGTGTCGATGAACAAGTATCGATGAAACTTTCAAGAATATGTGGTCACTCACATTGAATGATAATGGTCGAGAGTGATGGTCTGTATAGGTTTTTTTCTGAACTAATTTTTATCCATCCACTTCCATATCATCTGTATTTTATCATGATTTCATTGACTAAACTATGTCTAATCAGTGGTGTTTCTCCTGTTTCCACCCAATATAGTGAAGAGTGGAAATTTCAACCATATAATGCCTCAAACAGGGCCATATGTATCATCAAATAATAGTTATTATTATAGGATAATTACACCAAAGGTATAACATATTCCCATGATCTTCCAAAGTTTATGACATAAGATCTGAGCATATCCTCCAATGTTTGAATTTTGTGTTCTAATTTCACAATTGTATAAGAATGATATGTCCTACCATGGTCAACTGAGTTTTGAGAGCTTGTTGCAATGATTTCCAGAATCGATAATCTGATCAAGGATCTCTATCAGAGATGATCAAAATAGTAACTTCATGCAACTTGACCACTTATTGAATATATAACTTTGTAAAATCCTCTACCATGTCAGATTCTCTGATTAGGAGGAAGTGTTTCGACTTGGTGAGTCGATCCACTATCACCCAAATAGAATCATGCTTCTGAAATTCCCTAGATATAATAATGAAAAAGTCCATGTAAATCCCCTCCTACTTTTATACAAGTATAAGCATATATTTTTTCATACCAACCAGTCGTTGATGCTCAACCTTTACCTTCTAAAAATTTAAACATTTTATAACATAATCTACAATATTGTGTATCATACCTAACCAATAGAAATTATTTTCAATCTCCTTATACATTTTATGAATACTCAGATTAATAACCCATTTTTAATGGTGAAATGCTAAAATAAGTTTCTCCTATAAAGACTGAGGGACTATAATTTGGTTTTAGAAGCAAATAATGAGTTTGAATCTTATGTCTAGCTATCATAAGTCACCCTACTAGTTAGGATTGACCTAATGGTGATTCAATAAAGATACTATATGTGATACTATTTCACAAATTCCATCAAGTTTGTAACAAGATTAACTGGTAAGAAAAGTTCATGCTCAGTGGTTCACGCCCAAATTTACCCAAGAGAAGAAGGGTAGAACGGTCCTTGTAGTGTATCTTGGGTTGTCGATTCCACAGAGACCTAAGAAAATACCTAAGATACACAACCTAAGGGAGGGATTTTTGGCTATGAAGTGGCCAACTTGGATTGATTTTGGATGGGTTTTAAAGATATCTAATAGATTTAAGTGGATTCAATTTAAAAGAATGAGTTTATCCTAGGTTATTGCTCGGGGTGGATTGGACGTATTTTCTTTTTAATGATTTTCAATTTCTTAAATTTGAGATGGGTTCATTTAAGGAGATAAAACAACATCATCACTTACTGATTTAATGCCTACACCCTCTAATACTAATCACCTATACACTTGAAGGATCAAGGTTTTGAGCACTTCAAGGTAAAGGATCGTATTAGTACTTGAAGTGTGTGGCCTTAAATTCAACAAGGACGATGGAGTTTAAAAATCATCAAATAAAAATCCCAATTAAAGAAGTGATTATACATTAATTAGGTGATAAATAACATCCAATCCAGCCCCTTTCTACTCCCTTGGATCAACCCATAAGTGGTTTAGCCCTCCATTGATCCCATGGTTTCAATGGAAGCGGAAAGTAGACTCATGAGGGAGGAAATGGAGAAGTAAAGAAAACAACAAAAATAAAATGATCACTCCACCGTTGTGTGAATAATTTCACAAGGGTTGGTGTGAATAAATTCACACCTTGATCCAACGGTATCAAAGTGATATGAAGAACAACAGAATAAGAGTAGAATAAGAACTTTTATTAAGAAACTAAAGTGAATTGAACAACTTACATGTGAAAGACAAATTTGAGGCAACAAAAATGCAGCATAACATTACAATTGAACAAAACATCCAAGATCCTCAACTCCTTCACCACCACTGCCTTAAATAGGCATTTTGGGAGCCTTGGGTCGAACCAACAACAGTACAAAGCATCTTAATTAATTTTTCTAGGCTATAGGTGGTGGAAAGCATGTGGAATTTGGACTTTTCCGCGTTTGACCCGAGGTGGCAGCCAGCTTTACTTTACCGAACAGACGCGTCTGGAATACCTTCTAGAAGGCCGAATCAGGGTGGTCCATAGAAGAAGAAAATGGAGCTCCGGAGGTCTTCTAACCGCCTGTAAAATTTGGGCCCATTTGGAGTTGTGGATTCCGAGATATGATCAAAGTAGTGGACTGTTTTTCTGGGCCGCAGAATCTGGCCCAGAATTTTATATCTACCTTGGGACGACTAAATGACCAACATGGAGGCCGAATTAGCATTAACTACTGAAGAGTTATTTGTTCCCATACATGTATTATAGAATCCCATGAAATTTTGGATTAATTGGGCCTGTATGTTGGGCCCCACAGTCTCATCAGTGGGAAGGTGTCCAATCTGCATTCCCCAGAATTGCTTCCTTTCATTGCCAAATATCTCCATCATCCTCCATGAATTCTCCACTGATCCCTGAATCAAACATTTTCATATTTAAGTGTAGATCAATTTCCAAAAATATCAAATTAAAATATGTAAAATTATATTCCTTACAATCAGATGAATCATTGGGTACTTTAAATGATGTTCAAAAATGTACCACATAATAGTGCATTTTAAGAAGGTATTACAAACATAATGTGAAATGATGTTCAAAGTGTAAAATGCACTAAAATGGTGTTTATGAATAACAAAGAACATTAAAATTATGTATATTAACAATGAATATTAGCCTCATTTAGTGGCTAATCACACCCCCCAACTTGAGTTTTTCTAGTCCCGAGCAAAATATATCTCATCAAAAATGAAATTCGAATTCCCTTTTCCAAAAACATTTTAATACACAATGATCACCAAAAAAACCTTATACCAAACAATCATGAAACCCATCAAAATATTTTAATACGAGATAGTTTCATAAGCAGATCCCAATCCCAAGCCCATTCCTTTGATCAAATCCATCATCATTCTTCATCCAACTCAATTAGGTGTAATGATGTGTTGTGAATCACAATAGATATGGGGGTTCATTTTCATTCAAGGGAAAATCATGGAAGCGCTAGGTGGAATCACATTTAATCCTAATATGAGTATTCTTCATCCCTCTTTTTTTTGATTTTTTTTTTTGCAATATTGCTATAGTAATGGAGATTGCAATTAATCAAATTAACCCATGTAGCAAGACTTTGCCGATGACTCCCAGACTCAAAGGCCTTAGGGCACCAAGTGAAACCCACATACTCGGGCATCGTCTCGAGTTAACTTAATAAAAAACAAAGTGATATTACCATAAATAGGGATAGATTGAAAAATTCAGGGCTATACATCTCTGGAGTCACGATCCCCAAGTGCCGAAAGCCTCGCATTTTATCAATCCATTGCTCTACACGCAAATTTTTATTTTTATTTTTTATTTTTTATTTTTTAATAATTTTTTTTTAAATTTTTTTTTTTGGAATACTCATATTATTCATAAAAATAAAACCATCCTATGTTATTTATTATGGGACCCCAAAAATTCAAATTAGTACCCCACAGTCTAGAGGACGTGCATTGTGGCATTTTTTTTATTTGGATGAAAATATAAACGATGAAATATCACATTGGACAGCCACACTTTCCAAAATCTATGCTCATGAAATTATCCAAGGATTAAAATCAGAATCAGGGCATGCTAAATTATTTGATATTTAGTTTCAAAGTGTGAAATGCATATTACCATGTTCAAAGTTAAAGGAATTTTTCCTTCCATTTAATTATTTTTTCAAATCATTCATTTTTTTTTGACACAAAAGCATTTTTTTTATTTTATCTCCCCCCCAACTTAAAACAAAACTGTCCCCAGTGTTTGAATAAATGAAAAATTATAAGGAGTAGAGGCAGGGAATAAAAATTTAAAAAGGAAATTGAAAATGAGGATTATGGAATGAAGTCACCTGGTGGTTGAAGTTTGAAGTTCTTGCCGCTCGAATTTATTCCTTTGATATCCATGTCGCTTGCAAAGTTCCCTAGTGGAAAAAGGAAAAAACAAAACAAACAAAACAAACAATATATATATGTATTTATATAATAAAGGAAGTAAAATATAAGAATATATATAAAAATTATAGAATAAGGTAGCACAAGAAGCCGCAGGTCAGTGGTAAGCGCGCGCCCCTGTCTCCCTTCGGTCCCGGGTTCGAGTCCCCGCGGCTTCGCCGGTTGTGACGGGGTTTTCCCCACGGCCTATGGCGTGGACTTTTTTTTTGTATTATTATATTTTTTTTCCTTAACCTATTGAATAATAAAAACAAAATAAACTGATGATACATTGTCTTCTTTTTAAATTTCTGGGTAAGGTATTACTCAAGGATCACACCACGTGACACGGATGAATATGGTGCTCCTCTTTCGTACCCATCCATACTCATAATAGAAGAACAGGTCAAAAGTCTATTTTTTTATTTTTAAATATAAAAATGATTAAGTAATCTTATTTGAAAAATAAAGATGATTCAGAAAGATTAGAAACATAAAAACCACGGGTTGCCTCCCGTGCAGCGCTTTGTTTAACATCGTTAGGCCGACATAGATCCCAAATTTATCAATTTTTTTCCTGGTTCATAGATTGGATCAATTAACTCAACATCTATTTCCTGTTTATTGAATGATTCAACGAATGTTTTTAACCTTTGACCATTGACCTTGAAAATGTGACCACTTGTGGGATCTTGAATCTCTACTGCCCCATGGGGGAATACATGATGCACTATGAATGGTCCTGACCATCTAGACCTTAACTTTCCTGGATGTAAATGAAGTTTTGAACTATACAAGAGCACAAGTTTTCCCGGTTCAAAATTTTTGACCTTGATATTCCTATATTGGTAGGCTTGAACTCTAGCTTTATTGAACCTTGAATTTTCATAAGCCTCCATCCTTAGTTCCTCCAGTTCATTGAGATCTAATTTCCTTTTTGTTCCGGCCAATGAGAGGTCATAATCCATTTTCTTAATTGCCCAAAAGGCCTTATGTTCAATCTCCACTGGCAAATGGAATGCTTTGCCATAAACCAACCTATATGGGTACATTCCTAAAATGGTTTTATATGCAGTTCTATAGGCCCAAAGAGCATCTAAGAGTTTCTCAGACCAATCTTTCCTAGAGGGGTTGACAGTTTTTTCAAGAATTTGCTTAATTTCACGATTGGCTAACTCAGCTTGACCATTGGTCTGTGGGTGGTAAGCAGTGGACACTTTGTGAGAAATTCCATATTTTTCCATGAGTGATGATAATGGACGATTGCAAAAATGAGTTCCACGATCACTTATGATAGCCCTAGGAATTCCAAATCTAGAGAATATGTTTTCTTTTAGGAATCTAATCACAGTTTGATGATCATTGGATTTTGTGGGAATGGCCTCAACCCATTTTGAGACATAATCAACAGCTAAGAGTATGTAGAGGTATCCCCGAGAGTTTGGGAAGGGACCCATGAAATCAATTCCCCAACAGTCAAAGATTTCAACCACTAAGATGGGAGTGAGTGGCATTTGATTCCTTTTTGTGATGGACCCTACTTGTTGACACCTAGGACAGCTTTGACAATATGTGTAGGAGTCCCTTGAAAGGGTGGGCCAGAAAAGACCACATTGAAGAATCTTAGCAGATGTTTTCTTAGAGGAAAAGTGACCTCCACATGCCTCACTGTGACAGAATTTAAGGATGGACTCTTGTTCAGATTCTGGAACACACCTCCTAATGACTTGGTCAGGGCAGAACTTATAGAGGTAAGGATCATCAAACACATAGTGTCTAACATCAGAAAGAAATTTCCTTCGATCTTGAGTCCCTAAGAATTTGGGAATGACTCCTGTCACTAAGAAATTTGCTATGTCAACATACCAAGGGCAGTCACTCACAGAGTATAGGTGTTCATCAGGAAACGAATCAGACACAGAGAGGTGATTTGAGTTTTCTTTGAATTCCATCCTAGAGAGGTGATCAGCTACAACATTTTCAACTCCCTTTTTATCCTTGATTGTGAGGTCAAATTCTTGTAAGAGGAGGACCCACCTAATCAGTCTAGCCTTAGAATCTTATTTTTGGAAGAGGTATTTTAGTGCAGAATGGTCAGTGAACACAGTGATGGGTGATCCTAAGAGGTAGGACCTAAACTTCTCTAAGGCAAACACAATAGCAAGTAACTCCTTTTCAGTGGTGGTGTAGTTGATTTGGGCATCATTTAAGGATTTTCTTGCATAAGCAATGACATAAGGAGTTTTATCACAACGTTGTCCTAACACAGCTCCAACAGCAAAGTCACTGGAATCACACATAAGTTCAAAAGGAAGGTTCCAATTTGGAGATTTCATAATGGGAGGAGAGGTGAGAGAGGATTTGAGGGTTGAGAATGAACCCTCACAGCTTTCTGTCCAAACAAATGGATCATCCTTTACTAAGAGAGCAAAAAGGGGACGGGATATTGAACTAAAGTCCTTGATGAATCTTCTATAGAAACCAGCATGTCCTAAGAAAGACCTCACTTCCTTGACAGTTTTGGGTGATGGAAGGTGACGAATGATGTCAACCTTTGCTTTATCAACTTCAATCCCCCTACTTGAGACCAGATGGCCTAGAACAAGTCCCTCTTTAACCATGAAATGGAATTTTTCCCAGTTTAGGACCAGATTTTTTTCTTCACATCTTGACAAGACTCTCTCCACATTCTGCAGACATCCCTCAAAAGTATCCCCAAACACAGAGAAGTCATCCATGAAGACCGCAAGAAAATCCCCTACCATGTCTGAGAAGATTCCCATCATGCACCGCTGGAAGGTTCCAGGGGCATTGCATAACCCGAAGGGCATGCGTTTGAAGGCAAAGGTACCGAAAGGACATGTGAATGTAGTCTTCCCTTGATCCTCTAGGGAGACCTCAATTTGATTGTACCCTGAGTACCCATCTAAGAAAAATTAGAAGGCATGACCTTCCACTCTCTCAAGGACTTGGTCAATGAATGGTAAGGGGAAATGGTCCTTCTTGGTGAATGAGTTTAGTTTCCTATAGTCAATGCAGACCCTCCATCCACTACTCACCCTTGTTGGAAAAATCTCTCCATCCTCATTGGTTATCACTGTGATTCCAGCCTTTTTTGGAACCACTTGGATTGGGCTCACCCATTCACTCTCAGCTATGGTATATATGATACCAGCTTTCAACAATTTTAGAAGTTCCTTCCTTAATACCTCCATGAGATTAGGATTGAGTCGCCGTTGAGGTTGACGACATGGCTTTGAATCAGATTCCAGAACAATCCTATGAGTCCCGATAAGTGGGCTAATCCCAGGAATATCAGAAAGGGTCCAACCAATGGCTTTCTTATGCTTCCTAAGGACATCTAGAAGCATCCTCTCATTATTGGATTCAAGAGAAGAAGAAATGACAATAGGATGTGTTTGATTTTCCCCTAGGAAGGCATACTTTAGTGCAGCAGGAAGTTCCTTCAATTCAAGATCAGGTTGGTTCAAAATTTCAGAAGAAGATTGGGACATTGGATCAAGATCAATTTCTTTTTTTAGAGGTTTAGATAGGATTGATTCCTCACATGTAGAGGTTTCAGCTACTAGATTGGCTTGATCAGATTTAGGGAAGGAATTTAGAGGGGTCTCTATGAAATTGGTTTCTTGAAAGGTTTCACTGATTGTTGGACCTAAGACTTCATCATAAGAGCAATTTGAAAATGATTCAAGCCAAGGAGATAAACTTCCTTCATATGAACAAAGGAAATCAATCTCATTCTGACTTAAACATTCATCAAATATTCCTTGATGTTCCATGGATTCATTATCAATGCTTCCTATCATGTTTACTTCATGAATATCCTCGTCATCCCCTATTTGTGAGCTTGCATTATAGATGTTCAGGTCTAGACTCATGTTCCCAAAGGTGATGGTCATGTTCCCATTTCGGACTCGAATAACAGAGTTGATTGTTGCAAGGAAAGGATGACCAAGGATGATTGGGGTTTGTTCCTTATTTCCTAAGTTTGGATGGTTGTCAAGGACAATGAAATTAGCAGGGTAGATGAAGTTTTCAACCTTTACCAGAACATCCTTTAAAATCCCCTTTGGAACCCTAATGCTATGATCAGCAAGTTGAAGTGTGACAGATGTGGGTTGGAGTTCTTCTAGGCCTAACTGGCAGTACACAGCATATGGGATGAGATTGACACTAGCACCTAAGTCACATAAGGCTTTGACAACTTTGCTTTCTCCTAGTTCAACATTGATGTAAGGGCAACCTGGGTCTTTCAACTTAGGAGGAATTGTACCTTGAATGGTGGTACTCACATTAGCAGCCAAAAGGACTTGGTTTTTATGTGAAAATTTTCTTTTAAAAGTGCACAAGTCCTTAAGGTACTTTGAGTAGGCAGGTATGGTTTGGATTGCATCGAGAAGGGGTATGTTCAACTTGACTTGTGAAAATATTTCCCTCAACGTTTCACTCACTTCAGGTTTGGTTTTCCCCCTCATGCGTTGAGGAAATGGTGCAGGTTGTGGGGTTGTTTGTTGAAGAGTTGTTTCTTTCACATTGTTATCAGTTTCTTCAGTTTGATCTTGTGGTTCATTTAAATTTTCATCCAAGTTTGAATCTTCAGGTGGGTTCTGAATTAGTTGTTCAGGTTTCTCAATTGATTTCCCACTTCTTAAAACAGTCACAGCCTTTAGTTGTTCATGAGTTGTTTGAGCACAACTTGACTCTCCCCTTGAAGTTGAGGACGGCACCGCCTGAGTAGGCATGGGTGCCTTTCCTGTTTTGATGGTTTGAAGTTCTTGTTTTAGGGAAGAGACTTCTGAGTTCATCCTCTCCATTTGTTTGCACAATTGTTCTAGTAGGCTTTGTGGAACAGTTTGGGTTGGTGCTTGAGTAGGTTGGTTTATCCCAGGGGGATATTTTGGAGGTGGGATGGTTTGTTGAAAATGGACCGGTGGTTGTTGGTATTGGATAGGTTGGGTTTGGAACTGGTTATGGTTTTGGTAGTTCTGATGGGGGTAAGGATTTTGTCCCTGTGGTTGGCTAGGTTGTTGGTTATCTTTCCAGCGGAAGCCTGGGTGGTCATTGTACCTTTGATTGAAGGTGTTTTGGTATTGGGGCTTTTGAAAGTTTAGGGCATTGACTTCCGCTGGGGGTCCTCCTAGAAGAACATCCTTGATGGATGGAATGGTTGGGCAGTTGTCTGTTTTATGGTCATGTTTGTCACAAATTGTGCAAACAAGGTCTACATTTTGGATTTCATGGACTTTCCTAAGGTCTATCTCTTCAACCTTCCTAGAGAGTGCTGTGAGTTTAGCCCTAAGGCTTTCCTCTTCTCTAAGTGTATGAATTCCAGTGGTTCTTTGTGGCTTTTCAGAATAAGGTGAAGTTCCCCAAGTTTGGTTTTGTTCAGCCAGACTTTCGAGATACTCATAAGCATCATTTGGGGCCTTGTTTTTAAAGGTTCCATTACACATCATGTCAATGAATTGTTTATTACCCGGACCCAACCCTTCATAGAAAATTCTCACTTGTTCAGGTATGGAAAACCCATGGTGTGGAACCATGTTTAGGGTGTCTTTGAACCTCTCCCATGTTTCATAGAATGACTCTCCCTCTTTTTCAAAAAAGTTTTGGATGCTCTTTTTAAGTGCAATTGTTTTGTGATGAGGGAAGTATTTTTTGTAGAATTCTCTTTGCAGTTGGTCCCAAGAGTGGATTGATGTAGGTCTCAAGTTGTTTAGCCAATTTTTAGCTAGATCCTTTAATGAAAAAGGAAATAGCCTCATCTTAGCGGATTCTAGTTGATGTGGGGGACACATGGTTTCAACAATGTCGTTGAACTCTTTGACATGAAGGTATGGCATTTCTGACTCCATCCCATGAAAGGTTGGAAGGTGGTTTAGGACATGGGGTTTGAATATGTAGTTGGTGTCTCCTATGGAATTGTGTCTAATGCATGAGGGGGCATTGGTCCAAGCTGGAGTGAGGTAGTCGTTCATGGTTTTATCAACTACATTCCCTAAGTTTGGAGCTTCTTGGTTTTGGATTCCCATTTGATTCCCCCCAGGGTTTACAATTTGATTTTGTGGATGACCCTCCATTGGACTTGTTTCAAGTTCTGACTTTGGGGTTTCAAGAATATTTGAATCTGATTTAAACAATCCCTTAGGTGCACTTGACTCCCCTATCCTAGGACTTTCCACCCTAACTAGTCTGTTTGAGAAATCGCGGGTGTTGGCGGACATGCGCCAAAAAAAAAGCGAGAAAGGGACAAGATAAGAGATCTTGGGTGAGAGTAGAAGAATGGAGGTGAGGAAAGAAGGTTTTTTTTTGTATCTAAGGTACTTACTTGGTCCCCGGAAATGGCGCCAAAATTTGGTTCACGCCCAAATTTACCCAAGAGAAGAAGGGTAGAACGGTCCTTGTAGTGTAGCTTGGGTTGTCGATTCCACAGAGACCTAAGAAAATACCTAACATACACAACCTAAGGGAGGGATTTTTGGATATGAAGTGGCCAACTTGGATTGATTTTGGATGGTTTTTAAAGATATCTAATAGATTTAAGTGGATTCAATTTAAAAGAATGAGTTGATCCTAGGTTATTGCTCGGGGTGGATTGGACGTATTTTCTTTTTAATGATTTTCAATTTCTTAAATTTGAGATGGGTTCATTTAAGGAGATAAAACAACATCATCACTTACTGATTTAATGCCTACACCCTCTAATACTAATCACCTATACACTTGAAGGATCAAGGTTTTGAGCACTTCAAGGTAAAGGATCGTATTAGTACTTGAAGTGTGTGGCCTTAAATTCAACAAGGACGATGGAGTTTAAAAATCATCAAATAAAAATCCCAATTAAAGAAGTGATTATACATTAATTAGGTGATAAATAACATCCAATCCAGCCCCTTGCTACTCCCTTGGATCAACCCATAAGTGGTTTAGCCCTCCATTGATCCCATGGTTTCAATGGAAGCGGAAAGTAGACTCATGAGGGAGGAAATGGAGAAGTAAAGAAAACAACAAAAATAAAATGATCACTCCACCGTTGTGTGAATAATTTCACAAGGGTTGGTGTGAATAAATTCACACCTTGATCCAACGGTATCAAAGTGATATGAAGAACAACAGAATAAGAGTAGAAGAAGAACTTTTATTAAGAAACTAAAGTGAATTGAACAACTTACATGTGAAAGACAAATTTGAGGCAACAAAAATGCAGCATAACATTACAATTGAACAAAGCATCCAAGATCCTCAACTCCTTCACCACCACTGCCTTAAATAGGCATTTTGGGAGCCTTGGGTCGAACCAACAACAGTACAAAGCATCTTAATTAATTTTTCTAGGCTATAGGTGGTGGAAAGCATGTGGAATTTGGACTTTTCCACGTTTGACCCGAGGTGGCAGCCAGCTTTACTTCACCGAACAGACGCGTCTGTAATACCTTCTAGACGGACGAATCAGTGTGGGACATAGAAGAAGAAAATGGATCTCCGGATGTCTTCTAAACTCCTGTAAAATGTTGGCCCATTTGGAGTTGTGGATGCCGAGATATGATCAAAGTAGTGGACTGTTTTTCTGGGCCGCAGAATCTGGCCCAGAGTTTTATCTCTAACTTGGGCCGACTAAATGACCAACATGGAGGCCGAATTAGCATTAACTCCTGAATAGTGATTTGTTCCTATACATGTATTCGAGAATCCCATGAAATTTTGGATTAATTGGGCCTGTATGTTGGGCCCCATAGTCTCATCAGTGGGAAGGTGTTCAATCTGCCTTCTCCAGAATTGCTTCCTTTCATTGCCAAATATCTCCATCATCCTCCATGAATTCTCCACTGATCCCTGAATCAAACATGTTCATATTTAAGTGTATATAAATTTCCAAAAATATCAAATTAAAATATGTAAAATTAAATTCCTTACAATCAGATGAATCATTGGGTACTTTAAATGATGTTCAAAAATGTACCACATAATAGTGCATTTTAAGAAGGTATTACAAACATAATGTGAAATGATGTTCAAAGTGTAAAATGCACTAAAATGGTGTTTATGAATAACAAAGAACATGAAAATTATGTATATTAACAATGAATATTAGCCTCATTTAGTGGCTAATCACTCAGCCTATAGGGCACAGTTCTTATGCCTATCAATAGTAATGCTCATCAGCTACCACTGATCTCAAGATTCCTTGAAAACATCATTATATGAATTTTGACTCAAATAATCTATCATGGAATTCCATTTACTAGGATTTTATAACAATTAAAATTCAAACATTTATAGGTACTTCATCCATATTTGTTATTTCAAGTTCAAGTCTCAGTGAGAGAAGATGTATTTCAAACTCTTTTAATCATTGAAGACTGTGAATTTTTATCTAAATAAATAGTGGAGTCATGTTTTTAAGGCATATATAATTTTATCTAATTAATTATCATGCATTGGATGTTTCTTATCATGTGTTTTAAACTGCCTCATACCATAGTCCACAACATGATCTCCCTACATTAGTACACAACTAAGACTATATCCAATTGCATCACAGTATACCACATAGCCCTTAACTATTTTTGGAAATATTAGGATGTTTTTTAAATTAATATGGTCTTTAATATTTAGGAATCACTTTTTACAATCATAATTCCACGTGAATGGAACACCCTTTCCTTGTTACAGTGGTCACAGGGGAAGAAAGTATCAGGAAATCCTAGACAAATCGTCGACAATACCCTACTAATCCTAGAAAATTTTGTATCTCAAAAACATTCTCAAGTGGCAGTAAATATATGGCTACTTCAATCTTCACTGGATCAACTGATATAACCTCTTCATAAATGGAATTCCCAAGGCAACATATTTCTTGTATCTAGAAGTCACACTTATAAAACATAGCATATTAATATTGATCAAGAAATGTGATAAGTATGATTTTCAAATACTCCTCATGGCCATTCTTACTTCAATAATAAACAAAAATATCATCAAAAAATACAATGAAAAAAAATCAAGGGAATTTTGGAAGATATGATTCATCAAGACCATGAAGACTAAAGGTGAATTTTTTAGACCAAATATAATGAAGACATATTTTTAATGCTCATATTGACTTCAGAATGCTAACTTCAAAATATCCACTTTTCTAATTCTGATATGATGATATACTGACCATAGAGAAATATTAGAGAACCAGTTATCTACCTTCAATTGATCAAAAATATCTTCAATGTGTGGAATATGGTGCTAATTTTTTATCATAACTTGATTCAATTTCTTATTATTAACACATAACTGGAGGGTACCATTCACATTCTTTACAAATAAAATGAGTGAAACCCAAAGTGATGTACTAAGCCTAATGAAGTATTTATTTTACAATTACTCTAGATGGACATTTAATTTCGACAACTCTATCTGATATATTCTATATGATGGGATTGAAATAGGTTTTGTTACCAAGAGTAGATCGATAAAATTTTCAATTTCTCACTCAGGTGGTACCTAGAGAAATCATTTAGAATGACATCCGGGTATTGATCCACTATGGAAGAAAGATTTATAGTTCTATTTTCATCAACAATGCCTAGGTTCATTAACGTTCACTTACCATATATGGTTTTTTCACTAATAATAAAGGTCTCACTCGGCCTGCATTTATATCTCAATCCTCCTTGAATACATGAATAGTTCCATATGGGGATGTGAATGAAACTTGCTGAGTGTAGTAGTCAATATAGGTTTTAAATTCCACGAACCAGTCAATTCCAAATATTAGATCAAATTTATTCATCTCTAGGACCATAAAATCCTAGAGAAACTATACTATATCAATGTTAATAGAACATATTGGTCACTTGGATCCTTTGCACTCCCCGTGTGAGGTATAATTTCCATCTGTAATCCTAATTTTTTAACCACATAAGAAGAAAGAAAAAAAATATGATACAACAGTATCAAAAAATACATCAATCATATTCGAATTTAGAAGGGTGTTACTTCGTACTATATAGGGACCTGATAACTCAGTCATGATAGCCTACTCTGCTCCTTATAACTATCAATTATTTACCATATGATAGCTCTTTATTTTTTTCTGAGGTGTTATTTGGAATACTAAAGTATTCCTAGAGGTATCCTAGTTCACATAGTTATGTGAATCAAAACATGGTTGATGGGATTGTTCCATCCAATAATACAAAGCATGAGGCTGAGTCAAGCTAGCTCCATCTAATGATTTCATAAGTTTATAATAATAATTTTTTAGATGCCCTTTCTTTCTACAGTGGTGTAAATTCCTCATTGGTGTAGTACATTCCTTATTTCTATGTGAAATTCATACACACTGGAAATAACCTGGTTCATTTTTCTAATAGGATGGATAAGATACTGATTTCACGGATTTATTTTCTATTACCTTACTACCCTTGGAGTAACCCTCCCTCTTACATTTATTCCCTGAGCTGAAATTCCCACCATCACTCATATGAAAAAAGGTGTCTACTCCACTGGGATTACCTGTAATGTCTCTTTCTCCAACCATCACCTTATTTACCATTTATATATATTCATTAATATAGAACATTACTACTTTTGAGTGAACCTCAAGTTGGAGACCTGCCTCAAAGATTCAAGATTTTAGACTCTCACTCACAGCTACCTCCAGTGAAAAGCGAACATGGTGAGTGAATTTAGCATCATACGCTATCACTAACATACTTCCTTATTATAGTTGAAAGAACTAAATCATATTTTTTATTTGGAAGGTTTCTGGAAAGAATTTGTTATTGAATAGTTCTACAAATCCTTTGCAATAAAATTCCTAATTTAACTTAGCTTGAACAACTAAGTTCCATCATGCTAGTGTCAGGTCTTAAATAATATATTTTGATATATTGGCCTTTATTTCATCTAGATTCCCCAAAAATTAAATAATATTATTCATTCTACTCAGCCATACCTCGTATTTATTAAGTTTAGAATCACCATAGAACATCGGTGGGTTATACTTTATAAATTCTAATGACTAATTAATATTATGGGATTCCTTTATCCTAATTCACTTTTCAATAGCCTAAAAGTCATGCACTATACTCTAAACCAAATCCTATTTCACCTATGTTTCAGGTGAAACCACATTGTTAGCTTCTCCCTCTCATCATTTCTTTATTCTCCCTAATGGTGGAATTTTCATTCTACAAACCATTTTAATACTAAAAAATTAATAACTTTTACTATTTATCTTTTCATGGATATATTTTATATATCAAAAAAACAATAACAATATCAAAATCAAATAACCATGTGGAATTTTAGTCCTAGTGGGAAGTCTATTTAATAATGAATGATATCTAACACTCACTAGCTAAACCTATGATGGTGAGTTGACAATGCACCTAGAAGTTATTAGCAAAAATTTTCAACCCATATTGACCTAGTAACTTGAAGTTCATCATAAAAAGGTTGTCTATATATTTTTATGATATACATTTCAAGTTATGATATTCATATCTCCTTTTTATTATCCCAAAATGGTAGACCAACTAGCTCTGATACCATTTGTAACATCCATGCCTAACCCATTATCTTGTACTGGGTCATAGGTAATACTAACCTTGGGTGAAATTCCCTAGACACCAAAATATGACAATAAATGTAAAGGTTTTAAACACAAGAGACATGGGGGAATGGTTTACCCTTTTTACACACGCACTCAAAACACATAACATAACAAGAATAAGTAAATCCATAAACATATATATAAATGATACATTCACCAAAACTCAACAATAATAAATAATGTAACCAAACCCAATAATAAATATTTAATTAAATACGAACATCAAAGTAATAATGGAATAGTATGAAATAGAAAACTAAAACTCCAAAGTAGTAAAATACTCAAGCGCCGAGGTGGAACCACTCCTAACCAAAACCCAAACCACTCCAAGATCTGTCTCCAAAAATTATGACAATGACATCAAGGATCACCACTAGAGAAGTAATAAACCTACCCCTTTCCTATATCATATAAAACAAAATCTGCATACACACCAAAGTGAATATGAAAGGGTGGGTAATAATACTTAGTAGATAACCCCTAATAGAATTTTCCCACATGACACTAAGAAGAAAAATAAGTTATCTCATAGGATTATAAAATAGGAAGAAATAATATCAAAGCAAGTAAAAATGTTTCCACAATAATAATAAAATAGATGAATATTTTTTTCAAAAAAATATATCATATGAGTTTTACTTTCCACAAAATAGAACCAATTCATTAATTTACCATTTGGAATAATCATACAAGTTCTCTCTCTCACACACAGACACATTCATGATGAATTCCATCCCTATGATCGTGAGTGGTGATATTTCCTCCACTAAGTCATCACTTTGTGGAAATCTTCTACGTACTTTTCTAGTTGGCACTGAACACCAAGTTTATTTCAACAAGGCCTTGTATAATTCAAGTCATGAACACACACCTACTATGTGATTTTATGATCAGCACCCACAATCCAATTATTCCAAGAACATTTTTCAAATTTATATTTCATTTAAGAAAATCCATTTAAGTAATTTATCAAACACACTATAGGCAACACCTATAACCCAATTTGAAAAACCAACCAGTAAGAGAAAATTTCAGAAAATTCTCAGTAGGGTGATTTCATTTAAAAAAAGAATAGAAATATTTAATAAAACTAAGATACATCATGTTCTAATAAAATTGGAAAAAGGGAAAAACTACCTATCTCAAGTTGGTTTGGCACAATGATTCTTAGGAAAAACCACATATCTAACCCCTTCATTTCGTTCCGCTTTCAAATACCAAGAATATCTCATCAAAACTCATCCATTCCCATAGATCCAGGTAAAAAATTCCAATATATGGTTCTTTTCAAGAAAAATAGAGGATATCTAATATGAGAAGGAAAAATGAGGTGTTAACCTTTGATTTTACGATCGAATTCTCAAAAAATAATAAGAATTGGATTCTAGAGGTCTAATATCACAAAAAATAACCAAAGTGAACCCTGGAAAATAATAACTAGGTAAAAGGAATAAGAATGAGGGTTTTGGGGTGAGTTTTGAATTAAAAATTGAATTTTTATACAATTGAAATCCTATAACACGGCTAGGCCGAACAGTTTGGAAAACCATGTTCCAACCATGACAACGAATCTATCCTAGGTTGTATGGTTAGGTTGCATGGTTTGGAAAAAAATTCACCAACCATGTGCTTTCTTAGGAACTCATCTTTCCCTCTTAAACGATTTCCTAGAGAACATACGCAATTTCCTCTCACCATGCTTAAACTATGTGCCCTCCAAAACCCTTCCAAAACTTCCTAAATCATCTAAAATATTCCTGAGACTTAACCAAATATTCTCTATCTTTAAAATAATAATTAAAGTATAGAAATACCTCAAACTGAGGGTGTTACATGGATTATATTATTTTATTTATTTCTACAAACCATGAAAATATATGATTGTTCCAAATTTGGGTGTGTTGGGTGCATCACGAATGATATTTTATTAATGAATAAGTCAAGGAAGGATTTGTCACTTCTATTTTTATGGAATTTGATATTTTAAACATTATATTGAAATGGAATCATCACATTAAATTACATGGTCATGGTGTAGTGATGAGTTTATTTCCAATATTCAAAGAAAAATGTATCAAGTATATAGGTTGATGACACTGGTTTTCAACCTACTTAATGGGATATCATGACAAAATGATAACATTACACAGTGATCATCTATATGTGGTTGTTGTTTTTACAACATATCCACTTCATCTATGGGTGTCTTGACCCATTGCAAGATATTAATCTTGGAATTTAGGCAAGATTTAATAGTGCTACTGAGGAATAGGCCTAGAGGGTTACACACAAAGTGTTTCCATTGATCTTAGTTTAATTTTATATTTGATAGTTGAAATAAAATATTTTTATCTAGACTGAGAAGTAATATTTATTAAGAATTTATTAAATGATCATAAATACTAAATAAATACTTATTTTCATGGTAATTTTTTAATTACATAAATATATAATATTTATTTATCTCTTATTATTCACAAGGTGATAAATAATGTATTTAATTACACGAATATCAAAATAAATATTTTATTCTTAAAATTGTGAATAGAATATTTATTTATTTATTGAATTTATAATATTCATCTATTGTTATTCACAATTTAATAAATAATTATATATTAATAAATAATTTATTTAATTAACTGGATATTAAAATAAATATTTTATTCGTCAGATGGGGAATACAATATTTATTCAGGAATTCAAATGTCAAGGAGGATGAGAAGACCCAATTATTGATCTGGTGATATATATTTATTTACTAGACTATAAATAATATTTATCATTGTGATAATTGGCACATTCCATGAAATAAAATATTATTATTATACATGTCAGGGGGTTCTTTTTGAGTTTAACATATTATTAATGGAATTTTGTAATTAATTAATATGAAACCCTAACCATGGGTCTATAAATAGACAATTATGAGAATTGTGAGAGGTTAGTCATTATGCACAACATTCTCATCCCTAGATAATTATCTCTACATGATAATGTCTCTAGGATTTTCTCTTAATCTCAATAGATTCAATATTCCTCATTCCTTTCTTCTCAAGTCAGAGAGATCGAGTGTAAGATCCCAAACTTTATTGGAGGTATGTACTTGTCTAATTTTGGTCAAACTCTATTTATTATAGTTAATGAAGTGGTTCTTGGGTGTGTGAAAAGTTTATGGGGTTTCTTGAGGGCTCAAGACCCTAAAAGGAGAATTAAGGAGGACAAACTATGTTCCGTACATGGTTGGTGCACAGTTAGTATTGACCGTGTGCCTAGCCAGGGGAAGCCATACAGCCAAGCCTCCTCTTAGACAGAGGCTAGAACATAAGATCTGCATGGTTTTTCAAATCATGTGGGTGCTCCTAAGAGACAGTGCTTCTTGACCCCTCTTGTATAGAGGGATCCACATGATTGGTGCATGATTTGGACAACCATGCAGCCAAACCATGTGGCCCTAAAAAAGTGGGGAATTCCCATTTTTTCTCCCAATCTTATTTCTTTCTCCCCTAAATTTCTCCCCCATTCAACCCCCTATAACAAGGGTGAAAACCAGCATCTTCCTCCTCTTCCATGGGTGATTCTACTTCGATTCTTGGGCATTTAGAGTTTCTTTTAGTGAGAATTTAAGCTCTAGGTAAGTTTTCGACTACATTTCCTTCCATTTTCTGAAATAGTTTTGGTGTGTGTGTTTCTCTCCTTTTGAATCTATAAAACCCTCTTTTTCAGTAGATTATTGGATGGGTATTTAACAGTTGTTTGAGTTCGAACCAAGGGCTATGTTTAAGCAAGCGGTTGTCTACAATCATGAGGTAGTTGGTATTAAATATTTTTACGAAAGTCTCATTATTATATATGTGTATGTGATTGTGCTAATGTACTGCCTTGTTTCATTTTATTGTCCCTGATTATGGAAAATGATTTGGGCCTTATATTTAGGTGTGAGATCCTTCATGGACCTTGTTGGGTTCATTAATGATGTGATACTGAAACTAGGGATACCCTTAGGGTATTCCAAACCCTTGAAAATGGTTAAATGAGTTGGTAAACGTTGATATAGGGTAATTATGGAAATGAATGTTTTGTAAAATTTTTTGGGGTATACAGGTTTGGTTGATAGAATAAATGGGATGTTTACATGTTATTTTCATAATTTCCCAAGGGGTTTTTGAAATTTTTTAAATGATGTGTTTTGGGTTTTAACCCGGAAATATTTTTCAATTAAATTTATGTTTGAAAGTGAGTAATGTTTTTAAAGTAGGTTTTAAGATCAAATTATTTGAAAAGTAGTCCTTATTAATGGATTTCAAATGACGATTTGAAATTGGGGTGTGTCCCCTTTCTTGTGAAAATTCATAATGATTGTTTTGAATGGTTGGAAATGGAAATTAAATCCTTGGGGCATGGTTTAGTTTTTCAAAGAGGAAGACTCATGGTTTAAAGGGTGGATTCAAGATTATTTGAAATGATTATTTTGGTTTGTGTGTTATCATTATGGTAAAATGAATTTTGATGATGATTGTTGTCTAGTTTTTAATATGGTATATAGGGGTTAAGTCATGTGAATGATAAATGTGTTAAATGGTTAAAGATGCATGTGCACAAGGCTTGGTGGTATGTTGGGTATTGACTTGAGGTTCTATGTCCATGAGTTGGGTTGTGCTTAGGATCTAAACCCCACCTCTATAATGCATGGGTTTGGGAGTCATACTGAGGCTCTATGCCCCTAACGGTTGCATTTGATAATTCTATCTAGACTGGGGTTCTAAGGTAAGTGTTATGTAATGTATGGTTGGGATGTTATAATGAGGCTCTATGATTCCTAACGTGTGGACATTACATGGTTTGGGATGTCAAACTAAGGATCTATGTTTCCCAAACATGTGGACATGGCTTGATTACCGGACCGAGGCTTTGGTTTATATTGATAATTTTTCAATTGTGAATTCCCCCTTGTGATTAAAAGTGTGTGTAACCCTTAGGCTATGGCTTAGTCTCCCAATGTGACCAAAGTTAGTATAGTTGATTGGTTGACCCTAGAAAACTTAATGGATAAAATGGTTACTTTGGGATTTTCTAAATGGTTAGATATGTTCCTTTTGTTCTTATGTTTATTTATTACACTTTCTTAACTTCATACACTCTTTTACAAAATGGTTAGTGCTTTAGACACCGTTGATGGTGGCCTGTTAAGTTGTACTCACACCCTTATCGGGCTGCCATGGAACTTGGGTACTCGAGTAGATGTTAACTGCTTCATGTACAGGTTTAGGATAGTGACTTGGTGTTCAGTTTGTGCATGGGTTGTTTGGTTGGAGCATGGGAGATTAGGATTGGTTTGGTAATCAGATCCTTGTTTGGGATATTTTGGTGGTTTTGATTTTAGACTTTATTTGTATGACTACCTGACATGTAGTGTATTTATTATATTGTGATAGCATGTGTTACTTGGTTACTTATTGGATATTTCCATATTATGTCCATTTATTTTTCTGGTTGGTTCATTTATCTATTGATATTAATTCTGTTGTGGTTTTACTCTAATAAGTAGGTATAGTCTTCTAATTATACCTTCATTGACCCGCACAGCTAGTCGGCAGCCTTTGGCATACGAGGAGGCATGCCAGAGGTCATGTGACGACCCGACTCACGGTAGGGAATATAGTGGCTACCAGGTTTGGTAATTTACATTAAGAGTGATTTAATCAAGCCTAAAGGAATGTGTTGGGATCAAGGGAGTGACACAAGATGATTGGTACCACCATGATAACACCTAAAGTACCATATGTGATGTTATGAGATCAAATTATCATGTATGGATCACCTCTAGAGGGGCTCTACTGTGGGTCCTTATCAATGAAATGAAGATACAACTAAATATCCTTCAGACGATCAACACCTACATTGAAGAAAGAACTCATGATTAGGTTATTTCTTCATGCTATTAAAATAATTATAAATTAATGTGAAAAAGGTCCTCTCTTTTGGTTACATGAAAAAATAAATATTATTTGTAAAAAAATTCATTGGTTGTGGCGTTCATCATCATGTATATTGTGAATGATCCATTTAATATGACAAAATATGAGTTTTCCATAGGACCAATAGGTGTTTATACTATGTTTGGAACCATCATATCAATCTTATAGTGATTTTATTAGCATTCCAATCATTTAATGGATTTCATTTTCATCATAATAGTAATATTACTTTTACCCTTATCCAAAATTTATCATTATTGCATCACCATACCTACCATTTCATAGATGTCATCTTGATCTTAACCATTGGATGAATTTCATATCCATCTAAACCTTATCATGATAACACCTCATTCCAATCTTTAGATTGATTTCATTTTCATTTAAACTTTTGGATGGATTTTTTTATCTTAACCTAAAAATGATTTCATTATCATACCAACCATTAGATGAATTTCATTTTGATCATAACCATTTAATGAGTTTTAACTTGATTCAATCATTACCATGATTTCATCTTCATCCCAATTTTTGGTTGAATTTCATCTTGATCTTTACCACTAGATAAATTCCATCCTCATCTCAACCTTATCATGATTTTATCCCCATTCCACTATCACACGCATGATACTCATGCTTTTGCTGAGATATTCCTTTAGACAAGGGGTTCACCACATTCTCTTCTATGGGTACTCTTCTCACTGTAACGTCACCCCTTTAATAAAAATCCCCAAAGAGGTAATACTTATAGAGTATATGCCATGTCCATTGGTGTGACCTTATCTCTTTTGTAAGAGCCACCACTGTAGTATTATCCCAATACAATGTGATAGGGTCTTTACTGCTAGTTACCACATCAAGATCCAGTACAAAGTTCTAAATCCAAACGGATTACTTGGATATATTTGAAGCTGTAATATACTTAGAATCCACTGTAGAATCAGTGAAAACTAGATTCTTTGAACTTTTCTAGATCACATATCCTCTGTTGAGACAAAAAAACATATCTAGACTAAGACTTCAGATTATTCTTATTTTTATGAAAACCAGCATCAGTGTAACTCCTGGTGACCAGCTTTTCATCTCCTCTATACACTAGGAACATATCCTTAGTTCTTCTCAGATACTTAAGGATAGCCTTAACAGTAGACCAATTTTGTTCTCATGGATCTTCTTTATATATTCCTACCATGATTAGTGGATAGGAAACATTAAGTCTATTACATAACATGGAATACATGATTGATCCTATCAGAGAATAATATGGGATCTTACTCATTCTTTCTTACTCCTTTTGTGTCTGAGGACATATTTTCTTAGAAAGATGCAAACCATGTGACATTGGAACCAATATCCTCTTGGATTGTTCCATAATAAATATCTTTAGTATCTGGTCAATATATATACTTTGACTTAGTCCAACAATCCTTTTGGATCTATCACGAATTATCTTGAACCCTAGAATGCAGTCTACTTCACCTAAGTCTTTTATATATAAATATTTTTTAACCAGTACTTAAATAACTATAAGAATGGTATTTCATTTCCAATAAGTAATATTTCATCAACATATACTACTAGGATAATGACCACATTCCCACAAAACCTCTTATAAACACATGGATCACATTCATTCTTAATGAAACCAAATTCTTTTATAGATTTATCGAATCGAATGTTTTATGACCTAGATGCTTGCTTCAATCCATAAATGGATATTTTCAACTTTAAAATACTTTTTGCATCACCAGGAGTCACAAACCATTATGGTTGTTTCATGTAGACATATTCCTAAAGATTCCCATTAAATAATGCTGTTTTGACATCCGTCTTCCAAATCTCATAGTCATGGTAAGCTGCTATGGAAATAGAATTCTGATGTATTTAAACATGGAAACTAGTGAAAGGTTTCATCGTATTCAATTCCTTGACATTTTTAAACCCTTTATCCACTAGCCTATATTTATAGGTATTTATTTTACCTTATATGTCCATTTTTCTATTGAATACCCATTTTAAACTAATGGACTTTACATCAATTGGTGCATTGACTAGAACCCAAACTTGGCTCTGATACATGGAATCCATTTCAGAATTCATTTTTTCTTTCCATCCTACAGCCTATGAGCTCTCTAATACCTCCTTATAGGAGAGAGATTTATTATTTTCAACCAATAATGAGTCACCATCCACGATGACTAGAAAAATATATATTTCAAGTTCTCTTACCTCTCTTACACTCATGCACAATACTTTTTTTTGGGAACTACTTCTTCCACAGGGACCTGTTTAATCTATTCTTGTACCAACTCTTGTGTATCTTGAGCATTAACTTCATTTAATTCAATCATGACCCCACTTTCCTTTTTAATTATGTGCTCCCTCTCAAAAAAGATGGATTGTCTGGCAATGGTCACTTTCTTGTCTGAGGGGTTTTATAAGTAGTATCCCTTTTTTCTTTGGTATACACTATAAAGATACACTTAGTGCCTTGAGGTTCTAGTTTAATGCCTCATAAGGCCATAATAAATTCATCACAACCCCATACATGTGTATGTGACAAAATGGGTTTCTTCCCACACCAAAACTCAAAGGGAACTCCGTTTTCACATTAGTTTGTACTCAGTTTAATGTGTATGTTGCAGTTTGTAATGAATATCCCCAAAAGGATAATGAAAGTTTTGCATGAATTATTATTGACCTTACCATGTCTAATAAGGTAAATTTCCTCATTTTTCTAACACAATTCTACTATGTTGTATTAGGTGGAGTGATTTGAGATAGAACCCCAAACTCCCATAGAAAATCGATAAACTCTTGGTTAAGATATTCACCACATCGATCCGATCAAATCTTATTTATCTTCTTACCAAGTTGATCATATACTTCATTATTGAATTAATTTAATTTCTCAAAGTAATTGAACTTATACCTCATAAAGTAGATATAGCCATATTTACTCAATTCATCAGTAAAATTTAGGAAGTAAGAATATCCACCTCTGGGTTCTACTAGAAATGGTCTACATACATTAGTGTGTACCAATCCTAGAAGATCTGTGGCTCTTTCACCTTGTCCATAAAATGGTGGTTTTTTCATTTATACTTGTAAAAAATCATGACATATTTCAAGTGTTTTTAGATTAGAAGAGTCTAAATAACCATCTTCATAGAGTTTTTTCAAACGCTTCTTATTTACATGACCAGGATGGTGATACCATAGTTAGGTGTTATATGACTTGTGTGAACATGATTCGTTATCAATTACCAACACTTGGTTTTCAAAATTTAATACATAAAGACCAATATTTAAATGTTTCATACCACAACATATGTTGTCCGTATAGAAGAAACAACTTTTATTTCCAAACTTCAAAATTAACCCATCTATATCTAGGTATGATATAGAAATTATGTTCTTGGTAACCGTAGGTACATAATAACAATATTTTAAAACCAAAATAATTCATGTTGGAAATGAGAGTTGGTATTCACCAATGGAAAGAGCATCCATCATTTCACCATTAGTAGCTCTCACATCCACCTATCCTCTAGAAATCTTTCGAAATATACTTGATTCCTGCATTCAGATACATATGTGAGCACCAAAAGTTGTATCTAATACCCAATGTGTATATATTGAAATATTACACTTGATAATGAACACACATTTAGCATCCCCTTTATTATAGGTGTAGTTCCTCTTCCAGTGGCCTGACTTTCCACATGAAAAATATACAACCTCTTTTTCTTTTCCCTGCCTTTGGATCTTCCTCTTTTTGGAAGGATGGTTATTGGGAGCTTTAGAATATTTATAGGTCTTGGTCCCCTTTTCCTTTTTCTTAGTTTTCTTATTCACCATAAGTACCGTGGGTTTATTATGCCTCATGTCCTTATCCACTTGGTGAATTAAAGTAAGAAGTTCTGAAAGACTCTTCTCATTATTTCTCATATTGTAATTGACAATAAAACTGGATAAGGTCTTGGTCAATGATTAAAGTATGAGATATGTATGCAACTCATCTGAGAATTTAATCCATAAGATATCTAAGAATTAAATTTAGGCAATAATCTTGACTACATGAGGCTCATACGACATAGAATCTCCAAGATTATTTGTAAATAAAGCAATGGATATCTCATGCTTCTCTTATCTCGCCTTCTCTTGATAAGGATCCCTAATGTGAAAAATCATCATATATGAATCCATGTCCTCATATTTATTTAAAATATCACTTTACATGGATGATAACATGAATCAATGAACATTTGTAGAATCATCCAAATATTTCTCATAGAGAGATATCTCTTCATCACTTTCCTCATTACCAGGTGCAACTGGAAAAAGTTCTTCCATCACATATAATTTCCTTCCATGGAAAAGGATAATGCATGAGTGCCTTTTCCACTCTTGGAAATTTGTGTCAGTGAGAAGGTTATCTTTCTCAAGTATGGATTGTAGCGATATGTTTGAAGTCATTTTAATATTGTTTCTATAAAATAATATGAGAATAATTTTAGAGCTTTATTTGATAAAATTTAGACAAATAAATAAATATTATATTTATTAGTTTCCCACTATTTTATAGAAACCCAATATCCCTCTCCATTGGAATTAGAATATCATGTTTCTTGGATATTATAATGGAAAGGATCCATATTCCCCTTCTCATTACCCCAACTTTGGTTAGTCAACAAACTCGAATGGTTTTAGGTAGGCATTCCAAATGTCAACTACATTAACTCACAACTCCTTGATCTGCTGAGTGGACTCCCCAATCCTGAAATCCTTAATTTTTTTCCTCAAAATTTTCCTCTCAGTTACACCAAGTCCTAATTTTGAATTAAACCCTTTATGTGAACTAAGTTAAGTCAACCCAAAACTCCAAGTTATAATTCCTTGATAATTGAAATCACCCCAACTTTGGTTCATCAAGCACTTTAAACTATGGTTCAATTTTAACCAAATTAATGGAAGGATATAACTACTTAATATATATAATTGAGTTATTTTATAATTTATGAATAAATTTCCAATTATTATCTTTATCACATGATTGTCAATATTAAGTGGATTTACTTATGTAATTAACCATGTCTTAGATAATATTTATGCATAACCAATTTATTTTAGTTCTATCTTGCATGATTTTTAATTCATTATCCGTGTGATCGTGATAAAAACATCTATAATGGAAAAACCATGAAACTTGAAAAAAATAAAATAATATAGCAGTATGATCATGATATTTAATAATAGTTAATTTATCTAGCAGTTGATAAACTAACCGTTGACCTAGGGGAAAAAACCTTGACCCAATTAAGGTTTGTGTTATAGATTTCCACCTATCCACATATGTAACTACTTGGATTAGTTTTTCCTCAGTAATGATCATGAACAACCTCCATTAGCTTGGGATCTCCATCCATTACATATGCTTTTACTAACATGTAGGTGAGGGGGAAAGGGTTTACATTAAAGAAAACATGGTCACGTAGGCCCTATATAATAAGAGGATAGAAGGCACACAGGACAAAAATTTAATTTAATAATAAATTAAATGAAACCAATCACATACAAAGTTATGTTCTAACTCATGATAATCCACATGAATGCAATGAATTATGCATTTAATAAAACTATCATTCAATTCTTAATCGTTCTTATTTAAGAAAAATAACGCTTGAATTAATTAATTATCTCCTTTAATTAATAAATTGTTTTATCTTAATTCTCATCCAAATTTACTTGAGATTATCATCCATTATAATTTTAAAAAAATTAAATAAATTCATTTAAAATTAACTATGTACATAAATGTACCTTGGAGGTAATACGATGAATACCCGTCTGGTTCTACCCAAAATGTATTATACTCATATATTGTTTTAATATTGTGACATCTTGCATAAATGAATTATCACATACTTTCAAAACATGTACTTCGTAGATGATTACATGAATTACATTATTTTTCAGTCACATGTTATTCTTCAATGCATGTAGAGTAACAACTTGTAATATGAATCATCCATGATGTTAAGATCTGAACATTATGCATATACTAATTAAACATTTAAATATTTATGTATATTAAAACCTATCTCATGGTGTGTCCTATATTTATGACCACACGCAAGTACATGTATCAAGGTTTACATGGTAAAATAAATAAATTTTAAATCGTTATAATTTGGTATAACTACACGGAGTGTGCATTTGAGCTATACGGTGTGTATATCTCTTACCATATATCTTAGGTACACACCTAGGGACTCGGCATATAAATCATACCTCAGAAACTGGATTATACAGCATTTCCAATGGGCTACACACCATGTGATCTTTGAATTACACATTCACCAATTATGTAGGCTGTTTATGGTAATACACGGCCCATCTATGACTCAATAGGACTACATGCCATTTACGTGGGCTACACGATGTGTACTGTAGTTTAACATGCGCCACCCTGTCCCGATCAACACACAATGTGAGTTAATAACTACATTGCGTGTCATCAATGCATACAACTAAATTAATTTCCAAATTAATTCCTGATGCATTGAACACAACTACATGGTGTGTATTGTTGTGTTATACATCTAGAATACTTGGAACCTCTGGATGAGATCTTTGGTTTTATTTTAATCATAACATTAATCATTTCTATTAGATCTATGAGAAATGCAGGACGAAGAAACAGATCTCACAATTCAGATTAAAATAATGACTAAACTTGAATTGAAAAACTAAATTAAAAATGTCTAAATCACCAATGATCTTTAAATAATTACAAATAATTATGTGATCGCTCTAAAACCAATTGAAGGTTCTAGGAATAGTGAAATAATGTAATGGGTAGTGCCCAACTTTGATTTTGTCATGATCGATGATAAAATTGAGATCTAAACAATGATAAACACTGAGATCTATGGAATTGAATCAAAGAAAATAAAAAAGGAAAATCGCGCTAGAACCAGAGGGAGGATCATCACATATTATTTATAATTAATTTAAGTAAATAAATAATTAACTTTGTTGGAATTATTTCTTCATTGATGGATCTGGTAACAGATATATGGTGCACCATAGTTGTATTATATGAATCAAGTTCGTATTCCCTCTAGTGGTGATCGACACATGTAACATTAATCTCCAGACGTCGTCGAAGGAATCTTCAGGTGCTGGCATGGTAGATCCTTGCACTTGTGTCATCTGCCTTTGGTTTCTTTGAGAACTGCTTCCAAAATGTTGTACTTGATCTGGTGGAGAAAGGTTTCTCTTAATTCTTAGGAGTGTTCTTAGAGAAGATATATCTCTATGTATTGAGAGGATTGTCCAGAATTTTTGTTCATAATACAAACAAATGAATTAGAATATTGAGAAAATAACATAATTGGGTTTATATGTTACTAGGGTAAAAATAAAACAATTTCACAAGTACCCTTAATTATTTATTTAATCCTAGTGAAATCCCATGTCAAATAATAATAATAATAATATCATTATTTCTCAACATGCACTTAATTGGGGAATTATAATTAAATAATATTAAATAAAATAATATTTATTATTTATTATTTCTCCCCGGATCTAAAATATCGGTCTTCCATTCCTCCATAATATTATCGGATATTGAATAATTTATATTTATTTATTAAATAAATATCACTTAATTATTCACCAATAAATAAATAAATATTATATTCACTTAAATAGAAAATAAATATTTATTAAATATTCCGCTCACATTATATTCTCTTGAATAAATGGTGACGGTATATATGAGATCAAGCATACATGAATAATTATTAAACCACATCCAGGAATAATTTTTATTCAACTTTTTAAATAATAATAATATATTATTTAACTAAGATTCTAGATACACTTAGTGTGTGACCCTCTAGGGCTCTTTCTTAGTGGCATTAGGCGAAGCATCCTAAAGTACAAGGTTATCATCTAGCAACATAGTAAGGAACTGATAGAGAAATAAGTTAATGACACAATGACATGATACCTCATATGAATTCTTACTATGTAATATAATCCCTTAATCATGATATCTCTGATCATGAAGGTTTCACGTCAGTGCCATCAACCAAAGTGCTCGATATCTCTTTCTTTTATTTCTGAAAAATGAACTTGCCTATCGAACACCATGGCCATGGATTTATTTAGGCTATATCATTTCCATAAAAGGGCCTGAGATATCAAATTCTATTAAAACATAAGGGACAAATCCTTTATTTCATTATTCATTAATGCAATATTACTCATGATGCACCCAATATATCATACCTCGCCACGAACATCTATCGTCCCGGTTTTCATCAATGCATCGAAGTACCTGACTCATATTACTCATTCATATTATAATTAAGTATAAGGAAAAAATACACACATCTACAGATAGGAACATCCAATGACACATATAAATGTGGATTTCCTACTATCTGATCTCATTCTCATAATATATTACTGGATATTACCAATGGCGTACACCATGACAAGGTGCCTCAAATCCTATGAGTCTCCACCCCCGATAGCCTGTATCATTTGTGTCCCTCAAAAGATATAATCTATCTATAAAATATATATTTAATAATAGTTTCATAGCACTTCTGAGTTCTCATCACAGTGGGGAATTGTAGAGACCTGAAGCTTAACGTACATGGACATTACATTACTTTTGTGGAATACTTAGTACATAACAAAAACACACACACAAGGACCGTAATAGTTTAGTGTCTTTGGAAACTCAGAATATAATCTTCTAATAGTGGTGAAAGATCTTCAACATCTCCCATAAAGATCTTCCCCTTTTTTTTACCTAAAACCTTTCTTTATATCCTGGGGAAAATAAAACATAAAATGGTGAGCTCAAATGCTCAGTAAGGGTAAACAAAAGAAATATCAATCACATCATATTAATAAGAACATATCTTTTGGAAATATTAACCTGCAAAAGTGATCATAATTTCATAACATGGGATAAATCATAGTAGTGAAATTTAATCCCAATAATCATAACTTAAAACATGAAACTTTGTGGCATACACACATAATCATATATAATCATTTCTTATTAGTCAAGACTCATTTCCAAGACTATCATAGTGGACAAAGTCCATTTCTGAACCAAGTTCATTCCTCATTTCAGTCCTGTTTCACTGAACCGGTTTAACCTGCCGTTCCAGCCATGTCTATCTCATGAGATATAAAATCTTTACCCAATGCATTGGAGGGAGATATAGGTCTTACCCATCTCATAATGATATTATTCATATGTGTGCCACAAAATCATAAATCATACATCATTGCATAACCCATGTAATAAAAATGGGATTCTTAAACAACATGACATCATAAAACAATTCATATAAGATAAAGTAATTCATAAAAATAATTCCATCACAACATAATCAAATCAATGTAATAATAGGGATAGAAACATAACCCTATATTATCTTAGATGGAAAATAATTTTGATAAAACACTTGAACTCCATTCTTGAGGAAAATATCCTTTCTACTTCAAAAACATTTTCCTTTCTTAACATGTCATAAAATTTTAAACTAAAAGAAGTTGATTAAAAATAAACTTGAAAACTTGTAAATGAAGCTTCTTGGAAATAATGTTTTAAAAATCAATTCATGCCGTATAAGTTAAAAAAACATTCTTCTCGTACTTTTGTCAAAAAAGTCAAAAAGTACCTCGTAACGTAAACAAAAGAAAGATTATTTACATACCATGTAGTAAAAGTCAAAATGGGTAAAAATGAATTTAAACATACATGAAAACACTTTTATAAAACATGGACATGGACGATAGCAATAACCCCAGAAAATAATTATGAATAAGCAATCTCGGATAAAAATGAGATTTTCAAAATTATCCCTTACCTTAGGTCTGATTTGCTTCATAAGTGTATGAACCTCCTGTATAATGATTTAAATAATGTTATTGACTTATTCTAGAATCATACTTATTTTTATGATATCATATATGTTCATATTCTTAGCTTCTTATTAGTAATATTTCATTACTACTTGTTATTCGGGTGTTTATTACTTTTTGTTCTTATGCGTGTTTTGTCGAATAAATTCTTATTCTTATTTTTAGGTTATAGATACCTCATTTCCAGATTGTTATTATTGTAATATATTCATTCATTCAATTCATTTATATAATCATTATGCAATGAAGATCATGTAGAGCGAGTCGCATCACATCGTGGAGACGGTATTCCGTACGTACGCACGAGCGATGATATCGTTCCCATGATCGTGAAATTGTAATGGAGTGTATATATAAAATTTCAGAATCAATATAACTTTACAATAATAATATATAGTTATTATTTACACCATTATACCCATCCAAGTAAGGTGGTGGTGGAAAATAGATTACACCACGGCGTGGAGATGGTATTCCGTACGTACGCACGCGTGGTGATTTCATTTTCCATAGGATGGATAGATGGTGAAATAGGTTTGTTTCATACTTATAATAACATATCAGTATATGAGTGATACTGATGTTATTACTTCATAATTAAACAACTAAAGAAGAAGAAGTGGAAGAGAAAATAAAGATGAAAGAATCGGTAACGGACATTACCTCTTCTTTGAAGCGCCTCTTTGAGTCCTCCTCTTAGGGAACTAAAATTGGTCTTTGAAGAAGACCAGGACCTCTAGGATGTTTCTAGGAAAGTGTAGAAGATAATTTGGCAGGTTTTGGCCGAGCTTGAAGGCTCAAAATGGTGTGAGGAAGAGAGGGAGGAGGTGCCCTTTTATAAGGGAGGAGAGGGGCACCTTTGGAATAACGAAAAATATTATTTTATTATAAAGCCAAATTCGGTTTTAAATAGCTACAAATTGATTTATTTCGAAGATAAAGGATGGTAGAAATCCTCTAAACCAATAGAATTTAGACAAGTTTAGGTTCCTATTTTAACCTTATCATTTAGATTTAACATTAAGTTAGATAATTTTAATTTTACCGTTTCTTTTTGTGTTCTTACACTATAAGGTTAATAAAATTACTATAACAAGCCAAACGAACCCCAAGTTGTTTATTATTAATATATATAACCTTATATAAGTCATTTGGCCGAACCATAGATTTTTAGGAATAAAATAACAATTAATAATATAATATTTGTTTTAAAAACTATTTTATGTCAATTTTGACACTATTTAGTAATTGATTTTTGTGAAAATCATAACAGAATGATTAGTTCGAAAAAAGTTACTTAAATCAATATCAAACATGTCATATTAACATAGAAAATTAGTGTAATTCATAAAAATTCTCAAATGACATTTATTTGGGTATTTATAACATCAATTATGTCAATATTTCATTAATAAGATAATTACTGCATCATCGTTGTGTCATAAATAAATTAAATTATTTAATGTCTAAAATTTACAAATAAAATACCATTATGCATTAAATCTTTTTAGATTTCTAATGAATATTTATAGTCGAATTTATCTTATGTATAACCCTATATTAAAAATTATCTACTTATTAAACATTGATTTTAACTATTTTAACCCTTCTTTAAATAAAGTAATAATAAATGTCCTAATCTAATCCAAGTGGGCCTAAATGGTCATATTTTATTCCTAATATTGTTTTTGGTCGAATTACACTTATCCAATAGAATTAGGACATGTGTTAGGGTAATAATAATATCATTTTTACCCTTAATTACCCTATTTACTTTTAACCGTGGTAAAAAAAGTAAAAAGTTACTATTCACCAAAAATAATTTTCATCTCATTGAACCATATTTTAGTCCTTGATATTAACCGTGTCTCTCGGATTTTCGAAATTCTACTCATAGAAGCGGTAAAATTAAGTTTTATGAAAAATTCAGTTTTTTTAACTACCACTTAGTGGTTTCACTATTCATCAAAAAATGAAAGTTTCCAGAAAAATACCAAAAATTAGGCCTAAGCTATATTTGATATTATGAACTCAAAAATGATGTCTATTTTACCAAATTCAAAACATATCAGTTGCATTAATTAATTTAAAAATTAATTTCCATCGTCAAAACAAATAGCGTGTTCTTAAGAGATAATAACTATCAAAAGATTGACACTTGTTTATGTCTGGTTTAAATGTGAAATTACATCCAATGAACAACATTATATTAAATTATAAAAATATATTCTAAATATACTTTAAAACCACTCAAATTAATAATTTATCACTATTAATTATTTCGATTAAAAAAGTTGTTTTTAATTAAAATTTAGTAATTTTCACTATTCATCAGAATATGAAAGTTATCCGAAAAGTACCAAAATTTCACCCTAAGATAATTTCAATATTCCGAATCCAAAAATTAAGTCCATTTTGAAAAATAAAATTTACAAAATTTCAAAAAGTGGTTATCACTATTCATAACGGCTAGTTTTAATAATATTTTAATAGCATATCGTTGTTTAGTGAAACTCGGTATTGCGTACTACACACGCTATCGAGGAAGGTCGCGATTGCGTGTAATGCAAGGAAATTCAAGGATGCGTGTTGTGAAAACTCCTTTTTGTGTAGCGTACAACACAAGACATTAATGAAATTAAAAAGAATATTTTTCTTAAAATCTCGGGGTGTTACATTCTACCCCCCTTAAAATGAATTTCACCCTCAAAATTCGTCAGGGTTATAAATGGTTTACTACTCGAAAGTTTCTTTAATAGAAACTCACATCGTAAAAAGTAATACCAAAACCAATCTTTAAAAACAAAAGTATGAAACGTAACGGTTACCCAAATAAACTAATCACTGGGTTTCCACATAGGTGAAAATATGGATATGGAAGAGAAATTTAACCATCATGTTCTGATGGAGAGTGGTAGAGAACATGGCTATGAAAAATCCAGCAATCACAAAGCCATAAATTTGTGATGATCTAAGGTACCATTTGATTCATCAGATATAAGAGCACTAGGACAACATTTTTGGTTTTCAAGATCATTTCCCTAAAGTTGATGAAATTGGAATTAGAAGAAATACTTTTGTGATTTTGGTATAGTCTCACTGTTGGTCGTTCTTTAGACAATTTCCACTTCATATCTTAAAGAAATGAAGTTGAATTTGTCATTCATGATGTGTTAGCAGATCATGTGATAGAATGATGGGTCATTCCATCTGTCTCAAACAAAAGGTTAGAAAAGTTATCAAAAAATACATTAGTCCATCTATAGTGAGATTAATCATATATGGTTCCTAAAATGGACTTAAAATTCATATATCATACTGCTTAATATAATAAAACTAGTTTCTACTAAATAGGGACTTCCTTTAGGCTAGTGGTAGGTGATAAAGGCTAGTCGCACTTCGGTTGTGGGTTTGATTCCCACAGCCTTGTCTAACGCGATGGGTTCTCGCCCATCCTGCAGGTTGTCCTTTTTCTAAAACTACATTACTATAACATCCCCTAAATAATATCGAAAAATGTTCTATCCTTAAACAATACTAACTTATTTCCAACATATTCCATTCCAATCTTTAGGCTTATCCATAATATTGCATTCCATTGTCATATTATAGTGAAAACAATTACTAGAGATTTCATATAACAAGCATGTTAATACCATCGTTTATCCCCATATATCATAAGATATTTCTTGTCGGTCACATTCCAAACATTAGAAGGCCTTAATCATGTATTCTCTTGAAAAAATGAATACCCATTGAACCTTAGTGAAAACATGAGTGCTGTCAAAAGTTAACTCTTTCCACATACCAAAATCCTCAAAATTCTATATACTCAAACCAAGATATCACTTATTCCTTATATCAATCATGAGCTCATGAATACAATCAAACATCTCATTATCTTATTATCCCTTCATTATGCGCATACCATCTGCTTACCAAAAATATCTCAATCACTTTCCATGGTTACCGGTACCATTAAAAACCACAATAGACCAATACATAAATATTCCAATATTCCACGATACTATATACAACATTATTTTGGAATCCCATTACATAAACACTTAATCATTCCACCACATCGTTGTCATATTCAACATCGCCAATAGTGATTGCATGTGACTTCACTTTGTCCTTTGCCTTAAGTGGTTGCTCATGTCGATCATCACTAACCCTTGGATTAGGGCATTTATTAGCATAATGCCCCATTTCCTTGCACTTGAAGCATTGAAGTGTTGGTGGTGCGTTCTCTGCAGTCTTTTCTTTATTAACATCATTAGAAACCCTTTTTCCATTACTTCGACACTCAGCTGCTCGATGACCTTCTCTTCCACACTTAAAAAATTTTCTATTCCCTTTAAGACAATCTCCACCATGCTTCTTTCTACACTTTGAGCATAAGGAAACATTCATCTTCTTTTCACCATTATTCTGAGATTTCTCCTTGAACTCCATCTTTCGTTTCTTGTCAAAACTATGATATGGATAAGTAACACCAACTTCCATTTCTACCTTGATAGCACAATGCACAATTTCTTCATAGCTACTGAAGTCTCTTATAGCTAATGCCCTTCGAAGATTTGGTTTTAAGCCACTGAAGAATCGATCAACTTTACTTTCAGGTTGGATGATAAATCCAGATGCATACCTTGCAAGCCTTGTAAAATTCGCTTCATATATACCAACAGATTCATCATCTGTTTGCTTTAGTTCAAGAAACTCCTTATCCATCTTTGTTCGAAGAATACGAGGGAAGTACTTATTGAAAAATAAGTTCTTGAACTCGTCCCATTCCATGGACTCAATTTCATCTCTTGGCCTTGTATTCTTGATAAGATTCTACCATTGATCAGCATCACCTTCCAAACGATACACTGCTAAGATGACTTTATCATGTTCAGAACATTGAATAACTGAAAATATCTTTTCAGTAGTACTGATCCATTGTTCAGCAACAAGTGGATCAGAAGACCCACTGAAAGAAGGTGGACGTTGCCTCATGAAGGACTCAATAGAATATTGTTCCCTTCTCTTCTCATTTGGAAGTCCAGAATGATTCATAGCTTGTGTAAGTATAGCAATAAGATTTTGCACTCCATCTCCCATAACATTTGTTTGTTCAGGAGGACAATCATTGCATTGTCCATTACATTGATCAACACGGTTCCTTCGGGTTCCAGCCATCGTCTAAAACCCAAAAAGAATAGTGTGAGAGGCAAAAATCACGCTAGGGAAAATAATATAATAAAGGGGGAGTACCTTCAATATCTAACATCATGGGTTACCGTAATTCTAGTACTATAACCTATACTTATACTTAACCTTAGGGACATCCCTAGACATACCTTAGAAATATCTCTAGGGATCTCACTAAAGTTATCGCATCCTAGTTTCCAAAGGTTGACTAAACCTTTCCTCTGATACCAACTGTAAAGACCCAAAGCTTAACGTACATGGACATTACATTACTTTTACGGAATACTTAGTACATAACAAAAACACACGCACAAGGACCGTAATAGTTTAGTGTCCTTGGAAACTCGGAATATAATCTTCTAATTTTGGTGAAAGATCTTCAACATCTCCCATAAAGATCTTCCCCTTTTTTTACCTAAAACCTTTATTTATATCCTGGGGAAAAGAAAACATAAAAGGGTGAGCTCAAATGCTCAGTAAGGGTAAACAAAAGAAATATCAATCACATCATATTCATAAGAACATATCTTTTGGAAATCTTAACCTGCAAAAGAGATCATAATTTCATAACATGGGATAAATCATAGTAGTGCAATTTAATCCCAATAATCATAACTTAAAACATGAAACTTTGTGTCATACACACATAATCATAGATAATCATTTCTTATTATTCAAGACTCATTGCCAAGACTATCTTAGTGGACAAAGTCCATTTCTGAACCGGGTTCATTCCTCATTTCAGTCCTGTTTCACTGAACCAGTTTAACCTTCCGTTCCAGCCATGTCTATCTCATGAGATATAAAATCTTTACCCAATGCATTGGAGGGAGATATAGGTCCCACCCATCTCATAATGATACCATTCATATGTGTGCCACAAAATCATAAATCATACATCATTGCATAACCCATGTAATAAAAATGGGATTCTTAAACAACATGACATCATAAAACAATTCATATAAGATAAAGGAATTCATAAAAATAATTCCATCACAACATAATCAAATCAATGTAATAATAGGGATATAAACATAACCCTATATTATCTTAGATGGAAAATAATTTTGATAAAACACTTGAACTCCATTCTTGAGGAAAATATCCTTTCTACTTCAAAAACATTTTCCTTTCTTAACATGTCATACAATTTTAAACTAAAATAATTTGATTAAAAATAAACTTGAAAACTTGTAAAGGAAGCTTCTTGGAAATAATGTTTTAAAAATCCATTCATGCCGTATAAGTTAAAAAAGCATTCTTCTCGTACTTTTGTCGGAAAAGTAAAAAAGTACCTCATAATGTAAACAAAAGAAAGATTCCTTACATAACATTTAGTAAAAGTCAAAATGAGTAAAAAGGACTTTAAAAATACATGAAAACACTTTTATAAAACGTGTACATGGACTATAGCAATAACCCCAGCAAATAATTACGAATAAGCAATCTCAGATAAAAATGAGATTTTCAAAATTATCCCTTACCTTAGGTCTGATTTGCTTCGTAAGTGTCTGAACCTCCTGTATAATGTTTTAAATAATGTTATTGACTTATTCCAGAATCATACTTATTTTTATTATATCATATGTGGTCATATTCTTAGCTTCTTATTAGTAATATTTCATTACTACTTGTTATTCGGGTGTTTATTACTTTTTGTTCTTATGCGTGTTTTGTCGAATAAATTCTTATTCTTCTTTTTAGGTTATAGATACCTCATTTCCAGATTGTTATTAGTGTAATATATTCATTCATTCAATTCATTTATATAATCATTATGCAATGAAGATCATGTAGAGCGAGTCGCATCACATCGTGGAGACGGTATTCCGTACGTACGCACGAGCGATGATATCGTTCCCATGATCGTAAAATTGTAATGGAGTGTATATATAAAATTTCAGAATCAATATAACTTTACAATAATCATATATAGTTATTATTTACACCATTATACCCATCTAAGTAAGGTGGTGGTGGAAAATAGATTACACCACGGCGTGGAGACGGTATTCCGTACGTACGCACGCGTGGTGATTTCATTTTCCGTAGGATGGATAGATGGTGAAATAGGTTTGTTTCATACTTATAATAACATATCAGTATATGAGTGATACTGATGTTATTACTTCATAATTAAACAACTAAAGAAGAAGAAGTGGAAGAGAAAATAAAGATGAAAGAATCGGTAACGGACATTACCTCTTCTTTGAAGTGCCTCTTTGAGTCCTCCTCTTAGGGAACTAAAATTAGTATTTGAAGAATACCAGGACCTCTATGATGTTTCTATGGAAGTGGAGAAGAGAATTTGGCAGGGTTTTTCCGAGATTGAAGGCTCAAAATGGTGTGAGGAAGAAAGGGAGAAGGTTCCCTTTTATAAGGGAGGAGAGGGGCACCTTTGAAATAACAAAAAATATTATTTTATTATAAAGAAAAATTCGGTTTTAAATAGCTCCAAATTGATTTATTTCGAAGCTAAGGTGGGGATGGTATAAATCCTATCATCCAATAGAATTTAGACAAGTTTAGGTACTTATTTTAACCTTATCATTTAGATTTAACATTAAGTTAGATAATTTTAATTTTACCGTTTCTTTTTGTGTTCTTACACTATAAGGTTAATAAACTTACTATAACAAGCCAAACTAACCCCAATTATTTTATTATTAATATATATAACCTTATCTAAGTCATTTGGCCGAACCATAGATTTTTAGGAATAAAATAACAATTAATAATATAATATTTGTTTTAAAAACTATTTTATGTCAATTTTGACACTATTTAGTAATTGATTTTTGTGAAAATCATAACAGAATGATTAGTTCGAAAAAAGTTACTTAAATCAATACTAACATGTCATATTAACATATAAAATTATTTTAATTTCATAAAAAGTCTCAAATTACATTTATTTGGGTATTTATAACATCAATTATGTCAATATTTCATTAATAAGATAATTACTGCATCATCGTTGTGTCATAAATAAATTAAATTATTTAAGGTCTAAAATTTACAAATAAAATACCATTATGGAGGAAATCTTTTTAGCTTTCTAATGAATATTTATAGTCGAATTTATCTTATTTATAACCCTATATTAAAAATTATCTACTTATTAAACATTGATTTTAACTATTTTAACCCTTCTTTAAATAAAGTAATAATAAATGTCCTAATCTAATCCAAGTGGGAATAAATGTTCATATTTTATTCCTAAGGTTGTTTTTGGTCGAATTAAACTTATACAATATAATTAGGACATGTTTTAGGGTAATAATAATATCATTTTTACCCTTAATTACCCTATTTACTTTTAACCGTGGTAAAAAAAAGTAAAAAGTTATTATTCACCAAAAATTATTTTCATCTCATTGAACCACATTTTAGTCCTTGATATTAACCGTGTCTCTCGGATTTTCTAAATTCTACTCACAGAAGCGGTAAAATTAAGTTTTATGAAAAATTCAGTTTTTTTTAACTACCACTTAGTGGTTTCACTATTCATCAAAAAATGAAAGTTTCCAGAAAAATACCAAAAATTATGCCTAAGCTATATTTGATATTATGAACTCAAAAATGATGTCTATTTTACCAAATTCAAAACATATCCGATGCATTAATTAATTTAAAAATTAATTCCCGTCGTCAAAACAAATAGCGTGTTCTTAAGAGATAATAACTATCAAAAGATTGACACTTGTTTATGTCTGGTTTAAATTTGAAATTACATCCAATGAACAACATTATATTAAATTGTAAAAATATATTCTAAATATACTTTAAGACCACTCAAATTAATAATTTATCACTATTAATTATTTCGATTAAAAAAGTTGTTTTTAATTAAAATTTAGTAATTTTCACTATTCATCGGAATATGAAAGTTATCCGAAAAGTACCAAAATTTCACCCTAAGATAATTTCGATATTACGAATCCAAAAATGAAGTCCATTTTGAAAAATAAAATTTACAAAATTTCAAAAAGTGGTTATCACTATTCATAACGGCTAGTTTTAATAATATTTTAATAGCATATCGTTGTTTAGTGAAACTCGGTATTGCGTACTACACACGCTATCGAGGAAGGTCGTGATTGTGTGTAATGCAAGGCAAGTCAAGGATGCGTGTTGTGAAAACTCCTTTTGGTGTAGCGTACAACACAATACATTAATGAAATTAAAAAGAATATTTTTCATAAAATCTCGGGGTGTTACAGGAATTTCTATGGCCATTTAGTGAGACAGCTATTTTTAGAACATTATCACATACTATGTTACATAGAAGAATAATCATGATGTGATAAGTAGTTTGTTAATATTTAAAATTGTGAATAAAATTTATCATAAAGTACAAATAAGTTGGTTCTAGGCCACCAAATCTAACAATCCCAACCTGATACAGGCCGGGTCGATCCATTTTTGACCCACCCAGCACATTTCGGGTCAAGTTAAGGCTTGAATCCTCTTTCAGGGGTTTTCTAGGCAGCCCAGGGCCTGGAAAAATTATCTGTGTCCATGAGAGTTGTATTGCATGTGTATTATACATTACCAAGACCCCTTATCCTGAGTGTGAGTATTTATGTATTATGAAAAGGATATTATAATATGTGGATCATGCCAAGACATGGTGGTATTCTAGATGATACATGGATACATTGGATCGGAATACAAGCTACAATACGACTCATGACATGACTCGGGAATTTTACCCCTAGGTTCACGGTGGATTAATTTAGTATAAATGGATTGAGAAATACAAAATTTTCAATATCATTTGCATTTTATGTTTAATTTATACATTATTTATTTATTTTTTTGAACATGAAAGTATAAACAAACATATAAAATAAAAAATATTAATAAATAGATTAAAAAATTAATACATGATAAATGTCTTTCTATTTATTGTATTAATTTTTTATTGTGATCACATAGTACAGGAATATCATATAGAAAATGAATTATTTATTATAGAAATAATAAAAACCTTTAAATAAATATTAAGTCCTAACACCATCTGTCATTTGAATTTGAAAGAAAAATTGGTTTTATGGGGTTCTCATCAACCATAGTTGAAGGTGCCTTCTACTACTAGGGATTTATTATGAATTTAATGTCTTAAATTAACTAAAGATAGGAGAAAATAAGTATTAATTTCTATATTGTTTCATATTTAGAGTTAAAGCGTTGAGTAAATCAAATTTATGATTTCTAGAAGTTGATACATCACAAAACAGATCAAGGATCTGTGAGTTTATGTGTTTTGATAGTCAAATGCCTAACTAGAAACTCTACGGTGTTTCCATAGCTTGGACTATGAGGTGAGGTTTCAGGGATCATTACCACTAGAATATTCTAACGACTGAGTATTCTAAATCTAGTAGTTAGGGCAAATAGGGTTCAATAAAATAGTAACAGTTAATTATTTAATCAGTAATATCTAATCAATAATCAAGAATAAAGTACTTATCTACTAAAATTTTACATTTTTAAAAGAATGGAAAGTAATACTATAAGCTCACTATGATTAATTGTAGAAAAAAACATGTCTATACCAGTGTGAATTTCCAATAGTAGTATATATTCTTGTACAAAGTACTACGATATAGGAATTTTTATGTTCTAGAGTCCCAAATACCTATTTATCCACCTTAGAAAGTGAGGGTGTGAAAGATGATTATAGGAGACTCATATATGACACATTTTATGGTTACATAATAATTCTATCATCAATGTCTAATGAGTTTTGGAAACAACATGAAGACATCGATGATTTCATATGTTGTCTCATCTCTGAGAAGTTTATGAGGAGAGAGTGAAGTGAGATATGAATGGGTGATAATTACGCTAAATAAATGTAAATTGAAATATGGATCATGGTATTTCAATTAATTTTTTTATTATATCATTTTCATCCAATTAATCCAATTTCTTTTAAGATTAAAAAATAAACATATGGAAAAAATGCTTCATTACCTTTTGGTAAGGTTTTCCAAGTAGATAAGAACTTAAAGTGTAATGGCCCGGACCTCTCCGGTCCATTTCTTTGTAAAAAATTTGATGTGGTCAAACACGACACGTGTTGTAATAATAATTTTTTATAATAATAATTGATAATGGTGGCGTGAAAATATTTGGTGTTAATTAGATAAAATGGTTTTAATTTAATCATTGTAAAATATAAGAAATAAAATCAAATATATTTAATAAAATGATGGGAGGCGCATGGAATAAGTTATAAAGGAATAAATTACAATAAATGAGGCTCATGTAATAAATTATAAAGGAATGAAATGCATGGGGTGCATGGGTGTGACCTTGTACAGGAGGCGTTGTGCGGTTCTCCACAATTAAAGTTGGAATTGTGTTAATAACATTAAAAGGGTATTATTATATAATAATTTGTTATAATAATAATAACATGAAGAGGCACGTGAATGGGGTTCCCAACCATGCGTGAATATAATATGAAAATAATGGGCGTCAATAATAATAATAATTATTAATGTTAATGATGGGGACCCGTTGATGAAATTGAAAGAGGATTTATTACTATTGAATTAAATAATAATGATAAAGGTGACAGAAATATGTGTGTGATTGGTAAATTAAATTAAATGGGTTTAATTTTTGGTAAGTAAATTAAATTATTTGAATTTAATTAAATGGAATGGTTTTAACTTAAAAACCATGGTAAACTAATTTAATGGGATTAAATTAGTACATTAATTATGGGTGTTATTATTATTAATTTTATTAAATAATAAAATTGAAGTGAGAATGGAGTTTGGGGCGTTCCACATGGAGTAAAAGAAATGGGAGGCGCCACTTTTGGTGGTGGGAGAGAATCATGAAAGAAAAAAAATAGATTGGAGAGAGAAACAAAAAATAATAATAAGAGAAATAAAATTAAAAGACAAATAAATGAAAAAGGAGGAATTGGTGCTTAATTATAGCGCCCATGAAGACTCCAAAACGTGATTGCTTTTGGAGTTATGAAAAATAAATAAATAATTGATTAATAATAATAATAAAATATTGTTATTATTAATTTTGTTGATAAAACACTTTTTTGTCCGTAACTTCTTCGTGTGACCTCGGTTTCACGAACCGTCAGTGGCAGTGCGACCCTGACTACGAGACGAAAATTATGAGTCCAATATTGGATGTCTTTTTTGGGTTTTCGGGTTGGGTACCCGAAACGCTCATGAATTAATAGATTTAATATTGTTATTATTACGGGATCTTGTATCCAACGTATCTCCCTCATACGGTATCGGATTGACGATCCATTAGCGACAGCGTAACCCTGAAATTATGACGGTCATTTTAAGACCATTAATGAGCTACTTTTATGACTCATGCCTCGGGTCAACGAAACACCACTTTTTTTTATAGAATTATCATTATTATTAAAACGCGTGGAAACCGCGTGACGTGTTGTGTGTTAACCAATCAAAACATGTAACGTATGTACGGTCACATCGTGTATTCATTAATGCACGCTGAATACGGTTTACCTATTCGTTTCCTATATAAGAAAGGGTCGCGGATTATTTCCAGACCAATCACTTCTTCTTCGCACGACGACACTCTTGGATGATCAAGAAGTCTTCCTCCTCTAACTTCTTTGTCCGAGCTCCGAATTACGATCCGTCAGTGGCCACAGGATCGTAGTGACAAGACGAAGCTTCTAAGCCCGAACTTGTCACCTTTACTTCCGGCCTTCCTTCTCCAGCTTCCATCCTAGGAGGCGTTTGTTGGGTTTAGCGAAGGCGGAGGACACCGAAGGACATCGTCGGAAGCGACGTGATCGGGACCTTTTGAGGTAGGGGTTTACCTTCGTCTCTCTATTTGGTGCAACATGCGGGGTGGGATATTTTTCTTTTGTTCCATGGGATGCAGTTGAACTTTAAATAAAGATAATAACCGGATAAAGAAGGGTTTGGGGTTTTGTGCTGTTTCTATTGCCTTCCAGTTTCTTTATCTTCTGATTTTGATTTTGGATTGAAAGGCCTTTGCCTACTGAAAATCAAGGTCGTTGGTGGCCTTTGCATGCGAAATTGATATCTGAATTGTTTGTGGTTGGTTTTGTTAAAACATGGAAAATGGATAAGCACGTAAAGACTGGCTGATTAAATGAGAATGAAAATCTTGTGTGATCACCCCGGTTGAACAAAATTGGAATAATGAACATGTTGGTGGTTTGGTTGTTTTGTGGGAAATGTTTTTTTTCTGGAATGGTGTTGTGATGTGATGTTGGGCAGCAGGGCTACGACGTTTGGGTGGTGATCTTATTGGAATGGTTGACGGTGGAGGTGTGAAATGTTTTGTAAACGATGGGGTTGAAATGGGAAGTGGTTGGTTGTGGAAAATGCATTTATTTATGAAAACTGTTTTGATTATGAAAAGTGTTTTGAAGTAAAAGGTGTTTTCAAATGCGGAAATGTTTTGTGTGTGGAAAGGGTTTTATGTGTGGAAAATTGAAATAAATGAATGATGGAATGTTGTATGGTTGTGATAATCTTTTGTAAATGAAATGGCATGTGGTTGCTTGCGTTTTACCTAACCTTGGTTGTGGATGGCAGGGATATGTTTGTGAAAGGTTTTTTCTGGATGATTGTTGCCCAGTAGTAATAATTTGTTAAACCATTGCATGAAACATGAAAACCTAAATGGGGTTGGGGGATGATTGTTTGGTTGTTGATGCATGCTTCGTGGTAGCAGTGTCGAGGCACATGCTCAGTTTCTCTTTTTAAGAAGCCATAGGTTGGGTTGTGTGTTTGGTATATGTATATATATAATTGTATCTTTGTGTTTTGTCACACCACACCCATGTCAAGCACCTAGTGCCGAACACTCCCATTTTATGGGAGAGGGTGTTCCCCCTTAGTTACTAGCTCCTTCCTGCTCCTTCTTCCATAGGCTATGATGGCTTGAGGTGACCTTACACCCAAGACTCTTCGGGTAGGTCTCGGAGGCTGTGATGGCTTGAGGCGACCTTTAGCCCAAGACTCTTCGGGCAGGCTTACCGTTCCCAAGAACCTTCGGGATGAGGCCCAGGTGTCTGCGGGCAGGTTAGTGGTTGTGGCCCAGGTGTGTGCGGGCGAGATGTGTGGTTGTGAGGCCCAGGTGTGTGCGGGTGAGATGTGTGGTTGTGAGGCCCAGGTGTGTGCGGGCGGAATGCATGGTTTGGCCCAGGTGTGTGCGGGCGGGAAGAGTGTGGTAGCTTCAGGACGTTTGCCGTTAGGAAGAGCAGCATCTAATTAAGTGGTAAATGGTGCGGGGTACCCAATACTTTTGTTTTATATATATATACTAAACTTGTTTGTGTTACTTGGTGAGTGTGACCAGTGAGGCTGGGTGGATAGTTTTTCCTTGTTAGTTTCTGGTTCTTCTATTTTCTCACGGGACCTTAGGGTGTCTCCCCACTTGTGCACGAGAGCTTTAGGTTTCCCTACTGAGTATACTTGTATGCTCACCCTACGTTTACTTTCAGGTTTCCAGGAGGACTACCAGGGCCGTGCGGGACCCTACTAGTCGGGCAGTTGGAGTTGTTGCAGTTGTTGTTCTCTTGTTTTCTTTGGCATTGTACTTTTGAGCTTCCTTGTACTTGTACCTTGTTATAAAAATTGTTTAAACATGCATGTGGGATTGTTTTGGGTTTATTTATGTACACTTGTTCTTTTCCCTTTTTGGTGGTTGACTTGTCCTATTTCCCGATCCAAAATAATAAAAAGGGTAATGCCTCCCATATTTGTGAAAACTCATACCCTTGGTGCTAGTCGCCAACCCGGGGCCTACTGGAGGCGGGACTTGGGGGGTCATTATCTTCCTTTCACCATTGCCAGCTCAGGAGGGGCATCTTTGGTGGGAGGGGGTCGTGACAGAATGGTATCAAAGGTGATGGTTGAGAGATAGGATGGAGTCTGGAGTTAGGCACAGTGAGGATTGCATGGGATGGTAGGGCAACAGTGTTCGTTAATCTTGGTGCATGACATAGGCCAGGGAAGACTGGCTAGGACACGGGATTTTAGGGCCCCCCGTGATCCGATGCAAGGACTCTGAGCCTACCGAACGACCAAGTGAGACTATATTGATTGCAGGGTAGAGACCCTAGGGAAGGTACATGCATCATCATGTTTGTGTTTTACTTGATTTGGGTGTTCTGGGAAAGAAATTGAAATAAAATGATAATTAAAACTTTGAGTTTTTCATTACTACTTGGGCTTAGGCGTTCCCTGTTTACCGAACAACTATGGCACCTGGACGTCAACAGAACGGCAGAGGAGTGGGACACAGACAGTTTCATGCAATAGAAGTGGCAACCCTAGCAAGGCCAGAGATCAAGAGAGATGTTTCTGGTTTTACTTAAATGCTCTCATTTATGTTTTGTGTAAATTCAATATCATCACACTCCTTTGTTGAAACTCATTCTCGCCCATGCTTTGGGCCTGGAACTTTTTTTTTCATGAATTTATAATGCTAAGTTGTTTCCCTCTTTCCTTTAAATGTGTGTGAAGAGTCATAACATGTGGGGAGAGGAGGACCTAATCCCTAATCAAGACGCATTAATGTGGATGCGATTAAACCCGTGCAGGAGAGTCAGTGTCGCCTAAAGCGGATAATATCTCGACATGGGAGAAGGAATTCCTCAATCCATGTGTTCGGGAAATTTATTGATGTTTTGTATGGTGTTGGGGGGCAGTGTAAGTTGGAAAATCCTAATATATGGAAGTGGGAAGGCTCAGTCCTTAATCGAGAGGCATTAATGCGGATGCGATTAAACCCGTGCAGGCGAGTCAGTGCCGCCTAAAGCGGATAATATCTTGACATAGGAGAGGGAATTCCTAACTCACATAATTAGGGTTGTCGGTTGTTTCTTGTTATGACAAGAGGCCTGAGAGGTATCTTGAGGGGTGGTTGTTCGGACCTTTCCCCCTTTTATGGGTTGGTTTTAATTCTCGAGGACGAGAATGTTTTGAGAGGTATCTGGTGTAATGGCCCGGACCTCTCCGGTCCATTTCTTTGTAAAAAATTTGATGTGGTCAAACACGACACGTGTTGTAATAATAATTTTTTATAATAATAATTGATAATGGTGGCGTGAAAATATTTGGTGCTAATTAGATAAAATGGTTTTAATTTAATCATTGTAAAATATAAGAAATAAAATCGAATATATTTAATAAAATGATGGGAGGCGCATGGAATAAGTTATAAAGGAATAAATTACAATAAATGAGGCTCATGTAATAAATTATAAAGGAATGAAATGCATGGGGTGCATGGGTGTGACCTTGTACAGGAGGCGTTGTGCGGTTCTCCACAATTAAAGTTGGAATTGTGTTAATAACATTAAAAGGGTATTATTATATAATAATTTGTTATAATAATAATAACATGAAGAGGCACGTGAATGGGGTTCCCAACCATGCGTGAATATAATATGAAAATAATGGGCGTCAATAATAATAATAATTATTAATGTTAATGATGTGGACCCGTTGATGAAATTGAAAGAGGATTTATTACTATTGAATTAAATAATAATGATAAAGGTGACAGAAATATGTGTGTGATTGGTAAATTAAATTAAATGGGTTTAATTTTTGGTTAGTAAATTAAATTATTTGAATTTAATTAAATGGAATGGTTTTAACTTAATAACCATGGTAAACTAATTTAATGGGATTAAATTAGTACATTAATTATGGGTGTTATTATTATTAATTTTATTAAATAATAAAATTGAAGTGAGAATGGAGTTTGGGGCGTTCCACATGGAGTAAAAGAAATGGGAGGCGCCACTTTTGGTGGTGGGAGAGAATCATGAAAGAAAAAAAATAGATTGGAGAGAGAAACAAAAAATAATAATAAGAGAAATAAAATTAAAAGACAAATAAATGAAAAAGGAGGAATTGGTGCTTAATTATAGCGCCCATGAAGACTCCAAAACGTGATTGCTTTTGGAGTTATGAAAAATAAATAAATAATTGATTAATAATAATAATAAAATATTGTTATTATTAATTTTGTTGATAAAACACTTTTTTGTCCGTAACTTCTTCGTGCAACATCGGTTTCACGAACCGTCAGTGGCAGTGCGACCCTGACTACGAGACGAAAATTATGAGTCCAATATTGGATGTCTTTTTCGGGTTTTCGGGTTGGGTACCTGAAACTCTCATGAATTAATAGATTTAATATTGTTATTATTACGGGATCTTGTATCCAACGTATCTCCCTCATACGGTATCGGATTGACGATCCGTTAGCGACAGCGTAACCCTGAAATTATGACGGTCATTTTAAGACCATTAATGAGCTACTTTTATGACTCATGCCTCGGGTCAACGAAACACCACTTTTTTTTATAGAATTATCATTATTATTAAAACGCGTGGAAACCGCGTGACGTGTTGTGTGTTAACCAATCAAAACATGTAATGTATGTACGGTCACATCGTGTATTCATTAATGCATGCTGAATACGGTTTACCTATTCATTTCCTATATAAGAAAGGGTCGCGGATTATTTCCAGACCAATCGCTTCTTCTTCGCACGACGACACTCTTGGATGATCAAGAAGTCTTCCTCCTCTAACTTCTTTGTCCGAGCTCCGAATTACGATCCGTCAGCGGCCACAAGATCGTAGCGACGAGACGAAGCTTCTAAGCCTGGACTTGTCACCTATCCTTCCGGCCTTCCTTCTCCAGCTTCCATCCTAGGAGGCGTTTTTCGGGTTTGGAGAAGGCGGAGGACACCGAAGGACGTCGTCGGAAGCGACGTGATCGGGACCTTTTGAGGTAGGGGTTTACCTTCGTCTCTCTATTTGGTGCAACATGCGGGGTGGGATATTTTTCTTTTGTTCCATGGGATACAGTTGAACTTTAAATAAAGATAATAACCGGATAAAGAAGGGTTTGGGGTTTTGTGCTGTTTCTATTGCCTTCCAGTTTCTTTATCTTCTGATTTTGGTTTTGGATTGAAAGGCCTTTGCCTACTGAAAATCAAGGTCGTTGGTGGCCTTTGCGTGCGAAATTGATATCTGAATTGTTTGTGGTTGGTTTTGTTAAAACATGGAAAATGGATAAGCACGTAAAGACTGACTGATTAAATGAGAATGAAAACCTTGTGTGATCACACCGGTTGAACAAAATTGGAATAATGAACATGTTGGTGGTTTGGTTGTTTTGTGGGAAATGTTTTTTTTTCTGGAATGGTGTTGTGATGTGATGCTGGGCAGCGGGGCTACGACGTTTGGGTGGTGATCTTATTGGAATGGTTGACGGTGGAGGTGTGAAATGTTTTGTAAATGATGGGGTTGAAATGGGAAGTGGTTGGTTGTGGAAAATGCCTTTATTTATGAAAAGTGTTTTGATTATGAAAAGTGTTTTGAAGTAAAAGGTGTTTTCAAATGCGGAAATGTTTTGTGTGTGGAAAGGGTTTTATGTGTGGAACTTTGAAATAAATGAATGATGGAATGTTGTATGGTTGTGATAATCTTTTGTAAATGAAATGGCATGTGGTTGCTTGCGTTTTACCTAACCTTGGTTGTGGATGGCAGGGATATGTTTGTGAAAGGTTTTGTCTGGATGATAGTTTCCCAGTAGTAATAATTTGTTAAACCATTGCAAGAAACATGAAAACCTAAATGGGGTTGGGGGATGATTGTTTGGTTGTTGATGCATGCTTCGTGGTAGCAGTGTCGAGGCACATGCTCAGTTTCTCTTTTTAAGAAGCCATAGGTTGGGCTGTGTGTTTGGTATATGTATATATATAATTGTATCTTTCTGTTTTGTCGCACCACACCCATGTCAAGCACCTAGTGCCGAACACTCCCATTTTATGGGAGAGGGTGTTCCCCCTTAGCTACTAGCTCCTTCCTGCTCCTTCTTCCATAGGCTCTGATGGCTTGAGGTGACCTTACACCCAAGACTCTTCGGGTAGGTCTCGGAGGCTGTGATGGCTTGAGGCGACCTTTATCCCAAGACTCTTCGGGCAGGCTTACCGTTCCCAAGAACCTTCGGGATGAGGCCCAGGTGTCTGTGGGAGGGTTATTGGTTGTGGCCCAGGTGTGTGCGGGCGAGATGCGTGGTTGTGAGGCCCAGGTGTGTGTGGGCGAGATGTGTGGTTGTGAGGCCCAGGTGTGTGCGGGCGGGATGCGTGGTTTGGCCCAGGTGTGTGCGGGAGGGAAGAGTGTGGTAGTGTCAGGACGTTTGCCGTTAGGAAGAGCAGCATCTAATTAAGTGGGAAATGGTGCGGGGTACCCAATACTTTTGTTTTATATATATATACTAAACTTGTTTGTGTTACTTGGTGAGTGTGACCAGTGAGGCTAGGTGGATAGTTTTTCCTTGTTAGTTTCTGGTTCTTCTGTTTTCTCACGGGACCTTAGGGTGTCTCCCCACTTGTGCACGAGAGATTTAGGTTTCCCTACTGAGTATACTTGTATGATCACCCTACGTTTACTTTCAGGTTTCCAGGAGGACTACCTGGGCCGTGCGGGACCCTACTAGTCGGGCAGTTGGAGTTGTTGCAGTTGTTGTTCTCTTGTTTTCTTTGGCATTGTACTTTTGAGCTTCCTTGTACTTGTACCTTGTTATAAAAATTGTTTAAACATGCATGTGGGCTTGTTTTGGGTTTATTTATGTACACTTGTTCTTTTCCCATTTTTGTGGTTGACTTGTCCTATTTCCCGATCCAAAATAATAAAAAGGGTAATGCCTCCCATATTTGTGAAAACTCATACCCTTGGTGCTAGTCGCCAACCCGGGGCCTACTGGAGGTGGGACTCGGGGGTCATTATCTTCCTTTCACCATTGCCAGCTCAGGAGGGGCATCTTTGGTGGGAGGGGGTCGTGACATAAAGAAAGATTGGTCTTTAGTTCTTAGGGTGAATAAGAAGAAATACAGGGAAAAGGTTAATGGAAAGTGTGATGTAAAAGAAACCTTCACAACATCCTTCAATTAACTGAGGTATATCATCATACAAGAGGTTATTTGATTCACATGTCATGATATAATTCTATAGAAGATAAATGCAATAATCTTAATTGAAGAATCAAGTAGTCACTTATTATTTGGGTATATTATTCATTGTATGTAATTTTTTAATTGTACTACTTTCATGTTGAATACAATTTTATTATCACATCTGTGTTTTTAAATATAGTAACCAAGTGAGGAAACAAACATTACAATAAGTAAGATGATTTCTCCAAGTAGCTGAGAAAGGGTGATTCCTAATTCAGGAGTGAAAAGTTCACAAGTTCTAATTTCCAACCTTATTGGTTCTAGTTGAAATATTGTTAAGTATTACCAAAAAAAATTATCTCACGTTTCCATTAGAAACAATGATTCATTACTCCATTTTTTTAATGAATGTTTTTTTTTTGGTGTTTAATACTCAACCAACAAATCAGTAATACTTGAATTATTGGTGATAACTGATGAATATAAAATTTAAGAATCATTTATACCTAGTTATGGAAAGATAATTCTATGTCTAGTAAAACTTAATAGTTTTTTAGGATATAACCAGTTTGGTTTTAGACTCATTGAAGATAAATACCTTAGGTATTATTAATGATTTGATTTAGTTTTGGATAAAGAAATAAAGGTTATCCACAAATATTTCATAATTTGTTCTGCTAGAGAGAATGATCTATTACAAGGTTAATATAGAGGTAAATTCATATACTTAATTATATTCCTTTAGGAGTTTTAGGGAATGTAAAAGTGAAGTATATAATATTCATGGTTAGAAGATATGAGTTTCTTTGAGCCCATATGTTAGAGAATATCTTGACCAAGCATTCATCGATCGTGAAATATAGAGTGGATTTATTCTTAAACTCACATTTCCTTATAGACATCAAATCTATGATGTTTTTAAATGTTATTAATGATAAGACTTACAAGCTAGAATTTATTAATAAAATGTAGTGTGGAATAATTCCAAAATTCACATTTCCTTATTCACATCAGATTCGGGGTGTAAGTAAAAGGAGAATCAATGTTAAGATTCATATGCATTGTAGATACTTCTATTATTTTTCAACACATGCTTCAAAAATAGAGGAATTATCCCCTAACCATATACAGACTATAATGAAAAATTGATATCATATGAGTTATAGTATGATATAAATCCATTATTTCATAAGAAAATGCGTTTAGATGCAAAGAGTATGTTATAAATATAAACAAACTTTCATAAATAAAAAACACAATGTGCATCTAAAGTTATTATAATAAAGGTTTCGAATGATATTACAGAAATCCCTATGATAGAAAAAATTAAAGTCAAGTAAAAGGGTGCACATATCTATTTGAGATAGTGGTAGCGAGATTGTATTGGATTTAGTCAATGTCAGAGATACATAAGTGGATATCATATGAATAAGTTCCACAAAATCTTGTGGAAAAGGAATTTACTAGAGACACGTACTGCATATGAAAGATAAAACCATGGAAATGGATTTACATTCACCGTATTTGGTGATATATTATTCATTGAGAATAATAAATCCTACAAGTAAGATGTATATGGAAATTACCTAAGATTGACAAGTTCAATTAAAATTAAATAATGGATTCCATGTATCAAATTACATGTGCTTAGTATTTTGAATGTTTCAAATATTGATACTATGGTGGTATTCAAATAAACTATACATGGGTAGTACAAGCGTGGTAAAAATAAGGCTTCAATGGTTATACCAAGTCTTCATTCCTAAATCCATTAGAATTTTTTAATTATCATAGTTGATTTCTATGATCATTAAATTTTTCATTGGATGTCAATACTACCTTTCTTGTTAAGTGTCTATATGATACAACCATAAAGATTTGCTGACAACATAGAATTTCAATAAGGGTTTCAAGTTACTAAAATCCAATTTTGGATTTAAGTAAGAAAAAAGATCATATAATACTCATTTGAAATTAAATTTTTTTCATATTTATACAATAGGTTAATGGGATAATCATAGTTTTCCAAGAAAAATATGTTTGATAACATATGGAAAATAGTTATTGGTATTATAGTTAGTTTAGACCTGAATAAAAGTAACTCTAAAAATTTTTACTTAAAGTAGAAACCTAATTTTCAGGGAACAAGATCTACTGAGGTAGATCTAATGGGTTTATTAGACCAAGTCAAATTACATATGCTGACAAGGTATTGAAAAATAAAATTTGGGACTATTCGAGAGATAATTATTACCATTTTCACATGGAATAAATCTATCTAATAAGACATGTATAAGACATAGAAGTATATTAATGTGGTGAGTAGAATTATATATGCTTTTGTGATGGATAAATCATATTTTTCATACTATGTACAAGATATGATATTGCCAATATATACTTTATGGTAGTAAAATATTAATTTAATCCAAGAGAAAAACATGGAAAACATTCAGAACTATCCAATTTTACTTGAGATGGTACAAGATATATGTTCCAAGAACTTGGAGAGGAAGATACTCTAGTTTAAATGGGGAAAAACGAGTCTTACTTTGGATGAATATGATTTGATATCATAGTCAAGCTTTGGTAATGAGTAAGAGAATCTCATTCAATCCCATGATAAATATATCTACAAATACTGAGTGCATTTTGGTTTCTGATGCAGCGGAATAAGTAGTGTAAAATACACAATGATTTTTTCCAATTCTTATAATTTCACCTAGTAATTAAAGTTTTATCAAAATATAAATTATGATAACCTAATATTGGTACTGGCCAATATGTAGAGATTTTATTACAATGTAAAAAAAGGAATACACTTGGGGATATCATCTATTTTGGTGTCTTACTCAAGGAGGTGAAGTTACTAATATAAAAATAATCATGCATCAAAGATTTCATATACCCAATGGCTAAATCCATAACTCATAATAATTATGATCTTATCTTGTGAGTTATAACAAGGTACACTAGAAAGTTGTATCTAGTGCAATAGGGAGTGTTATAATAGTGGGTTCCCTATAACCAAATTCAATAGTACTTTTTGATTATCATATCATGTATACAGTGAGTGATGAATGATGTAATCTTATTATAATAGTGTTTATATTTCAGCATCCACTATTTATATGGTAATGTCTATATATTATTTGTCATATCAAAAGGTTATAGCAGTTCTCATACTATAATGAGAACCAAGAGATACTATGACATAAATATTAAAAATATGTATTATGGTCTAGATACATCATACTAACTGGACATAGATGTTGTCTAACTATCAGGTTTTGGGAGCTCATAAGCATTGAGACTAATTCTCATGAAGTCTTAACTTGGTGATCTTGAGTAGATGAGATCATGAGGACTGACATATCAATAGGAACACCAAATGTTTCAGGTTTCATTGGTTCTTCATATCTATGAACATGTGTAATGGTCTCCGAACATGATATTATTATCAATGTATACTATTTCATCATGTACTTTTATGAAATGAAAAAATGGTGACATTTATGTTGTGGAAAGGTATCATGTGTTGGGTGAATCATTGGTGGCATATAATTGATTGAATAATCAATAAATAATTCATCGCTTCCAAAAGGAAGTGATATATTAGGCCTAGTTGATCAGGATGGTAATATCTTTACTAAATTCATGGACATGGTAGAATAATTTAAGTTCATCCAATTAGGTAAAAAATAATAAAGCAAGAAAGGATGGTGACATGAAGTGTGCATCATGATTAATGAGATGTCATGAGATTAATATATTATATTACATAGCATGTGTTCATAGGAAAGGTTTTCATTTATGTAGTTTTTTCTTATCTATTTAGGTTCCTTGATGGGTTGCTAGACTCCACTCTGGGTCTGTGAATAATATTCATTAATATTTACATAAGGGACTAGACGGTCACACACTTAGTATATTTTAAAGTCTTGCCTAATCTTGTGAGTAAGAATTTAGGACACGGTGAGCCCCGCCATGGGGTTTGGGTTAATGTGTGTGTTTAAAAAATAACCATGAAATAAATAAATTCATATTATTCGATTTTAGAATAACTGTTATTTTATTTATTTATTAAAATTATTCATAGATATTAAGTGAATTCATGGAAAAATATTATATGAATGAATATTTTTTTAATATTCAAAGTTTTCTTAATATTTGTGGTAATTCTGGGTCAATTTAATGGAACACTTTTATCATGAGATATATTTATTATATTACTATAAAGTGATAAAAAATATAAATGACATTTATAACATAGTTAGTTGGTCATAACATGTTGTTTATGGTTTATTTAGTGGGAAATAAATATTTAGGGGTCAGGGAGCCATTTCTAGGTATTTTTAACATCACTATATAAAGGAGAGGAGGCTCTCATATAGGTTACTATTCACTGCCTGACTTTGAGAGATACTCTCTCCTCTCTCCCACATCCTAGAGAGAGAATTTCATGTTTCAAGCAATCAATCAAAGATATCCTTCAAGGATCAATGGAATAGAATAGTGATAATAATTGAGATGTTGAAGGATTCATTGAGTCTCCATGCTAGCACTTATAATTATATGATCAACGCTCTAGTGGTCTTTTTAAGTGTGTTTGGATGATATAGAGGAATAAAACTTATATTCCTTTAATAAAAGACCATCGGTGTTGAAATATTGACAAACACGACTTCAAATCAATCAAGGTAAATTTTATTTATTTTTCTTGCTTAAAGTCTTCACACATGAACCTCAGAACTTTATATCATTCTGTACATTACTGGAGAATATTTAGTTACATTGATCATCAGTGAAAAATTTTAAATCCTTGGCTCGTCTGCTTTTGTTTCGCACCCTAATACCTTCAGTTATTTCATTCAAAAGAAGAATATAATTCTCTAAGAAACCTAAGAGCCTTCGTGTTTCAATAAAAGTGGAAATAGGGAAATACCACCTACCTTATGTTGATTTGGTACAAAAATTATTAGTAAAAACCATAGATCTAACACCTTAATTAATTTCTTATATCAAATCCCAAGAAGGTCTCATAAAAACTGATCAATTCCTATATATCTGATTAAAACAACTCTGATCTATGGTTACGTTCAAGAAAAACCAAAGATATCCAAGACAATAAGGAAGAATGAGGTGCTAACCATTGATTTCACAATTGAACACTCAATGAAACATCATAATTTGAGTTTGTATGTAAAATATTTCCAAAAAATGCCTAATGGAACCCAGAAAATCAAGAGTCTAAGCTGGTGGAGGAAGAATGACGGTTTTCAGGTGATTTTTGGGTTAAAACTGAGTTCTCATAAAATTAAAATCTCATCGCACTTTTAGGCCACATGGTTTGTAAAACCATGTTCCAATCATGAAAATTAATCTATCCTGGGTTTCATGGTCAGGTCATATGGTTTGTAAAACTATTCACCAACCATGTGCCTACCCAGGAACTCCTCTTTCCCTCCTACATATTTTCCTAGAGAACATGCATGATTTCCTCTAACCATCCTCAAAACATGTTACCTCTAAAACCCTTGCAAAACATAAAAAAACATTCATAAGATTCTTGAGACTTAACCCAACATTCTCTATCATTAAAATAAGTATTAAATTAGAGATATACCTCAAACCAAGGGTGTTACATTCTCCCCACCATTTTTATTTTTATCCTTGGAAACATGGAATAGGTTCGGCCACTACCCTTGCATGAACTTCTCTCGTTCCTATGTGTCCTATTGAATATTACCATGATTACATAATATTCATACTAAAGGTATACTTTTCTCCCATTGGGTCTTCTCTTGTATATCCACAATCCAAACTATTACATGTATAAAACTCACATTAGGCTCAAGAATAACATGGTTCCAACTGATCACATGATTGGGATCTGGGTGATACTTCTTCAGTTAAGAGACATGGAAGACATTATTCACATCCCTAAATCTCAGTGGTAAATCTAAAAAATATGAAAAATTTCCAATTCATTCAAGAATTTAAAATGGTATAACATATCATAGATCCAACTTCCATTTCTTTCCCAAGTTTCAATGAACAAGTATCGATGAAACTTTCAAGAATACATGGTCACTCACATTGAATGATAATGGTCGAGAGTGATGGTCTGTATAGGTTTTTTTCAGAACAAAGATTTAGCCATCCACTTCCATATCATCTAGATTTTATCATGATCTCATTGACTAAACTATGTCCAATCAGTGATGTTTCTCCTGTTTCCACCCAATATAGTGAAGAGTGGAAAGTTCAACCATATAATGCCTCGAACAGGGACATATATATCATCGAATAATAGTTATTATTATATGATAATTACACCAAAGGTATAGAATATTCCTATTATCTTCAAAATTTTATGACATAAGATCTGATCATATTCTCCGATGTTTGAATTTTGTGTTCTGATTTCACAATTGTATAAGAATGATATGTCCTGTCATGGTCAATTGAGTTTTGAGAGCTTGTTGCAATGATTTCCAGAATCGAGAAGCTAATCAAGGACCTCTATCAAAGATTATCAAAATAGTAACTTCATGCAACTTGACCACTTCTTGAATATATAACTTTGTAAAATCCTCTACTGTGTCGGATTCTTTGATTGGGAGGAAGTGTTTCGACTTGGTGATTCGATCCACTATCACCCAAATAGAATCATGATTATAAAAATTTCATTTATATAACAATGAAAAAGTCCACGTAAATCCTCTCCTACTTTTATACAAGTATAAGCATATATTTTTTCATACCAACCAGTCATTGATTCTCAACCTTTACCTTCTAAAAAGTTAAACATTTTATAACATAATCTACAACATTGTGTCTCATACCTGACCAATAGAAATAATTTTCAATCTCCTTATACATTTCGTGAATTCTTAGATTAATAACCCATTTTGAATGGTGAAATTCTAATATAAGTTTCTCCTAAAAAGACTGAGGGATGACAATTTGGTTTTGGAAGAAAACAATGAGTTTGAATCTTTTGTCTAGCTATAAAAAGTCACCCTACTAGTTAGGTTTGACCTAATGGTGATTCAATAAAGATATTATATGTGATACTCTTTCACAAAGTCCATAAATTTGGTAATAAGATTAACTGGTAATAAAATTTCATGCTCAGTCTGTAGGGAACCGTCCTTATGTCTATCAATAGTAACGCTCATCAGCTACCACTGATCATGAGCTTCCTTTACAACATCATTATATGAATTTTGACTCAAAGAATATATCATGGAATTCACTTTACTATGTTTTTATAACAATTCAAAGTCAAACATTTGTAGGTATTTCATCCATATTTGTTATTTCAAGTTCAAGTCTCGCTGAGAGAAGATGTATTTCAAAATATTCTGATCATTGAAGACTGTGAATTTTTCTCTAAATAAATAGTGGAGAAATGTTTTTAAGGCATATATAATTTTATCTAATTACTTATCATGCATTGGATATTTCATATCATGTGTTTTAAACTACCTCAAACCATAGTCTGCGACATGATCTCCCTACATGAGTACACAACTAAGACTATATCCAAATGCATCAAAATATACCACGTAGCCCTTAACTATTTTTGGAAATACTAGGATGTTTTTTAAATTAAGATGGTCATTAATCTCTAGGAATCACTTTTGACAATCATCATTCCACATGAATGGAACACCCTTCCTTGTCAGAGTGGTCATAAGGGAAGAAAGTATCAAGAAATCCTAGAAAAATCGTCGATAATACCCTGCTAATGCTAGAAAATTGTGTATCTCAAAAACATTCTCAAGTGGCTGTAAAGATATGGCTACTTCAATATTCACTAGATCAGCTGATATACCCTCTTCATAAATGGAATTCCCAAGGAAACATATTTCTTGTATCCATAAGTCACACTTATAAAACTTAGCATATTAACAGTGATCAAGCAATGTGATAAGTACGATTTTCAACTACTCCTCGTGGCCATTCTTACTTTAAGAATAAAAAAATATCATCAAAAAATAAAATGAAAAAAGATGAAGGTACATGTGTAAGATATGATTCATCAAGACCATGAAGACTAAAGTTGAATTTTTTAGACCAAATAGAATGAATACATATTTTTAATGCCCATATTGACTTTGGAATGCTATCTTCAAAATATCCACTTTTATAACTCTGAGATGATGATATCCTAACCATAGATAAATATTAGAGAACCAGTTATCTTCCTTTAATTGATCAAAAATATCAATAATGTGAGGAATATGGTGCTAATTTTTTATCATAACTTGATTCAATTTCTGATAATTAACACATAATTGGAGGGTACCATTCACATTCTTTACAAATAAAACCAGTGAAACCCAAATTTATGTACTAGGCCTAATGAAGTATTTATTATCCAACTCCTCTAGATATATGTTTAATTTCCACAACTCTATCTCAGATATTCTATATGATGGGAGTGAATTAGGTCTTGTTCCCAAGATTATATCGACAAAAAATTCAATTTCTCACTCTGGTGGTACCTAGAGAAATCATTTAGAATGACATCCGGGTATTGTTCCACTATGGTAGAAATATTTATAGTTATAGTTTCATCAACAATGCCTAGGTTCATTAATGTTAAATTACCATATATGTTTTTTTTTCACTGATAATAAAGGTCCCAATATTCCTACATTTATATCTCAATCCCCCTTTAATACATGAATAGTTCCATATGGGGATGTGAATGAAACTTGCTGAGTGTATCAGTCAATATAGGTTTTACATTCCACCAACCAGTCAATTCCAAATATTAGAGAAAATTTATCCATCTCTAGGACCATAAAATCCTAGATAAATTATACTATATCAATGTTAATAGAACATATTGGTCACTTGAATCCTTTGCACTCCCAGTGTGAGGCATAATTTCCATGTGTAATCCTAATTTTTTGACCACATAAGAATAAAGAAATAATATGATACAACAATATAAAAAAAATACATGAATCATATTCAAATTTATAAGGATGGTACTTCGTACTATATTGGGACCTGATAACTCAGTCATGATATCCTACTTTTCTCCTTATAACTATCAATTAGTTACCATATGATAGCTCTTGATTTTTTTCTGAGGTGTTATTTAGAATACTAAAGTATTCCTAGAGTTATCCTAGTTCACATAGTTATGTGAATGAAAATGTGGTTGATGTGATTGTTCCATCCGATCATACAAAGAATGAGGCTGAGTCAAGTTAGTTCCATCTAATGATTTCATAAGTTTATGAAAATAATTTTTAGATTCCCATTCTTTCTACAGTGGTGGAAATTCCTCAGTGGTGTAGTAAATTCCTTATTTATTTGTGAAATTGATATACACTGGAAATATCCTGGTTCATTTTTCTAATAGGTTGGATAAGATACTGATTTCATGGATTTATTTTCTATTTCCTTACCACACTGGGAGTAACCCTCCCTCTTACATTTATTCCCTGAGCTAAAATTCCCACCATCACTCATATGAAAAAAGGTGTCTACTCCACTGGGATTACCTGTAATGTCTCTTTCTCCAACCATCTCCTTATTCACCATTTATATATATTCATTAATATGGAACATTACTACCATTGAGTGAACCTCAAGTCGGAGACCCGCCTCAAATATTCAAGCTTTCAAAATCTCACTCACAGCTACCTCCAGTGAAAAGTGAACATGGTGAGTGAATTTAGCATCATACTCTATCACTAACATACTTCCTTATTCCAGTTGAAATAATTAAATCATATTTTTTATTTGGAAGGTTTCAATAAATAATTTGTTATTGAACAGTTCCACAAATCCTTTCCAATAAGATTCCTAATCTAACTTAGCTTGAACAACTAATTTTCATCATGCTAGTGTTAGGTCTTAAATCATATATGTTGATATATTGACCTTTATTTCATCTATATTACCTAATAAGTCAAGAATATTATTCATTCTACTCAGCCATACCTCGGCTTTATTAAGTTTAGAATCACCACAGAACATCGATGGGTTCTACTTTATAAATTCTAATGAATGATTAATATTATTGGGTTCCTTTATCCTAATTCACTTTTCAATTGCTTGAAATTCATTCACTATACTCTAAACCAAATATTATTTCACCTATGGTTCGGGTGAAACCACATTCTTGGCTTCTCCCTCTCATCATTTCTTTGTTCTCCCTACTGGTGGAATTTTCATTCTACAAACCATTTTAATATTCAACAATTAATAACTTTTACTATTTATATTTTCATGGATATATTTTATATATCAAAAAAACAATCACAATATCAAAATCAAATAACCATGTGACATTTTAGTCCTAGTGGGAAGTATCTTTAATAATGCATGATATCTAACACTCACTAGATAAACCCATGATGATGATTTGACAATGCACCTAGAAGTGATTAGAAACACTTTTAAACACATAATGACCTAGTAACATGAAGTTCAACATAAAAAGGTTATCTATGTATTTTTATGATATACATTTCATGTTATGATATTCATATCTCCTTGTTATTATCCCAAAATGGCAGACCAACTAGCTCTGATACCATTTGTAACATCCATGCCTAACCCATTATCTTGTATCAGGTCATAGGTAATACTAACCATTGGTGACAGTCCCGAGACACCAAAATATGACAATAAATGTAAAGGGTTTAAACACATGAGACATGGGGGAACATTTTACCCTTTTTACACACACACTCAACACACATAACATTACAAGAATAAGTAAATCCATAAAAAAATATATAAATGATGCATTCACAAAAACTCAATAATAATAAATAATGTAACCAAACCCGATAATAAATAATTAATTAAAGAAAAACATCAAAGTAATAGTGGAATAGTATGAAATAGAAAACTAAAACTCTAGAGTAGTAAAATACTTAGGTGCTGAGGTGGAACCACTCCTAACCAAAACCCAAACCACTCCAATATCTGTCTCCACCAATTATGACAATTACATCAAGGATCACCACTAGAGAAGTAATAAACCTACCCCTTTCCTATATCATATAAAACAAAATCTACATACACACCAAAGTGCATATGAAGGGGTGAGTAATAATAATTAGTAGACAACCCCTAATAGAATTTTCCCACATTCCACTAAGAAGAAAAATAAGTTATCTCATAGGATTATAAAATAGGAAGAAATAATATCAAAGAAAGTAAAAAATGTTTCCACAATAATAATAAAATAGATGAATAGTTTTTACAAAAATAAATATATCATATGAGTTTTACTTTCCACAAAATAGAACCAATTAATTAATTTCCCATTTGGAATAATCATACAAGTTATCTCTCTCTCACACACACACATTCATGATGAATGTCATCCCTATGATCGTGATTGTTGATTTGTCCACCACCAAGTCATCGCTTTGAGGAAATCCTCTCTGTACTTTTCCAGTCGGCACTGAACACCAAGTTTATTTCAACAAGGCCTTGTATAATTCAAGTCATGAACACACACCTACCATGTGATTTTATGATCATTACCCACAATCCAATTATGCTAAGAACATTTTTTAAAATTATCTTTCATTTAAGAAAACCCATTTAAGTAATTTATCAAACACACTATAGGCGACACCTATAACCCAATTTGAAAAACCAACCAGTAAGAGAAAATTTTAGAAAATTCTCAGTAGGGTGATTTCATTTAAAAGAAGAATATAAATAATTAAGAAACCTAAGAGACATCTTGTTCTAATAAAATTGGAAAGAGGAAAAAACCACCTATCTCGGGTTGGTTTGCCACAATGATTCTTAGGAAAACCCATAGATCTAGCCCCTTTATTTCATTCCCCTATCAAATACCAAGAATATATCATCAAAACTCATACATTCCCATAGATCCAGGTAAAAAACTACAATATATGGTTCTTTTCAAGAAAAAAAGAGGAGATCTAATATGAGAAGTAAAAATGAGGTGTTAACCTTTGATTTCATGATCTAATGCTCAAAGAATCATAAGAATTGGATTCTAGAGGTCTAGTATCACAAAAAAAACACCTAAGGAAACCCTTGAAAATAATAACTAGGTCAAAGGAAGAATAATGAGGGTTTTGGGTTGAGTTTTGAATTAAAAATTGAATTTTTATATGATTAAGATCCTATCACATGGTTAGGTTGCACAGTTTGGAAAACCATGTTCCAACCATGACAACGAATCTATCCTAGGTTGTACGGTTAGGCTGCATGGTTTGAAAAATTGTGCACCAACCATGTTCTTTCATAGGAACTCATCTTTCCCTCTTACACAGTTTCTTAGAGAACATGCTCAATTTCCTCTCATCATTCTTGAATTGTGTTCCCTCCAAAACCCTTCCAAAACATCCTAAAACATCTAAAAGATTCCTAAGACTTAAACAAATATTCCCTATCTTTATAATAATCATTAAAGTGGATAAATAACTCAAAATGAGGGTGTTACATGGATTATATGGTTTGATTTATTGCTACAAACCATGAAAATATATTATTGTTCCAAATTTGGGTGTGTTGGGTGCATCACAAATGATATTTTATTAATGGATATGTCAAGAAAGGATTTTTCCCTTATATTTTTTTGGAAGTTGATATTGTAAACATTAGATTGAAATGGAATCATCGCATTAAATTACATGGACATGGTGTAGTGATGAGTTTATTTCCAATATTCAAAGAAAAATGTATCAAGTATATAGGTTGATGACATGGGTGTTCAACCTACTTAATGGGATATCATGAAAAAATGATAATAGTACACAGTGATAATCTATATGTGGTTGTTGTTTTTACAACATATCCACTTCATTTATGGGTGTATTGAACCATTTCAAGATATTAATCTTGGACTTTAGGCAAGATTTAACAGTGTTGTTGAGGAATAGGCCTAGAGGGTTACACACAAAGTGATTCCATAGATCTTAGTTAAATATTATATTTGATAGTTGAAAAAAAAATATTATTCTCCAGACTGAGAAGAAATATTTATTAAGAATTTATTAAATGATCATAAATACTAAATAAATACTTATTTTCATGGTAATTTTTTAATTACATAAATATATAATATTTATTTATCTCTTATTATTTGCAAGGTAATAAATAATGTATTTAATTACATGAATATCAAAATAAATATTTTATTCTTAAAATTGTGAATAGAATATTTATTTATTTATTGAATTTATAATATTCATCTATTATTATTCACAATTTAATAAATAATTTATTTAATTAACTGGATATTAAAATAAATATTTTATTCGACAGATGGTGAATACAATATTTATTCAGGAATTCAAATGTAAAGGGGGATGAGAAGACACAATTATTGATATGGTGGTATATATTTATTTACTAGACTATAAATAATATTTATCATTGTGAGAATTAGCACATTCCATGAAATAAAATATTATTATTATACATTTCATGGGGTTCTTTTGGAGTTTAACATATTATTAAGGGAATTTTGTAATTAATTAATACAAAACCCTAACCATGGGTCTATAAATAGACAATTATGAGAATTGTGAGAGGTTAGTCGTTGTGCACAGCTTTCTCATCCCTAGAGAATTATCTCTCAATAATAACGTCTTTAGGGTTTTCTCTTAATCTCAATAGATTCTATATTCCTCATTTCTTTCCTCTCAAGTGAGGGAGATCAAGTGTAAGATCCCAAACTTTCTTGGAGGTATGTACTTATTTAATTTTGTTCAAACTCTATTTATTATATTTAATGAAGTGGTTCTTTGGTGTATAGAAAGTTTTTGGGGTTTCTCGAGGGATCAGGACCCTAAAAAGATAATTAAGGAGGCCAAACTCTATTCAGTACATGGTTGGTGTACAGTTAGTACTGACCGTGCACCTGGCCAGGGGAATCCATGCAGCCAAGCCTCCTCTTAGACAGAGGCTGGAATATAAGCTCCACATGGTTTTCTAAATCATGTGGGTGCTCCTAAGAGACCGTGCATATTGACCCCTCTTGTACAGAGGGATCCACACGAATGGTGTATTATTTGTAAAACCATGCATCCAAACCATGTGGCCCTAAAAAAGTGGGTAATTCCCATTTTTTTCTCCCAATCTTATTTTTTTCTCCCCTGAATTTCTCCCCCATTCAACCCCCTGTGACTAGGGTGAAAAGTATCAACTCCATCCTCCTCCATGGGTGATTATACTTCGATTCTTGGGCATTTGGATTTCCTTTTAGTGAGAATTGAAGCTCTAGGTAAGTCGTCGACTACGTTTCCTTTCATATTCTAAAGAGTTTTTTTGTGTGTTTTTCTCTCCTTCTAAATCTCTAAAACCCACTTTTTTCAGTAGATTATTGGATGGGTCTTTGATAGTTGTTTGAGTTTGAACCAAGGGATATGTCTAAGAAAGCGGTTGTATATGATCATGAGGTAGGTGGTCTTAAATATTTTTACCAAATTCTCATTATTATATATGTGTATGTGGTTGTGCCAATGTACTGCTTTGTTTCATTTTAATGTCCTCGATTATGGAAAATGATTTGGACCTTATATTTAGGTGTGAGATCCTTCAAGGACCTTGTTGGGTTCGTTAATGAGGTAAGACTGAAACTAGGGATACCCTTGGGGTATTCCAAACCTGTTAAAATGGTTAAATGAGTTGGTAAACGTTGATATATGGTAATTATGGAAATAAATGGTTTGTAAATTGTTTTGGGGTATGTAAGTTTGGTTGATAGGATAAATGGGATGTTTACATGTTATTTTCATAAGTTCCCAAGGGGTTTTTGAAATGTTTTAAATGGTGTGTTTTGGGTTTTAACCCAACCATGGTTTTCAATTAAATTGATGTTTGAAAGTGAGTAATGTTTTTAAAGTAGGTTTTGAGATAAAATTATTTGAAAAGTGGTCCTTATTAATGGATTTCAAATGATGATTTGAAATCGGGTTGGGTCCCCTTTCCTGTGAAAATTATTAATGATTGTTTTGAATGGTTGGAAATGGAAATTAAATCATTGGGGCATGGTTTAGTTTTTCAAAGAGGAAGACTTGTATTTTAAAGGGTGGATTAAAGATGATTTGAAATGATTATTTTGGTTTGTGTGTTATCATTATGGTAAAATAAATTTTGATGATTATTATTGTCTAGTTTTTAATATGGTATATGGGGGGCATTTGGTATAATGTTATATGTGTTTAATGATGAATGGTTTTTAATGTAATATGTGATAAATGGGTTAATGGGTGTGAATGATAAATGTGTTAAATGGTTAAAGATTAATGTGAATAAGGCTTGGTGGTATGTAGGGTATTTACTTGAGGTTATATGTCCACAAGTTGGGTTGGGATTAGGCTCTAAAACCCACCACTATAATGCATGGGTTAGGGAGTCGTACTAAGACTCTATGCCCCTAACAATTGCATTTGATAAGGCTATATGTACTGAGGTTCCAAGGTAAGTGTTATGTAATGTATGGTTTGGATGTTATACTAAGGCTCTATGATTTCCAACGTGTGGACATGACATGGTTTGGGATGTCATATTGAGTCTATATGTTTCCCAAACATGTGGAAATGTATTGATTATCAGACCGAGGCTCTGGGTTATGTTGATAAGTTGTGAATTGTTAATTCCCCCTTGTGATTAAAAGTGTGTTTAACCCTTAGTCTATGGATTAGTCTCCCAGTGTGACCAGAGTTAGTTTAGTTGATTGTTGACCCTAGAAAACTTAATGGATAAAATGGTCACTTTGGGATTTTCTAAATGGTTAGATAAGTTCCTTTTGTTACCATGTTTATTTATTACACTTGTTTAACTTTATACACTCTTGTACAAAATGGTTAGCGCTTTAGACACCGTTGGCGGGGGCCTGCTAAGTTGTAATCACACCCTGATCGGGCTTCCATGGAACTTGGGTACTTGAGTAGATGTTACCTTCTTTCAGGTACAGGTTTAGGATAGTGACTTGGTGTTCGGTTTGTGTAAGTTATGTTTGGTTGGAGCATGGGAGATTAGTATTGGGTTGGGAATCAGGTCTGTGTTTGGGATATTTTTGTGGTTTTGATTTTAGATTTTATTTTTATGACTACCTGACATGTAGTGTATTTATTATATTGTGACAGCATGTGTTACTTGGTTACTTATTGGATCTTTCCATATTATGTCCATTTATTTTTCTGGATGGTTCTTTTATCTATTGATATTAATTTTGTTGTGGTTTTACTCTAATAAGTAGGTATAGTCTACTCATTATACCTTCATTGACCCACACTACTAGTCGGTAGCCTTTAGCATACGAGGAGGCATGCCAGAGGTCATGTGAAGACCCGACTCAAGGTAGTGAATATAGTGGATACCGGGTCGGGGAATTTACATCAAGAGTGATTTAATCAATCCTAAAGGAATGTGTTTGGATCAAGGGAGTGACACAAGATGATTGGTACCACCCTGATAGCACCTAAAGTACCATATGTGACATTCTGAGATCAAAGGATCATGTGTGGATCACCTCTAGAGGGGCTCTACTTTGGTTCATTGTCAATTAAATGAATATACAACTAAATATCCTTGAGATGATCAACACCTACATCGAATAAATAACTCATGATCAGGTTATTTCTTTATGATATTAAAATAATTATAAATTAATGTGAAAAGGGTCCTCTCTTTTGGTTCCATGAAAAAATAAATATTATTTGTAAAAAAATTCATTGGTTGTGGCGTTCATCATCATGTATATTGTGAATGATCCATTTAATCTGACAAAATATGAGTTGTCCATAGGACCAATAGGTGTTTATTCTATGTTTGGAACCATCGTATCAATCTTATAGTGATTTTATTATCATTACAGTCATTTAATGGATTTCATTTTTATCATAACAGTAATATTACTTTTACCCTTATCCAAAACTTATCATGATCGCATCATCATCTCTACCATTTCATGGATTTTATCTTGATCTTAACCATTGGATGAATTTCATATCCATCTAAACCTTATCATGATAACACTGCATTCTAATATTTAGATTGATTTCATTTTGATTTAAACTGTTGGATGGATTTTTTTATCTTAACCTTAAAATGGTTTCATTATCATCCCAACAATTAGATGAATTTCATTTTTATCATGATCTTTTGATGATTTTTAACTTGATTCAATCATTACCATGGTTGCATCTTCATCCCAATGTTTGGGTGAATTTCATCTTGATCTTTACCACTAAATGAATTCCATCCTAATCTCAACCTTATCATGATTTTATCCCCATTCCAATCATTGTATGGATTTCATAATATGATTTTTAACCATATCCAAACTTTATCATGTTTTCTTGATGTTTTATAAATATAAAACTTCATTTCAAAACCTATTTCACAATCTATAATTGCCTTTGTATCTCTTTTTGAGATTATTTATTTTGATAAGAGTACTAAAATGAATTATAATATTGGAGATCCTTTTGATATTGATTTTGAAATACCATAATTATCATCATCTTCAACTTAATTTTCATTTAATGATGTCACAAAAAATAAATTTGAAGTAGTGATCGATCATGACATTTTGATATGACATGCATATTTTGATATTTCATACACCAATAATGATATTAATGTGTTAGAGTTGCCTCATTTATTTTATAATCTCGCTCAAGATATCACTCCAACTATTCATTATATAATTCAATAAAAATAATATGATATAGATATTATTTAGTTGATAATTTATATCCAAAATGGTATAACATTATGAAAATTATAGTAATGCGGTTTGAAGAAGAGGTGTTTTGTAATGAAATAAGAGGTATATAGAAAAACTTGGAGTGTACATTTAGAGTTTTACGATCAATATTTGAAATTATTTCAGGACCTATAAGTTTTGAGAATGAAATTATGACAAGATATAATGACTACATGAATTATCAGACACAATATGATAATTGAGGATTAACATGATCAAAATACTCCAAATATAGATGTCATGAAATCATCGACTCTAATGGTGGTGATTGTGGTTGATAAAAACATTTCAAAAATTACTTGATTAACATAGAATAATCAAGAAAAAAATATGATTATATTTCACTCTTTAATTCATTAATTAAGAATTTATAACAAAAATATACTAATTTAAAAAATTGATGTCAATGATATTTCCTTATTTATTTACTTTATCTGACATTGAATTTATATTTAAATTTTATGTATTTTTAATTAAATATTATTTTCAATCAGAAAATACCAACTACCTAAAGAGGTTCATAATTATTAACCCAAAATTATAGGATTAGCTGAACCTAAGATACATTTCTATTCTGATATTGTTGGGCTTGAAATATTGGGATATCACCTTGTGAGTATCAATAATTTCTCTACTTCTGTAGAAACTCTCTGGGTCATTTCTCACTCATCTTTGGATAAAATTTCTATCCTCATCATAGGTAATCAGATCTTCACTTATGAGATTGAATTCTCTGATACTCACCTTTTATGTTCTTAAATTTATGCCAAGAAAATATATTAATGAAAAAGAGAGTTCTAGGAAGAGTTGGATCTCCTCAATAACAATAACAATGATGCTTGGATAATCATGGGTGATTTCAATACTATCATGAGTTTAGATGAGAAAATTGGTGTTACCTACCTCCCTTTATCATCCAAGATTTCAATTCCTACATATATAGGAATGATATTTTTGAAATTAAACTAGTGAGGGGATATATATAGTATAGGAAGCATACCAATAGAATGATTGATAGTAAGTTGGATAGAGATTTTTTCAACATGGTTTTTCTCAATAAATGGGGATCTATCTTTTATGTCACTTCATCAATATTGAACATGGATCATCATCCCATTTTTTATATCCTCATGAAAAAAGATGATAGACCTCCCATTCCATTCAGATTTAACAATTCCTCAGTGCTTCACCCAGATTGTTGTAAGCTTGTCTGTGAAGTATAGAACTCAGCTAACTGTGGGAAAGATGATTTTTCTTGTGTAATGAAGCTAAAAATTATAAAATAAAGACTCAAAATATATATTGGGGAGACATTTAGTTCAATGTTAAAGTAAATTTCATCCCTTGATGATAGCCTCAAGCTTTTTTAGGATTCCTACATTAATAATTATTTTCCCAAAGATCTCCAGCAAGAATTTGAGATCATTGCCAAACTCAACTCTATTTTTTTCTTAAAGGAAAGAATTCAATGGGAAACCTTCAATGTTAAATGGATCAAGGATGGGGATAGTAATTATAAATTTTATATCTCCCTTAAATGAGTTATAATGACCTGTAAACCCCTTTATCTCCTTAAATTGGGTGACCAAATCATTGATAATAGATAAATTCTCTTGGATTACACTGTGGATTACTACATGAGTCTCTTCAATGGTCTTGGCCTTAATGATGATCTCATTGGAAACATTATTCCTACTCTTACCAATCCCAGAGACAATAATTATCTCACCTCCATTCCTATTGATATGGAGTTCAAATAAGTTGTCTTATTATGAATCTATGAAGTGTCCATGGTCTAGATGGATTCATTAACCTCTTATTTCAAAAGTTATATCATGTGATCTGTATTTATGTGTGCATTATGATCAACTCTTTTTTCTCAAATGGCATATTTACACATGTAATAAATGCCCAATTACTCACCTTGATTCCAAAAGTGGATAATTATTTTGAAATTAACATCATTAGGCTTATTCTTCTTATCAAATATTTGAAAAATATCATTAGAAATGTCCTTTCTGACATATTTATTTCCTTTACCAACAGAATCATCTCCTAAAACTAGTTTAGTTTTGTTAAAGGAAATATCATTCAATATTTTCTTATTACAACCTCTGAATGTGTCAACCTTCTCAGGAATACCACTAGAGGGGGAAACATTTCCCTGAGGCATGATGTGAGAAAATATTTTAAAACCATTTATTGGGGTTTCATTTTTATGGATTTAAAAATATTTGGATTCATTGATACCTTTATCAACTAGATTAAATCTATTTATTGGTTTTTAACATATATCATTTCTTCTTAATGGTTCCCCTAAATAATACTTATCCTATTATAGGGGTTTCAAACAAGGATCCCCCCTCTCTTCCATCTTATTTTTAATTTTTGAAATCCTCTTACCAATCTGATTACACAAAACAAACTGAAGTTTATCCATACTGTTAAAGGTCTAGTAGATCCCTCTCAAATCCTCTATATTAATGACATTATCCTTTTCATTCAGGGTAAAAAAAATATTCATCTTCTTAAAGAGACCCTCTTTAATTATGAAAGAATCTCAGGTCAAGTTATTAGTTGAGACAAATCATTTGTCTCCTTTAGATAGAACATTTCTACTGTCAGTAAAGTTGGAATATTGAATGGTTTGGGTGTCAGAGAAGGAGTTATACCTTTTTTATCTTTAATTTCCCATGTTTTAGGGAAAACCTAAAGTTTATTACTTCAATAACATTACCATAAAAGTTACTAAACATCTCATTTCTTGTAAATGAAAAGATTTATTGATGGTAGGAAAGATAAGTCTAGTGAAATATATCATCATGTCCAAACTTGTGTAATCTTTCATGGTGTATAGATGGACCACTGACCATATTAAAATAATAAATTTTGGTGTCAAAAACATCATCTGGAGTAGGAGTATCCTTAAAAATAATATGACCATTGAACCTCAGAAGAAGTGTTTCAAAACTCTCAAAGATAGTTGTATGGGTATCAAAAACCTCAATAACTTCAATGAATCTCTTCAAGAACACTTCATGTTGAGATTTATCATTGAAAATTTTGATTCTATTTGATTCCTCAAGTCTATATTTTTAAGAAAGATTAAAATTGGTATCTTCAATTACCTTGACTAATCTATCTTTCCAGCCTTTAAAAACTCATTTTCTAACATTATTTCTACTCCATGTGGCTTTCCATTGAAAACACTTCCTTCAATTTCTGGTTGGATAATTAGATAGGGTTGCCTCTTGTCAATTATCTATAATTTTATGATCCTTCTATTGATATTCATATATTAATTAATGATCAAATTGAATCTCGGTCATTTCTACCCATAGATATTGAAAGTATTATAAGGGGTTACACCTTTTTCCCTTGTGATGATATTATAGTGTGGGAACCTTCCAAAAAAGGTATTTTGACTACCAAGAATTATTACTCCTTAATTTATGGACTAACTAAAGTGGAATTTTACTCTATACTTAAATTCAACAAGCCTTTGATTAGGTCCTCTAAACCAACCCTCATATAGAGGCATGCTCATAGTAGGACTACTGTAGAGGGCTACCTTCAACAGTTTGGTGTCTTTCTCTACTCTAGGTGTCTGCTTTACATCCAGTATGGAGAATATGTTGACGATTTTTTTCCTAAGTTGTAAAATATAATTTTTAGTGTGGGTAGACTTTTTTGATCTATTTGAAGTCCCAAGAATTCATGATGCCTATCTCTCTATCATGCTTTGAACCTATTCCATGATTCAGCTCTCCCTAAAACTAGTTAACGTATTTCATGTGTCTATTGTAGAGATTCTCTACTTAATCCAATATGGTTGTAATATAGTGACATTCCAGAAGACTCCATTCAGCCTCAAGGATACTCTTGTGAGAATTACCATGGATAGTAGATTTTCCATCTCTCTTCAAAATAAATGTTTCCACAACTATATACATGACTTCATAGTCTTGAAGTAGCTTGGTGTTGATGGTAAGTTTAAACCCATTTATGGTACTTTTGAAGCCCTTTGGCTTCCACCTTTTGCGAGTTGGATCAAAATCAACATGGATGGATCCTCAAAAGGGAATCTTGGTCCCTTGGGCTATGGTTATGTCTTCAGAGACCACAATGGGAGCATTCTTGGCTATTTTTATGGTCCCTATGGTATTATTAGTGTCATGTTATGTGCCAAGAAAAAAATATTTCCCAACTTAGGGCAAGAGAGTGACTCTACTACCATCATGCACCATCATAAGCAACAACACTCACCTCTCAAGGAGTTTAATAAAATATGGATAAGATGATTTTATTTTCTATCCTCTATTAACTTCATCATCACCCATGTCTATCGAGAGGAAAACTCTCTAGATGACGGACTTAAAAATGGAGTTTTTACTAATAGCCTTGTATGGGATGATGAACTACTAGTTGATTTGTAACACCTTGACCCAAACCATCGGATCTGATCTAGAGTTCCACATGACCACATGTGAGGCACCCCATGTGCAAGAGACTCCTAACTATAAATGAGGTTCTAAGTCCATCAGTGGGGATACTATACCATTAATATCATGTCATAGCATAGATAATAATAAACCAATATAATAAATAATCAGAGTAATGCAGAAACTGAAAGATACATGCATTTCATACAAGTAATAAATGATCTCCCAAAGTGTCAAGCCAAACCATAGTATAGTGAAAGTAGGTAAATAAATAGATAAAAACAAAAAATTCCCCAGGATTCCATCTCAATTAGCCACCTTATCCAAGATCCTCAACTTATCCATCATCCATGGTCCACTTTCCCAAACTCAAATCCTTATACATGAATTCTGCACACACATCAGGATTCTCATGCAGGGTATGAGAAATAAAACTTAGTAGGACACCACCAATGCATCCTTAACAAATTTCCACATGTATAACAGGTGTATTTCATGGTAATAATAAATGAGTAAATATGAATATCAAACATACAATCCAAAACCAAGCATTTGTTCACTAAGCCTCCACAAACCCCTAATCGTGCCTACTTTGGCTCCATACCAGAAGGATAATGAGAAGATTTCAGGAGTAACCAAAACTAGACATATAGATAATGAATATGTTTCTCTTAAACCCCATGGAATAATGTGTTCATGAAACTTGTATTACCTAGGCCTCAATTATGGAATGTTTCTCACAAATCAATTAGGAATTGAGTAAACCACCCGGAAATCAATTTGGCATCGAGTATACTTCTCATAAATAAACTAGGCATAGATTGTGCCACTTGAAAATCAACTAGGAATAAAGAAACTCAATAATTGGATTTTAGGCATTGAGTGAACCCCCATAATTTATTTCCATGGTATCATCATATCTCCACCTTGTACTCATGTCCATCATCATCATCATCATCACCACAAGCCATGCACACTTCCCCTCTAAGGGATAAACACCACACAATGGTCCACCAGTCTCAATTACCAATAACAACATCTAATGCATGGAAACACACATAACAAGGTAGATTATACAAGGAAATAATACCATCATGATAATAAAGTATCAACACATGAAAATATTTTATCAAAATAAAAAATGGAAACAAGCTACTCTAACAATACTAATGGAGTCAAAATATTATAAAAAAGTCTCATAGGAAACACAAACACCCACATGCAATCACAATAAATCATAGTTATAAAATTAATATAATGAAATAAGTATATCAATGAAAACAAGTATATATTATATCCCTATAAGGTAAGGAACTTCCTACCTCAAAGTCATCAACATCAATGTTAAGGATAAACTACCCTATATGGTTTGAAATATGGAGCATAAACCTCATCCAAGAACAACTCCACTTGGGAATTATTATCATAGTTGTCTATATGTCAAAATTATTGTCTCTTCAAGGATCTATAGAAAAAAAATTATTTTATTTTGAAAATAAATAAAATATCACATGCGATAATAGTTTCTCTCTCTTGTAAAATTTACAAATTATCAAAACATTCCAACGCATTTTTGAGTGATTCTTCTCCAAGAATAATAATAAAAACCACATGAGGTAATATTATATATATATATATATATAATAATATGCATGTGATAATCCTTTGTTATCATTCTTTGATATTTCAAGAGAATAATTCTTTTATTACCTTTGATAATTTTTAGGATAATATTCCTTTATCATTCTCTGAATAATATCCAAATTATTATTGTTCAAGAATTTTTTTTCAATTTCCCAATTTCTACCATGATAAACATGAAATATGGAGAAAATAAGATAATATAATTCTACATAAAACTACATCTCACATGATATACACCCAATGATAGGAGAGAGAGATGATGGTTCTTCCATGCCTATAATTTGGAAGAAGAACTCGATTTTTTCAGGGAAGACCTCATAGATCCTATGTAAGGAAATTTCCAGACTACTTAGGCTCAAAGGAATACACAAACAAAAGAAGTAGAAGGGTCGTTATTCTTTTTAAGAAAATAGTTTGTGCACAGGCTCACAATATTAAAACCAAATATTAAATATCATTATTTAATTTTTATTTTAATTGATTCTTCATTGCGGAGTGTTTAATTACATCCATAAATAAGAGTTATAGATTAAAACAAGTCCAAGGGTTTAATTTCATGAGTTTTATCATTTAAAAATCATCAAGACACCTTTCAAGGTTGTGTTGTGTAAGAATAAGGAATAAAACCAATAAAAAATAGGGTAAAATGTTATCCTTATAAAAGGGGTATGCACTACGTAAGGGTAACTTGGGCATACCATTACGTAGTGGTAGATATCCTTATGAGGCTTCAAAAAAGTCGAGGTACCCTTATAAAACTACTGTTATGAAAATTATTACCCTTATGTAGTACCTGTATGTGAGTGCTTACCATTACATGAGACCCTTATACGGTTGGTTACCCTTATACAGGTACCCTTACATGTTCGGTTACCCTTACACAGTTCTTACCTTACCCTTACACAAGTACCATAATGTGGCCAATACCCTTACACTATGCTTACATTACCCTTATACAATACCTAATACCCTTATGTAGTTACCCTCACATTTCCAATACCCTTATATAGGTTATCCTACCCTTACTCAATGCATATATAAGAGATTTTTACTCTTATTTGAGCTATGGAAATGAACTTTTACCCTTACATAAGGCCTTTAAATCCCATTTTAAACTTATGTGAAGTATTTAATTTATAAAAAAGGTGATTTTAATTAAAAATTTATACTTTCACATAAAAACACTTGTAAATAAAAACAAATTAGGGTTTTTACAACATTTAAAAATTTAGAATATTTTAATTATCCCCCTTTAATGACTTCTCCTCCCTGAGAAGTATATCTAGTAGTATCGCTTGAAAAACTTGGGACACTGAACTCAAACATCAAACTCCCACTCTCATGTATCCTTCTAGATCTTTCTATGATGTCACTGAATCCAGACAAGTGGTGTCATCTTCCCTCAAAGTAATTTCTTGCTCTGGTCCATAATTTTCACTAAACGGTCCTCATAAGATGCATCAGGATCAAACTCAACATCCTCATAGTCTATGACATTCATAGGATCATCCATGTACCTTTTTAGCTATGAAACATGAAATACACCATGCATACCTTAGTAGAAAGAAGAAAGATTCAGATAATGCACCATTATCTCAACCTTCTCAATGATATCAAAGGGTCTAGAAAAATGTAGTGCTATATTTACTTTATTTCTCAGATGTTAGTGGAATAACTGAGGAGTCACTCTCAAGAAAACCTGATCACCCATAGGAAACTCCAAAGGCCTCCTCTTATAGTCAGCATACGATCTATGTCTTCTCTGAGTGATGATCAATCTATTCTGAATTAGATGCACTCTCTCAAAGGTATCCTAAACCAAAATGAGCCCCATAAATGGTGTCTCACCCACATCATACCAATAAAACAGTGAGATACATGGCCTCTCATAAATATCCTAAATCGAATCCTAATAATTATTGTTGTATGTGAACTAAACCAAGGATATATGATCATCCCACACTCCACCGAAGTTAAGAATTCAAGATTGAATCATATCCTCTAGTATGTATATCATCTTCTCAGAATAACTGTGTGTATAGGGATGGTACATTATGATCAATATCATCTAAGTCCCTAGGGATTTTAGTAAGCCTCAAAAAACCATGATGTAACCATGTGTCTCTATTAGATATGATGCTCAAGAGAAATCCATGTAATAGTATGATGTCTCATACATAAATATTTCTCAGCTCATCCACTGAGTGAGTCTCTCTAATCAATAAGAAGTGGGAAACCTTTATCAGTCAGTCAACAATCACCCAAACAATGTTACTACTACTCAGGGTTATAAGTAACCCCTTTATAAATTACATCATGATGCCTTCCCAGTTCCACATGGGCATGGGAAGTGGCTGGAGTAAACCATCTGGATGATGGTTCTCAGCCTTCACCCTTTGGCAGGTAAGGCATTAGGAAACAAAGACATTGATATCCCTCTTCATCCCAGGACACCAGAACTATTGTCTGAAATAATGGTACATCTTTTTCACACCAGGATGTACCACCCATCTAGAGGTATGTAAGTACCTATTCAGATCCTCTATAATGGAGGTAGGTACTACTACTCTCTAATGTAAAAGGATCACATTATTGTTTCCCAATGACCATCTGGGTATCAGATCATCCCCAGCTAATTGTTCCCACATCACATCACACTCTGGGTTAGTCTCCTATCATTCCTTTATTCAGTCTACCTAAGAAGATGTGGCCACTAGTAGAGCACAAGTCATCAGTCCCTAATCCTTATAAGTGTCCATACTCCAATCATCCAACAAGCACATCAAGCACATCAAGCACCACTGCTCCTCTGAAGGTCACTCACCAAGATCCTGGTCAACTTGCATCTTATAGTTGAGAGCATCTTCAACGACGTTACTCTTACCAGGTGTATATGTCATCTCAAATTCAAATGTTTATAGGTACTCAACCCAGTGCCTCTACCTGAGATTTGGGTCCCTCTATGTGAATATATAGAAAATTCTATTTTGATCAATGTAGACTATAAATCTCACACTAGAGAGATAGTGTTACTAACACTTCAGAGTTTGAACCATGGATGATAGCTCCAGGTCATGAGTAGGGTAGTTCTTGTGGGGTTGTGACTATCAAGACCCATAAGATACTATATACTCTCTCTACATCAGTACCACTCCCATACCAATTCCTGATGCATCACAGTATACCATATATCAAATTCTAGGCTCGGGAAGTATCAGTAATGGAGTTATCATTAACCTCCTCTTTAGATTAATGAATATTTCTTCACACTGGTCCAACCACTAAAATTTCACTCCCTTTTTCATTTTCACAATCATAGATGCTAATAATTGAGAGAATTCTTGGATAAAGCATTGGTAATATCATACTAATCCCAAAAATCTCCTGATCTTGAACATGTTCGAGGGATGGGTCCGGGACATGACTACCTCCTCTTTCTTTAAGTTCATGGATATACCTGTCTCAAACACCACATACCCAAAAAACATCACCTCCTGAATCCATAATTCACACTTCGAGAACTTGGCATAAATCTGATGTGCTGGAAGTGTAATTAGGTCTATCTAAATATATATAGCATGATGCTCTGGTGTCGATGAGTGTATGAATATGTAATCGATGAAAATCATGATGAAAAATTCTAGGTAAGGATTAAAGATCGTGTTCATGAGGGTGATGAACACTACTAATGTATTCATTAGTATGAACGGAATAATTAGATACTCATACAGTATATACCTGCACTGAAATGTCATATTTAGAATTTCATCCTCTCTAAACCATAGTTGGTGATAGCATGATCGAAGGTCAATCTTAGAGAACCAACAGGCTCTCCATAACTGATCTAAAAGGGTGTCATTCCTAGAAAAAGGATATTGGATATTCACTGTCATCCGGTACTACTTGCGGTAATCAATACATAAAATAAGACTATCATTTACCTTCTTGGGGAACAGCACAATTTCACCCCATGGTGAAGTACTCTGCCTGATAAATCCCTCCTACTCTTAGTAATCAATCTGCATCTTAAGATCCTTTAACTCAGTTGGTTCCATATGATAAGCGGGTATCAAAATGATTTGCACACTCGAAATGAGCTCTATCTCAACTTAACATGTCGACCCTTTATATTCTCTACTAGGTTAAAGATTTCCACAATGATTTCAATTCATTCCTCAACATCTTGAGGGCCTCTAGTTCCCTGGAATAATGTAGAATGTTGGAATTGAAATTCATTGAATGTTCAACCAAATTACTAAACTCCTATTCCTAGAACAATCACTAAGATAAAAAAATTTAGCTAAAGTGGATCTGCTACCTAAACCATAGAAAAGGTGCAGGAACATGCTTAGCTATGCAATATGACACATATAGTGGTAGAGAAAGACATCCTCCCCTATGGAATCATGTCTTCCCCACTTCTCAAGTAATCCATAAGACTCCATTGAGGAAACATCTTCTATAACGCAAGGTAAACACATAGTAAAAATAGAATCACCAAGATAAACCCTAATCTGTCTATGGGATCACGCAAGGTTCTCCTAGGAGTCTACCCTTATCCTAAGGTATAACTCTCCTAGAACTAAACAAGGTCTTTTCCTTCCATTTTAGTCACTATCATCATATATATACTAACAAAAAAACTTTCCCAATTAAACTAATTAATGCCAATAAAGATATATCACAACAATATAAAATTTCAAACAATAGAGAAAGTATCCAGAAAAAATATCACAAATCAATATATTTTATTAAATAACTAGTATTCATCACAACAATAGGTATATATATGGCATGTGAACCTACATACCTAGTCATGATTCATTAATGCATCTGAAATCTCATAAAAACAGTAACAACAATCCCATCCATGGTAACTCGAAGGTCCGTTACACATGTGTTGGCCAGGCACATGGAAACTCCCCTACTCGAGTCACACATAGATATCTCCTTTTGAAAATGTCTAAAGTTAGTCCAAAAATAAAATAAGACGTTATTCTATGATACCATTTTGTAACACCACAACCTAAACCACTGTATCCAAGTTGGATTTCCCCATGACATCATGCACGTCTCCTTGTATGCAAGAGGCTGTCGACTAGCTGTGATGGTCTAAGTCTGTCAGTTGGGAGACTATTCCATCACTATTATGACATAGAAAAAATGATAATAAAATAATATAATAAATAATCAGAGTAATTTGAAAATTTAAAGATGTCATACATGTCATACAAGTAATAAATGGGCTCCCGAAGTGGAAATTCAAACCATAGTATAGTGAAAGAAGGTAAATAAAGAAGTAAAAATAGTAGAGTCCTACAGATTTCATTCTGATCCACCACCATCTCGAAGATCCTCTGATCATCCATCAGACATGATCCCATTTCCCTAATTTAGTCTTTATGCATGAAGTATGCATGCACATCAGGATTTCTGTGTTGGGTGTGAATAATAAAACCCAATAGAACTCCACCAATGAGTCCTTAATAAATGTACACATGTATAAAAGGAGGATTTCATTATAATAATGAAATTTTAAAAAGTCATATCAAACATACAATCCAAAACCGAGCATTCATGAACTAACCAAGACACTACAAACCCCTAGGATTACCTGCTTTGGCTCCTTGTCAGAAGGATAATGAGAAGATGTTGAAAGTAACCAAAACTATCCATGGGGTTAGTGAATATATTTATCATCAACCTCATGGAATCATGTGTTCATGTAAATCAGCTTCCCTATGCCTCAAGTACAATATGTTTCTCACAAATCAACTAAGAATCAAGTACATGCCACTTTTAAATCAATTAGGCATCGAGCATGCTGCTTTCAAATTAATTAAGCATCGAGTGTGCCACTCTCAAATAAAATAGGCATCAAGTAACCCAATACTTGGATTTCAGGAACTAAGTGGATCCCTAACACAAAATTTCATGGTATCATCTTATCTCCACCATGTGATCTATTCCATCGTCATCATCATCATAAGCCATGCGCACTCCCCCTCTAAGGGATACACATCACACAATGGTCCACCTGTATCAAGTACCAATAACAACCTCCAAGACATGGTAACACGCATAATAAGGTAAATCATACAAGGAAATCATGTCATCATGAGAATAAAGTATCAACACATAACAACATGTGATCATAATCAGACATGGAAACAAGCTACTCTATCAATACTCATAGAATCAAAATATCATAAATAGGTCTCATAGGCTACACACACACACCCAAATTCGATCACAATCAAGCATGGTCATCAAAGTAAGCCAACGCAATAAATATATCAAGGAAAAAAGGTGTATATGAGAGCCTCATAAGGTAAATAACTTCCTACCTAAAATTCATTAACATCAACATCATAGATAACCTTCCATGTGTGGTTCAAAAGCTGGAGTAGAAACCTTTATAGACAAGAACACCTCCTCTTTGGCCTTATTATCTTGGTTGTCAACAAATTAACATTCTAGGATCATCAAGAATCTTTATAATCAAAAATAACTATTTTATTTTGAAAATAAATAAAATATCATATGAAATAATAGTTTCTCTCTCTTATATAATTTCAAAATTAGTAAAACATTCCAATGCATGTGTTAGTGATTCTTATTCAAGAATAATAATAAAACTGCATGTGATAATATTATATCTATCTAGAATAATATGCATGTGATAATACTTTATTATTATTATTTGATATTTTAGGATAATAATTACTTTATTAACTTTGACAATTTATAGAATAATATTCTTTTATTACCTTTTAAAAGAATATAATATAATCCTACCTAGAACTACCTATCTCATAGACACTGCACCTAGGAAGAGGAGAGATAGAAAGGGTTCTACAAAACTATAATTTGGAAGAACTCAATTCGGTCGATGAAAACTTCACTGATCCTACATAATGAAATTTCTAGAATACTTGGGCTCGAAGGAATACTCAAACAAAGGTAAGAGAATTCTTGTTATTATTTTTAAGAAAACAATCCATGTAATAGCACTACTACATATATTCCCTTTAACAACACACAAAAAGTATTTTAACAGCTCTAAAAAAGCATTGTTATCCCCAGTGATGTTAAAGGGGGGTCCTCTTTATTAGTGTTATTTATATCATTGATAAAGGCCCCCCTTTATCAGAACTTTCAATAGCACTAATAAAGGCCCCACCTACTGTAGTGTGCTGTTTGTATAGCAGCACATTGTAGCAACCTATAATCTGTAAGAAAAATATATAATTTAATTGAAATAAATTTTACATCACGAATAAAAAAATTCACTACTATATACATTTCAAAGAATGATTTTTATAATTACATTTACAATTACTATCAAAAAACATTTAAAAACATTAATGTTTCATCATCTTTGGCACCTATGAACCCCTCTCAAAAAGGTTTGTCCATGGTATTAGTTGTTGAAAAAATCACTTCAACCTGTGAAAAAGAATCCACGTATATAAGAAAACAAAACTTATGTTAGTAATATTATAAAGAAATAAATTAAATATTAATATGAAATAATACATTAAAAAATGTTAACATTAAATAAAAAGATATTCTTGGAGTTATATCGGTCACACCGTGAATTGTACTGAGGTGAGGTTGATTTCAACACATCATAAATGAGTTATGGATCATTTTAATAAAGTATCAAAACAATTCAAATGTGTTTGATCAGTTTTGAGTATATCAATTTTTCTTTTTAATGAAATTAATGTCAATTTTAAATAAAGACACACTTTGAGTTATACCGGTCACATCATGCATGGGATTGAGGTGTGAATGATTCCTACTCATCATAAATTACTTATGGATCATTTTCATAAAGTATCAAAACAATCCAAATGTGTTTTCTTAGTTTTCAGTATGTCACTTGAGTTTTTTACTAAAATGTCATTTCAAACTGGAAACACACACTTTGAGTCATACTAGTCACATAGTGTGTCATTTTGATATGAGATTTCTTCATACATGTCACAAATTAATTTTGAATTAATTTCCTAAATTATCAATATAATTTGAGTGAATTTTCTTGGTTTTCAGTGAGTGGCACACGTTTTGAACTAAAATATCAATTTTAAAATGATAATGGGAAATTTGAGTCATACTAGTCACACCGTGTGTTAGATTAAGGTGTGGGTTATTCCTACACATCAAAAATGAATCATGGATCATTTTCCTAAAGTATCAAAACAATATAAAAATTTTTTCTCAATTTTCAGTATGTCACTTGTTCTTTTTTATAAAATTAATGTCAATTTAAAATAAAAAGACACACTTGAAGTCAAATTAGTCATATTGTGTCTCAGATTAAGGTTTGGTTGATTATTACATGTCAAAAATCAATTTTTTATCATTTTCCTAAATTATCAAAACAATATGAATGCATTTGATCAATTTTGAGTAGGTGAGTTTCCCTTCTTACTAAAATTGATGTCAATTTTAAATAAAAAGATGCACTTTGAGTCATACCGGACACACCATATGTCTTATTGAATTACAGTTGATTCCTACACATCTAAAATTACTTATGAATCATTTATCTAAAGTATCAAAATAATATGAATGAATTTTCCCAATTCTGAGTAGGTCAGTTGTCCTTTTTACTAAAATTGATGTCAATTTTAAATAAAAAGATACACTTTGAGTCATATCGGTCACAACGTGTGTTGTATTGAGGTAAAATTTATTCCAACATGTCAAGAATGACTCATGGATAATTTTTATAAATTATAAAAACAATTCTAATTCATTTTATTAGTTTTTGGTGTGTCACTTGTTCTTTTTACGAAAATTAATGTCAATTTAAAATAAAAAGACACACTTAGAGTCATATCGGTCGCACCATATGTTAGATTGAGTTGAGGTTTATTCCTACACATCATAAATAACTTATGGATCACTTTCTTAAAGTATCAAAATAATATGAATGCATTTGATCAGTTTTGAGTAGGTTAGTTGTCCACTTTAGTAAAATTGATGCCAATTTTAAACAAAAAGACATGCTTTGAGTCATACCAGTCACACCGTGCATCATATTGAGGTTACGATGATTTCTAAAAGTCTAAAATTACTTATGGATCATTTCTCTAAATTATATAAACAATATGAATGTGTTTTCTTGGTTTTGAGTAGGTCAGTTGTCCTTTTTACTAAAATTGATGTCAAATTTAAATAAAAAGATGCACTTTGAGTCATACAGGTCACACTTTGCATCATATTGAGGTGAGTGTGATTCCTAAACATCAAAAATGATTCATGTATCATTTTACTGAAGTATTAAAACAATCTGAAAGCGTTTGATTGGTTTTCGGTATGTCACATGTCCCTTTTTCTAAAATTAATTTCAATTTAAAATAAAATGACACACTTTGAGTCATATCGATCACATCGTACATCAGATTGAGGTGTGGTTTATTCTTACACATCAAAAATGACTTATGTATCATTTTAATAAATTATCAAATAAATATGAATTCATTTTCTTAGTTTTGAGTAGTTCAATTTTCTTTTTTACTAAAATTGATGTCAATTTTAAATAAAAAGACACACTTAGAGTCATACCGGTCACACCGTGCATTGTATTTAGCTGAGAATAATTACTAAACTTAAAAAATGACTTATGTATCATTTCCCTAAAGTATAAAAATAGTAAAAATGTGTTTTCTTGGTTTTGAGTAGGTTAGTTTTCTTTTTTACTAAAATTGATGTCAATTTTAAATAAAAATATGTATATGGAGTCATGCCGATCACACCATGCGTCAGATTGAGGTGAGGATGATTCTTAAATTTCCAAAATTACTCATGGACAATTTTCCTAAAGTATCAAAATAATCCAAATGCGTCTTCTCAGTTTTCAGTACGTCGCTTGTCTTTTTTACTAAAATGTCATTTTAAACAGGAAACATGAAATTTAACTCATACCAATCAAATACTATATCAGTTTGATATGAGACTAATTCATAAACATCACAAATGATTTATGAATCTATTTCCTAAATAGTAAATACAATCCAAGCATGTTTTCTTAGTTTTCAGTGAGTGATATAGTTTGAACTCAAATGTCAGTTTTAAACTTATAACGGACACTTTGAGTCGTATCGGGCACATCTTGTATCGGATTGAGGTTAGGCTGATTCCTACACATCAAAAATGACTTTTGGATTGTTTTCATAAATTATCAAAATAATATTAATATGTTTTCTAGGTTTTGAGTATGTAATTTTTCTTTTTTACAAAAAATAATGTCAATTTTATATAAAAAAACACTTGGAGTCATACCGGTCACGCCGTGTGTTGGATTGAGGTTCTATTGATTCCTCCACGTCCCAAAGTCTAAAAAATCCTAACTAACAATTTTAACATGATTACCATTGTATTTATTTTTTGAAATTCCAATAGTGCATATTGAGTTGATGTTCTTAACTGAAAAACCTTTCTCATTGTTAAAAACCAGAAGAGTAGAGGAAGATATTCTACCCATTATATCATAAGAAGTCTCCAAAATGGGAATAATATATTCCTAAAATCTTTTAGTTTTCAACAATGAGAAATTTTTTTCATCTAATAACATTGGCTCAATATGCATTGTTGGCAGGTCGACAAAGAAAATCAATGGAAATCATGGTAACATTGGCAGAAAGAAACATATTATCTCTTTTGTGGCTTGTTGTAGATAGTTTAAAGAAAAATATGACATCCTAAAAGATTTGTGAAAAAAACTAAATAAGTATTATATAAAAATGATAAGAAAAATAACTTACAAATATTAAATAAAATAATGACAAAATTAATTAAATAAGTAGTTGGAATTCACCTTTTTGTGATAGTTGTATACATTCTTGTCCCATTTCCTTATTGTCGTTATCTTAGTTGTAGCCTCAAAGTCCAATATCTCATGAGCATGTGAAGATTTTAACAAACCACCCCAAATCGAATAAAGGAATCTAACTGTATAATAAAACAATTCTTATGTGAGTAATACTAAAAATAAATAAATTAAACATAAATATGAAACAATCCATTACTTCAATAAAAGTCATATCTTCATGTTATTTGTGTAAATTATTCCATCAGGTATGTTTTCCATTCGTTTCTAATAAAATTTATATCATCTTGTGAATATGAGTATTTTCGATATTCATAATAGTACTGGAGAAATGTAAATACACAAAGGATTAATAAATATTTTAAATTAAATAGTAATTATCTTCAAAAATAATTCTTTATGGATGCTAGTTTGTTGATGGAATATGATCTCTCTCATAAATTTACAAACATAATAACCATAATATTTTCCATTTGTTTGTTTTGAACACTGTAAAAACATTGAGAAAAATAAGTAATTTTTTTATATGTGTTTTTATAGTGAAATCTTATTATATATACCATGATACTTGTCAAGTTGTAGAACTTTTGAGGCTCCTTGTGATTAATTCTTGTCCTCATGCCATGAATTTCTTGATATTTAAACACCACCCTATCATAAGAGAATTATAATTAAAAAATAATATAAATTATATAACTTTAAGTTTAGTTCTAAAACTTTGGATATAGTGTATTAAAACTTTACAAACGCCATCATGTGTGGTTGGTTTTTTGTGTATCCATGCAGTGAATCCAGGAAATAAATCTTTGGAGTATCCAAATTGACTACAATGAGAATCCAATGTTTCCTAAAAATAAAAAAGGGAATAATTAATAAAATAAATGATAATAAATTTTATATAATTAAATTTTAGATTTTTACCCTTTTATTTTTGGTATTAATAATATTTTGTCATCCGTAAGTTTCCTTTTAAATGATTTTTCCAGTTTTTTCACTATTTTGTTCATTTTTTTTAATCTATTTCTGTTTGTTCTATAGAATTGAAGTGAGAACTAATGAGTCAAAATTTATTTTCATGGGTTAATCCCTTAAATTAGTATTGATATATACACCTTCAAAAAATAAGAAATGTATTTAGTCATAATTAACATAGTGTATCAGCTTTTGGAAAAAAATCATGAAAACATACCTCATGTATACATGTACAGTTGAAGCTCCTAGCCATTCATATTTGAGGATTTCATTTAAATTTTCAAGAGAAATTTATTCTATAATTTCATCTTCATATATTTTTTCCTCAAAATCAACTATGTTATTACTAACATTTTATAACTTTGTATCCACATGAACCTTCAATGTTAGTAAATGCGAATATTGAATGGAAAAGGTAATGCTGATTTCAAAAGATCTTTTTGATCAATTGGTTGATCCTTTAAATGGTTTTGTGTTGACCTTTTATTTCACCCCCCCCCCTCCCTTTGTATGTCTGTAATAACATTCATTGGTTCAGACCTTTTTCATTAATTTTTAAAGGTTTAGCATGAAAAATAAATTGGAAATGAATACCTTCTTATCAACATGTGTTTTTACAAGATCTTACGGCCATGCGAAGAATGTTCCAATAGTTTGGTCGACCATATGAATATCTTTGTCATCAAGTGGAATAGGTATATCAATTATTGGCTCATGAGATATACTAATCACCACTCTCACATGACCTGTTGGAAGTGGTATGTTGTGTAGACGATCATCTTGAAAATTGAACATCATAGCCCTCGCTACAAGACGATGGGTGGGTGTTGATAGATATAAATCACAATAATTTCCACCCTATAGAATATTAGTATAGGAAAGGTATATATTTATATCTAATTCAAATTTCATAGAAATAATTATTAGAATATTTATTACCTCGACTAAGACAACTCTTTGAGGGGAATGGATCACCTCAAATATGGTGGGGTGGGGCAGGATCTTCACGCAATGGTTATTCTTGAGTTGTGTATTCTATTTTCTCCACCCCCCCCCCCATAACAGTTGATAAAAACTAATTCTTCCATTGAAATTTTTCTTCAAGGGCAGCTAATCTTGCTTTCATCTCTTCCATTTCTTTATCTTTATCCTCTTGTTGTTTTTTTCTCAAAATATGTTTGGGGTGTCACCCTAAAACCTGCACCTCTGACGTAGCCATACAATTTTGGCCACTTCAAGGCCACTGATAGTAGGTGTTCATTCGATATAGGTGTCGATGATTCCTGTGACTAAGTCACATAGAAAATATAGGAAAATAAGTAATCATTATTATGTAATAACAATTTAAATCAAAACAAATTTTTATTATATCATACTCACACATGTTTCCCACATTTTTCGTGTGTTTTCATCTATTAGTATCTCATATTATTTACATGTGCCTCCTTCCATAGCACATGGAATGGGATAGAAGTGTCTTTGGATTTGGATTCATTAATCTTCATATAAATAGAGGAACATAACTATGTTTTTGTTTCATGTCACATAAAATTATTATGGTAGATTTAAAATACGTACCAATTTTTTTCAAGTGAAATGTATCACATCCTTTCTTTACGGTAGGGGTACATTGGTTTTTCTGCTCGTTCCTTATTTTCAATACTCAGTTATTGTTTCATAAATAAAAAATTCCCAATCAAAGTGATGAATACACATATTTTCAAACAATGTATTACCATCCATAATGTACCTGAAAATAAATCTCTACATGACGGCTAGTAAACGCATCCCATGCTTCATGGGTTATCGGGTGTGCATACATAAGTGGAGGGTGTAGGTTTATTTTCCCTCCATCATCTTTAAGATGAAATCTCTTTAGAATTTTGTGAAATCCTCTATGAATCATTCTAGAAAGTATTAATACATATTTCTTGTGGGAGTCATCTACTATATATTTAATCTTCAAGGGATGATGAAGAATAAGTAAATGTTTCATTATTTTATTTTTAGTAAAATAAATAAATGATATCATAATGTTATCACCATCTCTTTCCATATCAGTTCCTTAAGTGTGGGAACAACATGGTTCAACGAATCTACATCAATCAGAAAACATTCCTGAGTGATGAGACCAATATAACTACTGAACATTTCCTTATTGAGGTTAACATGTTGGCCTTACACATTCCATATGACCTCAAATTTGATGCCTTTACTTTTCACCTTAATGATTTTTTCTAACACCATCAAACTATGATGGTCCTATTTTTTATGCATCATCGTTCCTTCGTCGCCTACCATTTCCTCGGATTAAACATAGTTAATATGTTGTTCCTATGGATCGATAGCATCATCATGTGTAGAAGGTCATTTTACCTCTATACTAGGAGCAGTAGTGGGTTGAGTAACCCATTATTCCTTAGGATTGGGAGCACCATCACGTGTAGAAGGTCATTGTTCCTTTTCACTGGAAGCAGCAGCATGTTGAGAGACCTATTGTTACTCAGTATTGGGAGCACCAACACGTGCAGAAGTCATTATCTTTAAAAGTGATTTAACATTTAATTTATATTACATAAATGCAACAATTAACAGATAATAACATGAGGTAACACAGTGTATATTACAAAAAATGTATAACCTGATTATTGAACTCTTTTTTTTAAAAGGTTGAAGGGATTTCACCCCTTTATCGAGTATCCAAATACCTTCATTGTGGTCTCCTATGACACAAAAAACTCAGTCTATATTGGGAATGATGTGAAATGATTGTGACGTCTCAATGAAAGGGTCATCCACAGTTGAATTTTTATCTGACCTTTCAGTGGTTTTAGTCAATAATAGAACAATTGAACGCTTTCAGTTTGAGTAATACATAACATAAAATACTTATACCACATGTGATTATATTATAAATGGTTCATATTTATACCCTTTATTACTGAAATATACTTTCATGGATATCAATTCATCTATTTTAACAACACTTTTGTTATCAACCCACTTACATTGAAAAATTGGCACTTGGAATGTTGTATAATCCAACTCCCATATTTGTTTGATGATGCCAAAGTATGACATATTCGCATAAATTGTATTTTTTCCTTAGTACCAAAAACATGCATCACTTCATACACAAGTGTAACTCTACTATTTTTCATGGTACTGACTTCATCATGTTCATTTTTATAGAACGTATAACCATTAATTACATAACCATTGTAAGATAATACTTACACACTTGGTCTTATGGATATCCATTAAAGTCATTTTGAAATTGAATCTATATTTTTATCTGAATCCCTAAAAATATGGTCCTCAAACCATCCTATAAACTTTTTATTATGTGTATTGTATATCCATATTTCATCCCTTGATGGATTCAAATGCCTAAGAATTTATTTGTGGGTTTCAACATATAGGGAAACCTCTAAACTGTTATGAAAAACGTAAGGGTGGGTATGATCCCAATCTGTAATATTAATTATGACAACATCTCTCCATAAATTCCTTCACCCATAAACTTCCCAGTGTGACGAGATTTCAATAGAACAATTCTTTCTATACCAAACAGGTAGTCGGTTCAGAATTCAACGGTTTCCTCAATAATATATCCCTCTATAATACAACCCTTTGGACAACTTCGATTTTTGACATACTCTTTCAAAATATTCATATATCATTCAATGGGGTACATCTATTTATAGTGTACAGGACCACAGAGTTGAATATCTATCACCAAGTATACCATCAAGTGAACTATCATATCAAATAATGCTAGCGGGAAGAACATTTCCAATTCACATAATATGACGGTGATTTCTCTTTCCATAGTCCACAATTTTTTTAGGTATATAACTTTTTTGCATATAGATTTGAAAAATAAATAGATCTTGGTTAATGTATGATGGAAATTCTTGGTAAAAATGAAACATAAAGCTATAGGAATTAGATCTTGCATAAAAACATGATAGCCATATGATTTCATACCCTTTAACTTTAAATCAGTCATTGACATGATATTCTTGATATTCAATGAATACCCATCTAGAACCTTTACATCATTCAATAAGTTGAAAAAATGATATCTACCCTTCCTGGAAAGAGTGTAAGTGTATGGAGGAAGAAAAGTTCATTTTTCACCCTTCACTGGCACCAACTCTTAACATATTCTCATGTCGACCATGTCCAACCTAGCCTTAATTTCATCCTTTGTTTTGCTTAATGAATTTAGTAATATTCCAATGAAACTATCACATACAGTTTTTTCAACATGCATAACATCAAGAAAATGTCTAACGTATAAACAATTCCAGTATGGTAATTCAAAAAAAGTGATATCTTTTTCCAACTAGTTTTTATAAGTTTTTTCAAAAATGGTTTACCAAAATAAGTGTCCACAACTTTTACTTTATCAAATAGTTGATCACCTGTTAATAGAGGCAGTGTTGTATGTTCTTTTGAACTTCCATTGAATGATGTCATCCAAGATCAGTACTTATGTCATCGGGGTAGAAATATGTGATGTCCTATAAACACAATATTCGATGAATGTTTTGACCTAATTGAATGTGCACCTTGTTTGCAAATGGTACAACCTTGAGTTCCTTTAATTCTATATCCTAAAAAAATCCATAAACAGGAAACTCATTTATCATCCTTTACAATATGGATCTCAACGTGAAATCTTCATTTTTGTAATCATCATACAACGTAACACCTGAATCCCACAATAATTTCAAATACTTGATCAATGGATCCAAATAAAAATTAATATCATTACTCAGTTGTTTTGGTCCTAATAAAAGCATAGATAACATTATGTACATTCATTTCATGCATAAAAACAGTGGAAAGTTATAATTTATCAACATAAAAGGACATGTACTATGAGTGTTTCTTTGAAAACTAAAAGGATTCACTCCATCTATAGATAATGCAAGACAAAGGTTTATCAACTCATTTCCAAATTTAGGATACTCATGATCAATTTTATTCCACTGAGGAGAGTCTGCCGAGTGAAGAAGTTTCCCATCTTTATTTCTTTTATCTTCATGCAACGTCAATTGTCTTTAAATATCCTCACTTCCATGTAAGAGCATAAAACTTGGAATGATTGGAAATTTCCATATAAATTTCATAAAAGATTATTCATCTTTCTTGTATCGAGAATCACCACACTTTGGGATTTCTTTAAGTGATTTTTTATCCTTGTGAAATAGTATACAGTCATTTGGGCAGGCATGTATTCTCTTAGATATCATACCCATCAAGCATAGCATTTTTTTAGTGTCACATGTTCATATAGGGAACTAATTATATTATGGGAGCTTATCATTCAAGAGAGAAAGTAGTTCAATAAAATCAGCACCACTCCATCTGTTGTATGCTTTCAAATTATAAAGCTTCATTGTGACTGACAATATTGTATATTTAGTGCAACCAGCATATAATGGAATCTTTGCAAAACTCTTTAACTTCTCAAACAATTTTAGACAATAAAGAATTTTATCTTCAACTGTCCTTTTTTATTTCCTCAATACGATCTTCATGGTTATTCACACCAATAATCACTTCCTCGATATGGTCTTCTTCATTTTCCACACTTGTAATCATATCAGATGATCCATAAAACGCAGTGTTTTCCCAGTCACTAGCTACATTCTCTTTTTACCCATGTCTATTCCAAAATTTATAACTTTGATCAATTCCATGACATATCAAGTGTTCTTCTAACTCCTATGGACTAATTAGTCTTGAATAACAATAGTGTAAACATGGAGAAAGGATTTTAGAAGGGTTGTATGCATAATATTTTGTAAACTTGATGAACTCTTTCACTCTATCTTCATACTCTTTTGTCATAAGATTGGCATTCATCCATTCTTTATTCATATCAATCCTATTTGATTCGATAATATTAATATTTAACAAACTAAATACACAAAAAGGGCCTTTCAAAGATGGGGAACCCAACATTTGAATGATAGTTATTATTGCATTTTGTTTCCTGAGACTCATCCCCTTAGAAGGTAACACCAAACCAGAGAGAAGGTGTAGTTGTAAAGGACTCCCCCAATTTAAACCATGCAAGTGATGTTGGATGAAAAGTAGGTTTAGGAGTTGCAATGGGGTTAAACATTAATTCACTTTTTGCGGGAGTGAGATCATGATGGACATCCTATGGGTTGGATAGAGTTGGTGGCATTCCCTTTCCATGATTTCATTATCAATCTATATTATATAGAAGGTGAAGATAGTGCTAATTGAAGGTTGAGGTTGCCAGTGTTGGGTTATGGTCATCCGATCTGGATCATTTTAGTGAGGGATTTGCGTGAGTCTCATGAATCATGAGGAATGAAAAAAAGTTTCTTAGTGTTTTTATAAAACTGTATAAAAGTACATATATGTTATAAAAGTATACATAAATTATAAAAGTATATAGTTTTACAATTTATAGAGGTTTAAAATTATAATATATACAAGTAAAATTTATGAAAGTATAAACGTATAATAATTTATAAGGAATAAAACTATAATTGTATATTAATTTATAAATCTAGAAAACTATAAAAGTATAAATAATTAATAAAATTTTATATTTAAACTATATATGTAAATATGGTATACTATAAAATTTATAAAATTATATAATTTTATAAATGAATAAAACTATAAAAGTATTGATATTTAATAAAAAATTATTATTAAATTATATTAGTATAATACAATATGCTATAAAATTTATAAAAGTGTATTAATTTAAAATTGTATAAAACTATGAAATTATAAACATGAAACACTTTAAATATGTCACAAGGCATTTGCATACCATTCATTTTTAGTGCTTCCTATAATTTTTTTTAATAAAAAAATCTGAAATAGGGTCCATAGACAAATTATTAAGGTTTTTCCTTATAAATGAATATAAAATAATTTAATAGAAAACTGTTTGTTGTGAAAAATTATTTCATTTAATATAAAATGAGTTTTTTATAAATTATGGATAATGAAAATATATTCGTTGTAATTGAACACTATATCATTAATAAAAAATTATAAAATAACAATATTGTATATATTGAATTTCCATCCTTCAAAATATCTATGAAATATTCTTATATAGGGAGAATGATATTTGTAATGAACTATATAAAATACACTGGTGAATTATAAATTAAATTATATATTATATTTTTAATGATTTTCATTATTGAAATTTTATATTTAGTTTTATTAAATCCTCCCAAGCCATTTAAACATTACTAACCAGTTATTTCATCACTACACGGGATCTAGAAAAACACAAACCCTCTCATCTCAACAACCACATAACATTAAAGGCACATGATCATTATCCAGGGTAGAATATTTTCACATTACAATTATCACAGAACCATGCTGCATGGCCAAAGATTTTTTTTCTTACAATAGAAGGGCATAATCACAAATCCTTTGTGCAATTAAGTGGCGAATGGTCTAGATTTTCTGAGTCATAGTGTACATAAAAAAATTCAAACGTAGTGAAATTATAAAATGATTCTAATAAAAAAATAATAAATGAATTTCCCCTAACTAAAAATTGAATACTAGAAAAAAAAATTAAAAATAATTCCATAGAAAGCAGAAAAAAATAAAATATGGAAGTAATGAATAGATCTATTTAGAAAATTTAAAATATTCAAGATTTTACAAAAAATGTTGTTTCCTAAAATAATAGTGAATCCTCATGGGAAAAAATTTAGAAATTAAAACACCAAAACACCCATTTTAAATAAGACTTTCAATGAATATTGATTTCATCAGCAGTTTAGAAAATTAAAAAACACTCTATTAAAAACATTTTAAAATAAAAACATTATTATTTCATAAAAAGTGATGTAGAAAAATGTTTAAAACATAGGCTATATAAATTATATTTAGAGACCAATGTATAGGTTGGATTTATATTTAATTTAATATCATTGAATAGTATTTTTAATGTGATATCACATCACAACACCATAGCACGACCATAGACCAACTATATCATTACCTCCCCAAAATGAACATTGTCTCCCCACATAGAACTCATCAACTCACATTTCACTCGATTATCATCAAAATTTAGACCAAATCAAACTCCAAACAAAAAACGCATCACTGTAGTGGATCATTGGGAGAAGAATGGATGAAAACAACCAAGTAGAATAGAAGGTCTTACCACCGATCACCAACGGGCATCCATTGGAACCAACATATAAAATCTATGGGGACAAGAAATTTAATACAATAGAAGGAGGACTAAGACATGCGTAGATACAAAAGGATGTGAGTTCGGTTTGTTGAAAAAAATTGAATCGCGAGCAGGCGATGTGAAACTGAAAAAAAAAAGGCGCAAACAAGATAACATACCTTAGATTTGGAGGTCCAGTGGCACCAGTAAGGTCCGGTGGTTGGGTAAGTGACATCGGAGGTGGTGGTGGAGGCAGCGGTGCTGGCAGGGGTGGTGGCGGTAAGGGCGGCGGTGGCAGAGGCGGCGGCGGTATAGGCGGTGGCGGCGGTAGAAACGGCGACAGTAGGGTCCGATGGTGGGGGCAGTGGGAGCAGAGGTAGTGGCGGTATCTGCGACATCGAAGGCGATGGTAGATTTATGGTTCTTTAGAAGCTTGAGGTGCGAGCAACAGTAGGGGTGAAGGCAGAGGCGGTGGAAGCAAAGGCAGTAGAGGCGGCGGCGGTAGGGTCCAATGGCAGTAGGCGATGTGCTACTGAAAAAAAATTGCAAACAAGATAACATACCTTAGATTTGGAGGTCCATCGGCACCAGTAAGATCTCGTGGTAGGGGCAGCGACATCGAAGGCAGGGGCAGAGGTGGTGGCGACAGCAAGGGCGGTGGCGGCAGGGGCGGCGGCGGCAGAGGCAGTGGCGGTGACAACAGTAGAGGCAGCGGCAGTAGGGTCCGATGGTGGGGCCAACGGGAGCAGAGGCAGTGGCGGTAGTAGTGACATCGAAGGCGATGGTAGAGTTCTGGTTCCGTAAAAGCTTAAGGTGCGAGTGACAGTAGGGTTCTGATAAGGTTCCATTTATAAAAACAAGAAAGGCTTTTATTAGCATTTTTTGGAAAGCGATGATAAATGTTTGTTATATCAATGTTTTTTTAGCACTGATAAAGATACTCCTTTATTATGGTTAAAAAAGAACTAATAAAACATGTCTTTATCAGCGATAAAATTATAGCACTGATAAATAAATATATATTTATTTAAATAATTATAAAATTATAATAAATATATTTATTATGTTTATAATTATATATAATAAATATATTAATTATAAATATTTATAAAATTATAAATATACTAAATAGATTAATTGTATATATTTATATTATTATAAATATAATATATATATTTATTATAATTTTATAATTATTTAAATATATAAATATTTATTTATAATGTGTGAGGCACTTTGGGCATGACGAGGCTCCAGGATACAAGTGTTACCCTTTCACACGTTTTTTGCATAGACTTTGAGCAGCACACACCGGCATGAATCGACGAGGGATATGGGTAGATCTCATGCGAATCAAGGTGCGGGATCCTCGGGTTGTGGCATCTCTCACGCTTGGGGTTGTCTTGGGATGCCTAGAGAAGACCGGTAAGGGATATGGGATCCTGGCAGTGGTTATGCAGCTGGTTATGACGCGGGGCTTCTGCGGATTGTGATGGCGGTGTCATGCCCGAGGACGGGATTGGTGACAGGCATTGGTCAGCAGTGGTGATTGGGAACAGGATGATCTCGGGATGCATGAGATGGTTGGTGATGCCCTCGACGATGGTTGTAAGCTGGAAAACTATCTGGGGATGACCTCGGGTGTGGGAAGGAGATGACATCGGGATGCAAGATGTCAAAGGTGACCTTGGGATGCAGGGACCTCAGGATGCATGGACCTTTATTATGAAAAAGACACAGGCTTTTCCTCGAGTGTGGTCGCATCATGGATCGCAGTGACCTTTTGTGAAGGGCCTGTTCCACAACAAGCAGAGAAGGTTTTCTTCGGATAGGGAGTGCAGCTGGATAGGCCTATGGGCTGCAATGAGGTGGGCCTTGGGCTGGTGATCAGTGGTCCTTGAGAGCCCCATAATCTGAACTAAATTTATAGATTTTTTGTGTGGCCTCTCGGGTGCATTTATTTGGATTTTTGTACTGTTTCTCTTTATGCTCATTTGTATCTCTTTTTTAATAAATTTTGGAGATATGGATTTGGATCCCCAAATCCATGGTTATCCAAATCCATGGTCAAGCTATCTTGAGTAGATATATTTATAAATATTTGTGTGTAATTATAAATATATTTATATTTATTTATTTATTAATTATTTAATATATAAATAAATATATATATAATTTTAATAAATGTATTTATTATAATTTTATAATTATTTATATTTATTGTAATTTTATAAGAATTTATGAGAACATGATAGGTTCATGGGTATAACATGAATGAATCATATACCTAGTAAAGTATAGATCATAAAAAAATACCAATGTATAAATGAACATTCATGATGAATACATAACATATGCATGCGTCATCATAATATAGATAATCTTAACATTTAGCAACCCACAATCATATCTATAAATAAACTTATGATCATATTGTTTCAATTATACTCATGCATCAATATATGAACATAAATAACATCAATCATGTCTATGGATATCATCATTATCTCATGAAATATATATAGACCAAATTCATTAGAGACATATATTTATTTATAATTATAATTATAAATATATAATTATAAATATAATAAATATATTTATTGTTTTAAAAAAATATTATAATTTTAAAATTATTTAAATATATATTTATTCAATTATAATCTTATAAATACTTTTTTAAAAAAGTTATGTATATATATATATATTTAAATTATTAAAATATATATATTAATATATCATATTTATATTAATTATAAACATGCGTTTTTTAATTAGTTTATATAAACAAATATTATTTTTGAATATAAATATAATAATTTTATATATATTAATAATAATTTTATTAAAAACTTTTATTAGCGCTAAGATTTGTGCTGATAAATCTCTACTTTATCAGCGCTTTTAGCTAGCACTGATAAAGGTGAGGCTTTTATCAGCGTTTTCTACTTAGCTTTGATAAAAGTAGACACTTCACTAACCCGGATCTGTGGTAGTATGGCTTGCAATATTAAAACAACAAATTAAATATCGTTATTTAATTTTTCTTTTAATCGATTCTTCAGTGCGGAGTGTTTACTTTCATCCATAAATATGAGTTATGTATTAAAACAAGTCCAAGGGTTTAATTTCATGATTTTTAGCATTTAAAATCATCAAATTTCATTTCAGGGTTTTGTTGTGGGAGGAAGAAAACCAATAAAAAATAGGGTAAAATGTTACCCTTACACAAGGGGTATGCACTGCGTAAGGGTAACTTGGTCTTACCCTTACACAGCGACAGATACCCTTATGAACCTTTAGAAAATTCGAAGTACTCTTACACAATTACCTTTATGCGAGCTCTTACCATTACACAATACCCTTACGCGAGTGCTTACTCATACGGGAGACCCTTACACAGTCGGTTACCCTTACACAGGTACCCTAACGCAGTGCTTACCTTACCCATATGAAAGTACCCTCACATGGTCAGTACCCTTATACAGTGCTTACCTTACCTTTACACAGCACCTCATACCCTTACATAGGTACCCTCATGTGACCAGTACCCTTACACAGTTTATACTACCCTTACACAATGCATATACAAGATATTTTTACCCATACGCAATCTATGGAAATGGTTTTTTACCCTTATGCAAGGCCTTAAAATCTCATTTTTACTCTTACATGAAGCCTTTAATTTATAAAAAAGGTGATATTTATTAAAAATTTAGACATTCACATAAAAACACTTATAAATTAAAACAAGTGGGTTTTTACAATATTTAAAAATTGAGAATATTACATGGTTTGAAGTTTCTCTTTGAAAGGGACTCTTGTAAAACTTCTTTTAGACTAATGTAACTTTTGATCCTTGTTTTTATTAATTGAAAGTGTATTTCTTGACCAAAGACTCAACTTCTTCTAAAAATTAAATATTATTTTGAATAAAAAGGTATGTTTTATGTACTTTAATTTAATATTATTAAATAATGATATCAAGTTTTATTTAATTTAATTATTAATATTTTTAAATATTAAAATGTATTTTATTTGTTTAATTTGTGGAAATAAATATTATGTTTTGATGCAATATGTTGAATAAAAATAATTACAAAGAAATGCATAAAAATTAATATTCAAATAATATTCTTTTTAATATTAAAAATAGAGTAATGCTTTGAAAATAATTTCATTGTCATTTTATAAATTTAAGTCCTAATAGGATCAGAAATAATTGGTCCTTCAGTGCAATGATAATTGCAAGATAAAAATAAAGTGAAAACATGCGGAAATAAAATGAATACTGGATGTAACGTGGAAAAACCCCCAAAATTAAAGGGGTAAAAAACCACAGGAAAATAGAAGGATATCGCTATGGTAAAATGTGGATACAAACTCTCTCTCAATTATAAGGAGAAAACACTCAAGAAATTATCTCTTGAAAATGTGGAGAGACATCTCACAAAATACTACACTCAATGCTGAAGATGTGTTAATTGAGAATCTGATGATGAAAACTGTTGGAGGAGATCCCTTTTTATAGCCTTCCCTCACCCTCCTTTGGTCTCCCCTCAACTAAATGCATTTTAACAAATTAAATGGGGGAATAATGGTATGGTTTCACCATCTTTGAATGAAATGAATGTGGTGTGCATCATTATTATATTCTCTCTCCATAATGTCTTCCAACATATCTCCCACTTGAAGATTTGATTAATTTCCAATCACACTTACACACATCCTTTCTATCTTCCAAACATGTTGTTCATGTATCTACAAGGCCTCCTGGGGATCTATACCCTCTGAACTTATCAGAACCAATCGCCTTCATCAAGAAATCTACCAGATTTTCTTCAGTGTGAATTTTATGCATGTCCACACTTTCTTCCTCCACCACATCTCAAACAAAATGATATTGTACGCCAATGTGCTTTGTCCTAGAATGAAAAGATGGATTCCTTATAATGTTCAAGGTGCTCTGCTATAATAAAATAATGAAATATGATATTGTTTGTGTCTGAGCTCCTCCAACAACCTTCTCATCCAAATCACCTCTTTTCAGGCCTGTGTAGCTATCATGTACTCCACCTACATCATGGATAAAGCCACAACTGACTGTAACTTTGAAATCCAACTCACATCTCCTCTTGTAAGAGTAAACACATAACCAGTAGTGGATTTTCTCCAGTCTGAATCACCTAAAAAATCTTAATCAACATATCCTCTGATAGTGAAATCAAATCCTCCATAACATAATGCAACATCTAAGGTTTCCTTGATGTATCTCAGGATCTTCTTCACCATGTTACAATGATCCCATCCTGGATTCTCCATGTACCTACTAATTGCTCCCATTTTATGTGCAATGTTCAGTCTAGTAAAAACCATAGCGAAGATTAGAATCCACATTGTTGATGCATACAAAACTTGAGACATTTCCATTCTCTCTACTTCACTATTAGGACTCGTCATGTAGGATAACTTGAAATTAATGGGAATAGGGGTAGAAATTGGCTTATAGTCTTTCATGTTGAAGTGTTTCAAGAATTTACTCAAATAGTTCTTCTAGGATAGCCAAATCCTTCCATTATTCCTGTCTCGGTAAATCTGCATCCCAAGAATCTTTTTTACAGGTCCCAAGTCCTTCATATCAAACTCCCTAGCCAACTATGCCTTTGTCTCCTGGATTTGATCATTGTTGGAGCCTACAACCAACATGTCATCCACATACAACAGTAGAATGATAAAATCATTACCATCTAGACCCTTGAAATATGAACAAAGATCTAAATTAAGTCTGTTGTATCCAAGGATCATGATATAGGAATGAAATCTCTTGTGCCAACACCTCGGTGCCTGTTTGAGACCGTACATAGATTTTTTCAAACTATAAACCAAGTTCTCTTTACCTTCTTTGGAAAAACCTTCTGGTTGGAGCATATAGATTTATTCATCAAGATCACCATGGAGAGAATATGTTTTTTCATCTAGCTACTCTAGATGTAGAGTGTATGCATCACACATCGCCAGAACTACCCAAATAGTTTTCAATCTAAAAATAGGAGAAAACATGTCATTGAAATTGATACCTTCCTTTTAAGCATGCCATTTGACCACCAGTCTCACACGATATCTTTTCACATGGTCTGTTTCATCCCTCTTGATCTTGTAGACACATTTGTTCCCAATAGCCTTCCTTATATGAGGTAATGGAACAAGATCCCAAGTCTTGTTCTTGTACAGAGCATCAAGTTCCTCTCGCATCACTGCCATCCATGAAGATACATCCGAACTCTAGGTCACCTCCAAAAAAGATGATGGCTCTCCATCCTATGTCAATAATAAATAGGAAACATTGCTCTCGATGACATAATCCAAGTACCATATTGGTGCTCTTTTCTCTTGATTTGACCATCATAGTCCAGGATCATCTGGTACTTGATCATCATGCTCTGATAATGCCTCATAGGAAACCAGTTCTTCCATTGTTTCATCCTTCACCTTGACCATTGTAGTTTATGTCCACAAAAATGACATCTCTACTGATAATAAGTTTGTGGGTAGTGGGATCCCACAAATGATGCCCCTTTACACCATCATCATATCCCAAGAAAATATATTCCTTGGATCTCAAGTCCAACTTCGATCTTTCTTGGTCATTAAACAGTGCATATAAAGGACTTCAAAAAGTATGAAATTGAGAATAGTCATCGGGTTTACCATTACACATCTTCATCGGTGTCTTGAGATCAATTTATGTAGAATCCTTTCTTTTAATAACATAACTTTTCATTACATTTTACATACAAAGGATCTTTAAAGTCTAGTGTCTTGGAAATCAGGGACATAAAACATGAAAAAAACATAAAACATTCTTCTAATCCACTTGTAAGGCTTCATCATATGTTCATCCTATGTAAAATTACCACATCTCATATCCTGTAGACATGCATCAAGGCAAAGGGTGAGTAGAAGGCCCAGTAAGGGTAAATAAGGAAATCAATTTACTTGTGTTAATAATAAGAACTTGAATAAAAATGTAAAGACATGAACAAAGGAAGTATAGGCATATAATAATGAAAAGAAATTGTAACATAACTTGAATATGTGGATACAAAATTTAATTTAGACATTCATGAACATATCACCAAGGTCCATCCCCAAGGTGTCATAAAAATTACCAAGGTTATTCACCAAGGTATCGTGAAACTTTTCATCTCTAGAGATTAATTATTTACCCAATGCATTGGAGCACTATTAGAGAGCACCATTAATATGTATTTACTTTCATGTGAGCCACATAGATCATAATTATACATTCCATAAATAACCCATAGAGTGTAAAATAAATGGGTTTCATTTCAAAATCATGACGTTTTAATAGTTCTTAAAAATAAAATCATTATATCATTTATAACCCATGGAAAGGGAGTGAGGATTATATGTATGTCAATTCCAAAATCAAATATTTCATTTTTGTATATTTATGAACACCCATAGAAACGAAATAGGTCTGGGTATTCACATAAATAAAACAAGAGAATTTCTTGAGAGAAAGAGAGAAAATTTTTGAGGTGAAATTTCTACAGCATAACGGCTATATAGCTTGGTTTTAGAAAACAATAAAAAGAGAGGGGATAAGGGTATACCATCCATAAATGGATAATTTTTCAGTAGAGGGATAGAATAAAAATAAATAAGATCATGGTGTGTGCATTTGGATGACACACCACAAGAAAAGGAAACTTGAAAGGAAAGAGAAATCGCAATTTCTTTTACGAAAATTCAGCAGCCTAACGGTGCCACTTAAAAATTCAGAAAATCAATTGATGAGAGAATAAATGGTATCTCATAATTTGTAAATTAAATGGACAGAAATAAGGATATAGAATAACAAGACCCCTCATAATACAATGGAACTATAAGACATAACATAAAGAAAGTCATGACTTAAAAGAGGAGGGTGAAAAGATCCCTTACCTTGAAGAGTAACTTCGAAAGTTTGAAGGTCAGGACCTTGGGAGGCTTGAGGGAACCTTGGGAGGACTCCTTGGGAGGTAAAGAGACCATAAATTTGTTGAGGAGGATTTTTGAATGAAATGGATGAGGGAAAGGCTTGTTATTTATTGGGGAAGTGAGGGAACAAATCATTAATTGCCAAGGGACACCTTATCGGTGGTATTGGAAAAACCATGGGTTTTCCCATGGTATTTGCCCATGGTATTGGCCACTTGGGACACCTCATTTCATAACTCGCTATTCATAAGTAAACCATAAATATTACCTAATTATTACATCATTAAAGATGTCATTAAACACTCGAAAGTCAAAACTGTATTTTCACTATTCACCGAAAATTCAACTTTTTTAGAAAAATCTCTAAAAATCACCTTAACCTAATATCGATTCTCTGAATTCAAAAATGAACTCCATTTTATAAAAATAATTTTCTAAATATTTTTAATTTAATTTTTAAATAAAAAACATTATTCACCTAAAAAAACTAATGCTTAACTAATAATTTCTGAAATAGTTATTTACATATTTTATTGAATCACAATACCTAATCAAGGTGCCTAAATTATATTAATACTTTCTTAGGTGAGGTTATTAATCCATTTGGTCGCATTACTATTCATAAGCGTAAAAATACTTTTCATAATTTACTATTCACCAAAAATTAAGTTGATCTTATTAGACTCTAAATTTCTTACTGAACACAACTGTAGAAGACCATTTTTTGAAAATCACTACACATTATTAATTATTTAAGGTTTACATAAATATTTTAAAATATACTTTTTTCAAAAAATCATCAATAATATACATCCTATACTTATTCGGACACTTAAAAATTCACAAACTTCACCATAAGAAGAAATAACAATTTTTATTTAAATCAAAGGATTGCATAAAGTAGATAAGGTCTAGTTACATAGCCCCTTATAACACCAGCATAGGACCTAAGTGTAAGGTGTGCTAAGGTGATAGAATCTTGGGGCGACTCAACCAAATTTTCCCGAGTGCTGATTTCTATCAGCATGAAATTCTCTCGAAGGCGATTCCATTCCAGCTTCACATGATGAAGTTCGGGTTGGGTTTGGTCCAGATCAAAGCCAGTAGTGCTAACTCCTTCCCAAGTTCCGTCGAATGGGCTTCGATCGGACCAAGACTACTGGATGAGGCCATCAAATCTTCTTTCTGTATTAACCAAGATCACTTGTATTTATAGAAAATAATTGTAACATTTAGTTTCCAACGGTCATATTGACCAACAGTCATATAACAGTCAAACCCCAACAGTCTCATTTTAATTATACTCATTTTATTAAATGAAATAGTTTTGTTGAGTATAAAATAAAATAACACGTAAAATTAGGAAACAAAATTTATTAAAAAGTTCGGGTCGTTACATTCTTCCCCCCTTAAGAAATTTCGTCCACAAAATTTTTAACTCGTACCCTCAGAGGAGAAAAGGTGTGGGTACTTCTTCCTCATAGACTCCTCTGGTTATCATGTGGCTTCTTCATATTTGTGGTTCCTCCACAACACCTTAACAAGGTGGGTAGTCTTGTTGCGTAGAACCTTGTCTCTACGATCCAAGATCTCCACCAGCTGCTCCTCATAAGAGAGGTCATGTTCTAGTTGTACCACCTCTAGGTTTATTACATGTGAAGGGTCAGGTATGTACTTCCTCAACAGAGATATGTGGAAGACATCATGAACTTGTGCTAGATTTGGAGGAAGTTCAAGCCGATAGGCCACTGCTCCCACGCGATCAAGGATTTCATAGGGGCCAATGTACCTAGAGATGAGCTTCCATTTCTTCCCAAACCTCATGAATCTCTTCCAAGGTGAAATTCAAAGAAATACCTTGTCACCGAAATCAAACTCCAAGTCCCTTTGATGGTTGTCGGCATAGCTCTTTTGCCGACTCTGAGAAGCCTTAATGTGTTGTTGGATGGCATAGAATTTTTCTGTCATCTCTTACACAAGATCAGGCCCATGAAGCTTTCTCTCACTAGCTTCGTCCCAACAAGTAGGAGTTCTATATCGCTTCCCATATAGAGATTCATAGGGTTCCATTTGAATGCTCGAGTGGAAGTTGTTGTTGTAAGAGAACTCAACTAAAGGGAGATGTAGATCTCATCCACCTTTAAATTCCATTGAGCATGTTCTCAGCATGTCCTCGAGTGTTTTAATAGTCCTTTCAGATTGGTCATCAGTTTGGGGGTGATAGGTCGTACTGAAATTCAATTCAGTGCTCAGATCATGTTGAAGACTTATCCAGAATTTTGATGTGAACCTTGGATCACGATCAGATACGATAGAAAGTGTAACTCCATGCAGCATTACCACTTCCTTCATGTAAATCCTGGAAAGTTGATCAAGAGAGAAATCATCCCGAATGGAGATAAAATGGGCATTCTTGGTAAGACGGTCCACAATAACCCATATCTCATTGTTTCCTTTGGAAGTTCTCTTAAGACCAGTGATGAAGTCCATAGTGATATTGTCCCACTTCCATGCTGGTATGGGTAGTGGTTGCAATACCCCTTTAGGAAGTTATCTCTCTTCCTTCACTTGCTGACATACTAGGCACTTTGAAGTGTAGTCAGCAATCTCCCTTTTCATATTATCCCACCAATAATGATCACAAAGGTCCCTATACATTTTTTTTCTTCCAGGATGTATAGAGAAAGTAGAGTTATGAGATTCATCCATATTCTCCTTCTTTATTTCCAGAATATATGGAACACATAGTCTTGTACAAAATTTCAGTACACCTTCTTGATCAATATTGAACTCATGAAACTTCCCATCCTTTATAGCCTCAAACTTCTTCTGTAACAAATTATCTTCTTTCTGCACTTTCTTTATCTTCTCTAGTAATGATGGTTGAGAAATAATTTGGGTTAGGGTTGATGATGTCCCTTCCCTTATAATTCACAATTTCATCTTTAATAGGTCATTGATCAAAGGATCTCTTTGAATTCTCATCATGGAAAGGACAATTGTGTCTTTCCTGCTTAATGCATCAGCAACTTTGTTTTCTCTTCTAGGATGATAATGAATTGAACAATCATAGTCTTTAATAAGTTCCAACCATTTACTTTGTACTATGTTAAATTCCTTTTGTGTGAAAATATACTTTAAACTTTGATGGTCTATGTATATATCACATTTCTCCCCATAAAGATAGTGTCTCCATATCTTCAGAGTAAAAACAACCGCAGCTAGCTCCAAATCATGCATAGGATAATTCTGCTCATGAGTCTTCAACTGTCAAGATGCATAAGCAATGACCTTTTCATTTTGCATGAGGATGCACCCAATCCCTTTCAGAGATGCATCGCTAAAAATTACGAATCTTTCTCCACTTGAGGGCAGAGTTAACATGGGTGTAGTAACCAATCTCCTCTTCACCTCTTAGAAACTTTCCTCACACTCCTTTGTACAGATGAACTTGACCCCTTTTCTAGATAACTTGGTTAATGGATTATAAAGTCGTGAAAAGTTTTCCACAAACCTCCTATAATATCCTGTTAATCCAAAAAAACTACCAATCTCAGTTATTGTTGTAGGTTGAGGTCACTCCTCTATAAATTTTGTCTTTGTAGGGTCAACTATGATTCCTTAATTGGTTATAATGTGCCCCAAGAAAGCAACTTGTTGTAACCAAAATTCACATTTATTGAACTTTCCAAAAAGTCTCTCCTTCCGTAGAGTTTTCAAAATAACCCTTAAATGATTTTCATGCTCCTCACAACTTTTGAAATATATCAGAATATCATCAATAAAAACTACCACAAAGTTATCAAGCTAGTACTTAAAGACTCTATTCATAAAATCCATAAAAATAGCAGGTTCATTAGTTATCCCAAAGGGCATAACAACAAACCCATAATGCTCATATCTTGATTGGAAGGCAGTTTTTGGAATATCTTCTTTCTTCACCCTCAATTGATGATAACCAGAACAAATATCAATCTTAGAGAAGAATTGAGCCCCACGAATTTGGTCAAATAAGTCATCAATTCTTGGAAGAGGGTATTTGTTCTTCACCGTGATCTCATTCAATTCTCTATAATCAATGCATAGCCGTATCGATCCATCTTTCTTCTTCACAAAGAGAACGAGTGCTCCCCAAGGAGACACACTCGATCGAATAAACCCTTTCTCAAAAAGATCTTGGAATTGTTTCTATAATTCCTCTAGATCCACATTTTCCATCCTATACGGGGTCTTTGATATCATATGAGATCTAGGTATGAGTTCAATGGAGAACTCTACCTCTCTTTCTAGGGGATGTCCAGGTAACTCCTTAGGAAATACGTCAACATATTCCTTGATGATGGGGAAATTTTCTATCCTTAAAATCTCATCTCCTTCTTCTTCTTCATTGATCAACTACATAAAGAAGGATATAGGGGGTTCTTTTAGACAAAGATCAGGTTGAGATATCTCTACTTGGAAGATAACTGTAGGTTTTCCATTCAAGACTACTAATATTTCCTTGCTTCTGCAATTGATCTTAGCATTATACTTTGAGAGCCAGTCCATCCCTAGTATAATGTCGAATTCCATTATGGTAATGATTACTAGATTTGCGATAATATTGTGCTCACTAAATTAAATACTAGAGTTTCTAAAAACTTGCGATGCTTGGATAGTCCCACCAGGAGTCTTGACTGATAACTCTACTTTTAGAAAATTGGGGGTTGAATCTAAATTCTTTGCAAACTTGGAGGAAATAAAGGAATGTGTATAACCAGAATCAAACAAATTATTTGCTAGCTTTGAGAGGACAAAAAGAGTACCTACTACCATATCATTTGGAGCATCAACTTTAGATGTCGGGATAGAAAAATCATGACCTTTCTCCCTTGGCCTTTGCGGAGGATGATGGGGGTTCCCCTCCACTACCCTCGGATTTGGACAGTGATTGGAAAAGTGCCCACGTTGTCCACACTTAAAGCACTGGACATTAGGTAGGGCTTGCACCATCTTCCCCTTATCGTTTGTGTTTGGAAGTTGAGGTTTCATATCACTATGACAATTCCTCCCAATATGTTCATCTATTCCACACTTGTAGCATTTCCCGCTCTCGAGTAGGCAGTTCCCTGAATGCTTCTTCCCACATTTATTACACATGGGAAGTTGCACTTTCTTTCCTCCTCTTCCCGGATCAAAAGTCCTCCGTAAGCTGGGCTCCATCGATCTCTTCTTTTCATTAGATTTATGAGACCACTGCGTCTCACCAAACTCCATCTTGACTTTAATCGCACTCTGCACGATCTCCTCAAAGCTATCATATCCTCGGTTAGCTAGATTCTTCCACAGATGAGGTCTCAATCCACCAAAGAATCTATAAACCTTACCATTTAGATCCATGAAAAATCTAGAGGTATATCATGAAATCCAGGTGAAGTTCATCTCATAGATTCTGATAGATTCGTTCTCTTTCTGCTTCAGCTTGAAAAACTCCTTCTTCATTCTTGTTCTCATGGAATGAGGGAAATACTTACTGAAAAATATCCCTCTGAACTCTTCCCACTCCATAGCTTCAACCTCCAATCTTGGAATTGTGTTTTTAATCAGTTCCCACCACTGATCAGCTTCTCCCTCTAAGAAATAGATAGTCAGGGTGACCTTCTCTTGCTCTGAACAACATAGCACAGAAAAGATCTTCTCTATAGAGCTGATCCACTGTTCAGCAATCAATGGGTCAGTCGATCCACTGAAGGTTGGTGGTAGTTGATGCATAAAGGACTAAATAGAATGTTGTTCCCTTCATGTTGAGATAGGTCTCTCAGCTTGATTCAAGTTATTTCTCATAACTTGAGTCAGTTGGTTCATCATTCTCATGAATGTTTCCATTCTGGATTCCATCGGAGGGCCTTCAACGCATGGTCCATTGCGGTCACCATTTTCACGGTTCCTCCTTTTGCTCGCCATTTTATAAAAGAATAAATACTTTATGAGAAACTTATTTCACATGCGAATCTTTTAACTATAAAGTATTTTATGTCTTAAAACATCATTCCTAAACAATTACATTTTTCTATAATTTATTCATAATGATTCATAAAAAGCTTGCGATTAACCAAACATATCCCTCAGGAGTTTCGTAACCAAGAGTGCAGCAAATCCCATTGTCGTGCACCAGTTCTCATTCGATTCTAACTCAAAGTAGTGTTTTTGGGTTTTACCCTTATGTAAATCTGTGTCAGAGCCACATCTACCTACTCGTATCCAAATAGGGGTGAAATTTTTTGATAAACCACTTACTCAATACTCACCAAAATACCAGGAAGTTTTCCTATATTTAAACTTTTCTATAGGGTTCTTCATAAAGTTTTCATCGCCTAATTTCCATAAATAACTAAACTATCCTTTAATACTAACTATAGAATCTTTCCTTTTTATAACATAACTTTTCATTACATTTTACATACAGAGGATCTTTAAAGTCTAGTGTCTTGGAAATTAGGGACATAAAACATGAAAACAACATAAAACATTCTTATAATCCACTTGTAAGGCTTCATCATATGTTCATCCTGTGTAAAATTACTTCATCTCATATCCGGGAGACATACATCAAGGTAAAGAGTGAGCAAAAGGCCCAGTAAGGGTAAACAAGGAAATCGGTTTACTTGAGTTAACAATAAGAACTTGAATAAAAACATAAAGACATGAGTAATGGAAGTATAGGCATATCATAATTAAATGAACTTGGAACGTAACTTGAATATGTGTCTAAAAAATTTCATTTAGAAATTCATGAACATATCACCAAGGTCCATTCCCAAGGTTTCATAAAAATTACCAAGGTTATTCACCAAGGTATCGTGAAACTTGTCATCTCTAGAGATTAATTCTTTACCCAATGTATTGGAGCGCTATCAGGGCGCATCCTTAATATGTATTTACTTTCATGTGAGCCACATAGATCATAATCATACATTTCATAAATAACCCATATATTATAAAAGAAATGGGTTTCATTTCAAAATCGTGACATTTTAAAATTTCTTAAAAATAAGATCATTATGTCATTTATAACCCATGGAAAGGGAGTGAGGGTTATATGTATGTCAATTATAGAATAAAATATGTAATTTTTTTATATTTATGAACACCCATAGAAACTAAATAGTTCTGAGTATTCACATAAATAAAATAATAGAATTTCTTGAGAGAAAGATAGAGAAATTTTGAGGCGAAATTTCTGCAGCATAATGGCTATATAACTTGGTTTTATAAAACAATAAAAAGAGAGGGGAATAGGGTATCCCATCCATAAATGGATCATTTTGCAGTATATGGACAGAATAAAAATAAATAATATCATGGTGTGTACATTTGTATGACACACCATAAGAAAAGAAAACTTGAAAGGAAAGAGAAAGCGTTGTTTCTTTTACGAGAATTCGGCAGCCTAATGGCACCACTTAAAAATTCAGAAAATCAATTGATGAGAGAGGAAAGGGTATCTCATAATTTGGAAATGAAATGTACAGTAGTAAGGATATAGAATAACAATACCCCTCATAATACAATGGAACTATAAGACATAACATAAAGGAAGTCGTGACTTAAAAGAGGAGGGTGAAAGGATCCCTTACCATGAAGAGTAACTTCGAAAGTTTGAAGGTCGGGACCTTGGGAGGCTTGAGGGCACCTTAGGAGGACTCCTTGGGAGGTAAAGAGACCAAAACCTTGTTGAGGAGGATTTTGGAATGAAATGGATGAGGGAATGGCTTGGTATTTATAGGGGAAGTGAGGGAACAAATCATTAATTGCCAAAGGACACCTCATCGGTGGTATTGGAAAAACCAAGGGCTTGCCCATTGTATTTGCCCATGGTATTGGCCACTTGGGACACCTCATTGCATAACTCACTATTCATAAGTCGACCAAAAATATTACATAATTATTACATCATTAAAGATGTCATTAAACACTCGAAACTCAAAACTGTATTTTCACTATTCACCGAAAATTCAACTTTTTCAGAAAAATCTCCAAAAATAACCTTAATCTAATATCAATACTCTGAACTCAAAAATGAAATCCATTTTATAAAAATAATTTTCTAAATATTTTTAATTTAATTTTTAAATTAAAAACACTATTCACCTGAAAAAATTGATGCTTAACTAATAATTTATGAAATAGTTATTTATATATTTTATTAAATCACAATACCTAATCAAGGTACCTAAATTATATTAATAATTTCTTAGATGAGGTTACTAATCCATTTTGTCACATTACTATTCGTAAGCATAAAATTACTATTCATAATTTACTATTCACCAAAAATTAAGTTGATCTTATTAGACTCTAAATTTTTTACTGAACACAACTATAGAAGACCATTTTTTGAAAATCATTACACATTATTAATTATTTAAGGTTTACATAAATATTTTAAAATATCCTTTTTTCAAAAATTCATCAATAATATACATCCTATACTTATCCGGACATTTGAAAATTCACAAACTTCACCATAAGAAGAAATAACAATTTTTATTTAAATCAAAGGATTACACAAAGCAGCTAAGGTCTCGTTACATATCCCCTTATAACACCAGCATAGGACCTAAGTGTAAGGTGTGCTAAGGAGATAGAATCTTGGGGCGGCTCGGCCAACATTGTCTGAGTGGTGATTTCTATCAGCTTGAACTTCTCCCGAAGTCGATTCTGTTCCAGCTTCACACGATGAAGTTCAGCTTGGGTTTGGTCTAGAGAAAATCCCAGTGGTGCTAGCTCCTTCCCAAGTTCCTTCAGATAGGCTTTGATCGGCCTGAGACTACTGGATGAGGTCATCGAATCTTCTTTCTGTATTAACCAAGATCACTTGTATTTATAGAAAATAATTGTAACATTTAGTTTCCAACGGCTATATTGACCAATGGTCATATAACAGTCGAAACCCAATCGTCTCATTTTAATTATAATCATTTTATTAAATGAAATATTTTTTTTGGGTATAAAATAAAATAACACCAAAAATTAGGAAACAAAGATTATTAAAAAGTTCGGGTCATTACATTCTTCCCCCCTTAAGAAATTTCATCCCTGAAATTTTTAACTCGTAACCTCAGAGGAGAAATGGTGTGGGTACTTATGCCTCATAGACTCCTCTGGTTCCCATGTGGCTTCTTCATATTTTTGGTTCCTCCACAACACCTTAACAAGGTGGGTAGTCTTGTTGCGTAGAACCTTGTCTCTACGATCCAATATCTCTACCGACTTCTCCTCATAAGAGAGTTCATGTTCCAGTTGTACCACCTCTGGGTTTAGTACATGTGAAGGGTCAGGTATGTACTTCCTCAAGAGGGATATGTGGAAGACATCATGAACTTGTGCTAGATTTGGAGGAAGTGCAAGATGATAGGTCACTGCTCCCACGCGATCAAGGATTTCATAGGGGCCAATGTACCTAGGGTTGAGCTTCCCTTTCTTCCCAAACCTCATGACTCTCTTCCAAGGTGAAATTAGAAGAAAGACCTTGTCACCGACATCAAACTCCAAGTCCCTTTGACGGTCATCATCATAGCTCTTTTGCTGACTCTGATAAGCCTTAATGTTTTGTTGGATGAAATAGACTCTTTTTGTCATCTCTTGCACAAGATGAGTCCCAAGAAGCTTTATCTCACTAGCTTCATCCCAACAAGTAGTAGTTCTACATCTCTTCCCATGTAGATCTTCATAGGGTGCCATTTGAATGCTCAAGTGGAAGCTATTATTGTAAGAGAACTCAACTAAAGGGAGATGTTGATCCCATCCACCTTTAAATTCCATTGAGCATGTTCTCAACATGTCCTCAAGTGTTCGAATAGTCATTTTAGATTGGACATCAGTTTGGGGGTGATAGGTCGTACTAAAATTCAATTCAGTGCTCAAAGCATGTTGAAGACTTCTCCAAAATTTTGATGTGGACCTTGGATCACGATCAGATACGATAGAAAGTGGAACTCCATGCAGCCTTACCACTTCCTTCATGTAAATCCTGGTAAGTTGATCAAGAGAGAAATCTTCCCGAATAGAGATAAAATGGGAAGTCTTGGTGAGAAGATCCACAATAACCCATATCACATTGTTTCATTTGGAAGTTCTCAGAAGTCCAGTGACGAAGTCCATAGTGATATTGTACCACTTCCATATTGGTATGGGTAGTGGTTGTAATACCCCTTTAGGAAGTTGTCGCTCTACCTTCACTTACTGAAATACTAGGCACCTTGAAGTGTATTCAACAATCTCCCTTTTCATATTATCCCACCAATAATAATCACGAAGGTCCCTATACATTTTTTTGCTTCCAGGATGTATAGAGAAAGTAAAGCTATGAGCTTCATCCATCAGCTCCTTCTTTATTTCCGAAATAGATGGAACACATAGTCTTGTACGAAATTTCAGTACACCTTCTTGATCAATATTGATCTCAGGAAACTTCTCATCCTTTATAGCCTCAAATTTCTTCTGTAACAAAGGATCTTCTTTCTGTGCTTTCTTGATCTTCTCTAGTAATGACGGTTAAGAAATCATTTGATTTAGGGTTGATGATGTCCCTTCCCTTATAATTCTCAAGTCCAGCTTTACTAGGTCATTGATCAAAGGATCTCTTTGAATTATTATCATGGAAAGGACAACTGGGTCTTTCCTACTTAATGCATCAGCAACTTTGTTTTCTCTTCGAGGATGATAATGAATTGAACAATTATAGTCTTTAAGAAGTTCCAATCATCTCCTTTGTCTCATTTTCAATTCCTTTTGTGTGAAAATATACTTCAAACTTTGATGGTCTACGTATATATCACATTTCTCCCCCATAAAGATAGTGCCTTCATATCTTCAGAGCAAAAACGACCGCAGCTATCTCCAGATCATGCGTAGGATAATTCTTCTCATGAGTCTTCAACTGTCGAGATGCATAAGAAATGACCTTGTCATTTTGCATGAGGACGCACCCAAGCCCTTTCAGAGATGCATCGCTAAAAATAACGAATCCTTCTCCAGTTGAGGGTAGAGGTAACACAGGTGCAGTAACCAATATCTTCTTCATCTCTTGGAAAATTTCCTCACACTCCTTTGTCCATATGAACTTGACCCCTTTTCGAGTTAACTTGGTTAATGGATTAGAAAGTTGTGAAAAGTTTTTCACAAACCTCCTATAATATCCTGCTAATCCAAGAAAACTATGAATCTCAATTATTGTTGTAGGTTGAGGCCACTCCTCTACAACTTTTATCTTTGCAGGGTCAACTGTGATTCCTTCATTGGTTACAACGTTCCTCAATAAAGCAACTTGTTGTAACCAAAATTCATATTTACTGAACTTTCCAAAAAGCATCTCCTTCCGTAGAGTTTGCAAAATAACCCTTAGATGATTTTCATTCTCCTCATGAATTTTGGAATATATCTTAATATCATCAATAAAAACTACCACAAAGTTATCAAGGTAGTCCTTAAAGACTCTATTCATCAAATATATAAAAATAGAAGGTGCATTAGTTATCCCAAAGGTCATAACAACAAACTCATAATGCCCATATCTTGATCGGAAGGTAGTTTTTGGAATATCTTCTTTCTTCACCATCAATTGATGATAACCAGAATGAAGATCAATCTTAGAGAATAATTAAGCCCCACGAAGTTGGTCAAATAAGTCATCAATTCTTGGAAGAGGGTATTTTTTCTTCACTTTAATCTCATTCAGTTCTCTATAATCAATGCATAGCCGCATCGATCCATCTTTCTTCTTAAAAAAGAGAACTGGTGCTCCCCAAGGAGACACACTCGTTCGAATAAACCCTTTCTCCAAAAGATCTTGGAGTTGTTTCTTTAATTCCTCTATCTCCACATTTTCCATCCTATACAGGGTCTTTGATATCGGATGAGATCCAGGTACGAGTTCAATGGATAACTCTACCTCTATTTCTGGGGGAGGTCCAAGTAACTCCTCGGGAAATATGTCAATGTATTCCTGGATGATGGGGACATTTTCTATCCTTAAACTTTCATCTCCTTATTCTTCTTCACTAATCAAATCCATAAAGAAGGATATAGGGGGTTCTTCTAGACAAAGATCAGGTTGAGATATCTCTCCTTGGAAGATAACTGTAGGTTTTCTGTAGAGACCCATATCTTGACGTACATGGACATTACATTACTTTTGCGGAATAATTAATACATAACAAAAATAGGCACACAATGACTGTAATAGTTTAGTATCTTTGGAAACTCGGAATATAATCTTCTAATCGTGGTGAAAGATCTTCAACATTTCCCATAAAGATCTTCCGCTTTTGTTTTCTTACCTAAAACATTTCTTTAAATCCTGGGGAAAATAAAACATATAAAGGGTGAGCTCAAATGCTCAGTAAGGGTAAGCATGGAGAAAATAAAACAAACCATATACATTTGAACTTCAAAACATGAACATAATGTTTACACATCAAAATCTTGAGTTGTGAAATAAATCTTGGCAGTACGTAAGGCATAGGTCATAAAGGAACATCAATCATGATAAAATAGCATGGGAATAAAACATTTAATTGTGGAAAACCATTAAGAACATGATATGATTTCCATAGTAGTCAAAGCATTGCTACCAAGACCATCTTAGTGGACAAAGTCCCTTTCTGAATCGAGTTCACTCCTCGTTCCAGTCATGTATCACTGAACCGGATTAACTTATCGTTCCATCCATGTCTATCTCATGAGATATAAATATTTACCCAATGAATTAGAGGTAGATATAGGTCTCACCCATCTTATAATGAAATCATTCTTACTTGTGTCACAACATAAACATAAATCATTCATCATAACCCAAAGAATAAAAATGGGTTTCATAAACATTATCCCATCATAACATAATCCATATAAAACAAATGGATATCATTTCATCATAAGAGAAGTGAAACCATGTAAATCATAGAGACATTATACTTGAAATATACACATATGAAATAATTTCATCTTAGATGGAAAATGGTTTTAATAAAACACTTGAAATGAATTCTTGAGGAAAATATCCTTTTTTTCAAAATCATTTTCTTTTCACAAAATGTCACGCAATTTTAAAAGAAAATGATTTTGTTGAAAATAGTCATGAAATCTTGTAGAGGAAGCTTCACGGAAATAATGCATTATGAAACTGTAAAAATCCATTTATGTCGTATAAGTTAAAAAAACATTTTCCTCATACTTTTGTCGGAAAAGTCAAAAAGTTCCTCGTATGGTAAACAAAAGAAAGATTCCTTTCATAACACAATGTAAAAGTCAAAGAGGGGTAAATATGACTTTAAACATACATGGAAGAATATTAAACACTTTATGAAAAACATTTTTATAGACATGGATGAAAAATATAACCCCAGTAAATACTTACGTATAAGCAATCTCGGATAAAAATGAGATTGCAAAATTATCCCTTACCTTAGGTCAGATATGCTTAGTACGTATCTAAACCTCATGTATAATGATTTAAATAATGTCATTTACTTATTAAAGAATCATATTCATTTTTATGATATCATATATGGTTCACTTATGACTTTATATTACCCGTTCTTTTGTAAATTCCATGTTAAAGCAGCGTTTTGGGTAAAATCGTTTTATTTATCGTACGTGTTTGGACTTGTTGTTATTGATATTATTATTACTTATATCATGATTTAATTACTTCCAGAATTTAAATCATGATTTATATATCATATATATTCAGTATATATATATATATATAATAGATAGATGAATGAAATGAAATACACCATTCATGGAGATGGTAGGCCGTACGTACGCATGAACGCTATTTTCATTTTCTTATTGACTTGAATAGAAGTAAGTAGATGAAATATATATATATATATAAATACAGTAGATTCATTATGTCATATATTTCATTATTATTCATTATATATACTTTATAATCATTCTTGAATGGTTAACATGGAGAATGAATCTCATCGCGTTGTGGAGACGGTAATCCGTACGTACGCACGAGCGATGATATCATTACCATAATTATTGAATGGAACTGGTGTGGATGATATAATATCTCAGAATTAGCATGATGTTATAATAAGCATATATAGTTATTCTTTACACCATTATACCCATCCAAGTAAGGTGGTGGTGGAAAAACAAATTACACCACGGCGTGGAGACGGTATTCCGTACATACGCACAAGCGGTGATTTCATTTTTCGTAGGATGGATAGAAGGTGAAATGGGGTTGTTTCATATTTATAATAACATATCAGTATATTATTGATACTGATGTTATTACTTTATAATTAAATAACTAAATAAGAAGAAGTTGAAGAAGAAAGAAACTTGAAAGAATCGATAGAAGAGATTACCTCTTCTTCGATGCACCTCTTTTAAGCTTCCTCTTAAGGCACTAGAGTTGGTCTTTTAAGGATAACAAAACCTCTATAATGTTTATAGGGAAGTTGATAAGGGAAATTGGCAGGGGTTGTCCAATCTTGAAGGCTCAAAATTGTGTAAAGAGAAGAGGGAGGAGGTGCCCTTTTATAAGGGAGGAGAGGTGCACTTTAGGAAAAAAACTTAAAATATTATTTTATAATAAAGTCATATTTGGTTTATAATGGCTCCAAAGTGACTTATTTTGAAGATAAAGTGGGGATGGGTCTAAATACTCTCAACAAATAGGTTTTAGACAAGTTTAGGTTACTATTTTAACCTTATCATTTAGATTTAACTCTAAGTTAAATAATTTAACTTTTACCGTGTCTTCTTGTTTTCTTACACTATATGGTTAATAAACTTACTATAACAAGCCAAACGAACCACAAGTGGTTCATTATTAATATATATAACCTTATATAATTCATTTGGCCAAACCTTAGATTTTTAGGAATAGAATAACAAGTAATAATATAATATTTGTTTTAAAAACTATTTTATGTCAATTTTGACACTATTTGGTAATTGATTTTTGTGAAAATCATAACAGCATGACTAGTTCGAACAAAGTTAATTGAATCAATACTAACATGTCATATTAACCTAAAAAAATTAGTGAAATTTATAAAAAGTCTCAAATTACATTTATTTGGGTATTTATAACATCAATTATGTTAGTATTTCATTAATAAGGTAATTACTTCATCATCATTATGTCATAAATAAATTAAATTATTTAATTCCTAAAAATTATAAATAAAATACCATTATGTAGGAAATATTTTTAGATTTATAATAAATATTTATAGTTGAATTTATCTTATTTATAACCCTATATTAAAAATGTTTTAGTTATTAAACTTTGATTTTAACTATTTTAACTCTTCTTGGAATAAAATAATAATAAATGTCCTAATCTAATCCAAGTGGACCTAAAGGGTAATATTTTATTCCTGAGGTTGTTTTTGGTCGAATTACACTTATCCAATAAAATCTGGATATGTGTTAGGGTAATAATAATATCATTTTTTACCCTTAATTACCCTATTTACTTTTAACCGTGGTAAATAAAAGTAAAAAGTTACTATTCACCAAAAATTATTTTTATCTTATTGAACCACATTTTACTCCTTGATACTAACTGTGTCTCTCGTATTTTCGAAATTCCACTCATAGAAGCGGTAAAATTATATTTTACGTAAATTTTCAAATTCTCCTAGGAGGTGGGTAAAAGACGGTGAAAAGTTCAATAAGATTTTTATATATCTAAACATATTATAAAATGTCTCCAACGAATTAAATTGAACTTATATAGGTATTATGTATCAATTTTTACCTAAAATAAATTTAAATAAAATAAATGATTATTTAAATAAAAAGTCGGTTTTAACCAATAACTCAGTGTTTTCACTATTCATCAAAAAATGGAAGTTTTCAGAAAAATATCAAAATTTCACTCAAGGCTAATTTTGATATTCCGAATCCAAAAATGAAGTCCATTTTGAAAGATAAAATTTATAAAATTTCAAAAAGTGGGTATTACTATTCATAACGGCTAGTTTATATAATATTTTAATAACATATCGTTGTTTAGTGAAACTCGGTATTGCGTACAACACACGCTATCGTGGAAGGTCGTGATTGCGTGTAAAGCAAGCCAAGTCAGGGTTGCATGTAGTGAAAGATTCCTTTGTTGTTGTGTATAATATAATCCAACCATATTTCATTTATACATTGAATATATATATATATATACACACACTCAATGTTGCGTAGAATAACTTCTATCAAACGAACTTGAAATTTTATATAACACGATCCAAGAATAGTGTTCCATATACTGCAAGCTAATACGGTGTTGCGTATGGCGCAAGATAATCTTGGTGTAGCATACAACACAAGAAATCAAATAAATTAAAAGGAATACTTCTCATAAAATCTCAAGGTGTTACATTTTCCATTCAAGACTATTGATACTTCCTTGCTTCTGCAATTGATCTTAGCATTATACTTTGAGAGCCAGTCCATCCCTAGTATAATGTCGAATTCCATCATGGGAATGACTACTAGATTTGCGATAAGATTGTGATCACTAAAGTAAATACTATAGTTTCTAAATACTAACGATGCTTGGATAGTCCTACCAGGAGTCTTGACTGATAACTCTACTTTTAGCAAATCAGGGTTTGAATCTTAATTCTTTGCAAACTTGGAGGAAATAAAGGAATGCGCAGAACCAGAATCAAATAAAGTATTTTCTATCTTTGAGAGGACAACAAGAGTACCTACTACCATATCATTTGGATCTTCAACTTCAGATGTCGTGATAGCAAAAGAACGACCTAGCTCCCTTGGCCTTTGCTGAGGCTGATGGGGGTTCCCCTCCACTACCCTCAGATTTGGAAAGTGATTGGAAAAGTGCCCGTGTTGTCCACACTTAAAGCACTGGACATCAGGTAGGGTCTACATCATCTTCTCTTTATCATTTGTGTTTGGAAGTTGAGGTTTCACCTCACTACGACAATTCCTCCCAATATGGTCATCTCTTCCACACTTGTAGCATTTCCCATTCACGAGCAGGCAGTCCCCCGAATGCTTCTTCCCACATTTATTACACGTGGAAAGTTGCACTTGCTTTCCTCCTCTTCCCTGATAAAATGTCCTCCCTAAGCTGGGCTCCATCGATCTCTTCTTATCATTGGATTTATGAGACCATTGCGTCTCACCAAACTCCATTTCGACTTTCATCGTACTCTGCACAATCTCTCCATAGCTATCATAGTATCGGTTGGCTAGATTCTTCCACAGATGAGGTCTCAGTACACTGAAGAATCTATCAACCTTACCATTTGGATCCATGACAAAGATAGAGGTATATCGTGAAAGTCGGGTGAAGTTCATCTCATAGCTTCTGACAGATTCGTTATCCTTCTGCTTCAGCTCGAGAAACTCTTTCTCCATTTTTGTTCTCATGGAACGAGGGAAATACTTACTGAAAAAGATCCCTATGAACTCTTCCCACTCCATAGCTTCAACCTCCAATCTTGGCCTCATGTTTTTAATTAGTTCCCACCACTGATCAGCTTCTCCCTCTAAGCGATAGATAGTCAGGGTGACCTTCTCTTGCTCTGAACAACGTAGCATAGAAAAGATCTTCTCTATAGAGCTGATCCACTGTTCAGCAATCAATGGGCCAGTCGATCCACTGAAGGTTGGTGGTCGTTGATGCATAAAGGAATCAATATAATGTTGTTCCCTTCACAGTGAGATCAGTCTCTCAGCTTGATTCAAGTTATTTCCCATAACTTGAGTCATTTAGTTCATCATTTGCATGAATGTTTCCATTCCAGCTTCCATCAGAGGGTCGTCAGCGCATGGTCCATTGCGGTCACCATTTTCACGGTTCCTCCTATTGCCCGCCATTTTATAAAAGAATAAATCCTTTGTGAGAAACTTATTTCACTTGTGAATATTTTAACTATAAAGGATTTTATGTCTTAAAACATCATGTTTAAACAATTACATTTCTCTATAATTCCTTCATAATGATTCATAAAAAGCTTGCGATTAACCAAACATATCCCCCAGGAGTGTCGTAACCAAGAGTGCAGCAAGGCCCATTGTCGTGAACCAGTTCCCATTCGATTTTAGATCAAAGCGGTGTTTTCGGGTTTTACCCTGATGTACATTTGTGCTATAGCCGCCTCTACCTGCTCATATCCAGATAGGAATGTATTTGTTGGATAAACCACTTACTCAATACTCACCAAAATACCATGAAGTTTTCCTATATTTAAAATTTTCTATAGGGTTCTTCCTAAAGTTTTCATCACCTAATTTCCATAAATAACTAAACTATCTTTTGATACCAACTGTATCATCCCGCCTTTTTATAACATAACTTTTCATTACATTTTACATACAGAGGATCATTAAAGTCTAGTGTCTTGGAAATCAGGGACATAAAACATGAAAACAACATAAAACATTATTTTAATCCACTTGTAAGGCTTCATCATATGTTCATCCTATGTACAATTACTGCATCTCATATCCTGGAGACATACATCAAGGTAAAGGGTGAGCATAAGGCCCAGTAAGGGTAAACAAGGAAATCAATTTACTTGTCTTAACAATAAGAACTTGAATAAAAACATAAAGACATGAGCAATAGAAGTATAGGCGTATCATAATGAAAAAAAACTTGGAACATAACTTGAATATGCGGTTAAAACATTTCATTTAGACATTTATGAACATATCACCAAGTTTCATCCCCAAGGTGTCATAAAAATTACCAAGGTTATTCACCAAGGTATCGTGAAACTTGTCATCTCTAGAGATTAATTCTTTACCCAATGCATTAGAGCGCTATCAGGGCGCACCCTTAATATGTCTTTAATTTCATGTGATCCACATATATCATAATCATACATTTCATAAATAACCCATAGAGTGTAAAATAAATGGGTTTTATTTCAAAATCGTGACGTTTTAAAAGTTCTTAAAAATAAGATCATTATGTCATTTATAACCCATGGAAAGGGAGTGAGGGTTATATGTATGTCAATTCTAGAATCAAATATTTCATTTTTATATATTTATGAACACACATAGAAACAAAATAGGTTTGGTTATTCACATAAATAAAATAAGAGAATTTCTTGAGAGAAAGAGACAGAATTTTTGAGGCAAAATTTCTACAACATAACAGTTATATAACTTGGTTTTAGAAAATAATAAAAAGAGAGGGGACAAGGGTCTCCCATACATAAATGGATCATTTTGCAGTATAGGGACAGAATAAAAATAAATAATATCATGGTGTGTACATTTGGATGACACACCACAAGAAAAGGAAACTTTAAAGGAAAGAGAAAGCATGATTTTTTTTTATGAAAATTCGGCAGCCTAACGGCGCCACTTAAAAATTCAGAAAATCAATTTATGAGAGAGGAAAGGGTATCTCATCATTTGGAAATGAAATGGATAGTCGTAAGGATATATAATAATAAGACCCCTCATAATACAATGGAACTATAAGACACAACATAAAGGAAGTCATGACTTAAAAGAGGAGGGTGAAAGGATCCCTTACCTTGAAGAGTAACTTCGAAAGTTTGAAGGTCGGGACCTTGGGAGGCATGAGGGCACCTTGGGAGGAATCCTTGGGAGGTAAAGAGACCATAACTTCGTTGAGGATTATTTTTGAATGAAATGGATGAGGGAATGGCTTGGTATTTATAGGGGAAGTGAGGGAACAAATCATTAATTACCAAGGGACACCTCATCGGTGGTATTAGAAAAACCTTGGGCTTGCCCATGGTATTGGCCACTTGGAACACCTCATTGCATAACTCACTATTCATAAGTAGACTAGAAATATTACCTATTTATTACATCATTAAAGATGTCATTAAACACTCGAAACTCAAAACTGTATTTTCACTATTCTCTGAAAATTCAACTTTTTCAGAAAAATCCCTAAAAATGACCTTAACCTAATATCGATGCTATGAATTCAAAAATGAACTCCATTTTATAAAAATAATTTTCTAAACATTTTTAATTTAATTTTTAAATAAAAAATGTTATTCACCCAAAAAAACTAATGCTTAACTAATAATTTCTGAAACAGTTATTTACCTATTTTATTGAATCACAATACCTAATCAAGGTGCCTAAATTATATTAATACTTTCTTAGGTGAGGTTACTAATCCATTTGGTCACATTACTATTCATAAGCGTAAAATTACTATTCATAATTTACTATTCACCAAAAATTAAGTTGATCTAGACTTTAAATTTCTTGCTGAACACAACTGTAGAAGACCATTTTTTGAAAATCATTACACATTATTAATTATTTAAGGTTTATATAAATATTTTAAAATATCCTTTTTTCAAAAATTCATCAATAATATACATCCTATGCTTATCCGGACATTTGAAAATTCACAAACTTCACCATAAGAAGAAATAACAATTTTTATTTAAATCAAAAGATTACATAAAGAAGCTAAGGTCTTGTTACATATCCCCTTATAACACCAGCATAGGATATAAGTGTAAGGTGTGCTAAGGTGATATAATCTTGGGGCGGCTCGGCCAACATTGCCCAAGTGGTGATTTCTATCAGCTTGAACTTCTCCCGAAGGCGTTTCCATTCTAGCTTCACACGATGAAGTTCGGCTTGGGTTTGGTCCAGAGAAAATTCCAGTGGTTCTACCTCCTTCCCAAGTTCCGTCAGATGGGCTTCGATCGGCCCGAGACTACTGGATGAGGCCATCAAATCTTCTTTCTGTATTAACCAAGATCACTTGTATTTATAGAAAATAATTGTAACATTTAGTTTCCAACAGTCATATTAACCAACGGTCATATAACAGTCAAAACTCAACGGTCTCATTTTAATTATACTCATTTTATGAAATGAAATAGTTTTGTTGGATATGAAATAAAATAACACACAAAATTAGGAAACAAAAATTATTAAAAAGTTCAGGTCGTTGCAATTTCCACTAAAGGGGGTTGATTGATCACATAGCAGGCAGTATTTACTACTTCTTCCCAGAACGTTTTGGTAACTCCTACAGTCTTCATCATCACCCTTTTTTTGTTCAACATGGTTCTATTCGTCCGCTCTACCACTCCATTCTAATGAAGAGTGTATTACACTATGAAGTGTATCTTTATTCCTTCATGTTGACAAAAAGAATCAATCTCCTCGCTTGTATATTATCCACCATTATCAGTCCTCAAATACTTGATCTTATTTTTGGATTCAAGCTCCTTCCATGATTTGAATATTTTAAAGACTTCAAAGACATGATTTACTCTTGATTAGAAACACCCGAAATCTCCTAGAATATTCATCAATGAAAGATACAAAGTGCCTTGCTCCTCCTAAGGATACAACCGGTTCTTTCCAAACATCGGAATGGATCAACTCCAAGATCTCCTTACTCCTCTCTGTTGACGTTCCAAACTTCAACCCGTGTTGCTTACTCAAAACATAATGCTTACAAAATGGTAAGGATACCTTTGTAAGCCCAAGAAACAACTTCTAATCCACAAGAATCTTTAGGCCTCGTTTAGACATATGGACAAGCTTCTGATACCATAACATCGTCAATTCTTCTATCGAGGTAGTTGATGCGACAACTATCACCACTTCCCTGTATGTTTCACCCATAAGCACATACAAGTTCTTTGAGATCTTCTATGCCTTCATCACCACAAGCACTCCCTTCACAATCTTCATCATCCCTTTCTTGGTGTGAGTCTTGCATCTGATGTCATCAAATTGTCCCAATGACAAAATGTTCTTCTTGAGGCCCTGCACATGGAATACCCCTTGAATGGTTCAAACTATGTTTTCATGCATCTTCAGTTTGATGGTTCCAACTCCAACGATCTTCAAGGTATGATTTTTCCTCATGTACACAAGTCCTTCTGGGATAGTTTCATATTGATCAAACCATTCCAGTCGAGATTTCATGTGCCATGTTTCTCTCGAGTTAATAATCCATGCATTGTTGAGATGTTGTCAACCTTCAATGGTTGTCATAGCATCACTTACTAGTACGTCTCCATTTCTAGATGTACTCACCACATTTTCTTGAGAGTTCTTCTCACCACCCTTCTTATTCCAACAGTCTTTACTGAAATTCCCCCCTCTTATCACAATTGTAATATCTGATATTTTTCTTCTTGCTCCTTGATTTAGACCTACCATGATTCTGGTTCCCACTGGAATCGTGCTAAATCATTCTTCCTCTTTCCATTGACAGAGCTTATACTTGGTGTGGAGTTGTCTGTCTATCTTCCTTATTCTTGCACTGACTTTTTTCTTCAAGAACCACAGCTGCAACATCGTTGAAGGGCAACATATCCATTAGTATATTATTATTGAGGTTGATGATAAGTTGATCATACAAATCTAGAAAACTCTAGATCATAATCTCCACACATTTAGTATCCACAATTTTAGATCCCAACATCGTAAGGTGAGCAAAAAGGGTATTGAGGGTGTTGATGTGGTCGGTCACCAATGATGACTCTGCCATTCAAAGAGTATAATTTTCTCTTCAATAAAATTTTGTTGTGGAGTGACTTTTCCTCGTATAACTTTTTCAGAGTATCCCAAATTTCCTTCGCTATCGTTTTCTCTACAATGCTTGATAGGACCCCACCTTCCAAATCCAAATGGATGTTGGCAATAGCATTCCTGTCTATGTCTTTCCATTTCTCTTATGTTGCACCCACTGGTTTTTCTCCAATCGCATATAGGCAATTATATTTCCACATCACTGCTTTCATCTTCATTTTCCATAATAAAAAAATTATTTCCATTGAAATTTTTTATCTTAAATTTTTCCGCCATTTGGACACATCGTCAGTCCTGGATTTCCTCGGGCCAGAACCTTGCCTCTGATACCACTTGTTAGGATCGTAAATAATTGTACATTCGGTAAAATGATAATTTCAAGATAAAAATAAAGTCTAAAAGTGTGGAAATAAAATGAACAGCGGATGTAATGTGGAAAACCCCCCAAAATGAAAGGGTTAAAAAACTACACACAAATAGAAGGATCTCACTATGGTAAAATGCGGGTACAAACTCTCTCTCAATTACAAGGAGAAAAAACTCAAGAAATTCTCTCTTGAAAATGTGGAGAGACAACTCACAAAATACTGCACTCAATGGTGAAGATGTGTTTCTTAAGAATATGATTATGAAAACTGTTGGAGGAGATCCCTTTTTATATCCTGCCCTCACCCTCCTTTGGTCTCCTCTCAATTAAATGTCTTTTACCAAATTAAATATGGTAATGATGGTAGGGTGTCACCCTCTTTGAATGAAATGGATACGGTGACCATCATTATTATATTCTCTCTCCATAATGTCTTCCAACAGGTCCTAGAAATGCCAATCACGCACTTGATCCCCCCTCATGTGAATTTTAAAGGTAGAAATTTATGTTTGGATAACCAATACCTGACCCATTTATTAAACAGTTTAAGTGACGTGTAATAGTGGTATATATTATTAATATATTCAAAAAATATTTTGAAAATTTTATAGATTTATATTTATTATAATTAATCTTAGGATACAAATAATTAATAATCAAATAATATATTCTTATATATACTAATTTACTTAAAAATAAAACATTTGTTATCAAGCATAAAAATTTTAAATATTTAAATAATAGTGTCATTTATCGTGTTAATTGTGTCATACACCCTAAACTCAAACCCACCCCATTTATTTAACCATGCATCAGGTTTGTGATAGGTTTCATGTGTTGTTTCATCAATTGACACCCCTAGAAAATTTGCCTATATATAAAAATCCCCTAAATCCAGTGGAAAATATCACTGAAAAACATCATTTATGAGGATGTTTGGATTTAAAAGTTCAATATTTTTATAAACTATAAAAAGGTTTTTTTGAAAATTGTAAAAAAAATTAAAATTGTATTTCTTGCAACTTTAGAAATTTTGTACCATTATTTGTTATAATACCATAGTTGTTATTTTATATATACACGTATATAAATATATATAATTCTAAATTTTAGTTATTTAGATTATTTAAAATAATATTTTTAATAATACAAAATTATTATCATAAATTTATTTTTTTTCTAATATTATAATTGGTTATTTTTTACATATAAATATTTTCAAATTATAATATTGAGTTTTATTACAATTTTCATTTGCAATAATAAAAAATTTTAATTAAAGTAATAAGTTTGCTTTTCATAATATCATTTTTGTTTTGTTTTTATGTAATTATTTTGTCTCTATAATAGTTAAATAATTTTAAATTTTAGTAATTTGGCTTATTTAAAATGATATTTGAGATAAAATAAAAAATATTATGATAAATTTATCTATTTATTTTATAATATTATAATTGGTTATTTATTATAAATAAATATTTGTAAATCATAATATTGAGTTTTATTAATATCTTGATTTGCAATAATACAATTTCTTAACAAAAGTAATAAGTTTATTTTTCATAATATTATTTTCATTGACTCAATCCATCAATTTCTTGTTTTAATGATAACAAATCATGTTTACTTTATTACTAAATGTTTATGTGTTTAATGATAGAGCTTTGTATTGCCCCTCGCACTTGGCTGGGGTGGTAAGGGTGGGGAGGGGTTTGGGGCGAGGTCACAGGGTCGGGTCCCTGGGCCAATGGTTTATCTATATTTTCTTTGTTGCGTCGTGTGCCGCTTTCATGGTTGTACCCAATTTTTAATGATAGAGCTTCATATTTCTGGCATTTACACGAAATGTCTCTAAGTACAAGCTATTATCGTTAGTTAAATTTCACTACTATCAATTTACTCCTACTACCATTAGAAAAAGATATGCTACTTCCAGAAGACTTATGCTACCATCAATTGAAATCTGCTACCTTGAAGATTTGTTGTCACCAAAAGACTTCATACTATCATCAGTTGACATCTTCTATCGTCAGTTGGTTTCTGCTTCCATTAGAAGAAGTTTTCTATTTTTAGAAGACTTCTGCTACCGCAGGAGAAAGTCTTCTACTACCAGAGGAACTTTCTACCACTAGAGCAAGCATGCTACCTCCATAGGAACTTTCTACCACCAGAGAAAGTCAATTACCATCAGGCTGAATCTACTATGGTCAATCCAATTATGCTATCACAAGTTGATCTCTGCTTCCATTAAAGTCTTTGTGCTAGTCTATAATTAAAATTAAAATTAAATTCCAATGGATACTTTATGAAATTTAATGAAATTAAAAAAGTCAGAGTACTAGGATTTAAGAATTATTATTCTTAAAATGACTACTTGGGAGCATTGAAGACAATGTCAAACTTTTGGGATTTGCGGCTCAGTATGAGGATTTATTTTATTATTATCCCATAATAGATAATTGGATTTTGTGAGTGAATGTGTCTACTTATGTGTGCTTACAGAAAGAAAGAGGATTATCAGTGTTATATACGACACTCTGTTTTTATGCAAAAACAAAAACCATGTGAAGTTCATTTGAGGTGACATTAAGGATGGATTTAAAGACAATCTAAAAGAATAATAAGATCATTGATGATCATCTCAAGCTTGATCGGAGAAATAGAACTTCAAAAACATTTCTACATTCTTTTTCTATTATTCTCTGTTTTTGTCTACTTTCAAGTTGTTCTCTATCTTTTTAAACATTGAGAACAATCTCATATATTGTATTGGAGAGTATTCAAATACTCTCTTCACACTTCTTTTACATCTTCTATCCCACAGATAATAGTGGAAGAGATTGGGTGTATCATGGACTGTCTTATGTGCAATTGTATATATAAAAATCGATCCAAATTGTGGATCTGTTTATTTTCTAATAAACATGTTTGGCTACGGGTGACTATCAAGTGGATAATATTATGTCTTGACTTGATATTGAACCTCTTATATTTATTTCTATTGTGTGTTAATTTGTTCTTTTCTTAGTTTTAAAAACAATTCTTTTTAAAAACTCTTTTGCAAAAAAAATCTCTAATAATTTACTTTAATCAGTGTTTTATATATTGTGATTGATGTAATTAGATTTGTTTCAAAAGTAAAAGTGATTTTAAAATTATTTTAACCGGGTTGTGATTGAGACTTTAAGAAACCTTTCAAAAACCTCAAATTATATATATCTGCAATTTTAATTAACTAGACTATTTTTCTAAATTGGGGGATTTGATTTTAAATTATTTTTAAACATAAATTTTATTAGAAGTTCAATTCACCCCCCCCCCTCTTGAGATGCCCACTGGGACAAAAATTTGGTATCATAGCCTTTTTGTTTCTTTCATATTTTTATTCATCTAATTTTAACAGTAATCATATTTTAACCAAAAGGTCTAAATTTCTCTTTATTATAAATTTCTGTCTTTATGGATAATACCATAATTAAGGGAACTACTACCGACAAACCTCCATATTTTAATGACACTAATTATTCTTAATGAAAAATCAAGATGAAAATACATCTTGAAAGTATGAGTTTTAATATATGGATTGTAATAGAAGATCAATATGAAAAACTTAAAGCTATCAGAGCTGACTAGAGTGATGTAACTAAGGCTACTTATAATTGTAATTGTAAAGAAATGAATGATTTGTATTGTGCACTAGGAGAATATGAATTTAATAGAATATCTGCATGTGCGGATTTTGGAATTTGGGATACCTTAGTTGTGTCTCATGAAGGCGCATCTAATGTTAAAAAAATGTGTTTAAATATTTATATTATTAAGTATGATACATTTAAGATGAAGTCTGATAAGTCAATTTCTAATATGTATCTTAGGTTTATTGAGATTACAAACGTGATGCATGCACTGGGAAAAACTATTGATGACAAGTCTCAAGTGGTGAGGATTCTAAGATACTTGGAAGATGGAGAAACACTATCGTATCCATTCAAGAATCATGTGATGTAAACAAGCTGAAAATAAAGGAGCTACTAGAAAAACTGATGATATACAAGGAATAACTTAAAGTAAATGATGAAGATGTTGAACCTAAAAAGTCAATCACATTTAAAGCATCTCAGTTAAAGGATAAAAAATTAATCAAAGAGAGTGTTAATAGAGGTGATGGTGACTCTCATAGTGATGAGGAAATGGTTTATCTGGCAAGAAGGTTTAAGAAATTTTACAAGAAGAAGTTCTACAGGAAATTAAACTTCAAATGAAAATAAGGTAGAAAAGGAAAATGGAAGAAAGACGATAACTTTGGAGAAGTTACTTGCTAAGAGTGTAAGAGAAAAAGACACATCAAATCTAATTGTCCAAAATTGAAATACAAGAAAAAATATGAGGATAAAGGAAATAAATACATGAAAGTAATGAAATACACTAGGAGTGCTTTTGAGGATAATTATAGTAAATTTGATTCAAGTAGAGAAAACAATAATGAAATGTTTAATAAGTATTTTATGGAAAACACATTTGAGGTAACAAAATGTTATTCCTATTATTTCTTAAACTAAAAATAATGAGAAAAATGATATGGCCAGTGAAGATCTATTTGAATATTTTAATATGCTAGAAGATGACTTCAATGATCTAAAAGATAAATATAAGAATTTAAAGAAACTACATGCTTTATCTGTTATTGTTAAATCTGATCTTGCTGTTGAAAAGGAAAAAAACAAAATGCTTTTCAAGGAAAATAATAACTTAAAGTTGGTTAATGATGAACTAAAGAAATATATTGAAGGGTTTTTAATAAGAATTAAAACCATCAATAAAGTTCTATAAATTCATGTCGTACCTAAATTGAGAGAAAGTTTTGGTTATCAGTCTAGATGGGAAAAGAAAACTCTATAGGAACTATTTTATTCCTAGTTGAAATGTTGTTAATAAATCTGTAGTAAATTATACAGCTGGAACATCTAAATCTAGAGGAATCTAGTTTGGACCAAAAAGATCTTATTTCTCTAATTCATTCAAATATGTTCATAAATATAGAAACAAACCTATCAAACATATGTGGATTCATAAATCTTTAGTTGTTAACATCTATGGACCCAAACAGATTGGGTTACTAAAATCATTTTGCATCTGATTGTTTGCAAGAAGCTTGCTTGAAAAGTTCATGTAAAATGCTATAGTATTTGGACAGTGGGTGTTCTAGACACATGATAAAAGACTTCTCAAGCTTCCAAAATCTAACCATAGTGGATGGTGAACATATCACCTTTTTTGACAATGAAAAAGGAAAAATTATTGGCCTTGATAAAGTCGGAAATTCTAAAACCTATTTAATTTCTAAAGTTATATTTATTGATGGATTAAAATATAATATTCTAAACATATCCCAATTATGTGATGATGGTTTCCACGTCAAGTTCTAGAATAAAAATCATGTAAGATTTATGATTCTAAGTTTAATTTAGAATTTATCGCTTTGAGGAATGGCAATGTTTATACAGTTGATTTAAATTCTTTATTTTCTCAAAATATTTCTTGCTTCAATGTCTTTAATCATGAATCTAGATTTCCCAAAAGATAGAGTGTGGAATCCCTATCAAAAGGGAAAGCAACATAAATTTTCTTTCAAACCAAAGAAAGAGGTTTCTACTTTTCAACCACTAGAACTAGTTCACATGGACTTGTTTGGACCATCTAGAATTTCAAGTTTAGCCAGAAAACATTATAATTATATATTTTTTTATGATCATTCAAGGTTTATATGGGTATATCTCCTATATCAAAAAAGTGAGGCTTGTATATGTTTTGTAAAGTATGAAAAATCTGTAGAGAACCATAATGGACTTACCATTAAGAGTATGAGAAATGATCATGACCGTGAGTTTGAAAATCAAGATTTTGAATCTTTATGCTCACAACATGGCTATAATCATAACTTTTATACTCCTCAAACACAAAAATAGAATGGGGTGGTTGAAAAAAGAAATATGATCCTTCAATAGATAGCTCAGGCCATGCTCAGTGAATATGAAATGTCAGTCTATTTTTGGGTAGAAGTTGTAAATACAATTAGTTATGTAATTAAAAAGTCTTAATAAGACCTCTTTTAAAAAGGACTTCATATGAATTATGTAATGGAATAAATCATAAGGTAAATTATTTCAAAAAAATTGGATGAAAATATTATATTTTCAATATAAACTATAATCTGGACAAGTTTGCATCCAAGAGCGATGAAGGAATTTTCCTTTGTTATTAAACATCCAGTAAAGTCTATAGATTTTTTAATAAAAGAACAAAGTTGGTGGAAGAATTATGTCACATTTTATGAGACATCCACATAACCCTAAAGTTTCCTTAACACCTCCAAGACCAATGACCATGTTGCTAATTTACTTGAAAAATCGCCCAATAAAGACCATTTAGAGGAACCATACCTTGAGGAAAACCTAGAGGAAACTAGCTTACCCATAACTATTAGAACCCATATGGTCCATCCTTTAGATGTTGTTGTTGGAGATCTAAATAGAGGAACTCAAACTCAAGCATCACTTAGAAAATAGGTTGGACATCAAGCATTCTTGTCACGGCTTGAACCTAAGAACATTAATGAGGCAATCAGTGATGAACATTTGGTGATGGCTATGAAAGAGGGATTGAATCAATTTGAAAGGAATAGAGTATGGGAACTAGTTGGGAGACCCAAAGACTATTTGACCATTAACACTAAATGGGTATATAGAAATAAGGCTGATGAATCTTGCAATATTATTAGAAACAAGGCTAGATTCGTGGCACAAGGTTATATTCAATAATAAGGTATTGGCTATGAGGAAACTTTTTCTCCTGTAGCTAGACTTGAAGTCATTAGGATACTACTTTCTTAGGCGGTATATCTAAATTTAAAATTATATCAAATGGATATCAAGAGTGATTTTCTTAATGGTTATATTATTGAGGATGTTTTCGTTGAATAACTCTCTAACTTTTCAAATCCTCATTTTCCAAATCATGTTTTTAAATTGATTAAAGCGCTTTATGGTTTAAAACGGGCTCTCAAAGCTCAGTATGATAGACTCAACACTTTTCTTATTTCAAATGGTTTTAAAAAAGGTGTTGTTGATCCTACCTTATTTATCAAAAGAACTTCAAAAGATGTTTTGGTTGCATAAATATATATTGATGATATTATTTTTGGTTCTTTAAGAAATTCTTTGTGTACTAAATTTTCAAAACTAATGAAACATGAACTTGAAATGAGTTTGATGGATGAATTAAAATTCTTTCTTGGTTTTCAAATCTTACAAAATAAAGAAGGAATTATTTTAAACCAAAGTAAGTATGCAAAATATCTTTTAAAACATTTTAGCATGGATAGCTCAAAAGGAAGTGATACTTCAATGAGCACCACCTGTAAATTGGATCTTGATGAAGTTGGGAACCAGTTGACCAAACCATTTACAGAGGTATGATTGGGAGTTTATTTAACAGTTAGTCAGTTTGACATTATGTTTAGTGTGTGTATGTGTGCTCGTTTTCATGCAAATCTTAGGGAATCTAATTTGAATGCTAGTAAAAAAAGATAATTCACTCAAAAGTACAACTAGCTTAGGACTATTCTACTCTAGAGGATATGTTTTTGATTTAGATAGTTATTCATATGTGGATTTTGGTGGCTGTAAGTTAGATAGAAAAAATACTTTTGGAACATGTCACTTTTTGGGCAAGTCTCTGGTATCATAATGTAGTAAAAATAGAATTTTGTTTCATTATCCACTGATAAAGATAAGTACATAGCTTCAGGAAGTTGTGGTACACAAGATTCTATGGATGAAACATACATTGTTAGACTATAGATATCAATTTAGACATGTACCTATAAAGTGGGATAATACAAGTGGTATTAAAATTTCTAAGAACTTTGTATCTCATTCAAGGAAAAAAATACATTGATATAAGAAATCACTTTTTGAGAGATCATTTTCAAAAGGGTGATATAACTCTTGAATTCATTGGCACTGAACATCAATTTTCTAATACATTCACAAAGTCTTTGAATATCGAGAGATTAAGTTATATCTGACAGGAGCTTGGAATGATAAATTCCTCTTAATCTTTTATTTTCTTAATTCTTTTGAATATGGTAGAGTTAATTCATGAGTCATGTGTTACCGTTATCTTGCTATTGTTGGGTATTATCGTTCATGTGCTACTTTTCGGGTGATACCGTTGGGTACTATCATTTAGATGATACCGCTGGTTACAACCGTTCAAATGCTACCAGTGGGTGCTACCGTTCTAATGATTTTTTTGTATGATTTTGTTGGATGTTATTATTGACATACTTTCATGATCTTTCACTATCATTTCTATTTTTCATTATTCAACTCTTAAATTTCATATTTTACTTGAATTAAAATCCTTTTAGATTAAAAATTAATTTTATGCACTAAATAATTGAAATCCATAATTAGAGTCTGAATCGAGATTCATCCCCTTCACGCACTTTTTAAACCTCATCTTCCTTTCTCTCTCTTAAACCCCGACCTTTAGCCTTCAGCCTTTGAGCCATAGCTACAATGGTGAAGAAAAAATGTGCTTCTGGTTATCCAGACGAATCATGGCCGTGAAATAAATCCAAGGGTGAATCTAGTAAACCTAGAGAGCCATAGAATCCCCTTCTTTCGTCTTGAGTAGTTGTCACTGAGAAAGAAATATAAGCTACTTGGTTGAAATCTAGTAAATCGCTGGTTTGGAAAGTAGTCCAATAGCAAGGGTGGGCGGCTTGGTTCTCAAGAAATGACCAACCATTCCATCCGATATTGGTTCACAATTTTTATCTAAATGTCAAATTTGAGTTTAGAGAAAAGAAGTATTTCATTAAGACTTTGGTTGGTGGTAAGGAACTTGTTCTCTCTTCGAAGTAATGTGGAAAATGTTTGGAAGTTCCTCATGAAGGAGACTGTGAAGACTATCAAGATTTTTATCCTATCAGTCACACTGAATCTATTTTTTAAGATTCTCTTCAGGAGCTGACTGGGGATGACAACCCTAGAAGACCGAATGCAGTAGAAATTTATGGAGAGTGTAGGCATCTCTTCAAGTTCATCCAACATATGTTATGTCCTGGTAAAGGAGACTTTAGTGTTTTCAGATTCTATGATATTTTCTTTCTGTACCTTATGAGGGGTTAAGGTAAATCTTTGTAGATATCTCATGGTTCACAAGATGGAGTTTTGTAATCCTGTTTCTAGATCAAATTATTTAGTATATCCCAAGATGATATCAGCTATGCTAGAAGCAAAAGGGATTGTTCCTTAAGAATAAGAAGAAGAAGAAAATTTCATTCAATGTGGTGGCTTCTGTCTAAGACAAGATACCTATAGAAGGATGAAAGTGAATCGGAATCTCTTGATAAAGAAATGGGTTGTGATCGGTGAAAGACTTTATGAAAACTTTAATCTAGTGAAAAACCCCACCAGACCTAGGGATTTGGTTGATCCCAACTAAGAACCTGATGAAGTTCTATCTTATTCTTCTAATGAAGAATTTATTGGAGCTAGTTCTAAATTAGAGAAAGAATCAGTAGTTTTGATTGATGAAGAAAAATCAGTTGCAATTTATATTGAAGCTGGTAGTGACCATGATCAGTGAGAAGTCAAAATGTATCTTATGGGCCTCCTGATTGTCATGGTTCCTTACCTTCCAAGGAAAGTTTTTTTTTTTTTGATGATGATGATGATGATGATGAGGTTTCAGATATAGAAGTTTCTCAAGCTTCTCTTTTTGAGGGATTGGCTTCTGAAAGTCCAGAAGATGTCATTATGCTTTCTGATGACACTTTATATGATGTTGATGGTAAAGATGAGGATGAAGAGATCAATCTCTTTATCTCTATCTCTGAGTTTGGAGATACTATAAGCGATGATTGTGAAAGAAACTCTCAAAGTGAATTTGTGGTAAATCTGAAGCAGGGGATGTGATAACTGAGGGGGAGAAGTCCTCGGGATCAGTTGTTCTCGGTTTGGACTACACTGATTTAGATTCAGATTCTAATGATGGAGATAATGATATAAGTAGTCCACCTGGATCTTAAGGGATATTTGGTTGAGAGAATAGATCAGGCTGAGCTTCTTGAGCATTTTCCTTCTCTTGTACCTACTGGAGATGAGGAAGTTACTACTGTTTCAGGGCATGTTAAGGAAGACAGTCATGAGGATGTAGGTCAAGGATCTCCTTTTAGTCATGCTTCTCCTTTACTCTGACAGAAGAGGTCTTTACCTCCTCCTCCTCCTCATACAAGTTCTTTGACCTCAATTGATAGGGGTGCCTTTAAGGCGGATATTATTGCGGTTCATGATGGTTTGTCCAAGCCTTCTTGCCTCTCAGGATAAAACTCTAAGCTGAGATGATATATCCCTAATTGTGTCTTTGGTTTTGGCACACCTTTAGCCCAAAAAATTTCTGAGAATTGGAAATTTGGAGACCGAAAACAAGACGTTGGTTGAGCACATCAGTGTTATCCATTCTACTTTGGAAGACTTGAGGGTGGACATGACCTAGAGAGATCTAACAGTTCTTAGGAAGCTTGAGTCCCTTTCTATTGTTGGTGTCTCCTCTTCCATAGTTCCTCTTCCGCCAATGCCTGTCAGTTTTGATGTTGATTTAGTTAAGAGTATTGTTCGAGAAGAGTTGTAGAGTGTTTTGAGAGATTCCTCCACTTCTCATCGGGAAGAGCTTTGACAGATAAAGTCTTATGGTGAGCACATTTATAAGATTGTTAGAGAAAGTCTAAATGAGGCTAAAAGTGACATGGAAACTATTACCAAGGCTATAAAGTGCATCTTTCTAAGATTTTCACCAAAAATTATCTCAATTCTCATTTTAAGTTTTTGACTGAGAATATAAGTATGTCTCCTATTACTGGGGTCGTCAAGGAGCAAGCAAGTCAGCTAAAAGTGCTATCCCCTTTATTGAAGTTGTTTATGGAAGAAAATGACTTCTTTTATGCTATGGAGTATAGTGGGAGAGTGACCACCCAATTTATTGAGTCGATGGAACTCTTTCTCTACATTACCAATACAACTGTGATTGCTCCTCCTGCTATACTTACGACCGCCTCGGTTTCGACTCCACTTCAAACTACTTCCATTATTGTGAGGCCCTTTGGTATTACACTAGTTGAGGCAGTAAGACTTCTCATTTCAGTAGCCTCAAACATTATTTTCAGGCTTCCTACACCTCCCTCTTCCTCTGTACCTCATACCCCCTTGGACAGCCCCCCCTGGACACCCCCACCCCCTGGACACTTTCCCACCCACTGGACACCACCCCACCCCACTGGACAACCCCCACCCCCTGGACACCCTCCCACCCCCCTGGACAGCCCCCCACCCACTGGACACCACCCCACCCCACTAAACAGCCCCCCACCCCACCCCCCGGGACACCCCTGACCCCCTTGGACAGCCTTCCACCCCCCTGGACACCCCACCCACCTAGACAGACCCTCCCACCCCCCCTGGACACCCCCACCCCCTGGAAACCCCCCACCCCCTAGACACCCCCCCTGGACACCCTCCCACCCACTGGACACCACCCCACCCAACTAGACAGCCCCCACCCCCCTAGACAGCCCCACACCCCCCTGTCCGAATGACTGTATGATATATAGGAAGGAATATGAATTTTTGTTAGAGTGTCTTAAATGTGGGGCATCACGGTATAAGTTGAAAGAAAAATCACAGGCTGATGTAGAGATTACAAAGATCTCTGCCAAAGTATTTTGGTATCTTCCTATAATTCATCGTATGAAATGTTTATTTGCTAATTCACATGATACAAAAAGGTTAATATGACATGCTGATGATCGGATATGTGACGAAAAAATATGACATCCAACTGATTGTCCACAATGGAAGAAAATTGATGAGCATTATCCTACATTTGGAAATGAAATTAGAAATCTCAGACTTGGGTTGTGCACAGATGAAATGAATCCATACCGAACCCTCAGTAGCACACATAGTTCATGACCTGTTTTATTGGTAATTTACAACCTCTCTCCTGAAGTTTGTATGAAGCGAAAATATGTCATGTTGAGTATAATGATCTCTGGTTCAAAAAGGCATCAATGTCTTCCTTGTATTCATTACTCATTCGATGTGTCGTAATCCAACTTCGACTCATTATTACCTATAAAAAATATCAAAATTATACATCTTGTTAAGATAAGCCAATTCTATATTTATATGAAAAATATCATAATTTGGAAGTAAAAAAATTTTGAAATATAAAACAAATCTATGCGTATTTGAAAAATATATGAATGAAAATGATTTTAAAAAGAAAATATAGTTAGATATAACAATTTTAAATTCATCTTGGATCCTTCTTAAGGTACACAAAGAATACATCCTGGGGGGCTGTCCAAGGGGGTAGGGGTGTCCAAGGGGGTAGGGGTTGTCCATGGTGTCTAATGGGGTGGGGGCTGTCCAGGGGGTGAGAGTGTCCAGGGGGTGGGGGAGTGGTGTCCAGGGGGTGAGGGGTTGTCCAACCCCCTACCCCATTAGACACCACCCACCCCCACCCCCCTGGATAGTCCCCCCACCCCACCACCCTGGATACCCCCAACCCCCGTGGACAGCCCACCCACCCCCCTGGACACCACCCCCACCCCCGGGACAACCCCCCCCCCCCCCACCCAACCCCACCCCCCCACCCCACCCCACCCCACCCCCCTGGACACCCCCGACCCCCCTGGACAGCCCCCTCACCCCCCCCCCCCGGACAGCCCCCACTGGACACCCCCCCCCCACCCCCTGGACACCCCCGACCCCCTGAACACCTCCACCCCCTTGGACATCCCCCCCACCCCCTGGACACCACCCCCACCCCCTGGACAACCCCCCCCCCCCCCCGGACAGCCCCCTCACCCCCTGGACAACCCCCCGGACACCCCCCACCCCCTAGACACCTCTACCCCCTTGGACACCACCCCCACCCCCTTGGACACCTCCCCCACCCCCCTGGACACCACCCCCACCCCCTAGACACCTCTACCCCCTTGGACAGCCCCCTCACCCCCCCCCCCCCCTCGGACACCCCCTAGACACCCTCGACCCCGTTGGACAGCCCCCCCACCCCCTAGACACCTCTACCCCCTTGGACACCACCCCCACCCCCTTGGACACCTCCCCCACCCCCCTGGACACCACCCCCACCCCCTAGACACCTCTACCCCCTCGGACACCCCCTCACCCCCCCCCCCCCTCGGACACCCCCTAGACACCCTCGACCCCGTTGGACAGCCCCCTCACCCCCCCCCCCCACACACACACACCCAGACAGCCCCCCCCCCCCTCATGGACACCCCCCTGGACACCACCACCCCCTTGGACAGCCCCCCACCCCCTGGACACCCCCTACCCACTGAACACCTCCACCCCCTTGGACATCCCCCTCACCCCTCTGGACACCACCCCCACCCCCTGGACATCCCCCTCACCCCCCTTGGACATCCCCCTCACCCCTCTGGACACCACCCCCACCCCCTCTGGACACCCCCCCCCCCCCCGACCCTCACCCCCACCCCGACCCCCACCCCCTGGACACCCCTACCCCCTTAGACAGCCCCTTCACACCCTTGGACACCACCCACCAACCCCCTTGGACATCCCTAACCCCCTTGGACAGCCCCCGCACCGCCTAGGACAACCTCTCTCCTGAAGTTTGTATGAAGCACAAATATGTCATGTTAGGTATAATGATCTTTGGTCCAAAAAGGCATCAACACCTTCCTTGTATTCATTACTCATTCGATGTGCCGTAATCCAACTTCAACTCATTATTACCTATAACAAATATCAAAATTATACATCTTGTTAAGATAAGTCAGTTTTATATTTATATGAAAAATATCATAATTTGGAAGTAAAACAATTTTGAAATATAAAACAAATCTATGTGTATTTGAAAAATTTATGCATGAAAATGATTTTAAAAAGAAAATATAGTTAGATATAACAATTTTAAATTTATCTTGGATCCTTTTTGGACCAGAGATCATTATACTCAACATGACATATTTGTGCTTCATACAAACTTCAGGAGAGGTTGTCCTAGGCGGTGCGGGGGCTGTCCAAGGGGGTTGGGGGTGTCTAAGGGGGTTGGGGGGTGGGGTCCAGGGGTGTGAGGGGGCTGTCCAAGGGGGTAGGGGTGTCCAGGGGGTGGGGGTGAGGGTTGAGGGGGGGTGTCCAGGGGGGTGAGTGGGTTGTCCAAGGGGGTGGGGGTGTCCAGGGGGTGGGGGCTGTCCAAGGGGGTAGGGGTGTCCAGGGGGTGGGGGTGGGGGTGTCCAGGGGGGGTGTCCAGGGGGTGGGGTGGGGGTGTCCAGGGGGTGGGGGTTGTCTAGAGTGATGGGGGGTGTCCAAGGGGTGGTGGTGTCCAAAGGGGTGGGGTGGTGTCCAAAGGGGTGGGGGTGGTGTCCGGGGGGGTTCTAAGGGGGGTGGGGGTGTCCAAAGGGGTAGAGGGTGGGGGGTGATGTCCAGGGGTGGGGGTGTCTAGGGGGTGGAGGTGGTGTCTAGGGGGTGAGTGGGCTGTCCAAGGGGTCGGGGGCGTCCAGGAGGGTGGGGGCTGTCCAAGGGGGTGGTGGTGTCCAGGGGGGGTTGTCCACGGGGGTCGAGGGGGTCGGGGGTGTCCGGGGGGGGGGGGGGTTGTCTAGGGGGTGAGGGGGTTGTCCAAGGGGGTAAAGGTGTCCAGGGGGTGGGGGTGGTGTCCAGAGGGGTGACGGGGATGTCCAAGGGGGTGGAGGTGTTCAGTGGGTAGGGGGTGTCCAGGGGGGGTGGGGGGTTGTCCAAGGGGGTGGTGGTGTCCAGGGGGGTGTCCATGGGGGGGGTGTCTGTGGGGGGGGTGTCCGTGGGGTGAGGGGGCTGTCCGGGTGGATCGGGGGTGTCCGGGGGTGGGGGGTTGTTCGGGGGTTGTCCAACGGGGTCGAGCGTGTCTAGGGGGGTCGGGGGTGTCCAGGGGGTGAGGGGGCTGTCCACCCACCCCCCCTGGACACCCCCACATCCTGGATACCCCCAACCCCCGTGGATAGCTCACTCAACCCCCTGGACACCACCCCCACCCCCCTGGACTCCCCTGCCCCCTGAACACCCCCCCCCCTCTTGGAAAGCCCCCTCACCCCCCCTGGACACCACCCCCCACCCCCCACCCCCTGGACACCACCACCCCATTGGACAGCCCCCACCCCCTGGACACCCCCCACCCCCTTGGACAGCCCACTCACCCTCTGGACACCACCCCCACCCCCTGGACACCTCGACCCCCTTGGATAGCCCCCTCACCCCCTTGGACACCCTCACCCACCCCCTGGACACCCTCACCCCCCTAGACACCACCCCCACCCCCTGAACACCTCTACCCCCTTGGACAGCCCCTTCACCTCCCTGGACACCACCACCCACCCCCCTGGACACCACCCCCACCCCCTGGACAACCCCCCCCCCCCCAAGACACCCCACCCCCCCACCCCACCCCCACCCCACCCCCCTGGACACCCCCGACCCCCCTGGACAGCCCCCTCACCCCCCCCCCCCCCGGACAGCCCCACCACCCCCTGGACACCCCTGACCCCCTGAACACCTCCACCCCCTTGGACATCCCCCCCCACCCCCTGGACACCACCCCCACCCCCTGGACAACCCCCCCCCCCCCCCGGACACCCCCCTCACCCCCTGGACAACCCCCCGGACACCCCACACCCCCTAGACACCTCTACCCCCTTGGACACCACCCCCACCCCCTTGGACACCTCCCCCACCCCCCTGGACACCACCCCTACCCCCTAGACACCTCTACCCCCTTGGACAGCCCCCTCACCCCCCCCCCCTCGGACACCCCCTAGACACCCTCGACCCCGTTGGACAGCCCCCTCACCCCCCCCCCCCACACACACACCCCCGGACAGCCCCCCCCCCCCCCCTCATGGACCCCCCCCCCCCCCTCATGAACACTGAACACCCCCCTGGACACCACCACCCCCTTGGACAGCCCCCCACCCCCTGGACACCCCCTACCCATTGAACACCTCCACCCCCTTGGACATCCCCCTCACCCCTCTGGACACCACCCCCACCCCCTGGACACCTCTACCCCCCTTGGACATCCCCCTCACCCCTCTGGACACCACCCCCACCCCCTCTGGACACCACCCCCCCCCCCCCGACCCTCACCCCCACCCCGACCCCCACCCCCTGGACACCCCTACCCCCTTAGACAGCCCCTTCACACCCCTGGACACCACCCACCAACCCCCTTGGACATCCCTAACCCCCTTGGACAGCCCACGCACCGCCTAGGACAACCTCTCTCCTGAAGTTTGTATGAAGCACAAATATGTCATGTTAGGTATAATGATCTTTGGTCCAAAAAGGCATCAACACCTTCCTTGTATTCATTACTCATTCGATGTGCCGTAATCCAACTTCAACTCATTATTACCTATAACAAATATCAAAATTATACATCTTGTTAAGATAAGTCGGTTTTATATTTATATGAAAAATATCATAATTTGGAAGTAAAACAATTTTGAAATATAAAACAAATCTATGTGTATTTGAAAAATTTATGCATGAAAATGATTTTAAAAAGAAAATATAGTTAGATATAACAATTTTAAATTTATCTTGGATCCTTTTTGGACCAGAGATCATTATACTCAACATGACATATTTGTGCTTCGTACAAACTTCAGGAGAGGTTGTCCTAGGCGGTGCGGGGGCTGTCCAAGGGGGTTGGGGTGTCTAAGGGGGTTGGGGGGTGGTGTCCAGGGGTGTGAGGGGGCTGTCCAAGGGGGTAGGGGTGTCCAGGGGGTGGGGGTGAGGGTCGAGGGGGGGTGTCCAGGGGGGTGAGTGGGCTGTCCAAGGGGGTGGGGGTGTCCAGGGGGTGGGGGGCTGTCCAAGGGGGTAGGGGTGTCCAGGGGGTGGGGGTGGGGGTGGGGGTGTCCAAGGGGGTAGGGGGTGAGGGGGGTTGTCCAGGGGGTGGGGGTTGTCTAGAGGAATGGGGGGTGTCCAAGGGGTGGTGGTGTCCAAAGGGGTGGGGGTGGTGTCCAAAGGGGTGGGGGGTGGTGTCCGGGGGGGGTTCTAAGGGGGGGTGGGGGTGTCCAAAGGGGTAGAGGGTGGGGGGTGATGTCCAGGGGTGGGGGTGTCTAGGGGGTGGAGATGGTGTCCAGGGGGTGAGTGGGCTGTCCACGGGGTCGGGGGCGTCCAGGGGGGTGGGGGGCTGTCCAAGGGGGTGGTGGTGTCCAGAGGGGGTTGTCTAGGGGGTGAGGGGGTTGTCCAAGGGGGTAGAGGTGTCCAGGGGGTGGGGGTGGGGGTGGTGTCCAGAGAGGTGACGGGGATGTCCAAGGGGGTGGAGGTGTTCAGTGGGTAGGGGGTGTCCAGGGGGGTGGGGAGCTGTCCAAGGGGGTGGTGGTGTCCAGGGGGGTGTCCATGGGGGGTGTCCGTGGGGTGAGGGGGGCTGTCCGGGTGGGTCGGGGGTGTCCGGGGGTGGGGGGTTGTCCGGGGGTTGTCCAACGGGGTCGAGCGTGTCTAGGGGGGTCGGGGGTGTCCGGGGGGGTGAGGGGGGCTGTCCACCCACCCCCCCCCCCCCCTGGACACCCCCCCACATCCTGGATACCCCCAACCCCCGTGGATAGCCCACTCAACCCCCTGGACACCACCCCCACCCCCCTGGACTCCCCTGCCCCCTGAACACCCCCCCCCCCCTTGGACACCACCCCCCACCCCCTGGACACCACCCCCCCACCCCCCACCCCCTGGACACCACCACCCCAATGGACAGCCCCCACCCCCTTGGACAGCCCACTCACCCTCTGGACACCACCCCCACCCCCTGGACACCTCGACCCCCCTTGGACAGCCCCCTCACCCCCCTGGACACCCTCACCCACCCCCTGGACACCCTCACCCCCCTAGACACCACCCCCACCCCCTGAACACCTCTACCCCCTTGGACAACCCCCCCCCCCCCCACACACACACACACCCTGGACACCCCCCCCCTCTTGGAAAGCCCCCTCACCCCCCCCCCCCCAGACACCACCTCTCACCCCCTTGGACACCCCCTGGACACCATCACCCTCTTGGACAGCCCTCCACCCCCTGGACACCCCCCCACCCCCCTGGACACCCCCCCCCCCCCCCCCCATGGACAGCCCACTCACCCCCCTGGACACCACCCCAACCCCCTGGACACCTCTACCCCCCTTGGACAGGCCCCTCACCCCCTGGACATCACCCACACCCCCTGAACACCTCTACCCCCTTGGACATCACCCCCACCCCCTGGACACCTCTACTCCCCCGGACACTCCCCCCTCACCCCCCCCCCCGGACACTCCCCCCCCCCCCCGGACACCACCACCCCCTTGGACAGCCCCCTCACCCCCCTGGACACCCCCTACCCCCTGAACACCTCCACCCCCTTGGACAGCCCCCCCACCCCCCTGGACACCACCCCCGCCCCCTTGACACCTCTACCCCCTTGGACAGCCCCCTCACCCCCCGGACACCCCCCCCCCCCCCCCGGACACCCCCCCCCCCGGACACCCCCGACCCCCCCCCCCCCGGACACCCCCGACCCCCCTGGACACCCCCCCTGGACACCCCTGGACAGCCCCATCACCCCCCCCCCCCGGACAGCCCCCCCCCCCCCGGACACCACCACCCCCTTGGACAGCACCCCCACCCCCTGGACACCCCCTACCCCTTGAACACCTCCACCCCCTTGGACATCCCCCTCACCCCCTTGGGACACCACCCCCACCCCCTGGACACCTCTACCCACGTGGACTACCCCCTCACCCCCAGGACAACCCCCCCCCCCCCCCCGGACAGCCCCCCACCCCCTGGACACCTCTACCCCCTTGGACAGCCCCCTGGACACCACCCCCTGAACACCTCGACCCCCTTGGACAGCCCCTCACCCCACTGGACAGCCCCCCCCCCCCCCCCCCCGACCCCCCGTGGACACCCCCCTCACCCCTCGGACACCCCCCCCCCGGACACCCCCGAGCCCCCGGGACACCCCCCCCCCCACCCCCTGGACACCCCCCACCCCCTGAACACCTCCACCCCCTTGGACACCACCCCCACCCCCTGGACACCTCCAGCCCCTTGGACACCACTCTCACCCCCTGGACAGCCCCCTCACCCACGAAACACCCCCCCCCCCTCCAGACAACCCCGACCCCCCTGGACACCCCCGTGGACAGCAGCCCCCCCCCCCCCCGGACAACCCCCCCTGGACACCACCACCCCCTTGGACAGCCCCCCACCCCCTGGACCCTCCCGACCCCTAGGACAGCCCACTCACCCCCCGGACACCACCTCCACCCCCTAGACACCCCCCACCCCCTGGACATCACCCCCCACCCTCTACCCCTTTGGACACCCCCCACCCCCTAGACACCCCTACCCCCCCTTAGAAAGCCCTCCCCCCTGGACACCACCCCCACCCCTTTGGACACCACCACCCCCTTGGATACCCCCCCCCCACCCCCCTGGACAGCCCCCCCCCCCCACCCACCCACCCCCCTGGACAGCCCCCCACCCCCCTGGACACCCCCGACCCCTTGGACAGCCCACTCACCCCTTGGACACCACCTCCACCCCCTGGACACCCCCCACCCCCTGGACATCACCATCCACCATCTACCCCTTTGGACACCCCCCCCCCCCCCACCCCCCACCCCCTAGACACCCCTACCCCCTTAGAAAGCCCCCCCCCCCACCCCTTTGGACACCACCACCCCCTTGGACACCCCCCCCCCCAGCCCTCTGGACAGCCCCCCCACCCCCCCTACCCCCACCCCCCACCCCCACCCCCACCCCCACCCCCCACCCCCACCCCCACCCCCACCCCCCTGGACACCCATACCCCCTTGGACAGCCCCCTCACCTCCCTGGACACCCCTCCCCTCCACCCCCCACCCCCTTGGACAGCCCCCGCACCCCCCTGGAACCCCCCCCCCCCACACACCCCCACCCCCACCCCCTGGACACCCCTACCCCCTTGGACAACCCCCTCACACCCCTAGACACCCCCCCCAACCCCCTTGGACATCCCCAACCCCCTTGGACACCCCCACCCCACCCCCTTGGACACCCCCACTCACTTGGACAGCCTCCCACCCCCCTTGGACACCCCCACCCCTGGACAACCCCCCCACCCCCCTGGACACCCCCCCACCCACTTGGACAGCCCCCCACCCCACTGTACACGCACACACACATGATAGAACACACAAAAATTGTAAACTTGCATGATATCACTTCCATGGTTTATTTTACCAGAAAAGAATTTAGCGTGGTATAAAAGAACACTATGAAACTAACCATGATAGCAAGAACAGAGAGAAAAATAAAATCTCAAAAAATTAGTTTAGGGCATCGTGAAAAATAAAAAATAAAACCGAGTCGTGTGAGGCTTACTTGAGTGTTGTGAGTCGACCTGATAGATCTAATGATAATAAAGACTGTGAATGATGTTGGCAAAACGAGGCTGGAGGGCACGACTTCGAAGAATCATTTCCGGGTTTTCCACGCGAGAGAGACGAGTCGCAGGTCGCTCGATCAAAGAAAACAGAATGACTGAATACAGAGCGCGATAAATCATTTAAAAGCTTTATCACGTCGGTTATTTAATAACCGGCATGATAAACTTTTTTTATGTTTATAACATCGGTTATTTAATAACCGGCATAGAAAATTATTTATCACGTCAGTTATAACCGACGTGATAAAATGTCGAGATTTGCTTTATCACGTCGGTTATAAAATAACCGACGTAAAAAATTGATTCTCATCGATTTATCACGTCGGTTATACAATAACCGACATGATAAATTGAATTTTACAGCTTTGAACGTCAATTATATAGAACCGACCTGAAAAAGGCCAACGTGTTATGCATTTTTTCCACTGGTGTAATTACTGGATGTAAAATTATGAGTTGAAACAGGATACACCGAACCCTCAATTCCTAAATGAATGACCCTAACTGGGAGGGCGTGAAATTATATTTTAATAATAAATAAAATGATCAATTATTTAAACACAGGGAACCTTTTGATTTATATGAAACGAGATGACTTCATTTAAACCTGAACATTCAATAATTTACACAAAATTCTTCAGTAACTATCTATCAATGGCCAAAAAATCAAATTAATTTTACAAAAATGTACAAATAAGCTCATTTTTTTAGAATCTGTATAATTTTAATCAATAAGTTTAAATTTAAAAATATCAAAAAATGATTTAATCATGAGATTAATTTCAGTTAAGGGCCATAAATTTGACACTCATGAAATTGATTTAAGGCATGAAAACATATAATTTCAGCAAACGAGTGGAGCAATAATTGTAAATGTAATAGAGTACAACTGAGTTAATTGTAAATGGACAAAAACAAAAATGCACTCTTCATATATATATAATTCCAGTTGCAGCATGCAATGAAATTGGATTTTAAATGATTTAAATGTTACCTAAAAATGGGTTGACAAATTTAGAATTCCACCACTACATTTACAAAGTTTGACATCACGATCTGAAAACACTTAAACCTCATAAGTCACACAATGATTGTAAGCAAATAATTGATGATATAAATGAACCTGACTATGTGCATCGTACAACAACATTAGTTGAAATCAGATGGTTCAGCAATTTGGGCGAATATCTCGCATCCGCATGTATCCTAAAAACTGTGCTGGCAATTCCGCGACCAATGATTGAACAACAGACACGTCTCCATCTGCAAAAACAAAGGGGAGTGAAATCACTCCGCAAGTTCAAACCGGCCATAAGATAACTACGCTTCTTACTCTGTACATCCCGGAGGGGCACAAACTGGACAATATCGCGGGACAGGACACGGCCAGATGAGCTCTCGAGCCTCTCTCGATCCGAATCCAACACCTTCTCAGCCAACAGAAACCCATGAGAATAATGGAGACTTCAAGTAACCAAAAGAGAAGCAGCTGTAGGTTACCTCCATCTCTTTGAAGTCGGCTCCCCCGACTCCCACAATGAGGATTGATATCGGCAAGTCCGACGCCTTCACCATGGCATCTTTGGTTTCTTGAAGATCGGTTATTACTCCATCCTAGGACAGGTGAGCCAGATTGGGAAAAAAAGAAGCGTTGTTTGATTCAAACAAGCCATTCCCCGAAAACCCATTCCACACTTTTGCTTTGGTTAAAGTGCATGACCAAGAAATTTAATGCAACTTACATAGCGCTAGTATGTGGGTCTATCTAGATTCATTCTATCTGAATAGGTCTTGGCTCTCGGGTTCAAATTGTTTACATCTTTTTATCCATCTCTATGAATAGAGTTTCCGTCACCCTCAGGGTCACGGTTTCTGAGTCTATTCCTTCTACATGACCAAATGAATTGCTTTTGTCTACTCGCTCATATACATACCGTGATTATTAGCAACACGAAGTATTTTTGCCCACCCTTCGCAAGACACTGGCTGGCGATCTCTGCAGCGTTGTTAATCACAGGTCCAAACAGGGTCGGACCCGCAAGAGAAACATTAAGAAGGGCGCTTGCATATGCAGCTAATATTCCTTTCACTCCTTCAACCTGAAATAAACAATAATTTTTGCAGCACGGCATAATTTAAGTCACAAGAAGCAGCCAATGTTTTGCACCTCCGAATAACTACTGCTCCCATTCAGGTTGAAACAATGTGAAACGGGGCCATCAATCGGTCGCGCTCCGAACCCCCAAGCAGGAAATAGTTTATCTGTATCGTAAACTTCTAACACTTCTCCTACTTCCAAGATTGCCTGAAAATCAATGCATTGCATTGGTTAGAGTACATGACCAAGAAACCCATTCAAAGTCGAGAATGAAGAAAACCAATTCTCACACGCTGATATGAATTCAGGCGCCCTGAGGGGTCAATGTAATGCAAAGAGTCAGGAAGGCGGGGATTTCCGTTTGAAGCTGATTAGAATAAATTAACAGTTGGTAATTGAAGGATCCAGATTCTGGTAAATCTAAATAAGCCAGACAAGCATGAGCACTAACAGCACAATATGAAACACCAGTTTAATAGATATAATCAAAAAAGTTTTTCAAATAGCAATTGAACCATAACAGATACAAAATGAAACCCAAAAAGAAACATAATCTTGTTATGTTTTCAGTTAATTTTATTTTAATATCATGATCAATTTTACATACAACATGGACATTCAGAGTTCATTAAAACAAGCTGCACGGGCATTGGAGTTTCCTACATAATCTGCTATTAAATCTGTAATCATACAAAATAAATTCCTGCAGGTTGTGTTTTCTCTTGCCACCCTAATCCTTGTCTTCTCTTCTAAATTCCTACAAATGTTGTCGCATATTTTTGTTGTTAATGTTGCTGATGCTATTGTTGTTACATTTACTAAAGGTAGTATTTTATCACTAACTCAGATGATCAACAATTATTTGATCCATTAAAAATGTTGGAGTATGTATCCCACATTGGACTTCTAGTCCGATGTGGTTTTTATTATTCATTATAAAAGAACCTCAAAGCCTCCTTTAAAGAGTACCTTGAGGATTTGGGTCTACCTCTTTTATTATTTTACATGGTATCACAGGGAAACTAATCCAACCCGAGCCCTCACTCTTATTTTGTTCGCTCCCATCTAGGGTTCCCCGTTTTTTTCCCCTTCGTGGGGGGCGGCGGCATCCATGGCCAGTGAGCTAAGTCCTCTGCTGCCGCCCCCCTACTGGATCTCCCTCCCTCCCAGCGGATCTCCCCCCTGCCGGCATCTCCCTCCATGGCGTCCCGACAGCCCGCCCTCCATCTGCAGTTCCCAGCCCCGGGTTCAGTCGCGTCCCCCAGTCCGCCTCCCATTGCTACGCCCGACCCCGCCTCCCTCCATCTCCATCGCAGCTCCCAGCTCCCCGCCTCTGCAGCGCGGTGCATCTCGGCCCGTCATCCCTCGCGGCTCCCTTTCCTCCGTCCCGGCGTCTCCCACCTAACGGAACCCTCCATCCGCCGTTCTTCCCTCCCGGGAGATCTTTCCCGGTAGCACCCTCCTGCGCCCCTCTGTCGGCAACTCCCGCAACAGCCTCCCCTCTCGCCCTCTGACGTGTCTCGTCCAGCCCGCGCAGCTCCGTCCAGCCCTCGCGGCACCCTCCTGCTCGTGGCCATCCTCCCGTGCGCGCCTTCCCTGTGCCAGACGCACGACGGACCTCCATCGTCACTCTCCCTCTTGTCGATGCTCCCGCGACGGCTCCCTCACAGTGCCTCCTGGTTCCGACGAGGGCTCCCCTCCTTTCCCAACGGGCTCCCCTCCTGTGCGCCATCCCCTCCAGGGCGCTAGCCCCCCAGTCCAGTGCGCCAGCCCCCCTCTGGTGCGCTGCTCCTCTGCAAGGCATCCCTCCCGCCGGTTTCATCTGCTCCAGTCTGGCGACCCTCATCGTCTGGCACTTCCTCCGGGGACCCGCTCCTCCCTCCATGTCGGCCTCCTCGTGTGGCAGCCACCGCCTCCATGCCGGCCCTCCTGCGATTTCCCAACACTCCGATGACCGGCCCGCCTGTGCGGTTTTCCCGGCAACTCTGACGACCGGCTTGCCCGTGCCCGCCCGTGCGGTTTTCCCGATGACTCTGACGACCGGCCCACCCGTACGGCTTCCCGGCGCTCTGACGACTGGCCCGCCCGTGCGGTTTTCCCGACGACTCTGACGACCGGCCCGCCCGTGCGGTTTTCCCGGCAACTTTGTCGACCGGCCCGCCCGTGCGGTTTCCCGACGCTCTGACGAGGGCGGCCCGGCGACTCTGACGATCAGCCCGCCTATGCGGATTTCTCGACGCTCTCTGTGCGGCTTTCCCAGCGCTCCGTCGACCGGCACCGCTTGAGCGGCTTGGCAAATCTTTTTCAGCCGCATCATCCATCTTCGTAAGGGGGAGCACCAGTCATAGAGATTTATTTTTGTTTTATTCTGTTTAGTCTTGTTTTATCATCAAGCTGGGTATGTACAGCTTGAGAGGGAGTGTTTGCAGTGTTTTTTGTTTGATTTGTATTGTCGTTGCTTTTATCTCTTTTCTTTATGCATCCAAGCTAGGTACATCTAGCTTGAGGGGAAGTGTTGGAGTCTGTATCCCACATCGGACTTATGGTCCGATGTGGTCTTTATTATTCATTATAAAATAACCTCAAGGTCTTCTTTAGAGAGCACATTGGGGATTCGGGTCTACCTCTTCTATTATTTTACAAAAAAAAACGTTGGATGGACACCTTACTCAGAAACAGAAGCGTGCAAAAACAAACATGAATACCTGTGAAATCAACAGCAACCATGAAGTTTAGTTCACATCCACCAGCCAAGTAATCCAGAAAAGTGTATTGAACAAACTCAGAAAAATAATCGACAAATAACTGACTTTTTAATATCTGCATGTAAATTAAAGCATTATAATTGGTTGCAAAGGGAAACAAAAAAAAAAACGGATTCAATGGCCCAAAAGAAAAAACCTCATTGTGGGATTCATGTCCAACCATTGTGGGTAGAAACAAATTTTCTCCCTGTTTCTTGGAAAAGATCTCCTCCAATTCTGCAAGGGTTTTATGAACTTTCCTGGATGATATACCAACACAAGCTATATCAGTATCATATTCCATCGATCTCCAAAAGACAGGGAAAAAATGCTAAGGGGAAAACCTCCTTGTACCCAAGCAAATCATGTTTTCCGTTGTTGAAATTATAGCACCCCACGTCAAGGGGATTATCCTGCACAATGCATAAAAGGGAGGAAGTGGATGGAAGCATTGGCTAATTGAAAATACTAGAGTGCATCTCATAAAACAATTTTTTTTCCAAAAAATTATCATTTCCATCTTCATTTCCTAAAAAATGTTTTTTTTACATAATCCAATACATTTTCTAAACATTTTTTTGAAAATGAAAACAGAAATTTTTCCACAACCAAATGGAGCCTATGATTTCAAGATTACACCGAAAACTAAATGTCTCAAGGCATGAGCTTAAAATTTGAAAAGGTGAGAACCAAAATATGCACATTAAAACTTCAGAAGACTAGGAAGGCCTAGAAATGTCAAATTTTGATTAGCAAAAGCATATTTCTGCTCACAGAGATAATTTGTTTGTATTGCGTACCTTACTTCCAACTTGTTGGATATTCAAAAAAAGAGGCTTCCATGTCGGTTCAAGATCATTCTTTATTACTTCTGTCTTGCAAATGGGTATAGGAATCCCATTTTCACCAGTTTTTGATATTACCAAGAAGGGGTCCTGCATGACCGCTAAAAAATCTCACCAACCATATGAAGATAATTCTGACATAATCCACGCACAAACAAACGCAAATACACACAAATAAATGCCATACACTTCTTGTAAACATATCCTTGCTTCCCAAACCAGAACACCTAAATATCAGCTCCAACGTAGTCCTTGAACTGAACCATTCTTCAGCTCGAACAGTAAGCTCTCCAAAATTTTGAAGGGAAAATCTAGCAGAATTTGATCCGTGGTCAAGCTTTAACGTCAACGTTCTGCTATGTTTGGAAATTATCTGCCAAAAAAATAAGAGATGGTGTATGTTTATGCACAAATAGTTGACAGGAAAACCGAATGTTTTCTTATTAAATAAATAAAAGAACAATAATATAAAAAAGCAAATATTGCATTCACTGCATCAAATATTATTAAATTTCCCTCAGTTGATAAAAAATAATATAACACGACTCTAAATAATCAGAGCAAGCCAGAGTCAACCCCCACTTTCCCTTGGGCTGTTGGACTACTAATTTCGTTCCAACATATGGAAATTGGCTCCGTGAGGCATTTGGCTACGTTGAGAAACAGCTACGTCAATCGCCTACGTGAAGGAAACGCCTACGTGAAACGGCTACGTCACGGAAACGGTTACGTGGAAATCGTCTATGATGATGAATCACCTACGTGAGCAATTGACTATGTGGATCAATCAGCTACGTAAAACGGTTACATAGAGTAATCGGCTATGAGATTTGGATACGTGGTTCCAAATGACTACGTGATTTATTCAACCACGTCAAAATTGGCTACGTGAGTAAGAAGCTACGTGAAGCAAATCGGCTACGTGAAGAAGGCTTGCGCAAATTCAGCTACGTGAAGAACGGTTACGTGAAAAACGACTACATAGATCAATTCGGCTACATAAATTCAAATATGTGGAATCCGGCTACATGCAATCGGCTATGTTGTTCTGCAAACTGGCATTTATTACTGTTGTTGTACTTTCAGTGGGATTTAATGTTGTGCGTTCATTAAATGTTGGATTACCTCTTTATGGTAAAAACGAATATAATAAGTTGCAAGTACCGAGAACATAAGGCAATACAAGGATAATTTAACGATCAGTTGCGCAGTTCTTGGGAAAATGACTAGTAGCCCCTGACAAAATGACTGGTCTAGTGAAAATCATCAAACTCATGGAGTAGAATGTTTGTTGATACGGAAACATCGGGAGTCGCAGTGAGAAAACACTGATTCAAAGAAGAGTAAAAGGGGGAAAAAAGAAACGAAAACACAAGGATTTACGTGGTTCGGGAATAATCCCTACGTCCACGGAGAGGCAAAAAATCGCTATAATTCAAGAGCACAATTTACAGGAGTTTCTCACACACACCCAGAAACCCTAGCCCGAAAATGGGCTAATGTAGAGGACGAATCAATATTCCACCAACCGTCAGAAAGTCCGCATCGCTACAGTGAAAGGTTTGTCGGCTGGAAGTCCAAAGAGCTACAGTGAATGGTGGCTGGAAGTCCGCGTCGCTACAGTGTCTGTCGGTGTCGATTGGTCAACTCTGCTACAGTGGTCGGCATTGCTACAGTGGCCCAAAATTTGGGTCAAGGGGTCTTCAGCCCCTGGAGCAGGGGCGCGTTGCCCCTTGCAACCCCCAACGAAATCACCGCGGAGCTCGACCCGCGAAAGTTGCGGACTGATGCACAGTACGAGCCACAAGCATTCGGCCCAACCTGATCACGCTACACCAATCCAACATTTGCAACATCCCGCCCCTCACAACCAAACAACTCACTATATGATGCATGCGAACAATGTAATACAACTCAAGGTACAAACAAACCAACAAAAAAATATCAGAGTACAATGTGGAAACCAAGACCAACAACACTCAAAGATGTCAAAGACATCAACTCAACAACTCCCAACTTGCTCCAACTCCACAAACCATTCCCAAGGTATCACGAAGCATCACTAAAGAAATGAGATACCTTGTCTTTACCTGTGTCTCGATATACAACATCTACATGCACACCAAAGTGCTCAAGCAAGGGGTGACTTCCCAAATCACACTAGGATAGAACCGGTTAGCACATTTATATCAAACAGTTTAAAAAAATTTAAAACAGTTTATATCAAAGCCAAAACAGTCTTCCAAACCAAGCAGTTTTCCAAACCAAACAATTTTTCAAGGAAATCAACCAAGCAAGTCTTTAAAACCATTTCTCAAATTCCATTTTGACATACCCATTCCAATTCCACACATCCACACATGCATGCAATCATGGACCTCCCTATACTCGTGAGTGGTGAGTCATCTTTTCACCAAGCCGTCACTTGCCGAACCATTTTGACGGGAGAACTTCACACCCTTATCCCTCTCATTCTTTTGACGGGGAAATTTCACGCCTTTATCCGTCCCAAATGCACATGAACACATACCACCCATATATGCCAAAACGCATGCCAAACCAATTGTGTCAAATCATTTCAATAAAACCAACCTTTTATTGAAAACATTTTCCAACCAATTTTCCAGGCATCAAAACCAAACCACAATTTTAAAATAATCATTTTAAAATTATGAAACCAATTTCACTTCCCACAAAACAATCAAATTCCATAATTCCACAAACCATCACTAAAGAGGGTTTCCAACAAACAGTGTGTATCATTTTCACAATTCAAACCAAACAAATCAATCAATTTGAAATCAAGACTTCGAGTTCTAATAAGAGGAGTCGAGAGTGAAGTCACCTACCTCACAAACTTAAGTGAAAACGAAGAACAGTACAAAATCTTCAACAAAGCGGATTGAAACTCCAAAAACCTTCCTTACATCTTGTTCCCCTTGCACACAACAACCAAATCTCATCATGATTGGCATCATACAAAACTGATCTATCTCCAACGGATTAGATCCATGAATCCAAGAGAAGGAAGAAGATGAAAACTAAGGAAAACCACCAAGAACGAGCACTAACCAAAGAATCTGGGCCTCCAGCGCACTAAGAATCGCCAACAGATCACTCCTGGATCAAGGGGAAGGGTCTTTCTAGCCTTTGGAAGGAAAGGAAATCGTGTTGTGGCCTAATAAGGGGAAAACGAGGGATTAAGGAGGTGATTCGGATTAGATCCACAAAATCCAGATCTAATTTTTAACATTGCACGATTAAGACGCACGGTTAGTCAAACCGTACGCTAGCCACTACCTCTAAACACCTCTCGCACGGTTGGCTCGCACGGTTAGACAAATCGTGCGTCAACCGTGCTAAACCTCTTTGTTCCACTTTGTATAGTTTCTCCTGAGTAGCCGCACGGTTTAGCCAAACTGTGCGCCTAACCAATGCCCATTGTTTCCCCTACAATTTCTACAAGTCGTGCTCAAACCGAACACCTTCAGAAAAACCTCAAAAACTTATCAAAACTCCTCCAAACCTTCCCAACCTTAACCCAATTACTTTATATACTTAAAATAAATAAATAAAGGGTTAATTACCTGAAATAGGGGGTGCTAGTTTTCTAAGTGAAGAAAATTTCAAAAACTCAATTCACCCCTTCTCAAGTCTTAGTGTAGGCAATCTCCGACAACATGGGCCAGGCCAGGCGACCTTTTGTATGGTCTGAACCCCGAGCCACCTTGCAAGCATCCAAAGCCTGGCCCAGCCCGATTCAGGCCATTGGGTATGTGTTTTAGCCAGTGGGCTCAATTTAGACCCCTATATGGGCATTTATTTATTTTTATTTGTTGGCTCGAGGTTAAATTAATTTACCGAAATGAATTGTAAAAGTGTGAAATCTTTTCACACTTTTAATGTAACCGTTGAACTAAGCACTTCTGCCCAGGCTCCCTATAAAAGGGCAGTCTCATCCCTTCATTATCTTCACACCTCTTCCCCTATCGACGGAATTTGAAGAAGATCCATCGCTCCCCTTCAGTATTTCCAGTGCTCTAAATTTGAGGTATTTTTCTAGTTTTTTAAATATTTATTTTTGAGTAGAAATAATATTTAATTTGTTTAGTTTTTTTATAGTTTCTAATTTAGTAAAAAAATAGATGTTATAATAGTTCTTATAAAATTAAATTATATAGATTTATAGAGTTGGTTTAAATTTATGCAAGATTCTTTTTTGTAAACAAAAATAATATTATGCATGTTTAGGTATTGTAGAATGAGAATCCCAGAATTTTTCGCCCTAAATGAGGTCGGGTTGATATTATAAATGAATTAAAATAGAGTTACAAGCTGGAACAAAAATACAAGTCAAACCATTGACCATTGACTCAAGTAAGGCATTAATTCAATCAAACTCATACTATAAATACTCTGTTACTCCCCCTCAAACTAGGTTTACCAAGCTCGGACACATGATAAAAAAAACAAAGAAAATGTGCTTCTGATACTCCTCAAGATGGACATGCCCAGCATGATTACATAAAATGACAATGGTAACATCTATCTGTATCCTCCGCTTGTTAGGCTCTATCTTCCTTTGCATGAGTGCCCCCTCACGATAGAAATGATTGTATTGAACTAGAACTAATTGGTACTGAAGAATAGGATAATTGAAGAATTCTTATGTGGCGACCGACGAGCAGCCTCAAAATGGTCAGGTGAAATGGCGCCCGTTGTTTCTGACGCTTTTCCATTGGGGTGGGACAATAATGTGATTTTGTCTCATTCCCACTTTTCAAAGGTGAGCGGTCTCTCACCACCAAGGTGATAGTGATGGCTCATTTCCTAGAACGAGGGGATGGGAGATTGGTTCATCCCAATGAGGGGCTTATTGTCTAGTCCGAGACTCCCTCATAGATTTAAGACATGTTCGTGAATCCCTTCTAGATGTCATCTTTGTGGACATCTATTAATTACATCGCAATGTTGCCTCAGCAAGGCGAAGACCGGCGGTTGGAAGGCTGAGTGAGCTGCTCGCATTGGATGTTGTTATTTCGTCTTCGTGTCGGAGCATGAAGGCATCTTGTAATTAACATACAAGGGACTACATCTTGTAATGCACGGAATACACAGCATCCAATGAAAGTATGCTTGCTAGCTTCAGCAGCGGAATCAAGTTTGTGGCATTCCAAAACGATAGCTTTTGCAGTTTGAAGGCTGTCCTCGGTAACCATGCAAAATTGCACAGCATCCTTAACTCCAAGACGACAAGTATCCTTTATGCAAACATTCGCAAGCAGGACAAGGTCAGCCACAGGTAAAACCCATTGTGCCAGTTGTTCCTCATCAGTTGGAATCTTGTGTCCATGTCACACAATCGGTATGCAATGGCATGGTATTGAAGAGTTTGTACTAGTTACTCTTATTAGAGGCAACACAAAAACCCTTTCACAAGCTGCAACCACAGCTTTTGCACTAGCCTGAACACTTGCAAGAATGCATACAAAACTGCTGCATTCAGTTGGTTTTATTTTTTGTCCATCGAGGACCAATATCAGCCTTCACTTCCCACATAGCAATAATATTTGGAATGCCATGATGCTCCATTTGGAGGGTGGTTCTTTTGGTAGGGTGGTTCTTGATTCTTTATGTCTTCCTTTTGGACCCCAACTTCTACAGGAAGAATCACTCATGCCCACTCCAAACCAGCATCACGTTCCATTTCTGACAAATAAGTCAGCACCAAACCCGAGGGAGTTGAAACTGTTGCATGGGTCTGGCTTGGCAAAAACTGACATGGACAATCTGCACTTTTGCACCCCACAAATAAGTCATTTGCTCGGATAATTGCTTGTGATGCAGACCTTCACATCTTGATACTGCCACTGTGCAGTACAACCCGAGGACCATTCCTCACTTCTTTCACTCCCACGTTCCTTTGTCTACCCATTCAAGAAGTCAATCCAGGAACATCATTTTGTTTATTCCACTTGACTTTACTAGAATGCGGATTGGAATTTTCCTCAACTGGCCAAACAGGATCAGAATCGTTCTGCACCTTGCCAAACCACTGCGGTCCGCACCTCTGAGTGTGCAAACTAACATCGCTGTCTTCCGCGTGCAGTGTCTGCCTGAGAAAAGGTGGAAGTAAGGAAAATTCTGCAAATGCCTTTGTCGGGTGCTGCATGGTCAACTGTGGCTCCCGCTCCACAGTTCATGTTCCCTTGTCATCCACCCCCGCTACATTTCTCTGATCTCTTTCGTCAGCTTCCGATCTCAAGCTGCTACCTCCTTCCTCAACAACGACGAGCTTCCCTTTGTCAACATCCCATCCTGAACACTCTGCCTGATTCGTCACGAGCAGAGTCACTGCCGCCGCCAAGTCCTACATTTGGATCTCTTGGCGTTGAAGTCTGATTTTCTGTCGTTGAAATCCCATCTGCAGCTCTGAGACAGTTGTTTCCAAAGCTGCGATTACTGCGTCTTCTAAAATTTCTCCTTCTAGTTTCTCTCTCTAGAATGACTATCCGTAGGCAAATTACTCTCTCAATGAAAGCACCAATTGATAGCATCGTGGAGCGAAAGAGAGAGAAAAAGAGGTTTCTATTGGCAGAAACGTACAAAGTTGCAGATGAAACAGAAGAAAAAGAAAAAACTCCCCGGGAAATGCTGCTCCCCAAGGCCAGTCCATTGCCTCCTTCCAGCCGAGCTGAATTCTCCAAAATATCTGAACACCCTGCCCCTACCAACCACCCCTCTATCTGAATACCCTGCCCCTAGTATGTTTCTGCTACTACCAGCCCCAACAAACTATCTACAGAAAAGAGATAGAAAAAGAGGAAAGTACAGGAAAGTACATTGCCTCCTTCCAGCCGAGCTGAATTCTCCAAAATATCTGAATACCCTGCCCCTACCAACCACCCCTCTATCTGAATACCCTGCTTCTAGTACGTTTCTGCTACTACCAGCCCCAACAAACTATCTACAGGAAAGTACAGAACTGCCGCTGACAGTTACCCCTTCATACCAGCAGCAGCACAGGGCTCCCCCCACCCCCCCACCCCCACAAGCCAACCAGTCACATTCCTATGACCATAGGAATCAATATTTATAATAATATCAAAGCAATTTGATATCTATGCAACAACAACATCACTGAGCCATCTAAACCACGCATATGGGAATTATTTCAAATAATACACATTGCCTAACTAAAACATCATATTCATTCCCTAAGCAACAATTTTCAAATGACAGATCCATATACATATCAACTCAATGTAGTATAATTATTAGTAAATTATATAATGTGCGCATCTTTCAGATTTCATTGTGAAGGAGATTAAAGTGACCATCTATAAAAACTGATACCTCCTGCTGATAAAATCAACTCAATTTAGTATAATTATTAGTAAATTAAACTCCAAGAAACTAAAGACTAAAAGCAGTAAAACACAGGCTTGTGATTATTGTTTACTGTGTCATTCAGCACTTAGATGGCATTGACACTGCAATTAGGTCAAACCTCAGAAAGTGAAAAGGTTGCCTCGCCTAGAAATTGTTGCTCTTCCAGTTTAAGCATCTGCATAAATCAAAATAATACATCAAAAAATGAACCAAGCCAAAACGCAGAAATAAATGAAATGATATTTTTATGTCATAAAAAATAAGACACACCTTCACGTCTACATTATGGAAACGGGTATCAACATCATACACACGAATCCTGTTTCGTATATCAAATGTTCAAGAGACATCACCAAGAAATACTGAAATAATTTGCTTATAATATAAAATGGAAGCACGTAAACGTACACCAAGGTTTGCACAAACTCAAAATGGTAGGCAATGATATGCTTTGTGATCCACACAGGATTCAAAGAATTCAATATTACTTCAGTTCGGCCAAGCTCATCAAGTTTTCCATCTCTTCTCTTCAAGTAAATAACTGCCATGGGATCACTCTAAACACGGATGAACTTATAAAGTTAACAAGATAATCTTCCTGCACTCAAGTCATCACAAAAATATTCTTGCCTTTAAAACAACACTGCGCTAGCAGGAAAAGCAACTAAATCAGTGGAATTACAGTACAATAGAAAACTGCTCAGCAACTAAATCAATGATTTGGTAGCCAAAAAGCATCATTGGCATGCTCAGGGGTATGCCAGAAGCTCAAAATGCTGTGCATGTGAAAAATAATGAAGGAATAAAGCTGCTATATGTTCATTGCTTGTAAATAGAACTAAAGATCATCTTTATTATCAAAAAATTAGCGTTCTCTACAACTATTCTTCTCCATCTTCACCATTCAGTGTGGTTTATCTTTCTCCATCTCTCTCCCAATAATTTAAGTGCACTCGTTAAAGGGGTGACACATCCCAGAGCGTCATTAATTCACCAGAATTTAAAATTTAAAGTTTTTCCCAAAACTAACACTAACTACTAAGACGTAGCATAGAGGGAGTGCATTGTCAGTCCCACAAGGAAACAGGGAATCTCAGCGACAATCTCTAAACTAATTGTTTGGTCTCCATAATTTTGTCACTAAATTATGAATTAAACTAAATTAATGAACTAAATATAAACTAAACATAAACTATACTCACACTGAACATAAACTAAGTTCCGGAGAACGAAGAGAACGGAACTGATATCGGGAGATGGTTTTGCTTTAATAAAAACACTCAACTTTAACTTAAGAAATTGATCCAATTGAAAGTCGTGAGACTTCTTGAATTAATTAGTTTCGCTTCTCAGCGCAAATTAATTCTACCAAAGTCAGCCGATCTCTCTTTCAAGGTAATCTATAACTAACCTAAGTGCATTAAATTCTATCTCAAAGCGAGAGACGGAGTTGAGTTGGCTCTCGCTACCCCACAACTCTCTATCACATCAGGTTTCGTCCCCTAATCGTCTTAGATCTTGCTAAGCGATTAGGGGATAATGTAGATTTTGGGCACAGCAAAAGCGTCCTTTGATGGCATGACCAACTTGACTTTTAGTCTTAAATCACATGCAATCGTTGCTTCGCATGATCAAAATGTCACGTCCAACAAAAACAGTGGATTTCTTTGACTAGATTAAAACGCCAAAACCAAAAGCGAAGGATCTTCACATGTAATTTATAATTAATTTATGAGCAAATATAGAATTATCCTGACTTGTAATTCAGCTTTCGTTGATGGTCCGATGCCATAGATTTTGTCGCACCGTCATTCCGCTGCAGGATCCAAATGCAGAATCACCCTAGTGGTGATCCACACATGCACCACAATCTCTGAATGACGTCGTAGAATTGTCGAATGCTAGCACGGCCGATCTTGATCGCTTGCATTGTTCGTTGTTAATCACAGCAGTATTCTTCTCTAAGGAGGAAGAACTCTTGATGTTCTCTCGAAAGCTTGAGAGGGGAGGAGTGTGGGGGGCTTGCGGCCGTAGACAACCTCAAAGGGAGTTGTCTGTATTGCTGAATGCCAAGTGGTGTTATAGGATAATTCTGCCCAAGGGAGCCAGAAAGACCAATGCTTGGGCTGCTCACCTGCAAAACAACGGAGGTAGGTCTCGAGACAACGATTAACCACCTCGGTCTAGCCATCTGTTTGCAGGTGGTAGGCAAAGCTAAAATGGAGGTTTGTTCCCTGTAATCTGAAAAGTTCGGTCCAGAAATGGCTGAGGAAAACTGGGTCTCGGTCGCTAACGATGGACGAAGGTAAGCCATGGAGACGAACCACCTCCCGAAAAAACAGATCAGCAACTTTGGTGGCTGTAAAATGATGTTTTAACAAAAGGAAATGAGCGTATTTGGAGAGTCGATCAACCACCACATAAATGACATCAAAACCGCCTGATTTGGAGAAATCGGTGATAAAATCCATAGATAGATCCGCCCAAATGAGGTCTGGAATTTCTAGTGGTTGAAGTAATCCAGAAGGAGACAGAGTAGAATATTTGTTCTGTTGGCAGACGGCGCACTCGCGGACATATTTCTGAATAACAGGTTTCATGCCTTGCCAATAAAGAGCAGCAGCGAGACGTCTATAGGTACGGTAAAATCCTGAATGGCCAGCCTGGGGTGAAGAATGAAATTCTGCCAATAATTTAAGGATCCAAGGAGACGCGGTGGAGAGGACAAGGCGGCCTTTGTAATACATAATGTCGCGAGAAATGGTATAGCCTGGAAAAGAAGTGCTGCCAGCGTGCAAAGCAGTGATAATCTTCTGTAGTGCAGGGTGTTGTACCTCTCGAACCCCTCGAGGTTTAATTTTCATGATCACAATCACTCAATTATTTGTCTAACCTTGTTTTTAAGTGTTGTGGATGATAGGCAAAAGATTGCCAAAGGATTGACCCAAGAAAGCTGGCAAAAATGGACTGAATTGCAGTCCACCGGCCAACCGGTGTGATAGCACCGGCCAGCCGGTGGACCTGGCAGAGGTATTGCCCACTGCCAGGTTCCACCGGTCAGCCGGTGGCTCTGTCACCGGCCAGCCGGTGGCACCCAGATGAATAGTGTGAGCTACTGTCTCCCCACCGGCCAGCCGGTGGCTCCTCCACCGGTCAGCCGGTGGAGCCTGGACCAAAACTCTTCCCCTCTGCCAAGGCACCGGCCAGCCGGTAGCCCAGTCAAACTAGCCGTTGGCTTTGACCAGTCAACCCTCTTTTGGCCTCCAACGGCTCCGAGACCCTTTACAACGGCTCCGAAGACTCCCCAAGGGTTCCATGCCTATAAATAAAGGCCAAGGAAGCCCCGGACACTAACCGGATCATATACCAAGCCAACGGACACATTTTCCATCATTTGGCGTACCTCCGGCGGACTTCCTTCAAGGAACCCCAAGTGCTCCATCCAATTCCACATCCAAGAGCACCACCAAAGAAGCTTGGAAGCGGCCTTCAAACTCTCCTATCAATCAAAGGCGCCCAAGGCTTCTCCAATTACGGGTTTTATTGTATTTATCATTTTGAGCTTCATTTTGGGTTTGTGTCTACAAACTCCATCTCTTTCTTCATCCCTCTTTCTTTTGGGTTTCACATCACCATTAAGGTGTGAAGAGGTTTCTTCAAGCCTTTCCTTTTAAAAGGCTTGTGTCATAGGTGAGCTAGCCTTCACCCGTAAAAAGGCTAGTGGGTTCTTGCTCAACCATTGAAAGCAAGTGGGTTCTTGCATAACCATTCAAAAGCAAGCTGTAATAGGTCCTAGTGCTACCTCAAAGCCTAGTGGGTTTCTTGCTAAAACCATTGAAAAGCAAGCGGTAGGAATCTCTCAACGGTTGAGTTGGGAGCGGAGACGTAGGCCGGGTTTTGGCCGAACTCCGTTAACAATTTCTTGTGTGATTGCCTCTTTTATTTTCCGCTGCACATACTTTGATTTCACTTTGATTTTAATCATTTTTTAAAAGGCAATTTACCCCCCCTCTTGCCATCCTTCCCGTTTTTCTCCGCCCAACAATTGGTATCAGAGGGAGTATTTGAATAATTCCCTAACCGGTTTCAAATTAAAGATCCTTTTTGATGGCATCTACCTCTTTTGCCCCCGAGGGCTACTCATTGGGTCGGGCTCCATTTTTTGATGGGACCGACTATAATTATTGGAAAACCCGCATGACCACTTTTTTAAGAAGCATAGGATATCCTATTTACAAAATTGTCATGCAAGGTTATTCTTTGTCTTCCCCCGACGAATCCAAGTGGACCCCCGCCGATATTAAGAATTTCGAGCTTGATGGCAAAGTCATGAACGCTCTACATTGCGGCCTTGACCGAAATGAATTCAATCGAGTGTCCACATGCACCTCCTCACATGAAATCTGGAAACTTTTGGAGGTTACCCATGAGGGGACCAACAAAGTCAAGGATACTCGATTGGACATGTATCGTCAAGATTTTGAGTCTTTTACCATGCATCCATCTGAATCTATTACTGAAATGTTTACGCGTTTTACTGATGTTTGCAATGGGAGAGTCCCTTGGTGATGATATTTCTGCAGAAACAATGGTGAAAAAGATCCTATGGATTCTACCAAGCTCATGGGCTCCAAAAGTGACGGCTATCCAAGAAGCGAAGGACATCAAGAATATGCCGGTCGAAGAGCTCATCGGATCCCTCATGACATATGAGATCACGATGAGGAGGCAAGCTCAAAAGGAGGGCACACCAATCAAGACACCAAAGAACATTGCCCTCAAGGTACAAAAAGAAGTAAGCTCCTCCTCATCATCCTCATCTTCCTCATCTACTTCATCTTCAAGCGGCGACTCGGAAATGGAGAATCTCGCCCGCCAAATGCACAAGTTTATGAAGAAGCACAAGAAGAAGAAATCCCGCAAGCACTGAAAGCAAGAACCCAGTGAAAAATCCGAGCCCAAGGTGAAATGCTACGGGTGCGGCCAAAAAGGGCATTACAAGCCCGATTGTCCACTCAACAAAAAACGGGCCACGCAAAAGGAAAAAGGAAAGAAAAAGGTCCTCAAGGCGACATGGAGTGACACCTCATCATCCTCCTCCTCCTCCTCCTCAAGCGACCAAGGTACAAAATGCCTAATGGCAAAACATGAGGTATCATCTTCCGACTCTTCTTCCTCATCATCCTCTAGTTCTTCTAATCCTTTTAATCATTTATCATATGAAGAACTCCAACATGCTAGAGACCAATTAGAAAATGGTTTTCATGAACTTTCTTCTAAATTTGTTTCTTTGAAAAAGAATTTCAAAAAACTTTCCTCCGAAAAAGAACAACTTCTCAAAGAGAAGGAGGAACTCTCCCTAAAAATCCAAAATTTCCCCAATGTTGATTCTTTGGAATCAACCATTAAAGACCTAAGGGAATCTTTAGCCAAGTTCACCCAAGGTGAACAAAATTTGTCCAAACTCTTAGGTTCTCAACGAGTATCTAGAACCACCAATGGACTTGGCTATACCAATGTAGCTTCCTCCTCCCATGCTCCAACTGTTTTTGTAAGGGGGAGCTCTAGTTTTAAATTTTGCAATTATTGTAAAAAACCCGGGCACCTCATTTATGAGTGTGATTGCAAAAATGTCCGGTACGGCCAACCCAAGTCTATTTTCTTTTCCGATGAGTTCTATAGGAGAAGACCCGCCATGAGACAAGTATGGATTGAAAAATCCCTTCTAGCGAGTCTCTCCGGGCCTAAAATTGTCTCTTTTCAAAATCCCTCTCCCCGGTGATTCATTGTTTTTATTTAGGGGGAGTTAGGTTTGTTTAAGTTCTTTTTTTTGAGTTCGTTTCAAATTTTCAATTTCAATTGGTTTTTGATTTCAAAACTTTCAATTCAAACTGTTATTCAATCTTTCAAATTCCAAAATTTCAATTGATTTTCAAATCTCAAATCTTGTTTTTCAAATCATTTTCCCTCAATCAAGTTTTATGCCCCGTGCTATTTTGATAATCACAAAGGGGGAGAAATTCTTGGTTGATTGGGGGAGAAATCTTTTAAAGCATGCTTTTCATTTCATTTTCTACATTGTTTGTTTTGGTGATTGTGATCATCAAAATAGGGGGAGATTGTTGTACCTCTCGAACCCCTCGAGGTTTAATTTTCATGATCACAATCACTCAATTATTTGTCTAACCTTGTTTTTAAGTGTTGTGGATGATAGGCAAAAGATTGCCAAAGGATTGGCCCAAGAAAGCTGGCAAAAATGGACTGAATTGCAGTCCACCGGCCAACCGGTGTGATAGCACCGGCCAGCCGGTGGACCTGGCAGAGGTATTGCCCACTGCCAGGTTCCACCGGTCAGCCGGTGGCTCTGTCACCGGCCAGCCGGTGGCACCCAGATGAATAGTGTGAGCTACTGTCTCCCCACCGGCCAGCCGGTGGCTCCTCCACCGGTCAGCCGGTGGAGCCTGGACCAAAACTCTTCCCCTCTGCCAAGGCACCGGCCAGCCGGTGGAGCTGTACCGGCCAGCCGGTAGCCCAGTCAAACTAGCCGTTGGCTTTGACCAGTCAACCCTCTTTTGGCCTCCAACGGCTCCGAGGCCCTTTACAACGGCTCCGAAGACTCCCCAAGGGTTCCATGCCTATAAATAAAGGCCAAGGAAGCCCCGGACACTAACCGGATCATATACCAAGCCAACGGACACATTTTCCATCATTTGGCGTACCTCCGGCGGACTTCCTTCAAGGAACCCCAAGTGCTTCATCCAATTCCACATCCAAGAGCACCACCAAAGAAGCTTGGAAGCGGCCTTCAAACTCTCCTATCAATCAAAGGCGCCCAAGGCTTCTCCAATTACGGGTTTTATTGTATTTATCATTTTGAGCTTCATTTAGGGTTTGTGTCTACAAACCCCATCTCTTTCTTCATCCCTCTTTCTTTTGGGTTTCACATCACCATTAAGGTGTGAAGAGGTTTCTTCAAGCCTTTCCTTTTAAAAGGCTTGTGTCATAGGTGAGCTAGCCTTCACCCGTAAAAAGGCTAGTGGGTTCTGCTCAACCATTGAAAGCAAGTGGGTTCTTGCATAACCATTCAAAAGCAAGCTGTAATAGGTCCTAGTGCTACCTCAAAGCCTAGTGGGTTTCTTGCTAAAACCATTGAAAAGCAAGCGGTAGGAATCTCTCAACGGTTGAGTTGGGAGCGGAGACGTAGGCCGGGTTTTGGCCGAACTCCGTTAACAATTTCTTGTGTGATTGCCTCTTTTATTTTCCGCTGCACATACTTTGATTTCACTTTGATTTTAATCATTTTTTAAAAGGCAATTTACCCCCCCTCTTGCCATCCTTCCCGTTTTTCTCCGCCCAACACAGGGTCTATGGAAACCTCCTGCACAATAGACGAGATATCCAGCCAAAGAGGGGCGGACTGAACAAGGTTCAAAGAGGGTAAATCATGGCAACGGGACAAGGCATCAGCGGCCGAGTTCTAGCGCCCAGGTTTGTATTTAATTTCAAAATGGTAGCCCAATAATTTGGCCAACCAACATTGTTGATCGGCTGTGGTAATATGTTGTTGGAGCAGAAACTTTAAAATTCTTTGATCTGAATAAACAACAAAGGGGCGTCCCAAGAGGTAAGGGCGCCAATGTTGGATTGTCAATACTAAAGCAATGAGTTCTTTTTCATAGGTGGACTTGTTCAAGTTTGTAGGGGATAAGGCTCTGCCGAAGAAAGCGATGGGGCGGCGATTCTGCATGAGAACGGCGCCAATACCCGTACCGGAGGCGTCGCATTCCAACTCAAAGGGAGCAGAAAAATCCTGGAGAGCAAGCACAGGGGCCTGGGTCAAGAGGTGCTGGAGATGTGTGAAAGCAGCTTGGGCGGCCGAAGACCAGAGAAATCCATCCTTCTTGGTGAGAGCTGTAAGTGGCTGAGCGATGGCGCCATAACCGTTGATAAAACGACGATAATAGCCGGTAAGGCCAAGGAATCCTCGCACGCCATGAACTGTTGTAGGGAGTGGCCAATCCAGAATGGCCTGAACTTTGGCTGGATCCACGGCGACGCCTTGGCTGGAGATTACATGGCCCAAGTATGCAATATGTTGTTGTGGAAAGTGACACTTTTGGCGGTTCAGCATAAAATGATTGTCGCGCAAGATTTGGAGGACAGCAATGATGTGGTCTTGATGGCGACGCCAATCTGCGCTATAGACTAAAATATCATCAAAAAAAATTAGTACAAATTTCAGCAGTAGGGGTTGAAAAATGGCATTCATGGTGGCATGAAAAGTGGAAGGAGCATTAGTAAGGCCAAAAGGCATAACCAAGTATTCATAGTGGCCTTGATGCGTACGAAAAGTTGTTTTGTCGATGTCAGCCTCTTGCATCCGGATTTGATGATATCTTGATTTGAGGTCCAGCTTGGAGAAGTAAGAGGCGCCATGTAGTTCATCCAAAAGTTCTTCCACCAAAGGAATGGGAAATTTATCAGGGATAGTGGCCTTGTTGAGAGCACGGTAGTCAATGCACATACGCCAGGAATTGTCTTTCTTTTTTACTAACACTGGGCTAGAATAAGCACTGCAACTGGGGCGAATAAAACCAGTGTGCAGCAGATCTGCCACCTGACGTTCTATTTCATTTTTTTGCAAGTGTGGATAACGGTAAGGGCGTACCACAATGGGCCCGTGACCGGGCTGTAGGCGGATAGCATGATCCCATAGCCGTATTGGCGAGAGAGCAATAGGGGGTTGGAACAAGTGCTCGAATGTAGATAGCAAACGTTGAATGTCATAATGGAAGGGTTCAGTCAACAAGGCAGTGGTGGTGGTCTAGCCACCCAGGGTGAGGCGACAACCTGTTGTAGCTCCAGTACGTTTGACAGAGTTCTGTAAGGATATGGTGGGTGTACTGCAAGGGGGTAGCCCCTGGAGGCAGTAGGACTGTCCTGCCACGGAAAACTGCATGCGCATGGTCCGCCAATTGGTCTGAACGTCGCCTAGGGTTCGCAGCCAAGCAATGCCCAGAATGATGTCAAGGCTGCCAATGTCGAGCACATGAGCAGCTATGGTACAATTATATGGACCAATGCATAACGATAAGTGGGGGAAAACTCCTAAGGACCAGCGTTGGTGGCCATCGCCTAACTTGATTCGGAGCTGGTGAGAATGCTGGACTTCCAAGGCAAGTAAGCGGGTTAAGTTAGGGGAAATGAAGTTGTGGGTGGCGCCACTATCAATTAAGAGTAAAACCGGAAAACTTCCCAAGGAGCCTTCAATTTTCAAGGAGGAAAAACCTTCTTTGGAGGTGGTAGTAAGAAGGCATTGCAGCTGGGGGTTGTGTAACCCAAGAACTTGACATTCAGCGTCTTCCAGGACAGCAGGTGGTGGGATAATATCGTCCCGCGATGCTAGATCCTCCTCAACAGTGTCGTTTTCACCGAGAATGACAATGCAAAGCTTGGGATCCGCACATCGATGTGTGGGAGAGTAAGGAAGACCACACCGAAAACAGAGGCCCTTCTTGCGACGTTCTTCCCATTCCTGTGTTGTTAAGTGGCGGGTGCCACGGGTGGAGGAAGACAAATTGCGTGACATGTCCACAGGAGGGCTGGAGATACCCTTGGATGGCCGAGCAAGCGGTCGCCCAGCAAAAAAAGATGCTGAAGGGATGGAACGTGAAGGAGGAAGCCAAGGAGGAGGATCAGGGGAGGCTGTTGGAACCCGAGGACCCCCTCCCTTACTGTAAGTAGTGTCATCGCGGCGAAGAGCGAGTTCAATGTGGCGAGCGAGACGCATTGCCTGAAGGCGTGTATCGGGGTCATGAATCCGTACCCAAGAGCGAATATCTGGTTGTAAACCATGCAAAAAATAACCCAAGTATTGAGGTTCGGGAAATCTGGGTAAAAAAGAGGCTAGATATTCAAAGTGTTCAATGGATTCCTACACCGAACCATGTTGTTGCAGTGCTGCCAGTTCTTCATAAGGGTTCTGGATCTCAAGGCCACTAAAACGTTCCATGAGTTCAGTTTTAAATAATTGCCAAGAGAGGTCCGGATATACCTCTAGAAGAATAGTGAACCAATGGATTGCGACGCCCTCCATACTGATTTGCGTCAGCTGAAGCCATATTAGAGTGGGTATGTGATGAACACGGAAATATAATTCGGCGCGGGTAAGCCACCCGCGAGGATCGGAGCCATCGAAGATGGGGAACTCCACCCGACGGGAGATGGAGGAAGGGTCGGGTGGTAAGACAGCAGTAGCAGAGTCGGAAGTTGGAGCAGGAACCAGCAGATGTGGAGTGACGTCCCTCGTAGTGCCTGATGTCGAAGAGATCGCTGGAGGAGGTGCATCGTCATGAGGCTATTTGTCCGTACAGCGCAGCATGAGTTTGCAGAACTCTGTTTGCTCAACACATTTCAAATCCCAACATTGTTGGCTGAGGCGAATTTCCTGAACGTCTTGCTGAAGGTGTTCAACAGTAGAAAAGAGTTTGGAGAGTGTGGTTTCAACAAGATCTAAGCACTGGTCGAGGCCATCAACACGGGTGTGTGTTCGGGTTTCCATCTCAGGGGAAGATTGAGGTCGGCAGGTCGGACCAAGTGTTAAGAACAGAGAACTGCAGGAATTGTATTAATGGAAAAAAAGAGGGATTACAGCAGAAAAAGGAAAAGAAACCAGCAAGTACAAGCTCTCCTGAGAGAGCTCCCACCCAAGCTAACAGCCGAACTGCCTACTTTTTCTCACTGAACCAGCCTGCCTCTCTCCTTCCCCCAACGTTCCCTTATAACTGCTTCCCAGCCCCCACGTTCCACCCTCCCTCTCTCTGCCCATGTGGCATAACATACTAGATATTCTTCCTCTTCCCTCAACACCACATGGAGGCAGTTACAACTGCCTCCCAGCACTTGCTCATGTGGCCTTAACTGCCTGCCTCCTTTGAATTGACAGCCCTACCCCTCCTGGAATAAACCTTCCAATTTCCAGGCAGGTCACGGATCTTAACACACTTCTTCTAGGACCTCTATGTCTTAGAGATGACAAGCTATAATGACATTCTCAAAATGGACTAGTTAGTTCCCTTCCAGGCTGTTGTCGACTGCTATCGTCATAGGGTGAGTTTCACATCACCAGAGAGCGGATCGTTTCTTCATAAGGGCGAATGGGATGTCCAGGCGAGCAGAGCAGGACCCGAGCATCATGGGTTGGGAGGAGTTACAGCCCAGTTTTCCAGTCTATATTTGGATGACCAGGAGACTTCACAGTTGAACTTTCCTCCAGTGGTGGATCGTTTCAGGGACGTCTTTCCAAAGGACTTTTCAGGTTTGCCTCCAGAGCGAGAGGTAGACTTTTCTATTGGGCTTGTGCCAGGAGCGGCACCGGTGTTCATTTCTCCTTATAGGATGGCTACACCAAAGTTACAGGAACTCAAGAAGCAACTAGAGGAGTTACAGGCTAAGGGGTTCATCCGACCCAATACTTCTCCTTGGGGTTCACCTGTCCTGTTTGCGAAGAAGGCAAATGGTACCCTCCGACTTTGTGTGGATTATCGGAAATTGAACCAGTTGACGATTAAGAACCGATATCCCTTGCTGAGGATTGATGATCTCTTTGATCAGCTTCGAGGAGCCCGGGTGTTCTTGAAGACTGACTTGAGATCCGATTATCATCAGTTGCACGTTAGACAATCAGATATACCTCTTACAGCCTTTCGGAGCAGGTATGGTCTATACGGGTATGTGGTTATGTCGTTCGGTCTCACGAACGCGTCTGCAGTTGTTCATGTTTTACGTTGTTGGAGACATTATCTTCTGGGAGAGCATTTTGTGGTTTTCACCAACCACAAAAGTCTCAAGTATATTTTCACTCAGCGCAACCTAAATCTAAGACAGCGAAGGTGGGTTGAGTACCTTCAGTCCTTTGACTTTGAGCTTGCCAATACTCCTGGGAAAGGCAACGCTGTGGCTGGTGCGTTAAGCAGGAGGACTCAGATACAGGCAGTTCAGGAGGCCAGCAGTGAGTGGCAGCTTATGGCTCTGTTCTCTGAGATGCATTTGGAGGTGCACGACAGACAGGGGCAGACGTTTCTTTCTTCTGTGGCTATTACCTCTACTCTACTTGATCGAGTGCAAATAAGGCAGCTATCAGATTCTGAAGGCCTAGTCCTACGGCAGAGTGTGTCAGGAGAGGACCCAATTCCTGGATAGACAGTAGGCGAGGATGAGATCTTGCGTTTTCGTGGGCGCGTGTGGGTGCTAACAGACATATGCGAGGAGCTGATGCGGGACTTTCATTCCTCAGTTTGGGCAGTTCATCCTGGTGTCACCAAGATGTATCGAGATCTGCACCGTCAGTATTGGTGGTCAAGTATGAAGGGAGATGTTGTTGGTTTTGTCATGAGGTGTTCCACCTGTCAGCAAGTGAAGACGGAGCATCAGCGACCAGTAGAGCTTTTGCAGCAGTTACCCATTCCCGAGTGGAAATGGAATGATGTCGCGATGGATTTCGTGACAGGTTTGCCGAGGTCGCCTCGAGGGAATGATAAAGTATGGGTTGTCATTGACAGACTCACGAAGGTTGTTCACTTCTTACAGATCAAGGAGACCTTCAGTGTTGAGCTGAAAAGGTTGTACATCTGAGAGATTGTACGTTTACATGGAGTTCCACACTCCATTGTTTCAGACAGGGACGCACGTTTTACTTCTCGGGTTTGGCAGGGATTACAGAAGACTTTGGGTACACAGGTACATCTGAGTACAGATGGCCAGTCCGAACGTACGATTTAGGTGCTTGAGGACATGTTTCGAGCATGCATCCTGAATTTTGGAGGTTTGTGGGAGAAACACATACCTCTTGTGGAGTTTGCCTATAATAATAGTTTTCAAGCAACTATTCAGATAACACCTTATGAGGCTTTGTACGGTAGGCCATGTCGATCACCCTTATGTGGGCTGGAGGCAGGAGAGGCCGCTATGCTGGAACCTCGTCTTGTTCAGGAGACCACAGAGCAAATAGAGTTGATTCGGAAAAGGATGGCTACTGCACAGTCACAACAGAAATCTTATGCTGATCGGCAGAGACGACCTCTGGAGTTCGAGATCGGAGATCAGGTTTTTCTACGTGTCACACCGAGGTTGAGACACAGGAGGATTATGAGACAGGGTAAGCTTTCGTCGAGATACGTCGGGTCGTTTGAGGTTTTGGAAAGGGTCGGGCCGGTTGCCTATCGGTTACAGTTACCTCATATATCAGGCTATGCACGACGTCTTTCACGTTTCTCAGCTACGGCGTTACTTCTCAGACCCGTCTCATGTCTTTCAACCTGAGGAGGTTGAACTAGAGGTGGATGCATCGTTCGAAGAGCATCCTAACCGAATTGTTGATCGCAGCGCGAAGGTTCTCCGTGACCGGTCTGTTCCTCTGGTATGAGTGCTATGGTAGCACGAGCAAATACAGGACGAGACTTGGGAGAGGGAGGTCGATGTACGATCGCAGTGGCCGGAGCTGTTCAGGGATTCTTCTTCTACGCCGCCTTGCTAGGGAAATTCGGGGACGAATTTCTTTAAAGGGGAAGTTTGTAAGAACTCGGATCTTCTTTTCAGGTATAAATCTTGTTTTCTGGTGTTTTCGAGAAAAAGGAGTTTCTGGAAATTTCAAGAGTACACGTCGTGTACCCGATTGTCGCGGGTGACCATGTACTGGCCGTGTAACGGCCGAGTACATGGTCGTGTGTGGTGACCTGGAGACCGCCTAAAGCGGAGGCCGGATAAGGCAAGTACACGCCGTGTACTTTTAAAGTACACGCCGTGTACTTTCTTTTTATTTCATTAAACGGACTGGGGTCGCGTCTAATCGACAGAACCCTATTCTTCTTCGTTCGTCTCGTCCAGGAGCGACTGTACGGCGTGAATCTTCTCCGAACCCCCGACTCGCCGTCCGTTCTCCGAATCGACCGTCGTCGATTGCGTTGGGATCACCATGGTAAACTCTTCTTTCTTCTAGAGCCTCATTTCCTGATTTCTCCTCTTTCACGAGATATTCTTGGTTGAACGTTTTTAGCGTTTTTGTAGATCTACGGCGTTCTAGGGCGATTCAAGGCCTGAGGTTCACGTATAACGATCTCACCACGTCGAGGTAGGTGGTCTGTGCCTTTCCGTAGTTAGTCTTTGAGTTATATGTGCAAAAGTGTCCAATACCCTTGTTCGGGGTATTGCGTGTTTATGGTTTTTAGCCCTTTTTTTTTGCCTGTTATGCCTTGTTTGATTGGATAAAGGTTAATTGTTTGAGAATAGGGTTATCTTTGCCAAGCTATGGATGTTTTGCCCATGTTTGCTTGTTATTGACCGTTTGGTCTAGCTTTGCCTGTTAGGCAGCTGTTTTGTTTTCCATTCCTAGTGTTGTTAGGATGGAGTGATTATTTATCTGATATGTTGTGCCATGCCTTGTAGCTAATTTAGCCAAGTAGTACTTTGAGGTTTACTTTGGCTGTTGATTATCGTTTGTGCACAATTGCTTTACACGGGGCTGCGGGAACCTGGTGTAGTGAGACCATAGGGGAAATTAACGTTGATCGTTTTCCCAGAGAGTGTTATAATTATCACGCTGCGAGACCATAGGGGGGATTGACATTGAGTGCTCCCTCAGAGTGTCTATAGTTACGTTACGAGACCACAGGAGGAATTAACGTTGAGTGCTTCCTCATAGTGTATGTAGTTTACCGCTAAAAGACTATAGGGGGAATTGACGGTGAGTGCTTCCTCAGAAAGTCTTTGTTTACACATGACTATAGAGGGAATTGAGGGTGACTGCTTCCTCAGAGAGTCTTTGTTATATCTTCTCTTGTAGCTGAACCAGAGGGAATAGGTTGTAAGAACTTTTCCAGAGGGTTACTTGTATTTGTTTTTTGTTGGTTAAATTGTTAAAAGTAATGTTTGTAAATGAAACTATAAAACTGTTTACTTTGAGTACTTCATTGCTTATTGCTTCATTTGCTTATTTTCTGCCATATATATATTCACTGACTATTAGGCACAGATCTTTAGGCGGTTGCCTATTAGGATTCGTCTCACACCCAGTTTGGGTCATACTTTTGAACCCAAACAGATTATATTGTTGCAGGTCTAGATAAGGGCAAGCGCCCTTCTACTTCAGGTACCTGATTGTTGTGGAACTGGAGAGCATGGGACCAAGTTGTGGCTTGCGATGCTGCTGGAATTATTTTTTTCTTTGTACTTTGGTTTAGTACTGTATTCCAGCATTGTGACTTATTTGGCTGCTTTCCTAGACATCATGCATCATTTATATATGTACTCCAGTTATTTATTTCTTCAGTCTTCTGTTGTTTATTGTTGTATGGTATTATTACTGCTTCCGTTATTGATATCTGTTTATTTCCGTTGCGTTACGCTATCAATGAGGGCATAGTTTCCCCACTATCACACCCAAGGCTCTCGCTGTCAAAACTGTCGAACCCACACAGGATTCCGGTACAGTTGTCGTCGTTGTCGAACCCACGGAGGATTCCAGTACAGTAGTCATCGTCGCAGTCACAGCCAGCTCCAGGGTTCCCGCACACAGCACGCTCGATTCCGGGAGGGTCCGCTCCTCGAGCTAAGAGGTCGATACATCAATTATCACGAAGTCCTGAGTTGATGTATCCCGAAGTTCTGTCTCATCAAAAGAAACCCAACGCGACAGACGGTGCGTCAATCGGACGCCCAGTTTGAGAGTTATAAGCGTTTCTGCTCCGAGGGCCCGGTTGGTTTCGGAATCAAACCAACCCGGTCGTACCCAAACTTCGCCAAAAACTTGAGTGTGATATACCGAAACGACCGTCTCGATCCAAGGAATCCTACGCAACTGACGGTGCGTCGATCGGAGGTCTGTGGCTCAAGTTATGGGCGAAAAACCAAAAGTAGCCCGAAGAAGGGGGGTCTGGGTCCGGTCCGACCCACCCTGGGTCGGCCCAAACCAGGTCGACCCGACCCGGGTCCGGCCCGGTAGGGCGCGGCCCGGCCCACGCGAGAGCGGCCCGGCACGTGCGGCAGGCGGCCCGGCCCAGTGGCCGGCCGCGGCTCGGCCAGCTGGTCGAGCGCGAAGCGGGGGGGCGCGGCCCCCCGGTTTTTGTAACGGCGGCGCCAGCTGACGCCGCTCGTGCCTCCCGGAACCCGCGAGGCGGGTTCCGCTCCACCGCCGCGGTTGATGCTGCGGCGGCCTTCCGCCGGCGGTGCGCGAGGGGCGCCGCTGCCCCCAGGCGGCCGGCCGGTACCGGCCGCCGCCTCCGGTCGTCGGCACCGCCGCGCTTCTCCGCAGGCCACCGGAGTCGTTCTGGTGGTCCGTTTTGCCTTCCACTTGCGCCTACGGACTCCTCAGGTCCTGCTCTTCACTGCGACGGCATCAATACATGGTTGTCCTTTCGTTCATCCGTCGCTTAACAAACCGCGCATCAAGAACGAAATGGTGGAGCGTCCGGACTTGTTCGTTAGCACGTGCCCTCCAAGTTAGAGGCTCAAACAATTTTCCAACATACAATCGCCCAAGTACGAGGGTATAAATCACATGTTTAAAAAAAACAAATAATCCATAATCCTCCCTACCTCGATTCAAGGTACGTTGTCGTAGTCGCGGAAAACGGCGTCGCGGAAGACGGTGTCGTTCCGTCAACGTCGGAGGGAGAGTCGTTGTCGTTAGCGACGTTCTTCGCAGGCGGTGTCTTCTCCCTTGACGCGAAGGAAGAAGAAAGAAGAAGACGTTCGAGGGCCTTGTGTTCTTCGTCGAGAGAGTACGTCGTTCTTCGTGGGAAGAATGTTCTCCCTATTCTCCAAAGCTCCACCAAAACAAAAAGTGTCAACCCAAAAATAATAGTTTGGCTATTATTTTTATTCTTGTCATGAATTTCAAAATAATTCAAATTTGGTGAGCCAATTAATTAATTGCTAATTAATTAAGTGAGTGTTGGCATCTTTAATGGAAGGAGGTGAAAGGTTTAAGAGTTAAAGGGGGTTCATGGAAGTTTAAAGGGGAGGTGAAGAGTTTGAGTTCGTGTGGGCCCCACCACACTTCATCCTCTCATGAGAGGTTATGTGGGGGTAGGCCCCACCACCAACCTCCCTTTGGAGATAATAACCACCAACTAAATAAAAATGTGTACTCACACATTTTTATTTAATTTTTAATTTTAAGTAGTAACCCCAAATTATAACTTCCATCCTGTAGAAAACGCAACTGCAGTAAAGGTCCCCTTAAGCGAATACCGACGCTGCGAGTTCATCGGTGTCCTCGGATTTCAATTCCGAGCACCGGTTCAAAAGATAGAAAAACTCGCACGTGCGTTCACTGAACGTACCCGAACAAAACTTCAGAAAATGATTCCGGGCACACCAGGCCTCGGAATCAGGTGCCGTCAGAAACTGCAGACTCGTAAAATTCCAAAGGATTTAAGAAAAAAAAATCTTTGAAATTTTCGAGTCATTACATTACCTCCACCTCAGGGCTTTACGTTCTCGTAAAGCTACAACACACACTAGAGAAACAAATGAGGGTACTGAGCAAGCATCTGGGCCTCCCGCTCCCATGTGCTCTTCTGGAGATTCTCGTGCTGCTAGCGAACGCACACCAGAGGAATCGACCGTTCACGCAAGACCCGCTCCTGTCGATCCTCAATCTCCACTAGAACCTCCGTGAAAGTCGCCCCGTCATCGATGTCCAGCTCCCCGTGGTCGATGATGTGGGACGGGTCGTGCACGTATCTCCTCAGCTGAGATACGTGGAAGACGTCATGCACCCGGTGCAACTGAGGTAGAAGGGTCAGGCGGTAAGCCACCTCGGCTACTCTGCTGAGGACCTGGAAAGGTCCGATGAATCGAGGAGACAATTTGCCGCATCGGCCAAATCTCCGCAAACCTCATCGAGGTGAGACTCGTAGGAAGACGTGGTTGTCATCCTCGAACTCCAGTGGTCTTCGTCTCCTATTAGTATAGGACTTCTGTCTGCTCTGTGCAGTCTTCATCCGCTCCTGGATGATCTGCACCTTCTCCGTCGTAGCCTGAACCATCTCTGGTCCTACAAGTGCTGACTCCCCTGGGTCAGTCCAGCACAGAGGTGACCTGCAAGGTACAGTGCCTCGTAAGGGGTCATCCCAATAGTGGAGTGGTAGTTGTTGTTGTACGCAAACTCCACCAAGGGTAAGTGATCCTCCCAGCTGCGACCAAAGTCAAGGACACATGCACGGAGCATGTCCTCGAGAGTTTGAATCGTCCTCTCAGTCTGACCATCCGTCTGAGGATGGAAGGCGGTGCTCAAGCGAAGCTGCGTCCCAAAAGCCTCATTTAACCCCTTCGATAGCCGGGAAGTGAAACGAGCATCTCGATCGGAGACGATAGTCGATGGCACACCATGAAACCGTATGATCTCCTGAACGTAGAGGCGTCACAAGCTCTCCATTGAGCCTTGCTCTCTGATCGGTAAGAAGTGGGCCGACTTGGTGAGTCGGTCTATGATCACCCAGATAGAGTCGTGTCCTCTAGATGTACGTGGAAGTCCCGTCACGAAATCCATGGATATCCCGTCCCACTTCCACTCTGGGACCTCTAAGGGTTGTACCAAGCCTGCTGGTACCTGGTGCTCTGTCTTCACTTGCTGACAAGTGAGGCATCACGAGACAAACTCTGCTACTGTTTTCTTCATACCTGGACACCAGTGCTGTCATCTGAGGTCCTGATACATCTTCGCAACTCCTGGATGTACCGTTAGAGGGGAAGTGTGAAACTCCCTCAACACCTCCTCCTGTAGTGCAACTGGTACCATGGTACGTCCTCTGAAGAGGATGACGTGCTCCCCACCTTCAGAAAACCCATCAGGTGTCTGCCCTGAGGATATCTGAGCACGTCGCGCCTCACAGTCAACGTCCTCACGCTGCGCCTCTCTGACTCGCTGAAGAAGTGGAAGAGTGACTATGAGGGACTGCAGAAAGGTTGTTTCATCTCTATCCACAAAGGATATCTGCAACGCGGCCAGCTGCTTTGTCGCCTCTCCTAGCAGCTGAATGTATGATCTCCTGCTGAGAGCATCTGCTACAACGTTCCCCTTCCCAGGAGTATAGACTATCTCGAAGTCATAGTCCTGGATGAACTCAAGTCATCGCCGTTGTCTCAGATTCAGGTCCTTCTGCGAGAAGATGTACTTGAGACTCTGGTGGTCAGAATAGACTGTAAAACACTCGCCCATCAGATAGTATCGCCACATCTTCAAGGCGAAGACCACTACTGCTAACTTCAGGTCATGGATAGCGTAGTTCTGCTCGTGTTGTCTCAACTGCCGTAAATCATACGCGATCACTGCTCGCTCCTGCATCAAGACACACCCGAGTCCGGTCCCTGATGCGTCGCAGTAAACTACATACCCAACGCCCTCCTCTGGTAGCCTCAAGATGGGCGCACTGGTCAACCTCTGCCACAGCTCCTGAAAGCTCTGCTGGCATCTCTCTGACCACATGAAGGGTTTCCCCTTCATCAAAGCTGAAAGTGGTGCTGCAACTCTGGAGAAGTCTGGCACAAATCTCCAATAGTACCCAGCCAGACCCAGGAAACTCCGCACCTCCGTCACACTCTTGGGTGGCTCTCAAGCAAGTATTGCCTTGATCTTCGTTGGATCCACTGCAACTCCAGCCTCCGAGATGACGTGTCCCAAGAAGTGAACCTCTCGAATCCAGAACTGGCACTTCGAGAGTTTACTATAAAGCTGGTGCTCTCGGAATGTATCCAGTACCACCCGCAAATGGTAGGCGTGCTCCTCCTCAGTAGTCGAGTAAATCAGTATGTCGTCGATGAAGACTACGACAAATCGATCGAGGTAAGGCTGTAAGATCCTGTTCATGAGACTCATGAACACTGCTGGTGCGTTGGTTACGCCGAAGGGCATAACCGAGAACTCGTAGTGGTCATACCGACATCTGAAGATCGTCTTCTGCACATCCTCGTCTCGAACTCTGAGCTGGTGATAGTCTGACATGAAGTCTATCTTCGAGAACCATCGTGCTCCCTTGAGCTGATCAAAGAGGTCGTCAATCCTCAGGAGTTGATACTTGTTCTTCAGGGTCACCTGATTCAGGCGACGATAGTCGACACACAGTCGCAAGCTCTCATCCGCCTTCTTGGCGAACAAAATCGGTAATGCCCAGAGTGAAACACTGGGTCGGATAAATCTTTTTCCCTGCAAGTCCTCCAGCTGTACCCGCAGCTCACGAAACTCGGCGGGAGCCATCCGATATGCTGGAGTAGATATCGGTGTTGTCCCAGGGTACAGGTCAATGTAGAAGTCTACCTCTCTGCGATGAGGTAGTCCTGAAACATCGTCAGGAAAAACATCCGCGTACTGATCCACCACAATAGGAAAACTCGGACTCCGCACATCAACCGCTCTGAGGATGAGACTAGCCAACTGATATGTGATCGGCTGCCCCCTCCTCTGCGTAAGTCTACCCTGCGCTGCAAAAGGCTCTCTTCTCGCCGGTGAAGGTGAACCTGGTCCCATCCGTGCGGATACACCGCACTTTACGCCTAATACAGTCGATCTGAGCATGGACTGTAGATAACCAGTCCATACCCAAGATGACGTCGTAAGGCCTCGACGCCGCTACAAGAAGATCACAGTTGAAGCTCTCGCCTCCTAGAGTAAGCTCACACTGTCGGCACCAATGCGTAATCGTCGGGTCTGCTCCCATAGGAGTCTCTAGCCGTAAGGATCGAGTCATCGGCTCCGTCGGAATCTCCGAGCTCCGAACAAGGGCAGCGGCAATAAAAGAATGACTCGCGTCTGTGTCTATAAGTACTGCAGCAAGGATGGAATAGACACAGATAGTACCTCGAATCATCTCAGGTGCGCCGTAGTCGTAGGCCTCGACTGCCTGGAGCTGAGCCCGCCTCTGTCCGCCAGCTCCCTGTGGTCGGGGTGGACCTCCTGGTGGTGGTGGTGGTAGAGCCTCGAAACGTTGTCCTCCACCCGCTGCTCGGTCAGCTCCTCTGCCATGTCCGCCTGCTCCCGGCAGACCACCACGGTCGAACCTCTGCCTCTGCCTGGGAGGTCCCTCTACTGTCTACTGCTCATCTGCATGGCGGGTCGGGCAGTCACGAGCCATGTGGCCCTGCCCGCCGCATGCATAGCACTGTCTGCTCCTCGTATAGCTAACTCTGTCTCGTGTGCCCCGCACAACCGAACCCGAATCCTGGGGTCGCCCACCTGATGGCCTGGTCCGTTTGGACCTCTGCGACATTTGTCTACTGCCGGCTGGAGAAGACTCCGCTACGTGTCGCCCTGTGGTGGGTCTCGCTACTGATGACTGCTCAGCGAAAAAGCTCTCCACTATAAGGGCTCGCTCCAGCACCCCCGCCTGTGTCGGAATGCTGAGGGGAATCGTCGATGCCCTAATCTTATGTCTGAGTCCCTGCTCGAAGGTCCGGGCCCTGAAGAACGGGTCCCGCACCATATCCGTGGAGTAGCGTGAGAGGTCGGTGAACCTCGCTGAGTACTGAGCTACTGTCATGTTGTCCTGCTGCAGATGAAGTAACTCCTGAATCCGCACCGCACGAAGGATGGCTGGAACAAACTCTAAGCGGAAGAGACTCTCGAAGTTTGTCCAGAGTAAAGATGTCTCGTCATGCACTTGAAGCATCAGGCTCCACCATCTACCTGCTGCTGCGTGCAGGAGACTCGCGGCAAGGATCACCATAAGGTCGGCTGGTGTCCCTACCAATCTGAAAATTCTCAGGATAGCCTCCGGTCAATCCTCAGCTGCCTGAGGGTCCGTCTCTCCCCGAAACCTGGGCGGCCTCTGTCGCTGGAACTCGTGCAACGCACTCAGGCGGCGTGCACTCTCTGCTGCTGGGGCTGGTGGTATCGGTGGCCCAGCGGGTACCGCTGGGGCCTCCGCTGTGATGGGGCCCTGCACCGAGGTCTCGTCGCTCGGTGGGCTACCATCTCGTACGTAACTCGGAACCCTAGCTCGTGGGGCCATCCTGAAAAGAAACAGGTGCGCCACGGTTAAACAGAATACCTGGTGAGCTGACACAAAGTAATCACAAAGAAAACTTTTCAAAGTAAACACACACACAATCAGTGTTTTCGTGCACTGAGTCGGAAATCAGAGGTCAGGGTCCTGGTTTATGGATACGTCGGTCGTCGCACCAACACTGGACACTCTGCACTGAAAACCACACTCAATACTCTTAACACTATTGATTCACGGAAAAGAATGATCAAAGTCCTGAGTTCTGCGGTAGAACCGACTCCTCTGATACCAATTTGTCACGACCCGTCCTCAGGGCCCGTGTCGTGACTACCTCAAGCCCGCCTTCCATAGATCAGGGGCTGGCGACTAGCACCAAAGGCGTAAATCCCTAAGCTGGGAAGGTATTGGCATTTATAAAAGTAAACAAACACAACAGAGTACGCAACAGGTAGTAAACACTAAGTAAACTGAATACAAAAGAGTGTGATGGAAAGTAAATGGGCCAGTATACAAACCCAACTGAACAACGAGTACAAGTAAAAAGGGACAAGCAGCTGGAAGTAAAGAGCAGCTCCTATATCGTCCTCCGAGGTCCCTACCTGAAGGGTAGGTACAGATGGCCACCTCAGCTCTCACGTCCGTCAGTCTCCTCTGTGTGTCGTCTCGTCGCAAGGTCCACCTCCGGGTACCGTCCAGTCTCTCGGCCTCCGTCAATGTTGTCCGTCGTCTGCATCCAACACAACGAGGTGCGGGCATAGCCCGTGCAGGGGTGAGTATAACGATACTCAGTAGGGACCCCGAGACCCGCAAGGTCTCACAATATCTACTAAGGATAAACAAGAGAAGAAAGATACAAACACAAAGTATCAACCAACCCTACTTAGGTATATGCTCATACATATACCTAAGTTACCAATCACAGTCCGGCTCCAACTCACGAGCTCAAGCACAACCTAGTCCACATAGGAAGTAAAGTCAATCACCACGATGATAATGGTTGAAAGACATGACTCATCTCACACAGGTATGCCACAATTGTAGAGAGATATAGATGATCAGATGTAGCCACTGGATCATTTAAGTTGTCGGACCCACACAGGATACAGTCCAGCTAAGCTGTCGGACCCACACAGGATACAGTTCAGCTATCTCGTCTAAGTTGTCCGACCCACACAGGATCCAGTCCAGCTATCTCGTCTAAGCTGTCGGACTCACACAGGATACAGTCCAGCTATCTCGTCCAAGCTGTCAGACCCACACAGGATACAGGCCAGCTATTCTAGAGTAATAGAGATGATCGGATGTAGTTACTGATTCATCTAAGCTGTCGGACCCACACATGATAAAGGACCAGCTACTCTGTCAGAACTGTCGAACCCACACAGGATTCCGGTACAGTTGTCGTCGTCGTCGAACCCACGGAGGATTCCAGTACAGTAGTCATTGTCGCGGTCGCAGCCAACTCTAGGGTTCTCGCACACAGCACGCTCGATTCTGGGAGGGTCCGCTCCTCGAGCAAAGGGGTCGATACATCAACTATCACGAAATCCTGAGTTGATGTATCCCGAAGTTCTGTCTCATCAAAAGAAACTCAACGCGACAGACAGCGCGTTAATCGGACGCCCGGTTTGAGAGTTATAAGCGTTTTCGCTCCGAGGGCCCGGTTGGTTTCAGAATCGAACCAACCCGGCCGTACCCAAACTTCGCCAAAACCTTGAGTGTGATATACTGAAATGACCGTTTCGATTCAAGGAATCCTACGCAACTGACGGTGCGTCGATCGGAGGTTCGTGGCTCAAGTTATGGGCGAAAAACCAAAAGCAGCCTGAAGAAGGGGGGTCTGGGTCCGGTCCAACCTGGCCCAACCCACCCTGGGTCGGCCCGAACCGGGTCGACCCGACCCGGGCCCGGGTCCGGCCCGGTAGGGCGCGGCCTGGCCCGGCGGCTGTGGCCTGGCCCACGCGAGAGCGGCCTGGCCCGCGCGGCGGGCGGCCCGGCCCGCGCAGAGGCAACCCTGCCCGGTGGCCGGCCGCGGCTCGGCCAGCTGGCCGAGCGCGAAGCGGGGGGGCACGGCCCCCCGGTTTTTGTAACGGCGGTGCCAGTTGGCGCCCCCCGTGCCTCCCGGAACCCATGAGGCGGGTTCCGCTCCACTGCCGCGGCGGCCTTCCGCCCGCGACGAGCAAGGGGCGCCGGCGACCCGCGCCGCCGCGCTTCTCCACGGGCCACCGGAGTCGTTCCGGTTGTCCGTTTTGCCTTCCGCTTGCGCCTACGGACTCCTCAGGTCCTGCTCTTCACTGCGACGGCCTCAATACATGGTTGCCCTTCCGTTCATCCGTCACCCAACAAACCGCGCATCAAGAACGAAATGGCTGTTGGATTGGCGTTGCTCGATCCGGCACTGTAGCATCTCTGACCACTGTAGCGGAGCTGACCGACCGACACCGACAGGCACTGTAGCAGTGCGGACTTCGGGGTCAACAGTACTGTAGCGCTTTTGACTTCCAGCCGACAGACACTGTAGCACTTTTGACAAAGTGAGTCGCCGATCACTGTTTCAACGCGGACTACTATTCAGAACAGTAGACCGTCTTCTTCATATGTAGCCCATTTCGGGCTAGGGTTTGGTTGTTGAAATCCTCTGTAATTTTTGTGCTCCCGAATCATAGTGAAATTCTGCCTCTCCCGTGGACGTAGGGATTTTTCCCGAACCACGTAAATCGCCGTGTTCATTGTTGCTTTTCTTTCTTTCGTTTTCTCGTTTTCTGTCGTTCTGTCTCCCGGTGATTCCGCAACAATGGCGGAGTGTCCAGACTTGTTCGTTAGCCCGTGCCCTCCGCGTTAGAGGCTCAAACAATTTTCCAACATACAATCGCCCAAGTATGAGGGTATAAATCACATGTTTAAAAAAAACAAATAATCCATAATTCTCCCTACCTCGATTCAAGGTAGGTTGTCGTAGTCGCGGAAAACGACGTCATGAAAGATGGTGTCGTTCCGTCAACGTCGGAGGGAGAGTCGTTGTCGTTGGCGACGTTCTTCGCGGGCGGTGTCTTCTCCCTTGACGCGGAGGAAGAAGAAAGAAGAAGACGTTCGAGGGCCTTGTGTTCGTCGAGAGAGTACGTCGTTCTTCGTGGGAAGAATGTTCTCCCTATTCTCCAAAGCTCCACCAAAACAAAAAGTGTCAACCCAAAAATAATAGTTTGGCTATTATTTTTATTCTTGTCATGAATTTCAAAATAATTCAAATTTGGTGAGCCAATTAATTAAGTGCTAATTAATTAAGTGAGTGTTGGCATCTTTAATGGAAGGAGGTGAAAGGTTTGAGAGTTAAAGGGGGTTCATGGGAGTTTAAAGGGGAGGTGAAGAGTTTGAGTTCGTGTGGGCTCCACCACATTTCATCCTCTCATGAGAGGTTATGTGGGGGTAGGCCCCACCACCAACCTCCCTTTGAAGATAATAACCACCAACTAAATAAAAATGTGTACTCACACATTTTTATTTAATTTTTAATTTTAAGTAGTAACCCCAAATTATAACTTCCATCCTGTACAAAACACAACTGCGGTAAAGGTCCCCTTAAGCGAATACCTACACTGCGAGTTCATCGGTGTCCTCGAATTTCAATTCCGAGCATCGGCTCAAAAGATAGAAAAACTCGCACGTACGTTTACTGAACGTACCCGAACAAAACTTCAGAAAATGATTCCGGACACACCAGGCCTCGGAATCAGGTGCCGTCAGAAACTGCAGACTCGTAAAATTCCAAAGAATTTAAGAAAAAAATTTCCTTGAAATTTTCGGGTCTTTACATGTTAGCTATCCGGGTTCGGGTCCAGGTCCAGGGGGTGTTTCCCAAGAGTGCCCTCACCCACCTATTCTCCATACTTACCAGCGTAAGGGTAGAAAGGGGAAAGTGGCATAAGTTAGTGGGGTGAGGACAAGGTGGGGTCCAGCGAACCGTTCGGCCGGTATTAGTAGCAGCGGCTAGTGCGATGGAAGGAGATCAGTTAGAACTCCAGTATTCTGTTGGGACAGAACGGGCGGGAGGCGGTGAGCTAACTCCTGACTCCCTACAGTTGGCGGACGACCAGGAGGACTCTCCATCTCCAATTGTTGTACCACTCCTACTTTCCATAGTGTAATACAGAGGAACCAATAATATCATTCTCAGACTCCTTTACAGTTTATGTTTCATTTGCTTGTTTGAATACACACAGGAATCATAACACTGAGATCGTACTTATACACTCTCATCGGGCTGCTTTGTCACCTGCCTCTTCTTCAGCCTCTATTGCTCATACTGGTGGCCCTATACCTTGTGTATCCCGTCGACCGACAGTTTGGACGTTTGATTCCGGTGCTTCTGATCATTTCACAGGTGATTCAGGTATGCTTACTACCTATCATCAATATACTGAAGTCGCTAAAATTACTGTTGTTGATGGATCTACATTCCCTATTACGAGATTTGGCACATGCTCCTTGACTCCTATTCGCCTGGCTTCAATAGCTCATGTTTCTCGCAGTCCTTTTAATCTTCTCTCCATCAGTAAACTCACAAAGGACATAAATTGTGTTGTTATTTTTACATCTTCTGGTGTGTGTTTTCAAGAGCGGTCGATGAATCGGGAACTTGGTAGAGGTCATCTTGGTGATGGGGTGTACATGTTCGATACCCCGTCATCCCTTGCTTGCTCATCCACCGCTGTTTGTATCATCGACCTACATTTTTGCCATGATCATCCACCAGTTTCAGTCTTACATAAGTATTGTCCCCATTTTAGTCCATACCTTTCCTTCCATTGTGAAACCTGTAAGTTTGCTAAACATCATCGGGCGACGTATGTTCCTCGTTTGGTAACGCGTGCGGCGAATCCTTTCAACTTAGTTCATTTTGATGTATCAATGTATGGGGTCCTTGCAAGGTTCCCAGTCAGTCAAAATACCATTATTATGTATCTTTTATTGATGACTTCTTTAGGATGACATGGCTATATCTTCTTCATGATCGTTCAGAGGTGTGATATTTTCAAAACTTTTTACCATGAAATTCGCACTCAATTCTCCAAGCCTATAAAATGTCTCCGCTCGAACAATGGCTGAGAATATTTATTCTCTTCTCTTCATCAATTTCTCAAAGATCACGGTATCCTCCATCAAACATCATGCCCCGATACCCCTCAGCGGAATAGTGTGGTCGAGTGTAAACATTTTCATATTCTAAAAATTGCTCAAGCCTTGTTATTTCACATGCAGGTACCTCTTCCTTTTTGGGGGATGTTATTCTTACTACCACTTATCTTATCAATCGTCTTCCTTCTTGTATCTTTCAGGAGGAGAGTCCGTTTTCGGCTCTGTTTCCCTCTCTTCATCCTCACCCTCTTCCACTTCACGTGTTTGGGTGTCTTTGTTATGTTCGTGACACTCGTCCTTGTCTCTCTAAGTTTTCCCCAAAGGCCCTCTGTTGCATCTTTTTGGGATACTCTTACCCAGCGTGGCTACCGTTGTTTCTCTACTAATTTAAGACGTTATATCATCTCTGTTGATGTCTCATTCATTGAGAACTCTTCATTGTTACCCTTTCCACCTTCTCCTCATCCTGATCTCACCACCGATGATTGTTTTCCTCTCACCATCCACCCACCTCTGCCTTCGTTGACCCAATCAGATGGTCTTCGTTTTGGATATGTCTACTCTCGTCGTCCATCGAACATGCCCCCATGTCCCAACTGAGGACACCATTTCCCCAATTTCATTTGTCGCTCCTGCTACGAGCACCGATGACTTGTCGATTGCATTGCGGAAAGGTACTCGCTTTTACCAGAATAATCCTCTTTAGACAACTTCATACAAAGGCCTCTCTGCTCAGGAGACGGTATTTGTTCATCATACGGTTGTTGAGGCTAAATCTCACCCCGGGTGGCTTCAAACAATGCGGGATGAATTACAGGCCTTGGACGACAATCACACCTAGGATCTGGTCCCCATTCCGGCTGGTAAACAGGTTGTTGGCAGCAAATGGATTTATACGGCCTGTTTGAATGCAGATGGCACTCTCCATCGCCTTAAGGCCCATCTCGTGGCAAAAGGCTTCGCCCAGACATATGGTGTTGATTATTTTGATACATTCTCCCCGGTTACTAAAATGGCATTTGTTCAATTATCCATCACTCTTACAGCTGCTCATCATTGGCTTCTTCATCAGCTTGATGTCGAGAATACATTTCTACATGGTTTTCTTGAAGAATAAGTATATCTGCAACAACCTCCTGGCTTCCTTGCCTCAGGAGCCGGTTCTCATGTAAGTCGGCTTCGTCGCTCTCTTTATGGGCTCAAACAATCTCCTCGTGCATGGTTTAGCAGATTCTGCACTATCATCACTACATTTGGTCTATCTCAGAGTATGAAGGACCACACTATTTTCTACCGCAAAACGTCATCTGGATCGTGTTGGTTGTATATGTTGATGATATTATTATTACTCGTAGCGACTCGCATGGCATTGCCCATCTCAAGGTTTATCTTCAACAACAATTTCAAACCAAAGGTCTGAGTCCTTTGACATATTTTCTTAGCATTGAAGTCTCTTGTTCTCCAACCAACATCTTTTTTTCCCAACGAAAATATGCATTGAATATCTTGCAGGATACTGGCTTGTCTCAGGCAACTGCTATTAACACTCCTCTTGAACCCGAGGAACAATCTCCACATGATGTCACGGACCCATATTCTCACTCTGAAAGGTATTGTCGCCTTGTGGACAAACTCAATTATCTTACCATGACTCGTCTGGATATTGTCTGCATTGTCAACAAGGTTAGTCAATTCATGAAACATCCGACGAAATCTCAATGGGATGGTGTCTTTCGCATTGTCAAGTACATTAAGAAAGACTATGCCCGTGATCTTCGGTATTCACATCACGATCATCTGAATATTGAGGTCTTCTATGATGCTGACTATGTTAGTTGTTTAGCTACCCGGAAGTCTATTTCTGGGTTTGTCGTTTTCCTGGCTGGTAACTTAATCTTATAGCAAAGCAAGAAACAAATTGTCATCTCCAGAATCAGTGTTGAATCTAAATACCGTGCGATGGCCACGGACACTACTGAAATTCTTTAACTTCATCTTCTTTATGAAATTGGTTTCCCATCGCAGACTTCTGCTCATATTTGGTGTGATAATCAGACACCCGCGAATATTGTTTCTAATGCAGTCTTCCATGAACGCACGAAACATATCAAGATTGACTGTCACTTTCTTCGCCATCATTTTGAACAAAACCATATCAGTTTTAACTACATTCCAACAGCTCGTCAGTTTGTCAACATCTTCACCAAAAGCTTGTCAAAAGCTGGACTGGACTCTCTATGCACCAAGTTGGGCATCCACAACATCAGCGACCCAGCTTGAGAAAGAGTGTGCGGTCTTGTTTTTTGGTGTCTTCTTACTTTCTTTTTTGTGGGACTCTTCCTCCAAGCTATACCAATTTTAGTTTGAGGGGAATTTTAAGTCCCCCATCGGTTTCCTCCTCTCGTATTTATTTTTCTCTATCTATAAATGAAAGTCTTCGCCTCTCTTTGAGGTAGGAATTGTACCAGTCTACAATGAAATGCACCAGTGTTCTCCTCTGGACAGACTTGATGTCTGAATCACGTAATTCTTGTGTCCTGTTTTATTTTTCCGCCTGAATGTTTGTTTGTGGGTGTGTGCGCGCCAAAAGACTTGATGAGGTGATTTAGGGTGCGATCAAGCTTCCTAAGTTCTGGTGCATCAACGTCTGAAGGGGAGTAGTTCCGATCAAAGAAGTTTTGATGCTTGTTTCCACCTTTGAAGCATTCGGACGGTATAACTTCCAATAATCGGTTCCCAATAAAAGCATGCTTGGGAAATAGTGTACAAACTTGTTTTGTAATGCAAATTTTCTTAAAGAAGCTCTCAATAAAATGATTCCAACTTAGCTGTATTATTTCTCTACTGCTGCTGCATTAAAAAGAGAAAAATGCAAAAATGCAAAATGCAAGCTCAAAAGGTGACACTGTTAACTACCGTTTTGTTCTTTGGTGAAAAAAGATACTAAACAAGATCAAGTCCATTACATGAGTCATTGTGCCTGAAAAATCTAAACCCGCATGCCTTGGCAACATATGGAAAAGGCAGATAAAAGTCCCCATGATACTATGACATATGGTGCAGATGTGGCCAACAGGTCTTTGTATTCACTTTTAAGCGAAGCGGCAAACCTTGGAAATAACATCTCGATCACGCAATCTTGAAGCAGACAATGAAAGCTGCAGACAAATTACAAAAAAGCATAGTAGGGTCAATAAAGGGCATACCAAACAATAAATGTTGATGAACAAACTAATATCAGAATAAAAAAACATATCAACATCAGTCAATCAAAACAATAATCATAGTGGCAGAGCTTGAGCATCGCCGAACAGTTTGCAGGCAGACGTACAATTCATGCAAAAACAAGCATAAAAAGAACAAGGTTGTGCCAAAAAAATAACCCAGTTCAAGATGACCATTGATTATACATATATGAAACATGAAATCAGCCGACCTGTTAGGGATCAAACCTGCTTTTATTTAATTATTTATAATCATGTGCTTTATTAATTTATTATTATTTTTATTTCAGACAAAAGCATTTTAGTCGCGTATGTGATATACTACAGTTAAGTTTTCGCCTAATAAAGCCTTCAACATATATATGCGCATGTATTTTAGTCATTTCTACATTGCACTTGGACAAAGACTACTTGTGATTTTTCTTTCTCTATCTTTGGCATCTGCTAGGCTACATGGCACAAGTCAAGCTATTATTTATTCCCTCAAAACAAACCTACGGGGGACATATGATGCCTGCTTTTATAAACCCTTAAAACCATCCAGCAAGATCCAAATGGGATCATCGCATTTTCCTCAAACTCGAATTTGCTCCAGCCTCGAAATGGGCTGACCTCCTTATCTTTTCAGCGTACTTGATGTCAAATCAAATCAAGAATGAGCTAGATTTGCTACCAACTATTATAGAACAAGCCAAAATCGCTAAAAATTTATCAAGGATATATAAGACCCACCTTTATAAACCCTAAAAATTATCCATCTGAATCCAATATGCAATTTTCCCATTGTCCTCAACCTATACCTGCTCCATAACACAACAATTTGACTTTCTTGCCTACTCCCCCAAAAGCATTTCACATCAAATCAAATTGAGAATGAGTTAACCATGATACCATCAATCATAAATCGAGTCATTACCCCTCCACTAAAAAGGTATAACAAACACCCTTACAAATCCCAAGATGCATCTGACATTATCTCAAATGAAATCATTAGATTTCAGCTTGGAGAATCCTAGAAATTGAAAGGAATAAAAATTCAAACAAGATGGTCCCACTTGCCGTCCTACATACAATATAAGGGGGGGGGGATGAGTATTTGAAGGAAATAAACTATCCAATAAGAAAGTGGGAGATAGTTTTATAATTTGAATTATTAAGAAATTTATTGAAAGTATGGCCAATTAGAACATGATATTCAGATCATTGAAAGATCAAGGTCCACTTGTTTTTGTTTTGTTTTTCGTCAATTGTTATGTGTTCACTTCCATTTTTCTAAAAACTAAACATAAAAGCATGTTTGAAGAAACTATTTTCATTTGATAAAAAGTAGAACATCTTTCAATTTCTAAAAAACAGAAAATTAAAAAAAAAAGGTGTTATTTTAATTTGTTTCATTTTCAACCACAAACAATACATTTTAGCTATCAAACTTAAACAAGCAAGAAATTCTAGTATCAAAAACCCTAAATCCTCATCTACTAGAAACCTAAATGTCAAATCTTTAAGCCCTTGGGGCAACTCCAACCCAAAACTCCAAAATGTACTAAGGTTACTCCAAAATGGGGTATATACATTGAAAACCTCTCCAACCAATTACTCCATTTTTAACCTTAAAAGGAATATTCTTGGAATATTCCTAATATTTTTAATTAAATGTAATACTTTCCTACGCAGATTATTGAAATATATATATATATAAATGGAGAGCGCTGATACAGTGCAATGGCAGATTTGGGATTGTACTGTAGCAAAACGCCAGCGTTGAGAATGGCACGGATTGGAGGCCACTTTTTACACCAAAATGGCATTTTGATGCCATTTAGGTGTGGGTTGGAGATGATCTTAAACCAAAAAAAAAACACAATGCTAAAAACCCTAAAACCTTTCAGTTTTTTATAAGTTGGTTCTGAAATAATTACTTTCAATTTTGTAATGTTACTTTAACACATTAGTTTTCTAAATGTTCAGTGATAATGCTGGTGTTATTTTTCAATTCAACAACCTTTTTGGTTTTAATAATTAGATTTTAGTTACAATTGAGCACCATATCAATTTCAACCACCTACAATCCATTACCAACTCAACTAAAGTACCCTTGATCAAGCTTTTGACGGGCTAGACCATGGACAAAGATAGAAGGTACCCCAAGAGCCCAATTGGAGTACGCTTATATGTGTTTAAAAAATTAAAGAAAATGATATTTTTTATAATCGTCACATTACTCTTGTATTAGAATATTCATGCACCCATCTATCTCTCCATATAATAAATATTAATTAAAAATTAAATCTTATATAGAATATTTCCCATGTCATGAAAACAGTTTTCAATTGTTGTTTCCAAAAGAACTGAAAACCATAAACTACAAAATTAAAAAAAATTAAAAGATAAAAAATGATACACCGGAAAAAAATAGACTTTGAAGGGTTTTTTTTCTTCTTATTTTAGGTGTTTTTTTGGGTAGCAGTACCGTGTTGCCCAGTAAAATATCTATAACAAAAAATATGGTAGTAATATGGTTGAACACCATATGGTTGAACACCATATGGTTGAACACCAGAACAAGTACCCCCCCCCCAAATGCTTTTCGAGGTTATAGACCGCTGCAAAAAAGATACGACCTTGCCAAATTTGAAATATATTGATTTTTTGCCCTTTGCAAAGGGCCAGCATAGCGGACAGATTCAATCACGAAAGAAGAGCAAAATGCCCTTCAACAGTGGAGCGATAGAATGATGGGCTAAAGATCTTCGTTAGAGCTGCAAAGATTCTCACACTCAAACTCCATCCAGAATCTATCAAAGGTAGATAAAAAAACATTAGGGAAGTACCTCGATCTGTGAGGAGCAGCCGGTGTAGCCACGGGACTTGAGGAAGTAATCGACGGCGTCGTTAGCGGCGGTATCGTTTTGAGAAGCGTCAGTGCCGCCGACTGCTTCCCGGCCACCGGGGCCGTCAGAGCAGCAGTTGCCCATTCACAGCGGAACGAGACGGAACGTCGGGGAAAGCTGATGGAGTGCGGAGAGGAGGAGGCACAGAGAGCGTGAGGCGGGGAACGGGTGAGGTGGGCGCCGTCGCTGAGTTCAACTGGATCCGGTGGACCGAAGAACGAGAGCGTCGTGTCGGGCCCGCTCCGGCTTGAGCAACCGTGATGAAAGTTTTCAGTTGAAATAATATTTCAAATTTAGTTTGGCTGTCATTGACCATTAAATTTATTTGGAGGAGACGAAACACCAGCAAAACATTATCCATGAAGAGGATAAGGGGACTACCTGTCGACGACTTCGCAGGATCGTTTTGGGAATCGTTTCGCACGAAGAACACAAAGCCTTAAAGAGAAGGTAGAGAGAGAGTTTCTGAAATCGTTCTGATTTCTATTCAAAATCACCTCTCTGAATAAATGGGTCGGAGGTCCCTTATATAAACCTCTGGGCTCAGCTTGCCCGAGAAGCTGACTCGATACAAGACACGCAAAAGCAAAAGCAAAAGCAAAAGCAAATGGTGGGTCGCACTACTGCAAGGCTTTCACCGCACACTTCACAATAAATACAAACCACACAAATGACATGTTCGATGTGATCCGCTCGTCCATGCCGGGTATGACGCGTGTCTGGATCAGCGTCTAGAATCCATCCAAGTCGTATAGAGCATCAATCATCTCTCCAACTGAGACTTTCTTCTCTGACTCCTTCATTTTGATCAATTCTTTGATGGCGCGTTGGATTTGATCTCTGATAATAAAGATATTTTCTTTATGTCCTTTTCACGTCTTGAGTTCTTCAAGAATCGTGTCTGCCTCCACCGCGAAGTCTGTCAGATGTGTCATCTCTGCATGCTGCATGTCTCTAGAGTTGATAGAGACCAACACATTGTCTCCTGCAAAGAATATACAATCCTTGCTCGTTGATTTTGATTCAATTAGATAAATGCTCCAGGCGATTTGGATACGTTCATAATGACTTTTGTTCAAACTGAACTCTAGCCAGTCTTCATCGCTAAACTGCGAGTCTTCGAATGCTTTCTGGACAGGTCCTTTAGTTTAGTGTCCTGGGTACAAGTTCCAAAGCATAACCACCCTGTCTGCTAATCTGATAGGTTCAATATGTGCAACCCACCATAACAAACTTGGATATGCATTGTTCAGAACTGTTCTGACCATCATGGGTACCCAATTGAATGTGGAATTTATTTTCTTAAATCCCAAAAACTGTACTGCTCCCATGCTGAAAGCTTTCTGGCATTCAATGAACTCTTCTGGTTCTAATGTCGTATCTGCTATTTGGAGTTTTGGAATTCATGTTCCTGGCATTCTCCAAAACCTCTTCAAAACTGGATATTCTTTCATTCCTGTTTCCTTGATTCTCCTAACTTTGTGAAGGAGTCCTGAAACTTGGACCTTCAGCCTGATCTCTTCAATGATGATCATACGGATTATATCTCGATCAATCTTTTTATAATCTTCCATAAGATCTTTAGATTCTTCAAGCATGTCCAAAACATGGTTTAGACCTCTTTTGAATATCCGATCATCTTTACTTTTCTGGATCAGATTATAAACAGATGTGGACTTATTTCTTGAAATATTTGGAATCCTTTGCAAATATTTCCATATTTCCTTTGCTGGATTGGGCTCTTCATTTAGCTCATCATCTAGACTTTCTTGATCTTGTTCTTCCTGAACATTCTGTCGTTGAGGTTCTTTCTGAGACCTTTGATGCTTTTCAAGTTCTTCATCTACATGATCAACCCAACTCTTAATGATTTTCTCTCTTCCTTTAGAGATTCCATTCGTCCCAACCTTCTGGTTCTTCCGAGCCTTTCTGTTTCTCGGGTTATCTGCACATTGAGTGTTGTAATGGCCTTTCTGACCACATACAAAGCATTCAATGTGACTTTTATCCTTACACTTGTTGTCTAAAGGTCTCTTTGAAGCATTTACTTGTTTTTCAGTTCTTCTAGCTGAGGAACCTGTGCTTTCTGATCTTTCAACCTTACTGGATAAAGATCCCTTCTTCTTAAGGTGATTCTCTGCTAGAATCCTCTTTATCTGTTCAAGTCTATCAACCCTTTCATTCATTGCTTTGATAATCGGGCATTCTGCCACAAAATGATTATCAATGCAAACTGGGCATCTTCTTGATCTGTTACTTTCTGCCATTGCACTTGCAAGAGTCAAAATAGCGTGTTAGTGCATCTGGAATAACATTATCTGTTCCTTTAATATTTTCTATATTAAAGTTATATTATTGTAATTCATTCCTCCACCGTACAAGTCGTGTTTGGGTAAACCTTTTCAATTTAATTATCATAAAATTCTTTATATAAGAACTATCTGTTCTTATAGTAAAATGTTTTCCCAAGAAAAGCTCGTTAGCCCTAATTCCTTTAAGGACTGCAAACAACTCTCTTTCATGGACATGATAATTCTTCTCTACCTTGTTAAAACATCCACTCCAGTATCTGCTGATATTATCATTTTGGTTTTTACTTATCTTTAAGATACATCTCCATGCTGAGTCTGATGAATCTGTTTCTAAGATAAGCTGATCTTCACTCCTATCAGGATATTCCAATTCTGGGAGATTTTGTGCTTTCTGCTTCAGAATTATGATTACTTCATAATCTTTTTCTGTCCAATCCCAAGGTACCTTACTAGATACCTTTTTATGGATTGGAACTGAGATTTTTGCTAAATCTCTGATGTATGCTCTGGCATAACTTAGTATACCGAGAAACACCTGTATTTGCTTACGATCTCTAAGCTCATCGGGGAAAATTTGTAGCTTTTTTACAATATGCGGTTGAAGCTTTTCTCTACTTCCTTGGATCTGTAATCCCAAGAATTCTATCTTTGGTTGCATCTAAATGATCTTTCTTTCTGAAAGTATCACCCCTTCTTCTCTGAACACTTCAGCCACCTGCTGCAAATCTTTTATATGCTCTTCTGTATTTTTACTAAATATGAGCACATCATCTATAAAGACTACCCCAAACTGTGATAATCTATTGAATGCCTTATCCATTCTTCTCTGGAATATTCCTGGTGCATTCTTGAGTCCAAATGGCATAACTAGCCATTCAAACAAGCCAACTGGGGTTGTAAATGCTGTTAATGGTATAACCTCTTCTTTGATCTTTATCTGCCAATATCCTGACTTGAGATCAAACTTAGAATATACCATTGACCTTTCATTCCTAATCCTGCTTCTCAAAGATTCTTGGTTAGGAAGGTTGTAACCATCATCCTTTGTAGCACAATTGAGATCACGATAATCTATAACCATTCTGGCCTTACCATGCTGTTTTTCTACATGATTCATTACCATGAATGCCGCACTCTTGTGAGGACTTTCGCTCTGCCAGATCAATCCAAGATTGATTAATTCTGGAATTTTTTTCTCAAATTCCTTAACCATCTCATCTGGATAGGCAATTCTCTTACTTCTGATCAATGTACAAGGATCCTTAAGGGTGATGGTAGCTTCTGACATTGCCTTCTGCCATAGTTTCAGAGGATCTTCTGACCAATTTTTTGATAAGTATTCTTTTATCTTGGCCAACGCCTCTTCTTCATTAATCCTCAGGACTTTTAATACAACTAGTTATTTCCACTGCTCAATCTTTCTGTGGTATTCTCTATCTTCATCTACATAGACTTCCACTTTAACAGTAGATACTTTCTTATCTGGAACCATTCTGGTTTTTCCGACGAGGTCTCCGACGAGATCCCGGTTTGGGAGTCCAGAAAGGCTGCAAAAATCACAAACAGCAGCAAAACATTATCCATGAAGAGGATAAGGGGACTACCTGTCGACGACTTCGTAGGATCATTTTGGGAATCACTTCACACGAAGAACACAAAGGCTTAGAGAGAAGTTAGAGAGAGAGTTTCTGAAATCGTTCTGATTTCTATTCAAAATCACCTCTTCAAACAAATGGGTCAGAGGTCCTTTATATAGGTCTCTGGGCTCAGCTTGCCTGAGAATATGACTCGATACAAGACACGCAAAAGCAAAAGCAAAAGAAAAAGCAAAAACAAAAGGTGGGTCGCACTACTGCAAGGCTTCCATCGCACACTTCACAATAAATACAAACTACACAAATGACATGTTCGATGTGATCCGCTCGTCCATGCCGGGTATGACGCGTGTCTGGATCAGCATCTAGAATCCATCCAAGTCGTATAGAGCATCAATCATCTCTCCAACTGAGACTTCCTTCTCTGACTCCTTCATTTTGATTAATTCTTTGATGGCGCGTTGGATTTGATCTATGACAATAAAGATATCTTCTTTATGTCCTTTCCACATCTTGAGTTCTTCAAGAATCGTGTCTGCCACCACCGTGAAGTCTGTCATATGTGTCATCTCTGCATGTTGCATGTCTCTAGAGTTGATAGAGACCAACACATTGTCTCCTACAAAGAATATACAATCTTTGCTCGTTGATTTTGATTCAATTAGATAAATGCTCCAGGCGATTTGGATACGTTCATAATGACTTTTGTTCAAATTGAACTCTAGCCAGTCTTCATCGCTAAACTGCGAGTCTTCAAATGCTTTCTGGACAGGTGCTTTAGTCCAGTGCCCTGGGTACAAGTTCCAAAGCATAACCACCCTGTCTGCCAATCTGACAGGTTCAATATGTGCAACCTACCATAAAAAACTTGGATATGCATTGTTCAGAACTGTTCTGACCATCCTGGGTACCCAATTAAATGTGGAATTTATTTTCTTAAATCCCAAAAAACTGCATTGCTCCCATGTTGAAAGCTTTGTGGCATTAAATGAACTATTCTGGTTCTAATTCCGTATTTGGTATATGGAGTTTTGGAATCCCTGTTCCTGAAATTCTCCAAAACCTCTTCAAAACTGGACATTCTTCCATTCCTGTTTCCTTGATTCTCCTAACTTTGTCAAGGAGTCCTAAAACTTGAACCTTCAGCCTGATCTCTTCAGTGATGATCATACTGATCATATCTCGATCAATCTTTTTATAATCTTCCATAAGATCTTCAGATTATTCAAGCATGTACAAAACATGGTTCATACCTCTTTTGAATATCTGATCATCTTTACTTTTCTGGATCAGATTATAAACAGATGTGGACTTATTTCTTGAAATATTTGGAATCCTTTGCAAATATTTCTATATTTCCTCTGCTGGATTGGGCTCTTCATCTAGCTCATCATCCAGACTTTCTTGATCTTGTTCTTCCTGAACATTCTGTTGTTGAGGTTCTTTCTGAGACCTTTGATGCTTTTCAAGTTCTTCATCTACATGATCATCCCAACTCTTAATGGTTTTCTCTCTTCCTTTAGAGCTTCCATTCGTCTCAACCTTCTGGTTCTTTCGAGACTTTCTGTTTCTCGAGTTATCTGCACATTGAGTGCTGTAATGGCCTTTCTGACCACATACAAAGCATTCAATATGACTTTTATCCTTAGACTTGCTGTCTAAAGGTATCTTTGAAGCATTTACTGGTTTTTCAGTTTTTCTAGCTGAGGAACCTGTGCTTTCTGATCTTTCAACCTTACTGGATGAAGATCCCTTCTTCTTAAGGTGATTCTCTACTAGAATTCCCTTTCTCTGTTCAAGTCTATCAACCCTTTCATTCATTAATTTGATAATCGGGCATTCTGCCATAGAATGATTATCAATGCAAACTGGGCATCTTCTTGATCTGCTACTTTCTACCATTCCACCTACAAGAGTCAAAATAGCGTGTTAGTGCATCTGGAATGACATTATCTGTTCCTTTAATATTTTCTATATTAAAGTTATAGTATTGAAATTCATTCCTCCACCGTACAAGTCGTGCCTGGGTAAACCTTTTCAATTTAATTCTCATAAAAAATTTTATATAAGAACTATCTGTTCTTATAGTAAAAGGTTTTCCCAAGAAAAGCTCGTTAGCCCTAATTCCTTTAAGGACTGCAAGCAACTCTCTTTCATGGACAGGATAATTCTTCTCTGTCTTGTTAAAACATCCACTCCAGTATCTGCTGATACTATCACTAGTGCAGAAAACGTTTTTTACGTCACCATTTTTTACGTCGGTTATATAAAACTGACGTCATAATATGTAAAACGAGGTTTTTTACGTCGGTTATTAAATAACTGACGTAAAAACCTGTGTTCGGTACACCTTTAACGTCGGTTATTTTTATAACTGACGTTATTAATCGCGCGGCTTCGTTTTTTATGTCGGTTATACATTAACCGCCGTAAAAAACAGAAGCGGGGGGTGTTTGTTACGTCGGTTATTCAATAACCGACGTAACAAATCGACATATGTACGAGTTATTACGTCGGTTATTCAATAACCGACGTAAAAAACGCGGTTTTTGAAGGCCTTTTTACGTCGGTTATTTTATAACCGACGTAAAAAAAGAATCCGCAGATGTTTTTGACGTCGGTTATGGAATAACCGACGTAAAAAAACGCGGATTTTGAGCCCTTTATAACGTCGGTTATAAAATAACCGACGTAAAAAAAGAATCGGAGGAAGGTTTTTACGTCAGTTATTGAATAACCGATGTGATAACTCATTTAAAAATTTACCCAGACCCGTGGATTGTCATTCGCGAGTTTACCTTCGACAGTCGCGACTCGTCTCTCTCGCGCGTAAACCTGAATCGACTCGTCCATTTCGTTGGTTTAGATTCGTTTTGCGATCATCGTTTCTCATATTTAATCTCCTCGGATCAATCATCTAAACTCGCAGCACTCAGGTAATCCTCCCACTCGTTCGTTTTTTTTTCGCGGATAGTATATATATATGTGTTGTGATTTTTTTGTTGAAACTAGCTAAGATTCTTCGATTGCGAACCCTTTTAACTCGTTTTGGAACCATAATCTTATTTATCATCCCTAGATCTATTAGTTCGACTTGCAATATTGACTAATTTTATGATTTCACTAATTTTTCATCGTTTTCTATAAATCCCCGAGAGGGTTGGGGCGTGTCCATTTGGATGGGTTGCCCTTTTACAGTTGTTACTACTTTATTCACACACAACCATGGCATAGGTGCATGGATTTGGGATCACATCACCATTTTCACCCCCTGCAAACAAAGTTTCACGAGGAGGACTCGCCAGATTTCCCCTCGGCATGTTAAAAATTTTAGATACCCTCTTTTCAGCAAGTAAAAAATTAACTAGTTTTTTCTTCACTACTTATCCTAAACAAATAAAACCACCATTCTTTCTAGAACCTCTACTAGATCCATTGCATCCATCAACATACATATTTGGATCTGAAAGCATCCCTTAAGCCTTATGTTCGATGCTAACATCCTTTACTGATCTATAGAAAATATGATGGTCTGCTAAGCTCTCCATTTAAAAGTCAAACCCCACCAATTATTCATCCTCATCATGAGAAAATGGCACAACATCTGAATTTCTGATTCAATCTCTTGGGTCACTGAACAAACATTAACTCCTTCAAATCCACACCTGGAATAGACAACCTAATGTCGAGTTCCTTCTCTATCTATTGAAACTCAGTTCTTCCTCCACACCTAAAAACATTCTTTGAATGACCCAACTTCTTGTTGTGGTAAATTTTCAGTGATTCCAAGGGGGTGGGAGGGCTATCAAGAGGGTTGGGGGGTGTCCAGGGGGGTGTCCAAGGGGGTGGGGTGTGGGGGGTGGTGTCCAGGAGGGGTGGGGGGCTGTCCAGAGGGGTCGGGGGGTGTCCAGGGGGGTTTACAAGGGGGTGGGTGGGTGTGGGGGGCTGTCCAAGGGTGTGGGTGGGTGTTGGGGGGTGTCCAGGGGGGTGTCCAAGGGGGTAGGGGGTGGGGGTGGTGTTTAGGAGGGGTGGGGGGGGGGGGCTGTCCAGAGGGTTGGGGGGTGTCCAGGGGGGTGTCCAAGCAGGTCGGGGGTGGGGGGTTGTGTCCATGAGGGGTGGGAGTGCTTTCTAGAGGGGTCGGGGGCTGTCCAGAGGGGTCGGGGGGTGTCCAGGGTGGTGTCCAAGGGGATGGGTGGGTGTGGGGGGCTGTCCAAGGGGGTGGCGGCCTGTCCAGAGGGGTCGGTGGGGTGTCCAGGGGGGTGTCCAAGGGGTTGGATGGGTGTGGGAGGCTGTCCAAGTGGGTGGCGGCCTCTCCAGAGGGTATTTGGGGTTGTCCGGGTGGGTGGGGGGGCTGTCCAGAGGGTTGGGGGATGTCCAGGGGGGTGTCCAAGGGGGTAGGGGGTGGGGGGTGGTGTCCAGGAGGGGCGGGGGGCTGTCCAGAGGGGTCGGGGGGTGTCCAGGGGGGTTTACAAGGGGGTGGGTGGGTGTGGGGGGCTGTCCAAGGGTGTGGGTGAGTGTTGGGGGGTGTTCAGGGGGGTGTCCAAGGGGGTAGGGGGGTGTCCAGGGGGGTTTACAAGGGGGTGGGTGGGTGTGGGGGGCTGTCCAAGGGTGTGGGTGGGTGTTGGGGGGTGTCCAGGGGGGTGTCCAAGGGGGTAGGGGGTGGGGGTGGTGTTTAGGAGGGGTGGGGGGGCTGTCCAGAGGGTTGGGGGTGTCCAGGGGGCTGTCCAAGCAGGTCGAGGGTGGGGGGTTGTGTCCAGGAGGGGTGGAGGTGCTTTCAAGAGGGGTCGGGGGCTGTCCAGAGGGGTCGGGGGGTGTCCAGGGTGGTGTCCAAGGGGATGGGTGGGTGTGGGGGGCTGTCCAAGGGGGTGGCGGCCTGTCCAGAGGGGTCGGTGGGGTGTCCAGGGGGGTGTCCAAGGGGGTGGATGGGTGTGGGGGGCTGTCCACGTGGGTGGCGGCCTCTCCAGAGGGTATTTGGGGTTGTCCGGGTGGGTGGGGGGGCTGTCCAGAGGGTTGGGGGATGTCCAGGGGGGTGTCCAAGGGGGTAGGGGGTGGGGGGTGGTGTCCAGGAGGGGCGGGGGGCTGTCCAGAGGGGTCGGGGGGTGTCCAGGGGGGGTGTTATATCTTACTATATTTTGTTTAAAAAATAATATTCAAGCATATTTTTTTAAATACACATCGATTTGTTTTATATTTCAAAATTGTTTACATTCAAATTATGATTTTTTTCATATAAACATATATTTGTCTTATCTAAAAAATATATATATTTTTGCTATTTGTTATAGGTAATAATGAGTCGAAGTTGGATTACGACACATCGAATGAGCAATGAATATGAGGAAGGTGTTGATGCCTTTTTGGAATTTGCTAAACGAAATGTTCCAAGTAGTGACATTTTTTTCTGTCCATGCCTGAAATGTCTGAATATGAAGAAGTTGAAAAGTAGAGAGATAAAAGATCATCTGATTTGTCATGGTTTCAATCCGAGTTACAACCCTTGGATTTGGCATGGCGAAACTGGACAGAATGTCACTGATGATAATGAATCGCAAGATGGTAACTCCGATGGAATTGAAGAAATGATTCGCGATATTGTAGCAGAACAAATTGAGATAGAACCGACAGTTGCACGTCTATATGGTGATGCCGAAAAACCATTATATCCTGGTTGTACAGATTTTACGGTTTTGTCGGCGGTGTTAAGATTGATTAACCTGAAGGCGAAACATGGATGGAGTGACAGAAGTTTTACAGAGCTGCTACAATTGATGAAAGACATTCTTCCAAAAGATAACGATCTTCCAGATTCACATTATAATGCCAAAAAAATATTATGCCCGATGGGATTGGGATACAGGAAAATACATGCCTGTCCGAATGACTGCATTATATATAGGAAGGAATATGAATTTCTGAAAGAGTGTCCTAAATGTGGGACATCACGGTATAAGGTGAAAGAAAAATCATAAGCTGATGTAGAGATTACAAAGCTCCCTTCAAAGGTATTTTGGTATCTTTCTATAATTCCTCGTTTCAAACGTTTATTTGCTAATTCACATGATGCAAAAAGGTTAAGATGGCATGCTGATGAGCGGGTATGTGATGGAAAAATACGTCATCCAGCTGATTGTCCACAATGGAAGAAAATTGATGCCCAGTACCCTACATTTGGAAATGAAATTAGAAATCTGAGACTAGGCTTGTGCACAGATGGAATGAATCCATACCGAACCCTCAGTAGCACACATAGTTCATGGCCTGTTTTATTGGTAATTTACAACCTCTCTCCTGAAGTTTGTATAAAGCGCAAATATGTCATGTTGAGTATCATGATCTCTGGTCCAAAGCAACCCGGCAATGATATTGATGTATACTTGTCACCGCTGATTGATGATTTGAAACTGTTATGGGCTGATGGTATTAGGGTGTATGATTCTTATAAAATGGAATATTTTCAACTGCATGCAGTGCTTCTATTCACTATAAATGACTTCCCAGCATATGGAAATTTGTCTGGATACAGTGTTAAAGGGCATAAAGCATGTCCAATTTGCGAACAACAAACGTCATATTGTCAATTGCATCATGGGAGGAAAACAGTGTACATGGGTCATCGAAAGTTTTTGCCTATGGATCACCCTTATAGAAGACTAAAAAAGGCATTCAATGGCTCACAAGAATTTGATACTGCTCCAAAACCTTTATCCCCAGATTTGTATTTTGAGAGGGTGAAAAACCTTGATGTGACATTGGGAAAGACACAGAAATCTGGTAATGATAGACATATTTGGAAGAAAAGGTCAATATTTTTTGAGCTACCATATTGGAGGTATCATGAAGTCAAACATAATATTGATGTCATGCACGTGGAGAAGAATATCTGTGATTCTTTGATCGGAACATTGCTAGATATTAAAGTAAAGACAAAAGATGGGTTGAATGCAAGGTTAGACCTACTATCAATGGGAATACGTTTGGAGTTAGCTCCCACTCCTAAAGGAAGACGAACATTTCTTCCCCCGGCTTGTCATACATTATCGAAGAGGGAGAAAAGTAGCTTCTGTCAGTGTCTTCATGATATCAAAGTCCCTCAAGGTTATTCTTCAAATGTAAAAAACTTTGTCTCATTGAAAGACTTGAAGTTGATAGGTATGAAATCACATGATTGTCACGTCATGATGCAACAAATTCTACCAGTTGCACTGCGTGGAATATTGCCCATCCGTGTCAGAAAGACTATAATGAGGTTGTGTTATTTTTTCAATTCAATTTGTAACAAGGCGATTGATGTGAATGCTTTGAACATTTTGGAAAAGGATGCAATTTTTATACTTTGTCATTTGGAAATGTATTTTCCTCCAACTTTTTTTGATATGATGGTGCATTTAATGATTCATCTGGTTCGAGAAATAAAGCTTTGTGGACCTGTATATCTTCGTTGGATGTATCCTTTTGAAAGGTATATGAAAATATTAAAGGGATATGTTAAAAATCCATATCGACCTGAAGCCTCCATTATTGAAAAGTATATTTCTGAGGAGGTAGCAGAGTTTTGTACGAGCTACTTGGCTACGGCGCAACACATAGGTTTGCCTCCATCTCGCCATGAACGGGTTAATAATGAGGGAAAGGGGATTCGTGGCTTGAAAGTCAAATCACTGTCAGCTGAACAGATGAAGAAGTTAGAATCATACATCTTGAATAACATAGCTGATGTTCAACCGTATATCACATTGCATATTAATGAGTTGAAACAATGTCATCCAAAGAAGAAAGAAATGTGGATTTTGAATGAGCACAACAAAACTTTTTTGCCATGGTTTAAAAAGACCTTGCTTGGTAGATCAGATGTATCAGAGACATTAAAATGGATAGTGGGTGGTCCATCTTTAAATGTGATAACATGGTCCGCTTATGACATTAATGACTATACATTTCATATGAAAGCTCAGGACAACAGAAGTGCAGTTCAGAATAGTGGTGTATTGGTGTTTGCAGAAGCAATGCATTTTTCGAGTGCTAAGGACAGAAACCCAATTTCGGCATCAAGTGCATATTTTGGAGTGATTGAAGACATATGGGAGGCTGATTACTTTAAAATTAAAGTTCCTGTTTTTAACTGTAAATGGTTTATCGGTAACAACAGTGTCAGACACGATGAATTTGGAATGACACTTGTTAATCTGAATAGATTGGAAGACACAACTGATTCTTTTATAATGGCAACACATGCCAAACAAATTTTCTATGTAGTAGATCAATCAGATATGCAGTGGGCTGTTGTTTTACAAGGGAAAAAACAATATGTTGGTGAGGATGAATTTGATGAAGATGCTGATTTATGTGAGATCCCTACTTCCATGGAAAGATTAACAGAACATAATGATGAGTATGTTGAAGACATGGTTTGTTCCATAAGGAACGATCACGACGAAGGAATTTGGGAAAACAATCCAACTGTACATTCCTAAAATTACAGGTAACACATGTTTATTTCTTGTTTACATTTAGTTTTTTCATATAATGTTAGATATTGTAAATTTTTTACTTATTAAAACATGTATCAAACCAAAATGATAAAACAATAAAAACCGTAAAGAGGAGAAGTCCTGGGCGCACCGGCTGGCCGGTGGTGGATCACCGGTTGGCCGGTGGTCCAGACAGCAAAGCTCTGTCTGGTCCACCGGCCGGCCGGTGGTGAGCCACCGGCCGGCCGGTGACACCAGGCAGTGGGCAAGTCTACTTCCTGGGTCCTCCGGCTGGCCGGTGAGCTCACACCGGCTGACCGGTGGACTCAGTGAGTCCACTTTTCAGCTTTCTTGGGCCAACTCCTTGACAACCTTTTGCCTATCAACAAAAACACTTGAAAACAAGTTAGAACATAATAAGAGTGATTGTGATCATTAAAATCCAAGAGAGAGGGGTACAACAGACTGTGTTTACCATGTTTATCATTGTTTAACATGCTTACCATATTACCAATGTTTACTATTATGTAATTTAGTACACTTTTCTATTTTCTGATTAAGTAGTATTACAATATTTGAATTTGTATATTTGTGAACTAATGTTTGTTTTTTTTATTTGAAGGAAAATGACAGATCAATCAGTTGATCAGCCACATGATTCTGGAGATGAGCATATTGGTCATACATCTGGGGAGGAACATTCACATGATCCTATTACGAAAAAGAGTTCAAAGGTTGGTAAGCGTGGGTGCACACGTTTACCAAAATTATCACTTGACCGTACGAAGGAGGAGAGGATAGTCGTGGAGTTTGATGATGATGATCTTCCTAGAGGTCCAAATGCTAAAGATTTTAAGGGTTTTGTAGCAACTCAGGCTAAGAGCAAAGTAAGAATTCTCTATGATGATTGGAGAAGTGTGGATAAGGCGATAATTTCTCAGCTGTGGGAGACCATTTTGGTAAGATCTTTTGCTATTGTTTGACTGTTCTTTAAATGTTTCTAGTATATATAATATTTTTAACCTCTTTTTTATCAGATGACATTTGATATTCCTGAAACTGGAGGATTCAGGAAGAAATGCTTATCGTTGGCTGCTAGGAGATGGAGGGATTTCAAATCAACCCTCTCATCTGATTTCATTTATGGTCATAGGAGTCGTGAGAATCCATGTCGTATATATCCTTTTATAGATGAAGACACATGGAGACAATTTTTTTAAAGTAGAAGAAGAGAATCATTTTTTGTAAGGGCAATGTAAACTTTTATAAGCTTTCTTATATAAATGATCTTATTATTGTTTTGTTAATGATTACTTATTCTTAATTTACAGCAAACAAGGAAAGCTCATCAAGAGATCCAATCTAAAAATGTATACCCTCATAGTTTATCTCGGGGAGGGTATGCATTATTGGAAGAACAAATGATGGCAGAAAAATTTCAACAACTAAGAGCTGAGTCTTCAAGCTCTGGAGAGGTGGCCCCTCCATCCCCTCCATCTAGACATGAGAAATGGAAAAGAGCTCAGAAGGGAAAAAAAGGACAATATCTTTCGGAAGAATCGAGACTCGTAGTTGAGAGGATTGTAAGATATCTATTTTATTTATTTAAGTTTACTATTTTCGTCATATATTTCCAATCATTATAGAAATGTTCAATTAATTATTACAGGACTCTCTTGAGGAGTAGAGTTCATAGGGGACATTTACACCATCTGGGAGGGAAGATATTTTATTTGTGGCATTGGGAAAGCCCGAACATCCTGGCCGTGTAAGAGGATATCCGGCAGGTGTATCGGTAAGAAAAGTGTTGCCACGTTCCTCAACTTCTAACGTTGATGGAGTTTATAAAAAAAATAGAATCCTTGGAGGCTGAAGTCCATAATATTAATGCGTCAATGGAGGACAAGATTAGAGCATCGGTGCAGTTTATGTTTGCAGACTTGCAAAGACAATTTCAGGGTGCAGCTCCCACTCCACCTCTCCCAGTAGCTCCCACTCCCCCACCTCAGCCTGCGGACCCCATTTTTGATCCTCCTCCTCCGCCGCAGCTACCTACTTATTGTGAGTTGTATGTTGATGATCCTCAACATCATATAGTTGCATATGGGATGGTATATTGTATAGGAGATACAGTTCATCATCAACAGTTAGAGGTAGAGAATCAGAGGGTCACTGTACAGGATATTATAGATAGATCAGCTCGGATACCATTACCTACAGATGAGGTGACGACAGTTGGACATAGTATCGGCCATTTTTTACTTTGGCCATCCAGACTTCTTCGACTCATTACCATAGAGGTATGGATGTTATATCTTTTATTTTATATTTTTATTAATGTTTTATCATTTGAAAACTAATATATTTTTCAATTTATTTTTACAGGAATACTTCAAAGGTAAAGAAATATTGTATAGACAACAACAAAGACAGATAGCTATGACATCAGATGCAGATACTAGCAGTCTTGACAAATTGTCAAGATATTCAAATTTGTTAGCGGATCATTATGACTTTACAATGGAAGCTCATGTCTGTGGACGTGAACTAAGTGTGGGGATTATGAAAACTGATATCATGGAGTTTGTCACTGGAGATAAGTTGGGCATCAACGTGGTGCAAATTTTTATCATGTAAGTCTTAACACCTTTTCCTTGCGTTATATTTATTAAAAATGTATACTTATGTCTGCTTTGTATTAGGTATCTGTATAAAATTTGTGAGAGGAATGAGCTGACAGATGTATATGGATTCGTGGACCCACAATTGATTTCCCCTGAAGCATGTGCATTGGATGAGGAACAAAGAATGATTTATATTGCTGATAGATTTGAAAAGAATGTAATCACACAGTGTTGGATGATGCCTTTTTGTGAGAGGTATGAAACACATCCCTCTCAAAGAGTTAATTATCTTTTAACATAAAAAACCACTAACGTTAAATTTCCTTTTATCAGGGATCATTGGATGTTAGGGGTTTTTTGCCCTAGGGAGAAAGCACTTTATTGGATATGATCTCTCCATGATGATGTGCGAGAAAGTTTTAAGAATATATTGGAAACGTAAGTTTCAATTTCACAATAGTTTTATATATTATAATGAATTTTAAATTTACCCCATTCGTATTATTTTCTAACAGGGCATGGGTCCACTTTCGAAAAAGCGCAAAGAAAAGGAATTTCAAGATCAAATATGTACATGCGAAGGTAAATATCCATTTATAATTTGTACATTTTGATTTATTACATAAAAATAATATATTAAATTTACACTCATTCAAACAGAAATGTCATGAGCAACAAGGCATCATCGAATGCGGATATTACATGTTAAGATTTATGTATGAAATAATAACAACTGGGACAGTTCTGAGTTTTGACCTGGTAAGATTTCCTCTTTCTCATAATATTTCAATTTGATTTATTCATTATACACGTTGACTACTATCCTTTTCCTTTGTAGCTTTTTGATGACCCTCAACCCTTTACTGTTGAAGATATCAAACACTTACAAGTGGAGTGGTCAAATTATTTTACAGGTTTGATTGACTTTTAGTTGTTTGTAATGTAAAATGTAATTTTGAATATTGTCAATGTAATTGTGTATTTCGTAGTCGTTTAGGTTGGATTTAGTTTTTTTTGAAGTTGACAGTGTAAGTTTTGAATGTTATATAAGTGAATGTTTAATTTTTCTCTACTTCTTGTTTTGGTCTACTGTTGATGGTTTTTTTGGTCTGGATTTTGGTATGGGGGGAGAGGTTCCAAGGGGGTGGGTGGGTGTTTGGGGGGTGTCCAAGGGATATGGGAGGGGTGTCCAAGGTGTGTTTGGGGCTGTCCTAGGGGTCGGGGGGTGTAAATGAGGGTGGGGGGGTGTCCAAGGGGTGGGGGGTGTCCAAGGGATATGGGAGGGGTGTCCAAGGTGTGTTTGGGGCTGTCCAAGGGGTCGGTTGGGTGTAAATGAGGGTGGGGGGTGTCCAAGGGATATAGGAGGGGTGTCCAAGGGGTGTTTGGGGCTGTCCAAGGGGATGGGGGGGTTTCCAAGGGGTCGGGGGGGTTTCCAAGGGGTCGGGGGGGGGGGGGTGTCCAGGGGGTGGGGGGGCTGTCCAAGGGGTGGGGGGTGTCCAAGGGGTGGGGGGGTGTCCAAGGGATATGGGAGGGGTGTCCAAGGGGTGTTTGGGGCTGTCCTAGTGTTCGGGGGGTGTAAATGAGGGTGGGGGGGCTGTCGAAGGGGTGGGGGGGTGTCCAAGGGGTGGGGGGGTGTCCAAGGGATATGGGAGTGGTGTCCAAGGTGTCTGGGAGTTCTGTCCAAGGGGACGGTTGGGTGTAAATGAGGGTGGGGGGCTGTCCAAGGGGTGGGGGGTGTCCAAGGGGTGGGGGGTGTCCAAGGGATATGGGAGGGGTGTCCAAGGGGTGTTTGGGGCTGTCCAAGGGCTCGGGGGGGGGGGGGGGGGGGTCCAGGGGTTGGGGGGGGGGTGTCCAAGGGGTCTGGGAGGGCTGTCAAGGTGTGGGGGGTGTCCAATGGGTGTTTGAGGCTGTACTAGGGGTCTTGGGGGTGTAAATGAGGGTGGGGGGGTGTCCAAGGGGTGGGGGTGTCCAAGGGGTGGGGGTGTCCAAGGGATATGGGAGGGGTGTCCAATGGGTGTTTGAGGCTGTACTAGGGGTCGTGGGGGTGTAAATGAGGGTGGGGGGCTGTCCAAGGGGTGGGGGGGTGTCCAAGGGTTGTGGTGGGGCTCCAATGTGGTGGGGGAGGGCTGGCCAGGTTGTTAGGTGGGTATAGATGAGGGTGGGGTTCAGTTGGGGCTTGGGGGAGGGCTGGCATGGTTATTTTTGTTGTTTGGTTTCTGGTTGCTTTTTGGTGAGAGCAGTGCAATTATTAAAAAAAAAATATCGATTTCACGTCGGTTATTTTATAACCGACGTGGTAAATAAATCGGTAGGGGTTTATCACGTCGGTTTTTTCGAGAACCGACGTGATAAACCGTTCCCGGGCCTTTTATCACGTCGGTTCTTAATATAACCGACGTGCTAAAAGGCCTGATAATCGATTTACCACGTCAATTATTGGATAACCGACGTGCTAAAACGTTTTCCAGGCCTTTTTATCACGTCGGTTTCTTAAATAACCGACGTGATAATAGGCCCGGGGAAGGGTTAATCACGTCGGTTATGTCATAACCGACGTGATAAACGATATCCCAGGCGTTTTATCACGTCGGTTTAGAAATAACCGACGTAAAAAACGTTATTTATAACGTCGTCCGTATTAACGTCGCCTAAAAACCGACATAAATAATGAAAAATAACCGACGTAAAAAATGTTTTCTGCACTAGTGTATCATTATGGTTTTTACTTATCTTTAAGATACATCCCCATGCTGAGTCTGATGCATCTGTTTCTAAGATAAGCTGATCTTTACTCCCATCTGGATATTCCAATTCTGAGAGATTCTATAAGGCCCTGGCCTTAAACCTTACTTAATATTGAATTAAATGAATAATTCACATTGAGGAACTTTTCAGGTTTATTGTTTTAGAGAATTAGGACATAACTATTACATCTCAAAATATTACAAAGTAGACACTTATACTAAGTTTCCATAAAATAAAAACTCTTAAAAAGAAACATGTCTAGTTCCATGTTTTAGATAGCATGACTTTTCCTTGATCACATCCATTACCCTATTCCACTTTAAGTCCTGTGAAAAACATTTCAAAAACTTGGGGTGAGCATAAAAAGCTCAGTAAGGGATACACAAAGAAGGAAAACTGTTAGTTTTTCGAAACAACCAATAAACCATGAATACTTTATCAAAGTAATACTTTTCACCTTTATGAAGCATAAAATTCTCTTCATTGAATATAAGATCATTACTTACTCTTTTGTAATCAAAATATTACCATAAAACCCATATAAAGAACACATAACATATAAAGGTAACTTGGGACATAAACATACTTAAATGGAATAACCATACGGTCGACTTCCACACATATCACTTAATGGAATAGCCATACGATCGACTTCCACACCCAATGCATTGAAGGTTATAACGTAACCACCCGTCCTGGTATTCACGACCCCACCCGTCATATGGTTTATCACGTAACCACCCGTCAAATGTCCAAGTACCATTATAAAATCACAAGACATAAAACAAAAATAATGGAAAGAGAACATTTCCACATTTCAATCACAATATATCACTTAAATATATTGACATAAAAAATCCATTATAAAAACCATTTTCAATACCAAAATAAATAAAAGATTATATGGTATTTATTTACTTTTAAAAACATTACGGCTTGTTGAGGAAGCCAAAGTCCAAATAATACTCACGGAGGTGGAAAAGGTCGTTGGCACCGCGTACGTTAAAAGAAACATTCCTTTTTTTTATTTTGTAAAACGCTTCGTAGAAAAAGATTCCTTTTGCATAAAATTAAAAGTCAAAGGGGTTTATACACCGTATAAAAGAAAGTCTTGTATTAAAACAATATATGTCTCAATGAAAGGAGATTGAGACGAAGTCCTTTACCTCGTGTCCGATGTGACTCGATTGCTCTTTAATCTTCTAAATAATAAACTAGTGTTAATTTCTACTTACTTAAGAACCTTTTTCAAGTTTATTATTCCTTTTATACAACTTATTGCCATGTTATAAACAATATGCAATCATTTAAGTTAACAAAGTTCGTTTTGTCGATATTTGGTGCTTAAGTCAAAAATAGACTTCTTACAATTACATGTTGTTTATGTGGTCAAAGGTTAATTATATCCAAAATGATATTCATGATTTGTATATCATATATATCATATATATCTAGTATATACATGTATTTATAATAGTATATAACATTTATAGGTAAGAAATGAAATGCACCGTTCATGGAGACGGTAAGCCGTACGTACGCATGAACGCTACTTTCATTTCCATTTCATATTTAATGGAGTGAAATCATAATGATATTAGGGTATATTATAATTCAAATATAATATCATATAAAATAACATTAACTTCATCCTTTATACGTCCCACATATGACATTAACGAATCAAATCACTTTGAGGGGACGGTAGTCCGCACTTCCTAAAATGAAATTATCGTGTTTACCCACAATGGAAACCATAAAGGTATGACACAAAAGAAAAATACAGAAGCATAAGGAAAACTTAAACATAATATAAATCATATATAAAATACAGTGACATCATAATGGCCACCTTAAAAGGTGTTAAAAGAATATTGAACAATCATCGTTTCGTGAGGCAGTAATTCGTCATCCACAGAAACAGTATGTTCTTTAACCATTAGACGAAGGTGTGTGTAAGTGTAGATCTAAAACTTCTCATAAAAACATCCTAGTATATTGAATATACTAGTGTTTTTACAAAAGAAAGGAATAAAAAGAGTTTAGGGGGTTGGAGAAACAAAATAAAACATAAGAACACAAGAAAAGACACTACCTTTAAATTGGGTAACTCTTTTTGATTTGAGATCAAAGGCTTCCTTGGAAAGACTTATGCCCAAAGTGAGGCTTCTATGAGTAAGATAGGGATGTGGAGAGATAATATGGGTAGGTTTTTGCCAAGACAAAGGCTTGAGAGGTGTGAGTAAGGTGGTAGAGGTGGGGGCCTTTTATAAGAGGAGAGGAGGGGCACTCTTGGAAAGTTATAAAAGGTTACTTTATTTTCAAATGAGTTTCGGATTTTAAAGGTATCACATTGATGTATTTCAAGGATAAGGTGATAAGAGTTCGAAATCCACCCATACAATATGTTTTTGACATGTGTAGGTCTTATATTTTACATTATCTTTTCATTTTATTTAAATCGTTAAATAATGAGGTAATCGCTGCATCATCATGATGTCATAAATAATTTAATTTATTTAATGTCTAAAAATTATAAAAAAAAATATCACAATGTAGGAAATCTTTTTATCTTTCTAATGAATATTTAGAGTCAAAAATATGACTTGTATAACCCCATTTAAAAATTGTTTTAGTAAAACAACTCATGTTTGTGACATTTTTATTTTAACTTTAAATAAAAAGTTATTAATGTCATTTTACTACCAAAGTGGCTCCATGGGGTCCCAAAGTTGAACCATGGGTTGTCTTGGTCGGCCATGACACATCCAATAAGGTTATGACATGTGTCAAGTTCATTTCATATTATTAAAACATTATTTTTATCTTAAATTACACTAATTACCTCTAATCGCGATTAAAAACTTAAAAGTTACTATTCACCAAAAAAATTATTTTAATCCCATTGAACCACATTTAACTTAATAATGACAATCATGTATGTCAGATTTTTTAAATTAAAAACACAGAAGTGGTAAATTTTCATTTAAACGAAAAATCAGTTTTTTAAGTACCACTTAGTGGTTTTACTATTCATCAAAAATTGAAGTTTTTCAAAAAAATACCAAAACTTCACCCTAAGCTATATTTGATATTCCGAATTCAAAAATGATGTCTATTTTACAAAATTAAAAACATATAAGTTTCATTAATTAATTTAATAATTAATTCCCACTGTCAAAACAAATAGCGTGTTTTTATGAAACAAAATGTATCAAAAGATTGACACTAGTTTAAGTCCGATTTCAAAGTGAAAATAATTCCAACGACCACTATTGGATTAAATGGTAAAAATATATTCTAATTTTACTTTAAAACCACTTCAAAAGATAATCTAATCATATTAATAAATTAGATTAAAAAGAGGTTTTGAATTAAAATACAACATTTTTTACTCTTCATTAAAAAAATGATCTTTATCGGAAAAATACCAAAAATTTACACAAAGTAAATTTTGATGTCCCGATTCTAAAGAAAAATTTTATTTGGTCCAATAGAATGTATAAGAGTGACCAAAACTATATTTAATGACGGTTCGCCATCAAAAGGCGATAAGTGGATCTTTAGTGAAAATTAGAGTATATATGCCTAAAATTGAATTCTTTTCGTATTTTAAGCCTTTATCCTTTATTGGATAAATGTAAAAATATTTAACAAACATATATAATCATATTTTAGTTATTTATTTTCATTCTCGCCAATACAATGGCTACGTGTTAACTACCATCTAAAATAATATTATTATATTACTAGTGTGCAACGTAAGATTTCAAAGAAACTCTTTGTTGTGTATCGGGTATGCTATTGAACATAGCAACCCATTTAAAGTAAAATTAATATTTAATTCACAAATATTAATAAATATGAAAATGTTTTATTCTTTATTTACCTGGGATGTTACAGATTCTGTGCTTTCTGCTTCAGAATTCTGATTACTTCAGAATCTTTTTCTGTCTAATCCCAAGGTACCTTACTAGATACCCTTTTCTGTATTGGAACTGAGATTTTTGCTAAATATCTGATGTATGCTCGGGCATAACTTAGTATACCGAGAAACACCTGTATTTGCTTACGATCTATAAGCTCATCGGGGAAAGTTTGTAGCTTTTCTGAAATATGCGGTTGAAGCTTTTCTCTACTTCCTTGGATCTGCAATCCCAATAATTCTATCTTTGGTTGCATCCAAATGATCTTTATTTCTGAAAGTATCATCCCTTCTTCTCTGAACACTTCAACCACTTGCTGCAAATGTTTTATATGCTCTTCTGTATTTTTACTAAATACGAGCACATCATCTATATAGACTGCCACAAACTGTGATAATCTATTGAATGCCTTATCCATTCTTCTCTGGAATATTCCTGGTGCATTCTTGAGTCCAAATGGAATAACTATCCATTCAAACAAGCTAACTGGGTTTGTAAATGCTGTCAATGGTATAGCCTCTTCTTTGATCTTTATCTGCCAATATCCTGACTTGAGATCAAACTTAGAATATACCATTGGCCTTTCATTCCTAATCCTGCTTCTCAAAGATTCTTGGTTAGAAAGGTTGAATCCATCATAATTTGTAGCACAATTGAGATCACGATAATCTATAACCATTCTGGCCTTACCACGCTGTTTTTATGCATGATTCATTACCATGAATGCCGCACTCCTGTGAGGACTTTCGATGTGCCTGATCAGTCCAAGATTGATTAATTCTGGAATTTGTTTCTCAAATTCCTTAACAATCTCATCTGGACAGGCAATTCCCTTACTTCTGATCACTGTACCAGGATCCTTAAGGGTGATGGTAGCTTCTGGCATTGCCTTCTGCCATAGTTTCAGAGGATTTTCTGACCAATTTTCTGATAAGTATTCTTTTATCTTGGCCAATGCCTCTTCTTTATTAATCCTCAGGACTTTTAATCCAACTAGTTCTTTCCACTACTCAATCTTTCTGTGGTATTCTCTATCTTCATATGGATAGACTTCCACTTTAACAGTAGATAATTTCTTATCTGGAACCATTCTGGTTTTTCCAGACGCGGTTGGAATCAAATAGTTGTCAAGGATAATTCCTTCTGAAAATATCGTTACAGGTTGATACCTTCTAAGGAACCTATTTCCAATCAAGAAGTCATCTGGAAATTGAGGAATAAAACAAAGCATCTGCTCTATAAATATCCTACCATTGAGTTCAATCTGAACATCCTTGGCTAGATCTTGAATCAAAACTGCAGCATTATTACCAACTATAACTTGCAACTCTGAAGATTCTCAGGTTACTCCTGAAAATCGAATTCTTGTACAAGAGAATGTACATCCTGTATCAACTAGGGCAATACATGCAGTTTCATTAACACTTAATTTTATTAATGTGGCCCAGTCCTCTATCTTTGCACTGAGTAATGAAGTTCCCATATATCCTACATGAGTTTCTTCATCCTCATAGATAGGTAGTCAAACAGTCCTTTGTCCAACTATTTTTCTGGAAATTGATGTTCTAGGTGCTTCTACTGAAGTACCTTCATCCTTTCCAATTGAGATCCTTGTATCTTCCAAATGGTTCTCCAGTATGTCTGATTTGAAGCCTTCTATCTTCAAATCCGATCTGCCTGATCTTGATCCTTCTGATCTAAGACCATCTTTATCTTCTCTGATCTCAGAGATAACAAGTCTATTTCCAACTTGTCTAATAACATTTGGAATAAGTAGCTTCTGCCTTCTTTCTTCCTCTGGATTTGGTGAAACCAATTCTCTAGGCCAAGTTAGCCTCTTGGGGTTTATCACATATGGTGTGATTGATCTAATTGATGTTCCTTCATCCTAAAAAAGATGTATAAATCTTTCCACACCCTTCCTTAGAGCTGGTCTTCCGATATTATAGAACTTCACATAGAGGCGAGTAATAACTCTGACACATCTCCTGTCGGGTAGACATCCCAACGTCTTCTGTCAGTTCCTCGTGTTGATATTTACTTATAGGGTTCTACTAATACTTCTGTCCATAAGAACAACATGCCAGTCTGGTATTACCTTTACCCATGATGCTCCTGCATGCAGATTTGCACGTGCTCCTCATAATAACGCATTGGAGAAATTGTCTAAACTTCCATCCACAACTGCAATTAGGACTGGTAGATCTTGTCCTTTTCTAACAAGAGGATCTACTCCTATATGGATTATTCCAAAATGCACATAATTTTCAATTCTCTGGATTGCCTTATTAACCATTTCTGGTTTTAGCAAAGGCATTGAAAATAATCCTCTATCTATTTTATAGACTTAAGTTGACTCTTCATCTTCAAAGATCTTGGTCATTTCTCGATATGGTACCCAAGACTTCTGGTATACATCAGACCAATCAACTCTGGGAATCTTCCATTCTTTACAATCTCTTCCTTCTGAAGGGATTTCAGTTTCTGAATAATGAACCATATCTCCTTCCATCTCCTCTAGTTTTACTAGTTCTGGAGAGTCTTCTGATCCACTAGCTCCTGTTCGAATCATGGCTATTCGAAGCTGGCTCAAAATAGGGTTACTTCCTTCTTCTTCATCTGAGGTAGAATCTTCCTCTTCTAGGTACTATGAATATAAAGAATATAAACTCTCATCATCTGAATCTATATCTTCTCCCCAGATCGGCTCAAACAATATTTTTGATGAATCTTCCATCATTATTGTTTTGAGACTACCCCTTCTTTTATCTGCATCTGAGCAACTGTCATCTCTGTGACTCTTCTTGCCGCAAAACCAACAACAATCACAACTGGATAGAGATTTTCCTTGAGGGCATCTGGGATACTTCCCATATTTGGCCTTAAAGTTTTCTCTTATATCCTTCTAGATTCTATTTGGTCTAAGAAATCTCTTAGATTTTTCTGGCTTTCTACCTGAAAATCTACTTGATGATTTTCTTTTTCCAAATCTTTTCCAGACCTTTTTTAACGGTTTCTTTCATTCACACTGGCCATCCTGGCACTGTGTTTTGAATGTTCTTTTTGGGGTTTTTCCAAGCTCCTGCCTGGTTGGACCGCACCCATATCTTCCTGCAACACCTTCTACTTTTGGGCAACAAGAAGAACTCATGTATGGCATATTTCTTACATCTTATAAGACATGTCTCTGCATACAATAGAGTCTTATCACCTGCCTTATTGTTTCTGCTCTAACTCCTAGAGTGTCTTGCAAATCTTCACTCTGAGAAAGATGAGTCTTCAACGCTTGTTGAACAATTTCAGGCCAACTACCTGGAAGCTTTTGGATAAAGACATCTAGGGCATATGCTTGATCTCCTGGTCCAAGAAGATAATACCAATGCTAAAACTTGCAGAGATATTCTTCAAAATAGAACATGTCACAAATTTGGATTTTGGTTAAAGATGTTCTAGCCTTTTCTACCAATATTCCATCTCGATCTACCAGTGAATTTCCTGCAAACTCTTGTTTAAGGAAATCAACAGCTACTGGTATAACTTCAATTGGGAATTTAACATATTCCTGGATAGTTGTTCTCACTTATGAGTATCTTAGCAGCATATCCCAAAATCTCCCTGAATTACCTCTCAAGGTAGCTCCAGCGAAATTAAGTGCACTATCTATGGTCCACTGTAAAGACCCATAAATTTCAAGGAAATTTTTTTCTTAATTTTCTTTGGAATTTTACAAGAACGCAGTTTCTGACAGCACCTGATTCCGAGGCCCGGTGTGCCTGGAATCATTTTCCGAAGTTTGGCTCAGGTACGTTCAATGAACGAACGAGCGGGTTTTTCTAACTTTTAAACCGATGCTCGGAATCGAATTCCGAGGGCACCGATGGAATCACAGCGCCGATATTTGCTTAGAAACGCCTCTTCCGGAGTTGCGTTTTCTCGGGTGTGGTTTTTTAAATTTTGGGGTTAAGTTAAGAAATAAAATAAAGTGGTGCGATAACTTTATTTTTATTTCACTTAAAGCCACTTAAAAGCCACTTAAAGCCACTTGAACTAAGTTGAAGCAGATAGGGTGCAATCCAAAATATCCTACCCTCTTGGTAGGATATTTTTGAGGTGGGGCCCGCACGAGCCCCACCGTTTCTTTTCCGCTAAGTAACGCACCCGCGAAAACCCCCATTAAATAAAAGTCAACTGGGGTATTTTCTTAAACAATTAAACGCTCCTATTAATTGGGCGGTTTATTCGTTGAAATTAATTCTATGAATTAATGGGTCGTTACTTAGTTTGTTTTTTGTTTGTTGGCATGTAATAAAATAAGACCAACATTATTCTTCTTGAGTGTTGTTCGTTGAGAGGATTTGACAGAAACCTTAGGACCTTCATCCTCCTTTGCGAAGAACATGAAGAACGCGAAGAACGCGAAGAACGCAAAGAACACGAAGAATGCTGGCCTTTGACGAAGGGAGACGAAGAACGCCGAGCCCTCGGAGATCAATGACGCGACGCCAAGTACCGCGACACCGACGATTCTTCTCCCGCGACGTTCTTCTGCGACGTTCCTTCATCCGCGACAAATCTTCGATCATCCGTTGAGGTAAGAGATTGCGGACCCTTTTTAATTATTTGTGGTTTATAACAACAACATGGATTTAATTGTTATAATTAAATCTGTATGTTCTTGATCCTCGGAGTTTGTCGACGCAACGCCGTATACCGCGACGACGTGACACCCTTCCGCGACGCGACGATCCTCTCCTTCCGCGACGATCAATTCCGCGAAGAACGCACGTTCGACGACTTCGAAGAGGTAGGGGTTTGATTCTTAAAAATCTTTGTGATTTATACCCATGACGTTTGTTAAACTTTTTATGTGTAATATTTTAAAACCGCTAACACGGTGGGTGCAGACTAACGAACAAGTCTGAACCCACCGCACTTTTTCATTCTTGGTGCGCGAAACGGAAGATGATGAAAAACGGAGCCGCAATGGCGATTTGAGGGCCAAGCAGTGAAGTATGGGACCCGGGAGGAGCTACGGCACAGACGGAAGTGGAATCGGACCACCGGAGAAACTCCGGTGGCCCGCAGAATCCACCGGCGGCGCGGGTCGCTGAAGGCGGCGGTCGACCAGACCCGCGACCGCGCGGGTCCGGCGACACACGGGACGCGGCAAAGCCGCGTCCTCTGACCAAGCGTAGCCCTACGCGGGGCCGCGACACCTCATCCCGCGGGGCGCCCCCGCGGTTCCTCCACTCGGCCGCTCGGCCGAGCCGAGCCGGGCTGACCCGCCGGGCCGGACCCATACCCCCCGTTTCCAGACCTTTTTGGTATTTTGATCATAACTTGAGCTATGGGCCTCCGAACGACGCGCCGTCAGCGGCGATGCGATCCTTGGATCGAGATGGTCGTTTAGGTATATCACACTTAAGGTTTCAGATTACTTTGAGTTTAGCCGGGTTGGTTCGTACACGAAACCAACCGGGCCCTCAGAGCGGAAACACTCATATCTTGAGCTTCGGACGTCCGATTGACGTGCCGTCAACTTTATTGAATTCCTCTAAGTGAGACGGATCTTTTGGAATACTCCGCCCGAGGTTTGGACGCAGGTGGAGTACGGTCAGGCTGATTTTTCCCTAAAAACCAACCGGGCCCCTGGGACGAAAAAGCCAATAACTCTTAGACCGGGCGTCCGATTGACGCGCCAACTACGACGTTGAGTTCCTGTTGTCGATACGGAAATTTTGGATACTTCAACTCTAGACTATGTGTCAGTTGATGTATCAGCCTCTCAGCTCGTGGAGCGGACCCTCCCGAACGAGCTTGCTGTGTGCGGGAACCCTAGAGCTGACTGCGACTGCTACTGTGACGACGACGACTGTACAGAGATCCTCAGTGGATTCGACGACGACGACTACAGCACTCAGCGATCCTTTATGGGTCAGTGCTACCGATCCTATGTGGGTCCGATCCTGTGTGGGTCAGCGCTCAGCGGTCCTGTGTGGGCCAGCGCCTACAGGTCCTGTGTGGGCCCGATCCTGTGTGGGTCTTTGCGGGGGTTAGTTACCTATCGATCCTTTGTGGGTCAGATCCTTTGTGGGTCATTGCTGGGGTTAGTACCTATCGATCCTTCGTGGGTCCGACGACTTAGATAGATCAGTGATCATCTCTATCGTCATTCGAAGAAGTATACCTGTGTGAGCTGAAATCCTGTTTTACTTTCCTGTGTGGATTGTGTTGTGCTTTCCTGTGTGGATTGTGTTGTGCTTTCCTGTGTGAATTGTGTTGTGCTATCCTGTGTGGATTTACGTTTTGCTTTCATTTGTGGACTGGGTTGTACTTGGGCTCTGAGGTTGGAGCGTATTGGAATTGATGACTTAGGTATATGTATGGGCATATACCTAAGCCGTGTCGGATATTACTTCGTGATTGTATCTTTCCTTTGTGGTTTATCCTTTGTGGATTCTGGGAGACCTTCGGGGGTCTCGGGGTCCCTACTGAGTAGCTTATACTCACCCCTGCATGGGCTATGCCCACACTACGTTGTGTTGGTTGCAGACGACGGACAACACTGATCGTGGTGGAGGCTTGCGGAGCAAGACGGTACCTGGAGGTGGACCACAGGGTGGGACGTACTCGGAGCGGTCGGCTAGACCCGAGGAGCTGTGGAGGCTATCTGTACCCACCCTTCAGGTGGGGATTCCAGAGGACGGCTCGACGCTGCGGCTTTTTCTTTCAGTTGCTGTTTTCCCCTTTCAGTTGTACTTTACAGTTGGGCTTGTATTTCCGGCCCTCTTTACTTTTCCGCACTTACTGTTGTACCAGTTTTTACTTAGTGTTTACTTCTTCTGCTTGCTTACTATGTGGTGCTTGTTTACTTTACAAAGGCAATGTCTTCCCTTTTTACCAGGATTTACGCCTTGGTGCTAGTCGTCAGCCCCTGACCTATGGAAGGCGGGCTTGGGGTAGTCACGACACGAGCCCCGAGGACGGGTCGTGACATACACGACTGTAAATCAACTGATAGCATGTAATATCGAAGGTCTAGAGCCCATTCATCTATGGCTGCTCCTGGATCCTTTTCACAGTCTAGCTTTAGGATCACCCCATGTTGAGGAACACCTTCTAGATGTGATTTCTTTGGCTTATATTCTTCCTGAATATAGCTGGGATACGCAGGATTTCTTTCCCTATTGATCTTCTTAAATAAATCCTTGAATGATCCTTTCTATCGTTCCTAAGGAATTGGTTTCTGAGAGATTGTCTGCCATACTGGCTTGGCTTCCTAAGGTTTTACACCGAGTCTTTCGGTGGGAGATAACTTAATCTCTTTCTTTTTCCTCTTTTCTTCGAGTTTGGCTTGTAGGTCTTCAACTCTCCTGAGCTTTTCATTTAGGTTTTTGGAGACACATTCTATATCTTTCAGTTCCCATTTCTCCCGAGTAATAATATCATGGATCTATCTCTGGTATTCCTGGATACTTTGAGGATTACTTGAAACTTCTTCCTGATATTCTTGAGCTTCTCCTGCTAAAGGCCATGCGTAATCTTCTGCAGTATATCGTCTTGATAAACTTGCTCTCTCAGTATCTCGGTGTGGATCTGTATCAGAGACAGTGGCACTGAGCTGATTGGAAGCTTCTCCTGAAGCTCTCCCTTCAAGCCTCTGCCAAATATCTCGGATATTTGGTCCGACACCAGATCCTCTTCTGGTCATATTTTACTGTTCAAAGCAAAATACTTCTCCTTCTGGATCTCCTAGAGTTCTTTCTAGGTTTTTGACTAACCACTTGGCCTGTCAAAGTTGAGACTCTATATGCCTAATTTCTGCCTTAATTCTTCAATCTTATCATGAGTTTCCTGGGCTTTCTGCCCTAACTCGATTACTTCAGGTTCATTCTCAAAAGTGAATCTGGCTTCTGGAATTTGAAGATACTTTCTAATCCAAATAAAATTGGCTTTGTTCTCGTAATATTGTACCCTTCATTCTAGTCGTTTCTTCTCATAATAAAGACCTTTAACCATGGGATACAGAAATAGGTCGGAGGTCCCTTATATAGGCCTCTAGGATCAGCTTGCCCGAGAAGCTAACTCGATACAAGACACGAAAAAGCAAAATAAAAAGAAAAATCAAAAGCAAAAGAAAAAGAAAAAGGTAGGCCACACTACTGTAAGGCTTCCACCACACACTTCACAATAAATACAAACTACACAAATGACATGTTTGATGTGATCCGCTCGTCCATTCCGAGTATGACGCGTGTCTGGATCAGCGTCTTGAATCCATCCAAGTAGTATAGAGCATCAATCATATCTCCAACTGAGACTTCCTTCTCTGACTCCTTCATTTTGATCAATTCTTTGATGGCATGTTGGATTTGATCCCTGACAATAAAGATATCTTCTTTATGTCCTTTCCACGTCTTGAGTTCTTCAAGAATCGTGTCTGCCTCCACCGCGAAGTCTGTCAGATGTGTCATCTTTGCATGCTGCATGCCTCTAGAGTTGATAGAGACCAACACATTATCTCCTTCAGATAATATACAATCTTTTCTCGTTGATTTTTATTCAATTAGATAAATGCTCCAGGCGATTTGGATACGTTCATAATGACTTTTGTTCAAACTGAACTCTAGCCAGTATTAATCTCTAAACTGTGAGTCTTCGAATGCTTTCTGGACAGGTCCTTTAGTCCAGTGCTCTGGGTACAAGTTCCAAAGCATAACCACGATGTCTGCTAATCTGATAGGTTCAATATGTGCAACCCACCATAAAAAACTTGGATATGCATTGTTCAGAACTGTTCCGACCATCCTGGGTACCCAATTGAATGTGGAATTTATCTTCTTAAATCCCAAAAACTGTACTGCTCCCATGCTAAAAGATTTCTGGCATTCAATGAACTCTTCTAGTTCTAATATTGTATCTGGTATATGGAGTTTTGGAATCCATGTTCCTCACATTCTCCAACACCTCTTCAAAACTGGATATTCTTCCATTCCTGTTTCCTTGATTCTCCTAACTTTTTCAAGGAGTCCTGAAACTTAGACCTTCATCCTAATCTCTTCAGTGATGATCATACTAATAATATCTCAATAAATCTTTTTATAATCTTCCATAAGATCTTCAGATTCTTCAAGCATGTCCAAAACATGGTTCAGACCTCTTTTGAATATCCGATCATCTTTACTTTTCTGGATCAGATTATAAACAGATGTGGACTTATTTCTTGAAATATTTGGAATCCTTTGCAAATATTTCCATATTTCCTTTGCTGGATTGGGCTCTTAATCTAGCTCATCATCCAGACATTCTTGATCTTGTTCTTCCTGAACATTCTGTCATTGAGGTTCTTTCTGATACCTTTGATGCTTTTCAAGTTCTTCATCTACATGATCGGCCCAACTCTTAATCGTTTTCTCTCTTCCTTTAGAGCTTCCATTCGTCTCAACCTTCTGGTTCTTCCGAGCCTTTCTGTTTATCGAGTTATCTGCACATTGAGTGCTGTAATGGCCTTTTTGACCACATACAAAGAATTCAATATGACTTTTATCCTTAGACTTGCTGTCTAAAGGTCTCTTTGAAGCATTTACTGGTTTTTCAGTTCTTCTAGCTGAGGAACCTGTGCTTTCTGATCTTTCAACCTTACTGGATGAAGATCCCTTCCTCTTAAGGTGATTCTCTGCTTTAATCCCCTTTCTCTATTCAAGTCTATCAACCCTTTCATTCATTTCTTTGATAATCAGGCATTCTTCCACAGAATGATTATCAATGAAAACTGGGCATCTTCTTGATCTGCTACTTTCTTCCATTGCACCTGCAAGAATCAAAATAGCGTGTTAGTGCATCTGGAATGACATTATCTGTTCCTTTAATATTTTCTATATTAAAGTTATAGTATTTCAATTCATTCCTCCATCGTATAATTCGTTCTTGGGTAAAACTTTTCAATTTAATTCTCATAAAATTCTTTATATAAGAACTATATGTTCTTATAGTAAAAAGTTTTCCCAATAAAAGCTTGTTAGCCCTAATTCCTTTAAGGACTGCAAGAAACTCTCTTTCATGGAGAGGATAATTCTTCTCTGCCTTGTTAAAACATCCACTCCAATATCTGCTGATACTATCATTATGGTTTTTACTTATCTTTAAGATACATCCTCATGCTGAGTCTGATACATCTGTTTCCAAGATAAGCTGATCTTCACTCCCATCTGGATATTCCAATTCTGGGAGATTCTGTGCTTTCTACTTCAGAATTCTGATTACTTCAGAATCTTTTTCTGTCCAATCCCAAAGTACCTTACTAGATACCTTTTTCTATATTAGAACTGAGATTTTTGCTGAATCTCTGATGTATGCTCTGGCATAACTTAGTATACCGAGAAACACCTGTATTTGCTTACGATTTGTAAGCTCATCGAGGAAAGTTTGTAGTTTTTCTGCAATATGCGGTTGAAGCTTTTCTCTACTTCCTTGGATCCGCAATCCCAAGAATTCTATCTTTGGTTGAATCCAAATGATCTTTCTTTCTGAAAGTATCATCCCTTCTTCTCTGAACACTTCAGCCACCTGCTGCAAATGTTTTATATGATCTTCTGTATTTTTACTAAATACGAGCACATCATCTATATAGACTGCCACAAACTGTGATAATCTATTGAATGCCTTATCCATTCTTCTCTGGAATATTCCTAGTGCATTCTTGAGTCAAAATGGCATAATTATCCATTCAAACAAGCCAACTGGGGTTGTAAATGCTGTAAATGGTATAGCCTCTTCTTTGATCTTTATCTACCAATATCCTGACTTGAGATCAAACTTAGAATATACCATTGGCCTTTCATTCCTAATCCTGCTTCTCAAAGATTCTTGGTTAGGAATGTTGTAGCCATCATACTTTGTAGCACAATTGATATCACGATAATCTATAACTATTCTGGCCTTACCACGCTGTTTTTCTGCATGATTCATTACCATGAATGCCGCACTCCTGTGAGGACTTTCGCTATGCCTGATCAGTCCAAGATTGATTAATTATGGAATTTGTTTCTCAAATTCCTTAACCATCTCATCTGGATAGGAAATTACCTTAATTCTAATCATTGTACTAGGATCCTTAAGGGTGATGGTAGCTTCTGGAATTGCCTTCTACCATAGTTTCAGAGGATTTTCTGACCAATTTTCTGATAAGTATTCTTTTATCTTGGTCAATGCCTCTTCTTTATTAATCCTTAGGAATTTTAATCCAACTAGTTCTTTCCACTGCTCAATCTTTCTGTGGTATTCCCTATCTTCATCTGGATAGACTTACACTTTAACAGTAGATACTTTCTTATCTGAAACCATTCTGGTTTTTCCAGACGCGGTTGGAATCAAATAGTTGTCAAGGATAATTTCTTTTGAAAATATCGTTATAGGTTGATACCTTCTAAGGAACCTATTTCCAATCAAGAAGTCATCTGGCAATTGAGGAATAAAAGAAAGCATCTGCTCTATAAATATCCTACCATTGAGTTAATTTTGAACATCCTTGGCTACTTCTTGAATCAGAATTATTGCATTATTACCAACTATAACTTGAAACTCTGAATATTCCCAGGTTACTCCTGAAAATCGAATTCTTGTATAAGAGAATGTACATCCTGTATCAACTAGGGAAATACATGCAGTTTCATTAATACTTAATTTTACTAATGTGACCCAGTCCTCTATCTTTGCACTGAGTTATGAAGATCCCATATATCCTACATGAGCTTCTTCATCCTCATAGATTGGTAGTCGAATAGTCCTTTGTCCAACTATTTTTATGGAAATTGATGTTCTAGGTGCTTGTACTGAAGTACCTTCATCCTTTCCAATTTAGATCCTTGGATCTTCCAAATGGTTCTCCAGTATTTCTGATTTGAAGTCTTCTATATTCAAATCCGATCTACCTGATCTTGATCCTTCTGATCTAAGATCAACTTCATCTTCTCTGATCTAAGAGATAACAAGTCTATTTACAAATGTCTAATAACTTCTGTAATAAGTAGCTTCTGCCTTCTTTCTTCCTCTGTATTTGGTGAAACCCATTCTCTTGGCCAAGTTAGCCTCTTGGGGTTTATCACATGTGGTTTCATTTCTCTAATTGATGTTCCTTCATCCTGAAAAAGATGTTTAAATCTTTCCACACCCTTCATTAGAGCTGGTCTTCCAGTATTATAGAGCTTCATATAGAGGCGAGTAATAAATCTGACACATCTCCTATCGGGTGGACATCCCAACATCTTCTGCCAGTTCCTCATTTTGATCTTTACTTCTAGGGTTCTACTAATACTTCTGTCCATAAGAACAACATTCAAGTCTGGTATTACCTTTACCCATGCTGCTCCTACATGCAGATTTGCACGTGCTCCTCCTAATAACGCATTGGAGAAATTGGCTAAACTGCCATCCACAACTGCAATTAGGACTGGTAGATCTTTTCCTTTTCTGACAAGAGGATCTACTCCTATCTGGATTATTCCAAAATGCACATACTTTGAATTTATTTGGATTACCTTATTAACCCTTTCTGGTTTTAGCAAAGGCATTCAAAATAATCCTCTATCTATTTTATAGACTTCAGTTGCCTCTTCATCTTCAAAGATCTTGGTCATTTCTCGATATGGTATCCAAGACTTCTGGTATACATCAGACCAATCAACTCTCGACATCTTCCATTCTTGACAATCTCTTCCTTCTGAAGGGATTTCAGTTTCTAAAGAATGAACCAGATCTCCTTCCATATCCTCTAGTTTTACTAGTTTTGGAGAGTCTTCTGATGCACTATCTCCTGTTCGAATCATGGCTATTCGAAGCTGGCTCAAAATAGGGTTACTTACTTCTTCTTCATATGAGGTAGAATCTTCCTCCTCTGAGTACTCTGAATATAAAGAATATAAACTCTCATCATCTTAATCTATATCTTATCCCCATATCGGCTCAAACAATATTTCTGATGAATCTTCCATCATTATTGTTTTGAGACTACCCCTTCTTTTATCTGCATCTGGGAAACTGTCAGCTCTGTGACCCTTCTTGCCACAAAACCAATAACAATCACGACTGGATAGAGATTTTCCTTGAGGGAATCTGGGATACTTCTCATATTTGGCCTTAAAGTTTTCTCTCATATCCTTCTGGATTCTATTTGGTCGAGGAAATGTCTTAGATTTTTCTGGCTTTCTGCCTGAAAATCTACTTGATGATTTTCTTTTTCCAAATCTTTTCCAGACCTTTTTGAACGGTTTCTTTTGTTCACACTAGCCATCCCGGCACTGTATTTTGAATGTTCTTTGTGGGGTTTTTTCATGCTCCTGCCTGGTTGGACCGCACCCATATCTTCCTACAACACCTTCTACTTTTGGGCAACAAGAAGAACTCATGTATGGCATATTTCTTACATCTTTTAAGACATGCCTCTGCATACAATAGAGTCTTACCACCTTCCTTATTATTTCTGCTCTAGCTCCTAGAGTGTCTTGCAAATCTTCACTCTGAGAAAGACGAGTATTCAACGCTTGTTGAACAATTTCAGGCCAACTACTTGGAAGCTTTTGGATAAAGAAATCTAGGGAATATGATTGATCTCCTGGTCCAAGAAGATAATACCAATGATGAAACTCGCAGAGATATTCTTAAAAATAGCACATGTCACAAATTTGGATTTTGGTTAAAGCTATTCTATCCTTTTCTACCAATGCTCCATCCCGATCTACTGGGGAATTTCCTGAAAACTCTTGTTTAAGGAAATCATCAACTACTGGTATAACTTCAATTGAGAATGTAACATATTCCTGGATAGCTGTTCTCATTTCTGAGTATCTTAGCAGCATATCCCAAAATCTCCCTGAATTACCTCTCAAGGTAGCTCTAGTGAAATTAAGTGCACTATCTATGGTCCACAGCTGTAAACCAACTAATAACATGTAATATCGGAGGTCTATAGCCCATTCATCTAGGGTTGCTCCTGGATCCTTTTCACAGTCTAGCTTTAGGATCGTCCCATGTTGAGGAACACCTTCTGGATGTGATTTCTTTGGCTTATATTCTTTCTGAATATAGCTGGGATACGAGGGATTTCCTTCCCTATTGATCTTCTGAAACAAATCCTTGAACAATCCTTTTTGTCATTTCTAAGAAATTGGTTTCTGAGAGATTTCCTTCCATACTAGCTTGGCTTCCCAAGGTTTTACACCGAGTCTTTCGGTGGGAGATAACTTACTCTCTTTCTTTTTCCTCTTTTCTTTGAGTTTGACTTGTAGGTCTTAAACTCTCCTGAGCTTTTAATTTAGGTTTTTGGAGACACGTCCTATATCTCCCAGTTCCCATTTCTCCCGAGTAATAATATCATGGATCTGTCTCTGGTATTCTTGGATACTTTGAGGAATACTTGAAACTTCTTCCTGATATTCTTGAGCTTCTCCTGCTAAAGGCCATGCAAAATCTTCTACAGTATATCGTCCTGATAAACTTTCTCTTTCATTATCTCGGTATGGATTTGTATTAGAGACAGTGGCACCGGGCTGATTGGAAGCTTCTCCTGAAGCTCTCCCTTCAAGCCTCTTCAAAATATCTCAGATATTTGGTCCGACACAAGATCCTCTTCCGGTCATATTTTACTGTTCAAATCAAAATACTTATCCTTCTGGATCTCCTAGAGTGCTTTCTAGGTTTTCGACTAACCATTTGACCTGTCAAAGTTGAGACTCTGTACGCCTAATTTCTGCCTTTAATTCTTCAAGCTTATCACGAGTTTCCTGGGATTTCTGCCCTAACTCGATTACTTCGGGTTCATTCTCAAAAGAGAATCTGGCTTCTGGAATTTGACGATACTTTCTAATCCAAATATGATTGGATTTGTTCTCATAATACCGTACCCTTCCTTCTAGCCATTTCTGCTCATAATAAAGTCCTTTAACCATGGGATATAGAAATTACTTACTAGAAAATCTGTGAAAGCAGCGCTCTGGCTGGCTTCGTTCTCCCCCCCGCGCTCTGATACCACTAGTGGGTGAAGTCTCCGACGAGGTCTCCGATGAGATCCCGGTTTGGGAGTCCAGAAAGGCTGCAAAAATCACAAACAGCAGCAAAAAATTATCCACGAAGAGGATAAGGGGACTACCTACCGACGACTTCGCAGGATCGTTTTGGGAATCGCTTCGCATGAAGAACACAAAGGCTTAGAGAGAAGATAGAGAGAGAGTTTCTGAAATCATTCTGATTTCTATTCAAAATCACCTCTCCGAACAAATGGGTCGGAGGTCCCTTATATAGGCCTTTGGGCTTAGCTTGCCTGAGAAGCTGACTCGATACAAGACACGCAAAAGCAAAATCAAAAGCAAAAGCAAAAGCAAAATCAAAAGCAAAAGGTGGGATGCAATACTGTAAGGATTCCACCACACACTTCACAATATATACAAACTACACAAATGACATGTTCGATGTGATCCGCTCGTCCATGCTGGGTACGCTGCGTGTCTGGATCAGCGTCAAGAATCCATCCAAGTTGTATAGAGCATAAATCATCTCTCCAACTGAGACTTCCTTCTCTGAATCCTTCATTTTGATCAATTCTTTGATGGCGTGTTGGATTTGATCTCTGACAATAAATATATCTTCTTTATGTCCTTTCCACGTCTTGAGTTCTTCAAGAATTGTGTCTGCCTCCACCGCGAAGTCTGTCAGATGTGTCATCTCTGCATGCTGCATGTCTCTAGAGTTGATAGAGACCAACACATTGTCTTTTCCAAAGAATATACAATCTTTATCATTGATTTTGATTCAATTAGATAAATGCTCCAGGCGATTTGGATATGTTCATAATGACTTTTGTTCAAACTGAACTCTAGCCAGTCTTCATCGCTAAACAGCGAGTCTTCGAATGCTTTCTGGATAGGTCCTTTAGTCCAGTGCCCTGGGTACAAGTTCCAAAGCATAACCACCCTGTCTGCTAATCTGATAGGTTCAATATGTGCAACCCACCATAAAAAACTTGGATATGCATTGTTTAGAACTATTCTGACCATCCTAGGTACTCAATTGAATGTGGAATTTATTTTCTTAAATCCCAAAAACTGTACTGATCCCATGCGGAAAGATTTCTGGCATTCAATGAACTCTTCTGGTTCTAATGCCATATCTGGTATATGGAGTTTTGGAATCCCTGTTCCTAACATTCTCCAAAACCTCTTCAAAACTGGATATTCTTCCATTCTCGTTTCCTTGATTCTCCTAAATTTGTCAAGGAGTCCTGAAACTTGGACCTTCATCCTGATCTCTTCAGTGATGATCATACTGATCATATCTCGATCAATCTTTTTATAATCTTCTATAAGATCTTCAGATTCTTCAAGCATGTCCAAAACATGGTTCAACCCTCTTTTGAATATCCGATCATCTTTACTTTTCTGGATCAGATTATAAATAGATGTGGACTTATTTCTTGAAATATTTGGAATCCTTTGCAAATATTTCCATATTTCCTTTACTGGATTGGGCTATTCATCTATCTCATCATACAGGCTTTCTTAATCTTGTTCTTCCTGAACATTCTGTTGTTGAGGTTCTTTCTGAGACCTTTGATGCATTTCAAGTTCTTCATCTACATGATCATCCCAACTCTTAATGGTTTTCTCTCTTCCTTTAGAGCTTATATTTGTCTCAACCTTTTGGTTCTTCTGAGCCTTTCTGTTTCTCGGGTTATCTTCACATTGAGTGTTGTAATGGCCTTTCTGACCACATACAAAGCATTCAATATGACTTTTTATCCTTAGACTTGCTGTCTCAAGGTCTCTTGGAAGCATTTACTGGTTTTTCAGTTCTTCTAGCTGAGGAACCTGTGCTTTATGATATTTCAACCTCACTAGATGAAGATTCCTTCTTCTTAAGGCGATTCTCTGCTAGAATCCCATTTCTCTGTTCAAGTCTATCAACCCTTTCATTCATTGCTTTGATAATTGAGCATTCTGCCACAGAATGATTATCAATGCAAACTGAGCATCTTCTTGATCTTCTACTTTCTTCCATTGCACCTCCAAGAGTCAAAATAGCGTGTTAGTACATCTATAAAGACATTATATGTTCCTTTAATATTTTCTATATTAAAGTTATAGTATTGCAATTCATTCCTCCACCGTAAAAGTTGTGTCTGGGTAAACCTTTTCAATTTAATTCTCATAAAATTCTTTATATAAGAACTATCTGTTCTTATAGTAAAAGGTTTTCCCAATAAAAGCTCATTATCCCTAATTCCTTTAAGAACTGCAAGCAACTCTCTTTCATGGACAGGATAATTCTTCTCTGCCTTATTAAAACATCCACTCCAGTATCTACTGATACTATCATTATGGTTTTTACTTATCTTTAAGATACATCCCCATGCTGAGTCGGATGCATCTGTATCTAAGATAAGCTGGTCTTCACTCCCATCTGGATATTCCAATTCTGGGAGATTCTGTGCTTTCTGCTTCAGAATTCTGATTACTTCAGAATCTTTTTCTGTCCAATCCCAAGGTACCTTATTAGATACCTTTTTCTGTATTGGAATTGAGATTTTTTCTAAATCTCTGATGTATTATCTGTCATAACTTAGTATACCGAGAAACATCTATATTTTCTTACGATCTGTAAGCTCATCGGGGAAAGTTTGTAACTTTTCTGCAATATGCGGTTGAAGATTTTCTCTACTTCCTTGTATCTACAATACCAAGAATTCTATCTTTGGTTGCATCCAAATGATCTTTCTTTCTGAAAGTATCATCCCTTATTCTCTGAATACTTCATCCACCTGCTGCAAATGTTTTATATGTTCTTCTGTATTTTTACTAAATACGAGCACATCATCTATATAGACTGCCACAAACTGTGATAATATATTGGATGCCTTATCCATTCTTCTCTGGAATATTCCTGGTGCATTCTTGAGTCCAAATGGCATAACTAGCCATTCAAACAAGCCAACTGGGGTTGTAAATGCTGTCAATGGTATAACCTCTTCTTTGATCTTTATCTTCCAATATACAGACTTGAGATCAAACTTAGAATATACCATTGTCCTTTCATTCCTAATCCTGCTTCTCAAAGCTTCTTGGTTAGGAAGGTTGTATCCATCACCCTTTGTAGCACAATTGAGATCACGATAATCTATAACCATTGTGGCCTTGCCACACTATTTTTCTACATGATTCATTACCATGAATGCCGCACTCCTGTGAGGACTTTCGCTGTGCCTGATCAATCCAGGATTGATTAATTCTGGAATTTTTTCTCAAATTCCTTAACCATATTATCTGGATAGGCAATTCCCTTAATTCTAATCACTGTACGAGGATCCTTAAGGGTGATGATAGCTTCTGGAATTTCCTTCTGCCATAGTTTCAGAGGATTTTATGAACAATTTTATGATAAGTATTCTTTTATCTTGGCCAATGCCTCTTCTTCATTAATTATCAGGACTTTTAATCCAACTAGTTCTTTCCACTGCTCAATATTTCTATGGTATTCTCTATCTTCATCTAGATAGACTTCCACTTTAATAGTAGATACTTTCTTATCTAGAACCATTCTGTTTTTTCCAGATGCGGTTGGAATCAAATAGTTGTCAAGGATAATTCCTTCTGAAAATATCGTTACAGGTTGATAACTTCTAAGGAACCTATTTCCAATTAGGAAGTCATCTGGAAATTGAGGAATAAAACAAAGCATCTTCTCTATAAGTATCCTACCATTGAGTTCAATATGAACATCATTGGCTACTTCTTGAATCAGAACTGTTGAATTATTAACAACTGTAACTTGCAACTTTGTAGATTCCCAGGTTACTCCTGAAAATCGAATTCCTGTACAAGAGAATGTACATCCTATATCAACTAGGTCAATACATGCAGTTTCATTAATATTTAATTTTACTAATGTGTCCCAGTCCTCTATCTTTGCACTGAGTAATGAAGATCCCATATATCCTACATGAGTTTCTTCATCCTCATAGATAGGTAGCCGAATAGTCCTTTGTCCAACTATTTTTCTAGAAATTGATGTTCTAGGTGCTTATACTAAAGTACCTTCATCCTTTCCAATTGAGATCCTTGGATCTTCCAAATGGTTCTCCAGTATTTATGATTTGAAGTCTTCTATCTTCAAATCTGATCTCCCTGATCTTGATCCTTCTGATCTAAGATCATCTTCATCTTCTCTGATCTTAGAGATAACAAGTCTATTTCCAACTTGTCTAATAACATCTGGAATAAGTAGCTTTTGCCTTCTTTCTTCCTCTGGATTTGGTGAAACCCATTCTCTAGGCCAAGTTAGCCTCTTGGGGTTTATTACCTGTGGTGTTATTTCTCTAATTGATGTTCCTTCATCCTAAAAAAGATGTGTAAATCTTTCCACACCCTTACTTAGAGCTGGTCTTCCAGTATTATATAACTTCACATAGAGGTGAGTAATAACTCTGAAACATCTCCTGTCGGGTGGAAATCCCAACGTCTTCTGCCAGTTACTCGTGTTGATATTTACTTCTAGGGTTCTACTAATACTTCTGTCCATGAGAACAACATGCAAGTCTGGTATTACCTTTACCCATGCTACTCCTGCATGCATATTTGCACGTGCTCCTCATAATAACGCATTAGAGAAATTGGATAAACTTCCATCCACAACTGCAATTAGGAATGGTAGATCATGTCCTTTTCTGACAAGAGGATCTACTCCTATCTGAATTATTCCAAAATTCACATACTTTGAATTTCTATGGATTTCCTTATTAACCCTTTCTGGTTTTAGAAAAGGCATTGGAAATAATCCTCTATCTGTTTTATAGACTTCAGTTATCTCTTCATCTTCAAAGATCTTGGTCATTTCTCGATATGGTACCCAAGACTTCTGGTATACATTAGACCAATCAACTCTGGGCATCTTCTATTCTTGAAAATCTCTTCCTTTTGAAGGGATTTCAATTTCTGAAGAATGAACCAGATCTCCTTCCATCTCCTCTAGTTTTACTAGTTCTAGAGAGTCTTCTGATGCACTAGCTCCTATTCGAATCAAGGATATTCGAAGCTGGCTCAAAATAGGGTTACTTCCTTCTTCTTTATCTGAGGTAGAATATTCCTCCTCTGAGTACTCTGAATATAAATAATATAAACTCTCATCATCTGAATCTATATCTTCTCCCCAGATCGGCTCAAACAATATTTCTGATGAATCTTCCATCATTATTGTTTTGATACTACCCCTTCTTTTATCTGCATCTAGGAAACTGTCAGCTCTATGACCCTTCTTGCCGCAAAACCAACAACAATCACAACTGGATAGAGATTTTTTTTGAGGGAATCTGGGATACTTCCCATATTTGGCCTTAAAGTTTTCTCTCATATCTTTCTGGATTCTATTTGGTCTAAGAAATCTCTTAGATTTTTCTGGCTTTCTGCCTGAAAATCTACTTGATGATTTTCTTTTTCCAAATATTTTCCAGACCTTTTTGAACGGTTTCTTTTGTTCACACTGGCCATCCTAGTACTGTGTTTTGAATGTTCTTTGTGTGATTTTTCCAATCTCCTGCCTGGTTGGACCACACCCATATCTTCCTGCAACACCTTCTACTTTTGGGCAACAAGAAGAACTCATGTATGGCATATTTCTTACATCTTGTAAGACATGTCTCTGCATACAATAGAGTCTTATCACCTTCCTTATTGTTTCTGCTCTAACTCCTAGAGTGTCTTGCAAATCTTCACTCTGAGAAAGATGAGTCTTCAACACTTGTTGAACAATTTCAGGCCAACTACCTAGAAGCTTTTGGATAAAGACATCTAGGGCATATGCTTGATCTCCTGGTCCAAGAAGATAATACCAATGCTGAAACTTGCAGAGATATTCTTCAAAATAGAACATGTCACAAATTTGGATTTTGGTTAAAGCTGTTCTAGCCTTTTCTACCAATATTCCATCTCGATCTACCAGTGAATTTCCTGCAAACTCTTGTTTAAGGAAATCAACAGCTACTGGTATAACTTCAATTGGGAATTTAACATATTCCTGGATAGTTGTTCTCACTTCTGAGTATCTTAGCAGCATATCCCAAAATCTCCCTGAATTACCTCTCAAGGTAGCTCCAGCGAAATTAAGTGCACTATCTATGGTCCATGACTGTAAACCAACTGATAGCATGTAATATCGAAGGTCTAGAGCCTATTTATCTATGGATTCTCCTGGATCCTTTTCACAGTCTAGCTTTAGGATCATACCATGTTGAGGAACACCTTGTGGATGTGATTTCTTTGGATTATATTCTTCCTGAATATAACTGGGATATGAGGGATTTCCTTCCCTATTGATCTTCTGAAATAAATCCTTGAACGATCCTTTCTGTCGTTCCCAAGGAATTGGTTTCTGATAGATTGCCTGCCATACTGGCTTGGCTTCCCAAGGTTTTACACCGAGTCTTTCGGTGGGAGATAACTTACTCTCTTTCTTTTTCATCTTTTCTTCGAGTTTGGATTGTAGGTCTTCAACTCTCCTGAGATTTTTCATTTAGGTTTTTGGAGACACGTTCTATATCTCCCAGTTCCAATTTCTCCCGAGTAATAATATCATGGATCTGTCTCTGGTATTCCTGGATACTTTGAGGAATACTTGAAACTTCTTCCTGATATTCTTGAGCTTCTCCTGCTAAAGGCCATGCGTAATCTGCTGCTTTCATGGATTTTCCAGTAAGGAATTTCTATATCCAATGGTTAAATTTCTTTATTATGAGCATAAATGTCTAGAAGTAAGGGTACGATATTATGAAAACAAAGCCAATAATATTTGGCTTAGAAAGTATCGTCAAATTCCAGAAGCCAGATTCACTTTTGAGAATGAACCCGAAGTAATCGAGTTAGGGCAGAAAGCCCTGGAAACTCGTGATAAGATTGAAGAATTAAAGGCAGAAATTAGGCGTACAGAGTCTCAACTTCGACAGACCAAGTGGTTAGTCGAAAACCTAGAAAAAACTCTAGGAGATCCAGAAGGAGAAGTATTTTTCTCTGAACAGTAAAATATGACCGGAAGAGGATTTGGGGTCAGACCAAATATCCAAGATATTTGGCAGAGGCTTGAAGGGAGAGCTTCAGGAGAAGCTTCCAATCAGCCTGGTGCCACTGTCTCTGATACAAATCCACACTGAGATACTGAGAGAGCAAGTTTATTAGGACGATATACTGCAGAAGATTACGCATGGCCTTTAGCAGGAGAAGCTCAAGAATATCAGGAAGAAGTTTCAAGTATTCCTCAAGTATCCTGGAATACCAGAGACAGATCCAGGATATTATTACTCGGGAGAAATGGGAAATGGGAATGTGTCTCCAAAAACCTAAATGAAAAGCTGAGGAGAGTTGAATACCTACAAGCCAAACTCGAAGAAAAGAGAAAAAAGAAAGAGAGTAAGTTATCTCCCACCGAAAGACTCAGTGTAAAACCTCGGGAAGCCAAGCCAGTATGGCCGGGAATCTCTCAGAAACCAATTCCTTGGGAACGACAGAAAGGATCGTTCAAGGATTTGTTTCAGAAGATCAATAGGGAAGGAAATCCCTCATATCCCAGCTATATTCAGGAAGAATATAATCCAAAGAAATCACATCCAGAAGGTGTTCCTCAACATGGGATGATCCTAAATCTAGACTGTGAAAAGGATCCAGGAGAATCCATAGATGAATGGGCTCTAGACCTTCGATATTACATGCTATCAGTTGGTTTACAGTCGTGGACCCTATATAGTGCACTTAATTTTGCTGGAGCTACCTTGAGAGGTAATGTAGGGAGATTTTGGGATATGCTGCTAAGACACTCAGAAGTGAGAACAGCTATCCAGGAATATGTTGCATTCCCAATTGAAGTTATACCAGTAGTTTATGATTTCCTTAAATAAGAGTTTGCAGGAAATTCACTGGTAGATCAGGATGGATTATTGGTAGAAAAGGCTAGAACATCTTTAACCAAAATCCAAATTTGTGACATGTGCTATTTTGAAGAATATATCTACATGTTTCAGCATTGGTATTATCTTCTTGGACCAGGAGATCAAGCATATTCCCTAGATGTCTTTATCCCAAAGCTTCCAGGTAGTTAGCCTGAAATTGTTCAACAAGCATTGAAGACTCGTCTTTCTCAGTGTGAAGATTTGAAAGACACTCTAGGAGTTAGATCAGAAATAATAAGACAGGTGATAAGACTCTATTTTATGTAGAGGAATGTCTTACAAGATGTAAGAAATACGCCATACATGAGTTCTTCTTATTGCCCAAAAGTAGAATGTGTTTTAGGAAGATATGGGTGCGGTCCAACCAGGCAGGATCTTGGAAAAACCCCACAAAGAACATTCAAAACACAGTGCCAGGATGGCCAGTGTGAATGAAAGAAACCATTCAAAAAGGTCTGGAAAATATTTGGAAAAAGAAAATCATCAAGTAGATTTTCAAGCAGAAAGCTAGAAAAATATAAGAGATTTATTAGACCAAATAGAATCCAGAAGGATATGAGAGAAAACTTTAAGGCCAAATATGAGAAGTATCCCAGATTCTCTAAAGGAAAATCTCTATCCAGTTGTGATTGTTGTTGGTTTTATGGCAAGAAGGGTCACAGAGCTGACAGTTGCCCAGATGCAGATAAAAGAAGGGGTAGTCTCAAAACAATAATGATGGAAGATTCATCAGAAATATTGTTTGAGCCGATCTGGGGAGAAGATATAGATTCAGATGATGATAATTTATATTATTTATATTCAGAGTACTCAGAGGAGAAAGATTCTACCTCAGATGAAGAAGAAGGAAGTAACCCTATTTTGAGCCAGCTTCGAATAACCATGATTCGAACAAGAGCTAGTGCATCAGAAGACTCTCCAGAACTAGTAAAACTAGAGGATATGGAAGGATATCTGGTTCATTCTTCAGAAACTGAAATCCATTCAGAAGGAAGAGATTGTAAAGAATGGAAGATGCCCAGAGTTGATTGGTCTGATGTATACCAGAAGTCTTGGGTACCATATCGAGAAATGGCCAAGATCTTTGAAGATGAAGAGACAGCTGAAGTCTATAAAACAAATAGAGGATTATTTTCAATGCCTTTGCTAAAACCAGAAAGGGCTAATAAGGCAATCCATAGGAATGCAAAGTATGTGCATTTTGGAATAATATAGATAGGAGTAGATCCTCTTGTCAGAAAAGGACAAGATCTACCAGTCCTAATTGTAGTTGAGGATGCCAGTTTAGCCAATTTCTCCAATTCCTTATTAGGAGGAGCACGTGAAAATATGCATGTAGGAGCAGCATGGGTAAAGGTAATAATAGACTTGCATGTTGTTCTTATGGACAGAAGTATTAGTAGAACCCTAGAAGTAAAGATCAACACGAGGAAGTGGCAGAAGACGTTAGGATGTCCACCCGATAGGAGATGTGTCAGAGTTATTACTCGCCTCTATGTGAAGTTCTATAATACTAGAAGACCAGCTCTAAGGAAGGGTGTGGAAAGATTTACACATCTTTTTCAGGATGAAGGAACATCAATTAGAGCAATGACACCACATGTGATAAACCCCAAGAGGCTAACTTGGACTAGAGAATGGGTTTCACCAAATCCAGAGGAAGAAAGAAGGAAAAAGCTACTTATTCCAGATGTTATTAGACAAGTTGGAAATAGACTTGTTATCTCTGAGATCAAAGAAGATGAAGATGATCTTAGATCAGAAGGATCAAGATCAGGCAGATCGGATTTGAAGATAGAAGACTTCAAATCAGAAATACTGGAGAACCATTTGGAAGATCCAAGGATCTCAATTGGAAAGGATGAAGGTACTTCAGTAGAAGCACCTAGAACATCAATTTCCAGAAAAATAGTTGGAAAAAGGACTGTTAGACTACCTATCTATGAGGATGAAGAAACTCATGTAAGATATATGGGATCTTCATTACTCAGTGAAAAGATAGAGGACTGGGCCACATTAGTAAAATTAAGTATTAATGAAACTGCATGTATTGACCTAGTTGATATAGGATGTACATTCTCTTGTACAAGAATTTGATTTTCAGGAGTAACCTGAGAATCTTCAGAGTTGCAAGTTACAGTTGGTAATAATGCAATAGTTCTGATTCAAGAAGTATCCAAGGATGTTCTGATTGAACTCAATGGTAGGATATTTATAGAGCAGATACTTTGTTTTATTCCTCAATTTCCAGATGACTTCTTGACTGGAAATAGGTTCCTTAGAAGGTATCAACCTGTAACGATATTTTCAGAAGGAATTATCCTTGAAAACTATTTTATTCCAACCGTATTTGGAAAAACCAGAATGGTTCCAGATAAGAAAGTATCTACTGTTAAATTGGAAGTCTATCCAGATGAAGATAGATAATACCATAGAAATATTGAGCAGTGGAAAGAACTAGTTGGATTAAAAGTCCCGAGGATTAATGAAGAAGATGCATTGGCCAAGATAAAAGAATACTTATCATAAAATTGGTCAGAAAATCTTCTAAAACTATGGCAGAAGGCAATGCCAGAAGCTACCATCACCCTTAAGGATCCTAGTACAGTGATCAAAAGTAAGGGAATTTCCTATCCATATGAGATGGTTAAGGAATTTGAGAAACAAATTCCAGAATTAATCAATCTTAGATTGATCAGGCACAAAGAAAGTCCTCAAAGGAGTGCGGAATTCATGGTAATGAATCATGTAGAAAAACAACGTGGTAAGACCAGAATGGTTATAGATCATCGTGATCTCAATTGTTCTACAAAGGATGATGGCTACAACCTTCCTAACCAAGAATCTTTGAGAAGCAGTATTAGGAATGAAAGGCCAATGGTATATTCTAAGTTTGATCTGAAGTCAGGATATTGGTAGATAAAGATCAAAGAAGAGGCTATACCATTGACAGCATTTACAACCCCAGTTGGCTTGTTTGAATGGCTAGTTATGCCATTTGGACTCAAGAATGCACCAGAAATATTCCAGAGAAGAATGGATAAGGCATTCAATAGATTATCACAGTTTGTGGTAGTCTATATAGATGATGTGCTCGTATTTAGTAAAAATACAAAAGAGCATATAAAACATTTGCAGCAGGTGGATGAAGTGTTCAGAGAAGAAGGGATGATACTTTCAGAAAGAAAGATCATTTGGATGCATCCAAAGATAGAATTATTGGGATTGCAGATCCAAGGAAGTAGAGAAAATCTTCAACCCCATATTGTAGAAAAGTTATAAACTTTCCCCGATGAGCTTATAGATCGTAAGCAAATATAGGTGTTTCTCGGTATACTAAGTTATGCCAGAGCATACATCAGAGATTGAGCAAAAATCTCAGTTCCAATACAGAAAAAGGTATCTAGTAAGGTACATTGGGATTGGACAGAAAAAGATTATGAAGTAATCAGAATTATGAAGCAGAAAGCACAGAATCTCCCAGAATTGGAATATCCAGATGGGAGTGAAGATCAGCTTATCTTAGAAACAGATGCATCAGACTCAGCATGGGGATGTATCTTAAAGATAAGTAAAAACCATAATGATAGTATCAAAAGATACTGGAGTGGATGTTTTAACAAGGCAGGGAAGAATTATCCTATCCATGAAAGAGAGTTGCTTGCAGTCCTTAAAATAATTAGGGATAACGAGATTTTCTTGGGAAAACCTTTTACTATAAGAACAGATAGTTCTTATATAAAGAATTTTATGAGAATTAAATTGAAAAGGTTTACCCAGGCATGACTTCTATAGTGGAGGAATGAATTTCAATACTATAAATTTAATATAGAAAATATTAAAGGAATAGATAATGTCATTCTAGATGCACTAACATGCTATTTTGACTCTTGCAAGTGCAATGGAAAAAAGTAGCAGATCAAGAAGATGCCCAGTTTGCATTGATAATCATTCTGTGGCAGAATGCCTGATTATCAAAGCAATGAATGAAAGGGTTGATAGACTTGAACAGAGAAAGGGGATTCTAGCAGAGAATCACCTTAAGAAGAAGGGATCTTCATCCAGTAAGGTTGAAAGATCATAAAGCATAGGTTCCTCGGCTTGAAGAACTGAAAAACCAGTAAATGCTTCAAAGAGACCTTTAGACAGCAAGTCTAAGGATAAAAGTCATATTGAATGCTTTGTATGTGGTCAGAAAGGCCATTACAACACTCAATGTATAGATAACCTGAGAAACAGAAAGGCTCGGAAGAACCAGAAGGTTGAGACGAATGGAAGCTCTAAAGGAAGAGAGAAAACCATTAAGAGTTGGGCTGATCATGTAGATGAAGAACTTGAAAAGCATCAAAGGTCTCTGAAAGAACCTCAAAAATAGAATGTTCAGGAAGAACAAGATCAAGAAAGTCTGGATGATGAGCTAGATGAAGAGCCCAATCCAGCAAAGGAAATATGGAAATATTTTCAAAGGATTCCAAATATTTCAAGAAATAAGTCCACATCTGTTTATAATCTGATCCAGAAAAGTAAAGATGATCGGATATTCAAAAGAGGTCTGAACCATGTTTTGGACATGCTTGAAGAATCTGAAGATCTTATAGAAGATTATAAAAATATTGATCGAGATATGATCAGTATGATCACCATTGAAGAGATCAGGCTGAAGGTCCAAGTTTCAGGACTCCTTGACAAAGTTAGGAGAATCAAGGAAACAGGAATGAAAGAATATCCAGTTTTGAAGAGGTTTTTAGAGAATGTCAGGAATAGGGATTCCAAAACTCCATATACCAGATATGGCATTAGAACCATAAGAGTTCATTGAATGCCAGAAAGATTTCAGCATGGGAGCAATACAGTTTTGGGGATTTAAGAAAATAAATTCCACATTCAATTTGGTACCCGGGATTGTCAGAATAGTTCTAAACAATGCATATCCTAGTTTGTTATGGTGAGTTTCACATATTGAACCTATCAGATTATTAGACAGGGTGGTTATGCTTTGGAACTTGTACCCAGGGCACTGGACTAAAGGACCTGTCCAGAAAGCATTCGAAGACTCGCAGTTTAGCGATGAAGACTGTCTAGAGTTAAGTTTGAACAAAAGTCATTATGAACGTATCCAAATCACCTGGAGCATTTATCTAATTGGAATCAATGAGAAAAAATTGTATATTCTTTGCAGGAGACAATGTGTTGGTCTCTATCAACTCTAGAGACATGCAGCATGCAGAGATGACACATATGACAGACTTCACGGTGGAGGCAGACACGATTCTTGAAGAACTCAAGATGTGGAAAGGACATAAAGAAGATATCTTTATTGTTAGAGATCAAATCCAACGTGCCATCGAAGAATTGATCAAAATGAAGGAGTCAGTGAAGGAAGTCTCAGTTGGAGAGATGATTGATGCTCTATACGACTTGGATGGATTCTAGACGCTAATCCAGACACGCGTCATACCTGGCATGGATGAGCAGATCACATCGAACATGTCATTTGTGTAGTTTGTATTTATTGTGAAGTGTGCGGTGGAAGCCTTGCAGTAGTGAGGCCTATCTTTTGCTTTTGCTTTTGCTTTTGCTTTTGCTTTGATTTTTCTTTTGCGTGTCTTGTATCGAGTCAGATTCTCGGCAAGCTGAGCCCAAAGACCTATATAAGGGACCTCCGACCCATTTGTTCGGAGAGGTGATTTTGAATAGAAATCAGAAAGATTTCAGAAACTCTCTCTACCTTCTCTCTAAGCCTTTGTGTTCTTCGTGCGAAGCGATTCCCAAAAAGATCCTGCAAAGTTGTCAACAGGTAGTCCCCTTATCCTCTTCGTGGATAATGTTTTGCTGCTGTTTGTGATTTTTGCAGCCTTTCTGGACTCCCAAACCGAGATCTCATCGGAGACCTTGTTGGAGACTTCACCCACTAGTTTAAATGGCTTTGGGTTTTTTATTTTCCAAATGTATCACGATTTTAATCCGAATGATTTTTTAAAAAAAAACCAAAATCCTGGGACACGATTTTGTGCAGAATATATTTTTTAAAAAAGACTCAAAATCCTGAAAATATCTCAAAAATTTGTGCAGAGTAGTTTTTTAGAAAAAAATCATTTTAAGAATAATTTCATCAAGGATCAATGTGATTCGGATTTAAATAACTCTTTTTATTTCAGCTAACATTGATGACACATTCTTGGCTAATATTTTAGTAAAAACACATAAAGATTATATTGTTTTTTATTTTATAATAATGTTATAATAAAAGATCAAAGAATTGTGCTTGTTGTAATTCATAAATCAAAAAATAACATGGCTTGTGATTTTTATTAAAACCCAATTACAAAATCAATGTAAATGATTTTGGAAAAAATATTTCATATGTCTATTTTTTTCAATTTTATATATGTTTATATATATATATATACGCACGGTTTTGTTTTCTCTGGGTTATGAACCTCAGACACCCCTCAGGAAAAGGGCTCATGATGAGAGAGGTATCCACACCACCTTATAAAGGAGTGTTTAATGCTCCTCCTCCTTCAGTGTGGGATTGTCATAACCCACCCCCCCTAGAAGGGCCCAATGTCCTCACTGGCACATCAAATGGACACCAGATTTGATACCATTTGTAATGACTCATTCCAACCCACAATATATATATATATATATATATATATATATAATGTATCGCGATTTTGGGTATAGTAGTTTTTAAAAAAAATCATTTGAAGAACAATTTCATCAAGCATCAATGTGATTCAGATTTAAATAATTCTTTTTATTTCAGCTAACATGGATGACACATTCTTGGCTAATATTTTATTAAAAATGCATAAGGATTACATTATTCTTGATTTTATAATAATGTTATGATAAAAGATCAAAGAATTGTATTTTTTGTAATTCACAAATCAAAAAATAACATGGCTTGTGGTTTTTATTAAAACCCAATTACAAAATCAATGTAAATGATTTTGGGAAAAATATTTCATAAGTTTATTGTTTCAATTTTATATGTGTTTATATATTATGTGGGTATATATAGATATAGATATTTATATGTGTATATGTCACGAACTCACTCGGGTCACCCCTGAAGCGAGCACTCAAACTAGCTCGCGACATACTCGAGGCGCGTTCCCAGTCACTCCGAACTAGAAACTAGTGTCAGGTCCTCAAAGCATAACCATTAGGAACGATTTAACTCTCAGAAACCAGAACAATCACATAACGGTTTCCACCTAGAAATCTGGCTTGAATCAACCAAATGTTACACGTCCACACCATCAATAAACATGAATCTATAAATAGATTAAAACACAACAGTAATAGTAAAGCACCCAAACAAAGTACGTGGCATAAATAAACAAAGCAACTCATACACTGAACAAAAAAAAGCAGCATCACATAAAATAAACATCAATAACAACTAACATATCATATAAAAAGTAAACAAAAAATGAAATCCAATCCAAGAGGCTGATGCAAAAGCATCCCAAAATAAAAATAAAATATGAACCAAAAACCCACCATCTCCGCGTGACCCATGATGAAACCATAAACCAAAGTCAAGACAACCATCACCGAACAACCTAAAAGAAAACCATGAAAATTGCATAAACTAATAGTGTGCGCAGGGTGTACTACCGCAAATCATGCTTTATGCAACGCTGAGTTTTAACACGTTGGACAAAAATCATTGATAAAGAGGTAACTTTTATCAGTACTCGCAAAAAAAGCTAATAAAATTACCTTTTATCAGTGCTAACAAAATCATTAATAAAAGAGCACACTTTGTCAGTGTTTTTTTTCTAATGTTAACAAAAGACCGTAATTTGTCAGCGCTGATAAAAGTGACACCTTTGTCATCACTTTTTTTAAGCGCTAATAAAGGTTGTGGTGAGTAATTTAATTTATATATAAATATTTATATATTTTTAAATAAGATTTGTATTACAATAAGTATATATATGTAAATATAATAAATAAATATGATTTATATAACTTTTAACAAAAAATGAATCTTATTTTCATAATTTCATATATATAAAATTATCAAATTTATATTAGTCAAAATGTTTAATAGTTTATTTATATACATTAAAAAACATGTATATAATTAAAATAAATATAATATATTAATATTTTATCCAAAAAATTATATAATATATAAATGAATTTATTTAATTAAATATATATTTATATAGATATTAAATAATTTAAAATATATGTACATGCATAACTTCATGTATGTATGTGCATATGTGAATATGTGTGTATGTATGTGTGTAGATGTGTATGTGTACATATGTATGTTTGTCATGTGCACACGTATGTGTGTACGCAAGTTTGTTAATATTATTTATTCTTTTTTAATCTCTCAATTTTTAGTATTTTTTTTATTTATTCATTTTTAATATAAATTTATTTCAATCTATTCATCATGAATATATGTGTGTGTGTTTAATTTAATTTGATTTAATTTTTTTATTAATATTTCTGTATATTTAATATAATTCATTTTTAATAATTCTATTATTTATTTAATTAATATATATTTATTTATTTATCTTCATTTTTTATGTGTCTGTAATTCACGTAAAGGATACAAATTTACTTTTTTAATATTTTTGTAATTTATTTAATTTTATTTATTCATTTATTATTATATAGTCATTAATAATGTTAAAAATATATCCAATCATCTTGTGATATTTATTTATACATATATTTATTTAATATATATGTAATATTTTCAATATGTTTATAATTCATATGAATAATATTTATTCTTTTTTGTTTATTAATTTTTAATATTTAAAATATGTTTGAAATTTATACAATTAATTTATTTAATTGATTTTTTTAATATTTTTGTAATTTAAATAGTTGATTATAAAATTATAAATATGTATGTTTTTTTAAAATAAGTTTTTATAAAATAATAAATAAAGAAATATGCATTTAAATAATTTTAAAATTATAATAAATATATTTAAATAATATGTAACATCATGTTATTGTTTTCAAGTACTCCTCGACTCACTTTTTTGATTATGTTTTGATAGGATCTTGTTTAGGGGTGCATCGGGTGAGATTTTGAAATTTTTGGAGGGCTCTTGGGTTGTGCACGGTTGGTGTGTGGTTTGCCCAAAACGTGTGTAGTGTAAACCGTGTAAACCCAGACAGTGGGGGTTTGCATGGTCGGCGCACGGTATGACAAACCGTGCACGTGAAACTTTTTATTTCTGAAAAATTATTTAAAATTTTATGAACCCCCGTTTAACCTCCCGCTCGACCCTATCTCGGGGTATTATGAAATCCTAGGTTTTGGGGGCTCTCAAGAACCATTTTGGCTCCTCCAAACCCCTTTTTAGGCGGATCGAAGCGTGACAAACCTCATTCGACTCCTCTCCGATAAGTGATCTTCTCCCGCCACTTCTCTCTTGCTCTGTCTTTCTTTCCTCCTCAGGGTGTGTTAGATCATCATGTGTTTGATGGATCCAAACTATGTTGTTTTGGATCTTGAATCGATGTTTGATTCCTTGATCTCTATTGTCGCCGTTCTTCGTTGGAAAATCTCATTGCGGGTGTTGTGATACGTGATTCCATGATAAAGGTGGGTGATTCCATTATGATTTGACATTTAATAAACCCTTGATTTGCTTGATTTAAATTAAATTGCTTTCAATTATACTATGAAAACTCAATTCATTGCGAATTGGACTTTGAATGGTTTTTGGTACGAATTTTGGGAAAAATTCTCAATTCCAACGAAATTGGAATTTAGGGTGTGATTTGGAAATTGATGGAAAAAAATAATTGATTTGATAATTTATTTTACAAAAATTCCTTAAATTGATTTGTTTAAAACCTATGGTTGGTTTTATCTTGAAAAGGCATGAAATGATGAAAAATCAATGCTCTAGTTTTGAAATTGATTTGGCATAATGAAATGTGAAATTGAGCAATTTATTTGTAAATGATGTTTTGATTTGAAATTATTGATTTCCAATGTGATTGATTCTTTGGTTGTAATTTTCCCTTAAGTGGGAGTGAATGTAATTTTCCCTTAAGTGGGAGTGGAAGTAATTTTCCCTTAAGTGGGAGTGAATGTAATTTTCCCTTAAGCGGTAGAGGATGTAATTTGCCTTTAAGTGGGGGATGCGGTCATTGTAATTGTTTTGATAAACATGTCATTGATTATGAACTACTTTATTCATGCCCGTTGATTTATATAAATTGTTTTATATAAAATATTTATTAAGCCATTATTTGAAATGTTTCCATCATTTGAAATGAAAAGCATGTTTTATTTTAAATATGAAACTGTTCTGCCATACCTGTTTTATTTAAAATTGAAAACATGATTTGGTCTATTTATTATGGCATCTTATTGTGGAACACTTGATGAGATCCTACTGGGCATTTAGCTCACACCCTACCTTTGCCTTCAAGAATTTGTAGATTTTCTTCTGCATGGTTTGAGTTAAGGGAAAGTGACTCTTGGATGGGTGGATGTTCTTGACCCTTGGGCTTGGAGTGTTGATACCATCAGGATGTTTGAATTTTATCTTTTCTTTCTGGTACTTTGGTGATGTACTATTTGAGTTTTTTTTACCTATTTAACTCCTGGTACTGTCTCCTTTGTGAGTTTTCTTTGAGCATACTGATATGTATCTTTATCTTCTACTGTTATTGTGGAAAAACCATTCTCACTTTTATATTGCATGATGTTAGGTGCTAGTCGCCAACCTGTGGGGATCGAGAACACCATCTGGGCCATGTCAGTGTTGGCTCAAGTATCAAAGTACCAGGGTATCTGGGCTAGTTTGTGACAAAGTGGTACCAAAGGTACGTTGTGTATCTTTCCTTGATATCAGTATGTAGTTGAGAGATCTTATTAGGACTTAGGAGGTAGTTGTGAGTGAGTGTCTGGACAACTCTCATCATAGGGAGCCTTAAGTCACCATGAGTGATTTAGGAAAGACGTCTTGATGATTAGTTCTAGTCTTTTCCTTGCTATTTATTTGGATAGGTTTAAATCCAAATCTTGTTTTCTTATATGATGAGATTAATTTTCCTAATGCTCTTGTTTGAACTGTTGATCTAAGTCATCTTCTGACATCTTCAATGTTGTTTTCTAATGTTGGGTAGCATCATGCCTCCAAGAAGATGTGTGAATAGGATCCAGGAGGAAGCTGCTGATGAACCACAATGATAAAATCCTCCCATGGACCATAATCTTGTTGAGGTTATTGTACATGCTATTTAAGCTCTAGTATAGACACCTTCACACATTTTCATTTAGGATCTAGCTGTGGAACCTCAAAGGGATGTTTTTCAGAATTGTGCTCATGTGTTCCTTCACCAGAAACCACCAGTGTTCTAGGGCTCTAATAATCCTCAAGAGGTTGAGGATTGGTTGAGTAGGATTGTGATTTTGTTTGAGTTCTTGGAGATTCCTGATGCGATCAAGGTGAAATATGCCACCCTCAAGTTGGAAGTACCTAGCAGGATATAGTAGGACACGATAGTGACAATGAAGAAACATAAGGGTTTATCATGGAAAGACTTTGAATTTCTTTTCACCGACTAGTTCTATCTAGAGTCTATGGTGTTGGATGAGGCAATGAAGTTCTTTAAACTTGATCAGGATGACATGAATGCGACCGAGTTTGAAAATCTCTTTATTGTGCTTGTGCAGTTTGCACTTGAGATTGTATCGAATGAGAAAATTAAGAATCAATGGTTCAAGATGATATTTCAATCTGATATTCGTTCTTAGGTTTTCTTGTTGAATCTCTCTTCGTATGTTGATGTGTTGGATAGAGTGTTGATGGTTGGGCTTGATCCGTCTGGTAAGCCAAGGTTAACGGGAGTTCCTTTTTCTCCCAATGGTAGTTCTATGAGCTCATTCAAAGGAAAGAGAAAGAATGATGAGTCTCGTGGTGGTTCTCAACTATAGGGTTTTTCTAAACCTCATGTAGTTCTTGAAAGAGGACCTTTGACTTGCTTCCAGTGTGGTAAGCCTAGGAACTTGGAATAGGTTTTCACTGAGGCACCCAAGGCATGTGGTTCCTGTAGATAATCAGGTCACTTACAGAAGTTATGTTATATATATTCTACCCCTTGTAGTGGCATGGGACCATCAACACCTAAAATTGCTGTTGTGCAATCAAATGCTTCATGAACAAAGGGGTTCCAACCACAGGCATCCAAAACAAAGTTTCTTTATGTAGTTAAAGATTCTCCAGAGGAAGCAGATACAGGTCTAGTGACTGTGAGAGGTACCATTACTATTGCTTCATCTTTAGTGACTACTTTATTTGATACCGATGCATCTCATTCGTTCATTTTGACTCATATTTTGAATATGTTAAATATTCATACAAAGCTTTTATCTTTTGCGATAGATATTACTAAACCCATCAGAATGAAAAGAGAGAAGGGTCTCCATTGTCCTGCTTGTGTTTTATCTTTATATGAGATTGATATTACTTGGGATTTTCTGGTTCTTGACATGAAACCTCTTGATGTCATAATCGGGATGGATTGACTCATTGCTAATAAAGCCCGAATTAATTATTATCTTCGACGGGTCTCCTTTATTGTGCCTGATGTGGTGCATCGTATCTTTTAGGGAGAATAAGACCCAAGGTCGAATAGAACCATACATTCATATCCAAAGTTGGGGAAAGTAATATTAGTGTTTTCTTTTGTCCTGGAGTGATAATCCTTAAGCAATGATCTCCCTTTAGTTGTTGTCGAGTTTCTCAAAGTTTTTCCTTCAGACTTCTTAGGTTTTCCACCAATAAGAGAGGTAAAGTTCTCTATTGAATTAGTGTGTGGTACTCAACCAATGTTTATACCTTCTTACTGTATGGAACCAGTTGAAATGAAAGAGTTGAAGACTCAGTTGGATGATCTTTTAGAGAAATAATTTATATGTCCGATTGTGTCACCTTGGGCGATGATTTTTCTCTTTACTAAGAAAGATGATGAAACAATTTGTTTATGTTTTGATTACTGAAAACTCAATTGAGTTATGATAAATAAAAAATATTTGTTACCATGAATTGATGATTGGTTTGACCAATTGGAAGGGGTGAAGTGGTTTTCGAAGGCTGATCTTCGATCTGGTTACCACCAATTGAGAATAAAAAAATATGACATTTAGAAAACTGTATTTCAGAGTAGGTATAACCATTATGAGTACCTTGTTATTCCATTTAGTCTAACCAATGATTTTTCAGTCTTTATGGATTTGATGAATAGGATCTTCCATGAGTATCTTGATACTTTATTGGCAGTCTTTGTGGATGAAATCTTTGTTTACTCTAAGTCCGAGGAGGATCATGTGCGCCATCTGAGAGCATTTCTGGAATTTTTAAGAATCAATGACTTTATTCCAAGCTATCAAAATGTGATTTTTATATTCGAGAAGTGAATTTATTGGGATACGTGGTGCCAAAACATGGTATCTTAGTTGATCCTGAGAAGGTGAGAGCTATTACGACATGAGTGCAACTGTGGAACATTTTTGAGATTCGAAGCTTCTTGGGTTTGGCTAGGTATTATCATCGATTTGTAAAGGATTTATTGAAGTTGGCTTCTCTGATGACTACTCTAACTCATAAGGAAGTAAAGTTTTTTTGGGATGATAAATGTGAGAGTTCTTCCATTGAGATAAAACATCTTTTGACTATTGTGTCTATGTTGACTCTTCTAGAGGTCAGACAAGTCTACATAGTATTCTATGATGCATCAGGTTTGGGTTTGGGTGTGTTATTATTCAGGGTGATCACGTCATTGCTTATGGATCTCGACAGCTTATGCAACGCCCCAAACTTTTATGAATAAAATTCTCCTTGTGACTTAATTAAATGTTTTATTATGTTTTATGGATATAGAAAACACATGCACTTATTTGGTTTTTTATATCCTACCTGATTTAAAAGGCCATTAAGTATCATTACTATTGAAAATGTAGTTGTTATATTGTGATCATATGATTAGTATAAATATAGGGTTTTAACAATTCCAATTGACACAAACAAAGGAAGTGATGATCTCAACCAGCAGGATTGTACCCTATGAAACCCATTTATCAGAACTTCTGAGGGAGATAACATCACTGAGATTTTCCCTTGACCAATCCCAAGCTAATATCCAACAACTTAAGCACGAGTGAAACCATTTACAGGTGAAGTTCAAGCTCCTCAAGATCATGACCCAAACCACGTACGCAGAACCACCCTATGAAAGTCTTATCATTGCGCACCTTGCCCTTAGGGTGTTTTCGGGTGTATTAAAAGGATATGTATCAAGACCATAATAATATGAATATTTATATTGTATATAATAATGAATACATTTTCATCTTATTATTTTTTCTTTATAAATGATTTTTATTTTTATACAATATAACACAAATTGTATTTTTAATTAGTATTCAATTTTAATCAAGATGTTTATTTTGATGAATTAATGGATTTTTGAAATAAATAATATTTTAATAAAATATTACTATTAAATAATTTTTATCAAATATAAATTATCATATAATTTTTATGAAGTCAAAAGTAATTTTTATAAGGGTTTGAAAACTGTTATCGTCAAAATACCCAGCATTTCTCAGTAAATATTGATTCTTATTTTTTAAAAGTGAAAATACACATATTTAGAAAATTATTTATATAAAATGAATATTATTTTCAGAATCATAACTTTAAAATCATCTAATGTTAAATTTTTCATAGTTTTCTGAGATAGTTGAATTTTTTGGTAAAATTAAATACGGTATAAATATACGGTGTGTATTATGACATCATAAATATCCAAAAGTTATGCAATAAATACTATAAATGGTATTCACGACCAAATATATGTTTTAACTTTAAAATAATTTTATTTTATGTTTATTTTATTAATTTTATAAATCCTTTATGAATCCTCCAAAACCATTAATATATTTTAAAGTTATAAAATCATTTATTTAAGAGTATGACTCACCTCCAAATAACCAAGGGTAATATTTTAATAAGTTCAGACCTTGGACTTATAAAATAATAAAAACCACTCCAATTTGGAAGAAAAAATGGGCAAAAACAATGATAAGGTTTTTGGTTTTGGTTATTTTATTATATAGAGTCAAAAACCTAAGTTTGAGAAATGATAAAGAATTGCCCACTCATTTCCTATATAAACCCACCCATGCTCCCATTTTTATTCACTAAAAATACTTAGAACATGTCATTACTTTTCCATACACTCTCTAGAGTCCTCACGAGGCACCAAAATCTCTCAATAATCCCCTCCCATGAATTTTGAATCACACTCTCAAGGTAAGGGACCTCTCTCTCCTCTTTTCAATTCAAGCATCTTCTTCATTTAAGCCTTTTGTTTCTAATTAATAATGTTGGGATATGTTCTTATATATCCCACTTACTATAAATTTTATGTATACATTATGATATACCCATTTAAATCTCTTTAATCCCTCTAATGAACTTTTATGTACACCCGTTACCATGCCGAAATTTAGTAAGAGATCATTTACTTCTCTTCTTTATTTAAGCTTATTCATATCTTATGAGTTATATTTCCAATTCCTAATATTGGGATATGTTTTTACATGTACCTATTACTATCCACTTTATATATAAATTATGAGATACCCCTTTCTCTCTCATCAAACCATTTTATGAATTTTTAAGTAACATCGTTATGCTGTCTAAATTTCACCGTAATTTTCCATGCCAAACAAATGTTTAGTGAATACCCATACCCTTTTTATTATCAATGAAATTCACATTTATGAACTTATACTTATTTGGTTGAGGAATTTCATGTATGTATTATAAATTCCATGATTTTGGAATAAATTGTGATGATAAATGATTCCATGTTTTATGATCCATATGACACACTTAAGCATGAGAATGGAATGAAAGTGACTGGTGTGCCTGAAATTATATATTGCTCCAATGCATTGGGTAATGTTTAATATCATGAGGAGTATTTTTGGGATAGGGTGTAAACCTGATTCCTTTATGGGACTTCTCCATCATGATGTCTTGGCAGTTATCTTTGAACTATGTTTATGATGCAGTGTTTTAAGATGTTTCCACATTTCCCATGTTGCCTTTATGTTATCATTCTATATCATGCTTCATTGTTAATGTTTATGATTATCACCCTTTTTATATCTCATTTATATTTATATTTCCTAATATTTATTACTTAATTCATGTTATGTCATTTTTATTCCCTTATTGGACTTTATAGCTCACCCCTTTCTTATGTATGTCCTCAGGTTATCCCATTCAGTTTTAAGTACGAGCATGTTAAGGAATTTTTCAATAAGGATGATGTATTTCCTATTTTAAGTTGTTAAGTAATGTACCTAATTCCCAAAGGCACTATAATTATTTATCTTCAGGGTTGTATTATGTGTACTTTTATGTAATAAATCATAAATTAATATGTAATAAAGAGAAGAGTTTTCATAGTTGGTATCAAAGAAAAAGATTAGTTATTTTTGGGATTAGGATTAAAAAACTCTAGCAAAATCCTTAGGGATAATACTAAGTATAAGAAAGCATCCCTAAATTTGGGTAAGTATTGAGTAAGTGGTTTATCAAGAAAATACATTCTTGTTTGGATACTACAAGTGGATGTGGCTCTCGCACAAATGGGCATAGGGGTAAAACCTAAAAACACCGCATTGAGCTATACTCGATCGAGAACTGGTGCATGAAAATAGGCCTTGTTGCACACCTAGTTTGACACTCTAGAGGGATATTCTTTAGTAAATTCACAAGTTCATTACAAACCATTATTAAGGGAACAAAAATTCACATAAGAGTCTATTTTGGAAAGTAGACCATGGATAACATAGATTGTGTAAGAGTTGGTGTCCTAGAACCAACTAGTTTTACTTTGATTACATGGATATTTAATGTATTATTACATATTTTTCATTGTTCTACATGAATATGATGTAATAATGTCCTAGAGTATTTGTTGAATTGATAAGGTCATGGCAGTTCCCCACTATGATGAGAACCTTGAAATGCTATAAAAATATTCTTAAATATAATTCTGCGGTTGGATGACATACTATGATGGGACACATAGAATGCAGACCGTCAGGTGCGAGTACTCGTAATCATATGAGACTTCTTCTCATGAAGTTCACACTTGGTAATCTCCAAGATAGGAGATTATGATAACAGATCCGCTAGTAGGAATTCTGCATGTTTTAGTGTCATCAGATATTTCTATCTGTGAGCGTGTGTAATGATCCTTAGACTTTAAGATTATCATTAATATGTGTCATGACTCATGCACTTTGATTTACTGACGAAAACCGTCACGCAGGCAGTTGGCAGGAAGTAGGGTACATTGGGTGCATCACGAATGGCATGTTATTAATAGATAAGTTGAGGAAGGATTTGTCCCTTCCATTTATGGAACTTGATATCTCAACCCTTTGATTGAAATAGAACCATCGCATGAAATTCCATGGCCATGGTGTAACGATGAGTTTATTTTAGGTAGTCAAAAATGACGTATCAAGAATAAAAGTTGATGACACTATCATAAAACCTTATTGATGAGATATTGAGACAAAGGGATTATATTACATAGTGAGCATTTGTATGTGGATGTCATTGTTGCGACTTTACATTCTTTCTCTTGGGTGCCTTGACCCGTTTCTAGACAGTACTCTTGGACTTTAGGCAAGTCAGCCTAATGACAACGAGAAACAATCCTAGAGGGTCACACACTAAGTGTTTTTTGAGGTATTAGTTAAATTCTATTTGAATTTAATTAATGAAATAAATATTATTCTCAAGACCATGGAATAATTTTATTCAAGTTAAAATGATTTCATAAATTAAATAAAATATATTTATTTATTTTATTGAACATTTAATAAATATTTATTTACTAGTTTGTAAATAAAATATTTATTTAAGAGAATAAATTATTTATTTATTTATTTGGGTGATCAATAAATGGAAGTGGAGTTCGAGAGGACCAAGGTCGGTCCGGTAGTAAAATAATTATTTGCAAGACTGTAAATAATTATTTAACTAGTTGGCACAAGTTAAAATAATAATGATGCTGCTATTATTTTGTGACGCAGAATTTTATTTTATAATTCTATTTTGCGCAAGTTGGCGCACCATGAATAACGACGCAGTATTATTATTTTGAGCATGATTTTTCTCTAAGTTCATGAATGTATTTAATTTTTTCTATGTAATTAAATATTGTAACTGAAATTCCATGTATATAAATAGACAAGTAGGCCTATTGTGTCATACACCACACCACACGCCTGGTGAATTAAGAATTGTTGATCCAAACAATTTCTCTCTCGAATCCTCTTCTCTCCCATCTCAAGAACAAGTGATGTTCTTTAAGGCCAAAGAACAAGTGATCAAGAACGACCGACAAAAGACACTCACTTCACCGCACTATCACCCGGAGAATGAGCGGTGTTGATCGGAGGCCATCGAAGCACGTGTGGATCACCGCTAGAGGGATTCTAGTTTGGATCCTTACAAGTGCAATGAGATAATCTGGAAGGGACATTCCAAATGATAAACATCATCAATGAAGAAAAATACCAAAGATCTAGGTATTATTTTTCTTTATGAAATTAATTAAATTAATTATAAACATGATGTGCAAGATCCTCTCTAAAGGTTTCGGGCCTCTTTCTTCTTTATCTAAATCTTTGATTATATTCCATGGAGGCTAGCATTCATCATCGTATTGATCCCAAAATAATCATTGATCATGGTAAAAATAAAAGTTGGGTGTCATCCCAACCACGCTTCCGCTGTGCCCGGAACCTTCAAGTGGTATCAGAGTGGTTACATCATAGTTTATAATTATTTAAATATTTCATTGATGACTTACGCATTTAATAATTTAGTTGTTTAAATTCAAGTTAATCATTCTGCAAATCTGAATCTCAAGATCTATTCCTCCTCTTTAATTTCTCATTCACCTTATATAAACAATATTTTCTTTTAATTTTGATTAAAATAAAACATAGGATCTCATCCAGAGGTTCCAAAGCTTCCTGGATGCACAACACCAGAACACACAACGTGTATTCGGCAGTACACGCCATGTAGTCAAGATTCAATGTATCAGACCAGTCCACCAAACCAATCCATGTGTTGGAGTGTTTCTAAGTCTTAAATGACTTCGTGTGTTGACCAGGAACAGGTGGAACATGGTTTTCGTATTACACACCGTGTGGCCCAAATGGACACGATGTGCAGTCCCTTCGGGTTAAGGTTAGACCGTGTACCCCGTACATGGCTAGCCCGACTGGAGACCGTGTAATGAGGAACTACACTGCATGTGGCCAACTGGACACGCCATGTACTCTGAAGATTTCCGAAGCACACTCACATTCCATTTCCCCAGGCGTGTACTTCAGATGGATGGTGAATAATAGTATACACCGTGTATTTGGAACTACATGTCGTGTACTCATCCAAATTACACAGATTTATTAAAATTTATTATTATATTATACAAATCCTTGAGACGTGTACCATCGTGTGTGTAGAGACCCGAAGCTTGACGTACATGGACATTACATTACTTTTGCAGAATACTTAGTACATAACAAAAACACACACACAAGGACCGTAATAGTTTAGTGTCTTTGGAAACTCGGAATATAATCTTCTAATCGTGGTGAAAGATCTTCAACATCTCCAATAAAGATATTCTTTTTTTTAAACATAAATCCTTTATTTATGTCCTGGGGAAAAGAAAACATAAAAGGGTGAGCTCAAATGCTTAGTAAGGGTAAATAAAAGAAATATCAATCACGTCATATTCATAAGAACATATCTTTTGGAAATCTTAACCTGCAAAAGAGATCATAATTTCATAACATGTGATAAATCATAGTAGTGAAATGTAATCCCAATAATGATAACTTAAAACATGAAACTTTGTGGCATACACACATAATCATAGAGAATCATTTCTTATTAGTCAAGACTCATTGCCAAGACTATCTTAGTGGACAAAATCCCTTTCTGAACCGAGTTCACTCCTCGTTTCAGTCCTGTTTCACTGAACCGGTATAACCTACCGTTCCAGCCATGTCTATCTCATGAGATATAAAATCATTACCCAATGCATTGGAGGGAGATATAGGTCCCACCCATCTCATAATTATACCATTCTTATGTGTGCCACAAAATCATAAATCATACATCATTGCATAACCCATGTAATAAAAATGGGAATCTTAAACATCATGACATCATAAAACAATTCATATAAGATAAATGAATTCATAAAAATATTTCCATCACAACATAATCAAGTAAATGTAATAATAGGGATAGAAACAGAACCCTATATTATCTTAGATGGAAAATAATTTTGATAAAACACTTGAACTCCATTCTTGAGGAAAATATCCTTTCTACTTCAAAAACATTTTCCTTTCTTAACATGTCATACAATTTTAAACTAAAAGAAGTTGATTAAAAATAAAATTGAAAACTTGTAAAGGAAGATTCTTGGAAATAATGTTTTAAAAATCAATTCATGCTGTATAAGTTAAAAAAAACATTCTTCTCGTACTTTTTTCAGAAAAGTCAAAAAGTACCTCGTACGAAAAATGTCAAAAGATTCCTTTCATATCTTTTACTAAAAACTCACCAAAGGGTAAAATTGGATTTAAAAAATTATAGTTGTATGGAAACAATATTAAATATTGAGGAATCATGGATGTGGATGATAAAATACACCCCAGTAAATACCAAAGTATAAACAATCTCAGATAAAAATGAGATTGTGATATTTCCCTTACCTTAGGTCCGATTTGCCTCGTAAGTGTCCGAAACTCCTGTATAATGATTTAAATAATGTTATTGACTTATTCTAGAATCATAATTATTATTATGATATCATATATGGTCATATTCTTAGCTTCTTAGTAGTGATATTTCATTGCTACTTGTTATTCGGGTGTTTATAACTTTTTGTTCTTATGCGTGTTTTGTCGAATAAATTCTTATTCTTCTCTTTAGGTTATAGATAAATCATTTCCAGAATGGTATTAATGTACTATATATCATATTTATTCATTAAATTCATTTATATAATCATTATGCAATGAAGATCATGTAGAACGAATCACATCACATCGTGGAGACGGTATTCCGTACGTACGCACGAGCGATGATATCGTTCCCATGATCGTGGAATTGTATTGGAGTGTATGTATACTATTTAAGAATCAATATCAATTTATAATAATCATATATAGTAATTATTTACACCATTATACCCATCCAAGTAAGGTGGTGGTGGAAAATAGATTACACCACGGCGTGGAGACGGTATTCCGTACGTACGCACGCGCGGTGATTTTGTTTTCCGTAGGATGGATAGATGTTGAAATAGGGTTGTTTCATACTTATAATAACATATCAGTATATGAGTGATACTTATGTTATTACTTCATAATGAAACAACTAAAGAAGAAGAAGTTGAAGAAGAAAGAATTTGGAAAGGATCGGTAATGGATATTACCTCTTTTTGACGCGCCTCTTCTTAATCTCCTCTTAGGGCACTAGGGTTGGTCTTTGAAGAAGACCAGAACCTCTAGGATGATTCTAGGGAAGTGTATAGGAGATATTGGCAGGTGTTGGCCGAGATTTAAGGCTCAAAGTGGTGTGAGGAAGAGAGGGAGGAGGTTCCCTTTTATAAGGGAGGAGAGGGGCACCTTTGGAAATCTTAAAAATATTAATTTATAATAAATCTAAACCCACTTAAAAACCTCCAAAAATGACTCATATCCGAATATTAGATGATATAGGGTTGTAATATCATCAAAAAATAAAATTTAGACATGTTAGGAATTTATTTTAAACATTATCAACTTGATTTATCTTTATTTATCAATTTAATTTTATTTGTGGTAATAATATTCTAAAATTTAAATTATTATTAATAATTACATATGTGTTGTGAATTTTCCATAATTTGACACTTTATGACATTTTAGACCATATAAAATTTAATTTATAATTTTTAAATATTTTTGTGATTTTTAAACAATTTTATAATATGTTATTTTTATAAAATAACAATAGTGTCAATTTTGACACTATTCATTTATTTGAATTTAAATAAAATATATACAGAGGATATGTTCAAACTAAAAGCTTTAATAGATTAATAAAATGTCATATGTATCTAGAAAATTAGTGGAGAACATTAAATAGTGCATATAATAATTATTTTAATATTTTTAAAACCATTTATTTGATACTTTAATTAATAAAATAATTTCAACATCACTATTGTGTCATAATTAATGATAATTATTTAATCCCTAAAAATTCTAAATAAATTCCTATGATTTAGATAATTGTATTATCTTTCTGTAGACTATTCATTTTCGAAGTTTCATTAAGTTTATTACCAAATTAAAATTATTATACTTATAAGATTTAAGAAAGTGACATGTTGTCACATTCTTTGGTTTTAATAATAATTAAATTATTTTCATGGAAAAAAGTCTATTAAATAAATCTAATCAGACCCTTAGGTGATATGGGTCGACTTTTAGTCATCTAATAGGATTTTGGAAGGTGTTAGGGTAATTTTATAATCTTATATTTACCCTTAATTACCCGATTTACCTTTAACTATGGTAAATAAAATTTACCATGATTACTATTCATAATGACCAAAAAATAAAAAGTAGCCTATTAACATAATTTGGACCCACTTATTCTGAATATGGAATCCATTTCTCAAAATTCAAAACATATAAGTTGCAGTAATTAATTTAAAATAAATCCCGTTGTTAAGAAAACGGGTTTTAGAAGTTAAAACATTGCCAAAGATTGAAATGTTTTTACCTATGAATTCAATGTGAAATTAATGCTAATGACATACATTATATTAAATGGTAAAAATATATTCTATCTATACTTTAAAACCATTCAATATTATAATTTAACCATATAAATTATCTCAATGAAAAAAGTTGTTTTTAATTAAAAATTAGCGTATTTTTTCTATTCATCAAAATATGAAAGTTATCAGAAAAATATAAAAAATTTATCCAAAGTAAATTTTTATATCTTGATTCAAAAGAAGAATTTTATTTTGTCAAATTGAACTTATAAACGTGTTAAAAACTAGATTTAATGTGGGTGCGCCATCAAAAGGCGACAAAACTGCATTTTTTGATAAATACTTATTTTACCCAAAAAAAATTTATTTTGTTCTCCTAACATGTTCTAGAAAATGTGTAAGATGAATAATAATGTTGTAAGATTCAAAATTTAGTTAATACTATTCATAATGGCTAGTTCATAATAATATTATAATAATATATCATTGTTTAGTAAAACTCGGTATTGCGTACAACACACGCTATCGAGGAAGGTCGCGATTGCATGTAATGCAAGCCAAGTCAGGGTTGCGTGCTGTGCAAGAATCCTTCGTTGTTTCATATAACATAATCCAACCATATTTCATTTATACATTGAATATATATATATATATATATACTCAATGTTGCGTAGAATAACTATTATCAAAATTGTGTGTAACACGATCGAAGAATAGTGTTGCGTATACTGCAAGCTAATACGGTGTTGCGTATAGCGCAAGGTAATCTTTGTGTAGCATAAAACACAAGACATTAATGAAATTAAAAGAATATTTTTCATAAAATCTCGGGGTGTTACAGTGTGGGCGTAAAGCTAAGACACAACACATGATAGGTATTATATATATATATGTGTTTAATTTAACATCTGCATAATGTCCATTTCTACTCATTGGGTAGTTATGAATAGGAATTCACCGGGTTACCTCCAAGGTACAAGTTACGTACAAAGATAATTTTAAATGAATTTATTTGTTTAAAATTATGATGGATGATAATCTCAAGGAAATTTAGAAAAGGATTTTAGATAAAAGGTTTGATTAATTAAATATGATAATTAATTTATTCGAGCGTGATTTATCTTAAACGAGAACGATTAAATAATTGAATGCTAATTTTATTTATGCGTAAATATCGTTGCATGTATGGATGATCATGAGCTAGACCAAGACCTTTGTATGTGGATAATTTCTTTTAATTTATTTATTTGAATTAAATTTTTTGGCCTGTGAGCCTTCTCCTCATTAATATGTAGGGTCTGCGTGCCCAAGGTTTCTTTTATGTAAAACCCCCTTTTAACCCTCACATACACGTGAGTTAAAAAAATAGCATATGTAATGGATGGAACTCCCAAGCTAGTGGAGGTGATTAAATCTGGAGTTGAGATGAAACCAATCCCAGGAGATACAGAGGTGGATAGGTGGAAGATGTAAACATGAACCCAAAAGGTTCAAGGTGTTTCTCCCCTAGTCCAGGGTTAGTTTATCAACTGCTAGATAAACTAACCATTAGAAAATCTCATGATCATTCCATTTATTTATTTTATTTCTATCATTTTCATGGTTTATCATTATGGATGTGTTGTTACAATCACATAATTAATGAATTTAACAAGAATGAAAGATGAAACTAAAATAAACTAGACTTATACGTAAATATTATCAAGACATGGTTAATCACTTAAGTAAGTTCCACTTAATATTAACAAGCATGTGATAATAATCAACTCACGTATAAGAGGTAAAAATACCTCAAATAAAATATTAAGTTAGACCAAGCCTTTCGTTACTTGATTAAGGGAAAAACTCAATAAAACTATGTGTTTGACCAACCCTTGTTGGGACACTTAATTTTATACAGGAAGCCCTTATGAAAGGTTTCGGGTTGACTTAACCATATTACATCAAGAGGAGTAGCCCTTTCCAGACTTGGTGTAATATTGGAGGCAAGATTTGAGGAAATCCAAAGTCATGATTTCAGGATTGGGGAGTCCACTCAACAGATCAAGGAACTGCAAGCCCACAGTTGGTAAATACCCGCCTATCTAAATACCTTATAATATCTTGAACAACCCTTTTTGGGGTTATGTGAAGGGGAATATGGATCCTTGCCACTAGAATATCATGGAAACTGGACATTCTGAGTTCAATGGTGAGGGCCATTGGGACTTGATAAAATAGTGGGAGACTTAATAAAATTTATTATTTCTCATAAAATGTAATCAAGAAAGTACTAATGATATGCTCTTTTAATTGTAGAATAAAAATGACAAGCTCGTCAACCATACTATCCCTACGATCAATTCTGGATAAAGACAACATCCTCACCGATAGTAACTTCTAGGAATGGTTTAGATGCCTTCGGGTTATCCTACGCCATGAACGGAAGTCTTACGTGCTGGAGTCAGCATTACCTGATCCGCCTGTCAAGGAGGCGAGTGATGATGATTTCTTGGTCTATGAGAAACATATGAACAACGCGGTTGATGTTCAATTTTTGATGTTATCATCAATGTCTAGTGAGCTTATGAAGTCTCATGAAAACATGGATGCTTATAGAAAACCCGAGCACCTCCATGGTCTTTACCAGGAGAGAGAAAGACAGGAAAGGTTTGAGATCTCTAAGGCACTCTTTTAGAGTAATCTTGGAGAAGGTGCCCCAACTGGGCCTCATGTAGTCAATATCATTGGCTACATTGAGCGCCGGGAGGTTCTAGGGTTTAAACTCCCCAAAGAACTGGGCACCAATCTCATTCTCGTATCAATCCCTCAGAGCTTCTCTAACTTTGTTATTAATTTCAATATGAACAACATTGAGAAGTCTCTAACTGATATTATTATCCTCATTCTCCAAGTGGACAAAGATATGAAGCGTGAAAAGCCTTTTGTCCTTATGGTGAATAATAGGAAAGGGAAGGCGAAGATCTTTAAGCCCAAAGCTTCTTCACGACCTTCCAATAAAAGGAATATCAAAGGGGAGACAAGGGAATAGGAGGCTATTTGTTTCGCATGTGACAAGAAGGGCCACTGGAAGAATAACTACACCCAGCCTAAGAAGTAAGGGTAAGCTTCAGGTGCATTTGTTATCGAATGCAATCTATCTGTTTCTACAAATTGGGTATTAGATACAGCTTGTGATGCTCACATATGTATCCAAATATAGGAACCAAGTAGATTTAGGAAGATTGATCGAGGGGAGGTATATCTATGAGCAGCCAATGGAGCTAGACTTGCTGCTGTAACTGTTGGGGACTACCACTTCACGTTGCCAACTGGGATGATCTTGGTGTTAAAGGGTTGTTTTTATGTGCCGTATATAAACAAAAACATAATTTCTGTATCCAGACTAGATATAAATGGATTTGTTTTTAAGTTTGTAAATGAATGTTTCTTATTTTATAAAGATAGAATTTATTTTGGTAGGACACATTTATATACAACGGTCTTTATATGTTGGATTACACAAACCAAGTAATGACAATCAATGACAAAGATAATTCACATTAATCATACCACAACCAACTTTGGCATCACCAAATAGGTCATGTAAATGAGAAATGCTTGACAAAGTTACATTAAGATGGATATTTAGATTCTTTTGAACTAAAACCACTTGGCGTATGTCATGCATGTTTACAATAAAAAATGACCAAATCCCCATTTGGTGGGAAAGGTGAAAGGGCTAAAAATCTTCTTGAATTGGTTCACATCGATGTGTGTGGACCATTTCCAGTTGAAGAAAGGGGTGGATACTCATACTTCATAACTTTTACTGACGATTTTAGTAGATATGGATATATCTACTTAATGTGGTATAAGTCAGATTCCTTTGATAAGTTCAAGGAATACATGAATGAAGTTGAGAACCAACTTGGTAAGAAGATTAAGAAACTCTACTCAGACCGAGGTGGGGAATATCTTAATCAGGACTTCATTGATTACTTATAAGAGTTTGGGATCCTATCCCAACTCACTTCTCCTTACACACCTCAATGAAATGGTGTAAGTGAAAGGAGGAACCACACCTTGTTGGACATGGTGAGATCAATGATGAGTCATGCAAGTCTTCCATTATCCTTTTGGGGGTATGCATTTCAAACAGCGACACACATACTAAACCAAGTACCAACTAAATCAATAAATAGTATTAAATAAGAGTTCTGTAGTGGAATAAAAGCCATGTTATCGAATTTACATGTGTGGGGTAGTGAAGAATTTATTAAGGCCTCTTCAGGTAGTAAACTCACACTCCAAGGCAAAAAGTGTACCTTTATAGGATACCGCAAGGAAACAAGGGGATATCATCTATAAAACCCCTTAGAAAAAAAGGTTATAGTTGCAAGACATTCCATATTCCTTGATAGGGAGCACATCTCCAAAATATATAGTGGTAGAAAGATAGACTTCGATGAAGTCAAGGCTCAAGATACACAAGAGTTGATATAGAAACAGATTCCACAAAGCCCCGTAGAAGAAGAATCTGTTCCAGAGACACAAGTACTGCGTATGAGTACAAGAGAGGTTAGAGAACTTGAACAGTATGGTTTTTTAGTTATTGAGGATAGTGACTCATTATTAGTTGATAATAATGATCATATAACCTAAAAAGAAGTAGTAAGTGGCATAGACTTTTCCAAGTGGAAAGAATCCATAAATTCTGAAATGGATTCCATGTACCAAAACCAAGTCTGGATTTTGGTAGATCCTGTAGTTTATGTAAATACAATTAGTTGAAAACGAGTATTCAAGAAGAAACTAGACATGGAAGGATAAGTCAGTAGCTATAAGGCACGGCTAGTTGCAAAAGAGTTTAAAAAACGTCAAGGAATTGACTACGATGAAACCTTATCACCAATTGTAATGCCGAAATCCATCAGAATTCTACTTTCCATTGAGGCTTACCATGACTATGATATTTAGAAAATGGATTTCAAAACAAAATTATTTAACGGGAACCTTCAGGAAGATGTCTACATGACACAACCTGAAGGGTTTGTGACTCCAAAGGATTCCAATAAGGTATGCAAGTTGCAGAAATTCATTTATGGATTAAAGCAAACATCCAGGTGATGAAACATTCATTTTGATGAAGGCATAAAAGAATTTGGTTTTATCAATAATGAATGTGATCCTTGTGTCTACAAATGGTTTAGTAGGAGTGCAGTCGTTTTCCTAATAGTATATGTTAATGACATATTACTTATTGGAAATGAGATACCAGTCTTACAGTCTGTTAAGGCATGGTTGAATCAATTCTTCTCTATGAAGGACTTGGGTGAGGCAACATATATTCTTGGGATCAAGATCCATCGTGATGGATCCAAGAGATTTTTGGGCCTAATTCAAAGTGCATACATCGATAATACACTGAAGAGATTCGGTATGGAACAATCCAAGAGGGGATTGTTGCCAGCGTCACATGGCATTCCTCTTTCCAAGAAAATGTGTCCTCATAAACATGAGGAAAGAAAGATAATGGAAAAGACTCTATACACATCAGCGATTGGGTCAGTCATGTATGCCATTCTATGTACTAGGATGAATGTTGCCTACTCATTGAGTGTGGTAGGTAGATATCAAACTGACCCAGGTGACCGCCATTGGATGGCAGTCAAGACTATCCTAAAGTATCTGAGGTGTACTAAGGATATGTTCATGGTTTATGGAGGAGATGAGGAACTAGTCATCGAAGGATATGCATATGCTCGTTTCCAGACTAATAAAGATGACATGAAGTCGAAAATGGGATACATATTCACTTTGAATGGAGATGTAGTGAGATAGAAGAGCTCAAAGCAGAGTGTGGTCATAGATTCTACAGTAGAGTATGAGTATATCGCAGATTCTGAGGTAGCTAAAGAAGCGGTTTGGATGTGAAGCTTTATCTAGGAGCTAGATGTGATACCTAGTAGTAAAGATCCCATCACACTGTACTGTGATAATATTGCATCGGTGGCTCTCACAAAAGAGCCAAGGTCACATCAGCGGACTAAGCACATACTTCAGAAGTATCATCTCTTGAGGGATTTTTCTCAGAGAGGTGAAGTTGCAGTGAGAAGTATTTTCACGGAAGAAAATGTGGTGGACCCCTTGACTAAAGCCTTAACTCAAAAAAAATATGATCATCATGTGAGGTATAGCGGACTGAAAGTTGTAGGCAGTTGGCTCTAGTCAAAGTGGGAGTTTGTAAGAGTTGGTGTCCTAGAACCAACTAGTTTTACTTTTATTACATGGATATTTAATTTATTATTACATATTGTTTATTGTTCTGCATGACTATGATGTAATAATGTCCTAGAATATTTGTTGCATTGATAAGGTCATGGCAGTTCCCCGCTATGATGAGAACCTTGAAATGCTATAACAATATTCTTAAATATAGTTTTGTAGTTGGATGACATTCTATGATGAGACACATAACATTCATATCGTCAGGTGAGAGTACTCGTAAGCATATGAGACTTCCTCTCATGAAGTTCACACTTGGTAATCTCCAAGATAGGAGATTATGAGAACAGACCTGCTAGTAGGAATTCTGCATGTTTTAGTGTCATCGAATATTTCTATCTGCGAGCGTGTGTAATGATACTTAGAATTTAAGATTATCATTAATACGTGTCATGACTCGCGTACTTTGATTTAGTGATGAAAACCCTCACGCAGGCAGTTGGCGGGAAGTAGGGTACGTTGGGTGTGTCACGAGTGACATGTTATTAATGGATAAGTCAAGGAAGGATTTATCCCTTCCATTTATGGAAGTTAATATCTCATCCCTTTGATTGAAATAGAATCGTTGTGCGAAATTCCATGTCCATGGTGTAACGATGAGTTTATTTTAGGTAGTCAAAGAACGATGTATCAAGCATAAAATTAGATGACACTTTCATGAAATATTCTTGATGAGATATTGAGACAAATGCATTATATTACACAGTGAGAATTTGTATGTGGATATCGTTGTTGTGACTTTACATTCTTTCTTTTGAGTTCCTTGACCCATTGCTAGATAGTACTATTGGACTTTAGGCAAACCGACCTAATGCCAACGAGAAATAATCCTAGAGGGTCACACACTAAGTGTTTTTGGTGGTCTTGGTTAAATTCTATTTGAATTTAATTAATGAAATAAATATTATTCTCAAGACTATGGAATAATTTTATTCAATTTAAAATGATCACATAAATTAAAGAAAATATATTTATTTATTTTATTGAACATTTAATAAATATTTATTTACTAGTTTGTAAATAAAATATTTATTTAAGAGAATAAATTATTTATTTATTTATTTGGTTGATTAATAAATGGAAGTGGAGTTTGAGAGGACCAAGGTCGTTCCGATAGTAAAATAATTATTTACAAGACGGTAAATAATTATTTAACTAGTCGGCACAAGTTAAAATAATAATGACGCTGCTATTATTTTGTGACGCAGAATTTTATTTTATAATTCCATTTTGCGCAAGTTGGTGCACCATGAATAATGACGCAGTATTATTATTATGAGCATGAGTTTTCTCTAAGTTAATGAATGTATTTAATTGTTGCTATGAAATTAAATATTGTAACTAAAATTCCATGTATATAAATAGACAAGTAAGCCTATTGTGCCATACACCACACCACAAGCCTGGTGAATTGAGAATTGATGAGCTAAACAATTTCTCTCTCGAATCCTCTTCTCTCCCCTCCCAAGAACGAGAGACGTTCTTCAAGGTCGAAGAACAAGCGATCAAGAACGACCGACACAAGACACTCTCTTCGCTACGCTAGCACCCGGAGAGCGAGTAGTGTCGATCAGAGGCCATTAGAGCACGTGTGGATCGCTGCTAGAGGGATTCTAGTTCGGATCCTTACAAGCGTAATGAGATAATCTGGAAGGGTCATTCCAGATGATCAACATCATCAATGAGGAAAAATACCAATGATCCAGGTATTATTTTTCTTTATGAAATTAATTAAATTAATTATAAACATGATGTACGTGATCCTCTCTAAAGGTTTCAGGCCTCTTTATTCTTTATCTAAATATTTGATTATATTCTGTGGAGACTGATGTTCATCGTCGTATTGATCCTAGAATAATTATTGATCATGGTAAAAATTAAAGTTGGGTTTCATTCCAACCACGCTTCTGCTGTGCCCGAAACCTTCATATTAGAGCCTAGAAATTTATAAGTTAAGTAAATACATGTAATTTATAAGTTATCTCTTTAATTCATTTGGATTCCCATTTATGTGTTTAATAGTTTAAAAATTATCATCTATGATTTTCCTTTTATTATAGCCAATGACTAGAAATAGGAGGAATCATGTAAACAACCAATGTGAAGGGAAATATGATGACTTCCCTAACGAGATGCCTAACCCAATGGGAGTAGGAATGAAAAATTTATGATGATACTCTCTTAGCTAACTGAGGCTCTGAATAGAAACCTAGATCAGGAGGAGGGTCCAAATCTCCCTAAGAGAGAATAATTTGTGATTGAGACCTTTATGAGAAAAATACCTCTGGATTTCAATGGATAATCTAATCCATTTATTGTGGAACAATGGATCAACTCCACTGGGAATATATTCTTCGTCCTTCAGTGTTCTGAACAAGAGAAGATTCTACTGGTTGTTTATCATATGGAGGGAGAAGTTGATCAGTGGTGGACGTTGATCAAGAATACAAAGCCTGAGGAAGAGATCGAAGCAATGGGGTGGAAGGAATTCCAGAAAATGTTTATTGATAAATATTTTCCTCACACTCTTCAACTTAAAATAGAATGTGATTTCCTTTCCTTCAAGAATAAATATAACGAATCTATCAGGGCATATGAGGCAAACTTCACAAGACTTTCATGAGACACCTACGAATTTGTCGTTACCCTAGAATGCAAGGTTGAACGCTTTTTTGGTGGGCTAAAACTTGGTCTATGAAAATCCATGACAATCTGAAACTTTGATAGCTATGAGGAAATTGTATGATGTTCCCTCAAAGTCAAAATTGAGATTGACAAATCTTAAGGATATCATGGGGATAAGAAGCAGAAAGTGGAGTTTAATTCTAGCGATCCAATGGAGAGATCTAATAGTGCCAAGAAATTTCAACATCCTACTTGTCAAAAGGGCAGGAAGAATCACCCCATAAATTTCCTAAGGGGGTATAGGAAATGCTTTAGGAGTAGGAAGGAAGGGCACCTAGCTAGCGATTACGGACAAGAGAAACCCACTAATGCGATGGAGGAAAGGAATACTCCAGTCAACCCTCAACGCATTGTTCATTGCTTCAACTGCAAGGAACTGGGGTACTTAGTAAACCAATTCACTAAGCCAAGGGTTTTCAAAGACAATAAAAAAAATTAAAGGTATCAAGGATGAGCTATTGTCATACAATCATAGAGGTGGATCCCAATAATGAAGTGGTGACAGGTATGCTAGTTATTCATTCAAGAATAACGAATATACTTTTTGATTCTGGTTATACACATTCCTTCATATCATGAAAGTTTAGTAGAACTTGTAACACCCCAAGATTTTATAGTATTTCTCTTTTTAAATTTATCTTCTTCATTAGTTTACATCACACAGAACATCGAGATTAAACAAATGATTAAATATTAGAATTTAATTGTGATAGCTATCACATAGCCGTTGGAATGAAGGGAATGAAAGAGATTATGTAAATTATGAAAATATAGTTTACATATGTTTATAAAATGAATTATTTGGTTACCAATTAATTATAAATGAAAATAAAAAACAATTGAACATAAAATATGTGTTTTTTATGAAAAACTATTTTTATGACCACAATGACATTTTATATTAATAAATTAAATAAATCACTATTATTGAAAGATATTAATGAAATTTATATGTTACATATTCAATAAAATGTTTTTAAATTCAACTAATAAGTTTTATAGGCTTAATATAAGAGTAAATCCAATTTTATGCATAAAAGACTATTTTTTTTCTAAAGACAATTTTACCGCCTTTTAATGATACACATGTTTTAAAACTAAATTTTGATACTTTTAAAAATTCCATTGAACAAAATAAAAATTAATTTTTAAAATCGGAATGTCAAAATTATCTTAGGGTTATATTTTGGTATTTTTCTGAACATATTTATTTTCCAGTGAATAGTGAAAAAACCCGATTTTTATAAAACTGCCAATTTCATTATATTAAAATTATATTTATGATTTTAATTTGATCTCACATATGAAATTATAAATAAAATTTAGGTATCTCATAAATGAATATATGGTATATTTATATCATGGAATAAGTAAATAAATGTATTAAAAATAATATTAAGTATTGATATTTTTGTGAAGCGTAAATGTTTATTTACAATTTTATAATTAATATAATAATTTAAAAGAAAAATTATTTTAAAAAATATATTCATAAATTAATATTTTTTTTATTATTAGATAATTTTATGAGACCTTAACTAATTTTTCAAAGTGTCATAAAATCTATTATAATTTAAAAATCAGTATTTTTTGAATAAATGATGATTTTAATTAAAAATTAAATCTCTCATACTTAGAAAATTATTTTCATAAAATGGAGTCCATTTTTTAATTATTCACTTCAAAAAATGATTAGGGTAATTTTTTGAGATTTTTCTAAAATAGTTGAATTTTTGGTGAATAGTGAAATACTGTAATTTACAGTATAAGCCAAATACATGAATTATTGAGTCATGGTTGATGTATGGATAATGTAATAACCTTTAGTTCAAAATAACATACACTATTTACTGTATTTATTCATAAGAATCCACACTATTCATAGTTATGAGGCAAAATAAAAAACTAATGAGTAAAATAATCAAAAAACACATCTCTCCTCCATTATAAATACCACCTCTCACCACCTCTTCACCTCACACATATTAAGTCTTGAATATTTTCCAATTTATGATCAATCCTATTAGAAATCCTCTTACCAAAATCCAAGAGGTTCTGGTCTAAAAAAAAAGACTAAAACCAATTTCCCTAAGGAGTCCCTCAAGGAGAAGAATTAAAGAGGTAAAATCCTCTTTCGCTTTCTTTATTTTCTTTTCACTTTATTTTCATCTCTTATAATCTACTCATCTACTCTATCCAAACATGAATGATAACTATAGTATCTTATATATATTTTAATTTTATTATGTTAATGTAAAATCCACCATCATATCTCTTCTCCTCTTCCTTTTATTCTAAAAATGAAAATATCGTTCGTGAGGTGTTGATTTATCGCCTTCGAGGATGAAAAATTTTCATTTTCCTTTAACACATTCAAGGCTAGACATAAAACTATTATAATGGTTGAAATAAATTTTAAAATTTATGTTATAACCTTTTTTATGTTCTTTAACTAACTTATATACAAAATATTAAACAATAAAACAAAACTAGCTCATGATGATTGAAAAGACGTCGAAATAATCTAAACGATTATCACTATTGTATTATCTAATGATTCATCCTCAAACCATATAAAAAAATGAATTATATAAACATTTTAAATTTTTTAAGTTTATTAATAACATATAATTTCAATTCTGGACAACTATTATCATTTTACACGATCTTCCATACACGTATACAAGTGAACCGATCATGAAAACCAAGGAAATGAGCACTCCAAAATGACAAAATTTAATCTTATAACTCATAAAAAGGACACAAATGAACTTAATAAAATTATAATAAATCAAATAAATGTTTTATAGGTACTTAATTAATTTATTAATGAATCTAATTTCATTATCTAGGATTTTATGTACAAGTGCAGAACACTTTCGGACATAAGGTAAGGGTTTTCTCATCTCACTTTCATTTCTATGAGATATTCCTTATTCACCACTATTTCTTGTGTATGGTGATGTGTACTAACTTTTAATGTATTATATCATGAATCTCTTTGTATTCATGACATTTAATGTTTTATTTGATGATTATTAACTTTATGGGGCATGCGATTTGATTGATTACAAAGTGGTAAGAGATTCTCCCAGAACCTCTATTTTTCATTCGAGTTATGATTTATCTCTCTTTACCCCAATGCAATTCTTCTTTTATTTTTATATAATTATTATATATTATATTTATATGTTCTAAAATTATGTATCTAGAACATTTCATATTTCTTTTATGGGAAAATACATATTTAATAAGGTTCCCTTCTCAATTCCTCCTGACAAGCAAGCCCAATTAAAGTGAACTTTCCAATTTCTTACCCATTTTCAAGTATCATCCATATTATATTTTAAGAAACCATTATTTTTATAGAATCACTATTTTTATCATGAAAAACTATCTTTGTTAATTTTTGGTTTTATATAAATAATTACGACGTTTTCTGTTTTAAAGACTCTTTTATATTTTCTCTTAAACCGCATTGAAGTGGCCCATTTCTAAAGTTGCTTAAAAACTCTTTTTACATGTTTTCACTTGAGTTGGAAAAATTTTATTAATAAAACATAATTTAATTGTCCTTATATTTTCATTTCTAGGATATAAATGTTTACAATCTTATTTTATGACAAATACAAATGATTTTTCCAAAAGAACTCTTCCTTGCAAAGTAAAAAGGATATTTTTCTCAAGAATTACTCGATTATTTTATTGAAGTATTTTCATATATGATTATAATTTTAACATTTCAAAGTGGTATTAGACACTTTGATTTAATTTTATCTTTTTAAATCTATTATTCAAAATATGAGTAATGCATTGGACTTAGTAAGTGACAAGTGGAACCCGCTATAGCCCCTCGATGCATCAGTAGGTCTCATGAGACAAACTAGACCAAGTTTTTACCCATATATGTATGGTGTCTTGGAAGAAAACTTGACAGTATGTTTATTATTTATGAAAGTATGCATTCCCTAATTTTTATATTAGTAATCGATAATTCATGTGATTATTCGACTATTAAAATTATCCATGGTTAAGTTTCATTCTCATGTGATTATTTAAATGGAATTATTTATTCAGATTTTATTACTACCATGTTATTATCAAGATTATGTTTTAATGACATGTGTTTCTAGTTATTCACCATACCTTATTGTTTATGTTTATTTATAATAGTTTTCGTTGTATTTCTTACCCTGACTGAGCATCTGAGATCACCCCTTTCTTATGTTTTAATTTTTTCTCATAATGTGAAGATGTAAATTATGAATGACTTATAGGGATAATCTAGGAGTTTAAAAGTGTTTCTAATAGATTTTATATTTTTTTATTCTCAATTTGTAATGTAATAATTATTTTTGTATCTGGTTTTCCAAATATACTAAACTATTTGGTCCTTTGGGAAGAAAATGATTGTTCATAGTACCAATGTAATAAAGTAAGGCACCGACTCTAGACTACCGGGGTTAGGGTCTTTACATTTGGAATGAGAGAAAGTTTAGGAAAAACCATATAAAATTGATTTAGAAAACATAAGTTAGGGAACATAACCTCAAGATAGAATTTTAGGATAAAATTTGAAGAGCATACTATAATTTTGGTAAGGTAGAGATTATGTGGGTCTTATTAGAAATAAATCCTTATCTAGATACTACAAGTGGATGCGGTTCTGGTATGGATGTACTCTAATAAGGTTCATCGGGCCTGATTCAGTATAACCTGGTACACGAAAACGAGTATTACTGTGCACCTGGTTTGACATTCCTAGGGGATATGATTAGGATAATTCACATTTTCTTTAAAAAACCATTATGAAGGATTTAAAAGTAAATATGTATCCAAACAAACCATGTTTATGATTATGAGATCGACTATGCATAAATTTCCAATTAATGTTAAGTGTTTTACTAGTTCAAAATTTTGCATTATGATTCAAAACCTAATTTAATGCATGTCATTGTTTAGAGATAACACCCAACGTAATGAATGAGAACCACACCAATGCACATAATCCAAAGAGTAAGAATGATTGTTTCTTCGATGGGTTTAAACTAATATTTTGAAGGGAACTAGTCTCTAAAATATTCTCATCATACGAGGATATAATATCTTGTTATAACAAGACATATAAATAATTATCCAAGTATTATGGCTTCAAAGGGAATCAAGAGAAGAATATGATGGTTGGGAAAAAGATAGATAAAGGGAATAAGGGAAAGAAGTATTTTCCCACATGTGATAATTATGGAAGGAAACACCATGGTATATGCTTAAGAGGAAAATGATTTTTATTAAAGTGTAGAGAAAAAGGTCACCATGCTCATAATTGTAAGAGAATGAAATAATTTTTCAATATTCAATGATTCGAGTGTAAGGATATGGGAAACTACACAAATTAATGCCTTGAGCATTAAGAGAATATAGATCAGAAGAAGCAAAATGATCATGGTCAAGCTTATAGAACTACCTTAGATGAAGATGAATGATTAATATGTATGTGTTTGGATTCAAGGATTATGTTATTTGAGTATTTTATCAATAATTATATATTTATAAGATTCATTAGATATATAAGGATTTCACTGTAGTACTTCTTCTTTAAGGAATTGGAAGCATGAGATGAATAACACCAGTAATCAAGAGAAACGATTCTATTGTAGGTAGATCTTTTTTAAAACACATGACTTGGGAAATATAACCCTGCAGATGTGTTTGATGATTGAGATAATAATAAATAGATGTTTATGGGAAAGTATTGGTGACCATGAAGGTGGTTAGTGATCTTATGGTTTATGTTATGCTGGAATTATTAGATGTTTGAATTTAAGGACAACTTGTGATTTTAATATTGGAAGCATGTATGTTTTCATAAAGGTTTAAAGGATATTAAGGTATTAATATATTTAGTATGTGACAATATAAGATCTATATTATTTGGTAAATCTTATTTAATGTTAATTTTGGTAATCCAGTGACCTTCCTTCTATATTATTGGTCTTTGAATTTAGAAAGACATATTTTGGATGAGTCTTAAGTTTAACGACATATGGAATGGATTAAGAGTATTATTGATTTAGATTAAAGTATGATTTATCATATTGGATAAAATGTGATAACCATATTGGTTTTAACAAACATTTAAAGGCTGAAGTAATGACTTTTGGGTCTTATGATTTATAAAAGTGCTTCAAGTATACAAATTTGTTTTCAATATCCATCTTTTGGTTTAAGAAATGAAGTGAAGATACATTGAAGCACAACCGAAGGATGATATTATGACATGGAAATGAATCAAGTAAGTTTATTTTCTAAAGTGATTATATGGATAGTAAAATAAACCCTAAACTCTAGGAAAATGATTTTTGGAACAATAACATCATCCATTTATTTTTCTTTCTGAGAAATCAATGGTCTTTTAACTGATCACAAATTTACAATTTTGTGATGGTAAACTTTATAATGACCATGTTTTCTATCAATCCCCATCAAAACTTAATAGTTATATTTCTATTATATGTCCATATTTTCATGGATTTACTCCTATTTCAGAATCTTATTTTTGTGGTGACCTTCACATTTCTCTTTACCTATTTTTAAGAAGAAGTTTTATAAACCCTTTTTAAGATGTGGGAATTCTAAAAAGGATTTTTCAAGTATCAAACATTAATTATTGAAGTAAAATTGTAAATTGTGAGGGTTAAATTTATTGAAGGGGGGTGAATGTTACACCCCAAGATTTTACAGTATGTATCTTTTTAAATTCATATTCTTTGATAGTTTACATTACATAGAATATCAAGGTTAAACAAATGATTAAATATTATTATTTAATTGTGATAGTTATCACCTAGATATTGGAATTGTAGGAATGAAAGATATTATGTAAATTATAAAAATATAGTTTAAAAATATTTATAAAATGAATTATTTGGTTACTAATTAATTAGAAATGAAAATAAAAAACAATTGAATATAAAAGATGTGTTTTTTTATAAAAAACCATTTTTATGACCACAATGACATTTTATATTAAAAAATTAAATTAATAATTATTAGTGAAATATATTAAGGAAATTTATATGTTACATATTAAATAAAATGTTTTTAATTTCAACTAATAATTTTGATAGACTTAATATAAGAACAAATCCAATTTTATGCATACGTGATTTTTTTTTCTAAAGGAAGTTTTACCTTCTTTTAATGGAACACTTGTTTTAAAACTAAATTTTGAAAATTTTATAAATTCTATTAAACAAAATAAACTTAATTTTTAAAATCATAATTTCAAAATTATTTTATGGTGAAATTTTGGTATTTTTATGAAAATATTTATTTTCAGTCAATAGTGAAAAAACCCGATTTTTATAAAACTGTCAATTTCGTTATATTAAAATTAAATTTATGATTTTAATTTTATCCCACATATTAAAGTATAAATAAAATTTAGGTATATAATAAATTAATATATGATATATTTATATCATGGAATAATTAAATAAATTTATTAAAAATGATAAATTAAGTATTGATATTTTTGTGGAACATAAATATTTATTTATAATTTTATAATTAATATAATTATTTAAAAGAAAAATTATTTTTAAAAAATAGATATATAAATTAATATTTTATTTTATAATTATTATAATATAATTTTATGAGACCTTAACTAATTTTTCAAACTGTCATAAAATCAGTTATAATTTAAAAATCAGTATTTTTCAAATAAATGATGATTTTAATTAGAAATTAAATTCCTCATATTTAGAAAATTATTTTAATAAAATGGATTCCATTTTTGAATTCTAAATGTTAAAAAATAATTAGTTTTAATTTTTAATATTTTTCTAAAATAGTTTAATTTTTAGTGAATAGTGAAATACGGTAATTTACGGTATAAGCCAAATACATAAATTATTGAGTCGTAGTTGATGTATGGGTGATTTAAGAACCTTTGGTTCAAACTCACCTAAACTAGTTACTATATTTAGTCACAATAATCCATATTATTCATATTCATGAGCCAAAATAATAAACTAATGAGTAAAATAATAAAAAATACCCCCTCTCCTCCACTATAAATACCACCTCTCACCACCTCTTCAAATCACACCTCTTAAGCCTTGAAGTTTGTTTAATTTCTACCCAATAATCTTACCAAGACTCTTCACCATATCCAAGAGATTTTGGTCTTAACAAAAGAACAAAACCAATTTCCCTAAGGAGGCCCTCAAGGAGAAGAATTCAAGAGGTAAAATCCTCTTTTGCTTTCTTTATTTTCTTTTCACTTTCATTTAATTTCTTGTACTCTCCTCATCTCCTCCATCTAAACATGAATGATAACTTCAGTATCTTATATATACTGGAATTTTATTATGTTAATTTAAAATCCACCATCATGTCTCTTATCATCTTCCTTTTATTCTAAAAATGAAAATATCATCCGTGAGATGTTAATTTATCGCCTTTGAGGATAACAAGATTTCATTTTTCTTTACAGCCTTCAAGTCTGAACATAAAACCATTAAAATTGTTGAAAAATATTGTAAAATGTATTTTATAACCTTTTTTATGTTTTGTAACAAACTTATATACATATTATTAAATAATAAAAAAAACTAGCTTGTGATGATCGAAAAGATGCCAAAATAATCTAAACGATTATCACTATTGTCATATCTAATGATTCATCCTCACCCCATATAAACAAATGAATTATATAACCATTTTATCTATTTTAATTTCATTAATAACATATAATTTCAATTCTGGACAACTATTCTCATTTTACATGATCTCCCATACACGTATACAGGTGAATCGATCATGAAAACTAAGGCAATGAGCACTCCCAAACGATGAAATTTAATCTTATAACCATCAAAAGGCCACAAAGGAACTTAATAAAATTATACTAAATCAAATACATGTTTTATAGGTACTAAATTAAATTATTAATGAATCCAATTTCATTATCTAGGACATTAATTATAAGTGCATAACACTTTTGGAGATAATGTAAGGGTTTTGTCATCTTACTTTCACTTCTGTGAGATATTCCTTATCCACCACTATTTCTTGTATATGGTGTATGTGTACTACCCTTTGATGTATCATGTCATTAATCACTTTGTATTCATTATATTTAATATTTCATTTTATGATTATTAACTTTATGGGACATACAATCCAATTGATTACAAAGTGGTAAGGGATTCTCTGTGAATCTCCATTTTTCATCTGGTTATGCTTTATCTCTCTTTACCTTAATGTAATTATTTATTTTTATATACTTATTATAAATTCTATGTATATGTTCTAAAATCATGTATCCATATCATTTTATCTTTATTTAATTGGGAAATACATGTTTAATAAGGTTCCCTTCTCGATTCCTCCTGATAAGTAAACCCGATTAAAGGGAACTTTCCAATTTTTTACCCATTTCCAAGTACTATCCATATTGTATTTTAAGACACTGTTATTTTTATAGAATCAATATTTTTATCACGAAAAACTATATTCATTAATTCTTGGTTTTATACAAATAATTATAACCTTTTTGGTTTTAAAGACTCTTATATTTTCTCTTAAATCGCATTGAAGTTGACCATTTTTAAAGTTTCTTAAAAAATATTTTTACATGTTTTAACTTAAATTGGACATAATTTATTACTCAAAAATAATTTCATCATCCTTCCCTTTTCCTTTCTGGAATATACATTTTTAAAATATAATTTTACGTCAAATACAAATGATTTTTCCAAAACAACTCTTCCTTGAAAAGTAAAAAGGGTATTTCTCTTAAGAATTCCTAGATGATTTTATTGGAGTATTTTCATCTATGATTATGATTCAAATATTTCAAAGTGGTATGATACACTTTGATTTAATGTTATATTTTTTAATCTATTATTTGACATATGAGGAATGCATTGGACTTAGTAAGTGATTGGCGGGGCCCTCTATAGCCCCTCGATGCATCGGTAGGTCTCATGAGATAAACTAGACCGTGTTTTTACCCATATATGTATGGTGACTTGGAAAAAGCCTTGATGGTATGTTTATGATGTCTAGAGTTATGAATTCACTCATTATGATATTAGTAATTGATAATCCATATGATTATTTGACTATTAGAATATCCATGGTTAAGTTTCATTCTCATGTGATTATTTAAATGATATTATTTATTCAGATTTTATTCCTACCATGTTATGCTCAAGATTAAATTTTAATGATATGAGTTTTTATTTATTCACCATGACTTATTGTTTATATTTATTTATGATAGTTTATGTTGTATTGCTTACCTTTACTAATCATTTGATCTCACCCCTTTCTTATATTTTAATTTTTTCCTAGGATGCGAAGATGTATATTATGAATGACTTGTAGGGACAATCTAGGAGTTTATGGGTGTTTCCAAAGAAGTTTATATTTTTTTTCCTCTCAAGTTGTAATGTAACAATTATATTTGTATCTGGTTTTCCAAAGCTGCTAAACTATTCGGTCCTTTGGGATGCGGATTCTTGTTCATAGTACCAATGCAATAAAGTAAGGCACTAGCTCCAAGATACTGGGGTTGAGGTCTTTATAGTTGGTATTTAGAAAATATATATTAGATAACATAACCGTAAGATAGACTTTGAGCATAAGCTTTGAAGAACATCTTAGAATTTTGGTAAGGTAGAGATTATGTGGGTCATCCTTGCAATACATCCCTATCTGGATAATACAAGTGGATGTGGTTTTGACATAACTGTACCCAGGGGTAACAATTTTGACAAGGTGCATCAGGCCTGACTCAGTGTAACCTGGTACATGACAATGGGCCTTACTACACACCTGATTTGACACTCTTGAGGGATATTCTTAGGATAATTTACATTTTCTTTACAAAACCATTATTAAGAATTTAAAAGTAAATAGGTCCCCAAATAAACCATGTTTATGATTATGAGATTAGTTATGTATAAATTTCTAATTAATGTTAAGTGTTTTTCTAGTTCAAAATTATGCATTATGATTCAAAACCTAATTTAGTGTATTTAATTATTTAGAAATGGTGCCTATCTAAAGGAATGAGAATTGAATCAATGCACATAATCCAAAGAGTAAGAATAATTGTTTCTTCGATGGGTTTAAACTAGTATTTCTAAGGGAACTATCCTCTCAAACATTATCATAAAATGAGGATATAATATCATATTCTAACAAGACAGATAAAGAATCATCCAAGTCTTATGAATTCAAAGGGAATAAAGTTAAAAAGAGGACAATTGGGAAAAATATTGATAAAGGGAAGAAGGGAAATAAGTATTTTCCCAAATGTGATAATTGTGGAAGGAAACACCTTGGTATATGCTTAAGAGGAAAAGGTGTTTGCTTTAAGTGTGGAGAAAAAGTCCACCATACTCATAATTTCAAGATAAGTAAATAATTTTACAATATTAAATTCTTCAAGTGTAAGGATATAGAGAACTACATAAATGAATACCCCAAGTGTCAAAGGAATATAGCTCATAAGAAGCAAAGGGATCATGTTCAATCTTATCCAACTACCTCAGATGAAGAGGAATGATTAATATGCCTGTGTTTAGATTAAAGGATTATGTTATTGGAGTATTTTATCAAGAATGATTTGTTTATAATATTCTTGAGATATATAAGGATTTTATTGTAGTACTTCTTCTTTAAGGAATTAGAATCATGAGATGAATATAACACCAATATTCAAGAGAAGTGATTATATTGTAGACTGATCTTTTTGAAAACACATGACTTGAGAAAGATAACCCTACATATGTGTTTGATGATTTAGATAATAATAAACCAATGTTTATGGGAAAGTATTGGTGAACATTAATGTGGTTAGTGATCTAATGGTTTATGTTATGCTAGAATTATTATATGTTTGAATTTAAGGTCAACCTGAGATTTTACTCTTGGAAGCATGCATGTTTTAATAAAGGTTTAAAGGATATTAAGGTATTCATATATTTAGTATGCGACAATAAGAGCTATATTATTTGGGAAATATTATGTAAAGTTGATTTTTGGAAATTCAGTGACCTTCCTTTTATATTATTGGTATTTGAATTCAGAAAGAAATATTTTGGATGAGTCTTAAGTTTAACTACATATGGAATGAATTAAGGATATTATTTATTAATATTAAAGTATGATTTATCATATTGGATAACCTATGATAAACATATTGGTTTCAGCAAACATTTAAAGGATAAAGGAATGACTTGTGGATCTTATGATTCATAAAAGTGCTTCAAGTATAATTTTTTTTCATAAATATCCATATTTTGGTTTAAGAAACGAAGTAGAGATAGATTGAAGAACAACCAAAGGATGAGATTATGAAATGGAAAGGAATCAAGTAAGTTTATTTTCTCAAGTGATTCTTCAGATATTAAAAGAAACCCTCAACTATAGGAAAATTATTTTTGGAACAATAACTTCATCTGTTTACTTTTATTTCTGAGAAATCAATGGTATTTTAACTAATCACAAATTTATGATTTTGTGATGGTAGAATTTATAATTACCATGTTTTATATCACTCACCATCAGAACTTGATAGTTAGATTTCTCTTCCACGTCCATATTTTCATGAATGTTCTCCTATTTTTGAATCTTAGTTTTGTGGTGACCTTCACATTTCTCTTTACCTCTTTTTAAGAGGATATTTTATAAACCCTTTTTATGATGTTGGAATTAAAAAAAGGAATTTTCAAGTATCAACCTTTAAATTTTGAAGTAAAATTGTAAATTGTGAGGATATAATTTATTAAAGGGGGGAGAATGCAACACCCCAAAATTTTATAGTATTTCTCTTTTTAATTTTATCTTCTTCGATAGTTTACATTACAAAGAACACTGAGCTTAAACAAATAATTAAATATTATTATTTAATTATGATAGTTATCATCTAGCCATTGGAATGATGAGAATGAAAGAGATTATATAAATTATGAAAATATAGTTTACACATGTTTATAAAATGAATTATTTGGTTATTAATTAATTATAAATGAAAATAAAAAACAATTGAACATAAAAGATGCGTTTTTTATGAAAAAGTATTTTATGATCACAATGAAATTTTATTAATAAATTAAATTAATAAATATTAGTGAAAGATTATAATGAAATTTATATATTACATATTCAATAAAATATTTTTAAATTCAACTAATAAGTTTGATAGGCTTAATATAAGGATAAATCCAATTTTATACATAAAAGACTATTTTTTTCTAAAGACAGTTTTACCGCCTTTTAATGAAACACTTGTTTTAAAACTAAAATATGACACTTTTATAAATTATGTTAAACAAAATAAACTTAATTTTTAAAATTTTAATGTCAAAATTATCTTAAGGTGAAATTTTGGTATTTTTCTGAAAATATTTATTTTTCAGTCAATAGTGAAAAAACCCGATTTTTATAAAACTGTCAATTTTGTTATATTAAAAGTCTATTTATGATTTTAATTTGATACCAAATATGAAATTATAAAAAAATTAGGTATATAATAAATAAATATATGATATATTTATATCATGGAATAATTAAATAAATTTGTTAAAAAAGATAAATTAAGTATTGGTATTTTTATGAAGAAAAAATGTTTATTTACAATTTTATAATTAATATAATGATTTAAAAGAAAAATTATTTCCAAAAAATAGATTCATAATTTAATATTTTGTTTTATTATGATTATAATATAATTTTATGAGACCTTAAATAATTTTTCAAAGTGTCATAAAATTAGTTATAATTTAAAAATCACTATTTTTTGAATAAATGATGATTTTAATTAAAAATTATGTTTATCATATTTAGAAAATTATTTTCATAAAATGGATTCTATTTTTTAATTTTACATGTCTAAAAATGGTGAGGTTTATTTTTTTTAATTCTTCTAAAATAGTTGAATTTTTGGTGAATAGTGAAATACAATAATTTACGGTATAAGCCAAATACATGAATTATTGAGTCATGGTTGATGTATGGATGATGTAATCACCTTTGTATCTAACTCACATGCACTAGTTACTGTATTTATTCACAAGAATCTACACTATTCACATTCATGATCCAAAATAATTAACTAATGAGTAAAAGAATAAAAAAACACCTCTCTCCTCCACTATAAATACCGCCCATCACCACCTCTTCACCCAACACCTATTAATACTTGAAGCTTGTAAAATTTATACCCAATAATCTTCCCAAGTCTCTACCTTGTGTGTAGGAGGTTCTGGTCCCAACAAAATATGACAACCAATTTCCCTAAGGAGGCCCTCAATGAGAAGAATTCAAGAGGTAAAATCCTCTTTTGCTTTCTTTATTTTATTTTCACTTTATTTTCATTTCTTATACTCTCCTCATCTCCAATTTCCAAACATGCATGATAAATCCAGTATCTTGTATATACTTAAATTTTATTATGTTAATGTAAAATCCACCATCATGTCTCTTCACCTCTTCCTTTTATTCTAAAAATGAAAATATCGTCCGCGAAGTGTTGATTTATCGCCTTCGAGGATGACAAGTTTTCATTTTCCCACCACCTTCAAGATTGGACATAAAACCATTGTAATGGTTGAAACATATTTTAAAATTTATTTTATAATATTTTTATGTTCTATAAACTAACTTATATACATATTATTAAATAATAAAAAAACTAGCTCGTGATGATCGAAAAGACGCCGAAATAATCTAAACGATTATCACTATTGTCTTATCTAATGATTCATCCTCACCCCATATAAACAAATGACTTATACAACCATTTTATATTCTATAATTTAATTAATAAAATATAATTTTAATTCTGGAAAACTATTATCATTTTACACGATCTTACATACACGTATACAAGTGAACTGATCATGAAATCCAAGGAAAAGAGCACTCTCGAACGACAAAATTTAATATTATAACTCATCAAAAATCCATAAATTAACTTAATAAAATTATAATAAATCAAATAAATGTTTTATAGGTACTATATTAAATCATTAATGAATCTAATTTCATTATATAGGATGTTAAGTACAAGTTCATAACAATTTTGAATAGATGGTAAAGGTTTTCTCATCTCACTTTCATTTCTGTGAGATATTCCTTATTCACCACTATTTCTTGTGTATGGTGTATGTGTACTTACCTTTGATGTATCATATCATGAATATATTTGTATTCAAGGTATTTAATTTTTTATTTTATGATTATTAACTTTATAGGGCATACAATTCAATTGATTACAAAGTGGTAAGAGATTCTCCTCAAACCTCGATTTTTCATTATGGTTACGTTTTATCTCTCTTTACCCCAATGTAATTATTCTTTATTTTTATATAATTTTTCTAAATTCTATGTATATATTATAAAATAATGTATTTAGATCATTTCATCTTTATTTTATGGGTAAATACATGTTTAATAAGGTTCGCTTCTCAATTCCTCCAGATAAGCAAGCCCGATTAAAGAGAACTTTCCAATTTCTCACCCATTTTCAAGTACCACCCATATTCTATTTTAAGACACCATTATTTTTCTAGAATCATTATTTTTATCATAAAAAATATCTTTTTTAATTTCTATTTTATACAAATAATTACGACTTTTCCATTTTAAATACTCTTTTATATTTTATCTTAAACTGCACCGAAGTGGCCCATTTCCAAAGTTTCTTAAAAACTCTTTTTGCATGTTTTCACTTCAGTTGAAAATATTTTATTCCTCAAACATAATTTTATTTTCCTTCCCCTATCCTTTATGGTATATACATATTTACAATATGATTTTATGAAAAATACAAATGAGTTTTCTAAAATAACTCGTCATTACAAAGTAAAAAGGGTATTTCTCTCAAGAATTTCTCGATGATTTTATTGGAGTATTTTCATCTATGGTTATGATTAAAACATTTAAAAGTGGTATGAGACACTTTTATTTAATGTTATATTTTTAAATCTATTATTCCACGTATGAGGAATATATTGGACTTAGTAAGTGGTGGGCAGGGCCTGCTATATTCCCTCGATGCATTAGTGGGTCTAATGAGACAAACTAGTCCAGTTTTTTACCCATTTATGTACGGTGTATTGGATAAAGACTTGACGGTTTGTTTATTATGTCTATAATTATGCATTACACAATTATGATATTTGTAATTGATAATCCAAGGTATTATTTGACTAATAGAATACCCATGGTTGAGTTTCATTCTCATGTGATTATTTAAATGACATTCTTTGTTCAGCTTTTATTCCTACAATGTTATGCTCAAGATTATGTTTTAATGACATATGTTTTTATTTATTCACCATGATTTGTTGTTTATGTTTATTTATGATATTTTTCATTTTATTGCTTACCCTTACCGAGAATGTGAGCTCACCCCTTTCTTATGTTTTATTTTTTTCCCAGGATACGAAGATGTATATTATGAATGACTTGAATGGATAATCTAAGAGTTTATGGGTGTTTCCAATAGAGTTTCTATTTCTTATCTCCTCTCAAGTTGAAATGTAATAATTATATTTGTATTTGGTTTTCCAAATCTATTAAACTATTTAGTAATTTATGAAGCGAATGCTTTTTCATAGTACCAATGTAATAAAGCAAGGAACCGACTTTGGGCTACTGGGGTTGAGGTCTTTAAATAATTGTTCAAACACCACCACAAATCATGGAAGTAGAGCTATCAGTGAAACTGACAAATGGGACAATTATTGCATCCCAATTATATAACTCCTCCCCTATCAAAATTTGTGGGCTAAACTTCCCAAAAAACCTTATCATACTCCCTTTAGTGGAATTTTATGAAATTACAGGCATGGATTGGATCCCCCTATATAGATCCAATATAAATTACCATGAGAAGGAAATCACTCTTGGTATTGTGAATCATCCTCTGATTTTTTACAAGTACAAGAAGAAGGATTAATCTTCTTTGGCACCAACATCTCAAGCATTGATATTATTTCACTAAGAGAAATCATATATAGCTCAAATGATTAAGTATAAGGAAAGAATCATCCTTGAAGACATGCCCATTTTGAGGGAATACACTAATGTGTTTCATAAAGAATTTCCTGGTCTTACTCCTAACTGAGATGTTGAATTTTAAATTCAGATTATACCTAGGGTGTTTCCATTATCCAAGAATCTATATAGAATGACTGTTATAGAACTTGAGGAGTTGAATAAACAACTACAAGTGAATCTGTATAAAGGGTTAATATGCCCAAGTGCTTCACCATGGGGTGTAGTATTCCTCTTCACCAAGAAGAAGGATGGATCAATGCAATTTTTCATTGATTATGACAAGCTCAACAAAATCATGATAAATAACAAGTATCCTCTACCACAGATTGATGAATTGTTCGATCAACTATGTGGAGAACAATACTTATCCAAGGTGGATCTGCAGTTGGGATATTACCAAATTAGGGTGAAGAAGGAGGATATCCCCAAGACTGCTTTTTGTACAAGGTATTGGAACTATGAGTTCATAGTAATGCCATCCAGACTCACTAATGCTCTAAAAATCTTCATGGAATTGATAGATAAAATCTTTAGAGATTACCTAGAAAAATTTGTGTAGTATTTATAGATGATATTCTCATATAATCAAAAATAAAGGAGGATCATAAGGAGAATCTGAACACTATGCTAAAAACCTTATGAAAGGAGAATCTTTATACCAAGTACAAAAAATATGAGTTTTGGTTGAATAAAGTCTCATTATTAGGGTATATCATCATAATAAATGAGATATATATAGATCCTTAAAAAATAGAAGCAATTGAAGGATGGTTAAGGCCAATATTTGTAACATATATTTGTACTTTCCTTGGAATAGTTGGGTACTATTGTTGATTTGTGAGAAATTTCTTACAATTGTCAAACCCTATAACCAAGCTAACTCAGAAGGGAGTCAAGTTTTATTGGAATGATGAATGTGAAGAGAGATTCAAGGAGTTAAAAAGGAGGCTTATCATTTTCCATATTCTCACACTACCCATAATAAGAGAACTTTTCTTGGTATTCAGTGAGGATTTGAAGATGAGATTTGGTTGTGTGTTAATGTAGAATGACAAAGTCATAGCCTATGCTTCAAGGAAGTTGAAAGTTCACGAATAAAACTACCCAACACATGATCTAGATTTTACTTTAGTGATATTTTCTTTGAAAATATGGTGGCATTAACTATTTGGGTATAAATGTGAAATATATACAGGTCACAAAATTCTCAAGTATATATTCATAGAGAAAGAGCTAAATGTGCACCGACGATGATGGTTAAAGTTGATTAAGTACTATGACTGCTCAATCCACTACCATCCTGAGAAAGTGAATAAAGTGGAAGACACTATAAGTAGAAAAGATCTAAAAATTATATCATTGATGAGAATTTAGAGGGATCCAATCTTCTTAGATTTAAAAAGGATGAACATGAGAATCATAAAGTAAGGAACATCATCAATCCTTTCACAAATAATTTCTCAACCATCCCTTATAGAGAGGATAAAATATGCTCAAAGAGTTGATGTGATAATTCAAAAGAAATTAAAAGATATAAGAAAAGGAAAATCCTCAGAGTTCAATGTTAATGAAGAAGGATTTTTAAGATTTGGGTCAAGACTATATATACCATCAAATCCCAAATTAAAGGAGCTATTGGATGATGCACATAACTCAACCTTCTCTATCCATATTGTAAGCACAAATATATATCAAGATATCTGAGAGAAATATTGGTGGGACAATATGAAGAAGGATATCATGGAGTATACATCAATATGTATTGTATGTCAACAAGTGAAGGTGAAAAGAAAAAAATCCAAGTGGATGATGAAACCATTGCCCATACCTACATAGAAATTTTAAAACATCACCATGGAATTTGTAACTATTATTTTGAAGATATCAAGAGTAAATAATGCTATCTGGGTTGTGATAGATCATCTTACAAATACTGCACACTTCATTATGATTTGAGAGGACTTCTCACTCAATCAACTTGCAATGATATACATTAGAGAAGTGGTGAGACTATATGGAACATCACTATTGATTGTATCTGATTGAGAACCAAGATTTACCTCCAAGTTTTGGAAGAGTCTCCAACATGCACTAAATACTGAGTTGAACTTCAACACAACTTATCACCCTCAAACTGATGACCAACATGAGTGGACTATCCATAAAATTGAGGATATGTTTAGAGTATTCTCAATTGACTTAAAAGGAGGATGAGATCAACATCTTCCTCTAGTGGATTTCTCATATAATAATAGTTTCCAATTAAGCATCCAAACGGATCCCTATGAATCCATTTATGGGGAGATGTGCAAAACACTAGCATGTTGGGATGAAGTTGGGGAATGAAAACTACTAGGTCTCGAAATGGTGGAAAAATTCAAGACCATTCAACAACACATCAAGGCTACTTAGATTCAAAAAAATAGCTATACTGACAATCATCGATGAAACCTAGAGTTTGATTTTGGAAACATGGTATCCATCTGTATATCTCCATGGAAGAAAGTAATGATATTTCGTAAGAAAAGAAAGCTTAGTCCAAGATACATCGGTCCCTTTGAGATCCTTGGTCGCATCAGAGTGGTGGCCCACTGACTAGAACTCCCACCTAACCTGTCTCAAGTACATTATGTATTCCATGTATCCCTCTTGAGGAAGTTCATACCAGACCCCTCACATGTACTCAATCCAGAGGTGGTACCGTTAGATAATTATCTCTCATATGAGGAGAAGACGGTGAAGATCTTAGATCATAGAAACAAAGTTCTATGAAATAATACAATTCACATGCTCAAAGTACTATGGAGTGAAGTTTCAAAGGATTGAATAACAACTGAGAAGGGGGGGGGTTGGATTAGTTGATAACTTTTATAAGTTTCAAAACTTTTAGAAACTTAACCCCTATAACCTATTAAGATTTATTTACTTATCAACTTTTAGTAAATACTCACACATGAAAAAGTAGGAAAGAAAGTAAAGTAGACAATATTTACAAGGTTCACGATCAGTGTGAAAACCTACATCCTTTCCATATCCACTCTTGTGGGTCTATGAAAATCCACTATTATGAAGAAGTGAATATAACTTATGCCAAATACCATTAGATACCTTCTATATCCCGATAGGAATGATTATACTAACCCTCATTAGTTTACAATGTTTTTTATAAAATAATTGATCCAAACAAAAATATAAAGTCTTTGTTGAATCTTCTTCACAACTGATCATTCCGAATCCTCAGTCCAATTTTGATGGATCTGATTTTATCAATCCGATGATACTAGATCCAAGATCCTATTTCCTAAGTATGATAATTCTAGATCCGATTCTTTGAATACGGAAATGCTAGATCCTGGATTTGATTTTCTGAGTATGATAATACTGGATCCTGGATCTGATTTTCTCAATATGATGATTCAATACAATGAATTAATTCTCAATCTGCAACACTCAAACTTCTGATATAATTCTCAATAAAATTCTTCTTCAATTATATAGGATATTTTACTTTAAATTCTCCAAATATCTACCTTTTACACATGTTTAAAATTTACAAATGAACGAATGATATAAGGAAGTATTTATAGGTGACTCAGAAAACAAAGGTGGGAAACTTGAAAACTTTTCCCGCTTCCTCAAATATCAAAATATCTGAAAATATCTCGCATTTAAAACTTCAACTTTGACTTCTTCAAGCCTCCTTGGATTTCTCTGAGATTTATACAAAATTGAAATTCAAGTTTTACTTCTTCAAATATTTATATATTTCTCATATAATTACGAAATGTTTCTTTCTCAGCTCATTATGATCTATTTCATTCTCAGAATAAAATTTTCATTATGAATACTTCAGTATGATTACCTCAGTATGAAAATATCAGTAAAAAAATATGAGTATGAAAATATCAGTGCGATTTTCCTAGTATGAAAATCTGAGTACGAAAATCTGAGTACAATTTTCCCAGTATGAAAATCTCAGTATGAAAATATGAGTACGAAAATATCAGTATGATTTTCCCAATAAAAAAATCTCAGTATGAAAATATGAGTATGGAAATTTGAGTACGAAAATATGAGTATGAAAATATAATTACAAAAATCTAAGTATGATATTTCTGAGTATGATAGGCCTTGATACAATCATCCTGATCATTTTGGGTACAATATTTTGAGTATAATTCCTAGCAACCTTTTCTTCTCAGAAGACAATCGGCCCGAATCTTTTTCACTCCCCTTTTATTTCACCAATCTTGAATCATAAGTTCTCTAATTAACTTATTATTTATGAAATACAAATCAGAAAAGAATAATCACATTTTGTTTTAGAAAGTATGAAAACTTTATAACTCCTGACTTCACATTCTTATTTAAAAAATATTCAATAACAATAAATTCTTCCTCTGATTATTTTGAATCTGATGATTTTCAATGTCATATTGATGGACCTGAATATGATAAAGTGTTTGATCAATAAATTCATCTTAATGACTTATTCTGTGTCCAATGCAACTCAATAAAAAAAAACTTGGGTCTGAAAACTTGTGTCCAGAAAACAACCTCATTACGATGGATTGAGTCTGATTCCTGAATAACAAAAACACTCTTCAACAAAAAGGTTAGTTGTCAAAAAATACAAAAACTTTGTTAAAAAAAATTATCATAAAGAAACCAAAAGTTTGAAGAAGTGGCATGGGAATTAGAGGAAGTGATGAAACAGAGTTACCCTCATTTTTTTAGTGTGGGAAATGAAAATTTTGAGGGTGAAATTTCTGAAGGTGGGAATATTGTAACGACCTGAAATTTTATAAATAAAATTCCCCTTATAACTTGATTAAATGTATTGTTATATTTTATGAATATAAAAAGAATTCACTTATTTGGTTATATTATATCCTATCAGATTTAAAATAATGCCAAGTATCATTACCATTGATAATATAGCCATTGAATAGTGATCGTATGCTTAATATAAATATAGGGTTTAACAAATCCAATTGACATAGACAAAGGAAGTGATGGCCTCAACCAGTAAGACTATATCCTATAAAGCCCATTTATCAGAACTTATGAGGGAGATAACATCACTGGGATTTACCCTTGACCAATCCCAATATGATATCCAAAAACTTAAGCATGATCAAAACCATTTACAAGAGAAGTTCAAGCTCATCGAGATCAGAACCCAAACCATGTATGTCGAACCACCCCATGAAAGTCTCACCATCGCGCACCTTACCCTTAGGGAATTTTCTAGCATATTAAAGGGACATGTATCAAGACCATAATAATATGAATATTTATATTTTATATAATAATTAATATATTTTTATCTTAATATTGTTTCTTTATAAATGATTTTAATTTTTATACAATAGAACACAAATTGTATTTTTAATTAGTATTCAATTTCATTTAAAAAATTTATTTTTATGAATTAATGGTTTTTTTAAATAAATAATATTTTAATAAAATATTATTATTAATTAATTTTTATCAAATATAAATTATTATATAATTTTTATGAGGTAAAAAGTAATTTTTATAAGGGTTCGAAAACTGTTATTGTCAAAAAACCAAGCATTTCTTAATAAATATCGATTATTATTTTTAAAAGTAAAAATTCACATATTTAGAAAATTATTTAGATAAAATTAATGTTATTTTTGGAATAATAATTTCGAAATTATCCAAAAATTAATTTTTCATAATTTTTTGAGATAGTCAAATTTTCAGGTAAAAATTAAATATGGTATAAATATATAGTGTGTATTATGACATCATAATGACAAAAAAGTGATGTAATAAATAATATGGAGGGTATTAATGACTAAATATATGTTTTCTATTTAAAATAATTCTATTTTATGTTTATTTCAATAATTTTATAAATCCTTTATGAATCCTCCAAAATCGTTAATATATTTTAAAGTTATAAAATCATTTCTTTAAGAGTATGAATCACCTCCACATCACCAAGGGTAATATTTTAATAAGTTCGGTCCTTGGACTTATAAAATATTAAAAACCACTCCCATTTGATTGAAACCATGGGTAAAAACCATGATAAGGTTTGTGGTTTTGGTTATTTTATTATATGTAGTCCAAAACCTAAGTTTGAGAAATTATAAAGAATTCGCCACTCATTTACTATATAAACCCACCAAAGCTCCCATTTATATTTACTAAAAATACTTGGAGCACATCCTTACTCTTCTCTAACCTCTCTAGAGTCCTCAAAAGGTGCTCTAAAGCTCCCAATAATCCCCTCCCAAGAATTTGGAATCACACTCTCAATGTAAGGGACCCCCTATCCTCTTTTCAATTCAAGCATCTTCATCATTTTATGTCTTTTGTTTCCAATTCCTAATATTGGTATGTCACGACCCGTCCCCCGGGGCCCATTCCGTGACTACCCCAAGCCCGCCTTCCAAAGGCCATGGGCTGGTGACTAGTACCGAAGGTGTATTTCCCAAAATTGGGAAGACATTGCCTTTATAACCTGTAAACTCACGCAACCAAGCACACAACAAGATACAAACACGAGTAAAATGAATAGTAAACAGAGTGAGTACAATAAGTAAAAGGGGCCAGAATAAAAGTCCAACTGGAAAGTACAAGAAACTGAAAGTATAAGTAAACTGGAACAGCTCATGTGAACACCCGCCAAGGATCCTACCTGAAGGGTAGGTACAACTCTATATTGGTCGTCTCTGCGGTATGACTCGTATAACTCCACCTCTAAGCTACCTCGAGTCCAAGTACTCTCATCCTCAGTCAGTGCTATCTGTCTTCTGCACCAAACACAATGAAGTGCGGGCATAGCCCGTGTAGGGGTGAGTATAACAATACTCATTAGGGATCCCGAGACCCTCAAGGTCTCACAAAATCCACAAAGGATAAACCACAAAGCATGAAATCAACTAACAACCCTACTTAGGTATATGCCCATACATATAACTAAGTTATCAAGTATACCCATCTCAATCACGAGGAAACACAAAGTCCAAATAAAAAGCCCAAAGATAAACTATTCCACAAGGTAAGGAGTACCGCGATGGTAAGTACCACTTAGGTACACCACACAGAAGAATACCACCAAGGTATTACCACAAAGGAAAGTACTGATCAAGTACAGACTCAGCTCACACCAGGTATAAATTAGGTACAATAGTAGAGATGATTAGTTGTAACTACTGAATCATATTACTTTGTTTAGGAGGCTCTGCTGCTAACCCACACAGGATCGCTCGGTGCTGACCCACACAGGATTGCTAGGTGCTGACCCACACAAGATTGCTCTCCATTCTTCATGTCACAACCATCTACTGGGTTCTCGCACTAAGCTAACTCGTCTCCAGGAGGGTCCACTACTCAAGCCACTGGTTGATACTCCAACTTCAACGAAGTCCCACAAATAAGTATCTCAAAGAACCGCCACGTCATAGGGATCTCAACACAATAGACGGTGCATCAATCGGACGCTCGCTCTGTAATTTATTAGCCTTTTAGTCCCAAGGGCCCGGTTGGATTCGGGCTCGATCCAACCCGACTGTACCCAAACATTATCCAAAACTCAAGTGGGATATACCAAAGGTACCGTCTTGCTCCAGGGTTTCCAGCGCCGCAGACAGTTCATCAAACAGACGTCCTGTGCCAAAGTTATGGCCAAAAGAGAGTAAATGGGTCAAAGTGGGTCTGGGTCCATCCTACCCGGTCGGACCGACCCGGCCTAACCCGACTTGGGCCGGCCCGGTTTGGGTTGACCCATCCCGACCCGCAGTGTGGCCTGGCCCATGTTAGGTAGCTCGGCCCACGCTGGGCAGTCTGGCCCACGCTGGGTGGCTCGGCCTGGGCGACGCAGTGTGGCTGTGGGGCGGTACGAGGCTGTGAGGGGTGGTGCGGAGGTCACGAGGGGGCCGCAGAGGTCACGGGTGGCCGCGAGGCCATGGAGGTCCGTGAGGGGGCCGCGGAGGTCATGGGTGACCGTGAGGCCGCGGAGGGCCGCGGGGCAGTGCGAAAGTCCACGGGGCTATGCGGTGAGGCCACGGGGTGGCGCGGTGGCCATGGGGCGGCGGTGGCCGCGGGTGGTGAGGCCGCGGGGTGTTGATCCGCCATGGATGTCTGTGTGGCACGGTCATGCGTTGTACCTTTTCCAACGGCCAGCTTGACTGACCGCCCTCCATTTTTCACCTTTTTCGCGACCGGTGGTGGTGTCGGCCACTGTTCTCATGCCCCACAGAGGTTGGTTGCCATCCTCCTCCATCGTGAAGAACACAACAATTTGTCACGAGAATTGCAGAGAGGTCAGGCCATGTTTTTTTAGCCCGCATCCTCCACATTAGAGTGGTAGCAAGCAGCTATAATCTCTTCATAATTTATGATGAATCGTCAAGAATTTGTAAGGGGAAGAAATTGAAACAACTAACCTACCTCGTTTGTTTGTTGACGTTGGCATGATAAAGAATTCAAAGATGTCGATGTTCGTCGCGCCCGCCACACACCTTCGATCCTGAGCTCGTTCGTCAGATAAATGCTCTTCTATGGAGGTGTTTTTTCATTGTTGAAGATTTCCACCATTGGAGGATGTCCCGAGAAAGAAGTCAAAGTCATGCGTCAGTGTTCTTCGTTGGAGAGTAGTTCTCCAAGCTCTCCCCTTCTCCTTCTCCAACCAAAACCTCCCAAAGGAAAGCCGTACCAATATAATTTAAATTGGCTAGATTAATTATGTTGGAATGTTGGCATAATTAATTGACAAAAATTAATTAATGGGAGGTGGCACCATTAAAGTGGGAGTATACCAAAGGTTATCTCCCATTAAAGGGGAGTTCAAGAGGTTTCTCCCATTATGTGGGTTCGGGTGGTCCCCACCTTTAGGATTTAAAAATTGGGGGTTTTAATATCAGGTGGTCCCCACCACCATAACCCACGTGGAAGGTTTAGTTCAGGTGGTCCCCACCTGTGAAACATCCACATGGTAGGTTTCAACAAAAAATAAAATAAAAGTTTATTTTATTTTATTTCTATTCCCACGAAAAACCCAAATACTAACTTTCACCCTCAACCAACTACCATCGAGGTGAAAGTATTTTTAAGAGAATATCGACACTGTGAGTTCAACGGTGCCCTCAGATTTTAATTCTGAGCACCAGTTTAAAATTTAGAAAAACCCGCTCGTATGTTTACTGAAAGTACCTGAAAAAAATTTCAGAAATTCATTCCGGGCACACCGGGCCTCAGAATGACGCGCTGTCAATTTTCGCGGACTCATAAAATTCCCATATATTTTAAAAAAAAAATTAACATGGAAATTCTGGGTCTTTACATTCTTCCCACCTCAGGGATTTACATCCCCGTAATCCACAACTCAAACTAAGGGAACAAGTGTGGGTACTGAGCACGTATCTGAGCCTCCCACTCCCATGTGCTCTCCTGGAGGTTCCCGTGCTGCTAGAAAACGCGCACCAGAGGTATCGACCGCCCATGAAGGACCCGCTCCTATCGATCCTCAATCTCCACTGGAACCTCCGTAAATGTCATCCCATCGTCAACGTCCATTTCTCCATGGTCGATGACGTGGGAAGGGTCATGCACGTATCTCCTCAGCTTGGATACATGAAAGATGTCATGCACCTGGTGCAACTGAGGTAGAAGTGCTAGGAGGTAAGCCACATCGCCAACTCTGCTGAGGACCTAAAAAGGTCCGATGAACCTCGGAGATAACTTGCTGCCTCGGCCAAATCTCCACAAACCTCATCGGGGTGAGACCCGTAGAAAAACGTAGTCACCATCCTCGAACTCTAGAGGTCTCCATCTCCTATCGGCATATGAATTCTTCCTGCTCTATGCAGTCTTCATCTGCTCCTGGATAGTCTGCACTTTCTCTGTGGTATCCCGTACCATCTCTGGTCCCACTAGTGCTGACTCCCCTGGGTTAGTTCAACATAAAGGTGATCTACATGGTTGCTCATACAAAAAATCGAAAGGTGCCATCCTAATGGTAGAGTGATAGCTGTTGTTGTATGAAAACTCCACCAAGGGAAAGTGATCATCCCAACTATGATCGAAGTCAAGGACACAAGCGCAAAGAATGTCCTCGAGGGTCTGAATGGTCCGCTCAGTCTGGCCATCCGTCTGAGGATGGAAGGCAGTGCTCAAACGAAGTTGCATCTCAAAAGCTTCCTACAACCCCTTCCATAGCCGGGAAGTGAAACGTGCATCATGATCAGAGACAATCGTCAAGGGTACTCCATTTAGCTGCACAATCTCCTGCACATAGAGGCTTCCCAAGTTCTCTACTAAACCCTGCTCTCTGATCAGTAAGAAGTGGGCCGACTTGGTGAGTCGGTAGACAATCACCCAAATAGAGTCATGGCCTCTGGATGTACGTGAAAGTCCTATCACGAAGTCCATGGATATCCCATACCACTTACACTCTGGGACCTCTAAAGGCTGAACTAAGCCTACTGGTACCTGGTGCTCCGCCTTCACTTGTTGACAAGTGAGGCACCGAGAGACAAACTCTATAACTTCTTTCTTCATTCTCGGCCACCAGTACCATCGTCAGAGATCTTGGTAAATCTTCACCACTCCTGGATATACTTCTAGAGGGGATATGTGGAACCCCCTCAACACTTCCTCCTGAAGTGACACTGGTACCATGGTACATCCTCTGAAAAGGATGACATGCTCCCCATATTCAGAAAATCCATCAGGTGCCTGCCCTGTGGATATCTGAGAACGTCGAGCCTCATAGTCAGTGTCCCCACATTGATCCTCCCTGACTCGCTGAAGAAGTGGGGGAGCGACTGTAAGAGACTGAAGAAAAGCTGCTCTATCCTGATCTACAAAGGATATCTACAAAGAGGCCAGCTGCTCTATCGCCTCGCCTAGTAGCTGTATACCAGACCTCCTACTGAGTGAATCTGCTACAACATTCCCCTTCCCAGAAGTATAGACTCTCTCAAAGTCATAGTCCTAGAAGAACTCAAGCCAATGTCGCTATCTCAAGTTCAGGTCCTTCTGAGAGAAGATATACCTGAGACTCTTGTGATTAGAGTAGATTGTAAAACATTCTCCCATTAGATAGTATCACCACATATTCAAGGTGAAGACCACTACTGCTAACTCTAGGTCATGGGTAGCGTAGTTATGCTCATGATGTCTCAGCTGTCGAGAACCATAAGCGATAACTGCTTGCTTCTGCATCAGGACACATTTGAGTCCGGTCCCTAATGTGTTACAGTAGACTACGTACCCTATGCCCTTCTCTGGAAGCCTCAAGATGGGGTCACTAGTCAGTCTCTGCCTCAGCTCTTTAAAAATTTGCTGGCATATCTCCAACCATACGAAGGGTTGTCCCTTATTTGTCAATGATGATAAAGGTGCTGCAACTCTGGAGAAATCTAGTACAAACCTCCGGTAGTATCCATCCAAACCCAGGAAACTCCATACCTCCATCACACTCCTGGGTGTCTCCCAAGTAAGTACTGCCCCAATCTTCACTGGATCCACTACAACTCCAGCCTCTGATATGACATGTCCCATAAAGTGAACCTCTCGGATACAGAACTGGTACTTCAAGAGATTACCATAAAGCTGGTGCTCTCAGAGTGTGTCCAGAACTATCTACAGATGATAGGCATGCTCCCCCTCAGTAGCCGAGTAGATCAGAATGTCATCGATGAAGACTACTACAAAGAGATCAAGGTATGGATAAAAGATCCTATTCATGAGTCCCATGAACATTGTTGGAGCATTGGTCACGCCAAATGGCATAACCAAGAACTCATAGTGGCTATACCGACATATGAAAGATAACTTCTACACATCCTCATCTCACAATTTGAGCTGGTGATAGCCTGATATGAGGTCTATCTTTGAGAAGCACCATGCTCTCTTCAGCTGATCAAAGAGGTCGTCAATCCTCAGGAGTGGGTACTTATTCTTCACGGTCACCTGGTTCAAGCACCGATAGTCAACACAATGTCTCAAGCTCCCATCCGCCTTCTTGGTGAACAAAATCGAGGTTTCCCAAGGAGAAACACTGGTCCGATTGAACCTTTTACCCTGTAAGTCCTCCATCTATACCCACAGCTCACGAAGCTTCGTGAGAGCCATCTGATACGCTAGTGTAAATATCGGTGCCGTCATGGGGTAAAATTCAATGTAAAAGTCCACCTCTCTGCGAGGAGGTAGACCCGAAACATCATTAGGGAAGACATCCATGTACTGGTCCACCACTACAGGATAACTCGGACTCTCCACATCAACCACTTCGAGGGTAAGGCTAGCCAACTGATGAGTGATCGGCTGCACTTTCCTCTGGATAAGTCCATCCTATGCTGTAAAGGATCCCTTCTCATCAGTGAAGGTAAAACTGGTCCCATATGTGCGGACACACTACACTTTGAGCCTAATATAGTCAATCTAAGCATGAACTGTAGATAACCACTCCATACCCAAGATGACGTCATAAGGCCTCGACGCCGCTACTAGGAGATCCCAACCAAAGTTCTTGCCTCTTAGAGTAAGCTCACACTGCCGGCACCAGTGTGTAATCGTCGAATCCGCTCCCGTAGGAGTCTCTAATCGTAAGGATTGAACCAATGGCTCCGTCGAAATCTCCGAGCTCTGAACAAGGGCAGTGGAAATAAAATAACGATTGACACCTATGTTTATAAGTACTGCAACTAAGGTGGAGTAGACACAAATTGTACCTTGTATCATATCTGGAGTGCCGTGATCGTAGGCCTCAACTGCCTGAAGCTGAGCTCGACCCTATCCTCCTATTCCCTATGGTCAGGGTGGACCACCTGGTGGTGGCGGAGGTAACATCTCGAATTGTCACCCACCGCCAGCTGCATGGCCAGCTCCTCTGCCACGCCCGCCTTTTCCCTACAGACCTCCTCGGTCGAATCTCTGTCTCTACCTGGGCGGTCCTTCGACTGTCTACTGATCATCTATATGGCGGGTCGGACAGTCATGAGCCATGTGACCCTGCCCGCTGCATGCGTAACACTGCCCACTCCTGACATGACTGGCTTTGCCTCTGGTGCCCTACACAACCGACTCTGAATCATGCAGTCGTCCACCTATAGGTATGGTCCTCTTAGACATTTGTGACATCTATCTACTTCCAGCTGCAGAAGAATCTTCTACGTGATGTCCAGTGGTGGATCTCGCTACTGGTGACTGCTCAGCAAGAAAACTCTCTCCTAAAAGGGCTCGCTCTAACACCCCTACCTACGTCGGGATGCTAAGAGAAATCATCGAAGCCCTGATCTCCCGCTTGAGTCCTTGCTCGAAGGTCCAAGACCTAAAGAATGGGTCCCGTACCATATCAGTGGAGTAGTGTGAGAGGTCAGTGAACCTCACTGAGTACTGAGCTACAATCACACTGCCCTTCTGTAGATGAAGAAGCTCCTGTATGCGCACTGTGAGAAGAGTCTCTAGGACAAACTCTGCCCGAAATAGGCGCTCGAAGTCTGCCTAGAGAAGCGTCACCTCATTGTGAAATTGGAGCATCAATCTCCACCATCTTCCTACTGCTGCTTGTAAAAGGCTGGAGACAAGGATCACCATGAGATCAGCTGGTGTCCCTACCAGTTGGAAGACTCTCACTATGGCCTCCAGCCAATCCTCAGCCACCTGTGGGTCCGTCTCTCCCCTGAACTTGGGTGTCCTCTGGCACTGGAACTCGTGAAACACGTTCAAGCGGCGTGCACCCTCTGCTACTAGGGCTGGTGGCATCAGTGGACCAACGGGTAATGGTACCACTGGTGCCTCCATTGGTGCCTCTACTGGAAGAGGGCCCTACACCGAGGCCTCTTCGCTCGGTGGACTATCAGTGCGTACTACTCTCGAAACCCTAGCTGGCTATTTGTATGGAGGCATCCTGAAAAGGAACAGGTGCGCCATGGTCAATAAGTTATACCTGGTGAGCTGACTCAAAGAGATCACAAAGAAAACTCTTCAAAACACACACAAAATCAGTGTTTTGTGCACTGAGTCAGAAATTAGAAGTCAGGGTTCTGGTGTATGGATACGTCAGCCGCCACACCAACACTAGATTCCCTAAACTAATAACCACACTCACTACACTTAACACTATTTCCGTTAAAAAGAAATATCAGAGTCCTATGTTCTACGGTAGAACTGACTCCTATGATACCAATTTGTCACGACCCATCCCTCGGGGCCCGTACTGTGACTAACCCAAGCCTGCCTTCCAAAGGCCAGGGGATGGTGACTAGCACCGAAGGCGTATTTCCCAAAACTGGGAAGGCATTGCCTTTATAACCTATAAACTCACGCAACCAAGAACACAACAAGATACGAACACAAGTAAACTTAATAGTAAACAGAGTGAGTACAATAAGTAAAAGGGGCCAAAATACAAGACCAACTAGAATGTACAAGAAACTAAAAGTACAAGTAAACCGGAACAACTCCTGTGAACACCCGCCAAGGATCCTACCTGAAGGGTAGGTATAACTCACGATCAATCGTCTCTGCGGTATGCCTCGTCTAGCTCCACCTCCGAGCTACCTCTAGTCCAAGTACTCTCATCTTCAATCAGTGCTGTACGTCGTTTTCACCAAACACAATGATGTGCGGGCATAGCCCGTGCATGAGTGAGTATAACGATACTCAGTAGGGACCCTGAGACCCTCAAGGTCTCAAAAAATCCACAAAGGATAAACCAAAATGTATGAAATAAAATGAAAACCATGCTTAGGTATATTACCATACATATACCTAAGTTATCAAGTATACCCATCTTAATCATGAGGAAACAAAGAGTCCAACTCAAAAGCCCAAAGATCAACTGTTCCACAATGGAAAGAGTACCAAGATGGTAAGTACCACTCAGGTACACTACACAGAAGAATACCACCAAGGTATTACCACAAAGGAAAGTACCGCTCAGGTACGGACTCATCACACACCAGGTATAACTCAATTATAGTAGTAGAGATGATTATATGTAACTAACGAATCATCTTACTCTATTTAGGAGGCTCTGCTGCTGACCCACATAGGATCACTTGGTGCTGAACCACATAGGATCGCTAGGTGCTGACCCACACAGGATCGCTCAGTGCTAACCCACACATGATCGCTCGGTGCTGACCCACACAGGATCACTAGGTGCTGACCCACACAGGGTCGCTCTTCATTTTTCACGTCACAGCCAGCTACGGGGTTCTCGCACTAAGCTAGCTCATCTCTAGGAGAGTCCGCTCCTCAAGCCACTGGTCGATAATCCAACTTCCACAAATTCCCACGAAGAAGTATCTAAAAGGACCACCATGTCATAGGGATCTTAACGCAATAGACGGTGCATCAATCAGACGCTCAGTCTGTAAGTTATTAGCCTTTTAGTCCCGAGGGCCCAGTTGGATTCGTACTCGATCCAACCCGACCATACCCCAACATTATCCAAAACTTGAGTGTGATATACCAAAGGGACCGTCTCTCTCCAGGGTTTCTGGCACCGCAGACGGTTCGTCAAACGGACGTCCAGTGCCAAAGTTATGGCCAAAAGAGCGTAAATGGGTCGAAGTGGGTCCGAGTCCGGTCCGACCCGGCCCGACCCAACCCGGTTTGGGTCAAACCGGCCTGAAACGGCCCGTTGGGCAGTCCGGCCTTCTGGGTCTGGCCTGGGCCACAGTGGGCGGCCTGGCTTGGGCGGCGCGGTGTGGCCGCGGGGCGGCACGAGACGACGTGGTGTGGCACGGAGGCTGCGAGGGTGCCGTGGAGGTCGCGAGGGGCCGCGAGGCCACAGAGGGCCACAAGGCAGTGTAGAAGGCCGCAGGGCGTCACGATGAGGCTTCAGGGTGGTGAGGCCATAGGGCAGTGTGGTGGCCGAGGGGCGGCGCGGTGAGGCCGCGGGGTGGTGATCTGCTGTGGCTGGCCGTGCGGTGCGGTCGCACACTGTACCTTCACTGGTGGTCGGCTTGACCCCCGCCCTCCGTTTATCCCCTTCATCGTGGCCGATGGTGGTTCCGGCTGCCGTTCTCGTGCCCCACTGAGGTTGGTTTCCATCCTCCTCCATCGTAAAGAGCACACCAATTTATCATGAGAATTGCGGAGAGGTCGGGCCATGTTTGTTTGGACCACACCCTCCACGTTAGAGCGGTAGCAAGTTGCTATAATCTCTTCCTGATTTACGATGAATCTTCAAGAATAGGTAAGGGGAAGAAATTCAAACAACCACCCTACCTCGTTTGTTTGTTGACATTTGTGCGAGAAAGAATTCGAAGATGTCGATGTTCGTCTTGCCCGCAACACGCCTCTGATCCTGAGCTTGTTCATTGAATAAATGCTCTTCAATGGAGGTGGTTCTTCATTTTGGAAGATGTCCACCATTGGAGGATGTCCCGAGAAATAAGTCAAAGTCGTGCGTCGGCGTTCTTCATTGGAGAGTAGTTCTCCAAGCTCTCCCCATCTCTTTTGCCAACCAAAACCTCCCAAAGGAAAGCCGTGCCAATATAATTTAAATTGGCTAGATTAATTATGTTGGCACATTGGTATAATTAATTGAAAAAAATTAGTTAATGGGAGTTGGCACCATTAAAGTGGGAGGATACCAAAGGTTATCTCCCATTAAAGGGGAGTTCAAGAGGTTTCTCCCATTATGTGGGTTCGGGTGGTCCCCACCTTTAGGATTTAAAAATTGGGGGTTTTAATATTGGGTGGTCCCCACCACCATGACCCATGTGGGATGTTTAGTTCAGGTGGTTCCCACCTGTGAAACATCCACATGGGAGGTTTCAACAAAAAATAAAATAAAAGTTTATTTTATTTTATTTCTATTCCCATAAAAAACCCAAATACTGACTTTCCCCCTCGACCAACTGCCGTCGAGGTAAAAGTCTCTTTAAGCGAATACCAGCACTGCGAGTTCAACGATGCCCTTGGATTTCAATTCCGGGCACTGGTTTAAAAGTTACAAAACCCACTCATGCGTTTACTGAACTTACCCGAAAAAAGTTTGAAAATTCATTCCGGGCACACCGGGCCTCGGAATCACGTGCCGTCAATTTTCATGGACTCGTAAAATTCCCATATATTAAAAACAATTACATGGAAATTATAGGTCTTTACATGGTATATGTTCTTAAATATCCCCCTTATTGTAAATTTTATGTATAAATGATTATATACTCCTTTAAATCTCATTAATCCGTCCCATAAACCTTTATATACACCCATTACTATATCGAAATTTAGTAAGATATCCTTTCCTTATATTCTTTATCCAATCTTATTCATTATCTTATGCCTTACATTTATAATTCCTAATGTTGGGATATATTTTTTCATGTCCCTATTACTTTCCACTTGATGTCCAAATGATGATATAACCCTTTTTCTCTCATAAAACCATTTTATAAATTTTCAAGTAACATCGTTATGCTATCAGAATTTCACCACAATTTTCCATGTCAAACAAATGTGTAGTGAATACCCATACCCTTTTTACTATCAAGGTAATTCACGTTTATGAACTTATACTTCTTTTGTTTGGGAATTACATGTATTTATTCCACAGTCCATGATCGTGGAATAAAATGTGATAATAAATTATTTCATGTTTTATGATCTATATGGCACACTTAATCATGAGAATGAAATGAAAGTGATAGGTGCACCCAAAATCACATAGATCTCCAATGCATTGGGTACTTTTTAGTCTCATGAGGCATCATGTTTGGATAGAGAGTAAAACTGATTCCTTTATGGGACTTTTTCCATCATGATTTCTTGGAAGTTATCCTTGACCTATGTTTATGATGCAATGTTTTAAGATGTTTCCACATTTCCCCCGTTGACTTTATGTTATCATTCTATATCATGTCTTATTGTTCATGTTTATGATTCTTACCCTTTTTATGTATCATTTATATGTATATTTCCTAACATGTATTACTTTATTTATGTTATTCCATGTTTATTACCTTACTTGTCTTTATAGCTCACCCCTTCCTATGTATGTCCCTAGGTTATCCCATGCAGTTTTAAGTACAAGAAAGTTAAGGAAGTTTTCAATAAAGATGATGTATTTCCTATTTTAAGTTGTTATTTAATGTACCTAATTTCCAAAGTCCCTAGACTTATTGACCTATTCGGTTTTATTATGTGTACTTTTATGTAATAAATCATGAATTAATATGTAATAAAGATAAGGGTTGTCATAACTTAGGCCACATGAGAAGAATTACCCAACCCATGACCATGATCTCGTAGCTGTAATGCATGTACTTAAGTGTTTGTGACATTACCTTTACAAATAAAGGTTTACTATATATTCCTAACATAATATATTGAGTTATATATTCTCTAAAAAATATTTTAATCTCTGCTAGAGGTGTTGGGTGGAGTACCTGCAATCTTTTGAATTTGACATCACCTATACCTTGGGGAAAAGGATTGTTGTCTCAGATGCTTTGAGCAAGAAACTTCTGACCCAGGTAACGAAATAATCATATGAAGAGTGGAACATGATGGATCTTTTTTCATAGTTACATATAGGAGTTTATGAATTAGGGGATGAGGTTGTTTTTTCTAATGTTCAGTTGACCTCTGATCTTCTTGAGATGATTCTTCAAGAATAACAATTACTCAGTGGTCGTCCTCCACAGAGGGTATTCTATGTTTTCAAAATCAGATTGTTGTGCCATTATCTATGAGAAAATTTATGATGGGGTATTTCCATAATTCCCAGTGGGAATTGAACCTAAAAATCACAAAGATGTTCTATGATATACAACAATGATTTTGGTGTCCAGGTATGAGACATGGCATAGATAATTTTCTCTCTCATTGCTATACTTGCCAATAGGTCAAGTCTAAGTACCAAATACCTTCAGGTTTACTTCATCCACTCTCAGTGCTGACTTGGATGTGGGATGATATCTCTATGGACTTTGTGGTTGAGTTGTTACATACCCATAAAAAGAATAATGTGATATGGGTTGTGATTGATAGACTGATCAAATCAACTCACTTTATGCCAATTCGTGATACAACCAAAGTTGAGGAACTAGGAAATATATATGTGAGAGATATTGTTTTCTTTCACAAAGTTCCATCTACTATAGTCTCTAATAGGGATCCTCATTTTACTTATTTCTTTTGGGGATGCCTTTAGGAGGCACTGGGATCTCAGGTTCGTTTGAGTAAGGCATGCCATCCAAAAACGAATGGCCAGAAATAAAGAGATATATAGATTCTTGAGGATACTATTTGTGCCTATATAATTGATTTTTTTTGATCTTAGGTTTACCATTTGGGACTGGTTGAGTTCACTTATAAAAATAATTATCAATCGTTAGTGAAAATGGATACTTTTGAGGCATTTTATGGACAACCTTGTAAATATTTTTTGTGTTGGTCAAAGATCAATAGAAGTTACTTGGTTGGACCAAGATTGGTCTAAGAGATGACAATAAAGATTTATTTGATTCATTAGAGAATGTTTATGGCACAAATTCGGTATAAATATTACTTTGATCTCCGATATAGACTGTTGGAATTTTCAGTTGGTGATCAGGTGTTCTTAAAAGTTTCACCTCATTTGGGTCATCGATGACTTGGGAGGAAAGGGAATATTGATCCTAATTTTGTGGGACCTTTTGAGGTTATTGAGAAGGTGGTAAATGTGGATTATAATTTATCACTTCTGGAACAGTTGGCATTGATAAATAACGTGTTCCATGTATCGCAACTACGAAAGTATCTTTCTGATCCATCTCATGTTTTGAGTTGGAGTGATCTTGAATATGAGCCTAATTTATCCATGATTGAGCATCCAGTTAGGATAGTTGATTTTGAAACCGAGGTACTTCATGGGAGGATGATACATTTGGTCTGAGTGCTATGGTATCATGGTTCTGATACGTTTGAGATGTGGGATAGAGAGGCAATGATGAGAGAGTAGTGACCTCATCTTTTTGACATGAAGACTTCTTGATAGGATTTCTGGGGACATAAAGTTTTTATGATGGGGAGGTTGTAACATCTTGTTAGTATTTTTAAGTACTACTCAACCATATTTTTGATCATTATTTGGTTGGGTCTCATTTAGGGGTTCTTCGGGTGAAATTTTGAAATTTTTGGAGGGTTCTTAGGTTGTACATGGTTGGCACACGGTTTGGACAAACCATGTGCCTGCCCAGTGTAAACTTTGAAAACCCAAGAAATGGGTTTTTTCATGGTTGTCATGTGGTTTGAAAAACCATGTTCCCACCAAGTAGAAAATGCACACCCCATTAGAGGGGTGCATGGTTTGGGTGCATAATTTATCAAACCATGCGACCCTACCTAGTTAACCGTGCACACAAGACTTTTTATTTATAAAAAATTATTTAATTTTTTTGAACCCTCATTTAACCTCCCACTCAACCCTAACTTAGAGTATTATGAAATACTAGGTTTTAGGGGCTCTCAAGAACCCATTTTGGATCCTCCAAACCCCTTCCTAGGTGGATCAAAGCGTGGAGAACCACATTCGATTCCTCTATAGTAAGTGATCTTATCCCGATCCTTCTCTCCCGCTCCCTCTTCCTTTTCTTCCTTATGGTGTGTTATACCATCATGTGTTTAATGGATATAAACTCCATTATTTTGGATCTTTAATCTAGGTTTGATTCTTTGATCTCCGTTTCGATCGTTCTTCATTGGAAAATCCCATTGCGGGTATTGTGATAAGTGATTCAGTGATAATGGTAGGTGGTTCCATTGAGATTTTCTATTTAATAAATATAATTACCCTAACCTTTTAAACATATTATTACATTATTTTAAGTATATTTAACCATCAAATGCAAACCAATGATCGTAAAGTCTAGTGTTTTTGTAATACCAAGTACATAAAATTGAAAACATGGAAATAAAATAAAACATCTTTATATTAATCTTCAATAATGAGATCCTAACTTCATTTGAGATACTAAATCTTCATAGGATAACCTGGTGAATACATAGACAAAATGGATGAGCTAAAAATCCCAGTAAGTGAATAAACATAGGAGTAAAATGTAATACATGGATCAGAAGGCACAACTTGATGACATAAAAAGACAAGGAACATGAGTAAATATATGGAAGAATAACATTTAGAACATGGGATCATGAGATCATGGGAATATAGGAATGTGGAAACAAAATATAACATGACATAAACATGAGTCAAGGCTAACTTCCAAGACTATATCACATGGTGGACAAAGTCCCATAATAGATTAGGTTTACTCCCTAATCCCATACATGATGTCTCACGAGACTAAAACATTACACAATGAATTGGAGTTCTATCTGGATGAAATCATAATAAAATTATCAAGAATATGTGTGCCACATGAATAATCAAGATAATGAATATACATAAGGGTTACCCATAGAAATAAATGGGTATCACAATCATGTCATATGACATAACCAATGGGAATGTCATAATGGCATACAAGAAAGAATATATTTAAATCATATTTGAAAATTCATAAGGGAAAATATACATAGATCCTGATAAATTATATCCAACTGAAGTGAAAACATGTAAAAATATTGTTTAAGAAACTTTAGAAATGAGCCACTTTAGTGCAGTTTAAGAGAAAATATTTAAGAGTTTTTAAAGATGAAAAAACATAATTGTTTGTATAAAAAAATGAAATAAAATAGTTTTTCATGATTAAATGAGATATTTTTAAAAAATAATTATGGATTAAAATAGATTAACACTTGAAAATGGGTAAGAAATTGGGAAGTTCCCTTTAATCAGGTTTGCTTATCAGGAGGAATTGAGAATGGAACCTTATAAACAAGTATTTACCCATAAAAAAAGATGATTTGAGCTATATAAACATGCATGGAACATATAAATAGGATGTAGGATAATTATATAAGAATAAATAATATTTACATTGGGGAAAATAGATAGAAATCTTAACCCAAAGGTAAAAAAATGGAGGTTCAGAGAGATCCCTTACCTTATGTCTAAATGTGTTCTTCACTTGCAATTAATGTCTTGGATAATCAAATTAGATTCATTAATAATTTAATAAAGAACCTATTATACATTTATTTTATTTATTATAATTTTATTAAGTTCATTTATATCCATTTTTATGAGTTATAGATTTTATTTTATTTTCATTTCGGGAGCGTTTATTTCATGGTTTCATGGTCGGTTCGCTTGTGTATAATTATGGAAGTTATTTTCAAATTAGAATAATTCTATAGAAGTGAAATTATATGGTATTAATTAACTTCTATTACTTGAAATTTTCCCATATATCATTTTCTTTTTTGACATGAGTATGATTCATTTGATAAAATGTTAATGATAAATGTTTAGATTATTTTGGCAGTTTTTTTATCATCACAAAATAGTTTTATTTTATTATTTAATATTATGCATATATATTAGTTCCAGAACATAAAAAAGTTATAATATAAATTTTAAAATCTTTTTTAACCATTATAATGGTTTTATGACCATCCTTGAAGGCGATAATGGAAAATGAAAAATCATCGTCCATGAAGGCTGTGAATCGACATATCACGAACGATGTTTTTGTTTTTAAGATAAAAGGGGAAGAAAAGAGATTTGATGATAGATATTACATTAAAAAAAATTCTAGTATATATATGATACTGGATTTATCATTTTGTTTTGGATAGGTGAGGTGAGGATAAGGTATAAGAAATAAATAATTAAAAGAGAAAGGAGGGTATTACCTTGAATATCGTCTCCTTGAGAACCTCCTTAAGATACTTAGGTTTGGTACTTTGTTGAGACCGGTAGATCTTGGACATGGGGAAGAGTCTTATAAAGGGAAATGGGAATAATTTATACAATATAAAAGGCTTTTAAGGTGTGAGGATAAGGGGTGGTGATGGGTGGTATTTATAGGGGGAGGAGAGAGGTGTTTTTTATTATTTTATTCAATTGTTTATTATTTTGGATCAAGACTATCAATAGTGTTTATTATCATGAGTAAATATAGTAATTATAGAATGTGAGTTCGAGATAATGGACACTTACATCATCCACGACTCAACCATGAATCAAAATTTGATTTATTTACTTATAATGTTAAATACCATAAATTGTCGTATTTCACTATTCACAAAAAATTCCACCATTTTAGAAAAATCCAAAAAATTCACCCTAACCATTTTTTGATGTGTAGATTTAAAAAATGGAATATATTTTATGAAAATAATTTTCTAAATATAATAAATTTAATTTTTAATTAAAATCATCATTTAGTCAAAAAATATCGATTTTAATATTATAACCGATTTTATGACACTTTGAAAAATTAATTAAAGTCTCAGAAAATTATCTTATAATTTTAATAAAACAAAATATTAATTTATGAATACATTTTATAAAAATAAATTTTCTTTTAAATCATTATATTAATTATAAAATTGTAAATAAATATTTACGTTTCACAAAAATTCCAGCACTTCATTTATCATTTTTAAAAAATTTATTTGCTTATTCCATGATATAAATATATCATATTTTCATTTATCAGATACCTAAATTTTATTTAAAATTTCATAGGTTAGGTTAACATTCTAATGACTAGATTACTATTTCTAATGGAGACATTACTATTCCAACGACCAGGTTACTATTCCAACAGTCAGATTTCTAACGGTCATAAGGGTTTACTAATACCTATTATTACATTCCTCATTCACTTATATTTTCTCAGAGGTTATATATACATTCATATTTTTAAATTAATATTTTATTATTAACATTATGTTTTATTTATACATCTTTTTTTGTGAGTGCAATCATTCTAGTGGATCGATCAAATCTAAATTTTCCCATTCTTATTATCTTATTTTCTATTTATTATCCCACTATAATATTTGACATTCTTATTGGTTTATTTACAAACTAATGTATCATTCTTTATTTATTAGTATAAGTTTTTATTGGGTTGTCTATGTGATATATGTGCTTTATATGTCATAATTATAAGAATAAAAATTTCATTGATAAAATTCTAGGTCATTATAATAAACCCTTGATTTTCTTGATTTAAATTAAATTGCTTTAAATTAGATTATAAAAACCCAATTCGTTGTGAATTTAAATTTGAATGGTTTTGTATGTATTTTGAAAAAAATCTCCAATTCTAATGAAATTGGAATTTGGGGTGTGATTTGTAAATTGATGGAAATTGAAAATTGATTTGAGAATTGATTTTATAAAAATGGATTAAATTTATTTGTTTTAAACCTACAGTTGGTTTTATCTTGAAAAGGCTTTAAATGATAAAAAATCCATGATTTGGTTTTGAAATTGATTTGGCATAATGAAATGTGAAATTGGGCAATTGATTTGTAAATGATGTTTTGATTTGGAATGATTAATTGCCAATGTAATTGATTGACTGATTGTGATTTTCCCTTAAGTGGGAGTGGATGTAATTTTCCCTTGAGTAGGAGTGGAATTAATTTTCCTTCAATTGGGAATGGAGGTAATTTTCACTTAAGTGTGAGAGGATGTAATTTTCCTTTGAGTGGGGGATGCATTCATTGTAATTTTTTTGATAAATATGCCATTGATTATGAACTGCTTTATTCATACATGTTGATTTATATAAACTATTTTATATAAAATGTATATTAATCCATTATTTAAAATGTTTCCATCATTTTAAAGGAAAATCATGTTTTATTTTAAACATGAAATTGTTTTTCCACACCTGTTTTATTTGAAATTGAAAGCATGATTTAGTCTATTTATTATGACATCTTATTTAGAACACTTGGTGAGACCCTACTAGGATTTTAGCCCACACCCTACCTTTTCCTTCAGGATAATATAGTTCATGTTACAGTTCCCACCACCACTATATTTCCGCCATTGCTATAGTTCCTCCACTACTACAGTGCTATTACAGTACCGCTACAGTGCTACTACAGTACTTGCGCTCTATGGGTCTTGAACCCCCAACCTCAGTGTAGTATTACAGGGTGATATGGCCTGCCTTTCTAGCCTGTGTGTGAGGTGTGTGTGTGTTTAATTGTAATTGTACCCCCAAGCACCTTATATATTATATTTATATATCAATAAACAAATATATATATAATTATAAATATATATAATTATAAAAATATATATAATTATATAAATACATATGATTATATACAAATATTTATAATTATATACAAATATTTTTAAATATATTTATTTATAATTATAATTATAAATAAATATATATTTAAATAATTTTAAAATTTTAATAAATATGTTTAAATAATAAATATATTTATTATATTTATAAATATATATATATATATATATATATATATATAAATTTACTTTGATTGAAATTTTAAATAGATCTAACGACTTAGATGTTTTCTGTGAGGAATTTGGTAATGTACATGGACCTTTCAAGATAAAGGGAAATCCACATAGATCTGGGTCCTTACAAATATTACCAAATCAAATAGGATAGATATGAATAGAGAATGGAAGGATGCCAATTTTCTAACAAAATAGTATGAATATGGAGTGAAAGAGTTCATCAAGTTTGCAAAAGATCATGCATATAAACCTTATCAAATCCTTTGTTCATGTTTATGTTATTGTTATTCAAGACTAATTAGTCCAAAGGAGTTGGAAGAAAACTTTATCTGTAATGAAATAGATCAAAGTTATAAATGTTGGAATAAACATGGGGAAAATAAAATGTAGCTAGTGTATGGGATAACACTGTGTTTTATGGATCATCTGATATGATTACAAGTGTGGACAATGAATAAGAGCATATCGAGGATGTTATTATAGATGTGAATGATGATGAAGATCATATTGAGGAAATGACAAGGAAAATTAAAGATGAACTTCATGATTACCCAGATTTTTTTGAGAATTTAAATAGTTGTGAAAAGATTCCATTGTATGTTGGATGCACTTAATATACAACATTATTAGTCATATTGAAGCTGTATAATTTGAAAGCAGGTAATAGATGGAGTGATGCTAGTTTTATGAAACTACATGCTCTCTTAAATGACATGCTCCCAGAGGATAATTAGCTACCTAGCTAAACATACGATGTTAAAAAATGCTACACTTGATGAGTATGATCTCTGAAAGAATACACTCCTACTCGAATGATTGTATATTATTTCACAAGGACCAAAAATCACTTATAGAATGACCAAAGTTTGAAGCTTCTTGATACAAGAAATATGAATCCAGTCCTACAAAAGTTATATGGCACTTTCCAATCATTCCAAGGTTTAGGTGCCTATATAGAAGTGAGGAGACTGTAGGTAAATTGTTGTAGCATGTATATACAAGAAATAAAGAGGGGAAACTACGTCACCTGATAGAATCTACTCAGTGGAATAGAATTGATCATGAGTATCTTGAATTTGGAAACGAGCTGAGAAGCCTTCATCTTGCATCATCTACATATGGATAGAGTCCTTTTGGTTTTCAAAGTAGAAGTTAGAGTACATGGCCAGTTATATTTGTAAATTATAACTTACCACCATGGTTATGCATGAAATGAAAATACATCATGTTATTTATGCTTATATCAGGACCAAAACAACTAGGTAATGATATTGATGTTTATTTGGATCCATTGATCAAGGATTTGAAATTATTGTGGGATTCAAGTGTTACGTTGTATGATGCTTAAAGAAATGAATATTTCACATTGATATCCATGTTGTATTGGATGATAAATGAATTTCCTACTTATAGAAATTTTTTAGGATATATAATTAAAGGAACTCAAGGGTGTACCATTTTAGAATACAACACACAATCAATTAGGTTGAAACATTCATAAAAAACTATGTTTCTAGGACATCGTAGATTTCTATGCTAATGGTATAAGTACCGATCTTGGATGAAATTATTCGATGGAAGTTCAAAAAAATGTACTACACTGTCTCCACTAATAGGTGATCAACTATTTGAGAAAGTAAAATATGTGGACACTACTTTTGGTAAACCATTTTAAAAAAACCTTATGAAAACTGGTTGGAAAAAGAGATCAGTTGTTTTTTAATTATCATACTAGAATTTTATGCATGTCAGAAATTTTCTTGATGTTATTCATGTTAAAAAAATGTATGTGATAGTGTCGTAGACACATTGATAAATGCACCCGAAAAAATAAAGGATAGAATTAAGGCTAGGTTGGACATGATTGACATGGGAATATGAGAAGATTTGGAACCTGTGAAGAGTAAAAAACAAACTTTTCTTCCTCCAACTACTTATACTCTTTCTAGGAAGGAGAGATATCAGTTTTTAAACTTATTGAATGGCATAAAGGTTACATGGGGATATTCATATAAAATCAAGAATATTGTGTCAATGATTGATTTAAAGTTGAAGGTTTTGAAATCAGATGACTTCCATGTTTTGATGAAAGATCTAATTACTATATTTTTATGTTGCATTTTTCCCAAGAATGTTTTTCATACATTAACCAAGCTCTGTTTCTTCTTTAAATCTATATGCATCAAACTTATAGACCTGACGAAATTTCTAACTATGGAAAGATAAATTTTCATCATATTATATGAATTGTAAATGTCCTTCCCACCATAATTATTTGATTTGATGGTTCATTTGATGGTTCACTTGGTGAGAGAGATTTGACTATGTGGTCCTATACACTATATATAGATATACCCCATTGAATGGTATATGAATATTTTTGAAAGGGTATGTCAAAAATCAAAGTCGTCCAGAGAGTTGTATTACAGAGCGATATATTGTTGAGGAAGTCGTTGAATTCTATATCGAATACATGTCCAGTGTTGAAAGCACTGGTCTACCAAAATATCATCACACTGGGTGGCTTGTGGGTGAAGGAATTTCTAGAAGAGATATTATTACAATCAATATTACAGATCTAGAGTAGGCCCACCTTTACGTTTTGCATAATAGTTTGGAGGTTTCCCTATATATTGAAACCCACAAATAAATTCTTAGGCATTTGAATCCATCAAGGGATGAAATATGGATATCAAATACACACAATCAATAGTTTATAGGATGGTTTCAGGACTATATTTTTAAGGATTCAAATGAAAATCCAGATTCAATTTCAGAATGACTTCAATGACTAGCTATAGGAACAAGTGTGTGTGTATTATCTTACAATGGTTATGTAATTAATGGTTATATATTCTATAAAAATAAAAAAAATGAAAATAGTACCATGAAAATAGTGGAGTTACACTTGAGGATGAAGTGATGCATGTTTCCGGTATTAAGGAAAAAAATCCAATTTATGTGAAAATGTCATACTCTGGCATCATCAAACAAATATGAGAGTTGGATTATACAATATTCCATGTGTCAATTTTTCAATGTAAGTGGGTTGATAACAGGAGTGCTATTAAAATAGATGAATTGAGATTTATGAAAGCTGATTTCAGTAAGGAAGGGTACAAAGAAGAACCTTTTATAATGGCATCATAGGTAGTACAAGTATTTTATGTTCCAGATCCTGCTAACTGAAAGTGGTCAATTGTTCTATTATCGATCAAAACTACTGAAGGATCAGATGAAAATTCAACTAAGTATGACCTTTTCATTGGGATGTCACAATAATTTTGTAGTGGTCCCAATGTAGACGACATTTTGTATGTTAGATGAGACCATAATGAAGGGATTTGGATAGTTGATAGAGGGGTCAAATCCATTCAAACTTAAAAAAAGAGTTCAATAATTAGGTTATATGTTTTTGTAATATACATTGTGTTACCTCATGTTATTATCTTTTTGTTTTTGCATTTATGTAATCTAAATTAAATGTTAAACCACTTATGCAGATAATGAATTCTGCATGTGCTGGTGCTCCCAATCCTAAGGAACAACATGCCTCTCAACCTATTATTTCTCTCAGTGTAGAGTTACAATGACCATCTGCACATGCTGATGCTACCTCTATAGAGGAACAACATATTGATGATGTTGAATTCAAGGAAATGGTAAGCTATGAAGGGCTGGCAATGAAGAAAAAGAGGAGTGTCATAGTTTGATGGTGTTAGCTAAAATCATTAAGGTGAAAATCAAAGGCATTAAATATGAGTTCAGATGGAATGCATGAGGCCAACATGTTAACCCCAAAAGGCTATGTTTATTAGTTACATTAGAATCATCACTCAATAATGTGTGTCAATTGATGTAGATTCGTGGCACCATGTTATCTACACTTAAGAAACTGATGTGGGAAGAGATTATGATTACATTATTATATTATTTATTTATTTTATTAAAAAATAAAATAATTAAACATTGACTTACTCTTAATCGTCCCTTTTAGAGTGCATTTATAGTAGATGGGTCCCATAAGAAATATGTATTAATTCTTTATGGAAGGATTTATATAGGATTTTTCACAATTTTAATGAGACATCATCTTAAAGATGATAAAGGGAAAATAAACTCGCACCCACCACTCATGTATGCACACCTGATAATCCAAGAATCACGAGATGAGTTTATTGGCCGTTGTGTAGATGTTTCTTTTCAGGTATATTGTGGATAGTAATAGGTTGTTTGATGATACATGTATCCATCACTTTGATTGAAAATTTTTTATTTATGAAATAGTAATTGAGTGCTGAAAATAAGGAATGAGCAGTAAAACCAACGCACCCCTACCATAAAGAAAGGATGAGGTACGCTTCACTTGAAAAAAACTGGTACTATTTTAAATCTACCTTAATAATTTTATGTGATATGAAACAAAAACATAATTATATTCCTCTATTTATATGCATATTTATGACTCCAAATCCAAATCCACTTCCATCCCATTCCATGTACTATGGAAGGAGGCATGTGTAAATAAATATGAGATACTAATAGATGAAAACACATAAAAAGTGTGGAAAACATGTGTAAGTATGACATAATAAAAATTTGTTTTGATTTAAGTATATATTACATAAAAATGATTACTTATTTTCCTATATTTTCTATTCAACATAGTCATAGGAATCAACAACACCTGTACCAGATGAACACCTACTATTGGTGGCCATGAAATGACCAAAACAGTATGGCCGCATCAGAGGTTTGGGTTTTGGGGCAGCACCCCAAACATATTTTGAGAGAAAAAAACAAGGGGAGGATAAAGGTGAAGAAATGAAACAGATGAAAGAAAGACTAGCTACCCTTGAAGAACAATTCCAATGGCAGAGAGAGATGATAGTAACTTTTATGGGGGGAAGAAAAGATAAGAAAAAAACTCAAGAACAACCATTAAATAAAGACCCCCACTAACTTTAAGGTGAGTCATTCCCCTAAAAGAGTTGTCTTAGTCATGGTAATCAGTATTCTAATAATTGTTTCTATGAAAGGTGAATCAGACAGACACTGATACCTTTCCTATACTGATATTCTATAGGGTGAAAATGGATGTGATTTATATCTATCAATACTTACCCATCACCTTATAGAGAGGGAAACAATGTTAAATATGCAAGACAATAATATACACAACATACCACTTCCAACAAGTGATGTGAGAGTAGCGATTAGCATAGCTCATGAGTTGAGTATCAAGCTACCTGTTCCACTTGATGAAGATGATATTTATATGGTCGACCAAGTTGTTGGAACATTTGTCACATGACCGTCACATCTTGTAAAAAAACATGTCGATAATGAGGTATTCATATCCAATTTATTTTTCAATCTAAACCTTTAAAAATTAATGGAAAAGGATAAACCAATGAATGTTATTATATACAGACAAAGGGAAGGGGGTGAAATTAAAGAACGGATCAAAACCATCTAAAGGATTGACCAATCGATAAAAAAGATATTACAAAATCACCTTCACCCCACCCATTCCATATATATATTTACTAACCTTGAAGGTTTAAGTGGATACAAAGTAAAAAATGGTAGGAGTCACATAGTTGATTTTGAAGAAAATATGTATTGAGAGGAAGGTGAATACTATATTGGTGTTGAGAATGTAAATGAAATCCTCAACTATGATTGACCGGACACCTCATTTGTAAATGTATACATGATATATGTTTTCATGATTTGATGTTTTTGGGGGTTCAATTAGTGGTAAGAACCCCATAATATTATATAAAAAATGGGGGTTCAAAACCCATTAGGCACAGGTTACTATAGCTATACTATAGCATACTATAGCAATGGTGGAAATGTTGACCGACGACACTGTAGTGGTAGCGGGCACTGTAGCAGGCACTATAGTGGTGATGGACACTGTATCAGTTTGGGTACTATAATATCACTATTCACCGGAGGTCATTTGGGTAAAAAAATTGGGTCTTTAGGGCCATGTTATGGGCTTTCATGCCCACTAGGCCTATGTGCCATGTAATGGGATTCATTCCCACTCAGCCTACGAGCCATGTATTGAATAAATAAGGCTTGATAGGTGAGTTATCCCCTTGGGGGGATATAGCCCGCCTTTCTGACCTGTGTATGTGGTGTGTGTGTGTTTAAATGTAATTTTACCCTCAAGAACATTATATATATATATATATAAATGTTTTCATGATTTTATTTTCCAAATTCCGATATACTATGTGAATTACGAATAAATACATTTTATATTTTTGGTAGGAATATATATCAAAAGCAAATAGAGGGATTTATAAATGATTTTTTTTGGACTCGTTAGTCCTCACACCACCTATACAGAACAAACAAAAATAGAATCCAAAAAAAAGGATGAAATAGTGGAAAGCCTAGTCAAACTGTTTGATAAAAAACTTTTAGATGACAGACTCTTCTTAATACCAACAATACAATGGTAACACTCTATAGTTTAATCATATCAAATATATTTTAATTTCTTTCATTACTTATTTTTTTTTGTGTTTTTAGGCAATATTGGATGCTCATTGAGGTCAATTTGGATACTCCACAAATTTATTTCCTGGATTCACTGTATGGATACCCAACAAATCAACCACACATGATGGAATTTTTCAATTTTTAATACACTAAATCCAAAATTTTAGAACTAAACATCAAGTTATATAATTTATATTATATTTTAACGAGGATTATGTTATGATAGGGCAGTGCATCAATATCATGAAAAACAAGAAATGAGGCCAAGGACTAAGCATGAGGACCCTAACAGGTTCTACAACTGGATAAGTATCAAGGTATATATAATAATATTTCACTATCCAAAAACATATCAAAACAAATTACTTATTATCCTCAATGTTTCTGAAGTGTAATAAACAAACAAATGGAAAATATTGTGGTTATTATGTTTGTAAATTTATAAGAGAGACCATATTGCATGAACAAAATAGTGTCCCTGAAGAGCTATTTTTGAATCTAATTACTATTTTATTTAAAATATTTATTAATCCTTTGTGTATTTATATTTTTCCAGTACTACTATGACTATAAAAAAGACTCATATTCACAAGACAATATAGATTTTCTTAGAAATGAATGGGCAGAATACCTGATGGGAGAATGTACACAAATAACATGAATATGTTACTTCTATAGAATTAGTGCAACTTTTAATATTTATGTTTAATTTACTTCTTTTTAGTATTACTTAAAAAATAATTTTTCTATACAGGTGGATTCCTTTGTTTGAGTAGGGGTGGTTTGTTCAAAACTGCTCATGATCATGAGAGATTGGACTTTAAGGCTACAGCTGAGATAATGAAAATAAAATAATGGGTTAATATTGTATACAACCATCATGAAAAAGTGAAATCCTAATACTTATTAAAAGTGTATCTATTTATTTAAAATTGACATTAATTTCAGTAAAAAGAACAAGTAACATAATGAAAACTGAGAAAACACATTTGGATTGTTTTGATACTTTAGGAAAACGATATATAAGTCTCTTATGATGTGTAGGAATCAACCGAACCTCAATCAGATGCATGGTGTGACCTCTATAACTCTAAGTGTGTCTATTTATTTAAAATTGAAATTAATTTTAGTAAAAAGAACAAGTGACATACTAAAAACCAATAAAATTCATTCATATTATTTTGATACTTTAGGAAAATGATCTATAATTCATTTGTGACATGTAGGAATTAACCACACCTCAATATGATGCATGGTGTGGCCGATATAACTTAAAGTGTCTCTTTTTATTTAAAATTGACATTAATTTTTGTAAAAAGAACAATTAATATACTGAAAACCAATAAAACACATTCATATTGTTTTGATACTTTAATAAAATGATATATAAGTCATTTGTGACATGTAAGGATCAACCTCTCCTCAATCAGATGCACGGTGTGACCAAAGTGTGTCTTTTTATTTAAAATTGACATTAATTTTAGTAAAAAGAACAAGTGACATACTGAAAACCAAGAAAACACATTCAGATTGTTTTGATACTTTAGGAAAATGATCCATAAGTCATTTGTGAAATTTATAAGTTAAACTTATCTCAATATGATGCATGGTGTCACTGGTATGACTAAAAGTGTGTCTATTTATTTAAAATTAACATTAATTTTTCTAAAAAGAACAAGTGACATACTGAAAACCAATAAAAACAATTGGATTGTTTTGATACTTTAGGAAAATGATCCATAAGTAATTTTTGAAATTTAGGAATCAACCACACCTTAATTATATGCACAATTTGACCACTATAACTCTAAGTGTGTCTTTTTATTTAAAATTAACATTAATTTTAGTAAAAATAACAAGTGAGATATTGAAAGATGAAAAAATAAATTTGGATTGTCCTAATAATTTAGGAAAATGATACATAAATAATTTTTAGTGTGTAAAAATCAACCTCACCTTAATATAATTCATGATGTGACTGGTATAATTCCAACTGTGTCTATTTATGTAAAATTGACATTAATTTTAGTAAAAATAACAAGTGACATACTAAAACCTGATAAAAAGCATTCAGATTATTTTGATACTTTATTAAAACAATACATAAGTAATTTTTGATGTTTAGGAATTAATCTCATCTCAATCCGATGCATGGTGTGACCTCTATAACTCTAAGTGTGTCTTTTTATTTAAAATCGGCATTAATTTTAGTAAAAATAACAAGTAACATATTGAAAACTAATAAAATGCATTTGGATTATTTTGATTCTTTAGGAAAATGATCTATAAGTCATTTTTTTTCATGTAGGAATCAACCAAACCTCAATATTATGCACGGTGTGGCCGGTATAACTCAAATTGTCTCTTTTTATTAAAAATTGACATTAATTTTAGTAAAAAGAATAAGTGACATACTAAAAACTAAGAAAACACATTTAGATTATTTTGATAATTTAGGAAAACATCCATGAGTCATTTTTGACATGTAGGAGTCAACCTCACCTCAATATGATGAACGGTGTGACTACTATGACTCCAAGTGTGTCTTTTTATTTAAAACTGACATTAATTTAAGTAAAAAGGACAAGTGACATACTAAAAATCAAGAAAATGCATTCAGATTGTTTTTATAATTTAGAAAAATAAACCATGAGTCATTTTTGATGTGTAGTAATCAACTTCACTTCAATCCAATGTATGGTGTGACCGGTATGACTAAAAGTGTTCGTTATCAATTTAAAATTGACATTTTAGTTCAAAACATGTCACTCACTAAAAACCAAGAAAACATACTCTGATTGTCTTTATAATTTATGATAATGATTCATAAGTCATTTTTGAGACGTATTAAGTATTCTCATGTCAAACTAATGCACGATGCGACCAGTATGACTCAAAATGCATGTTTCTATTTTGAAATTACATTTTCGTAAAAAAACAAAACTGGCATATTGAAAAACAATAAAACAAATTTGGATTGTTTTGATACTTTAGGAAAATTATCTATAAGTCATTTTTAATGTTTATTAATCAACCATGCCTCAATATTATTCATGGTGTGGCTGATATAACTCAAAGTGTCTCTTTTTATTTAAATTTGACATTAATTTTAGTAAAAAGAACATGTGACATATTGAAAACTGAGAAAATGAATTCGTATTGTTTTGATAATTTTGGAAAATGATCCATGAGTCATTTTTAACATTTAGGAGTCAACTGTACCTCAATCTTATGTACAATGTGACTACTATGACTCCAAGTGTGTCTTTTTATTTAAAATTGACATTAATTTAAGTAAAAAAGAACAAGTGACATACTGAAAACTGGGAAAAAGCATTCGTATTATTTTGATACTTTAGTAAAACAATCTATGAGTCATTTTGGTATGTAGTAATCAACCTCACCACAATCCGATTCATGGTGTGACTGTTATGACTAAAAGTTTTCGTTATCAGTTTAAAACTGACATTTTAGTTCAAAATGTGTCACTCACTGAAAACCAAGAAAACACACTCCAATTGTATTGATAATTTATGATAGTAATTCGTAAGTCATTTATGACATGTATGAAGTAGTCTCATGTCAAACCAACATATGATGTGACTGGTATGACTCAAAATGCGTGTTTCAAGTTTGAAATGACATTTTAGTAAAAAAACACAACTTGCATACTGAAAACTGAGAAAACGCATTCATATTGTTTTTATATTTTAGGAAATTTATTTATAAGTAATTTTTGACATGTAGGAATTAGTATCACCTCAATATGATGCACAGTGTGTTCGTTATAACTCAAAGTGTCTCTTTTTATTTAAAATTGACATTAATTTTAGTAAAAAGAACAAGTGACATACTGAAAACCAAGAAAATGCATTCCTATTGTTTTGATAATTTAGGAAAATGATCCATGAGTCATTTTTGATATGTAAGAGTTATTTACACCTAATTTTGATGCACAATGTGACCTCTATGACTCCAAGAGTGTCTTTTTTATTTAAAATTGACATTAATTTAAGTAAAAATCACAAGTGACATACTAAAAGCCAAGAAAACGCATTTAGATTTTTTTTATACTTTAGTATAATGATCCATGTGTCATTTTTTATGTGTAGGAATTAACCACACCTAAATTCGATGCACAGTCTGACCGGTATGACTAAAAGTGTATGTAATCGATTTAAAATTGACATTTTAGTTCAAAACGTGTCTCACATTGAAAACTAAGAAAATGCACTTTGGTTATCTTTATAATTTAGGAAAGTGATTAATAATTCATTTTTGATGTTTATGAAGCTGTCTCACATCAAACTGACACATGATGCGATCAGTATGACTCAAAATGTGTGTTTCCAGTTTGAAATGAAATTTTAGTAAAAAAACCAAACTAGCATATTGAAAATCGAGAAAATGCATTCAGATTGTTTTGATATTTTAAGACAATGAACCATCAGTAATTTGTGATAGGTAGGAATCATCTTTACCTCAATCTAACTCATGGTGTGACCAGTATAACTCCAAATGTGTCATTATTTAAAATTGATATTAATTTTAGTAAAAGAACAAATGACATACTAAAAATTGAAAAAAAACATTCAAATAATTTTTATATTTTAGGAAAATGATCCATAACTCATTTGTGATGTGTAGGAATCAAACCCACCTCAATATGATGCACGGTGTGATCAGTATAACTCTAAATGTGTCTTTTTTATTAAAAAATGACATTTTATTAATGTATTCTTTCATATTAATGTTTAATTTATTTATTTATAGTGTTACTAACCTAATATTTTTTTCTTATATAGGTGGATTCTTTTGCTCGAGTTGAGATGATTTGTTCAGAAACTGATACCATGGGCAGAAATTTTTGAGAGGGGATCATGGGCATCAAAATATGAAACATTAATGTTTTAAATGTTTGTTGGATAATTGTAAATGTAATTATATAAAACATTGGTTGAAATGTATATAATATTATTTTTTTGTATTCATAATATCAAATTTATTTCAATTAAATTATATATTTTGTGTTGACCGGTTATAGGTTTTTGCTGGGTGTGCTTTTATATTAATAGTACATCTAGCAAGCTAGGCCTTTATCAACGCTATTTTGACCGCTGAAAAAGGGTGGGCTTTATTAGCGATGAAAAAATGCTGATAAAAGAGGTCCTTTATTCACGCTAAAAAAAGTGTTGATAAAGGCCCCACTTTAGCATTGCTAAAATAGAGCAGATAAAGAGGAGAATTTATCAGTTTTTTTAGCATGGATAAAGGACCCCCTTTATCAGTGCTTTTTTATCACTGATAAAGGGGACCCCCTATCAACACTGTGATTAACAACACTTTTTTAGTACTATTAAAATCCCTTTTATACATTGTAAAAGGGAATATCTATAGTAGTGAAAGTACCAATAAAAACCTCTAAGGCATGGTAACACACATTACAAATAAAGAATACAAGGAAAGTATGTCATCATGAGAATAAAATAGCAACACATAACAACATGTGATCATAACCAGAAATGGAAACAAGATAATATAGTAATACTCATGGAATCAAAATATCATAAATAGGTCTCACGGGCTACACACACCCACATGTGATCACAATCAAGCATGATCATCAAAGTAAGCTAACACGAGAACTATATCAATGCAAACAAGTGTATATGAGAGACCCTTAATGTAAAGAACATTATACCTCAAAGTCATTGACATCAACATCAAGGATAAACCACTATGTGTGGTTCAAAAACTGGAGTGGAAACCTTCACACCCAAGAACACCTTCTCCCTAGCCTTATTATCATGGTTGTCGACACGTTAACGTTATAGGCTCGTCAAGGATCCCTATAATCAAAAACAACTATTTTATTTTGAAAATAAATAAAATATCATATGCAATAATAGTTTCTCTCTCTTGGATAATTTACAAATTATCAAAACATTCCAACGCATGTGTTAGCGATTCATATTTAAGAATAATAATAAAACTACATGCAGTAATATTTTATCTCCCTAGAATAACAAGCATGTGATAATCCTTTATTATTATTATTTGATATTTTAGGTCAATAATTATTTTATTACATTTGATAATTTCTAGAATAATATTCTTTTATCATTCTATGAATAATATTTCTTTCACGATACACATGAAATGTGGAGAAAAGAAGAGAATATAATCCCACCTAGAACTACGTCTTTCACAAGCACCACACTCAGGAAGAGGAGAGAGAGGCAAGGATTCTGTAAACCTAGAATTTGGAAGAACTCGGTTTGGTCAAGGAAAACTTCATAGATCGTACATAAGGAAATTTCTAGATTTCTCAGGCTTGAAGGAATACTTCAACAAAGGAAATAGAAGGCTCGATATTCTTTTTAAGAAAATAGTCCATGTATTGTCTCTCAATATTAAAACAAAAAATTAAATATCATTATTTAATTTGTCTTTTAATCGATTCTTTATTACGGAGTGTTTACTTTCATACATAAATATGAGTTATGGATTGAAATAGGTCCAAGGGTTTAATTTCATGATTTTTAGAATTTAAAAATCATCAAAACACATTTCAGGGTTTCGTTGTGGAAGGAGGAAGAAAAATGATAAAAAATAGGGTAAAATGTTACCCTTACATAAGGGGTATTCAATGCATAAGGTTAACTTGGGATTACCCTTATGTAGTGGAAATACCCTTATGCAACTTCAGGAAAGTCAGGGTACCCTTACACAACTACCTTTACGCAAGCACTTACCCTTACACAATTCCCTTACGCGAGTGCTTACCCTTATGTGAGACCCTTGTGCAGCCGGTTACCCTTACACAGGTACCCTTATGCAGCACTTACCTTACCCTTATACAGGTACCCTCACATGGTCAGTACCCTTATGCACTGCTTACCTTACCTTTAAACAATTCCTCATACCCTTACGCAGGTACCCTCATACGAACAATACCCTTACATAGTTTATCCTACCCTTATGCAATGCATATACAAGATATTTTTACCTATACACAATCAATGGAAATGTATTTTTACCCTTACAAAACGCCTTCAAATCTTATTTTACTCTTAAGTGAAGCCTTTAATTTATAATAAAGATGATTTTTATTAAAAATTTAGACTTTCACATAAAACACTTGTAAATTAAAACAAGAGGGTTTTTACAACATTTACAAATTGAGAATATTACATGGTTTAAAGTTTCTCTTTGAAAGGGACTCTTGTAAAACTTCTTTTAGATTGATATAACTCTTGCTCCAGGTTTTTATTAATTGAAAGAGTCTTGGTTGTTTGACCAAAGAATCAACTTCTTGTAAAAATTAAATTTTTTTTGAATAAAAAAGTTTATTTTATGTACTTTAATTTAATATTATTAAATAACGATATCAAGTATATTTTAATTTAATTATTAATATTTTTAAATATTAAAATGTATTGTATTGGTTGAATTTGGTGAAAGAAATATTAATTTTTGATGCAATATGTTGAATAAAAATAATAATGAAGAAATGCATAAAAATGAATATTCAAATAATATTCTTTTTAATATTAAAAATAGAGTAATGGATTGAAAATAATTTCATCGTCATTTTAGAAATTTGGGTCCTAGTCACCAATTCCAATCAGGCACTTGAGCCCCCCTCATGAAAATTTTCAATGTAGCAATTTGGGTTTGGATAACTGACCCATTTATTAAATAATTTAAGTTTTGTGCAATCTAGGCATAAATTATTTATAAATTTAAAAAAATATTTTGAAAATTTTATACATTTATATCAATTAAAATTAATCTTAGGATAAAAATAATTAAAAATCAAATAATATATTCTTATATATACCAGTTCACTTAAAAATATTTTTTTATCAATTATAAAAAAATAAATATTTAAATAATAGTTTCATTTATTAATTACGTCATACACCCTAAACTCAAACCCAACCCATTTGTTTAATCATACATCTAGTTTGGGATGGGTTTTATAGGGGTTTTTTTATGGGTTTTAATTTTTTTTATAAACAGGATAGGATTCAAGTTTTTTTTAAAAAGGGTCCCGAGAAGTGTGAACCCCGTTCATGATTCTTCCCTCACCGGGAAGCATGAATGGTGTTCACGCTTCCTGTGTGAATTGTATAAAGGAAGTGTCAACGGGGTTCACACTTCCTCCAGAATTTTTAATTAAAAAAATAATCAATATTTGTAAATAATAATTAAATATAAATACATATTAATTAAAAATCATCAATATGTATAAAAAACAATAAATATAAATAAATATTAATAAATATTAATTAAATAATAAAAAATATTGATAATAATGTTCACAGACATTTTGATCAACTAGTCTGATTCTTGGTGCACTGCTCAATCACCAGTAGTGTTTTTTCATCAATTTTTTGTAGTAGAGCCATACATCCAAATTTCTTTCCAACTGAATATGTCAATATACTAATATGTCCACTTTACGTTAACAAACATTCATTCCACTTCCTCTCCTGTATATTAGCCTGAAGTAAAAAGTTCAAGGGAAAAGGGTATCAGTTCATACTTAATAAATGTGTCATCCATTATTTTAATCTAAGTCTATGTGAGCCATACTCAGTCTAGAAAACAATAGGATTTGATTTGGGAAACAATGTTTTCCTCTACCAACTGATCATGATACCACATTAAATGAGAACTCATGAACTTATCATCAAGTGTAATCCAATTTTATTTCAGGATGAAGATATTAAATGAGATATGAAACTTTTATTATAAGAATCAACCTAAAACTCAAGCACTCACTTTAAAAAATAGATCAAAAACATTCAAGTGAAATAAGAAGGATAAGCGGTCTTTGAGCGCATCAATACTTCAACTTTTCTTATGTCATTTATTAATTCAATTACAACCCCTTTCTATTGAATTTATTTTTTATTAACAAAGGAAGAGATATTTAAAAAAATATACCTCTTTCAATAACATGATTTTCCTTAACATTCAACAGTAATTATATTTGATTATAATTGATATACTAATTCTGAAAGTAATTTTATATTTCTTCATTTAACTCCCCCTCAAGGGAAACAATCATAAATATATTTATAATGGTGGATCTCTTAAATAATGTGTTTAATGATGTTTAAATATAGAAAATACACTATAATTAATATTCAAATTATGACTTTCTAGATTTGAAAACTTATATAACTTCACCAAGGATGATCTTATTTAATAATTATTCTTCAGGATACCAAAAATATGATCAAGCCACTATGATATATTCTTTATAATTATTTTCTTTGATATTCTAACACATTCTTAAAATTCATCAATGATGAACCTCTTCCTTACATCATAAAAATAGATAAAATAAACAATGATTAAGGAAATATGGTGGATCTTCCTTACTTCTAATGTGAATAGTAAGGTTGAGTTTTTTTATCAATTAAGTTTTTCCAATTCATCTAGTATTCATGATTACACATATGAACATTTGTTCTAATTTATATTGTGTAGTAGGGATCTCTTCACATTACACTCTGATTTTTGTGGAGATTTTTTCCCTTATTAAACTTCATGGATGATGCAATATTAACCCTCTTAAGGATTCTTTCTTATTCTAGAATAATATTAAATCAATATTTTTCATAATTTCCATAATTTTATCACATTATGGAGGTATTTTAACCTTAAAATACTCCAGTGAAGATTGTGTACTAGTAGAAACTACATCCTTTTATAAAGTCTGAATATGCATCTTCTCAAAATTGGCCAAATGAACTTCTAATTCCATACATCTCATATTTTTGTTTTTTTGATCTTCAATCATAATCATCTACTCTTCAAAAATATCCATTATTCATTCAAATTATTCTTCATGCAACTTAATTTTTTTAACAAAGATTCATGTTCCACGATCTTCTAGGATTTTACATCCAATTTCAAACCATTGAGATCAACAATATTTTTCAATATTTCTTTAAGTTCTTATATCTTTTCATCCAGAGTATTTTTGAATTCAAAATAATTAATATAATTAATATTTATCAATGAATTTAATAATATTATTTATTAAACATATATAGATAATAATACTAAGTATTAATATGAATAGTAAATAGTAATTATTGATTTTGGTAGATAATTTGATAATAGCAAGACACTTATTAAAATAATAATAAAAATATATAAATGATAACAATAAGCCACATAAAAAATGTATCATAAATCTAATATCAACCTAATCTACATTTGTGGCATGGATGCTCCTATGTCCCATAGCCAGACGTATACTAGATGCATCCATTTTGTGTCTGTCTATGTCTCTGCTCTAGCATACACTGCTCCTGTATATCATCATCGGTAACCACCTCCACATCTTCCTATGTGATAGGTGGTGGATGTATAGTCTAACTTCCTATAACCTATCTTGCCTCTAAGGATAGTGAATTCTAGATGAAAATATCTCAAACATATGAAGAAGATGGATATTGTGCTGCAGATGTCTGTATAGCAGGGATTAATAAATAATCCACCTCAGTCCAGTCAACATCTATATATGCCTCTGGTTGGGACTGAGAAATTGAAAAAAAATGATAGAAATTGAAAAAAAAAACATAAATGAAAACAAAACCAACTTATGAAACCTAGAAATATCAGGGACGATAGTTGGTTGATCAGTAAGCAATAAGATAGAATGAAGGTCGCCAACAGACATCCAAGATGCACTATAATAGCTAACCAAAGTGCTCATGTGATACACCAGATCTACATAGGGATCCCATGATATATTTACTGAAGCATAAGCTATAAAAACATGTGCACAAGGACATCTCAATGCCTATAAGTTTTCGCAATCACAATACCTGTCATCCAACATGACCACAAGCACTCGACCACCAGTACATGTAGCCCGATCATAGCACTCTCTTACCTGAAATCTTATCTTTTTGCTATCAAATGTTAGAACACTCCATCTTTAAGCCTCATTTAGTATCTTATCAATGTCACTTTGGAAATTCTGAGTAAAACGAATTCCATTTTCCATCCTATGATAGGACTTTTGGGACCGATCAACAAAGTAGTGAACACTTATATAAAATATATCTTTCACTAAACCTATGATCGGGAGTTTTCACACACCCTTGAGGACCCCATTTATGCACTCCAATGTATTAGTGGTCTATGGACATATCTCCTACCACCATCATATGCTAATAACCATTTTTCCTTTGAAATATGCATCATATATTCATACATATCTTCATTATACCTTCAAATCTCTTCAAGATTTAGATAAAACCTTTATTATTAGGGATCATATGATGAAACCATAATATAATAATGTATTAAAAAGGATTTTTTTTAAAAAAAAGTAAGTTTAGAAAGACATACCCAACTTGAGGGTTGCCTTCTTTATTGCCACATCTCTGAAATTATTATGCACATTAATTGAAATATTTCTAATGAAATATCAATGATAAACATTCAGCTTAGTCCATGAAACCCTATCATTATTTACAACCTCTATAATCGCTCGATGACGATCAGATATCAGACACACTCCCTTGTTTTGTATAACATGAATGCGTACACATGCCAAAAACTATCTCCAAGATTCAAAATTATCCTTTTCAAAAATAAATAATGTAAGTGTTAGAGGAGAAAGATTAACATCTTTTGTGGTAGAAATGATTAGAACACCTATATACTTTCCATAAAGGAAAGTGTCATCGACCTGAATGAATTGTTTACAATAAGGAAAAGAAACAATGCATGGTCTGAATGCCCAAAAAATCCTATTGAACTTCACCTTTTATTGATAAAATTGATGATTGGGGGACACATACTCAACAATGTACAAATGATAAATAATATGATTGTTGAGATACAAAAATTCCATAAGTTTTGGAAACATTACATAAGATTCATCCAAATCACCATACACTTTTACAATTTCCTTATGTTTTGCATTCCAAGCTTTGTTGTAGGATATCTTATAGTTAAGTAATTGTTGAATTCTTTCTTGAACAAGGGAAACGAGAACATCCTGACATGTTCATATTATCTCAATAATAACAGTTGATATAATCTCTACATCAAGTGAATAGTGATCCTGCAAAAATATTAGATGCACACAAGTGTGTGGGCCTTCTAATTTGGTAATCTTACAACATGAAAAAAATTTATCATATAATGCCCTTAATCAGAATTTACATTCTGGCCCATATTCTTCACATTGAATGAGATATTTTGTATTCTTCGACTCATCAACCACAAATATAAAATGCTTCTCTCTGTGGTATTTTTTATCACATTTTTCATGGAAAGTTTACTTTCAAACTCCTGCTCGACATAGATGGAATTATCATTTGATGTAGATCTATTCCCTATAATTCCAGGGAATTCAAAAGTTAGTGTAATGACATCCCAATCAAAATGTTGTTTTTGTGACATTCCTTCAACTAAGGAACTCAATACTGAAGAATTATTACCACTAACTGGTGGATGCTGTGGATGCCTGTCTCTCATAGGAATCTCAGTGTAGGTTCCGAGCCCAGCGGAAGCATGGGAGGGACAATGCCCAAATTTAATTTTTATATATTCAATGAAAAATATGGGATCAATACGATGATGAATTCCAGTATCCACAGAATTGAATCAAGGATTAAGATAAAGGAATAGAAACCTGGAACCAAGAGAGAGGGGATCAACATAATTTGTTTATAATTAATTAAATTAAATCAAAGAATTACCTCCAAGGTGAATATTTATTCATTGATGAGTTCGACCATAGATTTGTAGTGTGACTTCATTATGTTATAGAGATCAATAGTAGATCTACTCTATCAGTGATCCACACGTGCTTCACGAATCTCTGGACGTTGCTGAAGGAGTCTCCTGGTGCTAACACGGAAGATCCTTGTGCTTGTGTCATCCAACTTCGATCATCTTGAGAATCACTTCCAAAGAGTTATCCTTAATTCAGTGGAGGAGGACCACTCTCATTCTTGAGAATGTTCTTGGAGAAAAAGGGACTCTCTAAGCTCAAGATAAATTCTCCAAATTGTTGTGCACAACCCGATTGGCTAGCCTATGGGTTGCCCCTTTGGTTAATTAGAGAATAATAACATAACCAGGAATTTAATTCACTAGGTAATAATAAATAATTATCAAAAGCATCATTACTTATTTTATTATCCCATGTGAAACCCCCATATCAAATAATAACAACAATAACATTATTTCCATGACACGAGCTCAACTTGCAAGTCATATTTAAATTTTATTTTAATCAAATAATATTTAATATTATTTCTCACCGGACCTGAAACTTGGTCCGCCAATCCTCCTCAATATTTATTGGTCCTTGAATAATGACTATTTATTTATTAAATAAATATAACTACACTATTCATTGATAAATAAATAAATATTATATTTACTAAAATAGAAAATAAATATTTATTAAATATTATGTCCGTAATATATTCTCTCAAATAACTAACGATGAAATAAATATGATCAGAAATACATGAATAATTATTAAAACATAAATGAGAATAATATTTATTCAACTTGTTAAATAATAAATTATTTAACTGAGATTCCAGATACACTTAGTGCATGACCCTCTAGGCCTCTTTCTTAGTAGCATTAGACGAACCTGCCTAAAATCCAAGGTTAACATCTAGAAACATTCCAAGAAACCCATAGATAAAGAAGTTAATGTCTCAATGACATGTCACCTCATACAAATGATTATCGTGTAATATAACCCATTTTTATTGATATCTCTAATCAAGCGGGTTTCATGCAAGTGCCATCAACCCATGTGCCCTATTTCTCATTCTTTAACTTATTAGAAATTGAACTTGACTATAAAACACTATGGACATAGATTTATTTAGGATTTATCATTTCCATCAAAGGGTATAAGATATAAAATTTCGTTATGGAACATAAGGGACAAATCCTTTCTCACATTATTCATTAATGCAGTACTACTTGTGACATACCCAACATATCCTACCTCACTACAAACATATGTCATCATGATTTTCACCAATACATCTAAGTGCGTGATTCATAATACCCATTAATAATAATATTAAAGTCTAAGGACCAATACACACATCTGCAGATAGGAAAATCCAATGACACTTATAAATGTGGATTTCCTACTAGCGGGTCTCGTTCTCATAATATCGTACAGAACATTACTAAGGGCGTACACCATGAAAAGGTGCGTCAAAGTCCAATGATTCTCCATCCCTGATAGCCTGTATTGTTTGTGTCCCTTTAAATGATATCATTAGACTAGAGAACATATGTTCAAGAATAGTGTCATGGAACTTCTAGGTTCTCATCATAACAGGGATCCACTATGACCTTTTAGTGCGACATATACTCTTAGGATATTATCACATACAATGTCATGTAGAAGAAAAATCCTGATGTGATAAGGAGTTTATTAATATCCATCCAATGAATATATTTTTATCATAAAGTATAAAAGAATTTGGCTCTAGGGAACTAACTCCAACAGACTCCCACATGCACTAGAGCCATCTGATAATAACCTTTAGTCCGCTAGCTCTCATATGATACTCATGCTTCTTCTGAGATATGACTTTAGTCAAGGGGTCTACCACGTTCTCTTCCTTGTATACTATGGTAACTAAAACTTCCCTCATTTGATAAAAATACCTCAAGATATGATACTTCTAGAGCACATGATTTGTCTGTTGATGTGACCTTGGATCTTTTTCAAGAGCCACCACTGCAGTATTATCACAATATAATGTGATAGGGTATTTACTGATAGGTAACACATCAAGTTCCTGGAAAAAGTTACAAATCCATACGACTTCCTTAGCTGTATCAAAAGTTGCTATATATTCAGAATATGCTGTAGAATCAACAATAACTGGCTTATTTGAAATCTTCCAGCTCATATCTCCTATTTTGAGATAGAAAACATATCCCAATTATGAATTAAGATCATTCTGATATGTCTGAAAATTAGAATCATCATACCCTATGATGACAAGATCTTTGTCTCCTCCATATACCCAGAACATATCCTTAGTTCTTCTCAGATACTTAAGGATAATATTAATAGTAGTGCAATTTTGTTCTCTTGGATCTGCTTGATATCTGTCTACCATGATCAGTGCATAGGAAACATCAAGTATAATATATAAAATGGAATACATGATTGATCCTATCACTTAATCATATGATATCTTACTCATTATATCTTTCTCCTGTTGTGTCCGTGGACACATTTTCTTAAAAATATGCAAACCACATGACACTGGAACCAATCCCCTATTGGATTGTTCCATACTAAATATCTTTAGTATCTAGTCAATATATTTACTTTTAATTAGTCCAAGTAGCCTCTTAGATCTATCATAAATTATCTTTATCCCTAGAATGTAGGTTGCTTCACCAAATCCCTTCATGGAGAAACACTTGTTCAACCAGTCCTTAACAGATTGTAAGACTGGTATGTCATTTACAATAAGTAATATATCGTTAATATATACTACTAGGATAACGAGCATATTCCCATTAAACCTTTTGTAAACACATGGATCAAATTCATTATTAATGAAACCAAATTCCATTATGGCTTCATTTAATCAAATATTCCATGACCTGGATGCTTTATTCAATCCATAAATGGAACTCTATAACTTGAAACCCCTTTTTCCATCACCTGGTGTCACAAACCCTTCTGGTCGTTTCATATAGAATTCTTCCTAAAGGTTCCTATTAAGGAATGAAGTTTTGACATCTATCTACCAAATCTCATAATCATGGTAAGATTCTATGAAAAATATGATTTTGATGGATTTAAACATATAAACTAGCGAAAAGGTTTCATCTTAGTCAATTACTTGATGCTGTTTAAACCCTTTAGCCACTAGCCTTTCTTTATAGGTACTTACTTTACCTTCCATGTACAATTTCCTCTTGAATAACCATTTACATCCAACAGGATTTACATCAACTGGCGCATCAACCAGAACCCAAAATTGGTTTTTATACATGGAATCCATCTCATAATTCATAGATTCTATCCATCTTGCAACTTATGAGCTCTCTACCGCCTCCTTGTAGGAGAGAGGTTTGTCATTGTCTAACAATAATGAGTCACCATCCCTAGTGATAAGAAAACTATATCTCTCTGGTTCCCTTACATATCTTAGAATCCTACAGAGTACTTGTGTTTTAGGAACTACTTATTCCATGGAGACTTGTGGAACTTGTTCCTGTACCAACTCCTATGTATCTTGAGCATCAACTTCATCGAAGTAGATCTTGATCCCACTATCCTTTTTAAGGATGTGATCCCTCTCAAGAAAGATGTATTGTTTGGAAATAGTCACTTTCTTGTCCAAGGGGTTGTATAGGTAGTATCCATTTATTTCCTTGGGACACCCTAAAAAGATACACCTTGTACCCTAGGGTGCTAGTTTGTTTCCTAAGAAAGCCTTAACAAACACCTCTCATCCCCATACATGTGTATGTGATAAAATGAGTTTCTTTCCACTCCATAGATCGAAGGGAATTCCATTTTCTGCTTTAGTTGGTACTCAGTTTAATGTGTATGCCACAGTTTGTAATGCATATCCACAAATGGGTGTTATATGAGTCATGTGAACTTGATTCACTATCGATTTCCAACACTTAGTTTTCATAATTTAATACATACATACCATTATTTAAATGTGTCATACCATAACATATGTTGTCCTTATAAAGGAAAAAAAATTATTTCTGAATTTGAAAATAAATCCATCTATATCTAAACTTGATACAAAAATTACATTCTTGGTAACACTTTGTACATAATAACAGTAATGTAAAACCCAAAATCATCCCAGATGTCAAAAAAATGTGGTAGTCACCAATGGTAAGAGTATCCAGCCTCAAAACATTAGTAGCTCGCAGATCCACCTCTCCTCTAACAATTTTCTGAAATCTACTTGGTTCCATCATTTGAACACAGATATGAGTACCACAAGCCATATCTAATATCCAATTTGTAGAAATGTAAAGATTTCAATCGATAACAAATGCACCTTTGGCTTCCACTTTCCTCTAGGTTCAGTTTCTCTTCCAGTGGCCTAACTTGCCACATGAAAACACAATGCATCCTTTCCTTACCCTGCCTCTAGATCTTCTTCTTCTTGGTCAAACGGTACTCAGGGGATTTAGACTGTTTATAAATATTAGGCCCCTTTGCCTTGTCCTTCCTATTCCTATTCACTATAATGACTACAGGTTTGTCATACCCTATGTCCTTATCCACTTGGAGAATCAGGGTCAGAAGTTCCGATAGGCTCTTCTCATTATTTCTCATATTATAATTCACAATAAAACCAGAGAAGGCCTTTGGCAGTGAGATAATATGAGATCTGTACGCAAATCATCTGGGAATTTAATCCCTAAGATGTCTAGATGCTCAATGTAGCCGATAAGCTTGACTACACGAGGCCCGGTTGGCACAGACTCTCCAAGCTTAGTGGTGAACAAAACATTGTAGATCTCATACATCTCCTGTCTCTACTTCTCTTGATAGAGATCCTGAAGGTGAGAAATAATGCTATAATAATCCATTTCCTCATGTTGCTTCAAGTGATCATTAGTCACAAATGATAGCATGAGGTGCTGAACATCCATAGAATCATTCAGATGTTTCTCATACACAGAGAGCTCATTATCACTTGCCCCATTTCTAGGTGAAACCGATAAAGGTTCTTCTATCACATATAGTTTCCTTTCATGGAGAAGGATGAACCGAAGACGCCTTTGACACTCCTAGAAATTAGTGTTAGTGAGAAGGTTTTCCTTCTTGAGTATGGATCATAATGATATGTTTGATGTTATTTTTAATGCTGTTTATACAAATAAGATGAGCATAATTTTATTACTTTATCTGATAAAATTAAGACAAATAAATAAATAAATATTCATTAGTCTCCCACTATTTTGTCAAAACCCAATATCCCTCACCATTGTCTTCAGAATACCATGTTTCTTGGATATTCTAGTGGAAAGGATCCATATTCCATTCTCATCACCCCAACTTTGGCTGGTCAAGCAACTTAAATGGTTTTAGGTAGACATTACAAATGCCAACTATATTAACTCGTAGCTCCTTGATCCATTGAGTAGAATCCCCAATATTGAAATTATTATTTTAGATTTCCTCAACCCTTGTCTCTCAGTTACACAAAGTCCTGATTTGGTAGTCAACCCTTGATGAAAACCATGTTAAGTCAACCCAAAACCTCAAATTAGAATTCCCTGATAATTAAAATCACCCCAACTTTGGCTGGTCAAGTACTCTGAACTATTGGTTTGATTCTAACCGAAGTAATGGAAGGCTATACCAACTTAATATTTTATTGAGGGATTTTATCCTTTATACATATATTGCCTCTTATTATATTTTCACATACTTGTTAATATTAAGAGGGATATACTTAAGTTATTAAACATGTCTTGATAATATTTATGCATAAGACATTTTATTTTAGTTCAATCTTTCATGCTTGTTAATTCATTAATTACATAACCACGACAATACATCCATAATTAATAACCATGAAACTGACAGAAATAAAATAAAGGGTATGATCATGAGATTTTCTAATGGTTAGTTTATCTAGCAGTTGATAAACTAACCCTGGACTAGGGGAGAAGCACCTTGAACCTTTTAAGGTTCATGTTTACAACTTTCCACCTATCCATCTTTTTATCTCATTGGATTGGTTTCTCCTCAACTCCTAACTTGAACCGCCTCCACTATCTTGGGATCTCCATCCATTACATATGATTTTACTCACACGTAGGTGAGGGGTAAAAGGGGGTTTACATTAAAAGAAACCATGGTAATGAAGACCCTACATATTAATTATGAGATAAGGCATGCATGCCAATAATTTAATTTAATAATAAATTAAAAGGGAAACCAATCACATACAAAGGTATGGTCAATCTCATGATCATCCACATGCATGCAACGAATTACACATTTAATAAAACTAGCATTAAATTCTTTAATCATTATTATTTAAGATAAATTACGCTTGAATTGATTAATTATTATCTTTAATAAATCAATCATTTTATCTTAAACATTTTTCTAAATTTCCTTAAGATTCTCATCCATTATAATTTTAAACATATTAATAAATTAATTTAAAATTAACTGTGTACATAACTTATACCTTGGAGGAAACCCGGTGAATACCCATCCAAAACTACCCAATATGTATTATACTTGTATACACTTTATTCTTTGTGACATGTATCATGCACACAGAATTATAATTGTAATACAACTCATACATGATGTGTAGATTTTTGAACATTACATAGATGTTAATTAAACATAATGTATGTATGTATGTATGTATGTATGTATATATATATATATCAAACACTTATCACATGTTGTGTCCCATCTTCACACCCACAAGAAGGTACATGTATCAAGGGTTACATAATATAATAATAAGTTTTAAATCTGCATAATCTGGAAAAGTACACAGCGTGTAGATCTGACTACACAATGTGTACCCTTCTCACCATCCATCTGAAGTACACGCCTAGAGAAATAGTGTGTGAGGTTTACTTTAGAAATCTTCAGAGTACATCGTGTGTCCAATGGGCCACACTCCGTGTAGATTCCGTGTTACACGATCACCATTCGGGCAAGCCATGTATGAGATATATGACCTGACCCCAACCTAAAGGGACTACACGTCATGTCCAGTGGGATACAAAACATGTAGTCTAGCTGACTGTACACCAGTCTATTTTGGACAACATGTGGTGTAAGAATTAACTACACCGCGTGTCATTAATGCACAAAACTTGAGTTTTTGGTTGAAGTAGATGACTCAAGAGGGAGGGGGGGTGAATTGAGTATCTATAAAAATTTCTGTTAAAAGGTTCTTTACAAAATAATACCCCCTATGAAAATAAACACAAAGTCAGTTTGTAGAGAATTTATAAAAGTCTTGAAGGTTCAATTTGGCTTTCAGAAGATTGATTAGTTCTTAGCTTTCCCAATATGAAGATTAGTAATTTTTTTGAAACAAACCTACTGATTCAAAATAGATATAAACAATTGCTAAACTAACTATCAAAGTTCATTTTATCTTAATGCCATAAATACATAACAGATAAAAAATATAAGATAAACAACACAACGGATAAAACAAGAGGTTCAGTCTCAAGAAGAGACTTAGTCCTCTCCACTTGGTGATTACCTGACACCAAGCAGTTTATATTAATAAACTTTTGATCCACACCCTGGATCAGGGTTTACAACACCACACAGGCTGTTCAGGTCACACTTAACCTCTACCACAATTATTCATGGGAAAAACAAATAAAAAGATCTCACAGGATCTCTTCCACAGTTCTACATGGGATACAAGTGTAAGAAGGGATTGGGAGTGAGGATATTTTTTTATCCTCTAGTTTAGCTCAGGAGACAGTGTGTGATATTCAAAAATATATACACACTGCTCAAAATAGTAATGATAATAACACAACAGAGTTATGAAAGAGAATAGGATTTAGAATTCTCTATGTGTTGTGCAGTAATGCTCTGGATTCAACGGATGTTGAGGAAATGATATTCAAGTCCTCTTTTGAAAGTTGGATTCAGAATAGAGTGTCATAGTTTCCTGTGAAAGTGTTCAGCTCTTCTTTTTGAGGTTGTTTAGAAAGCTCTAGTAGGTAGTTGTTAGGTGATCTCAAGCTTCAAGTTTCTCACTTTATGATATTATGAGTTCACACAGTCTATACTTCAACGTGTTCTTCAAGCTCTATTTGCATCTGTATATCTATGTATCTCCGTGTCTCGTTGATTTTTGAGCTCTAATTGAAGGCCTTTTATACTTCAAGGTCTACTAGACATAAATATCTCCGCACATTCATGTACCTCGTACTGTCTACGGATAGTCCTATAGACAACATTAAATAATGTCAGAAACATTAATTTGTCTAAATATGACTGTTAGAAATAAATTTGAATTAATAAAATTGAAATAGTTATTTATGACTATCAGTGAGTCATCTTCGGTCTATTGTCTTCGGTTTGGTAACATTGGTCTGTCAACTTTGGTGTGTCGACTTCGGTGTGTCAACTTCAGTCTATCAAACTTCGGTGTGTCGACTTCGGTGTGTCAAACTTCGGTGTGTCCACTTCGGTGTGTCAAACTTCATTGTGGTGACTTCGGTGTGTCAAACTTCAGTGTGTCGACTTCAGTGTGTAATCTTCAGTATGTCAAACATCGGTGTGTCGAACTTCAGTGTGTCAAACATTTTTGTGTTGAACTTTGGTGTGTCGAACATCAGTGAGTCAAACATCGGTGTGTTGACTTCGGTGTATCGAACATCGGTGTGTCAAACTTTGGTGTGTCGAACATCGGTGTGTCGAACTTCAGTGTGTCCAACATCGGTGTGTCGAACTTCAGTGTGAGGGAATCTAAAAAGGTTGTGAAGTGTCTATCTTACACAAAACATTACAAGACTAACTGTTATCCAAAAAATACATGTATAAATACACTTGTAAACATATTTATTCATGAAGATTATTTATTGACTTATTTAAGTATATTTTTCTGTATGACATAATTGACATTATTTGTGATTATGAAAACTACATTATCATAGAGGTTCCAACAATCTCACCCTTTTTTATAATCATAAATCATGGTATACATGAAAAAAATATATAGAATAAAGATAGAATAAAGATAGCTTGACATAACATACTGCACTGAATGTAATTGTCCAATATAACTAAAGTCATTCTTTGTTTGAATTTTTTAAAACAAATCCCACCCTTAATAAATGGATTAATGTGAGTATATTCCATGTGACTTAAACCAGAAAATCTCCCCCTTAGTTAAATAATGTATGCCTTATTTTCTCCCCCTTTTGGGATTAGAAAAAAGAAAAGCAAAAAGGATAAATAACATAAAATAAATACACCATAAAGATTTCCATTAAGAGACATAAAATTAAAAGACAAAAAAAATACCAAATCCCTATAAAAAAGAAACAATCCATCACTAAGGGTTTGGATGCTGAGGATATTTTCCTTTGTTTGAAGGATCTGTGGGAGAAGGAGAAGGTTTGGTAGAGTCAGAGGAAAGAGGTGGTCTGAATATAACACCAGGTAGGGAAACACCTATAGGAACAGTAGAGGCAAGGGTAGGCCGCCTTTCTGACAACACTCAACTTGGAGTTTGCTCTGTGATGAATGATAGAATATGAGACAAGGCCTGAGAGATAGACATTGGAGTAGGAGGCCGAGAGGCAGTACCAATTGAAGCAGCTGGAGGGACCACAATAGCCTCATCCTAAACATGCAGATAAGGCTTAAGGAGATTGATGAAATCATTAATGATTTCACCACTATATTTCATCACCTTTTCAAAGTCATCCTTATTTTCCATAAATTTACTCAGAAAAGGTGTAAAATCCTTCAATTGAAGGAATTTCTTCTTGAATTCTTCTGTGACTGGAGGAATTCTAGTATTTTCTGTGAGAAACTTGAATCTATTGATGAGATCATTCTTGGTATAAATCTTAGTGAAATACTTATCCACCTTTTCCCAAATCTCTTTCTGAGCTGTAGAGGCTTCATTTGTGCACTGTCTGACCATATTGTATACAAGATCTATATTTCGATGTACTTTTTCAAGGGTTTATTTTTCTGAAACACTCTAAAGTTTTTGAATCTCCTCTCTTATCACAACCTTGAGAGACTCCAAATCAGCAATAGCACTTTTCCCACTCTTGGAACTGGATGGGCCATTCAACATTTTCCCAAGCTCTTCCTTCAACTTCTTCAGGTCAAAACTGAGTAGATGAGTTACCAAGTTCCTAAGAACTTCCAGAACACCACTAAAGGAGGTCTTGAAATCTAAGGTTAAAGAATTTAACTCATTGCTCAACTTTCTTAATTCTTCTCTCAACAAGGTATTGTGTCTAATAATGGTTTCTGCTGTAGTAATGATATTCAGTTGAATCTCCTGGATTAATATTCTTGAAATATTTGATGCATCAGTATCTGAGATACCTATGGAGGTGGAGGCTTCACTTCTGGATCCAAATGAGGCTTTCATAGACTCACATATATCATTTTTGAATTTCTACAAATTATCTTTAGTAACATAATCACTGGGCACATTCTGAGCTACTGGTTCTACTGATGGAGGTGCAACTGATTCTGGTTCCGCTTAGACTTGTGGAGTAGGAGGAGAAGGACCCTCTCCTCATCTGAGACATATTCTAAACCAAAAAGAATGTATCCTGGATCATTATTCCACTCTCTATCATAGGTATAGTCTCTTGGATCAACAATATCAATTATGATCCTTCTTCCATAAGGCTTAGGAACAAAATCATCAACATCAACTTATTCATCCTGGTCTCATGCCATAACAACTTTTCTGGGAGTAGGAACCAACCAAACTTCAGGTTCTACTTGTGATCCAGCTACTTCAACTTCACCAGGCACTTCCTCAATTTGAGGCACTTGAACCTCAACTTCTTCCGTATGATCACCAGCCATAAGTTCATTCAATTCCTAAATGATCTCTTGATTTTCATCATTAGGAAGGGGTGATATTTCCTCATGATGAGCATCTTCATGGTCAACAGCCTGTTGTTCAACACGTTCATCACCCTCACCAGCTCCATGTACAGATTCCTCACTGGATCTGTCAACCACTTGTTGTCCCATTTTTAGAGAGTCACTCACATGCTCATAATTTAATCCATTATCACCACCACCACCACCACCACCATCATCATCATCATCATCATCATCATAATATTCTTCATCTGATTTGCTAACATAGCCTTCAATTCCAACAACTTCAATTTCTTCCTCATCCTCATCACCTAATAAAGGTTCTCTTAAGGGTAAGTCCAAAGGTAGACTAGCAAGTCCATAAGACATATCTTTGGGACTTTCAGCAATATCAGGATCACTCCTATCATCAAAAGGAGATCCTTCTTCCCTTGGAACTTCAGGCTCAGCTTCCTCATCAGAATAAACTGGAACCTCTCTTGGTTTGAGACCTGGATCAATTTGATCCTTTGGTCTAGAAGGGTGGTCAACTAGATTGAAAAACTCATATAGCCTCTCCTCATCTCCCACCAAACATCTCTTCCATGGGTTCCAAAATATTTTCATCCTCTTAAAAATGTCTTTTTGAATACAAAAACCACTATAGTCATTTATTACTTCATCTTCATCTTCCACACAACTTAATCTTTTTAACATGGCAGAAATCATCCTTGGATAGTACAAGCATGTTACCTTTTTGGATGGCTTAATCAGATCAGAGATATGTACCATTAGATACCTACAAAGGTTCACTTTTATTCCATGTTTCAACAAAAAGATTAAGAAAACATCCTGATACTTCACAGTAGAGAAATCTCCCTTCCTTGGGTAGATTTGATGTTGTATGAACTTAAAAAGTAGTCTTACTTCTCCTTCAAATTAATTTTCAATAGTCCTCCTGGATTCTCCATTTCTAGTCAGCTCCTTAAGAGCATCCTCATAAGAGAAAAAATTAGATGAAGCTGTAATATTACCCAGGTAGTCATCAAAGATACCTTCATGAGGCATTTATAAGCATTCATCCCATTCCTTAGACGAGAAAGCTACCTCCTTTCCCTTTACTACAGACTTCATTTTTGCTACCTCATCATCATCCAGGGATATCCTAAAATATTGATAGAACTCATGCACTAACTGGGGATAATAAGGTCTTTCATTGTTAGAGAACCAACTAATCCATCCTTGAGATTCCATCACTTTTAACAAAAAGGATTTGCTTGACAGAATCCACTTAGCAGACACCTCCTTTTCAGCCGTAACCACTTGGATTTCCAAGCTCGGTTTTGTAGTCCCACTGGACTCACCTTTCTGATGCTTAACAGAAGGAGATTTTCTAGGTTCTTCCATTGGATGCTTTCTCCTTGCCATGACAAGACTTCATATTCTAACAGGGTTGAGTGGTTGAGAGTTGAGAGGAAGAGTGAAAAAAGGTAGAAGGATTTTATAGCAGAGGAGAAGGTGAAAGGTCGGGATGGATTGAACTTAATCTTTAATTTAGGGATTGTAAATCGTAAAAATTGAAACACGGCAAAAAGAAGAATGCAAAACAACATCATTTTATTTAAAACAGACAGAATTACAAAACAATCCTTAAATACAACGGTGTCAATGAATCGGTTTAAAGAGAAGAAAATCAGTTTCAAGGAGATCAGTTTCAAGAAGATCGGTTTCAAGAAGATCGGTTTCAAGGGATCGGTTTCATGAAGATCAGTTTCAAGAAGATCAGTTTCAAGAAGATCGGTTTCAAGGGATCAGTTTCATGAAGATCAGTTTCAAGAAGATCGGTTTCATGAAGATCAGTTTCAAGAAAATCGGTTTCAAGAGATCGGTTTCATGAAGATTCGTTTCAAGAAGATCAGTTTCAAGGGATCAGTTTCATGAAGATCGATTTCAAGAAGATCAGTTTCAAGGGATCAGTTTCATGAAGATCAGTTTCAAGAAGATCTGTTTCAAGAGATCAGTTTTAAGGGATCAGTTTCAAGGGATTGGTTTCAAGGGATCAGTTTCATGAAGATCTTACTGAATTATCATTCCTAGTTCATGTATGATGTAATTCATTCTCTTAGAATTTAAGGGTTTAATGAATATATCAGCAAGCTGATGTTCAGTCCCAATAAACTCAAGAGTTATATCAACTTTTTGATAATGATATCTCAAAAAGTGACGTCTTACATCAATATTATTTTTTCTAGAATGAGAAATTGGATTTTTAGAAATTTTAATAGCACTTGTGTTGTCACAGTTTATGGGGATATGTTTGAATTGAAATCTATAGTCTAGTAAGGTGTGTTTCATCCACAAAATTTGTGCACAACAACTACCAACAGAAATGTACTATGCTTCAGTAGTTGATAATGCAATCAAATTTTTCTTTTTACTACACCAAGATATCAATGACTTTCCCAAAAAGTGACATGTTCTAGAGGTACTCTTTCTATCTAACTTACATCCACCAAAATCAGTATCTAAATAGCTAACTAAATAAAAAGGTTGTCCTTTTGGATAGAACAATCCTAAGTTAGTTGTATACTTGAGGCATTTGAAAATTCTTTTAACACTATTTAGGTGTGACTCCTTTGGGTTTTCTTTAAATCTCACACACATACACACACTGAACATAATATCTGGCCTACTAGCTATTAAGTACAACAAACTCCCTATCATTCCTCTGTAAGCAGTTTGATGAACTGATTTTCCACTTTCATCAAGATCTAACTTACATATAGAACTCATAAGAGTTTCACTACTCTTAATTCTATCAAAGATATATCGTTTAAAAAGATATTTTGTGTACTTACTTTGATTTAAGATTATTCCTTCTCTATTTTGAAATATTTGAAATCCAAGAAAATCTTTAAGTTCACCCATTAAACTCATTTCAAACTCTCTTGGCATTATGTTTGAAAAATCATTACATAAAGAATTTTTAGAAGATCCAAGGATAATATCATCTACATATATTTGGGATATTAAAACTTATTTCAAAACTCTTTTTATAAATAAATTAGGATTTGTGAGTCCTTTTGTAAAACCTTTAGAAATAATAAAGTTACTTAACCTTTCATACCAAGATCTTGGAGCTTGTTTCAAACCATATAAATCTTTTGATATTTTGAACACATGATTTAGAAAATGTGGATTTATAAAACCGGGGGGTTGTTCAACAAAACATCCTCAATTATATAACCATTTAGGAATGCACTTTTGACATCCATTTGATAAAGTTTAAAATCCATGTGTGCTGCATAGGCAAGTAAGATCCTAATTGCCTCAAGTCTAGCTACTGGTGAAAAAGTCTCTTCATAATAAATTACCTCTTCTTGATTATATCCTTGTGCAACTAGTATAGATTTATTTCTAACTATATTTATAACTTCATCTACCTTTTTTCTAAACACCCATTTGGTTCCTATGGTCAAAGTATCCTTAGGTCTCTCTACAAGTTTCCAAACTTTATTTATTTCAAACTGATTAAGTTCTTATTGCATGGCCATTACCCAAAATTCATCATTGATTGAATCATTGATATTTTTAGGTTCAAGTTGTGATAGGAAGGGTTGATGTTCAACCTGGTTTCTCAAGGAAGCTCTGGTTTGTGTTCCTCTATCTAAATATCCAAAAACAACATCTAAGGGATGATTATTAAGGGTTCTAGTTGTTCTAGAGAAATTAGGACTTGATATTTCAAGTTGGTATGGTTCACTATGGTTAGGAGGTGAAGAATTTCCAGAACTGGAAGTTTTCATAGATTCCTTCACTTGATGATTTGAGGTTTTATCATTAATGTCCAGGTTTGGCATGTCATCTTCAATATTTTCTAGTGAATTCTTGGGCTCGTGTGGATTTGATTCATCAAACTTGATGTGTATAGATTCCTCCACACATTTGGTTTTCTTATTAAAGACTCTATAGGCTTTACTTGATGTAGAACATCCAGGAAATATTCCTTCATCACTTTTAGAGGAAAATTTATCTAAATTATCTTTAGTGTTCAGAATATAGACTTTACGTCCAAACACTTTAAAATAACCTACTTTGGGTTTCCTATTATTCCACAACTCATAAGGAGTTTTCTTAAGAATGGGTCTAATTAAGACTCTGTTTATTATGTAGCAAGCTGTATTAACAGCTTCAGCCCAAAAATAAATGGATAAATCATATTCATTAAGCATAGTACGAGCAATTTATTGTAAGGTTTTATTTCTTCTTTCTACCACAAAATTCTGTTGAGGTGTTCTAGGTGAAGAGAATTTATGATTATAGCCATTTTGTGAGAAAAATCTTCAAAATCTTGATTCTTAAACTCAAATCCATGATCACTTCTTAAGGATTTAATCTTAAATCCACTGAGATTTTCAACAGTCCTAGCATACTTGGTAAAGTGTGAACAAGATTCACTTTTATGAGCAAGGAAAAAGGTCCAGGTGTACCTAGAGAAATCATCTACAAGAACATAAACATAGTGCTTCCCATTGAGACTTGAAACTCTAGATGGTCCGAACAAGTCCATGTGAACCAACTCGAGAGGTTGAGAAGTAGTTACTTATTTCTTTGGTTTGAAAGAGATTTTATGTTGCTTTTACTTTTTAATAAGGATTACATACTTTTTTGTTTGGAAACTCTAATTTTGGTAATTATCTAACTAAGACTTTTATAGTTAACTTCCTAAGAGAATGTATATTACAATGTCCTAGTCTTCTATGCGAGAGCCAAGATTCTTTGTGAAAGGAATTTAGACAAGAGACATTCTGTGAGGCTAGTGTGTCTAGATTTATAGCATATATATCATCATTTCTAAATGTAGTAAATACTAAATTATTATTGGCATAAAAAACATGGCATGAATAATATTTGAATTTAACATTAAATCCATCATCACATAATTGAGATATGCTGAGCAGGATATACTTTAATCCATCAACATACAGTACTTTAGAAATTAAAATAGAGTTAGGGTTACCAATCTGGCCTAGGCCGATGATTTTTCCTTTACCATTATCACCAAATGTGACATGTCCTCCATCTATCTTGATAAGACTTTTAAATCTTGAGAAATCCCCTTTCATATGTCTTGAACACCCACTGTCCAAGAACCACAACTTTTTACATGAGCTCTTTAGGTAGTTTACCTCAGTTGTGTTTGTCATGAAACACATATTATCCATATCATCTTTCTCATTATGAGAAGATTTAGATTCACTTGAACTGTCCTCAGAGGCACTCGAGGTGGCCTTCATTAATTTTTTATACCTTCTATCCTTATTTTCATACTTTTTCTTTTATTTAATATTTGGGCAGTCAGCCTTGATATGTCCTTTCCTTTTACATTCCTAACATATTATCTCTTCTGATTTATCATTTTTCTTCTAATCCTTTTTCTAATTTCCCTTGTTATCGTACTTTCCTTTGTAACTGGGATTTTTTGAAGAACTTCTTTTTTCTATAGAATTTCTTGAATCATCTAGCCAACTAGGCCATTTCGTCATCACTGTTTGAAGCAACTTCATCACTGCCTGAGCTTTCGATAACAGCTTGAACTGTCTCTTTATCTTTACTTTTGGATGCAGTTGTCTTGAAAGCTACAAAATTTCGTTTTGGTTCATCCTCCTCTATATTTACCTTCAATTATTCTTCATACACCATTAATTTTCCAATAAATTACTTCACTGTAATTTTATTAATGTTTCACAATTCACTGATAGACACAGATGTTCCACGCCATCTTTCTGGTAGGCATCACAGAATCCACATGATCTGCTGTTTGGCAGTTACTTCTCTTCCTAAAGAAATCATGGTATTCACAATTTCATTTAACCTGAGATACATATCAGAAATTGACTAATCAGGCTTCATTCTAAAGTTATCATATTTTATAGTATAAGTATTTGATAGTATAAGTATTCAATCTCATTTCTTTAACATTAGATGTTCCTTCATGAGAAACAGAGAGAGTATCCCAAATTTCATGTTTAGTTTTACAAGCAGAGATATGGTTAAATTCTTCATCTCCTAGTGCACAGTACAGAGCATTCATTTATTTACAATTATTGTTATAGGCAGTTTTGGTAGGTTCATCCCAAGTGTTTCTAGCAGTTTCAGGTATTGCATATCTACTTTAAATAGTAGTCCAGATTTCAAATCCCATACTTTCTAGATGTATTTTCATTTTAAGCTTCCACTGAGCATAGTTAGTTACATTAAAAAGAAGTGGTCTATTGGTAACATCCCCTTCTACTCTATTTTCCATGATAAGGTTTGTAAAATAATTTCAAAGAGATAAAAATTTAGAAATAACAGAAATTTGAAGATCTTTGAAACACAACTATAATCACAGTTGACACAATTTGAAAAAATAACAGTAACTTTAAAATTCCTTTGATACCAAATGTTGGTCGGAGTAGATGAATCAAGTGGGGGGTGAATTGAGTATCTATAAATTTTTTTGTTAAAAGTTTATTTACAAAATAATATACCCCTATGAAAATAAACACGAAGTCAGTTTGTAGTGAATTTATAAAAATCTTGAAGGTTCAATTTGGTTCTCAAAAGATTGATTATTTCTCAGATTTCCCAATCTGAAGATTAGTAAAACTTTCTAAACAAACCTAATGATTCAAAACAGATATAAACACTTGCTAAACTAACTATCAAAGTTTAGTTTATCTTAATTCCAGAAATACATAACAAATAAAAAATATAAGATAAACATCACAACAGATAAAACAAGAGGTTCAGTCTCAAGAAGAGACTTAGACCTATCCACTTGGTGATCAACCTCCACCAATCAGTTTATATTAATAAAATTTTGATCCACACCTTGGACCAGGATTCAAAACAACACACAGGCTGTTCAGGTCACACTTGAACTCTACCACAGTTATTTGTGGGAAAAAAAAATAAACAGATCTCACAGGATCTCTTCCACAGTTCTGCGTGGGATACAAGTGTAAGAAGGGATTGAGAGTGAGGATATTTTGTTATCCTCCAGTTTAGATCCGGAGAAAGTGTGTGATATTCAAACATATATACACACTGCTCAAAATAGTAATGATAAGAACACAACAGAGTTATGAAAGAGAATAGGATTTATAATTCTCTATGTGTTGTGCATTAATGCTCTAGATTCAACAGATGTTGAGGAAATGATATTCAATTCCTATTCTAAAAGATGTCTTCAGAACAGAGTGTCGTAGTTTCTTGTGAAAGTGTTCAGCTCTTCTTTTTGAGGTTGTTCAGCAATCTCCAATAGGTAGTTTCTAGGTGAGATCAAGCTTTAAGTTTCTCTATTTATGATATTCTAAGTTCACACAGTTTATACTTCAACATGTTCTTCAAGCTCTATGTGTATCTGTATATCTTTGTGTATCCATGTCCTGTCGCTTTTTGATCTATGATTGAAGGCCTTTTATACTTCAAGGTCTACTAGGCATAAATATCTCCGCACGTGCATGCACCTTGTACTGTCTATGGATAGTTCTACAGATAACATTAAATAATGTCAGAAACATTAATTTTTCTAAATATTACCGTTAGAAATAAATTTGAATTAATAAAATCAAAAAAGTTATTTATGACTATCAGTGATTCATCTTCGGTCTGTTATCTTCGATTTGGTAACATTGGTCTGTAAACTTCGTTGTGTCGACTTTGGTGTGTCGACTTTAGTCTCTCAAACTTTTGTGTGTCGACTTCGGTGTGTCAAACTTCGGTGTGTTGACTTCGGTGTGTCAAACTTTGGTGTTTCGACTTTGGTGTGTCAAACTTTGGTGTGTCGACTTCAGTGTGTCATCTTCGGTATGTCGAACATTGGTGTGTCGAACTTCAGTGTGTCAAACTTCGGTGTGTCGAACATCAGTGTGTCGAACTTCGGTGTGTCGAACATCGGTGTGTCAAACATCGGTGTGTCGACTTCGGTGTGTCGAACATCGGTGTGTCGAACTTCGGTGTGTCCAACATCGGTGTGTCGAACTTCGGTGTGTCGAACATCGGTGTGTCGAACTTCAGTGTGAGGGAATCTAAAAAGGTTGTGAAGTGTCTGTCTTATACAAAACATTACAAGACTAACTATTATCCAAAAATACATGTATAAATAAACTTGTAAACATATTTATTCATGAAGATAAGTTATTGACTTATTTAAGTATATTTTTCTGCATGACATAATTGAAATTATTTATGATTATGAAAACTACATTATCATAGAGGGTCCAACCTGAGTAATTTCCGAATTACTCCCGATGTGTTGAACACAACTACACAGTGTGTGATCCGGATTACACGTCATGTATGGAAGAATACATGGTGTGTATTGTCATGTTACCTAGATAGAATCATCAGAACTTCCTGATGAGATCCTCGATTTACTTTTAATCATAAAATTATTTGTTTCTATCAGATCTACGTGAAACGATAGAGGAACAGATCTCAAAATTCAGATTACAAGAATGATTAAACTTGAATTGAAAATCTAAATTATTAAAGCATAGAACATAAAAGAATTATTTAAATAATTATAAATGAAAATATGCCCCCCTTTGATACCACTTGTAGGTTCTAGGTGGAGCAGAAGCACATGAGGGATTGTGACCAACTTTAATTTTTTCCATATTCAATGAACAATATGGGATCAATATGATGATGAATTCCAATATCCATGGAATTGAATCAAGGATTAAGAAAAAGGAATAGAAACTCGGAACCAAGAGAGAGAGGATCAACATATTTTGTTTATAATTAATTTAATTTAATTAAATAATTACTTGTAAGGTGATTCTTTCTTCATTGATGCGTTCGACCACATATCTGCAGTGACCCTTCATTGTGTTGTAGAGATCAAGGGTAGATCTACTCTAGCAGTGATCCACATGTGCTCTGCGAATATCTAGACCTCTCTAAGGAAGTCTCCAGGTGCTAGCATAGAAGATCATTACGCTTGTGTCGTCTGCCTTCGATTGCCTTGAGAACCACTTCCAAAGCATTCTCCTTGATCCGGTGGAGGATGAATGCTCTCATTCTTAAGAACGTTCTTGGAGAATAAGGAACACTCTAGACTCAAGAGGAATTCTCAAAATTATTGTGTACAACCCGATTGGCTAGCTTGTGGGTTTCCCCCTTAGCTAATTAGAGAATAATAACATAACCAGGAATTTAATTCACTAGGTAATAATAAATAATAAGCACAAGTATCGTTACTTATTTTATTATTCCATGTGAAACCCCTAGGTCAAATAATAACAGCAATACCATTACTTCCATGACATGTGCTTAACTGCAAGTTATATTTAAATATTATTTTAATCAAATAATATTTAATATTATTTCTCAATGGACCCGAAACATGGTCTGCCAATCCTCATCAATATTTATCAGGCCTTGAATAATAAATATTTATTTATTAAATAAATATAACTGCATTATTCGTTGATAAATAAATAAATATTATATTTACTAAAATAGAAAAAAAAATTATTAAATATTTCATCTACAATATATTCTCTCGAATAACTAGCGATGAAATAAATATTATCAGGCATACATGAATAATTATTAAACCACAACCGGGAATAATATTTATTCAACTTTTAAAAAAATAAATTATTTAACTGAGATTTTGGATACACTTAGTGTGTGACCCTCTATGCCTCTTTCTTGGTGGCATTAGACGAACCTATCTAAAGTCCAAGGTTAGTGTCTAGAAACACCCACTACTACAACTTTTCCTTTTATCAGCACTAAAAACCTACATTAAAAGCACTAGAAAAGCACTGTTAATGCTGGTGTAGATAAGGGGGGGGGGTCCCCTTTATCAGCACTCTGAAAAGCGCTGATAAAGGATACCTTTATCAGCACTAAAAAGAGCACTGATAAGCGCTGATAATAGTGCCCTTTATCAGCACTCTTTTAGCACTGTTAAAGGTGTCCTTTATCAGTGCTCAAAAAATCATTGATAAAGGCACATTCCCTTGCACCTGCACAACCAGCACCTGCACACCTACACACCTGCACAAACCAACATACCTGTACAAAATAGCACCTACACACCTGCACAAAATAGCACCCACACACAATATTTTGACAAACAATGCTATATACATATACTTAACAACATGAATACAAAAAAAAAACACACTGCTATATACATTTCAAATAATGTTTTACATGGTTACAATTACAATTATCCAACAAAAGTTATAAACATTAATGTTTCATCCTTTGATATCCGTGATCCGCTCTCAAAAATTGTCATCCACGGTATTTGTTGCCGAACAAAGCATCCGAACTCAAGAAAAAAAATTCACCTATACAAGAAAACAAATATTATGTTAGTAATAAAGTAATGAAATAAATTAAAACATTAATATGGAAATGTGAAACTAAAATATGAAAATTTTAAACTCAAATGTTTTCATTTTTATAACAATGAAAGGAAATAATGTAAAATCAATATGTTTTTGGATGATTTATCTCATTAAATAAATACTAATTATTTATCTAATGAAAAGCTTTACCGGTCACACCATGCATAGGATTGAGGTGCATTTGATTCTTACACGTCACAAACGACTCATGGATTGTTTTCCTAAAGTATCAAAACAATACAGACACGTTTTCTTGGTATTCCGTATGTCAGTAGTGTTGTTTTCTAAAGTTAATGTCAATTTCAAACTGATATCAGACACTTTTAGCCATACCGATCACACTGTATGTCGGATTGAGTTGAGGTAGATTCTTACACGTCACGAATGAACCATAGAACACTTTTATAAAGTATCAAAACAATCCGAATGTGTTTGCTCAGTATTCTGTATGTCAATAGCATTGTTTTCTAAAGTTAATGTGAATTTCAAACTAATATCAGACAGTTTTAGCCATACCGGTCACACTGTGCATCGGATTGAGGTGCGGTCAATTATTAAAAGTCAAAAATGACTCATGGATCATTGTACTAAAGTATAAAAACAATCTGAATGCTTTTTATTGGTATTCCATATGTCAGTAGTGTTGTTTTCTAAAGTTAATGTCAATTTCAAACTGATATCAGACACTTTTAGCCATACCGGTCACACCGTGATTCAGATTGAGGTTAGGCCAATTCAAACACGTCAAAAATGACTCATGGATCGTTGTTCTAAAATATCAAAACAATACGAACACATTTTCTTGGTATTCCATATGTCAGTAGTGTTGTTTTCTAAAGTTAATGTCAATTTCAAACTGATATCAGACACTTTTAGACATACCGGTCACACCGTGCATCAGATTGAGGTGAAGTCGATTCTTACATGTCAAAAATGACTCATGGATCATTTTCCTAAAGTATCAAAATAATAAAAATGTGTTTTATTGGTATTTCGTATGTCAGTAGTGTTGTTTTCTAAAGTTAATGTCAATTTCAAACTGATATCAGACACTTTTAGCCATACCGGTCACACTGTGCATCTGATTGAGGTGCGGTTGATTCATAAACGTCAAAAATGACTCATGGATCATTTTCCTAAAGTATTAAAACAATCCAAATGAGTTTTCTCAGTATTACGTATGTCAGTAGTGTTGTTTTCTAAATTTAATATCAATTTCAAACTGATATCAGACACTTTTAGCCATACCGGTCACACCGTGCTTCAAATTGAGGTGTGGTCAATTCGTACACATCAAAAATGACTCATGGATCGTTGTAATAAAATATCAAAACAATACAAATGAATTTTCTCAGTATTCTATACATCAGTATTGTTGTTTTCTAAAGTTAATGTTAATTTCAAACTGATATCAGACACTTTTAGCCATACCGTCACACTGTGCGTCAGATTGAGGTGCAGTTGATTTGTACACGTCAAAAATGAATCATGGATCATTGTCCTAAATTATCAAAACAATCTGAATGCATTTTCTCAATATTCCGTATGTCAGTAGTGTTGTTTTCTAAAGTTAATGTCAATTTCAAACTAATATCAGACACTTTTAGCCATACCGATCACACCATGCATCAGATTGAGGTTCGATTGATTTTTACACGTCACAAATGACTTATGTATCATTTTAATAAAGTATCAAAACAATCCTAATGTGTTTTCTCAGTATTCCGTATGTCAGTAGTGTTGTTTCCTAAAGTTAATGTCAATTTGAAACTAATATCAGACACTTTTAGCCATACCGGTCACAACGTGCATCAGATTGAGGTGCGGTCAATTCTTACATGTCAAAAATGACTCATGGATCATTTTAATAAAGTATAAAAACAATATGAATGCATTTTCTCTGTATTCCGTATGTTAGTAGTGTTGTTTTCTAAAGTTAATGTCAATTTCAAACTCATATCAGACACTTTTAGCCATACCGGTCACACCGTGCATTGGATTGAGGTGCGGTTGATTATTACACGTCAAAAAATGACTCATGGATCATTGTATTAAATTATAAAAATAATTTGAACGCGTTTTCTCAGTATTCCGTATGTCAGTAGTTTTGTTTTCTAAAGTTAATGTCAATTTCAAACTCTTACCAGACACTTTTAGCCATACCGGTCACACTGTGCGTCAGATTGAGGTGCGGTCAATTCTTACATGTCAAAAATGACTCATGTATTGTTTTAATAAAGTATAAAAACAATAAGAATGCATTTTCTTGGTATTCTATATGTCAGTAGTGTTGTTTTCTAAAGTTAATGTCAATTTCAAACTGATATCAAACACTTTTAGACATACCGGTCACACCGTGCTTCGGATTGAGGTGAGTTCAATTCGTACACGTCACAAATGACTCATGGATCATTTTACTAAAGTATTAAAACAATCCGAACACATTTTCTCGGTATTCCATATGTCAGTAGTGTTTTTTTCTAAAGTTAATGTCAATTTCAAACTGATATCAGACACTTTTAGCCATACCGGTCACACCGTGCGTCGGATTGAGGTGAGGTTGATTTATACACATCAAAAATGACTCATGTATCATTTTTATAAAGTATCAAAACAATCCAAATGCATTTTATTGGTATTCCGTATGTCACTTGTGTTGTTTTCTAAAGTTAATGTCAATTTCAAACTGATATCAGACTCTTTTAGCCATACCGGTCACACCGTGCATCGGATTGAGGTGCGGTCGATTCATACACATCAAAAATGACTCATGGATCGTTGTAATAAAGTATCAAAACAATACGAATGCTTTTTCTCAGTATTCTGTATGTCAGTAGTGTTTTTTTCTAAAGTTAATGTCAATTTCAAACTGATATCAAACACTTTTAGCCATTTCGGTCACACCGTGCTTTAGATTGAGGTGCAGTCGATTCATACACGTCAAAAATGACTCATGGAACATTTTCCTTAAGTATAAAAACAATCCGAACACATTTTATCAGTATTCCGTATGTCAGTAGTGTTGTTTTCTAAAGTTAATGTCAATTTCAAACTGATATCAGACACTTTTAGCCATACCGGTCACACCGTGCATCAGATTGAGGTGCGGTCGATTCGTACACATCACAAATGACTCATGGATCATTGTACTAAATATAAAAACAATCTGAATGCATTTTCTTGATATTCTTTATGTCAATAGTGTTTTTTTCTAAATTTAATGTCAATTTCAAACTGATATCAGACACTTTTAGCCATACCAGTCACATCGTGCGTCGGATTAAGGTGCGGTTGACCAAGTCCTTGTGGTGACTAAGGAGGTGGAGGCTAAAGATATATTCTCAATGGTAGAATCTAATGTTGTTCCCTTAACAGAGGTAGTGGAGGACACTTTGGAGGTTGATCCCACCCTAGAGGTTCTTGTAGAGGTGAATGAAAATGATTATGGTGGAGAGTTTCATTGGGAAAACATTTTTATAGACATGAAGCCTAGCCAGTATAAGCAGATACCTATGGATGAACCTATTACTGATGATCTGGAAGTCTTCTTCAACTTTGATCCTGCACCACCTAAGGATTTCAAGGTTTTTGGAACTAATTTGGACAAGGATAATCAGGTTATCTAATGCGTGTACAGAATTTCATAACCCACACTCAGTTGGATGATATACTCGACCAGGTGGGATCCCTTTACCATTGGATTGTAAGTACAGGGACCGACATGATAGATTCCATAGGCCTTCATACTCTAACTCATGATTTTCTCATTGAGATGTAATGGGATGAGTGGCACAATCATGATGTGTTCTGGTACAAGGATAAATCAATGGGAACAACGACACTCTAGGTGGAGGGGCATGATTTTGCATAGTTGGAATGGGAATCACAATAGAAAAAGGCCATCATTTCCACTAGGGGAGAGTTGATCAACAATATGAGGGAATAATTTTCAGTGAATAAGGCTGAAGCGGTGGAGGTAGCATCCATGGAGGTATAGTGTAGGGTTGAATAGGGTTAGATGGTGATCTGAGATGATGTGGTTCACCCTATTTCAGAAGAGGAAGCGGTTGGACTGGCTAAGAGGCAATGAGTCCTTGAAGGCACTTGACATATTTTGATTGGACATGAGATGTCCCTAGACTAGTCAATGCCAATGTGTTCTTTCCTTAATTAAAATAAGGAGATACCCCAAACTATGGATGGACTATATCAATAAGGTCTTCAGAACTATTTATTTCAATTCTCCGCCTGCATATAACTTTTTTATGCTTCATATCAATGATAATATAAATAAAATCAACTATAAGTCTCTAAGACGATATGATTCATGATCGATGTATCAAGCAAGAGTTAAAAAAATACTACTCACTTATATGGGAGTTCTAAGACGAGTGGGATTGAAATGATCCTCTAAATTTTGAGCGGGTCCTAGATAGAAAATCCTTGGATAGAGAGTATGACTCTACACAACCAAAATTCTCTCTAAATTTTTACAAGTTCATGAGTAGTGTAACACTATGGGAATTGGGTTTTATCTAAACAAAGGGGATTATGTAAGATTTGAATTGAGATGTCAAGGATATTGAACCCAAGGAGTCATTAGGGTTCCTATTCAGATGTGGAAGATGATGGGGATCCAAATCAACAAATATGGTAAGCATGTTGGTATATTATAGGAATAATCATATAGAGTTCAAAGATATTAGGATTACACTATTGTAGTTCTATGCACATTGGGTGGGAATATCAGTCTATGAAAATCTTAGACATTCCTTATAATGTCAACAAAATCACATTTTCCAAGTGTTGGTCACAAAACTCAAGTGGTGTGGTAAGTAACCAGCACCACATGGGAAAACAATTCTCAAATCTATAGGCCTAATATAATTTTTACGTCTACATTTTGATATGTGGACCGAAGGCGTGCTGTTTAATGTCTTCTGACAAGAATATTGAATGCATAGTTTAATTTCATATGGTAAGTGATAAAACACTATTTTATTGAATATTTTATTTATAATAAATGATATCATTTCCTCACATTGTGTTAAATAGGTTTATTTATAAAATATTTGGGATTTGATCATTCATTTGAAAATTTGGTGAAAATTACAGTTTTACCCTTTATAGTTCACTGTAGTATTTTGAAGATAAATATTTTTATATTTATTATTTGAATTTTAAATTTTGTAAAAGTGTTATTAACTTAATTTTCTACAACTTTTATTCAGGACACTAGAGCTAAAGAGTGCATTTGGTTGTTTAAAATGGTCCATGAAGTCAAAGTTGGGCTGGACTCGGTAGAATGGACATGGGTTCCGTATTTGGGCCATATCTTCACCATCCGAGCTTGTATTGAGCCCAAATTTTGAGAAAATATCGGGGACATGATTTGGAACAACTAATCCTTCTATAAGACCGGCCAATTCAAGCATTTTGAGGTCAAATGGGCGGTGAAATTTGCATTAAAATATTTGGTCTGGATTTCCCATTCACACTTTAAACCTCTTTAAACCTAGCCTCTCATACACTCTATAAATTAGTGTTTTTCTCATTTTGAGGGGTTGGGACGTGAATTAGGAGATTGGAGGCAGATGAGAATTTGTTTCACCCAAATTATCCAACCATTGTAAGAGGGTTAGCTCTTGAAGCAAGGATCCCCTCATCAAAGCCTTCTTCTCTTCTTCATTTTGTAATGTTTTCATTTGTGTAATAAACTTCTTTGATATTCTTTTATTCCTCACATTTTCTTCTGTTTTGTTTAAATTTATTCTTCTCTTAATCTTCCTAATTGGGTTGGAATTCTTGAGTAGAAGCGTTATTGGGTTATACCCATTATAAACCTTTGCACATGCAAAACGCTTCTACGATGATTACGCCACCCATAGAAGAGTATTCTTTTAGTAATTGATCTATCTTATACCCTCTTCATTTAATTATTTTGAATAATTGAGATACTTTAATTCAATTAATATTATCCATGAATTTAGTTTTTAAATTGTAAGAAACTAAGCAAGCAATTGAACAATTAACACAAAAACACGTGAGGTCGGGATTTTGTGTAAATTGTGGGAGCGCGATCTTAATCAGTAATATAAGACCATATGGGATAAATTTGTAGAGTTCAAATATAATACCTAAACACAATTCATCCTCATTTCCAGAATGGATATGTGACTTAATTTACCACTGACCATAATCTATCCTTATAACATCAATCAAAGTAGGGTGCTGCGATTACATGTTCCGAAGATAACCTAGGGTTTAATTAACTTCATCTTTGTGGTAAGGTTAATTCTTGTAGGGTTCGGGGGTTAACAAGTTAAGGGGTCAACATTCAACCAGTTGAAGAATTACTCCAATATTAGAACATTTAAATTGGAAGCAATTCAAATTCAACCATAAAACAAGAACCAATAGCTGACAATAATGGAAATGAACTTAATAGAACCATTCAAGAATTGGATGCACCTGATATTAACTATCAACCAAATTGTATTGCATACCCAAATCTCGAATCGGACTTTGAACTAAAATCTGGGTTAATTCACTTACTTCCAAAGTTTCATGGCCTCTCTGGTGAGGATCCCAATAAACTTTTGAAATAATTTAATGTGGTTTGATCAACCCTAAAACCTAGAAATGTCTCTGAAGATCAAATCAAATTAAGAGCATTCTCATTTTCACTTGATGGAGCTGCAAAGGATTGGATGCACTATTTACAACCTGAAGATGTAACATGTTGGAGCGATTTGAAATGTCTTTTCTTGTATAGATTTTTTCTAGCATCGAGGACCACTTACATTTATAAGGATATCTTGGGGATCAAGAAAGCACAAGGGTAGTTAATGTATGAGTATTGGGAGCGATTCAAGAAGTTGTGTGCAAGCTACCCACATCACCAAATCAGTGAGAAATTACTCATCCAGTACTTCTATGAAGGACTCAAACCTATGGAGAGAAGCATGGTGGATGTTGCGGCTGGAGGAGCATTGGTGGACAAGACCCCAGTAGCTGCACATGCATTGATCGACAAGATAGCCAAAAACTCCCAATAATTTGGCGATAGAGGTACACCACATGTCAGGGGAGTACATCAGGTAAGTACTTATTCTCTTGAAAGTCATTTGATTGATAACAAGTTGGAAGAATTGAAAACTATGGTGAGACAAATTTCTTTGGCTCAAAAGACATCCCAACCCCCTCCTTCAAGGCCTTGTGATATTTTCACTGAGACAAGCCACCCAACTGACTGTTTCCCCCAACTACAAGAAACAGAAGATTGTGTATCAGTATTCCCTAGGAGACCATATCAAAAACAACAACCACATCCCCAAAAGAAGTATGAATCCTTTGCACCAACATTCAACTAATGGTGGAAGGATCAATCAGACATGAGGTATGGCTCTGGGCAACAACAAAGGCCCCCTTTTCAACCAAACTTCCAGCAGCCTCCACCTTACCAACAGGGTTTATAATAACCCCAAAGGATATTTGAAGCTCAAACATCAACAATTCAGAAACAAGGGAATCTCCAACACAAGGTAGACTCTAACACTGATGATCTTTTGAAACAAATTGTTCTTAATCAACAGAATGAGCTGAAGAGTCAAGGTTCAGAGTTGAGGGAGTTGAAGAATCAAATGATCCATATTGCCACTGCCCTCCATGAACTTGTGAGTAAGAATTATGGAAATCTACCTTCCCAACCCACTCCAAATACAAAGGGGAATGTCAGTTCCATCACATTGAGAAGTGGGAAGCAAATGAACGATACATCTGTACCTACCATTCCACTGGGATTCACCTCAACTCCAGAGAAGCCGCATTCCATACCAACTGATGAGAAATCCAAGGAGAAAGATAAAGGTAAGAAAAAGATTGATGATGTTCCTCATAAACCCCTTCCTTTTCTAAATAGGGTTGTTCAAACCAAGAAGATGACTGAAGAAGCAATGAAAAAGGATGTTTTGGACACATTCAAGCGTGTGGAGATCAAAATTCCTCTACTTGAAGCCATTAAACAAATCCCAAGGTATGCCAAATTCTTAAAAGAACTCTGCACCAATCGAAGAGGGCTCAAGGGAAATGAGAGGATCAACCTTGGAAGGAATGTCTCATCACTCATTACACTAACTCTAGCAATTCCAACAAAGTACAAGGATCCCAGGACATTTACCATCCCATGTACCATAGGGTAGTTGAACTTCTCTGATGATCTTTTTGATTTAGGAGATTCAATAAATGTGATGCCTCATTCTGTATTCTCTTCTTTACAGGTTGGTGAGTTGAAGACGACAAGAGTAGTGGTGTAGTTGGTGAATAGAGCTACGACATATCCAGCGGGAGTTCTTGAGGATGTACTTGTCCGGGTAAGAGACATGATCTTTCTAGTGGATTTATACATGCTTAACATGGAGGATGATCAGGTAAGTTCTCATGCCCCCATTATTTTAGGTAGGACCTTCCTCGAAACTGCAAAAACTATCATAAATTTCAATGAGGGTACACTTTCCATGTAATTTGGGGATGAAGTTGTGATATTTAATGTTATGGATTCCATGAAGTACCCCTCAGAGGATCATTCTGCATTTGTTATCTCCCATTTTGAACCACCAAGTAAAAACACCATGGAATTGGATTGTCCTATGCTTAGGGAGATTATGAGTATTGGTTCTAGTTTGATGTCTAAGAGTACTTCCACACTCGTTTCTAAGGAACAAGACTCTCTAAGATTTGATTTTGAAATGGAATAATATTCTGATTTTGATCATGTGAACTCTAATTATGACATGGATGTTGAGTATGATGATGGATTTGATGCATTATTTTCTAATTTTGATGATTTTTATTCTGATACTGATGTTCAATGTGCAGATATGTCTGTTGCATCAATTTCTCCATCCATACATCACCCCCCTACATTGGAACTCAAGCCATTGCCCCAAAATCTTAAATATGCATACCTGCTGAGTGGTGATAGATCACCTGTTATCATTGCTAATAATATCTCTTTTGAACATGAAGAAAAACTTTTGAATCTTTTGAGAGATAACATTAGGGAAATTGGTTGGACATTGGAAGACATATCAGGTATTAGCCCATCCATTTGAATGCATAGGATTATCTTGGAGGATGGGGATAAATTGATTAGGCAGCCACAAAGGAGACTTAATCCAACACTTTTGGAAGTTTTTAAGAAAGAAGTTGAAAAATTACTTGAGGCGGGTATCATTTACCCTATTTCTGACTCACAATGGGTTAGCCCTGTCCAGGTTGTACCAAAGAAAACTGGTTTTAATGTTATAAAAAATGAAAATAATGAGTTAGTTCTTGTGAGAGTACAAAACAGTTGGTGAGTGTGTATTGATTATAGGAAACTAAATCAATCCACTCGTAAGGACCATTTCCCACTTCCATTCATTGACCAGATGCTTAAGAGACTTGCAGGTAGGACAAATTATTGCTTCTTGGATGGTTTCTCTGGCTATTTTCAGGTTCCCATTGCAGTAGAGGACCAGGAGAAGATGACATTCACCTGCCCATTCGGTACCTTTGCTTACCGAAGGATGCCATTTGGACTTTGCAATGCCCCAGGTACCATCCACAGATGCATGGTGAGTATTTTATCAGATTTCATTGAGACCTGCATAGAGGTATTTATGGATGATTTTACAGTTTATGGATCCTCATTTGATGAATGTCTCTTTAGTTTGGGTGATGTGTTGCATCGTTGTATTGAGAAGAATCTGGTCTTAAATTTTGAAAAATGTTATTTCATGGTCGAAAAGGGAATTGTCTTAGGTCATATAGTCTCACAACATGGAATTGAAGTTGATAAATCTAAGGTAGACATTATTTCATCCCTGCCATATCCTACATGTGTGCATGATGTTCGATCATTCCTTGGACATGCTGGATTTTATCGACGCTTCATCAGAGATTTTAGTAAGATCGCTCTAACCTTATCTCAATTGCTTCAAAAAGATATTGAATTCAATTTTGATGATTCATGCAGGGTATAATTTGATGAGCTAAAGAAGTGTCTGATCACTCCACCGATCATACAGCCCCCACAGTGGGACCTTCCTTTTGAGCTTATATGTGATACCTCCAACTTCGCGATTAGAGCTATATCATCTCAGAGGGTGGAGGGATGTTCACATGTGATCGCCTATGCATCGAGGAAACTAGATTCAGACTAATAAAACTACACAACCACGGAAAAAGAGTTTCTTGCTATCATATTTGCTTTAGATAAATTTCGTTCGTATTTATTGGGCTCTAAAGTAGTTGTTTTTTTGACCATGCAGCTCTGAGGTACCTCTTGAAGAACCCATATGCAAATCCCAGGCTGATCCGATGGATGCTCCTTCTTCAAGAATTTGATATTAAGATAAAGGAAAAAAAGGGGTCAGAAAACTTGGTGGTGGACCACATGAGTAGGCTTACTCACACACTAGAGGGTGACACCTTGGACCAGGTACCACTTCGGGACACTTTCCCTGATGAGAATCTCTATACCATCTCAGGTACGCATCCTTGGTATGCTAATTTAGTTAATTACATTGTTGCCTCTGAAATCCCATTAAATTTGAAGAATCATAAAGTCCATAAATTAAAAAGTGAGTCTAGGTTTTATGTGTGTAATGATCCTTACCTCTGGTGCATGCGTAGTGATCAAGTCATTAGGAGGTGTGTTCCCAATCATGAGTTTGAGTCTGTTTTGCATTTCTGTCATACAATTGCTTGTGGTGGACACTTTGGACCCCAACATACAGCTAAGAAATTTTTAGACTCTGGATTATATTGGACTAGCTTATTCCATGATTCCCATGTGTTTTTTAAGTCATGCTCTCATTGCCAACACACTGGGAACATTTCTAGGAGACACGAGATGCCCCAACAACCCATACTATTCTGTGAGATTTTTGATGTATGGGGAATCAGTTTTATGGGTCCTTTTCCTATTTCCTTTGGTTTTTTGTACATTTTGGTTACTGTTTATTATGTGAGTAAATGGGTGGAGGCTAAGTCCACCAGGACTGATGATTCTCATGTTGTTGTGGACTTTGTCAAAGTGCAAATTTTTTTCAGGTTTGGAGTACCGAAGACCATCATCAGTGACCAAGGGACATACTTCTGCAATAATAATTTTTCTTCCCTCCTTCAAAAGTATGGGGTGACACACAAAACATCAACACCATACCACCCCCAAACAAATGGTTAGGCTAAGGTTTCAAATTGTGAGTTGAAACAAATTTTGGAGAAAAATATGCAGCCAAATAGGAAGGATTGGAGCAAGCGCTTGGATGATGCATTGTGGGATTATAGTATAGCATACAAGACACCCATTGGTATGTCCCCATTTTGGATTGTTTTTGGGAAAGCATGTCATCTCCCAGTGGAAGTCGAGCATCGGGCATATTGGGCTATAAAGAAATGCAACATGGATTTGGCCTAAGATGGAATTTAAAGGTAGTTGCAAATTCAAGAGCTTGAGGAGATTAGAATGTCATCATATGAGAACTAAAGGCTCTACAAGGAAATATCAAAAGCAAATCATGACAAAATGATCCAACAAAGGGAGTTTCATGTTGGAGAGAAAGTCCTTCTCTATAGTTCACGACTGAAGCTGATGCCTGGTAAGTTGCGTTCCAGATGGTTAGGTCCTTATGTTGTGACTAATGTTTTTCCTCATGGTGTAGTGGAGATCACACAAGAGGACACAAGAAGGAGCCTTACAGTCAATGGGCAATGTTTAAAGAGATACATTGAGGGACTTCCTACTAATGCAGTGGATTTTATCACACTGCATGACCCCATCATCACTTGAGCACATCAAGCTGTTCCTAACCCTTTCACTTTTATATTATTTGTCCTATTTAAAAATTCTACATTTCATTTTCATATATCATCTCATGGGTTCACATTGAGGACAATGCAATATTTTAATTGTGGGGGAGGGAACCTTTTAGTTTAGTAATTTCAATTGTTTTCTTGTTAAAAAAAACAAAATAAAAAATTGTGTGTTTTTCAAATTTTGTGTGTTTATTTTTCAATTTTCTTTGTGTTTTTGAAATTTTTGAGCTGAAATGATTCTCATCATAATTTTTAAATTCATATCAACGAGTGAAACAATTTATCCCATGAAACTGAGCTTAAATGAATGATGAAAATGACTTTGTTTCAAGTTCAAATATTTAGTAATTTCATGAAAAGTACATTGAATTTTGAATCCCATGCCACATCTCACTGTCTTTATATTTGAAAACACTTTCCTGTGAGGCTTCTAAACAATTATTTTCATATTCTTTACATTCACCTCACTTCTTGAGAGAACCAAACCATGCTTGATTTAACCAGAATTTGATTTATTTCTGTCAAAACTTGAGGGTTTGAGGTACTTATGTTTAAATGATTGAGACATTTGTTTGGTATTAAGCCCCTATTTCAAAGAATACTTTTTTATAATGGCCTACCTTGAACATTTAATCCTTTTATCCCTTAGAATCCATGCACAACCAGTTAGGTTAGCCACATTACAAGCCAATTTTCCCCATCCAACCAACTCTTGAAGTGAATTGCATAATCTAGTTGAGCTTAAGTGTGGGGGAAGCTATCTTGTGTTGTGATACCACATTCTTTGATACTTTGGGTGGAAAATTAAATTCTGAAGAGATGTGTTTTCTTTTAAATAAAATAATTATATTGAAAGCCGTGCCTTTTCTGGATCTTTCATGACAAGTGAAGTTGTGCCTTTTCTGGAGCTTCTAATTGAGGTGGAAAGTTGTGCCCATCTGGAGCTTTCAAGAAAATCATGTTTGAGAAGATTGACATTTTTGATGCTGAAATGATGAATGGTGTAAACTTTCCATGACTTTTCATGATGATGGAGCTGAATTGATACTACGGGGATTCAGGAGAAGACCATATTTAAGTGAAAATTAGATTAATTCAATTTTTCTTAAAAAAGAGTCAAGCCCTCCTCATTCAGACTCAGATTTTTTCACATCTTAATCCTACCAACCAAAAGCCACAGAACAACCCTGAAAAGTCCTCATGATAAAAATATGTCCTTGAATCACATCGGGTAGCAATATAGGAATTTATCAAGCCTATGGTGACCCTTTTATGAGTTTGGATAAGAAAGACATTGCAAAAAAAATTGACATTTGTGTGATAAGAGAAAATTCAAGCGAGGTAAGTGTTTTGTGCATGGGAGGATAAATAAGGTGGAAATATATTGAATGATATAAATGAAGAACTTTAAATAATGGTTTTTTATGAGGCGTGATATCTTTTGTTTCTTGGTGTGTAATTGTTTGATCTCAAGGATATGTGTTTTAAAATTGGTTTTGATTTGATATTGATGTTTACTTGACATGAGGTTTTGCCCAAGAGTGCAAAAGGGTAAGTGTGAGGGAGTTGATAAAACACTATTTTGTTGAATATTTTATTGATAATAAATGATATAATTTCCTCACATTGTGTTAAATAGGTTTATTTATAAAATATTTGGGATTTGATCATTCATTTGATAATTTGGTGAAAATTCCAGTTTTACCCTTTATAGTGCACTGTAGTATTTCGAAGATAAATATTTTTATATTTATTATTTGAATTTTAAATTTTGTAAAAGTGTTCCTAACTTAATTTTCTACAACTTTTATTCAGGACACTAGAGCTAAAGAGTGCATTTGGTTTTTGAAAATGGTCCATGAAGTCAAAGTTGGGCTGGACTCGGCAGAATGGACATGGGTTCTGTATTTGGGCCATATCTTCTCCACCGGGCTTGGATTGAGCCCAAATTTTGAGAAATTCTCTGGGAAATGATTTTTCACAACTCATCCTTCTAGAAGGATGGACAATTCACGCGTTTTGGAGGTCAAATGATCAGTGAAAGTTTCATTAAAATATTTGGCCGAGATTTCCCATTCACACTTTAAACCTCTTTAAACCTAGCCTCCCCTCCACTCTATAAATTAGTATTTTTCTCATTTTGAGGGGTTGGGACGTGCATTAGAAGATTGGAGGTAGAGGATAATTTGTTTCACCCAAATTATAGAACCATTGTAATAGGGGTATCTCTTGAAGTAAGGATCCCCTCATCGAAGCCTCCTTCTCTTCTTCATTTTGTAATGTTTTCATTTGTGTATTAAACTTCTTTGATATTCTTTTATTCCTAATATTTTATTATATTTTGTTTAAATTTATTCTTCTATTAATCTTCCTAATTTGGTTGGAATTATTGAGTATAAGCGTTATTGGGTTATACCCATTATAAACCTTTGCACATGCAAAACGCTTCTACGATGATTATGCCACCCATAGAAGAGTAGTCTTTTAGTAATCGATCTATCTTCTACCCTATTCATTTAATTATTTTGAATAATTGAGCTACTTTAATTAACTTAATATTATCCATGAATTGTGTTTTTAAATTTTAAGAAACTAAGCAAGCAATTGAACAATTAACACAAAAACACGCGAGGTCGGGATTTTGTGTAAATTGTGAGAGCGTGATCTTAATCGGTAATAAAAGACCATACGAGATAAATTTGTAGAGTTAAAATATAATACCTAAACACAATTCATCCTCATTTCCAGAATGGATATTTGCCTTAATTTACCACTGAACATAAGCTATCCTTAGAACATCAATCAAAGTAGGGTGCTGCGATTACATGTTTCGAAGATAACCTAGGGTTTAATTAACTTCATCTTTGTGGTAAGGTTAATTATCATAGGGTTTGGGGGTTAACAAGTTAAGGGGTCATAATTAAGTGGATGTTAATTTAAATGATAATGATAAATAATTTATTGAAGAGGTAGAGTTAGATCGATTACGACTTTTAAAATATTTTCTAAAAAAACATCTTCTTGTTGTATCTTTTTAATCAAACTTAATTTTAAAACTAAAAAAAAAATACAATCTTATTCTAGCAAAATTATTCTAGATTTATAAACTATAAACAACCCCCATCATTTAAACAAGTGTTTTAATTCTATTCTATTTTATTTTTATAATACCTTTAATAAGTTGTTAAATTTACTTCCTCGTTTGAGAAACGACCTTGGTTAGCCACTCTGCTGCACCTAAGTAACCTAAAACGGAATATCATTTGAGAGCGCCCACGAAAGTTCTCTATTAGTAAGGAAATGTGATTTTTATAGTTTATTTATAAAAATATTTATCCATGATATACTGTAGTTTAACAACATATGGTTAGGACAAATATATCTCTATTTAGTGTCTTGTGACCAAGATGCATGGACCAACATTTATTGTGTCATAATAGTGTTCATGGTACACATAAGGGTAGAAAATTAATGAAAATGAAGTGTAAAAGGTGACCCAATACTACTAGAATTTCCTTAGAGTGAGTTGACCGCATTTTAAATGCACGAACCTTTGACCTAAGAGTGTGTATCTCCAAGAAGCATGTTTGTATTGAAGGATAAGCATGTTTGGATTTATCATAGATGCTCAATAAGTGTAAAAAAGGGAGATATCAATGATCATATAAAGATAAAATAAGTAGTAGGAATTCAACTTCACTGTCCTATTTGTTTACATTCTTCTATCAGGTACACTGCCCATTCATTTCTAAACACATCTATATCATCTTCTGAATAGGAGTTTTTGCGACAGTCATAGTCGTACTAAAAAAATTTAAATAAAAAAAGGATTAATAATTATTTTAAATGAAGTAGTAATTATTTTCAAAAATACCTCTTCAGGGATGCTAGTTTGTTCATGAAATATGATCTCTTTCATAAATTTACAAACATAATAACCACAGTCCTTGTCATTTGTTTGTTTCAGACACTGTAGAAACATCAAGAAAAATAAGTAATCTATTTTGATATGTATTTGGATAGTGAAATATAATTATATATACCCAGATACTTCTCCATTTTTAGATCTTGTGCGCCTTGTCTTCCTTAGGCCCTGGATTCATTCCAGCTTTTAGACGATATTCATACATCGCCCTATCATAAAATAATCCTATTTAAAAGATAATATAAATTATATAACTAGATGTTTAGTTCTAAAATATTGGATCTAGTGTATTAAGAATTGAAAATTGCCATCATGTGTGGTCGGTTTGTTGGATATCCATGCAGTGAATCTAGAAAATAAATCTTTTTAGTATCCAAATTGACTGCAATGAGCATCCAATGTTGCCTAAAAAAAGGAATAAGCACTGATAGAAATGAAAATATAATTAATATAATTAAAATGTATAGTTTTACCCCTAAAACGTTGGTATTAAAGAGTCTGTCAGTCATAATTCTGCATTGAAACATTCTGAACAGGTTTGACATTAATTCATCCTGAAAATCAGAATCTATTTCTTCTCATTGTGTAGAAATGGTGTAAGGACTAATGAGTCTAAATTTGTATTCATGAGAAAATCCCTTCAATTGTTTTTCATATATATTCCTATGAAAAATATGAAATGTATTTAGACATAATTATCATAGTATATCAGCTTCTGTAAAATCAAATCATGAAAACATACCTCATGTATACATTTATAACTGATGTGCCTAGCCAGTCGTATGTAATGATTTCAGCTACAACGTCATCACTAACGAAATCTAATGTTTCCTCTCCATACATATCTTTTTCACAAACAATTTTGTGACTCTTACCACCTTTTATTTTCGTTTCCACATGATCTTGCAATGATATTAAATGTGGATATAGAACGGGCGGGGTGAAGGTGCTCTCAGTAGATCATTTTGATCGGTTGGTTGATCCTTTTGAGATTCTCTTTTGTTTTAGCTACTCCATTTTGTCCTTCTGTAATAACATTACATTGGTTCAGCCATTTTTTAATTTAATGTTAAAGGTTCTGCTTGAAAAATGAATTGGAAATGAATAACTCCTAGTCGACATGTTTTTTTACAAGATTCGACGACCATGCAAAGAATGTTCCAATAGATTTTTCCACCGTATGAATGTCATCATCATCATTTGGCATGGGTAGCTCAGTGCTTGGATCATGAGCTACATTAATCGACACTTTGACATGAACGGTTAGAAGTGGTCTGGAGTGTAGCGTGTCATTCTGCATATTGAACACCATAGCCCTCGCTACATGGCGATGAGTGGGAGTTGATAGATATAAATCACAATCATTTTCACCCTGTAGAATATCATTACAGGAAAGGTATCAATATCTATGTGATTCACATTTCACAGAAACAAATATTAGAACATTTATTACCTCGGTTAAGTCAGGTCTTTGAGGGGAATGGCTCACCTCAAAGATGGTGGGGGGTGGGGCAGGATCTTCTCGCACGGGTTGTTCTTGAGTTGTTTGTTCTCTTCGCCTCTCCCCCATCAAAGTTGCTAGAAACTCTCCCTGACTTTCGATTTTTTCTTCAAGGGTAGCTACTCTATCTCTCATCAGTTTCATTTATTTAGTTTTTTCATCCTCTTGTTTTTTTTCTGAAAATATATCCGGGGTGTCACCCCAAAACCCACACCTCTGACGCGGCCATACTGTTCTGGCTATTTCAAGGGTGCTGAAAGTATGTCTGCATCCGGTGTGGGTGTTGTTGATTCCTGTGACTATGTCAAATAGAAAATATGGAAAAATAAGTAATCATCATTATGTAATAGTGATTTAAAGCAAAACAAATTTATATTATGTCATACTTACACATGTTTCACACACTTTTTGTGTGTTTTCATCTACCAGTTTTCCCTCTTTATTAACACGAGCCTCCTTCCATAGCACATAGAGTGGGATGGAAGTGGCTTGGGATTTTGATTCATCAATCTACATATAAATAGAGAAAAATGGTTACAGTTTTGTTTTATGTCACATAAAAGTATTACAGTACTTTTAAAATACGTACCAATCGTTTTTCAATTGAAGCGTACCCCAACCTTACTTTACGGTAGGGGTACGCTGGTTTTGCTGCCCGTTCTTTATTTTCAGCATTCAGTTTCTATTTCATAAATAAAAAACTATCAATCAAAGTGATGAATACAAGCAACGTTAAACAACATGTAACCAAACACAATGTACCTGAAAAGTATGCTCCGCACGACGGTTGCAAAACGTATCCCATGCTCTTTGGGATATCAAGTGTGCATAAAGAGGAGGTGGGTGTGGCTTGATTTCCCCTTCATCATCTTTTAGATGATGTTTCGTTAAAATGGTGAGAAAGCCTCTATGAACCCTTCCTGCCAGTCTTAATACATATTCTTTGTGTGATACATCTACTATAAATGCACTCTGCAAGAGATGATGAAGAGTTAGTCAATATTTCAGTATTTTATTTTATTTTATTTTAATAAATTAAATAAAAGATATCGTAATGTTACTGTAATCTCTTCCCACATTAATGTTTTCAGCCCGCTAACAACATGGTGCCATGACTCTACATCAATCGGCACACGTTACTGAGTGACGATTCCAATGTAGCTACTAAACATGGCTTTGTTGGGGTTTACATGATGGCCTCACTTATTCCATCCCACCTCATATTTGATGCCTTTTGCTTTTGCCTTAAGGATTTTGGCTAAAACTATCAAACTACGACGCACCTGTTTTTTTTGTGCCATTGGGGTTTCATTGCCTACCATTTCCTTAGTTTCTACATCATCATTATGTTCCTCTGAAGCGCTAGAATTGACAATGGGACCAGCAACAACAGGTTGAGAAACATGTTGTACCTCAGTAGTGGGACCAGCTGCAACAGGTTGAGAGACCTGTAGTACCTCAGCAGTGGGACCAGCTGCAATAGGTTGAGAGACCTATTGTGTCTCGGGATTGGGTGCATCAGCAGGTGCAGAAGTCATTATCTACAGAAGTGGTTTAACATTTAATTTAGATCACATAAAAGCAGTAGTGAACAGATAATAACATAATGTAACATAATCTATATTACAATAAAAAAATAACCTGATTATTGAACTATCCTTTTTTTTAAAGGCTGAAGGGATTTGAACCCTCTATCTATTATCCATATCCCTTCATTGTGGTCTCCTCTGATATACAAAACGCCGTCTACATTGGGACCACTTCGAAATGATTGTGAAGTCCCAATTAAAGGGTCATCCTTCGTTGAATTTTCATCTGACCCTTCAGCTATTTTGGTCAATAACAGAATAATTGACCACTTTTGGTTTGCGGGATCTGGAACATAAAATACTTGCACTACCTGTGATGCCATTATAAACAGTTTTTCTTTCTCTCCTTCCTTACTAAAATCAACTTTCATGAATCCCAATTCATCTATTTTAATAGCACTCCTGTTATCAACCCAATTGCATTGAAAAATTGGAACTTGGAAGTCTGTATAATCCAACTCCCATATTTTTTTGATGATGAAAAAGTATGACATATTCGCATAAATTGGATTTCTGTCCTTAGCACCGAAAACATGCATCACTTCAGCCACAAGTGTAACCCTACTATTCTGAATGGTACTGTCTTCATCATGTTCATTAGTATAAAATGTATAACCATTAACTACATAAGCATTGTAAGATAATACATACACACTTGTTCCTCCGACTATCCATCAAATTCGTTCTGAAATTGACTCTGGATTTTCATATGACTTCTTAAAAATATGGTCCTGAAACCATCCTATAAATTGTTGATTATGTGTATCTGATATCCATTTTTCAGCCCTAGATGGATTCAAATGCCTAAGAATTTATTTGTGGATTTCAACATATGGGTCAACGTCAAAACTGTTATGCAAAACATAAAGGTGGGCCTGCTCCTGATCTGTAATATTGATTGTGACAACCTGTCTTCTAGAAATTCATTCAACCTCAAGCCGCCTAGTGTGATGATATTTCGGTAGGCCAATGCTTTCCACACTAGACAGGTATTCGGTATAGAGTTAAACAACTTCCTCAACAATATATCGCTCTGCAATACAACCCTCTGGCCGACTTTGATTTTGACATACCCTTTCAAAATCTTCATATACCGTTCAATGGGGTACATCCATCTGTAATGTACAGGACCACATAGTTGAATCTCTCTCACCAAGTGGAACATCAAATGAACCATCATATTAAAAAATTAAGGTGGGAAGAACATTTCTAATTCACATAATATGACAGTAATTTCTCTTTCCATAGTTGGCAATTTCGCCAGGTCTATAACTTTGCTGCATATAGCTTTGAAGAAGAAACATAGTTTCATTAATGTATGGCGGACATTCTTGGAAAAAATGCAATGTAAAGCAATAGGAATGAGATCTTGCATCAAAACATGGCAGTCATGTGATTTCAAACCTTTTAACTTCAAATCGCTCATTGACACGAGGTTACTGATATTTGACAAATACCCCTCTGGAACCTTTACGTCATTCAAGAAGTTTTAAAACTGATATCTCTCCTACCTGGAAAGAGTGTAAGCAGCAGGAGGAAGAAATTTTCATTTTTCACCCTTCAATGGTGCCAACTCTTATCGTATTCCCATCTCAACCATGTCCAACCTAGCCTTAATTCCATCTTTTGTTTTTCCAGATGTATTTAGCAATGTGCCGATGACACTATCAAATACATTTTTTTTCTACATGCATAAAATTAAGAAAATGTCTGACATACAGACAATTCTAGTATTGTAATTCAAAAAAAAACTGATCTCTTTTTCCAACCGATTTTTGTAAGGTTTTTCGAAGCCGGTTTACCAAAATTAGAGTCCACATGTTTAACTTTCTCAAAAAATTGATCGCTTGTTAGTGGAGACGGTGCTTTACGTTCTTCTGAACTTCCATCGAATGATGTCATCCAAGAATGGTACTTATGTCATTGGGGTAGAAATCTATGGTGTCCTAGAAACACGGTTTTTGATGAATGTTTCAACCTAATTGATTGTGTACCATGTTCGCAAACGGGACACCCTTGAGTTAATTTAATGCTATATCCTGACAAATTTCCATAAGTAGGGAAGTCATTTATCGTCCCGTACAACATGGATCTCAAAGTGAAATCTTCCTTTCTATAAGCATCATACAATGTAACACCTGAATCCCACAATAATTTCAAATATTTGATCAATGGAGCTAAATAAACATCAATATCATTACCCGGTTGTTTTGTTCCTGATATAAGCATAGATAACCTGATTTATTTTTGTTTCATGCATAACCACAATGGTAAGTTATAATTTGCCAACATAACCGGCCATGTACTATGACTATTTCTTTGAAAACCAAAAGGATTCACTCCATCTGTAGATAACTCAAGATGAAGGTTTCTCGACTTGTTTCCAAATTCAGGATACTCATGATCAATTATCTTCCACTGAGGAGAGTCTACCGGGTAATGTAGTATCCCATATTTAATTCTTGTATCTGCATGCCATGTCAATTGTCCTGCAGTCTCCTCACTTCCATATAGGTGCCTAAACCTTGGAATTATTGGAAAGTACCATACAACTTTAGTAGGAATGGATTCATATTTCTTGTATCAACATGCACCACACTTTGGGAATTTTTTAAGTGATTTGTGTTCCTTGAGAAATAGTATACAGTCATTCAGGCAGGCGTGTATTCTTTCAGAGATCATACCCATAGAGCGTAGCATTCATTTAGCATCGTATGTTCAGCTCAGGAGCTCATTATATTCTGGGAGCATGTCATTCAGGAGAGCAATTAGTTTCGTAAAACTGGCATCACTCCACCCGTTGTCTGCTTTCAAATTATATAGCTTCAGTACGGATGAAAATGTTGTATATTTAGTGCAACCAGCATACAATGGCATCTTTACACAAATTTTTAACTTCTCAAACAATTTTGGAGAATCACGAAGTTCATCTTCGACGGTCCTTTTCATTTCCTCAATACGATCTTCATCATCATTCACATCTGTAATCACATCCTCTATACAGTCATCTTTATTGTTCATGATTGTAATCATATCAGATGATCCATAAAACACAGTGTTATCCCAGCAACTACCTACATTCGTTGTTTCCCCGTGTTTATTCCAACATGTATAACTCTGATCTATTCCATGACAGATCAAGTGTTCTTCTAACTCCTCTGGACTAATTTGTTTTAAATAACAATAGCATAAACACAGAAAAAGTATTTGAGAAGGGTCACATGCATGATCTTTTGCAAACTTGATAAAATATTTTACTCCTTCTTCATACTCTTTTTTCAACCGATTAACATTAATCCATTCTTTATTTATAATCATCCTATTTGAAATCCATAGTATGGGTATATAGGTTAGGGGAGAAATAATATGAGTATAATTTAGATAAAAAACAAGATACTTCAAAAATAGTGGGGGGAATGATCATTAATAGCAAATCGTGGGTGAATAATTAAATATAAGTTTCTATAATTAATTATTTGGGAATTGTGCCTTGAGATTGGTTCTCAATCATTGGTACAAGATTAGACAAGGCATGTATAGTCTTGGTTAAGGATGAGTTGATCTTGGTGAGGGGGTTACTCCATTTTTTGAGGTAGGTGGACCCTATAATACAAAACCATGTTCCAATTTATGCATGATTGTGCATTCATGCATGAGTATATGTGTTCCAGTGAAAGGGATAGAAATCAAGAGCAACCAAGGTAAATAAATAGGGTTTTTTTGATCCACCAAGAGATAGAGTGAGGGTTCTATTGAATTTTTGTGGTTTTGTGATAAATAGGGTGTTTTTTATCCACCTGACAGTTAATTATATATTGTTAATAAATCCATCCTAATTTCTATAATATAAATATACCTCTAATTACATAGGAGAGGGCCTATTATCATGGCATGATCTTCTGATTGAAGGTAGTCACTACTCCCAAAGAAAGTTGAGAATGCAGTCACAATAGAACCTATGGGGTCTATGATAACTCCACCACTAGGCATGTAACCCAAACTGCAAGAACCATCAGTGTTAAGTTTGTTACCTAAGTGGGGTGGCCTCTATCTAATCCATATTCCCCATGCTAGAGGATTATAGTTAAGGGGGAATGTGATGGAAATAGATACATGAGGGAAGAAGCATTAGCCACATCCATTCAAAACCTACAGAAATCGAGAATTAAGTTTTTGGTTTTGAATAAGATATCTATAATTGAACTCGGTAGAGACTGATGATGTTTAACATTCCTAGACGACCATAGAATCCAGAAACCAGTAGTGAAAATAATATCACATTCCTTTATCTCTGTGTTGGATCTAATCACACCATGAAACCATTGATGAAGGAACATATTTTTTAATAATAAATGATTATACCATCTTTTAAACTTCCCAAATGATCTTCATATCGACTTACCCCACTCACCATTGAAAAAAAATCTCCGTAGTTTCAGAATTCGAATCCCTGAAACAGAGGCACCTTGAGGAAAGGCTTATCCCCCTATGATATATATTTTAATAAGATGGAAAATCATTGTTCTGGACATGCTAATCTAGGAATATAAATTTTGAAGTAAGATCCATGCACCATAGAGCTTCACCCCAAATGTCCTGTGGAAAATTAGTAGATTGATTTTTATGAAAATCCTTGATAGAAAAGGTACCAGCTGGGGAACTTTTGAAGACACATTTATCATGATCATAGTTCATCACAATGATTTTAAAGAGTATCCTATTGTTTTCATCTAAGGTGGTTCGAATGGAATTGGGATGTTCACTCGCCTCCTTAAAGATGATATTTGGAGTAGGGAAACTCAGGAACCTAAGAGTTTTCCCTAACCAATTATGATACCAGTATCTGATATATCCCTTACTAATAATCTAATGGATATAGTACTGAAGGATAGGTAAATGAGGCTGAATGAAAACTATACTGCTCCTCAGCCACCTAATTTGAGAGGAAGGGGAAATTTTTGTGTTAATAATGCTCTCTAAGACTTTATAAGGAACATTACATAGGATGATAGGTAGGTAATGGTTCAATGAATGGGGATCTTTGACCTTGGGCTCAAGAAAAAGTTTAGTAGCGTAGACCATGCGAGGAAGGTTTCCAACTTGAAAATAGTCTTGAACTTCACTGATCAAGCTCTAATTTATAATGTCCTAATATTCCCTATAAAAAGAGGCAAGGAAAGAATATGGTATAGGGACACTATTAGGGTTTATGGACCATATAACATCAATAATTTATTCCTCATTTGGAATAGCCTTATACTATTCATTCACTGTTTCAGACACTGGACAAGGGATGAAGTCAAATAGATCAGTCGATCCTCTAGAGCATCCATTTTACATACATGGGTTTGTAGATGAAAAAATGGACTTGAATTGATTTTTCACCATATTTATAAAAATATATCTATAATTAGTGTAGGATCCATCCACCATAATAAAATTAGGATTATAAAATATAAATTTTTCTTTTATACAAGAATGGAAATACTTGGTGTTTATGTTTTCTTCACATAGCCATTTTACTCATGATTTCTCTCAAGAAACTTATTTCTGTTTTAGTAACAGGTCTTCTAGAGAATCTTTATTACATATCAAATCATAAAAAATATCATCGTCCCAGAAATTATATATACTCAACTCCAACCACTATATATTTCTATTAATAATCTCTATTACAATATCACCTGGAGGAAGATTCTTGACCCAGGATTGAAGAAGATCTTTTAGATTCCATAGATTATTGTGAATAGATAGCCAAGGATTCCCTCTAACAAGATGATCCTTTTAATTCATTAAAATGTTAAAGAATTATGGTTTTTCATTCCATGTAGAATAAAATTGTAAGAACTCCTCATTATCACTTCTATTATTTAGGTTAATTTGGCTAGGCGAGTGATCTGATAAACTGTGAGATGGGTGTAACTCTTTGATGTTAGGAAAGGAAGAGATAATCACTCCATTAACTAGACATCAATCAATACATCTCCAAGAGTGTCAATTCCGACACTGTTTATTGCACCATGTAAACAGATCACCTGATAAGCCATCATCTAAGAGACTGTTGTTTCCCATGAATGAGTCAAATTCATGACTTTCTCTTCTGGGAAATGGACCATAGATTTTTTTTCTCCTTAGGGATTCCTACAATATTGAAGTCTCCTCAAACTATCCAAATAACTTCTCTTAGGTTGAAAGATCTTAAATTATCCCAAAGGGACTCACTAGCTTGAGCCTCTCATTTTGCATAGACAGCTGAAAGAAAGACCACATTAGCTCCCACTAAAAGTTTTAAGTTGATACATTGATCAGACGAAGAGATCAAGTCAATAGAGAAGCCTACTTTCTAGAAAATCTGGATATAAGAGTTAGTTGATACACAATTTAGGAAACTATATGCTCACAAACAATGAGGAAATCCATAATTTTTTAAGATTCCTTTTTGGGTTACAGAACTGCAACCAAAGAAATATAATGAAAACGAAACTCATTAGATGTGAAATACAATTTTACCTGAGATCCCAAACCATAGGCATTCTAGAAGAGGAGATTAATCATTAATGAAATAGTTGTCTGGAATTGGACCCAGACACTTGGCCCAATAATTTCTTAGAAGACCTGGTATTAGATTTGGACTTCGACTGAGATCTAGTCTGAAAACCTATTGATACATATTGATTATGAGAATATTAATATTTCCTTTTCAACACCACATTTTTAGATGTAGAAGGATATTTTTCTACAGTAGTGGGATCTAATAAGTTCACACCCAAAATGGAGGAGGGAGATCTTTTAACCGAAGTAGAGGCCTGTAAAAGATTATTAGAATAATCTATTGAGTCCAACTCCTTGATGGAGAGTTGTTCTAAATAGGATTAATTCCAAGTAAAAATAAAATCCTTTGTTATAATATAAATATTATGTAGGTAGTGAAACATGTAGGGAACATGATCCAGTAAAACACTATGTGGGGAGACCAGAACCAGGGCCTCATATTGAGTGATCGGGGTCTCCATAGATGTATTAATAGAGGAGTAAGATGAATATTGATCCATATAATAGGACAAAAGTAACACACTCAACCATCGATCTATAGGATATTTCTCTAACCGAATAGGAGGAGCTACTTGCACCACAGAAGACCCTACAGAGACACAAGGAAACATAGCTCGATCATGGGATTTTGACTATCGGGGCTTCCAATATTCCGGAGTCGCATGGCCTTGAAGGTGGAAGCTAGAGCAGAAGTATGGAGGGGAAGGATAAATCAAGGGTTGAGAACAGTCTAGCATCCCTTCTACTCTGAGAAAAAAACTTAGATGGAAGAGGTAATGATAAATCCAACTCTACACAAATCCAGGATTTTATCGTATATTCTAGGTGTATAGACCTATGATCAGCACAAATTAAGGAGCCCAAAGTGTTCCCAATGCTAATAATAAAACCAAGAGATGTAAAAGGAAGTGGAAATATATGAAGGTAAATCCACACCACCACCCTTGAGGAATATTTTTCCAAATGGGCCTCCATCGACCATCAAAAAAGAGATAACCTATAATACCCAAAATAACAAGAATTGTTTCACCAAGTAGAGACGAAATCATCCCACAAAATAAAATCCTCAAAATAAGGATCATGCGGGGGCCAGTTTGAAGGATTCTCTAAAGGGAACAAATAATAATGATGAGCTAGATAGAAGGCCAAGCTGAAGCAATGGTCAAGAAAGCTGGAGAAGATGACAGTGTATCAGGAATGTTATTTGAAGATTCAAATTCCATATCTTATTAATAAATAACATTATGTAAAATGATAAATATATATAAACATGAGCATATAATCACTAAGTAGGGATGTCAAAAAAGAAAAGAAATGAAAAGTTGTCATCAGTATCATAAACCATCCAACGAAAGGATAAGGATGTTATCATAGGATTATATCTATAGTAAAGATTAATTAATATCAAATTAAATAATATTATATAGAAAATAATTTCAAAAGATCACCTGGATCATTTATTGCGGAAGATATCTTTATTTAAGTGATAAGGTGTTGGTAGGACCCTACTTTGAGTGAGAAGGCATTGATCAAAGGGGATTGGTGTGTGACTTCCATGGGATCCACCTATTGATGGTGTATTTTGACTTGTGATAGAGTTTGGATATTGTTATTCCCTCCTTATATCATTTTTTGTATGATAATATGATGTGAGATATAGAAATGGGGATCACTTAGTATTGGTTTGGAGTAGTTTTGTGAGAGGTTGTCTATAGAGAATCCCTCCTCAAATTGTTTTTTATGTGATGTGATGGTGAGACCCACCATAAGTGGGGATAGCTAATCAATATCAAACAAGTAACCAACCACATATACATGTGTCACACACACAGGCATCACGCATAATAATCACGCCAAATCAAAATTAATCTCAATATTGACAATAAATGAAAACATAATTAATTCATGAAAATTCAATTTTACTCACCTTAAGGAGGAGGACCCAGTGGTGGAGGAGGAGGAGGCGTCGACAACGGAGGCAATGGAGGCATCAGAGGCAGCGGAGGCAGCACGGAGGCATCAGAGGCAGCTCGAAGGCAACGGAGGCAGCAGAGGCAGCGGAGTAGGCGGAGGAGGAGGAGGAGGAGGAGGAGGCGCCGGTGGAGGAGGAGGAGGAGGAGGAGGCTGCGGTGGAGGAGGAGGAGTAGGAGGAGCCGCAGTGGAGAGGAGGTAGCGGAGGAGGAGGAGGAGGAGGAGGCGTCGGTGGAGGAGGAGGTGGAGGAGGCCGCGGTGGAGGAGGAGGAGGAGAAGTAGGCGCCAGAGGAGGAGGAGGAGGCGGCGACCACGGTGGAGGAGGAGGAGAAGGAGGCGGCGGTAGCGGCCGTGATGGAGAGGAGGCAGCGGTGGAGAGGAGGTAACATCGCAGGTTAGGGCTTCTGTGAAAGCTTGACAGGGTGCGGGGAGGAGGAGGAGGACCTGGTGGATTTTATAAATCCCGCATGGACCTTTATCAGCACTTTTTTAGCACTAATAAAGGTTGGAATTTATCAGCACTTTTGTAGCACTGATAAAGAGTGACTTTATCAGTGTTTTTCATTTTAGCGCTGATAAAGACACTCTTTATCAGCATTTTTGTGGCGCTGATAAAGACACCCTTTATCCGTGCTAATAAAAGTGCTGATAAATGTATAAATTTAATAATTTCTTTATATTATTATATATTTATTTAAAATGATATTTATGATAAATATATATATATTTATTAATAATTATAACTCTAAATAAATATATCTCTATTTATACTTATAAAATTATTTGAGAGGTATATTTATATATATATATATATCATTGAAAATATAATAAAATATATATTTATTTTTTAAATATAATTTAATTTTAATTATAAGTGTAAATTTTTTATAACATATATATTATATGGGTAACATAATGAATTATAAATCAATAAAACATCAACGTGATATGTAATTATAATCTATAAATGAACATTATTCATGCACATATATATACGCATGTATGATATATTAATTCATTAACCCCAATTCATTGGAAAACATATATATATTCAATAATTTTAATTATACATATATATTAAAATGTATTATATATTTATAAATAAAACAAATACATTAAATATAAACAAATATAATAAATATATATATTAAATATAATGAATTAATAAATCTAATAAATATAATGAATTAATAAATCTAATAAATCTTAAAAATATAATAAATATATTTATTATTAATCTTATAATTATTTAATTATATATATATTTTGTTATAACATGTGTTTTTTATTTAATGTATACAATAAATATTATCAGTGCTAAGAAAAACGCTGATAAATGTACCCATTATCAGCGCTAAAAAAGTGCTGATAAAGGGTACAACTTTATCAGCGCTTGTTTTAGTGCTGATAAAGGGTACATTTATCAGCGGTTTTTTAGTGCTGATAAAGGCCTACACCTTTATTAGCACTTTTCTATTAGCATTGATAAAGGCAAGCACCTGCCTTGCCTAGTTTTGTGGTAGTGACCCCAAGGCACCCATAGAGAAAGAAATTAACACCACAATGACATGTAACCTCATACAAACACTTACCATATAATATAATCTCTTTGTCTTGATATATACAATCAAGCGGGTTGCATGAAAGTTCCATCAATCCATGTGCTCTATTTCTCATTCTATGAATTCTTGGAAATTGAAATTACCTATAAAACACCATGTCCATGGATTTATTTAGGCTATATCATTTCCATCAAAGGGCTTGAGATATCAATTTCTATTATGGAACAGAAGGGACATGTAATGTCCTGAAAATTCTGTATAATTTTTTTAATTATATGGAATTATTACGAGACTGTGAAAATTAACGGCACATGATTCTAAGGCCTGGAGTGCCTAGAATGATCCATTGAAAAATGTTAAGATTTAAATATCACATGTGAGTGATTTTCCTGAAAAAGTGGAATAACTCTTAAACGGGTTCCCAACTCAGAAATTTGAGGGCACCGTTGTGCTCAGGATGGAGAGTTTACTCTAGGAACGACTTAAGTTTAGTCAGCACAGGCCTCCGGTGAGAAAACCCAAAAATGGAATAACCGTAAATAAAATAGTTAAATAAAATTATTTTATTTTTCAAATGATTATAACTCACGAATGGAGACTCAGATTAAAAATATGAGACCACCGCTGAACTCGTGAGGGTATTCTTTCCTTAGGCAGATCCTAACATTGGCTAACACTGGCCAACAGTGGAAGTTAGTTTTTGGACATAAATAAAATAATTAAGTAATAATTATTTTATTGTTAAATTATATAACTCCTAAACCGTATCTCAGATTGGAAATCAGAGAGTACCGTTGATCTCGTGAGGGCGTGTTCCCCTTAGGAAGATCCTAACCTCGACCGGTGCGGGTCGAGGGTGACTGTTAATAATTTTTTAACTTTACAAAAAAATAAAATAAAATAACTCAACGAGTTATTTTATTCTTTCTTGTAACTGTTGAGTGGTGGTGGTAGAACCGTTGAGTTTTTAGAACATTAAATGTCCGGTTACACTTGGTTGTGTAACCACACCATTGATAGAATTAATAGGTTCATTAATTCAATTCATTAATGAACCTAATTAATTGTGCAGTGCATTAATCTCCCTTCCCCTCTATTTAAATGAAGCCTGGGCTTGGATTTTTGACACAGAAGTGAGGAACCTCTGACAAAGTACCACTGTGTCTTCCACCAATGAAGAACAGAGGCTTGAACGACAATTTTGGAGGAATCAATCTGGAAACGATGAACACTAATGACTTCATCAAACGTGGATTCTTCTTCCACAACCATGACTTCTCCTCTGAATATGAGCTTGGGTTTTTTGTTTAAATTCAAGTGAATTTATTTCAAGCTATCGTTCTTGAAAAACATGACGAACACGGATTAACCAAAAAATGAGTTAATCCATGATTCGTAAGAAAATATGGGTGGTTAATGCTAGAATTATTTTGAACGAGGTTTTAATTTATCATTTGATTTCCACAACCTTGTTTAATTGCTAACACGGAGGGCGCAGGCCAAACGAACAAGGCCCAGACCCTCCTCCGCTTCGTTTTTATCATGTTCTTTGGGGGATGGATTTTCAACTCGACAGAATCCAGAATCCGGGAGCCACACAGTCACATCAACATCCTAGGAGGCATGTAGGTGGAAATGGAAGGGAAAACGGACCACCAGAGCTCACCCGGTGGCCCGCAGAAGTTCCACCGGCGTGACACCGGCACAACGGTGAAAGAGAGGCGGTGCTCGGAGGTGCCGCAACGAACGGATGGGGCGGCCAACATGGTACGGATACAGTGGCATCAGGGTGGCACATTGTCGCGCGCCGTGGGAGGCAAGTCACGATATCAAGCCGCGGTGGATGGGACCCGCACCCTGTGGGTCCCGTTAACAGGGAGGCATCGCCATGTGGCACTGCCGTTGTAAAACTGAACGGGTTTCAGCCATTCGGGAAGGGGGAGAAACCCCTGTGTAGGCCACCCAGCTGGGGGCCATGCCCAGCTGAGGCGGGTCGGGCTGGTCTGCGGCCCAGCGGGCCAGCCTACTTGGGCCGGTTCGGACCCGGACCGGGTCAGGTTGCCCGAACCGGGTTGGGTCGGCCAGAACCGGGTTGGGTTGGCCCATTTTGGGCGGGTCGGGTCAGTCTAACCGGACCCGGACCCTTTTCGGCCTAGATAGACTTAAAAGGCGATATCTCACAAACCAGATGTCCGTTTGACGAACCGTCTACAACGATGGAATCCTTAGAAGGAGACGGTCCTTTTAAAATAATCCACCTAAGTTTTGGAGAAAGTTGGAGAACAGCCGGGTTGGATCGAACCCGAATCCAACCGGGCCCTCGGCACTAAAATGCCTATAACTCACAGACCGTGCTTCTGGTTGACGTGTCGTCTGTCACATTTATACCCTTACGACATGATGTTCCTTTGGGTTACTCATTTGTGGAATGTAATGGAAGTTGAGGAATGAATGATATCTTGAGGAGCAGATTATACAAAACTGAAGTGCACCGGGTGTGGGGAATGCTGTGGCTGACTGTCAGCATTCTAGCGAACCTATGTGGATCAGCATTATAGAGACCTTGTGTGGATCAACATTATAGTGACCCTTTTTGGATCATCATTTTAGCGACCCTGTGTGAATCAGCATTATAGAGACCCTGTGTGGATCAAAATTATAGTGACCCTGTGTGGATCAGTATTATAGAGATCCTGTGTGGATCAACATTATAGCGACTGTGTGTGGATCAATATTATAGTGACCCTGTGTGGATCAGCAGTGCACGACCCAATGAGGACCATCTTTAGAGCAACCCGTCATAGATCAACGACATACGACCCTATGTGGATCGACAATGGAAAAAATCCTTCATGGTTCAGTTTTGAAAACTTCCTAATGAAATAAAATGATATAGCTTAAGACTAATAATATTTATTCCTAAACTCGGAGTTTTATACCTGGTTTGAGCTAAGTAATTTTCTTTGTGATTTGTGATTGAGATCATGATTTGTGGTTTTTCCTTTGTATAATTCTAATAGACCTTTGGGGGTCTTGGGGTCCCTACTGGGTATTATTATACTCACCCCTTCACAGGCATCGCCCGCACCTTGTTGTGTCTTGTGTAGATGACATGAAGCTTTGGCTGAGTCTCGAGGATCCAGGACTTGACGGAGTACGAAGGTGACCGGTTGATGTGGAGAGCTGCAATGATGAGCTGTACCTACCCTTCAGGTAGGATCCTTAGTGGATGACCTCAGGAGCTATTTTCCATTTTTTTATAATTTTGTTTCAGTTGGGCTTGTATTCTATCCCCTTTTTCTTCAATACTTACTTTTACACTCTGTGGTGGTTTTTAGTTGTGGTTTCACCTTTCTTCTCCCATTGTGTTTTACTTTTGCACAGTGTACCCTATCTGTGTGTGTATAGGTTTGAGGCAATTCCTTCCCATTTTAGGAAAATACCTTTCCGGTACCAGTCACCAACCCCTGGCCTATGGATGGAGGGCTTGGGTAGTCACAGCACGATCCCCAGAGGACGGGTCATGAAAAAGTGGTATCAAATGAAGGTTGGTTCTACCAGAAGAACTAAGATTCTATGTTTTCAATGGAGCAATAATGTTAAGTGTCCTGAGTGTGGGTTTCAGTTCAGGGAGTCTAGTATTGGTGCAGCGACTGACGTATCCATACACCAGGACCCCGAATTATGTTTTCTGACTCGGTACACTAAAACATTAGTTACATGTGTTTTGAAAATGTTTTTCTATTTATCTCTTTTGAGTCATCTCACCAGGTAGGACCTTTTGACCTTGGTTCATCTTGATTATCTACCGAGATGCCTCCATGCAGAAAGCTAACCAAGATTCCAGTGCGTGACCATGAGGATGGTCCGCAGAATGATAAGGCTTCAGTACAGGGATTGTTGCTCGAGATGGTACCTTCGATTGGTTTCCCAACGATACCACTGCCTGTTGGACAAAAATTACTACTGGCACTATCATTAGAGGAAACTTATAGGTTCAGTTCCTTACATGAGTTTCAGTGACCAATACCCCTTAGGTTCCGATGTGAGCCTGACTCACAGGGGGATAAGGACCGGCCTGAGGTAGTGACCGAGTTTCCATCTAGCCAGAGCACCATATGATCTGATGGAAGACCTAGTAGTGAGCATTCTATGTGGCTCAGCAGGGCGATGCCGAGGTTTAAATTACCCCTATCTTACAATGAGGTGACTTTTTTGTGGACATATCTTGAGAAACTTCCTCAGAGAAGGGGGTCTCTTTCCAAAAAAAACTAAGGGGTTTGTGTTCCCAAAATCTTCTACAATTTCGACAGGGAGACATGTCGGTAACTGAGTATTCGTCGAGGTGTACCAACCATTCTAGGTACTCTATGAATACGATACAACCAGTGCTTCAGGGCTCAGACCTCCGAGCATGATGTGTTTAGGGACATCCGAGCCAACAATATTCCTATGTGCATTCCTACTTATGTTAGGGTGTTAGAGAGAACCTTTGTGGTTGAAAATTATTTGGATGAGCAGATACATCCAGTGAATGTCAGCAGTGGGAAAGGAGGAAACCGACATCAGTCTTGGAGACTTGGATGTGTAAAATGTTTCAGGAAGAGGAAGTGATAGTGACAGATGAATCTGTAGGGCAGGAGACATGGAATAGGAGATATGAGAGTAGTAGGAGGTGGTATAAATTTCGATATGTTACAACCAGCACCCCAATGTGGCCCCCACCAGGCTCAGGGAGCTGGAGGCCATGGGAAGGGAGTAGCTGCATACAATCAAGGAGTGTGACCCAAGGGCTCCATGAATGATTCAAAGTATGGTCTATTTCTACTATTAGATTCCATATCAATAGAAATAGCTACTGATCATTCCTTATCATGAATCTTGTTCAAGACATAGAGTTTCTGGTTAAACTGTTGACTTGACCCTTACGTCTATAGTTAACTATGGGAGGAGACTCGATAATCACACTTATACAAATGACTTGATCTGACTCTTGAGGCGAGAGTTTCGTTTGGAACCATTTGGTGGAAGCATCGAGGCCTTACGACATTAGTTTGGGTATGAACTGGTCATCCACAGTTCATGCTCAGATTGATTGTTTTAGGTAAAAAGGTTGTGGTATATCTACAAAATTGAAATGGGGTTTTCCTTGGTCGATGAAAAAAAGGAAACCCAGGAAGCATAGGTTAAACTCATGCATAGGAGGGTGCATCCGATCACTCTTGAGTCAGCCAACCTTACCCTTGTGGTAGCAGGTGTTTTGAGTTTTCAGTTCCCAATAGTAGTGGTAGAGTGCAGGAACATACTTTCAAAAGATGTTTTTAGGATTACCTCCTCGCAGAGAGAGGGACTTCTGCATTGACTTAAACCCAAGGAAGGTACCAATATCTACAACTACATATTAGATGGATTCCACAGAGCTCTGGGAGCTGAGAGTATAGTTGGAAGAATGGTTTATTGACTACTCTGATCATAAGAGTCTCAGGTATATCTTCTCACAGAAGGATCTGAACCTGAGATGGAGGAGATGGATAGAGTTCCTCCAGGACTATGAATTTGAGATAGTCTACACTCCTAGGAAGGGTAACATGGTAGTAGACACACTTAGTAGAAGGTCTGGGTTACAGTTGCTGAGTGAGGCGATAGAGCAGCTAGTAGCGTTGCAGTTATCCTCTGTGGATAGTGATGGAGAATCTTACCTCCATTCTATGACTATCACTCCCCCACTCCTTCAACAATTTTGGAATACACAGCTTGGGGACATTTACTACGAGGCTCGATGTGCTCAAATATCCTCAGGTCAGTCTCCTGAAGAATTTTCTGAAGGTGGGGAGCACGTCGTCCTCTTTAGAGGACACACCATGGTACCAGTGATGTTGCGAGATGAAGTGTTGAGAGAGTTCCACACATACCCTTTAGCGGTACATATGGGTGTGGAGAAGATGTACCAGGACCTCTGAAATAATTACTGGTGTCCAAGGATGAACAAAGTTGTGCCAGGGTTCATATCACGATGCTTCACTTGTCAGCAAGTGAAGGCCGAACATCAAGTACCAGCAGACTTAGCTCAGCCGCTCGAGGTGCTAGATTGGAAGTGGGATGGTGCCTCTATGGACTTAGTGATGGGGCTACCACATGCGTCCATGGTCTCTGACTCTATCTAGGTGATCATTGACCAACTCACCAAGTTGTCCCACTTCCTAACCATCAGAGAGTAGGGATCAGTAGAGGGCTTGGGACGTCTCTATGTACAGAAGATTGTACGACTTCATAGGGTTCCATCGACGATCATCTCAGATTGAAACACTCATTTTACATTATGATTGTGGAAGGGATTTTGGGATGCGTTCATGACCCAGCTATGCTTGAGCACCACCTTTCACCCTCAGAAATATGGTTAGATGGAGTAGACCATACAAACACTCGAGGACATGCTTTGTACTTGTGTCCTTGATTTTGGCCATAGTTGGGAGGACCACCTTCCACTGGTGGAGTTCGAATACAATAATATTTATCACTACCACATTAACATGGCTCCATTTGAGTCCCCGTATAGGCAACCTTGCATATCACCTCTATGCTGGACAGACCCAAGGGAGTCAGCACTTATGGGTCCAGAGTTTGTATGGGCTACCACAGGGAAAGTGAAAATCATCCAGGAGCAGATGAAGACTCCACAAATCTGGCAGAAGTCTTATGTTGATAGGAGACAGAGGCCTTTGGAGTTCGAGGAGGGAGACCATGTCTTCCTATGGGTCTCACCCTGATGAAGATTGTAGATATTTGGCCAGGGTGGAAAGATATCTCTGAGGTTCATCAAACCTTTTCAGATTCTCAGCAGAGTGGGAAAGGTGGTGTACCGTCTAGCTCTTCCCCCACAGATGCACCGTGTGTATAATGTTTTCCATGTGTCAAAGATGAGGAGGTACGTGGATGATACATCACACGTTATCAATTGGGGCATACTGGACATTGACGATGGTGGGACTTTTATGGAGTTCCTGATGGAGATAGATGATCAATAGGAGTGAGTCCTTCGTGGATGGTCAATCCCTCCGGTGCAAGTTTGGTGCCAGCATGGGAACCTCTAGGAGAGTACATGGGAGTGGGAGGCTCAGATTCATGCTCAGTAACCTCTTTTGTTTTATTTGACTTTGTTTTGGATTTTAGGGATGTAAAGCCCTCAGGTGGGGATAATTTAATGCCCCGAAAATTCCGTATAATTTTTTTTAATTATATAGAATTATTATGAGACTGTGAAAATTGACGGCATATGATTATGAGGCCTGGAGTGCCCGAAATGATCCATTAAAAAATGTTAAGCTTTAAATAACACATGTGAATGGTCTTCCTAAAAAAGTGGAATAACTCTTAAAAGAGTGCCCAGATCAGAAATCTGAGGGCACCGTTGTGTTCAGGATAGTGGGCTTACCCTAGGCGTGACTTAAGTTTAGTCGGCGCAGGCCTCCGGTGAGAAAATCTGAAAATGGAATAACCATAAATAAAACAATTAAATTAAATTATTTTATTTTTCAAATTCTTATAACTCATGAATAGAGACTCAAATTAAAAATATGAGACCACCACTGAACTCGTGAGGGTATTCTTTCCTTAGGAAGATCCTAAAATTGGACGATGCGGGCCAACAGTGGAAGTTAGTTTTTGGCCGTAAATAAAATAATTAAGTAATAATTATTTTATTGTTAAATTCAATAACTCCTAAATGGTATCTCGGATTGGAAATCTGAGAGTACCATTGAGCTCATGAGGGTGTGTTCCCCTTAAGCAGAGCCTAACCCTGACCGGCGCAGGTCGAGGGTGACTGTTAATAATTTTTGAACTTTACAAAAATAATAATAAAATAACTCAACAAGTTATTTTATTCTTTGTTGTAACTATTGAGCGGAGGTGGTGGGACCGTTGGGTTGTCAGTCCATTAAATGGCCGGTTACACTTGGTTGTGTAACTGCACTATTGGGAGAATTAATAGCTTCATTAATTCAATTCATTAATGAACCTAGTTAATTGTGCGGTGTGTTAATCTCTATTCCCCTCTATTTAAATGAAGCTCGGGCTTGGGTTTTTGACACAGAAGTGAGGAACCTCTAATGAAGTATCGTGGTGTCTTCCACCAATGAAGAACAGATGTTTGGATGAAAACGTTGGAGGAATAAATCCAGAAACGACGAACACCGACAGCTTCATAAAATGTGGATTCTTCTTCCACAACTGTGACATCTCCTCCGAATCTGAGGTAGGGGTTTTTGTTTAAATTCAAGTGAATATATTTCAAGATATCATTCTTGAAAAACATGACAAATGCAAATTAACCAAAAATGAGTTAATCTATGATTCGTAAGAAACTACGGGTGGTTAATGTGATAATTATTTTGAACGGTGTTTTAATTTATCCTTTGATTTCAAAACCCTTGTTTAATTACTAACGCGGAGGGCACAAGCTAACCGAATAATGCCCAGACCCTCTGCCGCTTCGTTTTTGTCACATTCTTTAGGGGATAGATTTTCAACTCTACAGAATCTGGAATCTGGGAGCCACGTAGTGACGACAGCATCTCGGGTGGCCCGTAGGTGCAAACGGAAGGGAAAACGGACCACCAGAGCTCACCCGGTGGCCCGTGGAAGTTCTATCGGTGTGGCACTGGTGGAGAAAGAGAGGTAGCGCCTAGAGGTGCCATAACGGACGAATGGAGCGGCCGGCGTGGGCCGACCATGGTGGCAGCAGGGTGGCGCACCGTGGGTGACAAATCACAGTATCGAGTCGCAGTGGAGGAGAACCTCGCCCCGCAGGTCCCAATGACAAGGAGGCGGCACCACGTGGCGCCACTATTCTAAAAACGAACATCTTTCACTGTTTGGGAAGGAGGACCAACCCCCACGTGGGCCACCCAGCGGGGGCCACGCCAGCTAGCGGGCTGGGCCGCCCGGTGGGCCGGGCCGGTCTGCGGCCCAGTGAGCCAAGCCCACTATGACCCAGCCCACTCGGGCTGGCCTAGCCAGTTCGAGCTGGGCTGGAGCGAACCTGGACTGGGTTAGGTCAAACCGAACAGGGTCGGGTCGGACCAGACCTAGATCCTTTTCGGTCCAAATACACTTAAAAGGCTATATGTCAAAAACCAGACATCCGTTTGATGAACTGTCTCCGACGATGGAATAATTGGAATGAGACGGTCTTATTGAGATACTCCACATGAGTTTTTAGAGAAAGTTGGTGTTGGATGGGTTGGATTGAACCCGAATCCAACCAGGCCCTCGACACTAAAATGCCTATAACTCAGAGACCGGACATCCGATTGATGCGCCGTCTGTCGCATTGGGACCCTTACAACATGGAGGACCTTTGGGTTACTCCTTTCTGGAACTTCATGGTAGTTGAGGCATGACTAATATCTTGAGGAGCAGATTCTACGGAACCCAAGTGCACCAGGTGTGGGGAATCCTGTGGCTGGCTGTCAGGATTCTAGCGACCCTGTGTGGATCAACATTATAGTGACCCTGTGTGGATCAGAATTATAGTGACCCTATCTGGATCACCATTATAGCAAACTTGTGTGGATCAGCATTATAGATACTCTATGTGGATCAACATTATAGCGACCCTATGTGGATCATCATTATAGAGACCCTGTGCGGATCAACATTATATCGACCTTGTGTGGACCAGCAGTGCACGACCCGACGAGGACCAGCCTTAGAGCGGCCCATAGTGGATCAGCAAAATACGACCCTGTGTGGATCGACAATGGAACAACTCCTTTATGGTTCAATTTTGGAAACTTCCTAATGAAATAAAATGATATATCTTAATATTAATCATCTTTATTCCGGATATTTGAGTTGTATACCTAGTTTGAGATGAGTCTTTTTCTTTGTGCTTTGTGATTGAGATCATGATTTGTGATTTTTCCTTTACGGAATTTCAAGAGACCTTTAGGGGTCTCGGGGTCCCTACTGGGTGTTGTGATACTCATCCCTGCATGGGCATCGCCTGTACCTTGTTGTGTCTTGTGCAGACGACATGCATCTTTGAATGAGTCTCAAGGAGCCAGGACTTGACGGAGTATGGAGGTGACCGGTTGATGTGGAGAGTCGTAGTGACGATATATACCTACCCTTCAGGTAGGATCCTTGATGGATGACCTCAGGATATATTTTCCCTTTTGCTGTAATTCCATTTTAGTTGGGCTTGTATTCTAGCCCCTTTTTCTTCAGTACTTAATTTTACACTCTGTGGTGGTTTTTAGTTGCGGTTGAACCTTTCTTCTTCCATTATGTTTTACTTGTGCACAGTGTACCCTATCTATGTGTGTATAGGTTTGAGGTAATGCCTTCCCATTTTAGGGAAATTTCTTTCTGGTGCTAGTCGCCAACCCCTGGCCTATGGAAGGTGGGATTGGGGTAGTCACAGCACGAGCCCTGGGGGATGGGTCGTGACAGAATAAATCCTTTCTCACATTATTCATTAATGTAGTATTACTCATGACACACCCAACATATCTTACCTCACCATGAATATATGCCATCATGGTTTTCACCAATACATCTAAGTGAACGAGTCATAATACCCATTAATAATAATCTTAAAGTCTAAGGACCAATACACATATCCGTATATAGGAACATCCAATGACACTTATAAATGTGGATTTCCTACATGCGGGTCTTATTCTCATAATATCCTTCTGGACATTACCAATTGCGTAAACCATGAAAAGGTGCCTTAAAGTCCTATGAGTATCCACCCCTGATATACTGTATCATTTCTGTCCCTTCAAATGATATCATCTGGCTACATAACACATGTTCAAGAATAGTGTCCTGGCACTTTCGGGTTCTCATCATAGTAGGGATTCTCTATGACCTTTTAGTACAACAACTACTCTTAAGACATTATCACATACAATGTCATGCTGAAGAAAAATCATGATATGATAAGTAGTTTATTAATATTCATCCAATGAATATATGTTTATCATAAAGTACAAAAGAAGTTGGGTCTAGGGCACCAACTCCAACACTCAGAAGGTTCATTCCCCACATCACCCTATCACGAATGCCTGTATCTCATAGGAACCTAAGAAGGTTCATTTCCCACATCACCCTTACCCACATCATCTACTAGTGCCTCAATAGACACTTACTCCTCAGATAAACTTTCATTCACTATATCTACAGTACACAAAGGGATGTCCCCTACACTTCCTTCTAAATTTTGATTATCTTCTTCATAATTTGGTTTTATCACAGGAGTCATCTGAGGAGGATGAAATGAATAAGAGTGTTCTGAAAGACCAAATTATACAGAGATAAAAAAAATGGTTATGTAGTAATCAGTTTCAACACAATAATATCACAAATCACCACATACAATTCCATTAGATCATTACTACACTATTGCCTAAATAACAAAGATGCATCCATCCAATCCTCATCATCGACCAGAGGGTACTCGGTGTTCCATAAACGTTGAGGATATTAAAGATGTCAATATATTATTGAAGTAATTGGTTGATCAACCCTCAGTTTTAACGGACTATGAATATTATTGTGAACTTCATCCAATGTCAGAAAACTATGAATATTTGACACTCTTCAGGTGGAAAACTATATCTAAAACCTGGATCGGTATAAATTACCTCACCGTTTCAATATATTTGTGCAGACATGATTACCTAGAAAAAAATAATTAATAAAATATTATATACCACATGAAAATTTTAAATTATTTAAATTGGTTATGATTGAATAATTGACTTCATCTTGAGACTTTTTCTATGGATTGGTTTATTACTATTTAGGTATAGTGATGGTGATATTATTATCAAAGAAAATTTAATATAACGTTATATATTTTTGTACCACATCATCAAATGTTTCATAAATTTTAATTACTTATGAATAAATAACCATGACTTGATCTTCAGAATTACTATGGATTAGTTTATCATTATCTGATAAACTAACCAAAACCTATGGGTGGACTCTTAGAGTCTCTATTATCAAATATTTCAGCAACTTCCGGTCTCCTTTCAAACAGAAACACCTCTTGTATAATGCCTCTTATGGAACGCCTATTCTCGAACACCTCTTTGGGGACGTCTCTTGTCGATCACCTTTTAATTATAAATTTACTCACACGCATGTGAGGGGGTCTAAGGGTATGAAAAACATAACTTTTTTAAGAGGACACGCATAACCTTACATACTTAGTGAGAGATGACTCGCAAGTCATCAAAACGGAAAATAAAATGTAATTATTACAAATTATATAACCACATACACAAAAAAAGACATACAACTTCAATTATGCATTGGTTAGTCATCTCAAGATCAGTCATCACACAATACTATTAACATGTTTTTTGGTATACTTATTATATTCTACATATTATATAACTTTACCTATTACTAGATGAAATATATATTAAATACCTACACCTATTTTCCAAAAATTCAACCTTTCAATTTGTATGTATATATATATATATATTTAATAATAACATTTAATAAATTTAATTAAAACTAATATAATTTACACTTACATAACAACCATTATAATACTGAACAATTATGTTATTTTCAATTTTATAAAATTGCATATATATATATATAATATTTTTTTTCATTCTACTACTTTCCCAAATATAAGTAAATATATTTTATACTTTATTACTTGAAAGAATAATTATTTATACTTAATATAATTTAAATTTATAGATTAAAATTATTATTAGTAGTAAATACAAGTATTATAATTTACACTTAAATAAAAACCATTAAAATAATATAAACTTATGTTATTTTCAATTTAATAAAATTACACATATATAATTTTTTTGTCATTTTTCTACTTTCCAATATTTAATTAATTATATTTCATAATTTATTACTTCAAATAATAATTATTTATACTTAATATAATTTAAAATTATTATTTATAGAAATTTTTTTTATACCATTAACAAAAAGTATTTTCTATATATTTTTTAATAAATTTAAATATGATTCTTAATATAACTAATATATTTTTAATAAATTATATAGCTAGTGTATAAAATATTATAATTTATATTTATATTACTTTAAATATAACATATTTTATATACATATAAATATATTCAACTAGCCATTTAAATTAAAAATATATACATTTTTAAAAACAATTTTATGCTAGTGTATAGAATATTATAATTTATATTTATATTACTTTAAAAATAACATATTTTATATACATATAAATATATTCAACCATCCATTTAAATTAAAAATATAAACATTTTTAATTTTGTTATTTCCCTAAGTATAAATTACATTTTAGATACACCATATTTAAATTTACTAAGCATTCAATATGAATTATATCATACAAAAAACAATAACTCATTCAGAAATTAAATCATACAAAAGACACTAATTTATACATTCATACATGATTAAATATATATTAAATAAATAAACCATACACACAAACACTAATTTATACACATCACATATTAAATAAATAAACCATACAAACAAAATAAATAAACACAATTACACAATTAAAATTTTAAATAGAAATTTTACCTTCTTAAAAGCAGCAAATATATGTTGAGAAAGATTTTTTTTAGGGCTTCACAACAAAAATAATAGGAGAGCAATGAGATTTGAGGGGGGGATCCTTTTATAGACTTTGGCCGATAGATGCATGAACCCCATTCATGCATCCTTAATCACGTTTGAAAAGGAAGCGTGAACAAGGTTCACACTTCTTCCTCTGCACCTAGGAAGCGTAAATGGGGTTCACGCTTCTCTAGAGGAAGAGATAGGAGCATGAAACCTGTTCACACTTCTTCCATAGATTGGGGAAGCGTGAACAGAGTTCATGCATCTTGGGTCCCCTTTTTAAAAAAACCGAGGACTCTATCCCCTTTATTTTTTTAAAAACCCATTAAAAAAATCCGATTTCATGTGTTTCATCAATTAACACCCCTAGAAATTTTGTTTACATATATAAATACCCTAAATCCAATGGATAATATCACTGAGAAACATAATTTATGAGGATTTCAGGATTTAAAATTTCAATATTTTAGTTAATTATAATTTTTTTTTTTGGAAAGTTGTAAACAAAGTTAAAATTTTATTTTTTGAAACTTTATAAATTCTGTACTATTATTTGTTATAATACCATAGTTGTTATTTTATATACACATATATATAAATATAAATAATTCTAAATTTTAGTGATTTGGATTATTTAAAATAATCTTTTTATTAATGAAAAATTATTATTATAAATTAATTAATTTATTTTTTCTAATATCATAATTGGTTTTTTATATATAAATATTTTTAAATTATAATATTGATTTTTATTACAATTTTTATTTACAGTAGATTTTTTTTAATTAAATTAATAAGTTTTTTTTTCATAATATCATTTTTGTTATGTTTTTATGTAATTATTTGGTCTCTATAATAGTTAAATAATTCTAAATTTTAGTAATTTGGATTATTTAAAATGAGCTTTGAGATAATATAAAATTATTATAATAAAATTATTTATTTTTTTATAATATTATAATTGATTATTTTTTTATATAAATATTTTTAAATTATAATATTGAGTTTTATTAATATTTTGATTTGCAATAATACAATTTATTAACTAAAGTAATAATTTTATTTTTCACAATATTATTTTTGTTGACTCGGTCCATAAATTTCTTGTTTTAATGCTGATAAATCATGTTTACTTTATTACTAAATTTTTATGTGTTTAATGATAGAGCTTCATATTTCCAACATTTACATGAAATTTAACTAAGTACAAGCTACTATAGTTAGTTAAATTTTTCTACCGCCAGTTTACTCTTACTACCGTTAGAAGAAGATAGGTTGCCGCCAGAAGACTTATGCTACCGTCAATTGACATATGCTACTACTTGTTGAAGATTTGTCACCACCAGAAGACTTCATACTACCGTCAGTTGACATCTTCTACCGTCAGTTGGTTTTTGCTTCCATCAGAAGAAGTTTGATACCTCCAGAGCAAGTCTCTTACTGCCAGAGGAACTTGATACTGCCATAAGAACTTGCTACCACCAGAGGAACTTTCTACCGCCAGAGGAACTTGATACCGCCAGAGGAAGCATGCTACCTTTAGAGGAATTTTCTACCACCAGAGGAACTTGCTCTGCCAAAGTAATCCTAATACCACCATAGGAACTTTCTACCACCAGAGAAAGTCGGCTACCGCTAGGATGAATCTTCTACGGTCATTCTAATTCCACTATCGCCAGTCGATCTCTATTTCCATCAAGGTTCCTGCTTCCATTCCAATCTGGAATTAAAATTTAAATTAAATTTCAATGAATAATTTATGGAATTTAATGAAAGTCATAAAGTGAGATTGTACTAGGATTTAATAAATTTTTATTCTTAAAATGACTACTTAGTATCATTGAATACAAAGTCAAACTTTTGGGATTTGTGCCTCAATATGAGGATTTATTTTATTATTATCCTACAATGGATAATTGGAGTTTGTTAAAGTTATAAATATGAGGATCCCCTCATGCACAAATGATGTTTGAATTGTTGGCTTACTTGTGGTTAGTGTTATAAGTGAACTTGTCTACTGATGTGTGATTACAGAAAGAAAGAGTATTGTCATGCTATATATGAAACTCTATTTTTATGAAAAACAAAAACCACATGAAGTTCATTCAAAGTGACTTCAAGGGTGGATTTAAAGACAATATAAAAGAAGAATAAGATCATTAATGATCATCTCAGACTTGATCAGAGAAAGATAACTTCACAAACATTTCTACATTCCTTTCTCTTATTTGTTTTTGTCTACTTTCAAGTTGTGCTTGCTTTATCTCTTTAAAAATTGAGCACAATATCCTGTACTGTATTAGAGAGTATTCAGATACTCTCTTCACACTTCATTTACATCTTTTATCCCATGGATAATAGTGGAAGATGCTGGGTGTAGCCTGGACTGTCTTGTGTGTAGTTGTATCTATAAAACTCGATCCAAGTTGTGGAGCTGTTTACTGTCTAATAAACATGTTTGGCAGCAGGTGACTGTCAAGTGGAGAGGATTATGTTTAGGCTTGAGACTGAACCTCTTATATTTATTTCTATTGTGTGTTAATTTGTTTTTTCTTAGTTTTAAAAATAAATTGCTTTTTAAAAATTCTTTAGCAAAAAAATTCTTTGATAGTTAAATTTAATAAGTGTTTTATATATTTTGTTTGATGTAATTAAATTTGATTCAAAAGTAAAAGTGATTTTAAAATTATTTTAACTAGGTTGTAATCACCTTTTAGAAACCTTTTGAAAACCTAAAATTATATATTTATACTATTTTAGTTAACTAGATTGTTTTTCTAAATTAGGGGATTTTATTTTAAATTATTTTTAAACAAAATTTTTATTGGAAGCTCAATTCACCCCCTGCTTGAGATGCCCACTAGGACCAAAATTTGTTATTAGATCCTTTCTATTTATTTCATATTTTTATTCATATAGCTTCAACTATGATCATATTTTAACCAAAAGATATAAATTTCTCTCGAATCTAAATTTCTATATTTATGTATAATACCATACTTGAGGGAACTTCTACTGAAATACCTCCATATTTTAATGACACTAATTATGATCAATGGATAATCAAGATAAAAATATATCTTGAAAGTAAGAGTTTTGATATATGGATTATAATAGAAGATAAATATGAAAAACTTAAAGCTATTAGAGTTGACTGGAGTAATGTCATTAAGGTTGATTACAATTGTAATTTTAAAGTAATGAATGCTTTGTACTGTTCACTAGGAGAAGATGAATTTAATAGAATACCTACATGTGCAACTTTTGAAATTTGGGATACCTTAGTTGTGTCTCATGAAGGCACATTTAATGTCAAAAAATGTGTTTAAATACTTATACTATTAAGTATAATATATTTAAGATGAAGCTCGATGAGTATATTTCTAATATGTATCTCAGGTTTAATGAGATTACAAACACAATGCATGCACTGGGGAAAACTATTGATGACAAGTCTCAAGTGCTGAGGATTCTAAGATACTTAATTGAAAGATGGAGAGGCACTATCGTATCCATTCAAGAATCGTGTGATGTAAACAAGTTGAAAATAAAGGAGATGGTAGGAAAACTGATGATGTATGAAGAAGAACTTAAAGTAAATTATGAAGATTTTGAAACCAAAAATTCAATCAAATTTCAAGCATCTCAGTAAAATGCTAAAAAATTAATCAAAGAAGAGAGCACCGATGGAAGCTATGGTGACTCTCACAGTGATGAGGAAATGGTTCATCTGGAAATAAGGTTCAATAAATTTTTCAACAAGAATAAGTTCTTCTAGAAATAAAATTTTAAAGGAAAATAAGGCATAAAAGGAAACTGGAAGAAAGATGATGACTTTGGAGAAGTTACCTGCTATGAGTGTAATATAAAAGGACACATAAAATTTGACTATCTAAAATTGAAATACAAGAAAAAATATATGAGGACAGCGGAAAAAAATTCCAGAAAGTAATGAAATCCACTTGGATTTATTCTATGGACAATTACAGTAAATCTGATTCAAGTAGGGAGGATAACAAACAGATCTTAGTACTAAAATCATTTTGTATTTGATTTTTTACAGGAAGCTTACTTGAAAAGTTCCTGTAAAAAGCTATAGTATCTAGATTGTGGGTGTTCCATACACATGATAGGAGACTTCTCAAGATTCAAAAATCTAACTATATTGGATGGTGAACATTTCACCCTTGGTGACAATGCAAAAGGAAAAATTATTGGCCTTGGTAAATTTGGTAATTCTAAAACTTGTTTATTTTCTAAAGTTATATTTATTGATGACTTAAAATATAATCTGCTATACATATCTCAATTATGTGATGATGGTTTCTATGTCAAGTTTTAGAATAAATCATATAAGATTTATGATTCTAATTTTAATTTAGTATTTATTGCTTTGAGGAATGGAAATGTTTATGCAGTTGATTTAAATTCTTTATTTTCTTGAAATGTTTCTTGTTTCAATGTCTTTCATCATGAATCTTGGTTTTGACATAGAAAATTATGCAATTGTAATATATACACTCTTAGAAATCTATTAAAATGGGGTTTAGTCAAGTATTTAACTAAACTATATTTCCCAAAAGAAAAAGTATGGAATCTCTGTCAAAAGGGAAAGCAACATAAAGTTTCTTTCAAACCAAATAAAGAGGTTTTTTACCTCTCAACCACTAGAACTAGTTCACATAGACTTGTTTGGACCATCTAGAATTTCAAGTTTAGCCAGAAAACATTATGCTTATGCAATTGTTAATGATTATTCAAGGTTTATATGGGTATATTTCCTAGCTCACAAAAGCAAGGCTTGTAGATGTTTTACAAATTATGAAAAATCTATAGATAACCTTAATGGACTTACCGTTAAGAGCGTGAGAAGTGATCATGACCGTGAGTTTGAAAATCAATATTTTGAATCTTTATGCTCACAAAATGGTTATAATCATAACTTCTCTACTCCTTGAACACCTCAACAAAATGGGGTGGTTGAAAGAAGAAATATTACCCTTCAAGAGAGCTCAGGCAATGCTCAGTGAAAATGAACTACCAATCTATTTTTGGGTAGAAGCTATAAATACAACTGGTTATATAATTAACAGAGTCTTAATAAGACCTCTTCTAAAAAGGAATCCATATGAATTATGGAATGGAAGAAAGCATAAGGTAATTTATTTCAAAGTTTTTGGATTCAAAGTTTATATTCTCAATATAAACTATAATCTAGACAATTTTTCATCCAAGAGAGATGATGTAATTTTTCTTGGTTATTCAACATCCAATAAAGCCTATATATTTTTTAATAAAAGAACAAAATTGGGGGAAGAATCATGTCATATTTTATGAGATAGATCCACATGACCCTAAAGTTTACATAGAAAACTTGAAGGATGATATTTCCAATTTAAATATCAATAACACCTCCAAGACCAATGACCATGCTACTAGTTTACTTGAAAAATCATCCAAAAAAGTCCATTTAGAGGAACCAGACCTTGAGGAAAACCTAGAGGAAACTAGCTTACCCATAACCATTAGAACCCATAGGGACCATCCTTTAGATGCTGTTGTTGGAAATCTAAATAGAGAAACTCAAACTCAAGCATCACTTAGAAACTAGGTTGAACATCAAGTATTCTTATCACGACTTGAACCTAAGAACATTAATGAGGCAATCAGTGATGAACATTGGGTGATGGCTATACTAGAGGAATTGAATAATTTCGAAAGGAATAGAGTATGAGAACTATATGAGAGTCCTAAATACTATTTAACCATTGACACTAAATGGGTATATAGAAACAAGGCTGATAAATCTTGAAATATTATCAGAAACAAAGCTAGATTAGTGGCACAAGGTTATAGTCAAGAAGAAAGTATTTTCTATGAGGAAAATTTTTCTCTTGTAGCTAGACTTGAAGTCATTAGGATACTACTATCTTATGTATCACATCAAAATTTCAAATTATATCAAATGGATATAAAGAGAGATTTTCTTAATTGTTATATTATTGAGGATGTTCACATTGAACAACTCTACAAATTTTCAAATCCTCATTTTCCAAATAATATTTTTAAATTGACTAAAGCACTTTATGGTTTAAAATAGGCTCTCAAAGCTTGGTATGATAGACTTAAAAATTTTCTTATTTCAAATGGTTTTACAAAAGTTGTTGTTAAACCTAAATTATTTATCAAAATAACTTCAAAATATGTTTTTGTAGCATAAATATATGTTTATACATTCACAAAGCCTTTGAACAATGAGAGATTAAGCGATATAATATAAGAGCTTGGAATGATAAATTCATATTAATATTTTATTTTCTTAATTATTTTGAATCTGGTAGAGTTAATTCATGAGCCATGTGCTACTGTTATCTTGATATTGTTGGGTACTATCATTCGTGTGCTACCATTGGGTACTATCGTTCGGATGCTACCACTAGTTACAATAGTTCAAATGCTATCAGTGGGTACTACCGTTCTAGAGATTCTGTTGGATGATTCCATTGGATACTGTTGTTGACATACTTTCACGATATTTCACCATCATTGCTATTTTTCGCTATTCAACTCTTTAATATCATATTTTAATTTAATTAAAATCCCTTTAGACTAAAAATTAGTTTTATGACCTAAATAATTGAAATCCATAATTATATTTTGAATCGAGATCATCCCCTTCACATGCCTTTCAAACCACATCTTCCTTTCTCTCTCTAAAACCCCCGACCTTCAACATTTAGCCTTCAATCCGCAACTACAATGGTGAAGAAAAAACATGCTTCTGGTTATCTGGATGAACCATGACCGTAAAAGAAATTCAAGGGTGAATCTAGTAAACCTGTTGAGCTATGAAATCCCCTTCTTTCGTCACAAGTAGTTTTTGGTGAGAAATAAATATAAGGTGTTTGGTTGAAATCTAGTAAATCACTGGTTTGGAAAGTAGTCAAAGATAAAGGATGGGTGGCTTGGTTCTCCATAAGTGATCGACCATTCCATCCGAGATTGGTTCGCAATTTTTATCTGAATGTCAAATTTGAGTTTGGAGAAAGGAAGGATTTTATTTAGAATTTGGTTGGTGATAAGGAACTTGTTTTATCTTCTAAGTAGTTTGAAAAATGTTTGGAAGTTCCTCATGAAGGAGTCTGTGAAGAATATCAAGGATTTTATCCTATTAGTCATACTGAGTTCATTTTTTAGGATGCTCTTCAGGAGCTGACTAGGGATGGAAACCCTAGAAGACCGGCTGTAGTAGAACTTGATGGATAGTGTAAGCTTTTCTTCAAGTTCATTCAACATATGTTATGTCCCAGTATGGGAGACTTTAGTGTTTTGAGATTCTAGGATATCTTCTTTATGTACCTTATGAAAAGAGGGTTCAAGGTAAATATTTTTAGATATTTCATGGTTTACATGATGGAGTTGTGTAATCCTGTTTCTATATCAAATTCTTTAGTATATCCCAAGATGATATCCGCTATTCTAGAATCAAGATGACTTGTTCCTGAAGAAGAATAAGAAAAGGTCATTCAATGTGGTGGATTATGTCTAAGTCAAGATACATATAGAATGATGAAAGTGAATTGGAATCTCTTAATAAAGAAATGGGTTGTGGATGGTGAAAGTCATTATGAAAACTTTAATACAATGAAAAAACCCACCATACCTAAGGATTTGGTTGATACCAAATCAGAACTTGATGAAGTTCCCTCTTATTATTTTGATGAAGAAGTTTTTGGATCCAATGCTAAAGTTGAGAAAGAATTAGTTGATCTGATTGATGAATAAAAACTAGTTGCAATTTATGTTGAAGCTGGTAATGACCTTGATACAGTGAGAAGTTAGAATTTATCTTATGGGTCTCCTAATTCTCATGTATCCTTACCTTCCAAGGAATGTTTTTTGGGTGATGATTATGATGAGGTTTCAGATACTGAAGTTTCTCAGGGTTCTCTTTTTGAGGGAAAAACTTCTAAAAGTCCAGAAGATGTCATTGTGCTTTCTAATGGCTCTTTATATGATGTTGATGGTGAAGATGAGGATGAAGAGACTAATCTATTCATCTCTATCTCTGAGTCTGTATATACTATAAGTGGTGATTAGGATAGAAACACTCAAAGTTATTTTGTGGGGAAAGCTGCTAAGAACCCAGTTAAATCTGAAGCATGGAATACATGAACTAAGGGGGAGAATTCCTCGAGATAAATTTTTCTTGGTTTGGACTATAATGATTAAAATTATGATTCTAATGATGGAGATAATGGTAGAGGTATTCCACCTGAGCATGGTGGAATTTTCATTTTTGATGTTCATATGGATCTTATGGGATCTTTGGTTGAGAGAATAGATCAGGCTGAGCATCTTGATCATTTTCCTTTTGTTGTACCTGCTAGAGATGAGGAAGTTGCTACTGTTTCAGGGAATGTTAAGGAAGGCATTCATGTGGATGTAGGTCAAGGATCTCCTTCTTTTCATTCTTCCCCTTTAAATTGACAGAATATGTCTTCACCTCCTCCTCCTCCTCAAACCAGTTCTTTGATCCGAGATGATATGGGTGCCTTTAAGGTGGATATTATAAAGGTTCTTACTGGTTTTTCCAATCCTTCTACCTCTTAGGATAAATCTCTAAGCCAAGATGATATCTTCCTAATTGTTTCTTTGGTTGTGGCACACCTTTAGACCAAAATTTTTCTACGAATTGGAAATTTAAAGACCGAAAAAAAGATGCTGGTTGAGCACATTGGTGTTATGCATTCTACTTTTAAAGATATGAGGGTGGACCTGACCCATAGAGATCTAACAGTTCTTGGGAAGCTTGAGTCCCTTTCTACTATTGGTTCCTCCTCTTCCACAACCCCCCTTCCTACGACGCCAACCAGTTTTGATGTTGATTTAGTCAGGAGTATTGTTCAAGAAGAGTTGCATAGTGTTTTGGGAGATTCCTACACTTCTCATTAGGAAGATATTTTACAGATAAAGTCATATGGTGAGCACATTTATAATCTTCTTAGAGAATGTCTAAATGAGGCTAGAAGTGACAGGGCAACTATTACCAAAGCTATAAAGTGCTATATTTCTAATATTTTCACCAAAAATGATCTCAATTCTCATTTTAAGTTTTTGAATGAGAATATAAGGATGTCACTTATTACTAGGGACTTTAAGGAGTAAGTAAGTCAGCTGAAAGTGCTATCCCCATCGTTGAAGCTACTTATGGAAGAAAATGGTTTCTTTTATGCTATGGAGCATGGTGGAAGAGTGACCACCCGATTTATTGAGTCGATGAAACTCTTTCTCTACATTACTAGGACAACTCTGATTGCTCCTCCTACTATACTTACAACTACCTCAGTTTCAGCTCCACTTCAAACTACTTCCATTATTGTGAGTCCCTTTGGTATTACACTAATTGAGGCAGTAAGACTTCTCATGTAGGTATCCTAAAACATTGTTTTCAGGCCTCCTACACCTCCCTTTGCCTTTGTACCTACTCTTGCTCTTATTATTGGAAAAGGAAAAGCTCACATTGATCCCTCCTTCATTCGAGATGAGGGTGATTCAGATTCTAATTAGGATATAGTAGGGCTATTTTTTTGTTCTATATTTTGAAGATGTAATCTTTTGAATAATATATGAATGAAAATTCAATACTCTTTTATCTTTTTTCTTTGATATTTTTTTTATATTCTTCTCTCCATTGATGCCTTTTTGATAATCCCAAAAGGGGGAGACCATGTATGTTATTTTTATCTTTTATGAACTTTTTGGAATCATAATTATTCTCTTACAAAGTATGTGGAACTTCATTCTTATCTTTGATTATGCTATGAATATACTCTGAAAATTCTTTGAAATCTAATGTTGTGAATTCATTTTCAATCATGATTTGAGATCATTAAAAATGAAATTGTTGGTTCAATCCATCAATTATTTATTTTAATGCTCACAAGTCATGTTTACTTTACTACTAATTGTTTATGTGTTTAGTAAAATAGCTTCATATTTATGGTATTTACATGAAAATTTTCTAAGTAAAAGTTGACCGTTAGTTAAATTTTTCTACCGCCAATTTACTCTTTCTACCATTATAAGAAGATCTGCGACCACCAGAAGGCTTCATTCTACCATCAGTTGACATCTGCTACAACTAGTTGAAGATCTTCAAATGACAAAAGACTTCATAAAAATATTAGTTGACATCTGCTATTGTTGGTTGGTTTCTGCTTCTTTTAGAAAAATATTTCGACTGTTAGAAGATTTCTACTATCGCTAGAGCAAGCCTGCTACCACTAGGCTGAATCTACTGCTGTCAAGCTAACTAAACATGCGTGGGATTTGGAACATTGAAGACAAAGTCAGGCTTTCAGGATTTGGTGCTAAATATAAGGATTTATTTTATTATCATCCTATAATGGATTATTGGAGTTTGTGAAAGTTAAAAATTAGAGTATCCCCTCATGCACAAATGATGTATGACTTGTTGACTTGTTGTTGGTGTAATAAGTGAACGTGTCGGCTTAAGTGTGCTTACAAAAAGAAAAAGGATTGTATGTGTTGTATATCCGAATAGCCCAAAAGACTTCTTTTTTATTGATTTTGATAACCCCCCTTTCAAGGGATGATGGGGAACCCTTAAAAGGCTCGTAGGCTGAGAGATTACATGACCCGTAGGCTTATGAGACATTACATGACCCGAAGGTCTTAGGGAATTCAACCAGACTACAACTGCAAGGAACTGCCCCTCTCCAGCATCTGAATCGTGATGGTAGCTCTCCACCTTTGTATGGCCATCCAGCTAAGCTTCTCGTGCAAGCAAAAGCTAGTCCCGATGGCATTGTCATACTCTCTGATTCTTCTAAATCCATTGGTTCTACTTTGGTAGGTGTGCCTGCTCTGAATCCTCCTCCGAGGCTGCTCCTTTTTGTAGAGTCTTTCTGGGGAAACTGCATTGATCATGTGACCCAAAGGCCTAGAGGTGGCCCTAAGGCCTTATGGTGGCCCGAAAGCCTTTCTGGCTTAAAGGCTTTGGGTGACCCGAAAGCCTTGAACGGCCCGAAGACCAAACCAGTGGCCCAAAGACCCAAACAGGTGAAGGCTCTTGTGCTATGTGTTATATATGATGTTGTTTTTTATGAAAAAACATAAACCTCAAAAAGTACGTTCGAAATAACTTTAAGAACATATTTAAAGAAAATTCAAAAGAAGAAGAAGATTATTTTTTATCATCTCAAGTTTGATCAAAGAAAGAGAACTTCACAAACATTTATACATTCTTTTTATATTCTCGTTTTTATCTACTTTCAAGTTGTGCTTGGTTTGTCTTTTTAAATATTGAGCAAAATCTTTTGTACTATTATTGTAGAGTTCTCATATACTCTCTTTAAACTTCTTTGACATCTTATATCCTATGGATAACAGTTGAAGAGACTGGGTGTAGTCTGGACTGTCTTGTGTGTAGTTGTATATGTAAAACTTGATATAGGTTGTGGATCTGTTTATTGTTTAATAAACATGTTTGGCAACGGGTGACTCAAAAATGGAGAGAATTAGGTCTCGACTTGAAATTTAACTTCTTATATTTATTTTCACTATGTTAATTTATTTTTGCTTAGTTTTTAAAACATCATGCTTTTCAAAAACTCTTCATCAAAACAATTCTATGCTAGTTAACTTTAATCAGTATTTTATATATTGTGTTCGATGTGATTAGATTTGTTTCAAAGTTTAAGTGATTTTAAAATTGTTTCAACTGGATTGTGATCGAGGCTTTGAGAAGCCTTTCGAAAACCTCAAATTATATATTTTTATTATTTTATCTAGAAGTGTTATTTTTTAAAATTAAGTGATTTAGTTTTAAATTATTTATAAACATAAATTTTATTGAAAACTCAATTCACAACCTCTTAAAAGGATCAAATTTTTTTGTTATTGTATTTCTACAATTATTTTGTCTACATAATAGTTATTTCATTCCATACAGCTCATGTCATTTTCAATGTAACCTTTCCTCTCACTGAAATATGTCCCACATCGATGGGTAAAACTGCTCAACCCACGCTACCCAACAAGATGCTAAATCACAAGGAGTAAAATTGTGAGCTGAAACACAGTACACTGAACCGTCACTAGGAGGGATTGAAAATATATTTTTAATAATAAATAAATTGATTAATTATTTAAAAACTGTGCACCTTTTGATTTAAATGAAATGAGATGACTTCATTTAAACCTGTCCATTCAATAATTTACACAAAATTATTTAGTATCTATCTATCACTGGCCAAAAAATCAAATTAATTTTATAAAAATGTACAAATAAGCTCATTTTTTTAGAATCTGTATAATTTTAATCAACAGGTTTAAATTTAAAAATATCAAAAATGATTTAATCAAGATATTAATTTCAGTTGAGGGCCATACATTTGACACTCATGAAATTGATTTAAGGCATGAAAACATATAATTTCAGAAAACGAGTGGAGTAATGATTGTAAATGTAATAGAGTACAACTAAGTTAATTGTAAATGGAAAAAAACAAAAAATCACTCTTCATATATATATTATTTCAGTTGTAGCATGCAATGAAATTGGATTTTAAATGATTTAAATGTTACCTAAAAATGGGTTGAAAATTTATTATTCCACCACTACATTTACAAAGTTTGACATCACGATCTGAAAACACTTAAACCTCATAAGTCACACAATGATTGTAAGCAAATAATTGATGATATAAATGAACCTGAGTATGTGCATCGTACAACAACATTAGTTGAAATCAAATGGTTCAACAATTTGGGTGAATATCTTGCATCCGCATGTATCCTAAAAACTGTGCTAGAAATTCCGCGACCAATGATTGAACAACAGACACGTCTCCATCTAAAAAAACAAAGGGGAGTGAAATCACTTCGCAAGTTCAAACTGGCCATAAGATAACTACACTTCTTACTCTGTACATCCCGGAGGGGCACAAACTGGACAATATCATGGGACAGGACACGCCCAGATGAGCTCTCGAGCCTCTCTCGATCCGAATCCAACACCTTCTCAGCCAACAAAAACCCATGAGAATAATGGAGACTTCAAGTAACCAAAAGAGAAGTAGCTATAGGTTACCTCCATCTATTTGAAGTTAGCTCCCCCAACTCCCACAATGAGGATTGATATCGGAAAGTCCGACGCCTTCACCATGGAATCTTTGGTTTCTTGAAGATTGGTTATTACTCCATCCTAGGACAGGTGAGCGAGATTGGGAAAAAAATAAGCGTTGTTTGATTCAAACAAGCCATTCCCTAAAAACCCATTCCACACATTTTCTTTGGTTAAAGTGAATGACCAAGAAATTTAATGTAACTTACATAGCACTAGTATGTGGGTATATCTAGATTCATTCTATCTGAATAGGTCTTGGCTGAATCTATCCCATCCCTTCTCTCGGGTTTAAATTTTTTACATCTTTTTATCCATCTCTATGAATAAAGAGTTTTCGTCACCCTTAGGGTCACGGTTTCTGAGTCTATTCCTTCTACATGACCAAATGAATTGATTTTTTCTACTTGCTCATATACATACCGTGTTTATTAGAAACACGAAGTATTTTTGCCCACCCTTCACGAGACACTGGTCGGCGATCTCTGCAGTATTGTCAATCACAGGTCCAAATAGGGTCGGACCCGCAAGAGAAACATTAAGAGGGGAACTTGCATATGCAGCTAATATTCCTTTCACTCCTTCAACCTGAAAAAAAAACCATATTTTTTGCAGCATGCACTACTACAAATACGTCTTTTATCATCACTAAAAATGGACTTTAACAGTGCTAGAAAAGCGCTGCTAAAGCCGACGAAGATAAGGAGGGGGGGTCCCCTTTATCAGCGCTCCAAAAAGTTCTGATAAAGACCCCTTTTATTAGGGCTAAAAAAAGCGGTGATAAAAGGGGTCTTTTATCAGCGCTAAAACAAAGCGCTGATAAAAGGGTCCTTTATCAGCGCTTTGTTTTAGCACTGATAAAAGGTTCCTTTATCAGTGCTTCCTTTATCAGTGCTTCCTTTATCAGCGATTTCTTTTTAGCACTGATAAAGGACCCTTTAATCAGAAATTTTTTAAAAGCGCTGATAGAAGGTAAAAAAAATAAAATAAAATAAAAAATCAATGCCAATCGGGGGGCTTTTATAGCGCTTGAAGCCCCCCATTTTACAGCGCTAGCTCCCCTATATTCCCCCATGCGCACGCACCCCTGCCTCCACCAGGTTTTGAACTCGAGACCTCCCCCCTCCATGCCTAAGCCCTTACCACTACTCTATTTTGATTTGTTTTCCATTTCATGATATCTCTATTTATATAAATATATATATTTAGTTATATTTATTCGTATAGTAATATATATATATATATTAATATATATATATACTTATATTAATATATATAGTTATATTAATATATATAGTTATATTAATATATATATAGTTATATTAATATATATCTCTATTTATATATATATATATAGTTATATTTATTCATATAGTAATATATATTTATATTAATATATATATATATAATTATATTAATATATATCTCTATATATATATATATTTAGTTATATTTATTCGTATAGTAATATATATTTATATTAATATATATATATATATAGTTATATTAATATATATATAGTTATATTAATATATATATTTATAGTGATATTAATATATATATTTATAGTGATATTAATATATATATTTATAGTGATATTAATATATATATATATATATTTATAGTGATATTAATATATATATTTATAGTCATATTAATATATATATTTATAGTAATATTAATATATATATATATATGTAGTTATATTAATATATATATATATAGTTAGATTAATATATATGTATATAAATATTCATATATTGGTATTTTAAATGAAATGTATATTAGTTATTATTTAGATAAAGCTAATATATTTTATATGTAAATATGTTTAATTATTTATTTAAAAAATTAAATTTTTAGGAGTGAATATATAAAAAATATGTACATATAGTTATATATTTGATTATAAATAGCAGTGAATTATAAAAAATGATAAAATTTCAAAGAAATAATATCAATATGAATGTAATACCTTGGAATAAATTTAGTCCCCACCAAAAAAAGCCAATAATACCCCCTTAAACGAGACTGAAAATCCACAAAATGTTAAAAAATCAGGGTACCCCGAATAAAAGCTCAGTTTTGGAGGCCTTCTAGGCCTTTTTTGGCCTCGAAAAATGTGAAAGAAGCTTTGCCTTAATTATTAGCACGTAGAGCTCGTCACAGGCTTTGATTTGATATGCTATAGAGCTCAAACAGACACCCAGATCAAAATTTATGGTCGTTTGAAGTTTGAGTTGCGTTTTCAACATATTTTGGATCTTTTTTTAATTTTTTTAATTTTTTTAGTCTTCAAATTTTTATTAAATGACCATTACTATGTAATAATCAGAAAATTATTAATTAATTTTTTTTTAATTTTTTTATAATCCATTTTCACTAAATATCTTATATATTAAGTATATTAAGTGTAAATGTATATTTATACTAATCTAAAATATATTTAAAAATTATATATTATATTTATATCAATATAACTATATAAATATATTTATATATTAATATATTATTTTTAATTTTTTTTGAAGTCGGCCCTTTATCAGTGATATTAAAAAAAGCGCTGATAAAGGCCCCCCCTTTATCACCGATAATAAAAAAGCGCTGATAAAGGGTGTCCATTTATCAGCACTAAAAAAAGAGCTGATAAAGGGGGGTACCTTTATCAGTGGTTTTTTGTTAGTGCTGATAAAGGTTGGCACCGGGAAAAACTTTTTTTGTGGTAGTGACGACATAATTTAAGTCACAAGAAGTAGCCAATGTTTTGCACCTCCAAATAATTACTGCTCCCATTCAGGTTGAAATAATGTGAAACAGAACCATCAATCGGTCGCACTTTGAACCCCCAAGAAGGAAATATTTTATCTGTATCGTAAACTTCTAACACTTATCCTACTTCCAAGATTTCCTGAAAATCAATGCATTGCATTGGTTAGAGTACATGACCAAGAAACCCATTCAAAGTCGAGAATGAAGAAAACCAATTCTCACATGCTGATATGAATTCAGGCGCCCTGATGGGTCAATGTAATGCAAAGAGTCAGGAAGGCGAGGATTTCCATTTGAAGCTGATTAGAATAAATTAATAGTTGGTAATTGAAGGATCCAGATTCTAGTAAAGCTAAATAAGCCAGACAAGCATGAGCACTAACAACACAATATGAAACCCCAGTTTAATAGATATAATCATTTTTTTTCAAATAGAAATTGAACCATAACAGATACAAAATGAAACCCAAAAAGAAAAATAATATTGTTATGTTTTTAGTTAATTTTATTTTAATATCATGATCAATTTTACATACAACATGGATATTCAGAGTTCATTAAAACAAGTTGCACGAGCATTGGAGTTTCCTACATAATCTGCTATTGAATCTGTAATCATACAAAATAAATTCCTGCAGGTTGTGTTTTCTCTTGCCACCCTAATCCTTGTCTTGTCTTATAAATTCCTACAAATGTTGTCGCATATTTTTTTTGTTAATGTTGTTGTTGCTATTGTTGTTACATTTACTAAAATAAGTATTTTATCACTAACTGAGATAATAAAAAATTATTTGATCCATTAAAAAAACATCGGATGGATACCTTACTCAGAAACAAAAGCATGCAGAAACAAACATGAATACCTGTGAAATCAACAGCAACCATGAATTTTAGTTCACATCCACTAGCCAAGTAATCCAGAAAAGTGTATTGAACAAACTCAGAAAAATAATCTACAAATAACTGACTTTTTTATATCTGCATGTAAATTAAAGCACTTATAATTGGTTGCAAAGGGAAACAAAAAAATGGATTCAATAGCCCAAAATAAAAAACCTCATTGTGGGAGTCATGTCCAACCATTTTGGTTAGAAACAAATTTTCTCCCTGTTTATTGGAAAAGATCTCCTCCAATTCTGGGCCAATTTAGGTGGGTGGTTTTTTTTAGTTTTATAGGGTAGGGTTTTTTTATATTTGGAAGTGGCGCTAAACAAAAAGTGGGAAAAGCGCCACTTGAAGTGGTGCTTTGACCCCACACCACCCCAAACCCCCCCACACATATATAAAATAAATTTATTCATTATAATAAATATAAAAAATACAACAAATACATAATTATATTTTTTATAACAAATACAAAAATTATAACAAAAATTATTTATTTATAATAAATATGTATAATAAATATCTAATAAATATTATAATATTATTATAATAAATATACATTTGTTATACATTTATTATACATTTATTATAAATATTATAATATTATAATATTATAATATTTATTATAATAAATATCTAATAAATGTATAATAAACACTATTATAATAAATGCACAATAAATGTATAATAAATGTATAATACATATTTATAATACATTTATATTTATAATAAATACTTATTATAATTAAATATTATAATATTTATAATAATAAATATCTAATAAATGTATAATAAATATTATTATAATAAATATACATTTATAATATCTATTATAATAAATATTATTATAATATTTATTATAATAAATTTATAATAAATATTATAATAAATATATAATAAATGCATAGTAAATGTATAATAAATATTTATAATAAATTTATTATAAATGTATATTTATTATAATAAATATTATGATATTTAATTATAATAAATGTATATTTATATTTATATTTATAATAAATATTTATTATACATTTACTATACATTATATTTTTATAATAAATATTATAATATATGTATAATAAATGTATAGTAAATGTATAGTAAATGTATAGTAAATATTTATAATACATTTATTATAAATGTATATTTATTATAATAAATATTATAATATTTAATTATAATAAATGTATATTTATATTTATATTTATAATAAATATAAATTTATTTATTATAATAAATCTACATCTATTTTATACATTTATTATAATAAATATGTACAATGAATGTATAATAAATATTATAATACATTTTTTTAATTATAATATAATAAATGTAATATGTAATTATTTATATTTTTTATATAAGGGAAAATCTAGCAGAATCTGATCCGCGACCAAGCTTTAACGTCAACATTCTGCTATGTTTGGAAATTATCTGCCAAAAAAATAAGAGATGGTGTATGTTTATGCACAAATAGTTGACAGAAAAACCGAATGTTTTTTTATTAAATAAAATAACAAAAATATAAAAAGGCAAATATTGCATTCACTGCATCCAATTTTATTAAAAAGTGGGTCTATTATTACACACACGCAACAAAGAAAGACAGTCCGGGGACTCGACCTCGTGATTGGCGCCCCACACCCCTAACCCCACTGCCACCCCAGCCGCTTGCGTGGGGCACTTCATCAAATATTATTAAATTTCCCTCAGTTGATAAAAAATAATATAACACGACTCTAAATAATTAGGGCAAGCTAGAGTCAACCCCCTCTTGTCCCCAAGTTGTTGGACTACTAATGATGTTCCAACATATCCTATGTACTTTAGGTTTTGATGATATCAAATACCCTTCATATATTACTAATGTTTTTGCTTTTAATAGTGTTCATCATATTTTATCATTATCTAAGTCATTCGGTTGTGAAATATGCGATTTCTGGAAGTCTACTGAAAATTTTCCTAAGTATAGGAAATTGGTTATGTGGAGAAATGGCTACGTGAAGAAAATGGCTATGTTAATCGCCTATGTGAAGGTAATGCCTATATGAAATGACTACGTCACAAAAATGGTTACCTGGAAATCACCTATAATGATGAATCGGCTACGTGAGCAATCGGCTACGTAGATCAATCAGCTATGTAAAACGGTTACGTAGAGTAATCAACTACGATATTTAGATACGTGGTTCCAAATGGCTATGTGATTTATTCAACTACATCAAAATTTGGTTACATGATTAAGAAGCTACATGATGTAAATCAGGTACGTGAAGAATGTCTGCGCAAATTCAGCTACGTGAAGAATAGTTATGTGAAAACAGCTACATAGATCAATTCAGCTACGTAAATTCAAATATTTAGAATCTGACTGCATGCAATCGGATATGTTGTTCTGTGACACATTCTTGTCTTTGGGTGTGACAAAAATAAATATTTCCTAAGTTAAAATGCAGCAATATCAAGCTGTCACCTTAAAATTTCAGAAAGTGGAGGTTATTTTTGAAATTATTTGATTTTATTAAGAAAACAATTAAAATGAAGTTTGAACCCAAATTTATGAAGAGAGTGACGAGTTTAGGGTAAGATCACCTTTTTCAATATCATCATGGTCATAAAAATCATTCCCCCTCTCTTCTTATTGAATGATAAATGAAATACTGCTCGATCGAGTTGTCGATCACCCTTGGTTGAAGGAAGCAATAGAAACCACTTTTGTGTGCATGAAAATTCATAAACCATCCCCCAAAAACTAAGAAAAGTACCAATCTGGAATTTTTTCTCTTTATAAATCTAGAAACAATCCACTTATTCCATGCTTGTGCCAACGATCTCTAGACACTCACCACTTAACACAATGTGCTAGATCGAGACAAACTACATTAGGTGGAGAGAGTAAAAAGATCTTCAACCAAAGCTATAAACAATGAATGAAACCAAAACCCAAAATACAACCACATTAAGAGAATTGATCACCATTAAAATAGAAATCATTCAATTGAAAAAGATAGAGTTTACATTAAAGCACGAGACTCTGACATTACAAAAGGAAAACCCCCCCTTCCTCAATCACTCAAAATCTTTACCCCCCAAGTGAAGGGTAATCGAGTTGAATGGGAAAGAAGAGAGTATTATGAAACTAAGAAAAGTGAAAAGAGAAAATACACAGGTATTCAAGCTTCAAATACTCCAACACAACCCCCCTTTCACCTTCTTCAACCCCTTTATTGGAAGTGGATGCACATATTTATAGGGTTGAGAGGTGGAAAAATTTCCTCCAGATTCTGTCCATCAAAAGTTTGAGTTTATTTCGCATGGTAAATGATTGAATCTCGGGAAGCTGTGTTCATAAAAGTTGTTTATCTCTCTCTTATACACGCTCCCTCCAAATACCAACTTCTTTGAACTAGTGTCGAAAAAGTTATGCCCAAATTACTGAAGAAAACTTTTTAAGGCTGAGAAGACTTCTCAACTCTCTCTACTTTGGAACATTAAATAGATACCTTAACGATGAAACTTATCCATGAGATTTAATGTAGAAATTCACTTTAGAGTCCTTTTTCTAATCCATCTAGAATCAATTCATTTTTATGCCTCTATCCGAGATATGCTTCAATTACTAATGTGGGGTCCATTCTGTCGTCCAGAAACATTTTTTCACTTGATTGATTTTTTTGGGCCAATGCGTTTCAAATTGGCTCTACATCCAGAAGAAAAAGTTGAATCCCACGAACAATTAAAGCTTAAAAAAAGAATAATTCAATTTGGATCAAAATTTTAAAAGATATGATTGAAATACAAAAGCTCTAGAAAATAGTAAAATTTACAGAATTAAAAAATTTTCACAATTAAGCCCAAAATTCATCAAAAATATTAAAATGATGAAAATCAGCACAAATTGATTAATTGACAGAGATTAAATCATTAAAAAACATATGAATAATTATGAAAATATTATATCTATCATTATTCAACCTGGTATTTATCACCCTTGGTGTATTTTTAGTGGGATTTAATGTTGTTCACTCATTAAATGGTGGATTGCCTCTTTATGGTAAAAATGAATATAATAAGTTACAAGTACTGAGAATAGAAGACAATACAAGGATAATTTAACAATAAGTACCATTGCCAAGTTATTTACAAGAAAAGTATGTGTTGAACTTAATTTCCAAGCTTGGATTTAATGGATCGAGTGTTGTGTGATTAAAGTAGAAGTTTTGCATGATTTTTGGGCTCTGGGAAGTTGTGGATAAGAGACTATTCAAAAGAATAAAAGCGCTTTCACTATTAATTGAAGATCTCACTTTTGAAGATCTTTGTGCATTGATATGTTTTATTCAAAAATATTAATAAGCTTCAAGATCTACAACTAAGTTATCAAGACCATCTTTGTTGTGCTCAAAAGACTCTCCTTGAGCTGATTTTTATTCTTATTATCTCTCTTGGAGATTTCTTCTATTCTGTTAATTGTATTTTACAAATGTGAGCCTATAAACACTCTGTTTATTCTCACTTTTACTGTATAGGTTCCTAGTAAAAAATCCTTTAAGGATGGTGTTTATAAAACCTTGCTTGAGACATGTTAAAAGCTTTGGTTGTTGTTGTTGTACCAAGTGTCGACTATTTGCACTCAATTGCGCAGTCCTAGGAAAATGACTGGCAGTCCCTGAGAAAAGGACTATTCAGGTAAAAATCACCAAAATCATGAAGTAGAGTGTTTGTAATATCTCAACCTCCACCCATTGGCTTGGGAAGAGGTGGTGGGTGTTATTGGGTCTTAGATGACACCCCAAGACACTAAAGGCTGACAATAAATGTTGAGGGCTTCATAACAATCGAGGGATGATTTTCCCTTTGAAGATAAAACCAAACTAGATAATCATAATAAAACAACCCACTATATGATGTATGAGAACAATGTAATATAACTCAAGGTATAAACAAACCAACAACAAAATATTAGAGTACAATGCGGAACCAAGACCAAAAAAACTCAAAGACGCTAAAGACATCAACTCAACAGCTCACAACCAACTCCAAGATCTAAATATACAAAACATGCCCAAGGTATCATGAAGCATCACTAAAGAAATGAGAAACCATGATTTTACCTATGTCTTGATATACAACATCTGCAAATGCACCAAAGTTCCCAAGTAGGAGGTGAGTATAAAACGCAGTAGGATTTCCCTGATGACTTCCAAACTCACGCTACAAGGATAGAACCAGTTAGAAAATTTATATAAAACAATTTAAAACATCTTATATCAAATCCAAAACAGTTTTACAAACCAAATACTTTTCCAAGGAAAGCACCCAATAAAGTATTTAAAACCATTTCTCAAATTCCATTTTGGTATACCCATTCCAATTCCACACATCCACACATCCACAAATGCATGAAACCATATACCTCCCTATACTCGCAAGTAGAGAGTCATCCTTTCACCAAGACATCACTCGGTGAACCATTTTGACTAGGTAACTTCACGCCCTTATCTATCCCATTATTTTAATGGGGGAAACTTCACGTCCTTATCCATCCCAAATGCACATAAACACATGCCACCCATATATGCCAAAACCCATGTCAAACCAATTATTCCAAACCATTTCAATAAAACCAACCTTTTATTGAAAACATTTTCCAACCAATTTTCCATGCATCCAAACCAAACCACAATTTTAAAATCATCATTTTAAAATTGTGAAACCAATTTCACTTCCCACAAAATAGCTAAATTCCACAATTCCACAAACCATCACTAAAGAGGGTTTGCAACAAAAATTACAGATCAATTTCACAATTCAAATCAAGAAAATAAATCAATTTTAAATCAAACCTTCAATTTCTAATAAGAGGAATCGAGAGTGAAGACACCTACCTTGAAAAATTAGGTGAAAATGAAGAATGACTCAAAATTTTCAACAAAACAAATTTAAATTCCAAAACCTTCCTTATATATTGATCCCCTTACACACAATAACCAAATCTCATCATGATTGGCATCACAAAACATGGATCTATCCCCCAAAAAATTAGATCCATGAATATAAGAGAGAAAAGAAGATGAAAACTAAGGAAAAACACCAAGAACGAGAACATACCAAGGAATTCAGGCCTCCAACGCACTAAGAATCACCAACGAATTTCTCCGAGATCAAGGGGAAGGGTCCATAAAACCTTTGAAAGGAAATTAAATCACGTTATGGCCTAAAAAGGGAAAAAATGAGGGATTAAGGAGGTTATTTGGATTAGATCCACAAAATCTAGAACTAATTTTTAACTTTGCACGATTAAAACACACGTTTAGGCAAACTGTGCACTACCCACTGCCTTTAAACACCTCTCGCATGATTGGATCGCACAATTACACAAACCGTGTGCCAACCATGCTAAACCCCTCTATTTAAATTTTCATGGTTTCTCCTGGGTAGATACATGGTTTATCCAAATCATGTGTCAAATGTGTGCCTACCAAGTTTACACTATTTCCCCTTGCACGGTTTCCTAGAGGTGTTGAACGATTTCTACAAACCGTTCTTAAACTGAACACCTGCAGAAAAGCCTAAAAAACTTTCCAAGACCCCTCCAAACATTCCCAAACTCAACCCAATTACTTTATATACTTAAAATACATAAATAAAGGGTTAATTACTTGAAACTGGAGGTGCTACAATATTGGTTCAGTAGACTAAGATTTTTGTTTCCAAACAACTATAAATCTCCGCGTCTCATCTCTTTTGATTGTCCATTTATTTCTGCTGTGGGATTGTGTTAAGAAAAGAATATAAGTAATCATATCTTAAAGAGGGTGATTTTATAAGTGATTTTTTTTAATAACTCAATTAACCCCCCTCTTGAGTTTTAGTGTAGACAATCTCCGACAACATGGGTCAGGTCAGGAAATCTTTTGTATGGTCTGAACCCTGAGCCACCTTGTAAGCATCCAAAGCCTGGCCCAGCTCGGTTCAGGCCATTGGGTATGTGTTTCACCCAATGAGCTCAACTTACACCCCTATCCTTCACTGCTCACAAATATCTTTTATGAAGATGTTTAACACATTAAATAAATTGAATAACGACCACATTTTTCTAAACTTTATCAAACACAGAACAATAACTAATTTTAGTTTTTTTGGGGGGTGGGGATAAAAATTTCAACATCTTTATTTTTATTAAAAATTGAATACATATGATTAGGAAAGAAACATATATAGGAATTTTTTTTATTTTTTGGCTCGAGGTTAAATTAATTTACTGAAATGGATTGTAAAATTGTGAAATCATTTCACGCTTTTAATGTAACTATTGAACTAGGCACTTCTGCCCAGGTTTCCTATAAAAGGGCAGTCTCATCCCTCATTATCTTCACACCTCTTCCTCTGTCGATGGAATTTTAAAAATATCCATCGATCTCCTTCAGTATTTCTAGTGCTCTAAAAGTGTTGATAAATGGGTCCTTTATCAGTGTTTTTTAGCACTGTTAAAGGACCCCTTTTATCAATGTTTTTTTAAAGCGTTGATAAAAGTTAAAAACATAATTTTTTTTCTTCATATCAGGGAGGGGCTTCAACAGCGCTTGAATCCCCTTTTAACAGTGCCCCCACCCCCACTCTGCACACCCCAGCCACCCCCACCTAGCCCACATGCCCCAACCACCACCCCACCCCCTTTAACAACACTAGCAGCAATTCCACCCCCATGCGCAACCTGCCTCCCCTGGATTCGAACCCAAGGCCTCTTGCCTGGGTGCCTAAGCCTTTACCACTCCACCATATTGATTTACTCTCCATTTTATAATATACCTATTTATATATATATATATATATATATATTTAGTTATATTTACTCGTATATTAACACATATATATTTATATTAATATATATATATATATATCCGTATATTAATATATATACACACACACATATATAGTTATATTTATATATTTATTCGTATATTAATATATATTTATATCGATTTATTTATATATATTTATAATTTTTATCTGTAAATTTATTTGTATATTAATATATATTTATAAGATCAGTTTTAAATACACTTATAAAATATGTTTTTGTGTGTGTGTTTATAAATAAATAAATACATATATACAACACACACACACACACAGACACACACACATATATATATTATATGTGTATCTGTAAGTATAATTATACATATTTATATATATTTACAAATATTATATATTAATATTTATATACATATGTTTAGAATATATAGATAATATATATCAGTTTGTCAATACAGATGCACACAAACACACACACATCATATAGGTATATAAATATTAATATATTTGTATTTTAAATAAAATGGATATTATTTTTTTATTTAGATAAGACTTATATATTGAGAAATATACTTTATATGTAAATATGTTTAATTATTTATTTATAAAATTAAATTTTTATGGGTGAATATATAAAAAATATGTATATATTATTATACAATTGATTATAAATAACATTACATTGTGAAAAATGATAAAATTTAAAGTCCATAATATCAATATAAATGTAACCCCTTAGAATAAATTCAGTCCCCAGTGAAAAAAGTCAAAAAGACCCTCTGAAACGAGGCTGAAATTCCATTGAATGTTAAAAAATTTAGGTATCTAGACTAAAAACTCATTTTTGGAGGCCTTATGGGACTTCTTGGCCTCGAAAAATGTGAATAAAGGTTACCTTTTATCACTAGCATGTAGAGATCATCACATGCTTTGATTTGATATGCTGTAGAGCTCAAACAGACTCTCGGATCAAATGTTATGGTCGTTTGAAGTTGAGTTATGTTTTAAACTTATTTTAGACCTTTTATTATTTTTTTGATTTTTTGTGTCTTTAAATTATTATTAAATTATTATTAGTCGATTATAATTAAAAAATTATTAATTAATAATTTTTTAAGAATTTTATAAGCCATTTTCACAACATATCTTATATATTAAGTGGAAATGTTTATTTATACTTATCTAAAACATATTTAAAAAATATATATTATATTTATATCAATATAAATATACTTATATATTTATATATAAATATATTATTTTTTAGGAAATATAATTTATTTTTGAAATATACCCTTTATCGGCACTAGAGAAAAAAGTAATGATAAATCCCCCCTTTATCAGCGCTAAAAAAGCGCTGATAAAGGGCCACTTTTAATAGCACTTTTTTTAGTGCTGTTAAAAGTACCCTTTATCAGTGTTTTTTAGCACTGTTAAAGGGTGGTGCTGTGGAAACCCAATTTTTTGGTTGTGTTAATCAGAATAGTCCCCTTTTTCATTCTGAACGGACACCATTCCGATGGGGGGCATTTATAGGGTCCTAAAAATTCTGGTAAGGGAAGAAAATACCCCACAATCGCTTTGCTGAAGGAAGAAAGTACTTATAAAAGTCTAGCAGGGTAAATGGACTTGAATAAAGTTTCAAATTACAGAAGAAACATGAAGGAATTCAAGTTTTCAAAGCATTTCAAGTGGCCCGTGTACCATCACCAGGAAAGGTACGCAAACCAGATCGATCGCAAACCACCAGGTATGTGGGACGATCCGTGAAGCGCTGGCCCACAGAGCGATGGCTAGAGAAACAAGGCAGACCGAGAACCGCCTCACCAAAGGAATTGTGTACACAAAGTCAATTCACGGAACATACCCCGAACCCATCAGTTCACCGACGAAGCGAACCAGCAGGGTTCTGCGAACCATTATCGCGAATAGAAGCCTCCACAAACTCCGGTTGACCAAGTCTTCTGCAGGTCAGGATATCTTCATGGGCCTCCAAAAATGGTGCCATGTTCCCAATAAATACAAGTGTCCTGATGCTCTATAAAAGGGATCACAGTAGAAGGATGAGGGATGAATGACGAAAGCTTGAAGGGGAAACCAGAGGTTGGAAGAAAGAGTTCGAAGAAGACTTCAGCTTCAGTCTTGATTCATCAATGAAGCCCAAATCATGAACTGCATTCTCCATAGGTATAGTCGACCACAAACCATAAAATGGGGGAATTGAATAATAATAATAAAAATGCTAACTTGACTGGTGAACTGCAAACCACATACTTTTGGTGGATGAATTCCCCGTGAACTATAATCCCCTAGAAACTCCTTCAACATTTTGCTCCGCATAGTGTGCCACTACACATACTGAACCCGACACCACGTACTATATCAGTACGCGAATGGAACCCAAAGCGGTGTGGTGAGTCAGGTACTACTATGGTATGCGGTGGTCTATAACCATGCATGCGTACCACATCGGTACACAGATGGACCCTGTGCCCACATACCACTACGGTATGCGGATCCTCCCCTATCCCACATAATAAATCAGCACGTGGAATGTGGTGTTTTCAGGTATTATTTTCTCTGGTCCTAACCTCACCCTTCCATTACCGTCTAGTCCTCCATAGCCCCTTCGCTAACCAGTCCTCCGACATCAGGCCAAAGCCTCCTCCAAAGCCACCAGACCCTATGATTAGACCATCAGGTGCATCAATGTGCCCCTTTGAGTCTACATACCACTACTGGAATTCTGGTTTTTACCAACGGGTGTTTACCAACGGTTTTCTTAAACCGTTGGTGTTGAAGGATTAGGGAAGCCTTTCCCAACGGTTCACTAAAACCGTTTGGAAAAGTCACCCTTTGCCAACGGTTTCTTCAAACCGTTGGTAAAGGGGTGTTTTAGGTTCCCTTTTTCCAACGGTTCAACAGAACTGTTGGGAAAGGGTACCCTTTTGCCAACGGTTCTATAAAACCGTTGGGAAAGATTTCCCCCAAATACAGCCGCGGTGCTGCTCTCCCCCATTCGCGACAGAACCCTAAATTCATCCTGCTCCAGCGCTCTCCTCCTCTCGTGAACTCCCCCATCCGAAGAGGTGAAAACCCATCTGAAATCAGGTATTTTTTCCTTTATACACATATAATACCTTATTTTTATTGTTATTGATCTAATATTTTAGTTTTAAGTTATCAATCCAGCTCCATCTCTCTACTAGTCTCGAAATCCCCCATCCAAATAGGTGAAAACCCATCTGAATCATCTCAAATCAGGTATTTTATTCTTTATACACATATGGTACCTTGTTTTTATTGTTATTGATCTAATATTTTAGTTTTAAGTTTGGATTTTGATGTTATTTCACCGTAAAAAATAGGGAAATGAATGAATATTTTTTTAATTAATTAGTTTCCCCTGGAATATCAGTTGTGTTATAATGTCCGTGCTAAATAAAGGGGTAATGTAATAAAAGACCTTGAATAAATAAATTGTGGAAGTTGGGGTATGTTGCCTCTATGAGAGGTTTTTTTTTGTGTTTCATTGTATGTTGTATGGTGTTTTATGGGGATTGAGGTGACCAGTTGGGCTTTGTGATATGTGGGGTTGTAATGTGATGGTTAGTGGGCATGGATGTGACATGTGAAGTTGTATGATAGTGATGATGTGTGGTGGTGTTGTGTCGTGTGGAGGTGTTGTGTGATGAAGTTGTGGTGTATGATGTGGTGATTTGGTTTTGGTTGTGCGGTGGTTTGTGATGTGCAATATTTTTGTTGTGATATATGGTTGTTTTGGTGAGATGGTTGGTCGATGTAACACGACGTCGATGGTTATTGTGAGATGGTGAGTTATTGTGTGGTGGTTTTATTAGTTTCCTGGTTATCTATGGAGTAAATTATGCTGTTAAAACAAAAAAACAAGATATTAAATAAATGAGATGGAATAGAAATGGATGTGTGGTAAATGGATTTAATTAATTTAACATTAAATGAATGGACAATGTAAGTGTGAATGAAGTGGCTTATAAATGAAAGTGAGAAATGTTATGCGTCTTGTGTGGTGGAGGTGTGGTTTATGTGTTTTATGGTAGTAGTGAAGTGTGTGATTATGTATTTAATGTAAACCCATAGGTTGAGTATTTTGTGATATCTATATATCATGTATTTTTATGTTATTTCTACACATTCCCAACCAGAGTTGGATAAACTTACCAACGATCAGAGGTTTTGAGTTATGGGTATTTTTTCTAATATCTAGGATGGTGGTTATATGGTTGGATATCTACCATGTCTTCCCTACTCTTCCTTAAAAAGTGATTGACCATGTGTTTTTAGGCAAGATGTGATGTGATTGTCCATGTGTCTTCAGGTGAGATGTACTATGATTTCCCTAGTGTTTTCTGGTGAGGTGTGATGTGATAAGGCTATAATAAGATGTGGAATGTGGTTGGGGTCATGTAGGGTAGGAGGATGGCACAAGGTTGATTTTATTCATGTTCATGATACCCTACTAATATGGTTATGGGATGAGGCATGTTGTGATGTGATATAACACATTAAGTTCTTGTTGGTTTTACATTTTTTCAATAACACATTTGTATGTTTTTTTCACATGTGTAGTTGATACCTTGATTATTTTCTTCCTTTATCGTTTACTTAAATGTATTTTCTATTAAAGTTCAATCCTATTGAATTTTTTATGACAAAATGACTTATATAAATTCTTTTTACAGAATAGACAGAAGTTGGATGTATGAAACCGATCGGATCTCAAGAGATTTTCAAAACAAATTGGAGAGCTTTATAGATTTTGCATTTCACAATGCTTCAGATAGTGGTCGCATACACTGCCCATGTTCCAATTGTGTTGGTAGACCTTGGTTGAGCCGTGAAGAAGTCAGCTACCACATAACCAAAAATGGTTTTCAAGCAAACTACTTTGTGTGGTATCACAATGGGGAGAAAATGAAATCTCAAATTGGTGATGATCGAAATGAAAGGACTGGAATGGAGAATTTGTTAGATGAGCAGTTTCCGTTTATTTGTCAGCATGAAAAATAAAGGATTTCGAATCAAGAAGACTTCGATATGAGGACATCTGATGCATCTAGTGAAAATGATGATATTGATAGGGTGAAAAAATTGAATGATGCTGCCACGAATCCAGTATATCGACAATGCGATAAAATGAAAAAGCTGGAATTTTTAATCTGATTGTTTCATGGGAAAACTATGTATGGAATTTCTAATACAGCAATCGATTACATTCTTACCCTCTTGAAGGATTTACTTCCAGATGATGCAGATATTCCCTCAAACCACTATATGGAATGGAATTTAGTTGAGGAACTTGTATTTTCAAGAAACAAAATTCATGCTTGCTCGAAAGATTGCAGTTTATTCTGGGAGGAAACCACTGAACGAAATGATTGTATAAAATGTGGCACATCCTGCTGGAAGTCAAAATCTGATGGAACACCATCTCGCGTTCCACAAAAAGTAATGTGGCACTTTCCATTGATCCCCAGACTTCATAATCTTTTTATGCCTGATGACATATCAATAAAAATGAGATGGCATGATACCGAGAGAAAGAAGACTAATGATGAGTTGGTTCATCCTGCAGATGGATTTTCATGGCAGAGATTTGATGCTCGACATCTTTATTTTGTAGCTTACGTGCGTAATGTGAGTCTGGGTCTTTCATGCGATGGTTTTAATCCGTTTGGGCAGATGCTTACTTCGCACAACACATGACCAGTTTTTATACACATTTATAATCTTCCCCCATGGTTGTGAATGAAAAAACCTTTCACTTTCATGAGTATACTCATATCTGGTCCTTTTGATCCTGGCATTGATATTGATTTATACATGAAACCTTTAATAAAATAGTTGAAAATTCTTTGGGATGTGGGTGTGCGCACATACGATGCATGTTCGAAAGACATATTTCAGATGCGTGCTGCGCTTATGTGGACGATCAATGATTTTCTGGCTTATGCAATGATGTCTGGATAGAGCACGAAGGGAAAACTATCATGTCCAGTTTGTATGAAGAATACACAATCCAGAAGACTGAAACATCACTATAGTTTCAGTTTTATGGGACATTGACGATTATTTCCAAAGGATCATCCATATAGAATGAATCGTCGAAGATTTGATAATACCATAGAGACCGATGATCCACCTCAGCATATGTCTGGAACTAACGTGCTTAATGAATTGAAAGATTTCAGTTTTTCATTCAGGAAGGGTCAAATGAAATCTAGAAAGAGAAAGAATGTTTCCACTGAAACCTGTTACAATTGGAGGAAGAAGAGTATATTTTTTTATTTTCCTTATTGGTCAACCAATTTGTTACGTCATTGCTTAGACGTAATTCATATTGAAAATAATATATGCGAAATGTTGCTTTCGGTTCTTCTAAATGTCAAGGGGAAGACAAAAGTTGATTTACGATCTCGGTGTGACTTGGTGGATTGGGGCATCAGACCAGAATTGCATCCTGTGCGTATCAGTGAAAATAAATGGCAACTTCCATGTGCTTCTTATGCGATGACACCTGTGTAAAAAAAACAATTTCTGGAAGTATTAGAGACTATTAGAGTTCCTGATGGCTATTCAAGCAACATATCTAAACGGTTCAACATAAGAGAGTTGAAGCTAAAATCTTTGAAGACTCATGATTATCACGTTCTACTGCATGATTTGCTTCCAATAGCAATCCGTCATCTTTTGTCCAATAAAGTAAGGGTGGTTGTTATTTGGTTGTGCCATTTTTTTAGAGATCTTTGTGCTAAGAAGTTGTCCAAGTCTTTCTTGCAAAAAATGTTGATAGATGCCCCATTAATTTTGTGTGAGTCGAAGAAAATATTTCCTCCATCATTTTTCACATGCATGCTGCATCTGACTGTCCATATTCCCACTGAAATAATTCTCGGAGGACCTGTTTCTTTTCATTGGATGTATCCAACTGAAAGAAATATGTTCACATTAAAGTCTTATGTCCGAAACAGAAATCATCCTGAAGGTTCTATCGTGAACGGTTACTTGGCTCAAGAATGTATGGATTTATGCTCGATGTATTTGTATGATCTTACTACAAGATTGAACAGACCAATGAGAAATGATAAAGAACAGTATGAGAAAATTGAACCCAGTTTTCCATCACTTCCTCAAACAGGAGGAATTCCTGGATCATATACATTGAAGACATTAAGCCATGAAGAGCGGGAGATGGCACATCGCACAGTTTTGTTCAACTGTGATTTGTTCGATGACTATATCAGGTAACTAAATTTATTATGTATATCTTACATATATATCTATTAAACTATTAATATTTTTTATCTACAGGGAACATAAAACAATGATAAATAGGAAGCATCGTTCTTTATCTTTGAGAAGGAGAGAGAATTTGCATAGAAAAGAGTTTTCTTCTTGGTTAAAATTGAAGGTATAAAAAAATTAATGTTTAAAATAATTATATCAATATTTAATTAACTTTAATATTTATTTATATTGCAGGTATTGAGTTTGTCTGCTGACTCTGTCTCTGAGGAAATAAGAGCTTTATCTTTTGGTCCTAATACCGTGGTTCATGACTGTCAATCAATTGTTATCAATGGGTACAAATTTATTGTCACTGAACGAGCAAAGAACATGAGAACACAACATGATGGTGTTATGGTTACTTACACAATAGATTTTTATTCCAGTTCATCAGATAGTAGACCGCGATTTAAAAATGTGGGTAATTATGGAGTTATTGAGAAAATAATAATATTGGATTATTACTCTCATGGACGAGTCACAATGATGAAATGCCATTGGTTTGATTCGATGAAGAGACATGGCACATTTATTGATGATTGTGGATTTCGAGTAATTAATATGACTCGCACTCTTGCTACCGAAGAACCATATGTGTTGGCATCAATGGCTAAACAAGTTTTTTTTATGTCAAAGACCAACTTCGACCTGAATTCGGTGTCATAGTTGAAGTAATTCCAAGACATATTTTTGATGATGGTGATGATGGAATTGACACTGTCCCTAGTGACATTGGAACCAAACATTTATTTCTTTTGATGACTCAAATAGCTCAATTTTCAGAGTTGATTGTGAACCTGAAGTTGTGGTTGAAAATATATAGAATCATTCATCCATGTTCTCAATTCTTTTGGTTTACCTCGAGTTGGGTTGTTAAGGTTGGTAATATTCAAATTGATTTAGTATTGATCACAAATATGTTTTAGCTGACTTGACCATTATATGAATTTTCAATGTTTATTGGTTGCAGTTTTATTTGAACTGAATTTTCTAATTTTCAATTGAACTGTATTCAAACATAGTCAAACAATATTTCTAACTTGGTTAACATTACAACTTGTATGATTTATTAAATCCATTCAAGCTCTTCTAAAACAATTGATAGTTGACTTGACCGTTATGTGAATTTTCAATGTTTATTGGTTGCAGTTTTATTTGAATTGCATTTTCTAATTTGGAATTGAACTGTATTCAAACATAGTCAAACAATATTTCTAACTTGGTGAACATTACAACTTGTATGATTTATTAAATCCATTCAAGCTCTTCTAAAACAATTGATAGCTTAATTGACCATTATATGAATTTTCAATGTTTATTGGTTGCAGTTTTATTTGAATTGCATTTTCTAATTTGGAATTGAACTGTATTCAAACATAGTCAAACAATATTTCTAACTTGGTGAACAATACAACTTGTATGATTTATTAAATCCATTCAAGCTCTTCTAAAACAATTGATAGCTAAATTACCTATGAATCCCCTATTCCCTCATATATTTAGTTTTTTGGGTTACACATTACTTTTCTTTTTCTAATTAATTACATATTTGTTTTCAAAAGCAGGAAATGAAGCCAATTGAAGAGAGACGAAGGAAAAAAATGATGGACAACAATCGTCGAATGACGGAGATGGGTGTTCCACCATTAGTGCCTACAGTGAGTACTTTATTTCAAATTGATATATTTAAAGAATATATAATGTCATGTGATTAATTTTTTTGTAAACATTTTTGTAGGATCCACCTATACATCGACAGTTATTCGACGAGGAGCCTAGTACTGTTCCTAGTACTCAGGCCGGTGGTACGAGGAGGGTTCGTACCAGAGGTGGATGAGCAGCTGCGCGTACCCGACTAGACCCTGCCCCTCCCACTGACATGTCATCCTTCCCACATTCTGATCCCGGTGTGTCGTTAGAGACACACATGATATTTAGGCCTCCCATGTTTTCGCTACCTTCTGCATCTTCTAGCCCATCATTTTTACATCCCATGATGATTCCCACTCCTCAGTCAGCATTCGGTCAGACAGCTGTCCCATCTTCTTTTCCTTCTACTTCTGTCTCTCCGAGCTTCTATATTCCATCGTCTTCGACTCCTGTTCCACCACAGGGTGTTCCATCAGTTTCTATGGATCCAGCAGCACTCAGCGATCAGACCGGCACAGGTATATTTATAGAACCCTAAATTTTTTTTATAGAAATATTTATTTTTATTATAACATGTTTTGATAAAATATTTATTTTTCTTTCATGACAGATACATCTACTGACAGGAGGCGTGGGCAGGGGCGTACAAGCATGCGTTCGGTGTGGAACCACCGCACACAAGTTATGGTGGATTATAATGAAGACAACCAAATGGTTGAGAAAACAGGGCAGCAATGTTGGAGTTTTTTGGCGACGCTTTCCAAATACTCTGACATCATTCCTGTCAGCCCGCTATCATGGAGTCATTTTCCACATGAGGTCAAGGATAGAGCTTGGGTAGAGATATGGGTAAAAAAATATGTTCTATTTAATGCCATGAATTAATATTAATTAATATTTTAATTTCAGCTTCGATTTAATTTTCCCGATGGTGAGGGTGCATGATCGGAACGTCTAAAGGATTTAGGCGAGCTTTGGAGAGCCTACAAGCATGAGTTGTATATTGGCTGGGTTGATAGAGTTGGCACTGAGTTAGAGGCGGTACCAGTGGTGGATGATTGTCCTATAGAGCAGTATCGTCAGATGATTACTCATTGGACGAGTACCCAGTTTAAGGTATTAATAACATTTGAGGTATTTAAATAATAACTTTCATGTTTTTCATTAATACTATCTGTTGAATTTTCGAATTTTATTTAGTAATCATCTGGAAAAAATTAAAAGAACATTGATTCAAAAAAATATCTCCACACACTGGGACACACTACGATGCCTGATCATGAGAGGAAGCAGGTATTACAATTGTTTATAAGTTTTCTTTACGACTTACACTTTTTTTTGTTTCTTCAATTATTTAATAGTTTGATAAATTTTTCATATAACTTTAGATTTCAATGTCATTGTAGAGGCAAATAAAAAATATTGAAGGACGCGTGCCTCGAGCAAAATTGTTTTGCTCGAGTAGACGGAAAAAGGATGGAAGTGCCGTCAACGAAGCGACTCAGCAGCAGATTGTAAGTTTTAATCTGTTGAATTTATTTTTTAATATCTATTTTGTAACTTAATGATATATTTATATTTGTTACAAGATTCTTTAGAGGCCCTCGATGCCCAATAACTAGACAATTTTGGGCCAACATATCACTTACATCAGGTGTTGGGAGAGAAGCATTCTAGAAGAGTATGCTGCCGACCTAGGATAGCCCCGACGAGGTATTGGCCCTCCTCAGGTACGAGCTGTAGTGCCACCGAGCTGCAGTAAGTTAGGGCATAGGCAGAACAGGCTGAGAAAAGGGCCACAGAGACGGCAGAATAGTCTGCTAGGGTAAACAGTGCGTTTATGAAATTTATTGAAGTTCTATGTCCTACACTTCCAGCAGAGGCCAACCCAACTTTTGATGAGTATATGTCGTCGATACGTTCTATATACGGTGCACCAGGTGGCAGTTCTGGTGGTGGTCAGGACGATGTACAACTTGATGATGATGATGGTGAGGAGTCTTATGCGGAAGAGGAGGGGGGGGGAGGAGGGCGAGGCGGGTGGCGAGGGCGAGGAGGAGGGCGAGGATGAGGAGGAGGGCGAGGGCGAGGACGATGATGGGGATGAGGACGAGGGTGATGATGATGATGGTGATGATGGTGATGGTGATGTGGGACAAGTTGATCCATTACATTTTTGACTGATATTACCGAGATTTGATATTTAATCTATTCTAGTTGTTGGTTTTATCTAGACTCGTAGTATAGTATTGGAGTTGAGTTATTTTTATATATTATCTGTTTTTATGGATGTTGTTGTCTTTTAGTGGTTGTGTGTTTGGGAACCCCCCTACTTCCTAGACCCTGGACAACCCCCCACCCTCCTCCCTGGACCCCGGACAGCCCCGCCGGACAGCCCCCCAGACAACCCCCCGGACAGCCCCCCCACCCTCCTCCCTGGATCCCGGACAGCCCCCCATACAGCCCCCCGAACAGCCCCCCACCCTCTTACTTGGACTCTGGAAAACCCCCCGAACAGCCCCAGACAGCCCTCAGACAGTCCCCCGAACAGCCCCTGGACAGCCCCCCCACCCTCCTCCCTGGACCCCAGACAGCCCCCCGAACAGCCCCCCAGACAGCCCCCGGACAGCCCCCCAGACAGCCCCCCCACCCTCCTCCTTGGACCCCAGACAACCCCCCGAACACCCCCCGGACAGCCCCCCGCACAGCCCCCCCACCCTCCTCCCTGGACCCCAGACAACCCCCCGGACATCCCCCCAGACAGCCCCCCGGACAGCCCCCCCACCCTCTTCCTTGGACCCCGAACAACCCCCCGCACAGAGGATTCTCATAAAATGGACAACATTTTAAGTACATACGAAAAACTGACCAAACACATTCGTATTGTGTCGATACATTAAAACAAATATCCATGGGTCATATGTGATGTGTACGAGTCAACCCCGCCTCAATCCGAGGCGCGGTGTGGCCGCCACCACTCAAAGTGTCTATCTTTTGCTTAAAATGGACAACAATTTAAGTACATATGGAAAACTGACCAAATGCATTCGGTTTCCATTGAAACTTTAGGAGAACGATCCATGGGTCATATGTGACATGTACGAGTCAACACAGCCTCAATTCGAGGCGCGGTGTGGCCGGCACCACTCAAAGTGTCTGCCTTTTGTTTCAAAAGTACGTCATTTTAATTGAAAAACATCAACTGGCATACGAAAAACTGACCAAACGCATTCGGATTGTGTCGATACATTAGAACAACAATCCATGGGTCATATGTGACTTGTACGAGTCAACCCCGCCTCAATCCGAGGTGCGGTGTGGCTGCCACCACTCAAAGTGTCTGTCTTCTGTTTCAAAAGGACATAATTTGAAGTGAAATACATCAACTGGCATACGGAAAACTGACCAAAAGCATTCGGATTGTGTCGATAAATTATCACAATGATCCATGGGTCATATGTGACATGTACAAGTCAACCCCGCCTCAATCCGAGGCGCAGTGTGGCCGCCACCACTCAAAGTGTCTTTCTTTTGCTTAAAATGGACAACAATTTATGTACATACGTAAAACTGACCAAACGCATTAGGTTTCCATTGAAACTTTAGGAGAACGATCCATGGGTCATATGTGACGTGTACGAGTCAACGTCTCCTCAATCCGAGGCGTGGTGTGGCCGACACCACTCAAAGTGTCCGCCTTTTGTTTCAAAAGTACGTCATTTTAATTGAAAAACATCAACTGGCATACGGAAAACCGACCAAACACATTCAGATTGTGTCGATACATTAGCACAACGATCCATGGGTCATATGTGACGTGTATGAGTCAACCCCTCCTCAATATGAGGTGCAGTGTGGCCGCCACCACTCAAATTGTCTGTCTTCTATTTCAAAAGGACATAATTTGAAGTGAAATACATCAACTGGAATACGGAAAACCGACTAAACGCATTCAGATTGTGTCGATACATTAGCAAAACGATCCATGGGTCATATGTGACATGTAAGAGTCAACCCCGCCTCAATCCGAGGTGTGGTGTGGCCGCCACCACTCAAAGTGTCTGTCTTTTTCTTAAAATGGACAACAATTTAAGTACATACAGAAAACTGACCAAACGCATTCGGTTTCCATTTAAACTTTAGGAGAACGATCCATGGGTCATATGTGACATGTACGAGTAAACGCCACCTCAATTCGAGGTGCGGTGTGGCCGGCACCACTCAAAGTGTCTGCCTTTTGTTTCAAAAGTATGTCATTTTAATTGAAAAACATCAACTGGCATACAAAAAACCGACCAAACGCATTCGGATTGTGTCGATACATTATCACAACAATACATGGGTCATATGTGATGTGTACGAGTCAACCCCGCCTCAATCTGAGGCGCGGTGTGGCCGCCACCACTCAAGGTGTCTATCTTCTGTTTCAAAAAAACATAATTTGAAGTGAAATACATCAACTGGCATACGGAATACCGACCAAACACATTCGGATTGTGTCGATACATTAGTACAATGATCCATGGGTCATATGTGATGTGTACGAGTCAAACCTACCTCAATACGAGGTGCGGTGTGGCCGCCACCACTCAAAGTGTCTGTCTTTTGCTTAAAATGGACAACAATTTAAGTACATACGGAAAACCAACCAAACGCATTCGGTTTCCATTGAAACTTTAGGAGAACTATCCATGGGTCATATGTAATGTGTACGAGTCAACACTGCCTCAATCCGAGGCGCGGTGTGGCCGGCACCACTCAAAGTGTCTGCATTTTGTTTCAAAAGTACGTCATTTTAATTGAAAAACATCAACTGGAATACGGAAAACCGACCAAACGCATTCGGATTGTGTCGATACATTAGAAAAACGATCTGTGGGTCATATGTGACATGTACGAATCAACTCCGCCTCAATCCGAGGCGTGGTGTGGCCGCCACCACTCAAAGTGTCTTTATTCTGTTTCAAAAGGACATAATTTGAAGTGAAATACATCAACTGGCATACGGAAAACCGACCAAACGCATTCGGATTCTGTTGATACATTAGAACAACAATACATGGGTCATATGTGACGTGTATGAGTCAACCCCACCTCAATACGAGGTGCGGTGTAGCCGCCACCACTCAAAGTGTCTGTCTTTTGCTTAAAATGGACAACAATTTAAGTACATACAGAAAACCGACCAAACGCATCCGGTTTCCATTGAAACTTTAGGAGAACGATCCATGGGTCATATGTGACGTGTATGAGTCAACACTGCCTCAATCCGAGGTGCGGTGTGGACGAAACCACTCAAAGTGTCTGCCTTTTGTTTCAAAAGTACGTCATTTTAATTGAAAAACATCAACTGGCATACGGAAAACTGACCAAACGCATTCAGATTGTGTCGATACATTAGCACAACGATCCATGGGTCATATGTGACGTGTATGAGTCAACCCTGCCTCAATACGAGGCGTGGTGTGGCCGCCACCACTCTAAGTGTCTGTCTTCAGTTTCAAAAGGACATAATTTGAAGTGAAATACATCAACTGGCATACGGAAAACTGACCAAACTCATTCAGATTGTGTCGATACATTATCACAACAATCCATGGGTCATATGTGACGTGTAAGAGTCAACCCTACCTCAATATGAGGCACGGTGTGGCTGCCACCACTCAAAGTGTCTGTCTTTTGCTTAAAATGGACAACAATTTAAGTACATACGGAAAACCGACCAAACGCATTCGGTTTCCATTGAAACTTTAGGAGAATGATCCATGTGTCATATGTGACGTGTACGAGTAAACACCGCCTCAATACGAGGCGCGGTGTGGCCAGAACCACTCAAAGTGTCTGCCTTTTGTTTCAAAAGTACGTCATTTTAATTGAAAAACGTCAACTGGCATACGGAAAACTGACCAAACGCATTCAGATTGTGTCGATACATTAGCACAACGATCCATGGGTCATATGTGATGTGTACGAGTCAACCCCGCATCAATCCAAGGCGCGGTGTGGCCGGTAGATCTCTAGGTGTATGTATTATGTTTAAAATGGACATTATTTCAAGTAAAAATATATGGTATACAAAAAACCGATCAAATTATGAATTGAATTCCAGATTTCACATATAATTGTCATCTAAATTTTAAATTGAATTCTAAATGAATTATGTATGTTTATAATTATATTATGAATTCTAATTTAATTATGGATGTGTATAGTTCCACCATTATATGTTAAATGTGTATGAATTTGTTCTCTATATGTAAGTGTTTGTTGGTTATTGCAGGTACAATAATTGGATTGAAAATGAGAGGGAACCCACAAAATCAGACCTGGTGGGAAAATTGGAGAGAAGGTGGTCAAATTGGAGAGATGCTGGGTAAATTCCAGAGTTGGTGTGCAATTTTCCCAGCAGAGGCTATGCCAACGATTCAAAACCGTTGGCATAGAATGTGTAGGTCTTGTTTTACCAACGGTTCATAGAACCATTGGTAAAACACTTTTCCCAACGGTTCTAAACCATTGGGAAAGAGGATATGTTGTGTTTTTCCCAACGGTTTGGAAAACTGTTGGGAAAAACATGATAATTTTGTGCTTGTATACCAATGGTTGTAAACTGTTGGGAAAAAGATTTCCCAATGGTTTTCCAGAACCATTGGGATAGGGTAATTTTTCAGCACCCTATCCCAACGGTTCACTGTAAACCGTTGGGAAAAACTTTTCCCAACGGCTTACTTCCCTACGGTTTGCAGAACCGTTGGTATAACATATACCAACGGTTTTGTAGCCTTTCCCAACAGTTTAGAACCATTGGGAAATCCTCTATTTCCAGTAGTGTACCCATGGTAAGCGGTGTCATGAAGGCTCTCCCCACAACAGTTAGGTCTTCAGGAATGCCTGTGGTTCTACATTCCCATGGTAACCCAGAGTCCAACCTTGGGATGCTGACGTGAACCTCCCCATTCTAGGGATTAAGGGTGATCACTCACTTTTCCATTTAATAAGGAATAGTGATCAGTCGAAGGGGTTATGTTTGCTCCCCCCTTTGATGAGGACGAAACACCTCCCCTTCCCAGAACATATTCTGGGGCCCTCCCACTAAGCTAAGTCCCCAATCTTCTGAGGTTAGGCCACACGACCTTCAATGTCATTTCACATTGAAAGGTTCATCGCTCCGTGCCCTCTCCCACAGCCACCCTAGCCTCTTCCACCATGGGATATCCCTCCCTCACAAATAGGGGAGGAGACATGTGCATTGTTGAATCTTTCACATCCTCTTGTTTGTCACACCGAGAATGAATCACACGGGCTTAGAGGTTTGTGATGATTACAACATCCACATGATTCTGAACTACAAGAAATCTAATTCCTGACAAAATCAGGATATGTAGAATGCCTACCAGAAGTCCTGAGCTCAAAAGGGTGCCCACATAAAGGGTCCACCCAACCATGCCCCCACAAATGGGCAGCTTCCATGTGTAGGCCCCACACAATCCAAACTACGTGGGTTCTGATTCCTCTCCCGAGGATACGTAGGAAAACCATTTTGTGGGTCTGATCCCAACATCAAGTCACCTTCCATCCTCTTGGATGAAGATAAACTCTAGAGTGCCTTATTGTATGGCTCAAGTCGGCACTGCCTCCGTATGATCAAATATATGCATGCTTACGACGATCTTGCAAACCAAGGGTAGCCCATGGACACACTCTTCAGGAATGAACCAAGGATTCACAAACATATGAACACAACTTAAGTCTATAAGAGAGTCCTAGAATAGGAAAAAATCCTCCCTCGAAAGGGTGCGGTGAGCCTGACCTCCCATCCTCTTGACCAATGGAGTCCTTAAGTGTCGTTGGCCGAATCATCGATCAACGAGCGCCTGCCTTTGGAAAGCAGGTCCATGCATCATGGATACCAGGGCCGTTGGGCATTTCTGGATCTACAAATAAACCTATTGGAGACCATCTGAGGAAGTTATATCCAAGAAGGACTAATTACACAAGTACTTGACCCCCACACAATCTCCCGTTGAGACCAATATTTCCCGTAGGGTTAATCCAACCTTCTTTAAAGGATAAAAACGTTGAACGGGTCGAAACCAAAGAAATGGTGAATTTGATGAGAACCTGTATCTATATAAAAGGTACGGGTGATGATCCTCATCATTCCATTTCTACACCACCCCGAAACATGCCACCTTAGAGGTAGAACAATGTCATAAAGACTGCTTCATTGTGATGAAGGTATGGTATTGAATATATGTTCATATCACCTCGTCAAGCTATTTTCACCAGGTTTTTCTTATCTAAAATTATGATCCAGTATATTTAGTTTAAAATTTTATATTGTGGTACTTTCCATATTGAGATTATATTTTTTATAAAATATATTTAAAATTTTAAAATTATCAATCATTATATTTTTTCTAAAACTTAATTTTTTATAGAATATTATTTTTCTTTTCAAGGCTTTATTCATTATTATTTTCAAAATTAAAAAAATTAATTTGATGTTAAATTTACTTATAAAAATTGATATTTAATTTTAGTAATATTTACATAATTTTATTTAATTTTTTGTAATGATTTATATTATTTTCATGGATGATTATATATTTATCATGAAAGGGTAAATCCTTTAAAGGTATATAGTTAGGAGCTGGAGGATAAAAATTTTATATTGTTCTAATGATTTTTTATTTGAAAACAAGTTGTTTGAAATTGTATTGTGCTGATTAAAATTGTTTTATATTATTTATTATATTATTATTAACCAAAAAATAATAATAAGTGAGTAAAATCATGGGTTGGTGTTTCTATAGGAAATCAAAGTGTCTAGTAAAACCATTCCTTCTTATTTAACTCACAACAAATCAGGGACATATAAGCATTAATAGAAGAATATGAATGGTTGAAAGCTTAATTGAACTATGAGTCCAATCCTAATATTCTCATGTTGCAATGATTTAAAAAAGTGAGATTGAGGTAATTATTTTGTCAATTTTTACTTTTTGAATGAGGTATATTTCTTTTTAGATTTATTATTTCTGAATCCATGAGGGGAAGCATGGAATAAAATCTATTATTTTTTAATAGTTGACCTTTACTTCTAAAATTTTGTTTATAGGTATTATATTTATCTTTTATAGGAAAAAAATATCATTTTTAGGTCAAATTTACTTATATTTTTCTTTATTTATAGTTCAAAATATTCATTTGAAAAATAAAATTTATCTTAATAAAATCATTTATATCGATGGGAAAATCCTTTTAATGTAAACCAGTATGTATCGATGGATACACTAAAACAAAATCATTTTTATATTACATATGGTATGTGTAAAAGTTACCCTAAAATGAACTTACTCTGATAAAATTATAATAATATATATATATGGGATATCTTTTTATTACAAAATTTCATATAAGAATGGTCACCTAGTAGTTTTTCATATAAAAAGTTTTTTTCACTGCCTTTACAATTTTATTTTGAATGTTATGTCATTATATCATATGATAGTTCCTAAATCTAATGTGGTCAAGGAATTTTTTACTAATAAGAATATATAAAATTCATGGAATTCTATTAGGTTAGAGATGGAGATTGAAAAAAATAGGAATTTGGTTCAATGGAGACAGCTAAATTATCTAAATATATTATTGTCCCCAATGTTTTAAAGGTTGGTAAATCCAGTCAAGCTAAGGTTGAGAATGTTTTTTAATCTTGGGTGGAAAGAAAATTGAATTTTTTTTCACCATTATTGATCTTTACCTGACTAAGATAATATTTAATTCTCAAACATGTTATGGAAAAAACTTTAAAACAATATTGAAAATTAGGGGGTTTAAAAGAGTTTTAAAAATATATGTTTATACATGCAACATTCTGAATTCTCCCAATTTTTTTATTAAGCACATAATTTGGACCATGTTAAAGTTATACTAGCATCATTAGTGTCAATATTTATTTAATTATTATTTTTTAAATCTTTAATAGATTACCACCCATGTTTGGAGTGAAAATAAAAAAAATGATTTTTTCACAAACAAGAAACCTAGAATAAAAATGAAATTATTCTATAAATATACCATAAAATTAAAATTCCATCAATATAATCTTGACTAGAATAATTTGTTTTAATTAGGAGTAATTTTTAATATTTTTGGATTTTGGTCCCCTGGTTGGACAATTTTTTTATAAATAGACAAACCCATGCACTATAAATACACTTTGGAATGAAATTTAAAGGAACATGGAATTTTAAAGGAATAGAAGATGATGGATTAGTGATCTGGGAAATACCATCAATGGTTGTGGTAGTGACACCATCCCTACAGTGGGGTTTATACCAGAAACACCAAGTCCAAATACAATACAGTTGATGCAACCTATTTCTTTTATCATTTAATTGTGTAGGGTTCCTTATCCCACTTTCTCTATGTATTACAATCTCTTACCTACCACTTTGATTGAAATTGGTCTATAGGTTCTATCAAGGTTTCATTGTGGTTTGGACATATCCTTGCCTCTCTCAAAGCTATATGAAACCTTAAAATTCTATAATTAGACTTAGGTCTTTAGGTTTAGATTATATCATTCACATCTCAATATTTTTATATTCCATTTTTTACCCATATCTAGGTTCACACTCACCCCCATGATAGAAAACCTTAACCAGTAGTATTTCTATGTTTATTTTTCCTTGGATGATGATTTTTCTAGTGCTCGGTTGTCTGAGTCCTGATTGTATGATAATTAGTGTCTCTATCTTTTTTTGGTGTAATATAGACATTAACCCAATATGTGATTAAAAGCGAGTAGAAATTTGGGTTTTCCTTCCCAATCTCCTTAATCCTTTCCAAAATCCATTGATGCACAAAGGAATAGGTGACCTGTTTGGTTGTTTCTTGGGTCTGATGAAAACACACTATAATTGAAACATCCCATATGTGTATGAATATAATTAAATATGGACGTATCAAATTCCCACCCTAATTATATTCATTTAGTGGTTAATAGTAAAGAGAGATTTTGTAATTCAATTCAATATGAGATGAAATCATCCATTTATTCAAACTACCATCTCCAAGGATACTAGTTTATGTGCTATGTATGATATGTGAAGGAAAATATCCCTCTTCTAAATGTTGTACTTGGATCTCCTCCCTCTCAAGTGAAGTCCCGTAATCAACATTGTTTAAATTAATCATCTAATTCCAAATCATATTGTGATTATCAAGGTTTATCTAAGATTTAGAATGGAAGTGTGTTGCAAAAGGTTAGGTAGAAGGTTCCTGGGTCACTAGTTTATATTTCACAAATTTTATGAGATACTTCCTCATCTAATTTACCCAAGTTTGTTGAAGAAAAAGGTTAACAGTGTCCCAAGTCAAACCCGCTAAAACCCCTCATGAGTATGACCCTCAGATCCCTCCTTCAATAGTCTATGAGTTAGAAACTAGCACTAAGGTTTAAAATGCACAATATATGAGGCATTACTTACTTTAATTATAGGAAAATAAAAAAATCACTAATTAAAATCACTCTATAAAATAGAACAAGACCAACACCTGAATAATAGTCAAACCATGCATGTAATTTTATACAAAATAAAATAACATCTCCAAATACAATGACATGGTCAAATAAATCCAAAAGGTAGTAACTCCAATAAAACTACCCAACCACCATGTCACAAGATAATAATGTCCAACCCAATTTTGAAAACCCTCATGTAAATCATATAAATAGTATATAAATATATCTTGTATATAAAATTATACTCGGTGGGTTCATCTATAGAAACTATCATATCAATGTGGAATGAGCATACTAAAGATCTAGTAAATTAATTGTGAAAAATACTTGTTCATTATCCCAATTAAACTGATAAAACCATCTCACTATATTCTTTATCTCAAAATATTCATAAAATATAAATATAGTAAATCATGAAAATATAATTAAGGATTTACCTCAAATCTAATTCCCCACTAGCCTAGTCATCCTCAAATCTTAATTGAAAAAATCTTTTTACTCTCATCCATTTTCATATAAACATAATACTACCTCATACCACATCCACATATTTTACTAATAAAATAAATACTCATAAAATAGTTGTATGCTACATATTTATACCACAATCAAGTCTATCACATGTCAAAACAACTACCACCGATAACTACACTATATCCAAAAGGAAAATATGGAGAGGAGGAGTAATCAACCATTTGTAACACCTATGTCATGGATGTGAGGAGTTCACTTAGTACCCAAAATATCATGTAGGTGTTTTTCAAATTACTCGACTCATGTTGTGGAATATATGAAATAAAAAGGACATATAATTGTATAGTATAGAAAAAAAATCCCATTCTAGAGCCTTCTACCTATCAACCACCCCTACAAACATCTCATCACTATACTATCACCTTCATACACAATAATAAATACTTCCACCTCAAAACTCATAACAAACCAAAAATTCTTACTTTTTTATATTTCATTTTCAATCCAAAATCATTCACTACTAATCAAAGTACTTTAATATCACTCAACTACTTTATATATTAATTTTTACTAATTCCCCACAATTTTTATAACCACTTCCATATATTTCATTATTCATAATTTAATTACCACATAATATGTTCCACCAATTTAATTTAAATTACTTATCAATTAGTTTATTCAACAAATACCCATTCCCATTTTATGTTACTCATTTCATTCATTATTTTCAACAAGATTATATATCCAAGGAAATTTACATACCAAAATCAACCAACCATATCATACAACTACACCAAACAAACAACACCAAACCACTTATAATACCATAATCATATAGAAATATCAAACTACCATATATTATTTAACCTCATAACATTATCATAATAAAAATTAACTAAATTTATACTTTTCTCTATTAATTGTGACATTTCCATTACATACTCAACACAAATTCACTTCTATCATAACAAAATCATATTTTCACAAGATAAATGTTGTTATCATATCAATGTTATAAGAATCAGGAAGTAATAAAAATAATAAAATTGCATAAAATACATTGACTCAAATCCCCCCTAAATTCAATTAAATCCATATTATTTAATTAGTCTAATTTTATAACTATACCAAAATAAAACTGAATCATTCTTAAACCAAATCAAGTAAAGTAAATAAAATAGAGCAACTAAATCACTTAGCTTGAATTGTGTTTAAAACTATTAAATTATAAATATGATGGGACTTCACTTTCAAACACCCATGTTTTCATAATGATTCACCCACCAATGTATAGTACATCAACCTATCATTAACACTCCATCATATATGTTCACTATACATGGTCATAAAACATCAAGATAAATGAAATAATAAAATAGAGGATAAAGTAGGTTAAAGGGTACATTAAATTATAAAGACTTGACCTCATGAATATAGGGACTAAATAATCCACCAAGGGAATATAAAACCACAAAAGAATATCCCCACCACCTCCTATGGTTTTTGGGTAGAAGAGAAGATTAAATGAAAGAATATGATGTATGAAATTTATATTTGAAATTATGGTAGACCAAACCATGAGGTTTTAACTTGAGCTACATCATGGTTTCACTCGATCAATGATAATCCAACAACCATGGCACCTAAAAACATTTAACATAGAAATATTATCCTATCATTTCCTTTCATAAAGATGGTGAATTTAACTAAACCATCACATTATCAAAAACCATGATATGATCCCTTGATTACTACATTTAACTATAATAAAAAAATGATGCAATGTTTTCCAAACCACACAATTTTATTTTTATCCATGGAACCAACCACAATGTGGCTTTACTCCCAATTTTTGATAGATATTTAACAAAAACTCAACCCCAAACAATGGTAAAAAAACAACTATATTAAATATGTAATGGTTAACATACCAAAATTTCATTATATCCTAGAAATGACTAACAAAAACTCTAGCATCCCTCTCCAATAATAAAACCACTCTACTATAATAAGTTATAAAACCAAGATTTAGACATAAATCATGATATATTTTAAATTTCAATGTGGGATGGTTTACTCTAAAACAAAAAATTCTCAACTATTATTCTATAATCGATCTCTAAATTCACTAATTTGTCTTAAAAAACCACAAAATTACAAAGGGGTCTAGGATATTTGGGTCTCTATATAAGTACCTTACAAATAATTCTAGTTTCAAAAATCAAAGTAAAACTAAAATAATGAAAAAAATATAAAAAATTAAAAACCTAAACAGATACATATTAAATATTAATATCACCAATTTAAGGCTAAAAAAAACATGGAAAATTATAATAGTTCCAACCACTTAATTCTATAATCAATCTATAACTTCATTACAAAGGAAATGTAAAAAATAGCTCTGAGTGTTGAGCTCATATCTTCAACTTTCACTATCATGTACATCCCAATAAATTGTCATGTAAATATAATACTCACACCAAGCTAATGAAATATACTCTAGATCCTTCTCCAAAAATATTGAATATTTTTCAGCCTATACATGAGTTTCATATACTACTCATTATCTAATTCACCCTAATAAATGACATGGGATTTACCATAATGATACCTTTAAATTTTTCATACATGGTAGATTTCATGAGTCTAATCTATCTGTGGTGGAATTTTAATACTATAATCCACCTTTCTCACTCACTCAAAGGCCTAAAAACATCTAAAAAACTATGAATAAATATTACTTACCCTAGAAACACTTACCATGATGAGGATAAACCTTTATAAAAACATGATATCCAACCTTGGGATCTAATGAATTATTTATATGATCTATAAAATATTACTAATAGTCTTGAGAAAACTTAATCAACTCATAAATCACCTATAGTTTCACTATCAAACTTTGTACCAAATCTAGCACAATGATTTCTGACACTCTAATCTTAGTCCAACATAATGGTGATCAACATGGACACCCATACAACACCTCAAAAAAAAAATACATACCAATAGAAGAGTGATATATATTATTTAAATAAAACTAAACAAAAGGAAAATTATTCACTTAGAAACCTCTAAAATATAAATTACATTAAAAAAATATGTCCTTTAGTGTCAGGATAGTCTGTACTTTCTGCCAGTCCATCTAAAGATAAAACCCCATGCATGGATTTAGTTGAGATCCAAAATCACTCAATAAAATCTTCTATAATTATAATATAAAATGAGGTTCTTTATTAGGAATAATCATCCATAAAATTATGTTAATACTCACTATATATTCTATATAAAGACCCACTAATGAATCTACCATACTGAACACCTTAATAGCTAATAAATAATATGAATTCATCCAACATTAAAAAACTACCCATATAAAATCATGTCTTCACAAGAATCAATGAAATACTATTACAAAAACCATTAATATATATTCCCATTTACATAAACGATCCTATAAGGGATAAAAAATACTTGTTAGAATTTTATTCTCAACCTTAACTTGTTGGCAGACCAGTCATTGATAAATGAACTCTACTATTGACTTCTTCATATCCTATCACCAAAACTAATCCTTAACTACATGAACATATTATAAATACCAGTATTTAATTCCATATGTGAGCTGTAAAACATGTAAATAACTACCTATCACATTAAAAATGGAACAAAAAACCTTACTAAAAAAACAACCATTTTTGGTCATGCTATGTACATCTAACTAGAGTAAAACCATGAATGATCTGATCTCACCATGATTTCACTTTAGGATCTCCACATTATAACACTACTATCTACTAAAATATAAGATTCTATCATTAATTAACATAATAAATCCCTACTGTTTACCTCCTCCATATATAGATACAAATATAAAATCTTCCCCATAATACTTTATTCATCACATACTGCATAGTAAGTATCATTTTGAATCTTAATGTTCAATGCATAAACCACTAAATTAACATTACTTGGAGTATAATGTATCTAAAAGTCAAAATACTACAATAATTTTACCCATTTAAACTAAGAAAAATTCATACTCTACTGAGAGAATATATAACTCATTATTTTTTATCATTGAAGACCATAAAAATATCTCATATATGGTAATTTCTTTACAACATGAATGGAAAAACCACCACTTCAATCTCAAGATCACGGGTAGAATAACTATGTTCAAGGGGATATTACTATCAATACCTATAGATATCACAAATCTATATTTCATCAATATATATTTTGAAATAATAAAAAACATTATAATACATGTTAAACATGACTCCTTCATCAGAAAAGTGAAGGATTGAATCACTAACCATCTTCTCCTTAAAACAATCAGAAAAAACCTAACACTGATTTGTTCATACATAGGCGTAATCCTCCATAGTCAAAGCCATCAAATGTGTTAAAATACAGGGTAAAAAATATATTAACCACTTATAATATCCAGTAAGACCACAAAAACTATATACCACTAGAACATTCTTGGGTGTTTCCTGAGAAAAAATGAGATCAATATTTGGAGTATTAATGAATATACCTTAATCATACATGATGAGTCTAAGAAAATTAACCTTGTGCATAAAAAACATACAATTTGAAAATTTATCCTATAATTGACATCATCAAAGGATATATAATACATCATTCAAATGCTCAAAATGATTCTCTCTTTCAGAAAACATACTAATATATCATTAATGAAAACCACTATAAACTAGTCTACAAACTCATGAAACATAAAATTTATCAATATCATGTATAATACTAGATCATTTATAAATTTTAAGGGAATTAACATGAACTAAAATAACCCATGAGGATACTAGAATGTGATCTTTTGAAAATATTCCTCCTTCATTCTCATATGATGATACCCAAACTATAAATAAATCTTTTAGATCTAGTTAAATCCCTTTAAATAATCAAGAAAGTCATCAATACTTATAAGTTTATAGTGTTTCTCTACCCTAAATTATTTCAACTATTGATAATAAATTAAAATCTTTAAACTACTATCCATATTTTTGAAGTACAACACTAGAGATACCTAAGGAGATACTATAAGTTAGATGAATCCTTCTACATCAAATTATCTATCTAAATATACAAATCCTACATCTCTAAATGAACCATCCTATAAGGATACATATACATTAAAGAAACATTGAACTAAAACTCTATCTTAAACATGATCTCACATTGAGTGAGAAGTGATTTAACCAACTTACAAAAAAAAATCAGAAACTCTTCCAAAAATTTCAGAAACACCTTCACCTACACTTACACTAAACATAACATCAACCCTATAAGTTTTGAAATGATAGTCTTGAGGTGTCTAAAATTCATTTGATCATCATAATCACTAAAAAAAATTATGTGTTCACAATTCATGTTAAGAAAAACCAATTATAACCTATTATAATGAGGGATGGCCTACACAAAATATAACCAATATATTTCAAGGATGAAATTAAAAAAAATTATACATAAAGAGAAAAAAACTCATTCATTGATGTTATCCCATAAAAAACTTACACCCTTGACACACCTATTCCAAGATATCCTGATGTTTAATTGTTTTGGATAATACTAATGGGACATGAATTATATCCATCTTAAGACCCAATGTTCAGTATAATGAAGGAAAAATAAAGGTGTTTAAAGAACATGAATCAGTCAAAGAGTAGAATATATCAATATATAAACAAATGGTAACTCAAACAACCTTGGGTTTACTAGGAACCAAAAAATACAAAGAGTTTATTTTTTTTGTATCTCCCTCCATTGCCTTGTTACCCTATATATCATCCACCACAATTTATACAATTTGATCTGGGTCCCTGAAGATGGGAAAAATATTAGGCTATCCTATAATGATTTAATATTTCATATTTGATTAAAAATTTGGAGGATATAGATATTTCTAATATGATGTGAGAGGAAATTTTCAAAAAGTATACACCTAAAATTGGTTATTGACTCATCACTGACCAGTAAGGAAGGTCAGACACATGAACTGTTAATGTTATTATCTAGTATAGAAATAATACACTATTCCAATTTTTTGGTAGATTTATAGGTATTAATAATTCTATATAAATAGGAGAAATAGGGATGATAGAAACTCCTCTTAGGTCAAAGTTTTGACTACCCCATAAAAAATAACATCGAACCAAATTTACACTTTTTAGGTTGTTTTTATGACTTAATTTATAAGGTGGATATATTTTTAATAATGAATTATCAATCACCTTGGCCTTTATAAGTTGTAAATATATATAAAAAATATGAAGGGGTCATCCTGAATCTGAATATTTGGACACAAATTATCCTCAAAATTCTTCACTCTCACCACATCATCTAGAAAAATAACCAGGGTAATAATAGATAAGTTTCATAAATTTTATTCTAAATTCCTTCACTTTGAAGCTTCCCTATGAGATATTAAATATTTTAATAATTTTTAATTCATTATTAAAGATAATAACTTGACCTAAAATTAGATCTAGAAATTATCTCATATCGCCTATGAATCATTGTTATCACTAAGGAAAAGAGTCAAACATGGTCAAGTTATGCCTCTTATGAATTTGATTAGTATAGAAATCTAATTCACCTCCCTCAAATGAATATACCTAAAATTGATCTTAGTATCCTCTAGAAAAATATTTATATATTTATTAGATATGGATACCTTATACCTTTGTAAATTATAGCTCTATAACTCAAAAAAATTATAATTACATGAATCCTCCTCCTCAGGATCAACCGACTAATGGTCCGCTAGAGAATCCTAATGCACCTTACCAACCTAAAATATATGAGGTTTTCCACCACCAAACATATCTATAAATACTAGAACCAAATAATATACTTAGGGTATGGATTTAATTTTAATTTTTTTTAAAGAATTTCATTTTAATTTCCCATACATCATCCCTAATTAAAACATAGGAATAAACAAGTGTAAGGTTTGTGCTACACCTAGGTATCGACCCTATAATAAAAACATTTTTACTTAATAATGTTTAATATATTTCCAAGGTCATTGTGTCATATCATAGGGTCCATTAAATATTATGGCCAATCTTCCTGGCCTATATCATATGCTAAACTCAAATGAACTTTTACCCCACCAAACCAATGAAATCCTCTTTAGTTCTTATTCCAACACCATAAAATAAGAAACTAAATATCTAATAACAATTTTTCATGACTCATCCATACTAAATCACTTTATGGGTTGGTAGTGAAGTCGAGTGTGACCCCCGAACCCCCCCTCCAATTTGATACGTGTTGGAAACTATCAATGAGGGTATAAAACAGATGATATGGGAGGAATTACCAAATTTAATCCTAGAAAAATAATGAAACCAATAATCAACACCACTCAATAAATTTAAAGAAGACCAAAATAAAAATAATACTATAACTATGCATGTAATGTTATACAAAACAAATTAATATCTCCAAAGATAATTCTAGGATCAAAAAAATCCAAAAGGTAGAAACTCCACCAACACCAACCAACCACTATGTCATAAGATAGTAATATCTATAATGATCTCTAACACTCTCCTAAAAAATATAAAAAAACAATATATAGAATTAATGGTGAGTATAAAATTATAATAAATAGGTTTATACAAGGAAGTTCTCATTCCACTGTGTAAAGGGGTACTAAAGCTCTAGTGAGTAAACAATGAATCCAAATCATGCCATATCCAAATTCAACTATTAAACCCATCTCATCATAGGCTTACTTTATAATTTGAAATATAATATAAATAAATTAAATCATAAAAACATAATAAAATAAGTACCCCACACCCACTTTCCAACTGATCTAGGAACCCTCACATCCCAAAAACATATGTCATGTCACTCCCATATCTAACCATTAACACATTCCACTACCACAACCATATATCACAACAAATTACACCATATGTCAAAACCACTACCACATCCACATAACTAGAATATGACTAAAAATGAGAGTGGTATAAAGGGAGTATTTACCATCCATATCAATCATATCTAAGATATTAGGGTGTTACCAATTTCCTAAATCCTTATATGAACATAATTTTGGTAACCTAACTTAGGTGGTAGTGTGTAAGAAATAACACCTTAAATCACAATAATCTTATCCTAGGGTCCATAACTACTAACCACCTCTATAAATATCCCATCACTATAGTATCCATTCTATATACAACAAAAATTACTACAAACTCAAAATATACAAAAAACCAAACCTTCTTCCCCTTTTATATTTCATTCCCAATCCCACATTAGTAATTACTAAACACATTAAATTAACTTCATTTAATCAATTTATATAATAATTTATAGTGATTTCCTATACTTTAACTAACTGCTTCCACATATTTCATCATTCATAATCCAATTGAAACATAATAATTTTCAACACTTTAATTCCAATTATTTATCACTTCATTTATTCAATAAAAACTTATTACCATTATATGATTCTCAATTCACTCATTAGTTTCAAAATGTTTCCATATCCAGGTTAAATACCATGCCCAAATCAACCAACCTCATTATGCCACCATGCCAAAAAAATAAATTTCCTCTACTATGACATTCATATAGATCTATCAACCTATAATAAATTAGTAAAATTATAGAATTATACTAATAAAAATAAAAAAAACTTATATTTATCCACTTATTTATTATGTTACCACTATATACTGATCATAACATTGGATTTATTATAATAACATCATATTTTCATAAGCTAAATGTTACTATCATATGAATTCCATAAGAATCATGAAGAAATAACAACAAGAAAATAATATAAAACACTTATGAATCACATATATATTAAATTATAGTAAATTATTCTTCTTTAATTGGGTTAATATCACCTAATTACCTAAATAAAATTAAATAATACATAAATCACATAAAATAGTAAATAAAAGAGGTGATTTAAATCACTTAACTTAAATTGAATCTCAAAACATTACATCAAAAAAGGGATGAAAAATTTATTTTTAAACACCCACATTTATAACAAGAATATATATATAATATATAACACATTAACCCCTCATAAATCATACACAATAGTATTGAACTATTTACTACCATTAATCTTTGAGTCAGAAGAAATAATAAAATACAATGAGATGAAAAAACAAGATTACATTAAATCATAAAGCTCAACTATAACCAAACCACACCAAATCTCAATCACCAAGTATCACATCTAAGAGTAATAAAATAATATCAAGAATAAATAATAATAGGTTACCTATAACCACTTTCCCACTGATTTTCTACTCTCAAGCCCCAACATCAAACATCATGTGCTCAATCACTCCAATACTACCTACACCAACCTCCCCTAGGGTCCAAAATCTTGTGTTGGAATCATTACATCCACACCACAAAACAACCATACTACAGTCCATATCAACATCTTCCTTATCATCCCATATCCATTTCCATGTATCACATCCCATAAATGCATCACATATCTTTAATAGTAAGGTATTATGATGATGAAGGACTTCAACCTTATGCCATCTTCGTACCATGCATAACCCCCACCATGAACCAATACCACTATATACAATTCCTGAAGGGATATAGGGGAAGATGGTTTATCCATACATCTTCCCTCACCTACCTAGATATTGGGTAAAACACCCAAAACCCAAAATATTTGGGAATCAATACAGTAATCCAACTCAGGTGGGGTGCATACAGAAATCATAAGATTATAAAACACACACACACACACACACACACATATATATATATATATATATCACATATAATTCCATAGAATATGGTCTACATCAATATAAACCCACCAAAACCCACAACCAACACTATACTACCATTGTATCACACTTCCACCACTATCAACTATAACACCATGAACTAGCTAGTTTTCCCAATAATATAGAAACTATATGATTTTATAAAACCCCAATTAATCATACCATTAATCCATTTCTAGATTTACCATTACTATACATGTTACATTCATCAATCCATTCAATTCCATATTTAATGAAAATATTCTACCAGCCAATTCCCTCATTAATTCCAACCATTACTAGTTTACTATTTCATTATTGCCCATATTAAATTCCACTACTACCAGGAATCTACAAAATAACCTAAAAAAATCCATGCAACCATACCATGAAAGTATCTACATTCCTTATAGACTAAAACCCTTCTAAAAAACCCAAACTAGAATCCCATCCTAAACCAACTGATCACTAAAAAAATGATCCAAAAAATGATCCCTTACTAACTAATCACAACACCACTACAAAAACCACACTGAAAAACCTATAGATCACATCCCCACTACCAACACATGCTAATAACCATAACTGAATCATTCCCAAATTATAATAAAACCTTACCACACAACATCCCCATAATAAACACACAAATAGAGGCCTAAAAATAAACTATACCACAACAGACATAAACAATTACAACATAAAACACTACCCCATCTCAAGGAATGTCATAAGGTCAATTAATTTATTACACAAAATCATTTCCTTACCAATTTTATCTTTTTAACCTTTTATTAAGGGTGTTTACATCACTCAAACATAATAAAGTTTCATAAATCACAGTGTAAACAATAATTTCCAGTAATAAGAATAAATTCCAAGAAATATCATGAAAAAAATGTAAACACATGAAGAACAAAAATTTACCATAAATTTTCAAAATTTCTAGTTTATTATCCTTATTAATTTGATCTATAATCCCCACATTAGGAACATAAAAGCATATTAATTCCACAATTTACACAATATAAAGGAGAGCTATTAAATCACTTACCTCTACTGATATTTCAATGATTATTGTGCATTTACAAAGTGGAGGGGAGATGATCTTAGGATATGAATTAGGTAAGTAAAACCTCAGTATTCTTAAAATACCACCATAATCATTATTAACTCACAAAAATATCACCCAATGAACTAATACCACACCCAAAACCTTCTCTATGTTAAGATAGAGAAGAAATCAGAAGTAAAAGAAGGAGAATAACTTACCTTGTATGGAAGAATTCTCAATCTCACAAAGATAGGGATTAAAATTTGTTAAAGGGGGTAAAGAGACTCCAAAGATACACCTTTTATCTTCCACAGTTTTAGATAATTCAAAGTAAAATAGGGAAAATATAAAGGGTCTATCAATTTTTTTCTGGATAGAAAAAATAGGTTATCGTGATGTGTCAAGACTTAGTTGCACAGTTATTGGGTCAACTTAAAGAGATCTTGAGATTCATCCCATGAATTATCCCATATCTCCCTCAATAAAATCTCTATCAACCTTATAATTTTATATTATCAAAGAAAGTTCATGTTGAAATCCTAATTACCATGTTGTGATGCTACTTCAGGTAGATCCACTAAATCTCAACCTCTTGTCTCCATGTCCCAAAAAACATGGATGGTACACAAAGATCATCCATGGAAAAAGTCTACCACCACCCAAAATACATCACACTATAAACACATCCCTCACGCCGCAACCCATAAACGGGTAGGGGAAATTTCACGAGGATAAATAAAATCTTTAAAATATTTATTATCTATATATGAGGCCTTCATTTTTCTCAATTCCTCTATTGAAAACCTCGCATCATATCACTCAATATCTCACTATGACACACCCGGATAAAGATTCATCATTCTACTATATCCAACCCTCTTGTGTCATGACTTGAATTTTCATGCGATGAACTCATTCTCCAAATTGAAATATGAGATCTAGTTATACTATTCTATCTCTAAAATCCTCCAAACACCATTAACACCAACATAACATAAAGTAAAAAGCTGTGAAGGTCTGATCCATTACATTATATACCTATTAGAAAATTATTATCCTCGATAATAAAAAATAAAAAGGAAAAAAAACACCACAACACCACCAACCAACCTCCCCATGAGAGATACCTCTAAAATAGAATAACAACACAACTAAAGCATGAAACTATATTAGGAGAAACAACTCAAGTAACCATACATAAACAACCACCATGTATAATAAATATAAATCCAAACATCTAAAAATAATAATAAAAAAATCCTAAACCATCTTAGGATACTAGGAGAAATTATATGACTCACGTTCCTAAGGAAATTTCTCCAGGAAACTATGAAACAAAAAAGACACAAACTATAGAAATAATTCACCCACCTAACACCTTATCCTAGCAATCCTAGACCTCAACAGGTAATTCTACAAACTTTTCATTATCCTTTATATCCAAATCTCACTAATCTAGTATTTTAGAATTTTTATTTTGATATCTCCAAAGTTGTTACAAATGAGAAACTTCATGGATAAGAACCATCTTTGATGGAATCGCCAATAGATAAACCACCTTACCAACCTATTTAAACACTTCAAAGGGAATGATTAATTAGGGAGAAAACTTTATCACTCAACCAAACCTCCATTTACCTTGATTAGGGGAAACCCTTAAGAACATATGATCCCCAACCTCAAACTCTTGTGGCCTCCTCATATGATCTTTATAAGACTTCTAACAGTCCTGCACCACATTCATCTACTCTCATATTATCTAAATATCCTCTTTTGTACTGTATAATAATTCTAGAATAAATACCAATGAATATCCAACCTCATTCTAGCACAATAAAGATTGAAAAATTCATCCACATAATTCCTCAGATGAGGTCATTCCAATGGAAGAGTGAAATATTTTATTATAAGAAAACTCAACTAGGGATAATATATGCACCCAAGACCCACCAAAATCCACAACACAAGCCTAAAACATATCCTATAGTGTCTCTGTTGTCCACTCAGACTTCTCATTTATTTAAGGATGGAAAACTGTACAAAGGAGAAACTAATATCTCAAAGCATACTTCAATATTATCCATGATTATGTGTTAAAATTAGGTTCTTGGTATATGATGATGTTCCTTGATACCCCATGAAGGAACACCACCTCATCAATATACCACTTCGGAAAATCCTTTATAGTACCTAACTTCTTAATTTCCAAAAGGTGTGAAGACTAAATTGATCTATGGTAACCAAAATAGAATCACACCCCCTTGGACTTGAGGTCAAATGATGTAAAAATCCAGTAGATGTCTTCCTATTTCAACTTAGGGACATCCAATGGTCGAAAAAAACCACCCAGAACATGATACTATTTTTCACCAACTAGAATACTAGACATTGTGACATGAACTCTATTACTAACTGCATTATCATGGGACCTCAATGTTGATCCCTTAAGGCATTATGAATCATGGAAACCCCAGGATTCACCTACAATAATGAGCTATGAAACTAATGAGGAACCACATCACACATTCCAAATGGAATAAACAACCTCCCTTGAAACATCATCTGATATCAGATATCATCCAACCACACCTATAGATCATCAACATGGATAAAAAAATCTTGTATGACCTCTACCTATGAGTCTCTCTATCGATAATCCTCCACTCAATACAACAATGATGATTACAAGATCAACTGAAATAATAAAAATTTATCATCATCCCCCTCTGTATTGAGATTTATCACAAAAAGCTACACCATATCCCTCCAATTATCTTCAAACTATTAGAAAACATATCCTCATTGCTTATTACTTAACACATTAGACACAAAATTCCCCCCACCTATGGTTTAAGAGATATCAAATCCATATTCCTTTAAGAACTCCATCAATCGTCACTACTAAAAATCCAGACCCCTTTAAGAGAAAACATACCTAAATATATTGTGATTTCTAAAGACCATAAATTACCCACTGATGATTTTATACCTTTTTATAGGTTCATCCCATGGTCGAGCCCTATAAACTCATAGGATTGGGAAAAGCCCCTAATCAAGGAAAAAATGAAACCCTTCCCACCACTCCTGTAACACCCCAAAATTTTGAAAATAAATTTAATATTGAATTCATGAAACACTAAGTCTATAAAAAACAATACATTGTTATAGCCTAGCTAGTAGACATAAATTTTCCACCTCTGTGATTTGAATTTCGAAAAACTGACATACACTGTAACACCCCGAGATTTTATGAAAAATATTATTTTTAATTTCATTGATGTATTGTGTTGTACGCTACACCAAAAGTATATTTCACTACATACATCCCTGACTTGTCTTGCATTACACACAATCACGACCTTCCACAATAGCATGTGTTGTACGCAATATCAAGTTTCACTAAACAACGATATGTTATATAAACTAGCCGTTATGAATAGTAATACCCACTTTTTGAGATTTTATAAATTTTATCTTTCAAAATGGACTTCATTTTTGGATTCAGAATATCGAAATTATCCTAGGGTGAATTTTTGGTTTTTTTCTGAAAACTTTCAATTTTTTGATGAATAGTGAAAACACGGAGTTATTAGTTAAAACCAAATTTTTATTTAAACAATAATTTATTTTATTTAAATTTATTTTAGGTAAAAATAGATAAAAAATACTTATGTATTTTCAATGTAATTCATTGGAGTCATTTTATAATAATTTTAGATATATAAATATTTTATTGAATTTTTCACAGTCTTTTACCCTACTCCTATGAGCATTTGTAATTGTACATAAAACTTAATTTTACCACTTATGTGAGTTGAATTTAGAAAATACAAGAGAAATGGTTAATATAAAAAAGTAAAATGTGGTTCAATAAGATAAAAATATTTTTTGGTGAATAGAAACTTTTTTCTTTTATTTACCACAGTTAAAAGTAAATAGGGTAATTAAGGGTAAAAATGATATTACTATTACCCGAACACATGTCCTAATTCTATTGGATAAGTGTAATTCAACCAAAAATAACCTTAGGTATAAAATATTACCCTTTAGGTCCACTTGGATTAGATTAGGACATTTATTATTATTTTATTTAAAGAAGAGTTAAAATAGTTAAAATCAAAGTTTAAGAACTAAAATATTTTTAATATAGGGTTATACCTAAGATAAATTTGACTATAAATATTAATTAGAAATATAAAACGATTTCTTACATAATGGTATTTTATTTATAATTTTTAAACATTAAATAAGTTAATTTATTTATGACACAATGATGATGCAGTAATTACCTTATTAATGAAATATTAACCTAATTGATATTATAAATACCAAAATAAATGTAATTTGAGACTTTTTATAAATTAAACTAATTTCTTAGGTTAATATGAAATGTTATTATTGATTCAATTAACTTTTTTCGAACTAATCATTCTGTTATGATTTTCACAAAAATCAATTACCAAATAGTGTCAAAATTAACATAAAATAGTTTTTAAAAAAAATATTATATTATTTATTGTTATTATATTCCTAAAAATATAAGGTTCGTACAAATGACTTAGATAAGGTTATATATCTTAATAATGAACCACTTGGGGTTATTTTGGCTTGTTATAGTAAGTTTATTAACCATATAGTGTAAGAAAACAAGAAGACACGGTAAAAGTTAAATTATTTAACTTAGAGTTAAATCTAAATGATAAGGTTAAAATAGTAACCTAAACTTGTCTAAAACCTATTGGTTGAGAGGATTTAGACCCATACCCACTTTATCTTCTAAATAAGTCACTTTGGAGCCATTATAAACTGAATATGACTTTATTATAAAATAATATTTTACGTTTTTCCTAAAGTGCCCCTCTCTTACCTTATAAAAGGGCACCTCCTCCCTCTTCTCTTTAAAAAAATTTTAGCTTTAAAGATCTGACAAAACCAGAAAATTTCCCTTATCAACTTCCCCATAAAAATTATAGAGGTTATGGCCTCCTCAAAAGACTAACTCTAGTGCCTTAAGAGGAAGCTTAAAAGAGGTGCGTCGAAGAAGAGGTAATCTCTTCTACCGATTCTTTCAAGTTTCTTTCTTCTTAAACTTATTCTTATTTAGTTGTTTCATTATAAAGTAATAACATAAGTATCAATAATATACTTATATATTATTATAAATATGAAACAACCCCATTTCACCTTCTATCAATCCTACAGAAAATGAAATCACCACGCGTGCGTACGTATAGAATACCGTCTCCACGCCGTGGTGTAATATGTTTTTCCACCACCACCTTACTTGGATGGGTATAATGGTGTAAAGAATTACTATATATAGTTATTATAACATCATACTAATTCAGTGATATTATATCATCCACTCCAATTCAATTCAATAATTATGGGAACGATATCATCACTCGTGCGTACGTACGGATTACTGTCTCCACGATGCGATGAGATTCATTCTCCATGTTAACCATTAAAGAATGATTATAAAGTATATATAATGAATAATAATAAAATATATGACATTATAAAGCTACTGGATTTATGTATATACATATTTCATCTACTTACTTCAATTCAAGTCAATAAGGAAAGGAAAACAATGTTCATGCGTACGTACGGCCTACCGTCTCCATGAACTGTGTATTTCATTTTATTTATCTATATATTATATATATATATATGTAATTAATATATATATGATATATAAATCATGATTTAAATTCTGGAAGTAATTAAATCATGATATAATTAATAATAATATCAATAACGACAATTCCAAACACGTACGATAAATAAAACGATTTTACCCAAAACACTACTTTAACTTGGAATTTACAAAAGAATGGGTAATATAAAGTCATAAGTGAACCATATATGATATCATAACAATTAATATGATTCGGTAAAAAGTCAATGACATCATTTAAATCATTATATAGGAGGTTTAGATACGTACGAAGCATATCAGACCTAAGGTAAGGGATAATTTTGCAATCTCATTTTTATCCGAGATTGCTTATACGTAAGTATTTACTGGGGTTATATTTTTCATCCATGCCCATAAAATGATTTTCATAAAGTGTTTAATATCATTCCATGTATGTTTAATTTAATGTTTACCCTGATTTGACTTTTACTTTGTGTTATGTAAGTAATCTTTCTTTTGTTTACCATACGAGGAACGTTTTGACTTTTCCGAAAAAAGTACGAGGAGAATGTTTTTTTAACTTATACAGACTGAACGGATTTTTATGGTTTCATAACGCCTAATTTTCATGAATATTATTCTACATGTTTTCATGATTATTTTCAACAAAATCCCTTTCTTTTAAAATTGCGTGGCATTTTGTGGAAAGAAAATGAATTTAAAGAAGAAATGATATTTTTCTCAAGAATTTATTTCAAGTGTTTTGTCAAAACCATTTTCCATCTAAGATGACATTATTTAGAATGATTATGTTTCAAGTATAATGTCTCTATTATTTACATGGTTTGATTCTTATTATTATTGAATGATATCCATTTGTTTTATATGGATTATGTTATGATGGGATGATGTTTATGAAACCCATTTTATTATTTGGGTTATGATGTATGATTTATGTTTATTTTGTGGCACAAGTAAGAATGATTTCATTATGAGATGGTTGGGACCTATATATCCCTCCAATGAATTGGTTAAAGATTTATATCGCATGATATAGACAAGGCTGGAACGGTAAGTTAATCTGGTTCAGTGATACAAGACTAGAATGAGGAGTGAACTCGATTCAGAAAGGGACATTGTCCACTAAGATGGTCTTGGCAGCAATTCCTTGGATACTATGGAAATCATATCATGTACTTAATGGTTTCCACAATTACATGTTTTATTCCCATTCTATTTTATCATGATTTATGTTCCTTTATGATATATGCCTCACGTACCTTCAAGATTTATGTCTTTGCTCAAGATTTTGATGTTTAGATTTTATGTTCAAGTTTTTACATTCAAATGTTTATGGATTGTTTTATGTTCTCTATGTTTACCCTTATTGAGAATTTGAGCTCACCCTTTTTATGTTTTCTTTTCCCCAGGATATATAGAAAGGTTTTAGGTAAGAAAACAAAAGGGGAAGATCTTTATGGGAGATGTTGAAGATCTTTCATCGTGATTAGAAGATTATTTTTCTGAGTTTCCAAAGACACTAAACTATTACGGTCCTGGTGTGTTTGTTTTTGTTATGTATTAAGTATTCTGCAAAAGTAATGTAATTTCCATGTACAAAAAGATTAGGTATCTACAGTTTGTATCAGAGGGATGTTTAGTTATCCTTTGGAAACTAGGATGCGAGAACTTTAGTGAGATCCCTAGAGATATTTCTAAGGTATGTCTAGGGATATCCCTAAGGTTAAGTATAAGTATAGGTTATAGTCCTAGAATTATGGTAATAATATTAGAATTAAACCTAAGATGTTAGATATTAAATGTACTCCCCCTTTATTTTTTTGTTTTCCTAGCATGATTTTTGCCTCTCACACTGTTCTTTTTGGGTTTTAGACGATGGCTGGAACCCGAAGGAACCATGTTGATCAATGTAATGGACAATGAAATGATTGTCCTCCTAAAAAACCAAATGTGATGGGAGATGGAGTGAAAAATATTATTACTATACTTACACAATCTATGAATCATTCTGGATTTCCAAATGATCAGAGAAGGGAATAATATTCTATTGAGTCCTTCATGAGGCAACATCCAACTTCTTTTAATGGGTCTTCTGATCCACTTGTTGCTGAACAATGGATCAGTACCATTGAAAAGATATTTTCCATACTTTTCTATTCAGAACATGAAAAAGTCATTTTAGCTGTTTACTGTTTAGAAGGTGAAGCAGACCAGCGGTGGACTCTAATTAAGAATACAAGGCCCCAAGATGAAATTGAATCCATGGAATGGAACGAGTTCAAGAACTTTTTTTTCAATAAGTACTTCCCTCGTATTCTTCGAACAAAGATGGAGAAGGAGTTCCTTGAGATTAAGAAAAAGGATGATGAATCTTTTGGTATATACGAAGTGAATTTTACAAGGCTCGCAAGGTATGCATCTGGATTTATCATCCAACCTGAAAATAAAGTGGATCGATTATTTAGTGGCTTAAAACCAAGCCTTTGAATGGAATTAACGATAAGAGACTTCAGTAGCTATGAAGAAATTGTGCGTTGTGATATCAAAGTAGAACTGGAAATTAGTGTAACATATCCATTTCATGGTTTTGACAAGAAATGAAAGATGGAGTTCAAGGAAAAACCTCAGAACAATGGTGAAAAGAAGGTGAATGTTTCTTTATGATCAAAGTGTGTAAAGAAGCATGGTGGATATTGTCTAAAAGGTACTAGAAAATGTTTCAAGTGTGGAAAAGAAGGTCATCAAGCAGATGAGTTCTGAAGTAATGGGAAAAAGGTTTCTAATGACGTGAATAGAGAAAAGAATATAGAGAACGCACCACCAACACTTCAATGCTTCAAGTTCAAGGAAATGGGGCATTATGCTAACCAATGACCTAATCCAAGGGTTAATGATGATCGACATCAACAACCTCTTAAGGCAAAGGACAAAGGGAAGTCACATGTGATCAATTGGCGATGTTGAATATGATAATGATGTGGTGGAATGATAAAGTGTTTATGTAATGGGATTCCAAAATAAGGTTGTTGTATCGTGGAATATTGGAATATTTATGTATTGGTCTATTGTGGTTTTCAATAATTTTATGGTACCGGTAACCATGAAAAGTGATTCAAATATTTTGGAAAGAAAATGATATGCACATAATGAAGGGATAAGAAGAAAATAAATTGTTTGATAGTATTCATGAGTTCATGATTGATATATGGACTAAGTGATATCATGGTTTGAGTATATAGAATTTTTGGGATTTTGGTATGTGGAAAGATTTAACTTTTGACAGCACTCATGTTTTCACTAAGGTTCTATGGTAATTCATGTTTCAAAAGAATACATGATTAAGGTATTCACATGTTTGGAATGTGAAAAACAAGATATATCTTATGATATATGGGGGATAAATGATGACATTCACGTGCTTGTTATGTGACATTTCAAGTAATCATTTTCTTTATACTATGAGATTGGACATATGTATTTTGGATAAGCCTAAAGATTGGAATGGATTATGTTAAACATCATATAGTATTGTTTAAGGATAGAACTTTTTTTCGATATTATTTCTGTAATGTTATAATAGTGAAGTTTTAGAAAAAAGACAACCTGCAGGACAAGAGACAACCCATCGCGTCAGACAAGGCTGTGGGAATCGAACCCACAACTGAAGTGCGACAGACCTTTATCACCTACCACTGGCCTACAGGAAGTCCCTGGTTAGTAGAAACTAGTTTTATTATATTAAGCAGTATGATATATGAATTATAAGTCCATTTTAGGAACCATATATGATTAATCTCACTATAGATGGACTTATGTATATTTGATAATTTTTGCTAACCTTTTGTTTGAGACAGATGGAATGACCAATCATTCTATCACATGATCTGCTAACACTTCATGAATGACAAATTCAACTTCATTTCTTTAAGAAATGAAGTGGAAATTGTTCAAGGCACGAAAACCGGTGAGATTATACTAAAATAAAGTAAGTATTTTTTCCAATTCAAATTCTTCAACTTTAGGGAAATGATCTTGAAAACCAAAAATGTTGTCCTAGTACCCTTATATCCGATGAATCAGATGGTACCTTAGATCATCACAAATTTATGGCTTTTTGATTGTTGGTTTTTTCATAGCCATGTTCTCTACAAATCTCCATCAGAACTTGATGGTTAGATTTCTCTTCCATATCCATATTTTCACCTATGTTCTCCCTTGTGGAAACCCAGTGATTAGTTAATTTGGTTAACTGTTACGTTTCATACTTTAGTTTTTAAAGATAAGTTTTGGTATTAATTTTTATGATGTGGGTTTCTATTAAAGAAAATTTCAAGTAGTAAACCATTTATAACCCCAATGAATTTTGAGGGAGAAATTCATTTTAAGGGGGGTAGAATGTAACACCCTGAGATTTTATGAAAAATATTCTTTTTAATTTCATTGATTTATTGTGTTGTACGCTACACCAAAAGGATATTGCACTAACAGAATCCCTGACTTGTCTTGCATTACATGAAATCACGACCTTCCACAATAACGTGTGTTGTACGCAATACCGAGTTTCACTAAACAACAATATGTTATATAAACTAGCCGTTATGAATAGTAATACCCACTTTTTGAAATTTTATAAATTTTATCTTTCAAAATGGACTTCATTTTTGGATTCAGAATATTGAAATTATCCTAGGGTGGAATTTTGGTATTATTATGAAAACTTTCAATTTTTTGATGAATAGTGAAAACACTGAGTTATTGGTTAAAACCGACTTTTTATTTAAATAATAAATTATTTTATTTAAATTTATTTTAGGTAAAAATAGATAAATAATACTTATGTATGTTCAATGTAATTCATTGGATTCATTTTATAATAATTTTAGATATATAAAAAATTTATTGAATATTTCACCGTCTTTTACCCACCTCTTAGGAGCATTTCTAATTGTACATAAAACTTAATTTTACCACTTCTGTGAGTTGAATTTCTAAAATCTGAGAGACATGGTTAATATCAAGGAGTAAAATGTGGTTCAATAAGATAAAAATAATTTTTGGTGAATCGTAACTTTTTACTTTTATTTACCACGATTAAAAGTAAAAAGGGTAATTAAGGGTAAAAATGATATTACTATTACCCTAACACATGTACTAATTATATTGGATAAGGTTAATTCGACCAAAAACAACCTTAGTAATAAAACATTACCCTTTAGGTCCACTTGGATTAGATTAGGACATTTATTATTATTTTATTTAAAGAAGAGTTAAAATAGTTAAAATCAAAGTTTAACAACTAAAACATTTTTAATATAGGGTTATAAATAATATAAATTAGACTATAAATATTAATTAGAAATATAATACAATTTACTACATAATTTTATTTTATTTATAATTTTTAGACATTAAATAAGTTAATTTATTTATGACACAATGATGATACAGTAATTACCTTATTAATGAAATATTAACATAATTGATATTATAAATACCCAAATAAATGTAATTTGAGACTTTTTATAAATTCCACTAATGTTTTAGGTTAATATGATATGTTAGTATTGATTAAATTAAAATTTTTCGAACTAATCATGCTGTTATGATTTTCACAAAAATCAATTACCAAATAGTGTCAAAATTGACATAAAATAGTTTTTAAAACAAATATTATATTATTAATTTTTATTCTATTCCTAAAAATATAAGGTTCGTCCAAATGACTTATATAAGGTTATATATATTAATAATGAACCACTTGGGGTTCGTTTGGATTGTTATAGTAAGTTTATTAACTATATAGTGTAAGAAAACAAGAAGAAAAGGTAAAAGTTAAATTATTTAACTTAGAGTTAAATCTAAATGATAAGGTTAAAATAGTAAATTAAACTTGTCTAAAACCTATTGGTTGAGAGTATTTCGACCCATACGCAATTTATCTTCAAAATAAGTCACTTTGGAGCCATTATAAACCGAATATGACTTCATTATAAAATAATATTTTACGTTTTTCCTAAAGTTCCCCTCTCCTCCCTTATAAAAAGGCACATCCTCCCTCTTCTCTTTACACAATTTTGAGCTTTCAAGCTCGGTCAAAACCCGCCCATTTCCCTTATAAACTTCCCTATAAACATTATAGAGGTTATGGTCTCCTCAAAAGACCAACTCTAGTTCCTTAAGAGGAAGCTTAAAAGAGGTGCGTCGAAGAAGAGGTAATCTCTTCTACTGATTCTTTAAAGTTTCTTTCTTCTTCAACTTCTTCTTATTTAGTTATTTAATTATAAAGTAATAAAATCAGTACCAATAATATAATTATATGTTATTATAAATATTAAACAACCATATTTCACCTTCTATCCATCCTACGGAAAACGAAATCACCGCGCATGCGTACGTACGGAATACCGTCTCCACGCCGTGGTGTAATCTGTTTTTCCACCACCACCTTACTTGGATAGGTATAATGGTGTAAATAATAACTATATATAGTTATTATAACATCATACTTATTCTGTGATATTATATCATCCACTCCAATTCAATTCAATAATTATGGGAATGATATCATCACTCGTGCGTACGTACGGATTACCGTCTCCACGACGCGATGAGATTCATTCTCCATGTTACCCATTAAAGAATGATTATAAAGTATATATAATGAATAATAATGAAATATATGACATGATAAGGCTACTTTATTTATGTATATACATATTTCATCTAATTAATTCCATTCAAGTCAATAAGGAAAGGAAAAAAACATTCTTGCGTACGTACGACCTACCGTCTCCATGAACGGTGTATTTCATTCCATTTATCTATCTATTATATATATATATTTAATGAATATATATATGATATATAAATCATTATTTACATTCTGGAAGTAATTAAATCATGATATAAGTAATAATAATATCAAGAACAACAAGTCCAAACATGTACGATAAATAAAACGATTTTACCCAAAACGCTGCTTTAACATTGAATTTACAAAAGAACAGGTAATATAAAGTCATTAATGAACCATATATGATATCATAACTATGAATATTATTCTTTAATAAGTCAATGACATTATTTAAATCATTATAAAGGAGGTTTGGATACGTACGAAGCATAGTGGACCTAAGGTAAGGGATAATTTTGCTATCTCATTTTTATCTGAGATTGTTTATACTTAAGTATTTACTGGGGTTATATTTTTCATCCATGCCCATAAAATGTTTTTCATAAAGTGTTTAATATTCTTACATGTATTTTTAATTTCATGTTTAACCCTATTTTACTTTTACTTTGTGTTATGGACGGAATCTTTCTTTTTTTTACCATATGAGGAACTTTTTGACTTTTCCGACAAAAGTATGAGAAGAATGTTTTTTTAAATTATACGGCCTGAACAGATTTTTATGGTTTTATAATGCCTAATTTTCACGAAGATTATTCTACATGTTTTCATTATTATTTTCAACAAAATACTTTTATTTTAAAATTGCATGGCATTTTGTGAAAAGAAAATGATTTTAAAGAAGAAAGGATGTTTTCCTCAAGAATTTATTTCAAGTGTTTTGTCAAAACCATTTTCCATATAAGATGACTTTATTTATTATGATTATGTTTCAAGTATAATGTCTCTATTATTTATATTGTTTGATTATTCTTATTATGAAATGATATCCATTTGTTTTATATGGATTATGTTATAATGGGATGATGTTCATGAAACCCATTTTATTCTTTGGGTTATGATGTATGATTTATGTTTATTTTGTGGCAAAAGTAAGAATGATTTAATTATGAGATGGGTGGGACCTATATCTCCCTCCGATGAATTGGGTAAAGATTTATATCTCATGAGATAGACAAGGCTGGAATGGTAAGTTAATCCAATTCAGTGATACAAGACTGGAACAAGGAGTGAACTCGATTCAGAAAGGGACTTTGTCCACTAAGATGGTCTTAGAAGAAATGCCTTGGATACTATGGAAATCATATCATGTGCTTAATGTTTTCCACAATTAAATTATTTATTCTTATGATATTTTATCATGATTGATTTTCCATTATGATATATTCCTTACGTACTTCCAAGATTTATGTCTTTGCTCAAGATTTTGATGTTTAGATTTTATGTTCAAGTTATTGCATTCAAATGTTGATGGATTGTTTTATGTTCTCTATGTTTACCATTACTGAGCATTTGAGCTCACCCTTTTTATGTTTTCTTTTCCCCAAGATATAAAGAAAGGTTTTAGGTAAGAAAAAAAAGGGGAAGATCTTTATGGGAGATGTTGAAGATCTTTCACCGTGATTAGAAGATTATTTTTCTAAGTTTCCAAAGACACTAAAATATTACAGTCCTTCTGTGTTTGTTTTTTTATGTATTAAGTATCCCGAAAAAGTAATGTAATGTCCATGTACGTCAATATTGGGTCTCTACATACACAGTTGCGATTAGTAAGATATTTAGATTCTGATAAGACAGACTTAATTTTTGGTGAATAGTAACATAACCTTATGAATATTAATATGACCCTCATGAATATTAAATAAATTATTATTTTATTGTATTATGGTTATAAGATAATTAGATCTTGATTAATTTTTCAAGGTGATATAAAATGAATTATAGTTTTAAAATTGTTATTTTTCAAATAAATTGTGATTTTATTTAAAAATTAAATTAATAATATTTATAAAATTACTCTTTGATAAATGGTTAGGGTGAATTTCTGGGATTTTTCTAAAATACTCAAATTTTTTATGAACATTAAAATACAGTAATTTACTATATATATACATTATCAGTTAAATTATCTATTCCTAGCATCATGGATGATGTAAGCACACATTTTTAGAACTCACATACACATATTACTATTCTTTGTCACAATAATCAATATTATTGGTTGTATTTTGAAAAATTATAAAATAATGAGTAAAATAATGGGAAAACCCTCCTCTCCTCCACTATAACGTCCCCTCACTCCATATTCTTTTCACTCCTATAAAGACTTGTTACACATCTAAATTATGTACAAATATCCTCTAAGGATCCTCTCCCACATCCATCAGCCCTTGGTATCTTAAAAAGATGAAAACCTCTCCCCTAAAGAGGCTCTCAAGGAAGATAACTTCAAGATGTAAATTCCTCTTTCCATTTCTTTTATTTCATGTTCATTTATTTTATTTTTCTTTCATTAACTCATTTCATCCAAATGTTTTGATGACTTCAGTAACTTACATGTACTGTAATTTTGTTATGATAATGGAATAATTCTTCATCATATCTCTTTTTCCCTTATTTTATACTAGAAATGAAAACACCATCTGAGATGTGTTAATTTATCACCTTCAAGGATGAAAAGTTTTCAATTTCTATTACCATATTAAATTTTGGTCATGAAACCATTTTGATGGTTTAAAAAGACTATAATATATGTATTATAACTTATTTAGGGTTATCTATTCCTTTTATACACATGATATTAATTTATAAATCAAAATGAGTTCATTGTGATCAAGAACGACCAATAAACCCAAACAATTGTCATTAAAGTTTTATGTAGTGATTCATCTTCACTCCCAATAACCAAAATTTTTTTATGACCATTTAATATTCTGTTTTTTCACTAATAAAATACAACTTCTATTCTAGACAACCATTCTCATTCTACATTTTTATCCGTACATGAATATAAGTAAACTGATCCTGAAAACCAAGGAAGAAAACACTTAGAAACAATAAAATTGATTCTCTTAACACATAAAAATGCCATGAATGAACCTAATAAGGTTATAATAAATCAATTAAATGTATATTAGGTTATTTAATCATTAATTTATGAACCTAAATTTGATTATTCAGGTCATTAAGATCAAGTGAGGAACACCTTCGGACTTAAGGTAAGGGTTTTCCACATGAACCTCTATTTTCATTCAGGTTACTTTTATTGTCTACTTAACTCAATTAAATTATTATGTATTATTATGTAATCATCATAAATTCTTTTTAGTTCACTATATATGTTAACCAACCAGAATAATTCTTTATTTTATGGGGATTTACATGTTTTAAAAGGAACCTTCAAAAATTCTTCCCGAAATACAAGCCCGATTCAAGGGAATTTCTCAAATTATTACCTATTTTCAAGAAAAATCTATAATATGTTTTTATCAATCATTATATTTCTATAATCACTCATTTTATTATGAAAATACCATCTTACTTCACTTATGGTTTTATAAAAATACTTTTCCAAAAGAAATCTTCTTTTAAAAGTAAAAGAGCATTTATCTCAACAATCACTCGATGATTTTATAAGAGTATATTCATATACTTCAACACTATTTTTGATTATTATGTATGATATCATCTACCATATTTAATTTAATGATTTATGTTTAGTTTGAATTTGGATGTTCTATCTTAAAACCATTCACCAATTTACTCTAAATGGTTAGTGTCTATGCTTAATGTTTGAGGAACATTATTGACATTTAATATGTTAGTTTCAATACAAGTTAATATGTTGTTTATGTTTATCCCTGTTCATATGAGGAATTCATTGGAAATAGTAAGTGTCAGGTGGGGCCCTCTATAGCCCCTCAGTTCATCAGTAGGTCTCATAAGACAAACTACGGTCTTGGAACAAGGCCTTGACAAAATGATTATTTATGGTCTTGGCACGAGACCTTGACGGTATGGTTATGATGTCCCGCATTATGAATTCCATCATTATGAAAGTAGTAATTGAAAGTTCATGAGGTTATTGGACTAGTAGAATAACCATGATTATGCTTTATTATGAAATTATTTATTCAGCTCTTATTCCCTCTATAATGTGTTCAAGTTCACTTTTTAAAGGAATGTGTTTTTAGTTATTCACCATGCCTAATGTTTATGTTTATGAAATATTATACTGTATTGCTTACCCTTAATGAGAATTTGATATCACCCCTTTATTATATTTCATTTTCCTAGGACATGAAGAGGTTTATTATGAATGACATGCTAAAATAACCTATAATTTATGGATTATGTCAAAGGAGTTTCTATGTTGTTTTACATTTCAAGTTGTAATGTTGAACTTATGTATGTATCTTGTTTCCAAATCTATTAAACTACTCGGTCCTTCAGGATACATATTCCTTATTTATATGCCAATGTAATAAAATAGGGCACCAACTCTAGGAAACTGGGGTCACATCCTTACATTTGGTTTCAAAGGAAGTTTAGTAGAAAACTTGGAAACTATTTTTAGAAAACATAGATTAGGGAACAAAACCCTAAGATAGTATTTGAGGATAAACATACAATAACATCCTAGAATTTTTTCAAGGAATAGATTATGTGGATCTTTCTAGAAAATACATCCCTGTCTGTATACTACAAGTGGATGTGGTTCTTGAACATATGTACCTAGGATTGAAAACTCTGAAAAGGAGTTTTAGGCATGACCTTAGGTATCCTGGTACATGAAAACGAGCCTTATTATGCACCTGGTTTGACACTCTTGGGGGATATGTTTAGGATAATTCACATTTTCTTTACAATCCATTATAAAAGATTTAAATTTAAAATCTTCTTCAAAGAAACCATGTTTATTATTAAGAGATTAACTATGGATAGGATTTCAACTTATGCTAAGTATTTTACTAAGTATGATTCATAACCTAATCTATTGTATGCCATTATTTTGAAATGGAACTTAGTGGAAGTAATGGAAACCATATTAATGCATGTATCCCATTTAGGGATTTCCCTCATATGCAAGATAATGAAATTGGATTTAGAGCTACGACTAGTGTGGAGCAACTTATAACTATACTAGGAAAACTTACTCAGGTTATGAAAAATAACCTTACCTGAATGGAGCATCCATATCCACAACATGGAGGAGATATGTTAGATCACTTTATATGACAACAACCTCCATAATTCAATGTGACTACAAACCCATTTTTAGATGAGCAATGGATATGTTCCCTAGAGAAGATATTTCTCACTTTGGGATGTAATGAAAGAGAGAATATTTTCATGGTAGTTTATCATCTATCAGGAGATGTGGATTAGTGGTGTTCTTTAATCCAAACACAAAGGAGGAGGAAAAAATAAAGGATATGGAATGGATGGATTTTTAAGAAATTTTCTTAGAAAAATACTTTCCTCATGAACAACGAGTAGATATGGAAAGGAGGTTTCTAAATCTGAGGCAAAAAGAGGAATAAAATGTTGTAAATTATGAAGATAACTTCAAATGGTTAGAAATACATTCCCCAGACGACATACATAATCCAAGGAGCAATATTTATCGATTCATTTATGGTTTAAAACCATTCCTCAAAATGGATCTAGTCTCCCAAATTTTCTCAGCATATGAAAATATAGTCTTAAGTGCTATCAAGACAGAAAAGTATTTTTCTAAGTCTTACGAATTTAAGGGAATGAGAGAAGAAGAGGGATACTGAAAACTCTGGAAAAGGAAATAAGGAAATGGGGAAGAAAGTAAGAGTTGACCATCCACCCTATAGTAATTATGGGAAGAAACACCTTGGAACTTGCCTTAAGGGAATGTGAGTCTGTTACAAGTGCATAGAAAAAGGCCACCTATCTCAAGATTTTAAGGGGAAGAAAGAAGCTACCAATGTTTAGTGCTAAAATTTCAGGGATATGGGACATTATGCACATTAATATACTATGCGTCAGAGAAATGTTCCCCAAATAAGGCCAAGGGAGCAAGGACAAGCTTATGCAGTCACAATTGTGGAGGTTGAAGTTCCTAACGATGTGGTGGAAGGTACTATAATCATTTCCATAAACTTATCCATTGCTTTATTTGATTATAGATCATCACATTCTTTAATATTTTCTCAATTTTCCAAGAAAATTAGATATTTACAATTTGATTTAATAAGGGAGTTGTCAGTCAAAACTCCTAAGGGAAGTATCATTGCAACAAAGTTGTGTCAGGCAGTCCCCATTATGGAATATAAATGTGCTTTATCTACTGATTTTATTATCATAACCATGATTTAATATGATATAATCCTCGATATAGATTGGATTTTGAACCATGATGTGAAGTTTTATTGTAAGAAGAAGGAGTTTAAAGTTTTTGAGGATGATGTGGAATCCCTTATCTTTAGGGAATAAACATCGCCATATAATTCTCATCTAGATCCACCCCTATTAGCTCTACTGAATTCAATTATTGGGGAGGAAGGGAATAAAATAACTATAGGTGAGGAAAAGAATGTTCAATTATAGGATTTACCTATTTTTCAAGAACATGTTGATGTGTTTCCAGAGGATTTACCTGGACATCCTCTAAAGCGGGAAATTGAGTTATCCATTAATTTAACTCCTAGTTCATGGCCTATATCAAAGACTCCTAATCGAATGTCCACTTTTGAATTAGTAGAAATGAAGAAACAACTAGAGGAATTGAGTGATAAAGAATTTATTCTACCTAATGTTTCCCTATGGGGAGACCTTGTTCTTTTTGTTAAGAAGAAGGATGGATCAATGAGGTTGTGTATTTACTACAGGAAAATCAATGCTATAACAATAAAGAACAATTATCCACTACGTCACATTGATGATTTATTTGATCAAATTCATGGAGCTAAATATTTTTTAAAGATTGAACTTTGATCTGTATATCATCATTTGTCTGTGAGTAAGGAAGACATTCCAAAAACAGCATTTCGAACCATGTATGGGCATTATGAGTTTACAGTAATTCCTTTTGGACTGACTAATGCACCCTATGTTTTCATGGATCTAATTAATAGAGTTTTCAAGGAATATCTTTCTGACTTTTTTGTGGTATTTATTGATTATATATTGGTAGACTCCAAAAGCTATGAAGATCATGAAAATCACTTGTGAATTATTTTAAATAATCTTATAAGAAATTAATTATATGGGAAGTTTAGAAAGTGTGAATTTTGGCTGCAATCAGTTTACTTTCTTGGACACATTATCTCTAAGGAAGGAATATCTATTGATCCTATGAAGAGAAAGGTTGTGCAACAATGGAATACTCCAATGAACATAATTGAGGTACGTATTATTATTGGTTTAACAGGTTATTATCAGCATTTCTTTCAGAACGTTAGCTATTTAGCCAACCCAATGACCAAGATTACACATAAAGGGGATAAGTTCGTATGGAAAAAATAATGTGAGGAATGTTTTGAGTAATTTAAGAGGATATTAGTGGATGATCTGATCTTGACTCTATCATCGGTTAATGATGGGTTTGTGACCTATAGTGATGCATCAAAGAAAGGACTTGGTTGTTTCCTTATGTAGAATTATAGAGTTATTGCTTATGTATTAAGATAGCTAAAAATACATGAAAAAAACTATGCTACTCATGATCTTGAGTTAGAAGCTATAATCTTCACTCTAAAGATATGGAAACATTATATTTATGGTGAAAACTTTGAGATATATATGACTCATAAGAGTTTGAAATATATCTTCTCACATAAAGAACTCAACATGAGGTAAAGGAGATGACTAGAACTACTCAAGGATTATGATTGTTCCATACACTACCACCCATGAAAGGAAAATAAGGTAGCTGATGCATTGAGTAGGAATAATCATGAATTTTTAAATAAAGTGAGGATTTAAAGGGATCCTATATTCATGGATCTAATAAGGATGGACATGGGAATTATCAAAGAAGGTGAAACATCATTAATTTTTCAATTAGTTGCCCATCCATCTTTATTAGAAACGATTAAAAGCTCTCATCATGATGATGAGAACCTTAAAAAGAAAATTAATTCTGTGAAAGATGGGAAGTTGGATGACTTCATGTGTGAAGATAGAATTATGAAATTTGGGAAGAGGCTTTGTGTTCCGGCTATACCCGAGCTGAAAAGGGAGTTATTGGATGATTCCCATATCTCGGATTTCTCTATAAACCCTCGTAGCACTGAAATGTATTGATATTTGAATTAATATTTCTAGTTGGAAAACATGAAGTGGGAAATTACTGATTATGTATCAAGATGTTTAGTATGTCAGCAAGTAATGGTCGAAAGACAATATCCAAAAGGATCTATGAAACCTATAACTATTCCTATATAGAAATGGGATGACATCACCATGAATTTTGTCATAGGATTACCCAAAACTCCAAGAAAGAATGATGTGATATGGGTAATTGTTGATTGACTTACGAAATATGCACATTTCCTCACTATAAGGGAGGATTTCCCACTAGGGAATCTTATAAAACTCTATATCAACGAAGCTGTAACAATTCATAGAGAATCTATTTCAATAGTGTCTGATCGTGATACTTGATTTACATTGAAATTGTCACGACCCGTCCTCGGGGACCGTGCCGTGACTACCCCAAGCCTGCCTTCCATAGGCCAGGGGCTGGCGACTAGAACCAAGGCGTAAATCCCGGTAAAGGGAAGGCATTGCCTTTGTAAAGTAAACAAGTACCACAGAGTAAGCAAGCGGAAAAAGTAAACACTAAGTAAAAGCTGGTACAAGAGTGAAGTGCGGAAAAGTAAGTGGGCCAGTATACAAACCCAAACTGAAAGTAAATTACAACTCGAAAGGGAAAACAACAACAGAAAAGTAAAGCCGCAACGCCGAGCTACCCACTGGAAATCCCACCTGAAGGGTGGGTACAGATAGCTCCACTGCTCCTCGGGTCCCACCATCTGCTCCGAGTATGTCCCGCCCAGTGGTCCACCTCCAGGTACCATCCTGCTCTGCAAGCCTCAACCACGATCAATGCTGTCCGTCGTCTGCAACCAACACAACGTAGTGCGGGCATATACCGTGCAGGGGTGAGTATAAGCTACTCAGTAGGGACCCCGAGACCCCCGAAGGTCTCCCAAAATCCACAAAGGATAAACCACAAAGGAAAGATACAATCACGAATTAACAACCGACAATGCTTAGGTATATGCCCATACATATACCTAAGTCATCAATTCCAATACGCTCCAACCTCCGAGCCCAAGTACAACCTAGTCCACACAGGAAAGCATACATATTCCACACAGGAAAGCAAAACGTAATCCACACAGGATAGCACAACACAATCCATATAGGAAAGTAAATAGGATTCAGCTCACACAGGTAAACTTCTTCGAAAGATGATAGAGATGATCACTGATCCATCTAAGTCGTCAGACCCACAAAGGATCGATAGGTACTAACCCCCGTAATGACCCACACATGATCGGTAGGAAACTAACCCCCACAATGACCCACACAGGATCGGACCCACATAGGATCTGTAGGCGCTGGCTCACACAGAACCGCTGAGCGCTGACCCACACAGGATCGGACCCACACAGGATCGGTATCACTGATCCACATAGGATCGCTGAGTGTTGTAGTCTTCGTCGTCATAGTAGCAGTCGCAGCCAGCTCTAGGGTTCCCGCACACAGCAAGCTCGTTCGGGAGGGTCCGCTCCATGATCCGAGAGGCTGATACATCAGATGACACATAGTCTAGAGTTGATGTATCCAAAAGTTCTGTATCGTTAACAGGAACTCAAGGTCGTAGACGGCGCATCAATCGAAAGCCCGGTCTGAGAGTTATTGGCGTTTTCGTCCCAGGGGCCCGGTTGGTTTTTAAGGCAAAACCAACCCGACCGTACTCCACCTGCGTCCAAACCTCGGGTAGAGTAAGCCAAAAGATCCGTCTCACTTAGAGGAATTCAACAAAGTCGACGGCACGTCAATCGGACGTCTGAAGCTCAAGATATGAGCGTTTCCGCTCCGAGGGCCCGGTTGGTTTCGTGTACGAACCAACCCGGACGTACCCAAAGTATTCTGAAACCTTGAGTGCGATATACCAAAATGACCATCTCGTTCCAAGGATCGTGTCGCCGCTGACGGCGCGTCGATCGGAGGTCCGTAGCCCGAGTTATGGGCAATTGAACCCAAATGGTCTGAAAATGGGGGTTTCGGGCCCGGATCGACCCGACCCGAGACCCCCTAGGTCGGCCCGAACCGGGTCGACCCGACCTGGCAGGCGCGGCCCAGCCCGGCGACTCGCGCGCTGGTCGGTTTCTCGGCCAAAACGGCCGAGCCGTTTTTGGCTAGCACGAGGGGGGGGGGGGGGGGGGCGCTGCCCCTCCTGTTTTCTTGTAACCGCGACCCCTTAATTGGGAGCCGCATTGATGGCCGACCAGGGGATTCAATTCTCCCGGCTTCACCCTGTCCGGCCGGCCCGACCTGGCCGGCCGGGTCCTGCTCAACGGGACCGGCGATGGCCGGTCCCCTTCCAGCTCCGACGCCGGCGGCCTGGTACCGGCTGCCGGTCACCCTGCTCTGCCGCGGCCCGGAACCGGCCGCGACCCTTGTCGTCCGGCGTGGTGCGACGGTGCTACACCCCTCCGCCGCGGGCCCGGTACCGGCCATGGTATTTTCGGATGTCTCCGACGCGGCGCGATGATGTCGCGTCCTTGTATTAATTCGCGGCACGGTGCATCGGCGCCGCGTATTTCTTGCCGCAATAATTCCGCGCGGTGCGACGACACCGCGACACTTCCATTTCAATCCAAAAGAATCCAACAAGAAAAATAAGGAGGTGGGTCGGCCATGATTGTGCGGTCCGCCCCCCCCCCCCCTCACGTTAATCGATAGCAGTTGGTTAAATTTCACGAAGAAATTCAGGGAAGTAATCACGAACAAATTAATTAAATACAATCCCCTACCTCGGTTTCAAGAACGGTGCACGTCAATGAGCCGCGGAAGACGAGCGTCGCGGAGGTCAGGCGTCGCGGAAAACAAACATCGATTCTGTTGTCGTCGAGGTGCATCCGAAGAGAAAACGTTCGTTGGAGAAGTTCTCCGCGTTCTTCGGCGAAGATATTCTTCGTTGAAGAACGGTGTTCTTCGTCGGAGTCTGAGGTGTTCTTCACGTTCTTCGTCGAAGATGTTCTTCGTTGGAGATGAAAAAGATCTTCACGCTTCCCAAAACCTCTCAACGTGGCATAAAATCTAACATTAATAAAATAAGCCCAAGTCTTAATTTATTAACACAACTTACCCTTTTGAATTTCAAGAGTTTGAAATTCAATTAACCACACTTAACTCACCTCATTAAAATTACACAAGTTGTCAAATTAAATGAAGGGGAGTTTAAGAGTTTAAGAAATGAAGGGGTGGGGTTTGTGTGGGCCCCACCACCCTCATAACCTCCCAAGGGAGGTTGGGTAGTTACCCAACTTCCACCCATATCCTTAAAACACAAAAGGAAAATAAAAATTGTAGAATAATAATAAATTAACTTCCACAATTTTTATCATCCACACTCGTGATAACGCAACTCCGGAACAGGAGTTCCTAAGCAATTACCGGCGCTGCGGTTCCATCGGTGCCCTCAGAATTCGATTCCGGGCACCGGTTCAAAAGTTAGAAATTCCCGCTCATTCGTTCACTGAACGTACCCAAGCTAAACTTCATATAGAAATTCCGGGCACTCCGGGCCTCGGAATCAAGTGCCGTCTGAAACCGCGTTCTTGTAAAATTCCAAAGAAAATTAAGAAAAAATTTCCCTTGAATTTTACGGGTCTTTACATTACTCCCACCTCAGGGATTTACGTCCCCGTAAAGATACATCATAACTAGGGAAACAAATGAGGGTACTGAGCACGCATCTGAGCCTCCCGCTCCCAAGTGCTCTCCTGGAGGTTCCCGTGCTTCCATCTGATGCGCACTAGAGGAATCGACCATCCACGTAGGACCTACTCCTGTCGATCCTTGATCTCCACCGGGACCTCCACAAAAGTCGCCCCATCATCAACGTCTAGCTCCCCATGGTCAATGATGTGCGTCGGGTCGTGCACGTATCTCCTCAGCTGAGATACGTGGAAGACGTCGTGCACCCGGTGCAACTGTGGTGGTAGAGCCAGGCGATAAGCCACCTCGCCAATCCTGTTGAGGACCTGAAATGGTCCGATGAAGCGTGGAGACAACTTGCCGCCTCGGCCAAATCTCTGTAATCCACATCGAGGTGAGACACTCAAAAAGACGTGGTCGCCATCCTCGAACTCTAGTGGCCTCCGCCTCCTGTCAGCATAAGACTTCTGCCGGCTCTGAGCTGTCCTCATCCGCTCCTGGATGACCTGGACCTTCTCTATCGTGGCCTGGACCATCTCCGGTCCCACAAGTGTTGACTCCCCAGGGTCTGTCCAGCACAAAGGATATCTGCAAGGTCTGTCGTACAACGCCTCGTATGGTGCCATCCTGATGGTGGAGTGGTAGCTGTTGTTGTACGCGAACTCCACCAAGGGTAGGTGGTCCTCCCAGCTGCGACCAAAGTCGAGGACGCATGTGCGGAGCATGTCCTAGAGAGTCTGAATGGTCCTCTCCATCTGACCATCCGTCTGAGGGTGAAAAGCTGTGCTCAGACGTAGCTGCGTCCCGAACGCCTCCTGCAATCCCTTCCATAGCCGGGAATTAAATCGAGCATCTCGATCGGAGATGATAGATGATGGCACTCCATGAATCCGCACAATCTCCTGAACGTAAAGACGTCCCAAGCTCTCCACTGAGCCTTGCTCTCTGATGGGTAAGAAGTGAGCCGACTTGGTGAGTCGGTCGACAATCACCCAAATAGATTCGTGACCTCTGGAAGTGCGTGGAAGTCCAGTCACGAAGACCATAGATATGCCGTCCCACTTCCACTCCGGAACCTCCAAGGGCTGTACCAAGCCTGCTGGTACCTGGTGCTATGCCTTCACCTGCTAGCAGGTGAGGCATCGAGAAACGAACTCTGCCATAGCCTTCTTCATGCCCGACCACCAGTGCTGTCATCTGAGATCCTGGTACATCTTCGCCACTCCAGGATGTACCGCCAAAGGGGAAGTGTGAAAATCTCTCAGCACCTCCTCTCGTAAAGAAACTGGCACCAAGGTACATCCTCTGAAAAGGACGTCGTGCTATGCTCCAAAGGAGAAACCATCAGGTGCCTGTCCTGAGGATATCTGTGCACACCGCATCTCACATTCAGCGTCCCCACGTTGTGCCTCTCTGACCCGCTGCAGTAGTGGAGGAGTGACTGTGAGAGACTAGAGGAAGGCTGCTCCATCTCTATCCACGAAGGATATCTGAAAAGAGGCTAGTTGCTCTGTCGCCTCCTGAAGTAGTTGAATGCCCGTCCTCCTACTGAGAGCATCGGCTACCACGTTCCCCTTCCCAGGAGTATAGACTATCTCAAAGTCACAGTCCTAGATGAACTCGAGCCATCGCCACTGTCTCAGATTCAGATCCTTCTGAGAGAAGATGTATCTGAGACTCTGATGGTCAGAAAAGACTGTAAAACGCTCGCCCATCAGATAGTGTCGCCACGTCTTCAGAGTGAAGACCACTGCTGCTAACTCCAGGTCATGGGTAGCGTAGTTCTGCTCATGCGGCCTCAACTGACGTGATCCATAGGCGATCACCGCCTGCTCCTGCATCAGGACACATCCGAGTCTGGTCCCTGATGCTTCGTAGTAGACTACGTACCCTACTTCCTCCTCAGGAAACCTCAAGATAGGTGTGCTGGTCAATCTCTGTCTCAGTTTCTAGAAGCTCTGTTGACATCTGTCTGACCACATGAAGGGTTTCCCCTTCTTTGTCAAATCTGAGAGTGGTGCCGCAACTCTGGAGAAATCTGGCACAAATCTCCGATAGTATCCAGCTAGACCCAAGAAACTCCACACCTCCGTCACGCTCCTGGGTGGCTCCCAAGCTAGCACTGCCTCGATCTTCACAGGATCCACTGCATCTCCCACCTCAGAGATGATGTGCCCCAAGAATTGGACCTCACGTATCCAGAACTGACACTTCGAGAGCTTTCCATAAAGCTGGTGCTCTCAGAGTGTGTCTAGTATAACCCATAAGTGGTAGGCGTGCTCCTCCTCAGTCGTCGAGTAAATCAAAATGTCTTCGATGAAGACCACGACAAATCGATCAAGGTATGGCTGAAAGATCCTGTTCATGAGGTCCATGAACACTGCTGGAGAATTGGTTATGCCGAAGGGCATAACCAAGAACTCGTAGTGGCCATACCGACACCTGAAGGCCGTCTTCTGCACGTCCTCGTCTCGAACTCTGAGCTGATGATAGCCTGACCTGAGGTCTATCTTTGAGAACCACCATGCTCCCATGAGCTGATCGAAGAGGTCATCAATCCTTGGTAGCGGATACTTGTTCCTCACTGTCACCTGGTTCAGGCGACGATAGTCGACACACAGTCGCAAGCTCCCGTCCACCTTCTTGCCGAACAATATCGGGGAAGCCCAGGATGAAACACTGGGTCGGATGAATCCCTTGCCCTGCAAGTCCTCCAACTGTACCCGCAGCTCTCGAAGCTCAGCGGGGGCCATCCGATATGCTGGAGTCGATATCGGGGCTGTCCCAGGGTACAGGTCAATATAAAAGTCTACCTCTCTGCGAGGAGGTAGCCCTGGAACGTCGTCGGGAAAGACGTCCGCATACTGATCCACCACAGTAGGAAAACCAGGACTCCGCACGTCAACTACTCCTAGGATGAGGCTAGCCAACTGATGAGTGATGGGCTGTCCTCTCCTCTGCAGAAGTCCATCCTGTGCTGAGAAGGCTCCCTTCTCGCCGGTGAAGGTGAACCTGCTCCCGTCGGTGCGTACACATCGCACCTTGCGCCTAATACATTCAATCTGTGCATGGACCGTAGACAACCAATCCATTCCCAAGATGACGTTGTAAGGCCTCGACGCTGCTACAAGAAGATCCCAGCCGAAGCTCTTGCCTCCTAGAGTAAGCTCACACTGCCGGCACCAATGCGTAATCGTCGAGTCTGCTCCCGTAGGAGTCTCTAGCCGTAAGGATCGAGCCAACGACTCTGTCGGAATCTCCGAGCTCTGAACAAGGGCAGCGGCTATGAAAGAATGACTCGCTCCTGTGTCTATAAGAACTACAGAAAGGGTGGAATAGACACAGATAGTACCTCAAATCATCTCAGGCACACCGTGGTCATAGGCCTCCGCTGCCTGGAGCTGTGCCTGTCTCTGTCCGCCAGATCCCTATGGTCGGGGTGGACCTCCTGGTGGTGGTGGTGGTAGAGCCTCAAAGCGTCGCCCACCACCTGCTACTCGGCCAGATCCTCTGCCTCGTCCGCCTCCTCCCTACAGACCGCCACGGTCGACCCTCTGCCTCTGCCTCGGTGGTCCCTCAAACGTCTTCTGCTCCTCGGCACGGTGGGTCGGGCAGTCACGAGCCATGTGGCCCTGCCCGCCGCATGAGTAGCACTGCCTGCCTCTCGAAAGACTGGCTCCGCGCTGTGTGCCCTGCACTACTGAGCCAGTGTCCTGAGGTCGTCTGCCTGAGGGTCTGGTCTTCCTGGACCCATGAGTCATCCGTTGACTGCCTACTACAGAAGACTCTGCTACGTGCCGCCCTACGGTGGGTCTCGGCGCTGGTGTAGACTCAGCAAAAAAAAACTCTTGATCAAAAGGGCTCACTCCAGTACTCCTGTTTGAGTCGGAATGCTGAGGGAGATCAATGATGCCCTGATCTCATGTCTCAATCCCTGCTCAAAGGTCCAGGCCCGAAAGAATGGATCCCGTACCATGTCTGTAGAGTAGCGTGAAAGATCGGTAAATCTCGCCGAGTACTGGGCGACCGTCATGCTGCCCTGCCGCAGCTAAAGAAGCTCCTGAATGTGCACCGCATGGAGGGTGGCTGGGACGAAATCCGAGCGGAAGAGGCTCTCAAAGTCCGTCCAGAGAAGAGATGCCTCATCGTGCACCTGGAGCATTAAGCTCCACCATCTGCCTGCTGCTGCGTGTAGTAGGCTCGCTGCGAGGATCACCATGAGGTCTGCTGGTGTCCTCACTAACCTGAAAACTCTCACCACTGCCTCCAGCCAGTCCTCGGCTGCCTGGGGGTCTGTCTCCCCGTGGAACCTGGGCGGTCACTGGCGCTGGAACTCATACAGTGCACTGGTGTGACGTGCATCGTCAGCGGCTGGTGCTGGAAGCATCGATGGCTCGGCGGGTAGAGCTACCACCGGTGCCACTGCTGACAAAGGGCCCTGCACCGAGGCCTCGTCGCTCGGTGAGCTGTCGTCACGCTCGACTCTCGGAACACTAGCTGGCAACCGTCGTGGGGCCATCCTGAAAAGGAAACAGGTGCTCCACGGTCAGAACAATATACCTGGTGAGCTGATACAAAGTAATCACAAAGAAAACTTGAAACACACATGCAATCAATGTTTTCGTGCATTAAGTCGGAAATCAGAAGTCAGGGTCCTGGTGTACGGATACGTCGGTCGCCGCACCAACACTGGACTCCCTGGACTAATAACCACACTCGATATGCTAAACACTATTGCTTCACATAGAAAAAGATCAGAGTCCCAAGTTCTGCGGTAGAACCGAACTCCTCTGATACCAATTTGTCACGACCCGTCCTCGGGGCCTGTGTCGTGACTACCCCAAGCCCACCTTCCATAGGCCAGGGGCTGGTGACTAGCACCAAGGCGTAAATCCCGGTAAAGGGAAGGCATTTCCTTTGTAAAGTAAACAAGTACCACAGAGTAAGCAAGTGGAAAAAGTAAACACTAAGTAAAAGCTGGTACAAGAGTGAAGTGCGGAAAAGTAAGTGGGCCAGTATACAAACCCAAACTAAAAGAAAAGTACAACTCGAAAGGGAAAACAGCAACAGAAAAGTAAATCCGCAATGTCGAGCTGCCCACTGGAAATCACACCTGAAGGGTGGGTACAGATAGCTCCACTGCTCCTCGGGTCCCGCCGTCCGCTCCGAGTATGTCCCGCCCAGTGGTCCACCTCCAGGTACCGTCCTGCTCTGCAAGACTCAACCACGATCAACGCTGTCCGTCGTCTGCAACCAACACAACGTAGTGCGGACATAGCCCGTGCAGGGGTGAGTATAAGCTACTCAGTAGGGACCCCAAGACCCCCAAAAGTCTCCCAAAATCCACAAAGGATAAACCACAAAGGAAAGATACAATCACGAAGTAACAACCGACACTGCTTAGGTATATGCCCATACATATACCTAAGTCATTAATTCCAATACGCTCCAACCTCCGAGCCCAAGTATAACCCAGTCCACACAGGAAAGCATACGTATTCCACACAGGAAAGCAAAACGTAATCCACACAGGATAGCACAACACAATCCACATAGGAAAGTAAACATGATTCAGCTCACACAGGTAAACTTTTTTCGAAAGACGATAGAGATGATCACTGATCCATCTAAGTCGTCGGACCCACAAAGGATCGATAGGTACTAACCCCCGCAATGAACCACACAGGATCGGTAGGAAACTAACCCCTGCAAAGACCCACACAGGATCAGACCCACATAGGATCTGTAGGCGCTGGCTCACACAGAACCGTTGAGCGCTGACCCACACAGGATCAGACCCACACAGGATCGGTAGCACTGATCCACATAGGATCGCTGAGTGTTGTAGTCGTCGCCGTCGAATCCACTGAGGATCTCTGTACAGTCGTCGTCGTCACAGTAGCAGTCGCAGCCAGCTCTAGGGTTCCCGCACACAGCAAGCTCTTTCGGGAGGGTCCGCTCCACGAGCCGAGAGGCTAATACATCAGCTGACACATAGTACAAAGTTTATGTATCCAAAAGTTCCGTATCGTCAACAGGAACTCAACGTCGCAGACGACGCGTCAATCGAACGCCCGGTCTGAGAGTTATTGCCTTTTTCGTCCCAGGGGCCCGGTTGGTTTTTAAGGAAAAACCAACCCGACCGTACTCCACCTACGTCCAAACCTCGGGCGGAGTAAGCCAAAAGATCCGTCTGACTTAGAGAAATTCAACAAAGTCGACAACACGTCAATCAGACGTCCATAGCTCAAGATATGAGTGTTTCCGCTCCGAGGGCCCGGTTGGTTTCGTGTACGAACCAACCTGGCCATACCCAAAGTATTCCGAAACCTTGAGTGCGATATACCGAAACGACCGTCTCGTTCCAAGGATCGTGTCTCCGTTGACGGCGCGTCGATCGGAGGTCCGTAGCTCGAGTTATGGGCAATTGAACCCAAACGGTCCGAAAACGGGGGTTTCGGGCCCAGACCAACCCGACCCTAGACCCCCTGGGTCGGCCTGAACCAGGTCGACCCAGCCCGGCAGGCGCGACCCAGCCCGGCGGCCCAGACCGGCGACCCGCGCGCTGGTCGGTTGCTCGGCCAAAACGGCCGAGCCGTTTTTGGCTCGCTCGGGGGGGGGGGGGGGGGAGGCGCTGCCCCTCCTGTTTTCTTGTAACCGCAACCCCTTAATTGGGGGCCGCATTGATGGCCGGCCGGGGGATTCAATTTCCCCGGATTCACCCTGTCTGGCCGGCCTGACCTGGCCGGCCGGTTCCTGCTCAACGGGATTGGCGATGGCCGGTCCCCTTCCAGCTCTGACGCCGACGGCCTAGTACCGGCCGCCGGTCACCCTGCTCCGCCGCGGCCCCGGTACCGGCCGCGGTATTTTCAGATGTCTCTGACGCGGCGCGATGGCGTCACGTCCTTGTATTAATTCGCGGCGCGGCGCGTCGGCACCGCATATTTCTTGCAGCAATAATTCTGCGCGGTGCGACGGCACCGCGCCACTTCCATTTCAATCCAAAAGAATCCAACAAGAAAAATAAGGAGGTGGGTCGGCCGTGTTTGTGCGGTCCGGCCCCCCCTCCTCACGTTAATCGATAGTAGTTGGTTAAATTTCACAAAGAAATTCAGGGAAGTAATCACGAACAAATTAATTAAATACAATCCCCTACCTCGGTTTCAATAACGGTGCACGTCAACGAGCCACAGAAGACGAGCGTCGCGGAGGTCGGGTGTCGCGGAAAACGAAGGTCGATTCTGTTGTCGTCGAGGTGCGTCCGAAGAGAAAACGTTGTTGGAGAAGTTTTCCGCGTTCTTTGGCGGAGATGTTCTTCGTTGAAGAACGGTGTTCTTCGTCGGAGTCCGAGGTGTTCTTCACGTTCTTCGTCGAAGATGTTCTTCGTTGGAGATGAAGAAGATCTTCACGCTTCCCAAAACCTCTCAACATGGCATAAACTCTAACATTAATAAAATAAGCCCAAGTCTTAATTTATTAACACAACTTACCCTTTTGAATTTCAAGAGTTTGAAATTCAATTAACCACACTTAACTCACATCATTAAAATTACACAAGTTGTCAAATTAAATGGTGGGGAGTTAATGGGGAGTTGAAGAGTTTAAGAAATGAAGGGGTGGGGTTCGTGTGGGCCCCACCACCCTCATAACCTCCCAAGGGAGGTTGGGTAGTTACCCAACTTCCACCCATAGCCTTAAAACACTAAAGGAAAATAAAAATTGTAGAATAATAGTAAATTAACTTTCACAATTTTTATCATCCACACCCGTGATAACGCAACTCCGGAACAGGAGTTCCTAAGCAATTACCGGCGCTGCGGTTCCATCGGTGCCCTCGTAATTCGATTCCGGGCACCGGTTAAAAAGTTAGAAATTCCCGCTCGTTCGTTCACTGAACGTACCCAAGCTAAACTTCAGATAGAAATTCTGGGCACTCCGGTCCTCGGAATCAAGTGCCGTCTGAAACCGCGTTCTTGTAAAATTCCAAAGAAAATTAAGAAAAAATTTCCCTTGAATTTTACGGGTCTTTACAGAAATTTTGGAAATCTATTAAAAAATATTTGGATACTGAGCTTCGTTTGAGTAATACTTATCATCCTCAAACCGATGGGAAATCATAAAGGATGATCCAAACCTTAGAGGACATGCTGAGATCATGTTCAAATGACTTTAAAGGTATATAGAATCAATATTTACCATTATAATAGTTTTCCTATAATTATAGTATCCAATAAAGTATTCAAATGACACCATATGAAGCATTGTATGAAAAGATATGTCATACACCAACTTGTTGGGATGAAGTTGGAGAAAGGAAGCTTGTGGGACCAGAGCTTGTTGAGGAAACAACAGAAAATGTAAAGACTATTCAAACCCATATCAAATAAGCTCAAAGTAGGCAAAAGATCTATGCTGATAATCAATGGATTTGTAATTTCAAGTGGGAGATCACATTTTCTTAAAAGTATATACAGGGAAGGGAATTATAAGATTTGGGAAGAAATGGAAACTGAGCCCTAGGTATATAGGCCCTTTTGAAATTCTGGAGAGAATTGGAGCTGTTTCATATTGTTTGGCTATGTCACCTAGCCTGTCTAAAATACACAATTTGTTCAATGTCTCATTTCTGAGAAAGTACATGCCATACCCGACGCATATCCTTAGTTTTGAAGGTATAGAATTGGAACCTAACCTATCTTAATGTGAAGATCCTATCTAGATTATGGACACTAAAGCATAAGTGTTGAGGAATTAGAGGACTCGACTGATAATTATACTTTGGAAAAATCATAAAATCTAAGAGGAAACATGAGAGCTTGAGGAGCTTATGATGAAGAAGTACACAAACCCTTTTGTGAGGTAACATTCTGGTAATTTCGAGGATGAATTTTTCTTAAGGAGGGGATAATGTAACAACCTAAGATTTTTCAAATAAATTTAATATTGAATACATAAAACACTGAGTCTCTAAAAAACACCACTTTGTTATAACCTATCTGATAGACATAATTGTTCCATCTATGTGATTTGAATTTTGAAAAACTGACATACACAGTTGCGATCAGTAAGATATTTAGAGTCTGATAAGACAAACTTAATTTTTAGTGAATAGTAACATACCCTTATGAATAGTAATATGAACCTTATGAATAGTAAATCAATTATTATTTTATTATCTCAAGGTTATAAGATAATGAGATCTTTATTAATTTTTAAGGTGATATAAAACGAATTATAGTTTCAAAATTGTTATTTTTCGATTAAATTATGATTTTATTTAAAAATTAAATTAATAATATTTAGAAAATTATTTACAAAAAAATGGAGTTTATTTTTGAATTGTACACATTGATAAATGGTTAGGGTGATTTTTTGGTATTTTTCTAAAATACTCAAATTTTTGATGAATAGTAAAATATGGTAATTTACTGTATATATACATTATCAGTTAAATTCACTATTCCTAGAATCATGGATTATGTAAGCACACTTGGTTAGAAAACACATGCACATATTACTATTCTTGGTTACAAGAATCAATACTATTGGTTGTATTTGGAAAAATAATAAAATAATGAGTAAAATAATGGGAAAACCCTCCTCTCCTCCACTATAAACCCTCACTCACTCCCTCTTCTATTCACTCCTCTAAAGCCTTATTCCTTATATAAATTATTCCCAAATATCCTCCCAAGATCCTCCCATACGTTCAGAAGCCCTTGGTCTCCTAAAAAGACCAAAACCTCTCCCCTGAAGAGGCTCTCAAGGAAGATAACTTCAAGAGCTAAATTCCTCTTTCCATTTATTTTATTTCAAGTTCAATTATTTTCTTTTTCTTTCCTCACCTCCTTTCATAGAAATATTGTGATGACTCCAGTAACTTACATGTACTGGAATGCTGTTATGATAATGTAATAATTCTTCATCATCTCTAATTTCCCCTTCTTTTATACTAGAAATGAAAACACCACCTAAGATTTTCTAATTTATCACATTCAAGGATGATAGGTTTTCAATTTTTATTACCATATTCAATTCTGGTCATGAAACCATTTTGATGGTTGAAATACACTATAATATATGTATTATAACTTATTTAAGGTTATTTAATCCTTTTATATACATGATATTAATTTATAAATCAAAATGAGTTCGTTGTGATCAAGAACTGCCAATTAACCCAAACAATTGTCATTAAAGTTTTATGTAGTGATTAATCTTCACTCCCAATAACCAAATTTTTTTTACATACATTTAATATTCTGTTTGTTCACTAATAACATTCAAATTATATTCTGAACAACCATTCTCATTCTAAATTTTTATTCGTACGTGAATATAAGTAAACTAATCATGAAAACCAAGGAAGAAAACACTCCCAAACAATGAAATTGAATCTCTTAACCCATCAAAAGGCCATGAATGAACCTAATAAGGTTATAATAAATAAATTATATGTATATGAGGTTATGGAATCATTAATTTATGAAGCTAAAGTTTATTATTCAGGTCATTAAGATCAAGTGAGGAACACCTTTAGACTTAAGGTAAGGGTTTTCCACCCGAACCTCCATTTTCATCTGTGTTACTTTTATTGTCTACTTACCTCAATTAAATTATTATATATTATTATTTAATCATCATAAATTAATTTTTAGTGCAATATATATGTTTAAAAACTAGAATTATTCTTTATTTTATGGGGAGTTACATGTTTTAAAAGGAACCTTTAAAAATTCTTCCCGAAATACGAGCCCAATTCAAGGGAATTTCTCAAATTATTAACCATTTCAAGAACACTCTATAATATGTTTTTATCAACCATTATCTTTCTAAAATAACTCATTTTATTATGAAAATACTATCTTACTTCACTTATATTTTTATAAAAAGGCTTTTCCAAAATAACTCTTCTTTTCAAAGTAAAAGAGTTTTTATCTCAAGAATTACTTGACGATTTTATAAGAGTATCTTCATCTACTTCAAAACTCTTGTTTATTATTATGTATGATATAATCTAACATATTTAATTGAATTTTTTGTGATTAGTTTTATTTTGGATGTGATATCTTAAAACCATTCACTAATTTACTATGAATGGTTAGTGTTTATGCTTAATGTCCAGGGAACATCACTACTACAAATAGGGCTTATAATAGTGCTAAAAACCACCTTTAACTGCGCTAAAAAAGCATTTTTAATCTTGGAGAAGATAGGGGGTCCCCTTTATCAGCTCTAAACATAGTGCTGATAAAGGGGTACCTTTATCAGCACTTGCTGAGCGCTGATAAAGGTAGTATTTATCAGCGCTATTTTCAGCGCTGATAAATGGATAATATATCAGCACTGAAAATAGCGCTGATAAATACTACCTTTATCAGCGCTATTTTGAGCACTGATATATTATCCATCTATCAACGCTTAATTATTGCTGATATATTATCCATTTATCAGCGCTTAATTAGCGTTGACAAATTCCAAATTGCCTATGCAAACCCAGAACTTGCACAACACCTATACAACACCTACACACATCAGAACCTGCACAGAACTTGTACAGCACCTGCACACATATGACAACACCTGCACATAGCAGAAACAACACCCACACAAAAAGCACATAAGAACAAAAATGCTATATTCATATACTTGAAATCATGAATACAAAACAACACACTGCTATATACATTTCAAACAATGTTTAATTTGGTTAAAATTACAATTATCCAACAAACAGTTAAAAAACATTGATGTTTCATCCTTTTTGCATCCATTATCCGCTCTAGAAAATTGTCATCCATGGTATTAGTTGCTGAAAAAATCATTCAAAATTTGGAAAGAGATTTCACCTGTATAAGAAAACAAATATTATGTTAGTAATACAATAATGATATTAATTAAACATTAATATGAAAGAATACATTAATAAAATGTTAATTGTAACTTGTTAAAACCTTTACATGTCCATATTTCCTTGGAAAACACCCCCCTCCCCTTTCAGCCCTCCCTTTCCCTGGACAGCCCCCTTCCCACCTCCTGGACAACCCCCCTCCTCCCCTGGATAGCCCCCTCCCATACTGGACACCCCCTCCTTCCTGAACAACCCCTTCCCTCCCCTCCCCGAGACAACCCCCCTAGACAACCCCCTATCTACCCCTGGACAACCCCCCTCCCCTTGCAGTGCTCTCCCTCCCACCACTCCACCTACAACCCCTCCATCCTCCTGGACAACCCCCTCCCTCCCCTTGCAGCCCCCTCCCTTTCCCTGGACAGCCCCCTCCCCCCTGGATAGCCCCCTCCCCTCCCACCACTCCACCTGCAACCCCCTCCCTCCCCTTGCAGCCCCCTCCCTTTCCCTAGACAGCCCCCTCCCCCTGGATAGCCCCCTCCCCTCCTAGATAGCCCCTCCTCCCCTCCTCCTCCCCTCCTGGACACCCCAATCCCACCCTCCCACCTGGACACCCCCTCCCTCCTGGACACCCCCTCTCTCCTAGTTCTTTAGTGTATACCCATTAATAACCTTCTTTACACAACTATATTTTCATCATATATTTGATAATGGAATACATATTAATCATACACCATCATTCAATAATATGAATTATAAAATCATATATATTTTGAAGAGATACAGTTCAAGAAATCAAGGAAAAACACCAAACAAAAAATATATTGGAGGAATAGGAAAAAAATCTATTATCTATGCTAAACTTGCATTCTTCTTGCTTACGTGTCACCTTACCATGCTTCCACGTCACCTAAAAAAATACATTCCTCCCTCTGATATCGCACGTTCGTCATCCGCGTATCAATTCCCCCCACATTTCCACGCTTAGGATTACCCTCCGTTGCGCTTAGGGTTCCAGACCATTTCTACTCCGCCTCCGCATGTTCATCCTCGACCGCCCGTTGCCTCTACCGATCACTCCACCTCCGCCTCCACCTGTTCATCCTATTGTTTCTTCCAAAACCCCCTTCCGTGACCTCCTGCCAGTTTTGGGTTCCCGCAGTGAGCTTCGTGCTTCTCCTCCAACTGCCGATTTTCCTCTATTCCTATTAGGGTTCCCGATTATCCACCTCTTCCTCCCCAACTCACCTCTCCAACCACACCTTTGCCTCTACATACACATCCTCACTCCTTACACCTAGATTTCTCACCTCCCCAACTTCATCCATCCTAAAATCCCCCTCTCAGCACTGTCGCCCTCCTCAAATCCCTCCTCAACCCCTCTCAACACTGCCTCACTGCTGACCCCCTTCCCCGACCCCTCTCCTTCCATGTCTCACTTTATGTTGAACCACCGAGACCCTTTCTGGATCATAAGAGGATGACTCCACATCTCTTTAACAGTTATCTTATCCTAAATTTGTAGAAATTTCCAACCCTCTATCCATCTTGATTTATTTTATAGTAGAACATGATTTACTAATACAATCATAGTATAAATATCTTATTTGGATACTCCAACTACCCCTTTCATAATTCATATGGGCCATTATTTATTCAATAATATTTATTATGATTATATTCCCTCATTTTGTAGGTCAATTAATTGAAAATATTATTTTTACGTTTTTCCCATCTATACTAGGTGAACCTGGATAAAAATGATATTTTTCATACGATTGGTATTAATTAATTCTCAATGATCAATCTTATGATATGTGTTAAATATTTGTTTTTAAACTGTGTAGTTTATCTTCATACTCGGTTCTACAGAAATGCTGAAATCTATGCTGGTGCTCATATATCTAGAGGCTTCTCTTACCAGTGTTGGCAACCTCAATTCATAACAGAGTCGTGGGGGCTACAATAGATGGAATTCATCATAGCGATTTCGTTTTCATAATTATAGGTAGTGAATAAAATAATTTGTAATTTTTTTAACACTTTATTGAAAGAGTTTGTACCACACATTTATGTTTTCAATATATTTATTATAATCAATATTCATGCAGGGTTTTGATCCTGCTTATAAGGTGACATGGTGGACTAACACTCAATTTTGGAGAAATACAACATCATGGAAGACTGGAGCAAAAAGGGAATGTTTTCAAGCAACGAGTCATTTTTTTGAGTTAATAGTTTCTTTTACTTGTATTAAATATGATATGTGATTCATTTTTTAGACTGCATATACTCATTGAGCAGTGGATGATGTATTTAATTTTAGAATTGAATAGTTTTTTTACCTTTATAACATGTATTTAATTTCAGCATTGAATCATGTTTTTTTATTGAGTAGTGGGTTATTTATTAGAGCCTTACTTTATATCACCGTGCGAATGCACGAGAGAGTACTAGTTTCACATAAATCTAATGTGAGAAAGGTAAATGATGCATATTTTGGGTCTTTATGACATTAAATAAGATATATTGGGCCTCAAATTGAACTGGAATATAATTCTTGGGCCATTGCATGGGCTTGGAATTGGTTTGGTTGGTTGGAACTTTGGATGCCTCACTACGGACCCACTTCAGGATACTCTGTATGTGATCTACCCATTGTATATTATCAGTATTGAATGTAATTGAATGGATCTTTGTCTAGAAACCCCCTCCCTCCCCTCTTGGACACCCTCACACTTGGACACCCCCTCCCTCTTGGACACACCCCCTCCTGGACCCCCCCCACTCCTGGACACCCCCTCCCTCCTAGACACCCCCAACCACATATAAGGGAAACTAAAATTAGAAAATTGAAAATCCAAGATATTGGTTCCCATCAAGATTTTAAGATGCTCGTGAGTGGACTAAATGACTATGCATTGGTCGACTTCCACACTATCGACCGGTGTAGTCCAATGAGTTATGCTTTACTAGAAAGACAAATCATTTCTAAAACCATTATTCATAACCTAAGGATATAAAACATAATAAAGGGTGATCATATATGCTCAATAAGTGTAAACAAGGGAGATATCAATGATCATATATGGATAACATTAGTAGGAATTCACCTTCATCCAATCTGTGTACAATCTTCCATCAGGTATGTTGCCCATTCATTTCTAAACACATCTATATCATCTTCTAAATATGAGTTTTTGTGATAGTCATGGTAGTACTGAAAAATATAAATACATAAAGGATTAATAAATATTTTAAATGAAATTGTAATTATTTTCAAAAATACCTCATCAAGGATGCTAGTTTATTGATGAAATACGATCTCTTTCATAAATTTACAAACACAATAACCACAGTACTTTCCATTTGTTTGTTTTGGACACTACAGAAACATCAAAAACAATAAGTAATTTGTTTTGATATGTGTTTGGTTAGTGAAATGTTATTATATATACCAGGATACTTTTCCAGATGTAGATCTTATAGGCTTTCTCATCCTTATTCCCTAGATTCATTCCATGCATTAGACGATATTGATGCACCACCCTATCATAACAAAATCCTCATTAAAAGATAACATAAATTATATAACTAGATGTTTAGTTTTAAAATGTTGGATATAGTGTATTACAAATTAACAAATGCCATCATGCGTGGTCAGTTTGTTGGATATCCATGCGTTGAATCTAGAAAATAAATCTTTGGAGTATCCAAACTGACTGCAATCAGCATCCAATGATGCCTAAAAATACAAAAAGGAATAAGTAAAGAAATAAATACAAATATAGTTGATATGATTAAATTATAGAGTTTTACCCCTGCATCGTTGGTATTAAAAAGAGTTTGTCATCTGTAATTTTTTTTCAAACGATTTGAGCAGGTTTGAAATTATTGCAGCCTATTTATCAGAATCTATTTCTTCTTTTAAAGAGGTGGTGTGAGGACTAACGAGTCCAATTTTTTGTTCATGGAGAAATCCCTTCAATTTTTTTTCATATATATGCCTGTGAAAAATATAAAATGTATTTAGTCATAATTATCAGAGTATATCAGCTTTTGTAAAATAAAATCATGAAAACATACCTCATGTATACATTTACAACTGAGGTGCCTAGCCATTAATACTTGAGGATTTCATTTACATTTTCAGCACTAATGAAATTTGATGTTTCCTCTCTGTACATATTTTTTTCAAAATCAACTGTGTAAGCATTGCTGTCTATAAACTTTGTATCCACATGATCCTGCAATGATATTAACTGTGGATATAGAACGGGCGGGTTGAAGGTGCTCTCAATAGATTATTTCAATCGGTTGGTTGATCCTTGAGATAGTTTTGAGCTGATATTTCATTTCACCCCCTTCTCTTTGTCATTATATAATAAAATTCATCAGTTCAGACCTTTTTTCATTAAATGTTAAAGGTCCAGCTTGAAAAATAAATTAGAAATGGATACCTCCTTGTCGACATGTTTTTTTACAAGAATTGACGGCCATGCGATGAATGTTCCAAAAGATTTTTCAACCATATGAATGTCTTCATCGTCATTTGGAACAGGTAGCTCGGCACTCGGCTCATTAGCTACGTTAATTGACACTCTGAAATGATCTGTTGGAAGCTGTCTATTGTGTAGCATTCCGTTCTGCGTATTGAACACCGTAACCCTCTCTAAAAGGTGATAGATGGGAGTTGATAGATATAAATCACAGTCATTTTAAACCTGTAGAATATTAGTACAGGAAAGGTATCGATGTCTATGTGAATCACATTTCACAGAAAAAATTATTAAAACATTGATTACCTCAGATAAGTTAGATTTTTTAGGGGAATGGCTTGCCTCAAAGCTGGTGGGGGGTGGGGCGGGATCATCACGCACGAGTTGTTGTTGAGTTGTTTATTCTCTTTTCCTCTACCCCATCAATGTTGCTATCATCTCTCTCTGGTATTGTAATTCTTCTTGATAAATAGCTAATTTTTCTTACATATTTTCCATTTTTTTATTTTGATCCTCTGCTTGTTTTTGTTTTTGAAAATATGTTCGGGGTGTCACCCTAAAACCCGCACCTCTGACGCAACCATACTGTTCTGGCTAATTCAAGGCTGCTGAAAGTATATCTGCATCTGGTGTGGGTGTTGTTGATTCCTGTGACTATGTCAGATAGAAAATATGGAAAAGTAAGTAGTCATTGTAATGTAATAGCGATTTAAAACAAATCAAATTTATATTATGTCATACTTACACATGTTTCCCACAATTTTTGTGTGTTTTCATCTATCAGTATCCCCTCTTTATTTACACGAGCCTCCTTCCATAGCACATGGCGTGAGATGGATATGGCTTTCGATTTCGATTCATCAATCTATATATAAACATATAAACATGGTTATGGTGTTGTTTTATGTCACATATAAGTAGTACGGTAGATTTAAAAGATGTACCAATTTATTCTCAAGTGAAGAGTACCCCATCACTGCTTTACGATAAGGGTACGCTAGTTCTATTGTGCGTTTTTTATTTTCAGCACTCAGTTACTATTTTGTAAATAAAAAAACTGTCAATCAAAGTGATGAATACAAGAAACATCAAACAACATATTACCCCACACAATGTACCTAAAAAGTCTACTCCCCACGACGGTTTCTAAACGCATCCCACGCTCCTTGGGATATCAAGTGTGCATAAAGAGGAGGTGGGTGCGTCTTGATTTTCCCTTCAGCATCTTTAAGATGATATTTCGTTAAAATTGTGCGGAAACCTCAATGAATTCTTCCTGCAACTCTTAATACATATTCCTTATACAATACATCTACTATAAATGCACTATGCAATGGATGATGAAGAGTAAGTCAATGTTTTGGTATTTTATTTTAATAAATTAAAAAAATGATATCATAATGTTACCATCATCTCTTCCCACATTAGTGTCTTAAGATCGGTGAAAACATGGTGCCACGATTGTACATCAATCAGCACACATTACCAAGTGACAATTCCAATGTATCTACTAAAGATGGCTTTGTTGGGGTTAACATGTTGGCCTCACTTATTCCATCCCTACTCAAATTTGATGCCTTTTGCTTTTGCCTTAAGGATTTTGGCTAACACTGTCAAACTATGACGTTCTTGTTTTTTTCACTTTTAGGGTTTCATTTCCTACCATTTCCTCAGAAGTATCATCAATATATTTCTCCGGAGCACTAGCATCAGCACTGAGACTAGTAGCAACAGGTTGAGAAACCTGTTGTACCTCAGCACTGGGACCAGCAACAATAGGTTGAGAAACTTGTTGTTGCTCTGCACTGGGACCACCAACAGCTGATTGAGAAACCTATTGTTGCTCTGCACTGGGACCACCAGTAGCTGGTTGAGAGACCTTTTGTACCTCGGGATTGGGCGCATCAGTAGGTGTAGAAGTCATTACCTGCATAAGTAGTTTAAAATTTAATTTAGATTACATAAAAGCAGCAACGAACAGATAATAACATAACGTAACACAATTTATATTACAATAAACAAATAACCTGATTATTGTACTCTCTTTTTTTCATTAAAGGATGAATAGATTTAAATCCTCTATCAACTATGTAAATCCCTTCATTGTGGTCTCCTCTGACATAAAAAACACCATCTAGGGACTGCTGCAAAATGATTGTGAAGTCCCTATAAAAGGGTCATCCTCTGTTGAACTTTCATCGGAACCTTCAGTTGTTTTGGTTTATAACATAACAATTGACCAATTTCAATTTGCGGGGTCTGGAACATAAAATACTTCTACTGCCTATGATGCCATTATAAATGGTTCTTCTTTCTCCTCTTCCTTACTGGAATCAACTTTCACGAATCATAATTCATCTATTTTAATAGCACTCATGTTATCAAACCACTTTCATTAAAAAAATCAGCACTTTAAATTTCATATAATCCAACTCCCATATTCGTTTGATGATGCCAAAGTATGACATATTCACATAATTTGGAATTTTTTCCTTAGCACCAGAAACATACATCGCCTCAGCCATAAGTGTAACCCCACTATTCTGCATGGTACTATCTTCATCATGTTAATTAGTATAGAATGTATAACCATTAACTACATAAGAATTGTAAGATAATACATACACACTTGCTCCTCCGGCTAGCCATCGAAGTCATTCTGAAATTGAGTCTGGATTTTTATCTAACTACTTCAAAATATGGTCCCGAAACCATCCTATAAACTACCAATTATGTGTATCTGATATCCATTTTCAGCCCTATATGGATTCAAACACCTAATAATTTCTTTTTGGGTTTGAACATATGGGTAAACGTCGAAACTGTTATGAAAAATGTAAAGGTGAGCATGCTCCCGATCTATAATATTGATTGTGACAACCTCTTTCCAGAAATTCCTTCACCCTCTCAAGCTTCTCAGTGTGACGAGATTTCAGTAGGCCAACATTTTCCACACTAGACAGGTATTCGGTACAAAATTCAACGGCTTCCTCAACAATATATTGCTCCACAATACAACCCTCTATCCGACTTCGATTTTTGACATACCCTTTCAAAATCTTCATATACCGTTCAATGGGGTACATCCATCTATAATGTACAGGACCACATAGTTGAATCTCTCTCACCAAATGAACCATCAAATGAACCATCATATTGAAATATTTCAGAGGGAAGAACATTTCCAATTCACATAATATGATGACAATTTCTCTTTCCATAGTTGGAAATTTTTCTGGGTCTATAACTTTGCTGCATATAGCTTTGAATAAGAAATAGAGCTTCGTTAATGTATGATGAACATTCTTGGAAAAAATGCAATGTAAAGCTATAGGAATTAGATCTTGCATCAAAACATGGAAGTCATTTGATTTCAGACCCTTTAATTTTAAATTTCTCATTGACACGATGTTCTTGATATTTGATGAATACCCCTCTGGAACCTTTACGTCATTCAAGAAGTTTTAAAATTGATATCTCTCCTGCCTGGAAAGAGTGTAAGAAGCAGGAGGAAGAAATGTTCATTTTTCACCCTTCACTGGTGCCAACTCTTCTCGTATTCTCATCTCAACCATGTCCAATCTAGCCTTAATTCCATTCTTCGTTTGGATGGGTGCATTTAGCAATGTGCCAATGACACTATCACATACATTTTTTTCAATATGCATAACATCAAGAAAAATGTCTGACATACAGACAATTCCAGTATGGTAATTCAAAAAAAACTGATCTCTTTTTGCAACCAGTTTTCATAAGGTTTTTCGAAAACAGTTTACCAAAAGTAGTGTCCAAATATTTTACTTTCTCAAACAATTGATCACGTGTTAGTGGAGATGGTGTTGTACATTCTTCTGAACTTCCGTCGAATGATGTCATCCATGATCGGTACTTATGCCTTCAGGGTAGAAATCTATGATGTCCTAAAAATATGGTTTTCGATGAATGTTTCAACCTAATTAACTGTGTACCTTGTTCGCAAACAGGACACCCTTGAGTTCCTTTAATGGTATATCCTGACAAATTTCCATAAGCAGGAAAGTCATTTATCATCCCGTACAACATGGCTTTCAAAGTGAAATCTTCTTTTTTGTAAGCATCATACAACGTAACACCTGAATCCCACAATATTTTCAAATCCTCGATCAATAGAGACAAATAAACATCAAAATCATTACCCAGTTGTTTTGGTCCTGATATAAGCATAGATAACATGATGTATTTTCATTTCATGAATAACCACAGTGGTAAGTTATAATTTACCAACATAACTAGCCATGTACTGTGACTGCTGCTTTGAAAACCAAAAGGATTCACCCCATCTATAGATAACGCCAGATGAAGGTTTCTCATCTCGTTTCCAAATTCAGGATACTCGTGATCAATTATCTTCCAATGAGGAGAGTCTGTCAGGTACTATAGTTTCCCATCTTTAATTCTTGTATCTGTATTCCATGTCAATTGTCATGTAGTCTCCTCACTTACATATAGGTGCCTAAACCTTGGAATGATTGGAAAGTACCATACAACTTTCGTAGGACTATAATCATCTTTCTTGTATTGAGTAGCACCACACTTTGGGAATTATTTAAGTGATTTGTGGTCCTTGAGAAACAATATACAGTCATTCAGGAAGGCATGTATTCTTTCAGAGATCATACCCATTGATCATAGCATTCGTTTGGCATCGTATGTTCGGCTTGGGAGTTCATTATCTTTTGGGAGCATGACATTCAAGAGAGAAATTAGTTCCGTAAAATTGGAATCACTCCACCCGTTGCCTACTTTCAAATTATAGTTCTTTAGTACGACTGACAATACTGTATATTTAGTGCAACCAGTATACAAAGGCATTTTTTCACAACTCTTTAGTTTCTCAAAAAAATTCGGGCAATCACGAAGTTCATCCTCAATTGTCCTTGTCATTTCCTCAATACAATATTTATTATCATTCACATCTGTAATCACACCCTCTATACAATCGTCTTTATTGTTTACTGTTGTAATCATATCAGATCTTCCATAAAACATCATGTTATCTGAGCCACTACCAACATTCATTTTTCCCCGTGTTTATTCCAACATGTATAACTTCGATCTATTCCGTGATAGATCAGGTGTTCTTCCAACTCCTCTGGAATAATTTGTCTTGAATAACAACAGTGTAAACACAGACAAAGGATTTGAGAAGGTTCACATTCATGATCTCCTGCAAACTTGATAAAATCTTTCACACCATCTTCATACTCTTTTTTCAACCGATTGGCATTCATACATTCTTTATTCATATTCATCATCTTTATGGGTTCGATCTCGAAATTGCCTAATATTATGTTTTAATTAATCAAGTAGCATTGTTTGGGTTTTATAAAAAAAATCATGGTACAAATGCCTCTACAATGAAATAGAGGAACCTACCCGAAAACATGTGAAAGTACTTGAACTCTATCTATATACGGGGGATTGTGCCCTGTCCTTTTTATATCTCCATGGAGTACCTAAAACCTATTCATGGAGGACTCTTCACCGAAACATGGGGGAGTACCATACTCCATATTTTCTCTAAACATCTCACTTGTCACTTGTCAACTCTCAAGAAGAGTGAAGATAATTAAAATATCCAAACCACATCATGTGCAATTTCCAATGAATGAGGGAATCATAATATTGATATCTATATGAGAATATATTTATAATGGGATACTCATACATGAAATATTATCATCTAAGTGAAAAATAAATAATAATAATGAAAATAACGTAACACACAATTTGTTCAATGGATACACAATGTGTAGGGTTCTCAGTCAAGGTTAGTTGTATACTACCATTTCTAAACTCATGTGAAATCCATATACATGGTGTGTCTAGTAGGGTGAACATCGTGTATGGATAAGATACCTGATTTAATCTGACATATATCAAATTAATTCCAAGTTAGTCTTACAAAGACTGTATGATGCCTTTGAAAATACATGACATATAGAACAAATTGAGATAAAGACATGTACTTTAGATACAAAATTAGTCACTTCACTGGCTATGCATCACATTTTTGTGGAATACATGATGTGTAGTCCTTACATGACCACTAGGGGTGTATAGTCTATACACATCAAGTTTTTATGGTATCTATACATGGTGTGAGTGAAGTAAAACACATATCATGTGGTTCTACCATTATTTCATGGAATGTATATGGTTTCATGCTGTAGTATATGTCTTGGAGATACATTGTGTGTGACCTATGTTCACATGACATGTAACATTTAAAATAAAAATTATTCCATGTTTGAGTCAGAAGATGAGTCATGTGGTGTAGATTTTGGAGATAACTGTTGTCTGACATTAAAATCTATATGAAATCCATGTATGGTGAAGCATGTTCCATTTAACAAGACTACATACCATGCATTTTAAAAATATATAGAATCTGAAAAACATCATATTCACACCATAATGTGTCTCATAGAGTCCTCTAGAAGTGGTTTTTAAGATTTAGTGGAATTGCACTAGTAACAAAGTGGTGGTGCCATTGAAATGGGTAAAGTTTGGATTGATATTCAATGGTGGAAGAACTACAACATGGAAAACAAATGGCATATCAATCATGACAAAAACTGCAACACCATACAAAAACACAATCGTTCTCACAATCGCAACACCATATAAACCAAATAATCACAATTTTAGATTTTACAAAGAATCCCTTATTCAATTTTGTTTCTTAATTCAGGGGTTATCATAGAAGTTTTATCATCCTGGGGAATTAATTAATAAGTCAAGTATACGTAAATTACCAATTTTTATATTCAAATGTTAAACAAGAACCAACCAACATGCAATTTATTTAGTGCGCAAACAAGGACCACCAGCGACCACAATTTTCAGCGGGGCGTTTATCCCGTACATTTCACATTATAAACATCAATATAAAATAGTAATAACATGCGAACAAGAGGAAACCAATGAGTAACAGGAGAAAACTCATCGTGAAGGTGTCGTTAAGCACACGACAGAGGTGCGTTTGTGGCAGAGGAGAGGCGCACAACAGAGGAGATTTCCAACTGAAAAGAAAACATAAAATAGGGGAAACCCATGAGAATAAAATAATCTAAAACCGAGTACACCATTTACCACATCCCACAAACCCCAAGAACCCACTAAAACTGAAATCAACCCACACCATGGTTAAACACACCTTAAGATAATAAGAAATTATAGAACCCACCTTCGATAGAACGAGTTCAACAGAATTTTTAAAATATAAAAGATGAACATACAATGGGTAAGACCTGACCAATAGGTCCTCATTACTAGGTATAATCACCAAGTTTATTCTAGATAGTAGATCCCAAATGAGTAAGCCCTGATCAATCCTCTTTTATCACAACTTTCACGACACATACAACCTAATCTCATGACTTTAAACTTCATGGTACAATATTTTCAGACAACCTTAAACTATTTCCCTTAAACTAGATGTTCCCATGCTTCAATTTCTACCAAATATACTACCCCCATGATCCGAAGGAATACATCACCTATTCAGAGACCTCAAAACTAGGTGTATGACATGATGGTAAGGGGGTACCACTAACACAGTACCATCCCTACTCTTGAAGTTTCATATGAGGGTCTTCACGTGTTGAAGCCTCACAACCCACCCTATTATAGGGAAACTATAATAAAGAAAGTGGAACCTACCACCACCATTAATTAATTCAAAATTATATCCCTAGAGAATGATATTCATTATATTCCTTATCTTAGGAATGTGGATCAAGAAGTCATCCATAACCTCAACTCAGTTCAAGAGTCACCCAGTAGGGCTCCTAACAATCGCCACTATCACCAACATCATGTGACCACTAAACCTTAGAAGCCTGTTGAGGGCACTACAATGCAGAACCCTTCCCTAATCTCTTATATCCAAGAATCTATGAGATCTCTCTAGGAATTAAGATCTATTGATCATATGGAGAAGGTTCATATCCCCACTTCTCCATAATAATTTTCCCAACACAACACGTGGTATCTAGTGAGTAGGATCATATCCCTATTGAAACTCAATGATCCTACCCATACATCTTGACAAAAATTATGGGGAATGCACATATTTCCAATGGGGCACCCCTGGTACTCTTTTCCAATCTTAACATCACACCATGCCAAAACTCACCACACGATCACCAGTTACCCAACATTATTCCAAAACCAAAGGAATATACCCATGATTCATTACCCTAAACTCATCCATCTAGGTTCAATAGTGATGGTCACATTAAAACCATGCTATAAATCAATAGGGTTAGGAATCCAAATGATCATATCCCTCAACCCAGTCATAACACCAACACTCAAGAATAGAGAGTGCTTCCCTTATACAAATCCAAGGCATGACCATTCCTTTGCTATCAACTTGATAACACATAATATGCATCAATACCTCATGTAAAAGAATATACCATGGATTTATGTATCTAAGTTATTCATAACAATAAGAAAACCCCACTCATTAGTCTCCCCCAACCACCAAAACTCACTAAATCGCTACTATCCTGAGTCACATGCTAACGACCACTAGGATCTCACACAAACCCCTTAAATCAGTTCTTACACAATCCTTATCCCATGGGTGCCAATATTATCCCCACCTCAAAACACACATCAACTAGTGAACCAAACCAAACACTTACTATAGGTTCTCACACACCCATATACTTATCATCATTGAGTATTATCTGCCCAGGGAACCAACTATGGGTATTACACATAACAATGTTTAAGTTCAATCTATCGTACACACTTTTGGGCTAGAAATAGACCCAAAAGGGTCATAAGTAATCATAACTCAACATAACATATCATAACTGTTATTAACACTACTCAATCTGAAAATGTAGCATGATAGCATCCCGCTATCTAAAACAACGTACAATACAAGGGTCTCACCACCTAGGCTCTCACTCTTTCCCCAACTACCCATAAATAGGTTCAACTCACATATAAAAAACTATAAGTCATCATAATCATTCAAGGATCATAATTTCTCATTTATAATAACCCAAGAGAAGGAAAAATACTCCTACACTTACCAAAAGTGGTGGAGGCAGCGACGGCGGAGGCAGCGGAGGAGGAGGGAAACCCAGCGGCGGCGGAGGCAGCGGTGGTCGTGGTGGAGGAGAAAAACACAACGACAGAGGTGGAGGAGGAGGAGGAAGAGGAGGAGGAGGAGGAGGAGGAGGAGGATGAGGACGAGGAGGAGGAGGAGGAGGAGGAGAGGTCGCGGTAGAAGAGGGGCCTGGTTCAGCTTCCGCGAAAGCTTGACCGCATGTGAGAGAGGAGGGCCTGTTAGGGTTATTAAATAGAAACCACCAGAACCTTTATCAGTGATCATTGAAAGCGCTGATAAAGGTATGTTTTATCAGCACTAAAATAAAAGTGCTGGTAAAACATAAATTTATCAGCACTTTTTCAGCGCGGATAAAGAGATACATTTATCAGTGCTATAATTATAGCACTGATAAATATGTATTTTATCTGTGCTTTTTTAGAACTGAAAAGTATCTCTTTATCCACGCTGAAAAAGTGATGATAAATTTATGTTTTATCAGCGCTTTTATTTTAGCGCTGATGAATATTATAATTTTATATAAATTAAGAATAAAAATGTTTATCAGTGCTAAAATAAGCATTGACAAATGTAACCTTTTATCAGCGCTAAAAAATGCGCTGATAAAGGGTATAACATTATCAACTCTTATTTTAGCACTCATAAAGGTAATATTTATCAGTTCTTTTAACTAGCGTTGATAAAGGCATACCCCTTTATCAGCGCTTTCTATTTAGCACTGATAAAGGGCATTGCTTCCCTTGCCCTATTTTGTGGTAGTGCATTATTGACATTTCATATGTTAGTTTCAATATAAATGTATATGTTGTTTATGTTTATCCCCATTCATATAAGGAATGAATTGGAATTAGTATTTTTCGGGTGGGGCCCTATAGAGCCTCTCGGTGCATCAGAAGGACTCATGAGACAAACTACGCTCTTGGAAAAAGGCCTTGACAAAATGATTATTTATGGTCTTGGCATGAGGCCTTGACGGTATGGTTATGATGTTCTGAATTATGAATTCCCTCATTATGAAACTAGTAATTGAAAGTTCATGAGGTTATTGGACTAGTAGAATACCCATTATTATGCTTTATTATGGCATTATTTATTCATCTCTTATTCCTACCATAATGTGTTCAAGTTCATTTTTTAAAGTCATGTGTTTTTAGTTATTGACCATGCCTAATTTTTATGTTTATGAAATATTCTATGATATTGCTTACCCTTACTGATCATTTGAGCTCACCCCTTTCTTATGTTTCATTTTCCCAAGACATGAAGAGGTTTATTATGAATGACATGCTGAAATAACCTAGGAGCTATGGATGTTGTCAAAGGAGTTTCTATGTTGTTTTCTATTTCAAGTTGAAATGTTGAACTTATGTATGTATATTGTTTCCAACTTTACTAAACTACTAGTTCCTTTGGGATGAATATTCCCTATTTATATTCCAATATAATAAAATAAGTCACTGGCTTCGGGCAACTGGGGTTGGGTCCTTACAACTCCCACCCAGTAGCCCTAACCTAAGATTCTCTTTACTGCTTCTCCCTTCTGTGTTCTTTCCTAGTGTATCCTAATCTCATCCGATTCACCCCTCCTATTTGATCTCCCATGGTCTTACACAATGTACCCCATCCCCCTCTCACAAACTCTCTTGTTGCAGCCCTACCAGGCCACCCCTACCCACACAACCTTACTCTCCTCCCTCCCCTACTCACCATGAGTCATCTCAGTTCATTGATCCCAACCATGCTTTGTTTTCGGTGTCACACACACACCTGGAATTACCTACCAATGGAGGACTAGGAACCCACCTCCTCTCCCTTGCTTATAGTTATCCACACACAAGTGAATTTTTGGATTTTTATAATTCTTTTATCATTTATATTTTTTATTTTTATGAATAATTTGTTTTATTTTAAAAAATTATTTGAATTGTGGATATACTAATATCTTTCCCATATCAATTTCAATTTTTTCATCTCAATTAAAATTTTAAATTTTTTTCAAAGGTAACTAGGATTTTTTAGATAATAAATGTTTAATTATCATTTCTATTTTTTTTATTTTTATTAATTGTTTTGTTTAATTTTCAAAAATTATTTGAAATGTGAATTTACATATTCCTTGACCGTCTCAATTGAAATTTACCCATATTAATTTCAATTTGTGATTTATCCAAAGTTAGTTAGGGTTTTTTAATCAATTTCTAATTAAATTTTTTATTTTTATATATTATTTATTTATATTAAATTTTTTGTTTAATTTTCAAAAATTATATAAATTATAGTTTCACTGATTCCTTTCCTAACTGAATTTCAATTTACCTGTCTTAATTGAAATTTTTTATTTGTCCATAGGTATTTATTATTTTTTATAATCATTTTTTAATGAAAATTATTTATTAATTTATTAGTTTTGTGCTCAATTTTTATAAATTATCTAAAATTTGGATTCACTAGTGCCTTTCCTATCTCATTTTCAATTTTTGGTTTGTCGATAGTTGATTTGTTTCCCATTTATATTACATTTATTTTATAATTAATTAATTTAAATATAATATATGTTTATTCATTTATCAGTTTTAAAAATAATAAATTTTGATTTATGGGTTATTTTATCTTCCTAATTATCCATACAATTTTCTTATTATGTCAAACTATGCTCTAATCATGTATTACAAAATATATTAGATTATATAAATCTTAAATTTTTTATTAGGAAATGAAAATAAAAATGATGTAACACCTTGAGATTTTAAAGTATATTTATTTTAAATAAATTTAATCTCTTAAAAATCTTGTGTTACATGAAACCCTTATATTTTAAAAGAAGAACATTATGTTTGATAGCGTATACGACACACAACACCGAGCTTAAACGACCTTCGAAATATGTTATTTAAATATGACTGTTATAACCTAGCCATTAAATTAGAAGGTATGAAAAAGATTAAATGAATTATTAAATATATATATATAGGTATTAATCAATAAAATTTTATTGATAAATTATAAGTAAATAATCACTCAAAATTTTATTAAAGTTGTTTTATGATTCAAAATACAATCTATTAAAAAATGGTCTTATTTTCATTTTATGTTTGGGGATCATAATTAATTTATACCAATTTTAGAAATTTTATTTGATAAAAATAAAATCATTTTTTAAATCACCATTTCAAAATTATCTTAGGGTGTAATTTTTGGATTTTTCTGAAAAGAGGGATTTTTCAATGAATATTGAAAAATACTACTTTTTATAAAAATGTAATTTTTTCAATAAATTAAGTAATTTAAAAGTACCATTATTATTGAAATTTTATTTAAAAGTAAAAAAAGTATTAAATATATATATTTTAATTAATTTCATTTTAAAAATATTTATACCCAATTTTGGTATAAGCTTATATTTAGTCTTAGAAATGCATTTTCATAAAAACTATTTTTAAATGAATATTGTTCCTCCATTTTAATTAATTAAAATAACCAATAATAAAGGAATTTTTAAATTAAATTTATAGATTATATATCTAAATATATGAATTTATATTCATATAATTATGATTTCTAGTCATCATCTTAAGATAGAAAATGACATTTCTTGAAAAAATGATTTTTCATCACGTCAGTGGGTTTTATTTTAAATTAAAATTTTCCACTAATATAAGTTGAATTTGATAAAATGGATTAAATATTTATAATCATAATACTTAATATTATCTTATAAATTCAACTTAATTTTTTACCATAATGAATAGTGAAAATAGTAAAAATTACTTATCGTGGTTAAAGATAAAATGGGTTTACCGGGGGTTAAAATAAGAAAAGAAGGGTTAAAATGACCTGAAAAATTGACTAATTTATATTTGATGAATGTATTTAGATATTATCCATCCCACATAAGAATATAAGGTCATTTGGAACCATTTTTATTTGGAATTAATTTACCAATTTGTATACTTTTTAGGAAATTCCCAAATAATTTCCAAGAAGGTCTGCCTTCCCTACTTATAAAAGGTCACTTAATCCCCTCACTTATTAACACATATCAAGAAATTTGGTTTGAAAAAAACCTAAAAAAATACCTCCCCAAAATCCAAACTCACATTCTAGATCTACTGGTCTTCCAAAAAGACCAACCCTACGACCCTTAATAAGAGATCCAAAGGTGGGTTCTCTAAGAGAAGTTTATCATCCTAACAAAGATCTTTATTTTTATTCCTTATTTTAAAAACTTAAACTATGTATTAAAACTTAAGATATAATAACACCAGTATAAATCATATAATAAGATTTTATTATAGTAATTTCACAACCAATATCCATCTCCTCTTCCATCAAATGGGAAATGAAATCATCGATCGTGGGTATGGTGGAATTCTGCCTCACAACCCGATGTCACACATTTTCCATCAACACATATCATGGTTGTATATAATGATGGATTTAATACAGATATATAATATTTATGATATAATTATAATTATTTAATTTTAATATCACATATACCTTCTTACTTTCCATTCTGTTTAAAATATGATAACGTCGCTCGTGTGTACAGTGGGCTACCGCCTCGCAAAGTGATGAGATTTGTTTTTCACTCATGATTTGCATGTAAGGTAAAAAGGATAAATTTTATAAAAAATATATGATATATATTTCATGATATTTATTATTTAAAAGTAATATATCACCCAATTTCTTACCCTTTCACCTGTTAAGGAATGACATTGTTGTCCGGGCGTACGTATGGTCTACCGTCTCCACGAAGTGAGGTGACTCGTTTTCCATGTCTAAATTTAAAGAATGGTTTGAAAAATTTATCTAATGATTAAATATGATATTTATAATATTAATATAATTATTTATATTATGAAACTATATCCTATACACAAGAATAATATCTTCTGGTACAAAACATGCTTTAGAGAACAAGGAAATTAACACCAGAAACAATGGTAATAATGAAATATTGTTAACGAATGGGTGGTGATATGTTATAAGATGATCATATAAGATATTATAAATATGAATATTATTCTATTATAAAATAATAACATGCTTAGAACCATTATACAGGTGTTTAAATCATGATCAACTAAAGAGAAACATGAGGTAAAAGACTTCGTCTCAATTTCCTTTTATTGAGGTATATTGTAAAGTTATGAAATTACATTCTTTATATGGTTTATATACATCCACTTTTACATGTAATATAATGAATAATTCATACTATATTTTATTTATGAATTTTTTTTAATTATTTCATCCAAGGGGATTTGACTCGAATGTTACCAAGTGGTAAGGAATTTCAGAATTTAATTTCTTTTAATTGGGTTATATTACTACTTCATTGTATTTGATATTATTATATTATGTGTGTAATGACCTTTTATTATTTTATTCTATATTTAAACATATTTTATGTGTAATTAAATTTTATACACATAATAACTTATTTGATTAATTATAACTTCAAATTATTATGTTTTTTTATAAAAATTTATTTCACAATCTCATTTTAATTGAGATTGTTTTTGATTAAATTTAAATTAAAGGAAATTATTTTATAATTGTCTAATAAAACCATTTAATTTTCTTATACTCTGGTTATTCATGAAATTTTCATGTAATATTTTAATTTTTATCTCTTTGGTACTTAATATGATTGATAAAATGTTTTTTAATAAAATATGACTTCATTTCTCGATTCAATTGGAAATAAATTTCTTCCAAGTCCATGTTTTTAAAAAAAATTAAAAAATGTATCAATATTATTAATTAAAATAATTTTTTTATCCATAATTGGATTTTTTTTAAAAAAAATTAAAAGGAATATTCTAATCATTTTCCAAACAAGGTACTTTTGACTTTTCTAACAAAAATGTGAAAGGAATATTTGTTTTAACATACTTGAATTGGACAGAACCTTTCTTCCATCATTCCCAATAATTACTTTAAATCCTTATTTACATGTTTATAAGGTTATTTTTTAAATAAAATGTTTTTCCTAATAATATATAAATTTTTAGTTTTTAAAATTAATTTTAAAAAGTGAAAAAGTTATTTTCCTCAAGAATTTTTTGAAGATATTTTTATTGTATTTCAATTCATAAATGAAAAAACCCTTTATCTTACATATACTCCACTAGAGATATATAGTAATGATACTATCCTTATTCTTTATTTGGATGGTTTATGATTAATTTGACCATATAAATTGTTAACATTATCTTTCCTGATTTATCACGACCTATCCCCCAGGGCCCATGTTGTGACTACCCCAAGCCCACCTTCCACAAGCCAGGGGCTGGTGACTAGCACCAGAAAGGCATAACCAAAAATGGGAAGACATTTTATTTAAACCTGTACAAAAAAAAGACATGGAATACTGCACAAAGAAAACCACAAAGGAAAGAAAGTAGTACAACCACAAAAAACTATCACTACCGAGAGTAGAGTGTGTAAAATAAAAGTGAAGGGGCCAAAATACAAGCCCAACTGAAATGAAAGTATAAAAAAAGAAGTACAAGTTACAGAGGTCATCCACCAAGGATCCTACTTGAAGGGTAGTTACAGATCTCTTTTGGATGTCAATGTAGCACACCGCGTCTATCGATCCACCTTTGAGCACCGTCTAGTCCTGGCTCCCCAAAGTCTCGGTCAAGGATGTCAGTCATCTGCACAAGACACAACAGGTGTGGGAAAAGCATGTGCAAGGGTGAGTATAACAATAATCATTAGGGACCCCGAGACCCATGAAGGTCTCTCAATAATCCACAAAGGAAAAATATCACAAAGGAAGATACTACAGAAGTAATACCACCAAACAAGATCTCAAACACATAGCACAAAGTAAAAGACGCAGCTCACACAAGGCATAACTTTAGTATAGAATAAAAGATGATTAGTCATAAAGCTTGATTATCTTATTCTGTTGAGAGGCTCTGCTGCTTATCCACATAGGGTCACTAGGTGTTGACCCATAGAGGATCGCTAAGTGTTAACCCATAGAGAATCGCTAGGTGTTGACCCACAAAGGATCTCTAGGTGCTGACCCAGAGAGGATCACTAGGTGTTGACCCACAGAGGATCACTAGGTGCTGAGTCACTAGGTGATGAACCACAGAGGATCTCTAGGTGAGGACCCAAAGAGGAATGCTAGGTACTGATCCATAGAGGATCTCTAGGTGCTGAACCAAGAAGGATCACTATTCTTTCTTCATGTCACAACTAGCCACTGGATACCCGCACTTAGCACACTTAATTTCTAGAGGATCCTCTCCACAATCCATCGAACGTACCTCATATTCCAAGAATTCCCACATAGTTTAACCCCAAAAGACCATCTCTCCATATGGGTACCAATGCAATAGACAATGCGTTGATTGGACGACCAGTCTATAAGTTATCGGCTTTTTAGTAAAAAGGGCCCAGTTGAATTCGAGTCTGGTCCAACCCAGACGTACTCCAAATTTTTCCAAAACTCAAGTGAAGTATATCAAAAGGAAATCCTCGTTGAAAGGGTCCTCACATCATAGACGGTGCCTCAATCGAACTCTCGGTCTGTAAGTTATGATCGTTTTAGTGAAACGGGGCCGGTCGGGTTTAGGTCCGGTCTGACCCGGTCAGACCGACCTGACCCGACCCTATCCAGGGGTGCAGTGTTGGTATCGCATGGGTCCGACACAACCGGCCCATTGGGATTGTGGTTTCGGCCTCCCTACCACACCGTGGATGATGTTAGGTGGCCTCCTTGCTCGGTCAAGTGACCACGGCAGCTCCACGCGTCCGGTCAGGCTAGCCGACCATTTTATATGCACACAGACTGGGTGCGCGTGCCTCCAGCATGCCTGATCAGGCCGCTCCTTCATGGGTTGCCAACAGGCACCACACCACCTCACCATTGTGGTGCACTGACGGGCTCACCACCATCCTTCGCTTGTGACCACCACCGTCGGCCACCGCCGACGGTACCGGTGTGCCGATGTTACCTTCAACGAGCCACTGGAGTCTCTACGGTGGTCCATTTCTCAATCTACTTGTGTCTAAGGAATTTCTAGGCCATCACCTTCCCTAAAACGGCCTCAAACTCACTTTTCTATCATTTTAATAAATAATCCATGAAGAATGCACAATAAACAACCATGGAGGAGGGTTCGAGCCTTGTTCGGGTTGGCCCGTGCCCTCTGCGTTAGAGTTTAATCATGGGGATAACATGAAGATAATAAAATAGATTGAAAAAACCCAAATCAAACCCTACATAATATCCACCCTCAATAACGATCGATTCGTGGATCAACCCATTAATCGGTTGATCCAAATTTGTCATTAATTTTCAAGAACTAGGAATAAATCATCAAATACTTAGAATGCATACACCCCTAACTTATTGGACTTCGATGCCGAAGCATTCATCCTCAAGGTTTCATGATGTCGACGTCACTTCCAGCTCCGTTCTTTGAGGCACATTGAAGATGATTAAGTCTCACCGATGTTCTTCATTCTTCATTGGAGAGTAAAACTGCCGACGGTTCATCAGAGAATCCTTATAGTTTAATTCCCCATTCTGCCACATGTTGGTTTATTAAAAATAACTCCATCATAGTGTTTATGTTATGCTGAAACATCACTTCGTTACACTATTTCATTTATGAAACAACATTGCTGTTACAATTACTTTATTGCATTGTTACGCTACATGATATAGGCCATTAATGAGCCTCATTAATGCGCCTCGTCACCGCCTGATCACTGCATCACAAAGTTTCCATCCTCCACCAAATGGTGAGTAAAAAAATAAAATAATTCTTTTAAATTATTTTATTATTTTTCTTGAAAGGTCCCAAGAATTAAATTTTCCATCTGACCCTTTCTGGTCAAAGTTATGTTCTTTTTAGGTGAATCATGGCATTCTGAGTTCAACAGTGCCCTAGGATTTTCAATCCGAGCACCAGTTCAAAAGTTAGAAAAACTCGCTCACACGTTTACTGAAGGAACCTTAAAAAAAGTTTAAAAATACATTCCGATCTCACTGGGACTCAGAATCACATGCCATCAGAGCGTGCAGTCATGAAAAAAATAATTCTATATAATTAAAAAAATACACAGAAATCCTGAGACATTATATTCTCCCCACCTTAGAGCTTTACGTCCCCAAAATCCAAAACAAAAAATAAACAAAAAAATGGGGTTACTGAGAAAAAATCTGAGCCTCCCGCTACCATGTTCTCTCTTGGAGGTTCCCGTGCTACCACCGAACACGTACCAGAGTAATAAAACACCCACATAAGACCTACTTCGGTCAATCCTCTATCTCTAATGGGAACTATGGAAATGTCACCCCATCGTCAATGTCCTGCTCACCCCAATCGATGATGTGTGATGGATCATGCATGTACCTCCTCAGCTATGACACGTGGAAAACATCATACTCCCAGTGCATTTGTGGGGGAATATCTAGGCGGTACTCCACCTCACTAACTCTACTTAGGATTTGAAAAGGTCTGATGAAACTTGGAGATAGCTTGTTGCCTCGGCCAAATCTCTGTAATCCTCATTGGTGTGAGACCCTAAGGAATACATGATCACCCTCCTCAAACTCTAAGGGTCTCCATATCCTGTCTTCATAAGACTTATGCCTACTTTGTGTAGTCATCATCAGATCTTGGATGATTTGCACCTTCTCTATGGTATCCCATACCAACTTTGGACCCATTAGTGTTGACTCCCCTGGGTCTGTCCTGCCTAGGGGTGATCTGTAAGGCTTCCCGTACAAGGCCTCAAATGGTTCCATGCCAATGGTGGAGTGGTAAATTTTGTTATATGAAAAATCCACTAGTAATAGGTGGTTCTCCCAACTATGACCAAAGTCTAGGACGCAAGCACACAACATGTCCTCTAGGGTATGTATGGTTCATTCCAACTGACCATCAATTTGGGGATGAAAAGATGTGCTCAAACACATCTGAGTCCTGAATGCCTCCTGTAATCCCCTCCACAGTCAGGATGTAAAGCAAGCATCACGATCTGAGATGATCATCGAAGGTAGCCCATGGGGCCGCACTATCTTATAGATGTAGAGGCATCTGAAGCCCTCTACTGGTCCCTACTCCTGGATGGGTAGAAAGTGAGCCGACTTGGTGAGTCGGTCAATGATCACCTAGATGGAATCATGGCCCCTAGATGTACATGGTAACTTGGTCACAAAGTCCATTGAGATACCATCCCATTTTCACTCTGGTACCTCGAGTGGATGGGCCAAGCCTGTTGTAACTTGATGACTGAACTTCACTTAATAACAAGTGAGGCATCACGAAACAAACTCATCCGCCACTCTCTTCATCCCTAGCAAACAGTACTGACGTCAGAGGTCCTGGTACATCTTCGCCACTCTAGGATGTACCACCAAAGGGGATGTATGGAAATCCCTCAATACATTCTCCTGTGACATCACTAGAAATACGATACACCATCTGAAAAGGATGACATACTTCCCACCTATAGAAAATCCATTAGGAACCCATCCTAAGGACAACTGAGCATGTCAGGCCTCACAGTCATCATCTATAAGTTGTGCCTCCCTAACTCGCTATAAGAGTGGGAGAGTAAGAGTCATAGACTGGAGGTAAGCTTATCCATCACTATCCATGATGGATATCTATATTGCGACTAGCTTCTCCGTCGCCTCACTCAGTAGCTGCAAACCAGACCTCCTGTTGAGTGCGTTTGCTACCACGTTCCCCTTCCCAGGAGTATAGACTATCTCAAAGTCATAGTCCTAGAGGTACTCCAGGTATTGTAGTTGTCTCAAGTTCAGGTCCTTCTATGAGAAGATATACCTGAGACTCTTCTTGTTGGAGTAGACAGTAAACCATTCACCCATAAAGTAGTGCTTCCACATATTCAAGGCAAATACCACTGCTGTTAACTCCAGGTTATGGGTTGTGTAGTTCTGCTCAGGCTGCCTCAACTGTTGTGAGCCGTAGGCAATCACTACTCACTCCTGCATTAGGACACAACCTAGTCCAGTCCCCGATGCATCACGGTAGACTACATACCCAACATACTCTTCTGTTAGCCTCAAGATGGGGGCACTCTTTAGTCTCCACCAAAACTCTTAGAAACTCTACTGGAATCTCTCCATCTATACGAAGGGTTTTCCCTTCTTTGTCAAAGATGACAAGTGTGCTGCTACTCTGGAAAACATTTATTGTAATGACCCTAAACCCAATATCATGGATCTAGTTCCTGATTTATTATAGTAGAATAAGATACAAGGAATCACATCCTGAATGATTGAATAGTTTTGTAGTATTAGTAAACTAGATACATAATCGATTCTTACATTATATTAGAAAAAAATTACAACATAAGTTTTTTTATAAAAAAATTATTCCCTCTAGAATATCCTTTCATATAAAACATTGTACACTTCATGGATTCCTAGGGAAAGGTAAAAAATAAGGGTGAGATCAAATTCATAGTAAGGGTTAAGTACATCAAAAAATATCATGAATTAATTTGAATAATCCACATGATAAGGTATTTAACTAAAACACATGCCATTTAATTAATAACTTAATCATGATATAGAATGAATAAATGATGATCAAGTAATTCCATATAAATAATCACATTATATTGAAAACATAACCATGGATATTTTAACTAATCAAATAATCACATGGAATATAAATAACTAAATTCATAATGATGGAAGGAATAATGTCAAACCTCTAAACTGTCAAGATCTATCCTCATGATAGTTACTGTCAAGATCTAACCTCAACACTTTTTAAATATTTTGGTAGAAACCCATTTTATTTGGATAGCAGGTTTATCTCATGATACCTATCGATGCATCGAGGGGCTATATAAAGTTTAGGCCCCTCCCATAACATACTAAGTCCCTTGAATTATTCATATAAATGTAAGAGACATTAAAAAAGGCATTAATATTGAGAAACTAGAATATGAAATGTGCATATTTTCCCGAATCAATAAACATAACCATAATCCAACTAGAGTAATATGGATAATGGAATCAAAATAGAACATCTATAGTAAAAATGATCATAAACCATGAAAAAAATAATAAGGATGATATCAATGCAACATGTCTCTAATGGATCATATGTATAGTAAAGGTTTGATGTCATTTTTGAATAGAAATACAATAAATAATTTATTTAAAACATTATTAAGGAAAATATTCTTTTCATTTTGAAAAACATTTTGAAAATACTTTTCTTTGAAAATCACTTTAAAATACATTTTATTTAAAAATTTACTTGTAAAATTACAAATGAAGCTTTAAATAAATTATTTTCATGGTGAAGGGTAAATATATAAATGTTGTAAAAGTTAAAAAGAACATTATTTTTTCACTCTAAAACATTAGGAAAGTTCCTTATTCGAAAAAAAAATATTCCTTTCATATTTCTAATAAAATCCAAATGAGAATTGTTTTGAAAATGACATAATATTACTTTGAAATCATTTCTAAAAGAGTAAAAATGGGTGAAAATTCCTTTAATAAATAATTTTGAAAATGATAAAAACGTTTTTGAAAACATTTTTAGAAAAAAAAAATTTGTAAGAAAATTGATTTTTAACCGAAGAGATACATTAAGTCGCATTTTATTAAAAATATTTTATCAATTAATATAAGTATCAAAGAGTGAATAAATGGAACTATTTCTTGAAAATATCATTAATAACCATAGGAAAAGATAGTTAAATGGGTTTATTAGGAAATGGTCAAATAATTTCCTTCAATAGAAATTCATGAGTAAACAATCTCGATTAGTATGAGATTGTGAAATAAACCCTTAAAATGATCATAATATTGAAGTGAGAATTAATTGATGAATCAATTATGTGTTTCAAATATAAATCCAAAGAAAAAAATTAAAAATAAAAGATAATATAATCAAAAGTTACTATACAGATAATCTTATAATGAAATAATCATTGAAGTAGAATATTAACCCAATGAAATGAAATTGAGTTAAGAAATATCTTACATCATGATTCCTTTTGAATGACTGAAAATTAATTTTTTATTCCAGCAAATCTTTTGAGGAAAAAGTGAAAACCCAAATTAATTCCAAATAAAAGGAGTTAACCACAAAAGAAACCCACAAAATTATTATAAGCAAGATTCAAAATATTATAACCAACCACCCTATAAAGCCCCTAATTAAGAGTGGATACCTTCAAATCTGGGTCATTATTCAGAAGATCCTCAAAATGGTCATCCAAATTATCCTAGTCCTGGATGTATTCCTCCATATTGATCTTCCTTTCATTAAAACCTCATGCCAAAATTCGGTCCTATTTTATGATCCACACAGTTTTCTCTTAATTAAGGCCTACTCTAATCGATATCTCATATATTCTGTTAAAAAATTCCTTCAAAACATTAATATCGAAATATTTTTCAAACATTTCCTTCTTAGAGTGCAGAACAAGCTCCAAACAATCCCCATTAGTTTCTTCAAGTTTACCATCCATTCAGTTTAAGTCACCATCCAACAGTGTTTCCAAATTCTGTAAAATAGAATCGCCTTCAGGATCATTAATTTCCTCACTTAGATCTAGATTTCCCAGAGTTGTTTTAATATGTGTTTTTTAGAAAAAAATTTAATGTGTGTAGATCAATTTTTTTTCAAAAAATACGCGTGAAAGATGGAATGCACGCTGCCACCTTTTGAGTAAGATGAAAGGTAGCAATGCCGCTGCCTCCATTCACCTAGAACCCAAAAAAAATATTACTTTAAAATATTCTTTTTTATATATATTTTTTTATTTTGGTTTTTTTGTTTATATATATATATAAATAAAATAAAAAATTTCAGCAGGATTTCTCTTATATTTAATATCCAGAAGTACTTCCATTACAGAAGTCTGGATTTTAATAGAAACCCTCACCCAAGGCTCCTTTTTATAAGAGGTCTAGTTCAGGAAATCATTCTGCATTTCTGATGTGGGATTCAGGTTATCCCATTCCTACGTAGAGCATTCTGCATTTCAGATTTGGGATTCAAAAATGATTCAAGTACGTGGTTTTGAAAGACTATAAAATATAAAGTATAATACTAATATAAATGAAACCTAAAACATGGATTAAAAATATAAGAAATAGTTTAAAATAAAAATAATTTTTTAAAAAATGTTGATGAAAAATAAATTATAAGCTTTCAAAGCCACCTACTTGAAATTTAAAAATGTTTCAAGTATGTTTCTTTGAAATCCTATAAAATATAAACTATAAGTCCAACAAAAATGAAAATTAAAACCTAGATTAAACATATAATAAATAGTCAAAAATAAAAATAATTTTTTAAAAAAATGTTGATGAAAAATAATTTATAAGCTTTTAAAGCCACCAACTTGAAACTTAATTTTTTTTTCAAGTATGTGACTTTGAAAGCCTATAAAATATAAACTATAATACCAATATAAATGAAACTTAAAACATGGATTAAACATTTAAGAAATAGTCAAAAATAAAAAAAAAATCATAAAAAATATTGATGAGAAATAATTTATAAGCTTTCAAAACCACCTACTTGGAACTTAAAAATGTTTCAAGTATGTGGCATTGAAAGACTCTAAAATATACACTATAAGAAGAATATAAATGAAACTTAAAACATAGATTAAACAAATAAAAAATAGCTAATAATTAATTATTTAATTATTCATATAATTATTAATAATATAATTATTAATTATATAACAACTAATTAGTTAATTAGTAATATAATTACTAATTACTAATTATAAATTATATAATTAATTAGTTAATTAGTAATATATTTATTAACTATATAATAATTAATTAGTTAATTAGTAATATAATTATTAATTATATAATTATTAATTAGTTAATTATTAATATACTTATTAATTATATAATAGTTAATTATTTAATTAGTAATATAATTATTAATTATAATTATTAATTATAATTATTAATTATTAATTATTAATTATTATATAATATATAATAAATAATAAATAATTATATAATTAATAATTATATTAATAATTAAATAATTAATTATTATATAACTAATTAATTATTATATAATTAATAATTAATAATTAATAATTAATAATTATAATGAATAATGAATAATGAATAATTATAATGAATAATTATAATTAATAATTATATTACTAATTAACGAATTAATTATTGTATAATTAATAATTATATTACTAATTAACTAATTATTTATTTTATAATTAATAATTAATAATTAATAATTAATAATTATAATTAAAAAATATATTAATAATTAATAATTATAAGGAATAATTATATTAATAATTAACTAATTAACTATTATATAATTAAAAATTGTATTACTAATTAACTAATTAATTATTATATAAATAATCATTTTATTACTAATTAACTAATTAATTATTATATAATTAATAATTATATTACTAAGTAATTATTATATAATTAATAATGATCTTACAAATTAACTAATTAATTATATAATTAGTAACTAGTAATTAGTAATTAGTAATTATATTACTAATTAACTAATTGATTAATATATAATTAAAAATTATATTAATAATAATTATATTAATAATTAACTAATTAATTATTAACTATTTTTTATATGTTTAATCAGTATTTTAAGTTTTATTTATATTCGTCATATAATTTATATTTTATAGTCTTTCAAAGCCACATACTTGAAACATTTTTATATTTCAAGTACGTGGGTTTGAAAGATTATAAATTATTTTTCATCAACATTTTTTGCAAAATTATTTTTATTTTCAAATATTTCTTATATTTTTAATCCATGTTTTAAGTTTCATTTATATTGGTCTTATAGTTTATATTTTATAGGTTTTCAAAGTCACATACTTCAAACATTTTTAAGTTTCAAGTTGGTGGATTTGAAAGCTTATAAATTATTTCTGATCAACATTTTTTACAAAATTATTTTTATTTTTAACTATTTCTTATATGTTGAATCCATGTTTTACGTTTAATTTATATTGGTATTATAGTTTATATTTTATAGGCTCTCAAAGTCACATACTAGAAATATTTTTTAGTTTCAAGTTGGTGGCTTTGAAAACTTATAAATTATTTTTCATCAAAATGTTTTATAATTTTTATAATTTTTGACTATTTCTTATATGTTTAATCCATTTTTTAATTTTCATTTATATTGGCCTTATAGTTTATATTTTATAGGCTTTCAAATCCACATACTTGAAACATTTTTAAGTTTCAAGTAGGTGGATTTAAAAGCTTATAAATTATTTTTCATCAACATCTGTTACTAAATTATTTTTATTTTCAACTATTTCTTATATGTTTAATCCATGTTTTAATTTTCATTTACATTGGTCTTATAGTTTATATTTTATAGTCTTTCAAAACTACATACTTGAAACATTTACAAATACAATATCTGAAATGCAGAATATTCTGTGTAGGAAAGGGGGAACCTGAATCCCACATCAAAAATACAGAATGATTTCTTTGGAAAACCCTCCTATAAAAGGGAGCCTTAGATGAAGGTTTTTGTCAGAATCCAGAATGATGTAATGGCATTACTGCTGGATATTAAATAGAAGATAAATTATGATGAAATTTTTTGTTTTATTTATTTATATATATATATAAACAAAATAAAAAATTTAAATATATAAAAAAGAAAATTTAAAATTGTATTTTTTTTGGGTTTTAGGTGAAAGGTGGTAGCGGCGTGGTCGACTTTCAGCTTACCTGAAAGGTGGAAACGTGCCTTCTACCTTTCACACATATTTTTAGAATTTTTTTTGTCCTCCACACATTAAAAAAATGGAAAAATACATATTAAAAAAATTCAGGTTTCCCAACATACCAGATAGTGTAAAATCACCTTCTTTACTATATGGTTCCCTTGATCCTATCTAAGTCTCGTTTTTATTTTCCTTACCTGAAGATCTAGTAACAATTGTTTTTTGGAATATTCAAGTAGTATTTGTGAGGTCTTCATCCCCCCTTAAGAATTGGAAAATTCCTAGAGTCAATAATTCCTTGCTCTTCCTTCCTCGAGCCAGGCCCTACCACCATGTCCCCTTGGTGGTGCGGTTCATAATCTGATGACTATTTGGGATGTGCTTATTTTTCACATAACTCGATATCCTCAGAAGATCTTGACTTGAACTACTTCTTTTTCAATCTTGGAATGTATGTTTTCCATCTGTAAGGATCATCATTGTCCATTCTATCTGCATTCATGGATGAGAACTAGTTTTGGAGATGAATAGTCCTTGGGGGTTGATTATGTTTCCCCAGACTCAGAGACAGAACTGCATTCAAATCAAGAGAAGCATGTACCTCTGAAAACAATATAGAAACTACCTGGGTATCAAAAACACTATGTGAACTAAAGTGCTCACCCTTATGTTCCTGGAGCCACTTATCCTTCCCCGAGCCGTGACTTAGGCTATTGGATATGATCCTTCGACCCCCAGATCTGTTTTAGTATCCTATTTTAAAGATTCAAGAACTATATCACAATTCCTTCTCACAGTTGACCCCAAAACCATCACGTGATCTGGTTCATTTCTTGGTTTCACTACCACAGGATGAACTTAGGGAAATGACCTATTGTTAATATACTCTACATAGGATCTTGGATATAAGGGATCAACAACACCCGTTACTATTCCAACATTCTCTGAAGGGGTCTATGCATTTGAGATGGATACACCCAAATCTGAACTTAAACGATTAAAGATGTTAGTGATATTCAGATTAAACTCTTTAGGTCTTTCTCTTTTTGAAATGTAGCACCCAGATATTGAACACCCTCTCCTATCTGAACAATCACCCAATATTTGGAAGTTTTTTGTAGAAACCATCTTATGGATCGTTAAAATGGGGAGCCCCGGATTTTTATCACGACCTCGATAGAAATCTGAGGTGAGATGCCCCGTACATCTTCAGGAAAAACATAAATCCATCTAGGATTCATAGAATACCACTTATTTCCATCTAAACTCCTCTCTAACCATAATTCAGACCCACTCTAACTACATATTGGTGACATCAACTTCAACACAGATGTGAGGACAAATCAGGAGGCAAACCGCATTCATTCTTCTATCAGAACACATATACTGGCTGACCAGGTTCCCAAGAAAACACATGATAGATGTATTTTGAAAAGTTAAAGAGATTTCTAGTAAACATACCCATATCTTCATTGAGTGAGGATCCCAATTCATATGCGTTTCATAAGACCACTGAAGGAGATAGAAGTGGATTCCATTAAATATGTGTGGCACCCTAGACCAAGCTCGTATAAATTCCTCCAATGAAGTAAATCAAACCATAATATGGCGATGGTTGAGAAGACCGACTGTAGAATGATCTTTAAAATCACATGAGTTGAAGATTAATCTATTAAAATAATCCACCGATGGACACTGAGACTTGAAATTATCCACCAGTGTTAGTGAAAAAGGTCTATGGCTACTAAAAACTCAGAGATCGAAAGTGGTATTTGAGGTGAGTCGGCGTAAAGACCTGGGAAATTTGGGCTAATCAAAATCACTAAAAATGATGGAATGAAATCTAGAAATGAGAACATAGAGAAAGATCAAGGCTTAGTCTCTAAATAACCCATGGTATGAACTCTCCCTCCTCCCCCTAGAGGGGAAGGGGCAGAACTGCCAACATCCACTAGGGATTCGAGCTCCCTCTAATGACACTTCCTTTTGGTTGAACATGATTTAACCTACTGTATAGTGGTTTTAAACATGTTATTAACTTATACCAGAACCATATTAATATTTATAATATCATATATGATCCTTTTATAACATATTATCATTCATTGGTTAGTAATATTTCATTATTTTCATTGTTTTGGGTGTTAATTTTCTTTTTTTTCAGATGCATGTTTCATAATGAAAGATCCTGTTCTTGAGAATATTATATAGTTATATCATATCAGGAATAATAATCATGAAATAATAACCTTATTTTTACTCAATTATAATTTTAATACCAATCATTAAGTATGGTTATGAAAAATTAAGTATGTTATGATCATGGTGATGGTAGGTCATACGTACTCATGAGTAACGTTTCCATTTTTCAATGGTCATTATGGAAAGAGGATAAGTAATATTTTACCTTTCCATAATGATAATAATATAATAAATTACAAATTATATACTTATATATGTTATCCATGTGGTTTGGTGATGAAAATAGAGTCACATCGCCTTGTGAAGGCGGTATTCCACACGTACACGAATGATGTTATCATCTTTAAGTGAGTGAAAATGTAAGAAAGAAAATGATATATATTATATTTCTAGAATGATAAATATTTCATAAGTATCATAATTATTTCATTTATATCACATATAATCATTAACATTAACCCTATTACATTCTATGTAAAGCAATAATGAATGACGATTCACATTGTTTCGCGAGACAATAGTCTGCCATACACACAAGTGACTTTATTATATCCCCTAAATAATAGAAAAAAAGATATATATGATATAATGACTCCATAGGTATAATATTTTAGATATATCATATATATATACATCATATCCATCATTATATCCAACCATGACTGGTGGTAATGGAAGATGAATGACATCGATTCGTGAGGCGGTAGTCCGCCATAAACAAGAATGCTAATTTTATAACCCATTTTATAGAAGTGGAGATTTTTGTAGGCCATGAACTTATTATAAAAATATCAAATCATATGTAAGATACTGAGGTTATTATATCATCATGGTTTAATGACAACTTAAGTATGTGGAGAAAGAAATAAAATAAAGACACTCGTTGAAGAACACTACCTCTTCTTCAGGTATCCTTCTTATACATGCACTAATGCCTTACTAGGTTGGATTTATGCACAAAATAAGGCTTCTAGTATAACAACCCAAACATTTTATAGAATGATTATCTTTAATACTTTCAATTCATTAGATATATTATATTTAATGACGCACTGAGTCTCTATGAAACAATACTTGGCTATAGGAGATAGTCATAACCTAGAAATTAAACTTAAATATTCCACTTCTATGTTTTGAATTTCAAAAAACAGACATACACAGTTGCGATCAGGGTGATATTTGGAGTATGATAGAATAAAATTATTTTTTGGTGAATAGTAACTTACCCTTATGAATAGTAAATTTCCATTATAAATTGTAACCTACCTTTATGAATAGTAATATGACCCTTATGAATGGTATCCTTAACCATGAAATTATAAATAAATTTAGGCACCTTAAAAATGGAGATGAATATTTTAAGTGTTGGTATTTTTCAATTAAATGATGATTTTAATTAAAAATTAAATTTATCATATTTAGAAAATTATTTTTGAAAAATGGAGTTCATTTTTAGATTCTACACATCGAAAAATTGTTAGGGTGAATTTTTGATATTTTTCTGAAATACTTGAATTTTTGGTGAATAGTAAAATACATTAATTTTCTGTATAAATACATTATAATTTAAATCCACTATTCCTAACATCATGAGTGATTTAAGAAGACAAATATCTAACTCACATGCCCTTATTACTATTCTAGGTCATGGAATCCTCACTATTTCTTGTCTTAAGGAAAAATAATAAACTAATTATTAAAATATTAAGAAAATCCTCCTCTCCTCCACTATATAAACCACCCCTCAACCCTCTTCCTCCCACACCAATCAAGATTTGAGCCTTGCATGAGTTTTACCAAATGCATTTCCCAAGCCCTCCCCCCATGTCTAATACCTTCTGGTCTCACCAAAAGTCAAAAAACAAAGGTCTTAAGGAGATTCTCAAGGTGGAGTACTCAAGAGGTGAACCTCTATTCCTTTTTTTCTTTCAACTTCTTTTACAAGTTCCATTATTTTTTTGCTCTCTCCTCACCACCCCACATCCAAATTCTATGATAATTCCATTACCTCACATGAACTATAATTTTATTATACTAATGGAATATTTCATCATCATCTTTCTTTTCCCCTTCCTCTAACACTAAAAAAGAAAATACCGTCTGAGATGTGTTAATTTATCACATTTAAGGACGACGAGTTTTCAATTTCTATTAATATCTTCAAGACAGGTCATGAAACCTTTTTAATGGTTGAAACAGATCATAATATATGTATTTTACCTTATTCAATGTTCTGTAATCCTTATACACTCATAATATAAAATAATAATACAAAACAAGTTCATTATACACAAAACCACCAAGTTAATCCAAGCGCTTATCATTAACTGTTACTAATGAGTCATCCTCATGGTATATAACCCAAAATCATTATAAAATCATTTATATATTTTTAATTTCACTAATAATATATATTAACAATTCTGTATGTTTAACCACATTTCAAATGAACTTCTATTCATGAATATAAGTAAACCGATCATGAAAACCAAGGAAGAAAATGCTTCCAAAACAATAAAACTGAACCACTTAAACCCAAAAAAAGGACACTAATGAACCTAATAATGTTATAATAAATCAATTACATGTATAGGATATCATGGAATTATTAATTAGTGAAGTTAAATTTGATTATTCATGTCATTATGATCAATCGAGAACACATTCGGGCATAAGGTAAGGGGTTTCTCATCTCACTTTTATTTTCATGAGATTTCCATTGTTATAAACTTATTTTTTTTATGTGGTGTATGTTTAATAAAATTTTATATATAATATCATGATTCTATATATATTCATGGTATTTAGTGATTCACTTGATGATTATTAACTCGATTGATTACAATGTTTCAAGGGACTTTGTTTTGGTTTCCATTTCATTGTAATTTACTTCGTATTGTGAACCTAATCATTCTTATGTGGTGTACCTACAACCCCTTTGAGATAATTTTTATTTTGAACTTGTAAATTTATTAAATATCCATATTATGGTTTCATAGATATGATTATTTTATTAAGCTGTATACCCTTTTACATATAGTGTTTATTTGGGATATTGTTTTAACTATAGAAATATTGATGAATCTGTATCCTCTACTCTATATGGATATTGAGAAGGAATATTTTACTTGTATTAAATATATATATAAATAATTATTTTTACTTGAATTTATGGGTGATTCCCTCTATATCCCCTCGATTCATCTATAGGTCTAATGAGACAAATCAGTTGGCTACAAACCCTTCAAGTTTGTTTCCAAAACAGAATCAGACAGGTATCTACCCATAGACTTAAATCGTTTCAACAATATAGTGGTATCATGTTCCAAATACATGACATCCAATTAATAATAATTATCTTTATTCATTTTGAGTTATTACTATCCATGAGGTTTTCACTATGAAAAAATCTATGAATGCAGTTTCATCCTTAATTTATTAGTGGCATGTGTTTATCATTTATTCACCTTGCCTTATTGATTATGCCAATTTTTTTATGATTAAATTATTGTTGATTCACACTTCTGCTATTTTTAACCCTTATTGATCATTTGAGAACACCCCTTTCATTTGTTTATATTCAACATGTTATGAAGAGGAGACCATTTATTGAGTTCTCATGGATGCATTTTATTAGTTTTTGTTATATATTTTATTTTGTTACCTTTCTCAATGTAATACGAGTTAAATGTATGTATATAGTTTCTTCAAGACTACTAAATTTATCATTCGTTCTAGATTTCATTCCTTTTAATCATGCCAATATAAAAATTAATGCATCGGCTCTGGGCTTCTGGGGTCAGGGCATTATAGTTGGTATCATAGGAAGTTTAGAAGAAAAATTGGAAACTAGATTAGAAAATGAAGATCTGGGAATGAAGCCCTAATATATTATTTGACGATAAAAATACAATAACATCTTAGAATTTTTGTAAAGAATAGATTATGTGGATATTTCTAGCAAATACATCCCTGTATGGATAAAAACAAGTAGAGGTGGCTCTAGAAAATATGTATCTAGGGGTAAAACCCAAAAACATCGCTTTGAGCTAGAATCGAATGGGAAATGGTGCATGATAATAGGCCTTGTTTAACTCTTGGTTTGAGCCCCTGTGGGATATGCTTAGGATACTTCACATTTTCTTTACAATCCATCATGAAGGATTTGAATGTAAATTTTCCCTTTGAGAAACCATGTTTATGAAATTAGCTATACATATAATTTCAATTTATGGTAAGTACTTTTCAAGTTGAGATTATAAATTATGATCCATAACCTAATATAGTATATTCCATTATTTAGAAATGGTTCCTAATAGAAGAAGGGGAATAAATACTTGTGTACAATGTAGGGATTTCCCCACTGAGCAAGTCAACACAGTCAATGTTGGAGCAAATCAAATCATGACCATATTTGGAGAACTTACTCAGGTTGTGATGAATAACCATGCTACACCTATGTTGGACCCTTTATTGTGTCAGAAGCCCCCATATTTTAGTGGGAACACTAATCCATTGGTAGATGATCACTGGATCAAGTCCAATGAAATTATATTCATGGCATTAAGATGGAATAAAAATGAAAAGGTAGTGCTGGAAGTATATTGTCTCAAGGGTGACACTGATCAATGGTGGTACTTGATCAAAAATATCTTTAGCAATAAAAAATAGAAGATATGGAATGGAGGAATTTTAAGGAAATATTCTTTGAAAAATATTTCCCTCATGAGAAAAGAACCGAAATGAAGAGGAAATTCCTTGGCATAAAGAAAAGGAAAGAAGAAAGTGTTTCAGAGTATATGCATACTTTCACAAGACTATCTAGGCATGCCATAGATTATGTATGTGACTCAGAAGACAAGATTGATCATTTCTTTGATATTCTTAATCCAAGTATTATAAGGGAACTATTTTCTCAATCATTTTCATCATACAATGAAATTTTCTTAAGTTCCATCAAAATAGAGAAGTAATTCACTAGATAAAATTTGTTCAAGGGAAACCATGATAGGAATCAGTATTCTGATAACTGTGGAAAAGGTGAAACCCCAAAGAAGAAAAATGGAATGAAACAATTTCCATTATATGAGAACTGTGGAAAAATTTATCATGGGAAATTCTTGAAAGTCATGGGAGTTTAATAAAAGTGTGGAGAAAAGGGTCATAGATCTAGTGAATGTAAGTGGAAGAGACAAGTAAATGATGTTCAATTCTATAATTATAGAGAGATGGGACACTATGAAAATGAGTGTCCTAAGCGCCAAGGAAGCTTGACTTAGAAAAGGTTATGAGAGAAAGGGAAAGCTTATGCGATTATAAATGTGGAGGTTGAAGTTTCTAATGATGTGGTGGTAGGTGCTTTAATTGTTTACTCCAACTTATCCAATGCTTTATTTGATTCAACATCATTCTATTCATTTATATCTTCCCAGTTTTCCAAGAAAATTAGACATGCCCAATTTGATTTAATAAAGGATTTGTCAGTCAAAACTTCTAGTGGGTGTATCATTTCAATAAAGATGTGTCGATTAGTCCCTATCATGACAAATAGATGTGATTTAGTTTCTAACCCTATCATCATACCAATGATTTACTTTGATATAATTCTTAGTATGAATTGGCTATCAAATTATGATGTGATGATCTATTGCAAGAAGAAGGAAGTTATAATTTTTGAGAAAGGTGTAGAATCCCTTAAATTTAGAGAAGAAACCTTGCCATATGATTCTTATCTAAATCCACCCCCAGTAGACCTACTGAATAAAATTCTTATAGAGGAAGAGAACACAATATCTATTGATGAGGAAAGAAATATTCAAATTGAAGATGTACCTATTGTGCAAAAATATATTGATGTATTTCCAGAGGATTTACCTAGACATCCTCTAGAGTGATAAGTTGAGTTCTCTATTGATTTAATTCTTGGTGCAAGACTTATATCAAAGACTCCCTATAGAATGACCACTATGAAATTAGTAGAGATGAATAAAAAATTAGAGGAATTGAGTGACAAAGGATTTATTCGACCTAGTGTTTCTCTATGGGGAGCCCCTATCCTCTTTTCAAGAAGAAAGATCGATCAATGAGGATATGCATTTATTACAGGGAAATCAATACTATTACAATAAATAAAAAGTATTCTATGCCAAAATTGATGATTTATTTGATCAAATTCATGGAGCCCAATATTTTTTGAAGATTGACCTTCGATCTGGATATCATCAGCTGTGTGTGATGAAAGAATATATTTCGAAGATATCATTTTGAACTAGGTATGGGAATTACAAGTTTACAGTAATGCCTTTTGGAATGTATAATGAACCCTCTTTTTTCATGGATATAATGAATAGGGTTTTTAAGGAATATCTTGATGAATTTTTTTGTGGTATTTATCAATGATATCATGTTATACTCTAAAAGTTACGATGACCATAAGAATCACTCACGGGTTATTCTGAAAACTATTAGAAGAAATGAATTATATGGGAAGTTTAGTAAGTGTGAATTTTGGCTTCAATTGGTTTATTTTCTTAGCCATATTGTCTTTAAGGATGAAATCTTAGTTTATCATGCAAAGGAAAAGACAATCCAAGAATAACCCATGCCATTGAACATAACTGAGGTGCATAGTTTTATTGGTTTATCAGGTTACTATCGACGTTTTGTTCAGAATTTCACTTGTTTGGATAACCTGCTAACCAAGCTCACATGTAAAGGGGTTATGTTTGTATGGATGAAAGAATGTAAATAATTCTTTGAGGAATTTAAATGAATATTGGTCAATGCTATAATTTTGACTCTTCCATATAGAAATAATGGATTTGTGATATACAGTGATGAATCAAATAATGTAATGGGTTGCGTCCTTATGCAAAATGATAAATTTATATCTTATGCATCAAGGAAGTTAAAGACTCATGATAAAAATTAACCAACACATGATCTTGAGTTAACATCCATGATATTTAATCTGAAAATATGGAGACATTATCTATATGGTGAAATATGTGAGACATATATGAATCACAAGAGTTTGAAATACATTTTTACACAGAAAGAATTCAACATGAGGAAAAGGACATGGCTCGAGTTACTCAAATATTATTATTGTTCAATACAATACAACACAAAAAAGGAAAATAAGGTGGCAGATTCGTTAAGAAGAAATGATCATGGACTTTTGACCCAAATGAGGATTGAGAGAGATCCTATATTCATGGATATACTAAAGACAGATATGCGAATTGTTAAGGAAGGGGAAAAATATTTCCTCTTTCAAATGATTGATAAAACATCTTTACTAGAGAAGATAAAAAGCTCAAAATCTGATGATGAAAATATACAAAAGAAAATTAATGAAGTTAAGGATGGAATATTGGGAGAGTTCGTGTATGAGGATGGAGTTCTGAAATTTGGGAAGAGGTTATGCGTTCCATAAGTACCTAAGCTCAAAATGATGATCATATATAAAATTTCTCTATAGTCTCTGGTCGAATTAAGATGTATAGAGATCTGAAGGAACATTTTTTGTGGGATAATATGAAGAGATAAATTACTAACTATGTTTCAAGGTGTCTAGATTTTCAAAAAGTGAAGGTTGAGAGACAACATCCTAAAGGAGTCATGCAACCTAAAACTTTTTCTATGTGGAAGTGGGATGACATTATGAAAGAAATTTTCATAGTACTACCAAGGACACCGAGAAGGAATGATGCAATATGGGCAATTGTTGATCATCTTACAAAATCAGAACATTTCCTTGCTATAAGAGATGATTTACTACTTGAGAGCCTAACAATAATCTATATTAATGAAGTTGTAAGACTTCATAGTGCACCATTATCGATTGTGTCTGATCGAGATCCCTAATTTACATCAAAATTATGGAAGAGTCTTTATAAGTATTCAGATACTGAGATTTGTATAAGTACTTCTTATCATCCTCAAACCGATGGAAAATCTGAAAGGACTATTCAAATGTTGGAAGACATGTTGAGATCATGCTTACTTGACTTCCAAGGTATGTGGGATCAGTACTTACCCTTGGTAGAAGTTTCCTACAATAATAGTTTACATTCTAGTATTAAAATGGCTCCATGTGAAGCATTATATGGAAAGTTATGTCGAAATACAACTTGTTGGGACAGAGATGGTGAGAGGAAACTTATAGGCCCAAGACTTATTATAGAGACAACGAAAAAGGTAAAGATAATTCAGGCCCATATTAAAGAATCCCAAAGTAGGAAAAAGAGTTTTGCTGACAACTGAAGAAAGGATTTTGGAATTCAAAGCGGTAGATCATGTATTTCTGAAATTATTTCCATGGAAGGGTGTCTTAAGGTTTGATAATAAAGGGAAACTGAGACCCAAGTATATTGGACCATTTGAAATTCTTGAATGAATCAAATTTTTAGCTTACTATTTAACAATTCTTCCTAGTCTCTCCAAAGTTCATGATGTGTTCCATGTTTCATTGTTAAAGAAATACATGTTGAACCCAACGCATGTACTCACCTATGAAGAAATAGAGCTGAAAAATGATTTGTCTTGCTACGAAGAGCCTATCAAGATTCTTGACACAAGGGAGAAATTATTGAGAAATCAGAAGAATCGTCTGGTAAAGGTTCTTTGGAGGAACCATAAGATGGAGGAAGCAATGTGGGAACCTGAGTATATTATAAAGAGGAACCCCCACATCTTTTTAGAGGGATATATACATAAACAATTTTGAGGATGAAATTTTTGAAGGTGGGGAGAATATAACACCCCAAACATTTTATGGTATGTTTCTCTTAAATAATTTCAATTCATTAGATAACCTTTATTTCATGAAGCACTAAGTCTCTATGAAACAACACTTGGTTATAGGATATAGTCATAACCTAGCCATTAAAATTAAATTTTCCACTTCTCTGTTTTGAATTTTGAAAAATATATATACACAATTGTGATCAAGGTGATATTTGGAGTCTGATAGAATCAACTTAATTTTTGATGAATAGTAACTTACCCTTATGAATAGTAACCTAGCATTATAAATATTAAACTAACATTATGAATATTAATGTGAACCTTATGAATTGTAACCTTACCCATGAAATTATAAATAAATTTTAGGTACCTTAAAAAATGAAGAGGAATATTTTAAGTGTTGGTATTTTTCGATTAAATTATGATTTTAATTAAAAATTAAATTTCTCATATTTAGAAAATTATTTTTAAAAAATGGAGTTCATTTTTGAATTCTACACATCAAAAAATAATTGGGGTTATTGTTTTAGATTTTTATGAAATACATGAATTATTGGTGAATAGTAAAATACATTAATTTACCACAGAAATAAATTATAATTTAAATCCACTATTCCTAACATAATGAGTGATGTAAGTAGCCAAATCTAGAACTCACATGAAATTATTACTATTCTAGGTCTTGGAATCCTCACTATTACTTGTCTTAGGGTAAAATAATAAACTAATGATTAAAATATTAAGAAAACCCTCCTCTCCTCCACTATATAAACCACTCATCACCCCCTCTTCCTCCCACACCCCTAAAGCTTTAATCCTTGCATAAGTTTTGAAAAATAAAATTCTTAAGCCCTCCCCCCACTTCCTAGACCTTCTGGTCTCACCAAAAGGCCAAAAACAAAGGCCTTAAGGAGATTCTCAAGGAGGAGTACTCAAGAGGTGATCCTCTCTTCCTTTTTCTTTCAACTTCTTTTACAAGTTCCATTATTTTGTTTCTCTCTCCTCACCTCCCCGCATCCAAATGCTATGATAGTTATATTACCTTAAATTAAATATAATTTTATTATGCTAATGTAATATTTCATCTTCTTCTCTCTTTACCCCCTCCTCTTCCACTAAAAATGAAAATATCACCCGAGATGTGTTAATTTATCACATTCAAGTACGATGAGTTTTCAATTTCTATTAATATATTATTGACTGGTCATGAAACCTTTTTAATGGTTGAACCAGATCATAATATATTTATTTTATCTTATTCAATTTTCTATAATCCTTGCATGCTTATAATATAAACTAATAATACAAAACAAGTTCATTTTGCACAAAACCGCCAAGTTAATCCAAGCGTTTATCATTAACTTTTAACTAATGAGTCATCCTCATGATATATAATCCAAAATATATTATAATATCATTTATATATCTATAATTTCACTAATAATATATATTAACAGTTATGTATGCTTAACCACATTTCAAACAAATTTCAATTCATGAATACAAGTAAACCAATCATGAAAACCAAGAAGAAAATGCTTCCAAAACAATAAAATTGAACCTCTTAAACCCATAAAAAAGTCCATGAATAAACCTAATAAGGTTATAATAAATCAATTAAATGTAGTTTAGATCCTTAAATTATTAATTAATTAATCTAGATTTGATTATTCAGGTCATTAAGATCAATCGAGAACACATTCGATCATAAGGTAAGGGGTTTCTCATCTCACTTTTATTTCCATGAGATTTCCATCGTTCACCACTTATTTATTGTATGTGGGGTATTTTTACTAACATTTGATATAAAATATCATGATTCTATTTATATTCATGGTATTTAGTGATTCACTTGATGATTATTAACTCGATTGATTGTAATGTTGTAAGGGACTTTGTTTCAGTTTCCATTTCGTTGTAATTTACTTCGTATTTTGCACCTAATCATTCTTATGTGATGTAACTACTTTACCTTTGGGATAATTTTTAATTTTAACTTGTAAATATATTATATATCCACATTATGGTTTCATGGATATGATTATTATCTTAAGCATTATACCCTTTTACATATGGTGTTTATTTTGGATATTGTTTTAGCTATGGAAATATAGATGAATCTGTATCCACTACTCTATATAGATATTGAGAATACATATTTTACTTGTATTAAATATATGTATAAAGAATTATTTGTACTTGAAGTGATGGGAGGGGACTGTTATATCCCCTCGATGAATCGACAGGTCTCATGAGACAAATCAGTTGACGATAAACCCTTTGAATTTGTTTCCAAAATAGAATCAGACAGGTATCTACCCATATAATTAAACCATTTAAATGGTATAGTGGTATCATGTTCTAGATACATGAAGTCCAATTAATAAGAATTCTATATATTCATTTTCAGTTATTACTATCCATGAGGTTTTCACTATGAAAAAAATCTATGAATGCAGTTTCATTCTCAGTTTATTAACAACTTGTGTTTATCATTTATTCACCTTTCCTTATAGACAATGCCAATATGTTTATGATTCAATTATTTTTTATTCATGATTATACTATTTATAACCCTTACTGAGCATTTGAGCTCACCCCTTTCATTTTTTTACCTCCAACAGGTTATGAATAGGAGACCATTTATTGAGTTCTCATGGATAAAATTTATTAGTTTTTCTTATGTATTGTATTTTTTACCTTTACCAATGTAATATGAGTTACATTTATGTATCTAGTTTCTTCAAGGCTACAAAACTAATAATTACTTCAGGATTTCATTCCTTTTAATCATACCAATTTATTAAGTAATTCACTGGCTCCAGGATTCTGAGTTTGGGCGTTACATCTAGTATGATGATAGAGATGTTTTTATATTATTTGGGTAGTTCTTTTCTAAAAAAAAGGTTTTATGGTGTGAGGAAGATAGGATAGGGGTTAGCCTTTTATAAGTAGGGGAGAATACACACTTGGTATTTTTGAAAATAATTGAGTGATTCCATGTTTTTCAGATGTCACAAAGGTCCCAAATAGACCATTATAGAACCTTAGAGGTGTAATGGTCGAAATATGTCCATAAAATAGATTTTATAAAATTTATAGGTAATTTTTACCTTAAATACGATAATTATTTTTTATTTTATTCAATGATCATTTTGGTAAAAAAATTAATTTGAACATATTAGAATTTATAAATTACATAATTTGAAATTAAAATTTTCCAATTTTGTGAATTTACATTATAAATTACATGAATTCTAAACATGTAATCCATTTTTTAAATTTCAATTAATGGAAGTGGAAAATTTTAATTAAAAATTAATCCCACAGACGTGATGAAAAGAGGGTTTTCAAAGTAAAAATGTTCAAAAGTTTACAAAGTGTTTATATATAAATTCAATATACAAATGATTCTGCTAACCTAAATTAGATTAATTGATATAAAATAGAACTAATTTTACTTTAAAAATAATTAAAAATATAAATTAGCATTATAATTATTTAAACAAAAATGCATTTTGTAAAAACTGTACTTATAGAATAATTTGTTTTCATTCTATAATTTAATAATTAATTTCATTGTAAATATATAATGAAATAAGTTATATTTATAGAAATTAAGGAATCTATACTAATGGAATAGTAACCTAACCATTGGAATGGTAATGTGACCATTAAGAATAATAATATGGCTAATAGAATAGTAACATCACCTATGAAAGTATAATGAAAATTTATTTATCATATAAATGAAAATATAATATATTTATATCATGGTATAAGTACATATATGTTTTAAAAATTATAAATTAAGTGTTGGTATTTTTATAAAATGTAAATGTTTATTTATAATTTTATAATTAATATAATGATTCAAAAGAAAATTTATTTTCATAAAATAGATTCATAAATTAATATTTTATTTTATTTTAATTATAATATAATTTTATGATATCATAATTAATTTTTCAAAGTGTCATAAAATTGGTCATAATATTAAAATAGGTATTTTTCGAATAAATGATGATTTTAATTAAAATTAAAATTATAATATTTATAAAATTATAATAAAAAAATGGAGTCCACTTTTTTAATTCTATACTTATAAAAAAATTTTGGGTGAATTTTTTGGATTTTTCTAAAATAGTTTATTTTTTGTGAATAGTGAAATACGATAATTTATAATGTTTAACATTATAAGCCAAATACATGAATTTTTGTGTCACAAATCATGTAATAACCCGTTATTTAGAAATAACATGCACTAGTTATTTTACTTAGTCATAAGAATCAGCTTTATTGATATTCTTGATCCAAAATAATAAACAAATGAATAAAAATTTCAAAAACTCCCCTCTCCTCTACCTATAAATACCACCCCTTCTCCTCACTCCCCTTCTCCTCACTCCTCAAAAATCCTTGTATCTTGTCTATATTATACCCAATTCCATTTCTAATCCTCTTCCCCATGTCCAAGACCTATTGGTATCACCAAAAGACCAAAACCAAGTGCCTTAAGGATGTTCTCAAGGCGACAATATTCAAGATGCAAAATCCTCCTTTCTCTTTTAAATTATTTATTTATTTATTTTTTTCTATCATATCCTCACCTACCCTATAAAAAGTCAAATTATAAATTTAGTATCATACATATATTTTAATTTTATTTTTTTAATGGAATATCCATCATCAAACCTATTCTCTTCTCCTCTTATTCTAAAAATGAATACAACATTTGTGACGTGTCAATTCACCACCTTCATGGATGATGGGTTTTTGTTTTTTATTACCACCTTCAAGGCTAGTAATAAAAAAATTATTATGGTTAAAATAAATTTTAATATGTATATTATAACTTATTAATGTTCTATAACAAATTTATAGACATAATATTAAATAAAACAAAACTAGTTTGTGATGGTCGGAAAAGACACAAAAAATAAACCAAACATTTATCATTAATGTTTTATCTAACGAGTCATCCTCATATCAGAAAACAAAATGATATATGGGATCATTTAAAATTATTTATTATATTAATACTATATCTTTCTACTTATAGTGTTTTTCTTATATTTGAAAAAAACTCCCATAATTATACTCAAGGGAACCGACCGTAAAACCATGAAATAACACTACCAAAACCACAAAATTAAACTCTATAACTCATCAATATGGATATAAATGAACTTAATAAAATTATAATAAATCAAATAAATGAATAATGGGTTCTGGATTTAGTAATTAATGAATCTAATTTGATTATCCAGGACATTAAGTACAAGTTCAGAACGCTTTTGGGCATAAGGTAAGAGAATTCTTAACCCAATTTCCATTCTTTTAGTTAACCTTACACTTAATTGATTTTGTGGATCTAAGATTATTTATGAAATTTATTTTTATTATATTATGATTTATTATTTGGATTTACATTTCATGCACATATTCCATTCATTTGATTAATTATCACTTTAATGATATGATATTTGTAATGAAATTTCCTTTAAAAATCTGATTTAATATCTTTTTTAAAAATATTTAAAAAGAGTTTTTTACACATATTAAATGAATGAAATTACCCTATTTCATGACACTAATATTTTTATGTTTACTTTACATGTTTAAAATTTTATTTTAAAATATATTTTTTTCATTTATGAGTGTGCGGCTTGTAAAAAATGTAAAGTGATTTCAAAATGGAATTTTTTTTCCTCATGAATGTTTCTTTTTTGTGAGATTTATGTGTTATGATTATGTTATGTTTCTTGGGTATTGTTATGGTTATGGGTTTTTCTATGATAAATTGAGGGTGGGTGAGCCTGTTATAGATCTCTAACACATTGGTTAATGGGATGGAGTTAATTTGTTAGGTTTCTCATAAGAGATTATGGGAATATAATAGGATGGTTATTCCAAGCGTAACCATGATGGTTAATCCCTATATAGATGAGAGATCTATATTATGTTTAAGATTTATATGAAATTTATGCCCCAAGTTAGATTTATGATGTATGTATACTTTCTATACTTTTACAGGAAACTTATGATTTCATAAGGTAAGATAAAGATATTATGTTTTATGTGTAAAAGTTATAACTTTTTGAAAATGTTTTTATTCATGAATAATGGTTTCTTTCTTTATTTTTATGTCCATTACTAACCTTTTGTACTCATCCAACATTTAAAAAAATCATAGGGTTTATGGATGGGTAAAGAAAAATAAGAGCCCAAGTTTAAATTCATGAAGTTTGTTAGAGAAATAAATCATTTTATATTCTAAAATTTTCATATTGTGAAAAAGTGGATACTGATTAGAAGTGTCTACTTGGTAATTATATGAGTTTCTATGAATATGTTATGAAATAATTCTCTAAAACTCTAAACTAAAAAGATATTTGGAAATGTATAAAAGTGAATTCAAGTTTAATTAACTAGATTATGTAATGTTTAAGGTCGTGTCCTTACAGTTGGTATCCGAGAAAGGTTTAGATAACTTTAGGGGTTTGGATAATGTTAATAGAATACCTATAAATAATTTTAAATGTATGGTTAAGTTTAAAAGATATATAATTTAAATATTACCATGTTTCTTTGTCTATGATATGTTTTTTAGAATGGTTTTACATAGAAGAAATAGAAAATCTGATGTAGCAAGGAACCACGAGGATGATATACTTCCGAATCCACAACCTAGAATGGTGGGAATTAGAATCGATTAGTTTGTTACAGTAATGAATTAATTGATGTTGGATATAAATGGTGGTAGAATCCATGAATGAGATCATCTAGATTAACCTCAAAGGAATATATCAGTGGTTAGACATTTTATGAGGCAACAACCTCCTTTATTTAGTGGATCTTCTAACCTAGTGATAGATGAAGGGTGGATTAAATCCATAAAAAATATTTTTGAAGCCATGGGTGTTTATACCATCAAAATATTAGTCTTTCTATTTACCATTTTGGAGGTGAAGACGACCAGTGGTAGTCAATGGTAAAAAATATCAAGGATAGTTAGGAGATTGATGCTTTTGAATAAGATGAATTCAAAAATATTTTCCTTGAGAAATATTTTCCAAAGACAGTTCCACTTGGGATGGAAAAAAATTATTATAATTGAGATAGGATGAAGATTCAATGGATACATATGAAGATATATTCAATTGTTTGGCAAGGTATACTCTAAATTTTATCTGATATCTTGATAGTAAAATCAATCGTTTAACATTAGATTGAATCCTAAATATCGAAGGGAATTTGATTCTCATGAAATTAAAAGTTACAAAAAAAAATTTTATGTGTAAAGAAGGTGGAAATAGAGTTTTATAATGATCACATGTTCTTTGAAAACTAGCATAAAAAGTGGTTGGTGTGGTAGGAAAAAGGTAAGAATGCATCAAAGAAGTTTGATGGTGAGAAAATTAAGTTTTTAGTTTGTGATAATTGTGCTAAAAAACACACTAGGGAATTACTTTTGATGTCTAGTAAGTGTTTCTGGTGTGGTATGTTTGGAAATATGGCTCATAATTTCAATGAAAAATATTATGGTAGTGGTAAGAACAATTCTGATATATATATAGTAATTTTTTTAAATGTAATGAGATGAGTCATTATGAAAATGAGTATCTAAAGAGGAACCCGAATGATGGGAAGTATCTAGACTGTAATAAGAAAGGTGTGGTGAAATCCTTTTCAACTACTTCAATAGATGTTGGGATGTAAAACTAGGCGGTGTCAGGTAAATTGTTTGTTTATTATAATATCTTAATGTTTTGTTTGATATGGGGTCTACACATTCTTTCCTTTCTATGAAATTTTCTGGTAAATTGGAAATTCCACCTAAATAAATGAAGCTAAAAATTATAGTAAAAACACTAGGGTAAATATTAAGGTAAAGATAAATTATAATAATCTTCTTATCAATTTATGTGGAATGAATTTACCTAAAAACCTTGTTTTCTACCCCTAGTATAATTTGATGTTATTCTAGGTATAGATTGAATTTCTATTAACCATGATAAGATTGATTGTAGAGTTAAAGAAGTTATTTTTATTAAAAAGTTTAATTTTATATACAAGAATGAACCTAAACTATTGATAACATATCAGAAAGTACATAAACTATTAAAAAATGAAAATGAATTTTATCTTGAACATATTGATGAAAATAATGGAATTATTTATTTTAATGATTTTCCAGTGGTAAATGAGTATCTGGATGATTTCTTGATGATTTTCCTAGTATTATACCAAATTGGGTGGTTGAGTTTACTGTGTATTTCATCCCTGATTCTAAACCTATTTCAAAACCCCCTTATCAAATGACTTAAGTGGAAATTATATAATTCAAAAAACTATTATAGGAGTTTCTAGATAAAGTTTTTATTCAACCCAGTAATTCACCTTGGGGTGTTCACTTTTTTTAAAAAAAATAATGATTATTTTATGAGTTTTTTTATTGACTATAGAGCATTGAATAACATCAATTATAAGAATAAGTATCCTTTTCCTCATATTTAAGACTTGTTTGATCATCTCTAGGGAGCTCAGTATTTTTCCAAGATTGACTTGAGATATGAGTACCATAAGATAAAGGTGAAGGAGGATGAAATTTTGAAAATAGAATTCTGTACTAGATATGGGAATTATGTGTTTTTTGTTACCCTTTGGTTTAAAAAATTACCCTATTGTATTTATGGATATTATGAATAGAATCTTCCATGAATATTTGGATAATTTTTTTGCTATTTTTATTGATAATATTTTGGTTTATTCAAAAAGTTATGAGGATCCTAAAAACCATCTAAGGATAGTTTTGAAAACCATAAAATAAAAGAACTTATATGAGAAATTCAGTAAATGTGATTTTTGGTTACAACAAATTACTTTTCTTGGGAACAATGTAAATAATTATGGCATAATAGTTGATCATGCCAAAAAAAAGTGGTTAATGAATGGCCAAGACTGGAAAATATTACTGAGATTAATAGTTTTATAGGATTGTAAAGCTATTACCGATGGTTTTTAAAAACTTTTTCATGGTTATCTAGCCCGATAACTAAGTTAACATGAAAATGGGGTTAAATTTATTTGGAAAGAATAATGTTGTTTTTTGTTTTCAAGAACATAAAAAAGATTGGTGATTAATCTAATTTTGGCCATACTTTCCATAAATGGAGAGTTTTTCATCTATAGTGATGCTTATTTAAAGGGACTTGGTATCATTCTGATGTAGAATGATCAGGTAATTTCTTATTACTCATAGTAACTGAAACCTCATGAGTTAAATTATCCCACACATTATTTGGAATTAACTATTGTGGTTTTTTCTTTAAAAAATTGGAGACATCATATATATAAAAAAAGTGTGAAATATATACTGATCATGAAAGTTTTAAGTATATATTCACTCAGAAGGAATTGAACATGAGGTCAAGAAGATGGATAGAACTGATAAAGGATTATGATTTCATGATCAATTACCATCTTGGAATGGAAATAAAGTGGTCGATGCTTTGAGTTACAAAAATAATGATACATTAATCATGTTATGTTTTGAAGATGTCCCCTTGGTTAATTATTTGATGAATTTTGGATTGGAAGTTATTAGTGCACGAAATTACCCTGTTTTGTTTCAAATTTCATTGCAATCATCTATATCAGATAGAATTAAGCAAGAATGGAAGGAAGAATATGAGTTACAGAAAAATTTATTATTTGTTAGAAAGGGTATGTTTCCATCATTTAACATTGAAAAATATTTTGTTTTGATATTTAGGAAGAGATTATGTGAGACTTGTGATTCATAGTTGAAAAAATATTTATTGAGTTAAGTTCATATTTCTCCATTTTCATCTCATCCTGGAATCACTATGATGTAAAAAGACCTTAAGGAGTATTACTGGTGGAATGGAATGAAAAGAGATATTGAGTAATTTACCATGATATGTTTGACTTGTAAATAGTTAAACATATAATGGTAATTACTGAAGGGGATTAATTATATTTTTTCAGTGCTAGAGTGGAAATGGGAAAATATACCCATAGATTTCATAGTGAGATTACAAAAAAATTATTGAGGTAACAATGAGATTTGGGTTATTACTGATCGAATGACTAAATCTACACATTTTCCTCCTATTCGAGACACTCTATCTCAAGATAAAATTTCTTAGTTGTATCTTAAACCGATAGCCAAGTTATATGAATTTTTTCTCTCTATTGTATCTGATCATGATCCCAAGTTCACTTATAATTTTTGTAAATGCCTTCAAAAGTCATTGGGAACTGAATTAAATTTCAGCACTACTTTTCATCCTCAATCTAATGGATAGTTAGAGTGAACAATTCATATATTGAAGGATATTCTTTGATCTTGTTCAATGGATTACCAGGTAAGTTGGTATTAACATATTTTTTTTCTAATTTTTACTATAATAATAGTTTTCATTATAGTATATAGACAACACCTTTTGAATAATTATATGGAAAGTAGTGTCAAATTCTAAAATTTTGGGATAAAATTTTGAAATAAAGTTGATGGGACCATAATTGGTAGAGGAAATACAAGAGAAAGTTCAAATTATTTTTCAACACTTGAGAATAGCTCAGAGGTAGAAAAGTTATGCGGGTAACTAGAGGAAGGATATTTCTTTCGAGGAAGGTGATCATGTCTTTCTCAAAGTTTCTCCATGGAAAAGTGTGATGTGTTTTGGTAATAAGGGGAAGCTAAGTCCATGGTTTATTATAGCCCATGAAATCCTAGAGAAAGTTGTATTAGTTTCCTACCAAGTTTATTTTTCTCTGAGTTTGTCCCAGGTTTACAATGTTTTTCAATTTTTGATGTTAAGAAAGTATGCACCAGATTCATCTCATGTTTTTGAGCCCTAAAGTAGTTAATCTGGAAGATAAACTTTCTTATAAGGAGAAAACTATTTAGATTTTTGACCATAAAGAGAAAGTATTGCAGAATAAGGTAATTCAATAGGTTATGATTTTTTTGGATAAACCACATGGCTGAAGAAACAATATGGGAATATAAAAATTCTAAATGGGAAAGGTATCCTCACTTTTTTAATAAATGAATAAAATTATTAGGATGAAATTTATAGAGGGGGGGGGAGAATGTAACAAACTAGGTACTTATAGAATATATTTTTTCACTATGGAATTAAATATTTAAATTAATTATAAATGTGTAATGAAATAAGTGGTATTTATAGAAATTAAGGAATTTATACAAATAGAATAGTAACCTGACCATTGGAATAGTAATATGACCATTAGGAATAGTAATATGGTCAATAGAATAGTTACCTCACCTATTAAATTATAAATAAAATTTATGTATCTTATAAATGAAAATATGATATATTTATATCATAGTATATGTAAATAAATGTTTTAAAAATGATAAATTAAGTGTTGATATTTTTGTAAAATGTAAATGTTTACTTACAATTTAATAATTAATATAATGATTTAAAAGAATATTTTTTCATTAAATAGATTCAAAAAATTAATATTTTTTTATTTTAATTATAAGATAATTTTATGAGACCGTCATTAATTTTTCAAAATGTCATAAAATCTGTTAAGACATCCAAATTAGTACTTTTTTGAATAAATGATGATTTTTACAAAAAAAATAAATTTCTCATATTTAAAAAATTATTTTCAAAAAATTGAGTCTATTTTTTAATTATACACATTGAAAAAATTTTAGGGTTAATTTTTTGGATTTTTCTAAAATAGTTGAATATTTAGTGAATAGTGAAATATGGTAATTTATTGTATTTAGCATTATAATACAAATATATAAGGTTTTGAGTCATGAATGATGTAATAAATTATTATTTCAAACTCACATGCACTAGTTATTGTACTTAGTCACAATAATCAATACTATTGATAGTATTGATCAAAAATAATAAACAGATGATTAAAAAATTAAAAACACCCCTCTCCTCTCCCTATAAATACGACCCCTCACCACCCCTTCTCCTCACACCCAAAATCCTTTTAGCTTGTCAAAATTATACCCAATTCCATTCCCAAGATTCTTACCAATTTCTAAGATCTTCAGGACACACCAAAAGACTAAAACCAAGTGTCTTAAGAAGTTTCTCAAGGAGATGATATTCAAGAGGTAAAATCCTCCTTTCTCTTTTAAATTATTTCTTTCTATCTTTTTTCTTTATAACTTAAAAAAAACTGCCATATCCAAAGTGACATGATAAATCCATTATCATAATTATACTGGAGTTTTATTATGTTAATGGAATATCCATTATCAAATCTCTTCTCTTCTCCGCTTGTTCTAAAGATAAAAACATCACATGTAACATGTCAATTCACCACTTTCATGGACAATGAGTTTTCATTTCTCATTACTACATTCAAGGATTTTCATAAAACCATTTTAATGGTTAAAAAAATTAGTATGTATATTATAACATTCAAAATGTTATGTAATTTATTTATATACATAATATTAAATAAAATAGAACTATTTTGTAGTGGTCGGAAAAACCGCCCAAAATAAACCAAACATTTATCATTAATGTTTTATCTAATAAATCATCCTCATATAAAAAAATGATAAATGGGATCATTTAAAATTCTATAAGTATGATAATAATTTTTTTTTACATTTCTAGGGTTTTGCTTCCATTTTACAAGAACTCCCTTAATTATACTCAAGGGAACCAACAATAAAACCCTGAAATAAACACTCCCAAAACCATGAAATTGAACACTATAACTCATCCAAATGGCCATAAAAAACTTAATAAAATTATAATAAATAAAATAAATGAATAATATTTTCTTTATTTAGTAATTAATTAATCTAATTTTATTATCTAGGACATTATGTACAAGTTTAGAATTCTTTAGGACATAAGGTAAGGGAATTATTAACCCAATTTCAATTCTTTGGGTTAACCTTATACTTTATTGATTATGTAGTGCTAAGATTATTTCTGAAATTAATCTTTATTATATTATGTTGTACTCTGTGTCTTTATATTTTATTCACATATTGCATTCATTTGATTAATTATCACTTTAATGATTTTATATTTGTAATGTACTTTCCTTTAAAAATCCTCTTTAATGTCTCTTTTTACAATATTTGAAAATAATGTTTTTTACATATATGGAATGAAATGAATTTCCTAATTTATTGATGATTTAATATTTTAATTTTTACTTTAAATTTTTACAATTTTATTTTCAAATAATTTTTTTAATTTATGAGTGCATGGATTATAAAAAATGTAAGGTGATTTGAAAATGGAAAAGTTATTTTCCTCATGAATGTTTCTTTTATGTGAGATTTATTTGTTTTTATTATGTTATGGTTCTTGGGAATTTCTATGATGATGGGAAGTTCCATGATAAACATAGGGTAGGTGATCCCATTACAACACTCTAATTAATTGTGTAAAGGGATAGAGTTAACTAGTTAGGTTTCTCCTAAGAGATTATGGAAATATACTACGATGGTTATTCCAAGCATAATAATGATGCTTACTCCCTGTGTAGCCAGGAGATATATGTTATTTGTAAGAGTGATATTAAAATTATTCCACAAGTTCCATTTATGATTTATTTATTTTTATTAGAGTTTTATAGAAAACTTATTATTTTATAATATAAGCTAAAAAACTTATATTTTAGGTGTAAAAGTCATAACTTTGTGAAAATATTTTCATTCATGACTAATGGTTTATTTCTTCCTTTTTATTTACCTTACTGAGATTTTTGTGCTCATCTCAAGTTTTAAAATATTTTTTCATAGGTTTTATGGATGGTTAAACACAAAAAATAATCCAATTATAAATTCATGAGTTTTTTTACAGAAATAAATATTGTTTTATTCTAAAAGTTTAATATTTAAAAAAATGGATAAGGAGTATAAGTGTCTACTTTGTAATTAGATAAGTTTTTATGTATAATTTAGGACCTAATTCTCTAAAACTCTAAAAAAATAATCTACAGGAATGTACAAATGTGAATTCTAATTGAATTAACTAGATTATGTAATGTTTAAGGTCCGGTCCTTACATAGTTTACAATTAAAATCCTATATTTTTTACTATTTATCAAAAAATGATACTTTTAAAAAAATTAACAAATATTCACCCTAAGATAATTTTTATATTACAATTTCAAAAATGGGGTTTATTTTTCATATAATTTTTCTAAAATTAGTAAATAATAGTTTTAAATTATGTGTGAAAAGTGTGACTAATCCTTCTTTTAGAAAAAAACATAATTTTTTAGAAAAAAATTCTCTTTTATTCTAAATGATTCTTATTTTATTACTAATCAATATATAAGCATATTCTTCATAATTTATTTAGTACTTTTCATGCCCTCTAATTTAATAGGAAGATTATAACTATTATATTAAATAATAACATTTTAATAATATTTCACATTTCTTTTAAAGTCAATGTTGTATGTATTACAAGATAAAATCAGTGTCACAAGTAATGCAAGATAAAATCATCATTGCATGTAATTCAAGATATTGAAGAGATTGAATTTATTTAAAAATAAATATATCATATAAAGTCTCAAGGTGTTACATTTTCTTCTATGATTGGTGTTGTGTGTAACATATGTTACCGAATACAATGTCCTTATTTTAAAATCTCAGGGTGTTACATTTATGGGAATGTAAACCTTTTATTTATTATATATTTTAGTGAAAATATATTTTAAGTAAGAATTCATTTACATTTTGTGGACATGTGATTAAAGGTACTGATAAACATTATATTCATTTTGATCATTGATGTTAAGATAACAATAGTCAATTAAAATTATTTAATTTCATGAAAAAAATAAGTCATATAGAAAACACTTATGGTTAAAAAGTGATTTGATGGCCAATGTTATTTTTGGGGATATTCATCATATTCTTGGGAATTTTATAGGAATTATATTAATATATTTTTAGAAAAATAACATCCCACACACCCCATGAAAACCCGTCACATCCGTCATGGTCATGGGGCTTGAACCCACAAGAAAATGGATATAAGGGTGTGATGCCTACCATTGGACTATGTTATTTCCTGGTTAGTATGAAACTATTTTTACTTAAATATATTGACAGTTAAATATTTAGTTGATTTGGGCAAGCAAATTATAAGATCAAATATTTTTATTTCAAGGTAATTAATGATATTTTAGGAGATGTTTTTTTTGGGTTGAGGTATATATAACCATTAGGTTTAACATAAAGGATTATTTAGGAAGAATGAAATTAGTTTTTTTATGGATGTAAGTTCAAAGGTATGATATCACCCTTGTGGTGAAAACATTATCTGATGTTAATAATATTTAGGTTAATTAGGATGTAGGTTTATTTATTATTATACTAATATAATAATAACCTTTGGAATAATTTTGAAGTAAAATGTATTATTTATTCATATGATGGTTTATAAATTTTTGTTATTGTCTTACCATGTGGTAACCATTTCAGTTTTCGTTAATATTTAAAGAAAATAGGAATATCTTATTATTATTTTATGGATTTTATGATCCATTAAAATTTAATTTTAGTGATTTAGATATAAAAAATTCATATTGGATATTCATTTCTTGGAGTAAGAAATAAAGTTAAAATTGATTAAAGGACAATAAAAGGATGAAATTTTACTTAAAATATATCAAGTATATTTTATAGTTCTCTCTATCTTGATATTTAAAGAATCCCTCAACTCTATGAAAAGGATATTGAAAAAAAAATTATCCTATTACCTTCATATATGATGAATCAATGGTTTTCTAAATGATAATAAATTTGTGGTTTTGTGGTTGTTAACTTTTTATGGATCATTCAATTTCTTGTGATCAATGGTCTCTATCACTCTCCATTATTCTTTTCCTCCATATCCATATATTCAATTCCCAACAACATCTCCTACATGGAACCCTATTTATGTGTTTTTATATATTTCCTTTATAATACTATTTCCATATTTTAAGTGGATGTTTTATTAACCCTTTTTACAATTTTTGTTTTTAACAAAGGAATTTTCAAATATCAAACCCTTGATTTCCAATTGCAAGTTTAAATTTTGATGATGCAATTCATTGAAGGTGGGGAGAATGTAACACCCTGAGATTTTAAATTATATTTATTTTAAATAAATTTAATATCTTTTATATCTTTCATTAAATTAAATCCACAAATTTTAAAAGAATAACATTGTGTTCGAAGTGTATCTGACATGCAACATTAAGCTTAAAAGACCCACAAAATATATTATTTAAATATGACCTTTATAACCTAGATTTAAAATTGGAAGGTATGAATAAGATTAAATAAATTATGAAATATATATATAGGTATTAATAAATAAAAATTTATTGATAAATTATTAGTAAATAATCACTCAAATTTTTATTTACGTCATTTTATGCATCAAAATACATTTTCTTGAAAAATAGAATAATTTTTCATTTTATGTTTGGGAATTATAATCAATTTATGAAACTTTTAGAAATTTTATTTTATAAAAATAATATATTTTTTGAAATCATAATATCAAAATTATCTTAGTGTGAAATTTTGGTATTTTCCTAAAAAGGTGATTTTTCAGTGAATAGTGAAAAATTCAGCCTTTTGTAAAACTGTCATTTATTTTCAACAAATTATGTATTTTAAATGTTCCACTAGGATTTTAATTTGATTTAAAAGTAAAATATATTATTATTTATTTATATTTAAAATAATTAGTTACATTTTAACCATCATTATACATAATTTGGGTATAAGTTTGTTGTTGGGCTTAAAAAGGCATTTTCTTAAAACTATTTTTAAATACATAATGTTCATCCATTTTAATTAATTAAAATAAACATTAGTAAGGAAATATTTAAATGAAATTTATATATTACATATATAATTATAAGAATTTAAATTCATATAATTATGATTATTAGTCATCATCTTAAGATTGAAAAATACATTTCTTGAAAACCTGATTTTTTGTCACATCTGTGGATTTTATTTTAAATTAAATTTTACCACTTATATGAGTTGAATTTGATAAAATGGATTCATTATTTGTAATTATCATAATTTCTAATTTCTAATAATTTTAAAAATAATTTTTTACCATAATGAATAGTGAAAATAGTAAAAATTAATTAACATGGTTAATGGTTAAATGGGTTTAATGGGGGTTAAAATAAGAAGATAAGGGTTAAAATGACCTATAAACTTGTCTAATTTCTATTACATGGACAAATTTTTGCAATATAAATCCTATAAGATCCCATATTTTTTCATGTACATCCCTCTTTGAGTTTTTTGTTAAACCTATTTTTTTTTGTATTCCTCCTACTTAAAATTTTAGTTGAGTTTCCTTCAGAGATAGAGGGATTATTAGGAAAAACTTCCTAATGTTCAATTATTTGTGTGTTTTTTTTGTATTAATGAATCTTGGGAAAAAAATTAAATGGGATTGAAATGGTTTTCCATGAGTTTGGAAGGCTACAGAGGTGGTTCAGGTGAATTTGATAAAGCTGGCCTTAAGGGTGTTTATAGAGCATTTACACCCCATGTAAATGACTTAAACGACATGTAAATTCCATTAGATAGATTCTATGAATAGAATAAAGGCAGTGAACTAATTCATGGTATGATCTGGTCACACACTATGAATCTACATTAAATGACCTGTAATATTCAACCAGGGTTAAAATCACCCAAGGTGATATGATTTTTAGCATACACATAACTTAAGAAATACATGATGTGAAATGAGATTACACGCTGTGTATTTCTCAGGCTAGTTGGTTTTAAGGGAACGAAACACTTATATTTTTCATTCCAATTGTGTGAAATTCTACACTCTCAAAACCTAGGAAATTTTGGAGTGCCTTCCTATATTCCAGAAGACTCGATCACACATTCTATTCCCATTGAATTGTTTTGCTTATATTTTCCTATATTCTCTCTTTTCTCTTAATATTTACTGTATAAATCCCTTGATCATAGTTTTTTTTGGGTTTTGATATCATTTTCTCATGATATAGGATACTTCTTGTGATCTTTCATGTCTCTGTTCTTATTGTAAATTTCCATTGCAATATTTGTATTGATCATTAGTTAAAGTTAGGGGGTATAAACCCTAACCCTATGGTCTGTTTAATTATTAAATATATGAAATACAATAATTTTAACTGAAACAACATGAAAATTAATTAATTAATTGAATGAAAAAAGATGATAAATCATGGTTTGGATTATTCATTGGATACTTTTGGATTTAATGGTATGGAAACCTAGCTTGTGGTTACTCGTTGTGTGAGAAAACCCTTTAATAATTATGAATTCTCAAATGTATTAAAGTTTGTTTAGAATGAAATGAGATATTAGGTGATTTCTTGATATAGAATCACTTTGGTGATGGAATATTTCTTATTTAATTGATTGGTGATAATTTGATAAAAATGAATGTGTAATTGAAATACAAATGGTAATTTGCATAATTAACCATTGAGGTTTATGATATGATAATATTATATCCTTAATATTATGAATTGTGTTGAGTTTTATGATGAAATTATTATATAGAGGGTTTGGCCCATTCAGATTTTTTAATGATTATATATAGGGCTATTCATGGATACCGAAATGCTTATATAGTGGGCTTGGCCTAGTTTGATGTTTTAATGCTTATATAGTGAGTTATGCTCAGATACTGAAGTGATTATATAGAGGGATTGGCCTAGTTGATGCTAAAATTATTACATATAGGGATTTTCTCAAAGGCTAAAATTCTTATACATATGGATTTTCCTAGTTATGTGTTTATACCAGGGTTTATGGTTTTGTTTTTCATGGTTATGCTACATACTTAGAGATATTCTGGCATGTTACCTAAGTAGGTTGATTTTTATATTATATTAATTTGATTAATTAATACAAATGTTATCAATTTATTTCATTATTTTAATATCAGACTAGTTTTTTTAGACATGGTGGTTTTTACCTACTCAGTTTTACTCACACCCTATTTGGGGCATCATTTGGTACCTAAACAGATTACATAGATGCAAGTTTGGAAAAAGGAAAGGGACCATTTTGCTGATTTTTTATTTCAGGATGGAATATATTTTTGAGGTGGGAAAGAAATGGGGTTCACGACTGGAGTTTTTTGAGTTTATTTGTGTCATCAATTTCTTTTTTTTATTACTTTCAGTTTGAAATTTAGATACATTTCAACCTACTATTACATGATTCATTGTTATTGGTTTATTATTTCTTCCTACTTTCCATTTGTATATTGTATAATTCCTCTATTTTATGTTACTCTCATATTTTTTTATATTTTTTTATTTCCATTATATTTTAACTCTGTACCAAGGGGTGTAGTCTCCCCATTATATTCTTTCCACCCTCACTCCTAGTCAGTAGCCTCTATCGTATGGGGAGGAACACTTGAGGTCCCATAACAAAACTGATTTTCCCATGTCAGAGAGTTCTTAATTGGGGGATTTAATACATCCCATAATTGAATATAAGGTAATTTGAAATAATTTTTCTTGGGAATTACTTTATCATTTTTGGAATCTTTTAGGAAATTTCCATTTAATTTCCAAGTAATTTCTAAGAAGGTCCCCTTTCCCCAATTATAAAAGGGTACTCCATCCCCTCAATTATTCACACTTATCATTCCATTTAGATCAACCAAACCCTTCCAAAACCCCTCCCTAACATAATTATACAAATTTTAGAGCTGATGATGTTCCAAATATACCAACCATAGGGTCTTTAATAAGATATCCAAAGGAGGTTTCTCTAAGAGAAGGTAATCATCTTAACAAACCTATATTTTTTATTTATTCTTTTACAACCTTCAATTATGTCTTAAAAACCCCAATATAATAAAAATATTATCTACCATAAAATTATTTTTTTTATATTTTAATTTCATAATCTATATCCATATATTGTTCTGTCAAATGAGAAACAAAATCATTGATCATGTGTATGGTGAATTTCCACCATGCGAGTCGATGCAACTCATTTTCCATAAACAATTTTAACGGTTGGATATAATGTTGGATTTAATGTATATATATATATATATATAATATGATATAATTATACTTTTATAATATTAAAATCACATATACCTTCCTAATTTCAATTTTTTTTAAAATATGATAACATTGCTCGTGTGTATGGCGGACTACTGCCTCACAAAACGATGTGATTAGATTTTCACTTACACTTTACATTAAAGGTAAAAATGATAAATTTAATGAAAATAAGTGATATATATGACATAATATTTATTATGTAAAAGTGATATATCACTCATTTCTTACCCTTTCACCCATTAAAGAATGATATCATTGCTCGTGCATCCGCACAACCTACCGTCTCTATGAAGCGATGAGACTAATTTTCCATGTCCTACTTTAAAGAATAGTTCTAAAAATGTATCTAATGAATAAATATGATATTTATAACATTAAAATAATTCTGGATATTATGGGACTATATCATATACACAAGAATAGGAACTTACACAATAAAACATTCATGAGAAAACAATGCAAATAACACTCGAAACAATAGTAATAATATAATATTATTAACACACAAGTGGAAAGATGTTATAAGAGGATCATATATGATATTAAAAATATGAATATGGTTATGTTAGAAATTAATAACATGCTTAAAAACTTTACAAAGTTAGTTAAATCATGATCAAATAAACAGAAACATGAGTTAAAGGAATTTGTCTCGATTTTCTTTCATTTATGCCAATTATAATGTTATGCACCTAATTTCTTTATATAGTGTATATAATTCCCCTTTTACATGTAATATAATGAATCCTTCATACTAAAAGTTATTTTAAGTCTCAATTTTTAATTATTTCATCCAAGGGGATTTTACTTGAATGTTACCAAGTGGTAAGTAATTTCATAACTCAGTTTATTTTTATTGGTTTATATCACTTATTCAATGTATTTGATATTATAAGATTATGTGTGTTATGATTGTAAATTATTTTATGTTTTGTTACAACTTGTTTTATATGGATTGATTTTTTTCAAATATAATCACTTCTATGATTAATTCTCACTTCAATGTCTTATGATCTTCGTAAGGATTTATTTTACGATCTCATTTTAATCGAGAATGATTATGCTTGAATTTACATTAGAGGAAATTATTCGATCATTATCTAATAAAACCCTTTCATTTTATTCTGCTATTTTTATTCATGATTTTTTTATATATTAATACCATTTTCCTCTCTTTGGTACTTAATATGATTGATAATTTTTTTAATAAAATCTGAATTCATTTCTCTCTTCAATAAAAAAATAAACTTCTTTAAAATCAATATTTTCTAAAAAAAATCAATTTTATTTACTATGATTGTTTAAATTCATTTTTTACCCATAATTTTCTTTTTAAAAAAATTAAAAGGAATCTTCCTTCCATTTTCCAAAAAAGGTACTTTTAACTTTTCTTACAAAAATGTGAAAGGATTATGTTTTTTAAAGTATATGGAATGAATGGAACCTTTCCACCATTATGACCACTCTTTACTTTGAATTTTCCTTTACAAGTTTAAAAAGGTTATTTTTAATTAACATTTTATTCCTAATATTATGGAATTTCTTATTTTTTTAAAGTTATTTTCAAATTAAAAATGTTATTTTCCTCAAGAATGTTTTTAAATTCCTTTTATGGTATTTCTATTCATAAATGACAAGAACCCTTAATTTGACATATAATACACTGGAGATATGTTGTAATGATATCATCCTTATTGTTTATCTAGATGGTTTCATATTAGTTTGACTAGGGAAATTATTGACATTCTACTTCTTAATTTAATTTTATAATTATTAACTTTCTAGTGAAATATTAACTTTATTATGATCATTGGACATACATTTCCCCTAAATATCTATATTATTTATCATTGGTAGTATTATTTATTAAACCATGTATAATTTCTATATATGGTGTTTTAAATTAAAATTTATTTGATTGACTAGGTAAATATTGATATTTCATATTTCTTTTTTAATACAGACATTTATTGATAAGGCATATTTTTCATGAATTAAATTGATCATTCGATATATGAGGAATGTGTTGGAAATGAAGTTATGGGTAGGGCTCAATTATAGATATCCCCTTCATTCATCGTCAGTCTCACTAGAGTAATCTATTGGCCAACCTTATTTAAAAGGGTTTTTGGTGTATACCTACCCATTAGTTAAACTGTCTTGGCATAAGATCTTACTGGTAAAGGTAGCATGATGCATGAGATCTTGACATCTAATAATAAGCATTTCCTTCATTAATAATTTAGTTATTATTATTATCCATGATATTTTTTCATTGATATTATCTATGGATGAATTTAATTCTTAGTTAAATGGATTTTTTTACATATTTACCTTTCCATATTGATTATCCCTTATTGATTACACTTTATCTATTCATGATAGTCAAGTTACTGATTAAATGGAATATGTGTTCATTTATTTACCTTTCCATATTTATTATTTATTATGGATTCATGATATATTCCACTACACATAACCATTACTGATTATTTTATCTAACCCTTATTTTGTTTCCTTTCCCAAGGATATGAAGAAGAATTCTTGCAATGAGTTAAAAGATGATGAATTTTTACTCCCACTATGTTGTATTCCATGTTTTCAAATATAATGTGAAATTCAAGTGTGTATCTAGTTTACCATGACTAATAAACTATTCAGTCCTTTGGGATGTGATCACTTATACCTTATGATAAATTATTAAAGTAACCACTAGATCTGGGCTACTGGGGTCAAGGTCTTTACAAATAATATACTTAAAAATAATATACAAATAAAATACATTTGGTTTTAGAAAATATTTTTTCATTATTTTTTTAAAAAATGTTAGAAATTGTGTTAGTCTATATTTTTCATTACATTTTGATCAATAAAAAAATAAAAACAATAATTATTTTTCAAAATCAACTCCAACTTTACAATTTAGTGTTTAAATTTTAAATTTTTTATTTTAAGTAATTTTATTTAAATTTTTTGATATAGATGATATAAATTGAAGTTTATGTTTGAATTATTTTAGTTCTAAAATGTTTTAATTTATTTCTATTTTTTTATTTTGTTAGATAAATTTCCACAATAATTGTTGAATGTTAAAGAAAATATTAATTAGTTGTAATATATGATTTTATTTTTGAAATATGACTACTTACTTAAAATATTTTATAGTTACAAATTAATTATAATTATTTAAATTATAATTTATAAATTTTAGGTAATATAGTGAAGAGAATTAAAAATTCTAGATCTCAAAATAGAAAAAACAAGAAAGGAAAGGATGAAATGGAAAAATATCTAGTGGGTTCAATTTCTAATTTTTTTGTTACATGAAGTGAAAAATAGAAATTATCTATTAAATTTAATGAGAAATATATAGGAGACAATGTTTCTAGAGTGAAAGAAAAATCTACAGAGGAACCTATGGCTCAAAGTGTTTATTTGATAAATGAATGTGTGGATGTGGATTTTAATAAGGATGATAATAAAAATACTATTAATATGATTCATAATCTTAGATATCAATGAAAGCTTGACTTTGAAAAATATGTGGATATGAATTATGATATGGAATTATGGGGAAGTATCATTAATGTCAATAAAATTTTGTTGGTTTGAAATGGTATGATTAAAATATTAAAATTAAATGATGAATTTCCTAATGAAGTTAGTTGTGGGATACACTTTACTTATAATCATTATTTTTTTATCCTTCCTAATGGTGAAAATAATGAGAGTAAGTGGCTTGCATATTATAATGAGTTGGACAAGGATTTTTTTGTTGTAAATTATTTATATTGAAATTGATGAAAAGTTTGTTGACTAAATGAGTAACTAATGATTGGTACAAGCTTCCAAAAAGCCTTATGGAGAATGAAATAAATTTTAAACACATTGTTAATGTCATGAGGTGGGTGGAATTTCATAGAAGACTTAAAAATAAATAAATAGTTTAAAAAAACATTGAATGTATCATTGAAAAGGAAAGATTTTGTTGTAATATGGTGCTTAATAGAATTATTGGAGTTGTATATGTATTTCCACAAAATAACTTACCATTTTCTGGAACAAATGAGAAGATTTATGAGAAGGATAATATATTTTTTGTGAAATTATTGAATTTGTTACGAAATTTTATCCAGTTATGCAAGATTATGTATGCCATGTTATTAATAATGGTATTTAAAAGCGCTATATTAGTCATAAAATTTATAATGAATTGATAATTTTTTGGGGTATTTCATTAAAGAAAAAATATTAAAGAAAATCATGAGAGAAAAATACTTTTCTATTATCCTTTATTTCACTTTAGATATAAGTCATAAATAACATTTTTCTTATATCATGAGATGTGTGGATTCTAAGGTGTGATTTAAATTTAAGGTGGATGAGTTTTTTCTCGGCTTCATAAATTTTGATGACACATCATGTCATGAGATTTTATAGTCACTTGAAGAATCTTTGGTTGATATTAAACATAACATCAATGAAATAAGAAGAAATTTTTTTCATAATGGATCAAACATGACGGGTAAAAATCAAGTTATCTTAAAAATAATTCTTGATGTAAATCCTAGATCATTTTTCACTCTACGTGGATTCAATATCCTGAATCTTTCTATAAGTGAGATGGAAAAATCTAGTTTGAAATGCATAATTTTTTTTTTATATGTTCAAAATATTTATATATTTTTTCCAGGTTCACCAAATTAATGGAATTTTATTAAGTCTAATGTGAAGGGTTTTAAACCAAATCCATTATCAATAAATCATTGGGAAAGTCACATCAAGAGTATTATAATTAAAATAATACCAACACTTAAGTTAAGAAATGTATTGGTTGAAATTTAAAATATTTCTAAACATGATGATGTTGTGACATTGGATGCTAAAGGTTTGAATTTAAATGAATTATAAAATTTATAATACATAATTATATTATGAATTTGGTACATTTTTTTAGATAAATTCAATCATATAAGTAGAATCCTTTATAGGGAAGATATAGATTTCAAAGAAGAAAGTACACAAATAAAAATTTGGTTTTGTTCTTTGAAAAAACATGAACAAATGGGGTTTGAAGGTATAATAAATGAAGAAAAATAACTTCTAATAGAAGTTGGTATTAATCCAATATTTGAAGAAAAAAGAGTTAAATTCAAGGTGAAATAATTTTATAATTATTTGGAAGATAATACTGTTGGAAATTTTTCTATGGAGGAAAAATTTGGAAAAATTATTTTCTTAAAATTATTGTTCAAGATCTTATGTCATTAAGGGATCATGTTATTAAATTTGAACACTTTTAATAAATATTTATATTTTTTTGAAGGAAAGTTTTAGAAATATTTATAAAGAAAAATTGAAGGAAAATTGAAATCAATTTCAATGTTTTTTTAACACAATGAATATGATGATATTTGTGAAGATGAATTATTTCAAGATCTTAGACATTTGAAGTCAATATTACCAAGTGAGCTGATAAAATCAATTGATATAATTGATTTTGTCAATACTTATTGGATATATGGGAGGTTTCAAATGACATGGGTGAAATATCAATTTTTTTCTATATCCATTGCAGTTTGATCAATGGAGAGAATTTTTTCTAAGTTAAAGTTGATCAAAACTTATCTTCATAATACCATGTCATAAGAGAGATTATACGCATTGAAAACGATTTCAATTAAAATTTAATTTTTATATAGTTTTAATTATGTTGAGTTAATTTAAGAATTTGCATCAATAAATGTAAGGATAAGTTTTTTCCTTTCAATTGGATTATAAAATACAATAATAAAGTTCATGAAGTTTCACAAAATGATCTGATATGTCATACTCTATTTATTTATAATTTTATATTTTCTTTGAATTTGATTATTTAACAAGTTTCATTAAGCGTATCTATCAAAACTATAGCTTTTGAATCAAATTTTAGCATTGTAGTACTTGTTTTAAACAAATATAATTTTCATTTTCTTCCATAAAAATCCAATCCTTTATTTTTATATGAATTTGGATTCATGGTTTTACACCAAATGATAATGTTTTTAACTATTTAGAAGTTTGTTTCTGAATTCCTCTATTATGTTATTCTAAATATTTTAGTTCAAATTTTTATAGTTTTAGAATAACTTAGAGATGAAAATGAGATGAGGATGATTCAATGAATGATTCAAATGATATTTGAATTCATTTACACAACTTGGATAAATTTAAATTTTGTTTAAAAATTTATGATTGAATTAGAATGAAAAAATAAATTCATTTTAAATTCATATGTTATGATTTTTTACTTAAAAATTTCTTTGTTTTCGCATTTATGAGTTTTGGATAACTCATATAAAGTGTTTTGAATTTACTTTAGTGTATCTGTTAGTTAAATTTTTCATGTTCTATTTTAAAATTCATGTGTGTGATGTTAATTTTGACTTTATTGAGTTTCAATGTTGGTTTCACTTGATTCATATTATTTTATATTTGGTATACAAATGTATAAAGGCATTGGGCCTTACAATGTGGGGTTGACCAAGTTTAAGTCAATTCTCTAACACTACATAAAAATAGGCATTCAAGAGTGGTTTTTTTCGTTTAACGGTGGTTTAAACCACTGTTACATCATTTCATTATGGTTTTGGAAAACTACCACTAAATCATGCATCCATAATCATTTAACGGTGGTTTTTTAAAACCGCCATGAAATGATTTATTAGTGATTTTTTAAAATTGGAGGAACCATTTAGTTGTGGTTTAAAACATCGCTAAATCATTTCGTGATAGTTTTTTTATTTTTATTTTTCGTAATTAATTATTTTTTATTATTTTATTATTTTTAATTCTCATAATTTATTTATTTATTTATTATTTATTATTTATTTATGTATTGATTTATTTACATATTTATTTATTTATTTTTTATTTATTTTTTGTTTAATTTTTTTACTTATTTTCTTATTTTATTATTCTTATAATTAATTGTTTATTATTTTATTATTATTTTATTATTATGCATTGTTATTTAATTCTTGTGATTATTTTTTTAATTATAAATTATTTATTATTTTTTTATTATTTTTTGTTAATTTTTTAATTCTTATAATTAGTTCATTTTTTTATTTTTTATTTATTACCATGCACATGCACATGTATTCATATTCTATATATAGAAACTCTACATTGGGTGAGATCTGAACCCCTTACTACTTTCTTATTATATAAAGACTTTACCACTTTAGCAGACACTTCATGTGATGAATAAAAATAATTTAATATACTTATATATATATTGACTGAAAAAATACATAATAAATGGATACAAATAAAAATAATTAATAAATAATAATTTAAAATTAATAATTAATAGTTAATAATAAATAAATAATTATTAATTATTAATTATTAATTGTTAATAAATAATATTTAATAATTAATAAATAAAATATAAAATGTATAATAAATAAGTATATATATATATAATATGGTAATAAATGGTAAATAATTAATAGTAAATAATAAATAATAGATAGTAAATAATAGATAGTAAATAATAGATAGTAAATAATAAATAGTAAATAATCAATAATTAATAATCAATAATCATAAATCAATAATAAATATATAATATATAATATATAATATATACTTAAAATGTTTAGAAGATAGGCAAACCCGCTCCTAATAAATTTATTAGAAAAATAAAGTTGACAAAGAAAAAAAAAGAGGATGAACAAGTTCAAACAAAGAGTCATTACCTCATCCATAAGGGAAAACTACAAATCAAGAATAATATCATTCTTATAATCATGGTTAGAGTCATCATCATCATTAGTAGATTCCCACTCTGACTGTGAGTTCCTTTGATTGAAGATCATAGACTACTTCTCCTTTATTTGGTCCTTCTCCAGAGTGAGATGGCTCTTACATCCTTTGGAAGAAGACCTAGTAGACACATTTAGGCCACGCCCTTATGTTGTAGGCCAATCATCTCGACCACATCCTCATCCATGGCCTTTTGGGTTCCTACCTTGTCTCCATGATTTTTGATGCCATGTTTCTTCAGGTTCTTCCTTTTTAACATCCATATTGTCATTCACTGTGGAAAGTTATTCATTACCAATCAGGTTATCAATGGCACCATATGGTTCAAAACCAGTTCCTAGCTCTTTAGCAATGTCATTGAGTGATTAAAGTACATCAAAGCTATTTACAACATATATATTAAATGAATATTCAAGATTGTGTCTAGAATTAATGACAATCCCAGATTTTTTAGCTCCTGCTAAATTTGACTCATAATGATAATTGGTTTCCTGTATGTAACCATATTAAATCCTTCATTTTCCTAATAAATAGGGTCTTAACTTTCCCTCTTATATTTAGATTTAATAGGGGATTTTGCCACAATCATCTTCTAATGTTCAACTTGTTGATCAGCAAGCTGTTGCACTGCATCTTCATCAATGGATTGAGAGTCTATTGCTTCCTCAGTCGATCCACTATCAATTACATGTTAGTTCCTCATATATATAATTTTCATAGAATCATATGCTGAAGAAATCACAATAGGTTTCTAAACAAATTGATCATCCAAAAAGGCATGATCTTTGTATTTTTCTTGAACATGATCTTCTCTATTAATAGAATTTCTCCCAGATTGAAGAATATGTTATTTTCCCTTATTGAAAGAATATATAGCATCATTTAATATAGTAGAGGTTGTGAGAGAATTATAAGCATCCTTAACCTGTCTGATAGATTTCTCCTTATTCAAGCCATGAAGTAGTGCATCTCTAAATGAGTTGTGTTCCTCAGGCCGAAACTCAATCTATTGTGCATGACTATGAATCTGATCGATAGACATCTCAACTTCCTTAGCAATATCTTCCATGGTTTTAGAAGTCCCACTAAAGTGCTGTATTTTGGATCTATTTGTGCCTGCATTGACATTCAATGACCTCTCATTATGCAACAACATCTTGACCCCCAAACCAGACTTCAAAGTGATGGCCTTAGCAGGTACATGAAAATCAAACTCAACATCAAACCTGGGCATGCCAAAGTTTCCCTCAGTCAAATGATTTTCTATTTTTGAATCTTTACCCATGAATTATTCTAGAAATCCTTTGCAAGATGACCCTTATTACCATACTCCACACAAAGAATATTCTTCCTAAAAGCTTTTAAATAATATCTAACAGCCATGAAGTCTGCACAAAAATATGGTCACTTCTCATATTCAACTATAATATAAATGTCATCATAAGGGGTAGAGAGTGTTACCTTGTCAATTATAGTATCCTTAAGATCAATTTCAATCAACAGTTAAGCATAATAATGGAAACAAACATGATCAGTTTCTTTTTCAGGAAAGATTGGGGTTCCAATTTCCATGGCTATGTCATGTAAAATCTCAGGATGCCACAACAGCTAATTTATACCATGAAAATGAATCCATACCTATAAAAAATAATTCCTCACCCTTTAGAAATTGAAATAGAGATATAATTCATGAAGATGAAGAGATATGAGATTCAAGAAGATGGATCCAGAACTCCAAGTTTGAGCCTTGGAATCAGAAGAAAATATGTAATGGAAGAATCCTTAGCCTAATGAGACACACCTCCAATCCAAGAAACCCCATATAGTAGAAAATCTATGTACTTTATCATCAAGATTCCATGTAATTTTTCCTTTAGGAAGAATAAGCCACATGATTAGGGATTTTCTCCCCATTCTTAATATTTTAGCAAAAGCCTTTATATTCACCACCACATGTATTAAAGACCCCTTCTTCAATATTCTACCCATAGAGGAGTTCTTGTACACTGCTAAGGCATTTATATTGACCATTAATTTTAGATGTCCAGCTAAAATCGATTTGTATTGCGACAGGATTGATACACCCGAAGGCCTCATATCTAACTTTGAGGCCAATGATACATCATGAGAAGACTTCGCCAATAAAAGAGTTGAACCAAGAAAGTGTGGAAACCCCATGATCAAAGATGTAAGCTATGTGCCATGATCACCTTCTGAGAAAGATCCCAACCCTCACATCATCTCAATCTTTTCAATAATATATAAGTAATGCATAAATAATAAATTAATATATTATAAATAAATAATAAATTAATAAACAATAAAAAATAACTAAAAAATAATAAATTATGATTAAATAATAAAAAACATTTAATGAATATTTAATAAATAAGTAATTAATGATATGTTAATAATAAATTAATAATAAAATAATAGAAAAATTAAAAAATTAAAAATAAATTAATAATTAATGTATAAAAAATAAACAAATAATGAATAAATAAATAATAAACAAATAAATAAGAAATAAATAATAAAATAATAATGAAAAATAAATAAATAATAAATAATACGTTAATAAAAAATAAAAAATAAAATAATAGTGAATTGATAATAAAATAATAATAAATTAAAAATAAATTAATAATCAATGCCTACACAATAACTAAATAAATAATAAATAATAAGTAATAAGTAATAAATAAATAAATAAATAAATAAATAAATAAAAAATAATATATAGATAAAAAATAATAAAATAATAATGAAAAATAAATAAATAATAGATAAATAATAAATAATAAATAAATAATAAATAAATAAATATTTGATAATTAATAAATAATGAATAAATAATTAATAAATAATGAATAAATAAATAATAAATAATAAATAAATAAATATTAATAAATATTAAATTCATAATAAGTAAATAATAAAAAAGAAATAAATATTAAATAGTTATTTAACAATAATTTAATAATAAAAATAAATCAATAAATATTAAATCAATAATAAATAAATATTAAAATAATAAATAATAAATAATAATTGAATAAATAATAAACAATAAATAAATAATGATAAAATAATAAATGGATATAAATATCTGTAAATATGTATACATATACAAAAAATTTCAAAAATATATATAAACATGCATTTATGTTACATAAATATATGTAAACACACTAAGATATATAATTATATATTAATATAAATATATATGTAAACACAAGTAAATATAAATATCTATATATATATTTACACATATATGATATAAATATATATAAACATAAATATGTATAAATATTAATAAATGTATATAAATATACACAAATATTCATAAATTCATATAAACCGATATATATATATATATATAATTGATAATAAATTACCAAGAGGGGACAACAAAATAATTGCAATGCTATCAAATCAATAGGAATGTAAATCAACAGAATAAAATCACAAACGACATAAAAAGCATATGAATACACTCTTAGACAAAGATGGAATCTCATCAAATGTGTATGATGTATATATATATACTTAAATTTATTTAAATATATCATATATTAAAATTTATTTACAAATTTTATAATATAAATATAAATATAAATATATTTATCAATGCACACGCATCTATATATATAAACATTATTTATATATTTGTGTGTGTATATATATTCATATAGTTTTACTATAAATTCATTTATATACTATATTTAATAATAATGATATATTAATAAAAAAATAAATTTATATATGATGTATACACACAAATATTTTCATATTTATGTTTCTAAAATACACACACACACACACACATATATATATATATATTAGAATATACACATAAATATAGATTTTTTATTAACACACACATGTTTATATATAAACATTACTTGTATAAGTATATATATACATATTAATTCATTTTTATAAGGAAAATAAAATAGATAATTATTTATGTTAACTGAAATGAATAAAAAATATTTATTTTTCATATGGTTTATATGTTTAAAAATACATTTCTATGTAAATATGTTTTCATACAAGTGATTTATTATAAGTAGATATAAGAAAATATGTATATATTTAATTATAAATAAAACTACATTGTGAAAAATGATAAAAATTAAAAAACATAATATCAATATGAGTGTAATCCCTAGGAATAAATTTATTCTCCACTGAAAAAGGACAATAAGACAGCCTTAAACAAGGCTAAAATTCCATCAAATGTTAAAAAATTAGGATACCCTGACTAAAAACTCAGTTGTGGAGGACTTTTAGGTATTTTTTGGCCTTGAAAAATGTGACTATGGTTCCCCAGGATCATTGAGACATATAGCTCAATGCAATATTCTATTTTATATATGGTAGAGCCCAAACAAAGACCTAAATAAAAATTTATGGACATTTGAAGTTCAAGTTCGATTTCTAACATTTCTTGAAATTATAATAAATATTATTCTTTTAATTATTAAAAAGTATAAATCTAGTATGGTTTTAGTTCATTTCATAAGATTCTATTTTACTAGTTGTGGAGCTAAAATGGACTACGAAATCAAATTTATGGTCATTCGATGCTGAAGTCTGATTTTCAGCTTATGGAAGATTTATTTTAAGTTTCAAAATATTAATAAATAATAATTTTAAAAGTTTATTAATTAAAATAAAATAATTAATTAAAATTATAAATGATAAACTATATATGATAGTAAATAATAGATCATAAATCATAATTATATTTTTTATTATATAATTTTTTTTCCTTTAATTTAGCAGGGGTTTTAAAAAAACTACTTCTATTTCCAAGTGGGTTTTTTTAAAAAATTGGAACTAAAAATAAATTTAATTTTTTTAAAGAAAATAGAAAAAATATTTAAAAAACATTTATCAGCGGTTTTCAAAACCATTATGAAAAAACCACTGATAAATCAGTTTTTTCATGTAGTGTAAGGTGTTAAAAGTGTTTTTTAATTCTACAGTTTCATTTCAGTTGGATTTAAAATTTGTTTAAGGTTTTATTAGTATATATAGTATTTTATTTTTTAATATATTTATTAGTTTAGTTTTTATTAATTTTTAAAATGGTACAAAGTAGTTTTTAAGAAGGTTTTTTAGTTATTTTAACAACTTTTTTACCTTTATTTTATATTATTTTTCATGGGTAAAAATGGAATAACTTTAATTTTTTATACAAGACACTATTTGGATATATTTAGAAAATAATTTTCACAAATGAATTAGTGAAATTTTATTATTTAAATCATTTTTTGATGCTTATTTAAATTAAAATTGGGTACTTAATCATGTATTGATTTTAAATGATTTAGTTCTATGTGTGGACATCTTTTCGTATTTTTTTCATTGGCTTAATAGACTAACTTTTAAATACCTTAATTCATTTTTTTGATTGTTTTTGAAGTGGTTTAAAAGGATAAAAAGTGTATAGTTTAGTTCTTTAAGAAAAAAGGTTTATTGGGATATGATTTGGTTCACTCTGGTCTAAACCTTTAAGCACCCATGTTTAAATGGAACCTTTTTTATTATTTATCTCAGGCAACAAGATTTCCTGATCCAGTCCTATTGCTATAGTTTCAAATAAAAAACCATCTCCTCCATCTTTAGATAAAGGGTTTCATATTTTCTTTCATGAGGAAATAACTACATAGATTAACACTCGAAGCTAGGTTACTTAATAGTCTTGGGTCAGATTAATTATTTATAAACCCTATATAAAACAATTAAAGTTAGTAAGAAGTGAATAAGGGTCAATCTATTAGGAAGGAATCATATCACGTGTTTGTGTGACCAAAGAGACAAAAAATAAAATTCAAGTAATAATAAAAATAGTAGTCTATTTTAGTAATGAAGTGATGGTGGTGATAAAATAATGTGAAAGAAAGTAAAAACATGAGCGAGAGTTTAAAAAAATAATCATAGAAAAATAAATGGATAAGATAGGGGAACTCGATTGGTTTTAAAATATATTTTCCTTCATATGTAAACAAAAAACACTATATATAAATAGAAATAGGTTGACTAATCTTGTTTATTTCTCAACTTTTGAGTGAATAAATACTATAGTTTATCAATTGTAGTACTCACACATTCATAAATGATGATTCAATGATCACCAGAATTAAAATTTCATTTGATCGTGATATGAAAACATAGTATTTGATCACTTTTATAGTTGATCCTCATATGGTTTAATAAATTAAAATAAATTTACTCAAGATCAATTATCATTAATCCTAATTTTATATTTAAAAACTAAAATGATAAATAATAAGAAGTTGAGAGTAACATCCAATAAAATAAAAAAAAATGAAGTAAAAATTATAATGAGCACAATCTTACTCCCCAAAAAGACATGGTCAATTAATATATCCATGAAATTATTTTTCAATAATATACCCAATACAAATAGATATTATAAATCAAGAAGAAATAAAATAAAACATCTCTATGGATGAATGATTCTTCCAATTCCTATGATCCTCTATTGTTTTCTCCTTATTTAATGATTCTGATATAGTTTTTTCCAATTCTATTCCTCTAGATCTCCTAATTGCCTCCATCTCCTCTATCATTGAAGTTTTAGTTTCCTCCATCTTATAGAAAATTTTATGCTAATTTTCAACCACAAATCATCATTATATCTCCAAACTTGTATCCTAAGCCTTCGCATAACACTATTTTTGTTCATCTTCCTCCCCATAGGTAACACGAGATAAACCCTCCAAACTGAACACACTACTCTAGACATGGGGAAATATTCAGAACATTCTCCATGATTTAGCACCACATGATCAATACAGACGAATCCTAATACTGGGATCATTTCTAATGAACATTAGATTTTCCAGCTTCTCAGCTTCTAGCATGAATTCTCTTCCTGTGCAATCCCATGGAAATGTGTCCTAGATAACCTTTATTGGTATTATAAAATTCTCAATCATTCCTTTGAGTTGTACCTATAACCGAATAGGATCCAATGAACATAGTAATTCAACATTAAATATTTCAATTTGGTGAAGAACCCTTAGTATTTCACTATCTCATCAATTCAAATGCCTCATAAATAAATGGACTCAACTCATGGAGATACCCAATGGTTCATCCACATATCTTGGACAGTCTCAATTTTTCTACCTCTAGGATTAGATGATCTTCATTCATCCTCTCTATCCACATTTAAGCTTGGGTCGAGTCATCCATAGATTGGAGTAGTAGGTGACCAACTCAGCCTTGGATGTTCTATCTTGAAACTGTAATCACTAATATTAGTTTCTTTAGGAACTATGTGCATCCACTTTTGAACGTCACTATGGATTTCCATCAAGCACACTTCGTGCATCAACCTTTAAACCTATAACTGTAATAATGGGTAAGAATAGTGTCCCACATTTCTTTCTTCTTTTTTATTATGCACTGGAAATGAATAGGCGAGCAAAAATCATCAATCCCATATTAAAAAATTCAAACCCACAAAAAGTTCAAAAACTTAAGTTGAGAATCAATCAAACTTATGTGATATTGAACATCTAAAATATGTCTGTAAATATATAATAACTACTAAGTTATTATGACTTCTCTATCAATTGGATCATGAAACTTTAGTCTCATTTGTATGATTCCAGGATTGGGTTGGACTCACTTGTTCCATGTTCAGCCAAATTTGGGATGGTTTACATCATTTTAAGAAAAATAGTTTCAGTTATCAATTCTAATTAACCCAGTTTTGACTCCCAATATTCTTGTATCACCTTTTTTAAACATGGATTCATCTTTATTTGATCATTTTCAAGATTATATTAGCCAAGATTCCCTCAGCTTCTTTTTTGGTTTCACCATGCATAGTCAATCATCATTTCCATAGTCCTTGGGAACTTAATATTCACGATAACTTTAATTGATTTGGAAAATTTGTTTTTCATTTGTGGTAGATTGATCAATTTACTATGTTCTCAAAGTAAACATGATTTTTAATTCATAGTCGATGGATTCTCTCATGAGATAGATTGGGTTTCCATATTGATTCTTTTGGTCGGATGAGGTCTGCTAGAAGGAGACGGGAATAGGGAGGCATGGCGATCCACCGATTCAAGATGTTCTGAGGATGACACACATCAATAGATCTCATTATATGGGGAGCCATAGGGAGGCCTTTTTCCATGGGGAGACACTGTCGGCAGAATATTTTCTCCTGGATGGTGGCCGCCCCCCTCTTTTGTCAAAGGGGGGGATGGTGGTGGTAGATGGTGGGTGGCCAAACCCACCCAATATTCAAGTGGGAGAAGGTATGGGGAAGGGGTGAGGAGGCCTATAAAAGGAGGCTCTCCCCTCTTTCAAAGATCATCAGCCTCAGCATATCATCCCATCATTATATTAATTCGGTTTATCTCATCCGGTTCTATTTGCGGTATTTAGTGAGGCAGTTTTCCCCTTTATTCAAGAGAGAATATTATGAGAGTTTTCTCCTTATAATAAGTGAGGGAGTGTGTACCCACTTTTACCCCATAGTGATCCTTCTATTTTCTCGTGGTTTTTTACCCCTTCCATTTGGGGGTTTTTTCCACGTTACATCTGGTGTCCCATTTATTTCAGCATTTTTCACTTTATTTTATCTCGTGATTATCGCTGCACCGGTGTTCCAACCATTTACGGTCCCAACAAGTGGTATCAGAGGCAAGGTTCTGGCCCAGTGCTATTCATGTTTTCGGGTATTAATAATTCTCATGAATTTGAGTATGCTCTGTGATTTCAACTCCGGTTGATCTATCGCATCAAAAAAATTATTGAGTTTATTAACTACACTGTTGTGAAAGAGAGGAGGTTATGGACTGACGGTGTGTCCAGATGGCGGCAAAATTCAAGATTGAAAAATTCAATGGGAATAATTTTTCATTATGTAAAATGAAGATGTAGGCAGTGCTGCGGAAGGATAATTGCCTAATGGAAATTGGCGAAAAGTCGGTGGGTGTGATGGAGGAGAAATGAAATGATATGGACGTGAATGATATTGCCAACATCCATTTGGCTTTGGTTGACGGGGTCCTATCGAGCATTGAGGAGAAAAAAACATCAAAGGAAATATGGGATACTCTGACGAAGCTATATAAGCCTAAGTCACTACACAACATAATTTTCCTGAAGAGAAATTGTACACTCTTCAGATGAAGAAGTCATCATCGGTGACTGACAACATCAACAATCTCAATACCCTGTTCGGTCAGCTCACAACGTTGGGCTATAAAATTGTGGATACTGAACGTGCGGAGATTCTACTCCAGAGTTTTCCAGATTCGTACAACCAACTCATCATCAACCTCACCAATAATATCCTAACGGATATGCTGGCCTTCAATGATGTTGCAGCCGCAGTTCTTGAAGAATAAAGTCAGCGCAAGAACAAGGAGGACAGAAAGACAACTTTTCACCAGAAAAAGGCTCTGTCAATGGAGAGAGGAAGGATGACGGAGCGTGGTTCCAGTGGGATCCAAAATTATGGCAGGTCCAAATCAAGGAGTAATAAGAAGAATGTCACATGTTTCAATTATGGAAAGAAGGGGCACATCAAGAAGGATTGTTGGAATAAGAAGAGTGGTGAAAAGAGCTCTCAGTGTAAAGTGGCGAGTACTTATGGAAATGGAGATATACTAGTCAGTGAAGTGGTGAAGACTACTGGAAGTAGGAAGCATCTTGACGATGCATGGATTATCGACCCAGGATCAACATGACACATGAAATCTTGACAGGAATGGTTTTACCTATTTGAAACCATCCTGGAAGGACTTGTGTACATGTGGAATGATCACACCCTGAAGATCGTTGGAGTCGGTACCATCAATCTGAATATGCATGATGGCATCGTATGGACCGTCCAAAGAGTATGTCATGTGAAGGGCCTAAAGAAGAACATATTGTCTTTGGGACAATTCGATGATATCATATGCAATACTCGCACTAAGAATGGAGTGATGAGAATTTTGAAGTTCGTTCTTGTGGTAATGAAGGTGAAGAAGATCTCGAAGAACCTGTACATGCTTATGGGTGAAACATACAAGGATGCAGAGATAGTTGTTGCATCAACTACCTTGACATAAGTGTTGATGAAGTTATGACATCGAAATCTTGGCCATATGTCAGAACAAGGCCTGAAGATTCTTGCAAATCAGAAGTTGCTTCTTGGGCTGACAAAGGTATCCTTACCATTTTGTGAGCATTGTGTTTTGAGCAAGAAGCACAGTTTAAAGTTCGGGACATCAACAGTGAGAATCAAAGATATCTTAGAGTCGATCCATTCCGATGTTTGGAAATCACTGATTATATACCTAGGAGGAGAAAGGTACTTTGTATCATTCATTGATGATTATTCTAGGAGATTTTGGGTGTACCCAATCAAGAGGAAGGCGGATGTTTTTGAAGTTTTCAAAAAATTCAAAGCACGGAAGGAACTTGACTCTGGAAAGAAGATCAAGTGTCTAAGGACTGACAATGTCAGATAATATACAAGTGAGGAATTTGTAAGGAATTTGTACTTTTTGTCAACAGGAAAGAATCAAGAGATAGTTCATGATGGCATACACTCCTCAGCAGAATGAAGTGGCAGAGCGGATGAAAAGAACCCTATTGGATAGAACAAGGGAGATGCTTAAGACTGCAGGTTTTGCAAAAACATTTTGGAAAGAAGTAGTGAATACCTCATGTTATGTGATAAATCAATCTCCTTCAATGAAGATTGATCTAAAGACACCGATGGAGATGTGGACTGGTAAACCCGCTGAATATTCTCGGTTACATACTTTTAGAAGTCCTATATATGCATTGTTTAATGAACAAGAAATATCAAAGTTAGATTTGAGATCCAGAAAATGTATCCTCTTGGGGTATGCTGATGGTGTAAAGGGGTATCGTTTGTGGGACCCCACTGCCCACAAATATATCATCAGCAAAGATGTCATTTTTGCAGAAGATAAGGTGAAAATGAAAATCGATCAAGACACAGAGGAGGAGAATAAAAAAACTACAACAGTCAAAGTAGAGGACAAATCCAAGGAAGAATCAGTTTCCTCTGAAACATTACCATATCATGATGATCAAATACCAGTTGAGTCTGGACCATGATGGTAAAATTAGGAGAAAAGATCACCAATATGGCACTCAGACTATGTCATTGAGAGCAATATTGCATACTGCTTATTGACGGAGGATGGAGAGCCATCTTCTTTTGTAGATGTGACCCAGAGTCCAGATGTATCCTCATGGATGGCAGCCATGTAGGAGGAACTCAAAGCCTTGCATAAGAACAAGACTTGGGATCTTGTTCCATTACCTCATGGAAGGAAAGATATCGGAAACAAATGGGTCTTTAAGATCAAACGGGATGGAAAAGACCAGGTGGAAAGATATTGTGCAATATTGGTGGTCAAAGGATTTTCTCAGAAGGAAGGTATTGATTTCAATGAAATATTTTCTCATGTTGTTAGAATGAAAACTGTTCGGTTAGTTCTAGAGATGTTTTCTAAATACAACTTACATATAGAGCAGCTGGATGTAAAGAATACTTTTCTCCATGGTGATCTTGACAAAGAGATCTATATGCTCCAACCAGAAGGTTTTGCAGAAGAAGGAAAAGAGAACTTGGTTTTTAGGTTGAACAAATCTTTGTACGGTCTCAAACAGACACCAAGGTGTTGGTACAAGAGATTTGATTCCTATATCATGAGCCTTTGGTATGACAGACTTCATTCGGATCTTTGTGCATATTTCAAGGGTTCAGATGGTAATGATTTCATCATTCTTCTGTTTTATGTGGATGACATGTTGGTTGGAGGCCCCAACAATGATCAGATCTATGAGATGAAGGCACAGTTGTCTAGGGAGTTTGATATGAAGGACTTGGGACCAGCAAACAAGATTCTTGGGATGCAGATTTACCGAGATAGGAATAATAGGAATATTTGGCTATCACAGAAGAGTTACTTACATAGAGTCTTGAAACACTTCAACACGCAAGACTGTAAGCCAATTTATACCCCCCTTCCCGTTAATTTCAAGTTATCCTCAACGATGAGTCATAGTAGTGAAGCAGAGAGGATGGAAATGTCTCGAATACCGTATGCATCAGCAGTGGGTATTCTAATGTTCTCTATGGTTTGTACTAGACCAAACATTGCACATGCAGTGGGAGTAGTTAGTCGGTACATGGAGAATCTAGGTTAGGAGCATTGGAACATAGTGAAGAGGATCCTAAGATACATCAAGGAGACCACAAATGATGCATTATGTTATGGAGGATCAGATTTCACTGTCATAGGATATGTTGATTCAGATTTTTTAGGTGATTCTGACTGGAGGAAATCCACTACTGGTTATGTGTTTACTCTTGCAGGAGGAGCTGTGAGCTGGATTTTAAAGTTACAGTCAGTTGTGGCTTTATCCACAACAGAGGCAGAGTACATGGAAGCTACACAGGATTGCAAAGAGGCGATTTGGATGAGAAAGTTTTTGGAGGAGCTCGGGCGTAGACAGGAGCAGATTCTATTGTTTTGTGACAGTCAGAGCACCTTGCACATTGCAAGGAATCCATATTTTCATTCCAGGATGAAGCACATTGGGGTACAATATCACTTTTTCTAAGATGTGTTGGAGGAAAGAAGCGTGGACATGCAGAAGATTTACACTAAAGAAAATATGGAAGATTTTCTGACGAAGGCAATTAACTCTGATAAGTTCCTCGAGCGACCTTGTAGAGACTTGAGTAGCATGTTTGGCAGATAGAAAGGATGTGTGGAGATGTGATTGGTTCTCAACAAAATCTCCAAGTGGGAGATGTGTTGGCAGAATATTTTCTCCTGGACGGTGGCCGCCCCCCTCTTTTTTCAAAGGGGGGGGGTGGTGGTGGTAGATGGTGGGTGGCCAACCCCACCCAATATTCCAGTGGGAGAAGGCAAGGGGAAGGGGTGATGAGGCCTATAAAATGAGGCTCTCCCCTCTTCCAAATATCATCAGCCTCAGCATCTCATCTCATCATCATATTCATCCAGCTCTATTTTCGGTATTTAGTGAGACAGTTTTCCCCTTTATTCAAGAGAAAATATTGTGAGAGTTTTCTCCTTGTAATAATTAAGGGAGTGTGTAACCACTTTTACCCAATAGTGATCATTCTATTTGCCTGTGGTTTTTTACCCCTTCCATTTGGGGTTTTTTCCATGTTATATCTGGTATCCATTTTATTTCCGCATTTTTCACTTTATTTTATCTCATAATTATTGATACACCAGTGGGCCAATCATTTTCGGTCCCAACAGACGCTGGTACAGGAGGATGAGCCCAAGGAGGCTGGATCTTCGGGATGTGGCTTGTGATGGCCACTTGGAAGCACAATGGACTGGGTTTCGACGCCGTCTTGAAGAAGGTGGTTGCAGCCCTCAGGTGGTTGTCGGTGGCTGGCATGGAGGCCGACCATGGCTAAGAAGGGAGGCGACGACTGAGGAGAACCGGCATCGGGACGGCTGGCTGTTGAGGTATCCGACTGCTGACAATAAGGGGTGGGGGGCTCGCCTCTGTTGATTTTTTTTGTTTTACCCAGGAGGAAGCAGTTTCAAGTCCTCCCACTTTTTGACAACCCCCACCAGATCTCCTTTATACTTTTCTAAAAACACATAGATTTAAAAAAATTAATCATGAATCAAAAATTAATTGATTAATAAAAAAATAAAGTTTCATCATGGTATTTAATTCCAAAAAAATACATATAAACCATGGATTTTTTAAAAAAATGAATTAATCCATATTAAACATTTTAAAACTATCCAAAAAAATATTTTATTACAATTCATTGAAAAAATGAAAAATTTTATGTTGATAAAAATTTCAATTTCAATTTAGAAAACCCGATCTCATCAAAATCAATTGAAAAAAGAAATTATTACCAAATAATTCATTGAAATCATAAAAAATTAACAAAATATATGGAAATTTCAAAACATAACATTTATCAAATTGATACCACAACTCCACATTTTCTTGATGATTTCCAATGAATAATAGTTTTAAAAGTAATTATAAACTATTCAATAATTCTCTAATTGGAGCTTTTGTTTACATCAAAAAATCAATTATCTCACCAAAATATATTTTGGAAAAGTGTATAAAACATATTTCACATCAAAATATCCCATATTTAAATATTTTTTTGTATGCAAACAATCCAATGTTTGAATTTGTATATAGAAAATAGGATTTCACAAATTAGATCAAAATGAAGCATGTTGGAATGTTGATTTACAAGGAACAAGATTTTGAGATGTGCCAAACTTCTAAAATAATTTTCATAATATGTCCTGCCTAGATTCAAATACACACCAAAAGTGAAGAAAGAAAATTCTCATTAATCATTGAAAACTCCATGCCTCCTATATGAAAACACCCAATTTCCTACTTCAATTCCAATTCAAGTTCCATTTTTGAGATTATAAACATGTTTGGTTTATGTAGAATTAAAACCTTAACAAGAGGCACCTTCAATTATTAATCTCCACAAGGTTCTGAAAATCAAAGACCTATTTTTCACTTTATTGATACAACTAAAATGATTATCTTATAAGTTAATTTACCCCTTCTTCATTCGGGTTCAATATTACACTCACCTTAATGAACTAATTTTTAACAATTAGGCACTTTATTGATTTTACTTTGTTAAAATCCATGAATTTGAAAAATAATTATTGAATTTAAAAGTGTATTTTTTAGTTCTTAATGTCATAGAGATTCACTATGTGATCTTAATTTATGATTTTACTTCAGTTCCAAAGGAATTATATGATTATCATTTGAGTTAGTTCCCTATGGTGTTTGTCTCAAAAAGGATAAGTCCCCTAGGTTCATGTTTAAATATTCATTTTCCTCATATTATAATTCCAATTCCACATAGATTGATCTTATCACACTCCCTTTCTTAGTTCACAACTAGATTCTGTATAACATCGGTAGTAAATATTTCTCTACAATCACTCTTATTCAATAATACTAAAATCAATGCAATCCACAAAACTAGCATGAAATCACTCCCAAGGTAGAACAAAATTTATGTGTAAATTTAATCCCAAATACTATTAAATTTTAAAAAAAAATTGAAAAAATTTATGGTACTTTATAAAATGAATAATCCATTGAATCATAGCTAAGAATGACCCCTCTCCCCATACTTCAAACCCAACATTGTCCCTAATATTGAACCTCAAGGTGGCAGATCATTTTAAATGTTTTGATTCAAAAATAGATTTTAAATTTAGTAGTTCTTAGAATGTTTGAAGGGTTACACATAAGATCAATAATCACATTTTCCACATCAACCAAAATAACCAAAAAAATTAAAATAATTCCATGAGTTTTATTCTTTAGAATATACAAAAGATTGAACAATTTTTTGTTCAAAAAGTGGCATGGTTGAACATTTTGTACATTAATCCAAAGGTATTTTTAATAGGTGAAAGAAAGTTTTAAAAAATTGATTATATTTTATTTTCAATACTCTAGATATTATATATATATACACATAGTTAAAATATATTCACTTATTTCAATTAATGTATAAATAAGAAGGGTATTTCCCCTAACACTTAGTTTCTAAGAGTGTGCAGTATAAATGTGTAGAATTAAAATTTATAGAATTAAAATATTTACTTTTTTGTATTTTAAATTGGTTTTAATACTTTAATAATTTTATTTTTTTGATAAATTATTGTCTCAACACATTTAATTAAATTCAATTTTTTTTTAAAAAAAATTAATCATTTTGTTTACATGTCTCAATATTGTTAATTTTGTATTGATTGTTATATTTTTTAAAATTACTTGATGATTTTTAACATTTTTTTTTGTTTTAAGTAAAAAATTTAAACCATATATGCAATCCACTTTATCCAATCCTAATATAGTTAGGGGGTCTGGAGGTCAACCATCATGTGAGGTCCATCCATATAGGCTTCCTCGGAGGAAGGATTCTACGAAGGTCCCATGTGTAAGGCCCATAGAGCGCAACCAAAAGGTATATAGATTGGGCCTTATAATGACACTAGTTCTTGGACCATGTGTGAGTGATGCGATGAAGGTTTTGATCCCTTAATAATAGATCGAGTTTGGGAAGGTGAGGCTTGTATGTTATTCTAGAGGATCACCACATTATATATCCAAAGTGGGACAACCAGAGAATTTTACTATTCATATATATTTTTTTAAATATTGATCATGAATTCATCCATTGAATCAGATCTATTTTCATCTATCTAATGAATCCCATATCTCAATCATTTTTCCCATACTTCACCTCCTCAAATCATTCATCTTCTTCCTCAAAGCTTCTCGACTGTATCACTTTACACCAGTGATATATTTTATTGTATCAGGCCTGTTGCACAAAATGGATATTTCTTCACATAGGTTTCCATCTTTATTCAATAGTTCAATAGTTTCATGACACCGAGCTACTCCTTATATATTGGCTGTATTGGTGATAACCCCAATAGTATCATCTACCCTTTATCCAATGGTATATCTTTCTATGCTGGATGATCTCTCCAACGATCGACCGTTTGACCACTAGTAGATCATTCTAATAAAAAGACTCTTGAAAGTTGGAATGGTAGATCAATATACTATTATAAATACACCGGTATATCTCTTTAAAACCACCATGGTGTATCTACTGCATATTCATGTTTCACCGGAATCTCATTCTTTCGTATTGGTGTTAGCATCATTTTTCACAGAAGGATCTCTATGCATGTCAATATTTTTGTGTTACATCACTAATAGATCAATCTAATATTATACATAAATAGAGGACCCTATGTTTTTTACCAATGTATTATCTCCTTCAAGAAAAGAAAAATCATGCTTGAGACCACCGATAGATCAATCTACCGTTGAACAACGATAAATCAATATACCATTAGGAATTTAAATCTATAGATTAGTTCATAATTATTTTTCTAAATTTATTATTTCTTATATTTTAATTGATGTTATTAAGATAAATATTTCAATAAATGTTTTATTATATTTTTTTAAAATACAATTTTTTGTTATTGTAATAATATTTTTATGTACATATATATATGCAGTTGAATTTATTATAATGCTCTATTTTACAACATTTTTTACTATATTAATAAACTATAATTTTATCCAATTTATTTTATCTATTTTATAATTATGTATTATTTATTAAACTTTACATATTAAATGTTTTATATTTATATTTTAAAAATAAATAAAGAGAATGATTTTTCTCTATGTTTCAATGAGGTGTTTACAAATGAAGGTAATGGTAATATTATTTTATTGTTATGCACTAACAAGTTTCTTGAAGCTATTGGTTATGAAGATGATCTACGAAGATATTTATTTTAATGAACTGAGTTTGATTCCTTAGATACTTCTTCAGAACATAAAAATGATCCCCATGCATATCATTTTGATGATTCCTTTTGATATAATTATGTGACACAATTCTTACTGATCTCATCCGATCAAGAAACTATTGTGACTCTGTTCCTTGGATGTGATCACATAAGAACTTCAACATTCAACATTATTCAATTAAAGTGATCAATAATCATTACGATTCATCATCATTGAAATATTTTGATCATCTTCTAATTTCTTTGTATTTGTTTTATTTGTGTCATCTTTTATCTCTTTTTTTTGTATTTATATTATTCTAGATTATTATTTTCTAAATAAAATGAAAGTATTGCATTTTATATTTATGCCACCACCAAAAAGAAAGTTCAAGTTGTAACTTCCAATCAAAATTCAGGTCACATACTAGGTTTGGTCACCTATAAAAATACTGGTTTATACCTCCAAGTATTTTTAAAAGGTATTGTCTATAATAAATTCTCACACCTTTAAAAGTGAGGTTCCTAGTGGGTACCAATCTTCTCAAGGAGAAGAAAATGTTGTGGAGTGTACTAGATCTTTTTGATCATACCCACTATAAATATTTGTGTTCTTTCATTTTATTTCCACTACACTTTATTTCAATAACACAAAACTCACTAAAAATCATTTTTTTAACTCTAATTTTTTGTATTTGAATTTTTGAAATGACTATTAACCCCCCATCTAGTCATTATTTCCATCACTATCAATCTAATAAATGGTATCAGAGCATAGGAACTTCCTTAAAGGGATTTTAGCCTCTCTGATTATTTTAATATGATACTAAACAATTCGTATCAAAATAATTTTTTTCTTAAAAGTATTTTAAGAGTATATGTTTGTTTATATTGTTTATTTTTAACTCTCTGATAACTTGAAATCCTATACTTGATGGTTTGAGGAATAAAATATTTTTTTCTTTTAATATGGAAATTTTAAATTCCAATGATAGATGGATTCCACAAAAACCCCATTCTATGATAGAAATGACTACAGCTACTAGAAAGATAAAATGGCAGCCTACTTGAAATTGTTGAGTGTGGATCACTAGAATATCATGGAAAATCCATATAATCTACCCAAAGTTGATCCATATACACTTTTAGAAAATTTCATGGAAAAACATGTTTTGAATTCTAAAGTTTACAATATTTTGTAATATGTTATAAGTATAATTGTTTATATCCATGTTTTATCTTGTAATAAATCCCATGATATATGGAGGATACTTTAATTGATTCATTATGGAATTGACAAGCATAATAGAACCAAGCTAGGAATGCTTCGATCATAATAGTAGGATTTCGATATGGGATATAAGGAATCTATAAACTAGATGTTTTATCAGTTTATAAGTATTACAAATTATATGAGTCCTATTGGAGAATTTTTGTACAACATAGAAGAAGTAGAAAGAATACTGAGAGATCTTCCAAAAATATGGAATGAAAATAAGCTGTCCATATATAAGAGTATAAATTTTAAGGAGTGTACTTTATATGAATTAATAAGACCTCTATTGCAGTATGAGTTAGAGCTAAAAATAATTAATGATGAGGAGTCTACAATGATAAAAGGTATTAAATTTTAATATAATGATATTTATACCTCTAATGACTCTAAATTTGACTTCTAGAAAAGTGAAAATGAGATGTGTAATGACCCTGAAATCTCTGGTCCATTACTTTGTGAAAATCCTATGTTTGAGGTGTTCTGGGAGGTCATGGTGGATCGTTACAATAGTTTGTCAAAAAATACAGTTTTTCTAATGGTGATTTAGGATAGGTAGGTCACTATGGTAGGTTTCAATGGTAGGTCACAATGGTGACTCACACCAGTAGGTCACCAGTGGTGATTCACAATAGTACGTCGCAATGGTGACACATACCAGTAGGTCACCAGTGGTGAGTCATGATGGAAGCTCACGATGGTGAGTCAAGAAAGGTGACTCATACACAAGTATATCAGAACGGTGAGTCGTCCACCAGTATCTCAGAACAGTGAGTCTTCAACCAGTAGATCGCACTAGTGACTCATCCACTGGTGACTCATTTTCAATATTTTTTTAAAATTAAAGAATTCATCCAACTTTTCTTGTTTCTCCCCTTTGACGTTTCCTTTGAGGATAATGGTTTTAATACTATATTTAATGGTTATGGAACCATTTCAAATCATATATATATTCTAAAAACCTGAAGATTCCTTTGGATTCAAAACTGTGTGGTCTTGGTCAAGATCCGCCTTTAATGGATTTTAAAAATGGTTTCTCCTGTTAATTTAGGATTTGGCCTTTCTAAAGATGAGATATTTTGTTCCTTATTCATTTTACCTTTCTCTTGGGGTGAGAAATTCCCAAAACCTTTGTTCCTTATAGAGTCATATTTTTTGTGTTGTAGAATTTGGATTGTGTTTTCCTTGGAAGTGTTTTGTCCTACATACACACCCCCTATTTTGGCGCATTAAAGAAGTGATTATCACTTCTTATTCCAAGTATATTTTCCTTCATCTTTCCTTTATCCATGAATCATGTGGGATGGGTATTTCAATGTTTTGTGATAATATGATTGAATTTAGATTAATGCAGATAATTAAATTGGCTAAGATCAATATGCAGGGTCTGGGGAAAAGTGATGTATAATCTTTTTGTTAATTTTTTTGGTTGTTTTTGTGAATTTTATGGGATATATGCCTAATGAAAATAATGGTTTTTGGGGGGTCTTTGTTTTCACACCGAATAGATTTTGTAATTCATGTTGTTTGGTTTCCTTTTGAAAATTTGTTATGAAATTGGTTAGCCACATACACTCGGCTAATAAATCGATTCCCCGGGATCAAACTATTTATATAATAACTCTGAAAGTTAACAAGTGGAATTAGAGAATAGATCCTTGTTAAATATGAATATGTTTTTTTTATGGTGGTATGATTGTGGTAATGACTAGGTGATGTGTGGTGGTTCGAGTGGTGTAATGGAATCTCAGGTTGAGAGATTGTTTTCTTGTGGAATGGATGGGAAATGTTGTGTGGTGGGAATGTGATCAGGTTGTGCTATGTTTGTGTTGATTGATGGGATGGGTGTGGTGTGATTATGCAGTAGGGCCATCGAGAATGGTTGTGGTTGAGATTATGGATTGGGCGAAATGAATTTTAAGAATGATTATGGAAGTGGTTGGTCTGGGTAATTCTCATGGAGTTTCTCCATGAGCAGTATTACCAAATCCTCACTCCATGTCTCAAGATCGGTTTTTTTAGGATATTAAGTATGTAAATTTACCATGGTTCTTATTCCTCTGTGTGACTTTTGATGTGTGGATTGTTATGTGATGTGCTTAGTAGTTTCCAAGATAGTAATGGAATAAATTAATTGTTTAATAAAGAATGAAAATTGGTTAAATGAATTGGATGGGGGTATGATTTTAGTTGTGACTTGTTGTGTGGTTGTGAATTTAGATTTTTTAGCGGTGTTGTGGGATGGTTGTTAGTTGAGAGCCCATAGGTTGGGGTGAGTGTTTGGTATCTATATATATTACTTGTATTTTTCCTTATGATTTCTATATTCACCCCTCCCTAGTTGAGAACTATGTTCTAAACACCCCCATCATCATGGGGGAGGGTTTCTTTCCCAAACATCTCAGTGAGAGGATGGATGGATGGCTGCCCTCTCTTCCCTACTCCCACTTCCATGCAGTGATAGCCCAAGATTCTTCGGTTCAGTTATGGTTTGTGAGGCACAGGTGTGTGCAGGAGAGATGTGTTTTCCTAGGTGTCTTTGGGATGAGATGTGTTGGGTTTCTTAGGTTTCATTGGGATGATATGTGTTTTACTTCCAAGGTGTTCTTAGGATGTGATGTGGTATGTGACCCAAGTGTCTTCCGGTGGGATGTGATGTAGTTATGTGGCCCATGTGTATGTGGGAGGTATGTGGTTGTGAGGACTAGGTGTGTACAGGTAGGATGTTATGATCTTTATTTTCTTGGGTGACAGGACAAGCTATGAGGCCCAGGTGTGTGCAGGCGGGTTGTGGTTTGGTAACTTCGGAATAGGTGGGAGCTCCGAGACTTTTACTGTTAGGGTTTGAGAGAGAATAATCAGTGGGAAAGTGGTGCAGGGTATCCTATCATATATGTTCTTAATATATTACTTTAATTGACTTGTGTTATTTAGTGATATTTCCTTGGTGAGGTGGGGACGGATATTTTTCCTTGTTTGGTGCTTTGGGTTTTTCTCTTTTCTCACGTGATCATTAGTATGATTCTCTCACTTGTACATGAGGGACTTTGGTTTTCCCTATTGAGTATAATTTTATGCTTATCCTACATATATAAAACTAATTTCATGTTTCCAGGAGGACTACATGAACCGTGATGGGCATTAATAGCTTGAACTTTGGGACATTTGATGAGTTGGTGCTTAGCTTTTCTTTTGGTACTTACCTTGGAGTTTTATTACATTTATAAGAGTTTTATTTTTGAACATGCATGTAGGATGGATTTTAGATTTATTTTATATATGTATTAGAGAAGTTTTGAGGTTGATAAATCTTATCTCTCAATCTTGTCTTCTTATAAAGGGTAATTCCTCCCATATTGTGTGATCTTTGTAACCTTGGTGCTAGTATCCACCTCGAGGCCTACTGGAGGTGGGACTCAGGGGTCATTATCTCCCCTTATTCATTGCAAGATCTTGATGAGCATCTTGGGAGGGAGGGGGTCATTATAGAATGGTATCAAAGGAGTTGGTTGAGAGATATGATGGATTTTGGAGTTAGGCATAGTGAGGATTGCATGGGTTGGTAGGGAAGTAGTGTTATGTGATCTTGGTGTGTGCATAGTCTAGGGAATACTAGCTAGGACACGGGATTTTAGGGCCCCTAAATGATCCTATAAAAGGACTATGAGCCTACTGAGCGACCAAGTGAGGCTACACAACTTACAAGGTAGAGACCCTAGGAAATCTACATGCATCATAATGAATTATATTCCTGTTTAAATTGGGAGTTTGGGAAATTTGAAATAAATAATGATTTAAATGAGTTAAAATGAATCTTAAATAAAATTTCATACTACTCGAGCTTAGGAATTCCTTGTTTACCCTTTCAGCTATGGCACCCGATCGTCATCCGCATGTGGCTCGGGTAGTTGAGGCTCAGCAAGATGATCCAGTTGATTAGCAGAGGGTTGATTCAGTGGAGGAGGATGAACAGTGGTAGATAACATTATGTGATTTCTAGAGGAGCACCTTGGGAAAGTATGAAGGCAATGTTTCAGACATGTCGATAGAGAGATGTCTTTAGGAGCTTGATATCACCTTCAGTTTGATCTGGGCTCCGATAGAGTACAGGGTTCCTTTGGTACTGAGCCAGATGTAGGGAGCTTCATGATAGTGGTTGACACTGGGAATGGGGGGAGGAATGAGGATGATGTTATATGGATCGATTTTGAGAAGGAGTAGAATTCATTTCATCGACCATGAGGGATGAGAAGAGGGAGTAGTTATTATCCCTCCAGTAGGGGATTATGTCGGTACAAGAGTTAGGGATAAATTCAAGGATCTCATTAACTTCACCCCAGATCTCTTTCCAAACAAGGAGTCTAATGCAGGACCCCTAGAGGAGACACTTCATCCTTCTATCAAGTACGTGGTTACGCCCTTCACGTTGTCAACATACTTGGAGGTCCAGAAAAAGGTAAAGGTAATTGAGTAAATTCACTCATGAGGAGGTATACCATCAGTGGGGAGTCAGCAAAGTTATTAAAATAGAAAAGTTAGCAGCAGTAAGTCTTAGGTTCTAGGGCCTTTGAGGTTTCGACCGGTGGGGAGTCGACCTCAGCAGTTTTTGTTTGGACCTTATGGTCCACGTTCCTTTTCTATGGGCATGGAGACGATGTGTTTACTATATAGAATCCATGGACATCTTCAGAACCAATTCCCAATTTTCATTTTATCTCAATATGGTGGGAGTGGATAGGTTCTACGCCAGCCTTAGTAGTATTTGTCAGCTAGTCTGTTTCAGCAGCAGGGACAGCAGGCTCATGCTCCACCGAGGAGAGATGGATCAGGTAGAGACCGACCTCAGGGTGTTACTCAGGGACCTCAACCTAGTCATGGTCATGGAGGCGATCATTAGTAGAGGGGAAGAGAAACTGGGAGTGGTCAGTTTCATGCTGCAGAGGCAGCAGTTCTATCAGGGCCAAAGATTGTTAGAGGTAAGATCAACTTATTTAGTATCCTTGCTTGTTATTTGTTTGATTTAGAAGATTATCACTCCTTTGTTTCACTTACTCTAGCCCATGCTCTGGGACTAGATGTAGAGAGGTTTCTTGTTCCCCTAGTGTTGAGTTAACCCCTTAGAGGTCAGGGCAGCTTGTTTGATGTGTGTCGATGATGTAGACTAATTATGGGACCACATCAATCACATGGGGATATTTACTTGATACAAATGTAGCCATACAATTTTATTCTAAGAATATAATGGTTGTATTATACGAATTATCTTATCAACTTCCTTTGAGGAAGAGTTTTGTTTTCATACATGGATGGTTAGAATGTGGCTTTAATTGGTGAGCGAACCTGTCAAGTGGGAAGTCAGTGTATAAAGCTTCTTATTTAACTATTGGTTGATCTATTAGTGGAGTTAGTGGATGATGAGATGGTGGAGGTTTCTAGATTTGTTGTGGAATTCTTGGATGTTTTTTCCAAGGATGTTGTGACTCTACCCTCTCTATGTGATGTTGAGTCAGGGATAGACTTACAACCTGATGCTTTTTTGATCTTGATGGAACCTTCTGAGTTATTGGAGATGAGGATCCATATTTATGACTTTATGACGAAGGACTTTATCTGGAATTTTGTGTCACCATGGGGTGCTTCGATGTTGTTTTAAAATAAGGAGCATTATGGTATAAGGTTATGCATAGACTACCAGAGGTTGTACGAGGTGATATCCAAGAATTTCTACCCTCTCTCGAGGATAAATGATATTTTCGACCATCTAAGAGGAGAATATTGGTTTTCTAAGATCTATATGTGTTCTGGATATCACTATTTGAGGTTGAAGGAAGCTGATATCTCAAATACTGCTTTCATATGCATGAATGGGAACTTCGAGTTCATATTCATGACATTCGGTGTTATGAAAACACTTTTCATGTTCATGGGGATTATGAACTCCATATTTTGTGAGTTCCTAGACCAGTTTGTCTTCATATTCATCGATGAAATATTTATCTATTTGAAGTTAGTGGAGGAGTATACCGAGCATCTCAAGAACAACCTATAGGTTATTCAATGCGAGTAGCTCTATGAAAAGTTGCCCCAGTGCAAGTTCTACACCCAAGAGGTGAATTTACTTGAACATGTGGTGTCTAGATAGGGTGTAGAAGTGGACCCATCGAAGGTTGAAGAAATTTTTTCTTGGGTATCACCCAATAATGTGGTTGAGGTTTATAGTTTTCTTGGTCTAGATGGCTATTAATTGAGTTTTGTACCTGATTTATCTCAAGTTTTAGCTCGATTAATAGCTCTGAATAGTAAAAACTAGGCTTTTGTGTGGATAGAGAAGTGTTTGGTTATATGAAGAGGAAGTTGGTCAATGTTCCAGTGCTTCAGTTTCTAGAGGAAGGGGTGATGTTCGGGGTGTTTTTTAATGCTTTCCATCTAGGCTTGGGATGCGTCTTGATGTTGCAATGGGAAATGATCTCATATGGGTATAGAAAGTTATGTCACTATGAACGTAGCTATGCCACCCATGATCTGGAGGTAGTAGAGGTCATGTTTTTACTGAAGTTGTGGAAACATTACCTCATTGGGGAGTGCTTTGTGGTCTTCACGGACCATAAGAGCTTGAGTTATATCTTTTCTTAGTGAGATCTAAACTTTCTATAATAGAGGTGGATGGTGTTTCTTCAGGACTATGATTTTGAGATCTCTTACACCCCAATAAAATGGAATTTCATGGTCGATGCCTTGAGAAATAAGTCACAGAAGGAGGTAGTTCCTAAATCTACAAATTCTTAAAAGGTGATGGTGGAGTTGACAAAACTACACTTAGATGTGGGAATGGATGTTGGTAGAGGCTATTTGGTTTAGACGATGGTGCGGTCTTTCTTGATGTTGTAGGTGGAGGAGTCTTAGTGGGGAGACTCAGAGGAAGAGGTGATGTGCAATCTCGTTAACCATGGGGATGTTCCAGAGGGATGTTCAAGGGATTATCAGAACCATATACTATTCCATGGGAGGATGTTTGTTACAATGGGGATGCGTGAGGGAGTCCTTTGTGAGTTTCATAGCTCACCATTAATGGTACACTCAAGAGTTTCCAAGATGTACTTTGTCTTAAGGGAGTGGTTTTGTTGGTCTGGGATGAAATGGGCAGTAGTAGAGTTTTTGGCAAAGTGTTTAGTGTGCCAGTAGTTGAAGGTTGATCATAGTGTTCCTGGTGGTTTGTTTCAGCCTTTAGATGTCCCCGAGTGGAAGTGGGATGACACATAGATAGAATTCATCACAAGGTTACCCAGGGGTTAGGGAGTTTGTGATTCAATCTGGGTAGTAGTGGATTAACTGAAAAAATCGACTCAATTCTTATTAATTAAGGAGTCGGGTTTAGTGGATGGCTTGTCCAATATGTATGTGGATGAGGTGGTGTGGCTGCATGGAGTTCTGAGATCCATTGTCTCGGATTGGGATACATGGTTTAAATCTTTAGTCTGGAGGGGATTTCAGCATACTTTTGGAACTTAGTTACACCTTGACACTTCCTTCCACCCTCAGGAAGATGGAAAAATGGAGTGGACCATCTAGATGTTGGAAGATATGTTTTGAGCATGCATCTTGGACTTTAGCGGATCTTGGGTATGAAAATTTTCATTGGTATAGTTTTATAAAAATAATATCTATCACTCTTCTATTGGAATGGCTCTATTAGAAGCCCTATATGGAAGCTCGTTTCATTTACCTTTATGCTGAAAAAAGGTTGGGGAGATAGTTATTCATGGTCCTGAGGTAGTTCATATCACAAAAGAGAACGTTTATCATGTTCATGAGGGGATCAAAGTAGCATAGGACCAGTAGAAGTCGTATGTCAATCCTACGTGGAGTCCCTTGCAATTCGAGGTTGGGAACCATGTGTTCTCAAAGTTTTCCCCTCAACGTGGGCAGTGAAGGTCTGGAATATAGAGAAAGCTTTCTCTTATGTTTTTTGGACCCTTCAATGTATTGGGATGAGTTGGCGAGGTGGAATACCAGTTGGTGCTTACACCGCAGTTTTAGAGGATCCATGACGTCTTTCAAATATCTCAACTTCACCGGTTCTTCACGATGACTCGCATGTCATCGATTGGGGAGAGTTGGATATTAAAGAAGATGCAACATATTTGGATTATCTAGTAGAGATATAGGATCATTAGGAGAAGGTTCTGTATGGATGGACTATTCCTTTGGTTCGTGTGTTGTAGAGGCATGGTGGCCTAGATGAGAGTACTTGGGAGAGAGAAGCATATATGCATGCCCATTACCCAGATTTGTTTTGAGTTTTTCTATGTTTTGTTTTTCCTTGTGATAAAAAGTTTAAACCTTATTATTATGAGATGAGTTGTTTCCTTATTCCATAATGTGTGATAAATTCTTGACATGTGAAAAGGGGAGAAACCGATTCCTAATCAAGCCACATTAATTGTGATGAAATTAACCCCGTGTGGGAAAATGAGTGCTTCTTAGAGCAGATAATATATTGAAATGGAGGATATAATTCCTTGGTTCACGTATTTAGACAGTGTGGTTATTGTGTTTGTGTGGAGTGACTTGTGGTTTTTCGGGTTATTAGATATCAGAGGAGGTGTTCTTGTATGTGGAGTATTTTCACTCTAGGTTTCAAACAATACAATGTGATTTATCGTTGAATGTTTGTGTGTTTGGTTGTTAGTGATGTTTCAAGTGTGACAAGATCCTTTAGAGGTATCTCATGGGGTGATTATTCAGACCACTTTTTCTTCTAGGCTATGTTTTGAATTCTCATGGGAGAGAATATTTTGAGAGGTATCTGATGTAATGGATCAGACCTCTTCAGTCTATTACTTTGTGAAAAACTGCGTTTGATGTGTTCTGGGAGTTCACGATGGCTTATTTCAAGAGTTTTTCAAAAATATAGTTTTTACAATGGTGAGTTAGGACCGGTAGGTTGCGATGGTAGGTCTCAATGATGACTCACATCGATAGGTCACTAGTGGTGAGTTGTGATGGTAGGTCACAATAGTTACTCATACTAGTAGGTCGCCGGTGGTGAGTCGCAATGGTAGCTCACTACAGTGATTCAGGAATGGTTACTCATCTACAAGTAGCTCAGAATATTGAGTCATCCATCAGTAGCTCACACTGGTAACTCATCCACAAGTGACTCATTCACTGGTGACTCATTTTCAATAGTTTTTCAAAATTCCATAATTTATCTAGTTTTTTCAATTTCACCCCTTTAATGTTTCCATTGATTCTAAATGAGTTTAATACCATATTTAATGGTTTTTGGAGCCATTTCAATTCATATCTATCTTTTAAAAACCTGAAACTTCATTTTACTTCCAAACCTCATGGTCTTGGTCAAGATCCACCTTTAATGGCTTTTAAAAACGGTTTATCCTGTTAATTTAGAAAATGGCCTTTCCAAAGACGAGATCTTATATTCCTTTTGTGTTTCCCCTTTCTCTTGGTTTGAGACATTATTAGAACCTTTATTCCATGTGGAGTCATTTGTTTGTGTTGAAGACTTTGGATCAAATTTTCCATGGAGGTTTTTCCTTCTGCATGCACACCCCTAATTTTGGCGCATTAAGGAAGTATTGATCGCTTATTCTTCCAAGTAGGTTTTCCTTAATATCTCTTTTATATTTTCATCATGTGGGGTGGGTATTTCAATGTTTTATGATAACACCATTGAGTTCAGATTAGAAAAGATAATTAAACCAGCTAAGATCAATATACAGGGGATGGGGAAAAGTGATGTATGATCTTATTGTTATTTTTTGGTTGTTTTTGTGAATTGTATGGAAGATATGCCTACTAAGAATCATGGTCATTGGGGGGTCTTTATTTGTTCACTGAATAGATTCTAGAATGCATTTTTTTTGGTTTTCTATCAAATAATTATTATGAAATCGGTTAACCACCTAAACTCGGCTAATAAATGGATTCCATAGGATCAAATTGTTTCTATGATAAGCTTAGAAGTTAACAAGTGGAATTAGAGAATGTATCCTTGTTAAATATGAATATGTTTTGTTTTGTTTGTGTGTTGGTACGGTCATGGGAATGATTGGGTGATGTGGGGTAGATTTATTGGTGTAATGGAATCTCATGTTGAGAGATTGTTTGATTGTGGAATGGATGGGAAATGTTGTACAACGAGGCTGTGATTGGGTAGTGATATGTTTGTGTTACTGGATATGATGGGTTTTGTGTGGTTATGTAGCAGGGCCATTGAGAATGGTTGTGGTTAAGATTATGTATTAGGAAGAATGAAATTTAATAATGATGAATGTAGTGGTTGGTATGGGTAATTCACCCAGAGTTTCTCCATGAGTAGCATGCCCAAAGCTTCACTTTGTGCCTTGGGATCAGTTTTGTTATGATATAAAGTGGGTAAATTTATCATGGTTCTTATTCCTCCATGTGACTTTTTCTATTTGTCTTGTTATGTGTTGTGCTTGGTAGTTTCCTAGATAGTAATGGAATAAATTAATTGTTTAATAGAGAATGAGAATTAGTTAAACGAATTGGATGGGGGTATGATTTGAGTAGTGACTTGTTTTGTTGTGAATTTAGAGTTTGCAGCGAGGTTGGAAGTGTTGTGGGATGATTGTTGGTTGAGAACCCAAAGGTTGGGATGATTGTTTGGTATCAATATGTATTAATTTTATTTTTTATTGTGACTTCTATACACACTCTAGACTAGTTGAGAATTATTTTTCAAACACACCCATAGTCACGGGGGAGGGTGTATTTCCCAAACATCGTGGCGAGAGGATGGATGGTTGGACACCCGATCTTCTTTTCTCCCTCTTCCAAGTGGTTATAGCCCAAAATTCTTTGGGTAGGTTGTGGTTTGTGAGGACTAGGTGTGTATGGGTGAGTTGTGTTTTCCCAGGTGTCTTCAAGATAAGATGTGTTGTGTTTCCCAAGTGTCTTTAGGATGAGATGCATTGTACTTACTAGGTGTTTTCAAGATGTGACATGGTATGTGACCCAAGTGTTTATGGATGGGATGTGATGTTGTTATGTGGACCGGGTGTCTATAGGAATAATGTGGTTACGAGGCCTAGGTGTGTGAGGGCATGATGTGATGATCTTTGTTTTCCTAGGTGATGGGACTAGCTGTGAGGCATAGGAGTGTGCGGGTGAGTTGTGGTGTGGTATACTTGGAAGATGTGGGAGCACCGAGACATTTGTTTATAGGGTGTGAGATATGCTAATCAATGGGAAAGTGGTATGGGTTACCATATCATTGATGTGCTTACTATATTACTTTAACTGACTTTTTTCATTTGGTGAACATTCCTTAGTGGTGTAGGGATGATTAGTATTCCTTGTTAGGTGTTGTTGGTTTTGTTGTATTCTCATGGGAGCATTAGTATGATTCTCTCACTTGTGCACAAGATACTTTGATTTTTCATAATGAGTATACTTGTATAATCACCTTATGTATATAAAACTTCTTTTAGGTTTCTAAGATGACTACATGGATCATGTTGGTCATTACTACCTCGGAGTTTGGGAAAGTTGTTGAGTCACTGCTTACCTTTTCTTTTAGTACTTACCTTGGAATTTTATTACATTTGTAACATTTTTTTTAAACATACATGTGGTATAGATTTTGGATTTCTTTTATATATATATTGGAGCTATTTTGATATTGATACATCTTATCTCCCGATATTGTCTTCTTATAAAGGTTAATGCCTTATATATTTTGAGATCTTTGTACCCTTAGTGATAGTCACCACCCCGGGGCCTACTGAAGGTGGGACTCGAAAGTCATTATCTCACTTTCTTCATTGTCATCTTAGGAGGGACATCTTTGGATGGACAGGGTCATGATAAGATGTATCACTTTAGTAATATTTTTTTTATGCTCATGAAAAACAAAAGGGGAAAGAATCAATTCAAGTGGAAGTCTATAAATGAAATAAGAAAGATAATATCAATAATAATAATTATGTTTTAGAATTGACATGTTATGAATGAAAGAAGAAAGTAAACTTAAGGAATGGATAACCTAAAATCAAATATCCGAAGAAATAAAAAGTGAAAAGAATAAAAAAAATCAATCTTTGTTTGGAGGTTGGAACTTCTTAGATATTTTTGATCCAAGAAATTATTCTAGAAGTGAACAAGATATAAGGAATATTTACCTTATGGGTATACAATGTGAGGTAAATGATTCACTCTTTACTCAGTTAATAACTCCTTAAAATGTTAATCACAATTTTTTTTTAAAATGAAAATTAAATTATTTTTTATTCATCTTTTGATTATGATTTTGTGAATTCCAAAGTTAAAAAAATGCTTAAAGAATATATATAATTAAGAAATGATAGATTCAGGATAATTAAAAAGTATACTGACTTAAAAATAAAAATAATAAATTGATTAAAGAAAATGATAATATAAAAATGTAATTTTATGATCTGAAACTTTATGTTTCCCAAAATGATAAATCTAAAGATAACTTTGATTCTAAAATTTTAAAACTAAATGAGGAAAATTAAAATGTTAAAAAATTTCTAGTAGTAAATGATAAAGTTCAATAAAGAATATTTAATTTAGTTTTGGATAATTTAACTAATGTTGAAAATGATTTTAAAGAATTTATGCAATAAAATAAGAAATTAATAATCACAAATTCTAGATATAATGAGAAATTTTATACATATTTAGATACTATTAAAAAATAGAACATGAATTTGAACAATGGATTTGAAAATATTAAAGAGAATTTATCTAATTTTGTAAAAGGTAAAAACAATATTATAAGATGATGTATTTAATGAAACTAAACAAAAGTAATAATGTTTTTGGATATAATATTTTATCACAATGTTTACATAAAGCTAAATTTTTTAAAATATAAAAAGTAAGTATTCCCAGTGTAACCTATTTTTGATATAGAATGAAAGGTAATTCTTCCAATAAGTGTTAACTAAGATTTAAAAAATCATTTTAATACACTAAAACAATAATTTCCAAGTATTTAATTTCTAAATAGCCCACTAATAAATTATTTAAATCAATTTTGGTGAAAATGTTTTTTATTACTAATCCATTTGGACCCAAGTTATAATGGATACCAAAAAAGTTTGTTTGATTGTTTAATTATAGTAAATCTACATTATAAGTCTCAAAGACTCATGGTTTTTAGACATTTTCTACTCTAGGCACATGATAGGTGATATTTCAAAATTTTATCATTTAATTCATGTGATGGTGGCCTTGTCACATTTTGATACAACACTAAAGGTAATGTTAAAGGTATTGGTGAAGTTGGTTTTTATAAAATAGTTATTATATCAACATTATTATATGTACTTGGTATAAAACATAATCTTATAATTATATCATAGTTGTGTGATTATGGATTAAATATTATTTTTAAAAATGATAAATGTACTATTCTGAAAAATAAATTAGTTTTATTTTCTTCAAATTGAAAAGAAAATGTATACAGTATTGATTTTTATGATCTAACCAAACAAAAGTTTTAGTGTATAAATACTATAGAAGCATATAACATTCTATGGAATAAGAGGCTTGGGCATCAGGATTTCATACTATTGCCCAAAATTTAAAATCATGAACATATTCTTAAACTGCCCACATTACATACAAGTAAGTAATTTATGTGTGATTCATGTTTAAAGGGTAATAAGCACAAATAAAGGTTTAAATATATAAATGATCATAGTACTACTAGATATTTATAAATATCTCATATTTAATTATTTAGACCTATGAAACCTATTATGTTTGTTGATAAGAATAATTTATTTTTAATAGTAAATGATCATATTATATTCTTGTGGATTTATTTCTTATCCCACAAAAATTAAAATTTAACCAAATTGTATTCCTTCTATAAACTTATTAAAAATTTAAAAAATATTTCAATCACCTATATTATAAGTGATAGAGGTGGTGAATTTTTTAATTTAGAATTTGATATATTTTTGTGAAAAAATGGATATAAACATTATTTCCTAGATTCTAGGATACCACAACATAATGGTATGGTAGAAAGAACATGTATATTCAATAAATGGATAAGTCAATTCTAATGGAATTTAATGTACCTAAATACTTTTGGGTAGAATCTATAAATATATCTTTCCATGTTTTAAATAAAGTTTATGTTAGATCTTTCTTAAATAATACCCCAATTAAACTTTTTAAATGGTTTAAACCTAAAGTTATATATTTTAGTGTTTTTGGATATAAAGTATATATCTTAAATATAAAATATAATTTATAAAAATTATATTCTAAATTATAAGAAGGGTATTTTTATAATATTATAATGAAATAAAATCATATAGAGTTTTCAATAAGAAAACTTTAGTTGTTGAAGAATCTTTGAATGTTATGTTTAATGAAAAGAATTATAATTAGCATGATTCAAAATAAAAAAAGAAAATAATGAATTTATATAATTTTATTTTGGTGAATATAATGACCAAGATAATGAGAATACATCATTTGAGTATAAGAATATATCTTCTCAAAATGATCCAATGGAATGGAAAACTCTTAAATATCATATAATTGAAAAAGTAATTAGTAATGTAGAATCTTGTATTCAATCTAGAAAATGTGTTCTACATTACTATAAACACTCTACTTTTTTCATATTTTTTTCCTTTCAATATTGAAAATAATTTAATTGATTCAAACTGGATTAATGTTATACATAATGAATTGAATAAATTTTAATGGAATAATGTGCGGTATTTAGTTGAATTACCCAAAGATAACCCTATAATAGGAACTGAATGGATTTTTAGTAATAATCTTGATGAATATAGAAACATAGTTAAAAATAAAGAAAGACTAGAAGAAAAAGGTTACTCCCAAGAATATGGAATTGACTTTGATGATTCTTTTGTTCATGTTGTAAGGATGGAAGTAATTAGACATTTATTATCCTATGCATGTTTTCAAAACCTTAAATTATTTCAAATGTATGTAAAAAGATCCTTTTTAAATGGAATAATTTTAGAATAATTATATGTCAGACAACCCCTTTGATTTGAATATGATATGTTCCCAAATCATGTTTTTAAACTTAATAAATCCTTTTATGGTCTTAAGAAAGATCAAAGTGCTTGGTATGAATGATTAATGCATTTTTTTATTAAAAAATGATTTTGTTAAAGGTAATGTTGATTCAAACTTATTTATAAAAATATTTTTAAGTGATATACTAATTATATAGATTTATATTGATGGTATAATATTTGATTCAACAAATGATTTAATTTTTAATGATTTCTCTAAGATGATGACAAGTGAATTTGATATGAGTTTAATGGGAGAGATAAAGAATTTCCTTGGTCTGCAAATTAATCAAAGGAAAGATAGTATTTTCTTAAATAAATATAAATATGGTAAAAAATTAGTGAATATGTTTATTATTGATTCTAGTAAGATTATGAAAACACAAATGAGTACTAATTTGAAATTGGATTTATATAAATCCATAAAGTTAGTTGATATTAAATTGTATAGATGTATGATAGGAAGTCTATTATATATCACTGCTTCTAGACTAGACATAATGTTATCAGTTTTTTTTGTGTTCTAGATTTTAGTCTAAACCTAAATAAAGTCGTCTTAACGCTGTTAAAAGAGTAATTGGCTATATCAAGGGTACTATTTGTAATTTATTTTTTCTATTATAATGATTTTTTTAATTTACTAGTTTACTCTCATTATGACTTTGGATGTTGTATAATTGACTGGAAAAAAACTATAGGTATGTGTCATTTTTTTTGGAAAAATGATTAATTTCGTGGATTTAAAAGAAATAAATATCAATGGAGTTATCAACAATCATAGCTGAATATATTCCTGCTTTTAGATTATATTCTCAAATTATTTTTATGAAAAAAAAATTGTATGAATTTAATATAATTTTTTAAAAAATTACTATTTAATTTGATAATTCAAGTGATATTTTAATTTCTAAAAACCCTCTTCAACACTCAAGAACAAAACACATAGATGTTAGATTTCATTTTCTTAAGGATCATGTAGATAAAGGTGATATATGTTTAGAATTTTTTCCTACTGAAAAAATTTAGCTAATATTTTCACTGAACCATTATATTATGTTAAATTTGAGAAAATGAAGTTTAAATTGGAAATTATAGAAGATTAAAATTATTTTTAGTATAATTAATTTTTTAAAATCATCTTTTTAAAATTCATTGTTAAACTATCACTCTATTTTGATTCATTACATGAATACTGCAACTATCTCTTATGTTTTATGAAAAAGTACTACTTTAATTACTTTTAAGTAATATATTGTGAATAAAAGGGGACTTTTTATAGATTAAATTTTAATGTATTTTTTTGATAAATTTATAAAAGGGGGATATTATTATTTAAAAATTAATAGATGTTATCTTTTTTAATTTAGAAAGGGGGGATATTGTTGGTATTTTAAATTGGTTTTAATACTTTAATAGTTTTATTTATTTTAATAAATTATTGTATCATCACATTTAATTAAATTCAAAATTGTTTTAAAAAATTAATCATTTTTGTATAAATGTTTTAATGTTGTTAATTTTTTACTGATTGTTATATTTTTTAAATTTACTTAATGTCTGTTAACAAATTTTTGATTGGTTTTAAGTAATTTTTTATTCCATTTATGAAAGAAACTTTAGCCAACCCTACTACCTCATAAGGGGGCCTGGAGGTTAACCCCCATGGGAGACATGGACTTGGAAGCGTGTATAGAGGTGGGGTTATAATAAGGGATAGTGTGTAGGCCCACCTAATGCGCTCGCAAGGTGCATATATTTGACCTAGTAAGCCCATTGGGTCATGGACCATGTGTGAGTGATGGGGTGTAGGTGTTAATCCCCTGTTGATATATTGATGTTGGGAAGGTGTCACATGTATGTTATAATAAATGGTATCTACATCACATATCATTTTTCGGGTAGCGGGGTAATTTTACTATTTATCAATTTTAAAAAAACTTGGTTATGCGTTCAACTATCGCATGAGATCTATTTCATCCATATGATCAATCCCACACCTCAGTCATTTTTTCCCACACTTCACCTCCTCAAATAAATCATCTTTTTCCTCCAAGTCACTCGATTATATCACTTTACACTAGTGATATCTTTTGTAGCATCAAGACTATTGAACAATATGGATCTTTCTTCATGAACACTTTATTCTTTGGTTGATAGTTCAACAGTCACATGACACTAAGCTCCTCCTTGTACAGTGGTTGTAGTGGTGAGATACTCAATGGTAGAATCTACCATTCTTACAACGGTATATCTTTCTACATTGGTAGATCTCTCAAATGGTTGATCGTTCAACCACCAGTAGATCATGCCAACCACAGGACTCTTACAAGGTGGAATGGTAGATCAATCTACCATTCTATATCCATTAATTGATCTCTTTAAAACCACTATGGTATATCTACTGAATCTTCAATATTCACTGAAATCTCATTATTTCATGTCGTTGTCAGCAACATTCTTCACAGTAGGATCTCTAAGCATGTTGATAGTTTTGTGTCTCCATCACTAGTATATCAATATACTATTTGAAGCTAGTAGTACAATAATATACCATTGTAAATCAATTGATGACCCTCTTTTTTTTCACCAATGATTGATATTCTTCAAGAAATAAAAGATTATGCTCGACACCACTGGTATATCAGTCTACTGTTGAACAATATTAGATAAATATAATAATGGGTAATTAAATCTACCATTAGTTCAAAATAATTTTTCTAAGATTATTATTTCTTATCTTTTAATTGATGTTATAAAAAAATATTTAGATAAATTTTGTCGTATATTTCATTAAAATATAATTATTTTTTATTTTAAGAATATATATATATATAGTGGAATTTCTTACAATGGTTTGTTTTACAACATTTTTTACTATCTTATTAAACTAGAAGTTTATCTAGTTTATTTCAACTATTTTATAATTATGAATTATTTTTTATACTTAACATATTAAATGTTTAATATTGATATTTCATGAATAAATAAATAGCACAATTGTTCTATATTTTTCAGTGTGGAATTTAAAAATGAAGGTAAATATAATTTTATTTTTTTTATGTACTAAAATCTATCATACATCTATTGGTTATGAAGAATCTAGGGAAGCTCTTTATTTTCATGAATCAGGTTTGATTCTTTAGAGACTTATTCAAGGCATAAAAACAATTCCCATGTAGATCAATCTGAATATTCCTTGTGATATAGGTTTTTGACACAATTCTTGCCCCTCTAATCCAATCAAGAAACTATTATGACTTATGTTCCTTGGATGTGATCAGAGAAGAACTTCAACATTCGACATTGTTCTATTCAAGTGATAAAAAATCACCAAGCTTCATCATCTTCATCATTTTTCGATCATATGGTAGTTTATTTGTATTTTTTTATTTGTGTTGTCTTTTATCTCTTCTGTTTGTATTTCTTTGAGTCTGGTTTATGTTTTTCCAAATCAAAATCAAGTCATGAATTATCTAGTTATTCCACCACCAAAAACTAAGTTTGGTTTGTGACTCCCAATCAAAATTCAGGTTAAAGACTAGGTTTGGTATCCTGTAAAAGTACTAGTTTGTGCCTTAAGTTATTTATAAAAGGTAGTGTCCATAATAGGTTCTCACACATTTAGAATTGATTTTTTAGTGGGTATCAATCTTCTCGATGAAAATAGAAGGTTTAGGAGTGGACTGTAATCTTTGTGATCTAAATTATTATAAATCTTTGTGTTCTTTCATTTTATTTCCACTAAAAATTATTTCAATAACATAAAATAACTACATATTATTTTTTATAAACTCTTATTTTTTTCTTTACATTTATAAAACAATTATTCACCCCCTCTAGTCATTATTTCCATCGCTATTGATCCAAAAGTACCCCATAATGAGAAATATTTTGGGATTTCATTATAAGTGTTTCCTGCCATTCTATCATTTAGTAAATATATAGTTCTTTATTTCGGATCCTTAAAAATGTAAAAAATTAACATCATAATAATGAATAATTTAGAGTTAAAGAATATTATAGCCAAAGATCATGTTTAATGGAGTATTATCCAAATGATTTTGTATGAATATCCCTTTGGACCTGAAGAACAGTAAGAATCACATGAAAAAGATTAATTTTCATGGTCACATTACATTGTTATAAGATTTATCGAGATTCTACAGTTTACAAGAATCCTTATTGTGGTCAATGTATTTCATCATGATGTCACTACATCTATTTGTGTGGATGATGAAATTGTTGGTCAATTTTCTAGGTATGTTAGCTCACCATTGTTGATCAGTATCAAACAACACATTGATTTCTTGTATTTTTTCAGGATCAAATCCACATCATAGTCGGTCTCTCCTTCTCACATTTGTTCTAAGACTTGGGTAGATTTCTATCTTCTACAAATTTTAGATGGATTTAGATATAGAATTTAATTAATTTCTACAGAAAATAGACCATAGGAGTAGATATTAGTTTTATTGAAATAAGGAGAATAGAATAAAATAAACCAAAATAAGAACTATAGGTTAATTCACATTAAATAGTGAGTTTATATCACTCAGTTAGACTCAGTGCAAGATAGATTTTCAAGTAAGGAGATAATATCCACAACCCTTCAATTTACCTTTAAAGAATCATTTTATTCTTGTTCCATTACTATAAATGGTCAATTATCCTCTCCAACAAGCTCAATAACTCTATTTACTAGCACTCTTATAATTGTCTAGGGTTTAAACCATTTAGTTTTTAGTTTACTAGATAAAAATAGTATCCTATAATTTATAGTAAAACCCTTTTTATAACCTTAAAGATCTTATTTTTAAATGATGGACCCATGGAAGGATTTTTTTTCTTTCCTTTTAAATTTAAACATTTTCTATAACACCCCAAAATTCTAAAATTTGAACATTGTATTCGATAATGTATGTGACACATAACACAAAGCTTAGAAGAAAATATAACACCCTAAGAATTAATGATATATTTATTAAATATCTTCAATAACTTTTATTACACACAACACTATATTTATCTTGCATTACATGCAATAATGAGTTTCTTCGATAGCCAGCATTACACGCAAGACTGAGTTTTACTAAGTAATAATATACTATTAATATTATTATCTAATATGATAATTATCACCTAGCCATTGGAATGGTGAGTATAAATAGGTTTAAATTAATTAAGAAAATATATGATTTATAAATTTTCATTTTTAATTTAATGATTATAAATAAAAAAATAATCATTTAAAATAAAAAGAAATGTTTTCTGAAAAATTGTATTTTTATAAAAAATGGTTTAGTCTCTCTTTGCGCACATAATTTAAAATTAATTTTTAACACATAGAAAATTTATTTGAAAAAATAAACTATATTTTTTAAATGGGAATACAAAAAATATATTAGGGTTTATTTTTGTGATTTTTCTGAAAAGTTTGAATTTTTATGAATAATAGAAAATACTAAATTTTAATTGAAAAATACCATTTTATTTAAATAATATATAATGTTAAAATATATTTTTAATTGGTATAAAAGTAAAATTAGTTAAATTTTATATCAATTAATCCAATTTTGTTAATTGGAATAATTTTAAAATTTAATTTATATATAAAAACTTTGTAAACTTTTGAACATTTTCTTTTTATAAACTCACTTTCTCATCGCGTCTGTGGGGTTAATTACCAATTAAATTAGGGTACTTCTAGGAATTTAATTTTTAAAAAAGTATTAAATGTTTTTAATAATAATAATATATAATATATAACAATTCCAAATTAATTTTTTACCAAAATCAATAGTGAAAACCATAACAATTTAATTGTCATGGTTAAGGTAAAAATGGATTTATAGTGGGGTTAAACTAAGAAGATAAGGGTAAAAATGACCTAAAAACTATTATAAAACCTATTTAATGGTAATATTTCCACATTATATCGTCTAGGTTCTATAATGGTCCATTTTTGAGTTATTTTTATGATAAAAATATTAGTATGATTAAATCTTAAAAAAAGTGTTCCACTCAAGTCATTTATAAAAAGCTGCCCCCTCTACCCTCTTCTTCACACCATCACGTGTCTTCAGTTCAGACAATACCTTCCAAAATAACTTCCAAAATTCCCTCCCCTCATACTATAAGCCTTATTTTGGGCATAAATCCAACTTATTAAGGATTCAGTGCAAACCTAAGGAGGATACCCGAAGAAGAGGTAATGTTCTTCAATGAGCGTCTTTATTTTGTTTCTTTGTCCAACTCATTAAATTATTATTAAACCATGATGATATAATAAAACCAGTATATTAATTATAATATTATTTTTTTATAAAAATTTAATTAACTACAACCATATCCACTTCTATTAAATGGGTTATAAAATAATTTTGTGTGTGTTTGGAAGACTATATCCTCGAGAACTGATGTTATTCATTTTTCCCTTACCACCTTTCACAGTTGGGTATGAGGAAGGATATAAAGTATTAATATGATATTTATAAAATATATATACCTATTTAGTCATAATATATATATATATATATATTAAATTTCCATTCTATAGGGGATATGATAACGTCGCTCGTGTGTACGGTGGACTACCGCATCACAAAGTGACTTGATTCATCATTCACTAACACTTTACATGAAATAAAATAAGTTTAAAGTTAATAATGATATGTGTTATAAATGATATAATTATTTTATTAATTATATTTTTATAATTATATAAATATAACATATATCATTTTCTTTCTTACATTTTCACTCACTTAAAGATGATAACATCATTGTGTACGTGTGGACTACCACCTTCACGAAAAGATGTGACTCTCTTTTTATCACCACACCACATGTATGATATATATAAGTATATAATATGGTATATATGATATTATAATAATTTTTTTAATGTAAACTTTTACTTACCTTCTTTCTATAATGATCATTTAAAAATGAAATTGTTACTCATGCGTACATACGTCCTACAGTCTCGATGATTGTAACGTACTTCATTTATGAAAACTATCATTAATGGTTAGTATTAAAAGTATAATTGATGTAAAAATATGATAGTTATTAAATTATTATTATTTTTTAAATGATTTAAAAATATAACATTAATAAGAACTTGAAATTTCATAACAAAACACGAATGAGAAAACGAGGAAATTAAAACCCAAAGTAATGAAAATAATGAAATATTATTAAAATGAGTGATAAAATGTTATAGTAGGATCATTTATGATATTATAAATATGAGTATAGTTCTGGTATAAATTAATAGCATTTTTAAAAACATTATTTAATAGTTAAAATCACATTCAACTAAAGGAAAGTGTAAGGTAATGGATTTCCTCTCAATTTTATTTCACTGAGCCATATTGTAATGTTATACAACTAATTTATTTTTTATGGTGTATATAATACCAATTTATCATCTAATATCATGAATACATTATTATTCATGGTATTTTAATTTTCAATTTGAATTATTTGATATAAGTCTATTTGAGTTAAAAGTCTCCAAGTGGTAAAGAATTCCATGACTCAATTTCTTTTCATTGGGTTATATTACTTCTTCATTGTCTTTGATATTCTAATATTATGAGTATAATTAATTATGATTATATTATGTGTTTTCACTTATTTTTTATGGATTTATATTTGATATATAAAATTTATTCATTTATCAGTTATCTCTTCAACATTATGATCATTTTAAGGATTAATTTCACAATCTCATTCTAATCGAGATTATTTATTCTAAAATTTCAATTAAAGGAAATTATTTGATCATTGACTAATAAAAAATTATATTGTTTCTTCTCATATAGTTATTTATGATATTTTCAAGTTATACTACCATTTTCTCACTCTTTGATACTGAAAATTGTTTATAAAATGTTTTAAATAAAATTTGACTTTATTTCTCTCTTCAGGCGAAAATCTATTTTCTTCCAAAACCATATTTTCCAAAAATATTTATGAAATGTTTTTAACATTTTCAAAATAATTTATTAAATAAAATTTTAAAATTTTATTATTCTTAAAAAAATAAAATTAATTTTCTTGTTGTTTTCCAAACAAGACACTTTTGTAACCATTTTACATTGAAAAAGGAATGTTCTTTTTAACTTGTATGACATTTACATAATTACCTTCCAACATGAACATAATTTATTTGAATATTCCTTTTTAAACTTACAAGGTCACTTTTAATGAATTTTTTTTCCAAATATTCTATAATTTATTATTTTTTAAAAGTGATTTTCAAATAAAATTATTTTTAAAATATTTTATATTTTAAAATTTTATGTTCAAAATTAAAATGATATTTTCCTCAAGAATTTTTTTTAAAGATATTTTATGGTATTTTTATACATCAATGAAAAAAATTATTCCAACTCCAATGGGTATATTTTGTATTAATATCATAGTTATTATTCATCTAGATGGTTTATGATTATTTTTACCAAGGATAGTATTAAAATTCACTTCGTTGTTTTTATTTTTACAGTCATTAACTACCAATTGAATTATTCACCTTCATATGATCATTGGACATTAAATTTCCCATAAAAATACATTTTAGTAATCATGGATATTTTTATTTCTTAAACTGTATATAAGTTTTACATATGGTGTTTACTTTGAAATTTATTTGATTAATTGAGGGAATATTGATAAATTTGTATCCTTTACTCAATACATATATTTGATGATAAAGAACATTTCTTATAAAGAAAATCAATCATTCAATATATAAGGAATGATTTTGAAATATAATAATGTATGGGGCCTAGAATTTGTTTATACCCTCAATGCATCGACATATATGATGAGATAGATCAGTTGGCTAAAATTAAATGGAATTCTACCTATAGTTTTAAACTCTCTAGAGGATAGATCTTGATAGTAAAGGTTTTCATGTTCCTAAGACATGGAACTGACTAATTAAGTGTTTCCTTCATTTATAATCTAGAAAATATTATTATCCAAGATGTTTTCACTATGATATTATCTATGGATGCATTTCATTATCATTTTATTAATTAAATGGAATGGGTTTTCAATTATTTACCTTACCATATTGATTATTCCTTATCTAGTTATTTAAATTGAATGTTTAAAAATTTATTTACCTTTATATATTGATTATTCTTATTGATTCATGGTACCTTCTATTGTACTTAACCCTTACTAATCATTTGAGCTCACCCTTATTTTTTTCATTTCCTAGGAATCCATGAAGTGTACTATATTTGATATGAAAGGATATGATAGAAGGAATAATGTTATTCTCAAAAAAAATATGTTGTGATTTTTTTATTAAAATTTAATATGGTAATTTTGTATATATATATCTAACCAAGACTACTAAACTATTTTTTCTTCCATTATGCGATTACTTATATATTATACTAATGTAATAATGTAGACATCAGCTCTGGGTTACTGGGGTCTGGGTTTCTATAGTTGGTATTATGGAAAGTTTAGTGTAAAACTTGGGAAATAGATTTTGGATAACATAGATTAGGGAATATAACCCTATAATAGACATTGAGGATAATTATAGAAGAACAACCAAAAGATTTGGTAAGGTAGAGATTATGTGAAATTTTCTAGAAATATTTCCCTATCTGGATATTATAAGTGTATTTGGGTATGGTACAAATTTACATAGGGGAAATGACTATGAAAAGAGTGAATTGTGCTTAACCTGATCATCAGTTGGTGTATGACAATGAGCCTTAATGCACACCTGGTTTCACATTCCTAGGGGATATGATTGGGATAATTCAAAATTTCTTTATAAATAATTATTAATCATTTGAATAAATGATGACAATGAATGACCTAGGTTAAACCTAATGTGGATTATCTTGAAAATAATGTGTCATAATTTAGACATCCTATAATTGATTAAATGGTTTCCCCACTATGATTATTATTACACACACTATAATTTTTGGTTTTAGAAAATTTATGGAACTTTATGGAGTCATGTTAACATTTAACATGAAGGAAAATTTGGTGATTATGAGAAACCAAATGGGATGATGATAAGAGTGAAAGGTATCATAATTATTCCTAATCAGTTATCCCAAAATATGATCAATAACCTATACGTCAACCAACTCTGAGACTCACCAAAGAAGAGAAGGATGAAGTTCTCTAAGAGATTGAGTGATGGAGACTATGGAAGCAAGAAGGATCAATTTCATCCATGTGATAAATGTGGAAGGAGACACCCTTGGAAGTGTCTAAATGGAATGTAAAATTATTTATGTGTGAAAATGAAGGGACTAAAGAAAATAATTTTGAAGGAAAAATGAAGAGTACGATAGAAGGAAATAAATCTCATCCTAGGGATCCATTTATAGATAGTTTTCATATATGTGGATAACCTAGGAATTATCTAAGTTAATTACCTCTTCTAAAGGTTAAATCCTAGACAAAGGATGGGCCTATGATAAAATAATAATATTAAAGTATTAATGTATTATGATTCAAGAATTAAATTATTGAAGTATTTTATTAATGATATTTTGGTTATTAGTAAATGAAACATCTAAATATTGTGTTAAATTTTAAATAATATATGTATTAATTGACTTAATAGTTATAGATACCATCACAGTTATGATTTTAAGATTGATCATAAGTTCAAAGTGTTAAACACCCTTTTTATGGTTTTATGTGATGGGAATCTACCAAGATTACAGATATTTTGGGAGAAACTTATGGAAAGTATATGTTTTAATAAATAAATATATTTTATGAATAAGGACTTTACATTTTATAGACATAAGTTTAGAGGTATTGATAATGTTTAAGGTTTATATGATCATCAATTATACTGTAATAATTTTCAAATAAGATTATTAAACTTTGTGAAGAAAAGGTTTTATTAAAAACCTTAGTAAAGAGGTTATCTAATAATTAATTTTATTTTAAGGATGTCTATCATATTTTAATGTGAATATTTTAGAAATTATATTAATATAGTTTATAAAAAGGACAACCAGCATGCTAGGTGACAACTTGGCATGTTTGGTAAGGCTACGGGCCATGAACCCATGACCGAGGGATGATAAGGGTTTAACACCTACTACTGGCATATGCGAAGTCTAGATTAATATTTATTTATTTTAGTAAAATTATTGGAAAAATAAATATTAATGATGTACCAGTGGTGTTACCTTGGAAGTTTAAAGATTAATTTTAGATAACGTATGATAACCATATTGGTTTGGTAAAATAGATAGAGATATATGGAAAGACTTGTCACTCTTTTATGTATTTTACAATCTATTAAAAATGAATTTTAGTGCTTTATATGTGAAAAAAACATTTTGGAAATATTCATTTATTAGAGTAATTGATAAATTGGAAATTTTTCGAAGTACAACCAAAGGATGAAATTATAATTATGAAATAGAAACATATCAAGTAATTATATTTCCTTAAATTTGCAGACAGTAAAATAATTACTCAACTTTAGGAAAAAGGATCTTGAAATAAAATTTTATCCTATTACCATTATTTATAATGATATCAATGACCTTTTTGAAACTAATCAGATTTATGGTTTTGAGTTCCTTAAATTTACATTTATCATTCACCTTTTTTTATCAATGAACTCAACCAATATCTTTAAATATTTACACATTTATTCCATGTCCATATATTTACTTTCTGTAAATGTTCTCCTACTTTGAAACCTAGTTATGTATTATTATATATTACCTTTTTTACTTACCATTATCTCTTATCAAAATGATATTTTTTAACCCTTTTATAATAATTTTTTTAATAAAGTAATTTACAAATTTAAAACCCTTGATTTCTGAGATCAATCTTAAATTATGAGGATACAATTTATTTAAGGTAAGAATAATGTAACACTCTAAAATTATAAAATAATAACATTGTATTAAATAATGTATATGACATGAAACATCAAGATAAGATGAAAATATAACACCTATAACGCCCCGACCCCAGTTACCCAGAGTCGGTGCATTATTACATAACATTGGCATGATCACAAGAAAGATCAAATCTCTAAAGACCGATTGGTTTAGTAGCCTTGGAAACACTAGATATATTCATAAGTTTTACATTACATCATAAAATGAAAAACTACTACAACAACATAATGTCTCCACAGTCCACACTATTATCCCCTCATAATATCCCTGCAGGTCATTCATAACTTACTTCTTCACATCCTGGGAAAAATAAAACATAGAAAAGGGGTGAGCTCAAATGCCCAGTAAGGATAACAATATAGCAGAAACTTTCATAAATAAGAATAAACATTTAAGGCAATGTATAACTAAAACAAAATCCTTTCAAACATGAACTTTCAACATGGTATGGCATAATTAAAATGAAATAATTCCATTTACTTATTCACATGGATATTCTACTAATCGAATAATCACATGCAAAAATCAATAACCACTTTCATAATGTTGGAATGCATAATGCCAGACTATCATAACCACATAGTCAAGGCCTCGTGCCAAGACTACAAATAAGATTTTGTCAAGGCCTTGTGCCAAGACACTAGTTTGTCTCATGAGACCTACCGATGCATCGAGGAGCTATAGCGGGCTCCACCCGTCACATATTAAGTCCAATGCATTCCCATATGAAAATGTTTAAACATAACATAAACATTTGTATTAAAACTAGCATACTAAATGTCAATACTTTCACCATAAACTATGAATGGTATAAAAATAGCACATCCACAGTCAAACATATCACAAAACCTTCAATACAATATAGAAGTTTTGTACCATAATAAATCAACTTCAAATAATCTTAAAATCCATCAAAGGATGTTGACATAGATGAAATCAAAATTCTTTTTAAAGAAATATCTCCTTTTATTTTGAAATAATTTAAGATCCATATAAAATAAAACATTTTCTTTGAAAATATTCTTATAAGCTTGTAAGGGAAGCTTTGAAGATTTCATAACGGCGGAAAATAGCCGCACCCGCCGTATAAGTTAAAAAAACATTCTTACCTTAATTCTGTCGAAAAGGTTAAAAAGGACCTTGTTTTGAAAATGACCGAAAGATTCCTTTATAAACCACTTATAAAAGTAAAAAAGGGTATAAATGACTTTAACTCATATTCTAGTAAATAGTAAAAATGTTTTGAAATACATTTTTAAGAAACATGGATGTGGATGATAAAGAGAACCCAGTAGATTATTACGTATAAACAACCTCGGATAATGAAGAGATTGTGAAATAACCCTTACCTTGTAATTTTCCTTAGTTGGGGTAGGTTAACCTCCTGTATAATGGTGAAATAATTGTTATTAAATTATACAAGAATCATATATATTAATATGATATCATATATGATCTTTTAACATTGATTTGTTAATAATATCTTAGAATTATCGTCATTTCGGGTGTTAACTTACTCATTTTATTTTATATGTTTTGTTACATAAGACATGTTTGTTGTATCTTATTCATATCCAGAATGATATAAAGTCCTTAAAAACCATTTTTAAATCATCAAATGATAATTATACTTGAATGGATACGATGGAGAATGAATCTCATCGCGTTCGTGGAGACTATAGTCCGTACGTACGCACGAGCGACAATATCATTCTTTTGATATTAAAATAATATATAAATGGATGGTATATCATATATACAGAATCATTAACATGTTATATTTATTATTTACATGAGTTACACATCATTATTATACCCATCCAAATAATAATATATTGAATAACAATTACACCACGACGTGGAGACGGTAAGTCGTACGTACGCACGTATGGTGACATGTTATTCAAAGGGTGGATAGAATACTGAATATGGTTGTACCATATTTATAATAACATCACAGTATATGTGAGATACTGGAGTTATTATTTTAGAATGGTAAGAACAAAGAAAGAAGAAGTGGAAGAAGAAAGGAACTTGAAAAGGGGTGGTGAAAACATTACCTCTTCTTCGGGTTCTTCCTTTTTATTTGATCAAAAGGGCTCCTTAGGTTGGCTTTCTGATCAAACTAAGGCCTCTATGTTGTAGTGAGGGATGTTGGGAGAGTATTTGGGCAGAGTTTGGCCGAACCAAAAGGCTTTGAAGGTGTGAAGAAATGAGAAGGATGAGTTCCCTTTTATAAGAGGGGTGAGGGGCACCTTTGGAAAAGCTAGAAATATTAATTTATAATAAATTCATATTCGGTTTCTAATGGCTCCAAAGTTGACTATTCAAAGGTTAAGGTGGGGATGGGTCGAAAAAAACTCATCCAATATAATTTAGATAGGTTTTGGTACTTATATTAACCTTATCTTTAAGTATTAACTCTAAGTTAATTAGTTTCACTTTTACAATGTCTCTTTGTATTTTTATATAATATGGTTAATAAACTTACTATATACATCCAAGAGACCCCCAAGTGGTCCATTAATGATGAACCTATCATGATATAAGTCTCTTGGCCGAACCTTATATTTTTAGGAATTTAATATCAATTAATAATATAATATTTGTTTTAAGAACTCCTTTCTGTCAATTTTGACACTATTCAATAGTTTATTTTTTTGAAACTCATAACAGATTGATTACTTCGAAAAAAGTCAATTAAATCAATAATAATATATCATATTATCCTAGAAAATTAGTTTAATTCATTAAAAGTTTCATATTATATTTATTTTGGTATTTATAATATCAATTATTTTAATTTTTCACTATTATAGTAATTACTGCATCATCATTGTGTCATAAATAAAATAAATTATTTAATGTCTAAAAATTATAAATAAAATATAATTATGTAGTAAATATTTTTATCTTTCTAATGAATATTTATAATCTAAAATCCAACATATATAACCCTATTTAACAATTGTTTTTCTAAAAGATATATGCTTGTGTCATTTTTGTATTCATTTTAACTTAATTAAAATAAAGTGTCCCTATCACCTACAAGTGGCACCATGGGGTCCCCAAATCGACCCAAAGATGCCTATGGTCTAACATGTATCAACCAATAAGGCTAGGACACGTTTTAGGGTAATTTATTATTATTATAATATTATTTTTTAACCCTTATTTACCGGACTTACCCTTAACCATGGTAAATAAAATATTTACCGCAGTAATTATTCAAAATGTCTAAAAATAAAAGTTACATATTTACACAATTTGAACATCCTGATTCCAAATATGGAATCCATTTTTCTAAATTCAAAACACAGAAGTGGCAGAAATTAATTTAAAATTAATTCCCGCTGTCAAAACAAAAAGAGTGTTTTTAAGAGATAATAACTATCAAAAGATTGACACTTGTTTATGTTCGGTTTAATTGTAAAATTATGTCCAATGACCAACATTATATTAAATCGTAATAATATATTCTAAATATACTTTAAAACGACTCAAATTCACAATTTATCACTATTAATTATTTTGATTAAAAAAGTTGTTTTTAATTAAAATTTAGTAATTTTCACTATTCATCAAAATATGAAAGTTATCCGAAAAGTACCAAAATTTCACCTTAGGCTAAATTCGATATTACGAATCCAAAAATGAAGTCCATTTTAAAATATAACATATATATAATTTCAAAAATTAGGTATTACTATTCATAACGGCTAGTTTTATCGGTTGTGGTGTGTGTTAAAACTCGAAGTTGCGTACAACACACGCTACTGTTTTATTCAAAGGAAAGCATACCGTGTAAGCTTGGGATGTTTCATTTTAAATTTTTTGATGTCTCCATTTAGTAAAAAAGTTTAAAATATTGTATTTAAAAAGGTTTCACTATTAAAAGTTAATAAAAGTGCAATACTGAAAATGAATTTGTTCTTACATTATGTCTAAGAAACTCATAATATGGATTCTAAAATTATAAGGATTATATAAAGTTTAAAATTTAGTTAACACTATTCATAACCTCTTTTGAACAGATTGTTTGGTAAGTCATGGTGCGATTGAACTTGGTGTTGCATGTAGTGAAAGTTATTGAATTATTTTGAAAAAATAACACACTATAAAATCTTGGGGTGTTACATTCTCCCCTCCTTCAATAAATTGCGTCCTCGCAATTTGAAATTGTTCTTCTAAAATAAAAGGTTTAAAATAGAAAATATCTTTGTGGGAAAACCCACATCGGAAATTGGGTTACTAAAATTTAGTCTTAATATGAGGAAAAGAGAAATGAAAGGGTCACTACCAAATTATGATCTCGATTAGGAGAACATTGGTGGAAATTAGAGACATATAATTGGAGGAAAAACATAAATATTTATAGGTAGTGATTGAGGTCATCAATCACAAACAAGTATAAAATTGAGGTCCTTAAATTCATCAATCTATGATGATTTGAAATACCATCGGTTCAACAAAACATAGGGTATTAGGATAACACATTTTTGACGTTTCAAAATATCTTAGTTGAAATCCCACATAGAAAAATGAATTAATGAGGCCTCTATTTAAAATAAAGAGTCGAAAGTATGAAGATTACCGAAAATAACACATACTAGGGTTCCATGTAGGAAAATATGGATATGGAAGAAAAATCTAACCATCAATTATCTGATGGAGAGTGGTAGAGAACATGGCTATGAAAAGGCCAACAATCCCAAAGCCATAAATTAGTGATGATTTAAGGTACCATCTAGGAAAACATTTTTGTTCTAAGTTGCTTTTCTTAATATTGAGGAATTTATTTATGAGATTGGCTAAGATCATAAGGAGATATACTTACTTTATAATTATAGTTTTATCCATTAATAAATTTCTACCACAAACTCATCTTTCACTCTAAAAGATAATAGAATGTAAAAAAAATTCTATTTACACTATTCGTATAGGGTTCCAAAATAAACGACTTTATAATTCATATACAAGATCATTTAATAAAAACTACATTATTTAATCCAGGACATCTCGTGGGCCAGTGGTAGGTGATACACCCTTGTCGCCCTTCGGTTGCGGGTTCAAGTCTCGCAGCCTTGCCGGATGTGACGGGTTGCCGCCCGACCTCCGGGTTGTCCTTTTATGGCAATCCAAAATAATCCAAACTAGAACTATCCAAAATACTTCTGTCCAAACTCACTATCCAACATTTATAAAGAAGGTAAACATAATATAGATCCTTTTTACCCCGTAATAGCATATGAATACCTTCATCATGTATTAACATATTCCTTATTGATTACATTTATGCTCCCTTATTCCATATAGAATGCTGGATATACTTCATTAATCCAAAAATGTTTTAAACCCCAACAATGATGGAATATATAAATCATTAATCAGTTCCAAGGTAGTCAAGAATATCCAATATAATTTATCCAAAACAATCACATATTATTCCAAAATCACTACCTCAGTATCAGAACTATATTATGATTTATCAATCTCTTAACCATATATTTTCCAAAATTTTATCCTGCTATTGAGTCACTTTTCTTTGTTCCACACAATCTCAAGTCCTTAATGAAATAGTACTGCATTACAATCCTTATATACTCCATAATTATTATAATAAGTGCATTGTTGATACAACACTCAATTGACATAATCAACATAATAACTCTAATCATTCCTCTTCATCTGTGGTAGTATCATAACTTGATTATTATCTAATAACATCATTTGCGGCATAGTTTGATGACTGGGACATAGGTTCGCGTAGTGTCCAAACTCCTTGCAAATGAAGCATTGTACATTTAAAACAATTTTCTTACCCTTGCAGTCACGTACTTTGTGCCCTTTTCCTCCACACTTATAACAAACTCTTATTCCTTTCAGGCAAGTTCCAGGGTGTTTCTTTCCACAGTTACCACATATGGTAAAATTCTTCTTTTCCCTATTCCCTTTATCCATCTTTCTCTCTTCCATCCTTTTCTTCTCTTGCTTCCCTTCAAAGCCATAGGACTCAGTAAACTCTTTACTTATCTTATCAACACATGATATTATTTCTTCATATGATGATAATACATGGGAGACTATTTCTCTTGTAAATTCTAGCTTAAGACCATGAAAGATATGATCCTTCCTTCTCTTTGGATCATGTGCATTTCTGGAGTTCTCATTCCTTCTACTGGGCACCATTCCTAAACAATGGCATACACTAGATCAGTTTATGAATCAAAATACATAATCCCATACTTATAAAACACTTAACATAAATTGAACTATTTATGGATATAATCCATAATCATAAAAATGTCTCCTTTGAGGATGTATATACTCATAAACCCTTCATAATGGTTTGTAAAGAAAATGAGAATTATCCTAAGCATATCCCCCGGGAGTGTCGTAACCAAGAGTGCAGCAAGGCCCGTTGTCGTGCACCAGTTCCCGTTCGAGTCTAGCTCAAAGCGGTGTTTTCGGGTTTTACCCCTAGGTACATCTGTGCCAGAGCCGCCTCTACCTGCTCGTATCCAGACAGGGATGTATTGCTCGGAAAACTCACAAAATCTCTACAATACCAAAATTCTAGGAAGTTCTTCTATACTAATCCTCAAAGTTCATCTTAGGTCTACGTGCTCTAATCAGAGTTAATCTAAATCTAGCTTCCAAGGTTTGTACTAAACTTCCTTTGATACCAACTGTAACGCCCCGACCCCAGTTACCCAGAGTCGGTGCATTATTACATAACATTGGCATGATCACAAGAAAGATCAAATCTCGAAAGACCTATTGGTTTAGTAGCCTTGGAAACACTAGATATATTCATAAGTTTTACATTACATCATAAAATGAAAAAATACTACAACAACATAATGTCTCCACAGTCCACACTATTATCCCCTCATAATATCCCTACAGGTCATTCATAACTTACTTCTTCACATCCTGGGAAAAATAAAACATAGAAAAGGGGTGAGCTCAAATGCCCAGTAAGGATAACAATATAGCGGAAACTTTCATAAATAAGAATAAACATTTAAGGCAATGTATAACTAAAACAAAATCCTTTCAAACATGAACTTTCAACATGGTATGGAATAATTAAAATGAAATAATGTCATTTACTTATTCACATGGATATTCTACTAATCGAATAATCACATGAAAAAATCAATAACCACTTTCATAATGTTGGAATGCATAATGCCAGACTATCATAACCACATAGTCAAGGACTCGTGCCAAGACTACAAATAATATTTTGTCAAGGCCTTGTGCCAAGACACTAGTTTGTCTCATGAGACCTACCGATGCATCGAGGAGCTATAGCGGGCTCCACCCGTCACATATTAAGTCCAATGCATTCCCATATGAAAAGGTTTAAACATAACATAAACATTTGTATTAAAACTAGCATACGAAATGTCAATACTTTCACCATAAACTATGAATGGTATAAAAATAGCACATCCACAGTCAAACATATCACAAAACCTTCAATACAATATAGAAGTTTTGTACCATAATAAATCAACTTCAAATAATCTTAAAATCCATCAAAGGATGTTGACATAGATGAAATCAAAATTCTTTTTAAAGAAATATCTCCTTTTATTTTGAAATAATTTAAGATCCATATAAAATAAAACATTTTATTTGAAAATATTCTTATAAGCTTGTAAGGGAAGCTTTGAAGATTTCATAACGGCGGAAAATAGCCGCACCCGTCGTATAAGTTAAAAAAACATTCTTACCTTAATTCTGTTGAAAAGGTTAAAAAGGACCTTGTTTTGAAAATGACCGAAAGATTCCTTTATAAACCACTTATAAAAGTCAAAAAGGGTATAAATGACTTTAACTCATATTCTAGTAAATAGTAAAAATGTTTTGAAATACATTTTTAAGAAACATGGATGTGGATGATAAAGAGAACCCAGTAGATTATTACGTATAAACAACCTCGGATAATGAAGAGATTGTGAAATAACCCTTACCTTGTACTTTTCCTTGGTTGGGGTAGGTTAACCTCCTGTATAATGGTGAAATAATTGTTATTAAATTATACAAGAATCATATATATTAATATGATATCATATATGATCTTTTAACATTGATTTGTTAATAATATCTTAGAATTATCGTCGTTTCGGGTGTTAACTTACTCATTTTATTTTATATGTTTTGTTACATAAGCCATGTTTGTTGTATCTTATTCATATCCAGAATGATATAAAGTCCTTAAACATCATTTTTAAATCATCAAATGATAATTATACTTGAATGGATACGATGGAGAATGAATCTCATCGCGTTCGTGGAGACGGTAGTCCGTACGTACGCACGAGCGACAATATCATTCTTTTGATATTAAAATAATATATAAATGGATGGTATATCATATATACAGAATCATTAACATGTTATATTTATTATTTACATGAGTTACACATCATTATTATACCCATCCAAATAATAATATATTGAATAACAATTACACCACGACGTGGAGACGGTAAGCCGTACGTACGCACGTATGGTGACATGTTATTCAAAGGGTGGATAGAATACTGAATATGGTTGTACCATATTTATAATAACATCACAGTATATGTGAGATACTGGAGTTATTATTTTAGAATGGTAATAACAAAGAAAGAAGAAGTGGAATAAGAAAGGAACTTGAAAAGGGGTGGTGAAAACATTACCTCTTCTTCGGGTTCTTCCTTTTGATTTGATCAAAAGGGATCCTTAGGCTGGATTTATGATCAAACTAAGGCCTCTAGGTTGTATTGAGGGATTTTGGGAGAGTATTTGGGCAGAGTTTGGCTGAACGAAAAGGCTTTGAAGGTGTGAAGAAATGAGAAGGAGGAGTTCCCTTTTATAAGAGGGGTGAGGGGCACCTTTGGAAAAGCTAGAAATATTAATTTATAATAAATTCATATTCGGTTTCTAATGGCTCCAAAGTTGACTATTCAAAGGTTAAGGTGGGGATGGGTCGAAAACAACTCATCCAATAGAATTTAGATAGGTTTGGGTACTTATATTAACCTTATCTTTAAGTATTAACTCTAAGTTAATTAGTTTCACTTTTACAATGCCTCTTTGTATTTTTATATAATATGGTTAATAAACTTACTATATACATCCAAGAGACCCCCAAGTGGTCCATTAATGATTAACCTATCATGATATAAGTCTCTTGGCCGAACCTTAGATTTTTAGGAATTTAATATCAATTAATAATATAATATTTGTTTTAAGAACTCTTTTCTGTCAATTTTGACACTATTCAATAGTTGATTTTTGTGAAACTCATAACAGATTGATTACTTAGAAAAAAGTCAATTAAATCAATCATAATATATCATATTATCCTAGAAAATTAGTTTAATTCATTAAAAGTTTCATATTATATTTATTTGGGTATTTATAATATCAATTATTTTAATTTTTCACTATTATAGTAATTACTGCATCATCATTGTGTCATAGATAAAATAAATTATTTAATGTCTAAAAATTATAAATAAAATATCATTATGTAGGAAATACTTTTATATTTCTAATGAATATTTATAATATAAAATCCAACATTTATAACCCTATTTAACAATTGTTTTTCTAAAAGATATATGCTTGTGTCATTTTTGTATTCATTTTAACTTAATTAAAATAAAGTGTCCCTATCACCTACAAGTGGCACCATGGGGTCCCCAAATCGACCCAATGATTCCTATGGTCGAACATGTATCAACCAATAAGGCTAGGACACGTTTTAGGGTAATTTAGTATTATTATAATATTATTTTTTAACCCTTATTTACCGGACTTACCCTTAACCATGGTAAATAAAATATTTACCGCAGCAATTTTTCAAAATGTCTAAAAATAAAAGTTACATATTTACAAAATTTGAACATCCTGATTCCAAATATGGAATCCATTTTTCTAAATTCAAAACACAGAAGTGGCAGAAATTAATTTAAAATTAATTCCCGCTGTCAAAACAAAAAGCGTGTTTTTAAGAGATAATAACTATCAAAAGATTGACACTTGTTTATGTTCGTTTTAATTGTAAAATTATGTCCAATGACCAAAATTATATTAAATGGTAAAAATATATTCTAAATATACTTTAAAACCACTCAAATTCACAATTTATCACTATTAATTATTTTGATTAAAAAAGTTGTTTTTAATTAAAATTTAGTAATTTTCACTATTCATCAAAATATGAAAGTTATCCAAAAAGTACCAAAATTTTACCTTAGGCTAAATTCGATATTATGAATCCAAAAATGAAGTCCATTTTAAAATATACCATATATATAATTTCAAAAATTAGGTATTACTATTCATAACGGCTAGTTTGATCGGTTGTGGTGTGTGTTAAAACTCGAAGTTGCGTACAACACACGCTACTGTTTTATTCAAAGGAAAGCATACCGTGGAAGCTTGGGATGTTTCATTTTAAATTTTTTGATGTCTCCATTTAGTCAAAAAGTTTAAAATATTGTATTTAAAAATGTTTCACTATTAAAAGTTAATAAAAGTGCAATACTGAAAATGAATTTGTTCTTACATTATGTCTAAGAAACTCATAATATGGATTCTAAAATTATAAGGATTATATAAAGTTTAAAATTTAGTTAACACTATTAATAACCTCTTTTGAACAGATTGTTTGGTAAGTCATGGTGCGATTGAACTTGGTGTTGCATGTAGTGAAAGTTATTGAATTATTTTGAAGAAATAACACACTATAAAATCTTGGGGTGTTACAACACCCCATGACTTAATGATATATTTATAAAATCTATTCAATATATTTCATTACATATAACACTATGTTTATCTTGAATTGTATAAAACAATGAGTTTCACTGATAGCTTTCATTACATACAAGGTAATGTTTTACCAAACAACAATATACTATAAATATTATTATTTAACATCATAGTTATTACCTATCCATTAGGATGGTGGGTATAAATAAAATTAACTAAAATATTATAATATATATTTTACACATTTTTATTTTTTATTCATTTATTAGAAATAAAATAATAATCATTTAAAATAAAAATAATTGTTTTTGAAAAAAAAAAGTATTTTTCTAAAAAAATGGTTTAGTCATGCTTTATACATGTAATTTAAAATTAATTTTTAACACTTATAGAAAAGTTATTTTAAAAAAAAACTATTTTTCTTAAATAGGAATTCCAAAACTATCTTAGGGTAAATTTTTTGTGATTTTTCTAAAAAGTTTCATTTTTTTGTTGAATAGTAGAAAATAATGAATTTTAATTGAAACCTGCCTTTTCATTTAAATAATTTATAATGTTAAAAAACATTTTAAATTGGTTTTAAAGTTTAATTAGTTCAATTTTATATCAATTAATTCAATTTAGTTCATTTTAATCATTTTCATATTGAATTTAGATATGAAAAATTTGTAAAATTTTCAACATCTTCTCTTTAAAAACTTATTTTCACGTCACATCTATGGGATTAATTTTAAATTAATATTTTACACTTATATAAATTAAATTTATAAAAATGGATTCCATTTTTAGAATCTTAATAACTTATAATTTCTAATAATTTCAACTTAATTTTTTACCAAAATGAATAGTGAAAACAGTAAAAAATTAATTACTACAGTTAAAGTAAAAATGGATTTATCATGGGGTTAAACTAAGAAGATAAGGGGAAAATGACCTTAAAAATATTCCAAAACCCATTATATGGCCATACTTCCAATTTATCTCTTATAGGTTCTAGAATGGCCCAATTTTTATGTTTTTTGTATAATAAAAATATAGGTATGATTAAATCTTTTCAAAAAAAATTACAAGCGTGCCACTCACCTCACTTATAAAAGGTGACCCCATATCTTATCTTCTTCAAACCTTAAAAAACTTTTTTTACCAATAGCTTTACAGATAAATTCCCAAATTCCATCCCTCATCCCATAATCCTTATTCTGGGTAGAAATCCAACCCATGAAGGCTTTAGTGAAAACCTAAGGAGGATACCTGAAGAAGAGGTAATGTTTTTCAATGAGTGTCTTTATTTTATTTCTTTCTCTTACTCCTTCAATTATTATTAAACCATAATGATATAATTCCCATAATATATTACATATAATATTATGATGTTATAAAAAGTTCATAACCTATAACCATCACCACTTTCATCAAATGGGTTGCAAAATCATCATTTATGTATACGGTGGACTACCGCCTCGTGAACTGATGTCATTCATTCTTCCATTACCACCTTTTACGATTGATTATGATAGTGGATATAAAGTATATATATGATATTTATAAAATATTTATAACTTTATAATAATTATAATATATATATATGTTTTTTACATTCCATTCCATAGAGGATATGATAACGTTGCTCATGTATGTGGTGGACTACTGCCTCGCGAAGTGATGTGATTCATCTTTCACTAATTATTTACATGGAATTTAATTGGGTTATATATAATGATTATATACTAAGGAAATGAAATAATTATGATATTAATGAAATTTTTATCATTTTTTAAATATAATATATATTATTTTCTTTCTTACATTTTCACTTACTTGATGGTAATAACATCTTTCATGTACTGTGGATTACAACGTTCATGAAGCGATATGACTCTATTTTCATCACCACAACACAAATATGATATATATACATGTATATAATATGGTATATATTATATTATTATAATTATATGAAGGTAAAATATTAATTACCTCCTTTCCATAATGATAATAGGAAAATCAAAATGTTACTTATGCATACATACAACCTTCCATCTCCCTGATCATAATATAATTAATTTTGAAAATCATATTTCATCAATGGTATTAAAAGTATAATTGATGTATAAATATTATAATTATGGCATTATTATTATTCTCGAAATTATTTTACTATATAATATTCAAAAGAATGGTAACTTTCATAACAAATCATGAATGAGAAAAAAGGAAATTAATACTCGAAACAATGAAAATAATAAAATATTATTAACAAATGGGTGGTAAAATGTTATAAGAGGATTATATATGATATTATAATTATGATTATGGTTCTATTATAAATTAGTAAAATTCTTAAAACCATTATACAATATGGTAAATCATGTTCAATTAAAATAAATCACAAGGTAATGGATTTCATCTCAATTCCATTTCATTGAGGCATATTGTAATGTTATAAACCTAATTTCATTTATATAGTGTATATATTTACCATTTATAATGTAATATCATGAATAATTAATTATTCTTAGTATTTTAAGTTTCAATTTGAATTATTTAATTTTAGGGGATTTAAGTTAAAAGTTACCAAGTAGTAAAGAATTCCATAACTCAATTTATTTTCATTGGGTTATATTACTTCTTCACTGTCTTTGATATTCCAAGACTATATGTATAAAAACATTTGATCATATTATGTTGTATTTCCAATTCATTTATATTTATTTATAGTCAATACACATAATAAATTCATTGATTAATTCTCACTTCAATTTTATGATCATTGTAAGTGTTTATTTCACATTATCATTCTAACGAAGATTGTTTATTCTTAAATTTCAGTTGAAGGAAATTATTTGATTATTTTATAATAAAACATTATCATTTTATTCTCCTACGGTTATTAATGATATTTTCAATTAATATTACCATTATTTTCACTCTTTGGTACTTAAAAAATGTTTTAGAAAATGTTTTTAATAAAATTTGACTTCATTTCTCTCTTCGGTCGGAAATATATTTTATTCCAAAACAATGTTTTCTAAAAATGTTTTCAAAAATGTTTTTAACATTTTCAAAATGATTTTCAAAGAAATTTTGATCCATTTTTCTTTCTTAAAAAATGATTTCAAGGGAATCTTCTTATTTTTTTTCTGAACAAGTCACTTTTCTAACCTTTTTACAATGAAAAAGGAATGTTCCTTTTAACTTATATGGAATGTGTGTAATTATTCACATACATGTCCATAATTTCTTTGAATATTAATTTATAAGTTTACAAGGCAATTTTAAAGAATTTTTTTCCTAATATTCTATCAATTCTTATTTTTGAAAATTTATTTCCAAATAAAATGATTTTCAAAATTTTTTATGTTTTAAAAAGTGATTTTAAAAATAAAAAGGATATTTTCCTCAAGAATTTTTTTAAAGTTGTTTTATGTTATTTATATTCATAAAGGACAATGACTATTTATTATTACTCCAATGAGTAAATTTTTTACTAATTTCACCCTTATTATTCCTCTAGATGTTTTATGATTATTTTGACCAAGTATAATATTAATATTCACTTCCTTGTTTAATTTTTTAGTAATTAACTTTACCTTGAATTATTCACTTTTATTTGATCATTAAACATTAAATTTCCCATAAATTTATATATTACTTATCATGGATATTTTTATTTATTAAATCATCTATCATTGTTACATATAATTTTTAATTTGAAATTTATTTGATTAACTGGGGAAATATTGATAAATCTATATCCTTTACTCAATACAAATATTTTATGATAACTAAAATTGTTCATAAATTAAATTTATCATTTGATATATGGGGAATGATTTGAACATATAGTGACGGGTGGGACCCAGACTTTAGATTTCCCCTCAATTTATTAACAAGTCTCATGAGATAAATCAGTTGAATAAAATTAAATGGGTTTCTACCTAGAGTTTTAAACTCTATGGAGGATAGATATTGAAAATAGAGGTTTTCATGTGCCTAAGATATGATGTCTAATAATCATGTGTTTCCTTCACCAGGAATCCAACTATTATTATTATCTATAATATTTTCACTATGATTTTATCTATGGATGTATTCCATTCTCTATTTATTGATTAAATGATATGTGTTTTCAATTATTTTCCATGCCATATTAATTATTCCTTATCCAGTTATTTAAATGTTATGTGTTCTCAGTTATTTACCTTTCCATGAAGGTTATGGTTATTGATTCATGATATTTTCCACTATACATAACCCTAACTAAGAATTTGAGCTCACTCTTATTTTATATCTTTTATTAGGAATACATGAAGTGTACAATTTTTTATATTAAAGGATATTATAGAGGGAATAATGTTTATCTCATAAAAGATTATGTTTTAATTTGTCCATTCAAATTTAATATGGGAATCATGTATGTATCTATTTAGCCATGGATAATAAACTCTTTGGCCCTTCAGGATGTGATTCCTCATATCTTATTCTAATGTAATAAATAAGATTATGTCTCTAGGTTATTAAGGTATATGTTGCTACATTTTCATAGGATTCCTATTTAATTTCATCCAACTTAGAGAGATCCAATAACCTCCTCTCACTAGTAGACTTGAAACCATAGTTCAAGGTCTTTTCTTCCTAATAATACTTATCATGCAATTCCATAGGAAGATGAAATGTTTTTTTAAATAGAATTTTGTAAGTGGTTATCCCTATAGGGGTCTTGTAAGCATCTTTGTAAGCCCAAAATGATTTATCCAACTTAAATTATGAATTCTTCCTAGAGATAGAAACTTCCTTATCTAAACTTTATTTAAAATATATATATAAAACCTTAGCTTGAACACTGAAATATATATGGTATGTTTTTTAGTTCTGTGATCACACCCATATTTATCTGTTAATGTTTTTAACATATAATTCTTGAAATTAGTTCCATTATATATGATTAATTCTTTAGGAACTCAAAATCATGAGAAGATATTCTTCTTGATGACTTTAACAACACTAGAATCAAGGTTTTCTAGAAGATCAATACTCTGAACCCACTTGGACACATAGTCCATAGCTAAAAGAATATACTCAAACCCATTATATGATAGGAATAGTCTCATGGAATCTAATCCCCACACATAAAAAATTCCAACCACCAGAATCCCTTTTTGGGAAAGCTCCTATTTCTTTCCAACATTCTGTAACCTTTTACACTTTACATAGCCTATCACAAAAATCCTATAATATTTAGAGATATTGGGATGGTAAAACCGATCCTATAATAACTTATAGGATATCCTATCACCCCAAGGTTTCTACTCCTTGGTGATGTGTGACAACTCACAAGAATAGACAATATTTCCATCATAACAACACATATCTTCATAATTCAATCAGTATATTTACTAAAAATTGTTGGGTTATCCCCAAAGTAATAATTTAAAGCGGAAATTAATTTATTCTCTTGGTTTTGTGGAAGTACTTTAGGCATGACTCCAATATAAAGAAAGTGGTTATAATATACTAACCAATAATATTAGTTCACTGAGGTAGTAAATAGTTTCTAAAAATGGAATGAAGTTTTGATTTATTTTGGTTCCTTAGTTTGGGTGAAAGTAAAACAAGAAAAGTGTTAAAAACATTTTTAGATATATTTTATCCTTAATTTATAGGTCCATTTCCTATAATTGAAGAGAATATCTTATGATCCTTGGTTTTATTTTATTTTTTCTAGTAAGTACTTGAGTGTAAAATGGTCTATGAAAATAATGGCCTTAGAACCAACCAAATATTTCCTAAACTTAGCAAGAGAAAAAATTAATGTTTCAAAATAATTTTTAGTGGTATATTAATACATATAATAATCATAAAATATCTTACTAGGATAGTAAATCATATGCACTTTCTTCTAATTCAATTAACCTAAAACTGCCCCTACCACCACATTATTATAATCATACATAACCTAAAAAGTTAACTTTCAATATGGATTAGTGATAATCGATAAAGTTGTGATTTTATATTTAATAAATTTAAATTATTTGAATAAATTCACATAAAACACAAATGGAATGTCTTTGATAATCATTGAATATAATGGTTTAGTGATTTTTGGAAAATTACTTGAATAATCTTCAGTAGAAACTAGTGTGACCCAATAAAGTTATAATTCCATTGACATTTTTAGGTGATAGAAGCTTATGGATCACTAATATTTCAGAATATTCAACTTAAATGCCACACTTTAAAACTGTTTGACAAAAAATAATTTAATTTTTGACCACTAATTGGTTCTTTTCAAAGTTCAAAATAAGATTTTGTTCTTAAAACCTTTCTAAAACAGCTTCTATATTTTCCAAATAGCTTTCAAAGTCACTAAAAAGAATTGAGAATTCATCTATGAACACCTAAATAATATTATCAAACATATCAAAGAAAATTTCCATTATAAATATCTAAAAAGTAATTTGGGTAACCACACAATCCAAATATCATTCACTGATAGGAAAATGTCCCAAGTGGACATGTAAAAGTTGTCTTATCATGAACTTTAGGAGCTATAGAAATCTAATTGTTACAAGAATGGACATCAAAAAATAGAAGTACTCATTTCTATCCAACCTCTATAACATTTGGTCTAAATAATTCATTGGGAAGTTGTATTTCCTAGTGGAATTAGTGAGTTTCCAATAATATATATAGACTCTCCATTTGTTCATTATCTTGGTTTAATTTTTTTTCTTTTTTATTATTTTTAACAGTCGTCGCTCCACTCTTCTTAGAAACTACCTATACAGGAAAAACCCAAGTGTTGTATGAAATAATAAAAATTATTCTATCACCTATAAATATAATAACTTTCTTCTCAACCACTTATTTCAGGTTGAGATTTAACCATATCCACCCCTAGTGTAACTTATTTTTGATATAGAATAAATGGACATTATTCCAATAAAAGTTAACTAAGATTTAAAAAATCATTTGAACAAACTAAAACTTTCATTTATAATGATTTTATTTCTAAATTTCCCACTAATAAATTCTTAAAATCAATTTGGGTGAATTTTTTTACTACTAAACCCGTTGGACCCAAGTTAGCATGGCTACCAAAACAGTTTGTTTAATTGTTTAATTTTAGTAAATATATCTTCGAAGTCTCAAAAACACATGGGTTTTTAGACAGTGTCTACTCTAAGCACATGATATGTTATATTTCAAATTTTTTTCATTTAATTCATGTGATGGTGTCCTTGTCACATTTGGAGACAACACTAAAGGTAATATTAAATGTATTGGTGAAGTTGGGTTTTCTAAAATAGTTATTATATAAAAATTATTATATGTACATGGTCTAAAACATAATCTTATAAGTATATCATAGTTGTGTGATAATGGATTAAATTTTATTTTTGAAAATGATAAATGTATTTTTCTAAAAAATAAATTAGTTTCATTTTCTATAAATATAAAATAAAATGTATACACTATTGATTTTATGATCTAACCAAAAAAATTTAAGTGTATTAATAATATAAAATCATATAATATTTTGTGGAATAGGAGGCTTGGTCATGAAAATTTCATACCATTTCACAAAATTTCAAATCATGAACAACTTCTTAAATTTACCACATTACATACAAGTAATTACTTAATGTGTGATTCTTATTTAAAGGGTAGCAACACAAAGAAAGGGTTAAATATATAAATGATCCTAGTAATACTAGATATTTATAAATATCACATATTTACTTATTTAGATCTATAAATCCTATTAGTTTTGGTGACAAGAATAATTTATTTTTAATAGTAAATGATTATACTATATTGTTGTGGATTTATTTCTTATCCCACAAATATTAAACTTTAACCAAATTTTATGCCTTCTGTAAACTTATTAAAAATTTAAAAAATATAGCAATCACCTCTATCATAAGTGATAGAGGTGGTGAATTTTCAAATTTGGTATTTGATAAATTTTTTGAAACAAATGGATGTAAACATTATTTCCTTGCTTCTAGGACACCATAATATAATGGTGTCATAGAAAGAAAGAACATGTATATTCATGAAATGGATAGATAAATTCTAATACAATTTAATGTACATAATACATTTGGGTATAATTTCTAAATAGATATTTCCATGTTTTAAATATAGTTTGTATTAGAACTTTCCTAAATAAGACCCCTTATGAAATTTTTAAATGGTTTAAACCTAAATTTAGATATTTTCGTGTTTTTGTATATGAAGTATATATCTTAAATTCATAATATAATTTAGAAAATTTAGATTCTAAATTAAATGAATGGGTATTTTAGGATATTCCAATGCTATAAAATCATATAGAGTTTTCAATAAGAAAACTATAGTTGTTGAAGAATCTATGCATATTATGTTTAATGAAAATAATTCTAATTAGAAGGATTCAAAATCAAAAAATGAAAATGATGACTTAATATAATTTAATTTTGGTGAAGTTAATGACCAAGATAATGATAATACATCAGTTGAGTGGGAGTATATATCTTCTTTAACTGATCCAAAGGAACAAAAAACTCTTAAATATCATCCAATTGAAAAAGTTATTTGTAATGTAGAATCCGGTATTCAAACTAGAAAATGTGTTTTAATTTACTATTAAAACACTACTTTTGTTGTTGATTTTGTTCCTTTCAATATTGATATTGATTTAATTGGTTAAAAATAGATTAATTCTATTCCTGACGAATTAAATAATTTTTAAAGGAATAATGTGTAGGATTTAGTTAAATTACCCAAAGATAACCCTATAATATGATCTGAATGGGTTTTAGTAATAATATTGATGAAGCTTGAAACATAGTTAAAAATAAAGAAAACTAGAAGCTCAAAGTTAATCCTAGGAAGAGGGAATTGACTTTGAAGATTATTTTGTTCTATTTGCAAGGATGAAAGCAATTATATTTCTATTATAATATGATTGTTTTTAAAACATTAAATTATTTCAAATGTTTGTAAAAAGGGCCTTTTAAAATGGAATAATTTCAGAATAAGACTATGTGGGAAAACCCATTTGATTTGAAAATGTTATGTTTCCAAATAATTTTTTTAAAATTAATAAATTCTCTTATGGTCTTAAGAAAACTCCAAGATCTTGTTATGAAAGATTAACACAGTTTTTATTAAAAAATGATTTTTTAAATGTAAGGTTGATTCAACCTTATTTATAAAAATATTTTTAAGTGATATACTAATTATACAGATATATGTTGATGATATAATATTCGGTTCAACAAATTATTTACTTTGTAATTATTTTTATAAGCTGATAACAATTTAATTTCATATGAGTTTAATGGTAGAACTAAAATGTTACTTGGTCTTAAAATTAATCAATGTAAAGATGGTATTTTATGAAATAAATATAAATATGCTAAAGAATTCATAAAGAGGTTTATAATTGATTCTAGTAAGAGTATGAAAACACCAATGAGTACAAATTCCAAATTGGATTTAGATGAATTTAGAAATTCAGTTGATATTAAATTGTATAGACGTATGATAGGAAGTCTACTGTATCTCACTTCTTCTAGACCAGACATAATTTTCTCAATTTTTGTTTGTGTTCTAAGTTTTAGTACAAACCTTAAGAAAGTCATATTAAGGCTATTAAAAGAGTAATTAGATATATCAAGGGTACTATTTGTACTGGATTTTTATAGTATAATGACAATTTCTTTGATTTACTATTTTACTTTGATTATGACTTTAGATTTTGTAGAATTGACTAGAAAATAACAATATGTATGTGTCATTTTTTTGGGAAAAATGTTTAATTTCAAGGAGTTCTAAGAAACAATTATAGGTAGAATTATCAACATTTATAGCTAAATATGTTGCTATTTATTGTTGATGTTTGCATATTATATGTATTAAACAAATTTTTTATGATTTTAATATCATTTTTGATAAAATTTCTATTTACTATGATAATTCAAGTGCTATTTCAATTTCTAAAAACCCTCTTCAACACTCTAGATAAAACAAATAGATGTTATATTTCATTTTCTTAGGGATCATGTAGATAAATGTGATATATGTTTAGAGTTTTTTCCTACTAAAAAAAATTAGATGAAATTTTCACTGAACCATTATACTATGTTATATTTGAGAAAATGAAGTTTAAATTGTCAATTATAGATGATTAAAATTATTGTTTAGTATAATTAATTTTTTATATTTTTAAAATTAGTAGTTAAACTATGACTCTATTTTGATTCATTACTTTTCTATTGTAACTATCTATTTAGTTTTATGAAAAATACTACTCTGGTTACTTTTAATTAATATATTTTGAATAAAATAGAGATTGTTTATAGACTAAATTCTAATTTATTTTTTGATAAATTTCAAAAATAGGGAGATTATAGTTTAAAATTTAATAAATTTTATGTTTTTTAATTTACAAAAAGTGGGATATTAGCAATATTCAAAATTTGTTTTAATAATTTAATAGTTTTATTTATTTTGATAAATTATTGTCTTATCATATTTAATTAAATTTAAAATTATTTTAAAAAATTAATCATTTTTGTTTAAATGTTATAATGTTGTTAGTATTTTACTGATTATTATATTTTTTTAAATTTACTTAATGTATATTAACAATTTTTTTTTGGTTTTAAGTAAAAATTTAATCCATTTATGAAAGCCCCTTTAGCCATCCCTACTACCAAATAGGGGGACCTGGAGGTCAACCCCTATGGGAGGCATGGCTCTCAAAGCTTTCATAGAGGTGGGATTATAAGAAGGGGCAGTGTGTAAGGCCCATAGAATGTGTTCGAAAGGCGCATATGTTTGGACTAGTAAGCCCGTTGGGCCATGGATCATGTGTGAGATATGAGGTGTACGCTTTGATCCACTATTGGAATCTTGAGGTTGGGAAGGTGTCACAAGTATGATATACTAGAGGATATATACATCACATATCCTATGTTTGTTAGTAGGATAATTTTACTATTTATCTATTTTTCTAAAAAAAATTGGTTATGCGTTCAACAGTCAAATTAGATCCATTTCATCCATCTGATCAATCCCACACCTCGATCACTTTCCCCATGCTTCATCTCCTCAAATCAATCATATTTTTCCTCCAAGTCACTTGATTGTATCACTTTACAGTAGTGATGTCTTTTGTAGCATCAAGACGGTTGCACAACATGGATCTCTCTTCATGCATGTTTTCTTCTTCGATCGATAGTTTAACAGTCGCATGACACAAAGATCCTCCTTGTATAGTGGTTATAGTGGTGAGAACCCCAATGATATAATCTACTATTCTTACAATGCTATATCTTTCTACATTGGTAGATCTCTCCAATGGTTGATCGTTCAATCACCAGTAGATCAAGAAAACCGCAGGACTCTTACAAGGTTGAATGGTAGATCAATCCACCATTGGACATACTTTAGTAGATCTACTTCAAACCAATTTGGAATGTATAATGTATCTTCATGGTTCACTGGAATATGATTCTTTCATGTCACTGTCAGTAACATTTTTCACAGTAAGATCTCTAATCATGTTGATAGTTTGGTGTGTCCATCACTGGTAGATAAATCTGTCATTGGATGCTATTGGTACATCAATATACCATTGGACATAAATTTTGGATCATCTATTTTTTCACCAATGGTTTATTTCCTTCAAGAAAGGGATGACCATTCTTGACACCACTGGTAGATCAATCTACCATGGAAAAATATTAGATCAATATACCATCAGGTATTTAAATCTACCATTAATTAAAAATAATTTTTCTAAAATCATTATTTCTTATCATTTAATAGATGTTATTAAAATGAATAAATAATTAATTTTTTTACTATATTTTGTTAAAATATAATTATATGTTATTGTAAAAATATTCATATATATATATGCAGTTGAATTTATTATGATGGTCTGTTTTACAAATTTTTTTTACTATCTTAATAAACTATAATTTTATCCATTTTATTTAAACTATTTTATAATTATGAATTATTTTTTATACTTAACGTATTAAATGTTTTCTATTTATATTTCATGATGAAATAAAGAGAACAATTGTTCTCAATTTTTTAGTGTGGCATTTACAAATGAAGGTAGCTGTAATATTATTTTATTGTTATGCACTAATAAGTGTCTTGAATCTATTGGTTATAAAGACTCTAGGGGAAGATATTTATTTTCATGAACCGAGTTTAATTCCTTCGAAACTTATTCAAGGAATAAAAACAATTCCCATATAGATCATTTTAAATATTCCTTGTGATACAACAGTTTAACATAGTTCTTTCCCCTCTCATTCGATCAAGAACCATTGTTTCTTCTATTCGTTGGATGTGATCACATAAGAACTTCAACATTCTACATTTCTTCATTCAAGTGATCAAAAATCATCAAGATTCATCGTCTTCAATATATTTTTATCATATGGTAGTTTATTTGAATTATTTTTTGTGTTATATTTTATATCTTCTGTTTTTATTTCTTTGAGTTTGGTCTATATTTTTCCAAATCAAAATCAACTCATGAATTATCTGGTTATTCCACCACCAAAAAGGATGTTTGGGTTGTGACTCCCAATAAAAATTCAAGTCACAGACTAGGTTTGGTATCCTATAAAAAGATAGATTTGTGCCTTCAGGTATTTATAAAAGGTAGTGTCTGTAACAGGTTCTGACACCTTAAAATTGAGTTTTTAGTGGGTATCAATTTTATCGATGACAAGAGAAGGTTAAGGAGTATACTAGAATCATTGATATACAAAATACTATAAATATTTTTGTTATTTAATTTTATTTCCACTACACTTTATTTCAATAACACAACACTCACTACATATCATTTTTTATAAACTCATATTTTTTGTCTTTATATTTCTAAAACAATTATTCACCACATATAGTAATTTTTTCCATTAATATCAATCCAAAAGTACCCCCTAATGAGAAATATTTTATCATTTCAGTATAATTTTTTCCTATCTTTCTATCATTTAGTAAAATCTATAGTTATTCATTTTCGATCCATAAAAATGTAAACAATTTACATCATCATAAAGAAGAATTTAGAGTTAAAGAATATTTTATCCAAAGATCATGTTTAAGGGAGTCTTATACAAATGATTTAGTATTAAGATCCATTTTTCCTTGAATAATAGTAAAAATCCCACGAAAAATATTAATTTTTATAGTCACATGACTTTGGTTATAAGATTTCTCAAGCTTTCACAATATACAAGAATCCTTATTGTGATCAATGTATTTAATTATGATGTCACTGCATCTATTTGTGTTGATGATGTGGTTCTTTTTAAATTTTATAGATGATCTAGCTTACCATGGTTGATCGATATCTAACAACATGTGATTTCATGTATTTATTCATGATCAAATCCACCTTATAGTCAGTCGCTCCTTCTCATAGTCGATCAAAGACTTGAGTAGATTTCAATCTTATAAAAATGGTATATGGATTTAGATAAATAATTTAATTATTTTATAGAGAAAAGAGACCATAGGATTAGATATTTTTTTGAAAAATGGATAATAAAAAAACCTAAATAAGAACTATGGGTTAGTTCCCATGAAATAGTGAGTTTATATCACTCAGTTAGACTCAGTGCAAGATAGATTTTTAAGTAAGGAGATAAAATCCATAACCCTTCAATTTAACTTCAAATTAGTGTTTTATTCTTGTTCCATTAACCATAAATGGTCGATTCTCCTCTCCAATTAGATTAATAACTCTATTTACTAGCACTTTTAGAATCGTGTAGGGTTTGGATGATTTAGTTTTCAGTTTACTAGGAAAAATATTATCATAGAATTAAACAGTAAAACACTTTTTCTAAACTTAAAGATCCTATTTTTAATGATCTATTCATGGAATTATTTTTTTCTTTCCTTTTAAATTTCAACATTTTTTGTAACACCTTGAAATTCTAAAATTTGAACATTGTATTTGATAGTGTATATGACACGAAACACCAAGATTAGAAGAAAATATAACACCCTGAGACTTAACGATATATTTATTAAATATCTTTAATGTATTTTATTACACACAACACTAATTTTATATTGCATTACATGGAACAATGATTTTCTTCAATAGCCTGCGTTACACGCAAGGCTGAGTTTTACTAAACAACAATATACTATTAATATTATTATTTAGTATGAGAGTTTTCACCTATCCATTGGAATGATGGGTATGAATAGTTTTAAATGTTTTATAAAAATATATGGTTTACAAATTTTCATTTGTAATTTAATAATTATAAATAAAATAAGAATCATTTAAAATAAAAAGAAATGTTTTTTAAAAAATTGTATTTTTCTAAAAAATGGTTTAGTCGTACTTTGTGCACATAATTTAAAATTAATTTTTAACACATATAGAAAAATTATTTGAAAAAATAAACTTGATTTTTTAAATGGTAATACCAAAAATATATTTGGGTTAATTTTTGGGACTTTTCTAAATAGTTTCATTTTTATAAATAGTGGAAAATACTGAATTTTAATTGAAAATTACCTTTTTATTTTAATAATATATAGTTTTCAACTATATTTTTAATTCATATAAAAGTAAAATTAGTTCAATTTAATATCAATTAATCTAATTTAGTTAACTGAAATAATTTTTATATTTGATTTACATATAAAACTTTGTAAACTTTTGAACATTTTCATTTTAAAAACTAACTTTCTCATCACGTTTGTAGGGTTAATTGAAAATTAAATTAGGAAAATTCTATGAATTTAATTTGGAATAATGGATTATATGTTTTTAACAATAATAATTTATAATATCTAATAATTCCAACAAAACTTTTGACCAAATTAAAAAATTAATTGTCGCAGTAAAGGTAAAAATGGATTTATAGTGGGGTCAAACTATGTAGATAATGGTAACAATGTTCTAAAAACTATTATAAACCACATTTTCGGGTAATATTTCAACCTTATATCATCTAGTTTCAATAATGGTTCATTTTTTAAGTTATATTCTTTATAAAAATGTGGGTATGATTGAATCTTTTCAAAAAAATAAAAGTGTTCCACTCAATTCACTTATAAAAGGCCACCCTCACCTCTCTTCTTCACACCTTCACATGTCTTTGGTTTAGTCAAGAACTACCAAATTCACTTCCCAAATTCACTCCCCTCATAATAGAAGCCTTATTTTGGTAATAAATACAACCTAGTGAGGATTTAGTTCAAAACTAAGGAGAATACCTGATGAAGAGGTAATGTTCTTCAATGAGCATATTTATTTTATTTCTTTCTCCAACTCCTTAAATTATTATTAAACCATGATAATATAATAAACCCAATATATTATATATACTATGATGTTTTTATAAAAATTTAATAACCTATAAAAATATCCACTTCTATTAAATGGGTTGTAAAATAATTGTTTGTGTGTACGAAAGACTACATCCTCGTGAATCGATGTTATTCGTTCTTCCATTACCACCTTTAATAGTTGGGTATGAGGAAGGATATAAAGTATATATATGATATTTATAACATATATATACTTATTTATTCATTATATCACACACACACACATATATATATATATATATTAACTTTCCATTCTATAGGGTATATGATAATGTCGCTCGTGTGTACGGTAGACTACCACCTCACGAAGTGATGTGATTCATATTTCACTAACACATTGCATGGAATGTAATAAGGTTAAAGTTAATGATTATATGTGATATAAATGATATAATTATTTAATTAATTACATTTTTATCATTATATAAACAAAACATGTATTATTTTCTTAAATTTTCACTTGCTTAAAGATGATAACATTATAGTGTACGTGTGGACTACCACCTTCACGAAGCGATATGAATCTCCTTTCATAACCACACCACATGGATCATATATATAAGTATATAATATGGTATATATAATATTATAATAAATTTTTAAAGTTAAAATATTACTAATCACTTTTCCATAATGATCATTTAAAAATGAAAATGTTACTCATTCGTAAGTACGGCCTATCGTCTCCATGATCGTAACATACTTCATTTATCAAAGCCATATTTAATGATTAGTATTAAAAGTATAATTGTTGTAAAAATATTATAACTATGAAATGATTATTATTTTTTAAATTATTTAACTATATAATATTCACAAGAACTGGAACTTTGATAATAAAAAATGAATGAGAAAATGAGGCAATTAACACCCAAAGTAATGAAAATAATGAAATATTATTAAAAATGGGTTTTAAAATGTTATAATAGGATCATATATGATGTTATAAATATTATTATGGTTCTTTTATAAATTAATATAATTCTTAAAACCACTATACATTAGGTAAAATCACATTCAACTAAAATAAAGTGTGAGGTAATGGATTTCCTATCAATTTTATTTCATTGATCCATATGGAAATGTTATGCACATAATTTCTTTTATATGGTGTATATATTACCAATATATCATGTATTATAATTAATACATCATTATTTAGGGTATTTTAATTTTCAATTTTCATTATTTCATCTAAGGGTATTTGAGTTAAAAGTCTCCATGTCCTAAAGAATTCCAAGACTCAATTTCTTTTCATTGGGTTATATTACTTGTTAATTGTCTTTGAAATTATTATATTATAAGTACAATGACTTATGATTATATTATTTTGTATTTCCACTTATTTTTTATATATTTATAGTTGATACGCAACATTTATTCATTGATTAATTCTCACTTCAACATTATGATCACTATAAGGATTTATTTTATAATCTCATTCTAATCAAGGTTATTTATTCGTAAATTTAAGTTAAATGAAAATATTTGATCATTGTATAATAAAACCTTATATTTTTCTTCTCATTTAGTTATTTATGATATTTTCAAGTTATATTACCCTATTCTCACTCTTTGGTACTTAAAATCATTTATAAAATGTTTTTAAGAAAATCTAACTTTATTTCTCTCTTTAGACGGAAATATGTTTTCTTCCAAAAACATGTTTTCTAAATATATTCTCAAAAATTATTTTAACATTTTAAAAATTATTTATTTAATAATTTTTTACCCATTTTTTATTCTTAAAAAAATATAATTAATATTCTTATTATTTTCAAAACAAGTCACTTTTTTAACCTCTTTACAGTGCAAAAGAAATGTTCTTAGCAGGTATAACATGTACATAATTACCTTCCAACATGACCATAAGTTCTTTGAAGATTCCTTTGAAATATTACAAGGTTATTTTTAAAGATTTTTTTTCCAAATATTCTATAATTTCTTAGTTTTTAAAATTTATTTTCAATGAAAATTATTTTCAAAATGTTTTATATTTCAAAATTTGATTTTCAAAATTAAAATGATATTTTCTTCAAGAATTTTTTTAAAGATATTTTATGGTATTTCTATTCATCAATTAAAAAAAATTATTCACACTCCAATGGGTATATTTTGAGTTAATCACATCCTTATTATTTCTCTAGATGGTTTATGATTGTTTTTACCAAGGATAGTATTGACATTCAATCCCTTATTTCATTTTTTATAGTCATTAACTTACCCTTGAATTATTCACCATCCTATGATCAATGGACATTAAATTTCCCATAAATATACATATTAATAATCATATATATGTTTATTTCTTAAAATTTATATCATTTTTACAGATGGGGTGTACTTTTAATTAATTTGATTAGTTGGGGGAATATTTCTAACTTTGTATCCTTTACTCAATACATATTTCTGATGATAAAGAACATTATTAATAAATTAAATCAATAAATCGATATATAAGGAATTATTTGGAAATATTATGATGGGTAGGGCCTAGAATTTATATATCCCCTCAATGCATCAACATATATCATTACACAAATCAGTTGACCAAAATAAAATGGGTTTCTACCTATAGTTTTAATCTGTCTAGAGGATAGATCTTAAGAGTACAGGTTTTCATGTTCCTGAGACATGAATCCCAATAATTAAGTATTTCCATCATTGATAATCCTATTATTATTATTATCCATGATATTTTCTATATTATATTATCTATGGAAGTATTTCATTCTCAGTTTATTGATTAAATCTCATGTGTTTTAAGTTATTTACCTTACCATATTGATTATTCCTTATCTAGTTATTTAAATGGAATGTTTAATCACTTATTTAATTTTCTATATTAATTATTATTATTTATTCATGATAGATTCTGTTGTACTTAACCCTTACTAATAATTTGAGATCACCCTTATTATTAACCTTTCCCAGGAATCCATGAAGTGTACAATGTTTGATATGAAAGGATATGATAGAGGGAATAATTTTATTCTCAAAAAAATATGTTGTAATATTTTTATTCAAATTTAATATGGGAATAATGTATATATATAGATAACAAAGACTACTAAACTATTTGGTCCTTCAAGATGTGATTACTTATATCTTATGCCAATGTAATAAAGTAGCCATCAGCTCCAGGTTACTAGGATCTGGGTCGCTATATTTGATATTATGGAAAGTTTAGTATAAACCTTGGGAACTAGATTTAGGATAACATAGAATAGGGAATATAACCCTATAATATACTCTGAGTATAAATATAGAATAATATCCAAAAGTTTTGCTAAGGTAGAGATTATATGGACTTTCCTGGAAATATATCCCTATCTGGATACTCTTAGTTGATGTGGGTATGGTATAGATGTACATAAGGGTAATAAATCCAAAAATATCACATTGGGCTTGACCCAATAATAACCCACTTTATGTTAACGACCCTTAATTTTTACCTGGTTTAACACTCTCGAGTGATATGCTTAGGATAATTAAGAATTTCTTTATAAACCATTATTAAGCATTTAAATAGATGATGATAATGAATGAACTAGGTTAAACCTAATGGGAATTATATTGAAAATAATGTGTCATAATTTAGACATCCTATAATTGATTATATGGTTTTCCCACAATGATAATTATTGCTCACACTATACTTTTTGGTTTTAGGAAATTGATGAAACTTGAAGGAGTCACATTAACATTGAACAAGAAGGAAAATGTGGTCACTATGAGAAACCAAATGGGATAATGATAGGATTGAAAGGTATCATAATTATTCCTAATTAGTTATCCCAAAATATGATTAAAAATATATACATCAACCAACTCTCAGACTCACCAAATAAGAGAAGTATGGAGTTTTCTAAGAGATTGAGTGATGGAGACCATGGAAGCAAGAAGGATCAATTTCATTCATGTAATAAATGTGGAAGGAGACAAATATATAAGTGTCTAAATGGAATGATAAAATGATTTATGTATGGAAATGAAGGGCATAAAGAAAATAATTTCCAAGATAAAATGAAGATCATGATATAAGGAAATAAATCTCATCCTAGGGATCCACTTATAGTTCATTGTATTATATGTGGATAACCTGGGAATTATCTGAGTCAATTCCCTCTTCTAAAGGTTAACTACTAGACCAAGGATGGGTCTATGCTAAAATAAAACTATTCAAGTATTTATGTATTATGATTCCAGAATTAAATTGTTAAAGTATTTTATTAATGATATTTTGGTTATTAGTACACAAAAAATCTAAATATTTTATTAAATTTTAAATCATATATCTATTAATTATCTTAATAGATATGTATACCATCATAATTTATGAGTTTAAGATTGATCATAAGTTTGAAGTCTTAAACACCCTTTTTGAGCTTTTATGTGATTGGAATCTACCACGAATAAATATATTTTGGGAGAAATTTATTGAAAGTATATGTTTTAATAAATAAAGATATTTTAGAAATAATGAATTTACATTTTATTGACATAAGTTTCAAGGTATTGATAATGGTTAAGGATTATATGATCATTAATTATATTTTAATAAGAGTCAATTAATATTATTAAACTTTATTAAGGAAATGTTTTATTGAAAATCTTAGTAAAAAGGTTATCTAATAATTACTTTTATTTCAAGGATTTCTATCATATTTTTATGTATATTAATTATGTTAATATAGTTTAAAAAACGTACAACCCAGATGCTAGGTGACAACCTGACATGTATGATAAGGTCACGGGGTATGAACCCATGACCGAAGGATGATAAGGTTTTAACACCTACTACTAGGCTATGCAATGTCCGGATTAAAATGTCATTGTTTTTAGTTAATATATTTGAAAAATAAATATTAATGATGAACCAGTGGTGTTACCTTTGAAGTTTAAAGATTAATTTTTCATTACTTATGCTAACCAGGTTGGTTTTGGAAAATAGTTAGAGATAGATGGAAAGAATTATCACTATTTTATGGATCTTACAATCTATAAAAAGTGAATTTTAGTTCTTCAAACATGGAAAAATCATTTTTGAAATTTTTATTTCTTAGTGTAAGCGATAAATTTGAAATTGTTTGAAGTACAACCAAATGATGAAATTGTAATTATGAATTAGAAACACATCAAGTAATTATATTTATTTAAATTTTTTGATAGTAAAATAATTAATCAAATTTAGGGAAAAAGATATTGAAAAAAAAATTATCCTATTACCATCATGTTTGATGATATCAATGACCTTTTTCACACTAATCATATTTATGATTTTGAGGTTCTTAAATTTCCATTGATCATTCACCTTTTTGTGATCAATGAGATCAACTAATATCTATACATATTTTCACATTTCTTCCATGTCCATATCTTCACTTTGAACAAATGTTCTCCTACATTTAAACCTAGTTATGTATTACTCTATATGACCTTTGTACATACCATTCTCTCTTATTAAGTGGATATTTTATTAACCCTTTTATAATGTTTATTTTTTAATAAATGAATGTCCAAATTTCAAACCCTTGATTTATAGGATCAATCTTAAATTGTGAGGATACAATTTATTTAAGGTGGTAAGAATGTAATACCCCAAAATTATAAAATAATAACATTATATTCAATAACATATATGACATGAAACACTAAGATAAGAAGAAAATATAACACCTCAAAAATTAATGATATATTTATTAAATCTGTTCAATATCTTTCAATACACGCAACATTGGGTTTATATTTCATTGCATGAAACAACAAGTTTCTTCGATAAATTACATTACACACAATGTAGAGTTTTACTAAACAATAATATACTATTAATATTTTTATTTAACATGATAGTTATCAGCTAGACATTGGGATGCTGGGTATAAATAAAATTAATTAAAATATTATAATATACATTTTACAAATTTTCCTTTTTTATTTATTGATTATAAATAATATAATAATTATTTAAAATAAAAATATTTTTTTTGAAAAACGGTATTTTTCTAAAAAATGGTTTAGTCATGCTTTGTGCACGTAATTTAAAATTAAATTTTAACACTTTTAGAAAAAATATTTGAAAAAAATATTTTTTAAAATAGGAATTACAAAATTATCTTAGGGTGAATTTTTTTTCATTTTTCTAAAAAGTTTCATTTTTTTATTGATAGTAGAAAATAATGAATTTTAATTGAAAACTGCCTTTTTGTTTAAATAATTAATAATTTTAAACAACATTTTAAATTGGTTTTAATGTATAATTAGTTTAATTTTATATCAATTAATTCAATATAGGTCATTTTAATAATTTTCACATTTAATTTAGATATAAATTTTTTTAAAAAATTTCAACATTTTCTCTTTAAAAACTTGTTTTCTCATTACGTCTACAAGATTATTTTTAAATTAAAATTTTGCACATATGTAAACTTAATTTTGAAAAATTTATTCCATATTTAGAATCAGAATAAATTATAATTTTTAATAATTTAAACATAATTTTTTAAAAAAATGAATAGGGAAAAGAGTAAAAAACTAATTACCGCGGTTAAAGTAAAAATAGATTTATCATGGGGTGAAACCAAGAAGATAAGGGGAAAAGGACCTAAAAAATTATACAACACCCATTATCTAGTAATATATCCACTTTACCTCTTATAGGTTTTATAATTTCCCATTTTTACGCTTGGCATGATAAAAATATGGTTATGATTGAATCCTTTCTAAAAAATTACAAGTGTGCCACTCACCTCACTTATAAAAGATCACCTGCTATCCTGTCTTCTTCAAACCTTCAAATTTTTTTTACCAAGACCTGAAAAAATAAATTCCCAAATTCCATCCCATAACCCCATAATCCATATTTTGGGTAGAAATCCAACATAGGAAGGCTTTAGTGAAAACCTAAGGAGGATACCTAAAGAAGAGGTAATGTTTTTCAACAAGAGTCTTTATTTTATTTATTTCTCCACCTCCTTAAATTATTATTTAACCATGATTCTATAATTACATTAGTATATTTAATATACTATGATGATGTTATAAAAATATAACAACCTATAACCATCCTACTTCCATCAAATGGGTTAAAAATCACCAATCTTGTGTACGGTGGACTACTGTCTCACGAACTGATGTCATTCATTCTTCCATTACCACATTTTATGATTGGATATAATGATGGATATAAAATATATATATATATGATATTTATAAAATATTTATACCTTTATATTCATTATATAATATATATATATATATATATCCCTTTACTTTTTATTCTATAGAGGATATGATAACGCCGTTCATGTATATAGTGGACTACTACATCGCAAAGCGATGTGATTCATCTTTTAATAATTCTTTACATGAAATATAATAGGGTTATAGTTAATAATTATATGTTATTTAAATTAAATAATTATAATATTCATGAAATTTTTATCATTATGGAAATATAATATATATCATTTACTTTCTTACCTTTTCAATTACTTAAAGATTACAACATCATTCGTGTACTGTGGATTACAAGTTTCAGGAAGCGATATGACTCTCTTTTTATCACCAAACCACATGGATGATATATATATATATATATATATAATTATATAATATTATATATATTATATTATTATAATTCTATGAATATAAAATATTACTTACCTCCTTTCCATAACGATCATTGAAAAAACAAATGTTACTCATGCGTAAATACAACCTACCGTCTCCATCATCATAACGTACTTCATTTTCAAAACTATATTTCATGAATGGTATTAAAAGTATAATTTATGTATAAATATTATAATTATGTCATTATTATTATTATAGAAATTATTTTTCTATCTATTATTCAAAAGAACTCTAACTTTCATAATAAATCATGAATGAGAAAAAATGAAATTAACACTCAAAATAATGAAAATAATAAAATATTATTAACAAAAGGGTGGTAAAATGTTATAAGAGGATCATATATGATATTATAAATATGATTATTTTTATATTATAAATTAATAAAATTCATAAAACCATTATACAATGGGTTAAATCGTGTTCAATTAAAGGAAAGTGTGAGGTAATGGATTACATCTCAATTTTATTTTATTGAGGTATAATGTAATGTTATAAACCAAATTTATTTTATATGGTGTATATATTTACCCTATATAATTTAATATCATTAATAATTCATTATTCTTGGTATTTTAAGTTTAAATTTGAATTATTTAATTTAACTAGATTTATGTTAAAAGTTACCAAGTGGTAAAGAATTCCATAACTCAATTTATTTTTATTGGGTTATATTACTTATTCATTGTATTTGATATTCTAAGACTATGTGTATAATGAATTTTGATAATCTTATGTTTTATTTTAAATTATTTTATATGGATTTATAGTTGATACACATAATAAAATCAATTATTAAATCTCACTTCAATGTTATGATCATTGTAAGTGTTTATTTCACAATATCATTATAAACGAGATTTTTCATTCTTAAATTTCAGTTGAAGGAAATTATATGATCATTTTATAATAAAACATTTTATTTTTCTTATAATACGCTTATTCATGATATTTTCAATTAATATTACCATTTTTTCACTCTTTGTTACTTAAAAAATTCTTTTGAAAATGTTTTTAATAAAATCAGACTTCATTTCTCTCTTCTGCCAGAAATCTATTTTATTCCAAAAAACAAATTTCAAAAATGTTTTTAACATTTTAATATTGTTTTTTTAAATGAATTTTTACCCATTTTTCCTTCTTAATTTTTTTTCAAGGGAATATTATTATTGTTTTCTGAACAAGTCAATTTTCTAACATTTTTACAGTGCAAAAGGAATATTTTTTAAATTATACGACATATATGAAATTATCTTCTAAAACCTACATAATTTCATTGAATATTCCATTAAATTTTACAAGGTAATTTTTAAAGAAATTTTTCTTCCTAATATTTAGTAATTTTTTATTTTTTTAAAATTTATTTCCAAATAAAATGATTATGAAATTTTTTTATGTTTTAAAAAGTGATTTTCAAAATGAAAATATTTTCCTCAATAATTTTTTTAAATATTTTTTTTTTGTTATTTATATTCATCATAGAAAAAAACTATTTTTTCTTACTCAAATGGGTATATTTTATATTAATTTCATCCTTATTATTCTTCTAGAAGTTTTATGATTATTTTTACTAAGGATAATATTGACATTAACTTCCTTGTGTCATTTTTTAGTAATTACCATCCCCTTGAATTATTCAGATTTATTTGCTCAAAAGAAATTAAATTTCCCCTAAATTTACATATTATTTATCATGGATAAGTTTATTAATTAAATCATATATCATTATTAAATACAATTTTTACTTTGACTTTTATTTGATTAACTTATGAAATATTGATAAATCTACATCCTTTACTCAATACAGATATTTTATGATAAGGAAATTATTCATAAATTAAATCAATCATTTGATATATAAGGATGTATTTGGACATGTAGTAATGGGTGGAATCCAAAATTTAGATTTCCCCTCAATTCATTGACAAGTTTCATGAGACAAATTAGTTGACCAAAATTAAACAGGTTTCTATATATAGTTTTAAACTCTTTAGGGGATAGATCTTGAAAATATAGGTTTTCATGTGACTAAGACACGAGGTCTAATAATTAAATTTTTTTCCTTCATTGATAATAAAAATATTATTATTATCCATGATATTTTCACGATGGTTTTATCTATGGATGTATTCCATTCTAATTTTATTGATTAAATGATATTTTATTTCAGTTATTTACCATGTTATATTGAAGATTCTTTATCTAGTAATTTTAATGGAATGTGTTCTTAGTTATTTATCTTTCCATGATGATTATGGTTATTTATTCGTAATAGTTTCCACTATAATTAACCCTTACTGAGAATTTGAGATCACCCTTATTTTATTTCTTTTCTTAGGAATACATGAAGTGTACAATGTTTGATATGCAATGATATTATAGAAAGAATAAATTTAATCTCAAAAAATATTTTGTTGTAATTTTTGCATTCAAATTTAATATGGGAATCATGTATATATAGTTAAACAAGGTTAATAAACTCTTTAACCATTCGGGATGTGATTCCTTGTATCTTATGCCAATGTAATAATGAACATTATGGCTCTAGTTTATTGGGATATAGGTCACTAATTTTCATGATATTCCCATTTAATCTTGTCTAAATTATCTAGATCCAATAACCTACTCTCACTAGTATACTTGTAAACATAGTTCAGGTTCTTTTCTTCCCAATAATACTTGTCATAAAATTACATAGGTAGATGACATGTTTTTTAAAGATAAAGTTGAAAGGGGTCATCCTTAGGGGGTCTTTTAAGAAGCTCTGTAAGCCCACAAATCATTACCCAACTTAAATGAACAATCCTTCATAGAGATAGAAATTATCGTATCTAAAATTTATTTGAGAACTCTATTTGAAACCTTAGACTGACCATTGAAATATAGATGGTATGGAGTCTAGTTATGTGGTCACAACCATATTTATCCATTAAATTCTTGAACTTATAATTCTTGAAATGAGTTTCATTATCTATGATCAATTATTTAGGAACTCCAAATCTTGAGAAAATATTCTTCTAGATGATTTTAACAACACTAGCAGCAAGTTTTTCTAAAAGATCAACAATATAAACCCACTTGGATATATAATCAATAGCTACAAGAATATACTCATTCCTATAATAATATAGGAAGAGTCTCGTGAAATCTAATCCCCACACATAAAAAATTACAACCACTAGAATCCCTTTTTGGGAAAGCTCTTATTTCTTTCCAACATTCTATAACCTTTAACAGTTGCCATATCCTATCACAAGTATCCTATAATATTTAAAGAGATTATAATTGTAAAAATCATCCTATAAGACCTTCTAGGATATCATATCACCCCCATGGTGTCTACCCCATGGTTATGGGTGATAACTCACAATAATAATCAATATTTCCATCATCAATACAAATATATTCAAAATTAAACCAGAACATTTCCTAAAAATTAATGGGTTATCCCAAAATTAATACTTTAAATCAGAAATTAATTTATTCATTTGGTTTTTTGGAATTACTTTAGTCATGAATCCAATAGAAATAATGTGGTTATAGTTCACTAACCAAGTATATTGGTTTATTGAGGTAGTAAAAAGTTTCTCAAAAGGGAATGAAGATGTGATTTATTTTAGTTCCTCAGTTTGGGTGATGGGAAACCAATACAAGTGTTCAAAAAATATATTTTTAGATATTTTATATCCTTAATTTCTAGGTCAATTTACTATAATTTAAGTGTATATCTTATGATCCTTGCTTTTAATTTTTTTATCCAGTAAGTACTTGAGGGTAGAATGTCCTATGAAAATAATGGCCTTATAACCAATCAAATGTTTCCTAAATTTATAAATAGAAAAATGTATTGTTTCCAAATCCTTTTTAGTGGTATATTAATTATTATAGGAATCATCAAATATCTTACTAGAATAGTAAATCACATGTACTTTCTTCTCATTCAATTACCCTAAAACTACCCCTACTTCTACATCATTTGCATCACACATAACCTAAAAAGGAAAATTTCAATATGGATTAGTGATAATTGGATATATAGTGAGTTTATATTTAATAAATTTAAATTATTTGAATCACTTCACATAAAACAAAAATGGTGTGCCTTTGATAAGTAGTGAACATAATGGTTTACTTATTTTTGGAAATTTCCTTGAATAATATTTAATAGAAACCAGTGTGACCCAATAAAATTATAATTCCCTTGAAATTTTTAGGTGATAAAAGCTTCTAGATCACTTATATTTTAGAATTTTAAACTTCAATCCCCCTATTTAAAACATTTTGACCAAAAATAATTCCTTTTTTGACCATGAATTAGTGCTTTTCAAAGTTCAAAACAAGATTTGGTTCTTGAAACCTTTCTAAAACAGTTTCTAGATTTTTTAAATAGCTTTCAAAGTCACTAAAAATAATGGATAATTCATCCATGAACACCTAAATAATATTATCAAACATATAAGAGAAAATTTCCATCATAAATATCTAAAAATTGATTTGGGGCACCACAAAATCTGAATATCATTCACTGGTAGAAAAATGTCCCAAGTAGACATGTAAAATTTGTCTTATCATGGCCCTTAGGAGCTATAGAAATCTGGTTGTAACAAAAATAGCCATAATAAATAGGAGTACTCGTTTATAGAAAAAATATCTAAATTTTTTTCTAAATAATGCATTGGGAAGTTTTCTTTCCCAGTGGAAGTAGTGAGTTTCTTATAATATATATAGACTCACCATTTTTTGTGTGTCCCGGTTTAAATTTTTTTCATTTTTCTTATTTGTAGAAATATTCACTCCACTATTCTTAGGAACTACCTAGACAGGACAAACCCAAGTGTTGTATAAAATAGGAAAAATTATTCTACCATCTAGAAATATAATAACATTGTCCCAGACCACTTATTTCACGTTGGGATTTAAACCTCTCTACCCCTCCACTATTAGTTTGTGATCTGGTTCTATGGGTATTTTATGCATGCATTAAGATAGAATTATACAATTAATGTCATCAGTAGACCAGCCAAAGATAGATTTATATTTTTTCAAAACAAATAACAAATACACCTCTTGACTTCCTTTTAATTTTTATTTCAACACCATAAAATTTTAAAATATGATTACCTTTAAATAATTTAATTTTTTGATAGCTTTCTTCACACTCAACACCAAAAAAAATGAAATCATGATATGTTTATAACATTAAAAACTACACATTAAATTATAGGGAATGAATAAGAGTAACTACTTTATAAAATATTTATAAAAAAAATAACGGCTATTTTGAATATGAATGAAATTCAATTGGAATGACTAAAATTAATAATAAGAACATTTTATGATTAGAAATGTAATTTTCCAAATATTTAGTTTCTATGAGATATGAATTCCTATTTAAATAAACATGTGGCTAATTATGATAAAATCTATTTTATATGAATAATTTTTTAATTCTAATTTAATTTTAATATAATAGGAAATATGAATGAGAATGTTCAACATTCTAAAAAAATCTATTTTCCTATAAAAAAAGGTTTTTCATTATATCTCACCTTTTTATTTAAAAGTTTAAAATATAAAATTTCTAATTTTTATTTGAAAAATTGAAAATTATTTTTGGATTCATCATATCAATATTTTATTACTATTAAGTTTTGATTTTTTTCTAAAAAAGATTGATTTTTAGGTGAATAATGCAAAATACTATTTAAAAAAACATAACTTTTATGACATTATTAATATATAATTATGAATTTTAAATTAATGAAAAAAAATTATAAGAACAAATATTTATTTTATAAGTGACTTTATAATTTTAAAAATGTTATTTTTAATTCAAAAACTCATATTTTACATTTTTAAACTCAAGTTATATTTTTTAAAAAATTATTTTTAATAAATTATACATTTAGTATTTTGAAATTAATTTTTATCACTTTTATGAATTAAATCAAATAAAATATATTTTGAATTTGGAATAATTAGGTACAAATTATATAATAATTACCATTTTATTTTTTAGGATAATGATAATTTACCTTTGATAGAAACTAGTTACTAAGGTAAAAATAAAATGGTAAAAGTAATGATTTAAGTGGTAAAGGGATTGAAACATGATAAAAACATGTCTAGAATTTAGTTTTTGATATATTATACAACTTATATCAACTTAAAATAAATTATTTTCTATTTTATGTTCTAATTGACATGTTCAACATGTGATCCCTTTATATTGATTTGAAGTATTTACAAAAATATCTTTCTCACCACTTATAAAAAGGGGCCTCTCACAACCCCTTAAATAAAAATATAAAAAATATTTTTACTCCTAGAAATATTCACTACTTTATTCCCCTATAATCATATTTCACTCTATTAATATTATAGTCCATGATATATACCTAATATTTCCTTTCCAAGGAATCCTTCAAGAGAAACTCAAAGTTATCAATGTATGTTCAATTTTTTCACTAGAATATTTTATTTTTATATTTAAATTTAAAATTTATTTTTTACAATATTATATTATTAATTAAATATATATAGTAAACATAATTTTTTTATATTGTATTAATAAACACTATCTTCCTCTTCCCTTCCCTTTAAGAAAAATGAAATCATCATTCGTGCGATTTGTGGACTATTGCCTCCAAGATGAAATGTGTTTTTATTTTCTTCACCACATTACAAGGATGATCCTGATAGAGAATTGAATATATAATTATAATATTTATGACATGTTTTATATTATTAAATGATAAACCATATTACTTATTTTCACTGATTTATGTAAAATGAAATCATCATCCACGCATATGTGTGGACTACAACCTCCATAGAATAATTGATTTCCATTTTTATTTTCATGACCACATTTAATAAATAGAATTAAAAATTGTTTTAATGGATAAATATGTTTTTTATGATATACCTGTGGTTATGGTGTGAAAAATTTAAAAAAATATGAATGATATGATCAATTAATGATTATCGTTTAAAATAAGTATATTAAGAGGAATATGATGTCTTCTTTCTAAGTAATGACTTTATATAAACTATCTTATATTTATTGTTATTTAAAATTATAATGTATAAAACTAATAAAAACTAAATAAAATCATTATTGTTCTAATATAATTATATTATAACCAACCCACCTCATAATCATCTATTAATCATTATAGGTTTATGCTTGGGTCAGTTTAACCACACACTTGAACAATACCAGGAAATTATATCATGGATAAATATGAGAACTTATATATTGGTATAATAAGATATAAATATATAAATATTTTTTTGTTTTTATAATTTTATATAAATATTAAACTCATTAATGAATAAATCACCCTCTATTCATTAAGAATCATATAAATTTTCTCAACATTGATTGCATTCTCATGGATCACAATAAAAATTTACATGAAATGAAATTGTAGATTTATAAAATATCTTGTAACATCTATTACATTAAATTATATGGTCTAAGGATAATTTAATTTGGAAAAATAATAAATACCAACACTACTTTTATGAAACTCATTCAAAGCAATAAATATTACTCACACACGATGTTGAAAATAGGTAAAAAATAACTAATATATATTTATGTATATAATAAATATTAATGAGGAGTATAAATGGATATAGTTATGAATAATGTTATTGGTTATGTATTTAATGATATCAATTTAATTATTTAGAACATTTAGTGTAAGTGAAGAATGAATCAGGATAAAGGTAAGGGTTTTCATCTCAAATTTATCTCTTTGAGACATGTTTGGAATTATGCACCTAATTTTTTGTATGAGGGGTATATACTGAATAATTTAGATAACATATCATGAATCCTATTTTAAAATTTTTATTTTAAGTTCAATTAAAATACCTATCTTTTAAGGGGTTTTGATTAAAATGTTACTCAAATAGTAAGGGTGTTTTTTTGTCTCAAACCTTAATTTCTCGGGACATGTTTATATTATGAACTATGATTTCATTTTAATGGTGTATTCAATAACCATGTATGTATCTATATTATATATATTTTTTATTCATGTAAACTAATAATCCAAATCAGTTTATTTTCATTAAATATCTATTGAATCAATTTTTATCCTAGTTGTAAGGATTTTCAGTAACTCAATTTTCAATCATTGAGTTATGATCCTTTTTATTATAATTATTTCATATAATTTGGGTATAACCTTTGATTTTATTATGTGTTATTTTCTTCATTCACATTATTACCATATAAAACCCATTCTTTATGTATTTCTTAATTCAAGCTGTATGTTTCTCATAAGGGATATTAAAAACTCAAGTCTCATTTCCTTGTGTTATATTTTTTAATCATAAACTTCTTTATTACATGATTGGGTTCTTCAATAGAAATATTTTATTATATGGTAATTTATCTAAATATATGGGGAAATAAGATATTTTGACACAAATTAATTTATTTTATCTTACTTAAAATATGATTTTTGAAAAAGGTATTTTGAAAATAATAAAAAGGCTTTTCCCATCCACTTTCATATGTTTTTTCTTTCTCTCATCATTTATCCAAGATAAACTTTATGTATTTTCATGGGTCAATTATTAGATATTATTTTTAAAATTAATGGTTTTAAAATTCTTTTACGTCACTTTTTCAAATTTTATCATTGAAAGAAACATCTAAATTTGTATTTCACATCAATGTTAATGGTGTTTTCTAAAAGTTATTTTAAGATTTAATATCCATTTCACTTATCATTTTTAGAAGTATTTACCATAATAGGGTTTATTTTTAAAGTTTTATCCTCTAATATATATATTTATAATTTAGTGGAGTGAACTCATAGTATTAAATAATTTGATTCTTGGTCCCTTCTTTTGTGATACTATTCAAAGAATACTTTTTAAATGGTGTTTTTAATTTACGTCAACACCCTTCTATGTTTTCATTATTACTTTGGGGGTATGTTATTTTTAAATCATCCACCTTTTTTATCTGATGGATTATTATCATGTTATTATAGTATTGACTTAACTATATACTCATTACCCAATTCGGTGTGAAATTCTCATTTTACAAAATTATGATTATAGAAGGTTTACCTAGAAAGAAATATTATTTATTAGATAGGGATGTATTGAAATTATTTTTGATTATTGATTTCTAATGAGGGTTTATTATGTATTGGCATTCTATATTTTCATTATATAGATATTCATGTTTTTATTCAGCCAATGGTTTCTTAGAGAATAGAATGAAATTTATTTTTAACTCTTATGGTGAATGAATTTGATTTAATCATATAATGGGTGGGGAAATTAATTATATATCCCTAGATTAATTGATATGTATCACAAGATAAAATATCTTGGGTTTTGTGCACAACTTTACCCATATAAATATAGTGTCTAGAAGAAAGGCCTTGGACACATTTTTTGATGTCTGACATTATGAGTTTCATTAATATGAGATTAATAATAATTTTCATTCATATTTTTATTTATTTTCATGGATATATAATTCTTTAAATTTTTATTTATTATGGTATTAATAATTTTTTTTACTTCCATATTATGCATACCATTATTATTTTTTAACATCTTGAGATATATGTTTCCCTAATTGAGTGTTTGATCTCTCACATTTGTTATGTTTCCATTCCCCATATTATAAATAAATGTAGTAATTTCTAATTTTTTTGAAGAATGGTATTTGTGGAATAATTTTTTGGTAGATATTGAAGAATAGTCATGGATTAAGTTTTTTCTTATATAGTGATAAATATAACATTATTTGATAAAGGCATGGGATTTATTGGTTTATGTTTTTTCATAATATATAAATATCTAAACCGAAAAAAATATTTAGGATGTTAGAGATGAAATAATAGTTATTTATTTTTTAATTAAGGATGGTTATATCCATACTTTTACAACTAGTATCAAAGAGAGTATATAAATTATGTTTTTATGTAACTGAATCTGGGAGAAAAGGTCTAGGGCATCACAGTTGGTATCAGAGTAGGGTTTAGATAACTTTAGAGTTTAGGATGTATGTTGAGGATAATTTAAGGGTTGATAAGTTAAGGTTGATCATAATTTCAAAGTTATAAATAAAACTTTGGTATAGTATATTATTTAACATTACAGTAATAAAGCACATTTTATCTAGGGAATAGGATAAGATAACATTAATGAAAACCCTAGGGATAAGTCTAATATATAATTATAAGTATATAATAATATCCTAATGTTTTGGTAAGGTAGATATTTTGTAATTTTCCTAACATTTACATCCCTGTATGGATACTACATGTGGATGCAGGCTTTAGAACATCTTTCCCTAGGATTAATAACCATGTAAAGGGTGAATTTATAATTAACTTTATCATTATATAGTGCATGAAAAAAGTCATAACTTCACACTTGGTTTGAATCTCCTGGGGGGTATTCTTTGGTTAATTCATATTATCTTTATAAATCATTATGAAGGATTTTAATATTTTTTAGTTAGATAACCAAATGGGAAAGTGAACATGGATAAAATAGATAAAAATATAGAGATTTATAAGTTAAGGTAAATATTAATCCATATGTTCTTTTCAAGATAAATGATACGTTAGATTTTTTAGAACATAAATTTCAATGTTTTTGTGTTTAGAATATTTTTAGAAAGTTTATGGTAAATTGGGATCTATATTTTGAGTATTAAGTTAAGAAGTTGGATAGAACCCAACTCAAAGTAACCTAGTTTTAACTAAGATTAATATATTCTAAACTAAGAGTTATATAGGTTGAATTGAGTCTCATACATTTTGAGTTGTAAGAAATATAGAATAACATGATATTGATTTAAGGTGAGACATCTTGAGGATAAATTTTAAGGTGGTTATTTATGATAAATTTATTATAGTGATCATTAATAATGTTAATTATTTTGGTTTTAGTAATGGAATAATCACAAATAAACCATATAGAAAATGTATTCCATGGATAATGGGGAAATTATCCCAATGAAAAACCTAATGGGATAATGGTTTGAGTGAGAAATATTATGATTATTACAAACCAACTATAAATAATTATTATTAATAACATTAATATAGTCTAAATCTAATACAGGCCAATGAAGATAAGGAGAGAATCTCATAGAAATTTGGGTGACCAAAAAATAATGAAGGAATGAAGATTTATAACATGTAAAAAATGTGGGAATAATCATGGGTGAAATTTTATTAAAGGAACTAATAAATTATATGAGTGTGGAGATAAAGATCATTAGACTTTCAAGTTTATGGGAAAGAGAGAAGGTATAAAAATTAGTTGATTCAATTGGAAGAGATATGGGAATTATGTGACTCAATGTCCAAATCAAAGGTTGTTGGGAAAAAATCCCTCAAGGTATCTTTGAAGCATTTTTGAGGTGATTGTGTTTGTTGACAAAGTGTACATCTAAGTGGTGATTGTTGACAAAGCAAAACGATGACATACAAATTTGTTGACAAAGAGGATTTCATGGTGGAATGTCGAGTTCAAGAGTTGTGGTCAATGATCCATGTTTGATTCAAGAACGCCGAAAATGGAATGGACGATCTGGAGGCGGTACAAAAAGAACAAATACAAGGTGGCGCCGTTTTCCAGTGTTTGCCAAATTTTTGGGCCTAAAAATCGACAAATGAAGAAAAGTGTTTTTGGAAAAGGGACTTGCGCGCAGAGGACTTGGAGTATAGGAAACTTGCGCGCCATTTGTTTTTCAAGATTATAAGATCAAAATATGGCAAAGGAAACAGGTTCGCACAAGTTTAAGAGTTGGTCGCGCAAGTGTCTAGGAGGTCAGAAGACTTGCGCACCAAGATTGGGTCGCGCAGGTGACTTGCGCGCTGTCGCGCAGGGTGGTCAATTTGCCTATAAATACTGGAACACCCCTCTTCATTCTTAACCCTAGTTCAACACTTTGAGAAATCAGAGCTCCCGTCACGCAGGTGTGGTGGTCCCGCAAGTGGTGTGTGGGTCGCGCAAGTAGAGTTGTGCGCCGGTGGTTGAAGTTGTGCGTCAGTGTGGGAAGTTGCACACTGGTTGGAAGTTGCACGCCAATATTGGTTTAGGCGTAAAAGGAAGAGAGTTTCGCAAGTTTGGAGTTGGGGAAGATTGTGTCACGCAAGTGTCTGAGGTGAACTTGCGCGCCTGTTGTGACTTGCACACCGATACTTGCGCGTCGAGGTAGACTTGTGCGCCAAGTAAGGTTTATTTCCAGCAGTGATTTTCAGGCTGCATGGAAGCTGGAAGTTTTCCCAATACCTTTGGTGCAAAGAGATATTCATCTACAGGTGAAAGTTGTACTTCAACAGAGCATCTACATACAAAGAAAGATGCATTCATTCATACAAATGAAGAGACCTACAGGTATATAAACTGTGAGTGGATTCCTTCCAAGAGTAGTTATCCAAGAAAGAGAAAGAAGGTGATCCTATCCACTAGTAGTGAGCCAGAGAGAGAGAAACAGGGAGTGACCCTTGGGAAAGCAGTGAGCTGACCCTAAACTTTGTAAAGGCAGTGAGCCTGGGCATATAAGTGATCTAGCCCGAACTTTATATCCACATCTAGTGAAGAATAGTGGAATTTGGTACGACCTGCAACTTGTCGGTGTATGCTCCTTAGACATAGCCCAGTGAGGGTGAACCAAGTAAAAATCTCTGTGTCTATCTGTTTTCTTCCTTGCATTGCATTCAAAGCATCATCATTAGATAAAGAAGTAAAGAAGTGATCATAGTTTACATAGAAGAGCAAACAAAGTGACCCTTATAACAAAGAGTTCAAGATCCAGTGGGGTAGGAAGAAATTTGAAAAAGAATATCCATACCCTGATTCACCCCCCTCTTAGGGTATATAGGCCCCTATTGGTCCTAACAATTGGTATTAGAGTAAGGTTTCTTTTAACAGATTTGTTTGCTTCGACTTGGTGTAGTCGATCTGTGTGGTTGAAGATACAGTTTTCTCTTATCTCAATCTGCCATGGGAAAAAGGAAAAGCTTCAAAGAAGAATTAGAAGTCAGGTAATTTCCCTCAGTGTGGAAGTGTTTTTGGAAAAAGTTTGATTCAACTAAAAGAATCAAACAGCTTACTGAAGGAAGGTCTGGATGAATCTGATAGGGAAAATATTGATTCACTCAATCATGATGTTGGAATGAGTGAAGTACATGAGCATCAGAGTGATGCTGAAACAGAAGAAGAAATTGAAGGAAGAATAGATATGCGAGCTGAGTTAGAGGCTTCTCTTGAGGAGATAGATGTTTAGAGAGAAAAAACAAATAAATCTAACAAAGTTTTTCACGATTCTAAACTCTATATGCAGCAGCAGGAAGAAGAGAAGTCTGAGTTGATGGAAGAAATTGAGAAACTCAAGTTATCAACACAAGAGAACTCAGAATCGGTTAGTGAGTCTAAGCTTAAGACTGAAGAACAGAAAAGGGTGATAGATGGCTTGAATAGAAAAGTGAAAGATCAAGTCAAGTGTATCGAAGAACCTAATATTTCAAGTGATGTTAGAAACACTGATGAAATTAAATCTAAAGATATTAGGATCCAAGCACTAAAAACTAAGATCAACAAGCTAAGAAGTTTGAATCAAAGTATTATTGACGTATCTAATGACCTAAAGGAGAAGAATGATTCTCAAGGTGAAGAACTACAAAATATGGCTAAAATGAAAGGAAAACAGAAGGCTGATGATTATGAAGAGAATCAAAAGTCAGATGAAGTTCGGAATCTGAAAGCTAGAAATGATGATCTAGCTACACAGCCGTCTGAGCTAGATCAGAAGAATCAAAGGCTATAACAAGAGAATGCATGTTGTTTTGATTCTATTGAAGAAGAAAAATTGAAAGTGAGGGAGAAAAGTGACATGGTGGAAAAGCTCACACAGGAACTAGAAGATGAGGTGAGTAGCGGGAAGAATCTCAGAAAAGAACTCGATGCTCAACTTGAATCAAGAGATAACGAGATTCAGCAACTGGAGGGTGAAATAGAATCAGTCAAGAAAGAAATGGAGAAATATAAATCCAAAGAAAATCCCAAGTTGAAGGATGTCCTGCACTTATTATTTTATTTTCCTTCATCAAGTGATGAAAAAATGAAGAACAAATATGCAATTTCCGAAGAGAAACAACAAAATATTTTCTCATCTCAAAGACCATATAGTTTGGGAAAATCTGGCATTGGATTTGATGAATCCCCTCCCGTGCATGGTAGAATGAAATCCATGAATAGTTCCAGGAGTGGAGAAAAACATATAGGTGCTGGAGAGAGGCCTAAGAGGACAGTTACAAAAAGAAGTGATGAAATGTGCTATTTTTACAGGATTCATGGACACACATCAAGCTTTTGTTCAGAGGATTTGGAATACATTTCAGGTTGTGAAGACAGAAACATTAATAAATCTGAGAATAAGAAGAAGCATCATGAGAAATTAGAGAGAAGAGTCTCTCAGAGGAAAGCATCTGTTAGATGCTATTACTGTGGAAGAATGGGACACACCATGAGTATGTGTCAGGAATCTCAAGAGCCCTGTGTCAGAAGAAGAACTCAATGTGTATCAGCATCTCGATATAGAAATGACGAAATGAGGTATGCCTTTGATGGAAATTTTTTTATATGTTCAGATTATGGGAATTTGGAAAGAAATTGCAGCAAGAAGAATACAAGAAAGGAAAAGAAGCTCGAAAGGAGATTCTCGACTCCAGTGATGCATAATGAGAAATTCTAAACTCGGAGACAATGTGGTAAGGAAAAGAATCGGCTTAGAGCCTCAGGTTAATCACACGGAGCTGAACGAAAGGTGTATCAGTCACCTCCTCGGTCATACTCACAACAACTCTCAAGGAGATAATGTGAAGAAAACTGGAAGATTAAGGGGAGATCTACTTCAGCTGTGATAAAGAAGAATGAACGTTCAAGGGAGGACTCACCACCAGAGAAAAAGAGTGTGGTGACTCATACATATGATAAAAGAAAGATGAACAAAGAATGTATTGAAAAATTCACATGTCGTGTTCCACAATGAAAAGTGGATGAAGGTGCAAGATCCTTGCAATGGAAGAAGAAGAAAGGGAAGATGACAAGTAGAGAGATTCCTACCCAGAGAAGGAATCAAGGGAAATGGAATTTTGGTGGAACATAAAAGATAGAAATGTGTACTAATGGGTTTAGACCCCAAATGGTGAGAAAGGCCAGGCTTGCAGAATATTCATATCAGAAAAAGACGCAGCATGTAGGTGATGAATTCTTGGTCATATGGCCAGAGCAGTTGAAGTTGGCTAGGCAGCTATAAGAAGCAAGGAAGGAGTGTGATGCTCTGCAAGAAAGAATCAAAGGGTTGACCATTCAGGATCAACCACTATCCTCATCTTGAGGATTCCATAAGTAACCCCTCTCCCTATATATATAAATCTAATTAATTAATGATTCATGTGTTTCAGGTATTAGGGATATATGATCCAAGGGTAAGTGGCATATAAAGATGAAAAGTGGAGAAGTGATGTGCCCCAGATTTTTAATTAGTTCAAATCAGGTACAACAGTTGAAGAAGAAAGGGAGCCACATAGCACAATAGGAATTGATTGTGTTATTAACTTTATCTCTTGTTTCCTACACCGAGTTTCAACTTAATAGGCTTAGAGATTTTGTTAATGGATCAACTCTGAGTGGAAGATGAGAACAAATGATGCAGGAGGAAAAGAATAGTTATGGGTCTAAACTATTGGGCCTAATAACTGGAAGAGTTGGATAACACAGCGGGATCATTCTATATCCTAATCAGATGCATGATCTCAATATGATATGAAGGATGAATTTTTATGCTCATGAATAATTATTGGTGGAAAAGAAGCAACACACAAGTTTTCATGATTATCTATTTTGTTCTAACAATGTGGTATCAGCTGACTACTTTCAGGATACCAAGAAGCTGCGAGAGAAAATCAAAGGTGTGTCAACAAAAATCTGAGAGAATATGTTCAAAGAAATGACGTCATTGAACAATGACACAGAGAAAAGTAGCTGAAAGAAATGAAGCCACTAAAAAATGAGTCAGTGAACAATTTCCTGACGAAAGTGTTGAGGAAGAAAGAAACACAGGGGGAGAAGAAGTGGCTGATGCTGATTCAGAAGAAGACACTGATGATGAACAAGAAAGTGTCAAGTATGTGTCTACAAGGAAGCCAAAGAGCTGAGCTGAAACTGATAGACAGAATATCATTGTTGATCAGGCAGTTCCAGTTCAGACTAGAATAATGAATTCACTACAGCAGACATCATTCTTATCTCATTTAGAGCCGAAATACTTTTCTGATGCAGCTAAAGATGAAAACTGGGTTCAGGCTTTGAATGAAGAGCTTGACCAGATTAAGAAGAACCAGACATGGGAGATTGTTTCGAGGCCAGTAGATAAGAATTTCATCAGAACTAAATGGGTCTATCGCAACAAGATGAATGAATATGACACAGTGATTCGAAACAAAGCACGACTGGTGTGAAAAGGATACTCCCAAATAGAGGGTATTGACGTTGATGAGACATTAGCACCGATAGCAAGGCTGGAGACAATCAGATTATTCATAGACATTGTAGTGCAACAGAAGTTCAAAGTGTTCCAGATGGATGTTAAATCATCATTCATGAATGGAATTCTAGAGGAAGAAGTGTATGTCAAGCAGCCAGATGGTTTTCTTATTCATGAGGATAAGAACAAGGTTTGTTGGCTGAAGAAGGCATTATATGGGCTAAAATAAGCACTGAGAGCATGGTACTCAAGGCTATATCAGTATTTGAAGAAGCTTGGTTTTTAGTATGATAGATTTGATTACAATCTCTATTTCAACAACAACAGTAATCAAAGGATGATGAGGCTGGTCTATGAAGAAGACATAATATTTGGCGGATCAGATGAAGCACAGTGCAAACATTTTTCTGAATCCATGAAACATGAGTTCGAAATGTCTATGATTGGTGAGTTGATGTTTTTCCTTGGTCTACAGGTGACACAGGGAAGGAATGGAACATTAATTTCTCAATCTGAATATGTCAATGGGGTTTTGGAAAGATTTGGAATGGAGAATTCCAAAGAAATGAAGACTCTGGTTGCTACCCGGATGAAGTTATCAAAAGAAGAGGATGGCAAGGCAGTTAATATCACAGAATACAGGAAAATTATTGGAATTCTGTTGTACTTAACCGCAACAAGGCCTGATATTGTTTTCGCCACATGCCAAGAAGCGAGATATCAGAGTTATCCCAAGGAAAGTAACATGCTTGCAGTGAAAAGAATACTTCGGTATATCCAGGGCACAGTGGATTTCAGCTTGACATATACTAAAAAATCTCAGACAGATTTATTGGGATATACTGATGCAGACTGGGCCGGTTCAGCAGATGATAGAAAATCAACGTCAGGTGGTGCATTCTATCTTGGTGTATTGTGTGTTTCTTGGCTCAGTAAGAAGCAAGATTGCATTTCGTTGAGCACCGCAGAAGCTGAATATATTGCGGCCACTCATGCATGCACATAGTTATTTTGGATGAAGTAGTAGCTTGAAGATATGGGAGTTGACGTGAAGTCTCTGATCGGAATCTAGTGTGACAACTCAAGTGCTATAAATCTTAGCAAAAATATCGTCCATCATTCAAGGACAAAGCACATTGAGATCAAGTATCATTTCATCAAGGAGAAGGTTGAGCAGGGAATTGTGAAGTTGGAGTATATGCCTACAGAGCTACAGGTTGCAGACATTCTGACAAAGGCCTTACCCAATGAAGCTTTTGAGAGGCATCGACTGGCTCTGGTAGTTCAGTCAATTTCCCGCACTTGAAATAGTGTGGATGGGGAACCACAACCCCTCTCCCCGAGGTATGATGTGTGTTTTCCCTAATATGATGATTTGTTCTTAACTCTATTACAGACTAAAAAGGAGTGACCTTTGGGTTCATTGACAAAGGGGGAGAAAATAGTAATTGTTCAAGGGGGAGGCAATGTGGAGATTTGATAAATCATGAATGATATGGGGAGAAGCTGACAGGTGGAGCAGCCAGATAGGGGGAGTTGAAGCTAGTTGAATGTGCTTAGCTAGAGATTAGCTTGGAAAACATAGGAAATAGGGATAAAGAGGTGTTGAAGCTGTGAGAAGAAAGGGGGAGCGTATTAAATCTATAGCATCCCGTCTTTTTATAACATAACTTTCATTTCATTACACGGAACTGAGGATCTTTAAGGTTTAGTGTCTTGGAAACAACGAACATAATACATGAAAAGAACAAAAAAAATTCTTATTAAACACTTGAAAGGCTTATCCTTAAGTTCATCCTAGGTTCATTACTGCATCTCATAACCTGGGGACATATATCAAAAGAAAGGGTGAGCATAAGGCCCATTAAGGGAAACAAGAGAAACATTTTACATGTGAACTAGAGATACTTCAATAAGGTCGTGAAAAGAACTTTAAGGCATGAAAATGAAACCATGAAGCATATCATAATAAAAATAAAATTTTTCATAACTTGAAGATGTGGCTTCAACATTTAATATTGACAATCATTTCGTTTCACCAAGGTCCATCCCCAAGGTGTCGTTAAAAATTACCAAGGTTATTCACCAAGGCGTCGTTAAAATGGTCATCTCTAGAGATTAAGTCTTTACCCAATGCATTGGAGCGCTATCAGGGCGCACCCTTAAATTTGACTTTATTATCACGTGAGCCACATATATCATCATCAAACATTTCATAAATAACCCATATAGCATAAAATAAATGGGTTTCATTTCATAATCATAACGTTTTAAAAACTGCTTTAAAGACATGATCTTTACGTTACTTTAAACCCACGGAAAGGGAAAGAGGGTATCATGTATGTAAATCCCAGAATTTAAAATAGAAAATTTTGATATATATGTGAATACCCCTATAGAAATAAGAGCTTTGAGTATTAACTTTATAACATAAAATAATTTTGGGAAAAGAGAGGCATTTTGAGATGAAAATTCTGCAGCATAACGGCTATGTTACAAGGTTTTAGAAAACTTTGAAAAGAGAGGGAACATGGGTCGAACAATCATAATTGACCCATAAAACAGTAGAGGGACAGAATAAGAAGGATATATGGACATGGTGATGAAATTTCAAGGACATACCATTTTAAATGAAAAACATGGAAGGAAGACAAAAATTTGATTTCTCTTATGAAAATTCAGCAGCCTAACGGCGTCACTTAAACTTCAAAAAAATGAATTGAACAGATAAAATAGGGTCTCTCATCATATGATCATATGAGATCATTATGATAGATATAGAGATCATACCCCAACATAATAAAAAGGAACTTGAAAGATTTGACATGAAAATCGAACATGAAAAATGAGAAGGGTGAAAGAATCACTTAAAAATTCGGCAGCCTAACGGCGTCACTTAAAATTTCATAAAACAAAATGATGAGAGTAAGAGGGGATCTCTCATCATATAAACATGAAAGGGAAGTAAGAGTAATATAAAAGAACATCCTCTCACATAATAACATGGAGCATTAAAGGAATGACATAAAAGAGATTACATGAAAAGAAAGAGAGAGGTCGGATCCCTTACCTTAAAATGTAACTCTTAAACCTCAAAGGTTGGGACCTTGAGGGCTTGGGGGAACCTTGGGAGGACTCCTTGGGAGGTAATGAGACCAGAACTTCGTTGGATAAGAGTGGGGAGTCGAATGGATGAGAGTAGGGCTTGGTATTTATAGGGAAAGTGAGGGGACAAGGCATTAATGGCCAAGGGACACCTCACATGTGCTTTTTCAAACCCATGTGTTCTCTCATGATATTTCCCATAAAGTTAGGCCACATAGGGCCCCCAAAACAATAATTCATCACCCTTGGACAGCCAACCCTTAAAATATCTCATGACATCATCATGACACATTTATGATGTCATTAAACATACCGAAACCCTAAAACTGTATTTTTACTATTCACTGAAAATTCAACTTTCTCAGAAAAATCCCAAAATTTCACATTAACCAAATATCAAGGCTCTGATTTCAAAAATGAACTCCGTTTTATAAAAATAATTTTCTAAATATTTTTAATTTTATTTTTAAATAAATACACTATTCACCGAAAATTCATTTTTTCATAAAAATCCCCAAAAATTACCATAACATAATATCGATGCTCTGAGTTTAAAAATAAAGTCCATTTTATAAAAATAATTTTCTAATTATTTTTAATTAAATTTTTAATTAAAAAACACTATTCACCCGAAAAAACTAATACTTGACTAATAATTTATGAAACCGTTATTTACCCATTTTATTGAATCACATTACTTAATCAAGGTGCCTAGATTATTTTAAAACTTTCTTTAAGTGAGATTACTAATCCATTTGGTCACATTATTAATCCTAAGCGTAAAATCACTATTCACATTTTACTATTCATAAAAAATCAAGTTGATCTTATTAGACTCTAAATTTCGTACTGGACATAATTGTAGAAGACCATTTTTTGAAAATCATTACACATTTTAAATTATTTATGGTTTACATAAACATTTTTTTAAAATATCCTTTTGAAAATTCATCAAAAATATGCATACTATATTTATCCAGACATTTGAAAATTCATAAACTTCATAAGAAGAAATCCCAATTTTTATTTAAAACAAAGGATTACACAAGGCAGTTATGGTCTCCTTACATAGCCCCTTATCACACCAGCATAGGACCTAAGTGTAAGGTGTGCTAAGGTGAGAGAATCTGAGGGAGGCTAGGCCAACATCGCACAAGTAGTAATTTCTATCAGTTTGAACTTCTCGCGAAGGCGATCCCGTTCTAGCTTCACACGATGAAGTTCAGCTTGGGTTTGGTCCAGAGTAAAGCCCAGTGGTGCTACCTCCTTCCCAAGTTCTGTTAGATGGGCTTCGATCGGTCCAAGACTACTGGGTGAGGCCATCGAATCTTCTTTCTATATTAATTAACCAAGATTACTTGTATTTAGAGACAATAATCAAAACATTTAGTTTCCAGCGGTCATATTGACCAATGGTCATATAACAGTCAAAAACCAACGGTATCTTTTTAATTATACTCATGTTATCAAATGAAACATTTTTGTTGAGTATAAAAATAAAATAAAATAACACATAAAATTAGGAAACAAGATTTATTCAAAATTTCGGGTCATTACAATCTTCCCCCCTTAAGAAATTGCGTCCTCGCAATTTTTTTAAAAAATTAGGCTTTGAAATTTCATTGAAAGTCCCACATCGGAAAAGGAGTCAGTAAAACTATTACTTTAAAAGAAAGAAAGGGAAGTAAGAAGGTCACCCGAGTTAGCCCACACTAGGATTCCATGTAGGAAAACATGGACATGGAAGAAAAACAAAGGGTCAAGTTCTGAGGGAGAGAGATAGAGAACATTATTAGGAGAAAGTTAACCATAAGAAAATCCCAAACTTATGATGTGTGTAAACGGTCATTGATTACCTAGTAGGAAACGTAAACCAACAACGTTTTTGTTTTACGTTCCTTTTCATAATTTTGAGGGATTCATTTACTACATAGAACAAAAACATAAGGAAATATATCTATCTTCATGTAGAGTTTCATACTTTAATAAGTTTCTACCAAAACTAATCTTTTCTCCAAACGATGAGCATTCAAAACTACTTGGTCTCATCAAAACACAAGAATCATCTTCTAGAGAATCACATAATCCACAAAAGATCAACTATCTATTTCTTCTATCTTTAAACATTATCCCAAAAATAGAAAGGGTAAGGTAAAACAACACTTCAAAAAGAATCCCATAGGAAGGGAAACTATTTTTAAATCTTCAAAGTTCCATGGTACTACCCAATGTTCATCATAGACCATCCCATAAATAACGGTCCACAAAATTCCTCAAAATAAACCAAACTAAGATTGAAACCCAAATACAAGAGGGATTTGATAACATAGTCTTCCAAAATAAACTTCATTGTTCATCTCCAAACAACATCAACCACTCCTAACATCTTATAACAAAAGCAGCTAACCTAAACATATTTTACCCAAGATAGGTTAATCATTCCCGTAAGTAACCTAAATTACTATAAGTCCACCTTAAATTCATCGATTCTTCAAAATATAAGTCAACCATACTCCTCAATGAAAATACCATAGTAATCTATTTACCTCGATCAAATATGGTTCCCAAAATAATGAACGTCTTCCAAAATAATACTAAACTTTTAATCCCCTAATCATCTCTTTCATATTAATATGGAAATCGTTGCATTTCCTGTCACATTGGTTATTGGGACATGTTCTTCCATCTCCCACCATTAACTAAGAAGAGAAATTATAATTAGAGGCTTAAATACTTAACCAATAATCATAAAAAGGAGCTTAAAGCATATAAGGATAACTTGTAGAAGAAAAGTATACCCTAACTTGTGATCCCCTAGGTTCCCATCTAGGTTATCCATGATCATATATTCTTATGTGAATCTTTATTTTATTTTATCTTTGTTCCTTTAACAATGGTTCATACTAAGCTTATGAATTTACCAAAGCATATCCCCCGGGAGTGTCGTATCCAAGAGTGCAGCAAGGCCCGTTGTCGTGTACCAGTTCCCATTCGAGTCTAGCTCAAAGCGGTGTTTTCGGGTTTTACCCCTATGTACATCTGTGCCAGAGCCACCTCTACCTGCTCGTATCCAGACATGGATGTATTTTCTTGGAAACCCCTTACTCAATACTCACCAAAATACCAGGAAGATTTCCTATATTTAAACTTTTCTATAGGGTTCTTCCTAGAGTTTTCATATCCTAATTTCCACAAATAACTAAACCATCCTTTGATACCAACTATAGCATCCCGTCTTTTTATAACATAACTTTCATTTCATTACACGGAACTGAGGATATTTAAGGTTTAGTGTCTTGGAAACAAGGAACATAATACATGAAAAGAACAAAAAAAACATTCTTCTTAAACACTTGAAAGGCTTATCCTTAAGTTCATCCTAGGTTCATTACTGCATCTCATAACCTGGGACATACATCAAAAGAAAGGGTGAGCAGAAGGCTCAGTAAGGGAAACAAGAGAAACATTTTACATGTGAACTAGAGATACTTCAATAAGGTCATGAAAAGAACTTTAAGGCATGAAAATGAAACCATGAAGCATATCATAATAAAAATAACATTTTTCATAACTTGAAGATGTGGCTGCAACATTTAATATTGACAATCGTTTCGTTTCACCAAGGTCCATCCTCAAGGTGTCGTTAAAAATTACCAAGGTTATTCACCAAGGCGTCGTTAAAATGGTCATCTCTAGCGATTAAGTCTTTACCCAATGCATTGGAGCGCTATCAGGGCGCACCCTTAAATTTTTCTTTATTATCATGTGAGCCATATATATCATCATCAAACATTTCATAAATAACCCATATAGAATAAAATAAAAGGGTTTCATTTCATAATCATAACGTTTTAAAAACTGCTTTAAAGACATGATCTTTACGTTACTTTAAACCCACGGAAAGGGAAAGAGGGTATCATGTATGTAAATCCAAGAATTTAAAATAGAAAATTTTGATATATATTTGAATACCCCTGTAGAAATAAGAGCTTTGAGTATTCACTTTATAACATAAAATAATTTTGAGAAAAGAGAGGCATTTTGAGACAAAAATTCTGCAGCATAACGGCTATGTTACAAGGTTTTAGAAAACATTGAAAAGAGAGGGAACATGGGTCGAACAATCATAATTGACCCATAAAACAGTATAGGGACAGAATAATAAGAATATATGGACATGGTGATTCAATTTCAAGGAAATACCATTTGAAATGAAAAACATGGAAGGAAGACAAAAATTTGATTTCTCTTATGAAAATTCGGCAGCCTAACGGCATCACTTAAACTTCAACAAAAATGAATTGAACAGATCAAATAGGGTCTCTCATCATATGATCATAAGAGATCAGTATGATAGATATAGAGATCATACCCCAACATAATAAAAAGGAACTTGAAAGATTTGACATGAAAATCGAACTTGAAAAATGAGAAGGGTGAAAGAATCACTTAAAAATTCGGCAGCCTAACGGCGTCACTTAAACTTTCATAAAACGAAATGATGAGAGTAAGAGGGGATCTATCATCATATAAACATGAAATGGAAGTAAGAGTAATATAAAATAACATCCTCTAATGTAATAACATGGAGCATAAAAGGAATGACATAAAAGAGATTACATGAAAAGAAAGAGAGAGGTCGGATCCCTTACCTTAAAATGCAACTCTTAAACCTCAAAGGTTGGGACCTTGAGAGCTTGGGGGCACCTTGGGAGGACTCCTTGGGAGATAATGAGACCAGAACTTCGTTGGGTAAGAGTGGGGAGTCGAATGGATGAGAGGAGGGCTTGGTATTTATAGGGAAAGTGAGGGGACAAGGCATTAATGGCCAAGGGACACCTCACATGTGCTTTTTCAAACCCATGTGCTCTCTCATGATATTTCCCATAAAGTTAGGCCACATGGGGCCCCCAAAACAATACTTCATCACCCTTGGCTGGCCAACCCTTAAAATATCTCATGACATCATCATGACACATTTATGATGTCATTAAACATACTGAAACCCTAAAACTGTATTTTTACTATTCACTGAAAATTCAACTTTCTCAGAAAAATCCCAAAATTTCACATTAACCAAATATCAAGGCTCTGATTTCAAAAATGAACTTCGTTTTATAAAAATAATTTTCTAAATATTTTTAATTTTATTTTTAAATAAATACACTATTCACCGAAAATTCATTTCTTTCATAAAAATCCCCAAAAAATTACCATAACAAAATATCGATGCTCTGAGTTCAAAAATAAAGTCCATTTTATAAAAATATTTTTCTAATTATTTTTAATTAAATTTTTAATTAAAAATACTATTCACCCGAAAAAACTAATACTTGACTAATAATTTATGAAACCGTTATTTACCCATTTTATTGAATCACATTACTTAATCAAGGTGCCTAGATTATTTTAAAAAAAATTTTAAGTGAGATTACTAATCCATTTGGTCACATTATTAATCCTAAGCATAAAATCACTATTCACAATTTACTATTCATCAAAAATCAAGTTGATCTTATTAGACTCTAAATTTCGTACTAGACATAATTGTAGAAGACCATTTTTTGAAAATCATTACACATTTTAAATTATTTACGGTTTACATAAACATTTTTTTAAAATATCCTTTTGAAAATTCATAAAAAATATGCAAACTATATTTATCCGGACATTTGAATATTCATAAACTTCATAAGAAGAAATTCCAATTTTTATTTAAAACAAAGGATTACACAAGGCAGTTATGGTCTCCTTACATAGCCCCTTATCACACCAGCATAGGACCTAAGTGTAACGTGTGCTAAGGTGAGAGAATCTAAGGGAGGCTCGGCCAACATCGCACGAGTAATAATTTCTATCAGTTTGAACTTCTCACGAAGGCAATCCCGTTCTAGCTTCACACGATAAAGTTCATCTTGGGTTTGGTCCAGAGCAAAGCCCAGTGGTGCTACCTCCTTCCCAAGTTCTGTTAGATGGGCTTCGATCGGTCCAAGACTACTAGGTGAGGCCATCGAATCTTCTTTCTATATTAATTAACTAAGATTACTTGTATTTAGAGACAATAATCAAAACATTTAGTTTCCAGCGGTCATATTGAACAATGGTCATATAACAGTCAAAAACCAACGGTATCATTTTAATTATACTCATGTTATAAAATGAAACATTTTTGTTGAGTATAAAAATAAAATAAAATAACACATAAAATTAGGAAACAAGATTTATTCAAAATTTCAGGTCGTTACAAAATCCGACGATGCTAGAAGTGATCGATCAAAGAATAGATATCACGGCAACTTTGGATCATGATAAAAGCAGAAGAGTAGTTTTGGAATGTGGTAAAAATATTTCCAAACAAAAATTGGTCTTCCAACAAGTCCTTCAACAATTGGTATCAGTTTTATCCAAATTGGTATCAGTTTGGTGTCAATAGTGGATGTTAGAGATGAATTGATTCATAGATGAACTTTTCATTTACTCTTGTTTCTCACACCGATCATTGCTCATGTGGGCTTAGGGTATGTGTTGAGTAAATCCTTGATCGCTATCAGAATCGCAAAAGGCGAACGGTGGACGAAGAATCAACGATGTATCTTTTTATGGAAGATTTGTCAACAAACCCAAAGGGAGATATTGTTGGGAAAAATCCCTCAAGGTATCCTTGAAGCATTTTTTAGGTGATTGTGTTTGTTGACAAAGTGGACATCTACGTAGTGATTGTTGACAAAGAAAAATGATGACATACAAATTTTTTGACAAAGAGGATTTCATGGTGGAATGTCGAGTTCAAGAGTTGTGGTCAATGATCCATGTTTGATTCAAAAACTTTGAAAATAGAATGGACGATCCGAAGGTGGTACAAAAATAACAGATACATGTGGCGTTGTTTTCTAGTGTTTGCCAAATTTTTGGGCCTGAAAATAGACAAATGAAGAAAAGTGTTTTTGGAAAAGGGACTTGCACGCTGAGGACTTGGAGTATAGTAAACTTGTGCGCCATATGTTTTTCAAGATCATAAGATCAAAATATGCAAAAGGAAACAGGTTCGCACAAGTTTGGGAGTTGGTCGCGCAAGTGTCTAGGAGGACAGAAGACTTGCACGCCAAGACTGGGTCGCGCAGGTGACTTGCGCGCTGTCGTGCAGGGTGGTCAATTTGCCTATAAATACTGGACCACCCCTCTTAATTCTTAACCGGAGTTCAACACTTTGAGAAATAAGAGCTCTCGTCGCACAGGTGTGGTGGTCGCGCAAGTGGTGTGTGGGTCGCGCAAGTAGAGTTGCGCGCCGGTGGTTGAAGTTGCGCGCCAGTGTGAGAAGTTGCGTGCTGGTTGGAAGTTGCGCACCAATATTGGTTTGGGCATCAAAGGAAGAGAGTCGCGCAAGTTTGGAGTTGGGGAAGATTGTGTCATGAAAGTTTCTCAGGTGGACTTGCGCGCCCTTTGTGACTTGTGCGCCGATACTTGCGCGCCGAGGTAGACTTGTGCGCCAAGTAAGGTTTATTTCCAGCAGTGATTTTCGGGCTGCGAGGAAGTTGGAAGTTTGCCTGATACCTTCGGTGCAAAGAGATATTCATCTACAGGTTAAAGTTGTACTTCAACGGGGCATCTACATACAAAGAAAGATGCATTCATTCATGCAAATGAAGAGACCTACAGGTCTATAAATTGTGAGTGTATTCCTTCTAAGAGCAGTGAGCAAAGGAAGAGAAAGAAGGTGATCCTCTCCACCGGCAGTGATCCAGAGAGAGAGAAACAGGGAGTGACCCTTGGGAAAGCAGTGAGCTGACCCTAAACTTTGTAAAGGCAGTGAGTCTGGGCATAGAAGTGATCTATCCCGAAATTTGTATCCACATCTAGTGAAGAATAGTGGAATTTGGTACGACCAGCAACTTGTCGGCGTATGCTCCTTGGATGTAGCCCAGTGAGGCTGAACCAAGTAAAAATCTCTGTGTTTTCCTGTTTGCTTCCTTGCATTGCATTCAAAGCATCATCATTAGATGATAAATAAGTAAACAAGTTATCATAGTTTACTTACAAGAGCAAACAAAGTGACCCTTGTAACAAAGAGGTCAAGATCTAGTGGGGTAGGAAGAACTTTGAAAAAGAATATCTATACCATGATTCACCCCCCCTCTCAGGGTATATAGGCCCCTATTGGTCCTAACAAAGTTCCAACAAGGTAAATAGTCACAACAAATAATTAAAACAATGAAAATAATATGAAACTACTACTAATGTAATTTATAGTGAGTTTTCACTCAAGACTTTCTAGTGTCCTATATCTTGTAAGCCTTCACCAACTACTGGATATTGAGTTATAAATAAAAACCCATAGTGGAATGACTATCTTGTAAATAAGTTTTAAGTTTTTAGAAAAGTTATTCACTACAGATCTAGATCTTCTTGACTTACTATAATTTTAGCTGAAATTGGGAATGGGTTATCTCTCTTTATAAATATCTTATATTAATTTTTCAAATAGATAAATCTCATTCCACATCCTAAATAAACCCATGATCATTTAATGGTGTATTTTTAATTATGAGTTACCTATAGAAATTACCTTGATCTTATGAGTAAAATTTAAATTATGCAATTAATTTAAGGGTGGAGAGTGTAGAAACATGAAATTTTAATATGTGATTACCTTTAAATAAGTCAATGTGTTCTATATATTTCCCCACATGTATCACTAAGATAAAATTAATCTAATATATGTTTAGACTGTTAAAACTAGACATTGAGTTAGTGGGAATGAATATAAGTAACTTCTTTATGAAATATTTATAAATAAAATAAAGTCTATTGTTAATATGAATGAAATTCAATTAAAATAGAGAAAATTACTAATATGATCATTTCATGCTTTGAAATGTATTTTTCTAAATATTTCCATTCTATATGATATGAATTTATATTTCAAGAAAAATCTTATTAATAATGAAAAAATATATTTGATATGAATAATTGTTTAATATTAATTTAATTAATAAATAATAAGAAATATGAATGAAAATTTTTAATATTCTAAAAATTTTATTTTCCTATAAAAATAATTTTTTCATTATATATCACCTTTTTATTTCTAAGTTTAATTTCTAAAATTTATAATTTTAATTTGAAAAAAATGAAAATTATTTTTTTTCATAATATTAGTATTTTTTTAAGTTAAATTTTTAGGAATTTTCTAAAAAAAATTATTTTTATGTGAATTGTGAAAAATACCATTTTTCCAAATGTCATGAATTTTATGATATTATTAGTATATAAGTATAATTTTAAATTCATGTATCCTTTTTATAAGACCAAATTTTTATTTTAAAATTATCTTTATAATTTTACAAATTTTGGTTTAAAATTACAAAGTCATATTTTACATTTTAAAACATAGGTTATATTTTTTAAAAAATTGTTTTTAATATATCATACATTTAGTATTTAAAAAAAATTATAACTTTTACAAATTTAATCAGATAAAATGGTTTTAAAATTTGGATTATTTATATAAAAATTATTTAATAAGAAATATTTTATTTTTTAGACATAAATATAAGTTTCCTTAGGTAAAAACTAGTTACCATGGGAAACTTTAAAATGAAAAAAGTAATAATTCAATGGGTAAAGGGATTTAATGATGATAAAAAAATTTATATAATTAATTGGTTGAGATACTATCAAACTTAAATCATTATAAACTCAAATATTTTCTATTTTGGATCCACTTTACTTGTTTATCATGTGATCCATTAATATTAAGTTGAAATATTTACAAAAATGTCATTCTCACCACTTAGAAAAAGTGTCCTCTCGTAACCCCTTAAATAACACTCTAAAAAATTATTTTTCTTCTAAATATATACCCTATTTACTTACCTTATAATACTTTTTAAACATCATAATATTCTGGTCATAATAGATTAATCAAATATCATCGTTTCCAAGGAATCCTCCTATAGAAACCCAAAGTTGTCAACGTAAGTTTAATATTTTCATTAATATATTTTACTTTTATCATTCCATTTTAGATGAATTTTTTTGATTTTTATATGATTAATTTATTATTTATATTATAATTAATATTGTTATGTTTTTGTAAGAAACACTAACCACCTCTCCCATTCCTTTTAAGAAAAATGAAACTATTATTCGTGCGATGTGCGAACAACCACCTCCACAACGCAACATGTTTTTCTTTCCTTCACAAGAATAAAATGATGATTATAATAAAAAATTTAATATATAAGTATTATATTTATGAAATATTTTATATTATTAAATGATAAATCATATGTTTCTTTTCCCCACTCTATGGAAAATGAAATCATCATTCAAGCATACGTATGGATTGCCTCTTCTATGGAATGATTGAATTCTATTTTTCATTTTATCACAAACTTTAATAAATGGAATTAATAATGGATTTATTGGATAAATATAATTTTTATGATATCATTAAGGTTTTGGTATGAAAAATTAGAGAACCTATTAATGATATGATCAACAAACGATGATTATTTAAAATAAGCGTACTAAGAGGAATATGATCTCTTCTTTATAAGTAATGAATTCATAAAAAAACTATATTATATTTATAATTATTTAAAATTATGATATATCACACTAATAAATACTAAATAATATCATTATTCTTCTGTTATAATAAAATTACAACTAAATCGCCCCACAATCATCCATTAATCATGGTAAGTTCATGTTTGGGTCAGTTTAACCACCTACCAAAACAACATCATGTATTTATGTCATGGGTGACTATGAGTACTTATTTACTAGTATAATTTGACATAAACTTATAAATAATTTTTTTAATTTTATATCTACATTTAACTCATTATTTAAGAAATCACCCCCTGTTCATTAAAAATCACTGAAACATGCTCGTCACTGATTTTATCCTCATGGATCGTAGCCAAAATTGCCTTGAAATAAAATTATAGATTTATAAAATATCATTGAAAATATATTATAGGAAATCAGTTGATTTAATAATGATTTATTTTTCAAAAATATTATACACCAACATAAATTTTTTAAACTAGTTTAAAGTGACAAATATTACTTACATATGTTCTTAAAAATAGGTAAAAACTAAATAATATATGTATATGTATATAATGACTATAAATGAGGATTATAAATGATAATATTTATGAATATGGTTATTGGGTATGTATTTGATTAGATTAATTAAATTATTTAGGATATTTGGAACTAGTGTAGAATGAATCAAGACCGTGGTATGGGTTTCCATCTCAAATTCCTCTCTTTGTGACATGTTTGGTATTATCCACCTAATTTACCTTATATGGTGTATATAATGAATAATTTAGATATCATATCATTAATTATCTGTAAATAATGGTATTTTAAGTCCAATTTAAATCCCTCTATTTCAAGGAGTTTTGATTAAAATGTTACTCAAGATGTAAGGGTTCTTTGTATCAAAATTTAATTTCTTGATACATGTTTTCATTATAAACTATAATATCATTTGAATAAATATAGGTCTATCCAGAATAAAAACCTCATAAAATTTTAAAAAATGAAATAAAAAGGAAAAAAGGGAGCATACAGGGTCAAACAAATGGACTTTCTCTTATCTAGAAAAAACAAAAATATTAGAGATCATAAAATGATAGTTCATTTTTATAATCATAGTAATATTCATGAGTAGTTTCTCACTAAAACTACGAATCACCTTGATTAAATATCCTAATTATCTCTACATTTGTGATTTTTTTTCTAAAAAGTGAGATTAACATTTTATGCCTTATAAGATGATATGGTAGACACATCCCTTAGAAAGTTGGAATAATCCTTATGTGACCTTATTTCTAGAGTAATAGATGTGAAACCATCATTATTGATCATATATAACTTTCCATTTATGAAAAAATCCATAAAATAAGTAGAAAAATCACTTTTTGAAGGCTTGAGAGGAGTGTTATCCTTCTATTATGAGGTGACCATCCATTGATCCTTATCGTTTTTATCTTAAGAGATGTTTCCCCATTTATAAAAAATTCCTAAATAATTGAAAACATTTAGAATATCTTGATAATAATTTATATTCTATTGAGCATTAAGTTTTTTTAGAACACCTTCCTATGGAACATGTCTTAATAAATCAGTTTCCCCTAGATACACAATGAAACCTTTCCCTGGATTCTTAGGTTCTGAGGAAATTTCTTTTGACATGACACACAGAACAACCTCATGATAATTCTATCCAATAAGATGTAACTCCTTATCGAGTTACTGATTCTTATAACCCTTTTCATTATTCTCAATTAGATCATATTTTTGGAAATTATTAACAAGAAAAACATAATTATATTTATTATAATTCATACCCTAATGAGTATAACAATGATCAGTTGAAACCCCTTACGTGTCCATGTCCTTACTAAAACCCAGAGTAACATCTTCTGAACCCGAGTATTATATTACTTGATTTAAACCTAACTCATCATCTATTCTTGACCCTTGTAGTTCCATTTAATTAGGATAATAAGGACCAATATAGTTATAAGTAATACCGACATTTCCTCTAGAATTTCCATTAACACTTTGTTTGCAAGCTAGTACTTCAATAGGCCTTTTTCCCTTATCTCATTTCTTATAGTTATCATAAATATGCCCTTTTAGATAGAATTAATAATATATAAAATACATAAAACACTTATCCTTAAAGTTCCCAACCATATTTCATCTAGTATAAAAAATATATTGATTCTCATATATGATTTTGAGATCAAGATCATCATTTTAGATCAAATTAATGACTTTTTTTAATAAGCGTAGAAAAAAAATTACCTTAATAAGGATCTGTGAAAAGTATCTAAATAAAGCTTACTCCATAGCCTTGCCCATATTTATGGGTACACCAATCACTGAGGCAATATAAATCAATGTCCTTGTGTGCCAAATGATCCAATAAAAACCGAATACATGAATCTAGAATTGTGATATGCTATTGCTAATAGTAAATAGATTAAATTTTTCCACCCCATATTGGATAATTCAATTCTCCTTTCCTTATGTAATATTATTTCATCATGAACTTCTTTCTTACATGATTAGGTTATTTGATAGTAATATTTTATTATATGGTAATTTTTCTACCTCTATGGTGAAAAAAGATATTTTGATTCAAATGTTTTTTTACTATTCTTATAATGTGAGTTCTGAAAAAAGGTATTTTGAAAATAATAAAAAGGGGTTTTCATTTCACTTACCTATTTTTTTTATTCCTTTACTATTTTATCCAAGATAAAATGTCTGTATTTTCAATTCTATACTATTGGATATTATTTTTAAGAGTAAATAAATTTAAAATATTTCACATCACCTTTTCAAAATATACCTTTGAAATTTAAATGTAAATTAGTATTTTACATCAACTTTAAAAATGTTTTCTAAAATATATTTTAAGGTTTTTATTTCTTTTACTTTACCATTTTCAAAAGTATTTACCTTAATAAGCTTTATGTTTCATGATTTATCCTCTAATTAATATATTTATCATTTATAGTATTGAACTTATAGTATCAAACAATCTGATTCATAGTGCCTTTTTTTGTGATAATGTTCAAAGAATTATTTTTTGACGGTGTTTTTCAATTATGTCAACACCCTTATATGTTTTCATTATTACACTAGTGATATTTTATATTATAACCATCCACATTATTTCTTAGGATGGAGTATGATCATGTTATTATATTATTGACTTAATTGTATACTAATTACCCTATAAAGTGTAAACATATCATTTTACAAAATTTGGATTGGAGGATATTTACCTATAGATAAATATTATGTATTTTATGGGGAAGTATTGAAATTATTGATAATTATTGACTTCTAATGTAGGTTGATTATGTATTGACACTTTATACTATTCTTTTTATGTATAGCCATGTTTTTATTCATCCAGATGATCATAATATAATGTCATGAAATATCTTGTTGACTCTTATAGTGAATGCATTATAATTAATCAAATTACATGAGAAGTACAGAAATATATAGCCCTTCAATGTAACAGCAGGACTCATGAGAGAAAATAGCTTGTCTTTTATTGTATATCTCCCCCAATATCAATATAGTCTCTTGGAAAAAGTTCTTGATAACATGTTTTGATGTCATACGTTATATATTCCATCTGAATTAGAACAATAATTATTATTATCCATGTTTTAATTTATTTTCATGAATATAACATGATCTAATTTTTAGTTGATTATGGAATTATTAAAATTATTTATTCCTTCCATATTATGTATATCGTGCTTATGTTTTTGAAAAATTTAGTTATATGTTTCCTATATTGAGAATTTGATATCACCCATTTATTATGTTTCAATTCCCTAGATTATAAATAAAAGTAGTACACATGACATGTTTATAAGGATAGCACATGTGGAAGAATTTGTGGGAGATATTGAATACTTATCATGGATTATGTTGTTTATTATATATCTAAAAAATTCAATTAGTTGATAAAGGCATGGTAAATATTAGTTTAGGTTTTGTACTAATTCTCTAAAGCTCTAAATCTAAAAATATCTTTGGGATATAAGAGATGGAATGATTTTTATCGATTTTTTAATTAATGAGGGATATATATAGGATTTTGTAGCTTGTATCAAATAAAGTATGTAAAGTATATGTTTATGGAACTAGATCCAGGAGCACGGGTTCAGGGTAACATGGTTGGTATCAGAACAAGTTTTAGATAACTTTAGATATAAGGATGTTTATTGAGGATAATTTAAGGTTTGATAAGTTAAGGTTGATCATAATTTGAAAGGTAGATATAACCCTTTTGGATAGTGTATTATTTAATGTTAAGGTAATAATTTATATTTTATATGGGGATTATGATAATAAAATATTATTGAAAACCTTAGTGACAAGTCTAAGTGAGAACTATAAGTATAGGATAATATTCTTAGGTTTTGGTAAAGTGAATATTGTGTGATTATCCTAGAAATTACATCCATGTCTAGATAATACAAGTGGATTTAGGCTATGACATAGATGTATCTAGGGGTAATAAACCCTAAAAGGGGATATTAGGTATTAACTTGATCTTCACCTAATGTAAGACAAATAATCCTAACTATACACCTAGTTTGAAACTCATAGGGGATATTATTTGACTAATTCAAATTCTCTTTATGAACCATTATGATGGATTTGAATATGTTTAGGTTAGATAACATAATAGGAAAGTGACCATAGATAACAAATATTGAAATGTATAGATTCATAATTTAAGGTACATATTAATCGATATGTGTTTTCCTGGATATAGGATAGATTGAATTTTGAGACCATAAATTTCAAAAAAATTGGGGGTTAGAATATTTTAAGAAATTTCATGGTAATTTGGGATCTTTATTTTGAGTATTAGGTTAAGAAGTGTGATAAAACCTAACTGAAAGTAACCTAGGTTGAACCAAGAATTATATATGTTAAATTGAGAGTGATATAGGTTGGATCAAGTCCCATATAAGTGGAGTGGTAAGAAATATAGTATAACATAATAGTGTTATAATGTGAGATATCTTGAGGTAAAAGTTTTGTATAGTTATTTATGATAATTCTATTATAATGATCATCAACCATGTTAATTATTTTTATTTTACTAATGGTATAATCCTAAAGAAACCCAGTTAATAAGGGATTCTATGGATAATGTGGAAACTATCCCAATGAAAAATCTAACAAGATAAGGTGTGGAGTAATAATTATTATGATTATGAAAAAACTTATATCAATAATTCTGATTAAAAACAAAAAAAATATTTGAAATACCAAACACACGATTAGTATATAAGTGTAGTGAATCAACCCCAGTGAGAACAAATATGGTGTCTACTACCATTACATTTCCATGATTATAATGAATAAAATCCTAAAGGATTTAAGAGTTTAGTATTCTTGTTAAACCAGATACATACATGAGTCTTGTATTATAAATGAATACACAAATTACAATATAATTATTTTCTTTTGAGGATAACTATATACCATGTAGCGTATCCTTTAATATATTTTTTCATCATACTTAGGATTGTAATGGGGAAAGGAAACATAAAAAGAGTGAGCTCAAATGATTGGTAAGGGTAAGTATAGAGGAATAAATAATGAATCAATGATCATAATAATTATGGAAAGGTAAATATCTAAAAGCACATTCTATTTAATTAGTTGGATAAGGCATAAATAATATGGCAAGGTAAATAATTTAGAGCACATTACATTTACTAAATAAACTAATAATGAAATGCATCCATTGATTTTATCATGTGAAAATCTCTTGGATAGTAATAAAAATAATAATAGAAATATCAATTAAGGAAATGCTTAATTATTGGATGTAATGTATAAGGTACATGAAAACCTATACCATCAAGACCTTTTACAAGATTATTTAAAACTATAGTTAGAAACTCATTTAATTTTTGAAACTAATTTGTTTCATGAGAAAATTTTGATGCATCAAGGATCTATATAATGTCTGGTCCTCATCTGTCACTGTATATCCAAAGCATTCCTCATATTGAGTAATCAATTTAATAAATAAAAAATATTCCTAATCAAATATATGTATTAAAAAAAGAATATAAATTTATCAATATTTCCCCATATAATCAAATTATTATCAAAGTAAAAACCATATGTAAAAATGGTGTGCAATTTATGTAATAAACATATACATGATAAATAATATGGATATTTAGGGTAAATATAATTTCTAAGGATCATATGAAATTAAATATTTCACAGAGGACTAAAAGGAATCAAGGAATTGAATTTCAATACTATCCTTGTTCCAAGAAATCATAAACCATCCAGATGAAGAATAAGGATGGTATTAATACAATATATCCCAAGTGGAGTAAAAATAAAGGGTTGTGTTTATATATAAATGGAAATAATATAAAAATATCTTTAAAAAAATTCATGTGGAAAATATCCTATTAATATTGAAAAATATTTTTGAAATCACTTTTCATTGAAAATAAATTTTAAAAAGAATTTATTTTAAAAGAAACCTTTTAAACTTGAAATGGAAATAAATGAATACTGGTGAATTTATAAATGTTATAAAACATAAATATAACATTCATTTTTCATGGTAAAAATGTTAAAAAAGTACTTTGTTTGTAAATAGACAAGAATATTTGTTTGAAAAAAATTGTAAAAGAAAAAAGGGGTAAAAATTAATTTAATAAATCATTTTCTAAATGTTAAAAAAATATTAAAAACCATTTTATAAAATAGGTTTCTTTCAAGAAAATAGGTTCTCTGACTAAAGAGAGAAATGAAGTCAAGTTTTCTTAAAAATATTTTATAAAAAAATTTAAGTACCAAAGAGTGGGAAAATCAAACTATTTCATGAAAAAATTCATGAATAACAATATGAGAAGAAAATTAAAGGTTTTATTGAATAATTACCAGATAATTTCATTTAATTTAATTTCAATAATAAGAAATCTTTATTATAATGAGATTATTAAAAAAACCCTTAAAATGATCATAACTTTGAAGTGATAATTGATCAATGAATTGATTATTTATATCAAATGTAAATCCACATAAAATATGTTTAAATACAAAAATGGATATTAAAAGTTATTATAAATATAATCATAGAACATTAATGATAATTATGAAGTAATATATCCCAAATAGAAAGAAAATTGTGTTATGAAATTTATTTACCAATCAGTAATTCTATGTTCAAATCCCCTTAGATGAAATAATTCAAATTGAAACTCAAAATAACATGAATAATTAATTATTCATGATATAACATTTAAAATTGATAGTATTTACACCATATATATGAAATTTGGTTCAAAATGATAAAGTATGCCTCAAATAATGGAAATTGAGACGAAGTACCTTACTACATGGTAAATTTGGAATTATAATCCACATGAAATAAATATCTTAAAATGAGACTCTAAATAAAATAAATATAAATTTATTCATGATATAAAATACAATAGTGTAGTTATACACACCACACAAATAAATAAGTGGTGAAAATGGCGTATGCCACACGGAAAGAAAAGTGAGATAAGAATTCCGTACCTTATGCTTCCTTTTAGTAGTGTGGTATTTAACCTCATATGTAGTGGTTTATAACATGATAATAAATTATACCATAACTATAATAATATTTATAATATCATATATTAACTTATTATAATATGTTATTATCCATTTGTTACCAATCTCTAATTATTTTCACTATTTCAGGTGTTAATTACCTAGTTTTTTTAGTATGTTTTGACTTGTTATTTTCATTCTGCCTACATAGATCATGATTTAATAATATAAATATTTTAAACCATGATTTAATTATCATATATATTCATTATATATTTATTTATAATAATCCATAATATTTGGATACAGGAAATGAAATGCACCGTTCATGGAGACGATAGGTCGTACATACGCATGAACGCTACTTCCATTTCCTTGTCATATTTAAACGAATGAAAAGTAAATGAAATATATTTATATTATAATATTTATTTAATATATTTCACATATTTTTATTAAAACCATTTCTAATACATTCCATTTAATTTTTGAAATAATCACATCACTTTGAGGAGGTGGTAGTCCACACATCCACAGACAATGTTATCGTATTCCCAAAAAATGTAAGGGATAATGGTATGGATATAGAAAAAGTAATATAAGAATAAATAAATTTAAAATACCATATATAATATATATAAACTATAAATACATCATTATTTATAACCTTTAAATGTGGTGATGGAAGAATGAACAACATGAGTTTGCGATGCGGTAGTCCTCCGTACACAGGAATGATGATTGTGTATCCCATTTGATGGATGCGAGTGAAAGTGTAGGTCAAAATCATAGAATAAAAACATATAAGTATATTTAAGATACTTGTTTTATTATATAATATTTATTTAAAAATAATTTATGGGGTGTATAATTAAAAGAAACAAAAGTGATTCGTGAAGAGAGTTACATCGTATTCAGGTAACTCCTTTTGGTTTAAACCAAAAGACTTCCTTGATTTGATTTCTGCCCAAATTAAGGATTATAGTACGAGGGGATAGAATTTGGGAGATTATTTTTTCAGTTTTTGGATGTGAAAAATGCACTTAGATCTATGAATAATTGGTAGGGTTGAGTACCTTTTTATAGTGGAGGAGGTGTGGTGTTCTTGTATATTTTTTAAAAGAGAATTATACCCATATTTTTTACATGTAAAGTGACTCTAATAATGAAAAAAATTATATAAAATGGATTATAAGGTCTATATATGTCTATAAAATTGATTTTTGACATGCTTATAGGTTATTTGGGCACTTAAGTTTAAGTTTTAGTCCCTTGTTAAGAAAATTTTTGTCTTAATCACTTTAATTAATTTTAATACTTTCACTAATATTTTTAGTCAAAAACAAAGTTGAAATTATTAAAAATTATAAATTATTATGATTCCAAATATTTAATCCATTTTTTCATATTATAATCATATAATTTGTAGATATTAATTTAAATTTAACCCCGCATATGGGACGGAAAAGCAGGTTATTAAAGTAAAAAATGTTTAAAAGATTGAGATGTTTTTATATCCAATTTCAAATTAAAATTTATTCCAATGAACTAAATTAGATTAATTGATTTATAATTGATATAATTTTACTTTAAAACTAATTTAATATATAATTTAATCCTATAAATTATTTAGATTAAAATAATCTTTTAATTAAAATACAGTATTTTTCACTATTCATCAAAAAATGAAGCATCTCAAAAAAATATCAAAAATTCACACTAAGGTAATTTTTATGTTATTATTTAAAAAATGAAGTTTTTTTTTAAATAAAATTTATTAAAGTTTCAAAATTCATTTTTAAAATAGTTTCACTATTAAAAGGCGGTAAAACTATATTTTTTTAAAATAAAATTTTTAAGCATAAAACTGGATTTATTCTTATCTTATACATATCAAATTTATTGGGTGAATATAAAAAATATTTTATTGAATATATAATATATATATATTTAATTAATATCATTCAATAATATTCATTAATTTAATTTATTAGGATAAAATACCCTTTGTGAGCACAAAAATATTTCCTTTATATTGAATTGGTTTTTATATTCATTTCTAATTAATTGGTAACCTATGAATTCATATTATATTTGTGTAAAATATATATTTTCATAATTTATTTAATCCTATTTATAACTTCTAATTAAATTTAAAGGTTATGTATTATCATAATAAATAATAATATTTTAATAATATATTGTTGTTCGGTAAAACTCAGTATTGCGTGTAACACAAACTATATAAGAAAATCATTATTGTGTATGATGTAAGATAAATTAGTATTGTGTGCATTTAAGGAACTAAAATATATTAAATTTATTTAAAATATTAAATATACCATAAAATCTCCAAAGGTTATATTTTTTTTTATGTTTGGTGTTGCGTGTCATACACACTATAGAATACTATGTTATTTCATTAGAATTTAAATGCATTAAATTATCCCCACCTTAATTAAATTCATCCCTAACGATTTAAACTTGATCTTGGTAACAAATTTTTTGTTATTTGAAAATTTATTTTATTTAAATCCCACATCATGAGAAGATTTAATAAAATATCATTTTAATAAGAGGGAATGATAAGTACAAAGGTCACATGGAATAACATATAACTAGGTCTCTAAGTGAGAGAACATTAGTGGAAAGTAGAGATGCGTACATGGAGGAAAAGAATAAATATTTATATGGGTGATTGGGGTCATCAACAAAAAATAAGTGAATGATCAATGGAAAGTTTAGGGCCTCAAATTCATAAATCTATGATTATTTAAAAGACTGTCAGTTTAATAAAAATTTAGGTATTTGGATAACATTTTATTTTTAGATAATTTTCCTAATGTTGGGTAGTTATTTTACTACCTAATGATATAAGGAAATATAATTACTTGAAATATTTATATAAAAATAATTTCCATCCTTTGTTTTTTCTTTTATTAATTTCCAATTCATCCATTACTTCAAGAAATAGATATCAAAAAATTAATTTTGATTCCTTAAGCACTAGAATACACTATTAATAGATCATAAGGCCCATAAAATAAAGAAAAGTCTTTCCATTTGTATATAACTATTCTAAAAAGTCAATATATTAAATTCATTAATATTTAAACCTAAAAAGTAACACTACTGGTTAATCATTAATATTTATTTGTCAAATTATTTACCTAAAAACAATGATATGTTAACCAGAACATTGCATAAGTCAGCAGTTGGTATTTAACCCTTATCGTACTTCGGTCATGGGTTCAAGTCCCACAGCCTTTCCATAGTTGATGTATTTTCACCTATCGTACAATTTTTCCTTTTTATAAAACCATATTAATATAATTTCCAAAATAAATATGATGTACATCCTTGATATTTACTCATTAAATACCCTTTTCTCTATGTTTTTCAATACAAAATAATTTTATTTTTAATTTCCTAATAATATAATTTTACTATTATTACAATGTCATTAATGATCATAATAAAAATAAATTTTATGAATACATTTAAACTCCCATCTCTAAAATTTAAGGTAATTATTCCTCAAATAGATTTACCACTAAAACAAATACTAAACTAATGGTTTGTAGTGCCCTAAATTTATACCAAAATATCATTAATCATTCTAGTATACCATAATATAAAACCTAAAAAGTGGTGATTAAAACTTATACATTATGATCAACCATAATCTCATAATCATGTAATGGAATCAATAACTCTTAACTTAAAGAATATGTATGTGCTTCTATGCTAATTATCAATTTCTATCTTAGGATTGTCTTCCCTAATCTATGTTTTCCTAAATCTAGTTACCATGGTTGTTACTAAACGTCCCTTTGATACCAATTGTAGTGACCCAACCCCACTGAGACTGAATCCAATGTCTACTATCATCACATTGTCATGATTACAAGGAATCAAATCCCAAATGATCTAAGAGTTTAGTAGTCTTAGTAAACTAGATTCATACATGAGTCTTATATTACAAATAAATACAAAAATTACAAAATAATTTTTTCATTTAAAGGATAAATTTATTCCATCTAGAATATCCTTGAATATCATTCTTATCATGGTTTAGGTAATCCTAGGTAAAGTAAACATAATAAGGGGGAGCTAAAATGACCAGTAAGGGTATGTACAGTGGAATAAATAATGAATCAATGAGAATAATAATTATGTCAAGGTAAATATATAAAAACACATGGAATTTAAATTAGTGTATAAGGAATAAATAATATGGAAAGGTAAATAACTAAGAACACATTCCATTTAATAAATAAACTAAGAGTTAAATTCATCAATAGATTTTATCATGTGAAAATATAATGGATAATAATAATAATAATAATAATTTAAATCTAAATGAAGGAAATGCTTAATTATTGAAAATCATGTCTAGGGCACATGAAAATATATACTATTAATACCATTCACAATATGGTTTAAAACTACAAGTAGGATCCAATTTAATTTTCACAACTAATTTGTCTCATGAAAACTTGTTGTTGTTTCGAGGGTCTATATAAAGTCTAGGGCCCACCTGTCACTACCTGTCCAAAGCATTCCTCATATCGAATAATCGATTTAAGTTATAAAAGTATGCCTTACCAAATATCTGTATTGAATAAAAAATATGGATTTATCAATATTTTCCCAGATAATCAAATAACTATAAAAGTAAATACCGTATGTAAAAATGGTATATGGTTTTGATAATTAACATATCCATGATAAATAATATGGATATTTAGGGGAAATTTAATGCATAATGATCATAGGAAATTTAATATTTCAAGGGGGGATAAAAGGAATCATGGATGTGAATGTCAATAATATAATTGGTCAAAGAAATCATAAATTATCCAAAGGAATAATAAGGATGGTATCAATACAATATATCCCAAATTGAGTAAAAATAAAGGGTTGTTGTCATCGATGAATGGAAATAATAAAAAATATCTTTTAAAAAAATTATTTTGGAAAATATCCTTTTCATACTAAAAAACATTTTTGAAATATATTTTCTTTGAAAATAACTTTTAAAAACATTTTCTTTAAAAATTATCCTTTTAAACTTGCAATGGAAGATTCAAATAAATGATGGTGGGTAAATTCATACATGTCATATAAGTTAAAGATAACATTCCTTTTTCATGGTAAAAGGTTAGAAAAGTGTATTGTTCGAAAAGAGACAATAATATTCCTTTGAAAACATTTGTAAAAGGAAAACGGGGTAAAAATTTATTTATAAATCATTTTTGAAAGTTTAAAAACAATTTTGAAAACCTTTTTACAAAAAATTTCTTTTAGAAGAAAATAAGTTCTCCAACTAAAGAGAGAAATGAGGTCGTGTTTTCTTTAAAATATTTTCTAAAACATTTCTAGTACCAAAGAGTGGGAAAATGGTAATATTTTTTTTAAAATCTCATTAATAACCATAGTAGAATAAAATGAATGGTTTTATTTAACAATGATTATATAAATTCCTTTAATGTAATTTCAATAATAAGAAATCTCGATTAGAATGAGATTGTGAAATAAACCCTTAAAATGATCATAACATTGAAGTGAAAATTGATCAAAAAATTGATTATTTTTATCAAATTTAAATCATAATATAATAATTGTAAATACACAAATGTATTGTAAAATTTATTATACACATAATCATAGAATATTAACAACAATGAGGAAGTAATATAACCCAATGAAAAAGTAATTGAGTTATGAAATTACATTACCACTTGGTAATTTTATGTTCAAAGAACCTTATATGAAATAATTAAAATTGAAACTCCAAATACAATTAATAATTAATTATTCATTATATCACATATCAAAGTGTCAGTATGTACACAAAATATATGAAATTATGTGCAAAATGATAAAGTATGCTTCAATTAATGGAAATTGAGATGAAATCCCTTACTACATGTTAACTTTTGAATTATAATCTCCATGAAAGAAATAAATTAAAATGAAAATATAAATACTATTAATATAAATTTATTAATTATATAAAATAAAATAGGGTTATTATATACACCACACAAAATAAATAAGTGTTGAAAATGGTGTATTCCTTATAAAAGAAAAGTGGGACAAAAATCTCTTACCTTATGCTTCCTTTTAGTTGCATGGTATTAACCACATTTATAGTGGTTTAAAACATGATAATAACTTATAAAAAAACCATACACATATTTATAATATCATATATTAACTTCTTATAATATCTTATTACCATTTTGTTAACAATCTTTCACTATTTTCACTATTTCGGGTGTTAATTGCCTAGTTTTTCAAGTATGTTTTGACTAGTTTTTTTTATTACATAGATCATGATTTAATATTATAAATAATTTAAACCATGAGTTTATTATCATATATATTAATTATATATGTATTTATAATAATCCATAATATTTGGATATAGGAAATGAAATGCACCGTTCATGGAGACGGTAGGTCATACGTATTCATGAACACTACTTCTATTTCCTTGTCGTATTTAAAAGAATGAAAAGTAAATGAAATATATGTATATTATAATTCCATAATAATATTTATGTCATATATATAACATATGTTTATTAAAAACATTCATAATATATTCCATGTAAAGTGTGAATAAATCACATCGATTTGAGGAGGCGGTCGTCCACATGTCCACAAATGATGTTATCGTATTCCCAGAAAATAGAATGAATGAACGTATGGTTATATAAAAAGTTAAAAAATAATAAAGAAATTTTAAATACTATATATATAATATATAAAATATAAATACAACATTATTTCCAACCTTTATTGGTGGTAATGAAATAACAAACAACATCATTTCACAAGGCAGTAGTCTACCATACACACGAATGATGATTGTGTATCCCATTTGATGGATGTGTGTGAAAGTGTAGGTTGAAATATTAGAATAAAAACATCTCATTATATTAAAGATACTAATTTTATTATATACTCATTATATAAAAATAATATAAGGGGTGGATAAGTAAATGAAACAAAATTGATCGTTGAAAAGAGTTACCTCTTATTCAGGTAACTCCTTTTGGTTTAAATCAGAAGACTTCCTTGGTTTGATTTCTTCCAAAAGTGAGGAATATAGGATGGGGTTATGGAATTTTGGATCTTTTTTTTCATGTTTTATATGATAAAAAGGTCTTGAGAGGTGTGAATAAGTGGGAGGTGTGAGTGTCTTTTTACAGTGGAGGAGGAGTGGCATTCCTGTTAATTTTTTAAAAGAGAATTCCACCCACATTGTTTCCATGTAAAGTGGATCCAATAATAGAAAAAATTCGGTATAAGGTAGTATAAGTTTTAAATATTTCAATAAAATGGATTTTGGACAAGTTTCTAGGTCATTTTGGCCCCTAAGTTTAAGGTTTAGTCCCTTGTTAAGCTAATTTTTCTCTTAATCAGTGTAATTAATTTTAATTACTTTCACTAATATTTTTTGTAAAAAACTAAGTTTTAATTATTGGAAATTATATTTTATTCTTATTCCAAATATTAAATCCAATTTTCCAAATTATAATCATATAAGTGTCAGAAATTAATTTAAATTTAATCCCGTATATGGGATGACAAAGTGGGTTTTTAAAGTAAAAATGTTCAAAAGTTTGAGATGTTTTTATATTCAATTTAAAATTTAAATTGATTAAAATGAAATAAATTGGATTAGTTTGTTAATAATTTATCTAATTTTACTTTAAAAACAATTAAAAATATAATTTAACCATCTAAATTATTTAGTTGAAAAAGCAGTTTTCAGTTAAAATGTAGTATTTTTCACTATTCATCAAAAAATGAAAATTCACATAAAAATACCAAAAATTCACCCTAAGTTAAATTTTATGTTCCTATTTTATAAATTAATTTTATTTTTTCAAATAAAATTTATAAAAATTTCAAAATTTAGTTTTAAAATAGTTTCTCCATTAAAAGGGGACAAAACTACTTTTTAAAAAAAATATAATTTTTATGCGTAAAACTATATTTATTCTTATCTTATGCCTATAAATATATTGGGTTAATATAAAAAATATTTTATTGAATATAATATATATATATATATGTATCATTAATATCATTCACTAATAGTAATTAATTTCATTTATTAGGATAAAACACCTTTTTAAGCTTAAAAATATTTTCTTTATATTCAATTGGTTTTTATATTCATTTCTAATTAATTGGTAACCTATGAATTCATATTATATTTTAGTAAAACATATATTTTAATAATTTTGTTAATAATATTCATAACATCTAATTTAATGGATAGGTTATATCTTATTATATTAAATAATAACATTTTAATAATATATTGTCGTTCGATAAAAATTAGTCTTGCGTAAAACCCAATCTATCAATGAAACTTGTTATTGTGTGTGATTCAAGATAATTAAGTATTGAGTGAATTTAAAGGTATATAATATAGTAAAATTATTTAAAATATTAAATATACCATAAAGTCCCTAGAGGTTATATTCCTTTCTACGTTCGGTGTTGTGTGTCATATATGCTATATAATACAATTTTCTTACATTAGAATTTCAGGGTGTTACAATAAGAATTAATTGGAAATCCATGAAACCTTTTTATAAAACCAAATATATTTTTTATAAGTGAATTTATATTTATAAAATTTTGGTTTTAATTTACAAACCCATATTTGAAATTTTAGAACTTAATTTGTATTTTGTAAGAAATTGTTTTTTATAAATTTTACATTTAGTAATTTAAAATTAATTTTTATAAATTTTAGAATTTGAATAAAATAAAATTGATTTCAAATTTAGAATAATTATTTCCAAATTATATAATAAGTATATTTTTATTTTTCATGCAAAAATATAAGTTACCTTAGGTAAAAACAAGTTATCATGGTAAAAGCTTAAATGGTAAAAGTAATAATTCAAGGTGTAAAGGGATTGAAACGTGATAAAAAAATGTATAGAATTGAGTTTTTAAGATATTATCAACATTAAATAACCCTCTACTCAATTATTGTCCATTTATGGAGGCACTTTACATGTTTATCATGTGCATCTTTTATCTTAAGTTGAAATATTTAAAAAATATCATTCTCACCACTTATAAAAAAGGGGCCTCTCACTAACCCATCCATACCACATTAAAAATTAAGTTTCACCATTAATATATAACCTATTTACATCCATTATCATTTTCTTTCACTTTTATAAGCTTTTATTCATAATATATTATCCTAATGTCTTCCTTTCCAAGGAATCCTCCAAGAGAAACCTAAAGTTCTCAACATAAGTTCAATCTTGTAGCTAATATCATTTATTTTTATCTTTATATTTCAAATTAATATTTCCCAATATTATATTATGAATTAATTATATTATATTTAATGTTTTTATATTTTTGGAATAAACACTTACTTTTTCTCCCCTTCCCTTTAATAAAAACAAAACCATCATTCGAGCGATGTGTGGACTACTGCCTCCATGACACAATGTGTTTATCATTCCTTAAAACCCTTACAAGAATGATAATAATAGGGAATTTAATATATAATTATGATAATTATTACATATTTTAGATTCATAAATTATAAACCATATTACCTCTTTTCCCCTCTCTAGGTAAAATGAAATCATAATCCATGCATATGTATGTACTAAAACCTCCATGGAATGATTGATTTTTCTTTTTATTTTCATCACCTCCATTCATAACTAGAATTAATAATGGGTTTAATGGAAAAAAATGATTTTTATGATATCATTAAGGTTTTTTTATGAAACATTGGAGAACTTATTAATAATATGATCAATAAATTATTATAATTCAAAAAAAACACACTAGGGGGAGTATAATCTCTTCTTTCTAAGTAATGAATTTATATAAACTATATTGACTTTAAAATTATATAAAATTATGATATATCACACTAATAAACACTAAATAAGATCTTTTTTTCTTTTGGTATAATGATATTATAACTAAAACACCCAATAATCATTCATTAATCATAGTATATTCATGTTTGGGTTAGTTTAACCACTTACTTGAATAATAATATGAATTTATATCATGGATGACTATGAGAACTTATTTAATAGTATAACATGATATAAATATATAAATAATGTTTCTATTTTCGTTTTGGTTAGGTTTTATAAACATTTAACTCATTAATTAAGAAATTACCCTTTGTTTATTAAGAATCATCGAAACATGCCCATCGTTAATTTCATCCTCAAGGATCGTAACAAAAACATCAATGAAATGAAATTATAGATTTATAAAATATCTAAAAAAATATTTTATATTACCTTATATAATCTAATAATTATGCAATTTTTAATAATTATGTATACCAACACCACTTTTAAGAAACTCTTCAAAGGGATAAAGATTACTTACACCCGGTGTTGAATATAAGTAAAACCTAATTAATATATATATATATAATGACTATAAATGAGTAGAATAAATGGTTATAATTATCAATAAGGTTATTAGGTTTGTATTTAATGAGATTAACTTAATTATTTAGGAAATTTGGTTCAAGTTTAGAATGAATTAGGACTGAGGTAATGGTTTTCATCTCAAATTTCTCTCTTAGAGACATGTTTGGTATTATGTGCCTAATTTAATTTATATGGTGTATATAATAACTAATTAAGATAACATATCAGGAATTTTATTTTAATCATTGTATTTTAAATTTAATTGCAAGACCTCTCTTTTAAGGTGTTTTGATTAAAATGTCACTCAAGCCTCAAGGGTTCTTTGTCTCAAACTTTAATTTCTTGAAAGATATTTATGTTAATCATGATGTTTTACTTTGAATGGTATATTAACTACCCATGTATTTATATTTGTTATATATATTTTTATTAATGGAAAATACTAAGATAAATCAGCACCTTTTCAAAAATTATCTTTTGAATCAGTTATTTCCCCAGTTCTAAGGCTTTCAGAAACTAAATTTTCATTTGTTGAGTTATGATCATTTATATTGTACATATATGTTGGGTACATTATACCCTTTTATTTTATTATATGGTATTTTATTTATTTACATTACAACCACCTAAAACCCCTTCTTGAAATATTTTTTAATTAAAGGGGTATTTTCATGAACCAACTTGAATACCCTAATACACCAATACTTGAACCATCAATAAAATGGCCCGAAGGGCATTCCCAATCCCCATGAGATGAAAAATAGTGCCTAGAATTATCAATTTTTCCAAGTGAATGGTATTTCCATAAGAATAAATAATAAATATATATAACATTTAAAGAAAAATAAATGAACAGTTAGTGTCTCAAACACACCTCAAGGAGAAAAGTACCATAAGTAGATAGATAGGGATCAAGTGTACATCATCCAAATAAATGACATAATATCCATCGAGACAAAGTCTAAAATTACCCATGAAAAAAGTGGACAATAGCTCTACCAATTACTGTAATCATAGAAGGTCCCATGAATTAAGCACACCCACCACATCTAAGTGGTGATTTCTATTTTCCTTAATGTAGCATAAAATAATCTTCAAACACATGAAGGAAAGGGTAGGGTGTAAGAAAAATATCCCATTATAATTTCACTAAATTTTCTATAAGAAACACCATAATAAATAAACCATTAATGCTATAATTAAAATAAAAACACGGCATGGAAATCATTTTCACATTTTCAGTTAAACATGTTTTTAATACAATTATATGTATGATATATCAAAAATTGTATTAAAATATTTTTTTATAAAAGATAAAGGAAATTAATAAATCAGTTCAATAAACAATAGAATATAATAATAAAATCATATATAAGCACCATGGTCATATGCCCTGAGGTTTGTTAGTTCTAGGATCTAAGGTCCTCACACTAATCATTAAATCAATCACAACTCAACGTGTAAACACATCCATAAGTCTCAGGCCATCAAGATAAAATCAATCAATACCCTATCAAGGAAAAACATATTAAAATTGGTTTAGTTATAGTTTTCATCATTAATCCATTACTATAGATTCATAATCCCGATGTGATTATCCAAATAATCCAATAACTACTCAAAATAACATGTGTTATCAATCAATAAATCTAACTATCTATCAATAAAGGAAAATATTTTCAATTAAAATCATCATTCACAATTTAATTACTCAATTTTAGGTAACAAAATGCAATTTCAATTTCAAAACCAAATAATTAAGTCTTATCAAATTCATTCATTTCAAAATCATATTTCATTTTAATCCCTTTTCCCTAATGATCAACAAAAATTCATTTCATCAATTCATTTCTCATTTCAATCCATATTTTCTCAAAATACATCCACTATTTTCAAAGCCTTTGAAAATATATTTTATTTCACAATTACATTCCTTTATAAAATCAACTCTCAAATATTCTTATTTGAAGGAAAATAAATAAATAAAAAAATTACAAATTAAGAAATAAAACAAAGTTTTTATGTGTAAGGAAAATCCTTATGGAACCACCTACCTTTATTACATGATCAAGAAAACATCCAAAATAGTAATTACTAAGGGAGAGTCTAAGGTGATGAAGATCAAAGAGGAATCCATAGAATTATAATTCATCAAATAATAATTTAAATAAACCAGAAACATTAGGATTTATCAATATAAATATATAAGATAAGGGAAGAGGTGAGTATTCTAAATCAAAGAGATCACACTTACTAGAGAGGGAACAATCACATACCTCAATACTTTGATCTAATAATAAGAGATGTTTTAGGACCCAAATCACCTTCTTAGAGCCTAAAAAATCCAAAGGAATGGATTAGGGCTGAATGGGGGGGTTAGAATTTATAATAGGGGGTTGAGTCCTTAATTAAAATCTTCAAGTGATTAAAAACATACTTACCTGATTTTCTAGGTTAGGATTCATGGTTAGATCTAATTGTATACCTCACCATGTTCCCTTACTATACTTTTGGAAAGTTTCTCACAGTTGGAAAAGCTATACACCAACCATACACTCAATATTAGGCCACTAGATTAGGGTTCATGGCTTAGCTATACGGTTTAATAAAGAGTGTGCCAACTATGTGTTCCCAAACATCCATAGTTATGTAGTTTGGGTGGAGGGTGAATGGTTTAGACTAACCATGCATCACCCCTCCAGAACCTCAAATGAGGAACATGGTTTCCTGGGCCAAACCTTATAGTTTCCTTAATCATGTGCCAACTGTGAATAGCCCAAAAAACAACTAATTTTTTTAGAAAGTTACCAAAGACAACCCGAAACAGGTTCCTAATGAAGGATGATCAATAAAATGATAAAAAATACATAAAATATGGTAATGGGATGTTATAATCTCCCCATAATAAATTATTTCTACCCTTAAAAAGTTTTTCAAGAATAATCCATATTAAAAAAGATGAGTTCATTGCTCTCTCATCATCATGCTCCCCAGTCTCATGTGAATTAGAACCATATTGAAAAAGCACTCAAACTAGAGGCATGTACTTCCCATAAAGAACCTTAATCTCATAATCAACAATCTGAACTAGGTTCTTATTCATGGAAAACTTAGGTTATGTAGGTTCTAGGTGCAGCGGAAGCGCATTGGTGGGTTTTCCCAACATTAATTTTAGCGTTAAACAACGTTCAATCCGAGATATATCACGATATAAAACGCCAGATATTCGGAATGTAACGAAGAACGAAAAAGAAAATAAGAGTCCTGGAACCATTGAGATAGGATCATCATATATTGGTTATAATTAATTTAATTAATTCATAAGAATTACCTCAGTGGAATTCTTTCTTCGTCAATGTCTCCGGTCACGATCTTGTGATCTGTTGTTGCATTGTAGAATCCAAGTATAGGATTCCTCTAGCGGTGATCCACACGTGCTCCACGTATCTCTGGACGTCGCTGAAGGGATCTCTGGGTGCTAGCGTAGAAGAACCTTCGCTTGCGATGTCCGCCTTCGACAGCCTTGATCCGGTGGAGGATCTCGCTCTCATAACTTGAGGGCATTCTTGGTGGAAAGGGATTTTTATCTTGGTTTGAGAGTATTTCCAAATCCGTTGTGCACAACAATGGCTCTTAAAAGTGTTGGGGTTCTGAGGATATTTATAATCAGATTTGAGGTTAATAGAGTTATGACAATAAATAAACTCATTACACATTTTATTTATTTAATTAACTCTTATTGAAAACCCTCATATCAAATCATTAATTCCTTGACATGAACCCATGCTGATTATAATAAATATCATTTAATAAAACAATATTATATCCTCAAAATCCCGACTGGAAAACTACACAGTGTGTAATAATTAATACACGGCGTGTACTTGTTTTCCATAAAACTACACGGAATGTATATTTAATATACACGGTGTGTACTTTTATTTTCCATTTTTCTCCACCACATTTATTAGACCTTGAGTAATGGCTATTTATTTCTTAAATAAATGTAACTGTATTACTCGCTAATAAATATATTATTTCGCCCACAATATATTCTCTCGAATAACTAGTGTCGAAATAAATGCGATCAGGCATCCTTAAATAATTATTAAACCACAGTCGGGAATAATATTTATTTAATTTGTTAAACTAATATTTAACTTAGATACATGGACAAACTTAGTGTGTGACCCTCTAAGACTCTTTCTCAGTGGCATTAGGCGGAACCTACCTAAAGTCCAAGGTTAGCGTCTAGTAACACGCCAAGGCACCCATAGAGAAAGAAGTTAACGCCGCAATGATGTGTCGCCTCCTACGAACGCTTACTGTGTAATATAATCCCTTTGTCTCAATATCTCTAATCAAGTGGGTTGCATGCTAGTGCCATCAACCCATATGCTCGATTATTCTTTCTCTGACTTCCTGGAACTGAACTCGCCCATACCTTACCATGGAAATGGATTTATTTAGGCTATATCAATTCCATCAAAGGTCCTGAGATATCTACTTCCGTTATGGAACATAAGGGACAAATCCTTTCTCGCATTATCTATTAATGCAGTATTACTCGTGACGCACCCAACGTATCCTACCTCACTGCGAACAGTGTGTCGTCACGTTTTTCATCAATACATCTAAGTGTGTGAGTTTTAATACCCATTAATAATAATCTTAAATTCTAAGGACCAATACACACGTCTGTAGATAGGAACATCTAATGACACTATGAAATGTGTATTTCCTACTGGCGGGTCTCGTTCTCATAATATCCTCCTAGATATTACCAAGGGCACACACCATGAGAAGGTGCCTCAAGGTTTATGAGTCCTCACCCCTAATGACCTATATTATTTGTTTCCCTCAAATAACATCATCCGGCCCTAGAACATATATTCAAGAATAGTGTTATGGCACTTCCGGGTTCTCATCATAGCAGGGATCCGCTATGACCCTTTAATGCAACAGCTATCCTTAGGACATTATCACATGCATTATCACGTAGAAGAACAAACAAGATGTGATAAGGCTTTTATTAATGAATAATGTACAAAGTAGTTGGTTCTAGACCACCAACTCCAACAGACTCCCACTTGGACGAGAGCCAACTGCTAACAACCTTTAACCCGCTAGCTCTCACATGATATTCATGATTCTACTAAGATAGGCCTTTAGTCATGGGGTCCGCCACATTCTCTTCCATGGACACTCTGCTCACAGCAACTTCACCCCTCTGATAGAAATCTCTCAAGAGTTGATACTTCCGGAGTATGTTCTTTTTCCGTTGATGTGACCTTGGTTCTTTTTCAAGAGTCACCACTGTAGTATTATCACAATACAATGTAATCAGATCTTTTCTTCTAGGCACCACATCAAGCTCCTGGAAAAAGTTCTGAATCCAGAAGGCTTCCTTGGTTGCATCAAAAGCCGCTATATATTCAGACTCCACTGTAGAATCGGTGACAACTGGCTGCTTTGAACTCTTCCAGCTCACAGCTCCTCCATTGAGACAGAAAACATATCCAGATTGCGACTTCAAATCATTACGATCTGTCTATAAACTAGCATCAGCATACCCTCTGATGACAAGCTCATTGTCTCCTCTATACACCAGGAACATATCCTTAGTTCTTCTCAGATACTTAAGGATAGTCTTAACAGCAGTCCAATGTTGTTCTCCTGGATCTGTTTGATATCTACCTACCATTCTCAATGCATAGGCAACATCAAGCCTGGTACATAACATGGAATACATGATGGATCCTATAGCCGAAGCGTATGGGATCTTACTCATTCTATCTTTCTCTTGTTATGTCTGAGGACACATTTTCTTAGAAATATGTAGGCCATGTGACACTGGAATCAATCCCCTCTTGGATTGTTCTATACTAAATATATTTAGTATCTGGTCAATGTATGTAACATGACTTAGTCTAAGCAGCCTCTTGGATCTATCACGAATGATTTGGATCCCTAGAATATAGGCTGCTTCTCCTAAGTCCTTCATGGAGAAACACTTGTTCAACAAGTCCTTAAATGACTGTAAGACTGGTACATTATTTCCAATAAGTAATATGTCATCAACATATACTACTAGGATAATAATCGCATTCCCATTAAACCTCTTATAAACACATGGCTCACATTCATTCTTAATAAAACCAAATTCTGTTATGGATTCATCAAATCGAATTTTCCATGACCTGGATGCTTGATTCAATCCATAAATGGATTTCTGAAACTTGCAAACCCATTTGGCTTCACCTGGTGTCACAAACCCTTCTGGTTGTGTCATATATACTTCTTCCTAAAGGTTCCCATTAAGGAATGCTATTTTGACATCCATTTGCCAAATCTCGTAGTCATGGTAATATGCTATGGCAAGTATGATTCTTATGGATTTAAACATGGAAACTAGCGAGAAGGTTTCATCATAGTCAATTCCTTGACGCTGTCTGAATCCTTTAGACACTAGCCTTACTTTATAGGTGCTAACCTGACCTTCCATGTCTATTTTTCTCTTGAATACCCATTTGCATCCAACAGGATTTACATCAACTGGCTCATTGACCAGAACCCAGACTTGGTTCTGATACATGGAATCCATCTCAGAATTCATAGCTTCTAGCCATATTGCAGCTTCTGAGCTTTCTACTACTTCCCTGTAGGAGATAGGTTCATCATTTTCCAATAATAATGATTCACCATCCTTGGTGACTAGGAAACCAAATCTCTCTGGTTCCCTTACCTCTCTTGAGCTCCTACATAGTACTTGTGTTTCTGGAACCTCTTCCATGGGGACCTGTGGAACTTGTTCTTGTACCAACTCCTATGTATCTTGAGCATCAACTTCGTCGAAGTCAATCTTGCTCCCACTATCTTTTTTGAGTATTTGCTCCCTCTCAAGAAAGACAGCTTTTCTGGCAACAGTCACCTTCTTGTCCTGAGGGTTATATAGGTAATATCCTTTCGTTTCCTTAAGATATCCTATAAAGATACACTTCATGCCCTGGGGTGCTAGTTTGTTGCCTGAGAAGGCCTTAACAAATTCCCCGCATCCCCATACATGTGTATGCGACCAAATAGGTTTCTTTCCATTCCATAACTCAGAGGGAATTCCATTTTCTGCCTTAGTTGGTACTCGGTTTAATGTGTATGTTGTAGTTTTTAATGCATATCCCCAAAAGGATAATGGAAGATCTGCATGACTCATCATTGACCTCACCATGTCCAACAAGGTGCGGTTCCTCCTTTCACCAACACCGTTCCACTATGGTGTATAAGGAGGAGTGATCTGAGATAGAATCCCAGACTCCCGTAGAAGATCGATGAACTCTTGGTTCAAATATTCTCCACCTCGATCCAATCGAAGTTTCTTTATCTTCTTACCAACCTGATTCTCTACTTCATTCTTGAATTCCTTAAATTTCTCTAAGGCTTCTGACTTATACCTCATTAAGTAGAAAAATCTGTATCTACTCAAATCATCAGTAAAAGTAATGAAGTAATAATATCCACCTCTAGCTTCTACTGGAAATGGTCCACATACATCCGTGTGTACCAATCCTAGAAGCTCTGTGGCCCTTTCACCCTGTCCACCAAAAGGCATCTTGGTCATTTTTCTTTGTAAACAAGCATGACATCTATCAAGTGGTTTTAGCTCAGTAGAGTCTAAATAGCCATCTTGGCAGAGCTTTGTCAAGCGCTTCTCATTTACATGACCGAGACAGTGATGCCACAACTAGGTGATGTATGAGTCATGTGAGTTTGTTTCATTATCGATTGCCAACACTTGGTTTTCGTAATTTAATACATACAAACCATTATTTAAATGTTTCATACCATAACATATGTTGTTATTATAAAAGAGACAACCCTTATTTCCAAACTTGAAAATAAATCCATCCATATCCAAACAAGATACATAAATTATGTTCTTGGTAACACTAAGCACATAATAACAGTTATGTAAAACCAAAATCATTCCAGTCGACAATGAGAGGTGGTAATCGCCAATAGCCAATGTAGCCAGCCTTGCGCCATTGGCAGCTCGAAGATCCATATCTCCTCTGGAAATATTTATAAATATAATTGGTTCCTGTATTTGAATACAGATGTGATCCCCACAAGCTATATCTAATACCCAATGTGTAGAAATGGAAATATTACACTCGATAACGAACAAACCTTTAGCGTCCCCACACTTCTGGGTACAATTACTCTTCCAGTGGCCCTGCTTACCACATGAAAAACACACCACCTCTCGTTCCTTGCCCTGCCTCTGGATCTTCCCCTTCTTGGAGGGATGGTGCCCGGGGGCTTCAGACCGTTTATAAGTCTTTGGCCCCTTTTCCTTGTCCTTCCTTTTCTTGTTCACCATAAGGATTGTGGGTTTGTCACGCCCCATGTCCTTTTATACCTAGAAAATCAAGGTCATAATCTTTGATAGACTCTTCTCATTACCACTCATGTTATAATTGACAATGAATCTAGAGAAGGTCTTGGGAAGTGATGATAGGATGAGATCTGTATGCAACTCATCTGGGAATTTAATCCCTAATATTTCCAGGCATTCAATGTAGCCAATAATCTTGACTACATGAGGCCCAGCTGGCGTAGACTCTCCAATATTAGTTGTAAACAAATCATTGGATATCTCATACCTCTCATGTCTTGCCTTCTCCTGGTAGAGATCCTTAAGGTGAGACATCATGTTATACGCGTCCATGTTTTCATGTTTCTTAAAGAGCTCATTGGTCATGGACGATAGCATGAAACACTGGACATATGTGGAATCATCCATGTGTTTCATATAGATATATAATTCCTCATCACTGGCCTCTTTCCTAGGCGCAACTGGAATAGGATCTTCCAGCACATACAATTTCCTTTCGTGGCGAAGGATGACGCGTAAATGCCTCTGCCACTCTTGGAAATTGGTGTCGCTGAGAAGGTTTTCCTTCTCGAGTATGGTTCTTAATGATATGTTTGAAGTAATTTTCTTTCCATTTCTACAAATTAATATGATCAAAGTTTTAGTACTTTATAAAACTGAGACAAATAAATAAATTAATACTTATTAGTCTCCCACTATTTTATCGAAATCCAATAGCCCTCACCATTGACTTATATTCTGTTTCTTGAATATTCTAGTGGAAAGGATCCATATTTCCCTTCAAATTACCCCAAATATGGTTGGTTAAGCAACTTGAAGGGTTTTAGGTAGTCATTCCAAATTCCAACTGCATCAACTCGCAGTTCCTTGATCTGCTGAGTGGACTCCCCAATCCTGAAATCCTTTTATTTTGGATTTCCTCAACCTTTGTCTCTTGGTCACACCAAGTCTTGTTATGGAAGTCAACCCTTGATGCGAACCAAGTCAAGTAAACCCAAAACCTTGAATTATAATTCCCTGATAATTGAAATCACCCTAACAAGGGTTGGTCAAGAACTTTGAACAATGGTTCGATTCTAACCAAGATTATGGAAGGCTATACCGACTTAATATTTCTTTGAGAGATTTTATCCTTATACGTAAATTTCCATTTTATTATCTTTGATTAAATGCTTGTTAATATTAATTGGGATATACTTAAGTGATTAACCATGTCTAAGATAATATTTATGTAAAAGTCGATTTTATTTTAGTTCCATCTTGCATGCTCATTTAATTCATTAATTGTGTGATCGTGACAATACACCCACAATAAATAAACCATGAAAATAATAGAAATTAAATAAATGGTATGATCATGAGCTTTTTATATTGGTTATTTTATCTAGCGGTTGATAAACTAACCCAAGATCTAGGGGAGAAACACCTTGAACCTTTCAGGTTCGTGTTTACAGCTTTCCACCTGTCCACCTTTGTATCTCCTTGGATTGGTTTGACCTTGGATCCTGACTTGAGCCGCCTCCACTAGCTTGGGAGCTCCATCCATTACATATGCATTTATCTCACACGTAGGTGAGGGGAAAAAAGGGGTTTTTACATAAAAGAATCTTTGGGCGTGCAGGCCCTACATATTAATTAGGAGATGGCTCGCAGGCCAAAAAATTTAATTTAAATAAATAAATTAAAAGAAACCATTCAAATACAAAGGTCTCAGTCTAGCTCATGATCATCCATACATGCAACGATATTTACGCATAAATAAAACTAGCATTCAATTATTTAATCATTCTTGTTTAAGATAAATCACACTCGAATCAACTAATTATATTTAATTAATCAATCCTTTTATCTTAAACCATTTTCTGAACTTCCTTGATATTCTCATCATAATTTTAAACAAATAAATTCATTTAAAATTATCCTTGTACGTAACTTGTACCTTGGAGGCAACCCGGTGAATTACCATTCATTACGTAGATGTTAAATTAAACACATATATATAAAACACCTATCACGTTTTGTGCCTCATCTTTACGCCTACACCATGGTACACATCACAAGGGTTTGTATAATATAATAATAAATTTTAATAAATCTGCTTAATTTGGGTGAGTACACGGTGTGTAGTTCTGACTACACGGCATGTAATTTTCTTCACCATCCATCCGAAGTACACGCCCGGGGACAGGGCGTGTTAATGTACTTCGGAAATTTTCAGAGTACACGGCATGTTCTGTGGGACACACGCTGTGTAGTTTCTACGTTACACAGTTTCCAGCTGGGCAAGCCATGTACGGGGTACACGGCCCAACCCTAACCCGAAGGGACCACACGTCGTGTTCATTAGACCACACGGCGTGTAATCTGGAAACTGTGTGCCACCTGTTTCTGGTCAACACACGGTGTCTTAAATTCTTAGAAATAATCCAATACACGGCCTGATTTGGCGGATCAGTCAATGCATTGAACCTCGACTACACGGTGTGTACTTTCGAATACACGCCGTGTATTCTGGTGTTGTACGGCCAGAAACGTTTGGCTCCTCCGAATGAGTTCCTCTATTTTATTTTAATCAAAATTAAAAGAAAAATTTGTTTCTGTGAGGTGAATGAGAAACGAGGGAAGAGGAACAGATCTCAAGATTCAAATTTCCAGAACGATTATAAATGAATTGAAATAACTAAATTATTAAATTCGTAAATCACCAATGAAAAACTAAATAATTATAATCAATGATATGACCGCTCTGATACCACTTGTAGGTTCCGGGCGCAGCGGAAGTGCGTTGGTGGGTTTTCCCAACTTTAATTTTAGCGTTAAACAATATTCAATCAGAGATTCATCATGATATAAAATGCCGGATCTTCGGAATGGAATGAAGAACGAAAAAGAAAATAAGGTTCCCAGAACCATTGAGATAGGATCATCATATGTTGTTTATAATTAATTTAATTAATTCACAATAATTACCTCGGTGGAATTCTTTCTTCGTCGATGTCTCCGGTCACAATCATGTGATCCATTGTTGCGTCATAGAATACAAGTATAGGATTCCTCTAGTGGTGATCCACACGTGCTCCACGTATCTCTGGACATTGCCGAAGGGATCTCCGGGTGCTAGAACGGAATAACCTTCGCTTGCGATGTCCGCCTTCGACCGCCTTGATCCAGTGGAGGATCTCGCTCTCGTAACTTAATGGCATTCTTGGTGGAAAGGGAATTCTCTCTTGGATTAAGAGTATTTACAAATCTGTTGTGTACAATAATGGATCTTAAAAGTGTTGGGGTTGTGAGGATATTAATAATAGGGTTTGTGGTTAATAGATTTATGACAATAAATAAACGTGTTACGCGTTTTATTTATTTCATTAACTCTTATTGAAAACCCCCATGTCAAATCATTAATTCCTTGACATGCACCCACGCTGATTATAATAAATATCATTTAATAAAACAATATTATATCCTCAAAATCCCAACTGGAAAACTACACGGCATGTAATAATTAATACATGGCGTGTACTTGTTTTCCATAAAACTACACGGCGTGTATATTTAATATACACGGTGTGTACTTTTATTTTCCATTTTTCTCCACCACATTTATTAGACCTTGAGTAATGGCTATTTATTTCTTAAATAAATGTAACTGCATTACTTGCTAATAAATATATTATTTCACCCACAATATATTCTCTCGAATAACTAGTGTCGAAATAAATGCGATCAGGCATCCTTAAATAATTATTAAACCACAGTCAGGAATAATATTTATTTAACTTGTTAAACTAATATTTAACTGAGATACATGGACACACTTAGTGTGTGACCCTTTAGGCCTCTTTCTCAGTGGCATTAGGTGGATCCTGCCTAAAGTCCAAGGTTAGCGTCTAGAAACATGCCAAGTCACCCATAGAGAAAGAAGTTAATGCCACAATGATGTGTCACCTCCTACGAATGCTTACCGTGTAATATAATCCCTTTGTCTCAATATCTCTAATCAAGCGGGTTGCATGCTAGTTCCATCAACCCATGTGCTCGATTATTCTTTCTTTTACTTCCCAGAACTGAACCCGCCCATACCTTACCATGGCCATGGATTTATTTAGGCTATATCAATTCCATCAAAGGGCCTGAGATATCTACTTTTGTTATGGAACAGAAGGGACAAATCCTTTCTCACATTATCTATTAATGCATTATTACTCGTGAAGCACCCAACGTATCCTACCTCGCTGCAAATAGTGTGTCATCACAGTTTTCTTCAATACATCTAAGTGCACGAGTTGTAATACCCTTTAATAATAATCTTAAAGTCTAAGGACCAATACACACGTCCGCAGATAAGAACATCCAATGACACTATGAAATGTGGATTTCCTACTGGTGGGTCTCGTTCTCATAATATCCTCCTGGATATTACCAAGGGAAAACACCATGAGAAGGTGCCTCAATGTTTTATGAGTCCTCACCCCTAATGACCTGTATTATTTGTGTCCCTCAAATAACATCATCTGTCCATAGAACATATATTCAAGAACAGTGTTATGGAACTTCCGGGTTCTCATCATAGTAGGGATCCGCTATGACCCTTTAATGCAACAGCTGTCCTTAGGAAATTATCACATGCATTGTCACACAGAAGAACAAATAAGATGTGATAAGGATTTTATTAATGAATAAAGTACAAAGTAGTTGGTTCTAGACCACCAACTACAATAGGTTCCACATCAAGTTCCACCTAACTCAAGGCATGGGTTGGGTTATAGAGGTATTTTCTAAGTTGTGACACATGATACACATTATGAGTTAAAGTTAACTAGGTTGGTAAATCCAAATGGTATTCCACATTACCGATCTACTAAATAATATCAAATGGTCCCACATATCTTGGTGAAATTTTCCACCATTTTCCATGATTTTAGTGACCCAACTAAGTTGAACTCTAAAAAATACATGTTTACCAACTAAAAATTACAAAGGGAATCAAAGATGATATACATAGGATTTATACTAGATTTGATCCATTACCATTATTTGATGAATCAATTGAATATTTGTCTTTTCCTCTTGGACTAGACTATACCCAACTGAGGAATCTCAACCAATCTTCATCCAACACTGATGTGATTTACATGGTAGGCCATACAAGGACACAAATAGTTCCATCTTGATGGATGTCTTGTAAATATTGTTATAAGAAAACTCAACCAATCCCAAATGGTAATCCAAAGACCCACCAAAGTTGACAATAAAATCACAAAGCATATATTACAAGATATATAATGCTCATTATTTATAGCCATCCTTATGAGGATGATATATTATGCTCAAAATAACCTAGGATCCCATCACCTCATATAGGCCTCTCTAAAAAAACAAGTGTATTGTGGATCCCAATTAGAAACTATGGTAAATACAACTCAATGAAATTGGAAAATCTACTACACATGCAGGAATCCCAAGTACTCAAATTTGGTTATATCATGAATGGGTATAAAGTGACATGATTTTTTTATACAATCTATAACAACCCATATCATAATATTCCCTTAAGGGGAATATAGGAACCCAACCACAAAATCCCTCGAAATCTCATCCCACTTATAATTCAGCACATTAAAGGGATGAATCAGATTTAAAGGCTTATAGTGTTTTCACTTAACCTATTTAAAAGTATAACAATGAGAAACAAAACCAATGACAAATCATCACATATCTAGACACCATAATCATTATCATATATCATAAAACATCTTTATGGTTATATGGTTTACTTACCATTGGGAACTATAGAAATACCCCATCACATATTTTCTCATGGGAAAGGGTATGATTTAGTGTCTTTAGAAGCATAGGACATCCTCAAAAATAAAAAAAACTTGTCTAAGGTCTCTCCACCATCATCAGATTCCATAATACCACTAAATTCATAATCAGTATATTGCTATTGAAAAATCATCTCATGAAGATAATTGGTCAACTAAACACTTGTCAAATTAATCTCAGTCTCATCCTCCCAAGCTCCCAAATTCATATGAACAAAGAGATCCATAAAATTCCATTCATCTGTTGATTCTGTCACATCCTCGGTTGGAATTTTCACGCTCAAAGCATCCATAAAAATATTACCTTTATAAAGGGTGTAGGAAATGTCAAAATCAAAATATTTATGGTATTCCAAAAATATTCTCTGATGGAGATTCAAATATTTTTTAAATAAGATATAACTTAGGATTTTTGTGATCAGAATAAATGGTAAACCTTTATCCTAGAAGGTAATTATGCCAACTCTTAATAGAATTAATCATATCTTAAATTTTGAGATAATGTGTATGATAGTTATCTTCATAATAACTAAGTTATTAGGAACCATGGGCCACCATGTAATTACCATTAATAAGAATACATCTGAAACCCAAACTTGATGCATCGAAAATGACCACATATCTCTTCCTAGCCTCTAAAAGAGTTAACACTAGAATATAATTCAAAGGGAACTTCAAATCCAAAAAATAATTCTGAAATTTTAAATCACATGAGAAATTTACTAATTTTTAAGTGAGGGTGGTCATCAAAGAATCAAACTTTGAGAAATATTTAACTAACTGGTGATAATACCCTGTTGAGATGAGGAATCTCAAAATCTCAGAAACACTATGTGGTTGTTTCCATGTCATAAAAACCTTCAACTTATTAGGATCAACTAAAATACCATGTTTTGAGACCACATGTCCCAAGAACTTCACTTCTTGATTTTATAAGTTATATTTCAATTTTATAACATAAATTTTGTTTTCTATCAAAAGTTTAAGAACTACTCTCAGATGAAACACATGATTATCCATGGCTTTAGAGTGAACCAAGATGTCATCTAAAAAAACTACTATGAATGAATCAAGATGCTCCTGAAACATTCTATTAATTTTTTGCTATAAAAACCATAGGATCATTATTCAAACCAAATACCTTCTCTAAAAGTTGATATTTGGAATATCATATTCTTTAATTTTAAGTTGGTGATAACCATCCCATAGAACAATCTTTGAGAACCACTTCTCCCCTTTCATCTGGTCAAAAAAAATCATCAATCTAAAGAAATTGATATTTATTATATACCATGACTCGATTGATTTTTTTATAATCAATTTAAAGGTGAAGTGTTCCGTTATATTTATTGGAAAATAGAATAGGAACCGCCCAAGGTGACACACTTGGGAGAATGAATCCTTTATCTAAAAAGTCATTCAACTGAGTATTTAACTCCTTAAGATCGTCTAGTTATATATGGTAAGAATGAATACATATAATTTGGGTAATTGGTACCAATTAAATAGAAAACTCTACCTCCCTTACTGGTGGAAAACTAGAAAAGTCATATGAAAATATTTTTGGTAAAATGAATGACCACTGAAGGAATATCCTCACTCAATGACTCTTTCTCTAGGTTAAAAGAAAACAAGGATATCATCCTACCCAACTCTAAAATTAGAGGTCTAAATCTACTCAATCTTAGGTCCTTTTCTCCTTTGAATACATGGAACTCTGAATAAGGGTAAGTAAAGAAGGCCCACCGAAGTTAATAATAAATTCCTGTTTTTTGGGAAATCATCCAATCCATTGTGAGAATTAAATCAAAATGTTTTATATCTATAACTAAAAAACTCTATATGAGCTTGATATTTGATAAATATAAGGCACAAGAAGTGGATCAGAGATCTTGATCTCTCTTTATTTTGAGGGGCATTGAAATATCCATCACATAAGACATAATCACCATATAAATTTTTAACAAATTCAAAATTTGATTCGATACAAACAAATGAGATGCACTAGTATCAAATAAATTAATCACTAGATATGAATTTATAGTGATAATACTTCTCACCATTTTCGGTCCTACATCAACTTCCTCTGGAAACTCTTCTACTACATGAAGAATCTTTGTTCTAGATTCATATGCCTGGAAATCATTATTTATAAAAGTATCTAAATAAAATGCAGTACCTTTAGGTGATGATGAGCCTATTACACTATGTAGGGAAGGAAATACATGAACAAAATTTAGCAGATGGCCTGAGCTACCACACAAAACACCAATCTTTGGTGTCTCTGTACAAACCCACTTCAAATTCCAAATCATTCCATATTGAAAACAAGTAAATGGCCCTCTATTTGACACTTTATATGTTTTGGATGATTCTACTATCATGATATACCAAAATACTCATCCTACTTATTCTTTACTTAAGTTTAACTAAACAAACTCCCACTGGGAGCAAGAGAAACTCCCTAAAACCCTAACTTACTAGCCAAGTCAATCTCAGCCATCAAATATCTATCCAACACAATTATATAATAAGTGAGATTCAACGTGAAAACCTGGGATCAAATATTTGATTGAAGACCCATCTTGAATCACTAGGCCTTCATCTTATCATTTGATACTACCTTAGGAGAAAACTAAACAAGATCAGAAAAGCGATTTTCATATCGAGTAATGGTTCTATAACCTTGTTGGAGGATGATAAACTCGATAGACTTTTCTAAAACCATATAATTTAGATAGAAATACTATATGAAAATATATCAAAAATCATTCTACTCTAAGAATTCATATTTATTTATTACAACCATCAAATCCCAACACCTATTTCTAGGCCCTTCAATATTGAAGGTATCACGTTTCACCATTATTTAATACAATGCTTCCAAGAACTAAAAAAGTATATAAATATTTTTTAACAAATCCTATACCTCTTGAGGATTATTTGAGCCTTGTAAATATTTTTTTTTCTATCAAAAAAAACCTGAACAAGATCTCTAGTTTCATCCCATTAATATTCTACTACTAGGGCCTGAATGTGGATGGGTTTGGATACCTGTCCCAAATCTTGGATAACACGAACCACTATCTTAATGATATTATAATCAACTTGAGGGTTTTCTTGTCATGGTTCATCGGTAACTCCCTCTTTAGGTCTATTAAAATGACTTATTGGGGGCATAGTACTATATGATATCAAGAGGAAAAAATAAAACATTAACAAGGACACTTAAATCATAAATTTAATCAATAGGTATAGGGACATCAGTTTCATTAGATAGAATTCAATTTTTTGGGAATTCAAAATACTCAGATCAATTTTGGGGAATGACTGGAATAATATCAATTTATTCCTCAAGGATTATTTTCAAAAACACCCATGGTGACTCGAGGCTTTCTATAATGAGATATGACCTGGAACTCACTCATTAACTACCCATTAAGACCCAAAAATCAAAAATCCTATCCACCAAGACATCCCAGACTACATACAGAAATCAAGGATATATAATCAAACTCCCTTTAATTCCATTTCATCATGAACCAACCTAAATAACCTAGAACAGTACACTAATCTAGTACTGAAATAACCTTAAGGGTGTTCTCGATCCCCATTGAATGGCGACTAGCACCCAACATCATCAAGAAGTCAAAGGGAATAGTTTTTCGATAATAATAAAGAATACATACATATAATAGTGAAATATAAATCAATTAATAGTCAATAGTCCAAACAATAATCATGTATAAAAGTACTGTAAGTACATAGATAATGATTAATTTTCCATCATCCAAATAAATGACACAATATCTATAAAGAAAAAGTATCAATGTCACCATAAAAAAAATGGACAACAGCTCTACTGGTCACCTCCTTTATAAAAGGTCACATGGATCAAGAACATGTACCACATCCAAGTGGAATTTTCCCTTTTCCTATACCTAGAACAAAATAATCTACAAACGCCTAAATTTAGCAGTAGGGTGTGAGAAAAAATAGCATGGTAAGATTTTACCAAATGTTCCATAAGAAGTTACATAAAAAATAAACCATTTATGCTATAATTAAAATAAAACCAAGGAATGAAAATCATTTTCACATTTTATTTTAACATGTTCTCAAAACAATTAGATGGTAGATATATCAAATACATGATTAAATAAAAAAATTCATAAGATATAAAGAACATGAATAAATAAGTTCAACAAACACTATCATGTAATAATCAAATCAAAGCTAATAACTATGGTCATATACCCTGAGGTTTATTGGTTTCAGTATCTTGGCTCCTCACACTTCTCATTCAATTAGTAATGGTTAAATACATGTACACATACCAAGGATCATGCCACTAGGACAAAATCAATCAAAACCCCATTAGGGAAAATCATGTTGAACATGGTTTAGTTAGAGTTATCATTGTCAATACCTTTCTAGGGAGTTAGATTCCATGCATTCATTTCTAAATCATCCATTGATTACTCAGTCTCACACATTCTTTCAATCAATCAATCAAGGGAAATAATTTCAATTCAAATCATGCTTTATAGTTAAATTTCCCAATTTCAAGATTCGGCATACCATTTCAATTTCAAAAACCAATCATGGGTTTTTATCAAATAATATCTTTAAAAATCATCTTTTATTTTAATCCATTTCTTGAATGATAATAATTAATTCATTTTATCAATTCGCTTCTCATTTTAAGACATCTTTTCTCAAATTCCACCCAATACTATCAAAGTCTTTGAAAATAGGTTTTCTTCTAGAATTCTATGCCTTTATGAAATTAAGTATCAAATATTTTCATTTCAAGGAAAATCAATTAAAAATATATTTTAAATAAAGAAATAAAATAAACATTTTAAGTGTAGGAAAAAACATTATGAAACCACCTACATTTAGTTACACGATCAATAAAACACCTAAAATGGGAACTGCTGATGGGAGTTATAGGTTAAGAAGATAAAATATGGATCCCTGGAATTATATTTTATTAAATCAAAGTTTTTATCCCCCAAAAACACGAGGATTCATCACTATCAATAGAGGTTTAAGAGGATAGGATTCCAAATAAAAGAGATTTTAGTTACTATAGAGGAATAAATCACATATACCATCACTTCGATCTAAGAATAAGAGAGGTTGGAGGATCCAAATTGACTCTTATGATCCTCTAAAATCCATAGGGATAGATTAGGGTTGAATGAGAGGTGTTTAGAATTTATAATAGGGTTTTTGGGGATATAATTAAAAAATTTAGGGGATTAAAAACTTGCTCGCATGGTTTCTTGGGTCATATTTCATGGTTAGATATAACCATGAACCAAGCCATGTGCTCATACTATGATTCTAAGGAGTGAATCATGATTAGACTGCATGGTTAGAAAAACCATTCACTAATCATGAACTTCTTCATATACCACTATAAAAGGGTGCATGGTTTGGATGCACTCATTAAAAAATCGTGTACTAACCATGCATTACCCACTATCCATAGTTTCACAGTTTGGGATGAGGCCACATGTTTTTAACTAACCTTACAACGCCCCTCTAGAACCTTAATTGAGGCACAAAATTTCCAAGGTAAAACCGCACCGTTTTCCATAATAGTGTGACAACCATGCACATCCCCAAAAATATCTAAAATTTTCAAAAATTCTCCAAAAATTAACTAGAACAAGGACATAACAAAGGATGAACAAAATAAGATTCAAAATTATAGGAAAGATAGTAACGGGGTGTTACTAGTATGATTATCATAAGGGGCATTGATAACTCAAGTCTCATTTCCTTATGTTATATTATTTTGTGATGAACTTATTTCTTACATGATAGGGTTCTTCAACCCTAATATTTTATTATATTTTAATTTCTCTACCTCTATGGGGAAATGAGATATTTTTATACAAAGGATTTTTTTTGTTTCTCTTTATAAAATGTGAGTTTTGAACAATGGTATTTTGAAAACAATAAGATGGGTTTTCCCTTTCACATTCATATGTTTGTTATTACTCTACTCATTTATCTAATTTAAACTTTATAACTTTTCAAGGATACATTATTGGAGATTATTTTTAAAAGTAAAGGTTTTCAGAAACTTTCACATCACCTTTTCAAAATATACCTTTGAAAGTGACATGTAAAATTGTATTTTACATCAATGTTAAAAATGTTTTTTAAAATATCTTTTATATTTACACATAGATTTCCCATTTAATTTTCAAAAGGATTCAACCTAATAGGTTTTATGTTACATGATTTATCCAATAATATATATATTTATCATTAAGGGTATTGGACTCAGGGTATCAACAATTTGATTCTTGGTTCGATCTTCTTTTATGATTCTATTAAAAATAATTCCTTTATGAGAGTGTTTTTAATTTATGTCAACACCCTTATATATTTTCTTTATTACACTGAGGATATGTTCTATTGAAACCATAAACCTTCTTTCTATGGATAAAATATGATCATGTTATTCTAGTATTGAATTAACCACATACTCATTACCCTATATGGGGTGAACATATCATTTTATAAAATTCATATTAGAAGATGTTCACCTAGAAATAAAGATTATTTATTGGTTGGGGAAATATTTACATTCTGGATTATTGTTGGATATTAATATAGGTTTATTTTATATTGATATCCAATAATTTTTATTATATTTATAACCATGTTTTTATTCAGTCATAGGTTCCTTATGGAATGGTATGAAATGTCTCGGTGAATCTTATGGTTAATGTATTAGACTTAACAATTTGATGGGTGGGGATCATAATTACATAGACCATTGATGCATCGATAGGTCTCATAAGAAAAAATATCTTGGGTTTTTATTTACATCTCTCCCTATATTAGTATAGTGTCTTGGAGTAAGGCCTTAAAAATATTTTTTGAAGTCAAAAATTATGTATTCCATCAGTATGATATTAGTAATTATTATTATACATGATTTAATTTATTATCATGGATATAGTATACTCTTAGTTTTAGTTGATTGTGGAATTATTTATATTATTTATTCCTTACATATTATGTATACAACACTTATGTTTTTGAAAACTTCAATTACATGTTTCCCCTTCAGAGCATTTGATCTCACCCCTTTATTTTGTTTTTATTCCCCATGTTATAATGAAAAGTAATACACATGACATATTTAAAAGGATTTCAGGTGTGAAAGAATTTATAAGTGGTATTAAATACTTATCATGGATTAAGTTGTTTATTATATGGTGAAAAAATTTCCATTAATTGAGAAAGTCATTGGATTTATTATTTAATGTTTTCTCATAATTCTCTAAACCTAAAAAGATCTTTGGGATGAAAAAGTTTCAATAATTGTGATTGCTTTTTTTTAATTAAGGATGGTTATATCTAGGATTTTACATTTAGTATCAATGTTTTCATGTAAAGTATGTGTTTATGGAATCAAATATGAAATCAGAGGCCTAGAGAATCACATGGATCAAATGATGATAGGTAATGATGAATTCTCACCCAAAAATGAATATTCAAATAAGATAGAAATGGTTTGATCTCATGTTATGGTTCTTATTTACAATATGGTAGACTCTTGGGTTAAATATTTCTAAGGTATTCAATATTCTTCTTAATGTGAGTGTGAAATATGGAAAATTTTGAATTTCAAGATCATAATTAATTTTTTCTTTACTATTTTCCAAAGTGTATAGATCATTGTTTTGAGTGTGTGGTTGTGGTTGTATATAATATTACTTAGAAATTATCCAAATTTTTCTGATAAATCTCCCACAACATGATCCTACTATGTGTTTTAAATAATGAAACCATCATAAATATCTCCTAAAAAATCCTTAATCATAGTAAAAGAAGATTCACCATCTAAAAAGCTCTCCTCAGAAGAATATAATTACTAACCTTATCATCACCAGTGTCCCAAGAAAAAAAACCATGTTCAAAATTTCTATTTGAGTTTGTATTTTTTAAAAAGAAAACACATCATGGTTTTATAAAAACTCTCCCTTATGATATTCAATATGTCCCTCTTCCATTCTAGAGAATATTCTCATACAACATTCAATAGGCTCTGATCTACTATTTATCTCAACAATCAATCTCAAAAACTCATTTTTCTCCTCATTGGTCATTTTTTAAATTTCCATAAGTTTATATTTAGAACATTGTTGACATTTTGAATATTTTTTAGTTCTTTTAAAAATATTAAATTTCTTTTTATTTCTATCTAATTAAAAATAAACATACCCTTTGACACATCTATAATAGATCCACTAGTGTCAAGGATGGTACTTATTAAGATGATGGTCACTTAATTATCACAATATATATAAAATATTAAGGAATCAATAGGCAATTATAGATACAATAATCTAGAAAAAAATCATCAACTCTCTCAATTTTATGAGTAAGAGATCGATCAGCTAATTATAGGAAAATAGTGGTGGGTTAATGAATCTCTATTCTCAAATTTATGGATAATGATAAGGGAATAAGATTAATTATCACACCAAGATGACACAAAAAAGTTGAAATGGCCACATCAATTTCCTATAGTATATGGGATGGATAATCAACCAATATTCTAAAGTTTTATAGGTATCATATTTTATAAAAAATCACTACACTCCTCTATGGGATTATAAGTTGAAAATTCTTCCAAGGTTTTCTTGTTTGAGAAAAGTTTCTTGAGTGATTTTAAATAAGATCATCTCTAAACTAAGGCCTCAAGGAATGGTATATAAATGTGAAGTTTCTTGATAACCTTTATGAATTTAAACAGTTCAAAAACTTGATTCGTTTTTTTATTCATCAGGGGAAGGGAATGATTGGGGAAAAATCCTCAAAATTTTAGTCATTCCCTCAATTTATTTTCCTTCAAGTTTCTTATTTCCATTGTTATATTTTATTTTCAAGTATTTTTATTATATTTTATTAGTTATAATATTAGGATTCAATGTGTTTTCAATGGTTATATCCTGATTTATAGTTTTGAATATTTTTGGGTTTGGGTTTCTAGTTTCAACTAGTTTTTTATTTTGAGCAGGTTTAGTATCATTTCTATATTCTTAGTGAGTTTGAAGACCACTCATTATTTTTACAACTATTATATTCTCTATTGGATTAATTTTAGTGGTGGATGGTAACTTCTCATTTTCTCTTTTGTTCATTCCCCTATCCAATTTCCCCATTTTTAATTTAATATTATTTAATATAGAATTAGTTTGTGTTTTATCTAAATCATGTTGGGATTTTTGTGAATCAAAAATACCTATCAACTACTCTAACATACCCTTGAAATTATCTTGTGAAATAGAGGTTTCATTTATTTACTAGTTTTAATATGGTTTCTTTGGTTGTTACTAAAAACCAACTAGAGTAGCATGTCTAAGAATACCTTTCTCTCTCCAAGAAATATTCAGATAGTTTGTATGGCCTTGGTTGTATGAGTTTAAGAATAGAGAATTATTTGGTTGAATTTTGGTGCCATACCTAGTAAATATTTCATTATAAAGGATTTGGGAAGGCATATCAAAACTTGAACAATGTGATTGTGAATGAACAAACATGAAACATTGGCGGAATTTCTTCCAAAGTGAGTTATGTTGATTTTTATTATAAAACCAATCATATTTTACCTCAGCTTGTTGAATAGTATTATTTACTTCTTAACAATGGTTCTCATTTTATAATAATTATTCTATGAGTTTTGTGATAGTTTTTTATAAATTTATTTTAACTCTTTAACTGTTTTATCACTAAACTCCCCTCCATAGTACTATTCCACAAAAGTTTGGTGGTATGGGGTAAGGCTATTATAGAATATGTCCATGAGAAATAATGGAGTATGGTGATGGTTCAGATTCCATCTAATCAATCCATTGAATCTATCCCAATCCTTATAAAATAGTTCAATATCATATTGAATGAATTTAGTGATTTTGAATCTAATTTCTTTGTGCATCCTCCTAGGAAAAAATTTGTGTGAAAAAAGAATTATAAAATTAATCCCATGTATCAAATATTTTCTCATCAATTTTTTAGAACAAATTTTTTTGTAGTTAACTTCAATAAAAATGGAAGAATCTAAATTTAGCACCTATTCACTAAACCCTCTATGTGGAAATGACTGCAACACACAATAGAAGACCCTAATGAAGTCAAGAGAGTCTTTATTATAAATTTCATGGTATAATGTAAGCATGTACAAATGTGACTATAAAATCTCATAATTGTTAGACCTAGGAGTTTTCTTAAATCAGGATGGATTACTAGAGGCTATTGAAACCTAAAACCCCCTAACCCTAACTCTCTTTATCAGCTCATTTATAGGTTGAGGTGGATTGACATTTCCAGCTTGATTATTCAGATTTCCCAAGTTCTCATCTATTTTAGGTTCTTTTCTTAGTTTTAGAGTTCATAAATGTTTTTCAATTTATGGTATGTATGGATCTAATTTCTCACAAGATGATCGAGTGTAAATAAACAATATATTATTTTTAGAATTATTTTCTACTATTTTTTTGTTATTATTTTGTATTTTACATTTTTTTGGGATTTTTTTAAAATCCACTGGGTCACACATGCCTCCCCCAAAAATAGTACCAAAATCTAACCATTTGGACCTATTTCATTGATTGGGCTTGGGTCAAATTAATTATTTATAAACACTATTTAAAAATATTAAATTTAGTATGTAGTGAATCAGGGTGGATTCAAATATAAAGACACACAGTATGTTTCCATGTGAAAAAAGAGACAAAAATAAAACTCAAGTAACAATGAAAATTGTAGGAAATTTTAGTAATGAAATGATGTTGGCATTGAAACAATTTTAAATCAAGTGAAACTTTTATAAAAAAGTTTAAACACAAAGTAATCATTGAATAATCAATGGATACGATGTGAGAACTTGATTGGTTGGTTTTCAAATAGATTTTCCTTCATCTAAGCAAAATAAAATACTGGATTTTAATATAAATAGGTTGAATAAACTTATATATTTCTTAACTTTTGAGTGAATGGATACTATATTTTATCAACTATAGTACTCATAGATTCACAAAATATGAATTAGGGATCACTAGATGAAAAATTTCTTTTGATCTTAATGTACATGCTCAGTATAAAATCACTTTTTAGGTTGATCCTCATATGGTTTACCAATTTAAAATAAAATAAATCAGGATAAATTATCATGGGTCCTAATTTTTTCTTTAAAAAATGAACAAACAAAGAATTAGAAGTTGAGAGTGACATTCAGGAAAAGAAGTAACAAATGAAGTAAAAATTATAGTCAGCACAATATCATTCCCTATAAAGACTTATTCGATCAATATTTCCATGAATTTTTTTCAATAATACATTCATTTCAAATTGATATTATAAATTAAGAAGAAATAAAATGAGTATTATTTAGGGATGATTTATTCTTCCATCTCTTGTGATATTATTCTATTTTTTCTTTATTTGATGATTCACCTACTGTTTTTTCTAGTCTGGTTCCTTCAGATCCCCCATTTATGTACACCTCCTCTCTCAATAAAGTTACATATCCCACATTTTTATATAAATTTTCATTCCATTTCTCAACCTCAACTCTCTATCACAGATCAAAACTTGCCTCTGGCCCCCATCTAGCCCTATCACTTTTCACATTCCTCTACATAGGTACCGAAAGTTAATCCCTAAAAATTGAACATCCTACTGCATACATCGGGAAATAAATAGAATTTTATATAAGATTTATCACCATAGGATCAATATAGAATAATCCCCATCTCTGGATCATTTATAAAAAAACTTTAGAAGGTTACAACATCTCAAATTCAAGCCTGGATTCTCTGCCTTCGAAGGCCAAGTGTAATGTATCCCATCTACCCTTTAGTGGGCTTCATAAATAATCAATCATTCCTTTGATTCATCCCTATAACCAAATAGGTTCTAGTAAACATAGTAATTTATCTTTATCTTTTTACATTTGGTTAGTATACCTCAAAACTTTACTAACTCATCATTCCAACTACAACAAAAATCCATGGACTCAACTCATAGACATACTCAGTGGTTGATTCATGTAGTTAGTAAATCTCATTTTTTCTCCCACTGAGATCAAATGATCTTTATTTATCCTCCCTATCTATTTTAAAGCTTGGGACGAGTCATACATGGCTTGGACTAGTTGGTAACCAACTTAGCCTTGGATGCTCTAGCTTGAAACTATTCTCTCCAATCTCAGTTTCTTTTGGCTCTTGGTGTATCATAGTTTGAACATCATTGTATCATTCCATCAGGCACATACCATGTATAAAACATAAAACCTACATCCATAATAACGTGGAATAATAGTGGGCCACATAATTTTATTATTATTTAATCTATATATATAATGAAAAGGAAATAAAATTTCTCAATCCTGCATCAAAAAATCCAATCCCTCTAAATGTTCAACAAACATAGGTCAAGTTGCAATCAAACTCAGGTGAGTTAAAACATTCAAAATATTAAAGTAAATCTAAAACAATTAATTATTGATTATGAATTCTATATCAATCAGATTTAATGGCTTCGGTCTCATTTGTATGATTCCAAGATTACTCTCAAATCCCTTGTTCCATGTCCGGTCATCTTTGGGATGGTTTGCAACATGTTAATAAAAATCAGTTTTAGTGACTAATTATAGTTAACCTAATTTTGACTCCCAATATTAACATATAATATTTTTCAAACATGGATTTATCTTTCTTAGATCATTTTCAAGCTTCGATCATCCATGATTCTCCCCTCTTTAGTTTTGGTTTCACCAGGCATGGTCAATCCTCATTTCCATAGTTAGTAGTATCTTTCTCTTCATAGTAGATTAAATTTATGTGGTAGATTAGTTTTAATTTGTGGTTGATTTCTCAATCGGACATTATCTCATGTTCAATGGGATTTTGAATGCATTATTGATAGATTCTCTCATGTGTTAGTTTGGGTTTCCTGATTAACTCTTATGGTCAATCAAGACATCCAATTTATTCACATGTGTTTGACTGAATTTAGGTATATTCAATTGATGGGATTTATATATTTTCAATTAATAGAACCTTATAATTTTTTTCCATGTAATAGATTAAGGAGTTTTCCAAATTTCTAGATTAAACTTGGAATAATATCTTGAACTCAACATAAGAAAACTTGATAATTTCTTCTTATGGTATCTTGTATATTTTTCCCAAAACCCATAGATTCAATAAATTTAATCATGACTAAAAAAATAAATGATTATTTAAAAATTAGTGAAATTTATTCAAGGAATTTAATTCCAAAAAATACTTATAATTAAACCATGTAATTTTTTAGAAAATTAATTTATACATATGAAACACTATAAACCTAACCAAAAAATATTTAATTGTAATTCATTGGAAAAAACAAAAAATTTATATTAATAATAACATTAATTCCAATTGAAAAAACCAAATATAATAAAAATCAATTGAAAAAAGAAAATGTTATAAAATAATTCACTAAAATCATAAAAATTATTTATTCACAGAATATATAGAAATTCAAGAATAAAACATTTATCAATTTTATACCACAATTCCAAATTTTAATAATGATTTACAAAGAATGAAAATTTCAAAAAAAAAAGATAAATTATTCAATGATTCTCTAATTAGATCTTGTATTCACATAAAAATCTCAATTATTTCACCAGAATAGATGTAAAAAGTTTTTAAAATATAGGCCACTTTAATTGACCCCTGTGGTATTTTTTCCACTAGTGTATTAGGAGACAACCCAAACTCTAATGAGAAGTGTCACATTAAACCTCAAATATCACTCCCTCATCTGGAAACTAAAGAATGGGAGCACTGATAGGCCTCATTTTAAGGTAGTAAAAATTTTCTAGACGCTGATACATCCATAGGAAAATATGGCCTTTCTTGGTCAAGAACATTAATGGGTATAAAACCTGATATAATTTGGTACAAACATCTAATAATAGACTATGAGACTCTAAAAACTATGAACCTATTAAAAATTATTGGATTTTAATTAATAAATAATATCCAAAATATTTAATAGGTCCATTGTTACTCCCTACTAAGACTCCACATGTTCAAGGAAGTACACACCCCACTTCTAGAAAGTACACTTGGAAATCTTCCCATAATGATGATGGTGTTAAAGGAATTATAAAATATCCATGATTTTATTGACCTAATAATCTTATAAAATATATTATAAAATTATTTAGTTGATTACCATGACCAAAAATTGATCTTGGAACTCATGGAATACAGATTTCATGGGTCCCATGAACATGGTTAGGGAATTCATTAAACCAAATGTTTTGTAAATGAAATAAAAGTTCCCACACTATTACCAAAAAGTGGTATCTGGTATATCCTCCCCCCTCAACCTCATCTATGGATATCTCGACTATAAATAAAACATCAAAAACCATCTGGGCCACTTCAACTAGTCAAATAGATTATCAATCCTAGAAGGAGGTTAATGGTTCTTAACCATCACCTAATTTAACTATTGTTTTTCTATACCCAAACATAGATCACTATCCACCTTCTTTAAGAATAACATAAGAACATCCCATGGTGATACACTAATCTAGTTAAATCCATGTTGCATCATATTTTCAATTTTAATCGTCAACACTCAAATCTCATATGGGGTCATCTTATAGGGATCCATCAAAATAAAAGAATCACTTATATACAACTCTATCCTAAACTAAAATCATAAAAAGGGGATAGGTTCACAAAATCATTGGAAAAAACATTTGTAAATTCCTCTAAAACTCTAAATAACTCCACCTCTTATACCTCCACTAAATCTAAGGTTAGGGCCACTGGTTATGAAAAAATTACTTTGAACATTTATAACTCATCTGATTGTCTCTCTTTACAATAAATAACACATGTTATCCCTTCCTATCATAGACCGAAAATCTCCTCTAAAATAAGTCAATAACTTCATACATAGAGTACAACTAGTTATTTCCAAGAATAATGTTGTATAATTGTATCTAAAGTAGAATTAAATCCCTAGATTATTGATAATTCCCCAACATCAATATATAATAAGAAGCACTGGAAGCCTCTTCACCTTGAGACTTAAGTCATGGAATAATGTTTATGTAACAAAGTATTATGACATTACTAAATCAAAAAAATATATAAGTAAAGGTAAAAGATAAATATATGGAACCTTAGACAATCTATTACTCCTTAAGCATTGGAACATATATAGCATGAAGTTTTCTACATTCAGATCCTCTACCTCACTAATGATGACCACCCCATGACCATGTGAAACCTTTTGTTTCTAATGGTAAGGTACATCATGGGTTTTTCCTCCACCAACTCCATCGCCTCAAGGTGAAATACATGCTTGCTACACCCACTACTGATATGGACTTCATGGAGATTACACTGTTGTGGATGATAATGGACATAACTTCCTCTACCAAACTAAGCCCAAATAATGGTTGGGCATTGAGATCACTAATTACCATGTCCACTATAATAAATAAACATTATCACAAATATCATAGAGTTAAAAAACAACTTTTGGTCCCATATAAATGAGAGGAAGAAAACTAAAAAGTTTTGATCCCAATAAGCTTAAATTTTAATGGTATTAATGCCTAAGATCCTCAACTAGCATCTCTACTCCTAAATGAACCTTATGGATCCCCCATAAAGATGACACTGACTATGAATTAATCCTATCAATGACCCAATCCTCCTTCTGAACCTTCAAACATATAAGAAACATAAATGTGGTGATTTTGTATCAAATAATTATGAAAATTTCCTCCTCTAAAAAATTTTCTCTCAAATCCTCATTGATAAAGTGGTAAATGGAAAATAAAAGAAGATCATTAAGCCTAAGATAAAGCTCCTACATACCCAAGATCTTTCCCTAAAGGGAGAGAAGATCCTACTTCTTCTCCACCCTCTTCATTGATGATAGGAACTTTGAATGAAACCATAGCTAAAAATCCTCCCAAGAAACATATTATTTCTTCCACTCCATAAGATATAAGGTCCACCAATATTTTAGTTCTCCCTACTGGGCACTATCTTAGATCAAAATGAATGCAGTATCAAGATCCTCTAGTCAGTGCTCTATCTTTGGATAAGAGATGCGCCCCTACTACTTTTCTAATACCTAAAATTGGAACTCACATAGTGTATTCTTCCAAAAATCATCCACCTCAACCAGTTTAACCCTCATATAGTCAATCGGTTCACCCTATTAAACCTCACTAACTGGGACCATATGTTAAATATGACCATTCGGTATCTATACAAACAAGAAACCAAAATTTTAATCCTAGTAATTTGAAATTTATTTAATAAAATTATTTTAATTAGATTCATTTAATTTACCAAAAATACTCCCCAATTAAAACCCAAGTGAAAATAATCATGATTTAAGTACCTTTCATAGGAATTGACCATGAAAGAAGCACCATTTCACTTGTTCATTTGGTAAAATTAGGGTCCTTACATCAAATCATGGGGCCCCTAAAATCTTGTGTCATAGTTGGTCTCCCTAACCTATGTCACATATCGGGATCAAATAATATTATTTACGTACCAACCAAATAACACCATTATCTACCCTAACTCTTAACCAAAAATCTATGATGTAACTCTATCATGAACCACCCCCATTGGGAATCCCATATAGGCTTGCAGTGATGACGAGAGAGACCCCCAAATATCGCCCCAATAGGCCTTGGGTTAGTAAATAGTACAGAGGGTATAAAATAAACAATTGGGAGGTATTAACCACATATATCCTAGGAATACATAAATAAACCAAAAAACATCACTATTACATAAATAAATCCGGATCTAGAATAATCCCAAAATTCATGAATATTCATAAAAATATAACTCCTAAGAAAAAATACCAAATATAGTCCTAGGCAGCAACTCTACTACAAATCCCAAGCTCTAAGCTAGTATTTTCTAGCTTAGTCATAAAAATCACCCTAGAAACCTGAAAATAGTTTACATATATAGGGGTGAACATATAATGTGTTCTCGGTGGGATCATAATCAAGACCTCTTGGGAAAATGTGGAAGAATCATACTAATTATTTAGAGAATAAACTGTATTACCAACTAACACCAATATAGTTCAACTAAAACCTATCCTCACCAAGGATCACTTTCCAAGTATTGCATCCAAGAGTAATAACATAATATAAAGAATATATAAAAAAAGGGTCCTCATAACCACTTACCCACTAATTTCCCTCTCTCACACCCCCACATCAATCATCTTATTCTTAATCCCTTTAACACTAATGTGGGTTGGGTTATAACCCTACATATCCTAGCCTTCTATAGGGTCAATCATCTCATGTCAGCATCATTCTTCCAACCCTATAACCACAAATATACCACAATAAATATTCAAATCAACCTCATCATCTTATATCAACTTCCATATATCACATCTCATACATGTATCACAAATCTATAATAGTAAGGAATCTTTAACATGAAGTACATTAACCTCATTCCCTCATCCTAACATGAATAACCCCTATTATATACCAATACATCAATTTAATATTCCTAAAAAGAAGATAAAGAAAGAGGGGTGGGAAACCATCCATCCTCATCAACCTATATGTTAGGGAAAATACCCAGAACCCAAAATAGTTGGGCGTCAGTAAAGTAATCCAACTCGAGTGGGATGCATAAATAAATCATAAGAATATACATAAAAAACACACACACAAATATATATATATATATATATATATATTACAAAAGACTGTCCTAGAGGGTCCACACTAATATAACCCCATCTCAATACATACAGATCACCACACACAACTATTATTTCTAACTATAGCACCAAAAACTAGCTCAATTTCCCACACAAAATAACCACTATAAGAATTTATAAACTCCTAGTGAATCATACCATTAATCCATTATAAATTTTTCTATTATAATTTATGTAATGTCTATTAATCGATTCAATTTCATATATAATGATAATCTAGTACAAGATAATTCCCACATTACTTTAATCCATTACCCTTTACCATTTTATCATTACCTATATTATATTCCAATAATACTAGGAAACTAAAAAAACCAGGAGAACATGCCATGACACTATACCATGATAATACCTACATTACCTCTGGCCAATTGATGTATGGAAATTTTATATCTACTTCACAACCTACACTAGCATCCCAGCTAGTACAAACTCATCATTGTAAAACAATCCCAAAATGCATCCCATTCTAACCAATCATATCCCCACTATAGAAACAAAACAAATGGAAAAACCAATCATAATATCACTACCAAAATACACTAATACCCATAACTAATTCATTCCCACACTATACACATCCTTACCATACAATAGACCCATAATAAACACCCAAACATAAGCTCAAAAACTAGTTATACAACTACACACATTAATAATTTTATTATTAAGCACTTCCCCTTATCAATATAGGTCATAAAATCAATTTTTTCTTCTAAAAAACTAGTTCACTACTATTTTTAAGTTGTTATAATTTTATAAAGGGCTTCTCTATCATTAAATCATAATAAAGTTTCATAAATCAATGAAATAATAATAATTTCCAGTAATAGTAGAAACATGCATCAATTTCAATAAATATCATATAAAATAGATAAAAACATGTGGAATACCCCCTTTAATACAAATTTTTATTATGTATGGTTCATTATATTTATTAGGATAATTCATACTCCTCACCCAAGGAAAACAAGATCACGATAATTCCACAATTCAGATAAATTAAAGGAGAGTTCTAGAATCCACAACCTCAACCAAAAATTTGATGGTCATTGTGTAATAATAATATAAATAATACAGAAGATCAAGGAACAAATCATGTTAAGGGAAATTTATAAATCTAAAAAACAACCAAAACCATTATTTACTCACTAAAATATCACCCAATGAGCTACTCCCACAACCACAACCTTCTCTGGATGAAGACAGAGAAGAAACCGAAAGGAAAAGGGGGAATAAATCTCTTAAAATAGAATAATTTTTTGTCTTATAAAGTTATGGAATAAAATATATTAAATGTAGATAAAGATACTCCAAATATTCACCTTTAATGATAGGAAGTTTGAGAGAATTTGAAGTAAAATAGGTAAAAATAAATGGGGTTTCAATTTAGATATGGTCGGAAAATATGTCACCACTACATAGAAAGACACGTTCACGCCATGATTGGGTCGATTCGAACTATTCCTGATATTCGTATTGAAAATCATCCCATATATACCTCATTAAAAGTTAATTTAACTTTCTAATTTGATACATTCAAAGATAGGTTGTGTTGAGACCCCATGTATTGCATGGCGACACTACTCAATGAAAAACCAAAAAATATCAGCCTCTAGGCTCCCTGAAAAATTAGGCATGGCCAAAAAATAAATCTCATCTACATAAAATCTTCATAAATTCCCAAAATAACTACCCCATGAACTCATCCCTCATTCCATTACCAATAAACAGATAAGGTAAGCATCATAAGATTAAACAAAATATATTTAAGAGTCCCCACCTACATACGAGTCCTTCAATTTTCCAAATTCCTCCTTATAACACCTTGCAATGTGATGATCAATACCATATCATGATAAACACCCTAAAATATTAACCATTTTACTATAATTATCCCTATACACCACGAAAAAAATGATCATGCCATGACCTCCTACTCCCTCTAAACTTCCCTCTCCAAAATACTCCTAATACCTTTAATATCCAAATCCCATAATGGAATGATCTTGAATGGTTTATCTCATTTTATGGTCATAAAATGAAAACATTTTCCTTTGAATATTCTTTTTAACTATAATATAATCATGAAGGAGATATTTACAAACCATTATAATTTATTCTTAACCATAATAATAACTGTTATGTAGTTAAAATCCTCATTTCATATAGAGATTTCAGCAAAACATATCCACAAACTATGATATAAAAATAGAATCTCATATAAACCATGTTTTAGTGAAAAAAACCTACAATGTAGTTTTTTATAGAAATAACCAACCTCAACTCCAATACACATTTCTTGAACTATGACCAATCCACTATGAGGAGTTTCAAAAACATAATAAATTCCGAAACTATGATGTAGTTTAGACTTTTCAATAGTTTGTTTTACTCTATAACAAAAATTATTAAATAAATTTCTATAATATATCTTTAAATTAACTCCTATATATTCTAACACATTAATATTACAAATTAATATAATGGATAAATATAATACTCTACAAAATTTTCAATGAATATAATGTTTTTTCAATGCCACATGAAGGCCAGTATCTGGATGAAATACTTCTCATTAATAAAAGTGTATCAAAGGTTACCATATTCAAGTAAGGTTAGGGGAGTCTAATTATATTCTTATCATGTCATCTCCCTTTCATTCTGGAAGATGTAGGTTGGGGTGTCCATAAATCACTAAGGGGGATGAGATCAATATGAACAAAAGAAATAGCTTCACTATCACAGAAACCTCAATGTTAATGATGTTTCTTTTACCTTGTTATAATGGTTTGTAATATCCTAAATTGTCTATCCTTTATTTTCTTTAGTTTTAAAATCTATAATTCAATGGAATGAATCAAAGGTTTATCATCTTGTATCTCCAGTAGTGAATCAATATCAATTTAATCTAATTTTAAATATCAAGAAATAATTTCAATATGTTGTAGCATTTTATAAATGTATGTTTTAATAGAATTTGAACTTGACTACATAGATGTATTCCCTTCAGTGTTTTATCATGTTTGGACCTGATCCATCTCTCAAAGTCTGGATGAATATATGGTTTTTTGTATTACTCAAGAGTAATATGATATCTATTATTCAAAGGATTATCTTTCCTACAATTTTTTTTATTTTTTATAGTTTTTTTCATTCCACTACCATAATTAGATCTTTTTTTTCAAATATAAGAATATTTTTAAAAAAATAAGGTGATGGTGGCCCCCCTCCTACTAGGATTATTGAGCCTATTTTGTTAATCCATTCATAAATAATTTTCATTTCATTTTATTTTTATTATACAATTAATATATTTAATAATATTTAGAACATTTTAATATTAGAATAATTATAATCATCATCATGATTATGTGTGTGTGTGTGTTATTAAGAAAAAATTTTATACAACCACTCATCTATAACAAACATGACCATGGCTCATAGCCTCCCTCATTTTTTTCAATTAAAAAACTCTCAAACATTAATGAATCCATTGAACCAAAACCACCCCAATGGTAAAACTTGGAAAGTAATAGTAGAGGTGGATGGAGGTAAGGAGAAAGAGAGGGTAATATAGAGAGTTTGTGAGTGAGATCCCACACTATTCACAGTTTCCCCCTCCTCCTAGGAGACCTAGACCTTATAATGTGGGGAATTTTTACAAAAAATGAGAATTGAATTGAATTTTTTCATGATTAAATGAGTATGATGGTGGAATTTGTTGTGTTTGTTAATAAAGGGATGGAATTGTGACAATGGTCAAGTTGTTTGGTGGTACTAAGGTTGTAACCATACAAGAGTTTGAATATGAATTTCCATTTTTATTATTTCTATTAATAAAATTAGTTATAATAAAATATATATATATATATATATTAAATTTATATTTATAATAAAAATATATTATATTTATTTTATATTGACTCTAATTTAAGGTAGGGAGTATCATATTGCATCCCTTGATGTGTGGGATTTGTGTAGATATGGTGGTGATGTTTTTTAACCACCTCAATGACTGACAATATGATCCTATGTGGGGTTTTACTAAAGCATATGATCACCTAGATAGCTAGATAAGTGTAGGTTGATCATAATCATATATGGTGACCCAATGTATGGTCAAGGAAGGTTATAAATTTTGATATAGTGGCATGAATTAGGACAGTGGGCATAGGACACTTGGATAGAAGTGGAGGAAGTATATGGATGGGTGCATCCCATAGCCACATAACCCAAAATAACCCCTTGGGGGAACATAAATGCCATGAACCCATAACATCTATCTCATGGGGCTTCATATTAAGGTTCCATGTGGCATTATTGGAGGTTAATACATGGTCACTATTGATCCAGAAATTGATAAAAATGTAAATATTTACTCTAATGTACTTTTATGTTTTTTATAGTTTACTTTACTTTTTTTACATAGATTTCAATGGTGAAGATATTAAATCTAATTGATATCATTTAAAATGGTGTTTTTGTTATTTATATATTTTCACACTAAATTAGATGAGGGATTTGGCTAAGAATGTTTTGAGAGAACTATTGAATTCATTTTCTTGAGTAAAATAAAATTGTGACATCCCTTGGGTCATCTAGAGTTCGTAAGTCATTTTTTGGATAAAAGGATATTATGGATATGGATATATATATATAAGTTTAATATGGAGAATATTGTAGAAATAATGAATCTCAAAGATATTTTTGTGGGAAAAAATCTATATTGAGACTGCAATTAATCCTAATGATTTTTGATTTAAAATGATATAATTATTTGAAATTATTCATGGTGATGAAAAGAAATAATAAACTATAAATGAATTTAAGGAGTATAGGAATAAAAGTTATAAAACTTTAAGATAGATGCTTTAGTTCAACATGGAAGTTAAATGATGTGACATGACAGTCAAGTATATTTTATTTATACTAAAGGTGTGTAGTGTTCTTATAGAATAGTTCAATACTAGTCAGAAATTTTCTAATGGTTCCTCTTAAAGCTGTGATGAGATAAAAAAAATTGTGAGTGAAACTAGTTTGACATGTCAACTTATTTACCATATTGATTAACTATATAGGTGATCTAGTTGGTTATTTCCTCTCAATATTATGATGATGATGATGTTGGAAGATTTATTTATCACTATGATTCCCTATAGTAATAGTTATCATGGGCCTACTTCATGGAGGTGATGACATTAATGGTGTTGATAGTAAATTTTTTTTATGATTAACACGATTACCTAGAGATGGGTATCTTATTTATTGAATTCCATATAGACTATGGTGTCAATGATGGGTTTCTATATTACCTAGATTGTAAATTTTAAATGAGGATAATGATAAAAAAATTTATCCTGGAGACTGTTATATGAATGGGTTGATGTGGGTTTTCTTTAATGATTTATTATTATTTAATTGATAAAGATATAGTGGACTATTACCAGAATTTAGTATTGGTAAATACCTAACAATAGGATGATAGTTTGGTGGTCATGAATAAGAATTCATCACAAAATGGAGTTTGTTACCCATCTTTTAGTCATGTCATATATAGATAAGGGGACCTTTCTTTTATCATTGGAGTTTTCGTACACCTCTAACCAATATTCTCAAACTCATTTTTATAGAATTTTGATAAAACATTTCCTCATGTTAAATGTGAACTCACATACTAAATTAGAAAATCACCCACATCCCAATTATTGAAAAGAACTAAAATATAAATTTAAAAATTAAGATAAGAAAGTGGGTCAACTACCCACCACAGGATCTAGGAAAATAGAATACATGTCTTGATCTCTTCATATAACCTAGAACCATTTGATTTCTAGAGATCCATGCCATCAGTTTCCATTTTGACCATGGAAACTCTAATCACTTTCAGTTAGCTTGTCGTAATCAGTATGTTCCACCCCTTAGACAAATATAGTTCAATGAATTGGGATTTCACTATTCATTTATTCATATCCCCCCAGGACCATAATTATAATTGGTGGGGTAGGTATACTTTACAAAATATGATCAACTATTTTTGAGTTCATGTATCTCGCCATGGTAGACCAATTCTCCATGGATAAAGATGTAGTCTTTTTGGGCTCTATTTTGGTGTGTGTATGTGTTCATAAGTTTTTTTATTTAGAGAGTGAATATTTATTGTCACCTTGAGTGTATATAGATTTAATGATATGGAATTATTGATAACAAAATATAGATACCTAAAATTATCTATGTCAATTTATGATGTGTTGAGAGAAATTGAGGTCAATATTGTCCCTTAGTTGATGTTTATCCTAGATTACCTAGGATTGGAATTGACTAGTGAGGTCATAATTATATATTATGATTTTATATAATTTTATTAATATTCATTCATGATATTATATTTTGTTTTTTTCTCAAGACTTAGAATATTCTACAAGGTTTTTATACTCACCATTACATGGGCATAGACATGGAAAAATGGACCTAGGCATATGGATTTTGCAGGAAGGGTTGTATATTTCATGTGGGACATACCTCTATTTTTTATAGAACCCTAAAAATAGGATTAAATGGGTAAATGAAATATACATATTCTCCAAATTGGTTGTCCTGCATGATCATAGGCCCTCGCATATTCCGGTATACAAATAATAAATAGTCAATTAATTTTTTTCTTGAATTTATAGGAGTAATTAGAATCTATTTTTCATTTTTTTTATTTTTAAAATTTCAATAAAATATCACACACTTAAATTAATTACACACAATGGGAGAAAATAAGGCATACAATAGTGGTGGTGGAATTTTTAACTTGATACAGGGTGTATAAATACATCAATATTTCCAAATTAAATGGAAATAGCTTCTTCTTATCAAAGGTATAAATTTATATATTTAATTCATTTATTTATTTGTGTTTGTAAATATTTCAACTTGTATACTTTCCTGGACTGTCCAAAATATAGGTTATACATGAAATTTTTTCCTTATATACTAAACAATCCATTATGGGAACAACTAAAATGATCCAAGGCATGTAAGGTCTGGACCCATTTAGGCCCATCCCACCCATTTTACATGCATGTATGAAAAGTTGTGTAGTGAATTGCTTATGGTTTTACACATTCATGACTATTATAGAAGATCATGGAGACCAATGATCTCTTGATATAAGTTGGTATAGTAAGTCTAGTTTCATTCATCAAGGTGACATGGAAAAGGAGGATTAAACATCTTTTTTTTCATGGATTTTATTATGGTTTTACATTTATAGATATTTTTAAATTTAGAATAAGGTATTTCATAGTACACATTATTTTTGGTATGGTTTATTCATGGTTTTTCCATCCTAGTTGATGTGATATCATATATTTGTTGGGGAGGAGAGTGATGGAAAGAGGGGGGTGAATTGCCTTTTTAAAAAAGTTTAACAATTTAAAACAAAGTTAAAGCGCAGCGGAAATAAAAGAGGCAAGACACAAAACTTGATAACGGAGTTCGGCTTAAACCAAAGCCTACGTCTCTGCTCCCAACTCAACCGTTGAGAGATTTACTACCGCTTGCTTTTTAATGGTTTTAGCAAGAAACCCACTAGACTTTAAGGTAGTCTAGAACCTATTACAGCTTGCTTTTAATGGTTGATCAAGAACCCACTAGCCTTCTTACAGGTGAAGGCTAGCTCACCTATGACTCAAGCCTTTTAAAGGGAAGGCTTGACTAACCTCTTCACACCTTGAAGGTGGTGTGAAAACCCAAACAAAGGAAAGATGAGAGAAAGAGGGGTTTGTAGGCACAAACCCAAATTGATGCTCAAAATAATAAAACAAGAAAAACCGTAATGTGGAGAAGTCTTGGGCGCCAAAGGATTGATTGGAGTTGATGAAGAGAGCTCCCAAGCTTCTATGGTGATACTCCTTGGATGTGGAAATGGGTTGGAGCAATTGAGGTTCCTTGAAGGAATCCGCCGGAGGTTTGCCGAATGATGAAAAATGTGTCTGTTGGCTTCTGTTGGCTTGGTTATGATTCTGCTTACGTTCCGGGGCTTCTTAGTCCTTTATTTATAGAGGGGGAACCCTCATATGGCCGTTCGGGGTCTTCGGAGCCGTTGGAAAAGTCTTCGGAGCCGTTGGGAGCAGGCTGGTCAAAGCCCAACGGCTAGTTTGACTGGCTCCACCGGCTGACCGGTGCTTGGCCACCGGTTGGTCGGTGCTTTGAAAAATGGAGAGGCCTTCTGCCCAGGCACCACCAGCTGGCCGGTGAGGAGGCCACCGGTTGGCCGGTGGTCTGGACAGAGGGGATGCCTTCTGTCAAGATTCCACCGGCTGGCCGGTGGTCATCCACCGGTTGGCCGGTGGACTGAAATCAGTCCACTTTTGCCTTCTGGCTTTATTGGCCCAATTCCTTGGCAACCTGAAATCATGTCTATCATCCAAAAACACTTAAAACAAGATTAGATAAATAAGAGAGTGATTGTGATCATGAAAATTAAACCACGAGGGGTACGAGAGGTACAACAATCTCCTCCTATTTTGATGATCACAATCACCAAAACAAGCAATGTAAAAGAATGAAATGAAAGGCATGCTTTAAAGGATAAAGCAAAGCATGAGAGAAAGATTTGTCCCCCAATCAACCAAGAATCTCTCCCCCTTTGTGATTATCAAAATAGCATGGGGCATAAAACTTGATTGAGGGAAAGGTTGAAAAACAAGATAGAGTTTTTAAACCAATTGAAATTTTTGAGATTTGAATTGAAAGTTTTGAATTGAAAGTTTTGAATTGAAGGTTTTGAATTGAAAGTTTTGAATATAAAGCAAAAAGGCTTAAACGATCCTAACTCCCCCTAAATAAAAACAACAAATCACCGGGGAGAGGATTTTAGAACCGAGACAAATTTTGGTCCGGTGAGACTCGCTAAAAGGGATTTTTCAATCCATACTTGTCTAGTGGCGGGTCTTCTCCTATGAAATTCATCATTAAAGGAAATGGTTTTGGGCCTTCCATACCGGGAATTTTTGCAATCGCACTCATAAATTAAGTGCCCGGGTTTTTTACAATAGTTGCAAAATTTATATTGGGAGCTCCCCCTTACAAAAATAGTAGGAGCATGGGAAGAGGAAGCTTGCTTGGAATAGCCAAGCCCTTGGGTGGTTCTAGATACGCATTGGGAACCAAGGAGCTTCGAAAGGTTATGTTCACCTTCGGTGAACTTAGCTAGGGATTTCCTTAAATCCTTGATTGTTAATTCCATAGAATCAACATCGGGAAGGTTTTGGATCTTGAGGGACAACTCCTCCTTTTCTTTGAGAAGTTGTTCCTTTTCGGAAGAAAGTTTTTTGAAATTCTTTTTTAAAGCAATAAATTTGGAAGAAAGTTCGTGAAAACCTTCCTCCAATTGATCTCTAGCATGTTGGAGATCCTCATAAGATAAATTATTGAAAGAATTTGAAGAACTAGAGGATGTGGAGTCGGAAGAGGATACCTCATGAAATGCCATTAGGCATTTTTTACCGTTGTCACTTGCGGAGGAGGAGGAGGAGGATGTGGAGCTATCACTCCATGTGGCTTTGAATGCCTTCTTCTTTTCCTTTTGCTTGGCCTTTTTCTTGTTGAGTGGACAATCGAGCTTGTAATGGCCTTTCTTGCCACACCCGTAACATGTTACCTCGGGCTCAGATTTTTCGTTGGGTTGACCCTTGCGGGATTTCTTCTTCTTGTGCTTCTTCATGAATTTGTGCATCTTGCGGGCAAGGTTCTCCATTTCCAAATCGCCGCTTGAAGAGGAAGACGATGAGGAGGAGGAGCTTTCTTCTTTTTGAACTTTGAAGGCAATGTTCTTTGGAACTTTGATCGGTTTGCCTTCCTTTTCAGCTTGCCTCCTCATGGTGATCTCGTAGGTCATGAGGGATCTGATGAGCTCTTCGACCGGCATGTTCTTGATGTCTTTTGCTTCTTGGATTGTCGTGACTTTTGGTGCCCATGTGCTTGGTAAGATCCAAAGGATCTTCTTGACCATCGTTTCTGCAGACACATCATCACCAAGGGACTTTCTCCCATTGCAAACATCAGTAAAACGTGTAAACATTTCAGTTATATTTTCAGATGGATGCATGGTAAAAGACTCAAAATCTTGACGGTACATATCCAATCGAGTATCCTTAACTTTGTTGGTCCCCTCATGGGTAACCTCCAATAGTTTCCAGATTTCATGAGATGAAGTGCATGTGGAAACTCGATTGAATTCATTACGATCAAGGCCGCAATGAAGAGCGTTCATGGTTTTGCCATCAAGCTCGAAATTTTTAATATCGGCTTGAGTCCATTTGGATTCATCGGGAGAAGAGAGAGAGTAACCATGCATGACAATTCTATAAATAGGATAACCAATGCTTCTAAGAAAAGTGGTCATGCGGGTTTTCCAATAGGTATAGTCGGTTCCATCAAAGAATGGAGCACGACCCAATGAATAACCTTCGGGGGCGAAAGAAGTTGAAGCCATCACAAAGGATCTTGAATTTGAAACCGGTTAGGGTATTACTCAAATTTTCCTCTGATACCAATTGTTGGGGAGGAGAGTGATGGCAAGAGGGGGGGTGAATTGCCTTTTTAAAAAAGTTTAACAATTTAAAACAAAGTTAAAGCGCAGCGGAAATAAAAGAGGCAAGACACAAAACTTGATAACGGAGTTCGGCTTAAACCAAAGCCTACGTCTCCGCTCCTAACTCAACCGTTGAGAGATTTACTACCGCTTGCTTTTTAATGGTTTTAGCAAGAAACCCACTGGACTTTAAGGTAGTCTAGAACCTATTACAGCTTGCTTTTAATGGTTGAGCAAGAACTCACTAGCCTTCTTACAGGTGAAGGCTAGCTCACCTATGACTCAAGCCTTTTAAAGGGAAGGCTTGACTAACCTCTTCACACCTTGAAGGTGGTGTGAAAACCCAAACAAAGGAAAGATGAGAGAAAGAGGGGTTTGTAGGCACAAACCCAAATTGATGCTCAAAATAATAAAACAAGAAAAACCGTAATGTGGAGAAGTCTTGGGCGCTAAAGGATTGATTGGAGTTGATGAAGAGCGCTCCCAAGCTTCTATGGTGATGCTCCTTGGATGTGGAAATGGGTTGGAGCAATTGAGGTTCCTTGAAGGAATCCGCCGGAGGTTTGCCAAATGATGAAAAATGTGTCTGTTGGCTTCCGTTGGCTTGGTTATGATTCCACTTACGTTCCGGGGCTTCCTAGTACTTTATTTATAGAGGGGGAACCCTCATATGGTCGTTCGGGGTCTTCGGAGCCGTTGGAAAAGTCTTCGGAGCCGTTGGGAGCAGGATGGTCAAAGCCCAACGGCTAATTTGACTGGCTCCACCGGCTGACCGGTGCTTGGCCACCGGTTGGCCGGTGCTTTGGAAAATGGAGAGGCCTTCTGCCCAGGCACCACCGGCTGGCCGGTGAGGAGGCCACCGGTTCGCCGGTGGTGAGACAGTAGGTGTCCCTTCTGTCTGGGTTCCACCGGCTGGCCGGTGATGGGACACCGGTTGGCCGGTGGTCTGGACAGAGGGGATGCCTTCTGTCAAGATTCCACCGGCTGGCCGGTGGTCATCCACCGGTTGGCCGGTGGACTGAAATCAGTCCACTTTTGCCTTCTGGCTTTCTTGGCCCAATTCCTTGGCAACCTGAAATCATGTCTATCATCCAAAAACACTTAAAACAAGATTAGATAAATAAGAGAGTGATTGTGATCATGAAAATTAAACCACGAGGGGTACGAGAGGTACAACAATATTCATGCATATCTTATTATATATTTGGAATTTTGATTATATATGTAGTGTTTTAGTGCTTTTTTAGAATTTTTTTGTTGAAATATTTTAGGGAAAATTCATGTTAGTTCATGTGTACACCCTCTTAGTTCTAGTTACCCTTCATTTACATATTATAGGAAATTTTAAAGGGGTACACCTAACCTTATCATTGACTTGGTTGGGGTATTAGTGAAATTAGTTCATGTCAGAGTGGAATCAGAAAGGGTCTATAATAGGACTAATTTTGGATTTAATAATATGTGAGGTTTTAGTGAGGGAAACTAGTATAATGATGCTAAAGGAATTTATGATTAGTCTATCAAGACAAGGGATCCATAAATAGCATGTGGTAGTCAATTCAATCCTATAAAAGGACCTTAATCATCGAAAAATTGACTCGGTTACTTAGAGCATTGCTTACAGAGTATAGTTTGGTTAATAAATACATAAATAGTGGCCGAGTTATGATTTGTGTAAATGATTTATTGTGACAGGGGAATTATTTTAGGATAGAAAATCAAAAAAATTGAATCATATCTTCCGAAATAATATTTTCAGTATATTCTAAATTTATATAGAATAAATAATTCCTTTTGAATATGACACTCTCTTTGAAAAAAAATTATTCATAACTCATGAGTTGAGAATGAATGAGTCCTTACCTATCAGATTGAAACCAAAAATTGATCATGAAGATGACGAGGACTTTGTTTAGGGACTTAAATATGAAGGCCTACAATTGTCACCATACTAAAAATAGAAACCACTATAAGGGCTGAGACATATTATATTTATGAGATGTTTTTTTATAAAAGTGAGCATTGGGGATCTTGTATAAAAAGAAAAGAAAGTTACACAAGTCTAAAAAAATGAGATTTTACATTTATCACGGGTTAAGAGAGGCAACAGATCGTATAGAAGGGTGGTTGAGTAATTGTAACCTTCAGCCATGACCCCTTTGTTTTCAAGCCCATCTGCAATGTAATTAGCTTCCCTGTATACATGAGCGATGAAGTAGTTCTGTGAGAAATTCTTTCCAAGCAATTGATCCACTTTGCCGTCATCTTCCCAGATAATGGAACTTATCCGCGTCGTATCGCTTGCACAAGAGTGGAGGAATCACAGTCAAACCAAAGCGAGCTCCATCATCTTTTGTTAGAAAGATCAACTGCCATGATAAAGCCCATAATTTCTGCCTCCATTGCAGTGGAGTGATTGTAAAAACCATACAGATATTCAAGAAGATTTCCATTGTAGTCTCTAAATACTGACCCATACCCTAATGGGTCTGTATTACCTCTAGAGGCTCCGTCTTTGTTGCATTTAATCCAACCAGCAAAGGGGTATGTCCAGGATACTTCCAAAGTGCCACGGGGTGTTGGAAAATTTCCTGGGGTTCGAAGTCGTCTTAGCACAAGGAGATCAGTCACCGTGTTGCTGCTTTTTTCAGCATAAAGTGTGTTGGCAGTTTGAATAGCAGCGTAAATGTTCTTCATGGCCATATCAGCGCTGAAGCGTGCCTTGTGGTGAAGGATGTCATTCCGGATCCTCCAAATGAAGTGAAGCAGTTCAACACATGCTATCCGAAGGAGGATCATGATCTTCCTTGAGTGAGGAGCTTTATGTATGTCCGCAAGTAAGGAGTAGATAGAATCAGTTTTGTGCAGATGAATGTTAAAAATTTGTAGCAGATTCTTCCATAAAACAGAGGTCTTATTGAATCTCAGGAAAAGGTGGTTAACAGCCTCTCTATTCTGATTTCATACCACGCATTTAGAGCATAGAGAGATGCCCAGTTTTTGGAGATTGAGATCCACTGGAAGTTTGTTGAGTAGTATCCGCCAAATTAGGGTGTACATAGAGGGAGGCATCCATTTCTTGTTCCAGCTACCTATCCATTGAATATCCCCATTAATTAGGTGCATTTAGAATCTATTCAAGTCCAAATTACCATTCAAGGAGCCTTTCCATGTGAGAATATCCTTTTGATTGATGAAGTCATAATTTTCCACGAGTGAGACAATGTCGTCTGGAACTTCTTCCATATCTTCTAGCTGATCGATAATCCTTATGTTTTGATTAATACCACTTCCCTCACCATTAAACCTGTCAATAAGTGGTTCACCTGTCCAGTTGTCATACGGGAACCTTAGAGAAGAATGAGCACTTATAATCCACTGATAATGGAAGATGGTCTCTTGAAAGACTGTCTTGATGCCAGGCCATATCGAGGACTCAAGATAACATTGTCTTCCGGATAATAGTTTGTCCATAAATCGACTCTGAAGAAATCCAAAGTCAGAAGAAGTGTTGTTGATTAGTTTCCATATGAAATTGGCCTGCAAGGATTGATTGAAGAAATCCATATTCTTTATCCCCGGTCCTCCAAGTTTGTAAGGAAGACAAAACCTTTTCCACGAAGCAGTTATAATTCTATTTTCCAGGACACTTCCACTCCATACAAAATTTTTCATCATTGTGTTAATCTTTTTGAGGAGAGAGATCATCCAAATATAAACCATGAATGAGTAGACTAGTTTTGAAATGGAAACATGCTTGACAAGGTATATGCGGCCTGCCCTTGACAATGCTTTTCCCTTTCCAAGAGGCTAGAGTTCTTCTAATTTGATCCATAATATTAGAAAAGTATGTAGCCCGTAGTTTCCCCCTGAAGAAAGGGACACCCAAGTAGACAAAAGGTAGAGATACCTCCTTCAGTCTAAAGTCATTAATAAGGAATTCCTTTCTTGAGGTTGCAATGTTCTTACCAAAATAAATAAAAGATTTATCCCAGTTGATTTCTTGACCAGAGACATTCTCATAATGTTGGAGGGATTTTTTGAGATTGGTAATGTTCTTCCTATCTCCATACATGAAAATAATAGTATCACCAGCTAAAAGAAGATGGGAAGGAGCAGTGGAACCTCAGCCTGCTTTGATGGTCTTTAATTCACCCTTGTCAACCATATCAAGGACGAGTCTACTCAGGTAGTCCTCGGCAATGGAAAAGATGATTGCTGAAAGTGGATCTCCCTGTATCAACCCCCTTTATCAAGTGAAGTAACCCTCTGATGATCCATTGATAAGGATAGAGACACGTGCTGACTCAAGGAGGTCCTTGACCCATTGGATGAAAGTCATGATGAAGCCAAAACTGCTAAGAACTTTGCCTATGAATCCCCAATCCATGGAGTAAAAGGCTTTCTTGATGTCAAGCTTTAGAGAAACATTTCCTCCTCTGACACTTTTCCAGAGAAGGTTCACACATTTTGAGGCAGTGAGCAAGCAGTCCTGGATGTGCCTTCCTTTCACAAAATCAAATTGATTTCGAGTGATTATTTTCCACAAGATCCTAGCAAGCCTGTTGGTGAGAATTTTTGTAATCACATTTTAGAGAGTGTTAACCAGAGAAACCAGCCTGAATTGTCTTATCTCACTTTCATTTTCAACCTTGGGAATCAGAGAAATAAATTGGGCGTTGAACCCCTGGGTGAAAGTACCACCCCTGAATTTTTTTTTAACAAGATGGCTGACCTCATTTTGAATAATTTCCCAATAGGTTTGGAAGAATTAGTTTGTAAACCCATCTGGACCCGGAGATATATCCTTGTTAATCCCAAACACTACTTACTTGATTTCAAATTCCAAAGGCATTGAGGCAAGGAGAAAATTATCTTCTTCAGTGAGCAATTTTGGAATAATACCTTTCTATAACATTTCATACTTGGTGGGCCATTGAAGAGCTCTCTGTAAAAAGAGAAAATGTGAGTTGATAACTCCTGTCTTTCCTCCAAGATTAAATTTCCATATTTCGGGAGATCAAGTGGATTGTTTTCTCTTCAAACCATTTGGAGGGTATGGAAGAACTTTGTGTTTCTATCCCCATATGAGAGCCACTTGGTCTTGAAGATATTTCTCTTTATGTTGTCCCTGAGTTTCATGAGGTGTAAAAGATCGACTGAAGTCTCAGTTTCCTACACCGTGTCTCCATTGAAATGTTCCCTGGTGTTAGTTTCTTGGATATCATGTAGAGAGCATTCGAGTCCATCAATTTCAGTATCCATAGATCTGAATGTGTTCTTGATCTATTCCTTCAGCTTAATTTTAATCTGTTTCAGCTTATAGATTCACATCAGGGGGCTTTAATTTTGGGCCCTCAAAGCCCAGGTATCCTGGATTATCCTTGAACAGACCAGAAGAGATGCCCATGCATTGTTGAATCTGAATGGGATTGGGAATTTTCTCTCATTGTTGATCAGGATTATTAAGATGGGGTGGTGATCCGATTTTTGCTTGGCCAAGGTAACACAAGTTATAGACTTACAAGCAGTGAGGCAAGAACCATTGACAAAAGCTCTATCAATTCGACTGGCACTCATGCCATTGAGATGACGCCTGTACCAAGTGAATTTTTCCCCAGTGAGTATTACATCATTCAAACCAGTACTTTCAATGCAGTCCCTGAAGTCTTTGATAGAGGAAACCTTAGCAGTCGTTCCAATCTTTTCATCCATATGAAAAATGGAATTGAAGTCCCCTCTAATAACCCATGGACCCATTATTGAACTTTGTAGCCTTGTGATTATAGCCCATAGAGTCCTCCTGTCAATGTAGTTTTTGTGGGCATACACCAGGGAGAAATACATCTTTTTGATAGAGTCCATAAAGCTGTAGGTAATAATCTGGTCATCCTCAGAAACAATAGCTGGATTATCCCCACTACTGTGTCAGAGGATCTATAATTTGTCATGGGAGTTGTTGTCTTTATTGGTATTCAGAATGTGGTACCCCTTTCAACTAAATAGATTACCCAATTTAGTATAAAGTACTTTTGGTTTAGATATTCCTATAAATTCAAGTTTATACCTGCCTGTCAGGAGCCTGATGGAACATTGAGTATCAAGGTTGGTCAGACCCTGACAGTTCCAAAAAATTATCATCATTGTTTTTTTCTTGGGGTTGGTGCCCCTTTCCTTTATTCTACAGTCTTTGAGATTTTCTTTCATTTCTTTCTGATGATATGGGGACCTCATCGTGTGAGTCAGTATGAGTGCCCCCAGCTTTCAATTGACTGACATATGGCACTTGATGCTGTTTAGTCATCTTGTTTTCATCCTCCAGATCCCCAGTCTTTGTGTCAGCCCGTGTCTGCTCCTTTATCTGCTCCTCCATTGTAGGTATCCCACAAGCCAATTTTGATTGCCCCAGTGAAGTTCCATTGACACCTGTTGGTCCCGAAATATGGGAAATATTTTTTCCTTCCTGCTCCTGTGGTGTCACTGAACTAGGTTTGATGAGTTCTAATTGAGCATCAATGCTGTTTGAGATAAGGTTCAGAAGAATTTATTCAATTTGTATTATGAGTGAAACTAAAAAAACATCCTGGGAGCAATCAAGAAAATCGTATTCCTGGTCCTCAAGATGAGTGTCTCTAGATTTTCTACCCTGTGGTGGAGTCTGCTCTTCTTCCTCCACCAGTGCTTCCCATGATAACCTGGTGCCCCCATTACTGTTTGATTTCTCATTGATATCTTGAGTTGGCCCCGTAGTTGTCCCTTTATGCACCCATTTAGATGCTTTTCCCTTTGTCACTTCCTTCCAAGATAGCGATTCAGGAGCCAGTTGTACCAGATTCTGCAACACATGAAAATTATTGACAATATGTCCAACCATTTTGCAGTGATCACAGAACCGGGGAAGGTTCTCAAATTCATAGCCTACTTCTATTTGCTGGTTAGATGTTTCCAAGAAAATGCACTTAGGAGGATTTTTCTCCATGATGACTTCAATTAATACCCTCACATACATACCTAGATCACCATTTAAAGTGAGATGGTCAGTTTTTAATGGCGAACCAAGACTAGAAGCCAAATAGTTTAGAATCTGTAGATGAAAATACACCCATGGAAAACCATGGAATGTTGTCCACACCTGTGCCAGAGAGTGCCTCTGCATGTAGGGATTAAAGTTTTCATCCCATTCTGAGATTCTAAAATGGCCAGGCTTGAGGTTCATGTTTCCAAACTTCCAGACACTGTTGAGATCCTCCTGATTTCTCATAATTATATGAAAGAATCCTTTTCCTAATAGAACGAGTCTCCACCTCAAAACCCCCAAGTAGTGTGAGATTCTATTTTTCAGCTCTCAGAAGGACCAATGCTTCATAACTTTGTCATAAGATGCTCGTATAAGGACTGAGAATTTTCCCAAATCCATTCGCTGACTAATGGCATTCTGATCAGCCACAACTGCAACTGATCCATCCCCCAATCATTTGATTACAAGTTGTTTACTCTACTCCGTAACAGTAGATCCAAGTAGAACCTCAGCAAATGAGATTACCTTTCAATTAGGGTTTGTGTCTCGGTCCAGTGAACATTCCCTCTTGTGAGGATCGAAGGACCCCTCCCATTCTGGATTGAAAGACTCCATGTTCGAACCAGATTTTAGCAATTTGAAGATGCACCATCCTCTAGTCGCGTGAGGGTTCCATCGCTCGCCATCCATTTATGAGATGTTTAAAGAGTTGTTGTAACAAAAAATATTTAATTATAGTAATTAATCATTTCATCCTAATGAAATTATATTACAATTCACATTTCAATATTTCATATCTCAATATGAATGTTTTATTTAAAAAACATTATTTTTATTGTATATTATATAACTTTGATTTGAAAGATAAATTTATAAATTTTACTATTTTAGTTTGAAAAAATGAACTTCACTTTTGAATTCATCATGTTAGATTTACCTTAGGGTGGATTTTTGAGATTTTTCTTAAAATTTTGATTTTAGGGTGAATAGTGGAAACTACCGATTTTTATAAAAAATGTAATTACTTTTCAAGTATTTAAAAATTTCCATTGTGCTTTATATTGGTTTTAAAGTATAACCAGTCCCCATTTACTAAAAATACTCAAATTAATTTCATATTAATTTACATTATACTATATTTTGGTATAAATTCATTTTTAGTCTTAAAAACACATTTTTTTTTCTAAAAAACTATTTTTCATTGCATTTTTCATTTTTATATTAAAATTAATTTCCACCAATTCAAAATATTGTATCATGAAAAATATATTTCAGATTTGGAATCATAATTTTCCAATTTTTTTATAACATCAACTTCATTTTTTTCATAATGAATAGTAACCATAATATAAATATATGCTGACGATGAGGGTTTAAAAGGTTAATGAGGGGGTTAAACTAAGGGATAAGGTTTAAAATATAACCAAAACATGTATAAACCTAATTGGTTGGTTTTATTAATATATTAAACTTATTATCATAAAAACTATGACAATTTTTATCCACTTTACTTTAGTAAGACATATATTACATATTAAAGTTTCAAGTATCTATAAGTTTTCCACCCACTTCACTTGTAAATGGGAACCCCCTATATTAACTTCCCCAAAAAAATTTAGACACTTATCTTGACCAATATCTACCTATAAAATCTCCCAACATCCCTCCTCATGTACTATTAGTTATGATCTTCACAAAATACCATTTTGAAAAGGCTTATGGTGTTAACCAAAGGAGGTTTCCCAAAGAAGAGGTAATCGTCTTAACCGATTCCTTTCAATTTTTTATTTTCAATCACATTATAATATATTATAATCACTATAAAATAATTAAATTATAATATCATATATGATTAAATTTTATTATGGTAATGTAATAATTATTTTCTACCTCGTTTCAATCCTGTGGGAAATGAAAATATCATTCATTAATACGTACGTACTATCGTCTATATGAAGAAATGTGTTTCATTTTACATCAATGACTATCATGGTTGGTAATAAATATATAATTTATGAATATAAATTATATTTATGAAATTATTATCATTTTTTAAGGATAATATATTATCCACCTTGTTATCTTTCTATCCTTTGTAATATAGAAACATTGTATGTGATTATGTGTGGAATACTCCCTCCAAGAAGCGATGTGTATCATTTTCCATCACCAAATTTCATGGATGATTATAAATATGTATCTAAGGAATAAATATAATATTTATGAAATAAATTTTATTCTATAAATATTAATAATTATAATTTTTTTCCTTTTCAACCATAAAGAAAAGAAAACATCACTATTCATATGTGTGAACTACCGTATCTATGAATGATATGTTTCCATTGATCATTTTTATATAACCACCTCTATGAATGATATGTTTCATTTTATTTGGAATAAATATGATATTGATAACATGAATAAATTTACATATTTAAGAGAACCATTTTATACCATTAACCATGATCAACGTATCAAAGTAGTTTTAGAGAAATTCATCGAACAACCTCAAATGGTAGATGCAAAAAAAACTATACAATGAATGAATTACATATGATTATAAAAATACATTAATAAATTAAATATATAATAAAAAGGTTCTTAATAATTTATTTAATAAATTTAAATTTATTATTCATGTGGATATAATGTGTCTGAACAAGCAGATCCATGGTGTGGGGTTTTCATCTCAATTATTCTCCATTGAGACATATTTTATTTTATACACATTTTTAAAATTATATGGTGTATATAATGGCCCTTTGAAATATTATATCATTAATTAATTTTTATTCATGTTATTTAATGTTTAATTTCAAGTTATCACTTTAAATTTTTTTTGACACAAAAGTTAGACAAGTAGTAATGGTCTATGTTACAATATCACTTTTTTTCAAGATTGTTTATGTTTCAATTTCCATTATGGGAATTATATGTTCTTAATTTATTAAACACAATTTATTTTATTATATGGTTATTTATGGGTTTTTAATGTTTTATTCCAACTTTTCCTCTCTTTGTTACTCAAAAAAAATACCAAAATAATGTTTTTAATAAAATCTTACCTTATTTGACTTCTTTGGTCAGAAATATTTTTTCATTCCACATATATATATATTTAAAATGTTTAAAGAATGTTATTTTCTATACTCCATTGATTGAGTAATGTTATTTTCAACTAATATTGACTTTCTTTTAAAATGGTTAAAAATAAATCTTTATAATGTTTCTTGATCAAGTTATATTTCACTTTTTAAAAAATTAAGAAACAAATATTTTTTTAACATTTACCATTTGTCCAAATTTTCCTACCATCATATATGTTATTAATTATCAATCTTAGCCTCAAATTTTCTATGGTTTTATTTAAATAAAATAATTTTCTTATTATTTTTTTATTTTTGATTTTTTATAGCAAGTCATTTTTTTCTTAAACTGGTTTATAAGTGATTTATAACTTCATTTTTATATAGTGTTTTTTAATGAATTTATTTTAAGATTTGGATTTAATTTTCCTCTATGTTTCAAAATATTTGATTATAATAAAAAATCATTATTTATGATCAATTGATTGTCTTATTTAATCCCTTATTGATTTATGGTTTCTTGATCATTCACTTTCTTATGTTCATATTCTCTATCACTCCCTATCATTCTTTAGACATTATATTTATCCTTCATATCCATATTTTTAGTTTGATTTCTACTAATTAAATATTTAATTAACCATATTCCATTTCAATATATGGTTATTAGTTGAATGAATATTATTTATAAATTTATTTTATTTACTGGGGAAATATTGAAGTTTCATATTCTTGAATTAATATAGATATTTTTTTATTGATAAGGAATTTTGATTATGCATTGTATTTTTGATTAAATATGTGAGGAATACATTGGAAATATGTAAGTAACAGGTTGGGCATGGTTATATATAGATCCTCAATGTATCAAAAAGTATCATGAGACAAACCAGTTGGTTAGCCATATTAGTTGGATATTTGGTGTATACCTACCCATTAATTGAAATTGTCTTGGCACGAGGCCTTGATGGTAAGATCATAAATTTCTGGAAATATCCATTTAATTCATTAATAATTCTGTAATTTTTATCTAAGTTATTTAAGTATTTATATTAGACATGTATTTATTTTTACCTCATGTTTTTTATTAAATGGCATGTGTTTTGATTTTTACACTACTATAGTGATTATCCCTTATTTAATCATGAAAGTTTTTTTTTCTATATATAACTCTTACTAAGCATCTGAGATCACCCTTTATTTTTTGTATCTTTCCCCAAGAGATTAATAAAGGATATTTGAATTATCTTCAAGGATGAAATAATTTTTTTCATTATATGTTTTATATTTATGATGTAATATGGAATACATGTATGTATTTTTTTTTCAAAAATACTAAATTGTTCTATCCTTGGTGATGTGATCTATTTTATCTTGTATCATTGTAATAAATTAAACATCATCTTTTGATTAATGGATTCAAGGTTATTACATTTGGTATCAGAGAAAGTTTAGTATAAACCTTGGGGCCTGGATTTTATAAGAATATAGCTTTCACAAGTATTATGATAATACCTTATAGTATTTACGAATTTTACATTCATAGGGATTTTATTCCATGGAAAAATATTCACGATGTTATGATCTAACAATGTTTGTATCATTATTTATATATGGTTCCTAGTAGAAGAAAGGGAAATCATATCAATACCCGTAGTCAATTTATGGATTAACCTTATAAGTAATCCAATATAGCGGGTGTTGGAGATGATAAATTATTTCCATATTTGGATAACTGACCTTGGTTAGGAAAAATAACCTTGCACATCCAGAGAAACCTATTTTTCTATAGCATGATTCACCTATGTCAGATCACTTTATGTGATAGAATCCTTAATCCTTTAATGTAACTACTAATCCATTCATAGTAGAGTAGTGGATAAAGTCCCTCAAAAATATATTCCTGGATTTTTGAAGTAATGAAAATGAAAATGTTATTCTATAAGTTATTGTTTAAAGGGAGATATTGATCAATGGTGGTCATTGATGCAGAATATTAAAGAATAAAATAAAATAAAAAGCATGTAATTGAGAACTTTTAAAGTGGTATTATTTAAGAAATATTTTCCTTGAGAGTAATTATATTAAATGGATAGAAATTACCTCAACATAAATTAGAAGGAAGAGAAAAGTATTGTTGAGTATGCGGCTAACTTTATAATATTATCTAATCATGTTTTGAATTGAATACATAATCTAGAAATAAATATTGACTATTTATTTTATAGTATTAAGTTGAATCTCTAAAGAGAATTGGTCTCCCAAAAATTTGTATCATGTGATGATATAGTATCAAGTGTCATCAAGATAGTGAAATAATTCTCTAGGTATTATATCTTCAAGAGAGATAAAAAAAATAAGTGGGTGGTTGAGAACCAAAGAAAAATAAAATTTTCAAAGAATAAGAAAAGAAATATGGGATTTCCAACATGTGATAATTATAGAAAAAAGTATCATAGTAAATTATTAAAGGAAATGGGTGTTTGTTATATGTGCAAAGATAAGGGAGATTTGGATCATGAGTATAAGGTAAATAAAGAAACCAATATTGTCTATTAATTCACCTATAATGATATGGGGTATTATTATAACCAATTTCATAAGCATTAAGGGAATCTATTGAAAAAGAGGCCAAGGGGGGAATTATAATCTTATGTAATTACTATAGCTAATATTGAAGTTCCTAAAGTTTTGATAGTAAGAACTTTGGATATAAACTCAAAGATATATAATACTTTATTTAATTATAGATCTCATATAATTTTATTTATTCCATGTATGTAAAGAATAATAAATCATTCCATAGAACCATAAGAATGAATTTATCGATCAAGACCCCTAGTGTAAATATTATTATAACAAGGATATACCAGTCAATTCCCATTATAATTCATAGATGTACCATGTTTGAAAACTTAGTTATTATAACTATGATTAACTTTAATATAATCCTTAGTATGTATTGTATTTTAAAGTATTATGAAAAAATTAATAATTTCCAAGAGAAAGAGATTACGATTCATGAAGGATATGTGGAATCCATTACCTTTAGGGGGAATAAATTATCATATGAGTCATGTCTAGATCCTCCCACAGTACCTCACCATAAAGAAATTATAATGGAATAAGAGATTAAAAAACCTATAGATGGGAAAGGTAACCTTAGAATAGAGGCTGTACATATTGTGTAGGAATAAATTTATGTGGTTACATAAGAATTACAAGGATATCCACCTAATCGTGAAGTTGAGTTTTCCATTGAACTCATCCCTGATGAAAAACCTACATCTAATACTCCTTGTAGAATGGCTATATTGGAATTAGTGGATCTAAAGAAAAAAATACAAGAGTTTTTGATAAGGTATTCACACACCCTTATTTCTTTCCCTATTTATCCCCTATTATTTTTATTAAAAAGAAATATGGTGTGACACCACCAATGTCATTGTGATGTTTATTTTATATTATTTTATGTGTTTTGGGTTCATTTTGAATTTCTATGGTGTTTCATCATGAAACATGGAAATTTTTGAGGTTTTATTTCTGTTTATGGTTAAGTATCATAGTTATAAGGAAATCACATGAGTCCTAGGAGAAACCATATAGGTCCTCAATGAGTTTGGACTAAGGCACACAACTTTTACATGGTAAGGTAAACCATGAAGAAAACTTATGGATCACCTATGTGTTTTGAAAATTTTGAGTAGCAAGGTTGGAGCACAGTTTTTTCAATTGTATAATTCCCAGGAGAAATTGTTCATATTTTTTTGTCTAGAAATAGGTTAGTGCATGTTTGGTGAATTGTTAGGTAAACCATGTGGCCTAACCATTCAGTTTTACTAGGTTTTTAAAAATTTCTATTTTTGATTTTTGTTTATATTTAATTTATTTAAAACCCCTAAAACTAAAATAACCCCTCACCCTCACACATCTTCTCCCTCAAATGAAACCACCCCATGCCTCCCTCCTCTCCACATATAGTTCCACTCCCTCTGGTTGACCTCCTTCCTCCATATATTCCAATCATTTTTCTCTTGTGATCATCAAGTGGTAAGCTATCCTCTCTTCAACATCAATTATTCATTGTTTTTTCCTCAAATTTTCCACCTTATATAAACCCTAATCATTTTAGGTTGCATCTAGGGTTAGTTATAGTTTTAATATATTTATTTTGGGTGTTTGGAGTTTGGAGAGACTCTCTCTTGCATGTGGGAGCCTTCACCTTTGAAGGTGACATGTTTTGGATCACCAAAACATTCTCCTGGCTCAATTTATATTAGTTTTAAGTATGTGTCTCCATGGAACCCCCTTTAATTAAATGTTATAAATTTCTTGGTGTGTTTTAATTTTTTTAATTATGATTATTTTTATATGTCGTAGTAGGATTAAGTTATTTTTAAAGCTTGGCATTGGCTTAGGCCACATGCTAAGATCTTGTGAAAATACTTGTGTGGATATTAAATTTTTTTAAAGAGTTTGTACTATTTTTATTGGTTTTATAATTCATCATCATATATTTTTTGGTTTTATAATGGATTTCAACAATTTCTAAATACTTGACATGGACTTAAGTCACACGAAAAGTGGTTGTTAGTGCTTGTTTGGCTTTGAAAAAAGGAATTTAAATATTTTTAAAGTGTGATTAATATTGGTCCCATTTTTAAAATGGTTTTATAATGTTCTTAAAGTGTCATTTTGTAAAAAAAATAGAGTTGATCTTAAATTCTTTCAAAGATTTTAAGGTAGCGGGATTTGTTGTTGTTTTGATTTTAAAAGTAGGTTTCCCTTTTAGGTTTAAGGGGTTTACATTTTTTAAAAGGGATGGTCTTGTTTTATGAAATGAAATAGATATTTCCTTTGAGTTGTTATAATTGTGTTTTAGTGTTTATAATGATTTACCTTGGATTTATATTTTGTTTCTAAATAGTTTTGTAAATGGGTTTTCAAATATATATACTATAAGTGATAAGTGAAAGGCTCGATGGGAATTTTGTGAAGTTTTATTTGATTTATTTATTTTATTTTTCCCTTGTTGAGCCCCTTTTTATTTGTGATGATGTTTATTTATATACATGTGATGGATTCTTGGTTTTGAGTTTTTATATGCTTATGAGTAAGGGATATTTATAAGGGAAGTGTGTGAGGTGGGAAGTGTGTGATTATGATTTTATCCTTTGGGATCTGTTATTGTCATGGGATGACATTGTTTTTTATCATGGAACACCTCTTTTAGTAATTCGATGGAGAACACTAGGATACTAAGTGGGAAGTTATAGGATGTTTCTAGGCTAGTTGAGATTATGCACTTTCTAGTCACCCCTAGTTGTACATAATACCTGGATAGTGGGAGGGTCACTAATGATACTAAGTTAGAGTGATTCAGTTGATAGGATGTGTGATCATTAACATTCCAATAGATGGTCCACCTTTTCATTAATTATACTTGTCCCATTAGTCCCTCAGATTTTACCTCAATATATGTATTATTTGTTATTCCTTCTTTATTGTATATTGAGTATGTGAGTTGCTTACTTTTTATATTATGCACATTTACATTTTTGTTCTTCTATGATTGAGCTTTGATATTATATGATTTTCCTTATTATGGTATTATTTCTCCTCATGACTTGTATGGAATTACCTTGTTTGTGTTTTGGATTACATTCAAATATATCATTCTATAAATTATTTTAATGTAATAGAGTTTAAATGAATGGTTTTTACCTTAAATTGTTAATGAATATGGGATTTTCATGAGAGGTTGAAAAGGGGGGGAAAGTGTTTCGATTTGTTTCCCCTAGTTTAAAGGTTTCATTTAAAATGTTAATGATCCTTGTTTTATTTTATAAAAAGGAATTTTTTTTGAAAGTATTCCTATTATTTGGTTTTATAGAGCATGTAAAAACCTACTTTATAACTTATGTTCAAACAAGTGATTTATAAACAGTTTTATTAAGGGATTTCCATTAAAAAAATGGGTAGTGGTGGCCTACTGAGTAATTATGTACTCATGCCTATATTATCTTAGTTAAGGTTTCCAATATCAGTTTCCTAGCTGCACTTGAGAGAGTTGTTCATCTAAGTTTGGTTTGTATTTTATTTCATTCATATAGTTGTTCCCATTATTTGATTTTCATAGGAACTACCTTTACTTTCCTAGAATTCCTGAAAAAATTCCCTTTAAATAATTTACTTTTTACAATTAGGGTTTTACTACTTTCTACAGTTGGAAGTGTAATGATATTGCAGTAGCTTAGGATAGGCACTGATAGTAATTTCTTTATAAGATTGAGATTGGGGTGTGAGGGAGGTTTTTGGTGCTTGTTCTACTTACTAATTTCTTTATTATCAATTTTTTTTCTTTTTCCATTCTATTTGGACATATTATATATAGATGGGTCATGGTAGATTTTTTTTATATTATTATTCTCTCATTTACTCTAATTATTTGGAAAAATTGTTCCCAAGTTTGTTCATGTGATGATCGGGCACTGGTTTCTAACCCGTGGGGATCAGGATTTCCCTTCGGATTGCTAGAGGGATATTTTAGACATCTGTTCGATGGATATCCCAGGATGATTTGTTATAGTTGGTCTATGAGGTTATACATAGATCATGTGGAAATCAATTCCATTACTATATAAAGGAAGATATTTCAAATATGGAATTTTGTATGAGGTGTTAACATTATGAGTATATTGTAATTCCCTTTGGGTTGACTAAAGAACTCTCTATTTCTATAGATATGATGAATAGAATATTCAAAATTATCATAACAATTACATTATGGTATTTATTGATGTTATCTTCATATATTATAAAAGTTATGAAGTGTGTCAAATCCATTTGAGAATTATTCTTAAAACTATCAAAGGAAAAGTGTTATATTTAAAATTTAGTATGTGAGAATTATAGCTTTAGGAAGTTTCTTTTCATGGTCATATTGTCTCTAAGGATGGAAAATAAATCGGTCCTTTAAAGGAAAAGGTGGTTAAAGAGTGTCCTATACCAGAGAACATAACTGAGGTGCATAGTTTCTTTATATTAGCATGTTACTATCGATGAGTTGTTCAAAATGTTCCTAATTAGATAACCCATTAGCTAAATTGGAACATAGAGGGGATAAATCCATATGTTCAGAATAATATTTTTTTTTTGAATAGTTAAAGAAGATATTGGTCAATGCACCAGAATTGATATTTCCATTGGGAAGGGATGGATTTATGATATATAGTGATTCATTTAATAAAGGAATCATATGATTCTTAATGTAGAATGAAAGAGTTATTACTTATAAATCAGGATATTTAAAGATCCATGAACATAATTTCCCAACACATGATCTTGAGTTGGTATTCATAACCTTCACATTAAATATATAGATTCATTATATGTATGGTGAAAGATGTGATATATATATGGATCACAAAATTTTTAAATACATATTTTCAAAAAAATATCTTAATATAAGACAAAGGATATATCTAGCTCTACTTAAATATTATGATTGATCAATACAATACCATAATGGGGAGGGAAATATGGTGGTCGATGCGTTGAGTGGGAAAGATTGTGCAGTTATAACTAAAATGAGGATTGATAAAGATATTATATTTAGGGATTTAATTTAGTTGGATATGGGAATCATTACATAATAGAAAACACAACTTTTTTACTAAATTATTGTCAAAACATATTTATTGGAGAAGACAAAAAGGTCGTATCTTGATGATAAAAGTTTTGGAAAAAGAAAATTAATGTTTTTAATGATGGTAAATTGGAAGACTTTGTTTATGAAAATGTTGTACTAAAATTTGAAAATTAGTTATGTCTTACATCAATAACTAAGCTAAAAATGGAATTATTTGATGAATCGCATAGCTCAAATTTACCTATACGCCCTGGTGGCACCAAGATGTATTGGGATTTAAAAGAATATATTTGGTGGTATAACATAAAGTGGGAAATTTCTAACTATGTATCTATATCCCTTGTTTTTCAATAGGTAAAGGTTGAGTGAAAACATCCTAAAAGAGTAATGAAACATCTCCCTATTCCTATATGAAATTTTACACTATATTTCCAAATACTACTAGAATAGATGACACTATATGGGTTATTGTTGATCATTATACCAAGTACATGAATTTCCTTGCTATAAGTGAATATATACCCCTTGAGCACCTCACACATATTTATATTATTGAATTTTTAAGACTTCATAGTTCACCCCTTTTGATTGTATCTGATCAAGACCCATGGTTTACATCAAAATTCTAGAAAATTATTCTGAAGGTTATCAACACCAAGCTACATTTGTGAACTTCTTATAATCATCAGACAAATGGAAAGTCTAAAAGGAATATTCAAACATTAGAAAACATGTTTAGGTTTTTCTCACTTAATATTTAAGGTATGTGGGATTACTATTTAACTTTGGTGGAAGTTTTATATAATAATATATTCCATTCAAACATTCAAATAGAATCAAATGAATCATTGTATAGTAAATGATTTCATACTCCAACTTGTTAAAATGAGGTTGTTGAAAGGAATATAATAGGCCCAAAAATTATTTGGGATACAATAGTAAAAGTAAGAACTATTTAGAATCATATCAATAAAGCACAAAGTAGAAAAAAGTGTTAGGATTATAACTAAATAATGATATAAAATTTCAAATTGGGGTCATATTTTCTTGAAGGTATCTTCCAGGAAGGGTGTTATAAGGTATATAAATAAAGGAAAAATAATTCCCAGGTACATCAGGCCTTTTTAGATTTTTGAAATAATTGGAGTTATGGATTCTCAAATGGAAATGCCACCCAACCTCTCTAAAGTATATGATGTGTTCCAAATATCATTATTAAAGAAGTATATTCTAGACCCAACGCATGGGATCACCTATGAAGAAATATAATTAGGGACAAATTTATCTTATTGTGAAGATTCTTTCTAGATTCTTGACACTGGAGAACAATGTTATAGAATTGGATGACTCAACTGGTAAAAGTACTTTAGAGAAATCATATAGTAGAATATGATACATGTGAACCTGAGGAATTTATGATGAAGAACACTCCATATTTTTTATAAGGTGAAATTATAATTTCAAGTATAAAATTTTTAAAGGGAGATAACACTTGATTTTCAATTATAGTAAGTAATCATTTCATCCAAAAGAAATTATAATAAAATTAACATTTTAAAATTTCATATCTCAATAGGAACATTCTCTTATAAAAGGGAACATTCTATATTCACTTCCTCACATTTTTAATCTGATTATTACAACCAATATCAACCAAAATCGTTTACTAACATCCCTCTACATATCTTAGAGGTTTTGGACATCTCAAAAGACTAGTTATAAAAGGTTTAAGATGTAATCCAATGGAGGTTTCTGTAGAGACTCAGGTTTTTGGCCCTGTCAAACTTTGGAATGTTTCTATAAATAATTCCAGAGCTAGGTGCGAAGACGGCGTGTGATTCCGAGGCCCGGTGTGCCCATAATTAATTTTATAAAAATATTAAGTATTTTTATATTATGCATGTGGAGGGGGTGTGATATCACCTAAACGGTAGCTCAGAACGGGAATATGAGGGCACAGTTGCATCCAGAATGTGCCGTTTACCTTAGGCGAAGTGTAAACTTTTCGGGCGCAGGCCTGCGGTGGAAAGCGCCACCAGAGGCGTTTTCGTAAATAGGTGGAAAAGTTGGTTTACGAGCGTCAGCTCGAATAACTTCTGAACAGAGTCTCGGATCACAAATCCGAGTCCTCCGTTGAGTTCAGAACGGTGCGTTTACCCTAGGGGTGACCTTACCTTTGTCTGCATCGGGTGCCGGGATGGAGGCGAGTTGGCGGGGAGTTAAATGAGTTGTTTTAAAACAAATTAAAACATAATCAATATCCCCCTCCCCCATTTCCTCCTACGCGCAGGCGGTGGTGACCTCCACACCTCCTCTGGTTCTTCATCGATTCGAGCCCCAATCTTCTGTTTTCTGTGCCGATCGTCAGCGGATCGAGCTTCAGGGCGTCGCCGGCGTCGTTCTGCACCTGAAGCTTCGGCGTTTTTCCCGCGAGGTAGGCAGTTTGCGTTTTAATCCCCCGATCCTGTTTTTGTTGCGAATTGCTTCGTTTTAAGGTCGTTTCAAGGAATATCGCATCCCGAGGGTCACCCCGGTGATTTCAGATCGCAAAACGGACCCCCGCCCGGACCGGCCGGTTCAGGCCGGTCTGACCACTTTTTCTTACACGGGGGTCTTTAAACCCCCGCTTCTTGCAATCCGGAAGTCGGATTTGCGTGTCGTCTACGGTGACACAACTCTGACGATGAGGCGAACCCTCTGGTGTGGGTTTGAGGGTTTAAAGGTTCGGTTTCGTGGCCCGAGAGTTAGAAATGTCGTATAAAATAATAATATTTTATTATTTTACGACTTCGGGCCGTTGTAACTTCTACCTGGAGCGTCTGAACGATGTGCCGTCAGTGGCGTTGAGAACCTGAAGGTATGGTGGAATTTTTGAGATGGTTTCTGGGTGTTGGGAGTGAGAACGGGGTGCGGGCCCCGCGAGGCTGGGTTTTTGGCGTTTTCGGAGAAACGCAACTTTCGCACCAGGAGTCCGATTCTGACAGATGAATAGTCGATCTTGTGTGCCTTTCCGAGAGGATCAAAATAGTGCAATCCATTCATTGAGTTTCAGAATCGAGGCGTGGGCCCCACCCGAGCTGGCTTCGGTGAATAGTACCTTTTTCACCGGGTGTCTGTTTCGGATGAACGAGTAGTCGATTCCGCTTGTTTTTCGGAGGGGATTGCCATGGTATGATCTGCTCAATGGGTTTCAGGTTTGTTGTGTGGGCCCCATACGAGATAGCTACAGTGAATAGTTCCTTTTTCACCGATGCTCCATTTCGGGCATTTAAACAGCCTATCCTGCGTGTTTTCTGTGTAGATCGCTATGGTGGCCTCGGTATCAGCCTAGGAGGTGCGCAGTGTGGAATTGTTGCAGGTCGCTCGGGTTAGTGACGTTTTGGACCAGCAGTGGTTGAGGGTACTCCCTTGGTTCATTCCCATGAGGGTTCGTGTGGCATCACAACCTTCGTATAGGTTTGTGATCCTCTCAATGGGATATTTAAACTGTTAGAGTAGTGGCATCCCTCCGGTGGGCCCAGAGCGGGATTCTCTTGCATCTTTCCCCTAGACCGGGTTCTTGGTATTGCTGTGACCACTTATTCACGAGCGGTTATCCCCTATCTAGCAGGTTAACCCCATAGGGTTTGTGGCATCATTGGGATTATGATCCCCTACGCGGTGGGCCGTACTTAGTAGGGTTGCAGTATCGTTGGTTATACGATCCCCTACTCAGCTCGTGGTTTTGGTAGGGTTGCGGTATCGTCAGTTCGATCCCCTACATCGCGAGTTATACCAGATAGGGTTCCGGTATCGTCGTGACCACCTTTATATGGTCTATGATCCTTTATCTAAGTGATGTGCTTCTGTTGAGCGCTAGATCGGGTTGCGGTATCCCCCAGTGGATCCTGGGTGTGATTCTCTATCTGTGAGAACTACGTATGCCAAATCGGGTCGTGGTATCCCCCAACGGACCCTAGGAGTGATCCCCTATCTGTGAGCTTCGTATACCGGAGTGGGTTCTGGTATCCCCTAGCGGACCCTAGGAGCGATCCCCTATCTGAGGAGTTTGGTGGTTATGTTGTTTTAGCGGGGTTTTCCTCAGTGACGGTATCCGACGAGCATGGTCTCTCGGGTGAGCGTCTGAGATGTTTTCTTGGGACCCGATGGAGTGTATCTCTCGGGTGCATGTCATTTGGGATGATAGTGATCGTGGAGTGTGTTCTCCTAGTTGTGAATTGTTGCTGGTTATGAGGTCAGTACCTCAGGTGGATTTTTGCGTGAGCTGAGTATATCTGGATTGTTCAAGGTGTATGTATGGGCATACACCTGGGCTGAGCTGACTAGTTGTGTTTAACCGAGGATGGTCACGAGATGGAGTTCCTCTCTCATCTTGGTTCCCTATGGCTGGGATGGGCGGACTATTGCCTTTCAGTTTCTCTCTTTTGTTTTGGGCTTTTGGGGTGCTTACTGAGTATGTTTATACTCACCCCTGCACGGGATTTTCCCGCACATGTTTGTGTCTTGTGTAGACCATAGGCCTTTCGACGGAGTCCCAGGAGGACCCGGAGCAGGCGGAGCTGAGTGAGCGAGATTGACTGGGGTGTTTACCGGTGCGGTACCGAGGGAGCTTTATGGTGGGTGTTTGTGGCAGCGTTCCCCTTCTTCAGAGTAGGTTGGACAATCTTTTGTAGTTTTATTTTGGTGGGGCCTATTTTTCCCTTTTGTACTTCTGCTATACTCTGGTTGTGGGATAGTTGTATGCATGCATTTTCTTTTCAGTTTTATATATCTCTGCACTGTTGCATGGAGGTGTATGTGGGTGTGTGTGTACAGGTACCTTAGGCTAATGCCTCCCATGTGTGTGATATCCTACTCAGCGCTAGATGCCAGCCCCTGGCCTATTGGAGGTGGGCTTGGGGAGTCACGGCTCGAGCCCCATTGGGTCGGGTCGTGACAGAGTGGTATCAAAGGAGGTTCCACCTTTGGGATCTCAGAGCATAGCTGGTCTAGCTGTGAGTTTGGTTTGGGTTGCATAGCGGAAGTGTTATGATGTTTCGAGCTCGGCTTTCAGGCCAGAGACTCTAGTGTTGGTGCGGCGGCCGACGTATCCATACACCAAGACTCTGATAACCTGCCTTTCGACTCGGGACATTCATACACTGGTCGCATGGACATAACGGTACATGCATCGTATAGGACTGGGTTTTTTGGGTTTTCCTTATCCTTCTTGAGTCAGCTCTCCAGATATACTCTTTGATTATGGTGCGTCTTGAATGTATTTCAGGATGCCTCCACGACGACAGCCAGGGAGGGTTCTGAAGTGGGATTGTGGTGACGATCCGCCCCGTGCAGAGGCTATGGACCAGGGTGTAGGTTCTGAGGTTGGACTTCCAAGTGGTCCACCAGTTGAGCCACCACCTGTTGAGCAGCTGGTTGTGCCGACAGTGTAGGACGAGGTTGCACGCAGGCTGAGTGCACTGAACGAGTTCTAGAGGCAGTGACCTCTGAAGTTTCGGGGCGATCCAGACCCCCAGGCAGCCGATGACTGGCTTGAGGCAGTCACCCGAGTTTTCCGCCTCTTGAGGATACCTCCAGATCAGATGGTGGTCCTAGCGGCGAGCCTTCTTCATGGTTCTGTCGGGCGATGGTGGAGTTTGGTGATGTAGTCCCATGACGAGGAGACACTCACGTGGGCAGAGTTTGAGCGGCTCTTCAAGGAGGAGTTCTATCCGGTGATGCTGAGGTCACTGCGGATCCAGGAGCTTCTACATCTTCGGCAGGAGGGCATGTCTGTGTTGGAGTACTCAGTGAGGTTTATAGACCTGTCGCGCTACTCCCTGGATATGGTTCAAGACCCATTCTTTAGGGCTCGGTCCTTTGAGTAGTGCTTACGCAGGGACATCCGAGTAGGTGTGGTTTCCTTATGCCTACCCACCTATGCTGGAGTGCTGGAGCGAGCATTGGTGGTGGAGAGATTTCTAGATGAGCATATTCCCCCTGTTAGTGCTGGGCATGTGAGAGCTGAGACATTGGCATCTGGTAGCCGACGATAGACTCAGGGGTCTGGACGTGGCTGACGTTTCAGAAGGTGACCCCAGGAATGGAGGATCTGAGGCTTAGGGATCACAGGGCTCACATGCCAGTTTTGGTCAGCCGTAGGAGAGGCGGTGTTATTCTTGCGATGGTCAGGGACATCTTACTAGAGATTGTCCGACCTGTCGTGCTGCTAAGAGGGAGATGGTCGATGCACCACCTTGGCAGAGGTAGCGTCTCGAGAAAGGTGGTCCGCAGGGTGGCGGACGTGGCAACAAAGCTGGTGCAACAGGAGGCAGTGGTAGGCGGTATCAGTTGCCACCACCCCCACCCCCTGGTGGTCCACTCCAAGCTCAGGGAGATGGTGGCTGAGGGCGAGGACAGCTACATGCCCTGGAGGCTATTGACCCAGAGGCTCTACGGATGGATAGAGGTATGCCTTGTGTCCTTTCTACTTTCTGCAGTAGTTTGATAGACACTGTTTAACAGTACCCTTCCTTTCTGTTTCTTGCTCGAGTTTTGTGCAGGGCGTTGGTAAGACCCTAGGTGGGTGTTTGTTGGCAAACTCACTGGTGTGGGAGACCCATTTGAGAGTCCAGTCGCTTTCCTTATGCTTATGGATTTTCAGGGACGAAAAGTTCTAAGGGGGGGTGGATGTAGCGACTCGTGTTTTTGGCCCTGTCAGACTTTGGAATATTTCTATGAATAATTCCAGAGCTATGCGCGAAGACGGCGTGCCATTCCAAGGCCCGGTGTGCCTGGAATTAATTTTATAAAAATATTAAGTATTTTTATACTATTCACATGGAGGGGGTGTGATATCTCCTAAATGGTAGCTGATAACGTGAATCTGAGGGCACGATTGCATCTGGAACGTTCCGTTTACCTTAGGTGAAGTGTAAACTTTGCGGGCGTGGGCCTGCGGTGGAAAGCGCCACCAGAGGTGTTTTCGTAAATAGGTGGAAAAGTTGGTTTACGAGCGTTGGCGCGAATAACTTCCGAACAGTGTCTCAGATCGCAAATCCGAGTTTTCCATTACGTTCATAACGACGCGTTTACCCTAGGGGCGACCTTACCTTTGTCTGCATCGGGTGCCCTAACAGAGGCGAGTTGGCGGGGAGTTAAATGAGTTGTTTAAAAAAAAATTTAAAACATAATCAATCTCCCCCTCCCCCATTTCCTTCTACGCGCAAGCGACAACAACCTCCACACCTTCTCCGATTCTTCGTCAATTCGATCCCCAATCGTCTGTTTTCTGCGCCGATCATCAACGGATCAAGCTTCAGGGCGTCGCCGGCATCGTTCTGCACCCGAAGCTTCGGCGTTTCACCCGCGAGGTAGGTGGTTTGAGTTTTAATCCCCCAGTCCCATTTTTGCTGCGAATTGCTTCGTTTTGAGGTCGTTCCAGGGAAGATCGCATCCCGAGGGTCATACCGGTGCTTTCAGATCGCAAAATGGACCATCGGGGTGCCCCCGGCGGTCCGCGGAAGGTCCGCCGACGCGGCGGCCCGCAGCAGTCCGCGGCGGAGTGCGCTAGCCGCGGCACAGCGGAGGGGCACCGGCCAGGGCGGGCCGGCGGCGGCGGCCGGTCCAGGCCGGTCCGACCACCTTTTCTTATACGGGGGTCTTTAAACCCCCGCTTCTTGCAATCCGAAAGTCGGATTCGCGTACCGTCTATGACGACGCGACCCTGACGATGAGGCGAACCCTCCGGTTTGGGTTCGAGGGTTTAAAGGGTTGGGTTCATGGCCCGGGAGTTAGAAACATTGTATAAAATAATAATATTTTATTATTTTACGACTTTGGGCCGTTGTAACTTCTACCTGGAGCATCTAAACAACGTGCCATCAGTGGCGTTGAGACCCTAAAGGTACGGTGGAATTTTTGAGATGGTTTCCGGGTGTTGGGACTGAGAACAAGGTGCGGGCCTTGCGAGGCCGGGTTTTTGGCATTTTCGGAGAAACGCAACTTTCGCACCAGGAGTCCGATTTTGACAGATGAATAGTCGATCCTGTGTGCCTTTATGAGAGGATCTCAATGGTGCGATCCATTTGTTGAGTTTCAGAATCAAGGGGTGGACCCCACCCGAGCTGGCTTCAGTGAATAGTACCCTTTTCACTGGGTGTCCGTTTCGGATGAACGGGTAGTCGATCCCGCTTGTTTTTCTGAGGGGATCATCGTGGTATGATCTGCTCGATGGGTTTCAGGATCGTTGTGTGGGACCCACATGAGCTAGCTACGGTGAATAGTTCCTTTTTCCCCGGTGCTCCGCTTAGGGCGAGTAAACAACCTATCCTGCGTGTTTTTCTGTGTAGATCGTGATGGTGGCCTCGATATCAATCTAGGAGGTGCGCAGTGTGGCGTTGTTGCGGGTCGATCGGGTTAGCGACGTTTTGGACCAGTAGTGGTTGAGGGTACTCCCTTGGTTCGTTCCCACGAGGGTTCATGTGGCATCACAACCTTCGTATAGGTTTGTGATCCTATCGATGGGATGTTTAAACTTTTAGAGTTGTGGAATCCCTCTGGTGGGCCCAGAGCGAGATCCTCTAGCATCTTTTCCCTAGATCGGGTTCTTGGTATCACTGTGACCGCTTATTCACGGGCGGCGATCCCCTATATAGCAGGTTAACCCCGTAGGGTTTGTGGCATCATCAGAATTATGATCTCCTACGCGGTGGTCCGTACTTAGTAGGGTTGCAGTATCGTTGGTTATACGATCCCCTACTCAGATCGTGGTTTCAGTAGGGTTGCAGCATCGTCGGTTCGATCCCCTACATCGCGATTTATACCAGATAGGGTTCTGGTATCATCGTGACCACCTTTATATGGTCAATGATCCTCTATCTGAGTGATGTTCTTCTGTCGAGGGCCAGATCGGGTTGCGGTATCCCCCATCGGATCCTGGGTGTGATCCCCTATCTATGAGAACTATGTATGCCAGATTGGGTCGTGGTATTCCCCAGCAGACCCTGAGAGTGATCCCCTATCTGTGAGCTTCGTATACCAGAGTGGGTTCTGGTATCCCCTACCAGACCCTAGGAGTGATCCCCTATCTGAGGAGTTTGGTGGTTATGTTGTTTTAGCGGGGTTTTCCTCAGTGACGGTATCCAACGAGTGTGGTCTCTCAGGTGAGCATATGAGATGTTTTCTTGGGACCCTATGGAGTGTATCTCTTGGGTGCGTGTCATCTGGGATGACAGTGATCGTGGAGTGTGTTCTTCTGGTTGTGAACCATTGCTGGTTATGAGGTCGGTACCTCAGGTGGCTTGTTGTGTGAGCTGAGTATATTTGGATTGTTCAAGGTGTATGTATGGGAATACACCTGGGCTGAGCTGACGAGTTGTGTTTAGCCGAGAATGGTCACGAGATGAATTTCCTCTCTCGTCTGGGTTCCCTCTGGCTGGGATGAGTGGACTATTGACTTTCAGTTACTCTATTTTGTTTTGGGATTTTGGGGTGCCTACTGAGTATGTTTATACTCACCCCTGCATGGGATTTTCCCACACATGTTTGTGTCTTGTGCAGACCACATGCCTTTTGACGGAGTCCCAGGAGGACCCAGAGCAGGCGGAGCTGAGTGAGTGAGATTGACCGGGGTGTTTACCAGTGCGGTGCCGAGGGAGCTTTCCGGTGGGTGTTTGTGGCAGCGTTCCCCTTCTTCAGAGCAGGTTGGATGCGCTTTTTTAGTTTTCTTTTGGTGGGCCCTATTTTTCCCTTTTTTACTTCTGTTGTACTTGGTTGTGGGATAGTTGTATGCATGCATTTTCTTTTCAATTTTATATATCTCTGCACTGTTTCATGGAGGTGTATGTGGGTGCATGTGTACAGGTACCTTAGGCTAATGCCTCCCATGTGTGTGATAGCCTACTCGGTGCTCGACGCCAGCCCCTGGCCTATTGGAGGCAGGCTTGGGGAGTCGCGGCTCGAGCCCCGTTGGGTCGGGTCGTGACAGTTTCCCAAATGAGAGGTAATCATCGAAACCAACCACTTGAAATTAATTTATTATTATATATCATTATAATATATTTTAACCAATCTAAAATAATTACATCAGTATCTACTATATTCTGATATTTTATTATGATAATGTAATAATTATTTTCGACCTCTTTTTCATCCTATGGGAAATTAAAACATTGCTCATGCATACGTACATACTATCATCTCCATGAAGTGATGTGTTTCATTTTCCATTAACACATCTCATGGATGGTAATAATTATATAATTTATGGATATATATTATATTTTTGACATTATTATCATTCTAGAATGATAATATATTATCCACATTCTTACCATTCCATCCTTTGGAAAATAGAAACGTTGTTCATGCCTACATGCGGAATACCGCATCCACGAAGTGATGCATATCATTTTCCATCACCAAATTTCATATATGATTATATATATATATAATAAATAAATACGATATTAATGACATAAAAAGTTCTCTATAAATATTAATCATTATATACTTTATTTCCTTTCCATCTATAATGGAAATGAAAATGTCATCATGCATACATGCAGACTACCGCCTCCATGAATGACATGTTTCATTTATCTATTATATAATTGAAATTATGGTTATAAAAATGAATATTATGAATAAATATGATATATATAACATTAATAACATTATATATATAATATAACCATTTTATACCTTTAACCATGATTAACGTGTCAAAGCAGTTTTTGAGAAATTGACCGAACAACATCAAATGGTCGACATAGACACAAAATATAAAATGAATGAATTAAATATGATTATAAAATGACCTTAATAAATTAAATATAGATTAAAATTATCTTAATAATGTATTTAATAAATTTAAATTTATCATTAAGAGGGTAAAACATGTCTGACCAAGAAGGAATCCAAGGTAAAGTGTTTTTTCTCCTAAAACTAATACATTGAGACATATTTTATATTATACACCTATTTTAATTTATAATAAGTATATAATTACCCTTGGAAAAATTATATCGTGAATTAATTTTTTATTAATAATATTTAAATTTCAATTTTATGTTATCACTTTAAAGTTATTTTGATATAAAGATTACCAAAGAGGTATGTGTTTATGTTACAATATAACCTTTTATCAGATTTTTTATATTTCAATTTATATTAGGGGGTTATATATTATTTCTTTATTAAAACCTTTTTATTATATTATATGTTTATTTATTGATTTTCCATATTTTCTTATAAATTTTCCTCTCCTTGGTACTCAAAAAAGACTGAAAGAATGTTTTTAAGAAAAGTGGACCTTATTTATCTTCTTTGGTTGGAAATATTTTCACTTTAATATATATATATATAACATTTCAAGAATATTGTTTTATATAATCCAATTATTTAGTAAGTTAATTTTCAATTATATTTTAATTTCTTTTCAAAGTCTTAAAAATAAATCAATACAATGTTTTACAAGTGAATTATATTTATCTTTTTTATAAAAGTGATAAAAGAATTTTTTTAACATTTAATATTTGAATGTATTTTCCTACCATCATTATCATTATTAATTATAAATAATCCTCTAAAAATTTCTATGGTTTTATTTAAATAAAATCATTTTCCCATTATTTTTTAAATTTTTTGTTTTTATAAAAATGTATCATTTTCATAAATGGGTTTATAAGTGATTTATAACTTCATTTTTATACAGAGGTTTTTAAGGAAGCTATTTTAATATTTTGATTCCATTTTCCACTATTTCAAAATATTTTATTCTATTTCAGAAAAATTATTTTTTAGGAATTTATGGTCCTCTTTCATCTCTTATTTACATACAGTTTTTTGATTATTCACTTTCTTGTGATCATGTTCTTTATCACTCTCCATCATTATTTGGACATTAGTTTTCTACTTTATTTATATATTTTATTTTTAATTTCTACTATAATGGTTTCATAATCATATAACATTTCAATATATGGTGATTATTTTAATGAATCTTATTTATAAATTTATTTCATTTACTGGGGAAATTATAAAGTTATGTATTCTTGATTCAATATGGATATTTATTGATTAATAAAGCATATTAATTATATATTATATTATTGATTCAATATATTATAAATTCATTGAAAATATGTAAGTGATGGGTGGGTCTCAATTATAGATATCTCATCGATGCATCAATGGGTCTCATGAGAGAAACTAGTTGGTTAGCTATATTAGTTGTGTATTTGGTGTATACCTACCCATTAATTAAAAATGTATTGGCATGAGGCCTTGATAGTAAGATCATGAATTCCTATAATTGTGAAATTCATTCATTAAGAATTTAGTTAATGTTAGTCATGTGATTTCTATATTGATATTATCTGTGGATTTATTTTTATCTTGATTTTTTGATTAAATGGTATGTGTTTTTATTTATTAATCTAACATATTGATTATGTATTATTTACTCATGATAGATTTCTTTATATATAATTATTACTAAAAATATGAGATCACCCATTGTTTTGTTTTTTGTTTTACCTATGATATTAAGAAGGAATATTTGAATTATTTTCAAGGATTAAAGAAATATTTCCATGTTTTGTTTTATATTTCCAATATAATATGAATGTTATGTATGTATCTATTTTTCTAAGACTTTTAAACTTATCAATATTTGTTTATGGGATCCCTTGTATCTTGTATCAATGTAATAATGTAAACACCCGAACTTGGTTACTATAATAAGGTATTTATAATTTTAGTGTGTGATCTTTCCCATGTTATTAGGTAAGCATAGGTTTAGGTGGAATAAATTTGGTTTGGTGAGATGGGAAGGACACTTTCTCTGGTGAGGACACATGTATCTATGATATTAATTTTAGTAGGATCACATAGGAATTTGTACAACACTAATATGGGGTTAAATCACTCTTGGTATAATTTTCCAGATTAGTTTAATACTTTTATCCCTTATCACCACTTCACTTATCCGATGAATGGATCTCTCTATTTCATTACAACACCTTTGTTTTGTATGCATGCAAATATAAATAGGAAAGAAACACAAAAAGAACATTAGGGTTTGTTGATGAGGTTATCCTCCATTTTATGACTATTTCCATGGTGAATGATAGTTATTATACCACTTTCACATAGCTTCTTTAGTATTATTAAAAGATTCTTGGTCAATGGATTGGTGTTGAACCCATACAAACGTTGGCATAAACCTATTTTGTAGAAATATTCAACTTACTTATCTAAATAAAATATTGGTATTGTATCACCATGGAGTATATAAAAAATATTACTATATATATCTTCTATAAAATATGATATGCTCCCTCAAATAGCAGCAATCTCAAACGTTTCTATGGTCAAATTCATAACTTATGATATCACAATATTGTAAGCTGGGATTACTCTCTTTCTTATTCAAAATATGTAAATGTATAATATAATTAAGTTTCTTTATTTCTATACGTCGTTTTCTTCTTTAGTGTACAATTTATGCGAACTTTATACCCTACTAGTTCTCTTTCTCCTCCTATTTGATACTTCAAGTCTATAATAGGCACACGATATCAGTTATTCCTTCTTTATTTGACTTACCACATCTTCAATACACATAGAGTCAGATCTACCACCCTTTTACATTGAATTTAAGTGAATATATTTGTTTTAAGTGCCCATATATAGTGTTTTATTGTATTTTTTCAATTATATTTGTCAATGTGACAATGTAAATATAAGGTCATGGGTGAAGAAGTGATTTTCCAACCATGTAAGATGAGTTGTTTCCACAAGGAATAAAAAAAAGACTATAGGTCCTTGGAATAACTAGATGAATATATCTATTAGTACCTAAAGGAGAGACCAAATGAGGAGAACCAAGCATGTTGGTTGTTGTAAACAGTGTTATGAAACTCTAAAATTAAGGTTGAATTTGAATAGAGACGGACTGAGATTGATTAAAAAAGAGTCACACCTGAGCTGGAATAAATATTTACTGAAATACTTTAATATGAGAATTTCATATATTGCAATACCTTGTAAATGAGCTTCAAGTATATTCTAATTATTTTATTAATTGTAATATTTATTAGGAGTTTTGTGATGATTTTAAGAGGCCGAGAAGCCTGAGAAGCAATCAGAAGTCATTTTGAAACGACCTATAGAAATCTAGTTTTTGGAGTTCACGAAAAAATGGCTAAGTCCAGAGTGTAAGGATTTACCTAATAATCATAATACTTTACTATGAATATAAGGCTTCAGATGATTATTGTAAGTCTTAACTAACCATGATACTTCATTATAAATATTTGGTGTCTGTTGAGAAATTACAAAGGCATTGATCATAATACTTCACCAATGCATAATATGTATTAATAATACTGAGTGTAAGTCACCATCATAAGACTTTGCAATTATAAAACACTAATATTCCCAATTTAATGCTTGGGATGAGTATAAATCTTCAACACCTAGTGAAAATTTTATAAATTTGCTGGATGAAAATGAAGTACTCAAAGTAAAATGTAATTATTCATCATAAGTATTTAAGAACATAAGTTTTTGAGGTCCCTAGAATCACACTTCTATACTTAGTGAAATTTTGGAAGTTCTATTGGATCAAAAATTAATTTTCCAGATTTCAAATTTGATGAAAATGAAATTATTTGGGATTATGTAAGAGTTTTTCATTCATGTAATAAACATAATAAACACTTAATTTAGTGTGTGATCCAATATAATTAGGATAGGGAAGCCAATATTTAACCATGTAAAGTTCATATCAAATAATGAAGAAAAATATAGATTCCAAAATAATTTAATTCTCAGGAAATATAAATCTTATTATGCTTGTGATTTAATTTTGAGTTTAGAATGTCGTGAAGCTTATTCAATCCATCATCCAAGATTTTTTTGAGAAGATTTTGATGAGGAGAACCATTATATGTATTTCTTAAAAAATAAATTGATGTTATTAGGATTTCAAGAATAATGAAAATGAAGTTCCATCAAACCTCGAGCTACTATTTATCATATCCTAGATCATTTTGATCCAACATTGTTTGAGTTTTTTTTAAAAGGTTGGGGTCGAAGCCTCATTTATTATTAAAGCAAAGAAAAGACCTCTTTAACTAGGTAGAGGGATACCTATTACATAGCCCAAAGGCCTAGTGGGAATTTAGCCCATTACATGGCTCGTAGGCCCATTTTTTTGGCCCAAGGCCCATTATATGAATAATACTACTATAGTACCCACGCTGCTATAGTACCGCATAGTAACCACCACTGCTATAGTACCATGTCGCTGCTACAGTGACCTGACACCGATAAAGTGACCTACCGCCGCTACAATGACCTTCCATTGATACAGTGACCTGCCATTGCTACAGTGCCTCCACTACTACAGTACGCTACAGTACTACTACAGTAGCCTGCGCCCAATGGGTTTTGAACCCCTATTTTTCATGTAGAATTAAGGGGTGCTTACCACTAAGACAAACCCCAACTACATCCAACATTATTTGAGTGTTTGTGAGTAACTAAGATATATGTATAGGAATTTTACCAATACTTAATAAATGATATGGATTACATATTTCATGAATATATAAAATAAAGATGACTTCCATTTCATGGACACGTTTATTGTGAACTGTTGATATAGTTGGAAGATTTGATGTGATGATTTTGTGGATTCTTTTGAGAAGAAAAATCCATGCCTCCTAAATAATAAATAATATTTTATTCATTCATGTTTCATAAATGAGTAGAATTTATTATGGGTATTTTAGGAATACTTATTTAGCAGAAAAGGGTGTTCATGGGATTTCATAGAAGCTTGTGATGTGTTTTCTATTATGGTGATTTTTCACTGCAAATCATTTTCTATTCTCAATATACCATTTATGGTATTTGGAAAATAGATATTTAATTTAATGTAGTTTCATGTGCATGTGTATTGTTAAGAAGAGAAAGATGAGAATAAAATAAGAAAAAAAAATCCAATTTTGTGGTCACTTTAGGAGTTGAGTGAGTATTTGAGAGTACAGTGAAGCTCTCTAAGAAGAAAGAGAAGCCATTGCATGTTGTAGAAAATAAGAAGAATAAGAGAATGTGTATGTTGAGCTTGTAAAACATACTAGGTTTCAAAGAAGAGGAGATATTTTGATTTGAGTGGATAGCATAGTTTCTATGTATAATTTGAAGCTAAGTGGTTCTAGAGGATGGGTTGTATGATGTGAGATTAAAGACATTCTCATAGTTGAATCACTCCAAGTTAAGGAAGAAAATCCAATATTATTGGTGTAGATATACTCAGTACCTAGAGAATATCTACTTCAAAAGGACAGAGAAAAAGATAATATGGTGGTTTATTGGTATAAATAAGGGTAGTGGGATGCTGTAGTGATCACTTGTGAAATATAGTGATCTCACACCTCTATAACATGGTGTTATTTGGTTTCAGGATGATACCTAGCCAACTCTACCTATAATTATGATATGTTTATAGTGTAGAATCCATACCTTGGATATCCTGAATTTAGTAAGGAGTAGGTTTCCTGGGAGGGTCCAAACCAGGTAAATACCTTAATACTTTTTTACTTATTTTCCATTACTGAATGTGGTGTTGAATGTCTGGTTAAAAGAAATATATCCATAAGTCTTAACCATATATATAGGTTCAAGTCCAAAATGGGTTGAATGGTTTAAAAGAAAAAATTGGCATTGGTAAAAACTAGATAATAATTGATTCCCCCACCCCTCAGGTTTGTATGTATGATTCATTGGGGTACCTCAAAAATGATTGCAACACCAGGTTACTCTCCATTTATTTGTTACAAAGGTTATGGAATTAGATGTATTATCAAGTCACAAGTTTTAAACCAATACTTATTCATTACCTTCATAGTTAATATTCACATAATTGTAAATATTATTTCTATAAATAATTATTTAAATTCTATTATCTTTATCAATGAGAAAATATATCACTAAAATTCATTTAAATCTATTCAATACCCTCTATTTAATTCTCTATAAGACTCATCTTGTTTCCTTAATCTCCATATGATATTCAAATATGATGATCTAAAATCTTAGACAAAATCCATTGATTTTATTTCTTTTGAAATTCTTCCATATAATCATGGAACTATAACAAAGAAATCCCCCTTGAATCATGGTAGAAACTATCCTTATGATCAATTTAATCTTGATCCCACATCTTGGAAGGAATCAAAATTATTCTTAAATAATTGTGATATTTAATTCCATGAAGAAAAGTTCCTTGCATCATCAAATATATTCATCATTTATCAAAATAAACTTTCTAAATATTTTCTCCATTTATTCATAAAATCTCAGAAAAATTATTTCAAAGGAAACTATGAATTTATACAAGTACATGAGTTATACGTAGGTTATGGTTTCTCTTATGAATTGACACTACTACAAATCTGACCTATAGCCACGGACCTATAGCCACGGTTCTATAGGTCCGTGGCTATATCTTATATACTGCCACGTTAATATCTTCATCCGTGGCTATATGCAGCAGCCCCGTTTTTTCCCCAAACCTATCGGGATACTTCTCCCCCCCCTCGCGATTCCTCCTCCTCGCCGCGCCCTCCTCCTCCCCGAATCCTCCTCGCCGACACCTCCTCCGCGCCGCGCCCTCCTCGCCACGCCCTCCTCGCCGCGCCCTCCTCCTCGCTGCGCCCTCCTCGCCGACGCCTCCTCGCCACGCCCTCCTCCCCGATGCCTCCTCGCCGACGCCTCCTCCGCGCCGCGCCCTCCTCGCCGCGCCCTCCTCCTCGCCGCACCCTCCTCGCCGACGCCTCCTCGCCACACTCTCCTCCCCGACGCCTCCTTGCCGAAGCCTCCTCCGCGCCGCGCCCTCCTCGCACAGGTGTGTTAATGATGGGTGCTTCGATTCTTCTATTTGTCGCAGTGTTTACTTGATAATAATTCTTCGATTCTTCTATTTGATAGCCCCTTCAAGCATTTTTCCTACACTCGATACTACTCGGATGGATGTAGCGCTTCATCCATCTTCATTTCCATGAGTTCTAATTATTGTATAAACCATTCCATCATCTAATCTATCGAATCCAATTTCATCTCCATTATAGGATGCACTGACCATGATCCACAGACACTACCAAATATCTAAATTAAAGCACCAAATTTGTTCTGTTTTGAACTTTAAATTTTATAAATTAATGTATATGTTTACACTTATAGGAGATGAAATTTTGGAAATCAAAGGTATTTAGTCAACAAGAAAAGAAGGGAAATTTTTTCCAATGATCTCAAATGAATAGAGCATCTACACCATGGGATTAATAGTTTAAATTCTGTGATTTTTCTACTTAAACTTGAAAACTCACTCCTTTTTTTTAGTTGAAATAAATGGTTGTAAGTTGACTTTTAATAAATTTTGTATGCTGAAATCATCTTGTTAAATCTGTTGGTTGTTGCTTCATGTTTTACTACCTTTGTGTATTGAAATTCTGGTGTGTATGCTTATTTTAATGTTTTACTAAAAATCATTTTTGAACTTCAAATGTTAACATGCATCTACTTTAAAACCCATGAATATGTTTTGAATTTGTTAATATAGTAACTAGTGGGTATCATTCATGCATTTTGTGTGATTGTTTGAACTCTATGTTCTTCATTTATTTTGTTTTTAATATATTAGTTATATGCTTTGTTTGTAATTAGATAAAAAAATTAATTATTGTTACAAATTGATGCATATATCTAATTAATCATTTCTACCATAGGACGAGGTGGTTGGTGTTGGTTCTAATGCGGGCACGTTGGCATGAAACCGACAAGCAAGGGGGAACATCCATTCTTGGTAATGGGAATCTATGTGAACTTCACTTCTCAGTTATTGGTTTTTATTAGAGTGATATTAACATATTATTTTGTTCACATGTAGTTTTACAAACATAAAATAAAAATTTAATCATAGTTTTATGGTTGCAATTCTAAAATCTTTTTTATGAGATGAATTCTATGGTACTCAATTGTTGTGCTCGATATGATTGTATCACCTTCTTTCTTCCATAAACCTTTTACTGTTTGATGAAGATAGGGTGCAACTGGTGATGAAATTTTTGAAGCTCTAATTTCTAATAGTAACTTTTCAAAACAAAACATTTTCCTCTCAAGTAAGCTTTGATTTGTGGTTCTTGCATCTACTATTTTTGCAGGATACATGTTTGTATTCAGGAACATAAACACAAATATATTTCTTATCAATTATTTATTCTCTACATAATCACTTCTGATTTATTTTGATCTTTTTTTCTTTATTTCTTGTAGGTAAAATATAGGCTTAGGGTGAAAAAGAAATATGCACCCAAAGTACTCTTAAGGAACCATTTTGTATGATGGTAACATGTTGGTAAGTTCATTTATTTCTTTTTACCATACTACATCATGTATATTGAGAGGGGTCTTTGATTTGTGGTTCTTGCATCATATATTTTGGTCTTTTGTTATATTTGTTGAAAATAGTCATTTTATGTCTTGAAGTGTTTTTGATAATATCTTCGGGATGTATTGAAGTATGATAGGGGGCTGGGTGGAGGGGGGCAGGGGGTAGGGTGGAGGGGTGCAAGGGGCAGGGTGGAGGGGGGGAGGGGGCAGGGGGGAGGGGTGTCCGGGGGGAGGGGTTGTCCGGCAGGGGGGAGGGCTGTCCGGCAGGGTGGGGGCTGTCCGACAGGGGGGGAGGGCTGTCCAGCAGGGGGGGAGGGCTGTCCAGCAGGGGGGAGGGCTATCCAGTAGGGGGGAGGGCTGTTCAGCAGGGGGAGGGCTGTCCAGCAGGGGGGAAGGGTATCCAGCAGGGGGGAGGGGTGTCCAGGCAGGGGGAGGGGCTGTCCAGCAGGGAGGGAGGGGAGTCCAGGCAGGGGGAGGGGCTGTCCAGCAGGGGGGAGGGGCTGTCCAGCAGGGGGGAGGGGTGTCCAGCAGGGGGGTAGGGGTGTCCAGCAGGGGGGAGGGGTGTCCAGTAGGGGGGAGGGGTGTCCAACAGGGGGGAGGGGTGTCCAGCAGGGGGGGGGGTGTCCAGGCAGGGGGAGGGGCTGTCCAGTAGGGGGGAGGGGTGTCCAGGCAGGGGGGGGATGTCCAGCAGGGGGGGAGGGGTGTCCAGTAGGGGGAATTAAATAGGACTTAGACTTGGTTCATGCTATGAATTCTTCCCTTATTTATGAAATTGTGGCAAGATCCCAAAACACTCCTATATATTTAACAGGGGTGAGTGGTATGTGAAAATCATCATGAAGATTCTATATACAGATGAACAAAAAATATTCTTGAGGAAAATGTTGGCTTAAGGAGTATGTCAAATCCTTTCACCACGAAATGAAATATAAAACCCTCTCATTATCCTACCATTTGTAGTTTGAGAGATTTAGTATGGTTTTCTTCTATAGAATCAAGCTGAATTGGAACAGAAACATCCAATAGAGATCTTCCCACCCTGTAATTGATTGAGTCGATGAACCGGTGTACCCTAAAAATGTTGGTCCCTATAATTTCTGTATAAAGATCTTGGGTTTCACTACTTATTTTTTAGGGGTCCCCATCATGGAATCACAACGGGACACAAAATGGGTCAAATTCTTCTTTGGGTCCCCTAAACCATTGAAAATTGGAAATGTAGTGTTTCCCAAATTTAGTGGGGAAAATTCAGATCACCCCCTTTAGGGTAAGGCTTGTTTTATAGTTGTACCAATTCCCACTATACCTCTATGGATTCTAATCAATAAATTAGAGAATCAATAGTTTTTATGAGCCCTTGAGGAATGTCTAGCTGAGAAGGAGCATGAATAGGTGCAACAGCAGGTGGAGTAAAATGTGGCAGCCCTATTAGTATATGTCATGTGTAACCTATAGGGTGAGGTCTGTAATGATGCTCCTAGACATGTTTTGGTTGTGTAAAAAATGTTGGGAACTCTCTATTTTCTATATCTTGATTCATGTATGTTGTTTGTTGGTACCTCATGTTGATAGGATGTTTCATCTTAATTCTAGTTGCGGTAGAGAACCCTCTTTGATAAGGTGCTCAAGTTGGGAGTACAAGTTGAGGATCTGCTTATAGAATATATCCAGCAGGAACGCTACCTCAGAGAAGTTATTCATTGATTCTTCTCAATTATTTCAAATCTTCTACCTATTGAGAAAATCCTTCCTCATGTGTAAGGGGTTCAACCACTTCAGTATGTGGTTGCAGTGTATCCTTAATTTTACTCTTTTCCTTGGTAGATAATATCTAAGGAGGTAATCATGGAGTGGTTGAGTGAATTCCAAATTTCAGGGAAAGCATCTGAAGGTTGTAAGAATTGGATGGTCTAAGAATTATTAAACATATAGGGAATTGTTAGCTTGTCCCCCTTAGCAATGAAGGTTGTAAGAATTGGATGGTGATCAGAATTGTGCTTTACTAGAGTGACACAAGATATGGTTTTCCAACTTCCATGAAGAGAGTGATTACCAAAGGCACGGTCAACCCTACAGGCCCTACTTCCATTTAGATTCCTCCTATACCAAGTGTATTTGGCACCAATCAGATTGGTTTCAATAAGTTTTAATTCCTCAATACAAGCTCTGAAATATCTCATTGTGGTAGCATTGGAAACATGTCCAATCTTGTCATCTGCATGTAAAATAGAATTGGAATCTCCCATTATAACCGAGGGATCTAATATAACTCTTGAAATCTCATTCATGTGTTTCCAATGAGTTCTTCGACTGATGTAACAGTAGAAAGCATAAACCATTTAACAAAAAGAGATCTGACCCTCGTTAAGGAAGGTGCAAGTGATAATTTGGTTGTCCACTCAAAAAATGGAAGGATTAGTAACATTATGATGGAAAACCAAGAAAATTATTTCAATACTAGTGATATCTTTCACAGAACATAGAAAAGAATTACCATTTTGGGAAAAAAAGAACCAGAAGTGATGTTATTAGATTTTAGCTCAAAGATTCCAATGAAATCAGGTTTCCGTTTACTCAAAAGAATCCTAAGGAAACATAATGTTCTAGGGTTGGCTAGCCCCTGGCAATTCTAGAAGAGGATACACATCATTGTTTCTGAATGGGGGAAAGTCCCCCTTTCTGTTATTTCTCAGTTTCACTTTTTTAATTGGAGCTTCTCAACTCTCTCTTGTTGGAATGGTTGGTAGAATAAACTTTCTTTATAGTGAGCTAGATCCCCAACCTAAAATAATCTTCCCTGGTTTGTAATCCTTTCATTATAGGGTATGAATCTTTTATACTGATGTTTATATGTTGAGAAGGTGTGTGCTATGACAATTGCATAGAGAGAGCAGCCTGAGAAAATCCAGCTGCAAGTCTGTCATCCATATCAACTGTTTTTAATAATTCTGAGGTAATGAACTCCAAAAGAAGGATTCAGACTGCAGATTTAAAGAAAAAGAGAGAATATAATCCGATGCCTCTTGGAAAATTAAGGATTCTTTAGAAAAATCACTTAGTATTTCCGCACCATTAGAGTTACCAGTTTCATCATGAACACATCCTTGGGATTCTTATTCCTCTACTAAGTCTTCCTAGGATTTACTAGTAGCAAAATTGTTATCCCAGGTGACCTCTTTTTAACCTTCTTTGTATTTTTTTCTAACATAGTGTTTGGTATTAATATTTTTCCCTTTCAGAGCATATTTCAACGAAGTATTAACAGAGGATGGCTTGCAGAATTTATGTACAATTCTGCACTTATCAGGGGGTCTAGGGGGGAGGGAGGGGTGTCTGGGGGGGGGGGGGGGGTCCATGGGGGGTGTCTAGGGGGGAGGGAGGGGTGTCCAAGGGGGTTTTATAGGGGGGAGGGAGGGGTGTCCAGGGGGGTTGTCTAGGGGGGAAGGGGGATGTACTGGGGGTGCAAGGGGGGATGTGCAGGGGGGTGCAAGGGGGGATGTGCAGGGGGTGCAAGGGAAGCTATACAGGGGGGGGGTGGCAGGGGGGCATGGGGGTGATCCTCGCATTTGGCATCTCTCAAATAAAGAGTCGTTAAACTCTTTTATTTTCTTAATCTTCACTTCCAACTGAGCATCACTGACATTCATGGATACTTTATGCAATTTCTCCAAAGCATGGATCACTTTTTTAACAACATTTTCAAACACTTTTCACATAAACTCTTTGCAATTCTTCATCATCTTGAAAAAATCTTTCATTGCAGGGGTGGGGGGTGTCCAAACATGCATTCTGTTTTCATTATTTTGTTTGTTCTATTGCATTCTGTTTTTGCATTCTGTTTTTGATTAGTTATTATTTTTGTTTGTTCTATTGCATTCTGTTTTTGTTATTTTGTTGTTTTTAAATTTCTGTTGTTCTGGAAACATGCATTCTATTTTTTTCCATGTGCATCAACAATCCCCATGACGAGATGTCAACACAATTCATCTTGTTGATGTATACAGGTGGGGAACGATATTTCTCTACCATTTCCCAACGAATAGAGGATTCCTTGAAAAGTACTAATCTCAAGTCCAGGGAAACTCCATCAGCCCCAAGAAAAAATAGTGAGGGGCAGGTGTGATTGCATTTCTGATAAAAAGTTCTGGAATTTGAAACCGATGAATTATTCACGTGTAAAAGCTTTTTGAGTTTTCAATGGAAATCTCTACCTTAGCTACTGGTAATGTTTGTGTTTTCCTGTAGGGTCTCAAGCAGTAAGTTATTGTTGATTTAGTGGAACAGTGCCATGCATACAAGCGAAGAGTGGTACACTTTGTTCATTTGATATATCAAATTTGGTTTTCCTGCACTTAGAATGTTATGTGTTATCTTGTGCTATTTTTAATCATGGCTGCTACTAGCATCTATTCAGACTTACTAGTTTGGTTCTTTATACAGGAATCCATATCCCCTGGGAATGTATATCTTGAATATGGTATTTTATTCTCATGATTTTATTCTATGTAATTGAATCGTTTCTATACAAAATTTTATTTTTGTTGCTATGGGGTTGAGGTAGGGTCCCTCTCCTAGCCCATTTAATTCGAGAATGTTTTAAATTGCATTTATTTTCCTTCTTAATTTTTCATGTTTATATTAAATTGAAATTCTTGAATAAGTGTTAGTTCATATAATTGTTTCGTTTGATAAATAAGTCCTGGTTTTGTAATAAAACCCCTCCAACGGAGGTGCGCTGTCTACGAAAACTCACAGTGGTATACCTTGCTTAACATTATTGCATTGATGTTTTCCTTATACTTGATGTCATTGTTAGTCATAAAGCACACATCGTACTTGACCCTTTTTATATCCCTGTGGGGGGTTTCCCTCTTTTTATTAAAACAGTTGTTTGAACCAAGACAATCTTTAAGTGCCGTTAGACTTTTAAGATGGGTCCCATGTTGTGTGACCATGTCACATGGCATTTGATATTTAAATCCAACCAAAAGCCCAGTTCCACAGCCCAGGGGTCCCACAGTACCAGTAATGTCAGATTACATGTTATGTAACCTGTGATTTTCCTGATCCCATGGGGTATTCCTCTAGGTATTCCTACACATTTCTAGATCTCCAAACCTCACCGAATTAGGTATATCAAGGGTCATCCAATCCTCTAGTCATCACAGATTAGAATTCATTTCTTTAAATCTTATGAGAAAACATCCTCTCATGCCATCCATATCATCCTATTTGAAACTAAGTGGAAGATGTTGCCCCGCGGATGTCACTGGACCGGGCCAACACGTTGTGGTCACGCTGCGGTCACGCCGCGGTCACACCGCAGTCACGCCGTGATTTGGCCCTGCTCCAGGACGACACCCTGTGGCGGTTACTCCTCCAGGATGACACCCTGTGGCGGTCACGCCGCAATCACGCCGCGGTCACGCCGCGATCACGCCACGGTCACGCCGCGGTCACGCCGTGATTTGGCCCTGCTCCAGGACGACACCTTGCGGCGGTTACTCCTCCAGGACGACACCCTGTAGCGGTCACGCCGTGGTCACGCCGCGGTCACGCCGTGGTCACGCCGCGGTCTCGCCGTGGTCACGCCGCGGTCACGCCACGGTCATGACGCGGTCACGCCGCGGTCACGCCGTGATTTGGCCCTGCTCCAGGACGACAACCTGCGGCGGTTACTCCTCCAGGACGACACCCTGCGGCGGTCACGCCGCGGTCACGCCGCGGTCACGCCGCGGTCACACCGCGGTCACGCCGTGGTCACGCCGTGATTTGGCCCTGCTCCAGGACGACACCCTACGACGGTTACTCCTCCAGGACGGCACCCTGCGGCGGTCACGCCGCGGTCACGCCGTGGTCACGCCGTGATTTGGCCCTGCTCCAGGACGACACCCTGCGGCGGTTACTCCTCCTTAGATAAACATTTAATGGTTAGCTCTATAATTTTTCGTATTTCCTCATTCCTAAACTATATCTCCCCTCAGCGCTACCTCTCATCCATATTTCCACAAAATGTGCATAGCAGGTGGTACAAAGGCTCAATTCAACTGAAAACATTGGTTTGTAATTGTCTGGCATATTTTATTGTACATGTATCACATAATATTTGTTTGGTAATTCTTCTTTTTCCTCATCCTCTTCACATGTTGTCCGAACCAGATCATCCTCATCCTCTGCACATGTCGTTTGAACTGGATCATCCTGTTGTGATGGTTCCCATAACCGTTTGACTGAATTTCACACCAAACCAAGCCCTACTAGTGACTATTTTTCGATGCACTATAAAAATCCCATGGCCAACCCACCAAAATCAAACCAGCTATTCCAGGGACATTTCCACTCTCACTAAAAAATCCAAACTCAAGCCCTACTACAATTCCAAGCTCCCACTTCAATTTAGCCACTATGAACTCGTTCCCAGTCCCCCACCATTTTTCAATCCACCTAGGCAACCCATCCAAAACTTGACCACCAATCAGGCCTACCCACCTCTCAACTTCTAAGCCACCAACCCCACATTTTCCACCAGGCATCCCACTTTAAAACCATTCCAAACCTCACCCAATTCTAACCAATTAAACCAGACCCCTTAACATTTGAAGCCCTCATCTAAATTTCTGTTCCAACTCACTTATTTTAGACCCAATCAGCCCTGCCACTTCATAAAAACAAGAGCAGCCTACTTAAAATCCAGTCCAACTTAGTTTCCTTCATGCTTGCCCCCATGAGTCCACAGCCTCACCTCAACCAAATTATTAACCACCTGGACACCTGGAAGCCACAAGAGGAGAGAGAAGGTTTATAGATTTTTTTTGTAATATTTTATTCCATTGGAAGAGAATTTGTTGGATGCTACCACTTGTAATGTGGTACTTAATTTCCTCTCCCTCTTTCTTCCATTAAATATTAGACAGATCCTATGTAAAAAAATCATTCTCCACCTCCGGGGAAGGAACTCTCAGCTACCGTTCTTCTGTTCTTCTTCCTGCTGATGAATAAAATTCCCCAAGTATATTGGGAAAATTTTATTCATTTTTATTCATTTACCTCTTCTTACTTACTGCTGATTTCAGCAGCCAGATTCAGTCTTTTAGCAATAGCCCATGACATCCATCCATTGTCTAGGGGGTCCAGTGGGGGGGGGGGTCTGTCCTGGGGTGTCCAGGGTCTGGGGGGCTGTCCTGGGGGGTCTGTCCATGGGGTGTCTAGGGGGTCCAGTGGGGGGGGGGTCTGTCCTGGGGTGTCCAGGGTCTTGGGGGGGTCTGTCCTGGGGGGTCTGGGTTTGGGGGGGGGGGGGTAGGTTCTGGGGGGTGTCCATGGTATGGGGGGTTGTCCAGGTTCTGGGGGGAGGGGTCTGTCCTGGGGTGTCCAGGGTCTGGGGGGGGGGGTCTGTCCTGGGGTGGGGTCTGTCCTGAGGTGTCTAGGGTCAGGGGGAAGGGGGGAAGGGGGCAGGGGTGTCCAGCAGGGGGAGGGGTGTGCAGCAGGGGGAGGGGCTGTCCAGGCAGGGGGGAGGGGTGTCCAGCATGGGGGAGGGGTGTCCAGGGGGGTGGTCCAGGGGTGTCCAGGGGTGGTGGTCCAGGGGGAGGGGTGTCCAGCAGTGGTGTCTATTGCTGGTATTCTTTTTTAGACTTCAAGAGATTATGAAAGGACTCAGGGAATGGTCCTTCAACAGATTATGCAAGGACTCGGCGAATGGTTCTTCAACTTCTTCCTCTTCTCCCCCAAACTGTAACTCTCTCTCTCTCTGTACGGCTTGCTCTCAATACAGAAATTTACCATTGTACCTTCTTGTTTTTATCCTCTCTCAATTTTATTCCTAACAAAATGTGTGTCCTATGTTTCTATCAACCTTCAGCACACCTTCTATACATCTTCAACTTGTATTCCTTCCACCTATTTCTCAAATAATATGTGCCAAGAAATGTATGTTCTGTGTTGTTCTCAGTGGCTATAGCATGGTTATACCAACGGATGAAAATTCATCCGTGGATATATGTGCGATTTGGCCAATATTCTCTCGGGATCCTCCTACGGAACCCTCCCCGACTCACTCCCCTCCCCCGATGCACTCCCCTCCCCGGACGACCGCACCTCCCCCCTCCCCGGACGACAGCTCCCCCCCCCCCCCCCCCCCCCCCCGACGCCGACGGACTCCCCTCCTCCAGTCACCATTAATATAGTTGAGGGCTAACTTGGATTCTCCCTTCATATCCATTTGGGGGAAATAAATATCATCTGATAACTGATGACCAGTAATGAGAGCCTAATAATTTGCCTCATCATCAGTGAAACCTTATAAAAATAGGAAAAAGTATGATTGGATGTCTTGTGTTGGTGTGATAAAGACAACCACCTGGCCTACTCAATTAAGATTGGAATTATTAAGCATTATTTAAGTCGATCTTTGAAAATCATTATCAAAATATATTTTCTAATACTCTTTGACATGATCCACTAAGAGGGTAGCCTCATTTGGGAAATCAACATTCAGGGGTAGTTCTTCAGGGGTGGATGTGTGTCCAGTGGGGCTGTCCAGTTGGGGCATGGGGGCTGTCCAGTGGGGTGCAGGGGGTAGGGGGCAGGGGGCAGGGGTGTCCAGCAGGGGGAGGGGTGTCCAGCAGGGGGAGGGGCTGTCCAAGCAGGGGGGAGGGGTGTCCGACAGGGGGGGGGGAGGGCTGTCCAGGGGGTGTCCAGTGGGCCTGTCCAGTTGGGGCATGGGGGCTGTCCAGTGGGGTGCAGGGGGGCATGGGGGACTAAGGGGGGCATGGGGGGTGCAAGGGGGTGTTCAAGGGGGCTATCCAGGGGGTTGCAAGGGGGTGCAAGAGGGATGTCCAGGAACCTAAGCCCATGCATGTTATGAATGTCTCTATAGAGAAAATGCAGTGCTGTCCAGATCTGGAAAATATCATAAAACATCCCACAGATACTTCACAGGCACCAGGTATAACTATTTCACCACCTATAGATAGTGAGCACGGTGCTATAAAATCTAGTAACTCTATTTCAAATCATAATTTCAATGTTTTGTTTAATGCAGTACTATATGAAATGCAAGCAGATTTTATCTGAGGATGAGCATGTGTGACCATGATTTCACCAAGCAGTTTGTTTAGTTGATAAACAGTTTTTCTGGTAATGTTTTCCAATTTCAAATATGTTTTATTTTATTTCCATAAACATTTTATAGTTTATTATGTTTTATTTTCCAGACTGATTATATGTATGTTTTCCTAGATTACTCATATATAGCTACTTATGAATTTTTTTTCAAGTGTTTCCCAAGTCCTACTAAGAACCTATAGTATGGGGTGGTCCTACTAAGAACCTATAGCAGGGGGCCAGTGTCCAGCAGGGGTCCAGTGTCCAGCAGGGGTAAATATGCAGGGGGAGTCCAGTGTCCATGGGGGATTCCAGTGTCCAATAGGGGTAAATATGATTTGGGCATCCCAAGAACTAGTTTCCAGGGGGGAGTCCTGTGTCCAGCAGGGGTACAAGGGGGATAGTAGGGGTGGGGGGGAGTATGGGTCCAGTGTCCAGCAGGGGTCCAGTGTCCAGCAGGGGTAAATATGCAGGGGGAGTCCAGTGTCCAGGGGGGAGGGAGGGGGGTGCTGTCCAGGGAGGGGGGGGGGGGGTGCTGTCCAGGAAAGGGGGGGTGTCCAGCAGGGGGGAGGGGTGCTAAACATGGTCTGTAAATCTGATGTAGTTCAGTCTGTTCCTGTCTTATCTCATGCTGCTAAACATGTCAGAATTGGTGAATTGGTACCTGTTAAACCTGAATCTAGCAGTGCTGAAGATGTTGTGGTTATCAGATCAGATAAACTTGGTTATCAGATCAGGGGGCAGGGGGACTAGCAGGGGACTGACAGGGGGCCTAGCAGGGGGTAGGGGGCCTAGCAGGGGGCAGGGGGACTATCAGGGGGCAGGGGGGCTGGCAGGGGGGCTGGCAGGGGGACTAGCAGGGGGGGGGGGACTGGAAGGGGGTGGCAGGGGGGACTGGCAGGGGGGACTGGCAGGGGGCAGGGGGGGCTGGCTGGCAGGGGGGAAAGCAGGGGGTGGTAGGGGGGGGGGGGAACTAGCAGGGGGTAGGGGCAGGGGGGGGGGGGCTGGCAGGGGGTGGCAGGGGGGACTAGCATGGGGCAGGGGGAAAGGCAGGGGGACAAGCAGGGGGGTGGCAGGGGGGAGGTGTGTCCAGGCAGGGGGGAGGGGTGTCCAGGTAGGGGGAGGGGCTGTCCAGCAGGGGGGAGGGGTGTCCAGGCAGGGGGAGGGGCTATCCAGCAGGGGGGAAGGGGCTGTCCAGCACGGGGGGGGGGGGGGTGTCCAGCAGGGGGGAGGGCTGTCCAGCAGGGGGGAGGGGTGTCTAGCAGGGGGGAGGGGTGTCCAGGCAGGGGGGAGGGGTGTCCAGCAGGGGGGGAGGGGTGTCCAGGCAGGGGGAGGGGGGGGGGGGGCTGGCAGGGGGACAAGCAGGGGGCAGGGGGGGCTGGCAGGGGGACAAGCAGGGGGGTGGTAGGGGGGACTAGCAGGGGGCAGGGGGGGACTAGCAGGGGGCAGGGGGGACTAGTAGGGGGGTGGCAGGGGGCAAGGGGGACTGGCAGGGGGGTGGTAGGGGGTGGCAGGGGGGTGGCAGGGGGTGGCAGGGGGGTGGCAGGGGGGTGTCCTAGGGGGTGTCCAGGGGATGTCGAGGGGGTGTCGAGGGGGGGGGGGTTGGGGGGGGGGGGTATTTTTTTTATGGATTTGGACACCCTATATCCACGGTTTAAACTGTGGCTATTGGTTTATTACCACGGTTATTAACCGTGGCTATAGACATAATGCCACAGTTTTAAACCATGGCAATTAAGTCTGTCCGGCCTTTAGTATAGCCACGGTTGTAACCGTGGCTATAGGTATATAGCCACGGTTCAAACCATGGCTATATACCTATATCCACGGTTGCAACCGTGGCTATAGTGTTAAAGCCACGGTTTGGAACCGTGGCTATAGGTCTAGGCCTATAGCCATGCCAAACTTAGCCACGGTTTGAGAAACCGTGGCTATTACCTATAGCCACAGTTTTAGGGCCTATATCCACGATTTAGAACCGTGGCCATAGCCCGAATTTCCAGTAGTGTGAGGATGAAATATTTTAAAGTCCTTATATACTCTAATAAAGTGTAATTTTATCTTCTAAAGTCTTATTTTTATCTTATAAACATGAACTCTACTCTTCTGAAGTCTCTAAAGTCACATTCAAAGTCCTTGGTTACTTTTATTTAGTCTCTGATGACTCTTCTATTGTTTAGAAATAAAATTATTAACTCTTCAGTCACTTTTGTGAAGTCCCAATTTCTTTATTCAGTTTTTAATATAATTCATGTAAAAATATTCCAAATTAAGGTATGACTTTTCCGAAATTCTTTTTTACTCTTCTTAAGTGAGTATTTACTCTTCCAAATTATGGAATTATCCATTTTTCTATCTCAACTCTAAATTATATAATTCACTCAAATAAATTTAAAATTGCTCTAATTCAACCTCAGGACTCCTCAAGCACTCCAAATCACCTCAGAATGATCTCAAACTATTCTCAAATTCTTCATCACATCATCCAAATATTTTCATTCAATGGATGGGTCCTCCAACTTCAAGCTAGTTTCACATATCTTAATAACAGATCTTAAATATCTCCACTTCATCCATATTATTTTAAGAACATTCAAAATGGATATTAAAAAAACTTCCACATCATAAGTACATGTAATTTTCATTAATAACATCCCACCAAACATCAAAAATTGGATTTCTTCCTTGAAACTATCCATACAAGTTCTTCAAAGAATCATCCCGTCTTCTAACTTTATTTTCCAATAATCTCATAAATTCTTAATATTGTTCCATGGTAGCATCTCACATGTCATTTTTATTACTTTTACATTTACATTGGAAGCACCGCATCATTCCTTACACACTTCCTTGACACATAATAACAACCTTACTTATTGATAATAAATATAATACATGCCTGTGCACAACAATATCTCCCTATAGATTTGTTTTAAATACTTGAAAACTTATCATATATAAATATGTGTTCTCATTTTTATTCTCCCCCATATTTATAATATATAAAAATGAATATGGGGATTATTCTCATCTCATATTCTTTAAATTCCCTCTAAACATCTTCTTCTCCCCCTTTCATTCAGAATCACAAATTGATCTACATTTGAGATATGGATGATACCGCATGATTTTATTACCAGTGATCCTTTATATAGTCTACTATAAGTCTACATGAGATAAACCAACATATAAAATAATAGTGAATAGACAATGTGATCAAGGTTTTCCTTAAACCAGTTTAACATGTGATTTGAATCTTAGTTTTCACTTTCAAGGGTTATACACTAATTTTTTCATGAATTATATATCCTGTACTCAAATCAAAAAATGAATAAAAAATTATATTAAAATATAGATAAAGATCACCATTTAACCTAAAAAACACATCAATTAACAATCCCCCTTTTGTAAATATATTTTTCATAATCAAAATAAGGGTAGAATGTGTGATTAAACTACCTCAATCTTTAAATTTCTTAAGGCTATCTAGAAATTATAGATTTCATGAATCATCACATTATTAGAAATCTCATTTTCATATTTCCTCCCTCTCAAGGGACTCACTCAAACCTTTATTAAATTATTGAATGAGTTCCTTGATTATTATCTCTTTCTTTTTTTATAAATTGTTTATAGTAACTCATCTATCTCCTCCTTTTTTCTCAACTCCTTCAATTCACTGCATGTTAGTATAAATAAATTTTAAAGGGAATAAGAAGGGGGGTTAAAGACCCTTAGTAATAATAGTGAGGTTGATAGTTATCTCTCAATCAATATCTTCCATTCATTCCATATTTATCATTAGGAGGGATCCTCATGATATATCCCCTAATAGTTTTTTAATTATGATATTCTTTTGAAAACATAGTGTTCTCCTTTTTATCAAAATAAAATCACCCTCAAGGGATGATATATAACTTTACATAATTGAGGAAGATATTTTATTATGATTTTATATAGAATGAAAATTGATTAATCATAACAATATTGTGACTTGAACCATATCTGGAATAGCTATTCAAACATACCTTTCTTCATTATTTATCCTCTTAAGAATAAGAATCACCTTCAATTCATTTCAATGAAATCTTATAAATATAATATAAATAATAAGAGAATAAGGTGGAATATATTTATCACCCTAGTGAAAGTAATAAGGCTAATAATTTTTCTCAACCATGACACTATTTATTTATCAGCTCCTACCTTGATAAATTTCTTCATGCATGCTCTTTTTTTCAAATAATATATTCTCTAGGAGCAACATGAATTCTTTTATCCTTGTTTTTTGTGAGATATTCTCATAATACATGAATGAAAATGAATCAATATTTATTTAATTCTTTAAAATTTATTCTTGGGATGGTGTGATTTTTAAATAATCATTTCAGTTGTGATTAGCCTGCTTGCACCTCCCACACAACACTTTATGATATTTTAGGCTATCATCTCTTAACACCCTCTCATGAAATTTTGATTATTCATGTCAAATATTTTCTTTCCCTTTATAAATTTCAGTCACCTATTATTATTTAATTTTTATTTACTTCTTATGATCATAGAAAAATGATAACGCATACTTTGGAAGTATGCTCAGCCTTTTTATTTTTTCCACATAGCATTTCAAGAGAGTTTTTTTTTCACCTCAAACCCTTTTTATGTAATTATACTGTCTTTTTCTTATGTTATAGCTTTCATCCATAAATAAACACACTCATGGTTTTTTTGATAAAATTCTATGGTGTGCTATATTATTCTATCGAATAAGTGGCTCACTTTTATAATGTTTAGATCCTCTTGGACTTCTTAGAACTATTTTTTATTATGTATTCATTTTTTTACTACAAATGGATGAATCACCATGTTTATTTTCTTTTTTTGGACTTATTTATTTAACATAACTTGGTACATACTCATTTATGCTACATAATTATGGACAATAACTATGACCACTTTGATTGTAAGATTCACAGAGATCTCTAATTATTTTAAATCTATTAGAGGGAGATAATTTTTTTTCTCATTCTTATATAAACATTGATTTTACTCATCATTGATAATAATTAATATTGGATCTTAATTTCCCTTAAATATTGAAATATTATACGAATAATTCATAGCCTTATTCTCAAACCAATTATAACAACGGTAGTATCCCACAAACCTTGTTATTTCACATTGAATATCAATCAATATATAATAACATGTTTTATGTTTTTGTGATTTATTGCTCCTTATTTGGGATTAATTTGGGTAAGAACTCATTATATACTTACTTATATCCACCTTGGATGTAGTGGTGGTCTACCCAATACTTTTACTCATTCAAATTTTTATAGATTTTGTGTAAATACCCAGATCCCAGTAACCCAGGTTTAGTGGTTACTTTATTACATTGGCACTTTATATAAGTGATCAAACCCCAAAGGACCAAATAGTTTAGTAGTATTGGTAAAATAGATACATAAATGAATCTCATTTAAATTTTAAAACATAAAATACAAGATAAAATTTTATTTTAGAATACCGATATTCCCTTCAGTATATCCCTAGATATCAATCATAATATACATCTTAACATCCTAGGGAAAGAAACATAAGTAAGGGGTGAGATCAAATGTTTAGTAAGGGTATGTGAATAATAGAATATATCATGAATAAATAATTAATAATAAATATGGGAAGTTAAATAACTAAAAAACATTTCATTTAATCAATATATTTAACATGAATAATAATATGGTAGGAAAAACTGATGATCAAAATAATTTCATATAAATAATCACATAATCTTGAAATTTATCCATAAATATTCTAACTAATTGAATAATCACATGGAAATAAATAAATAATATCATATTGGGGTAATGCATAATTATATAAATTATAAACATACAGTTAAGTCTTCATCAAAATATATCTTACATAAATGGGTAAGGTCTTAGCCAAATATCCAATCTAGTTTGTATCATGAGAACTACCGATGCATTGAGGTGCAATAGTGGGCCTCACCTATCACTTACTAAGTAAATTTCATTACTTATATGAAAGGGGTAAAACATAATCAAAATAAAAATTAATATTAAAAAACAAGCATACTAAATTTTAATACTTTCCCCAATCAATAAACAAAATCATAAATCATCCAGATTAATTTAGTGAATGCTAACAAAATAGAACATCTCTAGTCAAAATTATCGTAAACCATATGGAGAAATAATAATGATGGTTTCATTAAAACATATCCCTATTGTAAAATAATTATAATAAGGGGTTTTTTCATTAATGAGTATAAATTACATGAAAATATCCTTAAAACATTCTTGAGGAAAATAAACATCACACTTTGAAAACCACACTTTAAATCTAAATATTCACAAAACATTTTGAAAATAATTTTCTTTGAAAATAACCTTGGAAAATTTTAAATTAATCTTGAAAACATTTATTGTTCATGATGGTGAGAAATTATATACATTCCATATATGTTAAGAAAATATTTCTTTCACATTGTTGTAAAAAGGGTAAAAGTACCTCTTTCGGAAAAAGAACAAGAAGATTCATTTCATCCTATTTTGTAAAGATTAAAACATGGGTAAAAATTTATTTAATAAATTATATAGATAATTTTAAAAACATTTTTGAAAACATTTTTATAAAACATGGATATGGAAGAAAAATAATTTTTGACTGAAAAGATAAATAATGATTCCTTTTCTTAAAAATATTCTCTTAAACATTTTCAGTACCAAAGAGAGGGAAAATAGTAATAATAATTGAAAATTTAATTAATAACCATAGGAGATGAAAATATATTGGTTTTTATATAGTAATATCAAATAATTTTTCCCAGGGATACTCAGACATAAACAATCCTAAATAGTGACGAGATTGTGAAATAAACCTTTATCGCTTTGGTAAATTTTGATTCGTAAGACCCATAAAAGAAGTAACATCAAATGTAACTTTAAATAACATGAAGATAAATATATTAATGATATAATCTAACAAATGGGAAGTATTTACATCACAAAAAAGAAATAACGAGTGAATAAGGAATATGTATCAAGGAAATAAAATGGAGACGAGAAACCCTCACCTCAGACCTTATTTCTTTCATACGTGTTAATACCACTTGTATAATAAATATATATTTATTATAAATATATTAAATAATAATAATAATATATTTAATACGATATATTATTTAGTTATAGTATTTTACGACCCATTTATTAACAATTCTTTGTTAAAATCACTATTTTGAGTAATAATTACTTTGTTTTTCATGTATGTTTTGGTTTGGTAATGTTGGTATTTTTACTTTAATCATGGTTCCATCATATAAATAATGTTAAAAATGATATAAATATAATATTTAATCATTATATAATTTTTTAAAATATTCCATAAAATTTAGATATGGGAAAATGAGTTGCATCGTTCATTGAGATGATAGGCCATACGTACACATGAACGTTGATTCTATTTTTCTAACAGATGGAATGAGAAAATTTTAAATAATATTTCACCTTTAAATAAATATTATTATATCAAATATATAATTTATATTCATTAAATATATCCTTAATACCATCCATTTCAAAATAAAATGAAAAACATTTCACATCACTTTGTAAAGGTGGTAGTCCATACGTACACACGAGTAAATTTATTGTTTTCCAACAGATCAGAAGGTAAGAAGGTATATGTGGAATTATAATTATAGAATTATATTAATTTAATAAATAAAATTTAAATATTTTACTTATAACATTATATCCATTCAAGAGATATGGTAATTGAAATAAATTACATCAACTCGCGAGGCAGTAGTTCGCTGTACACACAATCGACGATTTCATTTCCCATTTGATGGAAGTGGAGACTGATATAGGTTATTACATTAACATAATAACATATAAGTATATATTAGATACTGGTTTTATTGTTTTATAATATTTGGATAATATTTTAAAGAGGTGGAAGAAGAAATAAAACAAAAATGTATGTTTAAGGATTTTACCTCTTTTTCAGAAAGCCTCTTTAGGTTTATAACTAAATCCTTCTTCAGAGGGTTTCATACTAAAACTAAGACATATAGGATGTGATTAGGGATTTTATTAATATAATTTTATAGGTATTGGCCTAACCAAAGTTCTTTATAAGTGTGAAGTTGATAGGAGAGGGGTGGACTTTTATAAGTGGGGGAGAGGACACACTTGGTATTTTTGAAAAGAAAAAGTGATACCCATGTTTTTCACATGACACAAGGCTCAAAAGTGGGAAATTATAAGGATTTAGATGACATAAGGTATAAATATGTCCCTAAAATATGAATTTTAAATGTTTCTAGATCATTTTAACCCTTATATTTTTAGTTTATACTCCCCTCAGTAAACCTTTTTTAACCTTAACCGCTGTAATTAATTTTTACTGTTTTTACTATTTAATATGAAAAAAAGTTAAGTTAAACTTATTATATAATATAAAATTTTCCAATTATAAATATGAAATAAATTGTTCCAAATTAAATTCACATAATTTTTATAAATTATTTTAAAATTAAACCCGTATACACTAGGAAAAGCGGGTTTCCAAAGAAAAAACATTCAAAAATTTAAAAAAATTAAACCAAAATTAAAAATGAAATTAATTAAAATGACCTAAATTAGATTAATTATAATATAATTAAACTGATATTATTTTTAAAACTTGTTAAATCAAAATATAACTTTGAAAATGATTTAAATGAAAAGGCGGTTTTCAATAAAAATTAGTATTTTTCACTATTTATTAAAAAATTATTCTTTTTATAAATTTCTCAAAAAATCACTATAAATTAATTTTTACATGATGATTTCAAAAATTAATTTAATTTTTTCAAATTTATTTTCAAAATTTTTATAAAATTAATTTTAAAATTTGTGTGTAAAGTGTGACAAAACCTCCTTTTGAATAAACATATTTTTTCATAAAAATATTCTTCTTCTTTGAAATGATTCTTATTTTTTAACTTCTAATTAGATGATAACCAATAAATTTATTTTATTCATGTATAAAATATATAATTTTCAAATTTGTTTTAGTCCTATTCATACCAACCAATTTCTTGTCTAGGTTATAACAGTGTACTATTTTATGATTCTTTTAAACTCATGGTTCTGTGTATCACAATGTATCAAAGAGATTGAATTTATTTACAAGGAAATATATCGAAAATTCTCATGCTATTACATTTTTCCCTCATACAAAAATTTCATCCTTTAAATTTCCAAAATGGAACATCATGAAGATATTTGGGTAGTTCTGCCTCACAATCTCTTTGGGTTCCCATGTCGCATCTTCTATCTTCTGATTTCTAAAAAATACCATTACTAGTCGAGTCATCTAATTCCTTAACACTTGTTCCCTAGTGTCCAAAATATGGATCAGATCTTCATAATAAGATAGTTTGGGTTTTAATTCTGTTTCTTCAGAGGTGATAAGTTGTGTTGGGTCTGGCATGTACTTCCTTTACAAGGATATATAGAACACATCATTTAATTTGGAGATACTTGGTGGAATTTACAAATGGTATGTCACAACTCTAATTCTTTCTAGGATGTTAAAAGGTCTGATTTACATAAGACTTAGTTTCCTATTATTTCTTAACCTTATAACACCCTTATATGGATATACTCTCAGGAAAACATGATATCCCACTTGAAATTACAAATATTTTCTATGGTTATCAACATATCTATTTTCATTTCTTTGATATGGGTTTGAATAGTCATTACCTTGTTTTTTTTCATCTCCATAGGTTATAGGCTAACAAGCTTCCTTTCACCAACTTCATCCCAACAGGTTTGCGTACGACATCTCTTGTCCTATAATACTTCATATGACACCATTTGAATACTTTAATGGAAGCTATTATTATAGGAAAACTCCACAAAAGGTAAATATTGATCCCATATACCATGAAACTCAATATATAACAACCTCTAAAAAACTTCTAATGTTTTAATAGTCCTTTCAGATAGTCTATCAGTTTGAGGGTGATAAGCGGTGCTGAAATAATTCATAGTATCAAGAGAATTTAGGATACTATTCTATAATTTTGATGTAAATCATGGGCCACAATCAAACAAAATTGAGATAGTCATGACATTATGTTTTAAAAATTCATTAATATAGAGTTTTGTAAGGCACTCAAGAGGTAAATATTCTCTTATATCAAGGAAATGTAAATATTTTGTAAGTTGACCAACAATAACCCATATTGCATCATTCTTTCTAGGTGTCTTTTGTAATCTAGTGAATAATTAAATATTAATGTCATACAGTTCCCATATATGAATAGGTATAGGTTTTCATGAATCCTTTAGGGTGTTGTATCTCAACCTTCACTTGTTGACAAACCAATCATCTTGACACATAATTAGAAATTTCCCACTTCATGTTATCCCACCAAAAGTGTTCCTTTGTATCCTTTACATCTTGGTGCTACCATGGTGTATAAAGAAATTAGATCCATGATTATCATACAATAATTCCATTTTCAACTCAGGTATAGATGGAACACATAATATATTTAGAAATTTTAGAATGTCATATTTACATACAAATTCTACCAATTTTCCATCATTCATGACTTTATTTTTTTTTGAAAATTCTCATCATCAAGTTGAGAACATTTTATCTTTTTAATAAATATGGTTTAGTAATCATTTGAAAAAGGAGTTATGTATCCCATTTATTAATGATATTAAGATATATATTTACTAAATCCATAAACATAGGATCCCTATTTATCATCATTTTGGCCAGGACTCTATGATCTTTCTAGTTCAAAGCATCTACTACCTTATTTTCCTTCCCCGAACAGTATTGTATTGAGTAATAACAGTCCTTGAGTAGATGATTCCATCTCCTTTGCCTCATGTTGAGATATTTCTATAAAAATATGTATTTAAAACTCTTTTAGTCCATGTATATCTCACAATTTTCATCATAGATATAATGTCTTCATATCTTCAAAGAAAATATTAAGGTTTTAAAATCAAGATCATGAGTTGGATAGTTTTGTTCATGAATCTTCAGCTTCCTTAATGCATAGGAAATAAATTTATAATTATTCATAAGGAAAAAAAAATTCCATTATTTTATGCATTAATATATATCACAAAGCCATAATTTTTTTTATGATGGAGTCATAATTGGATCATTCACCAATCTCCTTTACCATCAAATGGGAAACAAAACCATCATTCGTGTGTACAGAGGACTACTGCCTCACGACTTGATATAATTATTTTTCCATATATGTATCTAATTTTTGGTTATAATAATGAAATTAATGTATATATATTATATTCATAACATATTTATCATTTTTAAAATATAATATATCATTTACTTTCTCACATTTCCATTCACTAAAAAATGATAATGTTGTTCAAGCATATGTGTGTATTACCACCTCCATGAAGCGATGCGATTATTTTTTCATCATCGAATCACATGGATGATATATATAAGTATGTTTTAAGAAATAATATGGTAATTTTTATATAATAAACATTATATAAAGATAAAATAATACTTACCTTCTTACTGTAATGATCGTCTAAAAATGGAAATGTTACACATGCGTATATACGACCAACTGTCTCCATGATTGTAACATAGTTCATTTTTCATAACCATATTTCATGATTGTATTTCAAACTATAATTGATGTATAAAAATAATAATTATTACATGATTATTAATCTGGTTATTATGGAATAATGACCTCTTTAACTATAGTCATCCTACCAAAGTCATTTGGGACTTATGAACTGAATATCATCAAAACATCTGATGTAAACATAAATGATTAAGTAATTGAATATGAAACGTAATAAGTAAAATAAAAGGAATAATGAAGTTGAAAAGGGTAATAAATAAATTAAATAAAATACATGAGTTTATTATTCTATAAGATAAAGAACATATGTGATGAGTCAAACTTGAGGTAAGAAACACTTTAACATAAAACCTCATTTTAAATGTTATAATGATTTATTTTCAAAATCTTTCTTTTCCATATCAATAATTTTAATTTTTTTTAAGAATGTGTTTCTATGGACATAAAAGAACTATAAAGTTCATTTTATGCCACTTTATTTCAAAGTTTTTCAGAGAGGAAACTTTTTACAAGATGTTTGACTTTCTTTACTAAAGATAAAAGGAATGTTCTATTTTAATGTATACAGTGACAATGACTTTTCCCACCATCATAAATGTTATTTTAATTTTGGATTAAATTAAAAGATTTCATGTTTTATTTAAAGAAAAACCCTCTTTCCCCTTTTTTGGCTATTTTGGTTTTGAAAATGTGTTTTTAATGAAAATGTAATTTTGATATCCGAAATTGTTTCGCACACAAGTTTAAAAGAATTATTTAAGAGTTTTATTATTTATATGGTCCTTGTACATTATTTATGAAGGGTTTAGCTCCATTATAGCTCATGGGTGAGCATGATACAGCTTATACAAAGGGTTGAGTCCCATTATAGCTAACATGGGAGCCCAATATAGCTTATATGATGAGTGTGCCCAGATAGCGATCCATTGCATTGGGTAATGATTATATTCTATGGAGAATTATATTAGAAGTCACCCATAAGGATATTATGATTGTAAGGGTTTTAATATGACGTCCCAAGGCACCTAAATTACTTTTCTATGCTTTCTAATGAGTTTTCATGGAAATCATTTGATTTTAAAAGGTTAATGATCTTTTTAAAGGAAAATGATGCTCTTTTTGGATAAAAATGTATGTTTTTTAGAAAATGGTTTTCATGGCTTTTCATGTTTTCACTAGTGTATTGTATTTATTCTTTTTATGTCCATTACTAATCTTCTTGTTCTCATATCATGTTTTAAAATATTTTTTCATGGGGATTTAAGGATGATTATTGACAAGGATGAGGTCAAGATCAAAATTTTGAAGATATATCATGAAAATAAAACAAGATTAATTTTAAAAGTTTTTTTCTGGTGGTAAAAATAAATATAGAGAAGATGTGTCCAATTTTTATTATATGGGATTGTTATGTATGATTTGTGGCTTAAATCTCTAAAAATATAAACCTAAAAGATCTTTGAGAATGCAAGAATGTTAATTCTAGTTCAAATTCACTAGAATATGTAATGTTTATGGTCGGGTACTTACATTAACTATGGATATGTTACTTTTTAATTGACTTCTCTAGAGGTGGTGATGCCAATGATGGGTTGTTTTGTTACCAATATTGGAAATTTTGGATGACAATGTTGGTGATACTAGATTAACTTTTTAGATACATCTACGTGAATCAGTTGCATGGGTTTACCTTGATGATTTATTATTATTTCAATGATATCATTATAGTGGAACACCACCTTGAGTTCTTCTTATCTATTCCCTAAAGACAAGAAGATATTTTGTTGGCCATGAGTGAGGATTGATCACACAATGGAGTTAAGTAACCCTATGATGGTCATGATATGAATAAAGTGAGGGTCCTTATATGATTATTTATGTTTTGTCACCCCCTTTGACTACTACAGTTTGATAGAGTGAGGGTCCTCAACTTGTGGAGTTAGGTGGACACATGATCATAGTTAATCTCAATGGGGTGAGGTTCCTTTATGTTAGAGGATCAACCAGAAAGAGTTCTTCTATATCATTATGGACCAATCCTCTATAGATATGAGTGTGGTAAATTTGGGACATATTTTAGTGTGTGTATATTCACGAGATTTATTATTTAGACAATGATTGACTTTGTTAAGGTTGGGTATAACTACTTCTAATAAGATATAATTATGGATAATAATATATAGACTTCTATAATGAGATATGTTTGTATATGACATCTTTAGTGTTGTGACCCGTAATTTTCCCAGTTGGGATTTAGCTCGGTTTTGATTTTTCAAGTATTAGGACCTCTTTAGGGGTAAAATAATAAATTTTACTTAATATAATACCACTAAAAAATATTATGATTGTTTTGTTGAGTCTATGGTATAGTGTTTACCTCTGGGTTGAGCCGACATGGAGTTTCAAACATCGTGGGGGATCAATAATAATATATTAAAAATAATATATTATTATTAATCTATACCATGTATTTGTGATGAATTTTTTATATCTATTAAATTGGATTTTGTATGGAAAAATTGAGACTATGTTTGAGTTCAAAATTGAGGTTTTCTCTTGAAGTGTTATTATTTAAATTCTTAACAGGATTCACAGGTTAAAGCTATTATATATGTAAATATTTAAATGGAATTGATTTAATTAATTGAGTTAACTTAACTATTTATTATTATAGTTAAAACCTAGGAGTATCTTATAAATACCATTTTATGGAATTTATATAGGGTTACCCATTTCCATCAGTGGCGAAACCCTAGTGGGAGAAGAGGGAGCTGGAGGAATTGGAAATTCCCTCTTAAGAAGTCACTAGTAGATTTTAATAGATGATGATTAGATATCATGAAAATAAATGGATCCATAATGTCAATGATAAACTGAAGTGATGGGGGTTCAAGGTAGGGATTTGGTTTTTGATTTTCTTTCTCCATTCTTCATGAGTTTCGTATTGAATTTGTGCGTTGAAACCTCTATTTTATGTTTCAATATAGGTGGGTTATGTATTTATTATTTTCCATAATCCCCATTGTGTTTGATGAATCCCCACTCTCTCTCTCTCTCATGTGTGAGGTGGTTCATGGTGTTGGTGGTGGAAACTCAAGGGGATGAAGGTGAAAAGAGGGGCTGAACAGTGACGGTCTAGTGTGTCACATTGAAAGATGATAATGATGGGATAACAATGTAGTGTGGTGTCCATATGGGTGGGGCAGTCAGATGTGGAAAGGGAGTTTTTAATGCTTTTTTCTAATTTTTTTAAATGTGTGTAGGTTTAAAATAATTTTAAACTATTATTGAAAGGAAGCAGGCACCCTGAAACCTTTAGGTCCAGTCCAAAGGCAGGAGTGCACCTTCTACCTTTCTAAAAAAAATAATTTAATTATATATGTTATTATATTTATAAATATATAGATTTGTATATTATGATATATATATATATATATGTATTGTGTTTGTTTTATGTTGTTTATAATTATGTCAATAACATTTAAAAGTGAAAATGTTATGTTGTTAAGCAATATTTTTTTGTGGCACTAAAATTTGAAACATTTTTAAGAACTAAGTATGGGTTCTGGTTGATATTCAAGTTGATATAAATATTATTGGGTGAAAATGGGTCTTTAAGAGAAAAATTCTCAAGGAAGTTAAAGTGAATAGATATAAAGAAAGGCTAGTGAATAAAGGGTTTAAACAATAATAAGGCATTGGATACAATGAAAACTTTTCATCTGGGTCGTCCAACTAGATCATGCTCACCACTTGGTCTGTTCATTCTTGGCACATGGAATTTTCTAGGCCATTTGGTTCATTTCACCAATACCTCCTTATCAGGGGAATTGATCATGCCACAGTCATTCTCCCTATTTTTTATGTGATAAATTGATCATTTTTTCTTTGGATCCTCCTCAAAATTCCCTCTTTTTTCTCTCAATTCTAAGTAAACCTAGAGTGACATTGGAGAAACTTTGTTTTCATCCACATAAACAATTCTCAATGAATTATAGTGGAGATAATCTCACCACTTTTTCATCTTAAATGAGATCTCATCCCGGAGTACATTTATGATGGAGATCCAGTTCCCGTCTTCAGCATGTAGTCTTTGACATGCATTCATCAGATCCAGAACTGATTGTCACCAAGGATAATCAATTTGAAAATGTTATTTTTTAAGAAATAAATTTTGTGGATCTCAAATTTGAGACATTTTTAAGAACTAAGTACGGATTCTGATTGATCCTCAAGTTGATATAAATATTACTGGGTGAAAATGGGTCTTTAAGATATAAATGGTCGTGGAAGAGAAAATGGGTCATTATCAGGGTTCAATATCTACGGTTAGTTTTAATCTAAAATCTTCCAGATTCATCAATATTTTATTAATAATTAAATATTAGTATTTTTTAAACCATTTCAATGATATTTATAATATTTTTGTACATTCCATTCATTTTTATTTATTTATTTTATTTATGAAACTCATTTTATTTTCAATTTTTTTAGATGTTCAGGATATCTTTTAAATTTTATATTGATTGTTTTTATATTTTATATTCTACAAGATTTTAATGTTTGCAACTTGAAATTTAATAATTATTCCTATGTTTCAAGTAGTCAACTTTTAAAGCTTATAAAATATAAACTATGCCTAAAATATTAATGAAAACTGAAACACTGGATAAACATGTAAAAATTTAAGATAGTAATAAAAATATCTTCATTTAAATAGACATAAAACATATACATGATCAAGTAAAATCAATGTCTATCAGGAGGAGATTCCGTACCACATTGTGGTCTATGAAGGGTATGCCCGTATTGAGATTGCTGATCTCCATGTTGGGGTTGAGCCTGATGACCTGGAGAGGGCTCATGCTTGAGCACTGGAACATCGTCTTTTTCATGATCCACCTGTGTGTCTATGGGAGGAGGTGTTAATTTCATGTCATAATGCACTCCCAATCCTTCTCCTACTAGGGTAGTAGAAGGAACCTCCATCATCACAGTGAGGAACCAAGCCTGTGATGGATCTAGACCCCAAGGCTATGATGGATCTGGACCCTAAGATGGAGATAACTATGGATATCCTATCAAGAAAGATAGCTCACATGCCACATAAAGCACATCCTCAATTGGCTAAGGCTGGACTGCTAGAGGGCTGACCTCTGCCTGTGGAAGATGTGGGGCCTCACGTGCAGCACGATGCGGTCTACATTGTCATTGTCGTGGCTCCTCATGACCATCAGCTTCTTGAGGACGTTCCTATAGGGTAGGAACCTCCTCTCTCTAGTTTGGACTCTCAAATATGAACTCATAAAGTGCACGATAAGATGAACTCAGCTCCAACGATTCAGCATGGACCACTGCCTAGATAAAGATCCCCTCATCATCTTCATCGCTTAGGAAAATAAGACGATCTGTGTGAGTAGATTTTAAAGAGATTCAAAATTAATTATAAAATATTTCAATATATAAACTAATGGAAATTTATTGACTTACAATATTATAAATATCTCTTCCATGTCAGGTAAGATATAGTATAGACTCCTGTCTATACCATGGATTATACTCGACCTGTTCTGATAGAAATAATAGCATCATAGGCACACCCTGGATACAGAACTCTTCACATCTACCCTAATGGTAAAGATAGTCAGCATGTACTTGGAACTAGTCCTGATCCTGCCTCCCTATTAGCTTCACACCACGAAGCTTCTCGGTTTGTCTCGACGATAATGGAATTGGATGAACACAGCAAAAGAGGCACCTGAATCTATCAGGATGTTTCCACTCAATAATATGGAAGTGAGTAAGGGTCACTAATCTATAACATCATCAAGTCCATCAGTGAAGTATGCTGGAAACTGGTCCAGTGTAGTCTTGTATGGCATCCATGTAATATGAAATGATATGTGACCTTTTTCAAAAAAGATCCTTACTATAAACCAAAATTGATGATATTATTAAAAATTTTAGACAGTGGTATATTGTATATATGTACCTGTTTGGGTAAGATACAATCCAACTTGAGGCAATATGAACCTGAATAGTGTTCCAAAACTGGGATGAAATTGCATCTCTGAGACCACCTGTAAAATACAACATCAAAAGTGAAAAATAATGTGAAATTAAATTCAATAACTCCTAGAAGAATCAGAAACTAATAGTGATGATTGATCATACCATCAACCACATGGAGCATCATGAAGCACCTACCTAGGTTGAGGAGAATGATAAATGTGAGGGAAGAATGAGGGGATGCACTCCCATGCCCACATCTAAATAAGGATGGCGCATCCCTTGAGATCTGGGCGGTCGTTGTGGGATATTGTTCATAATGTTCTGTATGTGTATGGAAAGAAGGATGATCCCCAATTGTATGTCCCAGCCTGATCAAATTCCTCCAGTAGGTCTAGATACATTATGTGAACATGCTTCCTCAAGTGATAAATGCATATAGTCCCTCTAATGAGCCGTAATATATATGCACAAGAATAACGCATGATAGTATGGTCGTCAGCATCACCGGGTAAATATGGAATCTTCTCCTACATCCAGGGCATAGATATTTACCCTCCATCTGTAGCCCTATAGTCAGAAAAAATGTCAACACCTAACAATTGTTGATCATGGTTAGGCCAAGATGCACGGGTGGGTCCAATAATGGCTTCCCCATAGATAGGATGACCGATAAGTACTTCCACATCCTCAAGGGTGATGGTCATCTCTCCCTCAGGAAGGTGTAATGTGTGTGTCTCTGGTATCTACCTCTCCACGAGGGTAGAAAGTAGGTGATGGTAAAAAAATGTGAAATCTGATATGGTAATTCCATAGAAGCCGACACAGTGTAAGTATGGTCTAATGTCATGTGGAGGCTCCCTGTGGTGAAAATGGTGTGCTCGACGCATCCTGATCAGTCAAACCTCACCACACCCTCTAACACAACCTGGGAAACATGGGTAGCATACTGATTGAGTAGTATGGTATCCACCATATATATATAAACAAATGAAATGATTCATATGTGTAGAATGTAAATATAATGTTATGGTCAGCATAATGTTATGACTATTAGAATGTAAGAAATGTCATGTTTATTTTCATTGTTTTATGAAGTTATTTCTTACCAAAAGAAAAGGGCATGTCTTCGTGTTTTTCAAAGAATATTACTAAACTGTTTTTAAGATATTATTTTACCTATAGAAGGTTATTTTTTAAGATACGGTTATATATATATATATATATATAATTTTTGTCTTCGTTATGTAAAAGTTTATTAGAAAATGGTGTGATTTGTAATTTATGTATGACTTTACACATGATGGTATGATTTATTATTATTTTATCACATGTATAATTTATGGTTTAGCCATGGGTAGATTGATTATGAATTAATTTCACTTAAAATACACCTATCATATTCCTTTTAACGTCTCTATGAAAGGATAATTATTATTTGATAGTAAAAGTATTTGGTGAAGTCATCCAATTCTATGAAATGAAGAAAATTATAATAAAATCATATAATTACCTATATTAGAATATCACATAAAATACATTACATCATTATGGCTAAGAGTGTGAAATCGATCCAACAATTTTAGGGCATCGTTTCTAGTTATGACCTTCTTGAAGACATATGGTGCATCTCAAACTTTTCCCTTATTATTAAGGCAATTCTATCTCATTCAAAATCCTGTTGGACTTTGGTCTCCCTCATTTACGCCACCTGTTGATGTTAGATATCACTATCATCTGGTCTTTAGGCATTGGGAAATATCTAAACTCATCAATAGGCATCCATGGTGCAACATAACAGTTATAAATGGTGACCATATAGTACACTGGATCAATATATTCTTCCCATGATATGTTCACAGATGCACATGTTGCGATGTCGTTTGCACATGAAAACTGTAAGGCCTGGATGTTTCCATATTGTAATTACCTCGCTTCTAGTAAAAGCAAATTGTTTTCACTAATTCTATTTGTGATGGGGTCCGAACACTCTTGAACTTCAAATTGAGATTCTTCTCAGTAGAAAATGAATACATGATAACCAAAATATTATTCAATGTTTTTTTCAATCTTTCATTGAAAGTGCCTTTCGTACCTTATCCCCTATTCAAATCCATATGAGCCTAGTTTTTGTCTATCAATAAAGTACTTCATGAAATGATATAACATCTATTGAACTAGGGTAGTTATAGGTAACTTGAGAATCTCCTTGAATAAACCATTGATTCACTCCATAATGTTTTTGGTCATGTGTCCATACATCTCCCCGCCATCATATGTTAATGTCTATTTTTTTTTGGAATCTACATCATATAATCATACACTTACTGATTGGACTTGTTTATTTGTTCAAAATGTTCTTCAAACCTCCATTGATCCGGCTTATATGCTACATAAAAGTGATCATATTTCACATAAATTTATTTTATATTTATATTGAAATAGTTACAAATAACAAAGACATTGTATACATATCCTCGTGATTAACTTCTTAATAGGATCGTTGTGGAATGTTTTCCTCACATTACTTGCAATGTTTCTAACACAGTAAAATTATTTTTATTTAGGGGTATACATGTATCAGGGTCCTCATTGATTTCCTCAATTATTTATTGATGCTGATCAGATATCAAACATACACCCTGAATATGGTTTAAATGGTTGTTGATACATGCCAAAAACAAACTCCATGATTCATAGTTTTCCATCTCCATAATGGAAAATGAAAGAGGAAGATGTGAATGATTTCTATCTTGGGTTTTCACAATCAACAATATGCTCTTGTATTTTTCATATAGAAACTTTCCATCAATATGAATGAACTGTTTGCTAAAATGATATACGAAGATACATGGGAGGAATTCCCAGAAAAACTGTTGAAATTGAACATAATATGGATCAAGTTGGTTATCTTGAGACACATGTTCATTTGTATCAAGATGGAGGAAAACATGGTCATTGTGCATCAATATGTCTATAAATTACAGCAAAACCTGATACGAGTCATCCCAATCACTATATACCTTCACAATTTCCTTCTGTTTCACCATCCATGCATTATTATAGGAAATATTATAACTGGATGTTTGTTGTATCCTCTATTTCACAAGGGCTATAGGAATATATTGGCATGTAATAATCATATAAACAACAATGGATGGCACAAATTCAGTATCGAATGAGGTATTATCTTGTGTCATGCTTGGATGAATGTAAGTATGAGCAGCCTCAATCCTCAAGAATCTCAAAACTCCAAATGCAATGTCTGGAATCTCCCTCAAGAGGAATCTACAATCATCTCCATACTTATCACACCGTATGAGATATTTATTATGGCCCAATTCCTAAACTATATATCTATAGTCCTTCTCAACGTGAAATCTCTTTAGCATGATTTTTAATGCATCTTTACTTGAAAAATTCCTTCCAGCATATAAGGTTTTTTTCCATCTCACTAAACCTATCTATTATAAATATAGGAAACTCAGTTATTAGTGTGAGAACATTGCATTTGAATTTAGGAACACGAGTCATTGCTTCTGAGCAATATGAAAAGATTGGTGAATGATTTATTATGGGTCAAGGATGCTATAAAACTAATTCATTTCTAGAAACTTCCTCCCAAACATCCACTACTCCCTCCTCATCAGCATTGTTGTCACCATATGTTCCATCATCATCATCAGGTAAATTTTTATTCTAAAGAAAAAGAAAAATGGGGCAAGGCTACAACAGTGGGTTTTGGGGTTTGAAGTAATGGATTCTGAGGGCATCCCCTCTAATAATGTTCACCCTCTCCGGTTTTAAGCTATCTAAATTATGAAAAAGAATACAATCCAGGCCAGGGGTCAACCAAGTCCAAGTAGTCCGTGGCTTCATTTCCCTTCTGCCATGTATGGGTCACCTTAATGTCATCACAAAGGATTCCATGATAGTTTCTAATGGCATAATACACTGACCAAGTAATCGTCCTGAGGCCATGAAGCGCATTGTGTAGAATCATTGAGTCTGTTTCTTCCTTTGTGATGTCCAAGCCCCTCTGCCTATAGATGTTAAGACCAGTTTTCAAGGTGAAAGCTTTCTCTTGGAGGGATGTTCCCTGAACCAACCGTATGGATAAGGCCAAGTGAACTGACCCTATGCTGTCATGAACAACCCCTCCCCCATGAATCACACCTAAAATGGATGATCCATCAGAGTTGAGTTTCAACCCCCTCAAAGGAGGGTTCCAGTATACCCATTTTCCTGATGATGGACCACCACCCGAAGGAGTAGAAAGGGGTCATGTGATGAAATGTCACATAGACTAAGCCTCACTCCCATTTCTTAGCACCCTGATTAGGTGGATAAGTAGGTTTTTTGTCCTAGTAATGAGCATACTACCTGACGAGGAAATCCCCTCATGAAGCCACTTGTTCCTCTCTGACCACAAGTATCGACATCTAGCATGAAATATCACAGTGTGAGCCATACTCTCTGAGCTATCGCTTTCTGAGCTGTGAAACTAGCACTCCAAGAAGGGAAGGCTAGACATGGAAAAGATGGGGATATCCATAAACTCACCAATGAACCTCCACACCTCACATGCCCACTCACTTCCAAAGAAAAAGTGGTTTGAGCTCTCATTTTCATGCCTCCTACAACAAACACATCAGGAAACTCGGTTGACACCACATTGCTTGATGTTCGTATCCATTGGGAGGGCCCCATTCCTAATCCTCCATATGGGGAACTTGTATTTGATGTGAATGGATTTATTCTAGAGGAACTCATTCCAAGCGTCTACTGGGCCATGAAAACTAATGGTTTGGTGGCAATCCTTCATTGTGAAAGCTCCAGAGGATGATGGGGTGAAAACCACCAATAGAGATCATTAGACATATCGATGAGGTTAAACTGGTGCTACTAGTCCCTATTCAGAACAACCATGGTGAAATCAGGATAACTATCTAGATTTCTAAAAAGAAATATCTGTGATAGGGAAAACTGGGTAGCCAATAACTGTCCCACTCCAATTATGGTTCCAAAACAGAACATCACATCTCTCAAAAATCCAGTGGTAATGAAGCCTAAGATCATTCACCATTGGACTATTCTCCTCCCACATGGGAGAAGTATGGCTGCCCATTGAAACAAGGTCCTCCATAGAGTCAACATGCATGGTGATCCCCCAAAGGGGGCAGTGTTCTAGGACCTCCCAAGCTATTTTTTCATTCATACCACAAAGGGTGTCCTCGAGGCTATGAACGTTGATTCCCCCATCCATAACAGCCCTCGTCACCCTACCCCATGAAACACAGTGCCTTTTCATATCAGTTATGGGGTCAAAAATGAAGTTTTACAGGATCTTGTTGATGATTTCGATAACTCCCTTAGGGACCCTTATTGCAGAGATCGCATGGACTGGGGTGGCGAGTAAAACACTGTTCACCAGAGCAATTATCCCTCCAAAGGATAAGAAGTAATTATTCCAATTGAGAACCCAATCTATGATTATATTGATGAGGGGGTTGAAGTCATGAATATAGACTCTCCCTGATTATAGGGGAGCCCCCAGGTACTTCATGGTAAAGGTCCCCCTTTGCATGACCAAAAGATGACTCACAGTGGATTCTCGGCTAGGGAGACAGTTGGAGGAACTGAAAAAATTTCCCATGCTTCTGTTAATTCTATGACCGCTCCAAAGGCAGTACTCCTACAATAACCTATTCAAACCCCTCAAATAGATACTCAAGGAATTCATGAAGAAAATGGTGTCATCCACAAACATGATATGGGACACTTAAGGGGAGTTTGATATTTGGTGAAAAGGGAGAATATATCTGTTACCAAGGCTACGATGAATATTGCGGCAGAGCACGTCCTAGGTAATAATGAAAATCCTTGGGGATATGGGGTCCCCTTCCCAAAGGCCCAGGGTAGCCTTGAAAAAACCATAATACTTCCCCATAAATGACACTACTAGCCATGAGGAACTGAAACAACGAAAAATTATGTCAACATTCCATGAAGAAAAGCACTTACCTATCAAAACTTTATTGATGAAGTTCCATTACACCTGGTCATATGCTTTGCACATATCAATTTTGATATCCATATTGGAACCTCGAGACTCCTGGTTCATATCCCTGATTATTTCTTGGACCAAAGCGATCACCCCCTATATGGATCTCCCCTTCACAAAACCATGATGTTCCAAGGATACCCATTGAGGAAGACAAGATGCCAGACAAGAATTGATGATGCTAGTGAGGATTTTATAAGGTACATTGAAAATACTTACTGGCTGAAATTTTTGGAATGAGGAAGGGTTCTTTGACTTGGAAATGAACACAACAATGGTAACACAAGAAACGCGAGGCAATTTCCCTCCCTTGAAGAAGTCATGAACAATGGTAATCATATCATACTTTACCACCTCCCATGATGCTTTGTAGAAAGAGGTTGGAAAGCCATCCGGGCTAGCCGTGCTATTAGGGTTGAGGTTCATCATGGCGTGTCACATCTCTTTCTCTAGGGGGAGAGCCCCCAGACCTTTATTTTCCTAGGAAGATACAAGACGCAGGGTGGCATCAAATAAATCCATGTTCAGAGTCAGGTACCCACTAGGCCACTGGTCATTAGGAAAAGCGAGAAGATCCCTTAAGTATTTCCCATAGCCCCCACCACATCCCTGTCATCGGTAAAAAATTCTTCCTCCAATAATATGCTCAGATGATCAAACCTCTTCCTTTCCTTAATGAATTCATGGAAGTAATATGTGTTGTTTTCCCCCTCTTTCAGCCACATAATTCTTGTGTTCTCCCTAGAAATGCGCTCTTGTTTCAGAAGAATGTCTTCCAGGTGCTCATTCTTAGAGACGAGGTCTACGAAAACCTTCTCATCACAAAAATTTTGAATACTCTATTCGAGATGGTCGACTTCTTAAGAACTAGCCTCCAAGTCTCTACCTAGCAGGGGATTATCCTGCGACCACAAATGGAGCCTTTTCTTGAGCTACCTCAACTTATGATGTAAGGCAGTCCACATGTCCCCCTAGGGAGGATCTTCCTAGGTCTCACGAAATAGGTTAAGGTAGGTAGTCTTGCTGACCCAATGGCGGTAGAATCTGAAACACTCATTGTGAACACACCTAAAAGATAACATGATCATAAGGGGGGAGTGATCAAAAATTCCATGCACTAGGTGGACCACTTTGATGCAGCCATACATGGAAATGGAATGTACATTACCCAAACACCTATCCAGGTGGCTCTAAGTCTGGTGATACCCCCATTGGTTGTTGCACCACATAAACCTGTCCCCTGAGTATCCAAGGTCCATGAGACCCTTTCCATCCATAAACTGAGAAAAATTCAAGATGGATCTCATGGTGAAAGGACCTCTACCCTTCTTCTCACCCGAATCTGCAACCACATTAAAGTATCCCCCGATTATCCATGGTAGATCACCAGGATTGAAGGCATTGAGATTGTCCCATAAGGTTTTCCTCTGAAGAGGGTCGTAGCTCCCGTAAACAAAGGAAAAGAAAAAGGAATGGGTGTCACGAGATTCCTTAACTATTATGCACTAGTCCCCCATCTGCACCTGCTCCAGTCTAAAAATACTATACCAAAAGATAAATATGTGACAGTTGGAGGGGGATTTATGCAAGAAAACATGCATTATGATTTTATTAGAGAAGGAACAAGTCCTAGCCAGGTCCTGTTTATACTCAAGAATTCCAACCAAAGTAATCTGGAGAGTAGAAACCTCTGAGGCCACGATGTCAGTTTTGGTCCTAGCACCCAAGCTATGAGCATTCCATATAAGCACTGGAATCATTGGGAGAAAAGTGTTAAGGTGCTGGCTCCAGAACTCATAGACTTATCAAAGTGGGGGAGCACCCTCGCATTTAGTTCCTTAGACCGGGACCTAGTACAAACTCTATAAGCCTTGGATAGAAGATCACTAGTGGACGCATCTGTCTCTGGATGCTGAGAGGTCATCCTAACCTGCCTTCCAGGGGAGATTTCGATACCCTACCTGATCCATCTGATAACCTAGAAGGGTGGGTGATGTCCATCATACCATGAGCTACTGGGGAGCAGAGATACGGGTCTATCCCAGAGGAGACCTATCAGGAGACAATATTACAGCAAGAGGACCTGCTACACCTCCAGATGCACTACAGTGCAAAAAGGAGATGATTGGTGGAAGCTATAAACACCCAGAGATCTACAGAGGGGAGTTATGAAGAAGGTACACACAATGAGGCCCAATATAAAAGAAGAAGTTAAGAACATTAGGGTAAACACCCCCACTCTGAACCTTGGGAAACCAATATGGCATATAGGGTACCATCTCCTGACCTAGTACCTAAGCATATTCCAGCCCTGAGATAGTATGCACCGCTAGATTATGGATAATGGAAGGGGTTAAGGGAGCGAAAACAAGAGCATGCACTTTCACCAGCTCCACATCGGGACGAGTTCCATCCCTAGACACTAGTTAAGGAGTTCTAGCCACAGAAAGATGGGCACTATCACGCCGCCCATCCTGATGATGATGGTGGAACACCTACAAGGTATGACCCTATAGAAGACAATGAGAACAGTATATCAGGAAACCAGGGAAAACAATATCCTGGTTTCAGCAAAACAACTCCTGCACCCAGAGAGTATGCTTTTCTGGTACCTAACGGGAGAGGTCCAACTCCATGTAAAATTGGATGTTGTTGTTGTACAATAGAAATATCAATATATTACTCCTTAATGGTACTATTTTACCACTGGGATATATTTCTTGGACCAAATTCACATCAGCAATCAATGGACAAGATAGACACCACAGTGTTTCCAGGAATTGAAAAATTGTATAGCTCATAGACTTGATCTCTTGATCGGGTGCCATATTTAAGGAACCAGTAATTTTGTCTTGAAGGTAACTTAGGGTTACACAATTAGATATACTAACCACTATTTTTGGTTGGTTATTGTAATAATATATTTACTCAGTTTGAATAACCTCCCCATAGAAGTATATACAAGAAAACCTGACTCTTTACGTCAATTTTTTTTGATCAATATTATGATAGTGTAACTAATATTGAAAATGATGGTTGGCCATATAATATTTATTATAGTAAAATTTTAGGATGTATTTTTATACCCTAAAATATGATAGTAATGTTTCATTATATAAATGTTTATTATAATATAATTCATAGATGTTTTTTGGAAATTGAGGTAAAAAAGAATAAAATAGTAAATCAGTTTATTTATCATTGATAAAATGAAAATTATGATCATATAATATGAAATGTATAAGAAAAAAACATTAAATAACACATGAATTCTTTACAAAATACAAGAAATACCTCAAAATTTTTCAATAGCACATGGTTTGGATGAGATGAGCCTCACTTCGGGCGTGAGGTAAATTCTAGCTTATTTTCAATTTGTAGCTTGATAATATATTCTAAAGGTATGTACATAACTTTTTAATTTTGAAAATATTTCAACCTTATAATAACATATCTTATATGTTATTTTATATTTCATTATATGTTTGAAAGTTTTTAAAAATTCCAAAGTTAAGTACATTCCTTTAAATTATATTATCAAGCTACCAATTGAAAATAAGCTATATTTTACCTCATGTTCGAAGTGAGGATCATCTAATCCAAACCTCATTCTATTGAAAAATTTCAAGGAATTTATTGTATGTTGTAAAGCATTCATGTGTTATTCAATTTGTTTTTTCTTCTCCATTTCACTTTATATGATCATAATTTTCATTTTATCAATGATAAGTATTATTAGATAATCATTATATGAATTCATTTTTTAATCCTAATTTATTCATTAATTATTCTATACTTAATCCTTTTTAATAATATCTATTAATTTCGAACTATATAATCTTTATGATACTAAAACTTTAGAAAATCTTCTTATATACTAAAATATGATACTAATGTTTTTAGTACATTTTTTAACTAGTTAATTATTATTTAAACATTAGTTAATCATTACCAAGTTATTATTTAGTTAATCATTCTTTAATTAGAAAATAATCATTCCTTTTTTAATCATTAATCATATGATATTCATTAGTTAATGATTATTATCTAATAACTACATTTATTCAATTATTAATCCTGAGTTATTCATTAATTAATCTATACTTAATCATTACTAATAATAACTATTCATTTGTTGGTTGTGTACTATAAGATGCTCCTTGGTCAGTTTGAATAACCTCCTTATAGCAGTACACATAGGAAAACATTACTTTCTACGTCAAAAATATTTTTTGATCAAGATTCTAATAGTCTAACTAATATTTACAATGATGGTTAATCATTATTTAATCACCAGTTAATCATTACTAAGTTATTAATTAATTAATCATTATTTATTCACACTTTAATCATTCTTTATTGAATCATTAATAATATGATATTCATTAGTTAATTATAATTAACTAATCATATGTATTCATTTTTTAATCCCAAGTTATTCATTAATTATTCTATACTTATTCATTACTTATAATAACTATTATTTCTAAACTATATATAACTAATTAAACTACTTAATAAATAAAAAATTCAAAACTAACTTAAAATAATTCAATAACTAATAATAACTTTCATTATTTAATGTCTTTTTCCTAGTCCATTTATTTTATATGAACATAATTATCATTTTATCATTGATAAATATACTGATTTGATGTTTTCTTTTCCTATGTATTTTAGTAGTTTATAAATAAAATATGAATCATCTAAAGAATATACCATGTGAGTGTCAAACCAGGAGTGCAGAAAGGCCCATTGTCGTGCACCAGTTCCCATTCGAGTCTAGATCAAAGTGGTGTTTTCGGGTTTCACCTCTAGGTATATTTATGACAGAGCCACATCCACATTTTTTTATATAGAAAGGGATTTTATTACTTATATAACCACATAATCTTCATGCTACCAAAATTTTAAAACGTCTATTCCTATTTTACTCTAGAGTTAATATATACTTAATCATTACTAATAATAACTATTATTTCAAACTATATATAACAAAATGATAAATTTAATAAAAAAATTATTTATAACTAACTAAAATACCTAAAAAATGACATATTTAAAACTAAAAATAATTCAATTAAATAAATAAATAACTTTAAATTAAATAAGAAAATACCTCTAAATGATACTTCGCTAAAAAACCATTACTTATTTTAGACCACCGAACCAACCACACATGAAAATGAATTTTTTAGAGAGATAAGTAGAATGAAGAGAGATGAGTGAAAAATGAAGTGAAGAGAAGTTGGGAGGGTTCCCTTTTATAGGTAATTAAGGAAAAGGAGTCACCCCCTACCTCCTTTTTCCATGTCATCAACCCAAGCCAAAATTAGTGGGGGCGAGGGAATGTGGTAGCCCCACTGCCACCTTTGGACTAAATTGAAAGGACACAGCATGTCTTCCACCTTTAAACAATTTTTTTTAAAAAAATAACCTGGACCATTTAAAAAAAATAAAAAACACATAAAAAAACTCATGGAAAGGATTTGGTGAGTCTAGGTCCACTTTTTCACATATGGCATGGGAGGTGAGGTTGGATAGGGATCCACCCCTTGTCATCCCATCCATTTGGAATCAAACAATACACCTCCCTCCACATGGTGAGTGGAGGTGTAGCTGGGTGAGCTAGGAGGGTAGGAATCAGGACCATATCGGATCCTTTTTGACCTAGCTTGGGATGGGAGAGCAAGGTATTAGGCATGTGGTGAATTTGGGTGCCATGAACACATGCACTGTGTCGCACACAAGGCATGGAACACCCAGGTGAGTTTACCCCCCCCACACACCGAGAGGCATTCCTAGGGACTGCCACATGATCCACTAATGATTTTGTTGGGTGTTTTCGTGATTTTATCATCGTTTGTCCATTTCATGAAAATAAATATCCCATCCTAATTATTTATACATATATATTATAATGGTGTGGTATCTTCATCCATATGAGTCCATTTTTTAGGCATGATAGGTAGTTTTTTGAATTCATCTTGATATGACCAATGAAAAGGATTGGGGTGTGGTATTCAGATTGTTCACTGGGTCAGTACTCCTTTGGAAGCATCTTTGTGAGAGGGTGGTGGTCCCACATATTCATTTTATAATTTGATACTCCCCCACATACTTGTGGTGCGGGTCATGCATATTAGTATGAGGTTGGTATTCTCCCAGTGTTAATGAGGTGTGGGTCCCCCACACACTATGGATAAGGTTCGGTACCCCGTGTAAATTCGGAATGTGGTTCCTCTATCTATGGGGTCAGTACTACCTCAACTAAGATGTCTTCCAACAAGGAATGCATCCCTATCTATGGTTTTAGAGTAGTGACATGTTTTTCTCATTCCATGGTGGTTATGATATCAGGGATCAGTAACCCCTTGACCGAGATATATTCTTGGGAAAGGCATGGGTTCCTCTATGGGTTTATATATCCATTAAATGGATATGTTGGGGTATTTCATCGACTAATATTATTACCTTGGTGAGGATCAAGAACCCTTTTTATAGTTCCTAATAGAGATGTCAGAGTTTGAGAGGTGGAAAAAATCATATACTTTTTGACCCGTTAGGCACCCCCATGGATGCCTTTGAGATACAACATGTGGATAACTATCAAGTTCAGACAATATAAATCTTTAAATACTTTGAGAATCCCTAGTTTATTATGAGATCCGACCTTTGAGGAATGTAGCTAAGATAATAGAGGCATGTCAATGTCCCTAAGACTTCTAGTGGTAGAGAATATCTAGGTTCTTTCCTTTTCATACTCCTGGATACCATTAGTTTTTAATTTTGAGATGACTTGTTTTTTTCCTTCCCTATTTGGTTTTTGATGCATCTTGATGGGTATTTTTATACTCTTATATGGGATGTTGTTTCCATACATTTTGTCCTTGTGTAGTCTATACAAGGTTCAAATATAGTCTTGGTGGGTGTGGAGCTATTGTGTCTTGTTCAATGATGATGCCTAAGGACACTTTATGATGCATAGTGGAGCATAGTTGTTCATGATGGTGACAATGACCATTGTGACTAGATATTTATTGAGAGGTACATGTAGCAAAGAGAATATTTCTAGTGTATTGTATCACATCAAGTTCAGAGGCTTGTCGAATGTGCAGTTTTATTGATATTTACTTATGTGGTGTTGCATTATATTTAATGTATCATTCATGTGGTATATATATATATATATATATATATATGTATATATATATATATATATATATATATATATATGAAGCTGATTTTGTTAGTTATTTTGTGAATTAGATATATGTACATATGTTCTAGGTTGAAATAGGCTAAGGCCTCCTAGTGTAATATACCTGGAGTTATTCACCGGCCCTTGGCCTATTTGAGGTGGGCTTGGGGTGGAACTCATGGATTATCACTGGCTCAGGTGAGGCCCTGATGGGCCAGGCTTTGTCAAAGTGGTTTCAAATTGGTTGAGTCCTAGGGATGGAGTTTAGAGTTAGTATTCATGTAAGGACTGGTTTGTAATTTTTGGGAAACAACGTTAAAGGGGTCTTCAGTTCGGTTATCAGATCTGGTAGAACAACATAATTGTGTTGGTTGGATTATCCATTCTCCAAGACTCTAATAAACTGATATACAACCCATATCTCTAATACATTATTTTAGGGTACAAACAAGTAGGTACATGCATCATATAGTGGTCAATTGTGTTCTTTCATGTCCTTACTATGTTAGACTATCCAAATATGCTCTAATACTTATGGATTCATCCTATCGAATGAAGGGTGATACCTGCTGATGGTTAGCCTATGTGCTGAGGCAGGGTTATGATGAGCCTCTTCATGTATTTGGGAATCTCACCCCAATTAGTGAGTGGTTAGTCATTTTTTCCATGACTTAATTGAGATTCATTCTTACCCCATGATCTTAGGTAGTTCCTCTTTCCTTTATGCTTAATGTAGATATTTATTATAGAGCATATGGTATTTCCCATTGAGTTGGATGAGATTACTAGTAGGTTGGACATGTTGTGTTTTTTACAATAATAGAGGCCTCATGGGTTTGTGAGGAGAGCCTAATCCTTAGGCGACATTGGGTTAACTTGATTCCGAGACTCACATTTACATCTAGTTTGAACTTCTTCTATCCATATGGTGATTCTTTCATTGAGATCCCTATATTACATAGTTATTCATTAGTGGATGATTTTTTTCTCAAACCCATGACGAGACTACTCTACCATAGTTAGTGTTTGAGAAATTTTTTAAGGTAGAGTTGTATATATGGATGTTAGACTCTACAAAAATTGGTACGACCATGAACATATACATGCCAAGTCCCATGGACCTCATGGAGTCTTTTATGGACATATTTCATGGGGCAGTTATTTGAGCTCAGTGGTTCTAGAAGAGGATTTTGGGGAAGATTTATCGAGTGATGGTTGTGATTTCATGAAACACAACCTATTTTAGAGACCTTTAGTAAGCTTTAGTAGCAGAGTATTCTTTGAAAAGATGTAACTTATTTGTGGGAGTATGTTAGCATTTTACATGAAGACTATTAGAGCATTATTGTGGATGTAAATCCATTATAATTATAGTATTTAGATTAGATACTGCCTTATTTTGGACCTAGTTGCCTAATTGGTAGCTATTTATTATAGTGTCGAGGGAGAAGGAGCATATGGAGATGGGAGAATCTACGATTCCCTACCATCATTACCACATTCGATTAGTTTCTATTAGGCATAGGGTGATAACAGTCAAATATATGGAAAGATGTGCACGATAGATGGATATAGTTAGGAATTAATGGATTCAGTCTGTAGAACAACTCACTTCCTCTTTCTAGGGACCCTCATACTGGATGGTGTAGGTTTGAGTTATTCTTTCTACACCAGATGTTCAATATTTGGTGATTCTAGTGGAACCCCTAGCTAGAACCCTGCTATCTAGAGATTTTCCACTAATGGAGACCATCTTTCACTCACCCCCTTCTACTAAAGTGAGACCATCATAGTCAGGGATGGGGTTAGTGAGTCATAGTTTATTCAAGTTTTAAATGTTGAACTTGATCAAATCATAGAGGCCTATAAGTTCCTTTATGATAAGTGGCCATGATTTTTTTTGGCAAGAATTCAATCACTATGGGTATGGAGGAGTGTGTGGTTGCTTTTGAAGGGTAGACCATGGGTTTCCCTTAATGAGAAATTGGTGTATGTAATATCCTGTATTCCAAGGATGGAATTATAATGTCACCCAAGTGGAAATATGGACACCATGGTGGAATTTATAGGGTTTCAAGCTATATCCTTTCTAGTATTGTATCAAGGAGGATCTTCTTTAGCGTTCGGGAAGATGTGCTAATATCACCATCAGAGTATCAGCTATGTAGAAACCTTTCATTGTTTGAGTTTGGGATTCATGGAGTAGAGTTTATCTTTATAAAGTTGAGGTTATAATAGTTGTTTAGATCTTATTATTGTATTAGTGACATGGTGGTTTACACTTCTTGTAGATAACTTTTTGTTTCGATGATTGAGGAGGTGCTTGAGTTTTTAGTTTTGGAGCTATTGTTTATAGAGAAATGGTGGTGGAACCAAACTCTTATATTGTGGGAGAGAGGACCATGATGGTGATGTATAATTAGTGTTATTTAGTGGTCCTACATTCCCAGGTGAAGGGCCTGGAAGGTCTTCTCGGTGGGGAGCACGTCATCTACTTTCCTAGGAGGATAGTGGTTTCCTCTTGGTGTACATATTAAATATTAGGATGGATATCCTGAGAGGAGCTCCCTAGTGGGGAACATGCCTTAATGAGGTATATCTAGTGGATCTTTGTGGGTGTGACCATTGCATGGAAACTCTTTTTATATAGTGGAGGATGAATTTTTCTCTGGATGTTTTGGATTTTGGTCACTCAGGTAGCTGTTATCTTGGGGTTTTGAGTCGATATAGTAAGGAAATATTAACAGTCCGGGACATCTATTTATATTGTGCCAATTTGGGCCACCTAGTAGTTATTAGTGTGATTTTGAGAATTTGAAAAAAATGTTTTTATTAAGGTTCTCATCAGTAGATTTCACAAAAGAGTTATGACAACACAACCAAGCTATCTTCAATGGTGGATGCGAACCTATGGAGATCATGCTAATGGAGGATTACCAAATATGTTTTCAAAGAGGTTTAGGAATAAATCCAATGTCTCCTTTTTATCGCATGCTATAGACATTGGCGCTTGTTCCATATGAGCAAGGCACGACAAATAATTTGACGTTGGTCTATAGGATCATTATATCTTGAAATTATTCTAGTGTTAGTGTGAAAACTTGTGAAATGATTTGTGTTAGAATATGGAATGGATGGTTTGTCCTCATGAAATGGACATCTATAATTATCTTTAAAGGTGGGAAGTAGAGGGTTCCCACCACTGATAACCTTATCAATGGACCATTTTGATGTGGATATTGATGGTTAGTGGATTTTTTTGGTACCATGGGACTTAATGACCTTTCTAATAGGAAAATGTTTTAGAAGCATAGGATTGGAATGACTCACCTAGAGCTAATGAATTTTTTCACATAGGTCTTGTTTTGTGATAGGTTGAGTCAGTATATTTATATATGGAAGAGGAGAATCCCATCCTAAGCGGTTGAGTACCATGTTCTCTTAAAGATCGGATCACCGTAGGCGATGAAGGTGTGTGTGATGGTGTGTGTGATTTGTTAGTTTTTGTCATTGGTATGTTTTGTAATATTCATTGTTAAAGAGCTCCATTTGTTTCCTATTTGGGGATGAAAGGGATGAAAGGTGGGGAGAATGTAGTGGCTCATAATTTTCTCATTTGGTACTTAACTCGATCTTGATATTTCAATTCTCGATACCTCTCTAGGGGAAAATGGCAGGTTTGACATAGTATACAACCTCATACTAAACTTCTGAGGATTCCAACGATTCCATGATGTGGTGTTTACCCCATTCTAAGACAACATGAAGATGAGAGTGTTGCAAGGCCTCAATAATAATATATTAAAAATAATATATTATTTTTAGCCCATGTGCATATATTTATAATTATTTTCTTATATATCCTAAACGGAGCCTTGGATGGAAAATATGAGAGTGCGGTTGAGTCTAGAATAGAGTTTTACCCTAGGATCACAAATTTTTTTTCTCATTGGGGTTCCCCAGTTTGGGCCATCATAGGTGGAAATCAATTAATGGAATTATTTTAATTAATTGAGTAAATTTAACTAGTTATTGTTATGAAATAAAACTAGGGGAGACTTATAAATACCCTGGTTGTGGAATTTGTTTAGGATTATCCACTTATGTCAATGTAAGAACTCTAAAGGGAGATGAGATATTTTGAGGAATTAGGAATCACCAATGAAGAATCCATAAGAGGATTATGATGGATGGTCGTCTCAATGTGTGATGATGAATGGATCGAAGACATCAATGATGAATTAATGCAATAAGGATTCTCCATCAAGGTAGGGAATTGATATTTTCATTACTCCATTATTCCTTAGTTTCATATTGATGTTGTGTGGATTGAAACCTCTATTCATTGTGTTCGAATTGGGTAAAATTATTTATTTATTATTTTCCCTAATCCCCTTTTGTTTTTTGGATCCCCATTGTTGGATCGATTTCCCTATGCCAAGGAATTTTTAGTATAGGATTTATTATACCTAATTTTTTTATTTTTGAATTCATGATATTATTGGTGTATTGATGAAGTATGAGGTCCTAAATTATCCTCTCTATCTATTTATCCCTAGACAAGGCTGGAAAAAATGATGGGAGGCAGTGGTCAGTGCATGGGAGAGGCAGTTGCGGTTGGAAATTCGATGAGAGACGGTTGGAGTGAGGAGGGTTAGAACATGGGGGAATTGATCACAAGGAATTTGATGATGATAGTGGAACAGAGGGATAACAGTTGTATGAAAGGTCGAAAAGAGGTGGCCCAACATGTCACGATGAAAGATGATGGTGACGGGATGGTGGTGTGGTGATCGTCTGGGCTGGGCAGTTGGCCACGGTGAAAAGGCGGCAAGCCTGAGCTCATCATGGCACATGAGGTATGGGAATAAGGGGTATCTTGGGATCCAAACTAGGACATCTGATCCAAATGTAATTGAACAACCCTTTTCCTACCATGTGGTGAGAAAAGGTGTTTCCAACTCGAGCACACGGGCTAGGCGAACATCAAGATCGGGTCGGGTCCTACCCAATCTGACATAGGCGGGGCAAAAAGGTTCCAGACATGTAGAGTGCATGGGCTTCATACACAGGGTATTATGTGTTGGGTTGTATGCACTTCTCCCCCCCTAGTGCGTTGTGTGGAACGCCCAAGGGTTACCACATTTCCAGTTTTTTCCCATGTAGGTTGTTTTTCACCATTTTCTCATCAAGTGTTCATTTATAGAAAATAAATAGTTAATTATAAGTATTTTTCCATGTAGATAATAGTTGGGAACACTATTTTTTCCATATAAGGCTATTTTTGAGACTAGATAGGTAGTTTTAGGATTTAGAACTATTGTTGTCACACCCGATTTTTCTTTTTCATTTTATCTCTAGGTTTATTTGGGGGTCTCAGTTTTTCTATCGAGTTCTGAGTGTCACGGGGTTTAAATTTTTAATAATTTATTTTTTTAGTTTTAACTTCTTGTTTATTATTTTTCTCATTCAGAATGTCTTAGAGAAAAGTTGGATTTTTAGTCTTGGCAGTAACCCGTGCACGGTTAGTGCATGGTTTGGTAAACCGTATGGTCTAACCCAGGTAACCATGTGGAATGTTTTTGTTTCAAATAGAAGATATCACATGATTTGTGCACTATAAGTAAAACCATATAGGCTGGTCATGCGGTTAGTCCCCTCTTGGGAAGTAGCTACCACACAGTTGGCACATGGTTTGGTAAACCGTGCAGCCAAACCATGCAGGTTACCCATAACTTAATTTTTTAAATCCCAATAATTCCTCTCAGTATTTTAAACCCCAATTCACCCAAATATCCTCCCTCTAGTTTTTCAACCCTAATGGGAATCTCCCCTTGATCTACAAGCCTCCACCCTCCTCCTTTGATGTAGATCTAGTGTTTTCTTTATGTTTGGGGATATATCTCTCATGGTAAACTCCTCTCCTCATCTCCCTCTTATTACATTTATTATTTATTTCCTCTTCTCCCATGGCCATGTGGACCTAGTTTTTGTGTTTCCCTTGACTTATGTTAGGTATTTTGTATGCTTATGGTTCATATTAGTAGATCTTGATTCTTGGAACCATCATGGAGTGGTTTTAGGAGTGCATTGTTGAAGCACCTTGAGTTCGAGGTAGGTTTCCCTTGCACTTGCCTTTTTAATTTAAGAATCATTGATTTCATGATTTTCTCACCTTCCTTGAATATTAAATATTGATATGTGATCCTTGGAATAATTGTTGGATGTGTAAAATGGTCGTTTATTTTTTGTTTTGTGATAAATCGTATTGTTTTGGTTATATTGTTCACACCAATTATTCGAGAAAATTATTGATTGATTTTTTGAGTGATTTCTGATATAAAAAGAATGGTTCTACATTGGGAATGAATTTACATTATTTTTAATGATTATTTGGGTTCCTTGAATGGGTTCCTAAGGGGTTTTGGAATTAAATGGAATGTGTATTTGACTTTCAAATGTGATTTGGCATGTGTTGATGGTTAGTGGCCCATTTGACATTTTGATAAGAATAGATTTGGTTTAAAAATGAAATGTGACCACTTTTATGGAATTGTTTTCCAAATGGTTATGAAATGGAAAAGGTTTTTTTTCATTTTTAGGAAATTTATTTGGTTCTTCAAAGGATTATGGTTATTTAAAATGTTCTTGAGGCCCATTTGGAACTTTTATGAAAATGATAAAAGGTTTAATATGAAAACTCTCCTTTGATGATTCTCTTGCCTCATTTATTTGAATGGGTGGTATGTCTTCATTGTGTAATCCTAATGATCCATCACTTTCATTGAATTAGAGATCCTCGATATGGAATACTTTTTGATATATGAGTTTTAAGTCAAGAGATGGATCCCTAGGGTTAATCAGGGTGTGGTACGTTGCTGAATTATTATTATATGTGCATGTGATTGGATGTGTGGTTGAAATCGGTTGGATCACCCCTTTATATGTGAGACATGGGACACTACTAGAAATCTGGGCTTTTGAGCAACTTTACCTATAGCGACCGCCACTGGCAGTCGCTATAGGTAACCAATAGTGACCACCATTGGCGGTCGCCAGGTTTTCCTAAAAAAAACCGGGCTTTGGCGCCCCCCAAACCCTCCTCCCTCCTCTCGCAAAGCGCCCCCCCCCCCCCCGAACCCTCCTCCGCCCAGCCTCGCCGTACGCCCTCCCCGTCGCCGCACTCCCTCCCTCGCCGCCCTCCCCGGTCACCGTGCGCCCTGCCCCGCCGCCACGCACCCTCCCTCACCGCCGTCCCCCGTCACCCTTCTGCCCTCCGCCGGCCGCCCTCCACCCTCCGCCCTCCGAAGGCCGCCCTCCGCCGTCCCACCCTCCGCCCTCCACCGGCCGCCCTCCGGCTGCCCTCCGCCCTGCCCTCTATCTCCTCCAGGATTCCTCCGCCTCTGCCCTCCGGCTCCAGCCGCCCTCCGCCCTGTGGCCACCCTCTGGCCTCCCTTTTCCCTCGGGCCTCTCGCCACCCGCCTCCGGCAGCCCTTCGGCAGCCCTCCGATCGCCCTCTGGCCTTCGGCCTCCAGCCCCTCCGGCCTCCGACCTCCGCCCTCGGCCCTCCACCCCCTCAGCCCTCCCCCCCAGCACCCCGAACACCCCCAACACCCCGCCAACCCCCATCCCCTCTGTCTTTGTCCCCTCCCTCGCCACACCACCGCCACCCGTCCCCTCCTTCACATTCCTCTCCCTTGCCACACCGCCACCGCCCGGTCCCCTTCCTCCCCGCATGACCGTTACTCATCCCCTCACCACTGCCGCCCATCCACTCCGGCTCCCCCTGTCCTCGGTCCCTTCCCTCATCATCCCACCCTCGCTTCACTGTCGCCACCTCACCGCCTCCTCTCCTCCGGCTCCCCGTCGCCGCCACCGCCCATCCCCTCCCTCGCCGCACCGGCTCCGGCTCCGGCTCCCCTCTACTGCCTCTCCTCTCCCTCGCAGCACCGCCTTCGACTCCCCTCCCTTCGAGGTTTGTAGCGCAATCAGGTATGACATGGGCTTTCACTTACATTATTATTTTATAAATGGTTCACAAACAATTAATTAGTATTTATTTTAAATATATTTGATATGAAAAATGAAAATTTAATAAGTCTTGTGTAAATGCTTGTTATAGGGATCTTATTATGGATAAGAGTTGGATTGATCTTCCAAATCGAATGTCTAGAGAATATTTCAATGGAATTATGCAGTTTATTGACTTCACCAGAGGATTTGAAAGTGACTATATTAGTTTTCCATGTAGAAAATGTGCTAACAGATATCAATTCACATGAGATACTGTGAGGGAGCACCTATTATTTAATGGATTTCTAAAAAATTATAAGAGTTGGACTCGTTATGGAGAAGAATATGTTCGTTTTCAAAATACGGATGCAGTTCAGATGAATGTTGGTGCAAGGATGAATGATCCAATGCATGAAATGATTACTGAAATGGTATGTGGGTTTGATCCTGAAGGCATTGACATCCAGAATCTTGAGACCGGTGAGATAAATCTTCACTCTGGTGCAGATCGTGATTCGAGGAGGTTTTATGAATCAATTGATGATGCAAAAATAGAATTATATCTTGGATGTACTTCTTACAATAAATTGTCGTTTATCGTGGAGTTGTTTCATTTTAAGACTTTGAATCATTGGTCAGACACATCATTCGACATGCTGTTGGTGTTATTGAAAAAGGTTCTTCCTGTCAACGCTAAGATTCCCGAGTCGTATTACCATGCTCGTAAGCTGACATAGAACTTAGGTTTTACATATGAGACCATAAATGCATGTGCAAACAACTGTATGTTGTTTAGAAAGGAAACTTCCCATTTGGATATTTGTATGGTTTGTGGTGCTTCCAGGTGGAAAGAGAGCAGGGGAAATCAGACTCATCAAAGTCATATTGTGATACATGGGAAACTGATTTCCATAAATCAAATGCATTACTTTCCACTTAAACCGAGTTTGAAAAGATTTTTTATGTCATATAAAGTTTCTAATTTAATGAGATGGCATGCAGAAAGAGTTCATGAAAGTGATATGTTAAACCACCCAGCAGAATCTCATGCATGGAAGGATTTTGATAAGAGACATCCCGAATTTTCCAAAGATTTTCTTAATGTCTGATTGGGATTGGAGGCAGATGGTTTCAATCCATTCAAGTCTATGGCTGGTGCAACTCATAGAACATGGACCGTGGTGTTGGTTCCATATAATCTTCCTCTGTGGCTTTGTATGAAGCATCAATTTATATTACTTTCCACTCTTATTGATGGACCTAAAAGTCCGGAGGATAAGATTGATGTTTACCTTCAGCCATTGATTGATGAGTTGAATGAATTTTGGGGCGATGGTGTGATGACTTATGACTGTGAAACGAATCAAATGTTCAAACTGTAGGCTAATTTATTGTGTACAATCAATGAATTCCCAGCTTATGCAAATTTATCAGACTGGAGTACAAAAGGGGAATTTTCTTGCCCTTGTTGCAACAAAAGTAAAAAATCTGTATGGATTAAGCATTCCAAAAAATGGGCATACATGGGTCACAGACGTTTTCTCCCCCCTCAGCACAGGTTCAGAAAGGACAGAGTGACATTTGATGGTTCTAGAGAGTTCAGCCCAGCACCAAAGATCATGACAGGAGTCGAAATGTTATCGCAGATTGAGGAAGAAAACATCCACATGGTATATGAAATTCAGGATTTGGTGGCTCCTTTGGTATGTAATATTCGAGCTGCGAGTAGGCAGTGCAGTCACAATTGGAAAAAGAAAAGTATTTTTTATAGTCTTCTGTATTGGAAAACTAACATGCTGAGGCATAATTTGGATGTCATGCACATTGAAAAAAATGTCTGTGATAACATATTGTGGACCATTTTAGGTGTCAGTGGAAAATAAAAGGACCATGTTAATGCACACCGTGATTTGGAAGAAATGGGTTTAAGGAAATAGTTGCATTTACAGCTAGCTGAGGGAAACAAGGCATATATGCCTACTGCACAGTATACGATGACTACAAAGGAGAAAGATGAATTTCTTTCCATTTTGAAGATGCTCAAGGTGCCTGATGGTTACTATTATAATATTTCAAAGTGTGTGAATCTGACGATCAAGAAATTGAAAGGGTTGAAAAGTCATGACAATCACATACTACTTCAACAGTTGATTCCAATCACAATTTGTGATTGTTTATCCCCCAATGCTGTTCAGCCGTTGATTGAGATGAGTAATTTTTTTAGATAGCTTTGTTTAAGAAATCAACGAATGAGTGATTTAAAAATTTTACAAGACCGAATTGTACTTATGATTTTTCACTTTGAGAAACTATTTCCCCCCTCATTTTTCGATGTTATGGTCCACTTGACAGTGCACCTAACTGATGAAGTAATGGCTGCTGGTCCAGTGCAATTCAGGTGGATGTATCCTATTGAGCGGTATTTGAGTACATTGAAACGATTTGTACGCAACAGAGCTCATCCGTAGGCATCAATAGCCAATGGTTATTTGATGGTTGAGTGTACTACTTTTTGTGTAGAATATCTTACGGATGTTGAAACAGAATTAGATAATCCCTCTCGGATTTATGATAGTCCAATTGGAGAAGGAACCACATATGATATGGACAACATCGAGTGGATACAAGCGCATCAATATATCTTGTTCAATACTCCATCAGTTGCACCATTAATGTAGTAAGTATCTTATCACTTTTATTGTTTAAATTTTACATGTTTTGTTTGTATAAGTTGATCATTTAAACATCACGTTATCATTTGCAGGAAACACATTAATGAGATAATTGAAGAGATGTATCGTGTGACTAAGTTCCAAATTCAACAGTCTCATTATGCGTCATTTCATGATTGGTTCAAGGATTATGTACGTATAAATTGATTTTCATTATGAGTGAAGTATTATACTAATTTCTTTCTGTATATATCATTATTGAGTTCTATGAATTATGTAGGTTCATAAGCTGAGGGAGTTAGGGGACCCCACGCTAACTGAAGAATTTATCCAACTGGATGAGGGTCCATTTATAACGGCTCGTCGTTATAAATCTATAGATGCTAATGGTTTTCGATTTTGCATTAAAGATGTTGACGACAAACGAGCAACACAAAACAATGGCATCGGTTGTCCATTTGTCGATTCAAAGAAAATGTGCTCTGAATGAACTGAAACCACACGAAAACATTAGTAATATTATTCTTGAAATGTAGGAGGATACGACATGCCCATCGGAAGTGCGGTGCGCACGGTACGACCGATTGTGTCGTTTTCAGCAGCTCAGCGCGCGCTAAAATGGCGCGTTGGGGGGGGGGGGGGGGTCAAAACCACCCGAAAGACCTCATAATGCCATTAAACCATACGACAATAGCCATTGTGTTAATTTTTAAATGGTCGTGCAGACGGAACGTCAATCAGAGGTGTCATTTGACCGCGGTGACCGGAAATGTGTTTCCGGTGTCATAAAACACCAGAACGACGTGAGACGGTTGAATTCAGAGAAAACGTGCTTTGAATGACCTGAAACCACACGAAGAAATTAGGAATATTATTCGTGATGTGTAGGAGGAGACGACATGTCCATCGGACGTGCGGTGCGCACGGTACGACCGATTGTGTCATTTTCAGCAGCTCAGCGCGCGCTAAAATGGCGCGTTGGGGGGTCAAAACCACCCGAACGACCTCAGAATTCCATGAAAACGTACAACAACAGCCGTTGTGTGAATTTTGAAATGGTCGGGCAGACATCATGTCAATCAGAGGTGTCGTTTGACCGCGGTGACCAGAAATTCTTTTCTGGTGTCAAAAAACACCATAAACGGCGTGAGACGGTCGAATTTGGAGCAAACATGCTCCGACTGACCTGAAACTACACGAAAACATTAGGAATATTATTCGTGACATTTAGGAGGAGACAACACACCCATTGGAAGTGCGGTGTGCGCGGTACAACCAATTGTGTCATTTTCAGCAGCTCGACGCGCGCTAAAATGGCGCGTTGGGGGATCAAAACCACCCGAACGACCTCAGAATGCCATGAAACCGTACGAAAACAGCTGTTGTGTGAATTGTGAAATGTTCGTGTAGACGACACGTCAATCAGAGGTGTCTTTTGACTGCGGTGACCGGAAACGCGTTTCCGGTGTCATAAAACACCAGAATGGTGTGAGACGGTCGAATTTGGAGCAAACGTGCTCCGAATGACCTAAAACCACATGAAAACATTTGGAATATTATTCGTGACATGTAGTAGGAGACTAAACAACCATCGGACGTGTGGTGCGCACGGTACGGCCTATTGTGTCATTTTCAGCAGCTCGACGCGCGCTAAAATGGCGCGTTGGGGGGGTCAAAACCACACGAACGACCTCGAAATGCCATGAAACCATACTACAACATCTGTTGTGTGAATTGTGAAATGTTTAGGTAGACGGCACATCAATCGGAGTTTTTTTTTGACCGCAGTGACCGGAAACGTGTTTCCGGTGTCATAAAACACCAGAACGGCGTGAGACGGTCGAATTCGGAGCAAACGTGCTCCGAATGACCTGAAATGATAGAATTTCTTAAATTGGGGGTTTTAAATTATTATAGAACCATGATTTGATGTCAGATTTAATTTTATTATATGTATATAATAACTGAATAATTATGTCTAATTTATGCTTGTTTTGTTTTGTTATTTTTTTTGTCTTATTGTAGGTTTATTGAAGCATAAGATTGAAATGGATGGACCTGCTCAGATCATTGAAGCACGTTTATTATTTATTTTTTATGATGATATTTATGTTTATGCTTTTTGAAATTGTTTTCCATTTTTTATGATTTTTACATTATTTTATCTCTGATTTTGCACCGTAAAGAAAAAAACACAATTCGTACATTTCATTAAAAAAATGAAAATCTACAAAAAATACCACAAATTAACCCTAACACATTTTTATGTTAAGTTTTCCAAAAGATAAGTTTATATTGAAATAAAAAATTTATAAATGTTATAGAATTTATATTTAAAATAGGCTCTCCATTAAGAGGTAGTAAAATTACCTTTTTAGAGAAATACAAATTTTAAGCATAAAATTTGATTTATTATTACCATATGCTTAACAAACCTATTTGATGAATAAGAAAAATATTTTATTTAATATTATATATATATATATATTTCTTTAATATATATATATATATAATATTATATATATTAAAATATTTAAAAAATATTATATATATATATATATTTAAAATATTTTATTTAATATTATATATATTAATATTTTCTTTAATATATATATAGATATATATTTTATTTAATAAATAAATAAATATATATATTTCTTTCACAAGGAATTTTTTTTTTAAAAAAATATTCCCAGGCTAACGATCGCCTTTGGCGGTCGGTATAGGCTGCCTGCCGGGCGACATTAGCGACCGCCAAAGGCGGTCGCTGTAGGCCAGAATTTCGGTCACCTACAGCGACCGCCATTGGCGGTCGCTAATGGTGACCAGGCAGGCTGCCTTTAGCGACCACCAAGTAGTCGCTTAAGGCCAGAATTTCGGCCACCTATAGCGACCACCATTGGTGGTCTCTATTGGCCTACTATGATGAAGCTAAAGCGACCACCAATGGCAGTCATTGGGCGGTCTCTAGAGGCCTATAGCGACCGCCAATGGCGGTCCCTATTGCCCGATTTTTTAGTAGTGGGAACCTATCATAGTGAGAGAGTTTTCGAAGAAAAATTTATGAATTGGATAGATTACTCACTAGCAGGTGGCCCATATTAGGTTTATATATTGGGTTTATTGTTATGGGATTTTCCCCTTAGTTTGTCCGGAGTTAGGTTGGCCATGAGTTTTTAGGGCGCTTTTGGTTTCATAGTGTGAGGAATGATTCCAGGGATGAGTCTCATGTATTAGTATGTTATGGATTATTTATGATCTCCTAGGTTCTCCCATTTCAATTGTCACTTAGTTTCTTATGATGGATGATTGAGATACTTTGTTACTCTTGTGTATTTATTTCCATCTCCCTTATTATGTGATTATTGTAATGCTCTCATGTGTGGTGTATTTCTTGGAAAGTGATGGGTTGGATCCCAAAGGTTTATGGGAAATAAATTAAAGTAAAAGTGTTGTATACACTCTTGTGCTATTTTGAAATGAAAGAATCATTTTCCCCTTAAAAATGTTAATGTTCCTAAAATGGAAATGAACCTTGTTTTTTGAATGAAAAAATTGAAATGGACCATGATTTATTTTAAAATGGAAAATGCATGAAAAATATTAATTTCTATACTGTATTTCAAACTTTAGTTTTATTTTTCTTTTATTTTAATGTAAGTTCATTGAGAATAGATATGTTCGGGCACGCCTATAGAGTTTTAATACTCATTCCTATAGTTCCTTCTTATTTTTATCTTGTGGTACAAGTCTCAGCTTGTCTATGATCATCGTGGGTAATTATTGTTCTTGGTATTGTAGAGTGACCCTCAGGGTCACATGGAGATGTTGTAGTCATTAGGTACAATTTGGGTTTGTTTCTCAATTTGTTGTATTTTTAGTTTTTTTAAAATGATGTTCAGTTAGGGTACTGAGATATATGTATCGGGTTGCTTTGTTTACTTTTCACTATTTAGTTTACTTAATTGTTATTAGGTGAAATTGTTCCCCTGGTTTTCTCTGTTGATTCCGGACACTAGTTTTCAGCCTATTGGGATCGAGAATGCCCTACGGGTCATGTTGTAGATCAGATTGGTTGATCGGTTCGAGGTCGACTCGGGTTGGTTCGTGAAAAAATGGTATTAAAGGAGGTTGTTTATTTAGAATAAATTTCTTTTAGAGATCCTTGTGTTATTTGGGGATGTCAAGATAGATGGATTAGGACTTTCGGGACTCAAGATGTAGGAACGAGAAGGACGTCATGAACCCTTTCTTGTTTTAATCCTCAGGTTTCCATGGGATGTCTGGTTTTTTTATTTCATTTAGTTATTGTGGATTTTTTGGTGTTTGGGATATAAAAAGGGAGTCGAGATAGTGATCTCTGTGAGCTCATAGGGCCTAAAAATCCATGTGGAGCTGGGGCCATGGTCCTAGAAGGATCTCTGTGATGGTGGCATGTTTGGAATATAAATACCAACCATATATCTAAGTCACCCATCAACACTAGTTCCCTTGTGAGTTACTTTGAGTCTTATCTGATCTGAAAAATTGTTTTGAAAACCCTTGTGTTGGAATTGTGAAAGCATGATTTTAGTGTATATTATTGGATTTTGGAAAATAATAAAAAGGATTTTCAGAATTAACCTTATGGAAGACTTTAGACAAATGAATTTCTGTAAAATATCCCATTGGGGTAAAATGGAAATGATTTAACAAGATTATATTTCTATAATATAAACATGAGACTTATGGAAAACAGTTTTTTGAAAGTAGATGTTTGTTTTGGAATTTGTTTTAAATGAAAGGGGGTGGGTTTTTAATCAAATGATTTTGATATAATGGGAAATGTGAGTTTCTGAATATGTTTTGTGTAAAATGAATTATAAAGGGGATTTTGGAAGAAATCCATGGGATTTATTTTAATTAAATGAAGAGATAGATTGATATGTGGAGTTTTAAAATTGGTTTTGACTTGATGGTAGGGGGATTTTGAAAAGTTTCATGACTTGTGAAATGAGAATGTTCATTTTGACCACTAGTGTTTCCTTAGGTGATCTCATGCACGAATATATGTGGAATGTGGTTGGAAAGTGATTAGATTGGCATGGGTTGTCAGATGTCTAGGGTGGCATGGAATGTACATGTGTGCAGCTCCATGGAATTCCATCAGTGATTGTTCAACCCACCAAGTTGTTTTCTTTGAAAATGTTTTGGAAAAAAAGTTGTGATATTTTTGAAAACAAGTGGTTGTGTGATGATTCTTTTTATGATTTGGAAATATTGTTTATGTGGTGTTTTGATCTTTATAAATCATAGAAATCTTGTTGATGAGTTGGTTTTGATAAAGTTCCTTGTTTTCTGGTTACTTAGTGTTCACCCCCATAGATATTTGATGGAAACTTATGGTGTGGATACAAGTGATTACCTGTTAGCATGAATTCCAGTTGATCAGCCTAAGGATTTCATTCTTCAGTTTCAGAAGTCAAATCCACCTCTTTTTTATGGTCAAGAGGATCCACTCGAAGCGTAAAAGAGGATATGAAAAATGGAATAGATATTTGATTCCCTTGGGTTTCCTGAGTCATTTAAGGTGAAGATTTCTACCTTTATGCTTGAAGATTCGTCATGTAAGTGGTGGAAGTTGGTGTCTCAGAAAAATCCTTCGAAGATCTTACTTGGTAGATCTTCAAGGATTCATTTATTTGTCAGTATTTATCTAAAATGACACTGGTGAGAAAGGGGATATAGATGCATTGTTTGTAGTAAGTTAATAGATCAATGTTGGACTACTTCCATATTTTTGTGGACCTAGTTCCTTACCTTCCAAAGTATGTTGTGGATGATTCCATGAAGGCTCTGCATTTTGAGTGTGTAATTCATCTTGATATGTGGTCAAAGGTGTTAGAGCTCAACCAAACGTATTTTGTCGATGTGGTGAATCAATATCTCCATGATGAAGTTGTGCTAGTAGGAGTGCATGATGCAGTCAACCTTCCTATAGTCCCTATGAGTGGTGATAGGAGTTCTAGTAAGGAAATGGGGAAGCGACCTGAAGTTTTTGGTGCTGCTCGGGGAATCAAAATTCCTCGGGATATTTCATCAGCCTCTTCTAGTCCTGAGGTTCTAGTGTTTTATCAGTGTGTGAAGCTGGGTCAGAAGTAGCCATCATGTCCAAGTGCTCCAAGGCCCTGTCATGCTTGTGGATGATAAGGTCACTTGCAGCAGTTTTTTCAGGGTGTTGCTAGAAAGCTTCATGAAGCCAATTCATAGAAGTAATGTTCTAATTGGGGACTCATATAAAGTTTCTTTTTTGTAAGTTCCCTTCCATCTGTAAGGGTTCTTTTGTTGTATCGGTTGGGCCGATGGTGTTTTCTTTTGTTTGAAATGTAAGGGAATGGTGTGATTACTTCAATAAAATCCTATTTTCAATGGAAGTGTGTTTTTCATTTTGGAAATTACTATTTTTATTGTAATCTAATCGGATGTTGCAAGTTCCTTGTTGGGGTTATCAACTCTTGATTGCAGAAGAACAGATGCTTCAAACATTAAAGCTTTAGCCATAGGTCTCGGAGTGATGTTTTTCATTAAATCAGGAAACTGTCAGGGGTGTGGGGAGATTTTTCTTAGTTCTTATCCCCTTTTTTTGGAGTGGGTGGTCAAAATGTTGTAGTTTTGTTCTTAACTATGGTTGGTAGGATGTTGTGGAAGAGTTTTGGTTGGTCTGTGTGGGAAAGACCCTGTGTTGGCTAGTGATGAATTTTCAATTGGTCGATGCTAGTTGATTATTAATGGGAGAATACCCACCGTGGTTCTTGTTGAGAATTATCCTAAAATAATTAGTGTTAGTTGGTTTTTTATGATGGGTATTCTATTCATCCCCCCATTCTAATAAATTTGGGGTGGTTCCCAATGTTGGCCGAGAGGTGAGTGGTTCCATTTGAGGCTATCCAAATTTCGAGTTCCCTTAGCTTGGGAAAACATTGACCTTTTTAGAGTATGCCCAACAGATCTATTCAAAGCATGGTTATAAAGGTTTTGGATTGAATTCACCACTGTTTCTTGGGAAGTAGTATCCTTTTTTGTTTTGTTTCAGGCAAGAGGCTTGAGTTTCATTTGGAAGTCGTTGAGGTGTTCAGGGTTCAAGAGGTTGGATCTTGTGGTTGTGTAATCCTTATTCGTTGATTGATCAACTAGAAAATTTTGTGGATTTTCAGGGGAGGAAAACATTAATGGTGGGGATAATTGTCACACCCATTTTTTCTTTTTCATCTTCTTATCCATTTCGTTTGGGGATCTCAGTTTTTCTCTCCAATTCCAAGTGTGACTTTTGGGTGTGATGGGGGTTAAATTTTGAAGCGTTTCTTTGTTTAGTTTTAACACTATGGTGATTCCTTTTCTCTTTCAGTAGTTCTTGGAGAAAAGTTAGATTTTAGGCTTGGTAGTTGCCTATGCATGATTAGCACACAGTTTGGTAAACCATACGGTCCAACCATTATAACCATGTGACAACTGTTGGTTTCAGACAGAAGCTATCGCATGATAAGTCAAACCGTATGGGTTGGTTGTGTAGTCATACCCCTTTTGGGAAGTATCTACTACACAGTTGACACATAGTTTGGTAAACCATGTGTTTAAACCATGCGAGTTAATCATAACTTATTTTTTTTGAAATTCCAATTATACCCCCTCAGTATTTTTAACCCCAATATGCCCAAATCTCCTCCCTCTGGTTTGTGCATCCCTAAGGGGCCTCTCCCCTTTCTCTCCAAGTCTCCACCCTCTTTTGGTGTATATCTCAGGTTTTCTTCAAGTGTGGGGCTAGATCTCTCAAGTTAAACTTATCTCCTCATCTCCCTCTTACTTCTTCCATTTCTTCTTGAGTTCCTCTTCTCCTATGGTCATGTGGGCCGAGGGTTTGTGTTTATCTTGACTTATGTTATGTATTTTTTATGATTAAGGTTTCTCTTGGTAGATATTGGTTCTTGGAACCTTTTTGAAGTGGTTTCAGGTGTGCGTTGTTGAAACACCTTGAGTTCGAGGTAGGTTTACCTTGCACTTGCCTTTTTAATTTAAGAATCATTGATTTGATGATTTTCAAACCTTCATTGAATATTAAATATTGATATGTGATCCTTAGAGTAAGTGTTGGATGTGAAAAATGGATTTTTCTTCCATGTTTTGTGATAAATATTATTGTTTTGGTTATATTGTGCACACCAAGTGTTTGAGAAAATGCCTAATTGGATTTTATAATTAATTCCTGATATAAAAAACATGGTTTTGCATTATAAATTAATTTATAGTATTTCAAATTATGATTTAGGTTCCTTGAACTGGTTCCTAAGGGGTGTTAGATTTAAATGGAATGTGTATTTGGATTTCAAATGTATTTTGGCATGTGTTTACGGTTAGTGGCTCGTTTGGATTTTGATATGAATTGTTTTGGTTTAAAAATGAAATGTGATCACTTTGATGGAATTTTTTTACAAATGGTTGTGAAATAGAAAAGGGTTATTTGTTAATTTTTAGGAAATGTATTTGGTTCTTCAAAATATTATGGTTATGTAAAATGTGTTTGGGGCATGTTTGGAACTTCTATGAAAATGGTGAAAAATGTTTTACATGAAAACTCTCCTTGTATGAGTCTCTTGCCTCATTCATGTGAATGGGTGGGATATACTCTCTATGGAATCTCCATGACCCATCACTTATATGTAATGGTAGATATTCGATATGGAATCCTTTGTGATCTATGAGTTTTAAGGCAAGAGATGGATCCTAGGGGAAAATTGGGGTGTGTCCTGTTGTTGAATTTTTATTATATGTGCAGATGATTGGATGCTCAGTTGGCATCAGTTGGCTAACACCGTTTATACGTGAGACATGAGAACCTACCATAGTGAGAGAATTTTATGTGACTGATTGTTGCACTGTCTAGATTACACACTAGATGGTGGCTAATAGTATGTGGATATGTTGAGTTTATTACTATGGGATTCACCCCTCGATCTGTCCTGAGTTATGGTGGTCGGGAGTATTTAGGGCGCTTTTGATTTCATCATGTGAGGCATGATTCCTGGGATATGTCTCATGTATTAGTATGTTCTGGATTATTGAAGATATCCTATGTTCTCCCATGTATATTGACACTTAGATACTTATGATGGATGATTGAGATACTTGGTTACTTTTTGTGTTTATTTCCATTCCATTTATTATGAAATGATTGTAATACTCTCACGTGTGGTGTATTTCTTGGAAAGTGATGGGTTTAATCCCATAGGTTTATGGGATTTTGTTAAAGAAAAATTATTTTATACTCTATTGTGTTATTTTGAAATGAAAACATAACTTTATTTTGAAAATCTTAATGTTCCTAAAATGAAAACAAACCTAGTTTTTTGAATTGAAAAAGGGAAATGGACCGTGATTTATTTTAAAATGGAAAATACATGAAAAATATTACTTTGTATATTTTATTTCAAACTTTAGGTTGACGTTTCTTTTATTTTAAATGAAGTTCCTTGGGAATAGATTTGTTCAGGCACACCTACTGAGTTTTAATACTCACACCTATAGTTCTTTGTTATTTTTAGCTTATGGTGCAGGTCCTGGATTGGTCTTGATAGTAGTGGGTGATATTTGTTCTTGGTATTGGAGAGTGACCCTCGTGGTCACATGGAGATGTTTTAGTCGTCAGGTCTAGTTTGGTTTTGCTGTTCAGTTTTTTGTATTTTTAGTTTTTGTGAAAACAATGTTCAGTTTTGGTGCTAAGATATATGTATTAGGATTCTTTTTTTACCTTTTTTTGTTCAGTGTACTTAATTATTATTGGGAGAAATCATTCCCTTGGTTTACTATGTTGATGCACGACACTAGTTGTTAGCCCGTTGGGATCGGTAATTCCCTTTGGGCTATGTTGTGGATCGGCTATGGTGACCAGTTCAGGGTCGAACCGGGTTGGTTCATGACAATCATGTCAGTGATGGGGATCAGGGCATGTCATTTGGAGTGTTCACAAGGTTGGTACTCCCCTGATAGTAATGTTTGAGATAGGGCATAGGTCCCTAGAATTCATCCTGAAGTTCGATACTCCCCCCACATACTTAGGGCATGGGTCCTCCATATCAACATGGGGTCAGTACCCTCTTAGTGCCAATGAGGTGAAAGTCCCAACACACAATGGATAAAGTTTTTTACAACCCTGCATGCTCAGGGCACTTGCCCTTTATCAATGGGGGGAAATACTCCCTTAACTGAGGAATATTCGAGTGAAATGTGGGTCCCTGTCTATGGTTTCAACAGCGTGACATAACTTTCTCAATCCTAGGTGGTTACGATAGTAGGGTTTAGTATCACCATGACCAAGATCTATGGGTTTTTAGATTGGTGACATGGATATGGTGGGAAATATGGTGCAATATTTCCTCAAATAGTGTTCTTACCTTAATAAGGTGAGGACACCCATTTTATGGATCTTAATGGTTATGTCAGAGTTTGAGAGGTGGATCATATCAACTAATTTGATAATTGTGACCCCTCATGCTCCCACAACTAGAAAATGACCTTACGACCACTCTTTTTTAGTCACGATTTGGAAAACTATAGTTGTAGGTATCCTATTTCCATGGTTTCTGTAAATTGTGGCTATAGTTCAACATATAGTCATGGTTATATGAAATCATGGTGGTAGGTTACATTGGAGCCCCCAAAAAACCTAGGAAATTAATGGGAAAGGACTACTTCCACAATTCATTAAATCGTGGCCATAGCCACCTAAGGCCACAGTTTCAAATTTTGGTCATAGCTGCCTAATGCCATGATTTTTTTTAAATGATTAATAATTATAATTACATATAATTATATAAAAATTTATATGTGTGTATATATATATTAGAGTTCGGTGTAGTGGTAATGTGGGATTATAGAAGAGATCATATGTTACTCACAACTTATTGTCAGCCCGAGCAGGGGATCAGTGGGCCAGGTCGTGTCTTTTAGAGACTTTGAAATTGAGATAGTCTCCTAGTTGATGTTTGAACCTACATGGTACTTAGTATTGAGGTCACAATTATATGTTATGAATACATATTATTTTATTAATATACATGAACGAACACAAATTTGGTGCCACTCAACACTTGGGATGTCCTACTGTGTTGTTATACTCACCCATGTATAGGTGCTTGTGTGGTGATATACATATAATTGTGCAAACACATAACTTTTTCAAGAGATCATGGAAGACATGAAGTTGGTTCATTCATTAAAGATAACATGATAAATGAGTCAATAGCCTTTAGTTGATCGAGTTTATTTTGGGTTTGCATTTATGTATATTTTTGTGTTTTTTCCTATGTATTACAGTGTATACATTATTGCTGGCATGTGTTATGTATAGTGTTGCCTACATAATATATTTGATATCATATATACATGCATCCCTTGTTATACATTAGGCATGTTAGTTGTATACACAATGATGTATTGGTATTTTGTATGTTTTATTACATGACTGATGGGAAAATGTCACCCATTATGTATATTATGTGTTAGTCACCAGCCCCTACCGCCCCTAACGCATAGGATGTGGGCTTGGGAATGCACCTTCAGCCTTTTGAAAAAACTAGGTGGGGTCTTTGGAAGATCAGGTCATGTCAACCCCCATGTTTTTTAATAGTTAAAAAAATATAAAAAAGGATTTACTAGACCTAAAGAAATCAGGTTGATCAAGGGGTAAAGAAAGGTGGCTAGAATATTAGATGTCTGAACATGCCTTCAAAAAAATAAGAATTAAAGCATGTTATTATGTATAACTTGATTAATTTTATGGATGTCTTAGTAAATTTGACTTCTTTGGAGAATATTCATAATTTGGACATAGTCTGAAGAGATTATAATTAGTTTTTTGGTCAAAATATCAATATGTCTAGATTTAGTTATATTTCCTATGCTTAATTTATACATTTCATAATTAATAGAGGTAAAACCTTCGATGTTGTTTCTTTATTGTATGATTTTAATGATATGGTGTTAGAGATTGTGTCCTGATTTTGGTAGCGTTCTTGGTTAAGGATTTGAGCTTTTGGATCCTTGGGATAATTTAATAATATTCAGATCATTAGTAAAACATATAGAGATTTGGTTATTAGTAAATTTCTGAATTATTTAGTGAAGTTTCATTAGTAAAACCACTCTATAAAAGTATGATCTTGAGTTTCTAAGACTATACCATACCACACATTAATCTGATACATTTCGCATGAATTCAATCTGTGATACACTTCAAAAAGGATTATGAAAACTAAAATTAACAAGCTTGATCATGAATGAAAAGAACAAGAATAATCATACATCTAAAAAAACACAGCCTTATCATTTTGATTGAAAAGATTTCATGGAGAGCACCTTCCATGGAACTGAGAACATTTTTCAAGACCCTTTGAACTACTAAATACCTTGGCCCTACATTCAGGTTTTTTATCCATTCTCATAGAATCCAATTCTTTCTCAATTGAAGCAACTTCCCTTCTCAACTTCTTACCTTTGAAATCTAATGACTTCATTAAAGTATCAATATTCATTTATAAAATCTACAAAAATGATTCCTAGGAATTATAACAAGAGGACATGAAAGAAAATAGTGTAAGACAAGGCAATATCCTCAATAGTATAATCAATATCTTTAGGCTACTGGTCTTTCTCATGTCCTAATTTTATCAAAGGGACAAACACTTATTGCGGAAAATCATACAACACTCCTGAAACACTATCTTCAATGTCTATAGTCTTAAAATCAATGGGTCTCTCAATTGGCATCCAGGCATTGGTTGTTTCTCCATACTTGGCTTCCTCGCAATTTAGTGAATTTCCTATAACTTTTCCATTTAATAGGAATTTTCTCCTATCCATTTTCACACTGTAAATATATATCGGTGCTGGAGGATCAAGCTATCAACTAGAAGCTTGATGATCACTTTCTTTGAAATCCATTAGAGGATAAATTGGATAGAGCTGTTCAATTTGTTTGAAGATTATTGCTAGTTGAAGTGCCTTTCAATTCCTCTTCCAACACCTTAAGATTTAGCTGATTTTTCCCTGAGAAATGACCTAAAAAATAAGATTATATAATCATATTTCAATATAGATCAAGAACAGGTTGAAAACATATTGGTTGGTGTAAAACTATGGTATACTTTCAATTGTGCTTCGGATTTAGCTGCACAATTTACTATAGTAGGCTTCACCCGAAGTTGTTGTGATCCCCCATAATATAAAATCATTACATCTCATGTTTAAGGAATGATATAGAGTCTTAGGCTATGTTTGGATTTATAAAATGTTTATTGTTTTAATTTTTCAAAAAATGAAATAGATTATGTAATGGAAAATATTTTTTAGAAAATTAAAAGAGAAATGAGATTTCTTTAGAGGGGAAAACACATTTTCATGTTTCCTGAAAAATGAAAATGAAAAAAAAACATAATTCATTATTTATGCATCCCACCCACAAATAGTCCCACCCTGTTGAATATTACCCTGCATGTATTTTGGTTGCAATGAAATGAATTCATTTTTTAGTTTGGTTTATTGAACACAATTCTTTTTATTGGTTTTATTACCCTACATGGTTGTATGGAACCTTACGTGCACCTTCTCCCATTTATGGTTCTATCCTATTTTATATGCCCATTTTATTTCTGGAACCCGATTCATTGTTTTCCTTATGATGATTCGCGACATGTTTCAGGACTGTCGATTTGGTGTGATCTGACGATCAATCTTGTAACCCGATGTGTTTATTTTATTTCCTTCAATCCTCTTGCAATGTTGTCCCACCTATCCTATTGCACCACATGGGTTATGAATTTTCCTAGGTAAGGTTATGTGAACCATCCTGATGATTTGAGCCATCCACACGGCTTTCATCTTGTGCATCTGCCTGACTTTACTGATGCTTCCTCTAGTGATCATTCATTGTGATCCCCCTCTATTCTTCCTCAGTGAAGTTTTGGTTTTCTCTATGGTTAGTTGGAGAGAATTGGTGGGTGAGGTTATGCTTTAACTCCGTGTAGAAGAAAAGTGTCCATCCAGAAGATATCGGCCACCCACACTCCCCTCTTCTTCTGTACGTGCCACCTCTTGCAATTGGAGTACTTCTCCAGTGGAGACTCAATGGGTATCATCTTGGTTCTGGGTATTCAGACAACTACGCCTCAAGTGGTATCAGTTATGATAATCTTTTATTCATAACCAAGATCTGGTTTTAGTTCATGTATCTATAGAAAATTACCATTTATTTGTCATTTATGCTGTTGTATCCTTCTTGTGTGTGTGTGTGAGTCCGTCCCGGAGTGGACAGGGCTGACTCTACATGACAGGGTTGACCATTGCCACCTAGATCAGCAAGCTCGGCCTCCTCGGATAGATTATGTTGTCCTTTTAATTTCTGCATTCAAGTATGTATCTATTCTTTCTTTCCTTTCTTTCATCTTATTAAACATCTTTCCTTGGTGGTGTTCTCACCATGCACGTAGGTCCCCTTGGGGATGAAGAAGGTTACATATGTTGTCCTCTTTATATTCTTGCACTGGTTATTTGTCTTGTTCCAATATCTTGACTGAGTTTACCATTCTTGATCCAATTTGATAATAACTAATCTATTAATTAAACATAACAATTTGTTCACCATTATACGAAACAGTGGATCTTGGCTTATCTAGGGTTTAAGTAATTAACCCCAAAAAGTGGTATTAGAGCCTACTATTTCGTTTCTATGTGTTCAACTAAGTTTGATATTGATAAGTTTGAGGGTGAGATAGATTTTAATCTCTGGAGAATTAATATGACAACCTTGTTAGATCATAATGACCTAATTGATTCCCTTGCTGGGTCTAGGAAGAAAGTCACCACTACTACCCCTAATGGGTAGGCTATTGTCTCCTATATAGATGTCCCTGAGGAGACCCTTAGGAAATCCTATAGTCTAATACTTTTATCTTTATGAGACAAAGTGTTAATATAAGTTTCATATGAGTCCTCTATTGCTGGTATATGGTCAAAATTGGAATCCCTTTATATGAAAAAATCACTTGTTGGTAGACTATATAAGAAAATGATATTATATACATTCAAAATGCACCCTGGAACTGTAGTCAGGATACACATTGATGAATTTAATAAAGTATTGTTAGATCTAGCCGACATTGAAATTAAAATGGATGATGAAGACCAAGACATTATATTGTTAACATCATTAGATGATTCATTTAACTCTAATAAAGACTCTATGATGTATGTAAAAGACACATTAACTCTTGAAGAAGTAAAATATACTTTTCTCTCTAAATAACTTCAAAGAAAGGGTAGTGTGAAAACTGAGTCTCAGGGTTTAAATGGTAGGGACATAGGTGAAACTAGTGGCCAAAGTGAATCAAGGGGTAGAAGAAAAGACACGGGTCAGTCTAAGAAATATAGAAGCAAGTATAAAGGTAGGTAATCAAATTTTTTCAATGTAAAAAACCTACACATACCAAGAGTAACTTCCCTAACAGGAAGGGTGACTACAAAGATAGTAATAATGACCATTCCCTATTAGTGGAACAAGACTTTGGCACTACTGATGTGTTAAATATCACTGAAATAGCCATCTTATATGAGTGGATCCTAGATTCAAGATGATCATTCCACAAGTTTCCTAGGAAGGATTTTTTTACAGAGTTAAGGGAAGTCAGGTCTGGTGAGGTATTTCTAGGGAATAACAAGAGCTGCCACATTATGGGAATAAACTCGATTTTACTTGAGCTTCATGATGGGTCTGTCTGGTATATTGAGGAAGTTAGGTTGGTACCCGAATTGAAAATAAACCTAAAATCCCTTGGAATCCTTGAAAAGAAAGGGTACAACTTTAAGTATGGATCTGGAAGCCTTAGAGTAGCCCTAGGATCCCTCATAGTTATGAAAGGAACCCTTTACAATGGCTTTTATGTGTTAGATGGTAAAGTGTTTAGAAATTAGTTGAATATGAGTTCATAAATTGATTCCACTAATTTTGGCATAGGATACTAGGGAATGTTAGTTCCAAGGGTCTTAGTGATCTTAAGAAACATGGCCTTCTAAGTAACATCACTCCTAGTAGTCTTATCTTTTGTGAAGACTGTGTATATGGGAAGTCTTGGAGAGTCAGTTTCAGTAGGTGTTTGTATAAGTTTAAAGAACCTATTGAATGTGTACATTCTGATCTATGGGGTCCTTCTAGGGTCACCTCCCATGGTGGAGGATTATACTTTTTGACTTTTATTGATGATTTCTCTAGGAGAGTATGGATTTATATACTCGAGCATAAGTCTGATACCTTTCAAACTTTTATGAAATGGAAAGCTATTGTAGAGAGTGAGAGTAATAAGAAACTTAAGGTCTAAAAGACTGATGATGGTTTAGAATATCTATCCAATAAATTCATTGAATATTGTGAATATGAAGGAATTAAAAGATAACAAACTATTGTGGAAACTCCACAACAGAATTGGTCAGCGGAAAGAATGAATAAGAATGTTCTTGAGAGGGTGATGTGTATGTTGTCCCACTCTAAACTCCCCAGGTCCTTTTGGGCCGAGGTTTCTTCAATAACAGTGTACCTTATTAATCATTTCCCATATTTTTTTAACTCCTTTAATAAACCTAAATAACTCTGGAAGGTCACACCCCAAAATCTTGCTCACATTGGGATATTTGGATCCATAAATTAAGCACACCGACGTAACAATAAGATAGATCCTATAGCTATTAAGTGTATATTATTGGGGTATCTAGAGGGTGTTAAAGGGTATTGTTTATGGGTATAAAAACCTGGTTACTAGAAATGCATCGTTATCCATGACGTTGTCTTACATTAGTCAGGTATGTTCAAATACAAAGAACATGAACCTGTTGCATCTTCTAAAGAAGATGAAGAATCCATAGGGGTCCTAACACCTTTAGGTGTTGAAGTCCCTTTAAGTCGTGGTGACTAACCCTAGTCCTTTGTTGGTCCTTCTCCTTTGGTTACCTAGCCCATCCTGAATCAAATTCCAGTTCGGAATCAGAACCTGAGAGCCAAGAACCTGATAACCTGAGAAACTATCAGATTACTCGAGTCAGAGAGAAGAGATTTATTTGACCTCCAGCCCAGTTAAACCAGGAAGATATTGATGCCTATTCTTTAAATGCATCTCAAAACTTGTTTATGAGGATCCCCAAACTTATAAGCAAGCAATTAAGTCCAAATAATCTAGTAGTTGGTAGAGAGAAATGTAATTGGAAATGAATTCTATTCTTAAGAACAATACTTGGGTTGTTGTTCCCAGACCCAATAACCAGAAAGTTATTGGTTCTAGATGGATTTACAAGAATAAAGAAATAAATATAGGAGATACTAAAATTAAATTCAAAGCCTGCATGGTAGCTAAAGTCTTCCTTCAATGTGAAGGCATTTATTATTGTGAAATATTCTCTCGTGTGGTTAGGCATTCATCCATTAGAGTTATCTTGAATTTTCTTCCAAATTTGATCTACATATTGAATATATTGATGTAAAAACTTCTTTTTTACATGTTATCCTTGAGGAAAAAATTTATATGTCTCCTCCTGAAGGATTTACAAAACTGTTTAAACCTAATATTGTTTTTCTTTTACAGAATTCCTTGTAAGGGTTTAAGCAGTCTTCCATACAATGGTATAAAAGGTTAGATTACTTTATGATTAAGAATCAGTTTTCTATAAGCAGATTTGATGAATGTGTGTATTTTAAGACTGTTACACATGAGTCATTTTATCTCTTATTATATGTTTATTACATGCTGTTAATCTGTAAAAACATGAGGACTATATTTTTTTTAAGAGCCAGTTAAATTGTGCCTTTGAAATGAAAGATTTCGGCCATGCAAATCAAATTCTTGGCATGGACATAATTAGGGATAGGAAGTATAGTACCCTGTACTTATCCCAATTTGATTATGTTAGGAATGTATTAAAGAGATACCTATTTAAGCACATTAAACCTGTAAATATTCCATTAGAAAAATATTTTAAATTTTCCTTGACTCAATCCCCTAGGAATGAAGATGAAACTGCATTTATGAATAAGATTCCATATGTAAATTTTGTAGGAAGTCTTATGTATGCCATGGTCTGTTCTAGGCCAGATATAGCCTTTGCTGTTTTTACATTGAGCAGGTTTATGGGGAAACCTGGTAAAGACCATTGGCATGATTTAAAATGGTTATTAAGGTATGTTTCTATGTCTGCTAAACTTTACATTCGGTATGGTTTGAATACTAATTTTGATGATGATATAATTGATTTTGTTGATTCTGACTATGCTACAAATAATGACACCTGAAAGACTATCACTGGTTTTTTTCTTGTATATAGAGGATCGGTCTCCTAGAAATGAAACATGCAATCAGTGGTTGCACTTTCTACTATCGAGGTAGAGTACATTACCTTGAAAGAATCTATCAAGGAATACATTTGGATTAGAGGTTTTCTTTATGAGTTGTAATTATCTATGGATAGTATAATAGTTCACTGTGATATCCAATCATCCTTGCATCTATCTAAAAATTATGTATTCCATGGTATATTGAAACACATAGACATTAGGTTACATTTCATTAGGGATATTATAGAATCTGGGAAAGTGAGTGTCACCATGATACCCACTAATGATAACCCGACCGATAGTTTGACTAAGGTTGTTCCGTTATCTAAATTCATGCATTGTCTTAAGCTTATGAATTTAGTCCAAATTCTATAATGTAGGTTGTTAGAACACCATCATTGAATTTATTTGATTGAAAGGTGGAGATTTGTTGAATATTCCCCTACATGTATTTTGGTATCAATGAAATTAATTAATTTTTTAGTCTGGTTTATTGAACAAAATTCATTTTATTGGTTTTATTACCCTAAATGGTTGCATAGAACCTTACATGAGCCTTTTCCCATTTCCGGTTATATCCTATTTTATATGTCGGTTTTATTTCTGGATCCCGGTTCATTGTTTTACTTATGAGGATTCATGGAATGTTTATGGACCATCTACTATGCATGATCTGATGGTCCAGCTTGGCTCTTGATGTGTTTCTTCGATCAGCTTCGATCCTCTTGCAACATCGTCTCGCCTAACCTGTTGCGCGACATGGGTTATGCGCTATCTCGGGTGTGGTTATGTGAACCGTCATGATGATATGAGACTTACACGTAGCTACCATCCTATGCTTCCGCCTGACTTGCCTGACACTTCCTCTAGCGCTCATTCATTGTGCTCCCCCAATGTTCTTCCTTAGTGAAGTTTTGGTTTTCTCTCTGGTTCGTTAGAGAGACTCGGTGGGAGAGGTTCTGATCCGACTCCATGCAGAAGAATTGCAACCATCCAGGAGATATCGGCCACCCACACTCTAATCTGCCACTGTAGGTGCCACCTCCTACAACCGAAGTACTTATCCAGTGGAGACTCAGTGGGGATCATCTTGGTTCTGGGTATTCATATGACTACACCTCAAGTGGTAACAGTTTTAATAATCTTTTCATCGTAACCAAGATTTGGTTTTTCGTTCTTGGATCTATAGAAACTTACCTTTTATTTGTCATGAATGCTATTGTATCCTGATTGTGTGTGTGTGTGTGAGTCTGTCCATAAGTGGATAAGGCTGACTCTACATGAAAGTGTTGACCACTGCCACCTAGTTCAGCAAGCTCAGCCTTTTCTGATAGTTTCTGTGGTTCTTTTAATTTCTACATTTGAGTATGTATCTGTTCTTTATTTCCTTTATTTCACCTCAATAAACATCTTTCCCTGTTGGTGTTCTCGCTATAAACATAGGTCCCCTTAGGGCCGAAGCACATTACATTTGGTGTCCTCTTTATATTCTTGCACTAGCTGTTTATCTTGTTCCAATATCTTGACTGAGTTTACCATTATTGATCCAATTCGATAATAAATAATCTGTTAATTAAACTTACCAATTTGTTCACCATTATAAGAAATAGTGGATCTTAGATTATCCAGGGTTTAAGTAATTAACCATAACATGCCCAGGAGAAGAGAAATAAATGACAGTCTTTCCATCCATAATGGTCCCCACATTTTTTTCCAAAGAAGTTTCTAAAACATTTTTTAAAACATTTTTGGAAAATGAAAATAGGAAACACTTTACCAAAACCAACTAAAACCTTATAAAATGGAAAATTATGGCCATTCAGAAAAGGATTATTTCAAAGCACTTCACCTACAAAAATCTTTGTTCATCAAGCCATTTTCTCACATGCATCACTTTTTCATTAGCATCTTTCCATTCATTGGAAATCACCACCGCCACTCTATTTTCTGTAACCTTGGCATGAGCCAACTCCCTATCAATAGTATTCCTTTATTCTTGTGAATGAATGATGGAATTTTAAGATGATATACATGGAAAAAAAGATGAATAATAGTAGAATGAGGCACATTATTTTCATCTCTGGAACGTTTCTCCAATAATCACTTACAACATTTGCAGCTCCACCGCCAGCAAGGACTGCCTCCTCGAGCTCTTGCGCAGTTTGAGAAAGTTTTTCAACCTCCAATTTTTTTTTCAGTTAATATTGTCCAAGATTTTTTTCCCGTCACATAAATAATTTCAGTGGAAAAATAATAGATGATCAAAGGAAACTAGAGGGTATCCTAAAATACCTTACACATGTACATCTGTTTCAACAACTGTCAGTTCTTATTATAAAGATCATCTATTATAGAATAATTTGAAAGAGATAACTAGACAGTTCTCTCAGATTCAACAAAAGCTTCTTCCTTTGATTTAGTAATCCAATATAATTCTTTTATTTCATCTTGAAACTTTTCCATCTAGGGTGAAATCGATGTGTTTTTAATATATTTTTAGAAAATGAAAACAGAAAATGTTTTCTTTAATGCCCCAACTCCAGAAGCTCAGAGCTGGTGCATTATTTTACATTGGCATGATTACAAGGAATCAAATCCCAAAGGACCGGCCAGTTTAGTTGTCTTGAAGAATCTAGATACATACATGAGACCCATTTTACATTTTTAAAGGAAAAAAATATGATACATAAAAAAATCTAATAAACCGCATCCCTGAAAACTCAATCGATGATATCTTCTTCATAACCTGGGGAAGGAAAAACAAATTTAAGGGGTGATCTCAAATTATTAGTAAGTGTTAAGAAATATAGTAGAAGATAACAAAAACAAAAACATTAGGCATGGTGAATAACAAAAACACATGCCTTTAAAAATAATTTTGAACACATTATGGAAGGAATAAGAGGTGAATAAATAATGCCGTAATAAAACATAATCATGGGTATTATACTATTTGAATAACCACATGAACTATCAATACTATTTTAATAATGATGGAAATTCATATTCCAAACATCATAACCACACTGTCAAGGCCTCGTTCCAAGACCATAAATAACCATTTTTTCAAGGCCTCGTTCCATGACCTAGTTTGTCTCATTAGACCTACCGATGAATCGAGGGGCTATAGAGGGACCAACCCATCACATAATAATTCTAATTCATTCCTCATATGAGAAGGGATAAACATAATCAACATATACATTCATATTGAAACTAACAAATGAAATGTATCTAACTTTCCCCAATCATTAAACATAAACACTAACCATTCGAAGTAATATGGTGAATGGTTTCAAGACAACACATACACAATAAAAATAGTCATAAAACATATAATTAAATATTGTAGATGATATAATAGGAGATAAAACTCAATTAATCACAAGATTCAACAAATAATGTTGACATAGATTAAGATACTTTTAGATGAGACCATTGAAAAATCATTAAGGAAATAATCCTTAAACATTCCAAAGTGTCCTATGCCACCTTGAAACATTCAAATAATAATCCCTTAGAATATCATGATAATAAGGAGACTCTCGATATGATATACCAAAGGGCAGAAAATACACCAAAATAATTAAATAAGTGGTGAACAAGGCATATATCTCATAAATGTTAATAAGAGATGAGAAAAATACTTTTTACTTTTGAAAGAAGAGTCCTTTTGGAAAATCATTCATATTTTCCATGAAATCATATTTTAAATATGAATATACCATTAAATAAAATACTAGGACAATGAAATAATATTTTATGCACAAATTATGTCCCACTAAAGTGAAATCATGTATAAAGAGTTTTTGAGATTCTTTATAAATAAAACATTTTAGAGCATTTTAAAGAAAGTATTAAAACGAATTTTTAATTGGAAAAGAACATTTTTTCTATTAAAAATAGAAATGATCCAAGATCATTTTTCATGTTAAAAAGAGTGTTTTTATAAAACTAATGGTGGCTTAAAACATATTTTGGTGTACACTTGAAAACGGGTAAGAATTTGAAAATATCCCTTGAACCGAGTTTGTATTTCGGAAACAATTTTGAACGTTCCCTTTACAAAATGAAACTATCCATAAAATAAAGAAGAATTGTGGTTGGTGAACATATATAAAACACTCACACAGAATTATTTTTGAGTTCATAATAATACACAAAAGTTTAATTTAGGTAATTATACAATAAAAGTAACCCGAATGAAACTGGAGGTTCCGGTGGAAAAAACCCTTACCACTTTGTAATCAATCGATTCGAATACAAAAAAATTAATAATATTAAAATTATAAATTTAATAACATGAAAATAAATATATTCATGATATTTTATACCAATTGGAAATATACATACACCATACAAAAGTATTAGAAGTGAATATGGAAAATCTCACAAAAATGGAAGTGAGATGAAGAAACCCTTACCTTAAGTTTGAATGTGTTCCTCTCTTCAAATTAAGGTCCTGGAATATCAAATTATACTCATTAATAACTTAATTAATAACCTATTATAAATTTATTTAGTTTATCATAATTATTTTATTTAATTTATGTCCTTATTGATAAGTTATAATATCGAATTTCATCGTTCCGGAGTGTTCGTTTTCTTGATTTTCATAATCGGTTCACTTGTTTTTAAGTAATGGAGTTCATTTGAAATGGTTGTAAATATAAATAATTTAAATTACATATTATTTTTGAACATAAATAATTTTTAATGGTCATTTATATCATTTGGTAACATGGAATACAGATGAATCATTAGATGACAACCACTTCAATTATTTTGGTGATATTTGGATTATTATGAACTAGTTTTATCATAAAAATTAATAACATGTAAATATATTGGTTCATGAATATTAATTAGGTTATAATAATTATATTATAGTCTAGTTAAAACATAAAAATGGTTTCATGACCATTAATGAAGGATAAATTGAAGAAAGAAACTTCGTTGTCCACAAAGGTTATAAATTGGAACCAAATGGACATTGATTTCGTTTATAAAACTAAAAGGGAGGGAGTAAGAATATTGATGATGGTTCTTCAATTAACAAGATATAATTACATTATATAGATGATAATGGAGTTATCATGGTAATTTGGACAGAATAGGTGAGGAGAGAAAAAAGAAAAGAGATGAACTTGAAAATAAAAGAAAGGTTGGGAGATCCCTTATGAAAATTCGGCAGCCTAACGACGTCACATAAAATTTTATAAAATTAATTGATGAGATAAAAGGGTATCTCATAATATGTAAATAAAAATTACAGTAGGATTACTACATAATATCAAACCCCATAATATGATAATGTAAATTCAAATAGATAACATAAAAGTAGTGTTGACTAAGAGAGGAGGGTGAAAGGTTCCCTTACCTTATAGAGTAACTCCTAGAACTTGAAGGTTGGGACCTTGGGGGCTTAAGGAAACATTTGTAGGACTCAAATGGAGGTAAAAACACCATATATTTGATGATGTGGGATTTTTAATGAAATAAAAATAATGTATGAGTGGTTATTTATAGTAAATGAGAGAGAACTTTTTATTAATTAAAAAAGACACCTCATTAGTGGTTTTTGTAAAAAAATGGGCTTTCCCATGGTATTTTATCATGGTATTAGCCACTTTGGACACCTAATATCTTATTTTACTGTACACAATTAGACCATAAATTTATTTTAATTATTACATCATTATGGCGTCATTAAACATACCGAAAACTCAAAACTGTATTTTTACTATTCACAGAAAATTCATGTATTTAAGAAAAATCCCAAAAATTCACCCTAACAATTTTTCAACATGTAGAATTGAAAAATTAACTCCATTTTTTGAAAATAACTTTCAAAATATTTTTAATTTAATTTTTAAATAAAATCATAATTTATTCCAAAAAAACACACTTTAAAACTATAATTCATTTTATAAGACCTTGAAAAATTAATCAAGGTCCTATAAAATTGTCTTATAATTATAAGAAAATGAAGTAAAGATTTGTGATTACATTTTATGAAAATAAATTTCCATTTTAAATTATTAAATTAATCATAAAATTGTAATTTAAATATTTATGTCATACAAAAATACCAATACTTATACTATGATCATTTTTTCACTTTTAAGATGTCTAAATTGTATTTATATATTAATGGGTGAATTTTATACTTTTTATATGATTTAATATTCATTAATATTCATTAATATTCATAAGGGTATGCCATTATTCATAAGGGTATGTTACTATTAAAAAAAATAAGTTTGTCTTATTAGATTCTAAATATCTTACTGAACGCAACTGTGTATGTCAGTTTTTCAAAATTCAAATCACAGAGGTGGAAAAATTATGTTTACTTGACTATTTTATAAAAAAGTGGTGTTTTGTAGAGACTCAGTGTTTTATTAATTATATTATAAATCTCTTTTTAAATTCTTGGGGTGTTATATTATCCCCTCATAAAAATTTCATCCTCAAAATTTGAAATTGAACTTCAAAATTTAATGGTTAATACTTTGAAATTACCTTGTGGGAAAACCAAATCAAGAATATAGTTAAAATATTCTATTAATAAGAGTAAGGGGAAAATAATCGGTTACTACAAAACAACACATTCTAATAGGAAAACATGGTCAATTAAGAATAACCAAATCATCATGTAGAGACATTAAACTCTAAAACCCATACAATGATCAACTTAAACCATTTTTTAAATGGTTAAAAATTACAAAATATAATTATTCAACACATTATAATTAATTCCTCTAAATTTCCAAGATGAACTTATCATTAACCCTTAATCAACATGAAGCAGCTCTAAAATTCACAATCCAAACATGTGAATAACATCATAATGTTTCCTCTTGAAATATGGTAATAACTTGAATTACCATAAAAAAATATCGAAAACATGAATTCCTATGTATTCCTTAAGTAAGATACATGTTATTGGATATATTCCTTAAATCCAAAAGTGTTGTAAACTCCATCAATAATAACATAGACCACTTCTCAACAAGTCAATAATCAGTTCCAAGGTAGTCAATACTTATCCGAATCAATCATTTCTTCATCATTATCTCAACATGAGATATATATATATATATATATATATATATTAAGGGTGTTCTTTACCTCAATCATGTGTTTTCTAAAATATTTAACTCTCTACTGAATCACTCTTCCATTTTACCATTCACCATATGACCTCAAATCCTTAATGAAATAGTACTATAGTACAATCCTTATAAATCTCATAATTCTTAAAACCAGTAAAATACTAACAAAATATTCAAATGATATGATTCTTGAGTAGGAATATTAATCATTATACTTCATCTTCGGTAGCATCATAACTTGATCATTATCCAAAATCATCATTTGGGGTATATTCATTTGAATACTGGTACATTGATTCATATAGTGTCCCATATCCTTGAAAGTAAAGCATTGTACATTGGAAACCATTTTCTTACCCTTGAAATCATGAACATGGTTTCCTTTTTCCCCACACTTATAGCAAACACCCATTCCCTTCAATCATTTACCAGGGTGATTCTTTCCACATTTATCCCATGTGGGAGAACACTTCTTTCCCTTCTTTTCTTTATTCCCATATCTCTCTACCATCCTCTTATTCTTTTGATTCCATTTAAAGACCTAGGACTCAGATAAGTCTTTACATACCTTGTTAACACATGATATTATTTTATCATACGATGAAAATACTTTGGAGACAATCTTCCTTTGAAAAGATGGCTTAAGACCATTATAGATATGATCCTTCTTACTATTTGCATCACGTACATTGCTGAAGTTATCATTCCTTCTAAAAGGCACCATTTCTAATCAATTTCATATTATATATTAGCTGGTAACATTATGAGCTCTCTATGACTCTAAACATGGTATAACACATAGCATAAATTTATGCATCGTAAATACTAGAACCATATAATTTGGTTACTTTGGGTGAATAAATCCCTCATAATGGTGGGTAAATAAAATTTGAATTATCCAAATCATATCCTCCGGGAGTTTCAATACCAAGAGTGCGAAAAGGACCATTTTCGTGTATTAGGATACCTTAGGTCAAGCCCGAAACTCCTTGTCAGAATTTTCACCCATAGGTGCATCTATACCAGAGCCACCTCTACCTATTTGTATCCAGACAATTATTTATTTTCTAGAAATTTCCACATAATATATTCCTTACAAAAATACCAAAATGTTCTTGTATTCTTATCCTTAAAGACTATCTTAGGGATTTTTCCCTAATCAACATTTTCTAAATTTAGTTTCCAAGTTTGCTACTAAAATTATTTTGATACCAATTGTAACACCCCAAATACAGAAGCTTAGAGCTGGTGAATTATTTTAAATTTTAATGATTACAAGGAATCAAATCCCAAAGGACCGATCATTTTAGTAGTCTTGAATAAACTAGATACATACATGGGACCCATTTTACATTTTGAAAGAAAAAAAATATGATACATAACAAAAGCTAACAAACTGCATCCTTGAAAACTCAATAAATGATCTCTTCTTCATAACATGGGGAAGGAAAAACAAATGAAAGGTGTGATATCAAATTCTCAGTAAGGGTTAATCAATACATCGGAAGATAACATAAACATAAACATTAGGTACGGTGAATAACTGAAACACATGCCTTTAAAAATAAACTTGAACACATTATGGTAAGAATAAGAGCTGAATAAATAATGCCGTAATATAAAATAATCATGGTTATTCTACTAGTAAAATAACCACATGAACTATCAATAATATTTTCATAACAAGGGAAATGCATCTTCCAAACATCATAACCACATTGTCCAGGCCTCGTGCCAAGACCATAAATAACCATTTTGTTAAGGCCTCCCGCCATGACCTAGTTTGTCTCATGAGACCTAACGATGCATCGAGGGGATATATAGGGCACCAAACATCACATAATAAGTCCAATTAATTCCTCATATTAGTGGGGACAAACATAATCACAATATAAATTCATATTGAAACTAACATATGAAATTTATCTAACTTTCCCCAATCTTTAAACATAAACACTACTCATTCGAAGTAATAAGGCAAATGGTTTCAAGAAATCAATTACATAATAAAACTAGTCATAAAACATAAAATTAAATAGGTTATATGATATAAAAGGATATAAACCTCAATGAAGTACAAGATTCAACAAAGGATGTTGACACAGATGGAGATACTTTTAAATGAGACTATTGAAAAATCCTTGAGGAAATAATATTTAAACATTCCAAAGTGTCCCATACCACCTTGAAACATTCAAATAATAATACCTTATAATATCATGAGAATAAGGATACTCTTTATATTATATACAAAATGGAATTACATACACCATAAGAAAGAAATAAGTGGTGAACAAGGCATATATCTCATAAAAGTTAATGAGAGATGAGAAAAATAATTTTTACTTTTGAAAGAAGAGTCCTTTTGGAAAATCATTTATATTTACAATGAAATCATATTTTAAACATTAATATCCCATAAAATAAAATACTAGGACATTGAAATAATATTTTAGGCATATATTATGTCCCACTGAAGTGAAATCATGTAAAAATAATTCTTAATATTCTTTATAAATACAACATTTTAAAGCATTTTAAAGAAAGTATTAAAGATAATTTTTAATTGGAAAAGCACCTTTGTTATATTAAATCAAGAAATGATACAAGATAACTTTTAATGATAAAATGAGTGTTTTTATAAAACTAATGTTGGATTAAAATAGATTCTAGTTTACACTTGAAAACAGGTAAGAATTTGAAAATATCCCTTTGAATCAGGTTTGTATTTCAGAAAAAATTTTGAAAGTTCCTTTTAAAACATGTAACTATCCATATAACAAGGAATTATTATGGTTGGTGAACATATATATAACACTAACATAGAATTTATGAGGATTACATAATAATACACAAGAGTTTCATTGAGGTAATTAGACAATAAAAGTGGCCCGGATGAAAATGGAGGTTTGGATGGAAAAACCCTTATCACTTTGTAATCAATCGATTCTAATGCCCAAAAATTAATAATAATAAAATTATACATTTAATACCATGAAAATAAATATATTAATTATATTTTATAATAATGGGAAATATACGTACACCATATCAATGTATTAGTAGTGAATACAAAAAATCTCACAAAATGGAAGTGAGATGAAGAAACCCTTAACTTAAGTCAAAATGTGTTCCCCTGTTGAACTTAAGGTCATGGAATATGAAATTATAATAATTAATAACTTAATTAATAACATATTATATATTTATTTAGTTTATCATAATTCTGTTTAGTTCATTTATGTCCTTATTGATAAGTTATAATATCGAATTTCGTCGTTCTGAAGTGTTCATTTTCTTGATTTTCATAATCAGTTCACTTGTTTTTAAGTGATGGAGTTCATGTGGAATGGTTGTAAATATCCATAATTGAAATTAAATATTATTTATTAACATAAATAATTTTTAATGGTAATTTTTATCATTTGGTTACATGGAATGAGGATGAATCATTAGATGACAACCACTTCAATTATTTAGAGATATTTGGATTATTATGAACTATTTTTGTCATAAAAATTAATAACATGTAAATACACTGGTTCCTGAATATTAATTTGGTTATAATACATATATTATAGTCTGTTTAAACCATAAAAATTATTTCATGACCATTAATGGAGGATAAACTGAAGAAGGAAACTTCATCGTCCACAAAGGTCATAAATTGAAACCTAATGAACGTTGATTTCATTTATAAAAATAAAAAGGGAGGGAGTAAGAATATTGATGATAGTTATTACATTAACACGATATAATTACAGTATATAGATGATACTAGAGTTATCATGGTAATTTGGATAGAGTAGGTGAGGAGAGAAAAAGAAAAGAGATGAACATGAAAATAAAAGAAAAGTTGAGAGATCCCTTATGAAAATTCGGCAGCCCAACGATGTCGCATAAAATTTCATAAAATGCATTGATAAGAGAAAAGGGGTATCTCATAATATGTACATAAAAATTATAGTAGGAGGAATAAATAATATCAAACCCCAACATATTAGAATGGATGTTCAAAGAGATAACATAAAAGAATTATTGATTAAAAGAGGATGGTGAATGGTTCCCTTACCTTGTTGAGTAACTCCTAGAATTTGAACGTTGGAACATTGGGGGATTAAGGACACCTTGAGAGGACTCATAGGGAGATAAAACCACCATATATTCTAGTATTAGGTATTTTTAATTAAAGAAAACGAATCGATGAGTGGGTATTTATAGTAAATGAGAGAGAATTATTTATTAATTTAAAAAGACACCTCATTAGTGGATTTTGTAAAACCATGGGATTTCCCATGGTATTTTCCTGTGGTATTAGCCACATGGGACACCTAATATATTATTTTACTTTACAAAGGTATAACATAATTTTATTTTAATTATTACATCATTATGATGTCATTAAACATACCGAAAACTCAAAACTGTATTTTTACTATTCACAGAAAATTCATGTATTTTAGAAAAATACCAAAAATTTACCCTAACCATTTTTCAACGCGTAGAATTCAAAAATTAACTCCATTTTTGAAAATAATTTTTTATATATTTTTAATTTAGTTTTTAAATAAAATAAAAAATTATTCCAAAAAACCCCACTTTAAAACGATAAGTTGTTTTATAAGACCTTAATAAATTAATCAAGGTCCTATAAAATTATCTTATAATCATAGGAAAGTAAAGTAAAAATTTGTGATTAAATTTTATTAAAATAAATTCACATTTTAAATTATTAAATTAACCATAAAATTGTAATTTAAATATTTATGTCATACAAAAATACCAATACTTATACTATGATCGTTTTTTCACTTTTAAGATGTCTAAATTGTATTTATACATTCATGGGTGAAGTTTCTATTTTTTATATGATTTAATATTTATTAATATTCATAAGGTTATGTCAATATTCATAAGGGTATGTTACTATTCACCAAAAATTAATTTTGTCTTATCAGATTCTAAATATCTTACTGAACGCAACCGTGTATGTCAGTTTTTCAAAATTCAAATCACAGAGGTGGAAAATTATGTTTACTTGACTAGGTTACAATAAAGTGGTGTTTTTTAGAGACTCAGTGTTTCATGAATTCTATTATAAATCTATTTGTAAATTCTTGGGGTGTTACATTTTCCGAAACCAAACAAAGAGAGCCTAAATATTCAAACTATTCACCTCATGCCGAGTGAGTTTAAGATCAGCCTCCAGTGGGGGAAAGAATGTCTTCAATTGGAGGCATCATATGAATTTGACAATAACGAATTGAGCTGCTATCGATGCCTTATTGTCAGAACTGATTTTCTTGATCTTTATATTCTTTAGAAGGACAAATAAATAAATAAATAAACTAATTAGAATTAGAACAAGACTAATTTTATTGAATAGAAATGCAGTAGAATCAACTAATGCAGAAACTTAGGGAGTCACAGCGATAGAACAACAACACATAGAGGAGTAAAAGGGAAAAAATAGAAATGAACAAGATCAAATATATTTACATGGTTTGGGAATAATCCCTATATCCACGAAGAGGCAGAATAACTTCACTATGATCGATATCACAATTTACATGAGTTTATCTCAAAGTTTTCTCTAATAGAAACCCTATTCTGAAATGGGATACCAATGGAGAAGACGATCCACTATTCCACCAAGTACACAGGATGTCCACGTCTCTACAGTGAAAGGCATTCACCCAAGTCCATAGTGCAATAGTGGTTGCCGGCTGGTAGTCCAAAAGGCTATAGTAAAGTTGGGTCAAAAGTCTGCACTGCTACAGTGCTCTGTTAGTGTCGGTCGGTCACAGGCATTCGGCCCAACCAGATCGGGCTACACCAATCCAACACACTACTACTAGAACTTTTCGATCCAACAGATCCCACTCTGACTACTCCATGTTCGTTATTTTTAAACCCAGAAGTGGAAAATTCATTTTCTTATTATAAAAGACAGTCTTCGTTCTACATCCTCCTGTAGCTGAAGTTAATTCCATCGAATTAGTCAATCTTCACCTTACCTTATTCCATAGCCATAGTTCAGTTCGAGAAATCCTAACTCAATCTCTGATACCAGTTGATACAGAAACGTTGAGAGTCGCAATGACTGGAAGAAACGATTCATAGAAGAGTATAAGGGAAAAAACAAAAGAATAAGAAAAATATATTGGACACAAAGATTTAAATGGTTTGGGAAATGATCCATATGTCCATAGAGAGGCATAAAATTCATAATATGATGGGAGCACAATTACAACGAGAGAATCAGAGTATCCAATAATGTAGAAACCCTATCCCTAAATGTGCTAATAAGGAGGAAAAACACTATTCCACCAACAATACAGAAAGTTCATTATGTTATAGTGAAAGGTGGATGGAAGTCTTCATCGCAATAGTTCCACGACCACACAAGTCTAAAGAGCTTCAGTGGCTGACAGTTGAAAGTCTTCTTCACTATAATGGCTGGCGGCTAAAAGTTCACAGAAGTTGTGGCCTGGTGCATAGTATAAGCCACAAGTATTGAGTCCAAACATCATCCAAACCATATCGGTCTACACCAATCCAACATTTATCCCATTTTTTCATTGTTCAACTTCCTTTGGAAGGTTTGTATGAGATTTCATTTGAATACCTTATATTCCCTGTTCTTTTTTTTATAGTGCTAATTTACATTTCAAACTTTTATCGTCTCATTGTTTGTGTTTACTTCAAAATTACAGAAAGGATAAGAAAATTTCTTCTATATTTTTTTACAATTTACTCTCTTTCTCTTTAATATTCTTCATCTTTGGTTATATCCTTTTATATTATATATATATAATACTTTTACCTTCCAATGTTAAATTTTCCCTGTATTTTGGGAATTTACATGCTCTGTTTCATCCTCTCATTTTGATTGATTCTTATGTGACAACTCGCAACATTATTATGTAGCTTGTTCTTTTTTCACATGTTAATCATGTTATTTCTCGTGAATGATGTTTGATATATTACTTTATTTTATTTATAAGCACCATAAATATGTATGAACATGTTATGATGTTATGGGTGGAGTAGTGATTATATAGTCTCCCAATGAAATAAGTAATTCTTAAATCTAATGAGATTATATGTATGGAACATAAGCAGTGACTCCCTGATGTTATTATATCTTGAAAGAGGGACTTGTATTATACTTATGATGTCTTGTTACAATGAATGTATCATAAATATATGTCATGTTTCAGGTTTTTTCTTCCATACTTCCATGTTTCTCATATGTTTATTCCTTCCTCTCCCTTATATCTCTTTTTTATTTCACTTGTTTTTTGTTTTCCTTTATATAGCTGTTGGTTCAAACTTTCCTATCTTAATGTACATCCTTGTGATTTTCTATGCAAATAGATGTCGATGATGAGTTTATAAAAATAATATGATAGAGGTTTGAATAAATTTTTATGAATATTTTTGTAAAATATGTAAAATATATAGTTAATCTTCAAATGAAGGGTTTTGAATAATCATCATATGAACATATGTGACGAAAGAAAACCCAAATTCAAAAAAATCTATATTTGAGAATCAAAATTTAAATAAAACCGTGAAAACAATATACCTGGAAATTTCTAGCAACTGCAGTCTTCTTCCATAATGAAAGAGAATTCTTAATGGAAATCGTGAAGTAGTGAAAAAAAGCACTCTACCTCTAAGGGGGTACAATGACCAATGGATATTCAATCGTATCGAGAGAATACCCAAATTATGAAGGGATGATATCGCCTTCATCTCAGACGATGAATGTTATGTGAGAGGAAGAGAGAAATGAGAGGCTTTCTCACAACTATTTGTCTAAAACAGGAGGGATCCCATCCCATTATATATTCTTCCATGAAGTGTTTTATTAAATTAAATTGTATCATCCATATTAATGTATTCATATACATTCATTATCATAATTCATTTAATCTTATTCAATGAAGCAATCAAGCCAATTAATATTTTCATAAAGGATTGTAACTGATAATAAAACCGTTTGAAAGAAATAAATATATATAAAATATATATATTAATTATCGCATGTATTTCATACATGCATTATAATACATGCATCAAATGCATGTAATTAAATTTACACTATATATATTCTAGTGCATATCTAATAATGTTATCCCAACTAAGTTAAATACCCTGAGAGGGAGGGAGAATCAGGGTTTGACTGATTAGAACAACCGCCTATTTGGATCTTGTTTTGTCATTAATAAAAGAAATATTCATTATATTCCTCATAGAAATATATGAATAGAAATTAAATCATTCATGAGACAACTCTATTTTACTCGGTTCACCCTCACTGGGCTACGTCCACAGAGCATACAATGACAATTTTCCAATTTACTAAATCCACTAAGGCTCACGGCTAGAATAAGTTTCAAGATAGATCAATTATATGCCCAGCCTCACTTTATAATGTTTAGGGACATCTCACTGATTCCCAAGGGTCACTCCCTCAATCTTTCCTTCAATGACTCATTGTTAGTGGAAAAGATCACATTCTTCCTCTTCCTTTGCTCACTACCCCAGAAAGGATTCAAACAAATGTTATGGACATGTGTGTCCCTTCATTAGAAACAATGAATTCATCCTCAATTATAGATAGATGCTCTATTGAAGTTCAACTTTCATTCACTTGATGAATATCATTTTACCATAGTTTTAATAGGAAAACCCTTTTTAATATTTTTGAGATGTTCACTGCCTTTGCAAATCTCACACAACCTTCACGAAATTTCCCAATTCATCACAAGTATATACATCCTTCATGAACCCAAAAACTTCTTCAAATCTCATCTCTTTTCTAAGCTCAAAAACCCTTCAAGAAGAAACATCCTTTCACGAAGCTCACATATCCTTCGTGAAGCTTACAAATTTCTGTCGACTATTTTATAGCCTTTGTGAACTTCAGTATTTTTGAAATGGATAAAAATTTAGATCGGCTTTCATAGCCTTGGTGAACGTCATTTCTTCATAAAATTTTTCACAAAAACAACCTTTGCGAATTAGGAGCCTCTGAATCTTTGTTAAGTCTTTCACTTCTTTTCTGAGGGGGGTATAGACCTATTTATTGGAATTGCCTCCCAATCCATAAGATTTCATCCTCATCATCACCTTTTTAAAAATCTCTCCAATATGATTTTCTAAGATCCCTATTTTCACAAAGAAATAGGGAAATTTCCCATTTGAGAAGCTTCACATAGTATCAGAGAGTTATCGTCTTTCCATCACGCATTATCGATCCTCCAATCCTTCACAAAATTCATCCTTCCTGACACCAAATGCCTTAAAAAATATTCACTCCTCTGTGAAACTCCATTATTTGCAAAATCTATACCTTTAACATATTTTTATGAGATATTCATGGAAATCCAAATTTCGCAATGATTGAGCCATCCTCCAATTTTTGAACCCCAAAAATTTGGAAAACACTAGAAAATAGGTTCACCTTGTATATTCACTTTATGTACCGCCTCCAGAGCATTTATTATTTTTCATGGATATTTATCAACATTCCTAGTCAATAACCATGCTATAACACCACAATTGACCAAGGGAATCTGCTTTGTCAACAAACACAATCAACCCAAAAACACTGTAATGTTACCTTGGGGGAATCTTTCCCAATAATCCTCCCTTTTAGATTTGTTGACAACTCTTCACCTTTTGATACCATGTTAAAGCTTCTTCCCTATTATATCAAAATTATCTTCTTTTGATTCAGATAGTGATCATATATTTTACCCAACACACACTCTAATCCCACACGAGTCATGTTCGGTGTGAGAAACAATAGTATGCAAAGATCATCAATGAATCACTTCATTACAAAACCACACCTTTACTTTCATCACGAACCCCATTTTTTATTATATATAACATTTGATTGATCACCTTTAGAATCATCAGATTTAAAACACCCCATAATTCACTGTACCCATAACAATTTCTCCCCTACCTTGATTAAGACATTTTCTCCCCTTTTATATCCAAAATTTATCCACCTTTGTCAATGAACCTGAAGGTCACTTCATTGTGGTCTGTAGCAGGGAAAAGAACATAGATTGACACATTAGGGAAAAATGTATCATACCTCAGGGATAGGGGGTCCCACATACACTTTTTAAGTGTGGGGAGTTAACTGAACTCCAAAAGATAGTTTATTCCACTCAAATGCCTCTTTGGGTAAGGCCTTCATCAAAATGTTTGCAACTTGTAGTTCTGTAGTCATATACTCCAACTTCACAAGACTATATTTCACCTTCTCTTTAATAAAATGATATTTGATTTCAATCCACTTTGTTATTGAGTTCAGGAATGTATTTTTGATAATGTTTATAGCACTTGATTTATAACAATGAATTCTAATTGGAGACTTCACTTCAACTCTCATATCATCAAACTGATGCTTCAACCACAATAACTGTGTAAAAGCTTGAGTAGCTGCAATATATTTAGATTTTTTAGTGCCCAATGAAATAAAATTTTGTTTCTTGTTTATCCAATATTTACACAATCCACCAAGATAAATGAAACTCCTGATGTTGATTTTATATCATCTTCTAATCAGACCCAATCTGTATCTGTATATCCCAATAAATCCTATTGAGATTTTTCATTGTATAACAAACCGAAATCTATTATCTCCTTGATATACTGAAGTATTCTTTTTTAATGTAAGTGGCTTTCTTTAGGATTACTTTGATATTTTTCTTCTTGACATGTGGAAAAAACAATACCAGTTTTTGTCACTGTTAATTATTATAAACTACTAATGATCTATTTGTATTCGGTGACATTAACTATTTTTCTTTCATCATCTCATGATAGTTTCATCTGGGTAGCCACTAGAGTCTACATCTCTTTGTAATTATCCATTACAAATATTCTTAAAATATCATTAGAAAAATTTTATTGAGAAATAAATGTGTCATTATTTCACTATGTCACTTGTAAACAAAGTAAAAAGATCATCTCACCAATCATTGACATTTCAAGCTCACTTTTCATGAATTTTGAGAACTTTTTTCACTATAATTAATTTGATCCACCAATAATTATGTCATCTAAATACACCAACATCATCATTATTTGATGAATATCATTGTTGAAAAATAGATTGTAATCAACTCCACCAAACAGAAAACCAAGTTTCTGAAAAAACTGATCCAGTCTTGAATATCACTCTCTCAGTGCTTGCTTCAATATATGTAGCTCATTTCCTAGCTGATAAAATCTGTTATCATCTTCATGAATGATAAAACCATCTAGATTCTTGAAATATATACTTATTCTTCTAGAACCCCATTCAGAAATGTCGACTTAACGTCCATATAGAAAACTTTGAACCTTCTTTGCTCTGTTATGTACAAGAATAATCTAATTTTTCCTAGCCTCACAATAGGTGAAAATGTTTCATCAACATCAATAACCTCTATACGAGAGGAATCTTTGTAAACTAATCATTCTTTGTTTTGAATCACTGTGTGATATTCATTCATCTTGTTGTGGAAGACCCATTTGGTCCCAATTGCCTTATTATCGGTTAGTCTGGAAACAATATTTCAAGTCCGATTCTTCTCAATTTGGTCAAGCTATTAATTCATAACTGGAACCTAGTTATCATCTCCAACTACTTCATCAAAACATTAAAGCTCTTCCTAAGATGGGAAGGATCACTATAGTAATGAATTCATTCTTTTTTTTTGAACTGGTGATACCTGATCACCAATGATATTATACCTGTCAATTTTATCTTGACTCTTCAGTTTTCATGCATATATAGATTTGTCTTCCTCCTTCCCATCCTTATTATCTTCTTCTAAATCAGTATTTCCACTTCAACTCCTCTTAAGGTGCTTACCTCCTCATCACATTAATCAGGGAACTGTTCACTATGTTGTTGAAGATTCTATTCATTCACTACTATAGTGACATCATTTATTTAAACTAACTTTCCAAGACTTTTGTTGAAACATTTATATGATTTTATTTTTCTTGAATATCCATAAAATATTCCCCCATATCCACATGATTCAAATTTCCTGCGTTTCCCTTTATTGAGAATAAAATAGTTACTTTCAATGATTCGAATGTATTTCATTGCTGGCTTCTTTCTGTATCACATCTCGTACAAAGTCTTTTCTTCCTTCAAATAAAACAATCCCTATTAGATATGTAGACCGCTATCAATACTTCTTCATTAAAAAATTTCTATAGTATATCCTTTTTAATAAGAACTGTTCTAACCATGTTGTTGATGATCTGATTTATCCTAACAACCACTCCATTTTGTTAAGGATTTCTTACTGCAGAAACATGATGTATTATACTATGTTTCTCAAGATAATATTCCACCTAGATATTTTTGAATTCCATACCATTATCAGTATGAAATCTCATAATATTTTGTCCAACCATAATTTCTTCTTCTCTCCAATATTGTTTTAAGTAGATGAACACATCGAACATGTGGGAAATGAAATATACCCATTCATCCTACTGAAATCATCAATGAAAAAATATAATATCTCTACCCATTAATAGATCTTGGTGAGATAGATCCACACACAACTGGTTGCACCAATTCAAGCACTCTAGTTGATTTTTTTTCTTTTGTCTTGTAGGTATTTATGATAATATTCCCTTGTTGACAAGAACCACACATGTGAGTATGATCACATGATAACTTGGGGAGATCACGAGCTGCATCACATTTGACTAGATCATTAAGGGATGGTTGACATAGATGGTCAAGCCATTTTTTCCACAACTTTTTTTCTTCCTCTCTAGATAAAAAGCACATATCCTCTTCTCCACTTACAAGGTAGATATTTCCTGTCATTATTTTTCCCTATAGAACAATTTCATTATCTATTCCTTTGATGATACACATCTTCTTATCAAGTCTTATAGAATTACATGAGACACATAGTTGACTGACACTAAGAAATTTGTGATCGAGACCTTCAACAACTAAGACATTAGCACATATCATTTCATTACCCCCAAATTTTCATTTTCTCGAGATAATAATCTTCAAGACTTCATCATTTAAAAATTTGACAAAACATTCCTTATCATACTTTATGCATGTAACAAGATCCTCCTTACCTATAATTTTTATGTGAATCCACTATCAATGATCCATACGCCAAAACGATTTGATGTTTTAAGAGAAATCTCTGCAACCATTGTCTGCTCATCTCTTTTCTTTTTGATCCATGTTTTAGAATTCATACCTAGTATGGATTGATATCCTTGGTCTTCCTCAGAGTATGATGGATCATCTTCATATTATAGAGCTTCAAATTGATTTTTCATTTTTAGGTCATTTGATGATACCCTGATTTTCCTCTTATGACCACATTCAGTCTACTTCAGCACATTCCTCTACATTATTGATAAGAAATAACCTGTCATGTGTCTGAATCCTCCACACTCGAAACAGTGATCATAAAATTATATCCTAGAACATTAATCTCTATATGGTTTTCTTTTTTGTTCTTTTTTTCTTCATTACCTCTTGTGGCTATGGAACAAACATTTTATGGGCATATCATCTTTCTACAATAATAACATCTAATGCGAGGTGCATTCTTGTGTGTCAATACTACACTATTAGTTTTCTCTTGGGTTCTCTAAATATTTTGGTTCTAATTCATTCCAAAATAAATCCTCAGTCTCGAAGTGGGTGCTTGTGGTATAACTTCAACAACTACTATTTTCTGTTTTCGATCAAGCCTCACACCATCTATATAGTTTGGATCTATCATTTTCTTCTCCTAACATTCCTTTGTCTTTTTCATTGGAACTTTGAACTATTCTTTTCCATTTTTTTCTTCCTTTGTAACCTGATTTGCTGGAGTTAATAGTTTCTCCTAATCTATCACTCTCTTTCATAATCTAACAACCACCTCTTCAATCTTTTCGATGAGTTTGTATTGATCTTTCACTATATTATTCAATCCATTGATCACTATTTTATGTTCTTCAACTTTGATCTTGTACTCACTGATCATTTTTGAGTTCTCTGGTATTGAAGACTCAAGCTTTTCAATTTCTTCCATCAACTCAAGGTTCTCTTATTCCTGATGCCACATAAAGAGTTTGGTATCACAAACCACTTTGTTAGCTTTATTCATTTTTTGTCTCAAAACATCTATCTCTTCAATAGAGGCTTCTAATTCAACATGAAGATCAAATATTTCTTAAAATTATTCTTCATCATCGTCACTTCATTCTTTTTCTAAGAGTAACCAACAACTTCCACCATATAATTTTCTCCACAATATTTTTAGTTTTTCATCTCTTAAACCTCATATTCTTATGAACTGTCATTTTCTTGTGAAAGGAGATTCTTATATTTAAAGAAATTTATCTTAAAGTTTTTCTTAACTTTCACATTGGATGATGAATTCTTCACGAGAATTTCAACTTCACCCTCATCATATTCTTGAAACTACTTGGGGAAACTTACTGCAAGATGTTCAAGCTTTCCACATCAAAAGAATTCAAGTGGGAGTTTCCCTTTGAACTTTTATTTTCCCATTTGTAAATTTGATGAAAGGTATGACATGACTTCATCTGTCACTTATTCTTCTTGTTAATATTCAATAATGGGCTTCTTCATAGCCTTGAATGTCACTTCTATAGACTTACCTTTCTCCACAGACCCATTATTATTATTTATCATCTCGTATGCAACAAAGTTATTGTGCAATCTATCCAATGTCCGCTCTTTTGTATCTTTATCTTCCAATACATAACCTTTTAGATTGAGCTAAAATGAATGTTTTTTCAAGACACGATTGACAATATTTACATCATCAATAATTTCTTTGAGATCATGCATGTTCTCCTCAACAACATTCACCCGGTCAACGAATGCATCAACATACTCATTAGGGTGCATTCTCATATCCTCATACTTGTTTCACAGAACATGCAACTTTGATTCTCTGACATTGAGTCTCCCTCATAAAAATTCAGAAACTTTTCCCAAATATCATGTGATTACATACATGAAACCACCTTTGTATAGATTGAATTAGATAGGGTTCCTCCAAAAGCATTGATTCCTTTGACATTAGCACCCAACTCTCTTCGATCAATAATGGTCGAAATTTCATTCATCAATGCTGTAAAGACATCTACTCCTAAAGATCAGAAGTAATGCCTCATCCAATTATTCCATAATTGAAAATTTTTTCCATCGAAGATCAGAATCCCTTTGTGATTTTCAACCACCATTGAAACCCTTGATATAGAAACACTGATATTAACCTTTTTTTCTGATACCAATTATTAGCTCAACTAGGTTAAATACCCTGAGGAGGGGGGGGGGTGTTGAATCAAGGTATGAATGATTAAAAAAATTCCACTTCAGATCTTGTTTCTTCATTAATGAAAACACTCTTCTCTCACTTTCTCAGAGAAATATAAAAAAAAAATTCTGCATGAGACACAACGATTTTACTTGGTTCACCCTCACTGGGATATATCCAAGGAGCATACAACAACAATGTGTTGATGTACCAAATCCAATAAGCCTCACTACAATAATAAGGTTTAGGATAGATAACATCTATAATTAGGATCATTTCCTTTACAATGTTTAGGGAAACCTCAATTCCTCTCAAGGGTCACTCTCTCAATATTTCCTTCAACGGATCATTGCCGGTGGAAAGGATCACATTCTTCATCTTCCTTTGTTCACTGATTTGGAAAGGGTTCAAACACAGTTTATGAACATGTATGTTCCTTCATTATAAATAATGAATACATAATCAATTGTAGTTATATTCTCTATTGATGTTATACTTTCATAAACATGATGAATATCACTTTACCACAATTTTACTGGGTGTTTCCTAAGGAAAAGAAACATCCAATGGTTCTGTATCCTAAAGGACCTACATTGCAAAGGTAGGATCTAGTTAGGGATTTTGACCTACGATGCTTAAGAAGTCACATTGGTCGAAAGGATTTGAGTTTGGGCTTATCACACCCTTTTTGGAGAAATTATTACCTACTTTGGGAAACTCTTATAGATTTAAGAAAAGTTCATGAATACTTTATTAATTACCATGTATATCATGGATTTCCCTTAATTTAGCAATCAATTATTAATACGCATGGAATTTAGAATCATATGTATGTATCTGAGGTTCTCTATCAATGGATACATTTGTACGTATCTCAGGTTCTCCATCAATGGAATCCTATCATATACTACTTAGATATTATTTGGTCATTATTATGATGATTCTGGTTTTCTAACCACTCAGTGGGACATTGTGTAGTGTATTGTCATCCAAGGAGACATGAGTTGTTTTGATATTAGGATTGAACCCATAAATGGACTTCCTACATATGCTCGTGAAAGGAATCATAATCCATGTATTTCAGTGTCGTTTAATGGGACACATCATACCTTTTAGGGTCATGTTATAAGGACCTAACCGTATAGTTTAACATCATGTGGAAAGGTCATTTAGGTGGAAGGTTCTTAGTCAAATTTTGGTGCAGGACATGTACTGAAGAGGCCCAGGGAACCTGGATCAAAAGATGGATTCCCAGGTTGAATTAAACCCTATTGGTAATGTGGCCTAGAGAGAATAGTGTTGTTTAGGGGTGTTGGTTTTGAACCTCATTGATGTTTCCTACGTATCCCATATGGAAGGGAATCAAATACCACGTAGTTTGGCTGGTATCATAGGGGAGTATGGCCCTTTGAGAGATTAGGGTTTACTCTTGAAAAGGATGCCCAGTGATAATTTTGGGGTTTTATTTCTAGGCTTACTCCTAAGGAGGATGCTTGGATTAAGGGAATTATTATTAGGGATTACTTTTAAGGAGGATTTCCATTGAGTTCAGGCCCTAATTGGGTGTCCTACGTATCTTGATTGTAACAGAAATTAGAGTTCTCATAGTTCAATCGGTGGTATAGTTCATGTGGGTGTCATGATCACTATTAACCTCTAAGCATGCATGATTCATGCTCAATGTGAGAAACAAGAGGAAGTGGAGGATCTGAAGAACCACACAATAAGCTTATATCATCTTGTGGAAATTGAGAGAAACCCCAAAGGGAGAGGTATGGGGTGTCGACTATGCCCATTTTCTCTACCCCGAGGTGATGGTGGAAGAGGCCAAGGGTACAACACTTCCCTCTCTTCACTTTAACCGAAAATATGTCTAGGGTATGGAAAATGAAGAGGTAAGGGAGTGGGACACTCAATGACGGCCAGGAGGTAGAGAGGAGAAAGAGTGAAAACTTCTGCAAGAAAGACTATGAGCTTACTATAGGAGGTATTCCCTAAAATTGATTATGCATTAAGGAAAGAGGACATCATTCCATGTTGAATGGAAATGAAAGCGTTATCCTCACCCTCTATACTTGGAATCAGAGGCTCTAGGTCTTAGAGATGAGAAGGGTATGACATGATCCCAACCCTAATTCCCAAGACTGGGAATTCCTTGACACTGTTCCTAGGGTAAGGGTCATCGTGGCCATTGGGATACAAACCCACATGCACCCCAAGAACCCGGAACGGCCAACCTAACAAGTGCAGGAAACCTATGACCATAAGAATACACACTCAAATGGAGGACACACTGGTGCACAACTCACCATGGTTACACAAGTCCAGAGGTCTTGGAAGAGGCTTCAATTTGGTCCCTTTCAGACAAGGGATCCATGGGGAGTGGATCCCTACCATAGGTGGCTTGGAAGAGGGCTCAGAGGGTTGGGTTGCATAGGATGAAGGGTGGGGTGAACCAAAGGGGGCCCTGGAAAGGAGTTATTCTCACAAGTAGTCTTGGGAGAATTGGTAGTACCTTGGGTGATGGACTACATGGGTGACTACACTTGGGAAATACTTCTCTCAAGCCTTTAAGGGTCCCCACAGGTATTCCCAGAAGTTACTTGCATAGGTTCCTATTTTTAGAAGGGAAAATCTCACTCGTATTCTTTAATTATGGGTTCAGTGAATGTGTCATGAAGGTATTTTTTATTTATAACTAAGGGTGGAATTTTATCTCACTATCCCTCTTTAAGTCCCTCACATTTAGGTATTACAAAGCTACCGAGAAGGTTTTAGAGGGCTTGAGTGAAGGACTAGGGTGATCAGATCAGTAGTTGGACTTTGGGAAGTTTTTTTCATACAAATGAAGACCTCAAGGTCTTATTTATACACAAATATAGGACCTTGTATAAAGGTATCATCTCAAACAGGTGTCGCATGCAGGCCAGTCATGCAGGGTCCCCTGCATGAACATTGTACGTCGACGATGTTTTAGGGGACTTGGACGAGATGGCTTTTTGCAGACTTTTTATCCTCAGATTTCTTATTATTTATTCTTCTATTCTTCTTAGTGTATTTCTCCTTGTTTACTTTTCATCCACATGAAAAAACGGAGTATCAACAAACCACCCCTTTGGATTGGATTTGATCAAAGGGGGAAGATTTGATCCTCATTTAAAGGGATGAAAATGATTGATGAAGCACTGGGGTAACCAGAGAAATTCATCCATGAAGGTCTTCCACATTGGCCATCCACTTAGGCCTATCATGTAGGTGGAGCACATACATGGGTCTTGAAGGGGGTCCTCACCTATAAACACAATGCTCATTTTAGTGAACAACTCTCACAACTCTGAACTTTTAGGTCCTGCCACGCTAGTCTTCTGCACAGACCCTTCGCTGAAGCATTACCACTTAAAGCACCATTATCATGGACACGATATGTATATTCCTATGAGATGTATGTTCCAAAGCATGTTACCTGTGTGGGAATCATGAAAAAATGACCTATGCGATGCACTGGCGTGAGGAACTTGTGTGAGTTCTTTTCACAAGTTCATCCTTTGTTGAATTTCATTATTTTCATATATTTCTTTAAAATAAAATTTCCTTGAAACCAAATTAATATATATTTTTAGGTTCAAATGGCCACTAAGAAGATTCCAGTTTCTCATATATAGGCTACTCAACACATTGAGGAGATGATGGAAGTCACAGGGCAAGATTATTATGAAATTTTTGATACTACTCTTCCTGACTTGGAGGGATCTTTGAATAAGTATCACCATGACTTTCTGAAGAGTGTCCATTTTCCACTTCATGGTCACTTTCAATTGTGGGAGGTCTAAACAATAGCTCCAAATAACTACATACCACTCTCTTAGTTTCAAGATCACATGAATTTCACAACTTCAAATATATCCATGGCTGCATATATCAATGTCGGGACATCGTCCACAACCTGTTTCATGAATCACGACCTATGTACTCTAGATCAGAATCCACACACGGTTGAATTAAACGCACATTACTATTCATATATCTTTTGGGATTCATAGAAAGATCAATCAAAGGGCTGGATGAAAGATTGAGATTTCTTCCCAAGAGGAGGTGTTAAGCCTACATGGATGTGGGCATATTGTTTATTCCAAGCCTACGCAGAACTTGTAGATGAATTGAAAGCTGTGAACATATAAGAATCCATATAGGTGGGACAAACTTATGTGTATAGGATTGTTGAGATCATTCCAGCACTACTAAGATGGTGGAGCCCACAGATGAATTCATTTCATCTGATGTATGGAGAAGTTGGAATCGGCTTGTGGGATGTTCACAAGATCTTCGGGGTTCCTATCCTCAGAGATATGTATAATGAATTTATCCCTCCAAGGTTAGCATGGAATGATACCGATAGGACACCAAATTTAGCGTGTGAGCTTCTAAAAATATCACACAATATTAAGAAGGAAGTCCCCCACTTAAGGGTGGATATTTATTCAGAGGAGTGGATGAGCACTTTTTTGAGGATGAAGTGGGAAGACCCAACTTTCAAGTGTTCAAAAATCTTTCCTAAAGAGGTGAAGAGAAGTGCACCAACACCTTCTGGATGTCTTTATAGAAGGGTGAGTTTGACAAGTGACGATATGAGATCAATACTGGCATTTTAACCAAGACACATCTTGTGGGATTTCTATCCATGTGTCTTAGTGTATATTTACTATCTATCCCAGATTCCAATGGCGGAATAAGGCAAGGAACGTTTGTTATAGTGGACAAGATGGTGGAGAAAAAAATTTCATGGTTGGCCACCCCCCGTCCTAGAAAAAATCCACATAACTCTGCTACATGTTCTTATAGGGAATGCTCCTTTCAGAACCGCAAGACCCTTTCATTTTTTGTGGGGATATATTGCAACCCACTTCAGAACTTATGTCGTGCAGAGTGGGATCAAGGTCCTTTGGAGCGAGTTTCGACCATATATCCATGCCGTATTTGGTATTCCTCCATTTTCATTGAAACCCAATGAAATCAAGACGTGGATGAGTTTGTTTAAGGAGTTCAACTTATTTCCCTATGGAAATCCACTCACAGGGATATTTAATGATGACGGGATGTCTAGAGATGAGTTAAAATAATGCATGACATCCTTTCAGGGTAGTGTGCTAGCATCCAAGACTGATAGTGAGATCATCTGAAAGGCCTAATCTCCTGATAGGTTTTCACACCAGTTCAAGTTCTTGAAGCATATAACTATATATCCCTCGGAACATTTCATATTAGAAAAGAATGTGATGGTATCTTGATATAAATGGATGCTCACAACCATGGAGTTAACATGGAAGAGGATTAATCCACTTCTAGTAGATGAAACTAGTGGGTTAACCAACACATTATGATGAGGCCTTGATTGCATCATACCCCGAAGGGGTGTTGGCCAATGTTGTTCCTCGAGTTGGGAGAGAGAAGCAGAGTAGAAAGGATTCCCCTCTTATGGAAGGTGATTCATGTCCTTCTAAGGATGCGTTTTCTTTTTCAAAGGATGAGGATGATGATGTTTCCAACCCACTTAGGAGAACTCATGCAAGGTTCAACCCACCAACCAGAATAAAAATGTATACACAAAATTCACCAATTGAAACTTCACCTAGACGGTCTAGTCATCATTTCCAAGAAGATACCAGAGTTCCATTTTCATGTCCTTCATCTGTGATAGAGAGGGTTGCTAAACCCATGAAATCCAAATTTGTAGAATCATCATCACAACATACCAATATGTATTTAGAATTCGTACAACCAGAGGCAATCCAATTTTCATAGGACATGTCCTCCGATACTGAAATAATATGGTTTCTTCTTCGTACTGGACTGCAGGTTCCCGAGATAGGAGATATCTGAGCCCCACACGATCTTCTCTTTGAGGAGAATATTTCTGAGGTGAGGATTTACATTCGGGAGCTAGAGATACTAATTTTTTCAAATGAGGACCAGATTCCTACAACGAGAAGGGTGAGGGAAATGGTGAGTCGAAGTGATGCTAAAGGGGTTTACCACCCATCTTTTGAGGAATGTATTGATCATGTCGATCCTAAATATGTAGGCTCTCTTATTCTAAATCCCTTTTCTGATTTACATTTATATTTCAGTCAAAGCATTATTGTTAATTGGGAACACCATGTTAATTTTATTTTTGTTTAGCGAGCCAGAGGGGGGGTCAATCGAGGTCATGTCACAGTAGTTTAACCTTAGTGGTACTCTGATTGGGGTTACTAGGTCACCCCTCGAATCGATAGAGTTAATTCCATGACAACAGGCTGTAGAGGATGAGATGGTTGGAATCATTTCCACATACAATACCCATTTTTATGGAGCTCGAGTCCATCCCTTCATTTCCAAAAAAGAAAATTTTCCAGAGAAGAAAAAATTTGGTTAGGACACCTTCCATTAGTGGCGAGTCACTATAGTGTCGTCAACCTCCTCTCTATTCATCATAAGTGTGTAATAATCCTTTTATTCCTGATGAATATTCTTCTATTTCCTCCTTAAAATGGATTTAAAACAAACCTTCAAGAACAGAGGAGGCCATTATAGGCCAGATGAAAATTCCTGCTGGTGAGTCGGCTCCTTTTATAGAAGAGGCGTCGAAGGTTACAAATGCATCATCTTCTCCTCACGCTGCTCTTGTCACTGTTGTAGAAAGGGAGGAGGGATCTGTTAATGTTATAGATGCTTCATGAGATGCTATATGTCAACAACATAATTCCATTTCTATAACATTAGAGGTTCATCTCATGCACTAGAGAACCTTGTGATGACTGATGATGACCCTGAGGTTGTCACTGAGGAAGTTGTTCGGGGTCTAAAGTCGTCATGAGAGGGAAATATTCCGAGTCATGAGCCAAATATTCCAAACATCTCCATGGGTGAGATTACCATGGGGTTTGATATTTCAATAGATTCCATGATAAATCTTGTCATGACCATGATAGAATAATGGAACATATTAATCTTCTTACTACTATAAAATAATTTATAGAACATGATAGGGAATTGAGTGGAAGTGAGTCTTTATTTCTTATGAAATAAATTCTATTGTGTCTGATTCTATGATCACGACCGATTGGAATGGCCAGTTCTATCTTCAGAGAATGCTATGGTGGAGGAGCTGGCACATGACCTCAAATTCAATCATAGTCCCTCTTTTGAGGAGGGTTCAGTTCAGGTGGGCCTTGAAATAGAGTCTTCAGGAACCTTCTCTGATAAATCCTGAGCAAAAAAAAGGAGGTTTCCTCTAATCAAGAGGTGTCATATCGGACTGATGAATATGGAGATGCTAGGTAGGAATCCTCCCAAGATAATGACCTACTATTAGGTAAGGGTATCCAAATGTTATGATCATTCCCATTCTCACCATTTTTAGAATAATAGTGATTTTAAATCATCATTTAGAAGTATCGTCTTCTGTGAAAGGTATAAAGATGTAGCTACTACATCAATTTAGCTTGAATTGGAAGGTGAGGTTGGCACTATCTTAGGGGGAGTAGAGCAGGGAACCTCTTTGTGTGATTTGGTTCTAGATTATATTCTGCTCACTAATAATGAATCCAAATTAGACTTAGATCTGTAGGATGCTCTTAGTGTTACATGCGGTAGGGCTTGGTGAATCATCTGGAAGATAATTTCAGAGACCTCTCTAGAAGATTTATCTTTATATCTTGGATGAATTCTGACTCTGTTTGGAATTTTGGGATTTGGCAAATTTGATTACTGCCTAATCCATGCTACTATTAAGGAGACTATTCATAGGTAGGAGAAAGAGCATAATCTTTGAAAAGACCTCATAAATGTCAAATGGCTTTCCAACATTGATGATTTTCAAGCTGCGTTATCCCAAGTGGAGATCGGCCATAACACAAAATAGGTATAATTTAAAAAAAATATTAAGAAAAATACCATTCAAGAATCGTGCCTCCAATAAGAATTGGATGCTGTTTAGGGAAAACTCAAACAAATTCACCATTCATCGAGATAATCTCAAACAGAATGGTCAACTTTCATTGTAGCCGCAATGGAAGCACTTCACCAGGAAGAGAAGGTTAAAGATGGTCGTTTGACTGAACTTTAGTGATCAATCGATGGGGCTTGGGAGGTCATTCAATGGATGAAGAGTTATGTTGAAGGACTTTTTTAATATATGACAGAGAGACTTCATCTTGTGGATGCTCATCTAGTTTTTCTCTATAAATGAAAAGAACTTTGTCTTTAGTCATATATGTCTTCATCCCTGCTTTCTCTCCTGTGATCATAATGTCAAAACTAACTTTATTATCCTTAAATATTTGTACTAGTCAACCATAATCACAATGATAGAGATGGAGGGTGATCTAAATTTTACTTAAGCCAAGGGACCTAGTGAGCATAGTTTGACTGTTGGTAGGGTCATATGGACAACCCTACTAACTTTGTGTCTTTTATGTCATCACCCTAATTTTTTTGTAACCTCATTATGAATGAGACTTAGCAGGTAAGACCTGGATTTTGTTTTAGCTTCCATTTTTTGGTTTTTTGGCCTAATCAGTTTTGTACCTTTTATCGTTTTCTCACTCGATATTTTTCCTAAACCACACAGAGTGCAGGTCTACCGAGTTGAGACTCGACTTTTTTCTAGAATGAACTTTGTGTATTTTCAATCTGTAGAGTACTCTATCTCTTTGTATGGGAATTTTAACATCCTAAAATCCATAATAATAAATCTTGTGTTTTAGGTTGAACATATTTGACCATATATTTTTAAATAATGACCCAAATAGGGCTTATGGGCTAAGAATGTTCCAAAAGTTCTATAAATATACAATGGGGAATCTTGGGCCAAAATTTTGTGGTTCCTGGATCTAAAAAAAATATTAAGGAATACAGGAGGTCTCTCGGGGGTGAAGTTACCACTGATTGACAAACCTTTTTAGCAGGCTGTTTTATGTAAGGCCAACTAGGGCACATACTTCATAGTAAAACAATAGAATCCTTTGGTTGAGAAACCCGTTTTGGGGGATGTTTTATACAAGGCCAACTGAGGTGTATTACAACGTAGTCAGACAAATAAGTCCTCTATAATTCCAACATTCTATTTCTGATGGTCGATGTTTAAGATTCAGATTTCTCAAGACCATTATGGAAAGTTTTTCCAAAGGGTGATGTATGAGAATGAAGGGAATATCTGTATTGATATTATCCATGAATGGGAAACTGATCCTATATGATTTTGGCTCAAGTGAAGGAGGGTTAATTTTGTATCCTAGTCAATTTATGGGGGAAGACCCCTTTCTGACCAAGGTAAAAGTATCATTCTATTTAATATCATGCGATCGTGACATTGACCGTGTAGCTTAACGTCATGTGGAGACAACATTATGCTATGCGGTTTAAATCCATACAGCAAGGACATTATGTTATGCAGTTTAAATTCATGCAGCAAGGAAATTATGCTATGTAGTTTGATGTCATGCAACAAGGATATTATGGCGCTATAATTTAAGGTCTTTATCTTTGACTTAAAAGTTGATGGTTCTCCCTTTCTCGATAATTTGTCTAGAAATGTGCTACCATATTCAGGCGAAAGAGGATAAATTTTTAAACTAAAACCTAGGGATCTCTAGATCCGAAGAGTGGTATGGGGAAATGGATCATGGAATTGGAGGAGGCCTCTCCCAATGATGAAGTTACCACTGGTTGAAAAAACCCGTTTTGTGGGTTTTTTTATACAAGGAAAACTAGGGTGCATATTGCATAGTCAAACAGTGGAATCCTTTGGCTAAAAACCCCATTTTTTGTGTTGTTTTATCAAAATCTGACTAGGGTGTATTACTACATTTTTATGAAAAATCGACCTCAATAATTCTAACATTCTATCATTAAAAGATGATGGAAGTCTGAGGAGATTCATATTTCCATGGGCACAGAGTTTGGTTTTTGTGAGGAGAGTACTTGAATATGGAAGAAGCATTTCAAGTTGAAATTTCAAAATAATCTAGGGAATAGTTTCTTTACTTGGTATGAACCAAGAACAAGAAGTATGGTGTCTGTAATTTCAGGTCATATGACTAGGACCATGATATTATGGAAACAATAGGTGATACATGGTCTTATCAGACCAAGGTCGTTCTTGTATACTTTGGACATGTGGGTGGAAATTGTAAACCATGGTCTTAAAGGATTTATGATCATGAGAGAGTACACAAAAAATATATACAATGGATTACTAATGACTTTGAATCATGGGTTTTGGCATATTTTTCATCAAATCTTATAGGGACAGAAGAGACTTCTCCCAGGTGTGAAGTTGCTACTTGTTGACAAAACTGTTTTGTGGGATGTTTTATGCAAGGTCAACTAGGGTGCATACTGAACAGTCAAACAGTGGAATCCTTTGTATGAAAAACCCATTTTGTGGATTGTTTTAAGAAAATCCAACTAGGGAGTATTAAATCATAGTTAGGAAAAAGAGTTCTCAAGTATCAGACATTCTTCTATTAGAATTCAAATAAAGATTGTGGAGATCTGAAAATGTTCAAGGCTAGGAGTGTGGCATGTGGAAGGGATATGTATGATCATAAAAGAAGCATTTGGATTGATATCGATGATGAGTTGGAAGTCCCTTGTACAAATCTAACTCAGATGTAGAGGGGGGTCATCCCTGTTTTCTTGGTGTCCCCTTTAATGAGGGGATTCAAAATAAAATCTCCTACATAGTTTTTTGTTTATATGAAAGAGAGGGGTCATTTTTATTTTCCATATGGACGGGACTAGGGTATGAGGCCTAAAATTAACTATGTATCTTGATGGGAAAATAATCAAACCAAATATTGTTCTAAATGAAGAAACTCCACATAGATTAAATTCCAATGAAGAAATGGGGATTTTTTTATACAGATTCATGTATAGGGTGAGAATTTGTATAGATTCTTCTCATGTAGATCCGACTCATACATGGGAGATGAAATCCATTTCTCATATTGTGTTGCATCTTGGTCTAGGTTTGGAGATCTAGACATCACTACGTATCTCAAAAGGCTGAGAATCAAGATACATGTAGTTTTTGAAGAACCAAGTAGTTTATTTTCATGCAACAAGGAAGTGGGTGGTTCTGATGTGAAAAGGAATCTTGCGGATACACCAGAATGTAGTAGACATGCATCACTAGGTATCTTTCTAGGGAAATAATCAATCCACATGTAATTATTAAAATGATAGTGTAGTTTATTGTCATGGGATGAAGACATTTGGTGCACGTTTTAGGGTCTTACAGCCAGAACCAAGATAGCCCCAATAGGAATTCATACACCTTATTTATTCATAGGACTCATGTACCAAAATCCTAATCCCACGTGATCTGGGCTCATTGTGACAAAAATAGAATGGTAAACGTTTCAACTATAGCACAATGGTAACACAAGTAAAGGATAGGGGCATTTAAATTATGTGATGGTTGGGCCAAGAGATATAATTCAGACATCCCTACATATCTCATTGAGATGATAATCAATCCGTACATAGTTCTTGAAGAACCGTACAGTTTATTTTCATGTTAAAAGGATATCGGTGAACTGACCTGAAAGGAGAAAAATGTTACGGCTGTGCCAGGGTGCAAGACTTGGGTTTCACTACGTATCTTGCTAGGTAAAGAATCAAGTCACACATTGTTTTTGAAAATGTTCCTTGTGGAGTTTTGATCCATACACATATGGAGTTGAGGGCCTTTTTTCTTTTGTTGTGGTCGTGGCTGGACTCAAGATTTAAAATTTTTACATCACTATATATCTCATTTTAATGAGAATCAAGACAAAAATAGTTCGCGAAGATGGTTTCCTACACCAAATGGGTTTTGATGTGGGGAAGGGGGTTTTAAAATACTTTCCAGATTGATGGTTGTGTAGATCTAGTTCACACACAAGGGAAAGAGGGTTTATATTCTCTTTTTCATGGATGAAATTAATATTGGAGATATCAACGTCACTATGTATCCCTTTAAAAATGATAATCAAGCCACACATAGTTCTTGAACAACAGTGCTATTTATCATCATGCGTCAAGTATGTGAAAATGTAGGGCTTATACCTATGAAAGGGGACCCATTTTTTAATGGATCATGAGGGATATCTCAACTAGTGATACTTTGGGGGTTTCTTAACATCGAATGAAAGAGACACAAACCATTTAGTTTAATGTCATGCGGTGAGAACAATTGGTTTCTTGGAGTTTTAATCCATAATGCTATGGCATTACATTATGCCTTTTAAGGTCATGTGATAAAGACCCACTAAACAGTTTAAGGCCTTTAATCTTAGATGTATATGGTGCTATGTAGTTTACCAACCTACAACTAAGAATAATTTTGTTTGATTATAAGAAATATTTCTTCTGGAACCTTGCATTTGTTGGATTTGTAATGAGCTCTACATCCATCGAGATCAAGGAATAAGCTCTGTTAGAGTGTAACTTGTGTATGGAGTAAGATCCATCCCACATTAACTCAATTTTTGTAGGATCCTTTCCTAGTATCATTAGAGTCATCAGGACCAGTACCAATTTTTCTTGGAGGAATGAAAGGAGGTGGACCTTATTGTTGAAATCTCCTATTATTCGATTATGATAGACTTACAAGTAATACAAGGTATGCACCCTCTTTTCTTCCAGTTGATTCAAATCATCCGGTCATTTTTGGGATTTCTCATCTATTGATAGCTGATCACAGATGGAAACTCAAAGCAATAGAAATATAACCTCAATGGGGAGGGTTTCTTTTATCCTATATACCAGTGAATATGGGATTTCCCACATAGAAATACGAGTTCTAGTCCAATAATCCCATAGGGAATAAAAGAACCTATCAGGGAAAGAATTATTATCTTTATCCACCATCTTTTGGAGTATGTTCGACAGGGTCTTGTTGAAATCCTCCATCTGTCTATTAGTTACTGCATGGTAGTGGGATGAGTGGTTGGATTTGATATTGTACTCATGGTATAGCTTATCTACCTCAGAAAAATAGAAATTGGGGCCATTTTCCATCTGTATTATATGAGGGGCACCAAATATAGTAATTATGTTGGCTTATATTAAGTCGAAAATGATTTTGGCCTCTTCTTCTTTGTGAGGTATTGACTCAGCCCATTTGGATAAGAAATTGGTAGTAGTAAGGATGTAGTTCAACTATTTGGAAGTAGCTGAGGGGTATGGCTACACTACATCCATTCCCCATGTGGAAAATAGTAAGGAGTATATGGTTGTATGTGTCAACTTTGGGGGTTGATGGATCAAGTTGGCATGCATCTGGCAGGAATGAAATTTCTTGGTGAATTCTATACAATCCTGCATCATTGAAGGCCAGAAGTACCCAAGCCTTCATATTTGATCAGAAATCCAATATCTGGACTGGTGTGTACTAGTGGATTATTTATGTACTTCTTCCATGATAGTCACAGTCTCACCTCAATCGATGCATCTGAGAAGTAATCCATCGATGCCTTGCTTGTAGAGGACCTTCTGGTGATTTTGGCCACCATAAAGGGTGAAATTTACCACTCATTGCTGAATTTTCTCCTTTAAAATTCTGTATGGTGGAAGTACTCCGTATTGATGGTATTCTATTATGGGTTTCATACATCCCGTGGTAGGACCATATGGCTCAAGGATGGGGATAACTTCAATAATCTCCTCCATTATAGCTTGAACAAAAGGTAATACCATGTTGTGATGGGAAATGTTGGTGACTGTTTCATCCCGATTTGGATCTTCTAGGGTTGTGACAGCATTTTCCAATGCATCTGCTTGTGTATTCTATAATCACGAGACATGAGTAAATGTTGGATCTCAATAGAATTATACCATTAAACCTCATACATAATCATGCAGGGGAATTTAATGCTTTTTTATGATGGAATAATACTTATTGATATGTTTGATTACCAATTATAAGTCACCTTTTATCTCTAGGTGGTTCACCAGTATTTGGAGTTCCAATTACAATATTGCAATGATAACCTGATATTCCACCTCGTTGTTATTACAACCTTTTAAAAATTGGAAGGAATATGGAAACACTGCCTTTTCTAGGGAGATAAGAAAAATTTCTAACCCAACTTTGCTGAGATTCGGCTCTTCCGTTCTCTTTCCCGTTAGACTCCTAGATACAATGTAAAAGTACATTTCCCATGTTTAGGGGCTACCTTGAATATAGAATATCCCTTAATCAGGTAGTTTAGTATTTAACGGTGGCCCTTCTGTAGATGGGTGCTCGGTGAGGAAATCTACCAAGGCTTAGCCTTTCACTGCTTTCTAAGGCACAAACTGTATATCAAACTACTGTAGAATAACCACACACCGTGCGAAATGTCATGTCATCATAGGACAACTGAGGATAAATTTGAGCAGGTTATTTCAAAAAACCAAATGAACCTCATGGTGTTGCAGATAGTTCCTAAACTTCTAAACTGAAAAGATTAATGTTAGGAAACTCTTCTTGATATCTGAATAATGAGTCTCTACATCAGGAATGGTTCAATTGAGATAATAAAGGTTTTTTCCTTCCCAACATTGTTCTTCTATGCGAGTAAGGCACCCAGTGATCATTCCAGGGTCGTTATGTACAGAATGAGAGGCTTTCCTTTAATAGAAGGCATCAATACTGGTGGGCTCAAAAGAAATTTCTTGAGTTTCTCAAATTATTCTTGATAGTCATTGGTCTATTGATATGTGACCCCCTTCTTCATCATTTTGGTGAAGGGTAAAAAATTTCCTGCATGGTTAGCTATAAAGCATCAGATATAGGAAAAATTTCCTTAAACTCCTCTCAACTCTTTCAAGTTTAGAGGAGGTGACATGCTAAGGATAACTTTCATTTTATGAGGATTAACTTCAATGTCGCAATGGTGTACAACAAATCTATGTAATTTTCTCAGGGTTACCCTAAAATCACATTTCAAGAGGTTCATCTTTAGGGTATGTTGTCACAACTTGTTGAAGATGGTTTCTAGGCTAGGAAACTGGTTGGAACGTTGTCAGGACTTGATCACTAAGTCATCAACATTGAATTCAATGAACTTCCCTAGGAAGGGGTTGAATATGTGATGCATAGCATGTTGGTATGTGGAACTAACATTCTTTCAACCAAAGGGAATCACCTGATAGAAAAATACGCCCAGCGGGGACCTAAATGTGGTGAATTCTTCATCTTTTAGGGCCACCTAGATTTGGTTGTACACTGAATAGTCATCCATGAAGGAGAGGACTTGATAACCAGTTGTTGCATCCACTAGGAGTTCTATGATTGGAACTGGGAAGTCATGTTTTCGATAGTACCAGTTGATATCTCTAAAATCAATACAGACACTGATTTTCCCATTTTTCTTCTTCACATGGACAATATTGGAAATCCATTTTGGATGTTTCACTTCCCTGATGAAGTCGACTTTGATGAGTTTGTCAACTTTATCCTCGATTTTGGAGGCATGAGTCGGGTGTTTCATTCTGACTTCCTATTTGTATCCCCGATGATCTTCTAGAAAACGCAGATTATGGGTGGCCACATAGGGATTCAGGCTTGGGATCTCTATATAATCAGGGAAACACGTCCCGATGTTGCTTTGAAAAGGATGTATATACCTCCTACTCCTCAGGAGTCATGTCCAGTCTAATCAGAGTGAGTTGTGGATCTTTCTCAGTACCCATATTTATCTCTATGAGTTCATCCATAGTGGTAGAGACGCCATACTCAAATGCAGGAGGGGAATCTGTGAGGTCTTCCACTTCTTCCTCTTCCTCATGATTTACTTATTTCACCTCTTCTTGGGAAGTAGGTAATGAAGTATGAATTTCTGAGTTAAGGGGTGAATCATTATTTGAACATCCATAAGATGAAGAAATCATTCCTGGATCAATCATTATTGAGAGTCCTTTTTGGAGTTCCAAAGGGAAGTTGATGGATTAAAAATTAGAATCCTATTTTTTTCCATTAGTGTGATAACTTTTTCCATCCTAATCAATGAAACATTTATTTTATGAAGTTTCAGAGGTGGAATGAAGACATTTCTATCCTGGATCTCATTAATATTTTAAGTGTTGATAATTTATCCTGTATGGTGGTGTTCAGTTTTCACAACTACCATTATGGAAGTCACCAAATGAGTGCTTGAGTTTAAGTCCACCCATTCAATTTTTTTAATGGGAAATATGTAATATGCACATATTTATTTGAAAGGGTTAGTTGGAATTGTCATCAGACCATTTGAGGCATTGATTCGAGTAACATCATCTACCATGGAATGTTTTCATACTTTGTGGTAGAACCTTGCGTCAATGTACTATGACTTTCAGGATTTGAATGGATCCTTTTCTCCATAAAACATCCCAATTTTACCATTGATTTTTTTTTCAAACCTTGGTTGCATGACGAAATAATGGTCACTTGATGGTGTAGTCAAGGTCTTCTAAGAAGAATATTGAAATTTGTATCTTGTCAAACATCCATAAATTCTAAGTCAGAAACAAGATCCCCGAACTGAGTTCTGAGTGTGATCTCATTGAGAGGTTCCCATTCATTCTTGTCACAACCTTATAACATCAGAGTGGAGGGAGAAAAATGAGTTTCATTGAGACCTAGCTGGCAAAGTATCCGAATCAGGATGAGGTTGAATCTTGAGCCATTGTTAATAAAATCTCTTTGGACATCAATGTCATTTATTCTTCTAGATATATATAAAGGTATGACATGTCCATGAATAAAAAAATCTTCATCTTGTTTTGTAAAAGAGATAACCACATGGAATTCTTCAAGATCATTCTCTGCACGATATACCTTCAGCAGCAGCAACCTCGACTTCAAACTCCATAGGGCTTGATAAGGCCTCGATGAGTGATTTGTCGAGGTCTTTTGACAGAATCAAGGAATCCAGGATTGATAACTTCATCAGTACTTGGGATAGTTTCTTCAAGATATCATATTTCTGATCCAAAGACCGATGCTTCCCCACATGTGGTAATTCTTTCACATGTACTTTGTGAGTTGATGTTTCTGATGTAGAAATACCATCCCCCGGAGTAGGAGTTTATAGTGATTCCACTCTTGGAGGGTTACGTTGACTAGGTCTGCCCACACTCTTGGGTGGATTAGGTAATGACATATCCTCCATTCGATCTTCCAAGATGATTGTGTCAGGGTGGATCCTATCATGTATGGGGAAACTCTGTTGTTCCTAGTTAGCATGTTGAAAGGATCTTCCATGAGTTTCGACTGCATAAAAGATTCGAGTAGAGGTGTGGTTAGAGTAGTGACTTCTGGCATGACCACATCTTACCCTATAACCTCGACTTTGATGGCGTATTCCCCCAATTTTCCAATAAAGTACAAGAAATTAAGGTTCATGATCATAATAATAACCTGATAAGGGATCCATTAAGTGAATAATGTTAATGGAACTGAAGATCAACTACTCATCTGATAAAGATTCATTCTGACAGGTCAACTCTTATTGTACCATTTGGCAGGGTGGTGCCTGTTATTTTGAGACTATTGGCATGAAGTCTTCTAAGGACAAGAACAAATTTTTACTCATATCTATATCATTATCTTGAGTATTCTTATTACCCTTATATACATGTCACTTCTTGGAGAATTTTCCATCAGAGGACTGGGCCTTTGATGAAGCTGGTTTTGATGTTGCATAAGTCACTAGAGACTAGTTGGTATTTTCAAATCTATTCGGTTGATTGTTTTCCTGACCATCCAATCACCAAACATCTCTGCACTTTTTCACTTAACCTATTTCCATTCATTTTTATCTTATGGATTAGTATTAGAAACACATGTAACCAAGCATTTGAGTTTTTCAACTTCACTTTCCCAGAGTCCAACATATTTTTTAAGATATCTATGAAGACAAAACAATCCTGGATGTGGTACCCCATCATTTGGTGGAAGAGGAAATAGATTAGGAGATATTCGTCTCCTTCTTTTTCGGGATTCCTATGATTTTACAACTTGAATAAGTTGTTTTATAATGTCGATATGACGTATTCAGGGACTTGGTCGGTCCAAAAATAATTGACCATTTTTTTCATCTCTTCAACCTATTTTCGCCTATGATCTCTTTGATTATATTGACGAGGAGGGTGTTTTTGCTGAAGCTCAAGAGGTGGGGTTATACGATATGGTGCAATCTTTGGAGTGGGAGTGGGTACAAGGGTCCGTTTAAGTGTAACAATGGAAGACCCTTATTTTCCTATTATATTTCCTTGATTTGATGAAATAACTTAGGCCTTACCTATGGTCTCTATGATGCAATTTTCTACCTGTTAAGAAATTGAGGCATGTTTTTGAAACCCTCATGTGAATTTCACAGGGATCAATGGAGGGTGAAAATCATCATGAAGATTCACTACACATATGGGAAACAAATATTCTTGATGGAGTGGTAGCTTCAAGAAGCATGTCAATAATTTCCACCGAGTGATGAAATCTGACTATTTGATTCTCCTGCTACTTACATTTTGTAAGGTTGAAGACCATTTTCTTCTACAAAGATGAGCTAAACTGGAAGAGAAATTTCTGAAAGAGGTCCACCCACCCAGTAATTGACTGAGACTGAAAATTTATGTACAATACAAAGGATGTTCCTTACAAAAACTACAAAGATCACATAAGTTTCACCGCCTTCTATTGCTCAGGGGTACCTATCATCGAATCACAATGAGAGACGAAATGCATCACTTTCTTCTCTAGGCCTATTGAGAAATTGAATATTGGAAATGTAGGATTTGAAAAGTTTGCTGGGGGAAGAGTAAAATATACCCATTCAGGGAAATCCTTCTTCATCAGTTGTATTGGTGCACGTCATTCCTCCATGGCTTATAATAGAGTCATTAGTGACCCAATGATATTCATTAGTCTTCGAGGAACCTATGGTTGGTCTAGAGCTTGGATAGGTGAGAATGTTGGAGCCTAAACGATTGCGATGGCTGGTAGGTCCATTGGTGGTGGCACTGTTGGTACATATCATAGTTAAACAATAGGGCAAATCCTATAAGTATGTGTCAAACCCTTCTCTGGTTGTGAACCCAATAGAGGGAAATCTTGATCGGCTACTAAAAGTTACAAATATATTGGGGGTTTGTATCTCATGTTGAGAAGATATACAAGGTATGCTTTAGTTTCTATGGAAAACACTCTTTATTAAGGAGTGATAACTTTATGTGCAAGTGAAAGATCCTCTTGTTGGATATGTTTAGTAGGAAGGCTGTCTCAGATTAATTATTTATTGAGACTCCTTAATTCTTTCATTTCTTCCTCTTGTTGATAGAACTTTTTCTATATAGAAAGGGACTTAACCTCTCTAGAAGGGAGGTGATGAACAATTTGACCCTTACCTTTTTCCATGTTGGGTACCTTTCGTGGAGGTAATGGTGGATTGTTTGAAGGAGCACCGAAATTTAGGGCAAGACTCTAGTTTTAGGTGCACACATCTCCTTCAACCATTTTGATGTGGGCCACATCATGAACTAGAACTTCATCCTCTGATTCTTCCTCCAAATAGGCCTCGTGTTCTATAGAATCAGTGGGGACGGTGTGGATTACATTCACCAAATCGAGATGAGTTGCAGACATTCTATCAGTGTCTTTGTAAGGATGTCTTCTTCTATGCCCTCCATGAGGCCTTATCCTCTCCTTTTCCGAATATTTGGGATCTATTTGGTGGATAGTAACCTGAAGAGAATTCCCAGATAATTCAGTCATGCGTGTTCCAAGTGATGGCATCGAATCACAGGATGGGACAAAATGGAGGGATACTTTTGGCTGCATTTCCCCTAACCGAGAGAAGACAAATTCTCATTGAATAGGGGATTATTGAGGTGGAAAATCCCCCAATCCTGAGTTCGAGGGATATTCCTTTTTTGATTTCACAACCCTTCGAGTCTGATTTGTTATCCCCGAGGTTTGGGTTAAAAAAATACCCCATCCTTGTGGGATGGGGTTCCTCCTAAATTGTTGTGGCAGATATCCCCGTAGGTGTTCTTCTGATTTTACAGAGTTTTGTCCAAACATGGGCTACACGCATCATCCGACATGCATTTAGATCACCTGTTTTGGAAAATTCTTGTTCTATTTCTGACACTTGTGTTATCTGATGACTAGAATCTTCTAAGAAGGATGCTTGATTGATATTCTTAGATGCTTGATGAAAAGTCTCTCAACAACCTACTCTCTTATGGACCGACGTCAGTGAGAGTTGGTCGGTTCCTGTTCTTGTTGAGCATATCTTTGGACGTGAACAAATTCCATTTGGTTAAGCTGGTCTGAACCTATAACATTGCACGTTATAACCTTCAGTGGAATTTTCTAGTTAGAGAGTACAGTGAAATGCAATGCTATATATGCACCACATTCTCTGATATAAACACCAGATGGAGTATCTACGAATAGTTGTTGCAACCTCATTAATGCTCTGAGACATGCACGTTGAAGGACTCTTTTCTATTTTTTTGTTATTTTGATGTAAGATATATGCCAAGTCAATTTGGGGTTTCAACCCTTATATTACCTTTTTTTGGATTTTATAATCATCATATGGTAATATTTTTTATTTCAAGTGAAGATTATTTTCCCATATGTTGAGATGAATGTCATGTACACAATCTTCTAAAAACGCCTCTGGAATGTTGTATTGATCAGTGGCTAAAGGTTAGAACATGAATGATATTTCATATTTAGCAAACTGTTTTCTCGTGTTTAGAATATCTTATTCATCTTTGGTCAGAGGTTATTCTACCTGGTCCAACCAGAGTGAACACTTTTTTGTTGCTTTATCATAAGAGACAAGGTCAGTAGGGGATTCTTCTATTATACTAGAATGAAAGTGACCCAAGGGTGGTTTAGAGAATGATTGTCACCTTGGCCAGTCTTCCTATTGAGCAAGAATTGAACCTACCAATTAAAATCCATCAGACATGAATGGACCCATCTTTATAAGTGTCTCCAGATAGGAGGGATTTCTCATCACTACATTTTCAATTGCGTAATTCTCTTGACAATGTGAAACACTATTTAAGAGATAACTTTCCTAGACAATGTCATCATGGAGAGGAACACCATGATGGATTACAGCAAGGAGAAGACCATCATGCTCCATGATCTTTTGGCCACACATAGGGTTGTTTTGGCTCTCATCGGGAGATGGATTCTCAAGATCGATCAGATTGTTGTCAGGAAGCAAGCCTTCATGGTGAAGTGTTTGATAAGGACCTTCAGAATTACTACTACTACGCTTATAATTTTGTAACCAGAGGGTCGGATCTTGAGCTGCCATAGATAAGCGTATGAGGGCTTCAAGAACTCCATCATTGAGTAGAGCCAGATCATGGATTTACTCTTAACTTTCCAATCTTTTTTTATGAGACTTTTTCTTGGAGGCCTTCTTACGAGCGATTGGGGACACTTACTAGGAGAAGTGGTTTTTATGTGCAGGTGTTTGTGTTATCCTTAGAGTGGCCCTTACCTGAATGGCCCAAAGGCCTTATTTTTTATTTTATTATGGATAATCCCACTTTTAAGGGTTGAATAGGAACCCTTACATGACCCATAGGCCCAAGGTTCAAGGCCCGACACAACCCGAAGGCCAATACATGAACTGAAGGACCAGAGGGATACTATGCCCATTACATGACCTATAGGCCCAACCCACTAGAATTTCAACTCCCCATATTATGCATCATTGATATCCTAGATATCGAACTTGAATTTATGATTAGATAGCATTGCCTTGTACAAAGTTTCATGGTTCTTGGTTCCGATGGAGGTTGTCATACCCTCTCATTCTTCTAATTTAGTTAGCTCTGCTTCTGGTGACTGTTAATCTTTTCTTTGATCCTCTTCTAGGGCCTTTTCTATGTGAACTGGGATACTAAATGGTCTTTGTGGCCCGAAGGCCCTGAGGCATGAAGGCCAGAAGGCCTTTGATGGCCCGAAGTCCCTGAGACCCGTAGTCCCAAACTGGTGGCCCAAAGGCCCAACTCGGGTGAATAGTTATGGATGCTATAGTACCGAATAGTTCTTGCTACAATACTTTTACAGTAAGTCAAAAATTCACCTCTTCTCAATTTCGAACATGGGTCTCTTAGATGCCAAGAAGGAGCTCTTACCACTCGGGTACGGGCTCGTTGGCACTTGGAGTGGCCCTTAGGATATGCCAATTGCATCCATTTGGAATGAGTGTATATTCCTGATCCGGTTGTCCGTTTAATATGGGGGAGTTTTCCCCATGAAATTCCTAGATGAGAGCATGGGTTTGTATCTTCTCAGGGGTTTTATGCTAATGATCCACCCCACTTGTGGGGATATAGTTATGTGTTCGTCCTTCTGGTGTTGTAGTCATCTCCATTTTGATAGCCTGACAAGTTTGTAGGATATGGGAAGGAATTTTCATCTACTTTTTCAACATTGTTAGGATGTGTTTGGTGGATTCAATTAATGTAATGAGAATATATGTCTATTTCATATCTGGATTAGGTGTATGGGTCTTTTCATGTCCTCCATTTCCTATTAGTGGATACTGACAGTACTCATGCATGGGGGTAGAGAGTTGGGCCTAACCCTTCCCCATCGATGGGACTTTCAAATAGACTTCTCCAGGTGATTCCAAATGAGATTTTTGGCAGTCTTGATAGCTGTATCAAGGTGTATGTTCTTTCTTGCAATATTTCGTCGTATATTGTTGGCGGACTTCTTTGAATGCCGCCAGATGAGTGTGCTAGATGGCTGAATGTAGGTGGACAGATGTGTGTTCCTGTTTAAAATTTTCCTCCAAATTGGGTTGGTGGGATTCTCTAGAGGGGGTAGAGGTGTGAACCTACTCCCTATTGACTGATTTTCATCCCTGGCGGGCTGTCTTGCATGCCCGGGTTCAAAGGTTTTGGACCAGATAGCTTTGGACGACACCCTCATCATGTTGAGTGGTTACTACCATGTGACATCGGCGACGACGATTTCTAGTAGTAGTCATTTTGAAGAACCCCCATGTATTCATGGTGAGGTCATATATAGTCTCTAGTTACACCTGTCTAAGATATGGGAGGGACTGGTTATTGCGTTCTGGCGATAAGCTCTCTAAACGGTTGAAAACGGTGGTTGGCATCGTCTGCTTCAGGACCACCGATCATCATTGACCGGACAATCAGTGGGGTTTGGTGAGCTGGAGGGCCTGTCATGAATCCTCCATGGTTGGGATGGTACCATTATAGTGGTACTCTCGAACCATTATATTGGAGACCCAACGTTGAAGATACTGGGTTATTGATGGTGTCCTTTGCGTGGATGAAGACCCAACCTGAGTGGGTGCTAGGGAATTCATATATGAAATATGGAATGATGCCCTTGGATTTATGGGAGTTATAAAAATATCCTAAAACATATGATATACATGAACAAGAAAACCCTCTTAAAGCATAATCTCTTTGGATGAACACATGTGGGATTGATTTACTTGTCTGACCATATTTTATAAAGTGAAAGGGGTCTGAAAGGTGGGTGGAACTATAATCTTGGTTAAGTATTCACATTAGGATCACCATTTTTTGTTTCCTTGGGAAAAGAAAAACTCAATGTTTATGTATCCAAAAGGATCTTCTTTCCAATGGCAGATTCTCATTAGAGATTTTGGCCTACGATGCTTAAGAACATACATTGGTTGAGAGGATGGAAGGTCGGGCTCATCAAAACCTTTTGGGGGGAATTATTACCTACTTCAGGAATCTCATATAGATTTAAGATAAGTTCATGAATCATTTATTAATTCCCATGTATAATGTGAATTTACCTTGATTTAGCAATAAATTATTAGTAAACATGGAATATAGAATCATCTATATGTATATGAAGTTCTTCATCAATAAAGACATCTATATGTATCTGAGGTTATCCATAAATGGTATCCTCTCATTTACTAAGAGATTATTTGGTTGTTATTATGACGATGCTGGTTTTCTAGCCTCTTGATGGGGTGCTCTGGAGTGTATTGTCATCCAGGGAGACAATAATTGTTTTTATATTGGGATCAAACCCATAAATGGGCTTCCTATGTATCCTAGTGAAAGGAATCAGAACCCACATAGTTCAGTGCTGCTTAACAGGATAAATCATACCTTTTTAGGTCATGTTCCAATGACTTAACCGAATAATTTTACAACATGTGGAAAAGACATCTCGACGGAAGGTTCCTAGTTAAAGTTTGGTGTGGGACTTATAACTAAGTGGCCCAAGGAACCTGGAAGGAAAGTTGGATTACCAAGTTGAATTAAACCCTACTGGGAATGTGGCCCAAAGAGAATAGGATTTTTAGGGGTGTTGGGATTGAACATCATAGAGACTTTCTTCATATCCCATATGGATGAGAATCAAATCCTACATCGTTTAGCTAGTCTTGTAGGGGAGTATAGCCCTTCTAGAGGATTAAATAAGGGTTTACTCCTAAAAATGATACCCAGTGATAATTTTGGGGTGTTTTTTAGGGATTACTCCAAAGGAGGATGCCCGGATTAATGTAATTATGATTAGGGCTTACTCCTCATAAGGATATCCATTGAGATCAGACCCTAATTGGGCATCCTATATATCCTGATTGTAATAGGAATCAGAGTTCTCGTAGTTCAATCGATGGTATGGATCGTGCGGATACCGTGATCACCATTAACCTCTAATACCACGTGATTTATGCTTGATGTGAGAAAAAAAAGGAAGTAGAGGATAAGAAAAACCATGAAATCATATTCTATTCACTGGTGTACATAGTGAAAAACCCCAAAAGGAGATGGATGGGTTGTTGAGTACACCCTTATCCTCTAGCCTGAGATGATGGTGGATGAGGTCGAGGGTACGACACTTCCCTCTCTTCACTTTAACCTGTAATAAGTCCATGGTATGGAAAAGGAAGAGGGAAGGGAGTGGGACTCTCAATGGTGGCCATGAGGCAGAGAGGAGCAAGAGTGAAACCTCCTACAAGAAATAATATGAGATTACTCCATGTGGGATTCCCTAAAATTGGTTGCGTAATAGAGAATGAAGATTTCATTACATGTTGAAAGGGAAAGAAAGAATAATCATCACCCTCCTTACATGGAACCAGAGGCTCTAAGTCTTAGATATGATAAAGGTAGGACATGATCCCAACCCTAATAACCATTAACAGGAATTACCTGAATCTATCCATGGTGTAAGGGTCCTCATGACCATGGGGATACAGACCCCCATGCACCCCAAGGACCCAGACTGGCCAACCAGTCAAGTGTGGAAAACCTCTAACCATAGGAACACACACCTAAATGGAGGGCACACTAGTGAACCACACACCATGGTTACACAAGTCTAAAGGTGTTGGAGGAGGTTTCAATTTGGTCCCTTTCATATTATGAATCCAAGGGGAGAGGAGCCCGACCATAGGTGTCTTAGAAGAGGTCTCATAGGGTTGGCTCGCGTAGGCTGAAGGGTAGGGATAACCAAAGGAGGATCACACAAGGGGAGCTTCACACAGGTAGGCCCGAGTGAATTGGTAGAATCCTTGGGAATTATACTACCTAGGTGACTACAATTGGGAGAGACTTTGCTCAAGGATTCAAGGGTCCCCACAGGTATTCCTGGAAGTGACTCGTGCAGGTTCCTTTTTGAGGAAGGACAAATCATGCTAGTCTTCTTTAATTATGTGTTTAGAGAATTCCTCCCACAGGTTTTGTCTATTATAAACTTTGGTTGGACTTTAATCTCACTAACCCTCTTTAATTCACTCTTCTTTAGGTATTATAAAGCTACCTAGACTGTTTTAGAGGGCATCAATGAAGGAACAGGGTGATCAGATAAATAGTTGGCCTTTGGAAATTTCTGTTCATAAAAATGAAGACCCCAAGGTTATATTTATTGGAAAATTTAAGACCTTGGGTGACAGTGTCATCTCACGTGGGTGTCGTGCTTAGGGGTCACACGTTGGTTAGTCACATTGGGTCCTGTGTAGTAACCTTGTGTGCTGACTGTGTTTTGGGGGACTTGGGTGAGATGGTCTTTTGAGGAATTTCTATCCTTGTATTTCTTCATGTTTCTTCTTCTATTTTTCCTAGGTTATTTCCCTTTTTCTATTTTTAATCCATGAGACAAAAATGAGTGTTAACATCGGGCAATCCCCTTTTAATAATTTCATGATGCTCACTACCTTTGTGAAGCTCACACATCCTTCATGAAACAACCCAATTATTCAAAAGTATATACTATCTTCATGAACCCCACAACATTCGCAAAGATCATCTCTTTCTTGAAGTTCAAACAACCTTCTGGAAGTAACCTCCTTTCGCAAAGATCAAACACTTCCACAAATCTCAAATAGCCTTAAAAAATATCATAACTTTTAGTTTGTTTTTATATCCTTCATGAACATTAGTACTTTTGAGATGCTTACAAATTTTGGTCAACTTTCATACCCTTCGTGAACTTCTTTTTTTCATGAAATTTTTAGAAAAAACAAAATTCGCGAACAAACTTCATGAATTCAGAGTCTCTGAATCTTCATTAATCCTTAATATCCATTTCTGAGGGGGGTAGAGGCCTATTTATAGGTGTTGGCTCCAAATCTAAAAGCATTCATCCCCATAATCACCCTTTCGTGAATATTTCCAATCTCATTCGTAAGGCTCCTTTTTTTCATGAAACACCAAGGAAATTTTGCATTTTCGAAGCTTCTCGTAGTGGTGGAGATTTATAGTCTTTCCATCATGCATTCATAATGATCCAATCCTTCGCAAAACCCACCCTTCATGACACTGAATTCTTTCTCAAAGCTCCACTCCTTCACAAAGATCCATTATTCATGAAATCCATGCATTTTATATAATTTTATGAGGTATTAATGGAAATATAAATTTTGTGATGATTGAGTCATCTTTAAATTTTGGAACCCAAAAATTTGGAAAACACTGGGAAATGACACCGCCTTCTATACGCATTTTTCTGCACCGCATCCAAAAAATTCATTCCTTTTTCAAGTATATTTGTCCAAATTCCTAGTCTGAAACCATGCTGGAACTCCAAAACTAACCAAGGAAACCTGCTTTATCAATAAACACAATCAACCAAAAAATACTGCAATTTTAGATTGAGGGATTTCCCAACAAATAATCTCCCACTTTTATTAAAATCCCCCATCCACACTCTTTTAGATATGGTTTTTCATCAAACTCTCTTCATTTTGAAAAAAAAAACTTTGTTCAAAATTTTATCCTTATCCACAGCCTAATAGTATGACCTTCCAGGCCTTAGTAGCATTGAAAACAACTATGAAATCTCTATTTCATAGATGTAAGAAAATAACAGATACCCATATCTCTATATAAACATGTCCACCATAAGATGTATCATATAAAACATATGTATCTTATATAATCCCTTTGTCCATGACATTGAGAGACTACTGTACATGGAAAATTTCAATCTAGTATAGGTCTCTCAGCATTTTCTTGATTCTAAAAAACTGACAGAGTTGATGAATACATCACATGTCATTCATCTATCTAATAAGCACATCACATGTCATTTATCCAAGTAGTTGAACACATCATATGTGAAATAACTAATGATGGTCATACATTTCCTTAGTATAATTCAATAAAGGGCCAAATGCATTTCCTTGTCAAACATGTGGATAAATCCCTTCTTGGTTACACTCAAATAGACTACATGATCAGCAATATACCCAACCAACCCCTGATTAGCTAAGCTCATACGGAGACTTTCATAAGTAGGGTATCAAAGTATAAATTTTCTCATGCTAGGTATCTCACCAACCTTTGGTAAGGACTAATAATAAGCATATATCCCTAAGTATATATATGACCGCATGACATTCTGTGAGATATACTTTAGTGGATCAGTCAAAGTATTAAGTCTCTCTTTATTACCTCAAGAATATATTATTCAATATCTCATATACAAACCTTTTTAATGGATATAAGAATCCATTTAAGATGACCTTTACATATCATCACAACCCATTAAACTCTGTGATGATCATTGGTTAGGGACACCTCAATGTTTTTACTTTGAGGGGATATCTACCATTCGATCATTCATGTAAAATAAATTTCAGCCTACATGAATGAATGAAAAATAGAGATTTAATTTATTATACTAACATGATACATTTACAACCATTACAACCAATCTCTTAAGCATCAAACACATAGAGATAAATATGACCCTCATGTGGTTTCTACGGTAATAGATTTTGAACATTAAATCCAAATGTAATTCTTGTCACATCCCTATGTGACGATCTAATAAAATATTCCTGCTAACCTCTTAGTGAGTAAAATTTATGAAGCACACCAATTTGAATAATGGTGAGACATAGGAATCATATTACATAAGTTCAACACTTTGAACATATACTCAAAACTCATTAAATTCATAAAATAAAATTTTATAATGTTATATTATATTGTATACTTAGAACTATTTCATTGTACATCATCATCATCCTTGAAACCTTTTCCATAAATATTATTCCTTGAAATATTCTATAAATAATGTAACTTTTCAGACAATTTACATTTCTTTTTACCAATATTTCCTAAACCTTTTAGAAAATCAAGTTAATTTCACTTTGTAACTAAGTTGGAATAACAATGATATTTACCTTATCATAGTAAATAAATTTAATTATTTCCATTTTTATTTCATATCCTAACTCTTTAGGATATAAAGTGAAAAATCACTCAAACTCAGATTGGAACAATCTTTTATTTGTTAACTTTTAACTTCTTTAAGTTCAAACATACTCCCACTAGTCTCTTATACATTATATTTACTTTAGAATATATTTCTAAGACACAACACAAAATACTTTTTGTTTTTATGAAATAACATTTATATCCTTTTAGCAGGAATATTTAAAAAAAAATTGATACCATATCATATATGATATTATATGTGTTCACAAAATTTTCCATTAAACTTTTTCTTTGTAAAGAAGATGTTATTAAAATATTTCATTGATGGATGGTGGGAGCATATTCCATCATATTTTAAAAAATATCGAGTTAAACACTTTTATCTTGGATAAACTTTTTTATCCAAATATTCTTCTCAAAAAATGCTATAGAAATCCAATGAATCATAAACCATATGTATATATTTAATCATCTAATAACAACCATTTGTTATCATACATAATCTCTTATCATATAACAGAAGTTGGATGAAGATACACATCTTTTTCTTAGATTCATCCAAGTATGACACATTACTTTACATTCAAATTATCGATGTACTGTATATTTACATAATCTCATTAATATAAACAAGAAGATCGATAAATTATTCATTTGATTTGGAAGTCATGTATATTTAACAATTTGAAAAATATGCATTCGGTATCACATACCCTTCAAAAAATGAAGAATTAATTTCTATAACATCCTTACCTGATATGAACATTTCATGGAGTTTCAAAAACTCTATAAGATATATATTTGACAATCCAATCATATTAAATTATTATTATTCATTTCCTAACAACCCTAGGTTTCAATTACCTTGACATTCTTCTTAATGAACCATTTTTAAAGATTTCAACCAATTTTTCTTCTTTTGGTTTAAATATTTTACCAAATTGTACTATCTATATAGTATAAGAATCTAGACACCATATTCCCAGTTCAACCATTCTCCACACTTTGAGAATATCGGGTAAAATATTTTCATTGAATTCAATAATGTTGGAGTCTGCATCCCATATCAGACTTGTGGTCCGATGTAGGCTTTATTATTAACTATAAAAGAAACTCAAGGAATCCTTTGGAGTGATCATGGGGATTAAGTTCTACCTATTTTTATCAGTCTTCATGGTATCATATGAGGTTTTGAAAACCCGGAAACTCCCATCATATTTTTCTAGGTTATTTTTATTTTTTCTCCCACTTGGTGGGGGGGGGGGGGGGAGGCCCTAGTTCCATCAAAGTCGTCCACCCCCTATGTCGGTCCTTCATCCCAACAGAGCGGCTCTATCCTGAGTGGGTCCATCCCGACAGCTCCATCCCGATGAATCGATCCCAATGGATCCAGCTCCAAAACGTACTCTACTATGCTATGTCACTAAAGGCCCCCTGTGCAGGGTCCTATGTTCGTCACAGCTCCTAGACCCACCCCCATCACGATTCTATCTCATACTTTGCGCTGCAACACGGATCCCTCCCATTGATTCTCCAGAAATGGCTCCCTCACAGTGCCTCCTTCCCCAGCATCCCCTCCCCTCTACGCGCAACAACCCCTCCCTAGGTAACGTCTTTTGTCACGCCTCCCGATCCTGACAGGATCCATCCATGACTCCTGGACCCCTCTCATCCTGACTCATGGACCCTTTCTTGGATCCTTCCTAACACATATCTCACGGACCTCTAGAACCATCTCTCCCTATGGTACCATCCCATCCTCCCATCTCACAACTCATGGACCTCCTCCTACGGAGTTTCCCAACCCACCTTGGATCCGGGCACTTTGGTACCACCGAATCCCGCACCGACTCTGCAGAATCCCCACCTCACATCGGAAGCCTAAAAAGTGTGTCTTTCCTGGTGCTAGTGTGTCTTTATTGGTGTGTCATCGACCAAACCCACTGGTGTGGATCTCCTGCTGCTCTATCAATCGGCTCAGTCTATGTGGTTCCTCTACTGCGCTCACGACATCTTATTTCACCCATCATTCTGAGGGAGAGATGCGATCTTGAGGGGGATCTACGATCATCGATTGTTTCTTTTGATTTCCTCTTATTTTTAATCAAGATGGGTATGGATCGCTTGAGGGAGAGTGTTTTCCATTTGTTTATTTCTTTGTTTTTTCTTTATGTGTTCAAGCTAGGTACACCTAGTTTGAGGGGGAGTGTTGTAGTCTTCTTCCCACATCGTACATGTGGTTCAATGTGGTATTTATTATTCATTATAAAATAAACTCAAGGCCTACTTTAGAGTGATCTTGGGGATTCAGTTATACCTATTTTTATCACTCTACAAATCATATTGTCAGAACATTTCCAAAATGACAATAGGATTAATTCTTTAACCAGAAAAAGTCATTTTAGTCTCCTCTTTAAATCTTGTTATAGAATTAAAATAATCATAAAACATATGTGAAAAAACTCATCTCATTTCACTCATAGTAGTCAATCTTGGATTGCGGTGCGACATGGAGGGGTCCTGAAGAGGGATAGTGGTGATTGGAATTGTGTCGCAACTACTTTTTGTATCCAATCGCAGGCCAAATAATATAATTTAAATTATGTAATTGGACACATATATATGATGAAAAATTAAAATATGATAAATAAAATATAAAATGTAGTAAAAATAATACATATATAATATCAAAATAAATAAAAATGGGCTTTATAATAGAACATTTGTACCAAAAAAACAAAATAAAAAAACAAAATAAAAAAGGGAGGTATAGACACTTGGAAATAGAAAAAAAATGTAACAGAAAAAAAATTAAAGGAATCAGAGGGGGGGGGGGTGGGGTTGATTAGCCAATGAAAATACATATTTTAATTACATTTTAATGGTATTAAATGTTCATTTTTGATCTTATGGTCCTGATTTAGTGAATTTTAATTTTGAACATCCATTCTCATCATTTGTGCACTTCATGCCTAATGTACACCAATTTAGGCCCAAGGATTCATCTAATTTTAAGGAATGTAATTATCCACTACGGGAAAAATGGGTATTTGCGACGGGTTATTTGCGACAGGAAAAAATCCCGTCGCAAATAGTCCCGTTAAAAAATTATTTGCGACGGGGGTAGTTACCTGTCGCAAATAAATAGGCTTTTGCGACGGGATTGCTTTTCCCGTCGCAAATAGTTTTCCCGCGATGCGCGCCAAATCGCGGGAAAACTATTAGCGACGGGAAAATATTCCCGTCGCAAATAACCGGCGGAAAAATGGGTATTTGCGACGGGTTATTTGCGACGGGAATCAATACCGTCGCAAATAGTCCCGTTAAAAACTTATTTGCGACGGGGGTAGTTACCCGTCGCAAATAACCGGCGGCGGTAAAAGGTATTTGCGACGGGAATATTTTCCCGTCGCTAATAGTATGTTATTTGCGACGGGACCCGTCGCAAATAACTATTTACCCGTTGACCGTAATAAATGCGGGCTAAGGTATTTGCGACGGGTATCCCGTCGCAAATGGGCCCGTCGCAACTAATCTAACCTATAAATACCCCCATCCGTTTTTTTCAAATCATTCTCATTCTCTATCTTCTCCTGCTCTCAAACTTGAGTTTCTAAACTTGAGTTTTTCTTCAGTTTAATTTTTTTCTTCGGAGCTGATATTAAAGTTTTGAAGAACGATCAGAGCAGATCAATTTTCAAGGTATTTATGTTCATTTTAATTTAATATTTATTTTTAATTTTTTATTAGTTTCAATTATTCTTAATTAGTTGTAATTTAATTATGTTTATATTTTTTTCTTACTTAATAAATTTAAATTATTAGTATTGTTCATAGTTAATGGTAATTAGGAATAATTAGTAATAATTTTTAATAATTAAGAATAAATATTAATAATTAGTAATAAATACTAATAATTAGGAATAACAACATTATTACATTATTAGTATATTTTATTATTAATATTAAAATAATATAATTTTTTATATATATACAATTCTCTTTTCATCTGTGTGTTTACTGTCTTCACATGTATTATTTGTATGTGGAGATAGAAAACGCACAGATGAAAGGAGAATTGTATATAAATCAGAAAATTATATTATTTTAATATTAATAATAAAATATACTAATAATGTTATTATTTGTAATTATTGGTAATTATTCTTAATTATTGGTAATTATTCATTTAATTACTAATAATTAGGAACAATTATCAATAATTATCAATAATTAAGAATATTTAGTAATAATTAGTAATAATTACCAATAATTAGTAATAATTAGTAATAATTAACAATAATTAGTAATAATTAGTAATAATTACCAATAAGTATTAATAAGTAGTAATAATTACCAATAAGTAGTAATAATTACCAATAAGTAGTAATAATTATGTATAATTTGGAATAATTACCAATAATTAACAATAATTAGTAATAATTAGTAATAATTACCAATAATTGCCAATAATTACCCATAATTACCAATAATTACAAATAATTAGGAATAATTAGGAATAATTAGGAATAATTAGGAATCATTACCAATAATTACAAATAATTAGGAATAATTAGGAATAATTAGGAATAATTAGGAATAATTAGGAATAATTACCAATAATTACAAATAATTAGGAATAATTAGGAATAATTAGGAATAATTAGTAATAATTAGGAATAATTAGTAATAATTAGTAATAATTAGTAATAATTAGGAATAATTAGGAATAATTAGTAATAATTAGGAATAATTAGTAATAATTAGGAATAATTAGTAATAATTAGGATTAATTAGTAATAATTAGGAATAATTAGTAATAATTAGGAATAATTAGTAATAATTAGTAATAATTAGTAATAATTAGGAATAATTATCAATAATTAGGAATAATTATCAATAATTAGGAATAATTAGGAAGAAAAATTAGAAAAAATTAAGAAAAATTAGGAAAAATTAGGAAAAATTCTCAATAATTAGTAATAATTACCAATAATTAGTAATAATTAGGAATAATTACCAATAATTAGTAATAATTACCAATAATTAACAATAATTAGTAATAATTAACATTAATTAGTAATAACTACCAATAATTACCAATATTTAGTAATAATTTACAATAATTGCCAATAATTACCAATAATTGCCAATAATTACCAATAATTGCCAATAATTACCAATAATTGCCAATAATTAAGAAATAATTAGTAATAATTATGAATAATTACGAATAATTACGAATAATTAGTAATAATTACGAATAATTAGTAATAATTACGAATAATTAGTAATAATTAGTAATAATTACCAATAATTAGTAATAATTACCAATAATTAGTAATAATTACCAATAATTAGTAATAATTACCAATAATTAGTAATAATTACCAATAATTATCAATAATTACAAATAATTATCAATAATTACTAATAATTAGCAATAATTAGTAATAATTAGCAATAATTAGTAATAATTAGCAATAATTAGTAATAATTAGCAATAATTAGTAATAATTAGCAATAATTAGCAATAATTAGTAATAATTAGAAATAATTAGTAATAATTAGTAATAATTAGCAATAATTAGCAATAATTAGGAATAATTAGCAATAATTAGGAATAATTAGGAATAATTAGCAATAATTAGTAATAATTACCAATAATTAGTAATAATTAGTAATAATTAGGAATAATTAGGAATAATTAGGAATAATTAGTAATAATTATTATTAATTACCAATAATTATTATTAATTACCAATAATTAGTATTAATTACCAATAATTAGTATTAATTACCAATAATGAGTAATAATTACCAATAATCACCCATAATTACCAATAATCACCAATAATTACCAATAATCACCAATATTTTCCAATAATTACCAATATTTTCCAATAATTACCAATATTTACCAATAATTACCAATATTTACCAATAATTACCAATATTTACCAATAATTACCAATATTTACCAATAATTAGGAATAACTACCAATAATTAGGAATAACTACCAATAATTTGGAATAACTACCAATAATTTGGAATAACTACCAATAATTTGGAATAATTACCAATAATTTGGAATAATTACCAATAATTTGAAATAATTACCAACAATTAGGAATAATTTCCTTATTACATTATTTGTATATTTTATTATTAATATTAAAATAATATAATTTTCTATATTATATACAATTCTTTTTTCTTCTGTGTTTTTTCTGTCTCCACATGTAATATTGGCATTCTTTTTCAAAATTATCAACCTACTCGCCAATGGAGAGGTGAAAGTGAATGCCAATATTACATGTGGAGACAGAATGTGAAACACACAGATGAAAGGAGAATTGTATATAATATAGAAAATTATATTATTTTAATATTAATAATAAAATATACTAATAATGTAATGATGTTATTATTATATAATTAATATTTATGAAAAAAATTATATTAGTATTATTAAAAAAAATAAAAAATCAATATAATATTAAAATTATCAATATTTGTAACAGGTTTTACTTTATTCTCAATATATTCAATCCTTGCTTGAGTGTTTTTTCTAACAAATTATTCAAAACCAGTAATGCTTTTATATTTTATAGAAAAATATGGAACAATGAGGTCATCAACAGTCATTATTAGATGACCGCATATGGATAAATCAACGTAGAAATCCAAATGGTTCTGGTTTAAATCCAGTATATATAGAGGGTGTTGAGATTTTTTTATCATTTGCGGCATCAAATCCAGAATTTGTTTCAGAAGGAAAGATAAAATTCCCTTGTAGAAAATGTGCATTGAGAACGTTTGACACGTTTGACAAAGTGGGGGAACATCTCTTGCGTTTTGGTTTTCAAGCAGATTATGTTTTTTGGTATCAACACGGTAAACGCAGTTCCAGAGCAGGTGATACCAACTTGATTCCGGATCCATCCCAGTTTCAAGATTTAGTACATGATGTTGCAGGTTCATCTGTTCAACATACAGAAACTCCGGCTGATATAGCTTCAAATCCTGAGTTGGGACCGTCTGAATTTTATGAGTTGTTGAAGTCTGCTGAGGATGCATTATATCCTGGCTGCAAGATGAGCAAATTAGAAGCAGTTGCAAAATTTATGGCTATCAAATCAGATAACGGAATGTCAAACACCTGTTTTGACCAGATATTTTCTTTGCTGAAAACACTGTTACCCGAAGGAAATGTTTTACCTGCAAATTACTATGAAAGTAAGAGGTTTGTTCGAAATTTGGGACTTACTTGTCAGAAGATTCATGCATGTTCAAATGAATGCATTTTATATTCTGGGGAAAATGAGTCGTTGGATAGTTGTCCCACATGTGGGCAACTGAGATATAAAGAAGGACAACACGGGAAGTCTGGTTTGATTCCTGTAAAACAGTTGAGATATTTTCCGCTTACATCCAGACTTCAGCGTTTATTCATGTCTAAGAATACAGCGACAATGATGTCATGGCATAAAGAGAATATTTCAACCGATAAAAGCTTGAATCATCCAGCCGATGGTGATTCATGGAAACATTTTGATAGAGTGCATCCATCCTTTGCTTTAGAAGCTAGAAATGTTCGACTGGGCCTTTCCACTGATGGTTTCTGTCCGTTTGGATCTTATGGTAGTCAATATTCATGTTGGCCTATTTTTTTAACTCCGTACAATTTACCTCCATGGATGTTGATGAAGGAGCCATATATCTTTTTGACTTTACTAATTCCAGGACATCCGAAGAAAAATATTGATGTTTATTTGAAGCCATTGATTGATGAATTAAATTTATTGTGGAGTACTGGTGTCAGTACATATGATGTTGCAACGAAACAGAATTTCATACTGAGAGCAGCATTGATGTGGACAATAAGTGACTTCCCGGCTTATGGGATGTTATCTGGCTGGAGTACACATGGTCAGAAATCATGTCCTTACTGTATGGGAGAGAACAAAGCATTTATGCTCATTCATGGAAAGAAACCTTGTTATTTTGACTGTCATCGCAGATTTCTTCCAGCTGATCATCCTTTTCGCAGAAACAAATCTCATTTCAGAAAAGGAACAGCTGAAAGGGATGGACCTCCAAAAATGCTATCAGGTTCGGAGTTAAAATCGGTTGTATTTTCATTACCTCCCATCACTTTTGGTCCCACAATAAACCAACAGAAAATTTCTGGTTTTGGGAAAGAACACAATTGGATTAAACGTAGCATATTTTGGGATTTGCCATATTGGTCTGATTTGTTGGTCCGACACATGTTAGATGTCATGCATATTGAGAAGAACTGTTTTGATAATTTGTTTCATACAATTTTGGATACGCCAGGAAAGAGCAAAGACAATGTAAATGCACGTTTAGATCTTGCCCAAATTTGCAGGCGTCCAGAATTGGAACTATTTGAGAATGTCAGAACAGAAAGGTTACTGAAACCAAAAGCAGCTTATACACTGTCTAAAGAAAACCGTTTATTATTTTGTCAGTGGATTGCAGATTTGAGACTTCCAGATGGCTGTGCTTCCAATTTGGGTAGATGTGTAAAGAATGGTCATATTACTGGATTAAAAAGTCATGATTGTCATGTTATAATGGAGAGACTTCTACCCATTGGATTAAGAGGTCTGTTGAATTCTTTGATTTGGGATTCCATAACAGACATGTCTCATTTTTTTCGGGAAATTTGTGCGGCTACGGCAGATTATGATGCTCTAGGAAAACTTGAAAAAGATGTTGTTGTAATTATATGTAAACTGGAAAAAATATTTCCGCCGTCTTTCTTCGACTCAATGGAACATTTGATGTTACATTTGCCATATGAAGCCAAATGTGGAGGTCCGGTACAGTTTCGATGGATGTACCCATTTGAAAGATGCATGCAAAAATTGAAAAGAAAAGTACGCAACAAAGCATCTGTTGAAGGATCTATTGCAGAAGCTTATTTTCAAGAGGAAATATCTTTTTTCTGCTCCCATTATTTTGAATCTGAGTATCCTTCAAAACACAACCGAATGGGACGGAATGAGAGGAATATTGATGAAATCGACAATCAATTATCTGTTTTCAACCAGTCAGAGCTTGGTTTTGGTGGAGTTTCTGAACGCTGGCTTTCAGATGATGAACATCATAGAGCTCATACGTATGTTCTGCTCAACTGTGAAGAGATGACATCAGTTGTACTGTAAGTGTTTATATCACTTATTCTATCATTTATGTTACAGTAAATAACTTTGGTTTTTATAGGTTGTATGATAATCATATCAAGAAACAAATTCCACAAATTACAGCAGCTGCTCTCGAAGAACGTCGACTGAAAAATTTCTCTCAGTGGTTTCAAAAACTGGTAACATAAATTCTTTATCTTTTAGCAACTCATTCAATGTATAGTTTACTATATTGATAATTATTTCACAAATTTTCAGGTGTCTCGACATGCTGATAAAATTGACAAACGGCTGTGTGTATTGAGTAACCCACCTTCCAAACTTGTTAAAACTTATAATGCATATGTGGTGAATGGATTTCGATTCCACACACATGCATATGGGGAATCGAAAAAAACAATGAACATTGGAGTTAGCTTGAGAGGATCTCATCATCGAGAAAATGAAGTTGACTTTTATGGCATACTTGATGAAATCATTGAACTCTGTTATCTTGGACAACATTACATAACCATGTTCAAATGTCGTTGGTTGGATACAGAGAGAGGCGTGCGTGTTCATCCGACTAATGGAATCATCGATATTAAATGTAAAAGTGTTCTCACAGTAAATGAACCATTCTTATTGGCTCAACAGGCATATCAAGTTTATTATGCAAAGTACTGTGCAACATCAAGAGACTTGACTGATTGGTGGAGTGTAATAAAAATCAAAATTCGAGACAATCAGTTTAGTCAAAGTGAATGTGCTTTCACTGATGTGCAAAGAATTGAAGTTTTTCAAGAGAGTACTCAAAATCAATCTTTTTTACAAAGAGACGTGAGTATCGATGATGACACCCCACATTTAAGAGTCGGTGATGACGATGATGTTAATGATGTCACACATGAATTTGAAATGGTAAGAGATGAAGCAACTGCAACTCGAATGGATATCGATGATGTTGAGGAGGAATATGATGATGACATTGACATATATGAAGATGATGATGAAGATGAACACTTATAGAATTCCATGGTATTTATATACAATCATAATATGTATATATGTATATATAATAGTAATTATCAATTATTTTCTAACATTAACATTTTCTGTTTCAGATGGACGAGGCCACATTTCGTGAGTTGGCGGATGCTGACCTGCCTTTCGATGCGGATGAGTTGCTGGCAGATGACCCTCAGCCTGCAGGCGCTCCAGGGAGTACGCGGAGGGGGCGCAGTCTTGCACGATTGATGATTCCTGACCCCGTCCCCGAGCGACGTCCACGTCTTGGGTTTGATCCGCGCACCCGGAGGTGTGATAACCTGTGTGATAACCTGTGGATTTGACTAAGATTTCATTAATCTATTCACATAATAAATGTTTATTATTTTTTTCAGTTTTCCGCATATAGCAGTCGGACAGGGCAGCACTATTTTGCGCAACTATTTCTCTCAACCGTGGACCACATGGGAGCAGATTCCCATTGATGTGCAGCAGGCCATGTTCGGCCATTGGTTGGTACGTACGTAAATAAATAATTTTTATTTTGAAAATTATTTAATTTCTAACTTAATATTTTGATTTATTTGTAGGGTTTATGGTATCCGATCGAGGATACCATGCGTGACGCCATCCACGAGGCATGGGAGGTGGCCATGCGTGATCGCCTTCGTCAGTTTTTGCACAATTTAAGAAAAGCTGCGATGAAGAAAGCAGGAGTGTTAGATTTTGAGGAGTCATGTAGAGCACACCGACCAGAGTATATTTCATCTCATGTATGGGATGGATTATGTGCTCACTGGTTGAGTGGTGCCTTTCAGAGGAGATCATCGGTGGGGAGGCAGAATCGGGGGAGACAGGAGGTGACTCATCGAGCTGGGAGTCGTTCTTTCAGTACTCATAGACAGCATCTGGTACGTACATTATTTATAAATATTTTATATAACTATAAATATTAACAGTTTATTTTTTATTCTTATAGGCTGTCGAGCACCCCGATATTACAGAGTACGACGTATATCGGAGGATGTATAGTGATCCTGCTACTGGGGAGCTCAGAGGTGATCGTCAGCATCACATCGTGGTCAGTATTATTTGTTTTCAAGTTTAAAAATTAACTGCATATAATATATTCACAATTTTAATTTTAAATTGCAACTATAGGAGTCATATGAGGCCGCAGCGTCACAGGCCCGACCTGAGAGTCAGGCCGAGTCATCAGATCAGACCACTGCCCGTCAGTTTGATGAGGCGGCATGGATGTAGGCCACCCAGTATGCCTTCGAGAAGGGCCGGGTAGTTGGTATCGGCTCTCGACTGACTCCCGGAGATTATTATGGCAGTGCTGCGATGTCGGCGTCCAGCTCGAGAGGAGCTCGTGCATCTTCTTCTACACAGTATGAGGATCAGTTGTGATCTCAGACTGCACAGATAGAGAGTCTCCGACAGGAGCAGGAGCAGATGCGTCAGCAGCATGAGGAGGAGCGTCGACGCCAGCAGCAGCTGTACGAGGAGCAGGCGAGTCGGTGGCAGCAGCAGCATCAGGAGCAGATGGAGTACATGCGCCGACTCACTCATGCTTTAGGGATGGAGTTTCCTCCACCACCATCTGCAGATCCCCCACCTCCCCCCTCCTTCAGATTAGAGTTTGTATTTCTGTTATAAAATTTGTGAAATCAAAATTTTTTTTTTCTATTCGTAGTTTCTGTCCCATTATAAAATATTTATAATATTATATTTTTAAAAAACAATATTAATATGAATAATAATAATATTTATATTTTATAATATTAAATTTTATATATATATTAAAATTTTATATATATATTAAAATTTTATAATATTATAATTTAATTATATTTTTTGTAATACTTGAATTATTTTAATATTTGAATGTAAAATAATTCTATTATTTTTATATTAATTAAAATAACTTATTAATATTTTTTTATTTATGAATTATAATTGTAATATTATTATATTAATTAAATCATTTATTAATATTCTATTATTTTTTATTTTTTAATTATAATTCTACTATTATTATAGTAATTAAAATAATTTATTATTTTCATTTGTAAATTATAATTCTATTATTATATTCATTAAAATAATTTATTAAAAATTTATTTTTTTTATTTTTTTTATAGTATTTGCGACGGGATACTATACCCGTCGCAAATACTAGTATTATTAATAGTTTTTTATTTTTTTTAAAAAATATTATTTGCGACGGGTCCCGTCGCAAATACTATCAATATTATTTGCGACGGGATGCGATGCCCGTCGCAAATACTAGTATTATTAATATTTTTTTATTTTTTTTAAAAACGTTTTTGCGACGGGACCCGTCGCAAAAACTATTTTAAAAGTTTTTTACAAAAATACAGAATACTATTTGCGACGGGGAGAATGCCCGTCGCAAAAAAAGGCTTTAGCGACGGGCCCGTCGCAAATAAGTGTAGTTGCGACGGCGTTTTCAGCAACGGGCTATTTGCGATGGGCCCCCGTCGCAAAAAGCCAGTTGCGACGGGATCCCGTCGCAAATAGCCCGTCGCAAATACCTGTTTTTCTAGTAGCGATCCATGTTTTAATTTTATATTTTGTGAAATTTATATACACTTAAATATGAACATTTTTTATTCAGGTATAAATGGAGGATTTATAAAGGAAGATGGTGATATTTGGCTATGAAAGGAAACAATTCTGGAGAAGGAAAATTGGACACCAGCCCACTGATGAGAATGTGGGACCCACAAAATAGACCCACTGAAGCCTAAATTTAGTGGGATGATATAAGACATATATATTAACATATAAATATTCAGGATCCAATGCTAATTTGGCATTCATTATGGTTATTCAGGTGGCCCAAGTTAGAGATAAAATTCTGGGCCAGATTCTGCGGCCCAGAAAAACATCCCACCACTTTAATCATATCTCGGCAACCAAAAATCCATTTGGCCTGAAATTTTACATAGAGATAGGATACATCAGGATATTAACTTTTCTCTTCTATGTACCACTCTAATTAGGCCATATAGATACATCTGTTTGGTGGATGCAAGCTGGATGCAACTTCGGGTCAAGGGTGGAAAAGTCTCCTCTCCCTTACTTTCCACCACACTAGGCCAACCACCATTAATTGAGAAGACTTGTATAGATGGAGGATCGACCCAAGGCTCCTAAAATTCCTATTTAAGTTAGTGTTGTTGGAGGATTTATTCATCTAGGGTGCTTAGTTTCATTGTAGTGTTATGCTGCCACTTTGTGTTTGTAATCACATTTCTTTCTCATTTAAGTTGTTCAATTAACCTTAGTTCTTAATAATAGTTATTCCTTTCCTATTATTCTGTTCTTATACATATCACATTGATACCGTTGTCTAAAGGTTTTAATTTATTCACACCATACCTTGTGAAATTTATCACACAACAGTGGAGTGATCGTTATTTTGTTGTTTTTACTTCTTCAATTCCACCCTCGTAAGTCTACTTCTAACTTCCGTTGAGGACATGTCTTCAATGGAGGGCTTAATATTTTATGTTTTGATCCAAGGGAGTAGAAAGGGGCTGGATTGAATGTTATTTATCACACTCTAAATGTTTATTGATTTCTTTTATTTGAGTTTCTTTTATTCAATGATTTTCTCTCTTCCTCTTCCATATTGAATTTAATCACCCCAATTTTATGTGCTAATAAGATCCTCTACCTCGGAGTTCTCAAGAAAATGACCCTACAAGTGTATAGGTGATTATAATGTGTTTGTGAAGGTTTTTAACCAGTAGGTGATGAGGTTACTTTGATGTCATTGAATGAATCCTTCTCGAGTTAATGAAATTGAAATCATTAAAAAATGAATTCATCCAATCCATCCCGAGCGATAACCTAGGATCAACTCATTATCTTAATTTGAATTAACTTAAATCTATTAGTGATACTTTAATCCCATCTAAAATCAACTTAAAGTTTCCAGCTTCATAGCCAAAAATCCATCTCATAGGTTGTGTATCTTAGGTATCTTCTTAGGACTCAATGGATTCGACAACCCAAGCTAGACTACAATGACCATTATACCTTCATCTCTTGGGTAAAATTGAGCATGAATCAAATTTTGGCACAATTTCCAGGGACCTAAGTAAGTTATCTTAGACACTAGCTTCCTTTTCTCACCCCCTCACTCCTATGGAAATAAATTTTGAACAAATCCAAACATGGGAAACCTATCCCTACTTTGATCACCCAACCCCATGTGTGATGTAAAATGACCATCCTAATTTCTACTTATGGGATCATCAACAACCTAATGAAACACAATGTTTTTACTCCTATTATCCACAAAAAATTCCAACATATAATGATTTTCAATCCCCACAAAGCCAATATGAACACCCTCTTGTGCAATTCCAACAACTTAATTATCCACCTGGAATAGACCATTTGGATCAACCACTTATCCATCATGATCCACATCCATTACTTGAGAAATTGTGTCAAAAAATGGAGAGAATTAATTATGAGGTTTCATCATTGAATTTAGAATTATAAAACATTGAGACGGTTATGGAACCCATTCCCACTCATGTTATCCATTCCTCATCATTGATAGAAGACTCTTTTCTCCCACAAACCTCTCAAGAATTTATTGAAGAACCACCCTTTAGATTTGGGATAGATAAATAACATGATGGAATTGTTTATGGATGCTTAAATCAAGAGGAAACTAATTTATTGTATTCACAAGAGGTAAATTTGACATCATTGATTGAGTGTCTAGATTATAGCTCTATTGAGGATTTTTTAGAAACACCGATTCCCGAACCATTGGGAGAAATCAAAAAATTTGAGTCCATACCCATTCCTGACACTAATCTTTCCAATTTGGTGGTTGAATATTCTATTTCAAAAGAACCAACTCTATTGAGAGGTTTTTGAAAATGAAAATGAGATTAATTCAAATTCCCAACCTATGTCTGAAAGTGTTAGTCTGCCTGAACTTGAACATGTGTCCTTTCTATCCTCCCTAAAGTTTTCATTCATTGAGGATATCCAAAAAAAAATCATGTTTTCATTGTTTCTTCTCTTGATATAAATAAAAGTGGAATGACCCTTGATGTATTAGGAAAGAATACCGAAGAAACCAGATCCACCATTTCTGACATTCCTTGGATTTTACCACTCATTGTAGATCATAGGTTTGTACATGACACAAATTCTAAAAAAAGAATCAATATCAATCTAGTATAAGTGGAGAAATATGGGGTCCTTAAAATTTTGAAAGTTGTTATTGGGTAAATTATGGAGTTCATGTCGAGCTAACGATGTTAAACCAAAGTGCTACACGGGATGCAACATGTGGTTTTCATATTTTCAAATCATCTTTTAAAAAAAAAATAGGATTAATGAATCATTTTGATATTTAAAAAAAATATACTGTTGACCTGTTCTTCTATTATGAGTATGGATGAGTACGAAAGGGGAGCTCCATATTCATCCGTGTTACGTGGTGTGATCTTTGAGTAATACCTTACCCATAAATTTAAAAAGAAGACAATGTATCGTCAATTTATTTTATTTTTTATGTGTTTGTAAGTTAAAAGAAAAATAAAGAAAAATAAATAAAAATATAATTATAATAAAAAAAGGACACGTCGTAGGTCATGGGTCAACCCCCTTCACAACCAGCGAAGCCGTGGGGAATCGAACTCGGGACCGAAGGGAGACATGGGAACACTCTTTCCACTGACCTACAGCTTATTGTTCTTCCTTATTCTATAAATTTTAAATATATACTTATATTTTACTTTCTTTATTATATATATATACATATATATATAGTTTTTTTGTTTTTTTGTTTGTTTTTCCTTTTTTTCCACTAGGGAATTCTCAAAGTAACATCAAGATCAAGGGATTAAAAGGGAGTAACAAGAATTTCAACTTCAACCACCAGGTGACTTCATTCCATGATCCTCAGATTTCAATTTCCTTTTTGAACTCCCCTTATCAGCCTCTACCCCATCTAATTTTTTTTCTTCAAACACTTGGGACAATGTTATTTAATGTTATGGGGGAGATAAAATAAGTTTTTTTGCTTTGTGTGAAAAAAATGATTTGAAAAAAAATGTGTGTAAATGGAAGGAAAAATTCCTTTAACTTTGAACATGATAATACACATTGAAAACTTCGAAACTGAATATCAAATAATTTAGCATTCCCCAATTCTGATTTTAAACCATGTATAATTTCATGAGCATAGATTTTAGAAAGTATAGCTGTCCAATGTTATATTTCATCATTTATATTTTCATCCAAATAAATAAAAAAATCACAATGCACGTCCATTGGATAGTGAGGTATTAGTTTGAGTTCATGGGGTCCCCCAAATAAATAGCATATGTTTGGTAATCATTTTAGTTTTAATATGAGTATTAAAAAAAACAAAAAAAACAATAAATTTGTGCATAGAGCAATGAAATGATCTAATGTGTTGATTTTAGAACTTGGGGATCATGAATCCATAGTTATATGGCCCAAAGTTAGTAATTTTATCTCTATTTGTGGTGCTTTGAATTTGTTTTGACTGAGTTAACTTGAGATGATGCCTGAGTATGTGGGCTTCACTTGGTGCCCTAAGGTCTTTGAGCCTAGAAGTCATTGGAAAAGTCTCGCTACAAGGGTTGACTCTTTTGAGATCAATTTCAATTACCATGGAAACATTGAATAATATTTTAATACTCATCTTAATATTGAAATGTGATTCCACCTAGTGCTTTCATCATTTCCCCTTGAATAAAGATGAACCCCCATGTCTATTGTGCTACACAACACATCCTCATACTTAATTGATATTGGATGAAATATGGAAATGAATTTGAAAAAAGGAATGGGCTTGGGATTGGGATATTCTTATGAAACTATCTTGTATTAAAATATTTTTATGGGTTTCATGATTGTTTGGTATAAGGGTTTTTGGTGATCATAGTGTATTAAAATGATTTTGGAAAAGGGAATTCGAATTTCATATTGTTGAGATACATTTTTCTCGGGAAAAGAAAATATCAAGTTGGTGGGTGTGATTATCCAATAAAAATAAATATTTTAATTATATTTTAATGGTATTAAATGTTCATTTTTGATCTTATGGGCCTGAGTTAGTGAATTTTAATTTTTAACATCCATTCTCATCATTTTTGCACTTCATGCCTAATGTACACCAATTTAGGCCCAATTATTCATATGATTTTAAGGAATGTAATTACCCATAATTTAATATTATATTTTGGGAAATTTATATACACTTTAATATGAACATTTTTCATTCAGGGATCAATAGAGGATTCATAAAGGATGATGGGGATATTTGGCGATGAAAGGAAACAATTCTGGAGAAGGATGATTGGACACCATCCCACTGATGAGAATGTGGGGACCACAATACAGACCCCCGAAAGCCCAAATTTCTTGGTATGATATAATAAATATATAGGAACATATAATTATTCAGGATTCAGTGCTAATTCGTCATCCATTGTGGTTATTCAGGTGGCCCAAGTTAGAGATAATATTCTAGGCCAGATTCTGAGGCTCAAAAAAACATCCCACCAATTTAATAATATCTAGGCAACCACAAATCCATTTGGTCTGAAATTTTACAGAGATATAGGATAAATCTGGATATTTACTTTTTTATTTTATGGAACACTCCAATTCAGCCATATATAAGGTCATATAGATGCGTTTGTTCGGTGGATGCAAGCTGGCTGCAACTTCGGGTCAAGGGTGGGAAAGTCTCCTCTCCCTTACTTTCCACCACCCTAGGCCTACAAACATTAATTGAGGAGACTTGGAAAGATGGATTCTCGACCGAAGGATCCTAAAATTATTATTTAATGTAGTGGTGTTGGAGGATTTATTCAATTTGATTTCTTAGTTTCATTGTAGTGTTATGTTGCCGCTTTGTGTTTGTAATCCCATTTCTTTCTCATGTAAGTTGTTCAATTCACCTTAGTTATTAATAAAAGTTCTTCCTTTCCTCTTATTATATTCTTATACATATCACTTTGATACCTTTTTCTAAAGGTGTGAATTTATTTACACCATACCTTGTGAAATTTAGCACACAACAGTGGAGTGATCGTTATTTTGTTGTTTTTACTTCTTCAATTCAACCCTCGTAAGTCTACTTCCAGCTTCCGTTGAGGACATGCCATCAATGGAGGGATAACTATTTTATGGTTTGATCCAAGGGAGTATCAAGGGTGTTTATTTAATGTTATTTCTCACACTATAAATGTTTATTAATTTATTTTATTCAATTATTTTCTCTCTTCCTCTTCCATATTGAATTTAATCACCCCACTTTTATATGCTAATATGATCCATTACCTTGGAGTGCTCATGTAAATTATCCTACAAGTGTATAGGTTATTAGCATGTGTTTGTGAAGGTTTTTAACCAGTAGGTGATGAGGTTAGTTTGAAGTCATTGAATGAATCCTTCTTGAGTTAATGAAATTGAAATCATTAAAAAATGAATTCATCCAATCCACTTTGAGCGATAACCTAGGATCAACTCATTATCTTAATTTGAATTAACTTAAATCTATTAGTGATACTTTAGAACCATCTAAAATCAACCCAAATTTGGAAACTTCATAGCCAAAAATAGATCTCATAGGTTGTGTATCTTAGGTATCTTCTTATGTCTCAGTGGATTCGAAAACCCAAGCTAGACTACAAGGATTGTTCTACCTTCATCTCCTGGGTAAATTTGAGCATGCATCAGGGGTTGTCGGCATTGAGGGGTCGGGGTTGGTGTCAGTGACGTATGCCATAGAACATATGCGGGGTCACAAATCGAGGGGGGGGGGGGGGGTCGGCGGTGGTGTTGAGGGGTCAACGTTAGCATCATTGGTTAGAGAAACAAATGTTGGGTCACTAATCAGAGGGGTCGTCGAGGTCACAATGACGGTGGTGCATCCAAACAAACAAGAATAGGGGGATTTTGGTTGACGTCGAGGGGTCTCGAAAGTGAGTTTTTAGGCTAGAAAACTAGATGCGGGCACTCTAGTTAGGATAATAGTGTAACCGTGATAGTTGGAATTGCGTTGGAGGTGGTGTGATCATGTTCTTCCTACATTCCAGCCTCCTGAAGTGGTCGGGTGCCGCTCCGCACCGCACAGGCGTAATGGATGTCGCGATGCCGCGTTTTGACAAGTATGATTTCATTTAAACAACCATTGTTTACAAGCTCTTATTAAGATATAAATGAGATATTATACACATATTATGATGAGTTTTTTTCAAGCTTGAAGAATCCAAGTTGTAAATGTCGCAACTCCTTTTCGCTATTTAGTTGAAAAGAAAATTCAAGCGTCAATTCTTTCTAACCTTTTGTATATATACAACACTTTGTAAAACATACAGTTGATATAATATATATTTTAGAATAATATAATTTATTTATATTACAAATAAATCATTAATAAAACTTTTGGTCTCACCAATTCATTAATATATTCAATCATATCTAATATGATTTTATGTACCCAATCATATTGAGTATATAAGACTAAAATCATTGATGTAACAAATCATATTGAGTACATGAGTGGAGATGAAGATTATATTAGTCATTTGGAAAATAATTCCATTTAAAACTAAAAAAATCACTCCATTATTACATAAGAATCATGATTTTATTGTTTAACAACTTCAAAACTTGGTTATTTGGGAATGAACTGTTCTAACACATAGAATCTCTCTTTCTCAAGAACTTTTTTCAGGTACTCATCTTAGGAGTTTTTTTCTTTAATCTCCTTATTTAATGGATTAATTAATTTTTATTTTGATGATGTTTATTCATTTATCTATAAAAAAAAAATTTAATCATATTTTAGTCATGTCTTATATATTTTCATTAAGGACTTTTAATGAAAGTGTGCCCACTGAAAAATGATGACCTCGTACACCATATCCATTTAGTGAGCCAAGATCCATATTTCACCATAATATACATCAATTATCACATAAGAAAGTAATAATTATTTAGGTAGAGAATCATCTCAATCATAACAATTATGATTCTTAGATAATTGAGTGGATAAATCTTTATCCAAATCCATCACTATGAATTCACTCAACTCTATTGCACCGGTATCCTAACTATTAGGGTTTCCCAGCTAGTGTAACCTAAAGAAAACATAAAAAATAATCCAACTAAGGACAACAAAGGGATACTCGTGTTGATCTCGAAAATATCAAATAGGATAATCCTAAGTTACTCATAGCTAACTTTTATTACACAAGATAATCTAGGGGTACTCGTTTTGAGCCCGATAATACCCAGTTGAATGATTGAGGTCTTGATAGGGGTATCTTTGGAAAGAATCTCACACTTAATTTTTTAGGTGTTTTATTTTAAATTCTCACCAATTTAATATACATCATATCCATATTAAATTCATAAATATTACATCCTATGTAAAAAATTATCATCTCATGTTTTATTCACTTTTTTTATGCATGCTTCAATTGATTTAGGTTTGGATTATATATTCCAACCACAAAATTAATGTGGTCACACCACATTATTGTGAAACTCTTTACAAAACCCACAAGTATGTATTAATCACACAAAAATAGAAGTTAAGTATATTCATACGTATCCAAATTAATCATAAACATATGATACATGAACACTTAATTTAAAGACATAGAGTTATATGATATTGGAAAAATCCACATGAGTATTCCCAAAGCGATAGATAACCAACCTCATTCACTTTCCTAGCCAAGGTAAGCCTATAGGAAAGTAGAAGGTCCGACCCTAAGTCCCTCTACCCAGGGATACTTTACTCAAGATAGAATTCAATTCATGAAAACTCTAACACCTAATATACACAATCTCTATCTAACAACTACTCTTAATCTCATAACTAAAATTACAAACCGATGTCAAGGTAAATGAAAACTAAATTTTATTATATCAAACCTAGCATGATATGAAATACTCCATACTAGAAACAATTGATCATATAAATTTTGGAATACAATTATTCATAATATAAACAATTTATAACTATGAATAAAATATGGGATAATATTTAAATAAATGAACAATTAAAATATTTAAACATGAGATAAACATTTATAAACAATTTCAATTCCAAATGTTAATTATAAACCTTTTTATAATTTCAACTTTAACATTATCTACATTCCATAATTTTGAATATAAATTCTTAATATTATTTCCAATATAAACACTTTCATATTTATCATTAATATAGAATTTCATTTTAAATATATGATATTATATGAATTATGAATTATTTCAAATTCAATTTCTATTATGTAAACATTTTTAACAATTTAAAAATCATATAATTAATTATTATTTAAATATTGATCATATCAATTATCAAAACACTTTTTGATGTGGCTTAAATAATATCAAAATAAATCCCTTTTAATTTGAACAATTAAAAATTAATTAATTGTTTACTAAACATGAATATTAAGGAAATTTAATAAATAAACAATTTATAGATTTTCCAAAATATGAGACATTTATGAGCTACTCATAAATAAATATCAATTAAAAACATTTTATAAATTATAAATAATATAAATTTTTTATATTCTTATCAATATGAATTTTTTCACATTTTATATTGGTAAATAGTGAATTCCCCTTTTCTCAATGTGAGTTGGAGACATTCTTTTATAGATAAGTAAAATGGAATACATGGTGGAGTATTACTATGTGGGTCTTAGAAATAACCAATATAATAAAAATGGGTTTAACACTCCCCCTTAATATGGACCTGCGTATCTTGGACCAACAGTCCCACAAAAGAAAGATGACAACGAACAAGACCATACACACTCCCCCTCAAGCTGGGATGTTGATACTCTGGATACCTAGCTTGGTACTGAGAGAGTCCAGAAGAGCTCCCAGGAGGCCTTTTGTGAAGTTGTTGGAAAGCTGATCCACCATCATAATGTGGCTGAAACTGATATGGTTCTGCTCTATATATTGGAAAAGAAAGTGGAATTCCACCATGATATGCTTCATTCATTCCTGGAAGATGGAATTCGAAGCAATATTTGTGGCCACCTGATTGTCACACCAGATATGTGAAGACATCTTTAGTGGGAATCCAAGTTCATAGAGGAGATTAAAAATCCAAAGGATCTCAGTAGTGATCGTGACTATGGTACGATATTCAGACTCCACACTAGATCTAGAGATGACACTCTGTTTCTTGCTGCGCCAAGAGATGAGGTTACCAGCAAAGAAAATAGCAAACCCAAAAGTAGACTTGTAGGTATCAAGGAAAGAAACATAATCAGCATCACAGAATGCCTCAACATTCTGATGAGCGTGATGTGAGTATTGAAGACCACAGACTGGGTCCTTCTTGATGTACTTGGAAATGCAGAAGATATAATCCCACTAAGATTTGGTCAGATTCTCCATGAATTATATTACTTTTCCAACAGCGTAGTCAATGTACAGTCATGCCATAGTGAGATAATTTAGTTTTCCCACAAGATGATGGTAGCTCTCTGGGTGAGGAAAGGGTGTCGTGTCGTCATATAGAAAATGTTCCTCAGGCTCAAGAGGAGTTTTTTTGGCAGTTTTTTCACTCGAACCCACATCTTCTAAGTGATCCATGGCATATTTATATTGGCATAGAAATGTGGTGTCTGTAGAAAGGGAGACCTCAATGCTAAGGAAGTATGTGAGAGGACTGATATCATTGGTGTGGAAGTGGTGGTGAATATTTTCCTTGAGTTGGGCGATTCCAGTGGAGTCGCTCTCGGTGATGATGATCTCATCAATATATTCCACTAGTAGGATGCATCCATTGGACATCATATGATAGAAGACTGTGTGGTCCTTCATACTGCGAGAGAGTGAAAATGTGGTGATGACGGTGCTGAAGCAGCCAAACCAAGTACGATGGGACTTCTTGAGACCATACGAAGTCAGCAGACAAGGGAGTCGGCTCTTGAGGCATGAAATACGGGGGGCCACTGTAGATGTACCTCTTATTTAATAAAGTCATAGAGAAATGTATTCTTGAAATCCAGTTGATGAAGCAGCCATTGATGATGAGCATCTAGAGTTATGAACAAGCAGACTGATGTCATCTTGGAAACCAGAGGGAATGACTCAAAATAGTTGAATCCATATGTCAAAGAAAATCCCTTCACCACAATTTGGGCTTTGAGGAAATGGATAGTGTCATCGATATTGAGACAGACTATATAAATCCATTTGTATCTGACCACCTATTTTTCTTCTGGAAGTGAGACCAGATCCCATGTATGGTTGTCATCCAGAGCCTACAGCTCATCCTACATCGCTTATAGCCACCCTGGGTGAGATTTAGAATCTCCAACCATGTGGGGAATAAATATCATATCCAGAGCTGAAAAACCTATTTATGAAGATGTATATAGAGGAATATTCTAGAAAGAATGAGTACCTTTTTGGAGTGCAATGGTCAACTCATCTCGTGCTAGTGCGGGAGTATCAGATGAAGCTAGGAAGATGGTTTCCTCGGCCTGGATAGGGTGCACCGTTGATGGGAGATAGGAGTAGACTATACCAAACCGATGATCATCAAGGGAGACACTAGAGGAGGGTGGATGATGGGAGGAAGACAATCATCAATGGTAGTGTCTGGATGGGAAGAGATAATAGAGAATGGAAAGCTCTCAACAAATGATACGTCAGTAGAGATGATATACATTCATAAGTTTGGATAGAAGCATTAGTATCTATGCTGAGTGCGTGAATATTTGAGGAATATGCAACAGAGGGATTTAGGAGAGAGATTGGAGAGGCTGGGATGAGTGTTATAGACATAATAGAGAAATCCAAACCCATGGACTATAAGCGAGTGAGGAGGGAGAGAGGAGAATAGAGTCTGAAAAAGAGTCTCCCCCTAAAGGATAGAAGAAGGAAGGTGATTGAGGAGGTATGTAGCAGTAAGGATGACATCCCCCCAAAAGGGAAGTGGCATCTATCAATGGAATTAGAGGGAATAAGCAGTCTCTAGAATATTCTAGTGTTTCCGCTCGACCACTCTATTTTGTTAAGGGGTATTAGGATAGGAGGTATGATGAATGATGTTGTTTTCCTAGATAAAATTCTAAAAGGGAGTGCACAAATACTCTCTCTCATTGTCTGAGAGGAGACATTTAACAAAGATGGAAAACTAGGTATGAATCTCATGATAAAATGTCTGAAAAGTGGAAAACACCACATAATAATCTCAAAGAATGTATAGAGAAGTCATACGTGAAAAATAATCAATGAAGGATATGTAATATTTATACCCTAAGTGATTTGATATGGAATAGGGACCCTATAAATCTGAATGAACCAAATCAAAGGGTTTGGACGCCCATGTATCCACTAAAGGAAGATATGAAGTGCAATGATGTTTGGAAAATTTACATAACTCACAATGAAAGGAAACATGTATACTAATATCCGAAAAAATTTGGTGAAGGGTGGAGGCAGGTGGATGTCCTAACGAAGAATAAAGGTCCAATGCACGAGTAGAGACACACATGTAGGTGGAAGATGTCGGTCCTTCGAACATGTACACCCCATCCCGAAGCTGGCCTCTACCATGTTCCAGGTTCATCGTTCACTCTTGAAACACAACATCAGAAGATGTAAAGATGGCACTATAGTTCAAATCCTTTGTAAGATTACTTATGGAGAGAAGGTTAAAAGGATTTTGAGGCACATGTGCCATAGAGAATTGGTGAAAAGATGAAGTTAGGGAGCATGCACTAAATCCCAAAATGGGGATAGTGGATCCATCAGTGAAAGTGAAAGGTGAGGAACCATCATATGGATGTTAGGAGGATAACATATCTGCACCACCAGTGAGATGATCTGAGACACCTGATTCAATCATCTTGGTAGGGGAGCGACGTCTAACAAAAGTAGTGGAACCAAAAAATTGGGAAAGAGATGTCGAAGAAGAACTCGGTAGAGAGGTGGGCTGATAGTCATGAATCAGCCTGAGTTTATCCATGGAGAGTTCCTTAGAGGGAGTAAGAGCAGTGAATGAAGGGGAAGCATTATAGACCGTAGTCTGACCCTATCGAAGTTGCTTATATGGGCAACCATGAAGAACCCAGCAATGGTCGATCAAGTGGACAAGATTTCCACAGTGCTGACAGAGGGGGATGAGGAAAACCATCCCCATGACCACATCCATGAATTCTTGAGGAGCTTCCACTTCCAAAACCTAATAGGGAAGTGTGATCGATGCTAGGGGTGGGTGGGGCAAGTTCTTGATGATCTATTCCAAGGAAATGATACACCAATGGAATCTCGAGTGAAGAGGTACTAGCGAGCATCTTTGTGGCCGGAGTATTATAGTTAGGATCAAGACCATGGAGAAGGATAAATAGAAACAATTGGTCCCTCTAGGCCAAGGATAATTATGGTGTCTGAGGAATGGGTCACAGCTCACACAATTCATCCCAGAGAGGTTTCCATTCAATGAAGTACATTTTTAATAGACAGGTCTGCTGGAGGATGAGTGATAGGTTCTAAAGAATATCGGAGACCCGTGCCAAATTATTTGTCTCAGAATACATGAGGTTTAATGAATACCATAGTTATTTAACCATATTTTCAATCTGAGTGACGTCATTGATGGAGCAATCCATGGAATTTACCAGTAACGCAAAGATCATGCTATGAGAAAGCTTCCAAGGGCGGTATTTGGGATTAGAAGATAGGGGTGGAAGAACCTTGAGGAGGGAGTAGATGTCCATGTCCATGAGTGACATCAATACCTTCTTCCTCCATACCGATAAATTGGTTGAGTCAAGCCTCTCATCAACTAGGCAGGTGGAGGTAGTGATAAGTGGAGGCAGAACTAAATGTTCATCCATTGGAAGGGCGGGGTGGGGATATGCCGAGGAGAGCAGGATCAAGAGTCACAGAGAGAGGTGGGGATAGTATATCGCAAGGGAGGAGGGTGCTGGTAGGCTATATTGGAGTTGAGTATGTGTGAAACCGGAGAGCTACAGGAGGGTGGAGCTGAAAATTACGATGGGAGGCGGGGCTGGTCGTGAATTTGGGAGGCTGCAAGTAGGCGGGTCCAGGAGATAATTGAAGGAGGAGAGTTGGGAAGCACTACAAGAGGTGGGTTTAGGAAGCCGCAGCAGAGGTGGTCCATGATCCACGATGAGATGCGGGGCTGGGACTCTACTGGGAAGCCTGCTGGGGGTGGGATTGAGAGGCAGGGGCCGGTCGCGTAGCCAGGAGGCCGCTTGTAGGCGGGGGATGATCACAAAGCCTATAGGGGAATCAGAGGAGGGAGATGCCATATTAGGGTGCTAGTGGGTGGGGACCAGGAAGCCACAAGAGGACGGGCAGTGGCCGGTCGCGAAGCCGGGAGGGGCAGCATTGAGCGGGTGCCGTGCGTAGGGAGTCACGTGATAAGGTGGAGTGGAGGGTTCTACCTAGAGCCTGGAGGAACTGGTAGGGACGGTCTGGTCATTCTGATGGATGTCGTGGGGAGGAGTGCTGGGCGAAACTGGGAGAGTGCCACGTCAGAAGTGAGGGTGGAAAGATTTGGCATTAGGATTGGGAGACACTGACGTAGGGAGCCGAAAGGGGAGGGCGAGGCTAGAAAGAACCGGGAGTTCTTAAGGAGCCGATGGGAGGGCAGGGCTGGACAGAACCAGGAGAACACAAGAGAGGGTGGGGTAAAGAGCACCGCACAAGGGGGATTCTCCGAGATAAAGGAGGGCATTAGAAATTATCATGATATTTCCTCTGATAACATGTAGATGGTGAATTCCCCTTTTCTCAATGTGAGGTGGAGATATTATTTTATAGATGAGTAAAATGGAATACATGGTGGAGTATTCTGACATGGGACTCAGAAATACCCAATATAATAACACTGGGTTTACAATATTAAATGAAATTTATATGATATTTCATGAATTATAAACATTTTATAATTCAATATATACTATACGGACATTTTTATATAATCAAAATATAATATATATTGGAATTTATAAACTTTATAAATTGACTTTAAATTTTTTGAAATAAACCATTTATTTTTATATCATAAATCATGTCATTTAAATTTTTAAAATGCATTTTAAAAAATATTTATCAATTAACCATAAAAATTTTATAGTTTGTTAATTTACAAAAAACCTTTTATAAAATTATATAAATACTTCAAAATACATTTTCAATTATTTATAAACAATTTATAAATAATATAATTCAATTAAAATTGAATTCTCTTGATTAAAATAAATACTTTATTTATTTTCATAAACAAGAGTAATATGTATGAACATTTCATTTTTAATTTCCATGATTGAAAAATCTTGTTTTACTATTAATATATACATATACATTTATTCTCATAATTCATTGAATCTTATTCAATGATCGGTTAATCCAATCAATCTATTCATAAAGTATATTAACTGATAATAAAACTGTTTGGAAGAAATAAATATATATCATTTAAATATATTTATTATCGCATGTATTTAATACACGCATTATAATACATGCATCAAATGCATGTAATTAAATTTACAATATATATATATATATTAGTTCATATATAATATCAATTTCACTAAACCTCAGGTTCTAGGTGTGTGTTTGATACTTAATTTATTATGTAGATTTATTATAAAATGATATAAAAACTTTGTGTGTGATCTCTGAATCATTATAAACACAGAAAAATGCATGGGAAAAAATGAAAACAACTATTACCCATAAAAACCTAAAATAATTCCATAATTAAGTAATAATGGAGCCCAAATAATGAGTAAGGATGAAGCTACACGAGGCACGATGAAAACTTGATAAAACAAAATGAAGGTAAAAAAATCTCTTCAATGGACTTTTCTCTTAAATGATCAGTTAACTTCAATGCCTTTGTCTTGGTGTGAGATTTTCTTAGCTCTCAATCCTTTTCTGCACAGAGAACACCTCAGGTGCACAAAACAAATAATGGAGCCAACACATAAAAACTAAGAAGCATATCAAAGCACATTCGTACCTCTGGATTCATTCTCCAACTGACCGAGTTCTACCTTCATAGGATCAAAGCCATGAAATAAATTTATGTCATCTGGATCCATGTCTGGCCTCACCAAATCCCACCTCAGGGAAGAATCCCTCCCCTCCCTGAGTGGGTCTGCCTCCATCAACGACACCACCATTATCCAACCATTTCCCTCCTTGTAGCAGCTCGACTCAGACAACTCCATAGAGGCACTGGCTTTGCCGACCAGACACACATCCATTAATGGAGAATTTGGGATTCTCCTAACATTTTAATGCCATAAGAACCCTAGAATCTTATGATCATGGAGGTAACAGCTACTGAAAACTCATGTCCTGGGGAATTAAATGCGTCGAAAGGGATTATATATCACATAGAGTTAGTGGAAGCGAGGTGCTAAATGTTGATATGCTCACTTCCCTCTAGATGAATAAGCTAAAAGGGAAAGGAAAAGGGGAAGTGGGGTACTTTCATAGTTCCATGGAAGCAGTTGAAAGCTCCGTTTTTTCCCCCTTTCTGTGTGTGAGTGATGGAGAATAAGAGCATTGAATAGGGGAAGCCACAAGGTCTGTGAATGGAATGTGCATGGGTGAGTTTTTTTATGGATTTTCTGATATTATTTTTTAAACATTGTTAGGTCGATTGTTTTTTAAAAAATGCGTATGAAATACGGAAAGGGTGATGTTGTCTTTTAACCAAAAAAATTACTATATTAAATATATTTTTTATATTTTAATCTTTTATTTTTATTTTGTTTTATTTTTTATATGTACATATTTATATATATATATATATATAAACATTTTTGAGAAGAATTTATTTGATATTTAATTTCCAGCATTACTTTCATTACATTAGTTTGGATTTAAGACAAAAACTCTCACTAGAGCTCCCTTTTATCAGAGGGTTTGCCTAAAAATCATTATATATTTCCGATATGCGATTCAAGTTCTCTCTTTCCTGCGCAGAATTACTAATATATTATTATTAGTCATTTTAAATCAATTAATTATTACTATTAATTACTATTTGATAATATTATTAAACAACTAATTAATTTCTAAATAGTTAATAATATATAATAGGTTTTAATTAATTAGAAATAAATAATATATAATTAACAAAAAATAATCTTAATAATAACCAAATACTATTACTTAATTATATAATGTATAATTATTATTAATAATATAATTATTAATTATTAATTAATAAGTAATTAAACAATACCTAATTACTTATTAAATTAATAGTTAATTAGTAATATAATTATTAATTACTTAATAATTGATTAGTTAATAATTAATTAGTTAAAAATTAATTAGTTAATTAGTAATATAGTTATTAATTATAATTATTAATTATAATTATTAATTATAACTATTAATTATAATTATTAATTATTAATTATAATAATTAATTATTAATTAAATTAATTTTTTAGTTGATTAATAATATAATTATTAATAATATAATAATTAATTAATTAATTAGAAATATTATTATTAATTATATATAAAAATTATTAATTATATAAAAATTAATTAGTTAATTAGGATTATAATTATTAATTATATAATTAATCACCAGAAAGGTCCACGATCCAAGTGAACCTGCTCCAACCAAAATTTATTGAAAAAAAAGAGAAAAACATGAAAAAGATAATAGATGGGTTTAAATAATGGGAGCCTTATCCAAAATAGAAAACTAAAAATGAGGAGAAACACCATCATCCTCATAATAATGATCTATATCATCAACAAATTCTCATGCTGACTACAAATTCTTATGATTGAAGTGTACAAAATACTTTTTACTGAGTTTAATATGCTCCAAAGTGAGCTCCTTAGAAGAAGACCTGATAGACCGGCCACACCCACGTGCAATCGCCCAATCATCTGTGCCACGTCCTCAACCACAGTTTTTTGGATGATAGTCTCATTTCCATGTCTTATTTTGTTGCTAACCCCCTTCTGGTTAACCCCCTTCTGGTTAACCCCCTTCAAATTCTTCATTTCTAGGGAGACATATGTCTTCATCTAACTCTTTCCTTTGCTGGATAAGGAGCACTCTTACACCAATTCCTCATCCACTTCTTTCTGAATATCCCTTTCAAAACCAGATTGATCAAGGCCAGGAACTGGTTCACTCAGCAACAAAATTCCTTCATAGAGTCATCATGACTAGAGCATCCAACCACAGCTGCTCAGGACTATCTAGAAGAGTCAGGACCTGTGGGATCCTTACTACTTCCAGTAGTACCAGTAAAACCTCCAGTGGAGTTTCCTTGATCCTCCTTATCACCTTGATTTTCCTCCTCAACTAGGGAGTTCCATTCCTTATCGGCCATGATATTATCCATTTTAAGAAGATCTAGAGTCTTATCAGAGGAAGCCCCCACCAAGGGAGTAAACACATCCTTGTCCACCATATCTTTTTTCTTACAAGAAGTCTCATTTCCTATCTAAAAAGGTGAGTTTTATTCACACATGCTCTACAAAAAAGGCATGGGGACTCGACCCCACGACCAACACCCCATACCCCAACCCCCAACCACCCCATCCTCCTATGGGGGACCTCAGTTCCTATCTTCTTCTTTGGTAAAATCCAATCTTCCTTCTACTTGGAAGAAGAAACTTTCGTCATTGGAATTCTAATAACATGTCTGTGGCCTGAAACTTGATGGCCAACCACTTTTTAGAAATCACAAAAAGAGGGAACAACTTTATATTCAAACTCAACATCTATATTTAATTCATCAACACTACCACAAAATAGGGCAAGGGAAGCGTAACATTTTATCAGCGCTAAGAAGAAAGCACTGATAAAGGGGGATCCTTTATCAATGATACACAAAAGAGCTGATATATGTAACCTTTATCAATGCCAAGAAAAGCGCTAATAAAAGATAAACCATTATCAATGATTTTTTTAGCGTTGATAAAAGTTTTTAATAATTTATATTAAAAAATAATGTTTATTTGGATATATTAACTAAAAAACACATGTTTATAAATAATATATATATTTTAATAATTCAATAATATATATATATAATGTTTAAAAAAAGTATTTCTATGATTATAATTAAATATATATATATATATTTATTTAAAAAATTATGGGATTATAAAAAATTTCATTAAATAATAAATATATTTATTAGATTTAATATATTTATTTGGTTTATTTATTAAATTATTATATTTATTAGATTATATTTGATATATTTGATATTTTTATTTTATTTATAATTAATATATATAAATACATTTTTAAATATATATATATTTATATTAATTATTAAATATATATGTTCGAATGAATTTGATGAATAAATATATTGATCATGCGTGCATATGTTATGTACCATATGCTTTTTTTATACATTACACCCTTTCTTATTATTCATGATGTCTATTGATGGATTATTTTTTATTATGTATATTTACTAGGTATATGATTAATTCATGTTACCCATATGTACTATTATGTTCTAAAAAATACTTATAAAATTACATTAAATATGTTTAAATAATAAATATACTTATTATATTTATAATTATTAAATTTTAATTATATATATAAATAAATTTTAAATATATATATTTTAATTATAATTACAACTATATATATATTTAAATAATTATAAAATTATAATAAATATATATATTATAATTATATATATATATAGGTATAGATATATTAATAATTATATACAAATATTTATAAATATATTTATTTATAATTATAACTATAAATAACTATATATATGTAAATAATTATAAAATTATAATAAATATATTTATTATACTACTTATAAAGTTATAATATAATTAAATAAATATATTTATAGATATATACAAATATTTATAATTATAATTCCTAAATGAATATAGATATATTTAAATAATTAAAAAATTATAATAAATATGTTAATTATATATATTTTTATAAAAAAATTATAAATAAATAAAAATAGTTATAAATATAATTATAAATAAAAATAGATATATTTAAATAGTTAAAAAACTATAATAAATATAGTTATATATATTTATAATTACAATTATGAATAAATATTTATTTATTATAATTTTTAATTACATATAAATATATATATACATTTATTAGTTATAAATAAATATATATATATATTTATTTAAATAATTATTAATTTATAAAAAATATATTTATTATTTTCATATATAATGTTATATATAATTAAATAAATATATAGAAATATTGATAAATAAATAGAAATATTTATAGTTATAGTTATAAATAAATATAGATATATTTGAATAATTATAAAATTATAATAAATATACTAAATATATATATTAATAAAATTATAAAAATTACAAATATTAATTTTTTATAATTTTATAATTATTTTAAATAATATATATATATATATATATATATTCATTTATAAATATAATTATAGATAAATATATTCTTATAATAAATAAATATATACTTATCATATATATAATTTTATAAATATATATTACTACAAATAAATTATTAACATAATATCTTTATCAGCATTTTTTATTTTAGTGCTGATAAACCATACCATTATAAGAGATTTTTAGCTAGTTCTGATAAAAGGTTCACTGGGTTTTATAAAAAAACCCTAACAGTCTCCTTCATTCTCGCACCCCTCAAGCTCTCGCGGAAGCTGGCCACTGCGCTATGACTCCTCCTCCTCCTCCTCTCCCACCACCTCTCCTCAACCCTGAACCACACCTCCACCGTGCACCGTCACCTTCGCCGCGCGCCACACCATTGTACATCTCCTCTACCAACCGTCGTGCATCTCCTCTACCGGCCATGCAGACCAACCCTCATGCGCCTCTCCTCCACCGTGCACCACACCTCCATCATGTGAAACACCTCCACTATGTGCCTCTCCTCCGTCATGCGCCTCTCCCTTGACGATGAGTTTTCTTCTATTTTTCATTCGTTTCATCCTTTTTTCATGTAATTATAGTTTGATATTGATGGTATACTGTGAAATGTACGGTCTAAATGCCCTGGTGAAAATCATGGTCGTTGTGGGTCCTTTTTTTAGCACTAAATGAATTGCATGTTGGTTTGTGTTCCTCTTCATATTTTTTTATTTGATTTTGTGTGACTCGGTTATGCATTTGAAGTGTGATGCCACTAGATCATAGTTTAATTGATTTTTAAATGATGGGTATTTTTGTTGTTATGGGTTGAGTAGTATGTCACTTGACATATTTATGTGTTCTCCATTAATGATGAAAATTTTTAGCTTTGATTTTTCTTGAGTGAGGTAGGTGTTTCATTGGAACTCCCTTGTAATACATGTTATAAATTTCATGGATATTTTTAAATGATTTCTTATTAAATTATAATTCTATGTTATGACTTTTTTGGGTTTCAATTATCTTGAAAATGGTTTAAAGAGTTAGCATAGACTTATGTCACATGCCAAGTTTTTTGTAAATGTCCAGAGCATATTTTTTAAAGGAATTTAAATATTTTTTAAAGTATGGTCATAATTTTTTTTAAAGTGAATATGCGATATTTTAAAGTCATATTTTGCAAAACGAATGGAATTGACCTTCAACCTATTTAAATGGGTTGAGACCCTTAAATCTCATGGTAGATTAAGATGTTTTAAAAAGGATATTAGAGTTTAATAAAAGAGTTCTTAGCATGTATTTCCTTCAAAAATAAAAGGGTTTATTATTTTGAAATTTTATTTATAGAAAATATTTGAGTTTCCAAATGGGCTTTCAAGTTCATTTTGATAAATGATTTTTGGATGAAAATTGAAATATTGTTCTCAAATGGGGTGAAAATGGTTGGGCTTCTTGAGAACATTTTTAAAATCTAAATTGGTAATTTAAAGGAATTTATTTTATAAATATGGGAGACCCTCAATTGATCTTCCTGAATTTATGGTTCCTGTTGGTGCTCGTGACCCCATGGGGGATTCTTTATATTCTTATGATTATTCTGAAGCTTATAAAAGGATGTGAAAGTGTTTTTTTCTTATGATAGTGTAGGAGGTGGGGTGAGGTTAAATTTCATATTATTGAAATTATATTTATGTGATTATATATTATTTTTCATTGTTTGCTCACTTACACTATTGAAATGTAATGGGTGTCCTAAGATACTGGTAGGGATCCAGATAAGTGAAATAACTAGTGTGGAGTGTGCTACCTAGTGTAAGGACCCATTTAGATTGAGTGAGTTTCTCAGATGTTTCAGTGTCCCTAGAATGTACTGGAAGGGACCGGGGTTTCTTTTGATCCCCTGATCATGATAGAACCTAGTGAGTTCTATAGGACAACTTGGATATGAAAAGATAAATAGTATCGACCTAGGTTCCTCATATCCAGTTCAGGGTCCAAATACATAAGTCCTAGGAAGTTTCACATGACAGTGACATCATCCATAAGACACTTTAGAGGATTTATTTTCTTGGATGTATTGTATTCCCGATGCTTTTTTGATTATATGGAACCATCATTTGGATGTTTTTTGGATTATGTTTCCTTAGTTCCTATGTATGATAATTGTTTCACTTCGAGTGTGTATTTTATTACTTTCAAATAGGATGATTTAAATGGTTAAAATATTTTATTTAAAAAGGAAAAAATTGGTTTTTTGTTAAATGAGTTTTAAGAAAATGGATTTTCATTATTGTTATTTATGAGAAAGAGTTTTCAGAAAATGTTCTAGAAGAGGGATAAACTATGATTTGACATGTCTTATATGGTTTTAAAGGCCCTCTTTCCATTTTTTGAAATTTTTATTTCAAATTTTTAGTCATCCTTTTTTTATATTATAAAAGGGTGGTTGTTTGAAAATATGTAAGTTTATTGTTTTTACACTTGTTTTATAATTCATGTGAAAATATATTTTATACCTTATGTTAAAACTATAGCTTTATAAACTATATTATGAAGGGATTAAAAGATAATTATTTATGATATCATACAAAGAATTTATAGCTCAAACCCTACATATGAACTGGTGGACGAGAGTGTATGACGCTCTTATATCTCCTTTTTCTGTTCTCTATTTTGTTTTGTTCCTGATGCTTAGATTTTTCAATGGTTAGACGATGGGATATGATGAGTTACTGTGGTTCACTAGTGTTGATGTTTGAGTTATTTGGGGTTTTATTCCCTTTTAACTTTCCTTTTAGGATGTTTTAGTAAGAATGAGTTATGATTTTTTTAGGAATCAAGCGATTGGTCTGGAGTGGGTTCTTAATCACAACCCATTGTAATGATGATTATGTTTCCATAAGCTAGTTATACGCCCTACATTGATGGTCTAGATAAGGCATGTTAGTAGATAAGACTCTATGTGATATGGTGGAGGATTATAAGATGATATTTGAATTCTATGAGATAGGTATGAACTAATAACTTAAAATTTCCATCTATGATAATTCCATTGAAATAGGCATGGAATTATATGAGACCTGACCTAATTTGTGTAGCTTAATATGAGTATTTATATGTTCATGAGTGACCATTCTAATATCTTAATCCTAGATTGACAAAAACACCAATCTTAACCATAAATGAGTTGGGTAATGAGTATGGATTATATTGTGATGTATCATGTGTCAGGATTTGAACAGTTTCAGTATATGATGGTCATGTGGTTGCTTATGGGTCCAAATAGTTAAGAATACATAAGATAAACTTCCCAAAACATTTCCTAGATTTGGAAATAGTGGTGGTTTCCATGAGGTGTTATGGGAATACACTAAAAAAATGTGTTTGAAAAATGTGTCAAACATACCTTTTTTGGGATTTAAATAACTTTAAAATTATGTACACACTTTTCATGGAATTAGGTTGCATGAGAAGTGATTCTCAACTCACCTGATTGAATTTAATAAAGGCGTGTTAATGTTTTTAAAGTGTATGTAATGTTGGTTTCATTTTAACATGGGGTGTGTGAAGTTTTAAATAAAAAAATTTAAAATATATAGGGTTGTCACTAATTTTAAACGATTAACATTAATGGGTCATGAAGTTTCCTTGAGTGATTTATAAAAAAGGAATTGGGGTTTTCATAAAGTGTGTTTGAAAAAAATTGGTTTATTTTAAAAAAGGAATGTTATTTTAAAGAGGAATTTGTGTAAATGGGTTTTTAATGGGATTTCAAATGTGATTTTATTAATAGTTTTTAGAGGAGACTTAATTTCTATAACTATTTTTAGCCTTGGGTAACTTTTATATCAACATTTTTTCTATTTATTTTGTTAAATATTAATATCACCCAATCAAATAGGGTGGATATGAATAAAGAATGGATTGATTCCAATCATTTGAAAAGAGAGTATAAAGATGGAGTGAAAGAGGTCATCATGTTTGGAAAAGATCATGCATATAACCCTTCTCAAATCCCTTTTCCGAGTTTACACTGTTGTTATTTAAGACATGTTTGTCCAGAGGAGTTGAAAGAACACTTTATCTTTCATAGAATAGATTTAATTTACAAATGTTGGAATAAACATTGGAAAAATAAAATGTAGCTAGTGGCTGGGATAATAGTGTGTTTTATGGATCATCTAATATGATTGCAAGTGTGGACAATGAAGAAGACCATATCAGGGACATGATTACAGATGTGAATGATGATGAAGATCGTATTGAGGAAATGACAAGGGTAGTTGAATATGAACTTCATTGTCATGAACCAACCCGGGTCGACCCTGAACCGGTCACCCGAGCCGGGCCACGACATGGCCCAAGGGGCGTTCCTGATCCCCACAGACTGGTAACTAGTGCCGAGCATCAAAACTAAAAAAGTGGGAATGATTTGGCCCATAAATGAAAGATAAATAAATAAAAAAAAACTTAATAGTGAAAATGAAAACTAGGAATCACGAGAAAACAAAGTCGTACATACCTCCATGTGACCCTATGGGTCACCACCAACCTCAATCCAACATCGCGCTATGGAGACTGAATCCAGGAAAGGCGCAATAACCGAAGCTAAAAAAACAAATGTAAAACTAAAGGTGTGAGTATTAAAACTCAATAGGCATGCCCAAACAATCTATTCTCATATTCATCTACTTTAAATAAAAGTTCCATCAATTTCAAGTATGAAATAAAATGTATAGAACTAGGTTTTTACACATTTTCTTCTTTAAAAGAAAATCACAATCCATTCCCCTTCATATTTTAAACTAAGTTCTTTTACAAGGATAATGATTTAACCTTTTTAGAGAAAGAGGGATAGTGAAGTGTAAAAAATTTTAAAAACCTTTTCCCACAAACTTTTGAAGATCAATTTTATCCCCTTTAACAAAGATACCCATCATACATGAAGTCAAAAGTAATAATCACACAAGGGAAATGGAAAATAATAAGCAAGAGTAATCAACCAAACAAAGCACCTCAATCATCCACCGTAGACAACTAAGTGACAATATACATGGGAAAACCTAGGAGCTCATGAATATTCTAGAACATACTATACGTGTGACTCATCCTAAAGGCATGCCTACTCTAGATGTCATCTAAATTCCCAAAAGCCCGATGTTTCCTTACCTGGCCTAACCGAGGGGCCCAATCCCCTAGTAGAGCAAAGTCCGTACTAAGGGCCACTAGCCGGTGTGTAGTCTAAACTAGTGCGGCAATCATTCACTGAAAATTGGCTCGCTATGCTAGGTTCCCATGTTCAGACTAAAAAGGGGGTGAGCCAAAAATATCAAACAAGTATGCATTCACAAGTAGATTCCTCAAACATAGTCAACACACAAAACATAGCCACCCCTGAGTCACCACAAGGAATACATCCCTCGCTTTTCAACCATTTGGTCACAGGAAATTCCTACCCAGTTGACCTCCCATAACATATAACTCATCCAAAGCAAGGGAATGACATCCTAGGAGAGTTTTCTTAATATAACTAGTTTTAAAAAAGTTCCAACCAGGCCTCACATAAATTTCACATGCCAAAACATTTCTTAAGAATCACATGCACACCACTTTGAAAACTAGAAATACACTTCGAAACCCATTTAAGAAACCCAAACCAGAATTTTAAATCTAAATCACACTCACAAAGGACAAAGGGGTATTTCATCAGGAAATTGATGTGAAAACGCAATCAAACCATTTATTGCAACACATTAAAAGAAATGAACCACTCCAATTCAAGACAAACCACTTGAATAACAATTCTATATCAATAAATAATATTAAAACTAGGTAAAAAATGTGATAAATAAATGATTCTTAAATTTATAGGTTAATTCATAGAGATCCTACCTCAAAGAAGAAAGAAAACCAAGACGAGACACTTCGGCTCTTGAAGATTCCGACAAAAAACGCCCAAACTATCACACACATATATTCTCATACATATATATATATATCCTTAATACATTGAACATATTCCCTATGCCATCAGGTAATATGTGAAAGGAAGATATATATATACATATGCACATACGTACCTATGTATGTGTGTGTGTGCACCACCAAGGATCCACCCAAGCTCTAATTAATTAACATAGAGGGACCAACATCATTTGGAAAACATGAACCATTTAGGAAAACAAGTTTTCAATGAAACACCAATTTAAAGCATCACCTTCCTTTGATGACACCCCCATGTGTGCACCTAGTGTACCCATGGGTGTGTCAACATCTAGTGACACACCAAACATTAAAAGACACAAAAAACCATTTTTTTCAAATTCATTTACCATTAATTAGTCAATTCATGAAACCCCTTTGTAAAAACCCACAATCAATACATTCTTTTCTCAAGTGCATTTGAAAACAAATTTCACACATTTTTTATAATCCTAAAAACAATTCCAAGAAATACCCTAATGAATCACACATGAAAACATAACCATATCATTTATAAAATCATCTTTCACCATATAATCATGTCAAAACACTTTCAAAATATATTTTCACCACATAAAATATATAATATCACTATTTAAAACCCAAATTACATTTACCCAAAAACATTTAACACATGCACACATAGACATAATTGAATATTCACTTCGAAATATATGTTTTTTATCAAATTATACTCCCAATAAAACACCATAATAAATTCACTAAGTGATTAAAACAAAATTGGGCATTAACATGCATAAACATAAACAAGAAACACTTCAAAAAATATTTTTAACATGTTATAATGATCCATAAACAACATAATGGACTAATTAGCTATATCATTAAGCATCGAATCAAGTAAAAATAATATTTAAAGTAACACAAGCACTAAAAGACTGCTCTGAAAGGGGAAAAATACGGATTCATCTACCTCAAAGGCGCGCGATTGTGACGAAACCTTCAAAGGAGGATGAGTACACCCTGAGGGACCATTCAAAACCACTAGCATCAAAGAAAAACGAATCTAAAATAGACCCAATCCATTAGGATTCACCCAAAAAGGAAAAACCCAAAGAAGAATCGAAAAAATGAATTAATACCTACCGGTGGGGAAAGAGGGGAGGTCAGACGCACCTCCGCGAGGAGTGGCAGATGCCGGAGGTGTTGCGCGCTGAAGAGAAGTCTGGACAGGGGGGGTGTTGCTGGCAAGGGAGGCGCTAGACAAGGGGGTTTGACCGGAGCTGCGTGCCAGAGCAGGGTGTAGTGAAGGTGGTCAGGCTACCGGGAGAGGGAGGTTGGCTGGAGAATACTGTTGCATGTGCAGGAGGGGGAGGTTCGACCATAGGGTGTCATCGGCGCGAAGGGAAAAAGGGGCTGGGTCTGGTCGCACGTAGGTCGATCGTGTGGGGGAGAGGATGCGCCAGTGCAAGCTTGGCCACCAGATATGGTCGCGCAAGAATCGTGGAGTGAGGTTGGGAGCCAGGAAGAGTGCCAGAGGCAGCTTGGCCTGAGTATCTTGGTTCGCGGGAGAAGGCACATGCCGCAACATAGGAGAGAAGGAAGGGGGGGGGGTCACGACCCCCCTAGGGTTTCCAATCCCTTTGATTATTTTTTTAATATTATACTAATAATAATACAACAACAACAAAAACAATAATAATAATAATAATAATCTTAATAATAATAATAATAATAAACAACCAAAATAATAATAATAATATTATTAAAACTATAATATTATTATTGTTTTATGCTTAAACAATTTTTTTTTCTAAAAATCCATTTTATTTAAATTTTTTATTTTATTTTACTTCATTTAATTTAACTTATCATTTAATTTATTTATTTACTTACTTCAGATGTCGGGCAACCACATGGCTTGCGTACTGTTAAGTGCGCGGTCGAGCGAGCTGCGCTCGAACCATGCCACCCGACACTAACCACCTACAAAGTCAAACCCTGTGTTGTCGCATAGTTTTATAAGTCATGCGCAATTCGTTCATAAAACCTGGTCGAGGTGTGACAATTCTCCCCACCATAGACACTTTCTGACCCTAGAAAGTCACCAAGTCAACAGATAGCCAAAGCATCAGTCTGTGCCCGAACATAGAAAAAAGGAAAATCAAGAACCTCTCATTGACGATTCACTCCACAAGTCACACATGACCGGTCATGAAGAAATCATGACATAAAACGAGGGGAGAACACGAGAGGGTTCTCCCCACCACAGGAACTCGACTAACACGAAAAAATTAAAACCCACGCACACCAACCCGAGGAGGGTCTAACGCGGGAACTCCCAACCCAAACTTACCGACTTCTCCACTTGAGTTAAGAAGGACCAGTAAGACTTAAAAAGAACACCACTACAAGGCCACCCGACATATCGGGGCACTAAAGCAAGGAACTCCCTATAACAACACCGATGGAACTAAGAATTCCCCAAACAGATTTAAAACCCCCAACCCATCAAACTCCCTTAGTACGAGTGAGACAATGCTTCTACTAAAACCCGAAACTCTCGGCACAAGACAAAAACCCATAACACTCAAATATCCAAAGGATCACTAATAAAACCAGAACCAACCCACACAAGGGACAAATACACTTTTAAGAAAAAAAAATGATTATAGAGGCCACATTCAGAAGAATGTGACTACTATGATCATGAAAGAATAAGTTCATCACACTATTACCACAAAAGAGGAGCTTACAATTGCGAGAAAACAAGGAAAAAGAAACCATGAATGTCTCTATTTCAAGATGAAAGATAAAGAACCAAGAAAATGTCTCACATGCATCTGACACCCTGACTGTGCACGAGCTTCACCCCGAGACCTGAGGCAGGGGATCTGATGGTTGAAGCAACTTATGCCTCACAGTCAGACACGAGAATCCCCTGATCAGAACTCCTTCTTCAAACAAGACTTCTTTTGGAAACTTTCCCAGTGACCCAAACGATCATGCAATAGCAGGACTTCGGAGGGATGAGACAAGATGGCTTAGTATGATCAAACCGGAAACACCGATGGCACATTAAAAAGTAGTCTGATGAACTAGAAGTCGACACTGACAAAATGGATTTCTTTATAGGCAGGTTCCTCTCATACACCCCGCTTGCCAGATGGGGAACCCTTACGAATGATGAGAGGTGCTGCATTTTCCAAGAACTTGCACTCTAGATGCTGACTCCTTAAAGCGTCCAACATGGGCCTTCACCAACCACTAGCCTTCTTAACTTGGATGCACGCTTACCTATTTTCACCTTCACCTCCTCAAGTATGATCCATTAGATGAAGATGGACTTTAACACCTCCCAAATCATCCCAAATCCAAGTACAATGAGACATCCACCCCCATTGGTCCAAGGCTAACCATCCACTAAACCCAAGACAATATGAACTCTAACAAACTCGGGAGTCCCTAACCACGCAAAGACATGATCTACTCCCCTCAAACTACTTCACTTCCCCAAATGGACCTCAAAAGCCTCGAAGGGAAAGCAACACTCTATAGAAACCAGAATTGGGAATGACTCATTAACAACTTCTGAGGGAATTTCAGGGTGACATATTCAGAACAACTTGAAAAAAAAATCGAAACATGCATCAAGCCAAAACTCAATCAAAAGAAACACCCCGAGCCGAGACAACCGGCCTGGAATCCCGAACAAGCTTAAACACCACCAAAAGCAACACTATAAGGAAAAGGTAATAGAATCATAAATCAAACATATACAAAAAAAGAAAAATACACTTTTTGAAATACCAAAACCCACTTTTCAAGAAAAACCAAGTCCCGAAATCATTTTTCATTCAAGTCCATTTTAGAAAAATCAAGCCAAGCCTTAAATTCCAAAACCACACCCATGGAATCCTATGAATCTTCGCATAATCCTTTATCCCTTTCAACTCAAATCACCCATAAATATGTGTCAATGTTCACTTCACATATCTACCCACACATATGGGGACTATCCTAAGGAATACAAAGGGTCTCAGTTTCCGTTCCGTTACCAAATCCAAACATAAGCCAAAAAATTTTCCAAATCAAAATACTTACTCTTTAAAAACCCACTTCACCAATTTCAAAACAACTTGAAAGAAATACACTTTTTAAGAGTTTTAAAACCATCAGAGGAAAAAAAACCCATTCAATTCAAAACCACCTTCATTTCCAAAAAAATATAAAACCAACAAAATTCTAGACAAAGCACAACCAACAATTGAAAACCAGAATGAGGAACTAGTGCTTATTCCCAACCTAGAGACATGGTAGTAAGCCACACCCTAAGTAATACATAACACCAGAGGACCTTGAACTGGGCACCTGGGCTCCACATGGGTCACTACTCCATGTGGGGTTATAGCGTGACACTGAGTTACCTTTATTGTCATCCCTCAATCCAAAACAAAGACAAAAGTCTCAAAACTTGGACTACCCCTGGTAACTCAGGTCTCGTCACGAGCAGTGGTGATCAGGTACCAACCCATAACCTACCTCATGAGCCCTGACAATCCTAATCTCCATACACCGGACACCCCAAATAACAAGGGCCTCCTTTTATACCATTTTTGTCATGAACCAACCCGGGTTGACCCTGAACCGGTCACCCGAACCGGCCAACGACATGGCCCGAGGGGCGTTCCCGATCCCCATGGGCTGGAAACTAGTGTTGGGCATCCAAACTAAACAAGGGGGAATGATTTGGACCATAAATTAAATACAAATAAATAAACAAAAACTTAATAGGGAAAACGAAAACTAGGAATGGCAAGAAAACAAAGTCGTACATACCTCCATGCGACCCTATGGATCACCACCAACTTCAATCCAGCACCGCGCTATGGAGACTGAATCAAAGCAAGGCACAACAACTAAATCTAAAAAAAGGGTAAAACTATAGGCGTGGGTATTAAAACTCAATAGGCATTCCCAACCAATCTATTCTCATATGCATATCCTTTAAATAAAAGATCCACAAATTTAAAGTTTGAAATACAATGTATAGAACTAGGTTTTTAGACATTTTATTCTTTAAAAGAAAATAAAGATCCATTTCCCTTCATATTTTAAACTAAGTTCTTTTCTAAGGATGAAGCTTTAACCTTTTTAGAGAAAGAGGGATAGTGAAGTGTAAAACATTTTAAAAACCTTTTTCCACAAAATTTTGAAGATCACTTTTATCCCCTTTAAGAAAGAGACACATCATACATTAAAGAAAAAGTAATAATCACACAAGGTAAATGGAAAATAACAAGTAAGAGTAATCTACCAAACTAAGAACCTCAATCATCTGCCACAGACAACTAAGTGCTGATATACATGGGAAAACCTAGGAGCTCGTGAATAGTCTAGAACATACTATACATGCGACTCATCCTAAAGGCATGCCTCTCGATGTCGTCATAACACCAAAACACTCGGTGTTGCCCTACTTGGCCTAACCGAGGGGCCCAATCCCATAGCAGAGCAAAGTACGTACTAAGGGCCACTAGCCAGTGCGTAGTCTAAACTAGTACAATAATCATTCAGTGAAAATTCACTCGCTATTCTAGGTTACCATGTTCTCACTAAAAAGGGGGTGATACAACAATGTAAAACAACTATGCATTCACAAGTACATTCCTCACACACAGTCAACACACACAACAATGTCACCCCCGATTCACCCCAAGGAATACATCCCTCGCTTTTCAAACGTTTGGTCACAAGAAAGTCCTACCCAGTAGACCTCCCATAACATATAACTCAACCAAAACAAGGGAACCACTTCCAATAAGAGTTTTCTTAAGATAACTAGTTTTACAAAAGTTCCAACCGGGCCCCACATAAATTTCGTATGCCAAAAAATTTCTTAAGAATCACATACAGACCACTTTTAAAACCAGAAATACACTTCAAAACCCATTTAAGAAACCCAAACCACCATTTTAAATCTAAAGAACACTCACAGATTCCAAAGGGGAATTTCATGAGGCAATTGATGTGGAAATGCAATCAAACCATTTATTGCAACACATTAGAAGAAATAAACCACTCTAATTCAAGACAGACCATTTTACTAATAGTTCTATATCAACAACTAATATTAAAACTTGGTAAAAAATTTGAGAAATAAATGATTCTTAAATTTAAAGGTTAATTCATAGAGATCCTACCTCAGAGAAGGAAGCGGACCAAGCTGAGACACTTCGGCTCTTGAAGCTTCTGACAAAAAATTCCCACACTAGCACACACATACATTCTCTCTCTCTCTCACACACACACACACATATATCATTAATACATTGAATATATTCCCCGTTCCATGAGGGAATATGTGAAAGGAAAAGATATATATATATATATATATATATATATATATATATATACATATACACATACGTACCTATGTATGTGTGTGTGGTCACCACCAAGGAGCCACCCAAGCTCTAATTAATTAACCTAGAGGAACCAATGTCATTGGGAAAACATGAACCATTTAGGAAAAAAAGTTTTCAAGGAAACACCAATTTAAAGAATCACCTTCTTTTGAGGACACCCCCATGTGTGCACTTAGTGCACCCATAGGCGTGTCAACATCTAGTGACACACCAAACATTACAAGACACAAAAAACCCATTTTTTCAAATGCATTTACCATTAATTAGTCAATTCATAAACCCCCTTCGTAAAAACCCACTACCAATGCATTCGTATCTCCGGTGCCTTTGAAAACACATTTCTCACATTTTTCATAATCTTATAAACAATTCAAAGAAATACCCTAATGAAGCACACCTGAAAACATAACCATATCATTTAGAAAATCCTCTTTCACCGTATACTCATGTAAAAACACTTTCAAAAAATATTTAACACCACATAAAATAATTAATATCACTATTTAAAACCCAAATGACATTTAACCAAAAACATTTGACACATGCACACATATACATAAATGAAGATTCACTTCTAAATATATATTTTTAAACAAATTATACTCCCAAGAAAACACCATAATAAATTCACTAAGGGATTAAAACAAAATTGGTCATTAACATGCATAACCGTAAACAAGAAACACTTAAAAAACTATTTTTAACATGTTATAATAATCCATAAACATAATAATGGACTAATTAGCTATATCACTAAGCAGCGAATTAAGTAAAAATAATATTTAAATCAACATAAGAATTAAAAGATTACTCCAGAAGAGGAAAAAAATATGGATTCATCTACCTCAAAGGCCCAATATTGTGAAAAAACCTTTGAAGGAGGAAGAATACACCCCTAAGGACCATTCACAACCCCTAGCATCCAAGAAAAACGAATCGAACATAGACCCAATCCATTAGGCTTCATACAAAAATGAAATCCACAAATAAGAATCGCAAAAATGGATTAATACCAACCGGTGGGGAAAGAGGGGAGGTCAGACTTACTGTCACGAGGATGTGTGGTTGCCGGAGGTGTTGCGTGCTGAAGAGGAGTTCGGATGGGGGGGGGGGGGGGTTGTTGCTGGTGAGGGAGGCACTAGACAATGGGGTTCGACCAGAGCTGTGTGCCAGAGTAGGGTGTACACAAGGGGGTCGAGCCGCCGGGAGAGGAAGGCTGGTCAGAGAATACCTTTTCATGTGTAGGAGGGGAGTTTCGACCATAGGGCGTCGTCGGCGTGAAGGGAAGAAGGGACTAGTGCTGGTCTCAGGCAGGTTGAGTGCGCGGGGGAGAGGATGCGCCGGTGCAAGCCCAATCACTGGAGAGGGCCGCACGAGCAGCTTGGGGTTAGGCCAGGAGCTGAGAAGAGCGCTGGAGGTGTCTTGGCCCGAGTTCCCTGGTGTGCAGGAGTAGGCGCACGCTGCAACATATGGGAGAAGGAAAATGGGGGGGGGGGGTCACGACCCCCCTAGGGTTTCCAATCCCTTTGATTGTTTTTTTAATATTATACTAATAATAATACAATAATAATAATAATAACAACAATAATAATAATAATCTTAATAATAATAATAATAATAACAACCAAAATAATAATAATAATATTATTAAAACTATAATATTGTTATTGTATTATGCTTAATCATTTTTTTTCAAAAACACTATTTTATTTAATTTTCTTTATTTTATTTCACTTCATTTAATTTCACTTATCCTTTAATTAATGTATTTACTTACTTCGGATGTTGGGAAACCACACGACTCACGTGCCATCAAGTGCACAGTCGAGCGAGCTGCGCTCGAACCATGCCACCCAGAACTAACCGCCTACAAAGTCAAAATACATGTTATCGCATGGTTTTATAAGTCACACACAAGTTGCGCGTCAAAATTGGTTGGTGTGTGACAATTCTCCCTACCACAGAGACTTTCTGCCCCCTAGAAAGTTGCCAAGTAAAAAAATAGCCAAAGCTTGAGTCTGTGCCCGAATAGAGAAAAAAGGAAAATCAAGAACCTCAGGTTGACGATTCACTCCACAAGTCACACCCGACCGGTCACAAAGAAATCATGACATAAAACAAGGGGAGAACACGAGAGGGTTCACCCCACCATAAGAACTCGACTAACATGGAAACTTTAAAACCCACACACACCAACCTGAGGAGGGGATAACACGGGAGCTCCCAAACCGAACTTACCGACTTCTCCACCTGAGTTGAGTGAGACCACTGATACTTAAACAGAACACCACTACAAGGCCACCCGGCATATCAGGGCACTGAAACAAGGAACTCCTATAAAAACACCACTGGAACTAAGAATTCCCCAATCAGATTTAAAACTCCCAAGACATCCAAATCCCTTAGTACGAGTGAGACAAAGCTTCCACTAAAACATGGAAATCTCGGCACAAGAGAAAAACCCCCAACACTCACATCTACAAATGATCACTAATAAAACTAGGACCAACCCACACAAGTAACAAAACAATTTTAAGAAAAACTAACGATTATGGAGTCCACATTCAGAAGAACGTGACTAATATGATCACAAAAGAATAAGTTCATCACACAATTACCTCAAAAGACGAACTTAAAACAGCGAGAAAACAAAGACAAGGAAACCCTGAATGTATCTATAAAGAACCAAGTGAAGGTCTCACATGCCTCTAATACCCTGACTATGCGTGAGCTTCACCTTGAGACCTGATTCTAGGGATATGATGGATGAAGCATCTTATGCCTCATAGTCAGACACAAGCATCCCCTGATCAGAACTCCTTCTGCGAACAAAACTTCTTTCAAAGCCTTTCCCAGTGACCTGAACGGTCATGCAATAGAAGGACTTCTGAGGGATGAGACAAGATGGCTTAGGATGCTCGAACCGACAACACCAATGGCACATTAGAAAGTAGTCTGACAAAAAATAAGTTGACACTGACAAAAGAGATTTCTTTAGAGGCAGGTTCCTCTCATACACCCCGCTCGCCAGATGGGGAACCCTTACGAATGATGAGATGTGTCAGATTTTCCAAGAAATTGCACTCCAGATGCTGACTCCTTAAAGCGGCCGACATGGGCCTTCACCAACCACTGGCCTTGTAAACTACAGATGCAATCATACCTCTTTTCACCTTCACCTCCTCAGGTATGATCCATTGGATGAAGACAGAATTTAACACCTCCCACATCATCCCATCTCCAAGTACGATGAGACATCCACCCCCATTGGTCCAAGGCTAGACCATCCACTAAACCCAAGAAAATATGAACTGTAACAAACTCGGGAGTCCCCAACCACCCGAAGACATGATCTACTCCCCTCAAACCGCTTCACTACCCCAAATGGACCTCAAAATCCTCGAAGGACAAGCAAAACTCGATAGAAACTAGAATTGGGCATGAATCATTAACAAATTCTAAGGGAATTTTTGGGTGGCATATTCAAAACAACAAGAAAAACAAAATTGAAATAGGCATCAATCCAAAACTCAATCAAAATAAACACCCTGAGCTGAGACAACCGGCCCAAAATCCTGAACAAGCTTAAACACAACCAAAAGAAACACCACAAGACAAAGGCAACAGACTCATAAATCAAACATATACAAACATAAGAAAAATCCACTTTCAAAATACCAAAACCCACTTTTCAAGAAAAACCACGTCCCAAAATCATTTTTCATTCAAGTACATTTTAGAAAAATCAAGCCAAGCCTTAAATTCTAAAACCCCACCCATGGAATCCTATGAACAACCACATAATCCTTTATCCATTTCTACACAAATCACCTGTACATATGTGTCAATGTGTACTTCATGTATCTACCCACACATATGAGGACTATCCTAAGGAATACCAAGGGTCTCACTTTCCATTCCGTTACCAAAGCCAAGCATAAGATGAAAATTTTCCATATCAAAACACTTAATCTTTAAAAACCCACTTCACCAATTTCAAAACAACTTGAAAGAAATTCCCTTTTTAACAGTTTTAAAACCCTTAGAGAAAAAATCCCTTTCAATTAAAAACCCCCTTTATTTCCAAAAAAACTCTAAAACCAACCAAAATCAATACAAATCACAACCAACAATGGACAACCGGAATGAGGAACTAGTTATTATGCCCAACCCAGTGACATGGTAGTGATCCATGCCCCATGTAAGACATAACACCATAGGACCTTGAACTGGGCACCTGAGCTCCACATGGGTCACTACACCATGTGGGGTCATAGCGTGACACCGAGTCACCTATATTGTCATCCATCAATCCAAAACAAAGACAAAAGACTCAAAACCTGGACTACCCCTGGTAACTCAGGTCTCATCACGAGCGATGGTGATCAGGCACTGATCCATAACCTTCCTCCTGAGCCTCGAAAATCTTAATCTCCATCTACCGGACACCCCAAATAACAAGGGCCTCCTTTGATACAATTTTTTCATGAACCAACCCTGGTCAACCCTGAACCGGTCACTCGACCCGGCCCAAAACATGGCCCGAGTGGTGTTCCCGATCCCCACGAGATGGAAAGTAGTGTCGTGCATCAAAACTAAACAAGTGGGAATGATTTGTCCCATAAATGAAAGAAAAATAAATAAAAAAAAACTGAATAGTGAAAATGAAAACTAGTAATGGTGAGGAAAAAAAGTTATACATACCTCCCTATGACCCTATGGGTCACCACCATTATCAATCCAACATTGCGCTATGGAGACTGAATCCAAGAAAGGCACAAGAACCGAAGCTAAAAAAACAAAGGTAAAACTATAGGCATGAGTATTAATACTCAGTAGGTATTCCCAAGCAATCTATTCTCATATTCATCACCTTTAAATAAAAGATTCATCAATTTCAAGTTTGAAATACAATGTACAGAACTAGGGTTTTACACATTTTTTTCTTTAAAAAAAATCACGATACATTGCCCTTCATATTTTAAACTAAGTTCTTTTCCATGGATGAAGATTTAACTTTTTTAGAGAAAGAGGGATAGTAAAGTGTAAAAAATCTGAAAAATAATTTTCCAAAAACTTTTGAAGATCACTTTTAGCCCCTTTAACAAAGAGACACATCATACCCAAAGGCAAAAACAATAATCACACAAGGGCTATGGAAAATTACAAGCAAGAGTAATCAACAAAACAAAGCACCTCAATCATCCACCATAGACAAATAAGTGCTGATATACATGGGAAAACTGAGGATCTTGTGAATAGTCTAGAACATACTATACATGTGACTCATACCGAAGGCATGCCTACTCTTGATGACGTCATAACACCCAAACACCCGGTGTTGCCCTACCTGGCCTATCTGAGGGCCCCAATCCCCTAGTAGAGCAAAGTCTGTACTAAGAGCCACTAGCCAGTGCGTAGTCTAAACTAGTGCAACAATCGTTCACTGAATATCCACTCTCTAAGCTAGGTTACCATGTTTAAACTAAAAAGGGGTTAAGACAACAATGTCAAGCAAGTATTCCTTCACAAGTACATTCCTCACACACAGTCAACACACACAAAAAAGTCACCCCCCGAGTCACCCTAAGGAATGCGTCCCTTGCCTTTCAACCATTTGGTCATAGGAAAGTCCTACCCAGTGGACCTCCCATAACATATAACTCAACCAAATCAAGGGAACCAAATCCTTGGAGATTTTACTTAAGATAACTAGTTTTACAAAATTGCCAACCGGGCCTCACATAAATTTTTCATGCCAAACAATTTCTTAAGAATCACACACACACCACTTTGAAAACCAGAAATACACTTAGAAACCCACTTAAGAAACCCAAAAAACCATTTTAAATATAAATCACACTCAAAAAGGCCAAATGGGAATTTCATGTGGCAATTGATGTGAAAAGGAAATCAAACCATTTATTGCAACACATTAAAATAAATAAACCACTCAAATTCAAGATAGACCATTTTACTAACAGTTATATATAAATAAATAATATTAAAAATAGGTGAAAATGCGAGAAATAAATGATTCTTAAATTTAAAGGTTAATGCATATAGATACTACCTTAGAGAAGGAAGTAGAAAAAGCCAAGACACTTCGGCTCTTGAAACTTCTGACGAAAAACGCCCACACTAGCACACACATACATTCTCATACATACTTATATATATATCCTTAATCCATTGAACATATTCAACACTCCATGAGGGAATATGTGCAAGGAATATATATATATATATATATATATATACATATACACATATGTACCTATGTATGTGTGTGTGCGCACCACTAAGGAGCCACCCAATCTCTAATTAATTAATCTAGAGGAACCAACATCATTTGGAAAACATGAACCATTTAAGAAAACAAGTTTTCAAGGAAACACAAATTTAAAGAATCACCTTCCTTTAATGACACCCCCATGTGTGCACCTAGTGCACCCATGGGTGTGTCAGTATCTAGTGACACACCAAACATTACAAGACACAAAAAACCATTTTTTTCAAATGAATTTACCATTAATTAGTCAATTCATGAAATCCCTTTGTAAAAACCCACTATCAATGCATTCCCATCTCAAGTGACTTTGAAAACACATTTCGCACATTTTGCATAATCCTAAAAATAATTCTAATAAATACCCTAATGAAGCACATATGAAAACATAACCATATCATTTATAAAATCCTCTTTCCCCATATAATCATGTCAAAAAACTTTCAAAATATATTTCTCATCAAATAAAATATCTAATATCACTATTTAAAACCCAAATGAAATTTAACCCAAAACATTTGACACATGCACAAATAGACATAATTGAATATTCACTTCAAAATATATTTTTTTAACAAATTATACTCCCAAGAAAACAACATAATAAATTCACTAAGTGATTAAAACAAAATTGGGCATTAACATGCATAAACATAAACAAGAAACACTTAAAAAACGATTTTTTTACATGTTATAATAATCCATAAAAATCATAATGGAATAATTAGCTATATCATTAAGTAGTGAATCAAGTAAAAATAAAATTTAAAGTAACACAAGCACCAAAAAATTTCTCAGGAAGAGGAAAAAAATACAGATTCATCTACCTCAAAGGCGCGCGATTGTGACGAAACCTTAAAAGGAGTAAGAGTACACCCCGAAGGACAATTAGCAACCCCTATCATCCAAGAAAAACGAATCGAACATAGACCCAATCCATTAGGATTAATCTAAAAATGAAAACCCCAATGAATAATCACAATAACAGATTAATACCTACCATTGGGGAAAGAGGGGAGGTCAGATGTGCCGCTGTGAGGAGTGGAGGCTTCCGGAGGTGTTGCGCGCTGAAGAGGAGTCCAGACAGGGGGGGTGTTGCTAGCGAGGGAGGCACCAGACAAGGGGGTAAGACCGGAGCTGCGCGCTGGACTAGGGAGTACGCAAGGGGGTTGGGCCACTGGGAGAGGGAGGCTAGATAGAGAAGACCGTTGCGTGTATAGGATGGGAGGTTCGACCATAGGGAGTCGCCGACACGAAGGGAAGAAGGGGTTGGGGCTGGCCGTGCGCAGGTCGAGCGTGTGGGGGAGAGGATACACTGGTGAAAGCTCGGCTACTGGAGAGGGTCATGTGAGCAACGTGGGATGAGGCCGAGAGCTGGGAAGAGCGCCATAGGTGGCTTGGCCTGAGCGGCCTGGTGTGCGGGAGCAGGTACACGCCGCAGTGTAGGGGAGAAGGAAAAAGGGGGGGGGGGTTGTGATCCCCCCAGGGTTTCCAATCCCTTTGATTGTTTTTTTTAATATTATAATAATAATAATAAAATAATAATAATAATCTTAATAATAATAATAATAAACAACCAAAATTATAAAAATATTATTATTAAAACTATAATATTATTATTATTTTATGGTTATTTTTTTTTCTAAAACTCTATTTTATTTAAAATATTTTATTTCATTTTACTTAATTTCATTTCACTTATCCTTTAATTAATTTATTTACTTTCTTTGGATGTCAGGAAACAACATGGCTCGCGTTCCGTCAAGTGCGCGGTCGAGCGAGCTGTGCTCGGACCATGCCACCTGACATTAACCGCCTATAAAGTCAAACTGTGTGTTGTCGTATAGTTTTATAAGTCATGTACAAGTTGTGCGTCAAACCCGGTCAGGTTGTGACATTCATGATTTCCCAAAATTGTTTGAGAAGTTAAAGAGTTCTGAAAAGAGGCCTTTGTATGGTGGTTTCACTAAATATATAGAATTGTTATCCATACTGAAGTTGTATAATTTGAAAGAAGGAAATGGATGCATTGATTCCAGTTTTACAAAATTACTTTCTCTCTTGAATGACATGCTTCCAGAAGATAAAACTAGGGGAAATACTGGATTTAACTTCGAAGTAATGATGTCAGTTTTTTTCTAAACAAATTCCAATAGTATGTGTGAGAAATTTTTAGCATTGGTTTTACTAAAAACCAATGCCAAAATTTTTTAAGAGTGGTTTTTAGAATCTGTTTCTAGTATAATTGATTCCAAAAACCACAAAAGGAACGATTTATGGCATCAATTTTTCTAAAAACCGACGCCATAAATAAAAAAAGGTTTGGAATCAGTTTTTAGAAAAAATGACACCATAAATCTCTAACTCGGGATCTTTTGACATCAGTTTTTATAAAAACTGATGCCATATATTTAAAAAAATATTTTTGGCAACAGTTTTTTAGAAAACCGACACCATATATTAAAAAAATAATTTCAGTGTCTATTTTCCCAAAAATTGACACCAATTTTTTTTAGACTCTTCAGCATCAGTTTTTGTAAAAAAAACGATGTTGAAAGTCTTTTAAAAATAGTCGGGATTAGGAAACACCCATGTTTTTTGATCTTTAAAAGCTAATCCCATGATGAATCATCTCGACTCATGATGACTTCAAAGGCATATTTGTGATCTCCAACAGCCATTCTTGTATATTTTCTTCCATTTCATGATCTGTGGTATGAGTTCTTGATTATTTACCCTTGATTCATCATCAATGGAATATTTTTTCTTCTGAAGCCTATTTTTGGTGACATTGAACCATGGTTTGATTTTAGTTTTTTTCATCTTTATTTTTCTTTTTTACAATCATTTTTTGTATAGATATTGCAGTGTTTAATTTTCCAAAGCATTCCATGGAGAAAAGTTTGGATTGGGATCTATTTTTGTGTTAAACTCCGAATTTTGTATGTTTTTTTAATTTCGATGATAAATTAGTTATCATTTAATTATGTTTCTCATTTGATTCAATTATTTTTTTAGAATTTATTATAAATGTTTTGGAACATGTTTAATATTTACCCTTAAGAGTGATCATCCCATATATGGTAAAAAGTCCAAGTGTATAGGGATGTGATTGTTGTTCATGTAGATTTTTGTTATGGTTTATTATGGTTTCTCCTTAACTGATGTGAGTATATTATTATTTTTACTAATTTATGGTATTTACACTTGGCATGGTATAGGAAGTATGTAGAATTACATGAATCATTATAGGAATGTACATATTAACATGTACTGAATATGACATTCCGTGTAGGTTGAATTACTATTCTATTTTAAATTGACTTATATACCTTGTATGTCTCATTAGAATGTGTTTACATACCATGATGGGATTTTTATAAGAAAACATAATATTATACTTTTTAGGTATTTGATAGGAATTATTGTTTTCACAGAATGATTATATTATATAATTATCATGATTTGAATATATTCTATGCTAGAGTGTTTCCTACTCATGTAGTCACTTTCCATCCATATTTGTTATACTAGTGCTTCTCTAGCATGTCTACCTATACTTGCTGCAGTGTGCATGATTCCTATAGAATTATTAATGGTTCCCATGTTCTTTACATATTTAGGTGATTAATTAGTAATCCATGGTTTTATTCCATGCATCTATACTTAGAAATCATGTTTTATTTATTACTTGTGATATCATGCCCTGATATAATTTCCATGCACTATTGGTCAAATAAAATGCTGGAATCAATCTAGTTAAAGTAAATTTATAATTTAGCAACCAATGATAGAAAACCTATAGATTAAATGGTTTATTTTACTAGGATATGTATTTAATATTAATATAAAATGATTTAAAAATGAATTTATGTTTTTATTGGGTTTCCCCAGTTGGTATAAATTTTATGTTTCTTATTTTATTATTGTAATAATAATAATTTCAGGATAAAAAAATAATGAATAAAATGTGTTGTAATATATAACAATTTAGTTATGTATTTAATTTCATATGTCATAATTTTGGGAGTATTATGATTTATTTCACTTTTAATATGAACATTTACTCTTATTATTATTTCATATTACTAATAATAACTATTTTTTCATCCGTTAAATTAATGAAATATTCCATACTTTTGAAACATGTAACATTGAGATAATGAAAAAAATATGTTAAATTAACTATTAAATTTTATAATATTGATATTATAATTCAATTATAATATCAATATAACACATGTATATAATATGAATTTTTTTTACTATTTGTAAATGTGTTTCATATCTATTTTTTTTCTATCTGATTATCAATAGTTTTTATTAAATGTGTTTCTGTTTACAATTTATTTGTAAATAAATAAATAAATATATATATATATATATATTTAAATGTTTATATGTTTTAATATATTCACCAATTATATTGTGATATTAGGTATCGAATGGATTATAAATGGATACATTTACAAAGAAACACTAGTGAATATGAAGAAGGAGTTGATTAATTATTGGAATTTTCTAAACAACATATTCAAAACATTGATTTTATTTTATGTCTATGTGTAAAGTGTTTGAATATGAAAAAGTTAAAATCCAGACAAATCAAGGATCATTTCATTTGTTGTGGTTTTAGCCTTAATTAAACACATTGGATCTAACATGGTGAAAGAACTGAAAACTCAATATCCAATGTTGATGACAATATTCATAATGAGGTAGAGGACCATATTGAATAATTAATTCATGATTTAGGTGTTGAAACCATAAAAAAATAGCAACTGTTGAATGATTTTATGGAGATTCTGAGAAACCATTATTCCCATGTTGCAAGAAATATATAGTGTTATCAGCAGTTTTGAGATTAGTTAAATTAAAATAAAAAATGGGTGGAGTGATAAAAGTTTCTCCATCTTACTTGAGCTTTTAAAAGAGCTACTTCTAGAAGGCAACATGCTTCCAGATTCCAATTATGAGGTGAAGAAAATATTATTCCCAACGGGATTGGGTTATAAAAAGATATATGCTTTCCCTAATGATTGTGTACTATATAGTAAAGAATATGAATATTTATCAAGTTGTAATACATGTGGGAAATCATGATATAATATAGATGGTAAAGTCAACTTAGATTAATTCTTAGGTATTATCATCTAATGTCATGAAAAATCAAATTTTTACCTTCTAATGATATCATTTAAAAAATTTTACATACAATTCTGATAATTCAACTGTGATTCATTCTTAGGTACCAGAATCAAAACTCCTATAAAAACAATTTGGTACCGTGCAATAATTCCTTGTTTTAAGTATCTATTTGAAAATTCAATTGATTCAAAAAGGTTAATATGGCATTCATATGAGTGCATCTCTGATTTTAACTTACTTCACCCTACTAATTCACCACAGTTGAAGAGTTTTGATAAAAAAATCATGATTTTGGAAGTGAGGTTAGAAATCTTAGAATGGGATTGTGTACTGATGGAATGAATCCATATTGGAGCCTTAGTAGGAAACACAGTTCATGGCCTATTTTTCTGGTAGTTTACAACTTTTACACAAATCTATGTATGAAGAAAACATATATAATGATGATCTTGATGATTTCTAGACCAAAACAACCAATAAATAAGATTGTTGTGTATCTTTCACCATTGATTGATATTTTGAAACTGCTATGAGAGGAATGTGTTAATGTTTTTGATATATACAATAAAGAGTATTTTATTTTTCATGCTATGATAATGTTCACTATAAAAGACTTTCCTATATATGGAAACTTATCTAGATATAGTGTTAAAGGACATGAAGCATGTCCAATTTGTGTAGAAAAAAATTCATATTATCAATTTTAGAATGGAAGAAAGACAGTGTACATGGGACACTGAAGAGTTTTGCGAATTGATCATCCTTATTGTAGATTAGAAAAAGCATTTAACAATTTACAAGGATAAAACCTTCCCCCTCGGCTATTTTCAGTTGAATAATATTATGATAGGGTGAAAAATATTTATTCAACATTTGGAAAGAAAAGAAGTTTTGGTCTTCAAATAAATATCTAGCAGAAGAAGTTTATTTTTCTAACTACCTTATTGGATATTTTTAGAGATAAAACATAACATTGATGTTATTCATGTTGAGAAAAAAATATGTGATAGTTTTATTGGAACTTTGTTAGACATAAATGGAAAGAAAAAAGATGGATTTCATGATAGATTGGACTTGATATTAATGAGAATACATTTGGAGTTAGCTCCCACTGTGAAAGGAAACTGACCATATTTACCTCCATCTTGTCACACAGTAAGCAGGATTGAAAAAATAATTTTTTGTCAGTGTCTTAATGGTATTAAAGAAACTAGTGGTTTCTATTAAAATGTGAATAATTTGGTGTCATTGAGGGATTTTAAATTAATAGGTATGAAATCTCAATATTTCAATGTATTGATGAAACAACTTCTACCAGTAGAAGTGCCTGGTATATTTCCAACAACTGTTAGAAAGACTATCATCAGGATATGTAATTTTTTCAAATCCATTTATAGAAAAGTCGTTGATCCAAATTTGTTCGATGTGTTGAAGAATGAAGCAACTCTTATTATTTGTCAACTATAAATGTATTTCTCACATATGTTTTTTGATATAATGGTTAATATTATGATTCATTTGGTGCATGAGATAAGAATATGTGGGCCTGTTTATTTATGATTGATGTATCCTTTTGAAAGATATATTAAAATTTTGAAGGGACATGTTAAAAATATTTATCGAGAAAAGGCCTATATTGTTCAAAAATATGTATCGAAACAGGTGATTGAGTTCTGTACTAATTATTTGTATGAGGTACAGAATATTGGACTCTCCATATCTTGACATATGACAGTTTATAGTGAAGGTAGAGGGGTTCAAGGATTAAAGGTAAAGTTCATTCCACATGATGAAGTGATGCAGACACATTTATTTATTTTTAACAACACAGATGGGGTTCAATAATATATATCCTCACATATTTCTAAATTAATGTTATGATATCAGAAATGAAACGAAAAGTGGTAGATGATTGAGCATAATTTTTTTTAATGGTTTAAAGTGAAAGTCACCACAGATATATCTACATAAAAAACATTGAAGTGGTTAGTAGGGGGACCATATATTAATCTGATCACATGGTCTGATTTTGATATTAATGGTTACACATTTTACACACAAAAATCTGGATGACAATAGTACCATTCTGAATAGTGGTGTGATGGTTTTCGCTGAAGGACTGCATTTTTTGATTACTAAAGATAAAAACCCAATTTCTAAATCAATGCCATATTTTGGAGTTCCTAAAGAAATATGGGAAATTGATTATATTAAATTTCAAGTCACCATTTATAAGTGTAATTGGGTTGATAGTAATAGTGGTGTGAAACATGATGAATATGGGTTTAAACATGTGGATTTGAAAATATTTAATTACAATGAGGAACCATTTATCATGGAGACACATGAAAAACAAGTATTTTATGTCATTGATCCATTGAATGATTTGTGGTTCGTCATTTTTCAAGGAAAAATATACTATTTGGGTGATGAGGATGATGCTGATGATGTTATTGATTTACATGAGCCTTATTCATCTATTACGCAATTTACGAATGATTACAATGAGAATAAGACAGACATAGTGCATGCAATATGTAATGATAATGATGAAGGCATGTGGGAAAACACTAATTTAGTCTCTTAATTTTTCTGGTAAATATTTATATTTTTTTTCTTTTTTTGAAACTTAGATATGCATGCCATGTTTTTACTTACTTATTTTTTTCTTTCTTGTTTCTAAATATTCAGTTTTATAATGATATGAAGGTATAGAAAATTTCATTACACATTATAGGAGAGATGTCAGATATAGATAGAGAGGAGAAGTTACTGAGGTATACCTATTTTTTCGTATTATTAAATATTTAGTAATATACTTATTTAATTAAATAAAACTATTTATTTTAATTTTTTTTTGCAGGACTACTGATGAGTCCTCAGGGGAGGAGACTTCTCTTGTAACTACTAAAAAAATCAAGTTGTCAAGTTGGTAAACATGGTATTACACATTTAACAAAACTATCAATTGCTCGTGATGATGACATATTACACATACATTTTGATGATAATAATAATGAAACTGGCCCAAATGCAGTTCAATTTATCAGTTATATATCGATGCAGAGTCGTTGTAGGATTAGTATTTTATATCCTGATTGAAAGTCAGTAGACTGGATATTGAAGAAAAATATTTGGAAGGCCATGATGGTAAAATATCTTAATTTATTTATTTTATCACATTTATTGAATATTAAATATTTTAAATGACATATTTAATTTATTCAATTATAGATGTCATTCAATTTGAAGGAAACCAAATAAATTAAGAAAAAACATCTCTCTTTAGTCGTGGTTCGATGGAGAGATTTTAAAACAAAACAGACAAAAAATTATTTTTTTGGAAATATAAGGATTGAAAACCCATGCCTCAAGTTTCATTTTATAGATTAAGATACATGGAATCCATTTTTTGACAATTAGCATGAAGAAAAATTTCAGTTATGATAATTATTTTATACTGTAAAATTTATTATATAATTTTCTAATTACCTAGTAGTTTATTTTTATATAATATGCCTCAAGGAGATCTCATCAATATATTCAGTTGAGAAATGTATACCCTCATACTTTATCATGTGGAGGGTATCCGTATTTGGAGCAAAAAATGTTTGAAGAAAAATTTGAAGCATTAATAGCTCGATCTTGTAGTGGCTCAGAAGAGGTCCAGTTTGGTACACCATCTCCTCCCACTCACCATGAAAAATGGAAAAGAGAAAGAAGAAGAAAAAATAAATAGTATATTACAGAGGAATTTAAGCTAGTAGCTGATAAAATTATAAGTAAATATTATTTATTTGTCATCAATTTTTATATTTTATAAATTTTAAACACTAATATAACTTTTTAATTTTCATTTAAGGATGAACTTCAGGAGTAATAGAAATAGGGATATTTTATCCCTGAGGGTAGGATGGACATACTAGCCACTACATTGGGAAAAGTATAACACCACAGATGTGTTGGAGGATATCAGGAAAGAGTTGGCATTCCAATGGCTTTTGGTCTGAGTAAGCAATCAAGAGACCCGGAAATAGAATCCTTAAAAGCCGAGAAAAAAGATGTGAAACAGTCTATGTGTGATCAAATTCAAGCAGCAATGTAAAAGGTTTTATTAGAACACTTGGAAAGACAGTCAAAATCTATACAGCCTTCCCAGGTATATTATTTATTTGTCATCAATTTTTTTATTTTATAAATTATAAACACTAATATAACCTTTTCATTTTTCAGCCTTTCGAGCCTGCTCACCTAGACTACCTTGACCCACATGCCTTCCCTGCCCCATATGCATAAACTTCTGAGGTATATTATTTATTTTTCATCAATTTTTCTATTTTATAAATTATAAACACTAATATAAATTTTTTATTTTTCTGCCTTCCTAGCCTTCTCAGCCGGACTACCCTGCCCCATATTCCTACTTCGATCCTCCACTTCCTTGCTCGGACCAATAAATATATTATTTATTTTTCATCAATTTTATATTTTATAAATTATAAACAATAATATAATTTTTTTCATATTTTATCCTTCCGAGCCTGCTCACCCAGACTATCCTACCCCATCTACTTACTTTGATCCTCCACCACATCACTAAGACCAAAATGTATACTGTGAGTTGTTTTCTGGAGATCGTCATATACATATTGTTGTGTTAGGAATCGTGTAGTTTGGGGGGGGGGGGGGGGTTCTATACATTACCATCCTAGGCCAATGAGTTAGGTTAGCATATCAGTACTTGATATTATAGATCCTAATGCTCTACTACCATTTCCTACTAAGGAGATCACCAAAGTTGAGGATTGTCTATGTCATTTTTTACTTTGTCCAAATGGTCTTCTCTGTTATATTTAATATGAGGTATGCATTTTCTTAAATATTAATTAAAAATGATTCATAATTAATTTTAATGTTTTCTAACATTTAACTTATATAGGATTATCTGAAAGAAAAAGAAACAACACAAATGAAACAAAATGTTTAGGATCAATCAACTGTAGATACTTCTGATATTTCTTTTGGGATATAAAGATTATATAAAGATTATTTTTCATTGAATTATATCTATGAGTTTAAAATGATGACCAATATATGAGGAAGAGAATATCCATTGAGATTACTCAAACAAGATATCATGCATCTAGTTGATTTTGAAGAGCTCAACCTGAATGTGGTGCAATTGTTTTCCATGTAAGTAAATTGACATTTGAAAATGTATTTCATTAATAAAATATGGTTTTAAATTGACTAAAAATATTTTCTTTTTAAATTAGGTATCTACACACACTTCTTCTGCTAAATGAAAGTATAGGCATTTACAGTTTTATAGATCCAATATTCATTTCCATGGAAGTGAAACATGTGAATAATCCTGATAGAGTTTCATATATATGTTATAGATTATCACATACAAAGATTGAGTGTTGGTTTTTTACATTTCTTGATAAGTAATAATACAAAAATAATTATGAACTCATGATCATTATAATGCCATTAATTGTGAATATTTTGTATTGTAGGGGGAATTGGATGTTAGGAGTATTGTGCCCAAGTGAATTCACCTTATATTGGTTTTGGTCTTTATCAGGGAATGTTTGTAAATGATTTTCCACCTTATTAGATTGGTAAGTTTTTTTTTTGTTTTTTATAAGCTCATTATTCTTAATTCTCATTTTTTATACATGAATTATTAGTTCATATATATGAAAATGTAGTTCATGGAAAAAATTTTACAAGGAATACATGTCGATAAAGACACCAAAGAAAATAAAATATGTGGAAGTACATGTATTCAGTTTTTATATTATATTTTATTCAGATTTTTTGTTATATATTGACTTTTATTATCAGTTTAATGTTTCATAAGAGTAGTTTCATCTTTAAAAAGTACATGTTGAATGTGGTTATTATATTATAAGATTCATTTATGAGATAATCACAACTATGGAAACTATTAAATTTGATAAGGTTAGTTGTATTAATTTTTTTTTATATTTTCTGCCATATTATTCAATTTTTTATCTCAAATCATTCAATGTTATTATAGGAATTCATTGATTCCCAGTCTTATTCTCAATCTGATATTACCCATATTCAATATAGTTTTTTCAAACTATTTGTTATGCTTGAATGGGATTTGATATATTTATATTCTAATATTTATGAATAATATTACATATAGGATAAAAAAACTAACTCTTTTGTTATAATAGGTGTTTGAACATACTGATAATCAAATGAATGCTTCAACAATAACTAACAATGAGAATGTTGTAAATTTTAGGTATGTGTATTTTAATTCTACTTTATAATACAAATGTGTAGATGTTTATTTGATTAAATAGATAAAATCATGTAAGTTATATATTTTTAGCCAATGATAAATACTATTTGATTGTCTTATATTGTGTTTTTATTACAGGGGTTTTGATTATTTTGGAAGGGTAATATTTTCAAATTTTTTTAAAAAAAATTTAACTTTCGGCGTTGGTTTTTAAAAATCCAATGCTGAAACTTGTTAAAAAAATTATTCAGTTTTTGGCACCGGTTTTTAAAGAAACTCACTCCGAAACATTTTTTGAGAGGGTTTTTAGTGTCAGTTTTGGGAAAACCTACACCAAAACCCTTAACAAATATTATTTTTGGCATCGGTTTTTATAAAATAGACACAGAAAATAATCTTTTTTATGTCACCTTTATAAACATCAATTAAAAAATGACATCAAAAATAAAAAAACCGACTTTAAATCCTATTTTCCACTAGTGTAATGAGCTCCTGATCCGAACATACAATGCCAAACGAATGCTACGTTTGATGGGTATGACCTCTGAACAAGTACACACCTTCCCAAATGACTGTATACTATTTCACAAGGAATAAAAATCACTTAGATAATGCCCAATGTGTGGTGATTCTCAATACAAGAAAGATGAATCCTGTACTACGAATGTTTTATGATATATTCCAATCATTCCAAGGTTTAGGCGCCTATATAGAAGTGAGGAGACCACTTGGAAATTGATGTGGAAAATATAAAGAAGAGATAAATATGGGAAACTACGTCACCTGGCAGACTCTCCTCAGTGGAACAAAATCTATCCTGAGTATCCTGATTTTGGAAACGAGCCGAGAAACCTGTCATCTTGCATTATCTACAGATAGAGTGAATCCTTTTTGTTTTCAAAAAATCATTCATAGTACATGGCCAGTTTTGTTTGTAAATTGTAACTTTCTACCGTGGTTATTCATGAAACAAAAACACATCATAATATATATGATAATATCATGACCGAAATAACCGAGTTATGATATTGATGTTTATTTGGATCCATTTTTCAAGGATTTGAATTTATTGTGGGATTCAGGTGTTATGTTGTATGATGCTTTTAGAAATGAAGATTTCATGTTGAGATTCATGTTGTATAGGTTGATAAATTACTTTCCTTCTTATGGTGATTTTTTAAGATATAGCATTAAAGGAAGTTATGGGTGTCCCGTCTGTGAACAAGGTAAACTGTTAATTAGGTTGAAACATTCATCAAAAACCATGTTTCTAGGACATTGTATATTTCTACCCCGATGACATAAGTACCAATATTGGATGACATCATTAGATATAATTTCAAAGGAAAGTACAACATCATCTCCAGTAACTAGTGATCAACTGTTTGAGAATGTAAAAGATGTGGAAGCTAATTTTGGTAAACTATTTTTGAAAAACCATACGAAAACCAGTAGGAAAAAGAGATCATTTTTTTTGAATTACCATACTAGAATGTCTTTATGTGAGAAACATTATTAATGTTTTTCATGTTGAAAAAATGTATGTGATAGTTTCATTGGCACATTACTAAATGAACCCAAAAAAACAAAGGATGGAATTAGGGCTAGGTTTAACATGGTTGACATGAGAATACGAGAATAGTTGGTGCCAGTGAAGGGTGAAAAATGAACTTTTCTTCATCCACCTGCTTACACACTTTCCAGGCAGGAGAGATATTAGTTTTTCATCTTCTTGAATGACATAAAAGTTCCAGAGGGGTATTCATCGAATATCAAGAACATCGTGTCAATGATCGATTTAAAGTTAATGGGTCTGAAATCACATGACTGCCACATTTTGATTCAAGATCTAATTCCTATAGATTTACGTTGCATTTTTCCCAAGAATGTCCATTATACGTTAATGAAGATATGTTTATTCTTCAAATCTATATGCAACAAATTTATAGACTCGAAGAAATTACCAAGTATGGAAAGAGAAATTTTTGTCATATTATATGAATTAGAAATGTTCTTCCCACTGACATTCATTGATATGATGGTTCATTTTATGGTTCACTTGGTGAGAAAGATTCGACTATATGGTCCTGTACAGTATAGATGGATGTACCCCATTGAATGGTGTATGAATATTTTGAAAGGGTATGTCTAAAATCTATGTCGTCTAAGGGTTGTTTTGTAGAGCGATATATTGTGGAGGAAACCGTTGAATTTTGTACTGAATACCTATCTGGTGTGGAAATAATTGGTCTTCCAAATTCTCGTCACACTAGGCAGCTTGCTGGTGAAGGAATTTCTAGAAGAGGGGTTGTCAAAATCAATATTACAGATCAGGAGGAGGCTCACCTTTACCTTTTACATAATATTTTGGAGGTCGAACCATATTTCAAAACCAACACAGAAATTATTAGGCATTTGAATCCATCAAGGGATGAAAAATCGATATCAAATACACATAATCAATGGTTTATAGGATGTTTTAGGGACCATATATTTAAGTAGTCAGATGAAAATCCGAACTCAATTTTCGAAAGACTTCGATATCTAGCCAGAGGACCAAGTGTGTATGTATTATATTATAATTCATATGTAATTAATGATTATAAATTCTATACTAATGAACATGATGAATACAATACCATGCAGAATAGTTGAGTTACACTTATGGCTGAAGCGATGCATGTTTCCAGTGCTAAGGATAGAAATCCAATTTATGCGAATATGTCATACATTGGCATCATTAAAAAAACATGAGAGTTGGATTATATGAACTTCCAAGTGCTGATTTTTCAATGCACTGGGTTGATAATATAAGTGCTGTTAAAATAGAAGAGTTGGGATTTGTGAAATTTGATTTTTGTAAGGAAGGGTAAAAAGATGAACCATTTATAATGGAATCATAGGAATTACAAGAATTTTATGTTCCAGATCCCATAAAATTAAACTGGTCAATTGTTCTATTATCCACCAAAACTACTGATGGGTCAGATGAAAATTCAACAGAGGATGACCCTTTCATTGAGACATCACAATCATTTCATAGATATCCCAATGTAGAAGACGTTTTGTATTTCATAGGAGACCACAATGAAGGGATTTGGATAATCGGTAGAGGGGTAAAACCCATTTAGCCTTTAAAAGAAAGAGAGTTCAATTATCAAGTTATATATTTTTTGTAATATATATCATGTTACCTTATGTTATTATCTACTCATAGCTACTTTTATGTAATATAAATTAAATTTTGATCCACTTCTTTAGATAATGAATTTTTCACATGATGATGCACCTAATCCTGAGGAACAACAAGTCTCTTAACCCGTTTCTACTCGTAGTGCATAGGACCAATATGTTTCTCAACCTATTAATGATACTTATCCCAGTGAAGAGATACAACCACCATCTGCACATGATAATACTAGTGCTCCGAAGGAACATATTGATGATGTTGAAACCAAGTAAATGGTAGGCACCAAAACACTAGCGACACAGAAAAAACAAGAGTGTTGTAGTTTGATGGGGTTATAAAAAATCATTAAGGAAAAATCAAAAGGCATCAAATACATGGTCACATGGAACAAGTGGGGCCAACATGTTAACCCCAACAAGGCCATGTTCAGTAGTTACATTTGAATTGTCACTCGACAATGCATGCCAATTATTGTATAGTTATAGCACCCTGTTGTCACCATGCTTAAGACACTGATGTGGGGAGATATTATGGTAAAATTATGGTATATAATTTCATTAATTTACTAAAAAATAAAATAATGAAACATTTACTTACTCTTTATCATCCCTTTTAGAGTGCATTTATAGTGGATGAATCACACAAGGACTATATATTAAGGGTTGTTGGAAGGATTCACATAGGCTTTCACAAAATTTTAATGAAATGTTATCTTAAATATTCTGAAGGGAAAACAAACATGCACCCACCTCCTATTTATGAAAACCCAATAACCCAAGGAGTGTGGGATGCATTTACTGGACGTCGTGACGAGCAGTGTTTTTAGGTAAATTGTGTTTGGTAATATGTTTTTTGATGATACATGTATTCGTCACTTTGATTGACATTTTTTATTTATGAAACAACAAATGAGTGCTGAAAATAAGGAACGAGCAGCAAAACCAACCTAACCCTACCGTAAAGAAAGAATGGGGTATGCTTCATTTGAAAAAAATGGTATGTATTTTAAATCTATTGTAATAGTTTTATGTGACATAAAACAACACCATAACTATTTTCCTCTATTTATATATAGATTAATGAATCCAAATCCAATTTTAGTTCCATCCCACACCATGTTCTATGGAAGGAGGTGTGTGTAAATAAAGATGGGATACTAGTATATGAAAAGACACAAAAAGTTTGGGAAACATGTGTAAGTTTGACATAGTAAATATTTGTTTTTTTTAAATCGATATTACATAACAATGATTACTTATTTTACTATATTTTATATCTGACATAGTCACATGAATCAGCAACACCCAAACCAGATGTAGATATACATTTAATGGCCTTGAAGCAGCCAGAAAAGTGTGGCTGCATTAGAGGTGTGGGTTTTGGGGTGACACCTCAAACATTTTTTGAGAAAAAACAAGATAATGATCAATGTTAAGAAAAAAAATTAAGAACAACCAGCACATGAAGATCTTGCACCACCCCCACTAGCTTTGAGGTGAGAAATTCCCCACAAAAACCTATCTTAGCTAAGGTAATAAATGTTCTAATAGTTATTTATGTGAATTGTGAATCAGATAGACACTGATACCATTCTTGTACTAATATTGTACATGGTGAAAATGACTATGATTTATATCTATCAAAACCCACCCATCGCCTTATAGCGAGGTCTATGATGTTCAATATCCAGAACATCATTCTACAAAACAAACCACTTCTAATAGGCCATGCCAAAATGATGATTAATGTAGTCCATGAGTTGAGTGCCGAGATACCTGTTCCAATTAATGATGAAGATATTCATAAGGTCAAACAAGCTCTTGGAACATTCATCGCATGGCCATCGCAGTTTATAAAAAAACATGTTGACAAAGAGGTATTCATTTACAATTTTTTTAGATAAACCTTTATAATTTAATGAAAAAAGGTTTGAACGGATGAATGTTATTACCGACAGACACAGGGAAGGGGGTGAAAAGAAATAAGAGCTCAAAACCATCTCAAGTATTAAACAACCAATCAAAATGATCTACCAAAAGCACCTCAAAACCTCATGTTCTATATCCTCATTTATTATCATTGCAGACTCATGTGAATATGATGTTGAAAGACATTGTGGTTAAAATAATTCTTTTTGATGAAAATTTTTACAGTGGGTAAGATCCAAATTTCATTAGTGTTGACAATGTAAGTTAAATCCTAGAGTATGTTTGGTTAGGCGACTTAGTTGTAAATGTTTACATGAGGTATGTTTTCATGATTTGATTTCCCAAAAGATGATATACTATGACAATTATGACTAAATGCATTTCATATTTTTCATAGGTGTATATATGAAAAACAATTGAAGGGATTTTCCCATGAACAAAAATTTGGACATGTTAGTCCTCATGTCACCTCTACAACACTAACAGATATAAAATCTAAGAAAGTGGGTAAAATAGTGGAAGACCTGATCAAATCATTTAACAAAAAAATTAAATATGAAAGACTCTTCTTAATACCAACGATGCAAGGGTAAAATGGTACAAATTAATTATATCAAATATATTTTAATTTCTTTCATTAATTATTACTTTTTATGTTTTTAGGCAGCATTGGATGCTCATTGCGGTAAATTTAGATTATCCAAAGATTTATTTCTTGGATTCAATGCATGGATATCCAACAAACTGACCAAAAATGATGGTGTTTGTCAACTTGTAATACACTACATCCAACATTTTAGAACTAAACACCTAGTTATATAATTTATATTATCTTTTAATGATGATTCTGTTATGATAGGGTGGTGTGTGACTATCGTCTACATCATGGAATGAGGCTAGGGGAAAAGGACAAGAAACATCACAAGTACTATGACTAGATAAAATTTATGGGATATATAATAAGATTTCACTATCCAAACACATATAAAAAAATTACTTATTTTTCTCAATGTTTCTGTAGTGCCCGAAACAAACAAACATTAAAGAATCTGGTTATTATATTTGTGAATTTATGAAAGAGATCATATTCTATGGATAAACTAGAATCCATGAAGAGGTATTTTTTAAGATAATTACTATTTCATTTAAAATACTTATTAATCCTTTGTTTATTTATATTTTTCCTCTACTACCATGATTTTCAAAAAGAATACTATTCAAAAGATGAAATATATTTGTTTAGAAATTAATGAGTATTATACCTAATGAAATAATTTATAGAAATAGCATGAATATGTGACTGGTATGACTCGAAGTGTATTTTTATTTAGAAGTGTCAGTATTTTTAGTAAAAAGAACAACTACCATACCGAAAACTAAGAAAATGCATTAGGACTATTTTGATACTTAAGGAAAATGATCTATAAGTCATTTTTGACATGTAGAAATAAAAATCACCTAAATCCAACACATGGTGTGACTGTTATGACTTTAAGTCTTCATTTTTATAATAAATTAATAATAAATTTAGCAAAAAGAACAAGTGACATACTGAAAACCGATAAAATTTTTTTGGATTGTTTTGATACTTTAGGACAATGATCCACCAGTCATTTGTGACATGTAGAAATCAACCACGCCTCAATATGACGAACGATGTTCCCAATATGACTAAAAGTTTCTGTTATCAGTTTAAAATTAGCATTTTAGCTCAAAACGTGTTACTCACGGAAAACCAATAAAACTCACTCCAATTGACTTCATAATTTAGGAAAATTATTCATAAGTTCTCTGTGATGTATATGAACCATTCTCATTTCAAAACGATGCACGATGCGACCGATATGACTCAAAATACATGTTTCCACTGTGAAATGATATTTTATTAAAAAAACACATCTAACATACTAAAAATAGATCAAATACATTCAGAATGTTTTGATAATTTAGTACAATGAGATATAAGTCATATTTGATGTGTTGGAATCAACCAAAACTCAATCCAACACATTGTGTGACTGGTATGACTCAAAGTGTCCATTTTTATTTAAACTGGACATTAATTATAGTAAAAAAATAAAACTAGAATACTGGAAACTGAGAAAACACATTTGGATTGTTTTGATAATTTAGAAAAAATTTCCATGAGTCATTTTTGATGCGTAGAAATAAACCCCATCTCAATATAATGATATATGTGACCGGTATAAATCTAAATGTGTTTTTTTATTTAAAATTGAAATTAATTTAAGTTAAAAGAACAACTGCCATACTAAAAACCAAGAAAACACATTCAGATTGTTTTAATACTCTAGGAAGATGATACCTGATTCATTTTTGAGGAGTAGGAATCAACCACACCTCAATCTGACAAATGGTGTCATCGATATGCATAAAACTCTCTGTTATCAGTTTAAAATTTACATTTTAGATCAAAATGTGTCACTCACTAAAAACCAAGAAAATTATTTCTGATTATCTTCATAATTTAGAACAGTGATTATAATTTTCTTTTTGATGTGTATGAAGGAGTCTCACATCAAATCGATGCACGATGTGACCAATAAGACTGGAGTGTTTCTTGTTTGAAATGATATTTTAGTAAAAAAAAAACAACTGACATACTAAAAATATAGAAAATTAATTTTTATTGTTTTGATACCTTAGAACAATAATCCATGAGTCATTTTTGATATGTAAGAATCAACCACAGTTCAATCCGATGAATCATGTGATTAGTATAAATCCAAATGTGTTTTTATTTAAAATTGACATTAATTTAAGTTAAAATAACAAGTTCCATACTAAAAATAGATAAAACGCATTCAGATTTTTTTGATTTTTTTAAGAAAATGATCCATGAGTCATTTGTGATGTGTAGGAGTCAAGAACACCTCAATCCGACGCACATTATGACCAGAATGACTAAAAGTTTCTGTTATTAGTTTAAAATTGATATTTTATCTGAAAAAATTTCACTCAATGAAAACCAAGAAAACACTCTCTGATTGTATTCATAATTTAGGAGAGTGATTTGTTAGTCCTTTGTGATGTGTATTAAGTAGTCTCACCTCAAAATGATGCACAATGCAACTGGTATGACTCAAAATGGGTGTTTCTGGTTTGAAATGATATTTTAGGAAAAAACAAAACTATCATACTGAAAGCCAAGAAAACCCATTCGGACTGTATTGATACTTTAGAACAATGATGCATGAGTCCTTATTGACATGAAGGAATCAACCACACCTCAATATGACAAACTATTTGACCGGTATAAATTCACATACATCATTTAAATTTGATATTAATTTTAGTATGAAAACAAGGGACATACTCAAAACCAAGAAAACCCATTCAGACCATTTTGATATTTTAGGAAAATGATCCATAACTCATTTGTGAAGTGTAGGAATCAAACCCACCTCAATACGATGCATGGTGTGACCTGTATAACTAAAAATGTGTTTTTTTAAAAAAATTACATTTTATTAATGTATTCTTTAATATTAATGTTTATTTTATTTATTTATAGTATTACTAACATAATATTTGTTTTCTTATATGAGCTAAACCTTTTGCTTGAGTTGGGATGATTTTTTCGGAAAGTAATACCATGGGTGGAAATTTTTAAGAGGGGATCACAGATGTCAAAGGATGAAAAATTAATGTTTTAATTTTTTGGGGGATAATTTTAAAGGTAATTATATAAAACATTGTTTTAAATGTATAAAGCATTGTTTTCCAAACCCTTTTGTGGACTGCATTGTTCTTGTGTGTGCTGTACAGGTGCTATTTTTTATAGGTGGTGTGTGTGTGTTGTGCAGGTGCAGGTGTTTCTGGTGGGTGTGCAGTTATATAAACAACACACCAAAGTAAGATAAGCCTTTATCATCACTATTTTGAGTGCTGCTAATGGCCTCCCTTATCAACTCTACTCAGAGCACCGATAAAGGCACGCTTAATCAGGGATATTTTGAGCATTGATAAAAACACCATTTATCAGTGCTAATTAAAGCACTGATAAAGGGATCCTTTATCAATGCTAAAATAGAACGTATAAATGGGGGCCTTTATGAGCACTTTTTTAGCACCGATAAAGGAAAGCCTTTATTGGTGATTTTTTCACACTGTTAAAGGGGACCCCCTATCTTCACTGATATTAACAGTGCTTTTCTAGCACTATTAAAAGTGTTTTTCAGCACTGATAAAAGAATATTATGTATTAGTGCAACCAATAAAGTGGAATTACTTCATATTGTATGCTAAAGATAAACATCAACCAAAACCCTTGCATAATACACATATTTACCACTGATTGTATTATCATCAAGTTTTAGAGGTTCTTCAATACAAGAAGGAACATCATTTAAGATTATTGGATGCCAAATAACCAACTTAGTCCATGAATTCATACTTAGATATCTGAATTAGTATGCTTTTTATTATAAGGATTACAATCAACCCCCCATACATAAATATAAAAAGCATCTAGATTGAGATTATAGAAGCTAAATCTCCATGAAGAAAAATGATGCAATTTAGAATTAAATATTAAATGAAAATATCCCCGACCGATCAGAATAATTTCCCACTCATTGAAGTCCCATATTCATCCCAGCTTCTCTTTTAAATCATCAACATTAATTGGATTGTCAACTTTATAAAGGATCAATTGACCAATTAGTTAGAATTTACACTGTTCAAGTCTTTCCTGCAATATATATTGATCAATAGAGATAAAAAATATACCATGTTCATCTCTTGAGATTCACTATTTATTTTCAATCAAATCTGTGGAACCACCAGCCTTCCTCAATAAAATCTCCAAAAAAGAGAAGCCCTTCCCTCTGGGATTTGAAACACTACCAAGAACATCTGAATCCCACATCGGAAATGCAAAATGATTTTCAAGGAAAAATTTCTTATAAAAGGGAGACCTAGGTGAGGGTTGATATCATAATTTCAGACTGATTTAATGGTAGTAATGTTGGATATTAAATAGTAGGTAAATTATACTCAAAAATTAAATATATATATATATATATATAAACAAAACTAGACAAAATAAAATAAAAATTTTAAATATAAAAAAGTATATTTAAATTATGTAATTTTTTTTGGGTTTAAAGGAGGAAGGACCCTCCCTCCTTTCATACACATTTTTAAAAATAAATCCGACCTATAAATTTAAAATATAAATCATAAAACACAAAAAAAACTCTACATGGGTGGACAGAGATGATTCACCGCTAAACACTAATAGCGTAGTGTGCATGATGGGGATATGGAGATCAAAGAGGACATGAAAATTTAGTGAGATCACAACCATTTTTGGTCTTCCTTGGTTTTCTCACCTAAGAATAATGAGCGTTGGGATTTTTGTGTCCTCGCACCATCTTTTCGGAAGGTAAGTGGTGTGCCTTCAGTGGAATCTCCCAAAAAGTTTCTTGAATCATCACTTAAAATGTTTGTATGGCTGTTTTTGTTTCATTTAATTTGGAGCAATGAAATTGGAGGACAGTTTTACCTTAATTCTTATTCTTCTTCTTATTATTAAAAAAACCCTAACTGAACTATACAATTAATGTTATTTCCAGCATAGATCGTTATCTTGTGGGTGTACCAGGCCTCGAGTCTTTAATGCTAATCACAACCCAACTAGGTAAAACTTGTCTCCTCATGCTTCCCTGCAATTTTGAGGTGTTAAATTGCACGATGTGAAATTACCTCAGCCAAAACCTGCATCCAGTGGGAATCAAACACTGGACCTGACGACCAAAACCCTCAACCCTAACCACTGGGCTACCCCATGGGCGAAACTTTACCTTAATTCTAGTTAAGAAGCACCGCTTTTTTAGACCAGGATTGTTTCTCATTTAATTTAAATATTTATAATATTTTTAGTACACTATTGACATGTATTGATTTATCGAACTCAAACTGTAATTAGGCGTCTATTTTGATCATGGATTATCAATTTCCCTTAATTTGATGCGAGTCATAGGATTTTGGGTATATTTTTATTTTTTTGTTTTTGTTTTTGAATAATGACATGTGCTTTTTTTGAATAACGTCTAAACTTTTATAAGTAAAATTTAAATCATTTATAACTTTATTGCATTACATCTAATTTCATCTCTTCAAATTTGTATAACTAAAACTATGATCATGGTTTATTATTATTCATTACATAACATGTTTTTTTAGTTTGAGCTTTTTTAAACAATTTATATTATCTATGAGAAGAGTGTAAGTTGCGTTAATGATTGATAATTGATACTCTCATGAATGATCATAGATGAAAGTGTGGGAGAATATTAAGAATCGTGGTGTAATTATGCCCCCCATGTTTTTGTACACAAATTCGGGACCATAAAAACCAAACTCTAAAAATAATTTTATACACAATAATTTGATCCTAACCTAAAATACTATACCATTTTAAGTTAACCATAATTAATAGAATTTGAATAAGAATAGTAATCATTTCTCTATAGATGTTTTATTAGGAACAACAACAAATTTCTCAAAAATAATGTCAATGAAAATGTCAAAGAACTGAATACTAGAACTATAACAATCATTCCACAGTCAACTAGGCCACTAAAGCCTTTTAAGTGGGTTATTTATAATTTATCTCATTATATCCCTTCAAAGATATCCTCAAACACATTCATGAGTGTATAAGAATCTTCAAAATCATTTTCTTATCCCATTAAAGTGTTATTTATATTCATAATCAAACATTAATGACTATTTCACTTGATGTTATAATGACCTGAGACATCAAGTATTGGTGGGATTAGGAGGAGTTGAATTCTAGTGGAGGGGGGGGGGGGAATCCCAGATAAATTTAAAATCATGGTATACAGATCTAAAATAGGAGTATTTTGGTGTTTTTGAATGTTTAAAAGGAAGTTTTTTTGGTGGAAGGACATGTGGAGAAGACAAATAGAAATGTTTCGAGTATGGTGTAAATAAGGAATTCTGATGGGTTACAGAAACAAGCCACCAAAACATCAATGACAATGTATTTAAGGTTTGGTGGACTAAGATGTGGTACAAAACCATTTCTCCTGCCACTGGGAGCTTGGTGGTATCACTGAGAGTCTAGTGATGGTCACCAGACTTTTGGTGGTGTCCCCCAATCCCCACTTCAAGTGGGGTCCTTTTGGAAATTTTAAGGGGTTATGATTGGGAACCACATTGGGATCTCCTTACTCTATCCATCTTAATAGAGTAGGGGCCATCTCATTTCCTCCTCTCTTCCCTCACTTGGCTCTTCGCTAATCTTGGATGGTGTGTCACAAGTTCTCACACTAGAGGAGGTATGATTTATCCTCCCTTTATTTTTCCTCCTTCCACTTGTCTCCTTTACTTTATGGATTTCCAACTAATTATTTATGTTATATCTCACTGAATAATGGTGAAATTTGATCAATATGATGGCGATTCTGCTCATGTATACCAATAGGAGGCTTAGGGAGGATGATTAATAGGAATAGTTTGGCATTTTGATATAAAGGTATGCCTATCAGTGATTTATTCTTTGGAATTTGTCAAATTTGGATGAAATTGGTGCTAAAATTGAAATGAGAAAATTGTTATTTTTATTATAGGAGGATTGGGAGAACATTATGGACCACTAGAATTCCACAAGTTTCAGTTTCAGTGATTTGTAACTACAAGATAGTTTTTAAAAATTTGTGTCAAATTGAATTGATTATGCAATTAAATTATCATTTTCTTGGAAATTAATCATGTGAGAATCTTGTGGATATGGGTGCTCATGGGAATTAAGAATAATAGTATGTGCATGGATTAATTATGCATTTGGTTCATATTATTTTCCCTTTCTTTATATGTGTGTTGCATGTAGCATGTGGTATGTGAACAAAGGTAAGTGGGTGTGACTAACCCAAATGCGAACCAATGGTGTATATATATAATATGAGAAAATAAATGTGACCTTTTAGGGTCCTAATGAATATTCTACACATGTTTTCTCAAGTTAGAGTTGCTTTGTGACTCAATTAAATAATAATCATTAGAATTAAAGTTTAAGGGAATCTAAAAAGGGTTTCCAACTTTGAGTTATAACTCATGTGAACTTGGGAGGTCCTGCATAACGTTTTTTGGTGTTCCACTAAGAGGAGAATATAATAAGTTATCTAGGTGATACATCACTTACCTAAGCTTGTAGGATTTGGGTTCACCGTATGTGGTGACTTAAAAAATTATACTAGAATTATGATGAGTGGGATTATAAGTCCTAGTATGATAACACAAGGAATTCTACCAAGGGTAGACTAGTTTGGTTTCTCACATAGATATTGGTTCATTTTAGGGGCTCATGTACATGATGGGTTGGAGAGGAGCTAGATGAGACCAGTCACTAATTGGGTGGTGATATGTAAGAGTGGTACAAAATATTAGTATAGACCTAGGGTGTGCTCATTTTATTGTAAGATATGATCACTTAGGTTAGTGTTTTAGTTTCTCCCTCATAAAATAGATATATTGAATAACTAGGGATTGTGGGAAAGATGAATTATAAATGAGATCCCACTCTCATTTCTCATATGACTATATAGAGTTATGAGATAAACCTAGGATGATTGATATTTTAATCAAGGGTCCTAGGATTCCCTGTTCATGGGATGTGATAGTTAGTAATAGTCAAGGGTTAGGATATTGGTCTGTTAGGATACATGATTCATGGGATACGATGGGTTACTAGATACAGATTAGGACGTAGGAAACACGATACCATATATGTTGTGATTATTATACTAACACTTTTTTGTTGATATGATATATATATAAGGGATGTATGATGATGTTGGGTCAGCTATATGGGAAATCACCAGAGAATTAGATATGTGTATGCCACTTATGATTATGAGAATGGTTTTTAGGTTTTTGTGTCTATGTCACAACCTGTCCCAATGGGGCCCATGATGTGACTCCCCAAGCCCACCTCTAATAGGATAGGGGATGAAGACTAGCACTTAGTAGGAATATTAATAACATGTGAGACCTTAGCCAAAATTACTTGTATGCAAGCACACATCTCCAAGCCCATACAATACAGAAATGTAAAAAAAGAGATAAAAAATTCATGCATACATTTAAATCCCACTACCAGAGTATGATAAGAAGTAATGTAATGTAAATAGGTCCAAATACAATCTCACCACAATGTGTCTGAATTCATGTCCAACCTGAATGTAAATATGGGATTGCTGTTAAGATAACCGTAGGAACACACCTTGGTCTGTTCATCTCACTAGGCATTGCCTGGTCCTAGTCCCTCTATGAATCCTTCTAAAGGTTGATCATCTACAAAAGACACAACACGTGTGGGAAAATATCATTTAGGGTTGAGTATAATAATACCTTGCGGGACACCCCAAATACACCAAGAAAATAAAAATAAGAATAAAAGTCAGCAAAGACACATAGTCTCATTGTAAAGTAAAAAATGTAATTCCAGCCTAGGATTATTCCTCAAAGGTTCCACATAGCACTCATCTAGGAGAACACACACCATGAGTCAGATAGAACTAATGGTGTCCATCTAATATGTATAGCTCATCGGGTCTCACCATAAGAAGTATATTTTTGAAGTATGAAGAGATACGATACATAGATAAGCATCACCCACAAGGCCATGAAGTATAAGAATAATTCAATCTGGAATAACATGCTAAGTAGAGGATCAACACCCATGTAGTGTTGGTCATAATGATACCAAGAACTCCACCTAGTGAAAGAAGATGATAAAGGTTCTCACTTCGGGCCCCACGAAGGGATTCCAACATCTCTATCCATGAATTCCAACTGAATGAATCACTATACTATGTGTAGGATGTGATTTCATACTAAACCTTAGAAAATATATATAGGGAATGCATCCTAATGAAACTTTTCCAAGATACAATGGAAAAGGGATCTAAGAAAACTTTAATGGAGTACACAGTGTGTACTAGCAGTACACAGCGTGTACTAGTAGTACACGACCTGTCCCTTTGACACTGGGTTCAATCCATATAAATGATCCATGTTTGTGTCTGTGTCAAAGTACATGACGTTCCATTTCCAGTGTATTTCTGCCAATGTACAAGTACATGGATCTGCCTATGTACACCTGGCTTGGCCATGTCTATGTGGGAGTACACGGTGTTTCCATGACCATGTACTTTTGGCTGTGTCTGTTTACCTTTTGACGTACATTTTGAGCTTCTAGGGAAGGGTCACACACCGTGTGATAGAGTCACACGCCATGTGATATTAACTCCTGTGCAGAAATCCTAGACACTACACAGGTGTCCCAAATGGTATATTCCTCTAGAACACATGGAGTGTACCATGGGATTTCATAAATCCTACTAGTTTCTCCTTTGTGTTGTTGTCCACTCCATCAGTGCTTGGATCCACTGCCGCTAATGGCCAGATTATGTCCCTTAATTCACTATAAAACGCCACCAGAAACCACACATTCATCGTTAATCCAAAACCCATGCACAAACACCTTTGATCTAGTCCTAATCCATCATTATTGACATTGTCTCATGATCTCCATACCATACCAAGTCTAGATCTATGATATTGAATCGTTGTTCTAAGAAACCGGTGCACAACATTTGATTCCTTGGTATTTGGGTTGAACCACTGGGAAAATGAATCTTCAGTGATGAATTCCTGTAGAACAATTAGAGAAATATAAAAAACATGCAAGAGAGGAATGAACCTCATTTGTGTTATACTAGAATCAATTATTTGTTGTTATAATGAAAAACAAAGAAATAAAGTAATAAATCTCTCAATAAACCTCCTAGATAAACGAACCCTGTAATATGACCGATCGGTCAATTAATCCATTGGTTTACTAATTCTTGTTCATCATAATAATTAACAGAGGGGAAATAAATAAAAAACATAATCCGACCTATAGTCGGATCAACCAATGATGAAGAACGAAGTTGCGTCATGGTCATTGGTGAGATCCTCTAATTTTGTTGAATAACCTCTGATTTGGTTTTCGATTACCAATTGAAATTACATAAAATGGTCTCCAACAACTACTCTAAATATCTTGGGTTATGAGGATAACCCATATTTTGTAATAAATATATACATATAGGAGGAACTAGGTATTTTTATCAATGAATAAATAAATAAATTTATTTTATTCATTTTTATTCTTGCGATGAATTTTTCACAAATTCCCCACACTGGAAAAGATTATGTTGCACCTAAGGTAAAACTCATGTTATGAACTGAATGGTGCTCTTAGATTTTTTATCCATGCCCCCCGTTTAAATGTTATTCTCCTTTTTTAGGAAAACTATGAATGTGTGCTATTTAATATGTTTAATATATTTCAAACATTTATTTTAGGCACACCAGGCCTTATAATCACACATTATCTCAACACTTGGCCTAAAAAATAATCAAAAAATATCATAATATAATACATAGAAAATTAAAGTTGCTACATTCTCCCTACCTTGGGGATTTATGTCCGGAAAAGATAAAACAAAAGGATTCACAATTAGATGTGAGTACTGGTATCACATCTCGTTCTCCCACACCCAGGTGCCATCTTGAAGATTCTTATGCTATCACCAGACACACACTAAAAAAATCACCCTCCCATGAAGGATCCTATTCTATTGATCCTATATCTATACTGGGTACTTAGTAAAGGTATCTCCATCCTCAATGTCTAGTTCTTCCTAGTAAATAATGCATGATGGATCATGCATGTACCTCCTCAACTACAACATGTGGAAGACGTTGTGCACCTAGTCTAACTACGACAATGGAGCTAACTGATACACCACCCAATCAAATCTACATAGTATATGGAAAGGTAAAATGAATCTCAAAGATAACTTTCCACCCCGACCAAATATTCATAATCCACGTTGAGTTAAAACCCACAGGAACACATGGTATCCCTCCTTGAACTCCAAAGGCCACCATCGTATGTCCACATAAGACTTATGAAGGCTTTGTATAGCCCTCATACACCCCTAGATTATCTCCACCTTCTCAATAGTGGCTCATACCAACTCTATACTCATATGTTCTGACTCTCCTGGGTTTGTCCAACAAAGTGGTGACCTACAGGTTCACCCGTATAATGCCTCGAATGGTGCCATATAGATGGTGGAATGGTAGCTATTTTTGTACACAAATTCCACCATTTTAAGGATATCCTTACAACTATGACCAAAGTCTAACATACAAGCTCAAAACATTTCCTCTAGAACTTGAATGGTCCACTTGGTATGGCCTTCAGTCTGGGGGTGAAAAGTCATGCTCAAATGCAACTGGGTCCCAAATGCCTCATGAAATCCCTTCTATATCAAAGATGTAAAGTTATAATCGTGTTAAAAAATTATCATTGATGGAACTCCATGGAGTTTGACTATATCTGTCACATAAAGGCACCCCAAGCTCTCTACTGAACTCTTCTCTAAGATATCTAGGAAGTGGGCCAACTTGGTGAGTGGGTCTACAATCACCCAGATGGCATCGTGTCTCCTAGACATATGTGGTTACCGATTAATTAATTCTATGGATATCCCATTCCAATTCCACTTTGGAACCTTAAGGGGTACAGATAAACCCATTGGAACATGGTGCTCCCCCTTCACTAACTCAAAAGTAAGGCATCAAGAGAAAAAATTTGCAACTCATTTCTTCATCCCTGAACAGAAAAATTGATTCCAAATGTCCTAGTATATCTTTTCCACACCTGTATGTACCTATAATGGAGATGTATAAAAATCTATCAAAACCATCTCCTACAACATCATTGGTTCCATCGTGCATCCTCTGAAAATAACGAAATTATCTTCACCTTCATAAAATCCATTAGGATAATGTCTTGTGGATATCTAAGAATATAGGGTCTCAAAATCAGTATCCCCAATATGTGCCTCCCTAACTCACTAAAAAATCGGAGAGGTAATAACCATTGACTAGAAGTAAGCTACTCCATCCCTTCCACAATAGATAACTACAATGAGGCCAACTGCTTAGACAACTCATTCAACAACTACAAAAAAGATCTTCTCCTGAGAGCATATGCTCCAACGTTCCCCTTCTCAAGAGTATAAATAGTCGAAAAAGTCATAATCCTAGAAGAAATATAGCCATCAAACCTATCTCAAGTTAATAACCTTATAAGAGAATATATACTTGAGACTATTGTGGTCATAATAGATGATAAACCACTCACCCATCAAGTAGTGTCATCACATATTTAGTGAAAATACTACTCATACTAACTCAAGTTCATGGGTCGCGTAGTTATGCTCATGTTGTCTCAACTGATGTGAACCATTATAAATCACCACCTGCCTCTACATCAGAACACAACCAAGCCCAATTCTTGATGCATCACAGAACACTATATACTCGACACCCTCCTATGTTAATATTAAGATGGGATCACTCTTAAATCTCTATCTCAACTTCTGAAAATCCTATTGGCACCTCTCCATCCACATGGAAGGCTTCACCTTTTGGGTCAAAGTTTTCGTGGGGGTTGATATCCTAGAGAAGTCAGCTATGAATCTCCAGTAAAAAATAACCAACCCAAGGAAGCTTAACACCTCCTTCATGCTATTTGGTGGCTCCCAAGCTAACACTGCCTTGACCTTCACCAAGTCTACTTCCACACCATCTGTTGAGAAAAAATTTCCTAGGAAGTGGAACTCCTGAATCTAGAAATGAAACTTCGTGTCATGACCCATCCCCCAGTGCCTGTTCTTTGACTACCCCAAGACCACCTCCCATATTCTAGGGGATGGAGACTAGCTTCGAGTATGAATTTCCAACAAAGGGGATGAATTTTCCTTTAAACATGCACACACACACCCATCCCCAAGAGTAATTACTGAAACTAAAAACACTTAGTAAATAGATATGTAACCCACTAAGAAAACCACTAAGAGTAACAATACAAACTAAAAATTAAATGGTCCAGAATACTATCCCAACTAAAATAGAAAAGTACAAGCTCTTGGGTATCATATGTAGAAAACCCTAACTTAAGGGTAGGTACAATAAGTTGTCTGAATGTTGTTGAAGTGTACCATGTCTGTCCGGTCACCCTGAAATAACCCTTCCTCCAAACCACCAAGGACTCTATAAATGATTCCAATCGTATTCAAAATTCATGACACATGAGGTAAAAGCCTGTACAAGGGTGAGTAAAACAATACTCAGTAGGGACCCCAAACCACAAAGGTAAACCACGAATCTAGACACAAGGAAGACTACCAAAGAGGTACACGAAATGTAACCCCTATGAATTACAATCAAGAGAGTCACTAGAGTTATCTCACACTAGGATAAATATAATAATAATGTTAAATCATATCAAAATACAAGGAGACACACTCTGGGTCTTCATAGGAGACACACTCTGCATAGGTGTAGGATACACCCTCCACGTATGCGTGGGAGATACACTCCGTGTAGGCATAGGAGACACCCTATATGTAGACGTATGAGATAGAATATGAAGGATACAGACTCCATATGGGCATAAGAGACACACTCTATATGGGCACAGGAGACACACTCCGTATGGCCGCAGGAGACACACTCTGTATAGGTCACAGCCAGTCGCATGATTATGCCCTCAGTGTGATCACTCCGAGAGAACCTACTTATTGAGCCAATAGTCCATATGAAAAATTCCATGAAAACCCTCATAGAGTATCTCAAAATGCTACCTCATCATGAGGGTCCCAATGCTGCAAACAGCTCATCAAATGCACCTAGAGTTTGAGAGTTATAAGCATTTAAGTAAAAAGGAGCCGATTGGTTCTAGGTCTGGTCTGACCTGGTTTGACCAACCCAACATGACATGGGTCCCACATGACATGACCCACCGGATCTAACCCGCCCAATATGGGATCATCCCACTCGACCAGGCCAGTTCATCCTCTAGGGATGTGGCATACGCCACGTCTCCACTGTATTCAACACAGTCGACCACCGCATGAATCACCCCGCGGTCTCGTTAGACCGTGACCCTTCACCGCGTGACGTGACCTCCTGTCACGTTCGGTTGATGCCCGACACCAACCATCAGGACGAAGGCCCTCTCCACCACCCATGAACACTGTGTTGTGGGGTCCTCCACTGTCAGTTGTAGAGATGGCGACCTCCTTCTATCATTCAGCCGTGCCACCACACACCCCTTCCGACGCTATTTTTCGTCGCCACCAATGCTGCTGACAATGAATCCTCTTCTATGAGTTTACACCATTACCGTGGGGGTCAATTTTTCAAACCAAGAATACCTTCGCAATCCTTGGGTCACCTTCTCCACTATCATAGGCTCAAGATCGTCTTACCGTTGCTATGGGGGTCTGTTCACATTTAGAACCTCTTCAAAAATACTGACATGACCACGAGGGGTCCTTCGGTGAATAATGAAAGAACGAGGGATAGAAATTGCACAAGAAAACCATTATAATGGACCTTGGCATTTTTCATTCCATCCTTGGTCCATTCATGTCAGTGGGATTACAAAGAAGAAATAAATATCACTATATTCCCTTTAATCCTGTAGTTTATCCATCATGAAAGGACGATCGAACTATGGATCAACCTGTTCGTGGGTTGGTCTGAGTTCATCATTGGAATCAAGAATGGGTAAAGGAATCATAAAGAAAAATAAACCCATTACCTAATAGAAGATTAGTCAGAGGATAAAAATTGTCGTTGAAGGCGATCTATCCATGAACGTCCTCGATCTGTCATTCGTTAGCGTCTGTCGTTTGTCGTCACTAGCGGGAGAGCTTCCTTCTCTTTGCCTCAGGGAAACTCCATGTCTCTAGGGATTAATTATATAGCATTATGAATTCTAATGATGGTCCCTATCTATGATTAATGGAGGAAACACGTTTCAATGTTGTCATGACGCTGCATTGCAGCATCACTAAGTTATTATATAATAGTGATGCTGAGTCACTACGTAATGTTTAAGAAATAAAATAAAACAACTTTTTAAGTATATTTTATTTTTCTCTTAAAATTTCCATAAATTAAGTTTTACATCTAACCCATGCTGGCCGATGTTAGGACCCTCTTAGGGTAAAATCACAGTTCTGAGCTCAACGGCGCCCTCAGATTACTGATCCAAACACCCATTTAGAAGTCACTAAAACTGAACACATATGCTAATTTTAATAAAATTAAAAATAGTTTGAAAATTTATTTCAACCACCCTTGAAATTGGAATCAGGTTTCATATCAGCGCCTTGTATCGAAATAATTCCATATAATTTTCCAAAAATTTACATGGAAAATCCAACACATTACATTGTCCCCACCTTAGGGATTTACATCCCTGAAATCCAAAACAAGGGCTAAAAAACAAATGGGGATACTGTGCATGAATCTGAGCCTCCCTCTCCCTCGTACTCTCTTTTATATTCTCATGCTGCCACTAAATGTGCACTAGCAGAATCTATCACCCATAGAGGGTCCTCTCTTGTTGATCCTCGATCACCATCAGGAACCCTGAAAAAGTCACCCCATCGTCAACGTCTAGATCTCCCTAATCAATGACGTGTGAAGAATCATGTACGTAGATACTCAAATGGGATACTTGAAAGGCATCGTCAACTTTCTCTAGGTATGGAGGTAGACTCAAGTGGTACATCACTTTTCCCACTCTAAGTAGTATTAGAAAAGGTCTGATGAACCTTGGAGATAACTTTCCACCCTGGCTAAATCTCTGTATCCCACGTCGAGGAGAGACCCAAAGGTCTACATGGCCTCTCTCCTCAAACTCCAAGGGTCTATATCGCCTATTAGCATAGGAATTATGAAGCCTCAATGCAGTCTTCATCCACTCTTGGATGAACTTTACCTTAACCATAGTAGCCTACACCAACTCCAGTCCCATGAGTGCTGACTCTCTGGGGTCAGTCCAACAAAATGACAACCTGTAGGGTGGCCTGTAAAAGGCCTCGAACAGTTCCATACCGATGGTGGAGTGGTAGCTGTTATTGTAAAAAACAATCCACCATGGGTAGGTGATCCTACCAACTACATCCAAAATCATGGATGCAAGTACATAGCCGATCCTTTAGGTATTGAATGTTCCGCTCTATCTAACCATCTGTCTGAGGGTGGAAAGTTGTGCTCAAGCATAGCTGAGTCTCGAACACCTATTAAAATCCCATCTATAATAGTTATGTGAAATGAGCATCATGATATGAGATTATTGTCAATGTGACCCCATGGAGTTGAACTATATCCTGTACGTAGTGGCGTTCCACGATCTCTACTGAACCCTATTCCAGAATCGCTTGGAAGTGAGATAATTTGGCGAGTCAGTCAATGATCACCCAGATGGTATCATTTCCTCTGGATGTAGTTGGTATACCTATCACTAATCACATTGATATTCCATCCCACTTCCACTCTGGAACCACAAGGGATTGTGTCAAACCCATTGGAACCTTGTGCTCAGACTCCACTTTCTGAAAAGTGAGGCATCTAGAGACAAACTATACCACTTCCTTATTTATCCCAGACCACCAAAACTAACATCATAGTTCCTGATACATCTTTTCTAAACCTAGATGTACCAAAAAAGGGGATTTATGGAACTCCCTCAACACCTCCTTCCATAATGTCTCTGGTATAACTATGCGTCCTCTTAAAATGATAATATGCTCCCCACATTTTGAATATCCATTAGGGGCATGACCAGTGGACATCTGAGAATGTGTAGTCTCACAGATAATATCTTAGAGTTGTGCCTCCTTCATGCTCTATAAGATTGGAGGGGTAACCACCATCGACTAGAGATAAGTTGCTTCATCTCCATCCATGAAAGGTATCTGAAGTGAGGACAACTGCTCTGAGGCCTCGTTCAATAGTTGTGAACTTGATCTATGGATGAGATCATCTACCACCATGTTCCCCATACCATGATTATAGACTATCTCAAAGTCATAGTCCTAGAGGAACTCTATCCAACACTGTTTTCTCAGGTTCAAATACTTATTAGAAAATATGTACCTGAGAATTTTGTGGTTTGAGTAGATGATAAACCACTCGCCCATAAGGTAGTTTCACCACATATTCAATGCAAAGACTACCAACACCAAATCTAGATCTTGGGTCACGCAGTTCTTCTCATGGGGTCATAACTGCCATGAACTGTATGAAATCATTGCTTTCCCCTGGATCGAGACATAACCAAGCCCGGTTCTTGATGCTTCGCAGAACACCACATACTCGACACCCTCCTCTAGAAATCTTAGGATGGGAGCTCGTCAAATTTTTTCTCAACTACTGAAATATCTCCTGGAACTTCTCTATACATATGAATGGTTTCCCCTTTTGTTTAAAGGCTATCATGTATGGTTATACTCTTAATAAGTTATGAACGAACCTCTAATAGTACCTATCCAACCTAAGGAAACTACACACCTCGGTAACATTATTGGGTGGCTCTCAAGAAAGCACCTACTCTATCTTCACTGGATCTACTAAAAATCCATCCTATAAAATTACGTGTCCCAAAAAGCGGACTTCTCGTATCCATAACTGACACTTCGAGAGATTCCTATAATTTTGGTGCTCTCATAGTAAGTCTAGGACCATCCTCAAGTGTATCGCATGCTCCTACTCAGACACAGAGTACACTAGGATTTCATCAATAAAGACCACTAAAAACTAGTATAGTTAATGCTATAAGATCCTATTCATTAGTCCCATAAAAACTATTGGGGAGTTATTCACACCACACAACATCACTAAGTACTCGTAGTGGCCATAGCAACATCTAAAAGATGTCTTCAGAATGTCCTCATCCCACACTGAATATGGTGATAGCTTGATCTGAGGTCTATATTCGAGAACCATCTCATTCCCTTCAGCTATTTGAAGATGTAATCAATCATCAGTAGTGGGTACTTATTCTTCATGGTCACCTGATTCAGGTGACGAGAGTCCATGCAAAACCTCAAGCTCCTGTCCGCCTTCTTGAAAAAAAACTAGGGCTTCCCATAGTGAAAATCTAGGACTCACTATCTCCTTCCTCTAAAAAACATCCAACTGTACCCTCAATTCATGAAGATGTACGATATCCATCCAATATTCCATTGTAGATATCAGTGTCATCCCAGATTATAGGTCAATGTAGAAGACTACCTCTCTATGAGGAGGTAGTCCTAGAACATATTCCGGAAATATGTACTCATACTCATCCAACACTATAAAAATATGAGGAATTGTCTCATACACTTCATTGAGGGTCATTATATCAAAATAATGTGTGATTGGCTACACCCTCTTATGTCAGAGTCCATCCTGTGCTGCTCTAGTTTCCTCTTCACTAATAAAGGAAAACTTGATCCCATCTCTGCGAGCACACCGCACTATGTTCCTAAAATATTTGATCTAAGCATGAAATATGGATAACCAGTCTATACCTATAATGATGTCACAAGGCATCGATACTGACACCAAGAGATCCCAACCGAAACCCTCACCCCCAAGAGTAAGGGCACAGTGTCTGGACTAGTGTGTGATCATCGAATCTCATCTCATAGAAGTATCTAAGTGTAGGAACTGAGTTAACGGTTCCAATGGTATTTATATGTCTCAAACAAGGGTTGTGGTGAGAAAAGATTGGATGGAACCTGTGTCTATAAAAACATCAACTAGGGTGGAAAAGACATAGATCATATATCTAATAATCTTGGGAGTCTTGGGATCGTAAGACTCCATCACCTGGAACTGGCCTCACCCCTATCCACCAGCTCCATTAACTTGGGGTGGACCATTTGGGGGTAGTGGTGGTAGTTAGTCGAACCTACATCCACCTACTACTACTCGTCCCGGTCCACTGCTACATCCCACTCCACTTCCACATCTACTGCCTGGAAGACTGCCATGTTCCTGCTTCTTTTTCTACCTCAAAAGTTCATCAAATGTATCTTGGTCGATCGTGTGGTTGGTCAGAAAATATCTATCCATATGACCCCAACCACCACACATATAGCACAACCTCTCTTTCAGATGAACTCTTCTACCATGGAATCCCCACATTACTGATCCTGTGTTCTGGGGTCATCCCCTAGACCATCTGGTCCTCTTGGCCTCTTACATCAGTTGTCAACTACCTACTATGGAAGACCCAGCTTCCTAGTGCCCGGTGGTATCTCCCACTGTTGGTTCTTGCTTCACAAGAAACATCTCTATTGGTAGATCTCGCTCCAGCACCCTATAATTCATAGGGATGATAATGAATATCATTAACACCTAGATATCCTGGCGTAGTCCCTGCTCAAAGGTACATTCCCAGTTGAATGGGTCCTACACCATGTCTGTAGAGTAGTGAGAAAGATCTGTGAATCTCACTGAATACTCTGCCACAATCCGGCTTCCATACTATAGATGTAGGAGATCATGTATATGCACAGATAATAACATCGCTGGAAAGAAATACTCCCTAAATAGATGCTCAAATTCTATATAGGAGAGGGTTGTGTCTTCGTGCATTTGGATCATCAAGCTCCAACATCACCCCACTGATCCATGTAGAAGACTCACAGCTAGAACCTCCATCTGGTTAAGAGGCATCCTCACTAGGTGGAAAACTCGTGTTACCGCCTCCAACTAGTCCTCAGATACCTAATTATTTGTCTGACCTTGGAACCTGGGAGGTCGCTGTCTCTGGAACTCAAGCAACAAACTGATCTTTTGTGAATCCTATACCGGTAACACCCATATGAACTATTGCTCTCTAGTTTGTGGTATCACTAGTACAAAACCATGAGGTTCTATCTCTATAAATGATCCATATACTGATGCCTCATTTCTTGGAGGACCATCCTCTGGGTCATGCTGTGGAATCCTAGTTGGCTGCCTATATGGAAGAATCCTGAAACAGAACAAGATATACCATGATCAATAGAGTATAACTAGTGAGCTAACTCGGACTCAAGAAGGACATGATAACACACTCAATTCCTATATGATTCATGAACCCTTAATTTCCCATGTGACTAGTGTTTTCATGTACCGATTCAGAAAGAAGAATTCAAGGTCCTGGTGTACGGATACATCAGCCACCGACCCAACATTGGGTTCCCTAGACTAAAAGTCTAACTCCAAAACACATAACATAGTCTCCCCAAATTAAAAGTAAAACTGAACACCCTATGATACCACTCTATCACAACCCGTCCCCTAGGGACCATCCCACTACTACCCCATGCCCGCCTCCCATAGGCCAGGTTCTAGTGACTAGCACTAAGTAGGAATTTCCCATAAAGGGGAGACATTTTCCTATAAACATCCACACATACACCCATCCCCAAGAGTAAGTACTGAAACTAAAAACATCGAGTTAACAGAAATGCAACCCACTAAGACAACCACTGAGAGTCACATTACAAGCTAAAAAGTAAATGGGCCAGAATACAAGCCCAACTAAAATAGAAAAGTATAAGCTTCTTGGTCTTGTCTACAAAAAACCCTACCTGATGGGTAGGTACACTAGGCAATTTGAATGTCATTGAAGTGTGCCATGCCCATCAGGTGACCCTGAAACACCACTATCTCTGGCCCACCAATGACTCTATCAAATCTTCTGATCATCTACACAAGACTCTACACGTGTGGGTGAAGCCCGCGTAGGGGCGAGTAAAACAATACTCAGTAGGGACCCCAAACCACAAATGTAAACCACAAAGAATGACACAAGGTAGACTACCAAATAGGCACACGAAGAGTGTCCTCTAATAAGTACAATCAAGAGAGTCACTAGAATCATCTCACACCAGGATACATATACAAAGAAAGTGAATCCAAACCCGAATCCAAGGAGACACATTTCAGGTCTTCGTAGGAGACATACTCTGTATAGGATAAAGAGACACACTCCATGTAGGAACAGGAGATACACTCTATGTAGGTGTAGGAGACACACTCTGTTGGTGAAACCCTCCATGTAGACATAGAATACAAACTCCGTATGGGAACAAGAGAAAAACTCTTTAGGATACACACTTTATATGGGCGCAAGAGACACACATTGTAGGAGACACACTCCGTAGAAGACACACTCCATATGGACACATGATACACACTCCATATAGTTCAAAACCGCTCACATGATTCTGTCCTTAGTGTTCTCATACTGGGAGAACCTAATCCTCAAGAAAATAAGTCTTATTCCAACCTCCATGAAAGTTCTCATAGAGTATTTTAAAAATACTACCTCATCGTGAAGGTCCCAACACCACAAAAGGCTCATCAAACAGACACATGGTTTGGGAGTTAAGGGTATTTAAATAAAAAGGTTCTGGTTGGGTTTGGGTCTAGTCCGACCCAATCAGATCAACCCGACCTACTCGGGCATGATGGTTTGTCTTCCTAGGAATCGGTGGGTTCCGCATCCCCACCTGGTCAATGCAGCTGACCGCCATGTTCAATGAAATCAGTTGTCATGTGAACCACCCTGAGACAGTTGCCGCAGGGTCCTGCCATGGTCTACTAGATTGATCCCCTTTACTATGTGACACGACCTCCTACCACATCCGATCAAGGCCCGCCACAGAATGTCGAGTTGGTGGCCCTATCTTCCACCCGCAGCCACCGTGCCGCAAGGTCCTCCACCATCGGCCTTAGAACCAACAACCTCATGTTGTCATGTGTCCACGCCACCACATGCACCTGCAAGCGTCTCCTCTTCTACGGGTTGCCACCATCTCTTTGGGGGTACATTTTTCAAACCAGAAATACATTCATGATTAGTAATAAATATCAGTATATTCCATTTAATCCCATAGTTTATCCATCCTGTAATAATGATCGAACCACATGTCAACCTATTCATGGGTTGGTCCATGTTCATCATTGGAATCAAGAATGGGGAAAGGAATCATGAATAAAATTAAACATCATACCTAATAGAGGATTAGTTGTAACAGATAAATCATCATTGAAGGTAATCTGTCCACAAACATCCTCAATCCATTATTCGTCGGTATTCGTTGTTCATCGTCGCTAGTGGGAGAGCTTCCTTCTCCTTACCTCAGGGAAACATTAGGGATCTAGGGAAGAATTATCCACTGTTATTAATTATAATGTTGGTCTATGCCTATGGTTAATATAGGAAATGAATTAACATGTTTCAAAATTTTAAACACATTTCTGTGTTTCAACGATGCTGCATTGCAGCATCACTGAGTCACCGCGTCACAGTGCTTCTGAATCACTATGTAACTTTGAAGAAATAAAATAAAATAAATTTTTAAGTATATTTTATTTTTATCTTAAAAAATCTATAAATTAAATTTTATTGCTGACCCGTGCCATCTGATATTTGGCCCCATCTAGGTTAAAGTCATCGTTCTGAGCTCAACGGTGCCATCTGATTTCTGATATAGGAACCCTTTTAGAATTTACTAAAACTACACCCATGTTCTATATTTAATAAAATTAAAAGTAGTTCAAACATTTATTCTTGGCACCCCGAGCCCCGGAATCATGGGCCATCTTAGTGCCTGGTCTCAAAATAATTCCATATAATTTCCAAATATTTAACATGGAAAATCTGGGACATTGCACTTTGAGAGTATTCTATAAAGATGTTCTCTCATAGTATGTCTAGAACTATCATTAAGGTCCTCACATGATGATACTTGGATGCCAAGTACACAAAGATATCATCTTTGATGACTGCCAAAAACTATTATTAGCAGAGATGAAATATCAGCATCATGATTCCCATGAACACTATAGGGGCGTTCATCATGACAAAGGGCCTAACTGAAAATTATCCTCAATTATCAAAAAATATGAAAAGTCAAACTATTTTCCTAAATAAAGGGACAAGAGTAGTAATAGAAGTGACAAGACATTCCCCCTTATGAAATTTCAATTTTTTGGATATTTGGGACATACAATGTCATACTGTGAGGAAGAGAGGAGCTATTTGAATGGGGAAGAACTAGGAAGACAATAAAGGAGAATGATTTTATATCCTACATCTTATAGAAGAAATATATTTTATGGATATTATTTTCACTACTCTAACTTTGTCTATAAGGATATTTATTGTAGGTAGAGGAAAGGAGGAAATGTCACCTATAGAACTCAGAGAACTGTCAATTCCCACCAACCAGACAAATTTTCTCTTACAAATTGGTTTTCTCCCCTGGAAGAATAATATGATTACGACGAACCAATACATATGGAAAAGATATTGGAAAATACATCTTTATCATCCAATCAATCAAATATTTCATGGAAGGAAAAGAAGAAAGTTGATAAATCCAATCTTGAAGAAGTCTCTCTCAATGCTACAAAGAACAATATCACTTGGATTATTGATAGCGAATGCTCATTCCATATGATGGGAAATTTTGATTTGTTGAATAATGTTAATAAAATGGTTTATGGAATAGCCAGGCCTGACAATGATGGTGTTTTGAAGATTAAAGGTAGTGGGAGTATAGAACTGGAAAGTACTGAGATTAAGAAAACTGAAGTTCTTTATATGAATAGTTTGCATCATAATCTCCTCAGTGTGAGTCAAACCTATCACTCAAGACTTATAGTGACTTTAAATAAATAAGGCTACACTATAAAAGGAAATATTAGGAATTATCTCATAAAAGGTTTCATAACAGATGAAAACTTATATCAGGTTGATTGTAAAGATAACATTTTATATCGGATAGTTGAAGAAAAAAAACTTGTGACATCAAAGGTTAGGACACATTAATCAACAATACAAGGAAAATATATCCAATTAAAAGATATTCATGGATCCCCCCAATATGAAATGTTAATGGGAAAAGACTTGTGATGCTTATTTATGAGGGAAGTTGTTCTGCATTTCATATCGGCCAAAGAAGAAAAGGGTATAAAATCTTCTTGATCTCATCCATATTGACGTATGTGGTTTGATAAATTTTGATGGAACATATAGATAAAGGTAATTAATTTTTTCATTAATGATTATAGTATGATGGATTGTGTGATGGTTATACATAGGAAATAATAAGTACTTGACTGCATGAAAACATATCACTAAATAGTAGAGAATGATACTGGCTGCATGATCAAGGTTCTAGAGTTTGACAATGGAGGGGAATACACATCTATTGAATTTGAAAATTACCTAGAGAAACATGTAATAAAACATGAGGTGGATGCTGTGATAACCCCATAATAAAATGGAGTTATCAAGCGTTGGAATTGACAAGTGAATAATATGGCCAGAACTATGCTGATTGAGAGTGGTATCTCTCACCATTACTGGAAAGAGGCTGTTCAAGCTGCAGTGTATACTCAAAATAAAAAAGGGATTTATATGGGAGAAACCAATATACTATATGAGTTGTAGCATGTAAGGAATCCCTCTTTGAATTATTTTCATGTTTTCATAATTAAATGTTTTATCAAAAACAAATAAGGAAATCAAGAAAAGTATGGTGATGCGGTAGAAGAAGGAATATTACTTGATTATTCAATGCAGATAAAAGCTTATAAATGTTTCAATAATCATCTTGGGAGAATTATTAGAAGTAGTGATGTTAAGATCCTTGAATATAAGACCAAAAATACCTCAATAAGACCTTATTATGATATAATATAAGATAAAGAAGACAATTGACATGGAATAGATTAAAATGAAGTAGTGTAGGAAGGTGTGAAAGATAGTTAGAGGTCACAAAAAAAAGATTATTCCAAAGAATAATGAGAAGAAGAAATAATGGCTGAAGAAAATTAATCTGAACCTAATAAGAGAAAAAGAAGAGCTGAAATTTGTCAATCTAATATCATTGGGGATTGGACTGAATCAACACAGATGAGGATAATAACAAATGATGAAAATTATTCCTTCATATAAATTATAGAACCAACCTGATTTGAAAAAGCTGCAAAGGATAAATCATTGGTTAAGGATATGAATTAAAAATTGGAACATATTGAAAAGAACCAAACATGGGATCTTGTTAAGAGAACCAAAAATCATAATGTGATAAAAAATGTATTAAAAAAACAATGAGCATGGAAATTTGATTAGAAACAAGGCATGCTTGGTGTGTAAAGGTTATGCATAGATTGATTGAGTTGATGTTGAAGAAATGTTTTCTCCAGTTGCAAGACTAGAGATGATAATGCTTTTCCTTATAATGGAAATTCAAACAGTTTACAAAGTTTTTAGATGGATTTTAAAATAGCACTCATAAATGGTTTTCTTGAATAAGAATTCTATATTGAACAACCAGTGGGTTTTCTAATCAGTAATGATGAAATGAAGGTCTTTAGATTGAAAAAGGCACTCTATGGTCTAAAGAAAGCACCCCGAGAAGGGTATTCTTATATGGATTGTTATATGAAGAAGATCAAATTTAAAATAGGAGGTGTAAAACATAATCTCTATGTTAAGAATTAAAATTAAGATCAATTTATGGTGCTGTAATACATGGATGATACTATATTTGGTGGAAGCAGGTAGAAATCAGTGGAAGAATTTTCCAATCACATGAAATATGAATTTGAAATGTCTATGATTAGTGAACTCACATACTTATTGGGGATGCAGGTGATTCAAAAGAAGGATTACACATTCATTTCTTAGTAAAATTATGAAAGAGAGTTACTAAAGAAATTCAATATTCATGACTCCAAAATAATGTTGACTTTGATTACGGTTGGTAAAAAACCTGGAAATAATTAGGATGTGACTTCTATAGATCCCACCATGTACATGAGAATCATTGGAAGCTTATTATACTTAATTGAAACACAACAAGATGTTGTATTTTTGAAATTCTTAGTTGTCTAATTTCAAAGCAATCTGAAGGAAGAACATATGGTAGGAGTTAAACTAATCATGATGTATATTCAAGTTACACTGAATTTTGGATTATAATTTTATATTGGAAGAGACAATGAGTTGTTGGATTTTTTTTATGCTGGTTGGGATGGAGATGTGGTCAATAAAAAGTCCACAAGTAGTGGAGTGTTATTTATTGGGAAGAAATGTGTAGGATGGTTAAGTAAGAAATAGGAATGTAATTCTATTAGTATTATGGAATCAGAGTATATATCTACTATAAAGGCTTGCACTTAGCTATGATGGATGAAGAAACAACCGACTAATATTGGTAATGCGGCAAAACAACCAATGGTGATACACAGTGATAACAAGAGTGTGACTGATATTATAATGAATCCAATTTATTATTCTTGTATGGAACATATTGAAATCAGATATCACTTCATCAAGTAAAAAGGTGAACAAGGCATGATTAAAATGGATCATATTGGAAGTAATGACTTGATGGCTAACATTTCAACCAAGCCATTAGCAGCACATGTGTTCCAGAAACATTGGTCGAATATCGGTGTTCAACCACCTCCCAGTGCATGAGGATGTTATGAGTCACTAGTGCAGAAAACGTTTTTTACATCGGCTATTTTTCATTTTTTACGTCAGTTTCTAGCCGACGTTAATACGTGCGACGTTATAAATAAGGTTTTTGATGTCGGTTATTTAAAAACTGATGTCAAAAACATAAAATCGCGATGTTTATCACGTCGGTTATTTTAGAACCGACGTGATAAAGAAAATGGGAAGGGTTTATCACGCCGGTTAATATAGAACCGACGTGATAAACCGGGGTGATGGGGGTTTATCACGTCAGTTCTATAAGAACCGACGTGATAAACCAGGGTGAGCGTGGTTTATCACGTCGGTTCTTATAAAACCGACGTGAAAAACCAGGGGAGGGGGGTTTATCACATCAGTTATTATATAACCGTCGTGATAAACCGGCGGGAGGCAGTTTATCACGTCGGTTATTCAATAACCGACGTGATAAACCATTGTCCAGGTCTTTTATCACGTCGGTTATTCAATAACCGACGTGATAAACCATTGTCTAGGCCTTTTATCACGTCGGTTATTAAATGACCGACATGATAAACAATTCTCCAGGCCTTTTATCACGTCGGTTATTAAATAACCGACGTGATAAACCATTCTCCAGGCCTTTTATCAAGTCGGTTATTAAATAACTGACGTGATAAACTATTTTCCAGGCATTTTATCACGTCGGTTATTAAATAACCGATGTGATAAACTATTTTCCAGGCATTTTATAACGTCAGTTATTTAATAACCGACGTGATAAACCCAATTTTTTTTAAACAGAATGCAGCCATCTTCTCTCCACCAGAATCAATCAGAAAACAAATCAAGAAATCATACCACAAAAACAGAAGTAGATCAAAATTAAGCATGTACATAGATAACATACAAAACTTACCCCCTAGACAGCCCCCACCCTCATTTATACCCCATGGACAGCCCTCCCCCACCCCGTTGGAGCCCTCACCCTCATGTATACCCCCTAGATAGCCCACCCCCACCCCATTGGAGCTCCCACCCTCATGTATACCCCTTGGACAACCCTCCCCCACCCCATTGGAGCCCCCAACACACTCCTGGACTGCCCCCCGACCCCTGGACACCCCCAAACACCCCTCGACAACCCCCCACCCGCCTGAACAGCACCCCCTCACCCCCTCACCCCACTTGACAGCCCCCACCACACCCCTGGACAGCCCCAAACACCCCTGGACAACCCCCACCCCTGGACAGCACTCCCACACCCCTGGACCGCCTTCCCACACCCATGGACATCCCTGTCACCCCCCAGGACTGTCCCCCACCCCACCGGACAGCCCTCCCAGACCGCTGGACACCCCCCAACCCCACTGAACACACCCCCACACCCTTGGAACCCCTCCCCCACAGACCCAAATCCATACCAGAAAAACCATCAAAAGTAGACCAAAACAAGAAGTAGAGAAAAATTAAACATTCACTTATATAACATTCAAAACTTACACTGTCAACTTCAAAAAAACTAAATCCAACCTAAACAACTACCAAATACACAATTAAAGCGACAATATTCAAAATTACTTTTTACATTACAAACAACTAAAATTCAATCAAACCTGTAAAATAATTTGACCACTCCACTTGTACGTGTTTGATGTCTTCAGCAGTATAGGGTTGAGGGTCATCAAAAAGCTACAAATGAAAAAGAAGATAATTAACGTGTATAATGAATAAATCAAATTGAAATATTATGGCAAAGTTTAAGAGGAAATCGTACCAGGTCAAAATTCACAACTGTCCCAGTTGTTATTATTTCATACATAAATCTTAACATATAATATCCGCATTCGATGATGCCTTGTTGTTCATGAAAATTCTGTTTGAATGAGTGTAAATTAAATATATTATTTTTATGTAATAAATCAAAAAGTACAAATTATAAATGGAAATTTACCTTCACATTTACATATTTGATCTTTGCATTTCTCTTCTTTGTGTTTTTTCGAAAGTAGGCCCATGCACTGTTATAAAATAATACGAATGGGGTAAATATAAAATTCATTATAATATATAAAACTATTGAGAAATTGAAACTTAATTTTCCAATATATTCTTAAAACTTTCCCGCACATCACCATGAACAGAGCATATCCAATAAAGAGCTTTCTCCCTTGGGAAAAAAATCCCTAACATCCACTGATAACTGATAAAAGGAAATTTAATGTTAGTGGTTTTTTATGTTAAAAGATAATTAACTCTTTGAGAGAAATGTGTTTCATACCTCTCACAAAAAGGCATCATCCAACATTGTGTGATTATATTATTTTCAAATCTTTCAGCAATATAAACCATTCTTTGTTCCTCATTCAATGCACATGCTTCAGGGGAAATCAATTATGGGTCCATGAATCCATATACTTCTGCCAGCTCATTCCTCTCACAAATTTTATAAAGATACCTAATACAAAACATACATAAGTATACATTTTTAATAAATATAATGCAGGGAAAAGGTGTTAAGACTTACATGGAAAAAAATTTCACCACGTTGATGCCCAACTTATCTCCAGTAACAGGCTCCATGATATCAGTTTTTGTAATCCCCACACTTATTTCACGTCCACAAACATGATATTCCATTGGAAACTCATAAAAACCCAATAACAAATGTGAATATCTTGACAATCTGTCAAGACCACTGGAATCTATATCTGATGTCATAGCCTGTTGTCTTTGTTGTTGTCTATACAATATTTCTTTACCTTTGAAGTATTCCTGTGAAAAAAAAAATTGAAAAATATAGTAGTTTTCAAATGATAAAACAACTTTAATAAAAAAATAAAATAAAAGATATAACATTCATACCTCTATGGTAATGAGTCAAAGAAGTCTGGATGGCCAAACTAAAAAATGGCCGATACTCTTTCCAACTGTCGCCACCTCATCTGTAGGTATTGGTACCCTAGCTGATCTATCTATAATATCCTGTACAGTGACCCTATGATTCTCTACCTCTAATTGTTGATGATGAACTGTATCTCCAATACAATATACCAACCCGTATGCTACTATATGATGTTGAGAATCATCAACATACAACACACAATATGTAGGAAGCTACGGCGGAGGCGTAGGATAAAAAATGGGGTCCGCAGGTTGAGGTGGGGGAGTGAGAGCTACTGGAGGAGGTGGAGGATAAATAATGGGGTCTGCAGGGGGAGGTGGAGGAGTGGGAGCTGCAGTCTGAAATTGTCTTTTCATTTCTGCAAACATAGACTGCACCGACTCTCTAATCTTGTCCTCCATCATCTCATTAATATTTTGAACTTCAGCCTCCAAGGATTCTATTTTTTTATAAACCCCCTCAATGTTAGAAGTTGAAGAACGTGGAAACACTTTTCTTACCGATACACCTCCCGGATATCCTCTTACACGACCAGGATGTTCGGGCCTTCCCAATGCTGCAAATAAAATATCTTCCCTCCTAGTAGCTATAAATGTCCCCTCTGAACTATTCTCCTCAAGAGAGTCCTGTATTAATTAATTGAACATTTCTGTAATGATTGAAACTTATATGAAGAAAAAAGTTAACTTAAATAAATTAAATAGATATCTTACAATCCTCTCAGCTACGATTCTCGATTCTTCCGAAAGATATTGCCCTTTTTTTCCCTTCCGAGCTCTCTTCCATTTTTCATGTCTAGATGGAGGGGATGGAGGGGCCACCTCTCCAGAGCTTGAAGACTCAGCTCTTAGTTGTTGAAATTTTTCCTCCATCATTTGTTCTTCCAATAATGCATACCCTCCCCGAGATAAACTATGAGGGTATACATTTTTAGATTGGATCTCCTAATGAGCTTTCCTTGTTTGATGTAATTTAAGAATAAGAAATCATTAACAAAACATTAATAAAATCATTCATATAAGAAAGTTTATAAAAGTTTACATTGCCCTTACCAGAAATGACTCTTTTTTTTCTACTTTCAAAAAACTATCTCCATGTGTCTTCATCTATAAAAGGATATATACGATATGGATTGTCATGAATCCTATGACCATAAATGAAATCAGATGAGAGGGTTGATTTTAAATCCCTCCATCTCCTGGCAGCCAACGATAAGCATTTCTTCCTGACTCCTCCAGTGTCAGGAATATCAAATGTCATCTGATAAAGAAGAGGCTAAACATATTATATATACTAGAAACCTTAAAATAATGGTCAAACAATGAAAAAAGATCTTACCAAAATTGTCTCCCACAACTGAGAGATAATCGCTTTATCCACACCTCTCCAATCATCATACAGAATGCTTACTTTGGTCTTAGCCTGAGTTGCAACAAAACTCTTAAAATCTTTGGCATTCGGACCTCTAGGAATATCATCATCATCAAACTCAACGACTATCCTCTGATCCTGCATACGGGCAAGTGATAATTTTGGTAAATGTGTGCACCCACGTTTACCAACCTTTGAACTCTTTGTCGTAATAGGAGCATGTGAATGTTCATCCCTAGAGGTATGACCAGCAATATGCTCCTCTCCAGAATCATTTGGTTGATCATCTGAATGATCTGTTATTATCCTTCAAATCAAAAAAACAAACGTCAGTTCACAAATATACAAATTCAAATATTTTAAAACTACTGCAATCAGAAAATAGAAAAGTGTACTAAGTTACATAATAGTAAACATTGGTAATATTGTAAGCATGTTAAACAATGGTAAAGATGGCAAATATGGTCAATGTCACGACCCGACCCAACGGGGCTCGAGCCGCGACTCCCCAAGCCCGCCTCCAATAGGCCAGGGGCTGGCGACCAGCGCCGAGTAGGCTATCACACACATGGGAGGCATTAGCCTAAGGTACCTGTACACACGCACCCACAAACACCTCCATGCAACAGTGCAGAGATATAGAAACTGAAAAGTAAATGCATGCATACAATCTATCCCAAACCAGAGTGCAACAGCAAAAGTACAAGGGCAAAACAGGGCGCACCAAAAGAAAACTACAAAGCGCGTCCAACCTGCTCCGAAGAAGGGGAACGCTGCCACAAACACCCGCCGGAAAACTCCCTCGGCACAGCTCCGGTAAACACCCCGGTCAACCCGCTCACTAAGCTCCGCCTGCTCCGGGTCCTCCTGGGACTCCGTCAAAAGGCCTGTGGTCTGCACAAGACACAAACATGTGCGGGCAAAGCCCGTGCAGGGGTGAGTATAAACATACTCAGTAGGCACCCCAAAAACCCAAAACCCAAGGGAGCAACTGAAAGACAACAGTCCGCTCAACCCAGCCAGAGGGAACCCAGACGAGAGAGAAACTCCATCTCGTGACCATCCTCGGCTAAACACAACTAGTCAGCTCAGCTCAGCTCAGGTGTATGCCCATACATACACCTTGAACAATCCAGATATACACAGCTCACTCCACAAAGCCACAAGAGGTACCGACCTCGTCACCAGCAACTGTCCACAACAAGGAGAGTACACCACGAACATTGTCATACTAGATGACACTCATCCGAGAGATAAACTCCATCGAGATACACACAAACATCTCAGACGCTTGCCCGAGAGACCATGCTCGTCGGATAGCATCACTGAGGAATCATCACCGAAACACCATAACCACCAAACTCCTCGGATAGGGGATCGCCGCTAGGGTCCGCTAGGGACCGCTAGGGAATACCAAGACCCACTCCGGTATACGTAGCTCACAGATAGGGGATCACTCCCAGGGTCCGCTGGGGGATACCACAACCCGATCTGGCATACGTAGTTCTCACAGATAGGGGATCACTCCCAGGATCCGCTGGGGGATACCACAACCCAATCTGGCGCTCGACAGAAGCTCCACACTCAGATAGAGGATCATCGTCCATATAAAGATGGTCACGACGATACCGGAACCCTATCTGGTATAACTCGCGATGTAGGGGATCGAACCGATGATGCCGCAACCCTACCGAAACCACGCGCTGAGTAGGGGATCGTATAACCAACGATACCGCAACCCTACCATAAACGTCATGCTGAGTAGGGGATCGTAAACCCGACGATGCCACAACCCTACTGTGCATGACCCACTGCGTAGGGGATCATAAGTCCGATGATGCCACAAAACCTACGGGGTTAACCTGCTAGATAGGGGATCGCCACCCGTAAATAAGCGGTCACAGCGATACCAAGAACCCGATCTAGGGTAAAGATGCTAGAGGATCCACTCCGGGCCCACCGGAGGGATACCACAACTCTAACAGTTTAAACATCCCATCGAGAGGATCACAAACCCATACGAAAGTTGTGATACCACACGAACCCTCGTAGGAATGAACCAAGGGAGAACCCTCAACCACTACTGGTCCAAACGTCGCTAACCCGAGCGACTCGCCTCAAAGCCACACTGCGCACCTCCGAAGCCAAAACCGAGGCCATCATCGCGTTCCACGCGGAAAAACACGCAGGATAGGCTGTTTACTCGCCCGAAACGGAGCACCGGTGAAAAAGGCACTATTCACCGTAGCTAGCTCGTGCGGGGCCCACACAACGATCCCGAAACCCATCGAGCGGATCACACCACGGCGATCCCCTCGGAAAAACAAGCGGAATCGACTACTCGCTCGCCCAAAACGGACACCCGGTGAAAAAGGTACTATTCACCGAAGGCCGGCTCGGGTGGGGCCCACGCCTGGATTCCGAAACTCATCGAACGGATCGTGCCATTGCGATCCTCTCGGAAAAACACACAGGATTGACTATTCATCCGCCAAAATCGGACTCCTGGTGTAAAAGCTGCGTTTCCCCGCAAACGCCAAAACCCGGCCTCGTGGGGCCCGCACCCCGTTCTCAAACCCAACACCCGGAAACCATCTCAAAAGTCCTTCGTACCATCAGGGTCTCAACGCCACTGACGGCACGTCAATCGGACACTCCGGGTAGAATTTACAACGGCCCGAAGTCGTAAAATAATAAAATAATATTATTTTATACGACGTTTCTAACACCCGGGCCACGATCCCGAACCTTTAAACCCTCAAAGTGAGTTCAAAAGGTCCGTCTCGACGCAAGGAGCGCGTCGTCGCAAACGGCTCGCAAATCGGAGTTACGGTTTGCGAGTTACGGGGGTTTAAAGAACCCCCGGAAAATCCTGGCCGGACCACCGCCAGCCTCGCCGGAAACCACCGCACCGCCGCCGGATTCCGCCGCGCCGCCGCCGCCGTCGCCGGAAACCGCCGCACGCCGCCGCGCCGTCGCCGGATTCCGCCATGGCCGCCGGCCGATGTCACCGGAAAACCGGGTTTTCGCCGGAAAACTTCCGGGAGCCCCCGGGAGCACCCCAGAGCTCCAAATTCAGATCCGAAACATGTTTTGGAAAGCTCAGGACCCGAACTATACAACCCTTGTAAAGATTTGAAGAAAAACAACACATAAATGGGATCCGGGATTGTAAAACTCAAACCGCCTACCTTGCGGGCGAAACGCCGACGTTCTGCCTCAGATCCGCGCTCCCGAGCTTCCGCTGCGCACTCCTGGAACGTCCGCCGTCGAATTCTGAGCTCGTAGGCGCTCCGTTTGCTCGATTCGGCAGAGTGGCGGCGAAGAACGACGAAGAGCGGCGAAGAACGATAAAGGGGGGGGGGGGCTGATATTTATATCAGCGGCCCGCCGGCGCCAAACCCGCCTCGGACCTGACGCCCGATGCGAACAAAAGTAAGGTCACCCCTAGGGTAAACGCGTCGTTCTGAACGCAACGGCGGTCTCAGATTTTCCATCCGAGACTCCGTTCAGAAGTTATTTGAGCCGACGCTCGCACACAAACTTGCCACTTATTTACGGAAACGCCCCTAGTGGCGTTTCCCACCGCAGGCCCGCGCCCGCAAAAGTTTACACCCCGCCTAGGGTAAACGGCACGTTCCGGACGCAACCGTGCCCTCAGATTCCCGTTCTGAGCTACCGTTTAGGAGATATCACACCCCCGCCACGTGCATAGTATAAAAATACTTAATATTTTTATAAAATTAATTCCGGGCACACCGGGCCTCAGAATCGCACGCCATCTTCGCGCCTAGCTCTGGAATTATTCATAGAAATATTCCAAAGTCTGACAGGGCCAAAAACCCGAGTCGCTACATCCTCCCCCCCTTAGAACTTTTCGTCCCTGAAAAGCCCCAAGCACAAGGGAAGCGACTGAACTCTCAACTGGGTCTCACACACCAGCGAGCTCACCACCAACAACCACTCAGGGTCTTACCAACGCCCTGAACAAAACTCGAGCAAGCAACAAAAGGAAAGAGTACCGCTAAACAGTGTCTGACAAACTACTGCAGTAAGTAGAAAAGACACAAGGCGTACCTCTATCCATCTGTGGTGCCTCTGGGTCGACTGCCTCCAGGGCATGCAACTGCCCTCGCCCTCGGCCACCAGCTCCCTGAGCTTGGTGTGAACCACCTGGGGGTGGGGGTGGTGGCAACTGGTACTGTCTACCACCGCCTCCTGCTGCACCAGCTTCGACGCCACGTCCGACGCCCTGCGGACCTCCTTGCTCGAGACGCTGCCTCTCCCAAGGCGGCCCATCGACCGGCTCCCTCTCAGCAGCACGTCGGGTCGGACAATCTCTAGCAAGATGTCCCCGACCATCGCAAGCGTAACACCGCCTCTCCTGCGGCTGACCAAAACTGGCCTGCGAGCCCTGTGAGCTCCGAGGCTCAGATCCTCCATCCTAGGGTCGCCTCCTGAAACGTCGGCCACGTCCAGACCCTTGAGTCTGACGTCGGCTACCAGATGCCGATCCGACCGACGAAGTCTCAGCTCCTGAGTGCCCAGCACGAACAGGGGGAAACTGCTCAGCCAGAAAACTCTCCACCACCAACGCTCGCTCCAGCACTCCAGCATAGGTGGGCAGGCACAAGGAAACCACACCTGCTCGGATGTCCCTGCGTAAGCCCTGCTCGAAGGTCCGAGCCCGAAAGAACGAGTCTCGAACCATATCCAGGGAGTAGCGCGACAGGTCTGTAAACCTCGCTGAGTACTCCGACACAGTCATGCTCTCCTGACGAAGCTGCAGAAGCTCCTGGATCCGCACTGACCTCAGCGTCACCGGATAGAACTCCTCCCTGAAGAGCCGCTCAAACTCTGCCCACGTGAGCGTCTCCTCGTCATGGGACTGCGTCACCAAACTCCACCATCGCCCGGCCGAACCATGCAGAAGGCTCGCCGCTAGGACCACCATCTGATCAGGCGGTGTCCTCACTAGGCGGAAAACTCGAGTAACTGCCTCGAGCCAGTCATCAGCTGCCTGGGGGTCTGGATCACCCCGAAACCTCAGAGGTCGCTGCCTCTGGAACTCGTGCAACGCACTCAGCCTGCGTGCAACCTCGTCCTGCACCGCCGGCACAACCAGCTGCTCAACAGGTGGTGGCTCCACTGGCAGACCACCTGGAGGTGCAACCTCAGAACCTGCGCCCTGCTCCACAGCCACTACACGGGGCGGGTCATCAGCACAATCCTGCTGCGGAACCCTCGCTGGCTGTCGTCGTGGAGGCATCCTGAAATACATTCAAGACACACCATAGTCAAAGAGTATATCTGGAGAGCTGACTCAAGAAGGACAAGGAAAAACCAAAAACCCAGTCCTATATGATGCATGTACCATGATGTCCCCGCGACCAGTGTACGAATCTCCCGAGTCGAAAGGCAGGTTATCAGAGTCCTGGTGTATGGATACGTCGGCCGCCGCACCAACACTGGAGTCCCTGGCCTGAAAGCCGAACTCGAAACATCCTAACACTATCGCTATGCAACCCAAACCAAACTCACAGCTAGACCAGCTACGCTCTGAGATCCCAAAGGTGGAACCTCCTCTGATACCACTCTGTCACGACCCGACCCAACGGGGCTCGAGCCGCGACTCCCCAAGCCGGCCTCCAATAGGCCAGGGGCTGGCGACCAGCGCCGAGTAGGCTATCACACACATGGGAGGCATTAGCCTAAGGTACCTGTACACACGCACCCACAAACACCTCCATGCAACAGTGCAGAGATATAGAAACTGAAAAGTAAATGCATGCATACAATCTATCCCAAACCAGAGTGCAACAGCAAAAGTACAAGGGCAAAACAGGGCGCACCAAAAGAAAACTACAAAGCGCGTCCAACCTGCTCCGAAGAAGGGGAACGCTGCCACAAACACCCGCCGGAAAACTCCCTCGGCACAGCTACGGTAAACACCCCGGTCAACCCGCTCACTAAGCTCCGCCTGCTTCGGGTCCTCCTGGGACTCCGTCAAAAGGCCTGTGGTCTGCACAAGACACAAACATGTGCGGGCAAAGCCCGTGCAGGGGTGAGTATAAACATACTCAGTAGGCACCCCAAAAACCCAAAACCCAAGGGAGCAACTGAAAGACAACAGTCCGCTCAACCCAGCCAGAGGGAACCCAGACGAGAGAGAAACTCCATCTCGTGACCATCCTCGGCTAAACACAACTAGTCAGCTCAGCTCAGCTCAGGTGTATGCCCATACATACACCTTGAACAATCCAGATATACACAGCTCACTCCACAAAGCCACAAGAGGTACCGACCTCGTCACCAGCAACTGTCCACAACAAGGAGAGTACACCACGAACATTGTCATACTAGATGACACTCATCCGAGAGATAAACTCCATCGAGATACACACAAACATCTCAGACGCTTGCCCGAGAGACCACGCTCGTCGGATAGCATCACTGAGGAATCATCACCGAAACACCATAACCACCAAACTCCTCGGATAGGGGATCGCCGCTAGGGTCCGCTAGGGACCGCTAGGGAATACCAAGACCCACTCCGGTATACGTAGCTCACAGATAGGGGATCACTCCCAGGGTCCGCTGGGGGATACCACAACCCGATCTGGCATACGTAGTTCTCACAGATAGGGGATCACTCCCAGGATCCGCTGGGGGATACCACAACCCAATCTGGCGCTCGACAGAAGCTCCACACTCAGATAGAGGATCATCGTCCATATAAAGATGGTCACGACGATACCGGAACCCTATCTGGTATAACTCGCGATGTAGGGGATCGAACCGATGATGCCGCAACCCTACCGAAACCACGCGCTGAGTAGGGGATCGTATAACCAACGATACCGCAACCCTACCATAAACGTCATGCTGAGTAGGGGATCGTAAACCCGACGATGCCACAACCCTACTGTGCACGACCCACTGCGTAGGGGATCATAAGTCCGATGATGCCACAAAACCTACGGGGTTAACCTGCTAGATAGGGGATCGCCACCCGTAAATAAGCGGTCACAGCGATACCAAGAACCCGATCTAGGGTAAAGATGCTAGAGGATCCACTCCGGGCCCACCGGAGGGATACCACAACTCTAACAGTTTAAACATCCCATCGTGAGGATCACAAACCCATACGAAAGTTGTGATACCACACGAACCCTCGTAGGAATGAACCAAGGGAGAACCCTCAACCACTACTGGTCCAAACGTCGCTAACCCGAGCGACTCGCCTCAAAGCCACACTGCGCACCTCCGAAGCCAAAACCGAGGCCATCATTGCGTTCCACGCGGAAAAACACGCAGGATAGGCTGTTTACTCGCCCGAAACGGAGCACCGGTGAAAAAGGCACTATTCACCGTAGCTAGCTCGTGCGGGGCCCACACAACAATCCCGAAACCCATCGAGCGGATCACACCACGGCGATCCCCTCGGAAAAACAAGCGGAATCGACTACTCGCTCGCCCAAAACGGACACCCGGTGAAAAAGGTACTATTCACCGAAGGCCGGCTCGGGTGGGGCCCACGCCTGGATTCCGAAACTCATCGAACGGATCGTGCCATTGCGATCCTCTCGGAAAAACACACAGGATTGACTATTCATCCGCCAAAATCGGACTCCTGGTGTAAAAGCTGCGTTTCCCCGCAAACGCCAAAACCCGGCCTCGTGGGGCCCGCACCCCGTTCTCAAACCCAACACCCGGAAACCATCTCAAAAGTCCTTCGTACCATCAGGGTCTCAACGCCACTGACGGCACGTCAATCGGACACTCCGGGTAGAATTTACAACGGCCCGAAGTCGTAAAATAATAAAATAATATTATTTTATACGACGTTTCTAACACCCGGGCCACGATCCCGAACCTTTAAACCCTCAAAGTGAGTTCAAAAGGTCCGTCTCGACGCAAGGAGCGCGTCGTCGCAAACGGCTCGCAAATCGGAGTTACGGTTTGCGAGTTACGGGGGTTTAAAGAACCCCCGGAAAATCCTGGCCGGACCACCGCCAGCCTCGCCGGAAACCACCGCACCGCCGCCGGATTCCGCCGCGCCGCCGCCGCCGTCGCCGGAAACCGCCGCACGCCGCCGCGCCGTCGCCGGATTCCACCATGGCCGCCGGCCGTGTCACCGGAAAACCGGGTTTTCGCCGGAAAACTTCCGGGAGCCCCCGGGAGCACCCCAGAGCTCCAAATTCAGATCCGAAACATGTTTTGGAAAGCTCAGGACCCGAACTATACAACCCTTGTAAAGATTTGAAGAAAAACAACACATAAATGGGATCCGGGATTGTAAAACTCAAACCGCCTACCTTGCGGGTGAAACGCCGACGTTCTGCCTCAGATCCGCGCTCCCGAGCTTCCGCTGCGCACTCCTGGAACGTCCGCCGTCGAATTCTGAGCTCGTAGGCGCTCCGTTTGCTCGATTCGGCAGAGTGGCGGCGAAGAACGACGAAGAGCGGCGAAGAACGATAAGGGGGGGGGGGGGGCTGATATTTATATCAGCGGCCCGCCGGCGCCAAACCCGCCTCGGACCTGACGCCCGATGCGAACAAAAGTAAGGTCACCCCTAGGGTAAACGCGTCGTTCTGAACGCAACGGCGGTCTCAGATTTTCCATCCGAGACTCCGTTCAGAAGTTATTTGAGCCGACGCTCGCACACAAACTTGCCACTTATTTACGGAAACGCCCCTAGTGGCGTTTCCCACCGCAGGCCCGCGCCCGCAAAAGTTTACACCCCGCCTAGGGTAAACGGCACGTTCCGGACGCAACCGTGCCCTCAGATTCCCGTTCTGAGCTACCGTTTAGGAGATATCACACCCCCGCCACGTGCATAGTATAAAAATACTTAATATTTTTATAAAATTAATTCCGGGCACACCGGGCCTCAGAATCGCACGCCATCTTCGCGCCTAGCTCTGGAATTATTCATAGAAATATTCCAAAGTCTGACAGGGCCAAAAAACCGAGTCGCTACAGTCAAGATGGTCAAGATGGTAAAAATGGTAAAAATGGAAAACCTGGTAAACATTGTAAACATGGTAAAGTAATTGTCAGTGAACAAAAATAAGCATTTTAAAATTCATGTAATGGTTATAAACATGATAAATTAAACTAAACAAACTTAAAACAAACAAAAACATATACTTATTTTATTTTAAAACATGTTTTAATAAATAAAAAACTTACAATATCTAACATTTATGGAAAAAATAAATGTAAACAAGAAATAAACATATGTTACCTGTAATTTTAGGAATGTACAAATGGATTGTTTTCCCAAATTCCTTCATCGTGATCGTTCCTTATGGAACAAACTATGTCTTCAACATGATCATCATTATGTTCTGTTAATATTTCCATGGAAGTAGGGATCTCACATAAATCAGCATATTCATCAAGTTCATCCTCACCAACATATTGTTTTTTCCCTTGTAAAACAATAGCCCACTGCATATCTGATTGATCTACTACATAGAAAATTTGTTTTGCATGTGTTTCCATTATAAAAGAATCAGCTGTGTCTTCCAATCTATTCAGATTAACAAGTGTCATTCCAAATTCATCGTGTCTGACACTATTGTTACCGTTAAACCATTTACAGTTAAAAACGGGAACTTTAATTTTAAAGTAATCAACCTCCCATATGTCTTCAATCACTCCATAATATGCACTTGATGCAGAAATTGGGTTTTTGTCCTTATTACTCAAAAAATGCATTGCTTCTGCAAACACCAATACACCACTATTCTGAACTGCACTTCTGTTTTCCTGAGCTTTTGTATGAAATGTATAACCATTAATGTCATAACCAGACCATGTTATCACATTTAAACATGGACCACCCACTATCCATTTTAATGTCTCTGATACATCTGATCTACCAAGCAAAGTCTTTTTAATCCATGACAAAAAAGTTTTGTTGTGCTCATTCAAAATCCACATTTCTTTCTTCTTTGGATGACATTGTTTCAACTCATTAATATGCAATGTGATATACGGTTGAGCATCAGCTATGTTATTCAAGATGTATGATTCTAACTTCTTCATCTGTTCAGCTGACAATGATTTAACTTTGAAGCCGAGAATCTCCTTTCCCTCATTATTAACTCGTTCATGGAGAGATGGAGGCAAACCTATGTGTTGCGCCGCAGCCAAGTAGCTCGTACAAAACTCTGCTACCTCCTCAGAAATATACTTTTCAATAATGGAGGCTTCAGGTCGATATAGATTTTTAACATACCCCTTTAATATTTTCATATACCTTTCAAAAGGATACATCCAATGAAGATATACAGGTCCACAAAGCTTTATTTCTCGAACCAGATGAATCATTAAATGCACCATTATATCAAAAAAAGTTGGAGGAAAATACATTTCCAATTGACAAAGTATAAAAATTGCATCCTTTTCCAAAATGTTCAAAGCATTCACATCAATCGCCTTGTTACAAATTGAATTGAAAAAATAACACAACTTCATTATAGTCTTTCTGACACGAATGGGAAATATTCCACGCAATGCAACTGGTAGAATTTGTTACATCATGACGTGACAATCATGTGATTTCATACCTATCAACTTCAAGTCCTTCAATGAGACAAAATTTTTTACATTAGAAGAATAACCTTGAGGCACTTTGGTATCATGAAGACACTGACAGAAGCTAATTTTCTCCCTCTTCGATAATGTATGACAATATGGGGGAAGAAATGTTCGTCTTCCTTTAGGAGTGGGAGCTAACTCCAAACGTATTCCCATTGATAGTAAGTATAATCTTGCATTCAACCCATCTTTAGTATTTCCTTTAATATCTAACAATGTTCCAATCAAAGAATCACATATATTCTTCTCCACGTGCATGACATCAATATTATGTTTAACTTCATGATACCTCCAATATGGTAGCTCAAAAAAAATTGACATTTTCTTCCAAATATGTCTATCATTACCAGATTTCTGTGTCTTTCCCGATGTCACATCAAGGTTTTTCACCCTCTCAAAATACAGATCAGGGGATAAAGGTTTTGGAGCAGTATCAAATTCTTGTGAGCCACTGAATGCCTTTTTTAGTCTTCTATAAGGGTGTTCCATAGGCAAAAACATTCGATGACCCATGTACACTGTTTTCCTCCCATGATGCAATTGACAATATGACGTCTGTTGTTCGCAAATTGGACATGCTTTATGCCCTTTAACACTATATCCAGACAATCTTCCATACATTGGGAAGTCATTTATAGTGAATAGAAGCACTGCATGCAGTTGAAAATATTCCATTTTATAAGAATCATACACCCTAATACCATCAGCCCATAACAGTTTCAAATCATCAATCAACGGTGACAAGTAAACATCAATATCATTACCGGGTTGCTTTGGACCAGAGATCATTGTACTCAACATGAAATATTTGCGATTCATACAAACTTCAGGAGAGAGGTTGTAAATTACCAATAAAAGAGGCCATGAACTATGTGTGCTACTGAGTGTTCGGTATGGATTCATTCCATCTGTGCACAACCCTAGTCTGAGATTTCTAATTTCATTTCAAAATGTAGAATACTGCGCATCAATTTTCTTCCATTGTGGACAATCAGCTGGATGACGTATTTTTCCATCACATACCCACTCTTCAGCATGCCATCTTAACCTTTTTGCATCATTTGAATTAGCAAATAAACGTTTGAAACGATTAATTATAGGAAGATACCAAAATACCTTTGAAGGGAGCTTTGTAATCTCTACATCAGCCTATGATTTTTCTTTCACCTTATACCGTGATGTCCCACATTTAAGACACTCTGACAGAAATTCATAGTCCTTCCTATATATAATGCAGTCATTCGGACATGCATGTATTTTCTTGTATCCCAATCCCATCGGGCATAATATTTTCTTGGCTTTGTAATGTGAATCTGGAAGATCGTTATCTTTTGGAAGAATGTCTTTCATCAATTGTAGCAGCTCTGTAAAACTTCTGTCACTCCATCCATGCTTCTCCTTCAGGTTAATCAATCTTAACACTGCCGAAAAAACCGTAAAATCTGTACAACCAGGATATAATGGTTTTTCAGCATCACCATATAGACGCGCAACTGTCGGTTCTATCTCAATTTGTTCTGCTACAATATCTCGAATCATTTCTTCAATTCCATCGGAGTTACCATCTTGCGAATCATCATCATCAGTGACATTCCGTCCAGTTTCACCATGCCAAATCCAAGGGCTGTAACTCAGATTAAAACCATGACAAATCAGATGATCTTTTATCTCTCTACTTTTCAACTTCTTCATATTCAAACATTTCAGGCATGGACAGAAAAAAATTTCACTACTTGGAACATTTCGTTTTGCAAATTCCAAAAAGGCATCAACACCTTCCTCAAATTCATTGCTCATTCGATGTGCCGTAATCCAACTTTGACTCATTATTACCTATAACAAATATCAACAAAAAATATATATTTTTAAGATAAGACAAATATATGTTTATATGAAAAAAATCATAATTTGAATGTAAAACAATTTAAAATATAAAACAAATCTATAGGTATTTAAAAAAATATGCTTGAATATTATTTTTAAAACAAAATATAGTTAGATATAACAGTTTTAAATTTCATTGAATCAAAGAAAACCATGACGCCTACATAGTTTAATATTGATTGCGGTTTTGATGATTTAATATATTAGATAAACTACCTATTTAACATGTTATTAATGGTTTCTGTAGACCCTAAATCCATTTGGTAAATATTTTTACACAATTATAAAAATCAATGGAAGTGTTTTTGGGAGGAATATGTTCAATCATTTGATTTTGATGTCCCATATTCTATAACAAAAGGCAATGTGGATACCAAATCCCTTAGTTTGGTTTTTTATTCTCAAAGGGTTTGTGATGAAAAAGAAGAGTATAAGTTGATGTATATGATAAATAAAATACAACTATATTTTATTTATGGTTATGATAGAATGAATTCATACCATATCATTTAGGATCTTCTCCCACAAAAAGTAACCCTCCTCAGTTCGAAATTAATAAATTTAGATAATTATGCAAGAATTCATACATGTATTGTTGTACATAAACCAAAAAGAAGATTATTAGTACTAAAAGTAAAACTAGGAAGAAACAATAAACTCTATATACTCATGAAAGCTACTCCACAACACTTCCATGCTACTAACATCTATAAAAAACTAAAAATTGCTTTTAAAAACCAAAAAAATTGTTTATATTTATGTATGGTGGGCATAACATGTATACATAGTAAGATCCTCCCTAAAACATCTCATGAAAATGTTGAGGAAGCACACTAAAGCCCTATGAAAAAAGGAATCTAAATCATCACCTAAACAAGGAAAAATAGTTTCATATACTAACTATGGATCACTCACAAAATAATTCATATAAATAAACCTTTTCATAATATATATATATATATATATATATATATATTAAAATTAAGGTTCTCGGATACCACTTCTCCACTAGTTTTCCTCTCACACCCCAATGCGCTACTCCACAACACTTCCACGCTACTAACATCTATAAAAAACTAAAAATTTATTTTAAAAACCAAAAAAATTGTTTATATTTATGTATGGTGGGAATAACATGTATACATAGTAAGATCCTCCCTAAAACATCTCATGAAAATGTTTAGGAAGCGCACTAAATCCCTATGAAAAAAGGAATCTAAATCATCACCTAAACAAGGAATATACTCACGATGGATCACTCACAAAATAATTCATATAAATAAACCTTTTCGTATAAAAAATTATATTTATATATATATATATATATATATTAAAATTAAGGTTCTCGGATACCACTTCTCCACTAGTTTTCCTCTCACACCCCAATGCTAATGTCATGGTCTCACCCCGCCCATAAATCATCCTACACCATGTGAAATTGTATCACTTCCATCAATAAATCATATGTATATAATATTATCTCATCACCATCTTATCAAAATAGTAATGAGGTGCATACTTGGAAACCACTACATCTTGTTTACATTAAATGTACAAAAATCGCAAAACATAATTATAGAATATCCGTGAAAAAAAAAACGAACGAAATAAATTCATGGAAGGCTTACTTGAATGTTGCGAGTTGAGATTATAGATCCGAGAGGAGTGAAGAAGATAAACAATGAAGACAAAATGAGTTTAACGCAGGTCGATCGACGAGCCGATTAGGGTTTACCGCGCGAGAGAGACGAGCCGACAGACTATCAATCGAAAAATCGTAAATGACAGTCCACGGGGCTTTAATTTCTTTATAAGTTTTATAATGTAAGTAATTATATAACCAACGTTATAAAATATTTTTTAAATTTATAATGTCGGTTATTTTAAAACCGACGTAAAAAAGCGCCCGTGCTTTGGTTTTTTACGTCGGTTATGTTATAATCGACGTAAAAAACCCCGCGCTTTGGTTTTTTACGTCGGTTATTTGATAACCGACGTAAAAAACACGTAGATATCGGGTTTTTTACGTTGGTTTTTAAATAAACGATGTAAAAACCCCCCCACGCATTGGTTTTTTACGTCGGTTATAAGATAACCGACGTAAAAACCGAACAGGCGCGATTTGTAACGTCGATTATTAAAATAAACGACGTTAAAAATATACTCGCCGCATTTTTACGTCGGTTATATATAACCGACGTAAAAAACGTTTTCTGCACTAGTGAGTAATTCCCTGTCCCCAGTTATGTTAACCATTTTAATCTTTTTGTGGAAGTGATGCAGGTTTATGGGGGAGATCCAATCCAGGGGGAGCATGTTTTTTAGATCTAAAAGTAACAATCAGGTTCTTTGGGTTTATTTACAAAGGGGGAGAATGGATAAATGGATAAATTATGTGTTATGATGAAACAAATAATGAGTTACAAAGGTTGATAACATGAATGGAGAAAACAATTCAATGTTATGAGGAAACAGACAAAGCATAGTTTGAACATCTTTAAGAATTCCAAAACATGAGAACCCAATTCATGCCCCTCTTGTTTTATACATTGATAATTGCTCATGAAGACTTAGGCTGTTGGATGAATTTTTTCTTGCGTATCATGTTTTGATAGTGGCCAGTGCTTTATGGAATTTATTTTCATATTTCTAACAAACCCAAAGGTGGAGATTATTGGTGTCATGACCCATACCTTGAGGCCCATGCTGTGACTGCCCCAATCCCACCTTCCATAGGCTAGGGGTTGGAGACAAGCACCAGAAAGGAATATCCCTAAAAAGGGAAGGCATTGACTTTAAACCTGCAAACACACAGACCATGTACACAATAAGAAAAAACCCCGTAGTATAACTGCTAAAAGTAAAAGTTTGAATTGAAGTAGAATGATCCAGAATGAAAACCCAACTAAAAGAGAAATTACAGATGAAAGGAAAAACATCTCTTGAGGTCATCCATCAATGATCATAACTGAAGGGTAGGTATATCTCTCACATTGGCTCTCCACATCAACCGATCACCTTCATTCACTGTCTAGTCCTAGCTCCCAAATCTCAGTCAAAGACGTCTGTTGTCTGCACAAGACACTACAAGGTGCGGGTGAAGCCCATGCAGGGGTGAGTATAACAATACCCAGTAGGGACCCCGATACCCCTGTTGGTCTCTCAGAATTACACAAAGGAATAACCACAAAGCATGATCTCAATCACGAAGTACAAAGTAAAAGACAACTCACACCAGGCATATAACTTAAAGAATGGGAATAATGATGATTAGTTGTAAAGATAAATAATCTTATTCCATTGAGAAGTTACACTTCTAAACCACAAAGAATTTATACTATTGCCTATCCATACAAGGTCGTAAGTCACCGATCCACACAGGGTCATAAGTCGTCGATCCATACAGGGTCGTAAGTCGCTGATCCATGAAGGGCTGCTCTAAGGTTAGTCCACATCAGGTCGTGCTACCACCGATCCACACAGGGTCATAAGTCGTCTATCCACACATGGTCATAAGTCGTCGATCCATACAACCTCGTAAGTTGCTGATCCACATCAGGACATTATAAGGTTGGTCCTAGCCAGGTCACGCTACTGCTAATCCACACAGGGTCGTAATTCATTGATCCACATAGGGTCGTAAGTCACTGATCCACGAAGGGCCTCTCTAATGCTGGTGCTGATTGGTTCTCTATACTAATAATCCACATAGGGTCGTAAGTCACTGATGCTGATCCACAAAGGGTCACTGTTCACTTGATAGCCAACCATAGGATTCCTGCACTTGGTGCGCTTGAGTTCCAAATATTCTGCTTCTCAATCCATCAGTCAAATTTTGACTGACACGAAGTCCCATGAAGAAGTAACCTGAAGGACCGCCATGTCATAAGGTTTCCAACGAAATAGACGACGTGTCAATAAGATGACCAATATGTAAGTTATAAGCATTATAGTACCGAGTACCTGGTAGGATTCGAGTTCGATCCATCCCATCCATACACCAACCTTATCCAAAACCCAAGTGAAGTATATCAAGAGGACTGAATCTTCCCAAGATTTCCAGAACTGGAGACGGTGCTTCAAACAGATGTCTGGTTTAGGATTTATGGCCCATTAAGCATAATTGAGTCAAGCTAGGTCTAGGTTCAGTCCGACCTGACCCGGTCTTGGCCAACCGGACCTGACCTGGGTCCCAGTTGACCCGACTCAGGACCAACCCGACCCGGCTCGCTGGGCGCGTCCCGGACCGGCTGGACTCAGCCCAGATCGGCTGTAGCTTGTCTGCTCCACCAGCTGGGCGCGACCTGCCAGTAGGGTGTAGTCCCATCTCCCTCGAATGGACACGGGTCCATTTGGGTCTTCCAACAGTGGTGCCAGGTTGGCTTCATCCTTCCATCTGCCCGGTCTGGTGGACCGGTCAAGGGTGGGACTAGCCGATGTGGGCATGCCACCGCCGCGGTGTGCTGCCCACCATCCATGCGGCCCACATCGGCCGACCACCCCCTATCCTCCACAGTGCCTACAGGCACCGCTGCATCCTCATGGACAGTGAGAGATGGGCACCCCACCGATCGTTGGCACCGGCACCATCGGTGGTGTCTTGTTGGCAGCACTACCCCCAACCACCAGTGAAACTCTAGTGGTCTGATTTTCTTCCTGTCTATGCCGATGAACCACCTGGGATGGAACCTTCACTGCATGGCCCTCGTTTCTCTATTTCCGTCAAGTTGAACATTCTCCCACAAAGAACACATCAAAACTGAGAGTGGCAGAGGGTTCGAGCGTTGTTCAGATTGGCTCGTGCCCTCTATGTTAGTGTTTTAACATAGGTAATGCATTGATCGTTATTTGATAGAAGGAAATTCTTGAATCAAACTCTACATCAACCACCCTTAATATTGAAGGAATCTCGAATCAACCTGTTAGTCGGTTGATCCATGTTCTTCATATTAATCGAGAATGGAATGAGGAAAATCTTTTAAACGCATAAACAATTTAAACCCCTACCTTGAACACATTGGATTCACTGATGATGAAGGAGGAGAATCTATTGTTCAAAGATGTTCATCAGCATTCGTCGATCTCTAGATCAAATCCTTAATAACATCATTCGTTCCTCATTCTTCGTTGGAGAGAGTTTTTCACCAGCACTTCATCAATACTTCTCCCATGGTGTCTCAAATCCCTTTCCAAAAGTTTTTTTAACAAAAGAAAAATTTCCCCACATTGTGTTTAATTAATGTGGTTCATTAATGAATCTCAATTAATGAACCTATTAAACACATGACGTTGTGGTTACACAACCAGTGTAATAGGTTATTTAATAACCTTCACTTAATGTCCTTCAATCCCACCACCGTCGCTCAATAGTTGCAAAAAATAATAATAAAATAACTTCTTTATTTAATTTAATTTATTTTTCTGAAAGTCCAAAAAATATCTTTTTTTTTTCTGACTTTTTAAAAACAATGTTATGCTTCGCCTAAGCGAATCATAGAACTTCAAATTCAACGGTTCCCTTAGATTTTTAATCTGAGCATTGGTTCAAAAGATAGAAATTCATGCCTACACATTTACTAAAAGTACCTTAAAAAAGTTCAAATTTCTATTTCGGGCTCTCTGGGCCTCGGAATCATATGCCATCTATTTTTGTAGTCTCGTAAAAATTCCATTTAATTTAAAAAAATATATATAATTTTTGGGTCTTTACATTCTCCACACCTTAAGTATTTTCATCCCTAAAATCCAAAACAAAGGCTAAGAAAACAAATGGGGATACTGAGCATGAATTTGAGCCTCCCGCTCCCATGTTCTCTCCTAGAGGTTCCCGTGCTGCCACTGAACACGCACCAGAGGAATTGATAATCCATGAAGAACCCGGCCCTGTCGATCCACTATCTCCACTAGAAAATCCTCAAACATCTCCCCATAATCAATGTCTATCTTACCCTAGTCGATGACATGCAATGGATCATGCATGTATCTCCTTAGCGATGACATGTGGAAAGAGTCATGCACCATGTGCATATGTGGGGGAAGAGATAGGTGGTAAGCCACCATGCCAACTCTACTAAGAATCTGGAATGGGCCGATGAACCTCGGAGATAGCTTGCCACCCCAGCCAAATCTCAACAATCCTTGTCGAGGTGAGACTCGAAGGAAAACATGACCACCCTCCTCAAAATCCAAGGGTCTCCATAATCTGTCAGAATAAGACTTATTATTTCTCTGTGCAGTCTTTATCTACTCCTAGATGATCTAAACCTTCTCAGTGGTAGCTTGTACCAACTATGGATCCATAAGTGCCGACTCCCCTGGGTCTGTCCAGCATAGAGGTGATCTGCATGGTCCCCCGTACAAGGCCTCAAATGGTGCCATGCCGATGGTGGAGTGATAACTGTTATTTTATGTAAAATCCACCAAGGGTAAGTAATTCTCCCAACTGTAGCTAAAATCAAGGATGCAAGCACAAATCATGTCATCAACCATCCGTATGGTCCACTCTATCTGACTATCTGTCTGAGGATGAAAGGTGGTGCCCAATGTAGTTGAGTCCCGAATGCCCCCTACAATCCCTTCCACAACCAGGATGTAAAAAGAGCATCACGATCTGAGGTGATTTTCAGTGGAACCCTGTGAATATGTACTATCTCCTGGACATAGAGGCATCCCAAGCCCTCTACTGGTCCCTTCTCCCATATTGGTAGGAAGTTAGCCGACTTGGTGAGTCAATAAACGATCACCCAGATAGAGTCGTGGCCCCTGAACGTATGTGGTAACCCCATAACGAAGTCCATTGAGATACCATCTCATTTCCACTTTGGTACCTCGAGTGGCTGAGTCAAGCCTTCTGGAACCTGATACTTGTCCTTCACTTGCTGACAAGTGAGGCATTGTGAAACAAACTCTTCCACTGCTTTCTTCATCCTTACCTACCAGTACTGATGCCTATGGTCCTGGTACAACTTATCCACACTAGGATGTACCACCAAAGGGGATGTGTCGAACTCCCTCAACACCTCATCTCGTAGCATCACTGTTACCATGGTGCATCCTTTGAAAAGGATGACATGCTCCCCACCTTTAGAAAATCCTTCAGGATCTTGTCATGAGGATATCTGAGCACGTCTGGTCTCGCAGTCAATGTCCCCAAGTAGAGCCTCCCTGACTCGCCAAAGGAGTGGTGTAGTGATTTTCAAAGATTGTAGGTATGATTCTATGTGACTATCCATGAAGGATAACTATAATGTGGCTAGCTACTCTGTCACCTCACTCTGCAACTATAAACCAGACCTCCTGCTGAGTGCGTCTGCCACCACGTTTCCCTTCCCAGGAGTGTAGACTATCTCAAAGTCATAGTTCTAGAGGAACTCCAACCATCTCCACTGTCTAAGGTTCAGGTCCTTCTATGAGAAGATATACCTGAGACTCTAGTGATCAGAGTATATAGTAAATATTTCATCCATCAAGTAGAGTCACCATATCTTCAAGGAAAAGACCACTACTACTGACTCTAGGTCATGGGTAGAATAGTTCTTCTCGTGTTGCCTCAGAAATCATGATCTTTAGGTGATCACCGCTCTCTATTACATCATTACACATCCTAGTCAGGTACCTGATGCGTCACAGTAGAGTACATACCCAACACCCTCTTCTGGTAGCCTCAATATGGGGCACTCGTCAGCCTCTGCCTCAGCTCTTGGAAACTCATCTAGCATCATTCCATCCACAAGAAAGGATATCCATTATTTTTCAATGCTGAAAAGGGTTATGATACTCTGGAAAAGTATAGTATGAATATCTGGTAGTACCTAGCCTACCCCAGGAAACTTTGTACCTCGGTCACACTCCTGGGTGGCTCCCAAGAAATCACTGACTCTATCTTTTCCAGATCCACTAAAACTCTAGCCTCTAAGATAACGTGTCCCAGATAGTGTACTTATCGTATCAAAAACTGGAACTTTGAGGGCTTACCATAAAGCTGGTACTCTCAGAGTATATCCAGAATGATCTATAGATGAGTGGCATGCTCCTCCTCTGACACTGAGTATAACAAGATGTCATCAATAAAGACCACCACGAAGCGATCGAGGTAAGGCTAAAATATCTTGTTCATGAGTCCCATGAACACTGCTGTGGAATTGGTCACATTGAAACGAATCATTAAGAACTCATAGTGGACATAATGACATATGAAAGCCATATTTGGTACATCCCCATCTCGTACCCTGAGCTGATGATAGACTGATCCGAGGTCTATCTTTGAAAACCACCGAGCTCCCTTCAGATGATTGAAGAGATCATCAATCCTTGGTAGGGGATACTTTTTATTCATGGTCACCTGATTCAGGCGCCGATAGTCCATGAAAAGCCTCAAGATCCCATCTACAATCTTTTCAAACAAAATCGGGGCTCCCCATAGAGAAACACTGGGCCTTATGAACCCCTTCCCCAGCAAGTTCTCCAGCCGTACCTTCAACTCACGAAGCTACACATGAGCTATCTCATACACTAGTGTATATATCAGTGTCATCTCGGGGTACATTTTGATATAGAAATATACCTATCCATGAGAAGGTAGTCCCAAAACATCCTCAAGAAAGACATCATCATACTGTCCCACCACTACAGAATAGCTAGGACACCTCTCATCAACTGCTCTGAGGGTAAGGCTAGCCAATTGATGAGTGATTGGCTACACCCACCTCTGAGAAATTTCATCCTGAGATGCAAAGGTTCCCTTCTTGTTGGTGAAGAAAATCCTGGTCCCGTCATTGTGGACACACCACACTTTGTGCCTAAAACAGTTGATCTGAGCATGGATTGTGGATAGCCAGTCCATACCCAAGATGATTATGTAAGGCCTCCATGATACTACTAGAAGATCCTAGCCGAATCTATCACCTCCTAGGGTAAGCTCGGACTTCCTAAACCAATGTTTAATCATCAAATCCTCTCCCGTAGGAGTCTCTAAATGTAAGGATAGAGCCAAGAGCTCCATTAGATTCTACGAGCTTCGAACGAGAGTTGTGGTAATAAAAGAGTGACTGGAACTTGTGTATACAAGAACTAAAACTAGGGTGTAGAAAACATAGATCATACCTTGAATCATCTCTGGAGTGTCATGGTCATTTGCCTCAGCTGCCTGAAGTTGGGCTCATCCCTATCCACCTGCTCCCTGAGGTCGGGGTGGACCTCTCGGAGGTGGTGGTGGTAGAACCTCAAATCGTCGCCCACCGCCTACTACACGACCAACTCCTCTACCATGTCCACCACCCTGCAGGCCTCCCCACTTGAATATCTGCCTCATAGGTCCCTTGAACATATGTTGATCGTCGGTGTGGAAGGTCAGGCAGTCGTGAGCCATGTGACCCTGCCCGCCGCATGAGTAGCACAACCTGCTCCTCTGCTGACCTCCTCTATCCCACGATCTCCGCACCTCTGACCCTACATCATGGGGTCTTACACAATATGGTTTGTCCCACTTGGGCCTCTGTGTCATATGCATACTTCCTGCTACAGATGACTCGGCTTCGCGTACTCTGTTAGTGGCTCTCACTATCGGTGCCTGCTCAGATAGTATGATATCCATTAGAAGTAATTGATCTAGCACTCTAGACTACATCAGTATGTTGAGTTATATCATTGACGCTCTAATATTACATCGAAGACCATGTTCAATGGTATAGTTCATAAAGAAAGGTACCTAACCATGTCGGTGGATTAGTAGGAGTGGTTAGTAAATCTTACCGAGTACTGGGCTACTATCAGGATGCCCTACTGTAAGTGTAGTATCTCCTGAATATGAATAGATCATAGTGTCAATAGTACAAACTTTTCCCTAAAGAGGCTCTCAAAGTCCAACTAGGTGAGTGTCACCTCATCGTGTAACTAGAGCATCAGGATCCACCATCTCCCTATTGTGCCCTAAAAGATTCTAGCAGTTAGGATCACCATCTAGTCTATTGGTGTCCCAAAAAGGCGGAAAACTATAGCCATAGCCTTCAGCAAGTCCTCATATACCTGTGGGTCTGTCTCACCTTGAAACCTCAGAGGCCTCCACCGTTGAAACTTGTGTAGCATTCTAAATCAGAGTGCACAGTCGGCTGGAGGGGTTGGTGGCAACTGCTGCACTATGGGTTGTGGTGCTTCTCATACACCACCTGAAGTGCTATCAATGTTAGAGGTCCCTACAATTAAGCCTCATCACTCGGTGGGACATAATCATGATCGCTCACTAGAATCCTGGATGGCTGTCTACGTGGAAGCATCCTGTAAAAAAATAGCTGCAAAACTGTCAATAAGTTATACCTGGTGAGCTGACTCAAAAGTGATCAAAAGAAAAACATTTCAAAAACACACAAAAATAGTTTTTTCATGTATCGAGTTGGAAATCATAACTTAGGGTCCTGGTGTATGGATACATAGGCTGTCGCACCAACAATGGACTCCCAAAACTAAAAACCATACTAAAAATACTTAACACTATTTCCCCGTTGAAATATCAAAGTCTTAGTTCTTCGGTAGAACCGACTCCTTTGATATCACTTTTTCACAACCCGTTCCCCAGGGCCCATAACGTGACTACCCCAATCCCACCTTCCATAGGCCAGAGGTTGGAAACTAGCACCAGAAAGGCATATCCCTAAAAAGGAGAGGCATTTCCTTTAAAACTGAAAACAAAAAGACTAGGTTCACAATAAGAACAAACCACTTAGTATAACTGCTGAAAGTAAAAGTGTGAACTGAAGTAGAATGAGCCAGATTACAAACCCTACTAAAATAAATATTACAGGAGAAAGGAAAAATAGCTCTTGAGGTCGTCCTCCAAGGATATAACTTGAAGGGTAGGTACAACTTGTCACTGCAGCTCTCCACATAAACCGGTCACCTCCATGCACCATCTAGTCCTAGCTCCCAAATCTCGATCAAATCTATCCATCATCTGCACACGACATAAAATGGTGAGAGAAAATCCTGTGCAAGAGTGAGTATAACAATACCCAATAAGGACCCCGAGACCCCCGATGGTCTCTCAGAATTACAAAAAGGGAAAAACACAAAGCATAAACTAAATTACGAAGCAAAAAAGTAAAAGACAGATCACACCAGGTATATAACTCAAAGACCAGTAATAATTATGATTAGTCATAAATCTAAATCATCATATACTGTTGAGATGTTCCACTGTTGAACTATAAAGAAGTTGTTCTATTACTGATCCACACTGGGTCATAAGTCACTGATTCACACAGGTTCATAAGTCATCGATCCACACAAGGTCGTAAGTCATCGATCCACATAGGGTCATAAGTCATTGATCCAAGATGGTCTGCTCTGAGGCTGGTCCTCATCAGGTCGTGCTACAACTGATCCACATAGGGTCGTAAGTCATTAATACACACAGGTCCATAAGTCACTGATCCATAACGGGTTTCTCTATGGTTAGTTCTCATCGGGTCATGCTATTGTTGATCTACACAGGGTCATAAGTCACTGATGCTGATCCACAAAGGGCCACACTTCACTTGACAGCTAGCAATAGGATTCCCACACTTGGTGTGTTTGAGTTCCATAGATACTTCTCCTCAAGCCATTTTTTATATTTCAACTCCCACGAATTATCATGAAGAAGTAACCTGAAGGACCACCATGTCATAAGGGTTCCAACTCAAAAGACGGTGCCTCAATCACACGCTCAGACTGTAAGTTATAGGCATTTTAGTACCAATGAACCAGTTAGATTTGAGTTCGATCCAACCCAGCCATAATCCAACATTCCCCAAAACCCAAGTGGAGTATCTCAAAAGGACCACCTCATCCCATGGTTTCCAAAACCGTAGATGGTTCGTCAAACATACGTCTGGTTTAGGTTGTATGGCCCTTTAATCATAACTGGGTGAAGCTAGGTCTGGGTCTGGTCCGACCCCGTCAGACCGAACAGACACATGCCAACCCAGCAATTTGGGCTTAGCCCAGATCAGATAGACTCAGCTAGGACCAGCTGGACCTGGTCCGGTCCACCACTTGGGCACAGTCCCAGCTCCCCCGAATGGACGTGGGTCCGTTCGAGTCTTCCAACAGCGGCACCAGGTTGGCGCCACCCTTCCAGCTGACTAGTTTGGTGGACCAATCAAGGGAAGAATAGACATGGGTTCTCCACCATCGCGGCCAAAGCCATAGTGTCTCCTCCATGGCCGGAGCCGCAAAATCTTTTTGGTGGCCGGATTCACAATATCTCATCTACGGTGAGCCACCTGCCATCCATGCAGCTGACGTCGGCTAGCATCCCCTTGTCCTCCGCGGTGCCTGCAAGTGCCACCACCTCCTCACAGCCGGCGAGAGCCAGATAACTCTGTTGGTCTCCGGCACCGCCGTACCGGTGGTGCCGTGCCGGATGCACTTCTGCAGGCCACCGATGAAGTTCCGGTGGTATGATTTTCTTCCCGTCAATGCCTACAGGCCTCTCGGGATGCAACCTTCACTGTGTGGCCCTCAGTTTCGTGTTTCCATCAAGTTGAACATTCTCCCAAGAAGAAAGAATCAAAACTGAGAGTGGCAGAGGGTTCAGGCCTTGATTGGATTGGCCTGGGCCCTCAGCGTTAGTGTTTTAACATGGTTAATGCATTGATCATTATTTGATGAAGGAAATTCCCTAATCAAATCCCGCATCAACCACCCACAAGAATGAATGAATCATGTATCAAACTGTTAGTCGATTGATCCACGTTCTTTGTATTAATCAAGAATGGAAAGAGGAAAATCATTTAAAATCATAAACAATTTAAACACCCTACCTTGAACACATTGGATTCGATGACGATGAAGGAGGAGAATCCTTTATCTGAAGATGTTTGTTGGCGTTCTTCGATCTTCAGATCGAATCCTAAATGGAATCATTCATTCCTCATTCATCGTTGGAGAGGGTTTTCTGCCAACGCTTCATCAAGAGTTCTCCCGTGGGGTCTCAAATCCCTTTCCAAAGGATTTTTTAACAAAAGAAAAATTCCCCCCACATTGTGTTTAATTAATATGGTTCATTAATGAATCTCAATTAATGAACCTATTAAATACACATCATTGTGGTTACACAACTAGCATAACAGGTCATTTAATAACCTTCAATTAATGTTCTGCAGTCCCACCACCACTGCTCAACGGTTGCAAAAGAAATGAATAAAATAACTTCTTTAGTTATAATATTATTATTTTTTCCAAAATTCCGAAAAATGACTTTTTCGTCCGACATTTTCCAAACAATGTTAAGATTTTCCTAAGTGAATCCCAACATTGAGAATTCAATGGTGCCCTCATATTTTTAATCTGAGCATAAGTTCAAAAGGTATAAATTCATGACCGCACGTTTACTAAACATACCATTAAAAAGTTCAAATTTCTGTTCTGGGCTCTCCAGGCCTCGAAATCACATGCTGTCAATTTTTGTAGTCTCGTAAAAATTCTATTTAATTAAAAAAATTATATGGAATTTATGGGTCTCTAAAATTGGAACCAAGGTTGATCTTTACTAGAAATGGAGTCTAGTTTGTGTTTTTTATTGATCCGCACATGGATTATCAGGGAGTTTACAAGGAGAGTGATATTATAGACCCGAATGGCAATAATATTGAAGGTAGCATCATTTCCCAGTGTTTGCCAAATTTTTGGTCTCAAAATCCTAGGAAGAGATTTGCATCATGAAATTTGTTTTCTAGGAATGAATATTTATAAAAATGGTAAAGGCATGTGTTTTGAGATGATTGGAATTATATTCATGAAGATGTTTAGCATCACGAACTATGATGGTGTTCTCTGTGATTATGAGAATTGGATCATCAGGCATGCACGATGGTTTGACAGAAATCTTCACGATAATTCTAAATCTCAATTGGGCCTTGTGAATGGTGTTGTGTCATGAAGATCTGAAAAATTCACTAGAGGTGGTGGAGAATAAAAAATGGTCGAGCCTATAATTATAAAGATACCCCACTTCATTTTAAATGAAATTATTCTGGGAAAATCCAGAATTGTTCTGATTTCCCAAATCTATGGGAGCTCCATGAATATGGATTTCTATGCAAGATTGAGCATCACAAAAATACTAATTATGTCTTCACTGTTGACAATTATTTTAATTAATTGGTGTTTCATGATGATGGGGTATTCCATAATGTATTTATGAGATTTGTGAGGGCAGTTTGTTTTGATAAGGTAGTTAGCTTCGTGAAGTTTCTGAGCTTCATGAAGGATCTTAACGAAAGGCAGTTTTGAACATCAGTTTTTTAGTGAACAATGATTTTAGAGAGCATCAACTCAGGTATCAGGTGAAAGAAGAGTCTAATTATATATAGGTATGAAGACATTATACTAATCCATGGAAGTGACCTTCATGTTGATAAACTGAGTAAGACTTCACCCATGGCAGTGAGCTAGGGGATTCAATGGAAGTGTTCTGAGGGAAGTAATGTACTATCCCTAAAATCATACAAAGGAAGTGTATCTGGAACAGAGTGACTGTGTATGAACTTCTGTATTCCACAATTAGTGAAGTGTAATGTATTTAGGTATGACCGAAACACTATTATCCTATGATCTTTGACTATCCCTTATTGGTGAACAAAGTAAAATTGTTGTGTTGTCTTTTTGAATGTGACTGTTTATTTATTTCACATTCCTATTAGATAGGTTTAACAGGTTCCTACCAACATGGGAACATGATCCTTCACTTTCAAAGAAAAATTTGACTCCCTGATTCACCCCACCCCTCTCAGGGTCTTACGGGGTCCTTCAGTCATGTACCTAGTCAAACTATGATGGTAGGGCTAAGAGGTACACCACTTATCTAACTATACTTAGTATCTGGAAAGGGCCAATGAATCTTAGACATAGATTGCTTCCCCATCCAAATATCTGTAATCCACACTAAGGTGAAACCTGTAAGAACACATGGATTCCCTCCTCAAACTCTAAATGCCTCCATTATCTATTCTCCTAGGACTTTTTATAGCTTTTTACAGACCTCATCTACTCCTAAAATATATGCACCTTCTTAGTAGTGTCTCTCACTAACTCTGGGCTCTTAAGTGAGGACTAACCTGGGTCGTTCCAACACAGTGGTGACTTGTAGGATCAATCATAAAATGCCTTGGATGGTTCCATACTGATGGTGGAATGGTAGCTACCATTGTATGAAAACTCTAACAGACATTGGTGATCCTCCCAATTATGACCAATGTCCAACATGTAAGCTCACAACATGTCCTCCAATATCTGAATAGTCCATGTAGCCTGGTTGTTAGTCTATGGGTGAAAAGATGTTCTCAAATGCAACTGGTTCCCAAATGCCTCTTGCAATCCCTACCATAATTGAGATGTGAAGTATGTATCATGGTCATAAAATATCTTTTATGGAACTTCATGGAGTTGGAATATCTTCCACACGTAGAGGCATCCCAAGATCTCTACTGAACTCTACTCTTGGATATCTATGAATTGGACTGACTTGGTGAGTCAATCTATGATCACCCATATGGGTTCATGTCCATTTTTATATACATATTATCCCCATCATAAATACTATGGATATACCATCCCACTTCCACTCTATCATCTCAAGGGGAGGAGCTAAACCCATTGGATCTTGGTGCTCAACCTTCACTTGCAGACAAGTAAGGCATCAAGGGACAAAATCCGTAACTCCTTTCTTCATACCTGGCCATAAAAACTGATATTATAGGTCCTGACACATCTTTTCCACATCTGGATATACCAACAAAGGATATGTATGAATCTATATAAGAAACTCCTCTCACAACATCACTGGTACCATCGTGCGTCCTCTGAAAAGAACGACATGAACCCCACCTTTAGAAAATCCATCAAGAGCATTTCCAGTGGATATTTGAGTATATAGTGTCTCATAGTAAGTATCCCCAAGACATGTCTCCCGAATCACTATAAAATATTAGGGGTAACAACCATCAACTAGAGATAAGATTCTCCATCATCGTCCACAAAGGATAACTACAATGAGGAAAACTGCTCTGACACTTTGTTCATCAACTGCAAACAAGATCTCTTGCTAAGAGAATATGATACCACATTCCACTTCCCTAGAGTATAGATAATCTTGAATTCATAATCATGGAGTAAATCTGGACATCACCTCTATCTCAAGTTAATATCATTCTTAGAGAAGATGTACTTGAGACTCTTGTGGTCAGAATAAAAGATAAACCCACTACTAGAAAACAAACATATACCCATGGTTTTTGGAGAACCGTGGGTATAGGTTTCAATGGTTGTTTATAGGAATGACATATACCAATTTTTTTTTTAAAAATATGGTAATATGTTTCATAGGGGAAAAAATTCAATCTATACCCATGGTTTGACCAAACAGTGGGTATAGGTTGACCCATTTTTTTCATGAAAATAAAAATAAAAATAAAAATTTTAATATAAATATTTATAAATATTAATATATATTTTTTTGTATATAATAACATAAATTGGGGGATAGATTAATGCTATGGTCGCTGGACAATAAGGGGGAAGGTGCTGAGATCAAATCCCAATGGGTGTTTTTTTTAATAAATGACTTATACCCACGGTTTGACCAAACCATGGGTATAGGTATGCACAAACAAAATTCATATACCAAGAGTTTTAGAAACCATGGGTATAGGCCACCTATAACCATATTTTGATCAAATCATGGGTATAGATCTTTACTGATGGCTAGACTCTCGAAGGTTCATAGAACTATGGGTATACGTAAAAATTTTAGTAGTGACCGCTCACCCATCAAGTAGTGTCACCACATCATTAGTTCGAAAAATGCCATTGCTAACTCAATATCATGGGTCACATAGTTCTGATCATGTGGTATTAACTAACATGAACCATAGTCAATCACTTATTCCCTCTACATCATAACATAACCAAGATCAATTCTTGATACATTGCAAAACACTACGTACTTGACACCCTCCATTAGAAATATCAAGATGGGAGTACTTGTTAATATCTATCTTAACTTTTGAAAAGCCTGCAATAACATCTATGTCCACATAAAAGTTTTCCCCTTTCAGGTAAAAGATGTCATAGAGGCTGATATCCTAGAGAAGTCAGAAATGAATCTCTGGTAATATCCTTACAACCCAAGGAAGCTCCACACCTCCTCTATGCTCTTAGGTGGCTCTCAAGCTAAAACTGCCTCAACCTTAACCAAGTACACTACCACACTATCATCTAAGATAACATGTCACTGAAAGGGACCTCCTGAATTTAGTACTAGACCATTGAGAGATTTTCTAAAAGGTGGTGCTCTTAGAGTACATCCATAACCATCCCCAAGTGGCTCACCTGCTCCTCCTTGGATGTCGATTAAAAAAGGATATCATTGATGAAGACCACCAAAAACTAGTCTAAGAAAGGATGAAAGATCCAGTTCATGAGTCTCATTAACGCTATTGGGGTGTTAGTCATGCCAAATGGAATCACCATGTACTCATAGTGACCTTAGAAACATCTGAATGCCGTCTTCAATATATGCTCATCTCATACTCTCAAATGGTGATAGCCTTATCTAAGGTCAACCTTCTAGAACCATTGTTCCCCTATCAACTAATCAAAGAGATAATCAATCCCTGGTAGTGGATAAATTTCTTCACGGTCACCTGGTTTAAGATTCATTAGTCCAAAAATAACCTTGATCTCCCATATGCCTTCTTGGTGAGAAACATTGGGGCTTACTATGTAGAGACCCGAAGCCTGACTTACATGGACTTTACATTACTTTTTCGGAATACTTAGTACATAACAAAAACACACACACAAGGATCGTAATAGTTTAGTGTCTTTGGAAACTCGGAACGTAATCTTCTAATCGTGGTGAAAGATCTTCAATATCTCCCATAAAGATCTTCCTTTTTTTTTACCTAAAACCTTTCTTTATATCCTGGGGAAACGAAAGCATAAAAGGGTGAGCTCAAATGCTCAGCAAGGGCAAATAAAGGAAATAAAAATCATATCATATCTTTTTGAAAATCATAACCTGCAAAAGAGATCATAATATCTTAACATGGAACAAATCATAGAAGTGAAAATGAGATCCCCATAATCATAAAATAAAACTTGAAACTTTGTGGCATGCACACATAATCATGGAAAATCATTTCTTGTTAGTCATGACTCATTTCCAAGACTATCTTAGTGGACAAAGTCCCTTTCTGAATCGAGTAACCCTCGTTTCAGTCCTGTTTCACTGAACCGGTATAACCTACCGTTCCAGTCCTGTCTATCTCATGAGATATAAAATCTTTACCCAATGCATTGGAGGGAGATATAGGTCCCACCCATCTTATAATGAATCCTTTCTTATGTGTGCCACATAATCATAAATCATACATCATCGCATAACCCATGTAATAAATATGGGATTCTTAAACAACATGACATCATAAAACAATTCATATAAGATAAAAGAATTCATAAAAATATTTCCATCACAACATAATCAAATCCATGTAATAATAGGGATAAAAACAGAACCCTTTTATTATCTTAGATGGAAAATAATTTTGATAAAATACTTGAACACCATTCTTGAGGAAAATATCCTTTCTACTTCAAAAACATTTTTCCTTTCATAACATGTCATACGACATTGAAATAAAAGAAGATGATTAAAAATAAACTTGAAAACTTGTAAAGGAAGCTTCTTGGAAATAATGTTTTAAAAATCCATTCATGCCGTATAAGTTAAAAAAAACATTCTTCGTACTTTTGTCGGAAAAGTCAAAAAGTACCTCGTACGAAAAACGACAAAAGATTCCTTTCATATTCTTTACTAAAAACTCACTGAAGGGTAAAATTGGATTTAAAAAATGGTAAATGGATGGAAAAAATATTACATATTGAGGGAAAATTGATGTGGATGATAAAAATACACCCCATTAAATACCAAAGTAAAAACAATCTCGGATAAAAATGAGATTGTGATATTTTCCCTTACCTTAGGTCCGATTTGCTTCGTATGTGTCCGAACCTCCTGTATAATGATTTAAATAATTTCATTGACTTATTACAGAATCATATTCATTGTTATGATATCATATATGGTTCACTTATGACATTATATTACCCGTTCTTTTGTAAATTCCATGTTAAAGAAGCGTTTTGGGTAAAATCATTTCATTTATCGTAGGTGTTTTGACTTGTTGTTATTGACATTATTATTACTTATATCATGATTTACTTACTTCCAGAATATAAAATATGATTTATATATCATATATATTCAGTATATATATATATATATAATAGATAGATAAATGAAATGAAAAACACCGTTCATGGAGACGGTAGTCCGTACGTACGCATGAACGCTGTTTTTCTTTCCTTATTGTCTTGAATGGAAGTAAGTAGATGACATACATATATATATATATATATATATATATACATAAATCTAGTATCATTATTATGTCATATATTTCATTAGTACTTATTATATATACTTTATAATCATTCATTAATGGTTAATTATTAAGAATGAATCTCATCGCGTCGTGGAGACGGTAGTCCGTACGTACGCACGAGCGATGATATCATTTCCATAATTATTGAATTGAATTGGAGTGGATTATACAATATATCAGAATCAATATGATGTTGTAATAACTATGTATAGTTATTCTTTACACCATTATACCCATCCATGTAAGGTGGTGGTGGAAAATAGATTACACCACGGCGTGGAGACGATATTCCGTACGTACGCACGCGCGGTGATTTCTTTTTCCGTAGGATGGATAGATGGTGAAATAGGGTTTTTTCATACTTAAAATAACATATCCGTATATTAGTGATACTGATGTTATTACTTCATAATGAAACAACCTAAGAGGAAGAAGAAATAAAGATGAAAGAATTGGTAATGGTAATTACCTCTTCTTTGAAGCGCCTCTTTGAGACCTCCTCTTAGGGCACTAAAATTGGTCTTTGAGGAATACCGGAACCTCTAGGATGTTTCTAGGGAAGTGGAGAAGAGATTTTGGCAGGGGTTGTCCGAGCTTGAGTGCTCAAATTAGTGTGAGGAGGAGGGGGAGGAGGTGTCCTTTTATAAGGGAGGAGAGGGGAACCTTAGGAATACCTCAAAATATTATTTTATATTAATGTCAAAATCGGTTTATAATGGTTCCAAAGGGTCTTATTTCGAAGCTAAAGTGGGGATGGGTCGAAATCCTATCAACCAATAAGATTTAGACAAGTTTAGGGTATTATTTTAACCTTATCAATTAGATTTAACTCTAAGTTAAATAATTTAACTTTTACCGTGTCTTTTTGTTTTCTTTCACTATATGGTTAATACACTTACTATAACATGCCAAACGAACCCCAAATTGTTTATTATTAATACATATATCCTTATCTAAGTCATTTGGCCGAACCTTAGATTTTTAGGAATAAAATAACAATTAATAATATAATATTTGATTTAAAAACTATTTTGTGTCAATTTTGACACTATTTGATATATGATTTTTGTGAAAGTCATAACAGAATTATATGTTCGAACCAAGTTGATTAAATCAACACTAATATATCATAGTAACCTAGAAAATTAGTGGAATTCATAAAAAGTCTCAAATTACATTCATTTGAGCATTTATAACATCAATTATGTTAATATTTCCTTAAAAGGGTAATTACTGCATCATCGTTGTGTCATAAATAAATTAATTTATTTAAAGTATAAAATTTATAAATAAAATATCATTATGTAGGAAATCTTTTTATCTTTCTAATGAATATTTATAGTCGAATTTATCTTATGTATAACCCCATATTAAAAATGTTTTAGTTATTAAACTTTGATTTTAACTATTTTAACTATTCATTAAATAAAATAATATTAAATGTCATAATCTAATCCAAGTGGACCTAAATGGTCATATAAGGTTGTTTTTGGTCGAATTGCACTTATCCAATAGAATTAGGACATGTGTTAGGGTAATAGTAATATCATATTTACCCTTAGTTACCCTATTTACTATTAACCGTGGTAAAAAAAAGTAAAAAGTTACTATTCACCAAAAATTATTTTCATCTCATTGAACCACATTTTAGTCCTTGATATTAACCGTGTCTGTCGGATTTTCGAAATTCCATTCACAGAAGCGGTAAAATTAAGTTTTATGCAAAATTCAGTTTTTAACATACCACTTAGTGGTTTCACTATTCATCAAAAATTGAAAGTTTTCAGAAAAATACCAAAATTTCATCCTAAGCTATATTTCATATTCCGAATTTAATAATGAAGTTTATTTTACCAAATTCATAACATAGAAGTTGCATTAATTAATTTTATAATTAAATCCCGCTGTTAAAACAAATAGCGTGTTTTTAAGAAACAATATCTATCAAAAGATTGACACTTGATTATGTCTGGTTTAAATGTGAAATTACAACCAATGACCAACATTGTATTAAATTGTAAAAATATATTCTAAATATACTTTAAAACCACTCAAATTAATAATTTATCACTATTAATTATTTCGATTAAAAGAGTTGTTTTTTAATTATAATTTAGTAATTTTCACTATTCATCAGAATATGAAAGTTATCCGAAAAGTACCAAAATTTCACCTTAGGCTAAATTTGATACTCCAAATCCAAAAATGAAGTCCATTTTGAGAGCTAAATTTTCTAAAATTTAAAAAGTGGTTATTACTATTCATAACGGCTAGTTTTAATAATATTTTAATAGCATATCGTTGTTTAGTGAAACTCAGTATTACGTACTACACACGCTATCGAGGAAGGTCACGATTGCGTGTAATGCAAGGCAAGTCAAGGATGCGTGTTGTGCAAGCTCCTTTTGATGTAGCGTAAAACACAAGACATTAATAAAATTAAAAAGAATATTTTTCATAAAATCTCGGGCTGTTACATACTAGGGTGAAAAAATGAATTTAACAAATCCATTCTTCTACAAGTCCTCCAATAACACACTCATCTCATGAAGCTCTGTGGGATTCATATGATATGCTGGCATAAATATCATGGTCATCCCAGGGTGTAGATTAATGTAGAAGTCTACATTTCAGTGGGGAGGTAATCCTGGAACATCCTCATGAAAGACATCATCATACTCTGCCACCACTGTAGAAAAATGATAACTAATAAAATCAACCGCCCCAAGGGTCATGTTATCCAACTAATGAGTAATCAGTTGTATTGTCACATGCATGAGTCCATCTTTCATTTCCTAGGTTTCCTTTTCACCCACAAAGAAAAACGTAGTCCCATCACTACAGAAACACCACATCACCCACCCAAAACAATAAAAATTGGAATGAACTGTAGATATCCAGTCAATATATAAGATTATATCATAAGGCCTCATATTTTTTACAATTTTATCCCAACTGAAAATATTGCCTCCAAAAGTCAGGTCACACAGTCGACACAAGTGTGTGATCACTGAGTCATCACCAGTCGGAGTCTCCAAGAACAAGGTTTGATCCAAGGGCTCAACTAAAATCTCTAAGTCTAAACGCAGATAAGTGGAAATAAAGTAATGACTTTCACCTATGACTATCAGCACTGTAGATAAGGTATAAAGACATAGAGCACACCATGTATCATCATCAAAGCCTCTAGGTCATAATACTCAACTACCTATAGCTACCCTACCCCTATCCTCTAGCTTCCTGAGCCTGGTGTGGACCACTTGGGGGTGGTGGTGGTAACAAGTCAATCCACCTACCACCTTCAGCTGCTCTCCCAGCTTTTATGCCATGCTCGCTATCCTGCAGACCTGTCTTCTCCTGCTAATACCTATACCTTAGTGGCTCATCCACTTTATCCTTATCATCCATATGGTGGGTTGGGAAATATCATGAAAGATGTATCATGCCATAATGTTAGAAGCACCATCTCTCCCTAGGATGACTAGACCCATCCTCTGAGGTCTGAACCATAGAACCAATGTCACGAGGCCTCCTCCTAACATGCATCACATTTCTAGGTCCCTAAGACTGACATTAGAAGCCTATTTTTGAGGTCTCTACTCTAATTTTCCCACTTCCAACAACCAATCTCTACGTCTACTCATCTAGGAAACTATACACCTCCAATTATTTCTCTAGAAACACAACATAGGTAGGAATGCATAGAGGAATAAAAATAGATTAAATATCTCTACACAATCCTCACTCAAAGGTCTGATCCGGAAATAACTGGTCCTGGACTATATCTATCGAGTGCCTAGAGAGGTTATTGAACCCCGATAAATACTTAACCACTTTCATACTATCATGATAAATCTATATAAGCTCCTAAATTTTCACATACCTCAATATAGTTAGAGATAAATCCTATTTGAAAAGGTTCTCTAACTCTGGCCATGCTAGAGTTTCCTCATCATATGATTAGGTCACTAAACCACATTAACGACCTACAAGTCCATAGAGAAGGCTCACTGTCAGAACCACCATCAGATATAATGGCGTCCTAATATGATTGAAAAATCTCATCACCGCATCAATACAGTACTTAGCCATATATGGGTCAATATCATCTTGTAAATTGATGGGTCATTGTAACTTAAACTTCTAAAGTAGGATCATCCTACACACCTCATCCACTGGTATTGCAAGTACTATCTGCTGCTCAATAGATGGTGGTATAGATGGTGCACCACCTCAAGGTAATATCTCTGAAACTGGTCCTTGTATCGATGCCTCATTGCTAAAGTGATCATCCTCGTGATCCTGATGCTGAATCCTTGATGGAATATGCCACAGAGACATCCTAAAATATGAAATATGAACCATGATAAATGAGTATATGTGTATAAATGAATCAATAAGGACATGAAAACCACAATACATTCTTATATGATGATTGTGCCATTATTTTTCCTACAACCAATATCCTCTTGTACCGAGTCAAAAGGTAGGTGATCTTATTCTTGGTGTACAAATACATCAGCCACTACACCAGCATTGGACTCCCTAGTTTGAAATCTGAACTCAAGACACTTAACACTGTTTCCCCAAACAAATATCACAAACTACATTCCTAAGGTATAATAGACTTATTTGTTACCACTTTTTCATGATCCATACTAATGGGACCAATTCCATGACTCCCCAAGCCCGCCTCTAATAGGCCAGGGGCTAGCGACTAACGCCAAGTCTGTATATCATGAAATTATAGGACTTAGCCTAATGTAAATGTATACACACAAACATGTATACAAGCCCATACAATACTAAAATTTTAAAAATGATCAACCATGCATTCATACATCTAAATTTCAAAACCAAAGTACAAAAAGAAGTAATTTAAAGTAAACATGGATAAATAAAATCCACCACAAAGAGTATGAAGTCAAGTCTAACCTAAAAGAAAATATGGGACTACTATCAATATAGCCATAAGAACACACCTGAGTCGGTCTGGCTCACTAAGAATTGCATGGAACTGTTCTGTCAAGGACTTAGTTAAAAGGTCTATCATATACACAAGACATGAAACATGCAGAAAAATCCCATGTAGGGGAGAGTATAACAATACCCAATATAAACCCCCAAAACACTAAGCATATAAAAAAGAATAACAGTCAACTCTAAATAGGTATATGTCTACAACACATATAAAAATAATATCCATATATATTCAACAAGGAAACAAAATCTCAAGGTAAAGTCACTACCATAATTCCAATATAATATTCCTACTTAGAGGTTCCACATAACAGTTATTTGGGAGAACAAACTCCATGATTTAGATAACACTAATGGAATCCATATAAGATGTATACCTCATCTAGTCTCTCCGTAAGAAGTATACATTGGAAGTTTGAAGAGATATTATGCACGGATGAGGATCACACCCAAGTCCATGTGGTATACCAACAAATCAATTAGGAATAAATCGCTAAGTAGAGGATCGATGCCTATGTAGTGTTTGTCATGAGGATACCAAGAACTCCACCTATGTGGAAAGAAGATGATAAAATATCTCACTCCAGGCCTCACTAAGGGATTCCAAAAACTCTATCCAAGAAGTCCAACTGAAGGGATCACTATTCTATGAATAGGATGTGATTCCATAATAACCCTCGGGTAATGGATATAGGGAATTCACCCTAGGGAAACTTGGACAAGATACATAGGAAAAAGGCTACAAACCAACTTTTAAGGAGTACAAGATGTGTATTGGAAGCACACAGTGTGTCCCTTCAGAACTAGGTTCTGCCTATGTCAACGGACTATGTTAGTGTCCATGTAAAACTACACAGTGTGCCCATGCCCATGTACTTCTTCCCATGTACAAGTACATGGCTCTACCCATGTATATGTGGTCTGGACATGTATGTGTGGGAGTACATGGTGTTTCAGTGACTATGTACTTTTGGTTATGTCCATGTACCGTATGAGGTACATGATGAGCTACCAAGAAAGGGTCACATGTCGTGTCATAGGGTCACATGCAATGTGATACTTAACTCCATCGTGGAAACCCTATCCACCACACAGGGGTACCACATGTCATGTTCCTCTGAAACAAACATTGTGTACCATAGGTTTTCACAGATCTTGTGGGTTTCTACTTTGCATTTTCAAATGCCCCTCTGGTGCCCAGACCCACCACCACTTCCATTAATCAGTATCGTGGAACTTGGATCTGGGGCTTGACCAGCCTTTCCGCCACTGATGTCTGGATTCCAGCCATTGATTCACCAGAAAGCATGAACCAAATCCACACCTTCATCATTTTCCCAAAACTCATGCATGAACACCTTCGATCCAATCTCAATCCATCATTTTTTTCATCTTCACAGGATAATTATGACATACCATGTCTAGATATGTGATATCAAATTTTTTCACTAAGAAATAGGTGCACAACTTTCTATTCATTGATATTTGGGTTAAACCATCCAGAAAATAAAACCCTAGTGATGAACGCACTTAGAACAATGAGAGAATACCAGAAAACACACAATAGAGGAAAGAACCTCAGAGAAGTTTAGTTGGACTCAATTCATTTTCACTAGAATGATGAAAAAATAACCAAAAATAAATTAATAAAACATCCAATAAACCCTTGTAGATAAACCCATCCAGCAATACTAACAATCCTTGAATAATTTAATTGGTCTATTGATTTGTGTTCACTATTGAAACAATCAACAGGGAAATAAATCCTAACCAAAAATCATCATACATCTATTTTGATCTATTGCTGACAAATAATGAAGCTATGTCATTATTTTTGGTGAGATCCTATAATTCCATTGCACACTAGTTGTCGATCTCCGATCCGGTTGTCAATTTCCAATAGAAATTCCACCAACAGCTCCTCTAAATATCCAGGGTTATGAAACTAACCCTGAGATTTTGGTATAACCATATACTTATCAAAGAAACAAGGTTATTACATCAATGAATAAATAAATAAACAATTTTATTTTATTTTATTCATTTTTTATGTCTGTGATAACTTTTTCTCAAATGCCCCATGCTTAAAAAGGTTATGCCATGTCTAAGGTAAAACTCGCATTCTGAACTCAACATAACCCTTGAATTTTTGATCTAGGACTCTTTTGAGATGTTATTCTACTTTTTCATGAAAACTACACATTCATGTTATTTAATATTTTTAATATATTTCAAATATTTATTTTGGACACACCGGGCCTCAGAATCACACACTATCTCAACACTTGGTCTGGAAACAAATACATACAATATCTAAAAATAATACATGAAAAATATGATTTTCTACAGTCTAACCATCTCAATATCAATATATTATCACCTTAATTCCTAGATTATATACCGGCTTATGATGTATGGATATTACTGTCAAGATTAGACACTTCACTAGTCTGTGGAATGAGGATATTATTTTCAGTACTGGATGCTCTACAATCCCATGACATCAGGATATTACTAATGGGATTGGATTCTATTCCATCCCATGACATCAAGATTTTAATTTTGGGATTGGATGATTTTCCACCTTTTCACATCAAGATACTACTACTAACATTGGACGCTCTATCAACTGAAGAAATAATGATATCACTACCAATATTGGATGCTATAATTTTTTGTGAAATTGAGATATTACTTTCAGTATTATATTCTCTTACAACCTATGAACTTGGTATATTACTTCTAGGAATTGATTCTCTATTTGTCTGTGGAATCAAGATATTACTTACTATACTTGATTCTCTATTGATATATTATCATAAAACAAACATTGACATTAAGGAATAACCTCGTCATTGGTGGTACCTCTATAAACATGGGAGGTTGTCCCACTTATGACTTGGAAATGACCATAAAACATATTATTCTAGATTGAATAAGGTCAATTAGACCATCAAGGTAGCTATGCGAGCACTTGATGATATGAATTTTTTGTTTCATGTGTTTTCTACCACTTCCATTTAATATTATACAGTCATGCATACATATATTGTGCATTATTTTAGAGGAATATTGGTAGTTTTCTATAGGGATTGATACTCTCACCCAACACATGCAAATCAGTGGACATATAAACCTTATATTTGGAATGCATGTTAGGGAAAGGGGTATTATACAAGTGATGAACCAGAAGTAGCTCAATGGGAATGTGGATACAACACTGAAGAGAGGTCAGATTTTTTATGACAGAGTCACACTTTTATATATTTATTCCTTTTTATTTAGGTCATGTATATGATTAGAACATTGAGTGATATCCTTTTATGTATGGATATTATGACATGAATTGATTTCATTTTCTATCACATGTTGTATGTAAAATCCCATGTCTATATGGGCATTTGAAATTCAGTGTAAGTTTGAGTTTTCTAATTATTGGAGGGGTTAATTTTGAACAAGGCCTATAAATTATGTTTTGAGTGTTTAGTAGCATCAAAAATATTCTTTGGGGAAATAAATGAAGTTCATGGGATGTTCTAGGGGCTTGGGAGGCCCCCTGAAGTGGTTGGGGGTAACCATTTAAACTTGGGATGCGTCAGGCCACTGGCTCACCAATGGTTGCATACAAAGGCTGAGTGGGATACTGTCACCACCATCTAGTAAGTGGGGGAATTTAAGTGTCAAAATGAACTTTATACCTCCTCAGGTTTTAAGAGGGGAATCCCCCTTTCTCCCCCTATTTGCGTACATGACAAGGGGTTGACCCTCCTCTTCCCCCTTATCATCCCCCTTGTTTAGGGTGGGTTTTTTGGGTGTTTTTGGAAATTATGGAAGGCAAAAATCTCTCATTCTCCTCCAATATCCTCTCATTCTATTCCCAGTGATTTTATCATGGTTCTTTTTTAGGTTTAAAGTGGTTTTTTCACCAAATAATGTTGAAATAACCAAATTTTGAAGGATTGTTCATGCAGCCTAGGTTGAGGACATCCCGAGACAATGTCTCGGTGTGTCTGTTCATCAGATTGTCAAAGGTACATCATGAAATAATTTTTTTATTCTATTTTTCATTAAAAATGATTTTTTACAATGTATTTGGTGTAATGGGTTGGTGATTTTTCTTAGATTAGGTTTGAGGGTGTGCCAAGGGTAGCCAAAACCTCATTTCTCTAAGAACCAATGATTATTGGATACTTAATGATTTAACTAGATTTATAACCTGGTTTAATTGAATTAATTAATTAATTATTAATGTTATAAGTAAAAATTATTTATTCTTGGCATGATTTTTGGGCTGAATACATGGACTCAATCCTGGTTGATTGAGGACATGACTGGAAGAGTCGGGATGAGCCTTGGTAGTTAGTGTCAACCCAGGACATCAAAGTGGAAAATATTTAGTAAAAGGTAGGTGGTCTCTCATACATTCCCTAAGGAATTTATGCTTTTTCAATGTTGTATCAGGACACTCAGGATCACCACTAATGGTGCGAAACCTATTTCATTTTAATTATATGAATGGTTTAAATTAAATTAAATTATTTAATTATAAGGGAGAAAACTAGGGGTCATGAACAACCCTTGTGTTCTAGCTTGATGCCTCATCCTTTGATGTTTAATGAAAAAACTTTGATACATCATATGACCTCAAAACCTTCTAATAGGTGAGGTTGATCCAAAATAGACACTTCAACTCCTATATCAGGGCTTGAGACAACTCCAATCCAGATGTGAGAGTGGAATGAAGATCCTAGTACATGTATGCCTTAGAGGACACCTTTCATGAACATTTAGTTGTTCAGGATTATTGAGATGAGGACAAGGTGAGAGACCCTCTTCCATCGAATGTGATCAGGCCCAGTTGAAAAAACATTAGGTAGGCCAAGATCGAGTTGGGTGAGAAGACTGACCTAGAGAAAACCTTTATGCCGAGATGGGTTGTGGTATATCTCTAGAATATTTTCAATATAGTGAGACCTAATATAGTTGGCGAGGTTGTGCTACCCTATTGATGATACCATGGAATGTGACATCCTAAGAGCATTGGGTGTTGACTCAAGACCGTGAATGAAACCAAGGACCCATGAAGGGTTTCCTCCACTATTATTGACCAAGGAGACCTTATGGGTACATCATGGACCAAACGACCATGAGAAGGTGTATGTGAGAGGTTAGATGGTGTCACCATGGACCTTGTACTGGATGGTGAGATTAAGGGTCTGTGGACGATGATGATGGGTGCGAGCGTTCAACTTTCCATTATGTTTACCATATTTATAGATTGAGTCCTTGAGGAAGATGTGATATGGATGGGCCACAATGGTTATGGGGATAGGTATATAGATATGATTCTATGATATATAGAGGGGTACATTTGGAGCTACCATGGATTTGGAGCTCAATGCTAGAGTCTCAGTGGATTTGGGCCTCAGAATATGACAGGGTATGCCATTTATTTGGATCCCAAATGATAGGGTTTTCATGGTTTACATCCCCGAAGTCATGAAGATATGATATGAGCTATCTTGGATTAAGAGTCCAGATGATGGGGGCTACATAATGTTAGGATCCCAGATAATAGGACTACCATAAGCCTCGTCTCTAGTGTTGTGAGGGTACTGATAGAAACTACCATGTATTTGGATCCCATATTGATAAGAATATAATGGGGTGGGTCCCCAGAGTTATGGTAATTGGTTTGGGATTCAATGGAGTTGGAGATCTCATGTTTCATGGGTGTTATAATTTTCATAAGGTTTCCATAGACACCCCATCGCTGGATGAAGTAGGTATAGTAGATTGTGGTCACATACCTAAGGATCAATAGGAATTTTTTTAGAGTTTTAATTTATTTAAATTCATCACATCACATACACAAATCACTTAATATGTTGGTTAGTATGGGACCACATTGGTGATTCCCTATTGATTTTTGTAATCACACCCAACATGGGCCACCACTACAGTTGGGGACTCAAGAAGACATTCAATTAGTTGTAGGCACTGGTTGGGATGAGGCCCAAGACTGATCAAGAGAGATGGCTCAAACATGCACATAAATCTTAGGATGAGGTATGGTTTTGGGATTTCATTGGGTTAGAGTCTTTTATTTTCATTTTATTTTGTTATGTATATATAATTGGTCTAGTGGGAAGTCAGTGTATGTATGACATGGCTATTTTAGATCTTGCCAAATTTTATTTAAAATTCATTCTTGTGGAATTTATTGCTTCCGATTATAGTATATTTTATGATTTATGACATTTGATTATTTTATTTTTTACTACGCACTCTGATATAGAGGGTATAGTCTCCCCACCGTACCACCTTATACCCCTGAAGCTATTTGGAAGCCTTTGACATATAGGGAGGTGTTCCTGAGGTCAAATAGTGAATCGATATTATTACTATTCATAGATTTTTCTGGGGTGGGATTTTACAAAGGGGTAACATATAATTATTATTTTTATCTTACTATTTTAGGTATTTAGTAGACTAAAGATTTAAGAATGAATTGGAGCCTGTGATGGATACCATATTGGTACATCAAGAACACCTATGTTAGTAAGAAGTCCACGTTATGATGGATGGTATTATTGTTTTGGATTTTGATGTTATTATTGTATATGATTTTATATTTAAGTGATGAACATGTGGTTTTGGGTTTTATGATTTATGATAGATCACTCACTCTTAGCCCATTTACACGAGGAAAATGATTTGATTTTAACTCTTGGACTATAGAGGAAAGGGGCATATAATGTATCATATCAGGAACATAAGATTACCATGACATATATGCCTTCTAGTGTGTGATTTCACTAAAGACTGAGGATTAGTTTTTAAAAGTATCAAAAAATTCCCATATGATGTTTTTTCGTATAAGTACTTGGTGACATTCTACTCAACTAGGCAAACTTTTATAGGTATTTTATTCTGATGGTAAGTCATATGAATATATGGTGAGATGCTTGACGATAAGGAAAATGAATCTGTCATCATGCGTAGGAGGTATAGTGAGCATGGTTGGTCAGCATTGCATTGGATTCCTAATGATACACCCCTTATGGGTTTCTTTTAGGGTTTATTTATTTAAAGTGTCATTAACAACATATATGGTGTTTTCTTTCATAGATTGAAATGAAATTATATTTAACCAAACTATGTGTTTGTGTTCCCTTGGTATGGGTTGTCTAGGATGATGTTGTTGTTTATGGAAAAGTTTCTTAGTGAGGTGTGTACCCCCAAGGAGGAGTCACATCAATGAGTTATTGTGAGGATAGGTACTCTAGTTGTTGGAAAAGTTCGGCATGTGATGCTATTGTATATGGGACCATGTGAGTGGGTGTTTGGAACATGTAGTTATGGGCTGATACACGAGTGTGAATGATTCCCCATGAATAATGATCTTCTAAAAGTTTTTGACCAAGGGTCTAGGTGGTTGGAACTAGTGAAATTTGTGAGGCCTAACAAGTTGGGATAGGTGGGAGACCTAGAGACCATTAGTTTTGACTTTGATCTTAGTGTGTTAGTTGGTTATGTTAGTCTTGGGTGAACCGTTAGAGGGATAATCCCGGGTTAGTGGTTTCCTTAGAGATGTAAACATGGGTAGTTGCTTTGAGTTATGATACTGATGAAAATGGGGTTCTTGGGATTTGTGGAATAGATAGGATTATGCCATTAGTTTTTGAGTAAGCATCTAGGGTACTTGGGGTTTGATACTAGATTTTATGGGAGTAACTATTTGGGTGCATGAACTATAGAGACCCGAATCTTGACGTACATGGACATTACATTACTTGTGCGGAATACTTAATACATAACCAAAATAGACACACAAGGACCATAATAGTTTAGTGTCTTTGGAAACTCAGAATAAAATCTTCTAATCGTGGTGAAAGATCTTCAACATCTCCCATAAAGATCTTCCCTTTTTTTCTTACCTAAAACCTTTCTTTATATCCTGGGGAAAACAAAACATAAAAAGGGTGAGCTCAAATGCTCAGTAAGGGTAAGAATGGATAAAATAAAACATACTATATACATTTGAACTTAAAAACATGAACATAATGTTTAAACATCAAAAGCTTGAGCAATAACATAAAACATGGAAGTACGTAAGGCATAGATCATAAAGAAAAATTAAGAATGATAACATAGCATGGGAATAAAACCTGTAATTTTGGCATCCATTAAGCACATGTAATGATTTCCATTGTAGCCAAGGCATTTATTCCAAGACTATCTTAGTGGACAAAGTCCCTTTCTGAATCAAGTTCACTCCTCGTTTCAGTCCTGTAACACTGAACCGGATTAACTTACCATTCCAGCCATGTCTATCTCATGAGATATAAAATCGTTACCCAATGCATTGGAGGGAGATATAGGTCCCACCCATCTCATAATTAAATCATTATTACTTGTGCCACAAAATAAACATAAAACATTCATCATAACCCAAAGAATAAAATGGATTTCATAAACATCATCCCATCATCACATAATCCATATAAAAGAAATGGATATCATTTCATAATAAGAAAAGTTAAAACATTTAAATCATAGAGAAATTATACTTGAAACATACACAAATGAAATAATTTCATTTTAGATGGAAAATGGTTTTGATAAAACACTTCAAATAAATTCTTGAGGAAAATATCCTTTTTTACTTCAAAAACATTTTCCTTTCTTAACATGTATTACAATTTTAAACTAAAAGAAGTTGATTAAAAATAAACTTGAAAACTCGTAAAGGAATCTTCTTGGAAATAATGTTTTAAAAATCCATTCATGCCGTATAAGTTAAAAAAAACATTCTTCTCGTACTTTTGTCGGAAAAGTCAAAAAGTACCTCGTACGAAAAACGACAAAAGATTCCTTTCATATCTTTTACTATAAACTCAACAAAGGGTAAAAATGGATTTAAAAAATTGTAGGTGGATGGAAATAATATTAAATATTTAGGAAACATGGATGTGGATGATAAAATACACCCCAGTAAATACCAAAGTATAAACAATCTCGGATAAAAATGAGATTGTGATATTTCCCTTACCTTAGGTCCGATTTGCTTCGTAAGTGTCCGAACCTCCTGTATAATGATTTAAATCATGTCATTGACTTATTCCAGAATCTTACTCATTGTTATGATATCATATATGGTTCACTTATGACTTTATTTTACTCGTTCTTTTGTAAAATCCATGTTAAAGAGCGTTTTGGGTAAAATCGTTTCATTTGTCGTCCGTGTTTTGACTTGTAATTATTCATATGATTACTTAGATCATGATTACTTAATTCAAGAATATAAAACATGATTTATATATAATATATATTCAGAATATACATATATATAATAGATCAGTAAATGGAAAGAAATACACCGTTCATGGAGACGGTAGACCGTACGTACGCATGAACGCTGTTTTCGTTTTCTTATTGAGTTGAATGGAATTAAGTAGATGACATAAATATATATACACATAAATCCAGTATCATTATTATTTCATTTGTTTCATGATTACTTATTATATATACTGTATAATCATTCATGAATGGTTAACGTGGAGAATGACTCTCATCGCGTCGTGGAGACGGTAGTCCGTACGTACGCACGAGCGATGATATCGTTTTCATGATTGTGGAATTGTATTGGAGTGTATGTATACTATTTTAGAATCAATATCAATTTCCAATAATCATATATAGTTATTATGTACACCATTATACCCATCCAAGTAAGGTGGTGGTGGAAAATAGATTACACCATGGCGTGGAGACGGTATTCCGTACATATGCACGCGCAGTGATTTCGTTTTCCGTAGGATGGATAGATGGTGAAATAGGGTTGTTTCATACTTATAATAAAATATCAGTATATGTGTGATACTGATGTTATTACTTCATAATGGAACAACCTAAGAAGAAGAAGTGGAAGAATAAATAAATTTGAAAGAATCGGTAACGGACATTACCTCTTCTTTGAAGCGCCTCTTTGAGTCCTCCTCTTAGGGCACTAAAATTGGTCTTTGAAGAATACCAGGACCTCTACGATGTTTCTAGGGAAGTGTAGAAGATAATTTGGCAGGGGTTGGATGAGTTTGAAGGCTCCAAGTGGTGTGAGTAAGAGAGGGAGGAGGTTCCCTTTTATAAGGGAGGAGAGGGGCTCTTTTGGAAAAACTAAAAATATTATTTTATTATAAAGCCAAATTCGGTTTTAAATAGCTCCAAATTGATTTATTTCTAAGCTAAGGTGGGGAATGGGTTGAAATAATCTCATCCAATAGAATTTAGACAAGTTTAGGTTCCTATTTTAACCTTATCATTTATATTTAACTTTAAGTTAGATAATTTTACTTTTACCGTGCCTTTTTGTGTTCTTACACTATAAGGTTAATAAACTTACTATAAGAAGCCAAACGAACCCCAAGTTGTTTATTATTAATATATATAACCTTATTTAAGTCATTTTTCTGAACCTTAGATTTTTAGGAATAAAATAAAAATTAATAATATAATATTTGTTTTAAAAACTATTTTATGTCAATTTTTGACACTATTTAGTAATTGATTTTTGTGAAACTCATAACAAAATGATTAGTTCTAAAAAAGTTAATTAAATCAATAATAACAAGTCATATTAAAATATAAAATTAGTGGAATTCATAAAAAGTCTCAAATTACATTTATTTGGGTGTTCATAACATCAATTATGTCAATATTTCATTAATAAGATAATTACTGCATCATTGTTGTGTCATAAATTAATTAAATTATTTAATGTTCAAAAATTACAAATAAAATACCATTATGTAGGAAATATTTTTATCTTTCTAATGAATATTTATATTCTAATTTATCTTATGTATAACCCTATATTAAAAATTAACTACTTATTAAACTTTGATTTTAACTATTTTAACCCTTCTTTAAATAAATTAATAATAAATGTCCTAATCTAATCCAAATGGGCCTAAATGGTCATATTTTATTCCTAAGGTTGTTTGTGGTCGAATTACACTTATCCAATAGAATTAGGACATGTTTTAGGGTAATAATAATATCATTTTTACCCTTAATTACCCTATTTACTTTTAACCGTGGTAATCAAAAGTAAAAAGTTACTATTCACCAAAAATTATTTTCATCTCATTGAACCACATTTTACTTACTGACATCAACCGTGTCTCTCGGATTTTTGAAATTCCACTCACTGAAGCGGTAAAATTATGTTTTATGAAAAATTCATTTTTTTAAACTACCACTTAGTGGTTTCACTATTCATCAAAAAATGAAAGTTTCCAGAAAAATACCAAAAATTAGGCCTAAGCTATGTTTGATATTATGAACTCAAAAATGATGTCTATTTTACCAAATTCAAAACATATCAGTTGCATTAATTAATTTAAAAATTAATTCCCATCGTCAAAACAAATAGCGTTTTCTTAAGAGATAATAACTATCAAAATATTGACACTTGTTTATGTCTGGTTTAAATGTGAAATTACATCCAATGACCAAAATAGTATTAAATTGTAAAAATATATTCTAAATATACTTTAAAACCACTAAAATTAATAACTTATCACTATTAATTATTTCGATTAAAAAGGTTGTTTTTAATTAAAATTTAGTAATTTTCACTATTCATCAGAAAATGAAAGTTAGCCAAAAAGTACCAAAATTTCACCCTAAGCTAATTTCAATATTCCGAATCCAAATATGAATTCCATTTTGAAAAATAAAATTTACAAAATTTCAAAAAGTGGTTATTACTATTCATAACAACTAGTTTTAATAATATTTCAATAGCATATCGTTGTTTAGTGAAACTCAGTATTGCGTACTACACACGCTATCGAGGAAGGTTGTGATTGCGTGTAATGAAAGGCATGTCAATGATGCGTGTTGTTCAATCTCCTTTTGGTGTAGAGTACAACACAAGACATTAATGAAATTAAAAAGAATATTTTTCATAAAATCTCTGGGAGTTACATTCTACCCCCCTTAAAATGAATTTCGCCCTCGAAATTCGTCGGGGTTATAAATGGTTTACTACTCGAAAGTTTCTTTAATAGAAACCCACATCGTAAAAAGGAATACCAAAACTTATCTTTAAAAACTAAAGTATGAAATGTAACGGTTACCCAAATTAACTAATCACGGGGTTTCCACCTAGGAGATCATAGGTGAAAATATGGATATGGAAGAGAAATCTAACCATCATGTTTTGATGGAGAGTGGTAGAGAACATGGCTATGAAAAAGCCAACAATCACAAAGCCATATATTTGTGATGATCTAAGGTACCATATGATTCATCGGATATAAGGGCACTAGGACAACATTTTTGGTTTTCAAGATCATTTCCCAAAAGTTGAAGAATTTGAATTAAAAGAAATACTTACTTTATTTTGGTACAATCTCACTGTTGTTCGTGCCTTGAACAATTTCCACTTCATCTCTTAAAGAAATGAAGTGGAATTTTTTATTCGTGAAATGTTAGCAAACCATGTGATTGAATGACGTATCATTCCATCTATCTCAAACAAAAGGTTAGAAAAAGTTATTAAATATACATAAGTCGATCTATAGTGAGATTAATCATATATGGTTCCTAAAATGGACTTATATATCATACTTCTTAATATAATAAAACTAGTTTCTACTAAAAAGGGACTTCCTGTAGGCCAGTGGTAGGCGATAAAGGCCAGTCGCACTCCGGTTGTGGGTTCGATTCCCACAGCCTTGTCCGACGCGATGGGTTGTCGCCCATCCTGCAGGTTGTCCTTTTTCTAAAGCTATATTACTATAACATCCCATCAATAATATCGAAAAAAGTTTTATCCTAACTTATGTACAACATAATCCATTCCAATCTTTAGGCTTATCTAAAATACTTCAGTCCAAGCTCATAGTATAAAGAAAATGATTACTTGAAATGTCACATAACAATCACGTGAATGCCATAATTTATCCCCCATATATCATAAGATATATCTTGTTAGTCAAATTACAAACATGTGAATACCTTAATCATGTATTCTCTTGAAAAATGAATACCCATTTAACCTTAGTGAAAACATGAATGCTCTCAAAAGTTAACTCTTTCCCACATACCAAAATCCCAAAAAATTTATATACTCAAACCATGATACCACTTAGTCCTTATATCAATCATGAGCTCATGAATACTATCAAACATATTAGATTCTCTTTATCCCTTCATTATGTGCATATCATCTGCTTTCCAAAAATATTTCAATCACTTTTCATGGTTACCGATGCCATATTCTTATAGAAAACCACAATGGTCCAATACGTAGATATTCCAATATACCATAAAAGTACCTCAATAACATTATTCTTGAATACCAATACATAAACACTTCAAACCATCATCTTCAATGATTGTCCTAGAATAAGTACTTCCTTAATTTAGAAGTAACTTTTTAGGTCAGGGAATTGAGTTGGGTAATGCCCATGTTCTCCACAAATAAGACATTGAACTCCATAACAGTCTGTCACTCTATGTCCCTTTTCTCCACATAGATAACATCTATCCCTCCATTTGAGGTATTCCTCAAGGTTCTTCTTCCCTTCTTTAGAAATCTCAATCTTCCTTTCTTTATGCTCCTCAACATGCGAACATGAATAAAAGTCTATCTTCCTCTTATTTGATGAATTAGGCATACCACTAAATTTCACCTTGTTAATCATATATCGCGATGACTGATTTGCCATAATCACAATATCATTCTCTCTAGGCATTATGCAATTTTGTTGCTCATAGTCACCAATTTTTCCATTGGATTCAATGCTAACCGAATTATTTCTGGTTCCCTCCATTGACTAAAACACAAAAAGAATTTTGTGAGAGGCGAAAATCATACAACGAAAATAACATAATCAAGGGGGAGTACCTTCAACATCTAACATCCTAGGTTTAATTCTAATATCGTTACCATAATTCTAGGACTATAACCTATACTTATAATTAACCTTAGGGACATCCCTAGACATACCTTAGAAATATCTCTAGGGATCTCACTAAAGTTCTCACATCCTAGTTTCCAAAGGTTGACTAAACCTTTCCTCTGATACCAACTGTAGAGACCCGAAGCTTGACGTACATGAACATTACATTACTTTTTCAGAATACTTAATACATAACCAAAATAGACACACCAGAACCGTAATAGTTTAGTGTCTTTGGAAACTCGGAATAAAATCTTCTAATCGTGGTGAAAGATCTTCAACATCTCCCATAAAGATCGTCCCTTTTTTTCTGACCTAAAACATTTCTTTATATCCTGGGGAAAAGAAAAAATAAAAAGGGTGAGCTCAAATGCTCAGTAAGGGTAAGCATGGATAAAATAAAACATACTATATACATTTGAACTTTAAAACATGAACATAATGTTTAAACATCAAAAGCTTGAGCAATGAAAAAAAACATGGAAGTACGTAAGGCATAGATCATAAAGAAACATTAATAATGATAAAATAGCATGGGAATAAAACATGTAATTGTGGAATCCATTAAGCACATGTAATGATTTCCATTGTAGCCAAGACATTGCTGCCAAGACCATCTTAGTGGACAAAGTCCCTTTCTGAATCGAGTTCACTCCTAGTTTCAGTCCTGTAACACTGAACCGGATTAACTTACCGTTCCAGCCATGTCTATCTCATGAGATATAAAATCTTTACCCAATGCATTGGAGGGAGATATAGGTCCCACCCATCTCATAATTAAATCATTATTACTTGTGCCACAAAATAAACATAAAACATTCATCATAACCCAAAGAATAAAATGGATTTCATAAACATCATCCCATCATCACATAATCCATATAAAAGAAATGGATATCATTTCATAATAAGAAAAGTGAAACCATGTAAATCATAGAGACATTATACTTGAAACATACACATATGAAATAATTTCATTTTAGATGGAAAATGGTTTTGATAAAACACTTGAAATGAATTCTTGAGGAAAATATCCTATTTACTTCAAAAACATTTTCCTTTCTTAACATGTCTTACAATTTTAACCTAAAAGAAATTTATTAAAAATAAACGAGAAAAATCATAAAGGAAGCTTCTTGGAAATAATGTTTTAAAAATCTATTCATGCCATATAAGTTAAAAAAACATTCTTCTCGTACTTTTGTCGGAAAAGTCAAAAAGTACCTCGTACGAAAAACGTCAAAAGATTCCTTTCATATCTTTTACTATAAACTCACCAAAGGGTAAAAATGGATTTAAAAAATTGTAGGTGGATGTAAATAATATTACATATTGATGAAACATGTATGTGGATGATGAAATACAGCCCAGTAAATACCAAAGTATAAACAATCTCGGATAAAAATGAGATTGTGATATTTCTCTTACCTTAGGTCCGATTTGCTTCGTAAGTGTCCGAACCTCCTGTATAATGATTTAAATCATGTCATTGACTTATTCCAGAATCATACTCATTGTTATGATATCATATATGGTTCACTTATGACTTTATTTTACACGTTCTTCTGTAAATTCCATGTTAAAGATCATTTTGGGTAAAATCATTTCATTTGTCGTCCGTGTTTTGACTTGTAATTATTCATATGATTACTTAGATCATGATTACTTAATTCCAGAATATAAAACATGATTTATATATAATATATATTCAGAATATACATATATATAATAGATCAGTAAATGCAAAGAAATACACCGTTCATGGAGACGGTAGGCCGTACGTACGCATGAACGCTGTTTTCGTTTCCTTATTGAGTTGAATGGAATTAAGTAGATGACATAAATATATATACACATAAATCCAGTATCATTATTATGTAATTTTTTTCATGATTACTTATTCTATATATTGTATAATCATTCATGAATGGTTTACGTGGAGAATGAATCTCATCGCGTCATGGAGACGGTAGTCCGTACGTACGCACGAGCGATGATATGGTTCTCATGATCATGGAATTGTATTGGAGTGTATGTATACTATTTCAGAATCAATATCACTTTACAATAATAATATATAGTTATTATGTACACCATTATACCCATCCAAGTAAGGTGGTGGTGGAAAATAGATTACACCACGGCGTGGAGATGGTATTCCGTACGTACGCACGCGTGGTGATTTCGTTTTCCGTAGGATGGATAGATGGTGAAATAGGGTTGTTTCATACTTATAATAACATATCAGTATATGAGTGATACTGATGTTATTAATTCATAGTGAAACAAACTAAGATGAAGAAGTGGAAGAAGAAATAAATTTGAATGAATCGGTAACGGACATTACCTCTTCTTTGAAGCGCCTCTTGGAGTCCTCCTCATAGGGCACTAAAATTGGTCTTTGAAGAAGACCAGGTCCTCTAGGATGTTTCTAGGGAAGTGTATAAGAGAATTTGGCAAGGGTTGGCCGATCTTGAAGGCTCAAAGTGGTGTGAGGAAGAGAGGGAGGAGGTTCCCTTTTATAAGGGAGGAGAGGGGCTCTTTTGGAAAAACAAAACATATTATTTTATTATAAAGCCAAATTTAGTTTTAAATACCTCCAAATTGATTTATTTCGAGACTAAGGTGGGGATGGGTCGAAATCCTCTCATCCAATAGAATTTAGACAAGTTTAGGTTCCTATTTTAACCTTATCATTTATATTTAACTTTAAGTTAGATAATTTTACTTTTACCATGTCTTTTTGTGTTCTTACACTATAAGGTTAATAAAATTACTATAAGAAGCCAAACGAACCCCAAATTGTTTATTATTAATATATATAACCTTATCTGAGTCATTTGGCCGAACATTATATTTTTAGGAATAAAATAAAAATTAATAATATAATATTTGTTTTAAAAACTATTTTATGTCAATTTTGACACTATTTAGTAATTGATTTTTATGAAACTCATAACAGAATGATTAGTTCGAAAAACGTTAATCACATCAATACTAACATGTCATATTAACCTAGAAAATTAGTGTAATTCATAAAAAGTCTCAAATTACATTTATTTGGGTGTTTATAACATCAATTATTTCAATATTTCATTAATTAGATAATTACTGCATCATCGTTGTGTCATAAATTAATTAAATTTTTTAATGTTCAAAAATTACAAATAAAATACCATTATGTAGGAAATATTTTTATATTTCTAATGAATATTTATAGTCTAATTTATCTTATGTATAACCCTATATTAAAAATTAACTACTTATTAAACTTTGATTTTAACTATTTTAACCCTTCTTTAAATAAATTAATAATAAATGTCCTAATCTAATCCAAATGGGCCTAAATGGTCATATTTTATTCCTAAGGTTGTTTTTGGTCGAATTACACTTATCCAATAGAATTAGGACATGTGTTAGGGTAATAATAATATCATTTTTACCCTTAATTACCCTATTTACTTTTAACCGTGGTAAAAAAAAGTAAAAAGTTACTATTCACCAAAAATTATATTCATCTCATTGAACCAAATTTTACTTACTGACATCAACCGTGTCTCTAGGATTTTTGAAATTCTACTCACAGAAGCGGTAAAATTAAGTTTTATGAAAAAATCATTTTTTTAAACTACCACTTAGTGGTTTCACTATTCACCAAAAAATGAAAGTTTCCAGAAAAATACCAAAAATTAGGCCTAAGCTATATTTGATATTATGAACTCAAAAATGATGTCTATTTTACCAAATTAAAAACATATCAGTTTCATTAATTAATTTAAAAATTAATTCCCGTCGTCAAAACAAATAGCTTTTTCTTAAGAGATAATAACTATCAAAAGATTGACACTTGTTTATGTCTGGTTTAAATGTGAAATTACATCCAATGACCAAAATTGTATTAAATTGTAAAAATACATTCTAAATATACTTTGAAACCACTAAAATTAATAATTTATCGCTATTAATTATTTCGATTAAAAAGGTTGTTTTTAATTAAAATTTAGTAATTTTCACTATTCATCAGAAAATGAAAGTTAGCCGAAAAGTACCAAAATTTCACCCTAAGCTAATTTCAATATTCCGAATCCAAAAATGAAGTCCATTTTGAAAAATAAAATTTACAAAATTTCAAAAAGTGGTTATTACTATTCATAACGACTAGTTTTAATAATATTTTAATAGCATATCGTTGTTTAGTGAAACTCGGTATTGCGTACTACAGACGCTATCGAGGAAGGTCGCGATTTCGTGTAATGAAAGGAAAGTCAAGGATGCGTCTTGTGCAAGCTCCTTTTGGTGTTGCATACAACACAAGACATTAATGAAATTAAAAAGAATATTTTTTCATAAAATCTCGGGGTGTTACATTCTACCCCCCTTAAAATGAATTTCACCCTCGAAATTCGTCGGGGTTATAAATGGTTTACTACTCGAAAGTTTCTTTAATATAAACCCACATCGTAAAAAGGAATACCAAAACTTATCTTTAAAAACTAAAGTATGAAACGTAACGGTTACCCAAATTAACTAATCACTGGGTTTCCACCTAGGAGAACATATGTGAAAATATGGATATGGCAGAGAAATCTAACCATCATGTTCTGATGGAGAGTGGTAGAGAACATGGCTATGAAAAAGGCAACAATCACAAAGCCATATATTTTTGATGATCTAAGGTACCATATGATTCATCAGATATAAGGGCACTATGACAACATTTTTGGTTTTCAAGATCATTTCCCAAAAGTTGAAGAATTTGAATTAAAAGAAATACTTACTTTATTTTGGTACAATCTCACTGTTGTCCGTGCCTTGAAAAATTTCCACTTCATCTCTTAAAGAAATGAAGTGGAATTTTTTATTTGTGAAATGTTAGCAGACCATGTGATAGAATGACGGATCATTCCATCTATCTCAAACAAAAGGTTAGAAAAAGTTATTAAATATACATAAGTCGATCTATAGTGAGATTAATCATATATGGTTCCTAAAATGGACTTATATATCATACTGCTTAATATAATAATACTAGTTTCTACTAAACATGGACTTCCTGTAGGCCAGTGGTAGGCGATAAAGGCCAGTCGCACTCTGGTTGTGGGTTCGATTCCCACAGCCTTGTCCGACGAGATGGGTTGTCGCCCGTCCTGCAGGTTGTCCTTTTTCTAACGCTATATTACTATAACATCCCATCAATAATATCGAAAAAAGTTCTATCCTAACTTATGTCCAACATAATCAATTCCAATCTTTTGTCTTATCTAAAACACTTCAGTCCAAGCTCATAGTATAAAGAAAATGATTACTTGAAATGTCACATTACAATCACGTGAATGCCATCATTTATCCCCCATATATCATAAGATATATCTTGTTGGTCAAATTAAAAACATGTGAATACATTAATCATGTATTCTCTTGAAAAATTAATACCCATTTAACCTTAGTGAAAACATGAATGCTCTCAGAAGTTAACTCTTTTACACATACCAAAATCCCAAAAATTTTATATACTCAAACCATGATACCAATTAGTCCTTATATCAACCATGAGATCATGAATACTATCAAACATATTAGATTCTCTTTATCTCTTAATTATGTGCATATCATTTGCTTTACAAAAAATATTTCAATCACTTTTCATGGTTATCGATGCCATATTCTTATAGAAAACCACAATGGACCAATACATAGATATTCCAATATACCATAAAAGTACCTCAATAACATTATTATTGAATACCAATACATAAACACTTAAAACCATCATCTTCAATGATTGTCCTGGAATAAGTCCTTCCTTAATTTAGAAGTAACTTTTTAGGTCAGGGCATTGAGTTAGGTAATTCCCATGTTCTCCACAAATAAGACATTGAACTCCATAACAGTCTATCACTCTATGTCACTTTTCTCCACACAGATAACATCTGTCCCTCCATTTGAGGTATTCCTCAAGGTTCTTCTTCCCTTCTTTAGAAATCTCAATCTTCCTTTCTTTATGCTCCTCAACAAGCGAACATGAATAAAAGTCTATCTTCCTCTTATTTGATGAATTAGGAATACCACTAAATTTCACCTTGTTAATCATATATCGCGATGACTGATTTTCCATAATCACAATATCATTCTCTCTAGGCATTACACAATTTTGTTGCTCATAGTCACAAAATTGTCCATTGGATTCAATGCTAAACGAATTCTTTCTGGTTCCCTCCATTGACTAAAACACAAAAAGAATTCTGTGAGAGGCAAAAATCATACAAGGAAAATAACATAATCAAGGGGGAGTACCTTCAACTTCTAACATCCTAGGTTTAATTCTAATATCATTACCATAATTCTAGGACTATAACCTATACTTATACTTAACCTTAGGGACATCCCTAGACATAACTTAGAAATATATCTAGGGATATCACTAAAGTTCTCGCATCCTAGTTTCCAAAGGTTGACTAAACCTTTCCTCTGATACCAACTGTAGAGACCCGAAGCTTGACGTATATGGACATTACATTACTTTTGAGGAATACTTAATACATAACAAAAATATACACACAAGGACCGTAATAGTTTAGTGTCTTTGGAAACTCGGATTAAAATCTTCTAATCGTGGTGAAAGATCTTCAACATCTCCCATAAAGATATTCCCTTTTTTTCTTACCTAAAACCTTTCTTTATATCCTGGGGAAAAGAAAACATAAAAAGGGTGAGCTCAAATTCTCAATAAGGGTAAGCATGGATAAAATAAAACATACTATATACATTTGAACTTAAAAACATGAACATAATGTTTAAACATCAGAAGGTTGAGCAATGACATAAAACATGGAAGTACGTAAGGCATAGATCATAAAGAAACATTTAGAATGATAAAATAGCATGGGAATAAAACATGTAATTGTGGCATCCATTAAGCACATGTAATGATTTCCATTGTAGCCAAGGCATTGCTTCCAAGACCATCTTAGTGGACAAAGTCCCTTTCTGAATCGAGTTCACTCCTCGTTTCAGTCCTGTAACACTAAACCGGATTAACTTACCGTTCCAGCCATGTCTATCTCATGAGATATAAAATCTTTACCCAATGAATTGGAGGGAGATATAGGTCCCACCCATCTCATAATGAAATCATTCTTACTTGTGCCACAAAATAAACATAAAACATTCATCATAACCCAAAGAATAAAATGGATTTCATAAACATCATCCCATAATCACATAATACATATAAAAGAAATGGATATCATTTCATAATAAGAAAAGTGAAACCATGTAAATCATAGAGACATTGTACTTGAAACATACACATATGAAATAATTTCATTTTAGATGGAAAATGGTTTTGATAAAACACATGAAATGAATTCTTGAGGAAAATATCCTTTTTACTTCAAAAACATTTTCCTTTCTTAACATGTCTTACAATTTTAAACTAAAATAAGTTGATTAAAAAAAACTTGAAAACTCATAAAGGAAGCTTCTTGGAAATAACGTTTTAAAAATCCATTCATGCCGTATAAGTTAAAAAAACATTCTTCTCGTACTTTTGTCGAAAAAGTCAAAAAGTACCTCGTATGAAAAATGACAAAAGATTCCTTTCATTTCTTTTACTATAAACTCACAAAAGGGTGAAAATGGATTTAAAAAATTGTATGTGGATGGAAATAATATTTCATATTGAGGAAACATGGATGTGGATGATAAAATACACCCCAGTTAATACCAAAGTATAAACAATCTCGGATAAAAATGAGATTGTGATATTTGCCTTACCTTAGGTCTGATTTGCTTCGTAAGTGTCCGAACCTCCTGTATAATGATTTAAATCATGTCAATGACTTATTCCAGAATCATACTCATTTTTATGATATCATATATGGTCCACTTATGACTTTATTTTACCCGTTCTTTTGTAAATTCAATGTTAAAGAGCGTTTTGGGTAAAATCGTTTCATTTGTCGTCCGTGTTTTGACTTGTAATTATTCATATGATTACTTAGATCATGATTACTTAATTCCAGAATATAAAACATGATTTATATATAATATATATTCAGAATATAAATATATATAATATATCAGTAAATGGAAAGAAATACACCGTTCATGGAGACGGTAGGCCGTACGTATGCATGAACACTGTTTTCGTTTCCTTATTGAGTTGAATGGAATTAAGTAGATGACATACATATATATACACATAAATCCAGTATCATTATTATGTCATTTTTTTCATGATTACTTATTATATATACTGTATAATCATTCATTAATGGTTAACTTGGATAATGAATCTCATCGCGTCGTGGAGACGGTAGTACGTACGTACGCACGAGTGATGATATCGTTCTCATGATCGTGGAATTGTATTGGAGTGTATGTATACTATTTCAGAATAAATATCAATTTACAATAATCATATATAGTTATTATGTACACCATTATACCCATCCAAGTAAGGTGGTGGTGGAAAATAGATTACACCACGGCGTGAAGACGGTATTCCGTACGTACGCACGCGTGGTGATTTCGTTTTCCGTAGGATGGATAGATGGTGAAATAGGGTTGTTTCATACTTATAATAACATATCAGTATATGAGTGATACTTATTTTATTACTTAATAATGAAACAAACTAAGAAGAAGAAGTGGAAGAAGAAATAAATTTGAAACATTCGGTAACGGACATTACCTCTTCTTTGAAGCGCCTCTTTGAGTCCTCCTCATAGGGCACTAAAATTGGTCTTTGAAGAAGAACAGTACCTCTAGGATGTTTCTAGGGAAGTGGAGAAGAGAATTTGGCAGGGTTTGGCCAAGCTTGAAGGCTCAAAGTGGTGTGAGGAAGAGAGGGAGGAGGTGCCCTTTTATAAGGGAGGAGAGGGGCTATTTTGGAAAAACTAAAAATATTATTTTATTATAAAGCCAAATTCGGTTTTAAATACCTACAAATTGATTTATTTCGAAGCTAAGGTGGGGATGGGTCGAAATCCTCTAATCCAATAGAATTTATACAAGTTTAGGTTCCTATTTTAACCTTATCATTTATATTTAACTTTAAGTTAGATAATTTTACTTTTACTGTGTCTTTTTGTGTTCTTACACTATAAGGTTAATAAACATACTATAAGAAGCCAAAAGAACCCCAAGTTGTTTATTTTTAATATATATAACCTTATATAAGTCATTTGGCCGAACCTTAGATTTTTATGAATAAAATAAAAATTAATAATATAATATTTGTTTTAAAAACTATTTTATGTCAATTTTGACACTATTTAGTAATTGATTTTTTTGAAACTCATAACAGAATGATTAGTTAGAAAAAAGTTAATTACATAAATACTAACATGTAATATTAACCTATAAAATTAGTGGAATTTATAAAAAGTCTCAAATTACATTTATTTGGGTGTTTATAACATCAATTATGTCAATATTTCATTAATAAGATAATTACTGCATCATCGTTGTGTCATAAATTAATTAAATTATTTAATGTTCAAAAATTACAAATAAAATACCATTATGTAGGAAATATTTTTATCTTCATAATTAATATTTATAGTCTAATTTATCTTATGTATAACCCTATATTAAAAATTAACTACTTATTAAACTTTGATTTTAACTATTTTAACCCTTCTTTAAATAAATTAATAATAAATGTCCTAATCTAATCCAAATGGGCCTAAATGGTCATATTTTATTCCAAAGGTTGTTTTTGGTCTAATTAAACTTATCCAATAGAATTAGGACATGTGTTATGATAATAATAATATCATTTTACCCTTAATTACCCTATTTACTTTTAACCGTGGTAAAAAAAGTAAAAAGTTACTATTCACCAAAAATTATTTTCATCTCATTGAACCACATTTTACTTACTGACATCAACCGTGTCTCTCAGATTTTTAAAATTCCACTCACAGAAGCGGTAAAATTAAGTTTTATGAAAAATTCATTTTTTTAAACTACCACTTAGTGGTTTCACTATTCATCAAAAAATTAACGTTTCTAGAAAAATACCAAAAATTAGGCCTAAGATATATTTGATATTATGAACTCAAAAATGATTTCTATTTTACCAAATTCAAAACATATTATTTGCATTAATTAATTTAAAAATTAATTCCCATCGTCAAAACAAATAGCACTTTCTTAAGAGATAATAACTATCAAAAGATTGACACTTGTTTATGTTTGGTTTAAATGTGAAATTACATCCAATGACCAAAATTGTATTAAATTGTAAAAATATATTCTAAATATACTTTAAAACCACTAAAATTAATAATTTATCACAATTAATTATTTCGATTAAAAAGGTTGTTTTTAATTAAAATTTAGTAATTTTCACTATTCATCAGAAAATGAAAGTTAGCCGAAAAGTACCAAAATTTCACCCTAAGCTAATTTCAATATTCCGAATCCAAAAATGAAGTCCATTTTGAAAAATAAAATTTAAAAAATTTCAAAAAGTGGTTATTACTATTCATAACGACTAGTTTTAATAATATTTTAATAGCATATCGTTGTTTAGTGAAACTCGGTATTGCGTACTACACACGCTATCGATGAAGGTCACAATTGCGTGTAATGAAAGGCAAGTCAAGGATGTGTGTTGTGCAAGCTCCTTTTGTTGTAGCATACAACACAAGACATTAATGAAATTAAAAAGAATATTTTTCATAAAATCTCGGGGTGTTACATTCTACCCCCCTTAAAATGAAATTCGCCCTCGAAATTCGTCGGGGTTATAAATGGTTTACTACTCGAAAGTTTCTTTAACAGAAACCCACATCGTAAAAAGAAATACCAAAACTTATCTTTAAAAACTAAAGTATGAAACGTAACGGTTGCCCAAATTAACTAATCACTGGGTTTCCACCTAGGAGAACATATGTGAAAATATGGATATGGAAGAGAAATCTAACCATCATGTTCTGATGGAGAGTGGTAGAGAACATGGCTATGAAAAAGCCAACAATCACAAAGCCATATATTTGTGATGATCTAAGGTACCATATGATTCATCGGATATAAGGGCACTATGACAACATTTTTGGTTTTCAAGATCATTTCCCAAAAGTTAAAGAATTTGAATTAAAAGAAATACTTACTTTATTTTGGTACAATCTCACTGTTGTTCGTGCCTTGAACAATTTCCACTTCATCTCTTAAAGAAATGAAGTGGAATTTTTTATTCGTGAAATGTTAGCAGACCATGTGATAGAATGACAGATCATTCCATCTATCTCAAACAAAAGGTTAGAAAAAGTTATTAAATATACATAAGTTGATCTATAGTGAGATTAATCATATATGGTTCCTAAAATGGACTTATATATCATACTGATTAATATAATAAAACTAGTTTCTACTAAACAGGGACTTCCTGTAGGCCAGTGGTAGGCGATAAAGGCCAGTCGCACTCCGGTTGTGGGTTCGATTCCCACAGCCTTGTCCGACGCGATGGGCTGTCGCCCGTCCTGCAGGTTGTCCTTTTTCTAAAGCTATATTACTATAACATCCCATAAATAACATCGAAAAAAGTTCTATCCTAACTTATGTCCAACATAATCAATTCCAATCTTTAGGCTTATCTAAAACACTTCAGTCCAAGCTCACAGTATAAAGAAAATGATTACTTGAAATGTCACATAACAATCACGTGAATGCCATCATTTATCCCCCATATATCATAAGATATATCTTGTTGGTCAAATTACAAACATGTGAATACCTTAATCATGTATTCTCTTGAAAAATGAATACCCATTTAACCTTAGTGAAAACATGAATGCTCTTAGAAGTTAACTCTTTTCCACATACCAAAATACCAAAAATTTTATATACTCAAACCAGGATACCAATCAGACCTTATATCAATCATGAGCTCATGAATACTATCAAAAATATTAGATTCTCTTTATCCCTTCATTATGTTCATATCATCTGCTTTTCAAAAATATTTCAATCACTTTTCATGGTTACCGATGCCATATTCTTATATAAAACCACAATGGACCAATACATAGACATTCCAATATACCATAAAAGTACCTCAATAACATTATTCTTGAATACCAATACATAAACACTTCAAACCATCATCTTCAATGATTGTCCTGGAATAAGTCCTTCCTTAATTTAGAAGTAACTTTTTAGGTCAGGGCATTGAGTTGGGTAATTCCCATGTTCTCCACAAATAAGACATTGAACTCCATAATAGTCTGTCACTCTATGTCACTTTTCTCCACACAGATAACATCTGTCCCTCCATTTGAGGTATTCCTCAATGTTCTTCTTCCCTTCTTTAGAAATCTCAATCTTCCTTTCTTTATGCTCCTCAACATGCGAACATGAATAAAAGTCTATCTTCCTCTTATTTGATGAATTAGGAATACCACTAAATTTCACCTTGTTAATCATATATCGCGATGACTGATTTTCCATAATCACAATATCATTCTCTCTAGGCATTACACAATTTTGTTGCTCATAGTCACAAATTTGTCCATTGGATTCAACGCTAAACGAATTCTTTCTGGTTCCCTCCATTGACTAAAACACAAAAAGAATTCTGTGACAGGCAAAAATCATACAAGGAAAATAACATAATCAAGGGGGAGTACCTTCAACATCTAACATCCTAGGTTTAATTCTAATATCGTTACCATAATTCTAGGACTATAACCTATACTTATACTTAACCTTAGGGACATCCCTAGACATACCTTAGAAATATCTCTATGGATCTCACTAAAGTTCTCACATCCTAGTTTCCAAAGGTTGACTAAACCTTTCCTCTGATACCAACTGTAGAGACCCGAAGCTTGACGTACATGGAAATTACATTACTTTTGCAGAATACTTAATACATAACCAAAATAGACACACAAGGACCGTAATAGTTTAGTGTCTTTGGAAACTCGGAATAAAATCTTCTAATTGTGGTGAAAGATCTTCAACATCTCCCATAAAGATCTTCCCTTTTTTTCTTACCTAAAACCTTTCTTTATATCCTGGGGAAAAGAAAACATAAAAAGGGTGAGCTCAAATGCTCTGTAAGGGTAAGCATGGGTAAAATAAAACACACTATATACATATGAACTTAAAAACATGAACATAATGTTTAAACATCAAAAGCTTGAGCAATGACATAGAACATGGAAGTACGTAAGGCATAGATCATAAAGAAACATTTAGAATGATAAAATAGCATGGGAATAAAACATGTAATTGTGGCATCAATTAAGCATATTTAATGATTTCCATTGTAGCCAAGGCATTGCTTCCAATACCATCTTAGTGGAAAAAGTCCCTTTCTGAATCGAGTTCACTCCTCGTTTCAGTCCTGTAACACTGAACCGGATTAACTTACCGTTCCAGCCATGTCTATCTCATGAGATATAAAATCTTTACCCAATTAATTGGAGGGAGATATAGTTCCCACCCATCTCATAATGAAATCATTCTTACTTGTGCCACAAAATAAACATAAAACATTCATCATAACCCAAAGAATAAAATGGATTTCATAAACATCATCCCATCATCACATAATCCATATAAAAGAAATGGATATCATTTCATAATAAGAAAAGTGAAACCATGTAAATCATAGAGACATTATACTTGAAACATACACATATGAAATAATTTCATTTTAGATGGAAAATGGTTTTGACAAAACACTTGAAATGAATTCTTGAGGAAAATATTCTTTTTTGCTTCAAAAACATTTTCCTTTCTTAACATGTCTTACAATTTTAAACTAAAAGAAGTTTATTAAAAATAAACTTGAAAACTCATAAAGGAAGCTTCTTGGAAATAATGTTTTAAAAATCCATTCATGCCGTATAAGTTAAAAAACATTCTTCTCGTACTTTTGTCGGAAAAGTCAAAAAGTACGTCGTACGAAAAACGACAAAAGATTCATTTCATTTATTTTACTATAAACTCACCAAAGGGTGAAAATAGATTTAAAAAATTTTAGGTGGATGGAAATAATATTACATATTGAGTAAACATGGATGTGGATGATAAAATACACCCCAGTAAATACCAAAGTATAAACAATATCGGATAAAAATGAGATTGTGATATTTCCCTTAACTTAGGTCCGATTTGCTTCGTAAGTGTCCGAACCTCCTGTATAATGATTTAAATCATGTCATTTACTTATTCCATAATCATACTCATTTTTATGATATCATATATGGTTCAATTATGACTTTATTTTACCCGTTCTTTTGTAAATTCCATGTTAAAGAGCATTTTGGGTAAAATCGTTTCATTTGTCGTCCGTGTTTTGACTTGTAATTATTCATATGATTACTTAGATAATGATTACTTAATTACATAATATAAAACATGATTTATATATAATATATATTCAGAATATACATATATATAATAGATTAGTAAATGGAAAGAAATACACCGTTCATGGAGACGGTAGGTCGTACGTACGCATGAACGTTGTGTTCGTTTCCTTATTGAGTTGAATGGAATTAAGTAGATGACATAAATATATATACACATTAATCCAGTATCATTATTATTTCATTTGTTTCATGATTACTTATTATATATACTGTATAATCATTCATGAATGGTTAACGTGGAGAATGAATCTCATCGTGTCGTGGAGACGGTATTCCGTACGTACGCACGAGCGATGATATGGTGCTCATGATCGTGGAATTGTATTGGAGTGTATGTATACTATTTCAGAATCAATATCACTTTACAATAATCATATATAGTTATTATGTACACCATTATACCCATCCAAGTAAGGTGGTGGTGGAAAATAGATTACACCACGGCGTGGAGACGGTATTCCGTACGTATGCACGCGCGGTGATTTCATTTTCCGTAGGATGGATAGATGGTGAAATAGGGTTGTTTCATACTTATAATTACATATCAGTATATTACTGATACTGATGTTATTACTTCATAATGAAACAACCTAATAAGAATAAGTGGAAGAAGAAATAAATTTGAAAGAATCGGTAACGGACATTACCTCTTCTTTGAAGCGCCTCTTTGAGTCCTCCTCTTAGGGCACTAAAATTGGTCTTTGAAGAAGACAAAGACCTCTAGGATGTTTCTAGGGAAGTGGAGAATATAATTTGGTAGGGGTTGGCCGAGCTTGAAGGTTCAAAGTTGTGTGAGGAATAGAGGGAGGAGGTGCCCTTTTATAAGGGAGGAGAGGGGCTCTTTTGGAGAAACTAAAAATATTATTTTATTATAAAGCCAAATTCGGTTTTAAATAGCTCCAAATTGATTTATTTCGAAGCTAAGGTGGGGATGGGTCTAAATTGTCTCATCCAATAGAATTTAGACTAGTTTAGGTTCCTATTTTAACCATATCATTTATATTTAACTTTAAGTTAGATAATTTTACTTTTACCGTGTGTTTTTGTGTTCTTACACTATAAGGTTAATAAACTTACTATAAGAAGCCAAAAGAACCCCAAGTTGTTTACTATTAATATATATAACCTTATCTAAGTCATTTGGCCGAACCTTAGATTTTTAGGAATAAAATAAAAATTAATAATATAATATTTGTTTTAAAAACTATTTTATGTCAATTTTGACAATATTTAGTAATTGATTTTTGTGAAACTCATAACAGAATGATTAGTTCGAACAAAGTTAATTAAATCAGTAATAACATGTCATATTAACCTAGAAAATTAGTGTAATTCATAAAAAGTCTCAAATTAAATTTATTTAGGTTTTTATAACATCAATTATGTCAATATTTCATTAATAAGATAATTACTGCATCATCGTTGTGTCATAAATTAATTAAATTATTTAACGTTCAAAAATTACAAATAAAATACCATTATGTAGAAAATCTTTTTATATTTCTAATTAATATTTATAGTCTAATTTATCTAATGTATAAACATATATTAAAAATTAACTACTTATAAAACTTTGATTTTAACTATTTTAACCCTTCTTTAAATAAATTAATATTAAATGTCCTAATCTAATCCAAATGGGTCTAAATGGTCATATTTTATTCCTAAGGTTGTTTGTGGTCGAATTAAACTTATCCAATAGATTTAGGACATGTGTTAGGGTAATAATATTATCATTTTTACCCTTAATTACCCTATTTACTTTTAACCGTGGTAAAAAAGTAAAAAGTTACTATTCACCAAAAATTATTTTCATCTCATTGAACCACATTTTACTTATTGACATCAACCGTGTCTCTCGGAGTTTTGAAATTCCACTCACAGAAGTGGTAAAATTAAGTTTTATGAAAAATTCATTTTTTTTACTACCACTTAGTGGTTTCACTATTAATCAAAAAATGAAAGTTTCCAGAAAAATACCAAAAATTAGGCCTAAGCTATATTTGATATTATGAACTAAAAAATGATGTCTATTTTACCAAATTCAAAACATATCAGTTGCATTAATTAATTTAAAAATTAATTCCCGTCGTCAAAACAAATAGCGTTTTCTTAAGAGATAATAACTATCAAAAGATTGACACTTGTTTATGTCTGGTTTAAATGTGAAATTACATCCAATGACCAATATTGTATTAAATTGTAAAAATATATTCTAAATATAATTTAAAACCAGTAAAATTAATAATTTATCACTATTAATTATTTCGATTAAAAAGGTTGTTTTTAATTAAAATTTAGTAATTTTCACTATTTATCAGAAAATGAAAGTTAGCCGAAAAGTACCAAAATTTCACCCTAAGCTAATTTCAATATTCCGAATCAAAAAATGAAGTCCATTTTGAAAAATAAAATTTACAAAATTTCAAAAAGTGGTTATTACTATTCATAACGACTAGTTTTAATAATATTTTAATAGCATATTGTTGTTTAGTGAAACTCGGTATTGCGTACTACACACGCTATCGAGGAAGGTCGCGATTGTGTGTAATGAAAGGCAAGCCAAGGATGCATGTTGTTCAAGCTCCTTTTGGTGTAGCGTACAACACAAGACATTAATGAAATTAAAAAGAATATTTTTCATAAAATCTCGGGGTGTTACATGAACCTATTGACCAGTGAGTGCACTTTTAGTAGCATGGTTAGAGCGCGGGTATATTCTTGTGACTGGAATGGTGATGGGTAGCGTCTAGAAGTGTGGTTGGCATAATGGGTGGACATGAATAAGTGCATAGAAGGGCACGTACAATGTTAGGATAATTCCATAAGGTTGGTAGTCATTTTATGAAACATGGTAAAGGTAGGAAACCCATTTTTTAGGAGGGGTTGCAATTGAACTCATGTTGTGTCAATATTGACGTTCTATGGTGCATGGTCATTACGACCTTGGGGTAGTGAAACTCACAGGATCATGGGTCAAGTGTTGGAATTAGGGATGATTGTGAGCGGGCTGAGGGATGATGGTGATTGATGGTATTATTTAGGGTGTGAAAACTGAAGGTTTTGAGTACCATATTGAGATATCCCACTATGGTAAAGGGAGTGTGATTTCATATAAGGCTCTATAGAATTATTGAATCGGGGTTGGACTTTGAATTACATTATTAGTGGGATGTGGTGCCATAGGTTAGTGATAGATGATAATGGACTAGGATTAGTGACACACATGTTTAGAAGTGGATCATACCATGAATGTGCATGAGAATTAGGGTAAGAAAATCCATGTGATGGAACATACACCAGTGGTTGGTTGAGGGTGGTGACCCTTATTATAAGTTGAATTTAGAAGTTATTATGGGAACTTATCTCAAGAACTGGAAACAAGGAAATAATTGTTGTTGCAAGTTGATTCTTGGAAATGAGGAGTTGTAGACATTCCAGTCATTATTTATGGTGAGATATGTGACATGGTTTGTAGTGTTTGTGATCTTGTTTTAGTGTTGCGATGAAAAGGAGGCTCCTAAGGCAGGGTTAGGGATATTGGTTGTGTGTGTGGGACCATTATGTGAGAAGGTTCATGGGTGTATGGGACCAATAATTATAAGTTCATTTTATAATTTTGATACCATTGAATAAACAAACCCAATATTTTCTAGATTCCTCAATTAATTCTAGGTATAAATATGATTTTGATATTAGGTGAAGTCTGAGCGTAAGTGTTGGGCTCGAGATAGTTTTGAAGTGATCCAAGCATGATTGGGTCAATGGTGACTTAGTGTCTGTGTTATGACATAGTGATTGAAATGTAAAATTGATAGTTTGGCTTGGAAATGTCACCAAAAGTTAGGTAAGGACTTCCTTGAGCATAATTAGATGACCATGAGATGGCTTTGGGGATAACGGAATCAGAATCAAGTTTTTGAAATGCTTCGTCAATGGGAGCCAAGAATTCCTAGGAAGGGTCATCCAAAGAAGGAATGATTAGTTTATTTGGATAATATTTCATGTGGTGAGTTGGGAACCACTTCAGGTACATATTTTTGTATAAGTTAGAAGTGGTTTAATGGTTGACTATGGATTTTCCAGGAAAATTTGGCGTAATCAGGCTTGGGCCATAGTTGATTGGGATTCAACTAGTTCAAATCAGAATTGAGGGTTGTGAGTAGCAGTATAATGTTGGAGAAGGTCCAGTAAGTTCATAACCAAGGTGAGATCATATCTATGAAGATAGGGGCATGTTTTGATAGGAAATTTTGATGGAGTAAGTTTCAAATCATTGTAATTGGTAGCGATGACCCAAGTCCCCTAGTGGGGAGTGCTATGGGTTGGGTGATTAATTGGATGACGATATGATCATGTTATAGGTTATATGAGTTTGGATAAATTTTGTCTCAGTGTTTCAATGGTTATTATAGGCATTGTATCTTGGTTTGGTGTCTTAAGCACCATATGTTTATGTAGCACTTTTAATATATGTTCAGTTGGAAGTCCACTAAGACATATGAAGGAAGAGAATTAGTAAGGTGGGGATTTTGTAAAACCCCATTTCTATATGTGCATTCAAAAGTACAAGGAAGTTTGAATTTTATAATTACTGGAGTGTCCAGATTTTGAAATCATAATCAGAATTAGGTTTTGAGAATTTAGTCACCTCAAAAAGATGTTTTGGGGTGATAAATAAAGTTTGGGGGATGTAAAAAGGTCTTGGGAGGGCCCCAACAATGGTTATGGTGGTCATTGTAGATTGGGATAAAGTAGAACACTAGTTAGAAAATGGCCATAGGCTATATCTAGGTGGGTTGTTGTGACCACCAGGAAGATGGTGGTCTATACCATTTAGCTGGTGGGGGAATTTAAGGGTCAAAATGACCCTTATCCACCACCTCAAGTTTTAATAGGGGAAAACCGCTTTCTCCCTCCTTATTTTCATGCATGAAAAGAGGGAATACTCCCCTCTTCCCCCTTCCATGCCCTGATTAGGGAGTGTTTCTTGGGAATTTTTAGTGATGAAGGTATGTATACCTATTTATCTTGTCTATTATCCTTCCACTCCAACTGAATTTTTGTATTATTCTAGTTTATATTGAATGTGGTGATTTCACTAGAGAATGGTAAAATCACTCAATTTCAAAGTGGATTTCATACAACTTTGGTTGAAGATGTCTTGGATTGATGTTAGAGTGCTGTTGTTGAACCATCATATTTATGTTGTGGCGTGGATTTTTTATTTGAATTTTTATCAAACTTAAAATTGATTAAAAATGGATTTGGAGGCATAGTTTGGAGATTTCACATAGCTTGGTTTTAGGGGTATGTTGGGGGTGGCCAACATCCCATTACTCGATGAACTAGTGATTGTTCGATTCCTGGTGAGTTAACATGATTTATTCCAAGGTTGAATCGAATTAATTAATTAATTATAAGTTTTATAATTAATTAATTATGAATGTTTGTCCTGAGTTAGGGTCATGAGATTTGGAGTTGAGCCTAGTTGATTGAGGACATGATTGTATGTGATTGGATAAGCCTTCGAAACTATTGTCAACTTTTGGAATTAAAATGTATATTATTTGATAAAATTAAGGTGGAATCATGTACTTTCTCTATGAAATTTATGATTTGTCTATACTGATGTGGATTCTTGGGCACACCATTGAGGGAGACACCCTAGATTAATTTTAACTAAATGAAAATTTTAAATTTAAATAAATTATCAAATTAAAAAGGGTGAATTACAGGGGTAACGAAAAACCCGTGTGTTCTAGCTTGATGCCTCAACCTTTGATGGCAGAGTCTAGAACTTTGAGACATTGGACGGCCTTAAGAACTTCTGAGTGGTGAGGCCAGTCCTGAATAGACATTTCAACCCAAGTGTAGGGTTTTGATATGCCTTTAACATATAGGAAAGAGTGTATTAAATATCATAAGTTGTGTTGGCCTTATAAGACCCCTTTCATGGAATTTGAATACATTTAGGCTCATTGAGATGAGGACGGGACAAACAACCCTCTACCATATGATTTGACCAAGCTTAGGTGAAAAAACCTTGGTTAGATTAGGATTGTGTTGGGAGATAAAATAAGCCTTGAGTGACCCTATGGAATGAGATGGGTCATGGGATATCTCTTTTCTGTTTCCCATGTGGCGAGACCATGAATAACCGGTGAGCCTGTGCTACGCTATAAAAGATGATGTGGGATTTGACATCATAGGAGTGTCTAGTGTTCACCCAAGAGTCTTACCAAGAACGAGCACCAATGTGAGGGTGCCTTCATAGTGCTGAACTGAGGAGACCTAGTGGGTGCCCAGGGGATCAACCGATACTAAGTGGGTGTATGTGATTGGTTTTTGACTGTCACCATAGAACCCATATCGGTATGGTGTGTTTGAGGGGATATATATGATGATGGTTGGAATGAGAATTAATCTAGCCCTCGTGTTTTTATTATTTATAGAATGATCCCTTGGGGAATATGTGATATAGTAAGGATTTCATGGTCATGGGAACAAGTATATGGACGGGCTACCATAATATGGAACATGGTATGGTTAGAGATACCATGAGGTTGGAGCTCAGTGTTGGAGCCTCTATGGATTTGGGGTTTAGTATATAATACTTGTTTCCATGTATTTGGAGAATGAATGATAATGTTGTCATGGGTCATATCCCCAAAGTTGAGAAGATATGATAAGGTCTACCTTGATTAGGAGACTAGATGATAAGGGCATCCTTATAATTGGATCCTAGAGAATAAGACTATCGCATGCCTCATCCCCAAAGTCATAAGGATACTAATAGTGGTTTCCATGTATTTGGATCCCAGATTGATAGGAATACAATGGGATGGGTCCTTGTAGCCATGATGATTGGTTGGGGTTGCCATGGATTTTGATCCCACATGTTACATGGGAGGCATAATCTTCACAAAATGCTCAATGACCCCTCAACACTGGTCGAGGTAGGTATAGTCGATCATGTTAACTGAACTAAGGATCGACATGAATTTTATTTATTTTGGAGTTTTATTTTATTTTATATCATCACATCACAAGAACGTATCACTATATATGACGGTTAGTATGAGACCACATTTGTGGCTACCTACTGAAATTTTCACTCACAAAGTAAGATCCTGACATTTTCTAGAGATGTATCTATCTTGGATTCGGGTATTCTTTTTTTTCATTTTTTAGTATATTTTTTTGGGTTTTACCTTGGGTGAATTTTGGTGAAAATTAGAGAACATTGGAAGGATGAAGGGAAGTGCATAGGCCTCTGAGTGGCATCACTCTTTCCTCACAGTGGCTAGGGTTTCTTCTTTGGATCATCACCCTCCCACCTCTAGTGTGATTCGATATCGACATCGGCCCTCTAGTTTAGCTCATAGATGATGTATCTTGGCATTGGTGTGGCTTGTGTGGATATTACATGGCCCGACGTTGACTCCGAAGGACCTCGGTGATGATGAGGCTTGATGTGGATCCATATTCTGTCTTATATCGGCATGTATTGGCTTCTCGTTTTTGGAAATTTAGCTCGGTGTGGATCTGAATTTTCGGCTCAGTTCCGTGTGGCCTGAGTTCTCATTCTCAGCGACGTCACAGACTGACAGTTCTTTGCTTCATAGATTGAATTGGAAGGGCTTGGCAATGTATTCAAAGTGTTTCTAGTGTGGCTCAATGACAGATCTAGAGTGGCTTAGAGGGGGGAGGTCCTAGATCTTGGCTTCTGCGAGTTTACTACTGGTTTATTTTTTTTGTGATGACCGTGTTTTTCTTGGATGAGGTCAAAGTTGGTATTTTCTTATATGGAATTGAATTCTAATTATGGTTTTAAATAGACATCTATGGTACAATTCTTTCCCTCCCTGCTGGTCCTCTTTACTGCTTTCTATGGTTTTCTTGTCTTGGAATCCAGTGTGGGTGCTTCTGGGGTTCGATCTGAGAAGATCCATGATCATAGTGGCATTTTTAGTTCAGAGCATCCTGGACCCCCTCACCAGTGACATTCCCTCAGTGTGGTGTTTGGTCATTCAGTCCTATGTGACAATGGCTCAGCCTCATGTCCCTTAGATTGTCTTCTGAGATTTTGTGGTTGTGGTGGCGGTGGGGGTCACATGGAGCTTGGCGGGTTTCATCCAATATGGTCTTCAATGGTGATGTTTTATTCTCATAAAGTGTTCATGAGGCCATTTTTATGATATGGAATTGAAACAATTTATCCTACAAGGGGCTTCTCTAGACAAGTTTCATAGAATGAGTTTTTACCTAATCATTGCTTTATGGATTTGGAAGTTTGAGAGGGTATGTTATTTCCATTGGTACCAGGCCCATGAATTCATGCATGAGATAACTAGCTGAGCAGTGATGAGAAGGTGGAAGATGGTATTAAAGTTTTTCGAGGATGATAGGGGATTTTATTTTTTAATATTAAACGTGTTGTTTATGGACATGAACTTGTACTGTAGAGGCATGGTTGTGTTTTATGTCTTTGATGTCATTCTGGTTTCTCACTTTTTCCTCAAAAGTTCTTTTGAAATGAAAATTTAATTTTTAGTCAGTCAAGGGAAGCACACAATTGGCACATGGTTTACCCAAACCATATATCCTGGCCCAGAAAACCGCACAACCCCTCACAAAGAGGGATTGCAAAGCTGGTTCATATTTGGTAAAACCATGAACCCTCTTAGGAGTAACTGTGAACCCCCTAGAATAGGAAGATGGTTAATGTGAATGGTTTGGAAAATCATAAACCCCTACATAGGAAACAATTTAAAGGTTTTTAATCATCCACAAAATATGTTTAGAATTCAAAAACCCTCAATATTAACCCCCAATCAGCCCTAGGTCAACCCTAAACATTATGTCTCATTTTTTGGAGGCTCCTGAATTAATTCCTAGGGCTCCCTACCTTTGTTCTTTGTGATTTAAAGACCAGATTGAAGATCTTCACCTCTCCTAGTATGCGAATCTTATCCCGATTGGTTTCCCATCTCCTTCCCATTCTCCTACAATTAATTAAAGGGATGTTTCCCCCCATTAGGATTAGAAATATATCTAGGATTAATGGATCTTGTTTTGTTCGATATTGAATCTAATATTTGAATCAAGATCTCGTTCTTATTAAGGATTAGGATTATCCATCTCAAATTGGGGATTTTTGTTTACGAGCGCTCATCACCAATTTTGAGGTCGTGGTCTATTATTCAGATCCCAAATCCTTGATTTCAATTAAATTTATGTAATTGTAGAATTTTTATTGGATGATTTTCAATTGAGTTTCTTGAATTGAATTAATTAATTCGGTAAATTAATTAATTAAGGGACTGTGAATTTGGGGATATTGAACTGATAAAATTGGAATAATTAATTTTGGAATTAATTATGAGAATATTAGGATTGTGAAATTGGATTAATTAATTAATGAATTAATTTTTATATATATTTTTAATTATGTAATGTTTAAATTGGATTGATTAATTGTTAAATTATACAATGGAGGTTTTTGTGAATATACAATTATTAACATGATTATTTAATTTTTAATTAATTAATGGAATTGATGTGATCAATTAATTATTTTATTAGTTAATGGAATTGATGTGAGTAATTAATTTCTAAATTAATTAATGGATTTTATGTGATTAATTAATTATTGGTTTAATTAATAGAATCTATGTGATTAATTAACTATTGAATTAATTAATGGAATTTATGTGTTTAATTAATTATTGAATTAATTTATAGAATGATATGAATACGAAATTACTGAGTTAGATTAATTCATTAGTGAATTAATTAATTGTGATACATATGATACATGTGATTGATTGATATACTAGTGTGGGACACATAATGATGCTCAAAATACCCATAGAGTTCCAAGTCCATGCACGAAAATATTATTGTATGGGGTAGTGACTGATGCTCCAAATGCCCATGGGCCGTGGGATATGGACTGATCCTCCAAATACCCATGGGATTCTTGACACAACATTCTATTCCCATGAGATTGGTATTGGACTTTGGTTCCAATTGAATGTGATAATGAATTGAGATAAAATGGATAACGAAACCCCATGTGTTATAATGAATTATCAATTGAATATGTGATAGGGTTTGGACTCTGGCATGGGCTGAAGTTGGTATTGAGAGTTTAGGTGTCCTTGGGAACCCTAGGGTTTTATATGATTAAATAAAGGATAATTGAATAATTGTAAACTGTTTACTTTAATGAATGTATTTTATTCTTTATATAAATTCATACACTATCGTTGATTGGATATTGTTTTAGTCATAGTTGGTGGTATCCTATTGAGTTGTATTCTCACCTTAATCAGGCTGCCTAATTGGCACCTAAATAGCCTTTATGCTTACAGGACTTGATAAGGGACAAGACCCCATCTTAGAAGGCTATGTCAGAATGGTGCATGGATGAGGGAACCATACTTGATGTCAGGACCCACTTGGGAGTATTCAGTGACTTTATTTATCTTATGTTTTTCATATAGACACTTGAAATGTATTGGAATAACATATTAACGATTTATTTTGGGATATTTTATTTCTTGTTTTGGTTATCTTGTGATTCTAGTATTGTTCTGGTTATTGATATATAATTGGATATTTTTTATTTATTCTACTAGTGTGTTACTCTAATAAAGAGTGTATAGCCTCCCCATGATTCATATTAGACCCTCACTACTAGTCAGCCATTTCTGGTGTACAGGGAGGTGCGACTGAGGTCATGTGACTGAATAACTTAGGGAACCAGCATTTGGAACCTGGGTCGGGATGTTACAAAGTGGTATCAAAGGGACAGATTTTATTTTCTTTTATTTTGTATTAATATTTGGGAATGTTTGATAGGAGACTAAAAGGTTTCGAGCCTTGTTTTTGAGCTCTTACATGGGAGTAGGTAACCCATGTATGAGGCAAAACTCAAGTACCTAGGGTAGGATTGCTGTTATTGGAAATTGCTGTCACAATTGGATATTATTTCACCTTGAGTGATGAACTTGTTATGTGATGCGATTAATGTTTATGATTTTTTTGAGACATTTATCATGGTCCAATACAGAAGGAGGGGTGAGTATGCATGCATTATTGTAGGCAATTAAGTTTATTTTATGACATGGATCATTTTAAGCATGAAAAAAGGCAATTTTTGGTAGTTGTTGAAATTGAAATGTTTTTCCCTTCTTGTGTAAAATTGAAATTAAAATGGTTCCTAATATGAATTTCAAAATTGAAAATGATGAAATATGTAAATCAATGGGTTTCTAATGAGACTTGAAAATGGTAATGAGTTTACTCTTTTGTTAAACATGATCAAGATGTAGAATGGTTAAGGGTAGTGATAACACCTCAGTTTTGACCATGTAGTAGGGTTGGGGAAATGACTTTTTATAGCCAATTGTGAATCCCTATAAATGTGTTAAAGTTGTGTTATGTGTCCTAAGAAATATTTTTGGAATTGTAGAGTTATTCTTCTATGACGACGCTTGGTGAGAGGACAAAATGAGGACATGGTTAGGGATGATCCTCCAGTGGTGGAACCCAAGGTACTAGTAGTGCTGGGTGAGGAAGTTGGAGAGAAGTTCTGAGAGAACAATTCTTAGTTCATGTAGTTTATAGAATAATACCCAGGGCGGGTAGAGAAGGGTATGTCTAACCTAACACGAGAGTTTTATTTGTATCACCATTAAGAATTTATTTGATAGGGTGGACCTAAGGGAGATGAGTTTTGGGTTGATTATATCTATACTATACTTTACCACTTAGAGAATCATGTTGAGAAGAGAGTCAAATTGGTATCTTATATGTTACGTGGTCAAGAAAAGTGTAGGTGGGACATTCGGACTTGGGATGGATAGATAGAGACTATAGAGTTGAAGGAATTTTAGGAGAAGTTCTTGGAGAAATTTTACCCTGAGACACTTAGGCAAGAGAGAGTAGCTGAGTTCATGAGACTGACATAGGAGAGCATATTTGTGATAGAATATGCTAGACATTTTCTATATTTGTAGTGCTTTGTTTCAATGTTTCTAGGAGATGAAGATATTGTTGGAATGAAGTTTTAGGATGGGTTAAATGTGAAATTATGTATCGAGTGAATATATTTAATGTAAGGACCCAACCCCAGTTGCTTGGAGCCAGTGAATTATTTGATTACATTGGAATATAAATTAGGAATATGCATCCTGAAGGACCAAGTAGTTTAGTAGTATTGTACACAAGATACACACATACTTTCAAAATTAAAACCTGAAAGAAATACCACATAGAAACTCCTTTTACAACTTCCATAACTCCTAGGATATTTCATCATGTCATTCATAATAAAATTCTTCATGCCCTAAGAAAATGAAACTTGTGAAAGGGGTGAGATCAAATGCTCAGTAATGGTAAGAAATACATCAGAAGATATATAAACATTAGGCAAGTTGAATAACTAAAAACATATTCCTTTGAAAAAAACATGGACACATTATGGAAGGAATAAGAGCTGAGTAAGTACTTCCATAATAAAACATTATCATGGGTATTCTACTAGTTGAATAACCACATGAACCATCAATACTATTTTCATAATGAAGGAATTCATAATGTGGGACATCATCACCATACCTACAAGGCCTCGTTCCAAGACCATAAATAATTATTTTGTCAAGGCCTTATGCCAAGACCGTAGTTTTTCTCATGAGACCGACTGATGCACAGAGGGGATATAGCGTTACCCACCAGAAAATTTCTATGTAAAATGAATTCCTCATATGAATGAGGATAAATATTAACAACATATACATTCATATTGAAACTAATATATGAAATATAAATAACTTTCCCCAAACATTAAGCATAAACACTAACCATTCGGAGTAAATTGGTGAATGGTTTTAAGATAGTACATCCACAGCCAAAATAATCGTAAACCATTAAATTAAATATGGTAGATGATACCATGAAATATTAATCACAGTGATACATAATAATTAATAATATTGTTGAAATAGATGAAGACACTCTTATAAAATCTTAGAGTAATTATTCAGATAAATACACTTTTACTTTGAAAAGAAGAGTTGTTTTGAAAAATATTTTTATAAAACTAGAAGTAAAGTACGATAAACATTTCATAATAAAATTATTTATTTTATAGAGGTAATGTTTTCCAAAAACATATTATTGGGTGCCCTTGAAAATAGGTAAGAATATTAGAAATTCCCTTGAACCGGGTTTGTATTTTGGGAATAATTTTTAAAAGATCCTTTTAGAACATATAACTCCCATTAAATGAAAGTAGGATTATAGTTGGTAAACATATATAGAACACTAAAAAATAATTTATGAGTAGTAAATAAAAATACACAAGAACTTTATTGTGGTAATTAGACAATAAAAATAATCCGAATGAAAATGGAGGTTTGGGTGGAAAACCCCTTACCTTAAGTCTGAATGTGTTCCGCTGTTGAACTTAAGGTCCTGGAATATGAAATTAGACTTATTAATAACTTATTTTAGAACATATTTGAAATTTATTTAGTTTATCATAATTATTTTTAGTTTAATTATTCCCTTATTGATAAGTTATTATATTGAATTTTGTCATTCTAGAGTGTTCGTTTTCTTTATTTTCATAATCGGTTCACTTGTTCTTAAGTAATGGAGTTCATGTTGAAAGGATGAAAATATCAATAATTGAAATTAAATATTATTTATGAACATTTAGAATTGTTAATGGTAATTTCTATCATTTGGTTACAAGTAAAAGGGATGAATCATTCGATGAATTATCAATGAAATACACTTAGATTATTTTAGCGGTATTTGGATTATTAGGAACTATTTTGGTCATATGATTTAATAATATATACATATACTAGTTCCTAAATATTAATTAGGTTATAATACATATATTAAAGTCTAGTTAAACCATAAAAATGGTTTAATGACCATTAATGAAGGATAAATTGAAGAACGAAACTTCGTCTTCCACAAAGGTTATAAATTGAAACCTTATGGACGTTGAATTCAATTATAAAATAAAAATAAAGAGTGTAAGAATATTGATTATATTTCATCCATTAACATGATATAATTAAATTATATATATGATATTGGATCTATCATGTTCAATTGGATAGATTATGTAGGGAGAGGATAAAAAAATAAAATAAAATGAAATGAAACTAAATGAAAAAGAAGGGTGCTTTACCTCTTGAAATAACCTCCTTGAGAACCACATTAAGGGAAGGGGTTTTTGTCTTCTGGAAAGACCAAGAGATTCTTGAATGTGGCGAGTGATTAGGTAAGGGTAATTGGGTAGAACAATGAGTAACTTCAAGGCGTAGAGGAGTAAAAAAAAGATGAAGTGAGGGAAGGATTTTATAGTGGAGGAGAGGAGAGTTTTCATGATTTTTAATCATTAGTTTATTAATTTCCCTCAAGAACAAAAATAGTGATGCTTCCATGACCATGAATAGTAAAAAATTCATGTGAGTTCGAAACAAGTGGTATTACATCACTTATGATGTCATAAATTGTATTTTTAACTGATAATTTGTATATATGGTATTTTACCGTATTTCACTATTCATCAAAAATTTGAGTATTTCATAAAAATACCAAAAATTCACCCTAACCATTTATTGACGTGTTGAATCCAAAAATGAATTGAATTTTTCAAAAATAATTTTATAATTATGATTAATTTAATATTTAATTAAAATAATAATTTATTCTAAAAAACTGTTTTAAAACATTTATTTACTTATTCCAGGACATAGGTATATCATACTTCCACATGAATATTATTTATATACTATCATATGAAATTTACTATTCATTAGGTTATATCACTATTCATAAGGGTATGTTACTATTCATAATGGTAGGTTACTATTCACCAAAAATCATGTTTTTCTTATCGGAATCCAAATAACTTACTAATCACAACCGTGCATGTCATATTTTCGAAATTCACATCGCAGAAGTGGAAAAATTATGTTTAATTTGCTAGGTTATAACAAAGTGGTGTTTTTAGAGACTCAATGATTCATGCATTCAATAATAAATCTATTTGTAAATTCTTGGGGTGTTACATTATCCCCTCCTTACAAAAATTTCATCCTCAAAATTTGAAAATTGAACATCAAAAGTTAATGGTTGATACTTGAAAATTCCCTTATTGAAACCCACATCAGAAATAGGGTTAATAAAATATCCTCCTAAAAAAGGGTTAAGGGAGATGAGGTGGTCAACCCAAAATGTATGCTTTGGAATGAGGTGAGATTAGATGGATGTAAAAACCTGGACATGGAAGAAAAATCTAACTGTGATGTTCTGATGGAACATGATATAGGACATGTTCAGATGAATGTTGATTACTACAAAACTATAAACTAAAAAAAAATTCATCGATATTATCAATGATTTGGATAATAGGAAAACATTTTATTTAAGACTATTTTCCTTTAATCAAGGAATTATTCCACTCTATAAGAGTATAAATATACATTATACTTACAAACTCAAGCTTTTATTAAACTTGAACTATCTATACCTCATCACATAGAATTGGTTACACCATTTGGTGAAGCAATACATTAACCTCTAAAAGATCATAAAATGATCAACTTAAACCATTTCATAAATGGTTAAAAATTACAAAATATATTGATTCAACACATTATAATGAAGTCCTCTAAATTTCCAAGATGAAATTATCATTAACCCTTAATCAACATGAACCAGCTCTAAATTTCACATTCCAAACATGTGAATAACTTCATCATGTATCCTCTTGAAATGTGGTAATAACATGAATTACTGTAAAAACCATATTGGAAACATGCATTCTTATGTATTCTTTAAGTAAGATACATGTTATTGGATATATTCCTTAAATCCAAAATTATTGTAAAATCCATTGATGATACCATAGGCCACTTCTCGACAAGACAATAATTAGTTCCAAGGTAGTTAGTACCTATCAAAATCAATCATTTCTTCAACAGTATCTCATCAATAGAAATATATTAAGGGTTGTGTTTCCCTCAATCATGTTCTTTTTCTAAAAAGTTTATCTACCTACTAAATCACTTTTCCTTTGTATCATTCATCATATGTCCCCAAATCCTTAATGAAATAGTATTGCAGTACAATCCTTATATATCTCATAATTCTTACAACTAGTACAATACTGACAAAATATTCAAATGACAAGATTCTTGACTAGGAATATTAATCATTATACTTCATCTACGGTAGTATCATAACATAATAATTATAAAAAATAATTATTTGGGGTATATTCATTTGATGCTTGGGAAATTGATTCGCATAGTGTCATATCTCCTTGAAGTTGAAGCATTGAATATAGGGAAATTATTTTCTTGTATTTAAATTATGAGCATGGTGTCTTTTTTCTCCACACTTGAAGAAAACTCATTTTCCTCTCAAGCATATACCAAGGTGTTTCCTTCCAAAATTATCACATGTGGTAAAAACCATCTTTCTCTTATTCCCTTTATCCATGTTTTTCCCCACCATCCTATTCTTCTTTTTCTTCCATTTAAATACATAGGACTCAGAGAAGTCCTTACATACCTTGTCAACACATGATACTATTTCCTCATATGATGAGGATACTTGGGAGACAATATTCCTTTGAAATGATGGATTAATACCATTAGAGATATGATACTTCTTACTCTTTGAATCTCATTCATTGGGGAAGCTCTCATTTCTTCATCTAGGTATCATTTATAATGAATTTAATATTATATATTAGCTGGTAACATTATGAACTCTCTATGACTATAAACATGGTATAACACATTGCATAAATTTATGCATCGTAAATACTAGAACCATATACTTTGGTTACTTTTGGGGAATAAATCCTTCATAATGGTGGGTAAATAAAATTTGAATTATCCTAAGAATATCCCCGGGAGATTGAATACCAAGAGTGAAGAAATGCCTATTGTCGTGTACCAGGATACCCCGGGTCAAGACCGAAACTTCTTATTAGAGCTTTCACTCCAAGGTACATCTATACTAGAGCCACCACTACCTGTTTGTATCCAGACAAAGATGTATTTTCTAGAAAGATCCACATAATATATTCTATACCAAAATACCCGTATTTTCCTATATGCTTATCCTCAAAGACTATCTTAGGGATTTGTTTCCCAATCTATGTTTTCTAAATTTAGTTTCTATGTTTTATACTAAACTTCTTCTGATACCAACTATAAGGACCCAACCATAGTTGCTCAGAGCCGGTGCCTTATTTGATTAAATTAGAATATAAATAAGGAATATTTATATTTAAGGACCAATAATTTTAGTATTATTGGAAATAAGATACATCCATAAGTTCAAAATTACACCTTGAAAGAAATACAACATAGACACTCCTTTGAAAACATCTATAACTCCTAGGTTATTTCAGCATGTCATTCATAATAAAATTATTCATGCCCTGATAAAATGAAACATGAGAAATGGGTGAGATAAAATTCTCAGTAAAGGTAATAAATACAATAGATGATATATAAACATTAGGTATGTTGAATAAATAAAAACATATGCCTTTAACAAAAACTTGAACACATTTGGGCAGGGATAAGAGCTAAGTAAGTAATGTCATAATAAAACAAAATAACAGGTATTATACTAGTAAAATAAACTCATGAACCATCAATAATAATTTCATAATGCGGTACATCATCAACACACCGTCAAGGCCTCGTTCCAAGACCATAATTAATTATTTTGTCAAGGACTTGTGCCAAGACCGTAGTTTGTCTCATGAGACCTACTAATGCACCGAGGGGATATAGAGGGCCGCAAATGAAACTTTTTATGTAAAATTCATTCCTCATATGAATGGGGATAAATATAATCAACATATACATTCATATTGAAACTAATATATGAAATGTAAATAACTTTCCCCAAATATTAAGCATAAACACTAACCATTCAGAGTAAATTGGTGAATGGTTTTATGATAGAACATCCATAGCCAAAATAATAATAAAACATTATATTAAATATGGTAGATGATAAAATGAAATATTAATCACAAAAATACATAATAATGAACAATTGTGTTAAAATATAAGAAGATACTCTTATAAAATCTTCGGGTAATTATTGAGATAAATACCCTTTTACTTTGAAAAGAAGAGTTTTTTGAAAAAATATTTGTATAAAACTATAAGTGAAGTAAGATAAAATTTTCATAATAAAATGAGTGATTTTATAGATATAATGTTTTCCAAAAACATATTATAGGTTAACCATGAAAATAGATAAGAATTTTAGAGATTCCCTTGAACTAGGCTTGTATTTCGGGAAGGACTTTTAAAAGATCCTTTTAGAACATTTAACTCCAATTAAATGAAAGTAGGATTATGGTTGGTAAAAATATATAGAACACTCAAAAATAATTTATGAGGAGTACATAATAAAACATAATAATTTCATTAATTTAATTAGATAATAAAAATAACCCGAATGAAAACGGAGGTTCGGGTGAAAAAACTCTTACCTTAAGTTAGAATGTGTTATGATCTTGAACTTAAGGTCCTAGAATATGAAATTAGAATTATTAATAACTTATTTAAGAACCTATTATACATTTATTTAGTTTATCATAATTCTATTTAGTTCATTTATTTCATTATTGATAAGTTATTATATTGAATTTCATCGTTCTGGAGTGTTCATTTTCATTATTTTCATAATCGGTTCACTTGTTCTTAAGTAATGGAGTTCACATGAAAAGTATGTAAATATTCCAAATTGAAATTACATATTATATATGAAAATAAATAATTTTTTATGTTCATTTCTATCATTTTGTTACATGGAAAGAGGATGAATCATTCGATGAATTATTAATGACATATACTTAGATTATTTTAGCTGTATTTTGATTATTAGAAAATAGTTTGGTCATATGATTTAATAATATGTACGTATACTGGTTAATGAATAATAATTAGGTTACAATACATATATTAAAATCTGGTTCAACCATAAAAATGGATTCATGACCAGTAATGAAGGAGAAATTGAAGAATGAAACTTCATCATCTACGAAGGTTATAAATTGGAACCTCAGGGACGTTGATTTTGTTTATAAAATAAAAAGGGAGAGAGTAAAAATATTGATGATGGTTCTTCCATTAACATGATATAATTATAGTATATAGATGATACTGGATATATCATGGTCATTTGGACATAGGAGGTGGGGTGAGGATACCAAAATAAGATAAAATGAAATGAAACTAAATGAAAAAGAAGGGTCCTTTACCTCTTGAAATAACCTCCTTGAGAACCTCCTTAAGGGAAGGGGTTTTGGTATTTTTTCAATAACAAGAGCTTGTTGGACGTGGGTAGTGACTAGGTAAGGGTAATTGGGCAGAAATTTTAAGATATTCAAGGCTTATAGGAGTGAAAATAAGAGTAAGTGAGGGGGGGGGGGGTTGATAGTGGAGGAGAGGAGGGTTTTCATAATTTTTTAATCATCAGTTTATTAATTTCCCCAAGACCAGAAATAATGATGCTTTTATGAACAAGAATAGTAATATATTCATGTTAGTTCGAAACATATGGGATTACATCACTTATGATGTCATAAATAGTGTATTTAACTGATAATTTGTATATACGGTATTTTACCGTATTTAACTATTCATCAAAAATTCGAGTATTTCAGAAAAATACAAAAAATTCACCGTACAATTTTTTTGACGTGTAGAATCCAAAAATGAAGTCCATTTTTTAAAAATAATTTTCTAAATATGATTAATTTAATATTTAATTTAAATCATATTTTATTTTAAAAAACAGTTTTAAAACATTTATTTACTTATTCTAAGATATAGGTATATCGTACTTCCACTTGAATATTATTTATATACTATCATAGTTAAGGTTACTATTTATTTAGGTATTTCACTATTAATAAGGGTACATTAATATTCATAAGGGTATGTCACTATTCACCAACAAATAAGTTTTTCTTATCAGACTCCAAATAAATTACTGATCACAACCGTGTATGTCATATTTTTGAAATTCACATCACAGAAGTGGAAAAATTATGTTTACTTGGCTAGGTTATAACAAAGAGGTGTTTGTAGAGACTCGATGATCCATGAATTCTATAATAAATCTATTTTTAAATTCTTGGGGTGTTACATTTAGGATGAGTTTTTTTCCAAAGTGGTGAATCAAGGTCATATATTAGAGGAGAACCTGAAGGAGGCATCCAATGGAGGAAAGGTGGTTTATACTGGAAAATATGGAGGTAAGAATTCTAAGGGAAAGAAGCGTCATTATGAGAATGATACCTAGAGTATTGGAAAGTAGAGTGGTTATATTTAGGGTTCAGTTACACAAGATCTTATTTGAGTGGGTTTCCACCATTGTAGTAGGCTGGGCCACTTTCGTAAACATTTTCCCTAACCGCTAGTTGAGTGCTTAGCCTGTAGTAGGATGGGCCATCTAAAGAGGTTCTACAGGAACCTGAGATAGATAGGGAATTATGGAGGTGTTAATAAGAACCAGAGTACATGAAGGGGATCTTATACATCGTACCAGTTTGGTATTTGGAGTACTACTGGACATGGAGTTCGAGTTAGTGGTTGGGGAGTTTTCGAGAAAGAGCACCCATATTAGTAGGGTGGTGTATCTTAGGGGACACATATTGCATCACAGGAAAGAGGGGCTAGATAGTTTCATGCATTTTATCCTACACTCATGGATAGAGAGGTTGGATCATTGATAGTTAGAGGTACTATTCTAATAGATTTTATGCTTTTAGTGCCTTATTTGATATTGGTGCCTCCCATTACTTTATTTCTTCACAACTTGTGAATGGTTTGATATTGGCAATGGATTTCTTTTGCGGGGTTATGAAAATACATAAACCTTTGGGAGTATGGTCCTGAGACATCAGTTTGTGAAAGGGGTGTTCTCTTAAGGTTATATAGAATTGATTTATATGATATATTTACATCCTTGACATGTCACGTTTTTTTTCCTAATTTTAGGTATGGACTGGTCAGTATCATATCGATCCCACATATGTTATTATAGTAGGTGGGAACAATTTTATGTCTATAGTGGGTAAAAATTATGTTCACCCTGGAGAATGTGATATCATGGTGGTCCATGCAGGGCTAGTTCACTAGAAATTGGGGGATATAACTACCCAATTTACAAGTCTATTGCTGAATTATGGGGGTGTGAAGCATGATGTCCTTCCACCCCTAATGGATAGGTTTCATGAGGTGTTTTTTGAAGAATTATTATGGTTTCCACCTGATATAGATGTGAACTTTACTATTGATATCATGCCTGGGGCTAATCGATTTTCAATTCCACCATAAAGAATGGAACTAATAGAGCTTCATGATCTCAAGACACAACTGGAGGATTTTGAGGATAAGGGGTTTATCTGATTGAGTACATTTCCTTGGGGTTCTCGAGTATTGTTTTCTAAGAAGGCTGAAAAGAATATCTGCTTGTGTTTTGATTAACCGAATTTGAAAAATATGACTATAAAGAATTGGTATCCTCTTCCTCATAGAGAAAATATATTTGACTAGTTGTGGAGAGGTTGTTTTTTTCTCAAAGATCGACTTAAGATCAGGGTATCATCAGTTGAGAGTTCGAACTTCTAATATACTGAGGAATTATTTAAGAAGAAGAAAGATCTATATGAGTTCTTTATGATGCCATTTGGGCTGACGAACACACTAGAAGTGTTTATGGACTTGATGAAAAAAATTCTCATCTGTACCTGGTTCAGTTTGTGGTAGTATTTATGGATGAAATCTTAGTGTACTCTAAGACTCATGATGATCATGAACAACATCTTGAAATCAGCCTAAGTACACTAAGGGAGAACCATATATATTCCAATCTATCTATGTTTTAGTTTAGGATTGATCAAGAACACTTCTTGGGTCACATCATCTCAAATGAAGGTGTGTTAGTGGACCCAGATAAGGTTTAGGCAGTTGTATCATAGGATCAACCTAAGAAATTTTTCGATATCTGTACCCTTTCGAGAATACCTGGATATTATCATAGGTTCATCCAAGAATTTTCTCAATTGAAATCACCACTTTCAGGCTTGAACAAGAATAAAGTAAAGTTTAAATGGTTCGAATCATGTGGGAATTACTTCTAAGAGTTTGACACTGACAACAATCTTGATCCTACTCGATCCAGTTGAGGAGTATATGGTGTTTTGTGATGCTTCTAGGATTAATGTTGATGTAGGGAGATCGAATTGTGGCATATGGGTCTCAATATTTTAGGCCAAATGAATGAAACTAACCTATACATGACCACAAGTTGGATGAAGTGGTTTATAAATTGAAGTGTTGGCAACATTATCTATTGGGAGAAATGTTTACTATGTATACTAATCACAAAATTTTAAAGTATATCTTTTTTCACTGAGATCTGAATCTATGGTATTGGAGGTCAGTTCTGTATATGAGGATTTTTGATTTTGAGCTAGCATATATTTCTGGGAAGGAAAATAGTTTATCTAATTATTTAAGTAGGAAAAACAGACACATGTAGTTCATGAGTCTATTACAGAGTAGGAGATGATGAATTTATTGGCTGAGATGCATGTAGTGGTTTAGGAGGGTCAGGATCAGATGAATCTTGTATCTGTTTTAGTGGAGTTTACACTTTTGAGATGGATTTGGGAAAGGGAGTATTAAGATATGAAATGTTTGGCCTTGATGGAAAGACTATAAGGTAGAGAGTCACCTTTCAATTGGACCATAGATGTGGATGAGATCATATATGTTAGGAATCATGTTACTGTGCCTATAAGAATGCAGGAGGAGATAATGTGAGAATTTCATGTCTTGATGTGGGAGGTGCATCCTATTGTGAACAAAATGTATCATGACGTACGATGAATGTTTTGGTGGCCGAGCATGAAAAAGGAGATAGTAGGGTTCATGACATAATGCTACACCTGTCAATAGGTGAAGTCTAAGCATCAATGAATCGATGGTTTACTACAACCATTTACCATTATAAAATGGAAGTGGGATGATGTTACTATGTACTTTTTGGGGGATCTCCTGAGGATTCCTTTGAATAGTGATTATATTTTGGTGATTATGAACCATTTGAAATAGGTAGTGTATTTATTTCCAGTACTTGAGACTTTCCTAGTGGATCAATTGGGAGACATGTATGTTCAAGAGATTGTCTATATACATGGGGTATCGTAGAATATAGTTTTATACCACGACTCACAATTTACTTTTCACTTATGGACAAGATTTTAGAAGGTTCTTGGTACATAGGTTTTACTGAATATGAAATTTCACCCACATACAGATGGGAAGTTGGAGCACACTATTCAGGTATTTGAGGATATCCTACGAGCATGTGACCTAGAATTTTGTGGATGTTTAGAGAAACACCTATATTTGATGGATTTTACATATAAAAATAGTTATCAGGCTACAATATAGATGGAACCATATGAGGCTATTTATGGTAGGCCATGTGGATCACTTATATAATAGATGAAGGCATGTGAGTCAGAGTTGTTGGGACCAAGTCTCATGCAGGAAACGTAAGAGTAAGTTCAGCTGATTCGAATGCATATGGATACAACTCAATGTAGACAAAATTTGTATGCTGATAGATCTTGATGAACCCTATAGTTTAAAAAGGGTGATCATGTATTCCTTTGAGTGTCGCCTAGATTGGGTCACCATAGGATATAGAGATAGGGCATGTTGGAACCCAGGTTTATTAGGTTGTTTGAGCTTATGGAGAGAATCAGGAGAGTGTGGTACTGATTGGCTCTACAATGTATGGAAGTTTTCATGTGTCACAACTTTAGTGGTACCACCCCGACCCTTTTCATGTGATTTATGTGGACGATATTGCTATTGAGATACATGTGTCCTTGTATGAGCATATGATACATGTGTTGGATCACATTGAGAAAGTGTAGTGGGGAGAGACCATGCTGGTAGTTTATGTGTTATGGAAACATGGGCGGGTGTAGGTGGAAACATGGTAAGAGGAAGCATATATTTATGCTCAATGGCTAGATCTTTTTGACTCAGAATCTTATAAATGATTGGGAGTACAACATGAGGATGAGCTGTTATAAGGGGGGATATTTTAAGATCCTAACCTTTTTCTAGAGATGTCTCGATCTTGGTTTCATGTATTCTTCTTCCATGTTTTGATTATATTTTTTTTGGGTTTTACCATGTATGATTTTGGGTGAAAATTAGAGGAAATTGGAGAAAATTTGGAGGATTAATGGAAGTTAATGGTTGGCACACGGTTTTCCCAAATCGTGGGCCCTGGCCTAGAAAACTGTGCAACCCCTCACAGAGAGGGATTACATGGCTAGTGCATGTTTTTTCAAAGTATGTTCTTTCTTATTAGTAACCATGCCCCCATTAAAATAGGTGAAAATTTAGGTCACATGGATTGGAAAACCATACACCCCTACCCAGGAAACCATGCATGGGTTTTTAATTCGCCCAAAAATTTGTTTCAATATTACCAAACCCCCAATATTAACCCCTAATTGGCCCTTGATCGACCCTAAACATTCTCTATCATTTTTGGAGTCTCCCGGATAAATTCATAGGGATTCTAAACTATTTTATTCACGATTTGAAGCCCAAATTGATGATCTACAACTCTCCCAGTAAGTGAATCTCATCCTGATTGGTTTCCTGCTCCTTCCCATTATTCTCCCATTCATTGAATGTATGTTTTCCTTTATTTGGATTAGATCTAGATCTAGATCTAATTTTTTATGGATCTTATTTTTTTTATCTTGGATATAGTATTTTAATCAAGATCTCATTCTTAGTCTTGATTAGGGTTATTCCACTCAAATTGGGGATTTCCATTGGTGATCGTTCATCACTAATTTTGAGTTAGGTGGTATATTATTCAAGTCCCAAAGTCTTGATTCCAATTACATGTTTGTAATTTTATAATTTCTATTGGATTATTATAAATTGAGTTTCTTAAATTGAATTAATTAATTTGGATAATTAATTAATTATGAGATTATGAATTTTTGGATATTGAATTAATTGAATAGGAATAATTAATTACTGAATTAATTATGGTAATTTCAGGATTATGAAATTACATTAATTATTTTTTGAATTAATAAATATATATATTTTTTGATTATGTAATTTTTTTAATTGGATTAATTAATTGTTTAATTAATTAATGAAATTGATGGGATTAATTAATTGTTGGATTAATTGATGGAATTGATGTGATTAATTAATTTTTGAATTAATTAATGGAATTGATGTAAATAATTAAATGTTGGATTAATTAATTTAATTGATGTGATTAATTAATTAAATTTATGTGATTAATTAATTGTTTAATTAATTAATGTAATTGATGTGATTAATTAATTGATGAATTAATTAATGGAATGATATGAATATGAAATTGTTGAGTTATATTAACTAATTTGTGAGTTAATTAATTATGATATTTCAATACATATGATATTTTGATACAAGTGATATATGTGATTGCTTGGTATTCAAGTGTGGGACATGAACCAATGCTACAAATACCCATAGAGTGCTAAGGGAATGCATGAGAATATTATTGTATGGGATAGAGACTGCTACTCTATATACCCATGGGGTGTGGGACATAGACTAATGCTCTAAATACCCACAGGTTACTAGACACAACATTCTACATCAATGAGATTTGAATTGGAATATGGTTCCAATTGGTCGTGATAACGAATTGAGATGAACTGGATAGTGAAAGACCATGTGTTATAATGCATTATGAATTGAATATGTAATAGGTTTCAGACTGCGGTGTGGTATAAAGTAGGTATTGAGAGTTTGGGTGTCCTCAGGAACTAGGGGGTTTATGTGGTTAAATAAAGGATAATTGAATAAATGTAAATTGAATAATTTAATTCCTATATTTTATTCTTTATAAAACATTATACACTAATATTGACTGGATATTGTTTTAGACACTGTTGGTGGTAGCCTACTGAGTTGTACTCACACCCTACTTGGGCTTCTTGATTAGTACCCAAATAGACTTCATGCTTGCAGGAAAGAATAATGGAAAATGCCCCGTTTTATATGGATACATGGGGATTGAGCATTAATGAGGGAATCTAACTTGGTTTCCAGACCCGCTTGAGAGTAGACAATGTCTTTATTTATTTTGGATTTTTCATATTAACACATGAAACATATTTTATTTCTTATTAACACATGAAATATCTACTATTTTATTTGGATATTGTATTTTCTTTTTCGTTCATCTTATGATTATGGTATTGTTTTGATTATGGTTATATAATTTGGATATTTTTTATTTATTTCCACTTGTGTATTACATTTATAAACAGGTTTTATTCTCCGCATGTTTTATATTAGACCCTTTCTGCCAGTAAACAGCCTCTAGAATATGGGGAGGTGCACATGAGGTCATGTGATTGATAGACTCAGGGCACTGATGTGTGGCACCCGGGTCGGGATGTTACACACACCATGTTTGGGCCACCACTACACTTGGGTACCCATGTAGGAATTCACTTATTTGTAGTTATAGGTCTAGTTGAAGATCAAGACTGGTCAACCGATATGAATTAGATGTGTACACAGATCATGGGATAAGCTATGTTTCAGGGATGTTATGGAGACATCATCTTCTACTTTACGTTTATTTTGGAATGTACATGTGACCGGTACAATGGATGATTAGTGTATGTATGACATTTCTGTTTGGTAACTTGTTTCATTTTATTTATTATTCAGTCTTGTGGTATTTATTTCTTCTGATTCCAATTTATTTTTTAATGTATAACATTTGGTTATTATATTTGTTACTACACACTCTTATATAGGGGTGATAGTCTCCCCACAATACCACCTTAGACCATCGCTACTAGTTGGAAGCCTCTGACGTATGGGGAGGAACTTGAGGTCATGTAATGAACTAGTCTGACTAGTATTCATAGAGTTACCTAGGGTTTGATGTTATAGTGTATTTTATTTCTTATAATTATATTTACACTATGATACCATATTGAATTCATTTTATTATTTATTTATGGTTTTTTATATTATTATCCATTATTTTATGCTTATGGTATCGATGGTATAGTCTTTTCACGATATATTATCCAACCCTCACTATTAGTTGGAAGCCTCTATAATATGAGAAGACATGTTTGAGGTTCTATAGAGAGCCAACCTGGTCACTATTCAGGTAGAGCATGTAAATGATGTTAAAAAATTATACCAATACCTTATTTTTATTTTCCTTATGATTTATTACTTGGTTGATGGATATATGACTGGTCAGAACTAGGGATGAAAATCATACTTGTTCATTGAACACAATAGTATTGATGAAAAACCATGTCACTAGGGTGTTGGGATTGTGGTTTTGACTTATCATGGTCGTAGATGAGTTGTTTCTAATAAATTATGATGTTAATAATTTTTGAATTATTATTTATTATTTGTTAGCATGGTAAGATAAATGAATAAATTCATCGTACTTGGAACCTAGGTTCACATGACATGCACATATTCATGTAATTAGAGACTGTTTTTGAGAAATAGATTTTGATTAATTAAATTGTTAACAATAAGTTATTGGGAGTTTTGATAAATAACTTGTTGGTGGTATATTAATTATATGGACCTAATTATGATGGCTTCCAAGGTGATTATCACTTGATAATGTTGTCATTATGCGGTATATATAGTTGCAGTAATGAGCGTAAAGTGAGTGGTATGTTTATGGGGATGCCTTAAGGGAGACGAGAACCCCAGAAGAGAGATGATCTGAGTTATGTGAGAATAAAATCAAGGGTGCTGCTTCATGAGTTATGACTTGTGGGAGTTATAAACCATAGGATGGGTGGGGTAACCTAGTGATGATGTGGTATGAATCAAGATGATTAGGGTGAAGTGTGTTAGCGTATTGCATGGTAATTTTTATTTATATTAAGACGAGTTATAATATCCAACATTATGATAATATTGTGATATGTCTATATGATGTAGGGTATCTATAAGAAAGGGGTTATCTAGGAATGTGGATAAATAGGTATGCATGAGAACAAGAACACATATAGTGATTATATGAAATGTGGTTTTGCATTCACAGGATGCATGGTTGACTACATAGGTATGTGTGACTAGGACCGATGGAAAATGACTCATGAAAGAATGAGTTGAGTTTAGTGGAAAGGTGTCACAGGAGTGTATACCTCTTAATGGATTGAATTCACTTTTATGACCTAAGATCAATCATGAAACAATGAGCTTGGTGATTAGTTTAAGGTACACCTAGACATAAGTATCATGTAAAATATATTTATAATAGATGGAAAATATCTCTGAGATAGAGTTTGTGCATTGAAATCTATATGGTCTGTAGGACCATGAATGGTGCCAATGTGATTGTGATAATGTTTATGAATATATAGTTCCTATAATTCTTGGAGATAAGTCATAGGATTCCAATTCAACTTAAATGAATGATATATGACGCCCATTATGAGACCATTTTGTTTTAAATTTATTATTTATTGGTTTTATTATTATTTTTAATTAAAGTGTAGAAATCTAAAATTTTTGGAGAATTTACAAGGTTTCATGATTAAAATTCATAGTTTTCCTAACCATACATAATAACCAAGCTTGATGATAAAAAAAAGCTATGCATGGATAGGAACATGGTTAGTCTAACCATGCATCATATTCATGTTTTTTTCATAAATAATCTAGTTTTTTTATGTTTTTTTATTATAATTTATTTGGGTTTACCCTCATTTCCTTCTCCCACATTCACAAACCTTCTCTATGGGTCCCAAGTCATTGAACCCATTGCGATTATTGGTTCCTTGTCTCTTATCCATTGATTTCAAGTGATTCTTTCAAGGAAATCGCCCATTTTCTCTTATTCTTTTACTTTATTATATCATCTTTATATGATTGTTCTTTCTCCCTTTCCCTAGCCAAAAAATATAGTGAATCTTATACATTATAGTGGCTAATTTCATGGTTGAGGTTGGGACTAATCATAGAGGCCTTTATTTCTAGGGTTCAAAAGGATCATTTCATCCAAATCCCATGACAGTTGAAGAAGGTGTGTGGAATCTAATGGATTAAGGTATGTGTTTTAATGTAACTACCTTTATCAAACATTTGGTTAGTGATGTTTCAATAAATAATTTATTAGTAAATTAGTACTCTATATGGAGTTTATGGTGGATTTATGATTTTTCTAAAATAATTCTTCTGCCTTTAAATTTGACCTAAATATTTTCTCTTGGGTTTCAAAGGTTGTTCGTTCAAAGTGAATTCCAATTCCCATGATGCGTTTGATGAATTATTTTAAATTTTTTTATTTAAAATGGATTTATCAAAGGTTTTGATAGATTATTTATTTCATATAATGGTAGTGCCATGATTTATTACTATTTTGTGACTTAAAATATTATGTTTCATTTTATAATTATTATTATTGACTATAGTTATCCTCTTTTACATATAGAACTTATTGTATTTTGTTATACATGTAGAATTTTTAATGTTGGTCATTGTTTATGAGATTGTTGAAAGGGGGATATTTTGTAGAGCGTTCTTGGGTTGTGAAGTGAGCATTGTTTTGAATATTATAGTTTCACTTCCATGATTTGAAATGATTATTTACATGAGATCCTCACGTGTTATGAGGGAAATAAAGAATGAGTGATACATTAACTATTATTTTTCTCTTATTATGGGTTACTTCTTGGTAAGGCCTTAGGGTTAACATGGGGTCTTAATATGGTAAGATTGTATTAGGTAAAAAATGATTTGTGATCATAGTCCCATGTTGTCCCTCCTAGTATTCAGGTTGAAATCCCATGTTATGATTATTTTAGTTTATGAATTGATTTATATTATGGTTTCCATTATTCCATATTATAAATTATTATTTTGGGAGCATGATTAATTTTATTTTTGTTCATTATTTCTTAAATGAAATTATTTTATCATAGGTAATAAAATGTGTTTGGATTTTCTTTTCTAAAATTTTTAAGGGACATATTCTAAATATAGTTTAAACTAGAATTTGAGAACTTTATTACAAAATTGTTTATGTTTATCCTTGATCATATACTAATGGGAGATAAATAAAACTGTACATATGCACACTCATGTGTATATAGGCTTGGTTATGTATGATGCTGGTAAATGAAAAGGGTCTTATTCATTGAGTGGAGTTCTTTAGATTACCTATTCATATTTTGGTGTCATGATGATTGGTTAGTGACTATAGGTCAGGAGGAGATGGTTTGTTGGCCCTTTTGGGATATTTTGGTTACTTTGGGATATATTTGTGTTAGCCTCAATGACATAACCTCATTTGGATATCTCTTGTATTCTACCTTTCATGTACTACCTTATATTTTTTTATAGATATATACTTGGATGGTTGTTTTAGTCATTAATTATTATGATTTTTTTTGATGGAATTATATTTTAAAACTATTTATTTACTTCCCAAGAATATACATTGTATGGATACCTCATTCCTTATTCTTAGTAGGAGATTGTTTTATTGATTATTGGTTTGAAATGGTGAAATAATTCCTAACTTGTGTATTTTTATACCAATGGTGATTGTCTCTAGCCCATTGAAATTGGGAATTAACCTTAGGTATTATGACGAGCTAACTCAAGTGAAAAGTATGGTTTATAGAAACCCAATTGTTTCACACATATTATTACATGATTTTTAACATAAAAATCCAATAAACACAACACAAAGATCACGAGGCTTAGTGTCTTTGGATGAATAGGATCATAATGCATAAAAAAGAAACTAAAACACAACATATTTATTTTATTCTACATAATGAGATCATATACCCCTTTGTGATCCTAAAACTATATAGGATAACCCAGGGAATACATAAAATAAAGGGGTTACCTATAAAACCCAGTAAGGGAATAAACATGATAACAAAGCACAACATGCGAGTTAAATGGTACAACATGATATCTTAAAAGAGAAGGATAATAAATAATCATATAGGAGAATAACATAAAAAACATGGTGTAATAAGATCGTGGTATTATAGGAAAGTGATAGTAACATAAAACATGACATAATCATAAGTCAGTGCTGACTTTCAAGACAACATCACATGGTGGACAAAGTCCTATCATAGATTAGGTTTACTCTCTAATCCCATACATAATGTCTCATGATAAAAAAATATTACCCAATGCATTGGAGAACTATATGGGCACACCCATAATAAAATTTAATTTCTTATATAAGAAAAAATGGAAATCAATCATAACGGATAAACAAAATAATTACCCATGGAACAAAATGTGTTTCATAATCTTTCCTCATATCCTAATCAAGCGATATTTCATAAATATTATTTAGAAAAGAATGAATTAAATATTTTGGAAGTTAATATATGAGTTAATAATAATAGGTCTCAAAATATGGTGTTCATTTGTTAAAAAATAATGAGAATGGGTGGAGAATTATGTATAGAAATGAACTTTCAAGATGGTGTTTTAAGGAAAAAATTAAATACATTAAGAGAAATAGTAAGTATGTAATTTTATTTAAAAACTACAGGTAAAAAATAATTGTTATACCTAAAATATTATGTTATTTAATAAAATAATTAATTATAACATACAATTTAAATGATCATTACATAAAAGGATTAATGGAGATAAAAGTTACCCTTAATTAGGTTTCATTTTAAAGAAGGAATTTGAGAAATAATATTAAGGCATGTATTTCCCTATCAAAGGAAGGGAGTATAATCTAGGTATATATATAAGAGACATATATAAAAAATTGAAAATAATTATATTACATAAAATATATATAGAATTTGAATTATATATATAAAGGTTATAACCCAAAGAAAAATGGTGGTTCAGAGAGATCCCTTACCTTAGGTTCCAGAATCATTCTGCACTTGCACTAAATATCATAGATAAAAAAATTATATTTATAAATTACATAATTCAGAAACATTTCAATATATATTTTATTTAATATAATTATATTATGTTCATTTATAACTATTTAAATAAGATATAAATTTTAATTTTTTTGTCCTAAGAGAGTTTGTTTCATAGTTCCAAGGTCGGATCACTTAGGGATAATTATTAATGATCTTTTCAAATAGGAATAAAATCCAGAAGTGAAATGAAATGGTGTTACTGTACTTATAGAAATTTAATGGTCCCAAATATAATTTTTTGTTCTTAAATAAGGATGATTCGCTTAGAAAAAACATTAACGTTATGTGGTTAGTTCATTTTGGTTATTTTATCGACCATCATGAACTAGTTTGCTTTTATTTAATATAATGTCTATATATTCATTAAATAAAATGAAATAAGTTATAACATACTTTTTAAAATAATATTATACCATAATCATATTTTTTATGTAAAGACCCGTAAAATTCAAGGAAATTTTTTTCTTAATTTTCTTTGGAAAATTACAAAAATGCAGTTTTTGAAGGCACCTGATTCCAAGGCCCGGTGTGCCCGGAATCATTTTCCGAAGTTTGGCTTGGGTACGTTCAGTGAACGAATGAGCGGGTTTTTCTAACTTTTGAACCAGTGCTCGGAATCTAATTCCGAAGGCCCCGATTGAATCACAGCGCCATTATTTTCTTAGAAATGCTTTATCTGGAGTTGCGTTTGCTCGGGTTTGGTTTTTAATTTTTTGGCGTTAAGTTAAGAAATAAAATAAAGTGGTGTGACACTTTATTTTATTTCACTTAAAGCCACTTAAAGCCACTTAAGTTATGTTAAGTGGATAAGGTGTAACCCACAATATCCTACCCACTTGGTAGGATATTTGTGAGGTGGGGCCCGCACGAGCCCCACCGTTTCTTTCCGCCTAAGTAACGCACCCGCAAACCCCCTCTTTAATGAAAGTCAACCGTGAGTTTTTTTGGTTAAGAAACGCACCATTTAATTGGGCAGTTAAGTCATTACAATTAATTCATGGAATTAATTGTACATTTCTTAACTTTGAATTTCAAATTGTTGGCATGGGAATAAAATAAGACCAACACTTGTTTTGTTGAGGGGTTGCATGTTGAGAGGATTTGGAGAAGACTCTAAGGCTTGAAGATCTTCATCCTCCTTCGCGAAGAACGCAAAGAACGCGAAGAACGCGAAGAACGTGAAGAATGAGAAGAACGCGAAGAACGTGAAGAACACGAAGAATGCGAAGAACGTGAAGAATTCCAAACCCTCAGAGATCGACGATGCGACGCCGTGTACCGCGACGCCGACGATTCTCCTTCCGCGACGCTTCTTCCACGATGTTCCTTCCCCCGTGACAATCTTCGATCATCAACCAATTGAGGTAGGGGATTGAGGTTCTTTTAGTTCTTTTTGAATTATATCCTCAACATGTGTTTTAATGGTGCAATTAAATCTGTGTGGTTTTAAATCCTCGAAGTTTGACTGCGCAACGCCGTCTAATGCGACGACAGCGACACCTTCCGCGACGCGACGATCCTCTTCTTCCGTGACGGTTAATTCCGCGACAAAATCACATTCGACGACAACGTTGAGGTAGGGGTTTTTTTTATTTTTAATCTTTGTGATTTTATCCGCAGTTTGTTTAAATAATTGTTGTGAGGCTTTTAAAACCACTAACGTTGTGGGTGTGGACCAACAAACAAGTCTGAACTCACCGTCCTTTCGTTCTTGGTGTGCAGATTAGCGGTGAAGACAAAGTAATCCGCACGGGCGATGTGAGGTCCTCGCAGTGAAGGACGGACCCCAGGAGGGCCTTTGGCGAAGACGACACGCAATTCCGACCACCGAAACTCATCCGGTGGTCCACGGAGCAGCCCACCGGTGCGCCTCACCGGTACGGCGGCGCCGACGGCAGGTGGCGGCGGTGCCCGGCGCGCCGCCGGATGGAGCTGCGGCGGCAGGGCGCGGTCCCGCGACCGCGCTGGACCAGAGGGGGACGAGACGCGGCATCCGGCCATGTCCGCTGGCAAGGGCGGCCCCACGCGGGGCCGCGACTCCTTCTCGCGGGGGCAGCGCGCCCCCCACTCCGCTCGGCCGTAACGGCCGGCCAGCGCCAGCCGAGTCACGCCCAGGCCGGGCCGCGCCGGCCGGGCCGGGTCGCACCATCCGGGTCGGACCCGGTTCGGGCTGAGCCGGGGGGGGGGGGGGGTTGGGCCAGGTCGGTCTGGGCCCAGACCCCCCATTTTCGGACCTCTTTCGGTCTTTTGCCCATATCTTGGGCTACGAACCTCCGATCGATGCACCGTCAGCGGCGATATGATCCTTGGATCGATACGGTAGTTTTGAAATACTACACTCAAGGTTCTGGAATACTTTGGGTTTGGCCGGGTTGGTTCGTACACTAAACCAACCGGGCCCTCAGAGCGGAAACACTTATAACTTGAGCTCCGGACATCCGATTGACGTGCCGTCGACTTTGATGGATTAGTCTAAGTAAGATGGATCTTTTGGAATACTCCACCCGAGGTTTGGATGTAGGTGGAGTACGGTCAGGTTGGTTTTTCCTTAAAAACCAACTGGGCCCCTGGGACAAAAAAGCCAATAACTCTCAGACCGGGCATCCAATTGATGCGCCGTCTACGACATTGAGTTTCTGTTAAAGATACGGAACTTTTGGATACATCAACTCCGGACTATGTGTCAGTTGATGTATCATCCTCTCGGCTCGTGGAGCGGACCCTCCCGAACGAGCTTGCTGTGTGCGGAAACCCTAGAGCTGGCTGCGACTACGACGATGACAACTGTACATAGATCCTTAGTGGATTCGATGGTGACAACTACAACACTTAGTGATCCTACGTGGATCAGTGCTACAGATCCTGTGTGGGTCCGATCCTGTGTGGGTCAGTGCTCAGCGGTCCTGTGTGGGCCAGCGCCTACAGATCCTGTGTTGGTCTTTGTGGGGGTTAGTTACCTATCGATCCTTTGTGGGTCATATCCTTTGTGGGTCATTGCAGGGGTTAGTTACCTATTGATCCTTTGTGGGTCAGATCCTTTGTGGGTCATTGCGGGGGTTAGTACCTATCGATCCTTTGTGGGTCCAACGACTTAGATGAATCAGTGGCAATATCTGATCATCTCTATCGTCATACGAAGAATTATACCTGTGTGAGCTGAATCCTGTTTTGCTTTCCTATGTGGATTGTGTTGTGCTATCCTGTGTGGATTTACGTTTTGCTATCCTGTGTGGACTGGGTTGAACTTGGGCTCAGAAGTTGGAGAATAATGGAATTGATGACTTAGGTATATGTATGGGCATATACCTAAGCAGTGTTGAATGTTACTTCGTGATTGTATCTTTCCTTTGTGGATTATCCTTTGTGGATTCTGGGAGACATTCTGGGGTCTCGAGGTCCCTACTGAGTGGATTATACTCACCCCTGCATGGGCTATGCCCCACACTACGTTGTGTTGGTTGCAGACGACGGACAACGCTGATCGTGGTTGAGGCTTGCGGAGCAGGACGGTACCTGGAGGTGGACCACTGGGCGGGACATACTCGGGGCGGTCGACTGGACTCGAGGAGCAGTGGAGGCTATCTGTACCCACCCTTCAGGTGGGACTTCCAGTGGAAGGCTCGAAGTTGCGGCTTTACTTCCAGTTGCTGTTTTTCCTTTCCAGTTGTACTTTACTTTCAGTTTGGGTTTGTATACTGGCCCACTTACATTTCCGCACTTACTGTTGTACCCAGTTTTTACTTAGTGTTTACTTCTACTGCTTTCTTGCTCTGTGGTGTTTGTTTACTTTACAAAGGAAATGCCTTCCCTTTTTACCGGGATTTACGCCTTGGTTCTAGTCGCCAGCCCCTGGCCTATGGAAGGCGGGCTTTGGGTAGTCACGGCACATGCCCCAAGGATGGGTCGTGACAAATTGGTATCAGAGGAGTTCGGTTCTACCACAAAACATGGGAATCTGATCTTATTCTATGTGAAGCAGTACTGTTAAGCGTATTGGGTGTGGTTATCAGTCCAGGGAGTCCAGTGTTGGTGCGGCGGCCGACGTATCCGTACACCAGGACCCTGACTTCTGATTTCCGACTTAATGCATGAAAACATTGATTGCGTGCGTGTTTCAAGTTTTCTATGTGATTACTTTGTGTCAGCTCACCAGGTATACTGTTCTGACCGTGGCACACCTGTTTCCTTTCAGGATGGCCCCACAACAGCAGCCAGATAGGGTTCCAAGAGTTGAGCGTGACGATATCCCACTGAGCGACGAGGCCTCGGTACATGTCCCTTTGACAGCTGAGGCACCGACGGTACCTCTACCCACCGAGCCACCGATGCTTCCAGCCCTAGCCGCTGATGATGCACGTTGACTTAGTGCAATGCATGAGTTCCGGCGCTAGCGACCACCCAGGTTCCACGGGGAGACGGACCCCCAGGAAGCCGAGGATTGACTGGAGGCAGTGGTGCAAGTTTTCAGGTTGGTGAGGACACCAACAGACCTCATGGTGATCCTCACAGCGAGCCTACTGCACGCGGAAGTGGGCTGATGGTGGAGCCTAATGCTCCAGGTGCACGATGAGGCTTCTCTTCTTTGGACGGAATTTGAGAGCCTCTTCCACTCAGAGTTCGTCCCGGCCACCCTCCGTGCGGTGCGCATCTAGGAGCTTCTTCAGATGCGGCAGGGCAGCTTGACGGTCGCCCAGTACTCGGCGAGATTTATCGATCTCTCGCGCTACCCGACAGACATGGTATGAGACCCATTCTTCCTGGCCCAGACCTTTGAGCAGGGATTGAGACATGAGATCATGGCATCGCTGATCTCCCTCAGCATTCCGACTCAGGCAGGAGTACTGGAGCGAGCCCTTTTGATCGAGAGCTTCCTTGCTGAGCCTTCATCAGCAGCGAGACCTACCGCAGGGCGTCACGTAGCAGAGTCTTCTACAGCAGGCAGTCAACGGATGACTCATGGGTCCAGGCAGACCAGACCCTCAGGAAGACGACCTCAGGACACTGGCTCAGCAGTGCGGGGCACACAGTGCGGAGCCAGTCTTTCGAGAGGCAGACAGTGCTACACATGTGGCGAGCAGGGCCACATGGCTAGTGACTGCCCGACCCGCCGTGCCGAGGAGAAACAGACGGTTGAGGGGCCACCCAGGCAGAGGCAGAGGGTCGACCGTGGTAGTCCGCAGGGAGCAGGCGGACGAGTCAGAGGAGCTGGCCGAGCAGCAGGTGGTGGGCGACGCTTTGAGGCTCTACCACCACCACCACCAGGAGGTCCACCCCGACCATAGGGAGCTGGCGGGCAGAGACAGGCACAACTCCAGGCAGTAGAGGCCTACGAACACAGTGCACCCAAGATTATTTGAGGTACTATCTGTGTCTATTCCACCCTTTCTGCAGTTCTTATAGACACAGGAGCGAGTCATTCCTTCATATCCACTGCCCTTGTTCGGAGCTTAGAGATTCCGATAGAGCCGTTGGCTCGATCCTTACGGCTAGAGACTCCTACGGGAGCAGACTCGACGATTACGCACTGTTTCCGGTAGTGTGAGCTTACTCTAGGAGGCGAGAGATTCAGCTGGGATCTTCTTGCAGTGGCGTCGAGGCCTTATGACGTCATCTTGGGCAGAGATTGGTTGTCTACAGTCCATGCACAAATTGACTGTAGTTGGCGCAAGGTGCGATGTGTACGCACCAACGGGAGAAGGTTCACCTTCACCAGTGAGAAGGGAGCCTTCGCAGTACAGGACGAACTTCTAAAGAGGAGAGGACAGCCCATCACTCATCAGTTGGCTAGCCTCATCCAAGGAGCAGTTGACATGCGAAATCCTAGTTTTCCTGTAGTGGTGGATCAGTATGTGGACGTCTTTCCCGATGACGTTCCAGGACTACCTCCTCGCAGAGAGGTAGACTTTTATATTGATCTATACCTGGGACAACCCCGATATCCACTCCATCATATCGGATGGCTCCCGCTGAGCTTCGAGATCAACGGGTACAGTTGGAGGACTTGCAGGGCAAGGGTTTCATCTAACCCAGTGTTTCACCCTGGGCTTCCCCGATATTGTTCTCCAAGAAGGTGGACGGGAGCTTGCGACTTTGTGTCGACTATCATCGCCTGAACCAGCTGACAGTAAGGAACAAGTATCCACTACTGAGGATTGATGACCTCTTTGATCAGCTCAAGGGAGCACGGTGGTTCTCAAAGATAGACCTCAGGTCAGGCTATCATCAGCTCAAAGTTCGGGACGAGGACGTGCAGAAGATGACCTTCAGATGTCGGTATGGCCACTATGAGTTCTTAGTTATTCCATTCGGTTTAACCAATGCTCCAGCAGAGTTCATGGGCCTCATGAACATGATCTTTCAGCCATACCTTGATCGATTTGTCGTGGTCATCATCGACGACATTTTGATATACTCGACGACTGAGGAGGAGCACGCCTACCACTTGCGGGTTGTACTAGACACACTCCGAGAGCACCAACTTTATGGAAAGCTCTCGAAGTGTCAATTCTGGATATGCGAGGTCCACTTCTTGGGACACGTCATCTTTGAGGTGGGAGTTTCAGTGGATTCTGCAAAGATCGAGGCAGTTCTAGCTTGGGAGCCACCCAAGAGCGTGACGGAGGTGCGGAGTTTCTTGGGACTAGCTGGATACTATTGAAGATTTGTGCCAGACTTCTCCACAGTTGTGGAACCACTCTCATCTTTGACGAAGAAGGGGAAACCCTTTGTGTGGTCAGACAGATGTCAGCAGAGCTTCCAGGAGCTGAGACAGAGATTGACCAGCGCCCCTATCTTGAGGCTTCCAGAGGAGGGAGTTGGGTACGTAGTCTACTGCGATGCATCATGGACAGGACTCGGATGTGTCCTAATGTAGGATAGGGAAGTGATCACCTATGGATCATGTCAGTTGAGGCCGCATGAGCAGAACTATGCTACCCATGACATGGAGTTAGCAGTAGTGGTCTTCGCTCTGAAGACATGGCAACACTACCTGATGGGTGAGCGCTTTATAGTCTTTTCTGACCATCAGAGTCTCAGGTACATCTTCTCTCAGAAGGACCGGAACCTGAGACAGCGGCGATGGCTCGAGTTCCTCCAAGACTATGACTTTGAGATAGTCTATACTCCTGGGAAGGGGAACGTAGTAGCCGATGCTCTCAGCAGGAGGACGGGCATTCAGCTACTTGAGGAGGCGATAGAGCAGCTAGCCGCTTTGCAGATATCCTTCGTGGATAGAGATGGAGCAGCCTTCCTTCAGTCTCTTATAGTCACCCCTCCACTACTGCAGCGGGTCAGAGAGTCACAGCGTGGGGACGCTGACTGTGAGACGCGGCGTGCACAGATATCCTCAGGACAGGCGCCTGATGGTTTCTCCTTTGGGTTAGAGCACGAAGTCCTTTTCAGAGGATGTACCTTGGTACCAGTTGCTTTACGGGAGGATGTGATGAGAGAGTTTCACACTTCTCCCTTGGTGGTACATCCTAGAGTGGCGAAGATGTACCAGGACCTCAGACGACAGCACTGGTGGCCGGGCATGAAGAAGGCTGTGGCAGAGTTCGTTTCTCGATGCCTCACCTGCCAGCAGGTGAAGGCAGGGCATCAGGTACCAGCAGGCTTGGTACAACCCTTGGAGGTCCCGGAGTGGAAGTGGGATGGGATATCTATGGACTTCGTGACTAGACTTCCACGCACTTCCAGAGGTCACGACTCCATTTGGGTGATTGTCGACCGACTCACCAAGTCTGCTTACTTCTTACCCATCAGAGAGCAGGGCTCAGTGGAGAGCTTGGGATGTCTCTAAATTCAGGAGATTGTACGACTTCACGGTGTGCCATCATCTATCATCTCCGATCAAGATGATCACTTTACTTCCTGGCTTTGGAAGGGGTTGCAGGAGGCGTTCGGGACAACACTACATCTGAGCACCGCCTTTCACCCTCAGACAGATGGCCAGATAGAGAGGACCATACAGACTCTCGAGGACATGCTCTGCACATGTGTCCTCGACTTTGGTCGCAGCTGGGAGGACCACCTACCCTTGGTGGAGTTTGCGTACAACAACAGCTACCACTCCACCATCAGGATGACACCATACGAGGCGTTGTACGGCCGACCTTGGAGATCTCCTTTGTGCTGGACAGACCCTGGGGAGTCAGCACTTGTGGGACTGAAGATGGTCTAGGCCACGACAGAGAAGGTCCAGATCATCCAGGAGCGGATGAGGACTGCTCAGAGCCAGCAGAAGTCCTATGCTGACAGGAGGCGGAGGCCACTAGAGTTCGAGGATGGCGACCACGTCTTCTTGCGTGTCTCACCTCGATGTGGATTACGGAGATTTGGCCGAGGCGGCAAGTTGTATCCACGCTTTATCGGACCATTACAGGTCCTCAGTAGAATTGACGAGGTGGCTTATCACCTGGCTCTACCACCTCAGTTGCCCCGGGTGCATGACGTCTTCCACGTATCTTAGCTAAGGAGATGCGTGCACGACCCGACACATATCATTGACCATGGGGAGCTAGACATTGATGATGGGGCAACTTTTGCGGAGGTCCCAGTGGAGATTGAGGATCGACAGGAGCGGGTACTACGTGGATGGTCGATTCCTCTAGTACGCATCAGATGGCAGCACAGAAACCTCCAGGAGAGCACTTGGGAGCAGGAGGCTTAGATGCGTGCTCAGTACCTACATTTGTTTCCCTAGTTTATGATGTATCTTTACGGGGATGTAAAGTCCTGAGGTGGGAGTGATGTAAAGACCCGTAAAATTCAAGGAATTTTTTTTCTTAATTTTCTTTGGAATTTTACAAGAACGCAGTTTTTGACGACACCTAATTCTGAGGCCCGGTGTGCCCGTAATCATTTTCTGAAGTTTTTCTTGGGTAAGTTCAGTGAACGAACGAGTGGGTTTTTCTAACTTTTGAACCAATGCTCGGAATCGAATTCTGAGGGCACCGATGGAATTACAACGCTGGTATTTTCTTAGAAACGCTTTTTCCGGAGTTGTGTTTTCTCGGGTGTGGTTTTTAATTTGTTGGCGTTAAGTTAAGAAATAAAATAAAGTGGTGCGACACTTTATTTTATCTCACTTAAAGCCACTTAAATCCACTTAAGTTATGTTAAGCAGATAAGGTGGAACCCACAATATCCTACCCACTTGGTAGGATATTTGTGATGTGGGGCCTGCACGAGCCCCACCGTTTCTTTCTGCCTAAGTAACGCACCCGCAAACCCCCTCTTTAATGAAAGTCAACCGTGCGTTTTTTTGGTTAAGAAATGCCCCATTTAATTGGGTAGTTAAGTCGTTAAAATTAATTCATGGAATTAATCGTACATTTCTTAACTTTGAATTTCAAATTGTTAGCATGAGAATAAAATAAGACCAACACTTGTTTTGTTGAGGGGTTGCTTGTTGAGAGGATTTGGAGAAGACTCTAAGGCTTGAAGATCTTCATCCTCCTTCGCGAAGAACGCGAAAAACGCGAAGAACGCGAAGAATGTGAAGAATGCGAAGAACGCGAAGAACGATGAACCCTCGGAGATCGACGACGCGACGCCGTGTACCGCGATGCCGACGATTCTCCTTCTGTGACGCTTCTTCCGCGACGTTCCTTCCCCCGCGACAATCTTCGATCATCGACCGATTGAGGTAGGGGATTGCGGTTCTTTTAATTATTTGTGAATTATATCCTCAGCATGGGTTTTAATGGTGAAATTAAATCTATGTGATTTTAAATCCTCGAAGTTTGACTGCGTAACACTGTGTACCATGATGACTGTGACGCCTTCCGCGACGCGCCGATCCTCTTCTTCCGCGACGGTTGATTTCGCGACGAACTCACGTTCGATGACAACGTTGAGGTAGGGGTTTTTGTTCTTTTTAATATTTGTGATTTTATCCGCGGTTTGTTTAAATAATTGTTGTGAGACCTTTAAAACCACTAACGCGGTGGGTGCGGACCAACAAACAAGTCCGAACCCACCGTCCTTTCGTTCTTGGTGTACGGATTGGCGGTGATGACAAAGTAAGCCGCACGGGCGATGTGAGGTCCTCGCAGTGAAGGAAGGACCTCAGGAGGGCCTTTGGCGAAGATGACATGCAATTCCGACCACCAGAACTCGTCCGGTGGTCCGCGGAGCAGCCCACCAGCGCGCCACCGGAAGGAGCTGCCGCGGCTGAAGCCACTGCAGCAGGGCACAGTCCCGCGACCACACGGTACTGGAGGGGGACGGGACGTGGCAGCCGGCCGTGTCTGCTGGCAAGGGTGGCCCCACGCGGGGTCGCGGCTCCTTCACGCGGGGCAGCGCGCCCCCCGCTCCGCTCGGCCGTAACGGCCGAGCCGACCCGCTGGCCACCCGGCCAGCGCCAGCCGGGTCGCGCCGGCCATGCTGGGTTGCGCCATCCGAGTCGGACCCAGACCCGGTTCGGGCCGACCCAGGGGGGTTGGGCCGGGTCGGTTCGGGCCCAGACCCTCCGTTTCAAACCTCTTTCGGTCTTTTTCCCATATCTTGGGCTACGGACCTCCGATCGACGCACCGTCAGCGACGATGTGATCCTTGTATTGAGACGGTCATTTTTACATACTACACTCAAGGTTCTGGAATACTTTGTGTTCGCCCGGGTTGGTTCGTACTTGAAACCAACCGGGCCCTCGGAGCGGAAACACTTATAACTTGAGCTCCGGACATCCGATTGACGTGCCATTGACTTTGATGGATTCCTATAATTAAGACGGATCTTTTGGCTTACTCCGCTCGAGGTTTGGACGTAGGTGGAGTATGGTCGGGTTGGTTTTGCCTTAAAAACCAACCGGGCCCCTAGGACAAAAAAAGCCAATAACTCTCAGATCGGGCGTCCGATTGACGTGCTGTCTGCGACGTTGAGTTCCTGTTGACGATACGGAACTTTTGGATACATCAACTCCAGACTATGTGTCAGTTGATGTATCAGCCTCTCGGCTCGTGGAGCGGACCCTCCCGAACGAGCCTGTTGTGTGCGGGAACCCTAGAGATGGCTACGACTGCGACGACGACGACTGTACAGAGATCCTTAGTGGATTCGACAGAAACGACTACAACACTCAGGGATCCTACGTGGTTCAGTGCTACAGATCCTGTGTGGGTCTGATCCTGTGTGGGTCTTTGCAGGGGTTAGTTACCTATCGATCATTTGTGGGTCAGATCCTTTGTGGGTCATTGCGGGGGTTAGTTACCTATCGATCCTTTGTGGGTCAGATCCTTTGTGGGTCATTGCGGGGGTTAGTACCTATCAATCCTTTGCGGGTCCGATGGCTTAGATGAATCAGTGGAAATATATAATCATCTCTATCATCATAAGAAGAAGTATACCTGTGTGAGATGAATCCTATTTTGCTTTCCTATGTGGATTGTGTTGTGCTATCCTGTGTGGATTTACGTTTTGCTATCCTGTGTGGACTGGGTTGAACTTGGGCTCGAAAGTTGGAGCGTACTGGAATTGATGACTTAGTTATATGTATGTTCATATACCTAAGAAGTGTTGAATGTTACTTCGTGATTGTATCTTTCCTTTGTGGATTATCCTTTGTGGATTCTGGGAGACCTTCGGGGGTCTCGGGGTCCCTACTGAGTGGCTTATACTCACCCCTGCATGGGCTATGCCCACACTACGTTGTGTTGGTTGCAGACGATGGACATCGCTGATCGTGGTTGAGGCTTGCGGAGAAGGATGGTACCTGGAGGTGGACCACTGGGTGGGACGTACTCGGGGCGGTCGAATGGACCTGAGGAGCAGTGGAGGCTATCTGTACCCACCTTTCAGGTGAGACTTCTAGTGGAAGGATCGACGTTGCGGCTTTACTTCCAGTTGTTGTTTTTCCTTTCTAGTTGTTCTTTACTTTCAGTTTGGGTTTGTATACTGGCCCACTTACTTTTCCACACTTACTGTTGTACCCAGTTTTTACTTAGTGTTTACTTCTGCTGCTTGCTTGCTCTGTGGTGTTTGTTTACTTTACAAAGGCAATGCCTTCCCTTTTTACCAGGATTTACGCCTTGGTGCTAGTCGCCAGCCCCTGGCCTATGGAAGGTGGGCTTGGGGTAGTCACGGCATGGGCCCCGAGGACGGGTCATGACATTTTATGACTATCCATGAAGTTGGTAATGGAAAAGAAAAACTTATCATGCAGATTGGTGGTGGACTGACATAATATAGACAATGGTTTTGTTTATAGAATAAGAGAAAAGGTGAAGATGATTCATAGTAGATATTACATTAGAACTATAAAATCCCATTATATATATATATAATACAAGATTTATTATTCAATTTCAGATGTGGGGTGTGAGGAGAAGGTAGAAGAAGAAATGAACTTAAAAGTGGTAGTTTGAGAATATTACCTCTTGAATGTCATCTCCTTGAAAACCTTTTAATGCACTTGAAATTGGTCTTTTGGTAATAACAAAAGTACTAGGACATGGGTTAGAGGATTATTAATCTAATTGGGATGAAATTTTACAAGATACAAGTCTTATAAGGTGTGAGGAGAAGGGGTGGTATTTATAAGGGGAGGAGATGGGTGTTTTTAATATTATAATCATTAGTATATTATTTTGGCTCAAGAATTCCGATATTATTGATTATTATGACTATATAACGCAAATGGTTCATGTTATTTATAAACAATAGGGTATTATATCATCTATGACTCAAAAATGCATGTATTTATCTTATAAGGTTAAATATCATATTTTTTTGTATTCCACTATTTACCAGAAATTAAACTATTTTAGAAAAATACCATAAATTAAACCTATACATTTTTAGATGTGTAGATTCCAAAAATTATTTACATTTGATGAAAATAATTTTAAGAATATGATAAATGTAATTTTTAAATAAAATCTTCACTTATTTTAAAAATATCAAATTTAATTTTACTGAAAATTTTATGAACCATTGAAAAATTAATTTAGGTGTCATAAAATTATATTATGATTATATTAAAACATAATATTAATTTATAAACCCATTTTATAAAAATATACTTTCTTTTAAATCAATCTATTTGTTATGAAAATTCAAATAAAACATATATGTTTTTTAAAAACATGAACACTTATTTTATGATTTTAAAAACATTTATTTACATGTATAATGATATAAATATGTTATATTATCATTTTATAAGATAAATAAATATTATTTTACATTTATATAGTCAATGTCACTAATCTAATGTCTAGGCTACTATTATTACCGGTCAGATCACCATTTCAACAGTTAGATTACTATTATAATGGTTGGATTTGTAATGATCATATGGGATTCATACATTATTTAAATAACTCATATTTAATTAATTAATTATTCAATTATATTATATATAAGTTATATATATTTTAATTTTCAAAATTCATATTTCATTATTAACATTCTACTTCATTTCTACAGTGTTGTTCATGAGTGTAATTATTCTGGGGGATTGAGCGGACCCACAATTTCCTATTATTGTTATCTTATTTTCTATTTTTTTGTCCCATAGTAATAATTTAAATTTTTATGGACATATTTATTCAATAAATTTATTATTTAAATTAATATAATTAAATTTTATTGGTTTTATTATGTGGTGTATGTGCTTTATTAAATATGACACATTTATACAATCAAAAGGGAAATTCCATCGATAAAATTATGAGGTTTAAAATTCTTCCCCCTTAAGAAACTTCACACCCAAAATTTAATTTTAAATATTAAATTGAAAAAAGGATAGGGTACTTAATGATTTATGGATTCCTATAGTTCCAAAATCTTCTCCTAATACTTATGGTTTCACATTATTAATATTACTAGGTGTTTTTCTTATTGTGAAGAACTTTATCTCTACTATCCAAGATCTTCACTGACCATTCTTAATAAAAGAGATCATTTTATAGATGAACCACTTCTGAATTTAGTACATGTGAGGGATATAGTATGTAATTACTCAATAGGGATACATGGAATATGTCATGTACTAAGAAAGGGTTGGTGGGAGCGCTATTTGATAGACCAAAACTTTGATGAGATCATAAATATGAAAGGGAATGATGTACCTAGAACATAAATGTCTTTTTTTAAAAAGTATCATAATTCTCTTCCATGGAGATATGTGGATGAACTCTTTATCTCCAACCTTAATCTCTAGGTCTTTTTGATTATTTTCATCATATATCTTCTACCGAACATGAGCATCCTTGTCATACCATTGAATTTTATTGACCTTTTCTACTATTTCCTCGACCATTTCAAGTCCCACCAACCCATGTTCACCAACTTCAACCCAATGCATATTCATTCTACATATCTTCCCATAAGGACTTTACATGGATCATTTTGAATGATAGAGTAAAAAAATTATTGCACTAGAACTTGACCAGTGGAAGGTGTTGATCCCATCCTACTTTCAAATATATCAAGAATGGTCTCAATATGTATTCAAGTGTTTGGATAGTCTTCTTAAACTGGAAATTGGTTTGGGGGTGATAATATTCAATGAAGTTTGATTTATTTTTTATATCATGTTGGATAATTTTATAGAACCTAGAGGTAAATATTAGATATTGGGTAGATATAATTGTTAGTGGCGTTCCATGCATCCTCACAACTTGTTTGATGTATATCCTTACAAGTTTATAGAGTAATAATCATTATCAAATTTCAATGAAGTAATAAGCCTTTGTAATATGATCCAACATAACCCATACAACTTCATTTCCTCTTTATATATTCAAAATTATCATGAAAAATTACATGGGGACATTTTTCCATTTCTATAAAGGTATGGGTAATGGTTACATCATCCCATTGGACCGTTTCATTTCAGTGCTCACCTGATGACATACCAAGAACTTAAATTTTTATTATATGATATCATTATTCATATTGTCCCACTAATAGTTCTCTCACAGACCTAAATTCATTTGTGTGATCTCTTAGTGTATAGAGAGGGCTGATTTATGTGAATTATTTAATAGATCCTTATTTATCTTAGGATATTTTGGTGAAAATAACTATGAACCAAATTTTACTACTCTTTCTTAATAAATTTTTAACTTTGAGGATTTACCTTTTCTTATATCTCCCACCTTCTTCTTTATTTCCAAATCATCTCTTTCAGAAACCTTTATATTCTCAAGAAGTTATGGTTGAGAAATCATTTGAGAATGGAATGATGATGATCCTTCCTTTATGATTCCAATGTACATTATTTTCATGTCTAAGAAGATTGAATCCTTCTCAATTTCCATCATTGAGAAGGTCATCACATCCTTTCTACTTAGAGAATCTTCCACATCATTTACTTTCCTAGAATGGTAGTGGATTGAATAGTCATAATCTTTTATTACCGCCATACTTACTGAAAAATATTAAGATCATTCTATATGAATATATATATTTGAGGGTCTTATAATCTTTATATACTACACACTTATCCCCATAACTATAGTGCCACTATATTTTCATTGTGATTATTACTATATCCAAATCCAGATCATGTTTTGGGTAGTTATTGTTATGAAATTTTATTTTCCTTGAGGTGTAGGCTATCAATTTTTCATTTTTCATCAATACATAGACTAATATATTCTTTTAAGAATCACTATATACCATGAAAACTTCCATTCTCGAGGGAAGTGAGAGGACTAGTGTTGTGAGAAGCCTCTTTTTTCAATTCCATGAATCACTTTTCACATTCATTATTCTATAAGAACTTTATTCCCTTCAAAGACAACATGGTTAGTGGGTTTTAAAAACACAAGAAGTTTCTTAGAAATCATCAGTAATACTGAGATTGTTCAAGTAAACTATTGAATTACATTGTAGATGTTGGTTTGGGCCACTCCACAATTGTCTTTGTATCAGAAGGTTCCATATGTATCTCTTTTTCAGTGATAGATTACCCAAAGAATGATACTTACTCCATCCATAACTCACATTTACTATACAATTCATATAGATTCTACTTTCACAAAACCTTAGCATAATATTCGTTTTCTCCTCATAATCCTCCTTAAATTTGGAGTATATAATAATATCATCCATAAAGACAACCATAAATATGTCAAGGTGATCTATAAAGACTCTATTCATTATGTCTATAAATATTTATGGAGCATTTGTGAGTTTGAATGGAATTATAATGAACTCATAGTGTCTATACCTTGTTTGAAAGGTTGTCCTAGGAATATATTCCTTATTCACCTTTAATTGGCGATATCCTAACTAAATTTACACCATATAGACATACATGGCCCATATAGTTGATCAAAAAAGTCATCTATCCATGGTAGTGGATACTTGTTCTTTTTCAAGATTTTTTTGAGTTCATGAAAATCAATATAAAGGTACATTTACCCATGCTTTTTTTTGATGAAGAGGACTAACACACCAAATGGAAATGAACTCAGGGATATAAAACCCTTATACCTATTATCTTATAACTACTTCTTTAGTTACTTCAACATAATGGAGGATATTCTGTATGGATTCTTCGATAAGGGTAAAGATCTAGGTATAAGTTTTATCAAGAAATCGATCTCTTATTCAGGAGGAATACCAGACAATTCTTCAAGGAATACATCTGTATAATACATCATAATGGGAATGTATTCAAGTATGATTTCCTCATTTTCATCAATCATTTGAACTATAAATTCTTACTCATAAGGAAATAATATCCACACTTTAGATGAATATTACAAAGTAGATTCATTCTCCACCTTACACTTCTAAATAAATAGAGGATTACTCAGGATGTGATGAGTGGTATCCCTCTCCCAACAATTGAGGATTTATTTGTATAAGGATAACAAATACATGCCCAATATAACATGAAACTCCCCCAAAATAATTAGGACATGATTTTATAGGAGTTTCAGTCCAGAAATATTGACTAGTGATGAGTTATATACTTGAGATGTAATAATTTATCTGTTTTTTGTTCTCTTATATAACTCAAACCCAATGTTTTGAGGATGTTTTTGAATAGTTCTATTGAATTTGAAATATATTAAATAATTCATAGAACCATATTCATGTAGTACATTTGAATATCATGAATGTATAATGAGCACACTTTTCACTATTTGATTCTAGTTTCAGTCATTTACTCTCTAAAATAAATATAGGGATGAGAATACTAGAACTAAAAATTATGTAAAAAGGGTGACTATGAACATACAAGGAATAAATTATAAATGACATGTAAATCCTGACATACAAGTCTCTAATTTTAAATTTATGTTATCCAAGGTAATTTTCCTTTTAGGTTTTCTAACCTAACAATCTATTCAAGTCCTTCATAATGGTTCACAGAGAGTTTGTGAATTTGTCAAAGCATATCCCCTGAGAGTGTCAAACCAAGTGTACAATAAGTCCTCTATATTTTTAACTAGTTGATGATCAAGTTAATTCCCAAATCACCCTTTTGGGGTTATTAACCCCTATAAAAACTATGACAAAGCCATACCCACTCATAGTATCTAGACATGTATGTAATTTCTTGAAAATCACACACCCTATACATCACTAATATTTTAGGATATTTTCCTATTCATAGAATTATTCCTAGTTTTCTAACTAAATTATTCTAATACTAATCCCACAAAATAACTAGACCATTCTATAATACCAAATATAGTTACCCAATTCTTTTATACACATTTTTACAAAATTTTAAACATAAACATCCAATCAACACAACCTAATGATCTTTATGCATAGTGTATTTAGAAGACTAGGTTCAAAATAAATCAAAAATAAACTAAAACAAAAAATATTTATTTTAGTATCCTTAATAATATAAAAAAATAATTTGATCTCCTAAAACTTCATAGGATTACCTAGTGAATACATAAAATAAATGGGTGAGCTATAAATCCCAAAAGGGGATAAACATGATAACGAAGCATAATAAGTTAGTCAAATTGAATAAAATAATATCATAAAATATAGAGATAATTAATAATAACATGAGATAATAACATAAAGAACATGGTATCATAATATCATGTAAACATATACAAGTGGTAGCAATATAAAACAACACATAAGCATTTCAAGGCTAACTTCTATGGCAACATCACATGGCGGATAGAGTCCCATCATGGATTAGGTTTACCCCTAATCCCATACATAACATCTCATGAGACAAATACATTACCCAATGCATTGAAGTGATATATGGGCACACCCATAATAACTTGTACATGCATATGTGTCCCATAAATGGAAATCAATCATAATAAATAAACATAATAATTTCCCATGGAAAGCAATGAGTTGCATAATCTCCCCTTATATCATAATCAAAGGAGATATCAAAAAAATTTCTAATAGAAGAAGGAATTAATTTTTTTATATATGAATATATAATAATAGGTCTCAAAATATGATGTTCATTTCAAAAGCATCATGAGAAGGGGTAGAGAATTGAACTTTCAAAATAGTGTTTTAAGTAATCGGTTAAAGACTTTTGGAGAAAGAGTACGAATGAATTTTTCCATGAAAAATAGATGTAAAAAAGAATGGTTATGACTAAAACCTTATTTTATTTAATTAAATATTTAATGGGAATAAATAATTTAAATGAGTGTTATATATAAGTATTAAGGTATAAAAAAGTTCCCATTAATCAGGTATGATTTTAATGAAGGAATATGATAAATGAACTTAAGGAATGTATTTCCCCATCAAAGGGTGGAATAATAAGACATGTATATATTTAAGAGACAAATATACATAATTTAGAATCATTTCATAACACCAAAGATAGATATAAGGTGATTTATAGAGAGAAAGGTCATAATCTAAAGAAAAGGGTTGTTTGGAGAGATCCCTTACCTTTGGTAACAAAATCTTTTTGCACTTGAAATTCACATCCTAGATGATAAAATTAAATTAATAAATTACTTAATTAACAATATTTTACATTTTTATTTGATTTATTATAATCATATTATGTTCATTTATAACCATTTCAATGATATATGTTGCTCAATTTCAATGTTTTGATATCATTCGTTTCATGGTTCCAAGGTTGGATCACTTGTGGATAATTATTAATGTTCTTTTAAAATAAGACTACAAATAAATAAGTGAAATAAAATGGAATTAATATCATTATATAAATTTATATGGTCCCAAATATCCTTTTTCTCTCTAATATAGGGATTAATCACTTAGTAAAAACATTAATGTTATGTGGTTAGTTCATTTAAGAGGTTTTACCATCCTTCATGAGCTAGTTTTGTTTTATTTAATATTATGTATATATATTCATTTAAAAACATGAAATAAGTTATAATATACTTATTATCATATTATATAACCATAATAACATTTTTATGACCAGCCTTGAAGGTTGTAATGGAAAACAAAAACTCACAATCCACAGAGGTGGTGAACCGACATAATATGAACAATGGTTTCATTTATAGAATAATATGAGAATAGAAGAGGATGAATGATATATATTCCATTATAAGTATAAAATTATAGTATTTATATGATAATGGTGTTATTATTCCATGTTTTATGAGGGTGGTGAGGAGAAGGCAGACAAATAGAATAATTTAAATGAGGTAGTTTGAGAATATTACCTCTTGAATTCCGTCTCATTGAAAACTCATTCAGGCACTTGGAAGTGATATTTTTGTGATAATATAAGTAATAATATGTGGGGATAGTATTTAGAAGATAATTGGGTACAAATTTTCAATATACAATGCTTATAAGGTGTGAGGATAAGGGGTGGTATTTATAAGGGGAGGAGAGAGGTGTTTTTGAACATTATAATAATTATTTTATTATTTTGGATGAATACTACCAATAATGTTGATTATTATGACTATATATTGTTAATGGTGCATGTGAGTTTTAATTAATGAGTTCTTACATCATCCATGACTCAAAAATAATGTATTTAACTTAAAATGTTATCTAACGTATTTTGCCGTATTTCACTATTCACCAAAAATTCATTTATTTTAGAAAAATACCAAAAAATATGACTAAATTTTTTTTGTTGTGCATATTAAAAAAATTAAATACATATTATGAAAATAATTTTCTAAATCTAAGATATTTATGTTTTAAATAAAATCCCCATTTATTTTAAAAATACCAATTTTAATATTTTGACCAATTTTTTGAGCCTTCGAAAAATTACTTAAGGTATCATATAATTATATTATCATCATAATACAGAATAATATTAAGTTATAAACAGTTATTTTGATAATATTTTTTAAAATAATTATATTATTTATAAAAATTAAAATAAAACATATATGGTTTACAAATATATGAACACTTATTTATAATTATTAAAATGTTTATATACTCGTATCATGGTATAAATATATCACATTGTCATTTTATAAGATAACTAAATATTATTTTATATTTAGATAGGTGATTTTACTATTCTACTGGCCAGGTTACTATTCTTAAAGGTCATATTACTATTCCAATGATAAGACAACTATTCCAACGATAAGGTTACTATTGTAATAGTTATATTTTTAACAATCATATGGGGTACCTACTTTCTATAAATATCACATATTTCAATCACTTATATTCTCTATCAAATATATATATATATACATATATATATTTTTTCATTTTTAAAATTTATATTACATTACAAACATTCTTCTAATACATTGTTATTTGTGAGTGGGATTATTCTGGGGGATCAAACTGATCCAAATTCTTAAATTATTGTTTTATTATTTTATTTTTTTGTTACATTGTAATACTTTCAATTATTATGGAAACATTTATTATATTTATGTAATGTTTAAATTTATATAAGAAAATGGTATTGGTTTTATCATGTAGTGTATGTGCATTACTAAATATGATGCATTTATATAATCAAAAGAGAAATTATATTGAAAAAATATCAGGTCATTACAAGGTTGATCGATGTTAGGGTAATTATAAAACGGTATCAAAGATGACTTTTTATTTGATAAATAATGGTAGATAGGAGATACGACCATCATATCTTAAGAAGTTGGAATAAAGAAGTGTTTGGGAAACTCTTTCTCATGCTAAACCATGAGTTACCATGGGTGGGAGGGATTTATATCGTGAATTTGAGACATTGTTTTAGTTATTATTGAAAAATTTGGATAAAATTTACTACTATTATGGAATTTATGAAGGATACATGAGATATTTTGAGAAATTACAATATTTAGAGTGTAAATGGGAAGAAATACAGGGGTACACAATTACTATGAACGACCTAAAAAACCATGTACATACCATGAATTTGGTTCTTGAAACTTACTAGTGGGGTTTTCATGGTTGGTGCACAGTCTATGAAACCATGTCACCTTACTATGAAAAATGATAAATTTAATGAAATTTTGATGTTTTGATTTTATTATGATTTTATATTACCTTTGTTATTGTTGTTACTTGTTTATGATAAATGGATGAATTAGTATGATATTTTAATGCTTTTGTGGATGATTTATATAATGACTTGTTTCTGTATTCTTGTTTTTTATAGAAAATTATTCCTATAATAATTCCACTGAATTGTATAGGGGGATCCTTGAATAATTTTTTACAAAACAACCCTCATTAGACCTGAACCATATTGAGTCACTTATTCAATATTTTCAATATATGGGGTGGGTTCAAGCTTGAGAGAAGGATAATGCTCAATAATTCACTAAGAAAACGCCACCATCATTTCATGGTAACTGAGGGTCTTAGGAACAAGAAGAATGTATTGAGAAAATCAGGAAAGTTTTTTATTTTAAGAGAAACCCAAGAGTTACATGGTGAAATTATCCACATATATACTAGAAGGTCCTAGTAAAAATTAGTGGGAATTATTAGTGTAGGCTAATATGTACAAATGTATCACTCAAGAAATTTTAATGTAGATGTTCAACCAGATGTTTTATACAGAGACCTTGAAGAAGTCCAAGTCTAGTTTGCAACTATGGAGTAAGGTATTTGTCTATGATGGAGTGTGCCCCTCATTTTTTTTTGAATTGGTGTAGTTTTCTCAAATATCTATATAAATTATTTTCTAAATCCCTATTAATTCAACTTGGGCCTCAAGTCTAATATCAGATAAAAGATTATTATTTTTGTATCTACCTTTATATGATTAAGTGGTCAATAATATGATAATGGAGGAGAATGATATGCCATGTTAGATTGGTCTAGGTGATGTATCCATTTATATAAAAGGAATTCAGTGCTCTGCATCTAGTTAAAAAAGAATGTATGAGGAACCTTGAAGGGGTATTAGTGGGATTATTTAGTGACCCTCTAACCTTGCTTCTTCTAACCTTTTGGGGGAATAGACCTATTTTATGTTATTAGTATGAAATGTTTTATAATTACAAGCCCAAATACCATATAGATTTAAATAATTTTCAATAGTGTGGGTGATTAGTCCAAGTTTAATGATTTTATAAGTATCTTCCTTATAGTAAAAAAGCCGGTTCTTCTTAAAGTAAAGGCTCCAAGGTGTAGTATGAATCATTAAAAAAGGAATTGGTTCATTGTTAGAGACAATAGGAATGAATTTAGATGAAGGGAAAGTTACATCCTAGATAGAAACTTAATATTGGAACTGAATCTCAAAATTTATAAGTCAAAATACATAGAGATGCTGAATTAGAAGATATACCATTGATTGTTAGAGGTACTATATCCATTGCATCTTTTATGGTCCTAGATTTATTTGATATTAGTGAATTATGATGTCACTTGTTTTCAATATAGTTTTCCATATCTTTTCTAAGAATTAATTGAGTTTTTAATGTTGAAATGTTATGATATTTTATAATTTCTAATTGGTGGATAAATTATCTTTGAAATTTGAATTCATTGAATATTTACATTATAATGATATTTTTAGAGAAAAAATGATTAAATTTTCTTTGAATTGATTTTTTATTTCATTAAGAACCAATATATTGAGATTTTGGAATTAATTCTTTCATTATTCTATATTTCACTATAAAACAATTGTAATTTAGCGATGTTTTTTTAAAAAGTTATTAATTTTTATATTTAGAGATGTTTCATGAAAACATTGATAATTTAGTGATAAATTAGCGATGTTTCATTAAAAACATAGCTAATTTAGCGGCACTTCATGAAAAAGTCGCTAATTTAGAGAAGTTTTTAGGGAAACATCACTAATTTAGCAATGCTTCTATGGAGATGTCCCTCATTTAGCAATATTTTTAAGGAAACATCACTAGTTTAGTGATGTTTTAAGAAAACATCACCATATATATATATTTATATTATTTATTTATATAGCTCATCTTCCCACATCGATATAAATATATATTTGGATATATATATATATATATAAATTAATATATATAAACACATACACATATATATAAACACCCACACACACATATAAATAAATATATATATAGACATATATTTATATATAAAAACACACACATATTTTAATTTTAGTCATGTTTTTAAGAAATCATGGCTATTTTAGTGACATTTTTACAAGTGTTTTAAAACGTGGATAATTATATATATATATATATATATATAATTATATATATGTATAGATGCACATATATATTTATACACACACACACACACCCATAGATATAAATAAATATATAAATAAACACACATATATATAAACAAATATATATATAAACCTATATATATATAATATATATATATATATATAAACATATGATATATATAAAATATATATATATGATATATATAAAATATAAACACATGATATATATAAAATATAAACATATCATATATATAAAATATAAACATATAATATATATAAAATATAAACATATATATATATTTATATATATATATATTATAAAATATAAACACATATATATAATATAATATAAAAAAAATAAAAATATATATAATATAAAATATAAACACACACACACACATATATAAACATATATATAATATCAAATATAGATATACATGTAAAATATAAACATATATATATAACATAATATAAACACACATATATATACATATAAACATAAAATAAAAAATATAAACACACACACACACATCAATATATGTATATTAATATATGCATATTAATATATGTATATTCATATATGCATATTAATATATAAAATTATATATATATATATAATATATTAATTTTTTTAATAGTTTAAAATATAAACATATATATTAATATAAACATATGATATATATAAAATATAAACATATAATATATATATATATATATATAATATAAGTATATATATATAACATAAAATATAAACATATATATATATATATATATATATATATATATATAAACACACACATAAATATATAATATATAATATAAATATATATGTAAAACATAAAAAAAAATATAATATAATATAAACTTATATATATATATAAATAAAAGATAAAATATAAACACACACACACACACATATTAATATATGTATATTAATATATAAAATTATTTATATATATAAATTTTTTTGATAGTTTAAAATATAAACATGTATATATATATATATTAATATAAACATATGATATATATAGAATATAGCCATATTATATGTATAAAATACACACACACACACACAGATAAATATAATATAAAATATAAACATATAGATATATTAACATATATATTATAATTATAATTATATATATGTAATATAATCATATATATATATATTATAAAATATAAACATATATGTAAAATAAAAACATATACATATATATATATATATAATATAATATAAACTTATATATATTTATATATACATAATATATATATATATATATATATATATATATATATATTAATATATGTATATTAATATATAAAATTATATATGTATACTATATTAATTTTTTAAATAGGTTAAAATATAAATACACACATAATATAATCATATATATATAATATAAAATATAAACATATATGTAATAAATATATATATAATATAAACTTATATATATAAAAACACACACACACACAGATATATATATATATATATATATAATATCAATTTATCAAAAAGTTAAATTGTTTATCCATATATATATATATATAATACAATACAATTTAATATTCAAAAAATAGGTAGGTTAGTTGGTTTGAGGGGTTGTTTATACCTTGTAGGTCATGGTTTCAAATTCATCCAGAGTAATTTTTACTTTTGCATAAAGGGGTGCATGGGAGGTAGCATACTAGGATGGGTGGAAGTGGTTCTTACACATGAAGGGGTATTGAGGAAACAACGTATAAGGATGGGAAGGGGTGGGGTTAGGCACCAGATGACGGGGCGTGAAAGGTTAGGAAGATAGGGGTGTGTGCAATGGATGGAGTGGAGTGTACAGGGCGCATGCATTGGGGCGTTAAGTCATACTAGAGGGGGATGGGCAGGTGGCACTAGACGAGGCATGAAGCATCGTCCAAATAGGGTGTGGACACGGGTGGGGTTTCGAAGGTGAACTAAAGGGGGGCTAGGAGGAAGGGGAAATGGACAGGTTGTGGTGTAAATTTATTGTAAAATAAATTTAAAAACTTCAATAAAAATTTTTAACGACATTTTTAAAAAATGTTGGTAAATGTTGTCTATTTAGCGATGTTTATTTACTGATATTTCTAAAAAACATCGTTAAATGAGATGGTGCTAAATAGAAATGCTTAGAAATATAGATAATGTACTGACGTTCATTTACTAACATTTCTCAAAAACATCAGTAAATGAGGTGTTGTGAATTAGCGATGTTTATAAATGTCACCAAATTAACGACACCTCATTTACTGATGTTTTGAGAAGAGTCGGTAAATGGATTAGTGACATTTTAAAATGTCTCTAATGAAAAAAGCATCACTAATTAACCTTTTTGTAGTGTTTCCATTTTCAATTTCTAGTTATTGGAATATATTTTAGTATTGAATTTTTGTTTCTAAATTAACATTTCAAATTGACTTTTTACTAAATGTGAACTCTCTGTGTTTTAGGGGCTGTGTAAAGTTCCTTCTTATAAGTGTCATGTGAATTTTACTATAACAATTCGACCTACCATAGAAAATATACCATGATGATATGAGTGATCATGAGTTCAGATTGACTATATCACACCAATTTACTATACCAACCTACTTCCAATCGACCGTTCCTGTGAAAATGGAAGATAAATCTTGAACAAACTATGATTATAAAACTCAAATGAATGAAGGATGATCAAATCAGAGAACTAATTAGAGTTGTAAGTTCTTAAATAATATTTAACATAGAGGAAAAAGGTTTGAATAGGAAAATTCATGAGATGTCAATGCCAATCAAAGAGGATGATAGAACTCGAAGTCCATATTAATGCTCAACCAAAATCAAGCTTCATCATAAGGAAACTGAAATCAGATAAAGATCAACCAATGAGTCTTGTAAAAATTATAAGTATGAATAAATATTAGGATCACATGAAAGGCTCAACATATAGTGAAAGTACCAAATTGAGACTAAAGCCTTAATAACACAAACTGAGCCACCAATGAATCTCGAAAAAATAACAGATGAAACTGACCAAGAATACCGTAACTAAACTGACGTCAAAGAAGAAAAATCGATCTGCAAGAGTCCAAGTCTAAGATATCTTGATCAAATTATGATCAAATGGATATTATTTTGGTTTGATCGATTGATGAAGATGAAGCATCGAAAATTGATAAAAAAATACATTGATATAGGATGAATATAAACCTTGAGTGAGGATGAACCGTAGATATTTAGAGAGTTGTGTGATACTTAGATCTAAATCAAGTTTGACTGAAGAAATAAAAAATTTAGAGATTATCAAAATTTAAAACATATTGTTTCTAAGGAATATGGTCCATTTCTCTCGAGTTTTTGTTTTTATTGTTTGATTTAAATGAGGAGAAAATGGGGGCTCATGATTTCCCAACGCACTAGATATGAGTTTTAAGGTTCAAATGTTCATGGTGTTCAACAATTTACCTCAATGAATTATAAATACATGAATATGAGAAGGTAAGTTTTGTTTCTAAATGATATGGTGATGTTTTTTTGAAGGATTTCAATAAAAAATAGAGCTCAATGATCCATTTTCATGCATGGGTACAATTTTTTGAAGGCTTGGGATTCACCATTGATCTTTTTTGAGAATGAAAAGTCGAGATTATATAGAATAACATTCACAGAAGGGTAATTAGTACATTTAAGTAGTTATGTAAATGTAATTCACAATGTACTATATGAAAGTGTAGTTTAATTGTGATCAGATATATGTATGGGTACCACCGAGTACCCAAGATCTATATCATGGTATTAGATCCTAAAGGCATGTAAAATGGGATTTGAATGCACATAGTTTCTAATTAAGAAATAAAAAGAATCTTGAATTATAAGGAAAGGAAATTTTTTAAGCTTCTATAAATCATTAGAGAGTTATTTAATGATTCATCACAGTTTCTGACTAATCCAAGACCACATGGGGCCGTTGACGTTCAATTATAGAGCTTAATTGTAGTCACTAGAAATTTCTCCCAAAGCTGATAAAGATTACTTAGGAGGGCACTACATGGATGTTTCTACCTATTAGATTATATTTTCACCATTTTTATACTTTTTTTATTAATAAGTGGTCATGTTTTTCTTTATATTCCCTATTCCTAGGAACGAGAAATAATTTTGATTTCCCAAATTCTCGATTGGTGGAAACTAATTCTACTTCTACTTCACCTAAATTTCTCTCATTATATATCATTGGATTCAAATTTTAAATTTAAATTATTATTCACCCTTCTTCATATCTTATACCATGTTATCAAGACTTTATAAATATAGGGATATCCATGAGTCTAGTTCGAGTAAGTGAAGCCTAACGCTTCCTAATGATCAAACATCATAATTATCATCATTTTTATCTTCATATTTAATAGATTGTGATGGTGATTTAGGGTGTTTTGGAAATTCAATCATTTATAGGATTGGATTACTAGTATTTCTCCCTTGATCCTTATCCCATTATTATATTAGTTTACCCAACTAAGTTTCTTGGGCAGGTCATGTGATTCAATGATCACTTGAAGATAACTTTAGTCCAGAAGATATTCTTGGTTGAGGTCGTTTGATTGATTGATTAATCCACTATTTAAAGAGTTATCATGTACTAGAAGTTTCTCCATGCATGATTGTTCAATGCTTCGTGTGTTTTGTGGTAAAGTAACTAACCATGAATCTAGTGAGGTGGGGAATTAATGGTTTAATCATTTAGTAGATCTATGATATGTAATTGAAGATTGAATTAACATAGTCTTGACCTTGTTTATTTAAAACCCTATTTTCATCATTATTTTTTCTTCATAGGTTCATGTTATCATATACTTTTTTCTACCATTTATTTCAATTGTTTACACTACATTAAAAATTGAAAAAAAAACACAAAAATATTTTAGGATAATCACTAAAATAAATGATACTACAACCTTGAGAATGAACACGAGGTTAGATAGTGTGTGATATTTTGGGAGATTATAAATGTATCTATAATAGCCCAATTCTAGGGATTATTATATTTGGGAAATGTTTTTTGGGAGAAAAAATGTGTTTTAATGATTCTTAAATTTTTCTTTAATTATTGTTGTCAATAGTAATAGATTCATACATTCTTGAATCTTTTTTCTGTTAGAAAACTCTCTGATATAGGGAATATATTAAGCATTTGAAGATATGGTGAACTTGACATTTAGAAACATCATCAAGGCCCCCACTAATAAGGATCAAGTAGTTAATGAGAAACTTATGAATCTACTTCATGCCATCTACTCAAATTAGAAGGACTAAAAGAATAAGGCATCACTACAACAACCTATTGGAGAAGATTCTAGCAAAGAGATGAGAAAAAAAGATAAAAGAATAAAGAAAATAAAGAAACAGTTATAGATTTCAACACTTGAGATTTATATTTCCATGGATTCAAAGTTTAAAATTTAATAACCACTTTATAAGACATATTTTGAGGGCTTTTTAGATATGGGGCATCCAGAACCTAAAGAAGCTGAAGAAATTTTCAAGAATCATTTTATTTTCAGTACTTTATTTGATGATTTTTATATTCTGATTGGTCTAATGATTTTCCAATAACTCAAAAAATTAAACCAACCAAATATACCCCATCCCTTTATATTGATGAAACTTTAAATGTGGTGATTTTTTTGGAGAAAGGTTGAAGGATGATAAATACCTCACTCCCAACCATACATACTCCTAGGAGAACTGCTTACTCTAGGAAAAGAAAAAGTTACACAGATTCATGGATATGATCACTTTATAGAAGAAGTTGTGTTTATATTTGGTTTTGATCACAATGAGACGAATCTTGATTGTAATTCTTCCTTTGTAGCTATGAATACTTAGATCAATTTTGTGATCTATTAGAGATCCTTGAGGGAACTGCGACTTCACCTATTGAGAGACTTTTTTGAATCCCCATTTATATTGAAAATTAAATGTTGGGATCAGTTAATGAGGAATAAATTTTTTGGTTGTGTGCACTGGTGTAAAATAGAATATTGATATATATTTTTTATAGTCAAAGAAGAATTAGTATATTGGATTGATCTAGAGGAAAATTCACATCTAAAAGTTGAATTCCAATAACCCGTGCACACCATTTTATAAGATTAATTAGAGGATAAGTACCACTATATTATTCCCCCCTCTCTAGTGATCAATAAGATCTATAATTTCATGGAGGGGGACTTTGAGGAAGCTGATCAGGGGGCATACCAAAAACTATACAATTTCAATATCATGGGAAAGAAGAACATATAACAATTCTTAGGAAACAATTCACAAGCCACATCAGATTGGGGTTGACTTAAAGACTATCCATCCATAAATAGTTAAAATATGAAACCCATTTTGGGGTTATAACAAGAGTTACATGTTTTTTAAAAAAAATTACTTTTTTATTTATTTTCATTAATTAATTTTTTTCTTCTTTCTTTTCATGAAAAATAAAGATATAGTTGATTCCACATGGAATACATATAAAGTATCATATCACCTAATAAAATACTAAATGTAATTTGAATATTGAGGGAGAGTAGCTTTGGTTGAAGTGAACATGTGAAATGACCATAACTAAACACAATAAAAATGGGCAATTGATCATAATATAAATAGTCACAATCAGCTAATCGACCACAATAAGAAAATTATAAGTGTTGGAATGACTACATGATAGGATGCATCAATCACATGATGGAATGAAGTGACCATGTGTATGAAGTGTTTGTGTAGTAATTCAATTGATTGCATGAAGAAGTATACCTACCACACACACACACACACACATATCTCAAAGTGACTTCATGAAAAGATAAATTCTCCATGGCCAGTTAAGTGACTATATGAACACAACCAAGTTAACTTTGTAGTCAACACACTATAATGAATTTCATGTTGTTATTCAAGTCCAATAGGAGTTGCACATTGGGTCATCTAGATGAATCATCACTCACTCAAACTTTGGTTACTAGTTTCTTTCAGCCTAACATATTGAATCCTATTTTTGATCTATTTTACTTTTATAGGGACTTCATTGAGAAACCATGGATATTTCACAATGTGAACAGAGTGAGTGTCTAACATGAACATACATTTTTAAATATTCTTCATAGGGGTGTATTTTATTATTTATATACATTTTATTACTTACTATTTTATTTTTCAAATGCTATTTTCCGGTTGAGGATTTAAATGCTTAAAAGTTTTTCTAATAAGTATTAAGTTGAATGCTATATTTTTTGTTTATCATTCAGTTCATTAGAACCTCCTAGAGTTCATGTGTGACAAACTAGAAAGATCTTGTTTTTCACAGAAACTATATAGTGGATACATATGAGAATTTGGTGCATTTTCTAAGTCTTTTCATGTTATTTGTGTATAAAAATGAACTTTTAACTTTATTTTAACCCCTCAATTATGTCTTTTCACTAATTCATCTCTAAGCCTATTTTGAATCAAATCTATTCTTAAAAGATGTCCTATATTTTGATTTAACATTATAGACAATTTTGAGTTTTAATTATAGGGAATGGGTCTTTCAATATATTAATATGTGATTAAATAATTTCATTCTTCACAAAATGCCTTATTTTTTTTTGAAATTTGAGGGCCTATAAGAATAAATGTTCTTTTAATATTGTCATGCCTAGTGGATAATTTCATTCTAGTGACTAAGGATTACATTGATTAATAAATTATTGAATATTAATGATTTATAAGTGATTTTTTCCATTATTTTCATGGAAATTGTATTTATGAACAGGGAATGTGAGCTTGATAGGTTTTTAGGGAATTATAATTTAGAACATGAGGAAAATGAATCATTAAACTTGAACCTAGGAAAAATAGAGATATAGAGAAAAAACTATGGGATCCAACTCAAAAGATATTTATATAATTCCTTTGAAACTGAGTAAAATGGGAAATTGAGATCCCATAGTGAACCTCCGATACATTAGGCACTGAGCATGCGAGTAAATAAAATCCAGTTATAAATTGAATATTTTATTTTCACATACATGGTTGGGGAAAATTACAATAAAGTGCCTAATTTTAATAAATTAATTTATTAATGTGAGAATAATATTGAACCCAAAAGAATAATAGGAAATTGGATTATAATAAAATCAATTAATTTGTATCAATAAATAATAAAATGGATCTCTAGATTAAGGAACCGAGGAGAGAGAAATAATTAGAAGTTCTTCTTATTAAATCCTTATTTCCAATTAAATCTAATCTGACAGCCCCCTAGAACTAAATGTAAACTTGGACTTAAGTATGGAAGTGAGTGACTTTCATATAGGAGGTATAATATCTTCAATGATGGATGAATCTTTTCATTATTCATTTATAGTTGTGTATTTGAATCTAGACATGCCCTGTTGTGAAAATTATTTGAATTTTTTCCCATATCAAAATATTTCTGTGTAAACAAATGTTTCAATATGACATGTTTTGAGTTGATTTTTGAATAATTATTTTTTAATTACAAAAATAAAACCACAGATTTATTGAGAGAAAAAAATTTCTAATTGCAATGGAATTTGAGGTTGCCTATTTTTGATGTACTTTATCTCATCTTTCATAAAAATTAAATGAGTTTTTAATTTTTAAATGTGTTGATATTTGATAATTTCTAATTATTAGAGAAATTACTATTTAAATCATCATTCTTTGAATATTTAAATTATAATGAGGTTTTTGTAGAAAGAATTATTATTTTTTATTTTTTTGGATTTTTTATATCTTTAATAACTAATATATTGACCTTTTGGAATTAATTATTTCACTATTCCATATTTTCATTCCTAATTTCTAATTTTTAGAATATATTTTAATGTTTAATTTTTTTGTTAAATTAATAAATCAATTTTTTTTCTAATTATGAATTCTACAAATTTTAGGGGTTGTGTAAAGTTCCTTAATGGAAGTTTAAATCTACTATGAAGAGTTCTATAACTAGTCGAACTACCATGAATAAGATACCATGAAGAGATGGGTAAAAGAGAGTTCAGATCAACTGGACCACACTAATCTACCATGCCAAACTACTTCCAATCAACCAAACCAATAAAAATCCAAGATAATTCTTGAACAAAATAGGAATCTTGAACATGAATAAATAGAGGACAAATGAATTATAGTATTGATTTAGGAAATAGCTTATTAAAAAATATTGAACATAGAGTAACAAGGTTTGAAGAGGTGAATTCAGGAGATACTGAGGCCGAACTAATAAAAATTTGGAATTGGGAGTTCATGTTGAAAATCGAAAAGAATAGATCCTCAATGTAGTTTAGACAAAATTACATAATTATAAACTAAGATGATACTCATCCAAATGAAGAGGATGCAGAAACACTAGAATCACAAGAAAGGATTGAATTATGATGGAAGAACCAAATTGAGATCGATGCCTTCATATCCTGAGCTGAGGCATTAATGAATCCCTAATGAACAATACTTGAACCCAACCAAGGAAACTAAAACCAAACATAATTCAAAGAAGTAAGATCAAGTTTTAACTATTTGATTTTGAGAAATCTTGATCAAATGAAGATCCATGGGTGATGAGTCTAGTTCAATTGATTAAAGAAGGATAAGAACCTGAAATAAAAAAACACATGGAAGTAGGATTAAAAGAAACTGCACATGTGGAAGAGACATTTAATTTTAGAGAGCTACATGGTCCTGGTATCTATGTTGAGTTCGACTGAAGAAAGATTAAATTAGGAGATGATCGAAGTTCCAAAAATATTGAGTTTGAGGAATATTGATTACAACTTACTATTTTTAGTTTTTTTTTGTAGGATTGAAATAAGAAGCTTATAGGGCTTCATTATTTCCCAATACTCTAGATATGATTATTATGGTTTATGTATGCATGGTTGTTGATGACTTGATTCAATAAGTTACAACTTCATGATGGTTTTAAGGGAAATAAATAAACCAAATTAGATTGTGAAGCTGTATGAAGGAGTTAGGTCAATACTAGAGCTTAATAATATATTTTCATGTATTAATGCAGTTGGTTGAAGGCTGGGGATTAGTTTTTGATATTTTCTAAGAATGATAATTTGAGCTGATATATACCATGATTCCTAAAAGGGTAACTAGAATAAGTAAGGATCTACATTAATTTAATTCACTATATTCTATATAAAAGGCTATTTCGACCACATTCACATATATGTAAAGGTACTTTTGAGTACCCAAGAGCAACATCAAGTTATTATATCAAAAAATAATGGAAAATGGATTTGAACTACTTTGATTTATAATTGAAAAATTGAAACTACATGAATATGAAGGTTATGAATTCCTGTCGTGAGGTACTGAACAATTTTTTTGGAACCCTAATTAAATTTAGTATTAAAAGGATTTTTGTTGTATATATAGAATAAAATTCTATTAACATGTTAAAATAATTTTTAGCTGGTTCAAATTGTTAAACATAGTGGATGTAATTGGTTGGTTATAATATAAATTTTAATAATAGTGGTCCAGCCTTAGATCATTCCCATATTCACCTGTTAAGTCATTATTCAATTGTTTTCTATACTTCCTATAATCAATTATTATCTGATTAATTATACTTATCTAGTTATTTTAGTTTGCATATAGAAATAAAATTATCATTATATCCCCTATCCTTTCCTAGCCTCATAATTGGATATCTCTGATCGACCATATATTATCCCACTAATTGATGTCACATATAGTGATTTATTTCTAAGTGGATTGTGTGTACAATCCTAATAATGAGTAGAAGAAATTAAAATCCAAAAAGAGAAGAAAACACTAACTCATAAAAAACATTAAGATACATAGAGGAATTAATATGGAAATTGAATGATCAAAATTCATCAATAAGGGAAGTGAGGGAATTATCCATGTAATGACCACATATGGGATAGTGTATCATCATCAATGTTATTAAAATGAAAAATAAAAAGAAAACAAGAAACAATTTTGAGTAGTGTGTGATGGTATAGGATATAATCTAAGAGTGAGTGAGTGTCCCCTCAGTACAGTAAATAGTGCTTTATTTAAAGAAGAATGCTCAGAGGTCTGGGTATACTTTGAAAATTTCCACGTGAGTAGCACAAGAATATTCAAATTATTTATTTGGGTTCTTATCTTTAGTGTAAGCAGTGTCCTCTCTATTTTCATATAATCAACATGTGTCAAGTGTCGAAGGCATGGATGTATTTAGATGAGGTTTTATTTTTCCCACGATCACATGCACTGGTTCGAGAATAATTAGAGAAGAATGTTTCAGTGCTTTTCTAGTGCATTGGGAGGTGTCAAGGTCTCTGTTGTCTTCAAATATCTTCACATGACAATAAATAATTAACATTATTTTTTTCCAAGGGTTTTGGACTGAATTACCTTAATATAGGTTCTTTGATATTCAATGAAATCGGATTCAGCTACTTTGGTCTTGGGATTTTCAGCAAGCTTAGGGTTCACCGTGGTTTCTATTCTTTTTAATTCCATAATCACATACACACACATATTATTTTCTATTTTTTTCCTTTTTATTTATTTGATATTGAAGTTGCGGTCAAGTTTAGTTTCACGGTGACCATCCCTGGGGAGACCAACCTTCTACTAAGACTTAAATGGATATTTGGATAGTGTTTCACAAGAGGAAGAATTCGACATCTTCATTCAGTGGGCTCAGTTATGGAATTGTGTGATGATTTCTTCCTCTATAGTGGCTGGCACGACATCTATTTCCTCAACATCGCATAATAATGAGATCCTCTATCAGTAATTTTTTTAACCAGTGTGTCTCTCTTATGTTATCCACGACAGGCACAAATCAATCAAATGTAGTGAAAACTAATTTAGATCAGTGAGCACAACGGTTTTCTCCTATGGTCTTGGGTACAATTTTTTGATGATAGACCAACAAAATCGGTTGGTCATACTACTGTCTTCTATAAGCGCACTTGGGTTTCTATGTGTATGGCTTCCCATTCATGGTATCTTAATTTACCATAAATTTATAGTAGATTTTTCACCACACTGTATGTTAATGGAGTTACTATTATAATCTCACGTTAGGTCGGCTCTTAGTAGCTATGTGTACTACTATAGATGAGGATACAATGAAAGAGGGGGTGTGTGGCCATAGCTATGTTTTTCTGATGGTATCTGGAAGTACTTTTTGTGGTAGCATGCGAGGATTGTAGTTGATTCACTAGTAGAAAGATCATATGATGATAGTTGGTCACTACCTTCATAGAAAAATTTCTTTTAATAGTTGAAATACCCTAACAGTAATGGTGTAAAGTGATGGCTAAAACATTTCTTTTTAAACTGGCGGTAGAAGGCACAATGGTAATAGTAAATTTTCTCAAAAATTTCATAGCCTGAAAGATTCAAACAAATATATATTTTTAGTGTAGGTAAAATAAATTTAAAAATGATGAAAACAATTAAAATCATAATTTTACCCTCAAAAAAATTAATCTCAATTCATTTCAATGACATTAAAAATTAACCAATGCAATTAAAAATTTCTAATCGTTGTTTCAAAATAAAATTCACTTCCATATTGAAGATTAAAATTCACAATTTTTTTAAATAATTAGTGGTATGGATATTTCAATTATGTCAAAAAAATGATTGAAATAAATAAATCTCATAAATTAACCCTTTTAAGAATTTTAGTTCTAGATTTAAATTAGAAAATTTTATTTTAGAGTTTAAAAATTAATTTCAATTTATGTATAATCTGAAATTTTATATCAAAAAAAGTAATAAATAATTAAAAATCAGTATTTGATGAATTTATCTATTAATTCTATAATTTTAAAAAGTATCAAAAATTTATAAATTTACTTGTTAATTAGATTAAATTAGGGTTATTTTCAATGAAAAGAACATAAAAAATATTGAAAAATTTAGTGGAAATAACTCCCCACACTTGAACAATTGTACTGCTAGACAATATTATCATTAAATTCCAAAAATATTGATTTTATTACCTTACTTGAAATACTCATTCATAATTGAATAATTCAAATAATTCATCAACTAAATGGTCATGCCTTCTATGTGACTTTAACAAACCATTATACTTCCATTCACATTCAAATTCCAGTTCCATATGTGTATTTGATGGATTTAAGGAGAATTAAAATTTTTATAAGTAACACCTCCATATTTCTCTCATTATTAACCTTCCTAAACTAAAGATCATTTTTGAACATCATTGATACTAACTAAATGATATTTTTATAAGTCAATTACCCCCTTCATGGGTCAATATTCCCATCACCTATGTGAATTCATTTTCGACATATGCGTACATTATTTTTTTTGAATTTTGAATTTTCCCACCCCTGAATGTGAACATCACTATGAAAAAGAAATTATTAAATTTTTTACAAAGAGATACTCACAAACACAGTGCCATTGTATCAGATATTCATTGTGGGATCCCAATTTTCCATTTTTATTCTAGGTTAAAAGAACTTATATGAATTTATTTTAGGGAGGCTCCCTGAGGTGTTACTTGATTATAATGGTCAAGTCACTTGTGATTGAGTTTGAAATTCCAGTGACCACGTGTTAAAATCATTATTCCAGAATGATCTTTTCAGTTTTAACTTTATTTCCCTAGCCCTAGAATAGAATATCCATATAAAAATGGCTTTTTTCACATATAAATCACTCCCATTTAGTAATTTAAAATCAATGAGTCTCAAATTCTAACATGGTGCTTTAATTAGGAAGGCTATATTAAAGTTCAATTTTCCAATATATATTTTTTGATTTTTTATATTTTTTTTAAAAATTTTCATTTTTAATTTATTTAGTAATAAAGAAACAATGATATTTACATCCTAAAAATACTATTTCAATTTCCCCCGCACTTGGTTCAGTCATACTTCCAATTTAATTACAAAATGCATTTTTTAAATAAAAGAAGTTAAGAATAAAGTAAGCTGTCAGAACAACATTAGGTAAAGATACAACATGACCGTTCTCTATCTATTAGAAGAAGGGAGGAGTTTGGACTCATCTATAGGTTATTTCTAGAAATCCTACCAACACTTCTTCATTTGTTGGCTATTTACCTTGAATAACTTTTTTGAACCTTCTCATTCAATATCAACTGCACTAAAAGGAAATATATTAGTTACTATGTATGACCCAATCTATATGGAATGAAGCTTACTATGGAAGTGATTTATAATTGAATAAAATAAAAAAAAATTCATATTGAAATCCTATTTTCTAGATCAATTTATCATGAGAATATTTATTTTTCTCCTTGGATAGTTGTGATTTCTCATATGTTTCCCTTATCAGCTCCTCAAGCTCCATCATATGCGGATTTCTTTGTTCTCTAGCCTTTATAAACTTTAGGATCACCATTTTAACATCCCATTAGGCTCTGTTCTATAGCTCAATAGAAAAGTGACAGTGTTTACCATAAAAAATTCTATAGGGTAACATACCTAATGGGGGTTTTAGGCAGTTTTGTATGCCCATAGTGCATCCTGTAATTTCTTAGTTCAATCTATGAAATTGGGTTACACTGTTTTCTCTAGAATTATTTTGAATTCTATGTTAGACACATCATATAGTCCATTTATCTATGGGTGGTAGGTAGTTGAGGTTTTATAGTTAACTATATATTTCTTCCTAAAGGCATCTGTGTTCTTGTTATAGATTGGTTACCTTGGCCACTAATTATATATAATGGTATTCCAAACCTACAAAAAATGTTTGATTTTAGAAACTCAATCATAGTTTTTGAATCATTAGTTTGAGTAAATTTTGATTCAATTAACCTAGAGACATAGTCAACTACTAAGAAAATATAGAAAAATCCAAATGACATAGGAAATGGGACCATAAATTCAATTCCACAAACATAGAATATATCATAAAAAATAAAAGGTTTTTAGGGAATCTCACATATTATAGAAATTTCACCAATAAAATGGAATTTTGGAATTTTTTTAGAAAAAACCGCATGAATTTGAAAAAATCGAGGGACAAAAAAATACATATTCCAAATGTTTTGTAGCTTTTCCTTGAGGTCCAAAATGGACTCCACATTCAAGCATATGGAAATAAAAAGAACATAGTTCATTTCCCCTTCAGGGATACACCTTCTAATGACTTTTTCATTACATTGTTTTCTATACATATGGATCCTCATAACATAATATTTTGATATAAATTACAATTTAGTAGTTCTATATTACGAAAAGAAGGAGGATACCTATGTTGTAACCAGAAAATTCACCATGCCAGTATACCAGAGCACTTGGGTGAGGCTATATAGTTTCTCTATATGAAATGAATAATCCATATTGTCCTTGGGGATTGGTTCTACCTCAGTGGTGTGAGGTTTCTGACTCATTTGGTATGCCACCATATTTTCATAGACCTTCTAATCCTTAATATCCAAGTCAAACTCTTGCATTGAAAACATCTATCTCACTAGTCTCATATTTTTATTAGTTTTCTTGATCAAATATCTTAAGGATACATGATTAATTTACTACCTAGAAGATAATAATTTTTTTTTATAAATCTACAAAAATGGACTAAAACTTATTCTTTACTGTTGTATAGTTAATATGGGCAGTGTTTAGGGTATGTGAAGTATAGGCTATCACTTGTGGAAGTATATCAATAATTTGGAAAAGAATAGACCCTACAGCTTGGTTGAAAGCATCATACATAATTTCAATGGGGTAACTCTAGTTTGGTGAACATATTATGGGGGGTAGTGCCTAAAAATTATTTTAATATATAAAAAGCCTCCCTATATGAATCATTAAAAACAAATCGGTTTCCTTCTTGAGTAGGTTAGTTTAGGGTAAATAATTATTTGTAAATCCCCTAATAAACCTTCTATAAAATATAATATAGCCTCAAATTGATCTAATGTGTCTCGAATTTGTGGGGTAAGAAGTGTGTAAATAACATAAACTTTGGATTTTTCAACATCAATTTCACCTTTTGAATTTAAGTGGCCCAAAAAATTTCATTTTTAAACCATAAAATGACACTTTTCAAAATATGAAACGAAGTTTTTCCCAATAAATATTTTTCAAATATTTTCCTAAATTCCCAAATATATTAAAAATCATGTTATTTACATAGTGAATTCATTAAGGAAAACTTCCAAGAAATTATCAACTAGGGCTGAGAAAATACTTATTATGCTGTACTAAAAGGTACCTAGTGCATTGTGAATTTAAGAATTTTTTTTATCAGGTAAGGAACCTTTTATTTTTAGTCTAACACATTGATTTAGACCTAATATGGATGCAATCTGAGGTTAGGAAGGTTATAGGGGTGTTTGAGTCTTGTTCGGAGCTCAGAACATATACTGATTGGGAAAAAGGTCTGGTTTCATGGTTAGAACAAATCATGCGGGGAATTCCACATGGTTATCCCTAACCATATTGGTATGGATAGTGGGGTGAAGCAGAGAACACGATTTTCCCTAACTATGAACTTGGGATGCATGCTTGTGTAGGAACACATGCAATTTTTAGCAGAGGAATATCGCATGGTTTGCATATGTTTAGTCAAACCATGCGTGAGAACCACGTGAGGTTCCCCTTAAAGCAGGGAGAAGTCTATGGTTGGTGCACGGTTTGGCCAACCATATAGCCAAATTATGAAACCTAGATATTTTGGGTAAATTTAAGATTTCCCTTAAAATTAATTTAAACCTCTCCCCTCCTCTCATTTTCTTCTATAATGTATAGGAGACCCATTTATCCTTCTTTAAGAGATTTTCCTCCCCCAAGCTAGGTTTGGTGATAAATTCTTCCCCCATACACCGATTTGATCTCCATTCATCTCATTGGATCCATGCGAGTAAGATCTTCATTTATCTTCCACCTTTCTCTATTTGTCTTTCTCTTAATAGAGTTATTTAGGTAGAGGATCAAACACCCTATTTTTTAGGGCGTTGATCCATTCTTCGATTTTCTCTAGATCTAGACCAAATCAAGTGTCAATACTTGATGAGGAGTGTTGTGAATGTATGAGGTAGGTGGTATAATAATTATCCCTTCAAGTATTTATGTTTTATAATATGTGATATGTGCCACATTCTAGTTTCACTGTGCTTTTCCCATAAATTGTAACTAATTTAAATTGGTTTCCTTTATTGACAACCATATGAACTATTTAGGTCCCCTTCAATGGAAGCTAACCCTTGTGGTGTGCCAAATACTTTTCCAACGTGGATTTAGTTGTTAAATGGTAAACCATCATCTAAATGGTTTGAAATGACTTCTAAATTGTGATATTATAAATGTTAATAGATAATAGTTGTGTTGAAGCATGGATAACACACTTATCAAATCATGTTGAAATAAATGGAGGTGAGTGGTAAGCCCACACCACCTAATTAAATGGATAATTATTATTCCCTTATCATTATTAAATGTAAATGAAATATTAATTATGGCTTGGTTTGTATTACATCCAATGGTTATTATTACTAAAGATGTGGGGGCATAGAGACCCTCTTTAAATATGGAAATTGGTAATGATGACCCTTATGCATGAAAAACATAAATAGAAATAATGTACCTTCTTCTTTATACTAAATAGTCATGGTGACTCTTTATAATGAAATACAGGCATAATAAACCTTTATAATGAAATACGGGCATGTCGACCCTTTATAATGAACTACAGGAATGTAGAGCCTTTATAAATATGATACAGGCACGGTTTACCTTACTATTGTGATACTAGGTATTGTGTTCCCTATTCTGTGATACTGAGCATGGTATCCCTTACTATTTTGATACTGGTCATGACATCCCCGTTATGTGATACTGGGAATGGCGTCCCTTATGAATGTGATATTGGGCATGGTGTCCCATTTACTACTATGATATTGGGAATGGATTCCCCTATACTACTATGATACCAAGCATGGTGTCCCATATAAATGTGTTACCATGAATTTCAACCCTTGATATGTGTTCATAGATATCCCAACATGGGCCAAAGTAGGTAGTTTCAGCCTCCATAGGTGACCCATTTATAGCTATTATTCATTATTTACTTTATTACATCTTCACATTTCCATATTGCATACACGATGGGATATTTATAGATGTCGTTGGTAGTATAATATTGATTTTATCTCACACCTTATCAGGGCCTCCCATAGAACCCGATTAGACTATATTCTTGCAGGTGTAGTTAAGGGGAAGAATCCACTTACAAATGCGTGAATTTATGACATGTATTTTCATGGATCTTGGTTGCAGATGCCCAAGTGGGAGATTGAGATGCTGGGATATATTTTACCCTTTTTTAATTTTTTTTATAATTTTTTTGTATCCATGTTTTCCTTATTTATAGATACATGACATATATTTCCATCCTTATGTATATGACTCAGTTTATTGTATTTGATTATTACTCAGTTCTTGGTTATTCATGTTTGTTTCCTTTTCTTAATTACTATTATAATGATTCATCTATTTACCTATTTATTGTACCACTATACTAATCTATTAATGAGGGAATAATCTCCCCATAAACACACCTAATACCTTTACTTTGAGTTGTCAGCCTCTGGCATTCGGTGAGATGCACTTGAGGCCATGTGGCCCACTAGGTTTGGGGAACCATTTAGTGGAATCCAGGCCTAGAATGTCCCAAAGTGGTATCAAAGGGTTATTTTCTTGCCTTTTTTATATTGAGATAATATTAATGAGATTAGGAACACTTTGGGGTTTGGTAATAATCAATGCTTGGGAGTATTTAACCCTTGTACAAAGAAAATCAAAATTTCCTCAAATGGAAATTCCTATATTAAATTTTTTTCTTATTATAGTTTATTTGATTCCACTATTGGGTGATGTAATTGAATTATGATATCAATATTGATATAATTAAGGTATTTATTTTAATATTTTTCTATATAAGATCAGGTAAAAGAAGAATTGAGCATGTATCATATTTTTAACCTTTTAAGAAATTTACATTCCATGCATATGCCATTCGATATAGAAGAATCATGTTGATTTCACTTATAATGATTTACATGAGTACTTTCACTATTATAAATATAATTTTTATCATCTAATTATTCTTTTAGGTGATTGAAAAACATAATTGGTACTTAGAGTGCCTGCTATAACTTAATAGCATTTTCCTATATAGGCAATAACAGACACCATAAGCTGTCAACTAAAGAACATTGAGTTAGGGATGATTGGTTTCATGGACTGGAATGTGTTATGGTATGGATTAACTGGACTCCAAATTTTAGTTCATAAGGTGTATGGGACCTTATGGACTGATAGTGGTGAAATATTTAGTTCAACCATTTAAATTTAAATATATATTTTTTAAATTAAATTGAAATTACAAAACATAGAGATTGACATAGTCCCAACCTTAGTAGTGAGAAGTGGGTAGCATCTCTTGCATTCTATATAAATGTTTCTATCACCCAAATCTGACTCTTTGAGTTGAAAAATAGGTGATACTATTACATAGAAAGGATATTTACATATTCTATTTCTATATATATGGATTATGCTATTATTGAACATTATATAATGTGTGTGTTTGTAAATTATAGATAAATACCACCACGACATCCTCCAGTCGTACACAATGGAGGTAGTGAAGACCATTCCCCAGAGGTGGTGGGCTATGAGTTGGAAGTTATACCTCCACTAGTTCCTCATGTGGAACCTCTTATAATTCCCAATGTGGGTGAGGATGCCTATTTTGGAGGATATTTTCTATGGATTTTTTAGACCTTATAGGGAGCTACATACTCTACCCTTTATAAGGGAGAGTTGTCTTGGGATTTCTAGCAGCAACATCCACCCATGTTTTAAGGGGATGTTATACCATAGGATGCAAAGTTATGAATTGATACGTTCATGTATACATTGGATCATCTAGAGAAACCTACTCAAAGGAGAGTTAAAATTGATACTTACATTCTTTGAGGATACATTAAATGCTGGGGGGATATTCTGAATCAGGATGGTCATTATCCGGAAGTCACTTCGATGGATTTCCAGTCAAGATTCTTTGACTATTTCTTCCTAGAGACTCTAAGGTACAATCTTTACATGGAATTCATAAACCTACAATAAGATTCAATTACAACGATGGACTATTCAGCTCATTTTATAGAGATTCAATGTGAGATAATTTGAGGATGGGTTGAGGCATCCTATTCATTCTTAGGATAATGTTTTTTGGTTGAATAGAATATTAGATATAGTGAACCAGGACCTTATAACCAAGAGTAACCTAAGGGAAGCAGATGGTGTGAGCTAGGGTGGTTCAAAACCCAGAAAGAGTAGTGGTTAGACTAGTGGTCTAAAGTAACACTTTAAGTCTATGTTTCTGAGTAGAGACAACTAGTTGAAACCAATAGACTGTTATGTGGTATGTCACTACTGTGGGAAGCCTAGGAATAAGAATCAACAGCATCCCAAAGACCCCATCGAGTTCCAAGTATGTGGTAGATTTGGGAATCTACAATGATTCCATAGAACCTTACCATCTATTTTGAGTGGGAGATGATCTATGATATCTCCACTTTCAAGAGAAGGTTCATGAGAAGCTAACCAAGTAGGTAGTAAAATTACTACAATCCATATAGGAAGAGGAGGACATTATGACAATGATATTTATGCTCCTGACACATAACACCAATTGAGCGTACCTGCTCTAGGTAGTTAGGCTGTAGCACATGGCTGAAGATTAGGCCATATGTATTTAGTGCAGCCTATACCATAGGAATAAGACACATGGCCATATACTATTCGAGGTAATATTATAGTATCTTCTACTACCATTTCTACCTTATTTGATATAGGTGAATCACATTCTTTCATATCTGTGCATATTATGGAGACTCTCAAACTTCATTTTTAGTACTTCTATGGCGTTATGACACTTGATACACCTTTGGATATATTATTAGAGACTTTTTTAAGGACTTTCCTTTTGAGGTAGTCCATTTTTATTCTTGTGGAAACTCTTCATCCTCGAGATGATGGGATTTGATGTCATTCTCGGGATGGACTGGTTGATTCATTATCATGCCCATGTGGATTGTTATCATTAGAGTAAATAATTCATAGCACTAGTGGGTGGTACATATCTTCACAAGGGAGAGTAAAATGTTTAGGTTGGTAGAGATGGACCAAATCATATTGGTTTAGGTGGAGTAACCACCCAGATTTCTAGACATTACATAGAGGATTGGGGACTACATCATATAGAATTCCCTTCTACAGTCGATCAATCCAGGGATGTATTCCAGGATGAATTTTTTGGACTACCACCTATGAGATAGGTAGAGTATAATATAATTATAGTTCTTGAATTTTCACAAGTATCCATTACTCCTTACAGAATGGATACTACTAAGTTGTAGGAGTTTAAGAGGTAGCTAGAATATTTGGAGGCCAAAATTTTTATATGGTCCATTACTTCTCCCTGGGGTTCATCGGTATGTTTTTCCAAGAAGGTGGATGAAGCCCTCTGGATTTACATGAATTATCAGAAGTTGAATTAGGTTACAGTGAAAAACTAGTATGCCTTACCATAAATAGATAATCTTTTTTAGTGGCTTAGAGGAGTGAGGGTTTTCTCCATGATCAACCTGATACCATGCTATCATCATGATCAATTCAGACCTTCAGATATTCCGCATATAGATTTCCATAGTTGGTAGGAAATATATGAGTATCTTGTGATTCCGTTCGGTCTTACGAACTTGCCTACTATTTTCATTACTTTGATGAATATGGGTTTTCATCTCTATCTGTATTCCTTTGGAATGGTCTTCTTAGATGATATCTTAGTGTATTTTAACACTCGAAGTGACCATGCCACTCATCTTGAGATCATTTGGAATAAACTGAGAGAGAACCATATGTATACTAATCTCAACAAATGTGACTTTTGAATTGACAATGTACACTTCCTAGGTCAAATTATATTAGAGGTAGGAGTTATATAGTATATTACGATGAACCAGGTATCAGTCTAGGAGAAATAATGATGTAAGAAGATCGAGTCATGGCATCTGTGTCATGGCAGTTGAGGCATGATGGGTAGAGTTACCTGATGCATGATCTCAAGTTATCAGCTGTTTTACACAACTTTGGATGTTGGAACCATTAAATTATATGGGAGAAATTTTGGTGTTTATGGACCACAAGATTCATACGTATATATTTACATAGTGAGACTTAAATCTTAGACAATGAATATGGGTTGAATATCTATATTCCTTTGAATTTGATCTAGCCTATACGCATGGGAAAAGCAATGATGTTACAATTGATCTGATCAGGACTCAAACACAGGCAGTTCAGGAGGCTAGTGGTGAATGAAATCTTATGGATCCATTTTATGAGATTCATATAGAGGTACAAGACTGTCATGGATAGTCTCTACTCGTATCACTACCAGCAACCTCTTCACTTCTGGATAAGGTGAGATGAGGTAGTTTTCAGATCCTGAGGGCTTGGTCCTATGGGAGAGTATTGATAGTGATGACACACCTATGGAGTTTTCTATTGAGGATGATGAAATATTACATATACATGGGTGTATCTGGGTTCCCAAAGATAAGAGAAAGGAGATGATGCGGGAGTCACATACTTCATAGTGGGTTGTTCACCCATGTATCTCCAATATATATTATGATATGCACTGATAGTATTGGTGTCTAGGGATAAAGTGTTAGATATTAGGTTTTATCACTAGGTGTTCCACCTATCAGTAGGTGAAGGTACAACACTAGCGACCTACTATATTGTTATAGGCATTAATGGTCCCAGAATGGAAATAGAAACATGTTGCTATAGATTTAATATTCATATTGTTGAGTCCTCCTTGAGGTAGTGACACATTTTGTATAGTCATGGATTTATTAAAGGAAGTATCCCACTTAATTCATATCTAGGAGACATTATCAGTTGAAGAGATTTGAAGATTGTATGTACAAGAGACAATACAACTAAACAAGGTTCTTTACACTATCATTTCATATAGAGAATCTCACTTTACATTGAGGTTCTGATAGGGGTTGTAGAAGGCTGTGGCTACACAAGTGATTATGAGCACATATTTTCACCCTTAGACCAATGGTCAGTGGGAATAGATTATTCATGTTTTAGAGGACATGCTACAGGATTGCGTCTTTGATTTTGACAATTATTAGGAGACGAATATCCCTCTCTTTGAGTTCTAATATAATAGTATTTATCAAGAAACAATTTATATGGATACCTATGAGGTATTGTATGATAGACCATGTCATTCCCCCTTGTGCTGGTTAGAGGCAGGAGAGGTAGTGCTACTGGGTCCTAGTCTCATTCAGGACACTTTGGAGGAAGTTTATCTAATCCAAAAGTGTATGTCTATTGATAATTCTACACCGAAATATTATGCTAATCACCATTGATGAGCTCTATAGTTCGATTTTGGGGATCGTGTTTTCTTACGGGTATCACCCGAACTTGGGCACAAATGAATACAATGTTAAAGGAAGATGTCACCGTGCTTTGTTAGTCCATTTGAGATTTTGAAGACATTCAGAATGGTATCATTTCAGTTGTTATTACCTTAAAGGTACTATTACATTAAATATATCTTCCACATTCCATATATTCACCATTATCATGCTGACCCATTTAACACTTTTGATCTCAAGGATGTTAAGCTAGATGATAATTCTTCTTTTCAGGAGTACCCTATATGCATCATCAATCAGAGAACAAAGGATCCTTGAGTCTAGTTAGTCCCTTTAGTATAGGTTCTATGAAATAATGGTTAGTTATAGGATGATACTTGGGAGTGGGAGGCTGACATATGTGATCAGTGGCTGGATTTTTTCTCAGACGAAGTTTTTCCACCCTTGGAAGGTGATCTCAGGGAAAAGTTCCACTAAGGGGGGAATACCATAAGAAACTAGTTTTTATCTTAGGTAAATAACATTTTATTTTTAGTATAATACTTCTATTTGGACCTAAAATGGTTTCCGTTTTAGTTTTGGAAGTTTATAGGGGTGTTTGGGGCTTGTTCGGAGCCCGATACCCTAGTCGGTGGGAAAAATAAACTAGCTGCATAGTTAAGAGAACCCATATGGGGAAGGCCACATGGTTATCCCTAAAAATTTGGGGCTGGTTAGTGGGGTGAAGTAAGGCACACAGTTTTACATAACTGTGCACCAGCTTCCACACACCCATGCAGGAGAACCTACAATTTTTAGGAGAGGCATATCACACGGTTTTTGCATGGTTAGTAAAATTGTAGATCCAATGGTTATTATTACTAAAGATATGGGTGAACGGAGACCATATTTAAATATGAAAATTGGGCATGATAAACCTTATTCATGTTAAACATAAAAGGGCATGATGTCCCATATTCATTATACTAAATGGGAATGGTGACCCAATATAATGAAATATGGGCATGGAGACCCTTTATAATGAAATACAGGGATGCCGACCCTTTATAATGAACCAAAAGCATGTCAAATCTTTATAAATATGATATGCGATGGCATCCCTTACTATTGTGATACTAGGCGTGGAATTCATTATGAATGTGATAATGGTCATGGATTCCCCTTTACTACTATGATACTAGGAATAGAATCCCCTATAATACTATGATACTGGGCATGATGTCCCTTATAAATGTGATAATGGAAATTTCATTCCTTGATACATGTTCAGAGATATTCTGGTGTGGAACGAAGTAGGTAGTATCATCCTAGTATCTATTAGCAACCAGAGCTAACCCATTTACTTTTATTATTGCTTCTTTAATTTATTATATCTACACACTACCATATTTTATACATGACTAGATATTTATAGATTCCGTTGGTATTCACTTACTGAGTTTATCTAACACCCTATTCGGGCCACCTATGGCACATGGGAAGACTATATCCTTGAAGGTGTAGATAAGGGGAAGCATCCTATTATGAATAAATGACTTTATAGAATGTATTGGGATGGATCTTGGTAGAAAATGAATTTGTGGGAGCTCAGGATACTAGGATAGATTTCGACCTTTTTACACCTTTTTGTATATTACTATTTCCTGCTACTTGTATCTATGTTGTCCTATTTTATAGATACATGACACACATTATAATCCTTCTATATATGACTCAACTTACTACATTTTATTATTACTCAGTTCTTGTCTATTCATGTCTGTTTACCCTCCTACTGATATACTAATTATGGTATTTATCTATTGATTATAAGACTGTGCTACTCTGGTAATGAGGGAATAGTCTCCCCACATACACAATGAAGGCCCTCTTTGCTAGTTGGTAGCCTTAGGAATTTGGGGAGATGCTCTTGAGTCCATGTGGCCCACTGGGCTCAGGGAAGTGTTAAGTGGCAACTTGGTTCAGGACGTCAAAATTGTTGGAGTTGGTGGCCTAGAACCAACTACTTTGTACTTTATTCATTAAATATACATCTTATCACATCATGATTTTTTTCTGTGTGAAAATTCATGTGATAATGTCCCAAGGATAGTTGTTTCATTAAAGGGTCATAGCATATCCCTGATATGATGAGAATCCGGAAGTGCCATAACACTATTCTTGAATATATGTTCTGTGGCTGGATGATGTTATTTGAGGGAAACAAATAATACAAGCCATTAGGGGTGAGGACTCATAAAACTTTGAGAAACCATCTCGTGGTGTGTACCCTTGGTAATATCCAGGAGGATATTATGAGAATGAGACCCGCCAGTAGGAAGTCCACATTTCATAGTGTCATTGGATGTTCCTATATGTGGATGTGTGTATTGGTCCTTAGACTTTAAGATTATTATTGATGGGTATTACAACTCACGCACTTAGATGTATTGAAGAAAACTATGATGACACACAGTTCGCAGTGAGGTAGGATACGTTGGGTGCTTCACGAGTAATACTTCATTGATAGATAATGTGAGAAAGGATTTGTCCCTTCTGTTCCATAACAGAAGTAGATATCTCAGGCCCTTTGATGGAATTGATATAGCCTAAATAAATCCATGTCCATGGTAAGGTATGGGCAAGTTACAATTCCAGGAAGTCAAAGAAACAATAATTGAGCACATGGGTTGATGGCACTAGCATGCAACCCACTTGATTGGAGATATCGTGACAAAGGGATTATATTACACGGTAAGCGTTCGTATGTGGTGACACATCAATGCGGTGTCAACTTCTTTCCCTTCGGTGCCTTGACCCATTGCTAGACAGTAATTGTGGACTTTAGGCATGCCCACCTAATACCAATGAGAAAGAGGCCTAGAGGGTCACACACTAAGTGTGTCCATGTATCTCAGTTAAATATTAATTTAACAAGTTAAATAAAGATTATTCCCGACCGTGGTTTAATAATTATTTGACGATGCCTAATCGCATTTATTTAGACATTATTTATTCGAGAGAATATATTGTGGGCGAAATAATATATTTATTAGTGAGTAATGCAGTTACATTTATTTAAGAAATAAATATCCATTACTCAATGTCTAATAAATGCGGTGGAGTAAATAAAGAAAAATGGAGAATAAAATTACACGTCGTGCATATTAAATATACACGCCTTTTAGTTCTATGGAAAATGAGTACATGCCGTGTATTAATTATTACAAACAATGTAGTTTTTCCAGTCTGGATTTTGAGGATATAATATTGTTTTATTAAATGATATTTATTATAATCAGTGTGGGAACATGTCAAGGAATTAATAATTCGACATGGAGGTTTTCAAGAAGAGTTAATGAAATAAATCAAATGTGTAACGTGTTTATTTATTGTCATAAATCTATAACCTCAAACCCGATTATAAATATCCTTACAACCCCATCACTTTTCCTCAATCGTTTTGCACAACAATTCTGGAGAATTCTTTCAAGGCCGAAAGAACTACTTCCTCCAAGAATGATCTCAAGACTGAGAGAGATCCTCCTCCATTGGATCAAGGTGATCGAAGGAGGACATCGCAAGTGAAGGATCTTCCGCGCTTGAATCCAGAGATCCCTTCAGTGACGTATAGAGATACGTGGAAGACATTTGGATCACCGCTAGAGGAATCCTACACTTGGATTCTATGACGCAATGACAGATCACAAGATCATGACCGGAGACATCAACGAAGAATGAATTCCACCAAGGTAATTATTGTGAATTAATTAAATTAATTATAACCAAAATATGATGATCCTATCTTCATGGTTCTAGGACTCCCTCTTTTATTTTTCATTCTTCATTATATTCCGAAGATCCGGCGTTTTATATTGTGACGGATCTCGGTTTAAACATTGTTTAAATGCTAAAAACAAAGATGGGCAAACCCACCAATGTGCTTCCGCTGTGCCCGAAACCTACAAGTGGTATCAAAGGGGTCATATTGTTGATTATAATTTTTTAGTTTTTCATTGGTGATTTACTCAATTAATAATTTAGTAGTTTCAATTCAAGTTAATCATTCATTAAATCTGAATCTTGAGATCTATTCCTCCTCTCTCATTTCTTATTCACCTTATAAAAACTAATTGTTCTTATTTTTGATTAAAATAAAATAGAGGATCTCATCCGGAGGATCCAAATGTTCCTGGCCATACAACACAAGAATACACGGCCTGTATTTGTAAGTACACACCATGTAGTCTAGGTTCATACATCAGAATGGTCTACCAAATCAGGCCCTATATGGATCCTATCTAAGTCATTTATGACACCGTGTGTTGACCAGGAACAGGTGGCACACAGTTTCTGGATTACACGCCGTGTGGTCCAATGAACACGGCGTGTAGTCCCTTCAGGTTAGGGTTTGACCGTGTACCCCGTACATGGTTTTCCTGACTGGAAACCCTGTAACATGGAAACTAAACAGCATGTGTCCCACTAAACACACCGTGTACTCCGAAAATTTCTGAAGTACATTAACACACCATGTCCCCGGGCATGTACTTCGGATGGATGGTGATGAAATAGTACACGCCGTGTAGTCGAAACTACATGCTGTGTACTCACCCAAATAATGCAGATTTATTAATTTTTTTTATTATAATATACAAACCCTTGAGATGTGTACCATGGTGTAGGCGTAAAGCTGAGGCACAATACGTGATAGGTGTTTTATATATATGTGTTTAATTTAACATCTGTGTAATGAACAAGAATTCACTGGGTTGCCTCCAAGGTACAAGTTACGTACAAGGATAATTTTAAATTAATTTATTTGATTAAAATTATTATGGATGAGAATCTCAAGGAAATTCAGAAAAGGGTTTAAGATAAATGGATTGATTAATTAGATATAATTAATTGATTCGGGTGTGATTTATCTTAAACAAGAACGATTAAAGAATTAAATGCTAGTTTTATTTATGTGTAAATATCATTGCATGTATGGATGATCATGAGCTAGACGAAGAACTTTTTATGTGAAGGGTTTCTTTTAATTAATTTATTTAAATTAAATTTGTTGGCATGTGAGCCTTCTACTCATTAATATGCAGGGCTTGCGTGCCCAAGGATTCTTTTATGTAAAACCCCCATTTTACCCCTCACCTGCATGTGAGAGAAATTCATATGTAATGGATGGAACTCCCAAGCTAGTGGAGGCAGCTCAAGTCACGATCCAAGGTGAAACCAACCCAAGGAGATACAAAGGTGGATAGGTGGAATGATGTAAACACGAACCCAAAAGGTTGAAGGTGTTTCTCCCCTAGGTCATGGGTTAGTTTATCAACCGATAGATAAACTAACCAATAGAACAAAGCTCATGATCATGCCATTTATTTTATTTATGTTAGTTTCATGGTTTATTTATTGTGGGTGTGTTTTCATGATCACACAATTAATGAATTAAACAAGCATGCAAGATGGAACTAAAATAAGACTAGCTTATGCGTAAATATTGTCTTGAAATGGTTAATCACTTAAGTATATACCACTTAATTTTAACAAGTGTGTAATCAAAGATAATAAAATGGAAATTTACGTATAAGGATAAAATCCCCCAAAGAAATATTAAGTCGGTATAGCCTTCCATAATCTTGGTTAGAATCAAAGCATAGTTAAAAGTGATTGACCGACCCTAGTTGGGATGATTTAAATTATAGGGTAATTCTAATTCAAGGTTTTGGGTTGACATGATTTGGTTCACATCAAGGGTTGACTTCCACATCAGGACTTGGTGTGACCAAGAGGTAAAGGTTGAGGAAATCCAAAATAAAAGGATTTCAGGATTGGGGAGTCCACTCAGCGGATCAAGGAGCTGCGAGTTAATGAAGTTGGCATTTGGAATGCCTATCTAAAACCCTTCAAGTTTCTTGACCAACCCTATTTGGGGTAATGCTAAGGGAAATATGGATCTTTTCCACTAGAATATTTATGAAACAGAATATTCCAAAGTCAATGATGAGGGATTTTGGATTTTGATAAAATAGTTAGAGACTAATAAGTATTAATTAATTTATTTGTCTCAGTGTTTATAATAAAGTACTAAACCTTTGATCATCTTAATTTGTAGAAACATCAATAAAAATGACTTCAAACATATCATTTTGAACCATAATCGAGAAGGAAAACCTTCTCACTAACACCAATTTCTAAGAGTGGAAGAGGCGTTTACACATCATCCTTCGCCATGAAAGGAAATTGTATGTGCTAGAAGAGCCTATTCCAGTTGCCCTTGGGAAAGAGGCCAGTGATGAGGAACTATCTCTCTATATGAAACACAAGGATGATGCCACAGATGTCCAGTATTTCATCCTATCGGCCATGTCTAATGAGATCTTGAAGCAACATGAAAACATGGATGTGCATAGAATGATGTCTCACCTTAAGGATCTCTACCAAGAGAAGGCGAGACAAGAAAGATATGAGACCTCCAATGTTTTGTTTACAACTAAGATTGGAGAGTCTATGCCATATGGGCCTCATGTAGTCAATCTCATTGGCTACATTGAACAACTTGACATCTCATGGATTAAGTTCCCGAATGAGTTGCATATAGATCTCATCCTATCATCACTTCCCAAGACCTTCTCTAGATTTATTGTCAAGTAAAACATGAGAAACAATGAGAAGAGTCTATCGGAACTTCTGACCTTGATTCTCTAGGTAGATAAGGACATGGGGTGTGGCAAACTTGCAGTCCTTATGGTGAATAGGAAAAGGAAGGACAAGGAAAAGGGGCTAAAGACTTATAAACGGTCTGAAGCCCCCGAGCGCCATCCCTCCAAGAAGGGGAAGATCCAAAGGCAGGGAAAGGAACGGGGGTGGTGGATTTTTCTTGTGGCAAGCAAGGCCACTGGAAGAGGAACTGCACCTAGAAGCATGGGGATGCTAAAGGTGCATTCATTATCTAGTGTAATCTTTCTATTTCTACACATTGGATATTAGATATTGCTTGTGGGGCTCACATCTGTATTCAAATGTAGGAACCAAGTAGATTTAAAAATATTTCCAAAGGAGAGGTGGATCTTTGAGCTGCCAATGGCGCAAGGCTGGCTGTGTTGGCTATTGGAGATTACCACCTCTCATTGCCGGCTGGGATGATTTTGGTTTTGCATAACTTTTATTATGTTCCTAGCATTACCAAGAACATAATTTCTGTATCTTGTTTGGATATAGATGGATTTATTATCAAGTTTGTAAATAAGGGTTTCTTCTTTTATAAGAACAACATATGTTATGGTATGGAACATTTTAATAATGGATTGTATGTATTAAATTATGAAAACCAAGTGTTTGCTATCGATAATGAAACAAACTCACATGAACCATACATCACCCAGTTGTGGCATCACTGTCTTGGTCATGTAAACGAGAAGTGCTTAACAAAACTCTGCCAAGATGGCTTTTAAGACTCTACTGAGCTAAAACCACTTGATAAATGTCACTCTTGTTTACAAGGAAAAATGACCAAGCCGTCTTTTGGTGGATAGGGTGAAAGGGCCATAGAGCTTCTTGGATAGGTACACACGGATGTGTGTGGACCAATTCCAGTTGAATCTAGAGGTAGATATTCTTACTTCATTACTTTTACTGATTATTTAAGTAGATATGGATATGTCTACTTAATGAGGTTTAAGTCAGAGTACTTAGAGAAATTTAAGGAATTAAAGAATGAAGTGGAGAATCATCTTGGTAAGAATATAAAGAAACTTCGATCAGATCAAGGTGGAGAATATCTGAACCAAGAGTTCATCGATATTCTACGAGATTTTGGGATTCTATCTCATCTCACTCCTCCTTATATACCACATTTGAATGGTGTTAGTAAAAGGAGGAACCACACCATGTTGTACATGGTGAGGTCGATGATGAGTCATGCATATCTTCCATTATCCTTTTGGGGATATGCATTACAAACTGCAACATACACATTAAAACGAGTAACAACTAAGACAGAAAATGGAATTCTATCCAAGTTATGGAATGGAAGGAAACCCACTTTGTCGCACACACGTGTATGGGGATGTGAGGCATTTGTTAAAGCCTTATTAGGAAAAAACTAGCACTGAGGGGCATGAGGTGTATCTTTATAGGACATCCCAAATAATAGAAAGGATATTACCTATATAACCCTTCAGAAAAAAATTGATTGTCGCTAGAAAAGCCGTCTTTCATGAGAGGGAGCACATCCTCAAAAAGGATAGTGGGAGAAATACTGACTTTGACAAAGTTTATGCTCAAGATACACATGATTTGGTATAGGAACAAGTTCCACAGATCCCCGTGGAAGAGGTTCTAGAAACACAAGTACTGCGTAGGAGCTCAAGAGAGGTAAGGGAACCCGAGATATTTGGATTCTTAGTCACTGAGGATGGTGAATCATTATTGTTGGACAATAATGAACCTATCTCTTACAAGGAAGCAGTAGAAAGCTCAGAGTCTGTAAGATGGCTAGAAGCTATGAATTCTGAGATGGATTCCATGTATCAGAACCAAGTCTAGGTTCTGGTCGATAAGCCAGTTGATGTAAATCCTGTTGGATGCAAATGGGTATTCAAGAGAAAACTGGACATGGAAGGTCAAGTTAGCACCTATAAAGCAAGGCTAGTGGCTAAAGGATTCAGACAGTGTCAAGGAATTGACTATGATGAAACCTTCTTTCCAGTTTCCATGTTTAAATCCATAAGAATCATACTTTACATAATAGCTTACCATGACTATGAGAATTGGAAAATGGACGTAAAAACAACATTCCTAAATGGGAACCTTCAGGAAGATGTCTATATGACAGAACTAGAAGGATTTGTGACACCAGGTGAAGCCAAACAGGTTTTCAAGTTGTAGAAATCCATTTATGGATTAAAGCAAGCATCTAGGTCATGGAACATTCGATTTGATGAAGCTGTAAAGGAATTTGGTTTCATTAAGAATGAATGTTAGCCATGTGTTTATAGGAGGTTTAATGGGAATGAAAACGTTATCCTAGTATTATATGTTGATGACATATTGCTTATTGGAAATGATGTACCAATCTTATAGTCAGTTAAAGACTGGCTGAACAAGTATTTCTCCATGAAGGACTTGGGTGAAGCGGCCTACATTCTAGGGATCAAGATCATTCATGATAGATCCAAGAGGCTTCTTGGACTAAGTCAGGGTACATACATTGACCAGATACTAAAGTGATTTAGTATGGAACAATCTAAGAAAGGATTAGTTCCAGTGTCACATGGCCTACATATTTCTAAGAAAATGTGTCCACAGACACAATAGGAGAGAGATATAATGATTAATATCCCATACGCTTCAGCTATAGGATCCATCATGTATGCCATGTTTTGTACTAGGATTGATGTTGCCTATGCACTAATCATGGTAGGAAGATATCAAGAAGATCCAGGAGAACAACATTGGACTGCTGTTAAGACTATCCTTAAGTATCTGAGAAGAACTAAGGACATGTTCCTGGTGTATGGAGGAGACGAAGAGCTTTTCATCAGAGGGTATGCTAATGCTGGTTTTCAAATAGATCAGAACAATCTTAAGTCACAATCTGGATATGTTTTCTATCTCAATGGAGGAGATGTGAGTTGGAAGAGTTCAAAGTAGCTAGTGGTCACTAATTCTACAGTGGAGTCTGAAAATATAGCGGCTTCTGATGTAGCCAAGGAAGCCTTCTGGATTCAGAACTTTGTCTAGGAGCTTGATGTGGTGCCTAATAGTAAAGATCCTATAACATTGTACTGTGATAATACTGTAGTGGTGGCTCTTGCAAAAGAACCGAGGTTACATCAATGGACAAAGAACATACTCCATAAGTATCACCTCTTGAGGGATTTCTATCAGAGGGGAGAAGTTGCAGTGAGCAGAGCGTCCACAGAAGAGAATGTGGCGGACCCCATGACTAAAGGCCTATCTCAGCAGAAGCACGAATATCATGTGAGAGCTAGAAGGTTAAAAGTTGTTGGCAGTTGGATCTAGTCCAAGTGGGAGTCTATTGGAGTTGGTGGCCTAGAGAAAACTACTTTGTACATTATTCATTAAATAAACATCTTACCACATCTTGATTGTTCTTCTGTTTGACAATGCATGTGATAATGTCCCAAGGATAGTTGTTGCATTAAAGGGTCATAGCGGATCCTTGCTATGATGAGAACCCGGAAGTGCCATAACATTGTTCTTGAATATATGTTATATGGTCGAATGATGTTATTTGAGGGACACAAATAATACAGGCCATTAGGGGTGAGGACTCATAAAATTTTGAGGCACCTTCTCATAGTGTCCGCCCTTGGTAATATCCAGGAGGATATTATGAGAACGAGACCCTCCAGTAGGAATTCCACATTTCATAGTGTCATTGGATGTTACTATCTGCAGACATGTGTATTGGTCCTTAGACTTTAAGATTATTATTGATGGGTATTACAAATCGTGCACTTAGATGTATTGATGAAAACTGTGATGACACACTGTTAGCAGTGAGGTAGGATATGTTGGGTGCATCATGAGTAATACTTCATTGATAGACAATGTGAGAAAAGATTTGCCCCTTCTGTTCCATAATGGAAGTAGATATCTCAGGCCCTTTGATGGAATTGATATAGCCTAAATAAATCCATGGCCATGGTAAGGTATGGGCAAGTTCAATTCTGGGAAGTCAAAGAAAGAATAATCGAGCACATGGGTTGATGGAACTAGCATGAAACCTGCTTGATTGGAGATATCGTGACAAAGGGATTATATTACATGGTAAGAGTTCGTATGAGGTGACATGTCAATGCGGCGTCAACTTCTTTCTCTTGGATTCCTTGACCCATTTCTAGACAGTAATCTTGGACTTTAGGCAAGCCCGCCTAATGCCAACAAGAAAGAGGCCTAGAGGGTCACACACTAAGTGTGTCCATGTATCTCAGATAAATATTAATTTAACAAGTTAAATAAATATTATTCCCAAATGTGGTTTAATAATTATTTAAGGATGCCTCATCACATTTACTTCGACACTAGTTATTCGAGAGAATATATTGTGGGCAAAATAACATATTTATTAGCGAGTAATATAGTTACATTTATTTAAGAAATAAATAGCCATTACTCAAGGTCTAATAAATGTGGTGGAGGAAATAAAGAAAAATGGAAAATAAAAGTACACACCATTTATATTAAATATACACTCCATGTAGTTTTATGGAAAATGAGTACATGCCATGTATTAATGATTACACATCGTGTAGTTTTTTCTATCGGGATTTTGAGGATATAATATTGTTTTATTAAATGATATTTATTATAATCAATGTGGGTGAATGTCAGGGAATTAATAATTCAACATGGGGGTTTTCAATAAGAGTTAATGAAATAAATAAAACACGTAACACGTTTATTTATTGTCATAACTCTATAACCTCAAACCTGATTATAAATATCCTCACAACCCCAACACTTTTCCTCAATCGTTCTGCACAACAATTCTAGAGAATTATTTCAAGGCTGAAAGAACTAATTCCTCCAAGAATTCTCTCAAGACCGAGAGAGATCCTCCTCCATTGGATCAAGGTGATCGAAGGCGGACATCACAAGCGAAGGTTATTCCATGCTAGCACCCAGAGATCTCTTCGACGACCTCTAGAGATACGTGGCACAAGTGTGGATAACGTCTAGAGAAATCCTACACTTGGATTCTATGACGCAACGACGGATCACAAGATCATGACCAGAGACATCAATGAAGAAAGAATTCCACTAAGGTAATTCTTGTGAATTAATTAAATTAATTATAACCAATATATGATGATCCTATCTCTATGGTTCCAGGACCCCCTATTTTGTTTTTTGTTCTTCATTCTATTCCAAAGATCCGGCATTTTATATCGTGAAGGATCTGGATTTAAACATTGTTTTAATGCTGAAAACAAAGTTGGTAAAACCCACCATCATGCTTCCACTGCGCCTGAAACCTACAACAACAAGGACCAAAATACATCCTTCGATAGGAAAACGTACCAAAAGGACATGCTAAGGTGTTATTGTCTTGATCGTCAGGATTTATTAAAATCTAGAAATACCCATAAAAACAATCAAGGAAGCAATAATGACCTTTCCCACTAAGCCTCTCTAACATTTATTCAATAAAGCGTAAGGGGAAGTGGTCTTTTCTGGTCACATTGTTTAATCTCATATAATCTATTAAAACTCTCTAGATATTCTGAATTCTTGTGATTGGTAACTAATTATTATTATTTTTCACAATTGTGTATCCATTTTTCATTAAAATAATTTAAATGGGGCTCACCCATTAGGTATATGAGATGGAGTAGATTATTTCATCTCCTAAAAGTTGTATATCTTTTTTACTACTTCCAAAAGGGTTAGGTTGAGACTCTTTTAGGGTAGTCTCACTAGTTTGGATTCATCTTCATGAAAAATCCTATGCATATAGGTTTTAGGTCTAATACCTGGAATGTCTCCTAATGTCTGGACTATATCCCTTGAATTATGTTTCAAATTTTTTAGCAGTTCATGTTCTTGGATAGGATCTAAATTATTTGAGATTATAACCAAAAAATTCTCATTTACCTTTTAAAAAAATATTTTGTGTTTGATGGTACTAATTTTAATTCTAATTTATGGTGTTTTTATAGAGATGTATCTATCTTAGTGTTCTCTATGTTGGAAACCTGGATATGTAAGGTAGAAATATTAGTAGCATATTTTAGTTACTCATCAAAATAACTCTCATCAATTTCTTCAAATGGTTTAAAACCCACAACTATATCAAGATTAAGTTCATTTTCAAAAATAGACGTATGAATTAGGTTAAGTGTTTCTAATATTCTCCTAATATGATTATATCATTGAACATTTCAATTTACTCCCTGGAAGAACATGGCAATTGAAAATTTATTAATATAATAATAGAAATCTCTTCATATGGGTGCGTCATTGAATCATGGATTTTGAAATCCATTGTTTCCTCACAAAAAGTATTGGAAAATGTTCCTTCATTGAAATTTAGTATGGTTTTAGAGGTATTGTGGAATGTTCTTCCTCAAATGATGGGAGAGTGATATTTACATTTTTCATCTTCAATGTGTATAATATAGATGTCGGTAGGGAAAGGGTAACATTGTACAATTACTAAGACATCTTCAAGAACACCTACTAAGTAGTTAGTGGCTTGATTGGCATGTTGAAAAAACACACTGGTGGGTTTGAGTTCCCCCATATAAAAATAAAAATAAATTGAATAAAAAATTACATTAATTGAGGCTCTTAAATCACAAAATACATTGAAAAAAGTAATATTACCAATAGTATATGGGATATATAAAGTACCTAGATCTTGGAATTTATGGGCTATTTTAGGTGTAATAAAAAAAATAAAACATTCTTAATTATTATTACCTCTTAATTTACTCACCATATCCTTTTACCGGTGCAAATGTATTTAATGAATTTTTCATAACCTATAATTTGATGGATGACCTCCAGAAAAGGGATGTTGATCTCTAATTTATTGAAAACTTTTATCATCTCATGTTGTAGTGATTATTCTTTGGTTTTATTAGGGTATTTTATCCTTATAGGTAAGGGAGGTGGGGTTGATGTTAATATTTCATATTATATTTTCCTTTATCATTCTTCACAGGGGTGGTTTTCATAGATTCATCCTCATGTTCTTTTTCTTTGGATGTTTCATCTAGTACACATTGTTGTTCACACCCATCATTGATTTAGAGCAGTGATACTTCATTTTATTATAGATCCTTACTAATCCTTAATGCGATAACACTAAAATTTCCTTAAGTATTAATAATTTGTTGAGTAGGAAACTTACCTGATCTTTGATTTACCATATTATTGAGGGTGGTCATGAGTTGTCTGAACTATACTTTTAATTCATTAAACATTGATCCATGAGTGGTTAGAGTGGTCTGTTGACTATTTTGAGATTCTATTACCTATCTTAGAATTTCCTCCATTGAAGGTTCATGTAATTTTTCTTATTGGTAACTTTTGAATGGTTGGAAACTTTGTCTCTAAAATAGTGGGGGTTGGTAAGGCTTTTGAGAAGTATATTTTAGTGCTTGATGGAATGATGAATTTTTTTGCTACTCGATCCCATATCCAAATTAATTGGTTGGAAAATATTTAAATCCTTGGTTAAAATTTGGTTGATTTTGGAATTTTCTCAATAACATGACATTGTAGATTTATTTACCTTGAGCTTAAGGTAATATATTAGTAAAATTCTCCTGCGAATAGCATAGTTGGAAGACCCTTGGTGGCTGCAGTTGGTGATGACTTCTAGACCTTGTTCATGGATAGCTGTCTCACGAGAGATGTTAGCTCTTTAATTTTATTTTCTAGTAAAGGTGAGTTAGAACTTTTTACCTCAATTAAAACTCTATTTACAATTCTTATATCAAATTGTTGGGAATTTTGGGAGATTATATCAATCAGTTCTCTCAATTATACTATAAATTTTTCAATCAACACTCCTAAAGAAGAATATAGTAGGTTCATATCATTTTCCATCAATACATGGTAAAATAATACTAATAAATGATTTTCTTCATTTGGATGGTCTGGGTAGGATGCAATTAGTTTCTTAATCCTTTCCTTAAACTCATAGTGAGTTTCTCCAGTTGATTTTTTAATTCCGTTGATCTCTTTCATTAGATGAGAACTTCTTGAATTAGGGAAGTGTTTTTGGGGGAAGTCTCTGTGTCACTCTTCCCATTAAGTGAATTCTACCAAATGTAGATTTTAGTGACACTCCTTGGTTTCTCCTTCAAGAGATAAGAGATATTTGATACAAATAATTTAATCCTTGAGGACTCCTATGGTTATAAATTCATTTAATACTTATTTAGACACTCTCAAACGTATATTGGGGTCTTCACATGATAATCCATGAAACTTAAGCAGTATTCCAATAATTACAGTTTTGAGATCACAGTCTTTTTCATTAAATCGTACTAATTGGTTATTGATGTAGAATTTTAGTGAATACATTTCTTTCAGAGTCCTGTTGAAATGAGAAATATTATATTCTATTTTTTCACTCCATAATGTAAATTTTTTTGGAGGAAGAAGATGTTGGAGGAGATTTAGCCAATGGAATGGTGGAATAATCTTTTCCCTATTCTTCAATAATTTTTAGAGTTCTAATTCTAGAAAGCACAATTCTCTCAAACTCAATATGAAAACCAAATTGGTTGGAAGAACTGGATCTAGTCATTTGAAAACAATTTAAACAAAATTAAAACAAAAATGATGTAATCCTTAACAATGATTCCTAGTTTGATGTGGTCCTATCATGGGGAACTTATAAAATCCATATCTAGACCCAAATTAAAAGTATTATTAGTGATAATTATGTTGTCTCCAGATAATACAATGCTATGGACATGTTAAAATGTTATTTAGTGGGTTAAAATTATTAAACACACTTCATGTAATTAGTTGGTTTTATTACCAATTTAAAGAATAGCGGTCTAGCCTTAATCATTCCCCCATTCTCCTATTAAACAATTATTCAATTGTTCTCTATTACCACTATAATCAATTAATATATCATTTATTACTCTTAAATGATTATTTCAGTTTGGATAGAGAAATATAATGATCAATATATAACCTATCATTTTCTAGCCTGGTAATTGGATATCTCCAATTACCCTTGGATTATCCCACTGATTGATATCACATGTTGTGATTTAAGTCTGAGTGTCTTGTGTGGGAAATATTGATAATGAGTATTTGAAATTAAAATCCAAAAGTAGAATAATCCTCTAACTAATTAAAACCATTAAGATCTATAGAGTAATTAATATGAAAATTTAATGATCAGAATTTATCAATAGGGGTAATGAGGAAATTCTCCTTAGAGTGAATACAAATGGCCTAGTGTGACATCATCAGATTTATTACAATGATAAATAAAAAAAATATAAATAATAACGAGTGGTGAGTGATGGTAGAAGACATACTCAAAGACAAAGTAAGTGAAAGAGAGCATCCTATCATCATATTTAATAGTTATTTATTTAAAGAAGAATGCTATGAGGTCTAGGTATGATTTGAAACTTATCCATGTAATCAATATGAGAATATTAAAATTCATCAAGAATGTTCCTGTATTTAGTAAAATTAGTGACCTAAATATTGTTGGATGATCCATAAGAGTTAAGTATCCAAGGAATGGGTGGATTAATATGAGGGCATCTATTTTCCTTGATTGTGTGCACAAGTTCATAAATAATTAGAGATAAATGGTTTAGTGATTTTTTAGTGTATTGGGAGGTGTGAAGGTCTCTATTGTATTTAAATACCTACCCACAATTAATATTTTTTAGTGGGTTTGGATCTACTTACTTTTTTTAGGTTATTCGATATAAAATGTTTTTAGATTCGATTTCTTTGGGCCTGGGTTTTTAACAATATTTAGGTTCACCATGGTGGATCTTCTTTTTAATTTCATAGTCACATGTATATGTGTGTATATAAATATTAAATTATTTTTTTATTTTATTTTTATTTTTTTATTTGATGTTGAGGGGATAATTTCAGTCAATTTCATGGTGATCATCCCCAAGGATCAAAATATTTATCCTTATCTTCATTGAATCTTTGGAAGGTTTTTCTCATGTGTAAGTGTGAGAAATATTTATTCAGTGGAATCAGTCTTGGTGAAACATGATGATTTATTCATCTACAGTGGCCAGTGTAGAATCTATTTCCTCAACATCACATGATAGTGAGATTCTACAGCTATCATGGTTTTGAAATAACATATATCTCTTTAGTGATCCATATAAGGTGACAATCAATTGAACCTAGTGGTGACTGGTTCAACTCAATGAGCTCATTGGTCTTCTTCTATGAGGTTTGGTGCAATAATGCATTGATAGATCAACAAAATCAGTTGGTTGTGAGGTCGTCTTCTCCAGGAGTTCTCATGTTTTAGTGGGGATTGTTTTTTATTCATGGTATGTTTTGTTACTATGAATTTTATGTATATTTATGTCCACATGGTAGGTTAAATGAGTTAATGTGAGGAGCTCAAGTTAGGTTGGATAATGGTAGTTGGGTGTGCTATTGTGGTTGGAGATGAATCAGCATAGGGGGTGTGTGGTAGTATCTATTTTTTTCTAATGGTAGATGAAAAAACTTCTAGTGATATCATGTGATGTAGGTATTACATTTTATAGTATCAATCTCATATTATTGTAGTAGGGTTCCACTTTCAAAGAATTTTTTTTTCTAACGGTTGTACTCACTTGATAGTGGCGGTAGAAAGTGCATGCAGTAGCAATTTTTTATAAATTTATGATAGAAGGTGCATTGGTAGAAGTGAAATTTTCCAAAATTTTATACCTGTAAGATTAAAAAAAAATATTTTAGTGTAGGTAAAAATAAAATTTCAAAAATGATAAAAAAATTAAAATCAAAATTTCACCCTCTAAAAAATTAATCTCAATTCATTTAAACCTCATAACAAATTAACTAATGCAATTCAAGATTTATAATCATTATTTCAAAATAACATTCAATTCTAGATTGAGGATTGAAATCCATAATTTCATTTTTTAAACAATTAGTGGTATATATTATTTATTTAATTCAAAAAATTAAAGAAATAATTAAAACATATAAATGAATCCATTGATAATTTTGGTTCAAGATTGAAATCTAGCAATTTTATTTCAATGTTAAAAAATAAATTTCAATTTTTATATCGCTTGAAAATTTATATAATAAAAATGAATAAATCATTAAAATAAGTATTTTATTCATTTATCAATTAAATATAGAATTTAATAAAGTATCAAAAATTCAGAAATCTACCCGAGAATTTGAATAAATTAGGGGAATTTTTAATGAAAAGTAGACAAAAATGTTGAAAAAATCAACTCACTTAAGAAGTGAAGGGGGAAATTAAATCTTTTTGAGATTATTGGAGACTGTTTTAAAGATTCATCACACTTAATTATTAATAAAAGAGTACATGGGGATATTATAATTTAGTTTGAGGTGATTAAATATAGTGACAAGAAATTTCACTCGAAGCTGATGAATAACATATGAGAGGGTTCCATTTGGATGTTGCTACCTATTAGAACATATTTTCACCATGGTTATACTCTATTTTTTAAAAAATGGGGGGGGGGGGGTCTTTTATGTGTTCCACATTCCTAAACATGGGATCTATTTTGATTTCCCAAATTCCTCATCAACAAGAATTAATTATAATTATCCTTCTCCCCCATTTCTCTTATTCTATAACTATGGATTCTATTTGTAAATATATAGTGTTTTCCATTCTTCTTCCTTTCCTGTGATGTGATCTCTAACCATCATAAATGGAGGGATAATCTATGAGTCCATTTCTAGCAAGTGAAGCCTGATGTAGAATGGAGGTTAAACATCATGCTAATAATAATTCTTATCTTCATAATTAATAGATTGTGATGGAAACTTGGAGTGTTTTTGAAGTGAACTCATTCATAGGATTGGTTTTCTACTCTTTATCCCTTGATCCTTATCACCTTATTATCTTAGTTTACCCAACTGAGTGACTAAGATAGTTCATGTGATTTGATGATCTCTTAAATATCACATCATCCTAGAAGATCACATTGGTTGAGGTGGTTCAACTGAGTGATTCCTTCAATATTAGAGGAGTTATCATATATTGGAATCCATCATGTGTATGTGTGCTCAGTGTATTAGGAGAGAGAGGTGTGTAGTCATGGTATTGACCATGAAATAAATGAGGTTGGGAATTAATGCTTTAATTCTTTAGTAGATCCATTATAGGTAGTTGCAGATTGAATTAACCTGGTTATGGACTTGTTTATTTTTGAATAACTTTTCCTCTTTCTTGTTTCTGATTATTGTGCTCATGTTATCATTTCTTGTTTTCCACCGTTGATGCCAAATTTTTTTCTACTTTAAAAATAAAAAAAACTCAAAAAGATATTAGGAGAATCACTAGGATAAATGACACCGCTTCCTTGAGACAATCCCTAGGTTAGCCATTGTGATATATTTTGGGATATATTAAATGTATCACTGATAGTCCAACATAAGGTCCTATCACCACAAATTCCTACATATCTTCAAATGTGATTAATTCATTAGGCCTATAATTTGAGTTGCTACCTTATGCAATTAAAATCAATACTCTTTTAGGAAAGAAGAAGGATAAAAACATCAAGTGCCCTTCATTTCATGTGATTATTACTGATTTTATTATTATATGTGATTTAATTGTTATTTTTCTGGACATCTTAGATCTTATTTATGTCATGGAATTTATGACTATAATCAAGGTCGAAATTGATTTATACCATCAAAAGGATTCATTTATCTCTCTGTATTGAAACAATCATGTCTTCAAAGGTGAGTTGAATCCAAGATCAAGTCAAGTGGGACATATTATTCTAGATTTTGGGTCTGTAACATTACAGAATATCCAATTTTATTTTAGATACTATTGTGGGTTATTTGGATGATCGACTTCTGATGATTTTGGATAGGTATCTCAAGGGATATTTTGGAAATTTCTCTTGGATGACTCTATAAAGAGAGGATGATCTCTCCATAAATCTAATTATAGGGGAAAGTCCAATTTTATTTTAATTGTATCAAATTTATCTATTCCATTTGAAATAACAAAATATTTAGTTTGAGGATCTTGAGAGTAAGGGTTTCATATTCCCTAACACATCTTTTTTGATGACTCCAAGCCTCTTTGTGATGAAGGAAGATACAGGTTTCTAACTTTTCTTTGATTAGTATAAGCTTAACCAGGTGGATATCAAAAATTGATACGTGTTTCCATGAATTGATCATCTATTTGATCACCCCAAGGGGGAGAGATAGTTTTACAAAATTTACACTAGATTGGGATACCATTAGTTGACAGTGAAGGAAGACAACATTCCAAAAAATTATTTTAAAATCAGGTATGAGAATTATGAGAGTCATATGATTCCTTTCGTGATTATCAATGAATCTATGGGTTTCATGGATCTTATGGACCATATATTCTATATACATCAACCCCTTTATCATTATGTTTATAAAAGATATCATGGTCTACCCTATGAAAAGAAATTTCATTAAAATCTTTTGAATATTGTTCTAAAATCATTAAAATATCATCACATATATATAAAACTATCTAACTTCTAATTATAAATTCATCTAGTCAAATTTATGGGTTACGTGGTATTAAAATAAGGTATTTCTGGGGACTATAAGATGATTTAAGTAGTGAAATCTCGGGAAAATCCAAATAATGTATTTGAAATCAAGAGTTTTTTAGTCTATTAAGATATTATACATGATTCATCCTAGATTGTTCTAATTTGAAATAGCCATTGGAGGACATGACCTGAAAGGGGTTGAAATTTTGATGGAGTGAAAGGTGCAAAAAATACTTTGATTAGTTGAAATCAAGTCTAAAATATACACATGTTTTATCCCTTTCTAAACTTGTTGAAGGCTATAATGTGTACTATCATACCTTAGGTGTGGGTTTGGTGTGTGTTTTGATGTATCATGACCATGTAGTGGTATATGGATCTCTCTAGTGAAATTATTATGAGAGGAACTACCCCACTCAAAAACTAGTGACACCAATTGTAATGAATGCACTCAAAACATGAATCCAATATTTGGGGTTGTCACTCCCCATCCTAGAACTTTTTGATTATTTTATTTATATTTTATTTTCTATTTAATTTTATTCATTTTTTATTTTTTTTAAAAAATAAATCAATTGAATTAAAAATTAGAATAAAAAACCCTAATCTCTAACCAATTCCCCCTTACCTCATGGCCACCCCCTGTTCCCCTTCCTATTGTGTGATGCCAACCCCCCTTTCCCCTTCCTCTTGGCTACATGACACATTGCCTCCTAAGATCCCCTCTCCACGATAGCCTCCTCTCCCCTATCCCCCTCAAACCCGCATGGAGAACCCCCTGACCGCGACTCCACTACGTGCGATCCACCCCCCTCATATGGGATCTAACTTTGATTTCCATATCCCATTACGTTTCATCGATTTTATACTTTAACTAAACACGGTAAGTCTCTCTGATCCCTTATATATTGATCTACGACCGTGATTTGGTCTCCCCGCTGGCCTACGAAATTCATCCGAACCTAGGGTTAGGTTCTTACACGGAGTTTTGGTGTTCTTCATGTTATAATTTATTCGAAGGCTTCCCCGAGTCTTCTTGGTGTGATTTCCAGAAATCACTTCCAAAGGCAAGGCAGTTTGGTGTGTTTCGGTCTGACGAATTTGTTTTTAGGTAATGTTTTCTCATGTTGATTGGTTTTTCACCTATTTAATTTGGGGTTTTCTGTGTTTATGACTCCCTAGTATTTAATTAGTAGGGATTTGGTTGGTTTTGGGTGTCTACCCTTCGATTTGGTTCGCCGCCTCCAACCAAGGTAAGGTTTTGGACCTTTTTTTTGTGTTTCACCCATGTTATATGGTGTTCTTTGGGTTTTTTAGAGTGATAGTATTTACCTGTGTAGTATGTTGATCCCTTCTCATTGGTTTTGAGTTTCTATGTTAAGGGAGACTCACCTGTGTATTCATAGGTATGTATTTAGTAGTGTCTATACGTGTATGTGGATATGTGTGACTATTTATATATATAAAAGTGCATGCGTAGGTGAGTGAAGATGGGCATATACATATAAGCATTAATGTAAGGATCTCCTTGCGCATGCCCATGTCCATTCAGATCTGATCATAGGGGCTAAGTTTCCTTGAATGTATGTGAAATTGCGTATACTTAGTGGGGGAGCAGCGACCTTTAGTTAGAAAGTGCCAAGAGCAGAAGTGGATGACTTGATTCCACTCTGAGGTAGGTTCCCTATGACTAAGTATTTAAATTGAATTCTAGGATTTCTTGATTTTTTTTAAAATGTGTTTTCTATTTTTAAATGAAAAGAATATTCTATATACATATACGTACTTGGTCATGGACTTTCAAATATGGACTCGCACTTGGTTGTAAGATTTTCTTTTAAACCTTTAAAATGGATAGTTTGAACTATTTAAGGTATAAATATTTCTTTTAAATGTGTAGTTCTATGGTTTTTCATTTGGTCTTTTAAATTGTTTTTAAAATGATTGTTTTGAATTCTAAAGGTCTCATGAGTTATGTTTGTGGTAAAAATGTGTTTTTGAAAGTGTTTAAGATGCATATGACTTGAAAGTGGGTTTTCCTAAGGGAAATAGGTTGTTTTCAAGAGAGTTCATTTGTTTTGATTTATAAATTATTAAAGTGTATTACCAAATTATGTAGGTGGTGTGTAAAAAATATGAAAGTGTATTTGTTGTGCATGTGCGAAATTAAATGGAAATGGAGCACATGGTAAACCCAGGGTATCTAGGTGGATGGACTAGTTCTAGCATGCTAGTGATTTGGAGTGGTTCATCTCTGCTTCAGTTAGAATGTTTGATGCTCTAACACAAACTAAACATTTATGATGATGTTGGGGACCACTAGGTTATGGGTATGTTCCCTAATAGTGGCTTGTGCATGAGAACAAATATTTTTTATGGATACTCTTACATCGAGCCACAAGATTCTTGGGACCCACATGAGCTGGATGAAACTTAGGGGATTTGATCATGGTGCTCATTTATGACTTGGTGCTTGTGGATTTATTTTCTTTTCATTTGTTTCATGCATGATCCATCATTTTTTGAAAACCATACTTGAATTAAAACTATTTTCCTTTCATTTCGATGTGTTAATGTAACCTTGGAATAATCTGTAAAATATATATGAAGTGAAATGATTTCATTAAAGGTGAAACTTGTTTCTTGAATTTGAAATATAGGAAAAACCTTACTTTATTATGTCATATTTTCAAACAAGCATAATGGATTTCTCTTTAAATGTATGGTCATTTGGTGTTGTTATTTCTTAGCTTTCCTACTCAGCATCTCGGTGCTCAAGCCTACTTTAATTTCCAGTTTCAGATTCTAGTCTTGGATCACACTTGGAGAGAGTGTGGTTCTATTTTTAGTAGTGAACCATGGGGTCACTTGGAGTTATGTCTAACTGGTTATCTTTATTTTATTTCCCACTATTAGTGTTTACCTGTTTTAACCATTTTATTTCTGTTTATCTAAATTTTAATTTTTGGGCTAAATCATTCCCAATTGCTTGTTTTGATGATCGGCACTAGTTTCCAGCCTATGGGGATTGGGAATGCCCTTCGGGCCATGCCACGAACCCACTTGGGTGACCAGTTCAGGGTCGACCCAGGTTAGCTCATGACAATAATGGTGTTAGAGGAGGTTTAGTCCATGTACTTTGGGGATGTTTGATAGTTTGGAGTTAGGAGTGTCAGAATTCAAGTAGTCAATTTTGGATAGGTTCTTGATCACCTTCTATTTGTGATGACACTTCAATCTCTATGGTGGTCCAGGATGGTCTTTCTTTGAAGTCTTTGTTTGGATTTCAATTGATTTTAGGTCCTTAGTATTGTTTGGGTGTTTCTAGTTGGTATTGAAATTTGGTGGTCATTTTAGAGGGGTGCATGAATGCTGTGCATGGCCTGGAAAGCCATGTGAAGACCATGCAATCGCCTCTTATGACTTCCTATATGCTCACCTGGTTTGGTGCACAGTCAGCCAAACCGTGTGACCAAACTGTGTGTATAAGCTGTTTATTTTAGAATTTTGAATCTTGATTTATGGAGTGAATTGGCTGCTTTGGGTTTTTCTTGGTGTGTGTTTTAGTTGTTTTTGTGGTGTTTTTCTCAGGTTACAAAATTGAAGATTTTTCTTTTGAAATTGAATTTTCAAAAATGAAAATCTTGGTTTAAAAAATCTAATGAGTTGTTTTGGGTAAGAAAAGTGTTTTAGAAAATTCTTTGAGATCTTGAAATATTTTGTGAAAAGTGAAATTGAAAATGTTTTGGAATGTGTTTGAGGTTTTTTTGGAAGTTATTGTGGAATGTAAAATAGGAGTTTCTTGGAAACATAAATTTGGAGATGCTTCAATATAGAATTGTAAAGGATTTCTTCAAAATTGGTTTGGAGTTTCAAATATGGGTTGGATGTTGTGTTATATAAATGAGAAGTTTTTGTTTTGATTTGGTATTCCTATATACTCCCACATGTATGGATGAATGTAATTGGATGTGGATGGTCATTGGTACGCATGGATGGGTGCTCGAGTTGTCACGATAATTATTGTATGTGAGGTTTCATGGAATACCAATGGTGGTTTCTCAGCTTTCAAGGATTTATTTGTTTTCCAAAAGCATGTTTTGATTAATTATGTGCTGGGATGATTTTTGTTTAAGAAATTTTAAAAGGGAAGTGGGTTTTAAAAAGGGTTTTTTTAGAATTCAGATGGTTTTGAAATGGGATGGTCTTGATAATGGTCATTTGTTAAAGAATGTTTTAGGATTGGTTGGTGATGTTGATTTGGTATTATTTTGGTTGATATTTGATTCAGTTATGGTTTGGTTTTGTGATGTATTATTCTATGGACTTGATGCTTGTTTTCAAGATGGTGTTTCAAGGTTGAAATGATCTTTTAATTTCGAGTTAATGATTTATGGTTAAATGTGGAGGCTTGTTTTGTGATGTGATTCAAGTTGGTTTTGTGCTTATTATTTAAAGTGTGCCACCCAGAATTTTCCAAAGGTCCCAGAGGGGTCATTTTTGGTTTTTAGTTTTACCCATACCCCTAGTGGAGTGGTAGGGTTATTTTCTTTTCATTGTTGCTTGTTTTCTATGTGGTGGCTGGGGTTCGATAGGTGTTGCAGTGTAACTTGAGGAAGTCAAGTGTTTCTTCGGGTCTTTAAGAACTCCTGATGTTGTGAGGGGAAAGTTTTCCTGGTTTTGTTTGAAGGGTCATGTTCAGGCTAGATAAGGGTGATTTCTAACTTCTCCTTATGAGTTGGGGTCACAGCGAGTGAACTATGAAAAATGGAAATCTTGTTTTTCAAGGTGATCATGAAGGGTTCCCTATTTGATGTAGAGGGTGAACCGGAGGCATATGTTCCTGGAATGGGTATTTTGTTAGTTACTATTTCTCATTCCAAAGATCACACACTTGTTCTTTCCAATTTGGTTTATTTGGGCACTCAAATTTCTTTGTTGTAACCTTCTGAAGGCTTGCCAATGGTGTGGCTGTTGAGGCCACTTAGGGGAAGTCTGCAAGTGGTCTTTCTAGAATATGAAGCCTCAGTTGGAGGTTGTTAGTTCCTATATGTGGTGCAGTAGATGATTCATTACATCAACACTCCTTCTATAGATCTCAAAGTGAAGCTATTCAAGCAGTCAGGACGTTTTCAGGTGTGAGGGATGTACATCCAACCTGTCATCTCTAATGTTGGGGAACATAACTATTAAGTTTTCACTTCATGTGGTTGTTAGCTTGGGGGGGGGGTGTTTTGGAGGTATTTGAGGCCTCTTCTATAATATTTAAATGGTTGTGCCTTATTAGTATAAAATTTAAGTGGTTGGTCTTTCTTTGGATCAATTCCAACTTCTGGGTGATGCTTGTTTGGAGATGTGTGCGGGTTATGGATCTTATGAATCATGGTTTGGCTTGGGTTTGTCCAATGTCTCTTTTTCTTGGATTCCTCTCAAACTGGGGGTTTTAAGATGCTCTCTGTTGATATTTCTCCCCATTTTTTGGGTCGGCCCATGTCGGTGGGTTAATAATGTGTGTGATAGTACTACTCAGTTTCTAATATGGCGGGGAGACCCACTATGGGTCTCGCCAATGTCATCCCTCAAGCTGGTCAGGTGAGACTCAGAAAGTTGAAGGGTCACACCAGCATTAGGGGTCTTTTTGGTTTTCTAATTTGTTTTTATTCAGGAAGTCAATATTCAGCTAGAGTCCTAATATGGCGATGAGACCAACATAGGAAAATTTGGCGGAGAACTTAATCTTCAAGGTGTTCGTGTCAGGTAAACTCTTTGCCTCTGCTCCGCCCGACCCCGATCAATGTAGACGGTTAGCCCAGATGATGGGTCATATGGAGAATATTCATTGGAGATCCTGAGTGGACTCTAGTGATTTCTAAGTCATGGGTTAGGGTGTTCTAGGTTTTTGTTGTGTTTAGAAATGTGTGTCTTGTGTTGTTGGTTCTTTCACTTGGTAGTCTGGGTCTCAAGGTTTCAGGTCTTGGGTGCAAAGTGAGTTTTCAATCCTCAAACGGTAGGGGTTTCATTTTGAGAATCGTTGTGTCCTTGTTTCATGGTTTGAATAGATGAGTCTTTTGGGAATTTTTGGGATAAGATATTTTCATGGTGGGGAGAATTGTCACACCCTATCCTGAAATTTTTTGATTATTTTATTTGTCTTTTATTTTCTATTTAATTCAATTTTTTTTGATTTTTTTAAAAAAATAAAATCAATTCAATTAAAATCAGAATAAAAAAATCTATTCTATAACCCCTCCCCCTTGCCTCATGGCGGACCCCCCATTCCCCTTCTTGTTGCGTGACGCCGACCCCCCCTTTATCCTTCCTCTTGGCCACACGATGCACCACCTCTCAACTCCCCTCTCCACTGTGGCCTCCTCTCCTGGTTCCCCCTCAAACCTGGATGGAAAACCCCCTGGCCAAGACCCTACTATGCTGGAGCCACCCCCATCCTCTGGGATCCAACTCCGATTTGCCGATCCCACCATGTTTCGTAACTTTTATCATTCAAATCGACACAGTAAGTCCATATACTCCCTCCTCTTTTGATTTATGACCATGATTTGGTGTCGTCGTCAGCCTACGAAATTTTTCTGAACCTAGGGTTAGGTTCTAAACCATATTTTTGGCGTTCTTCATGTTCTAGGTTATGAGAAGGCTTCCTCGAGTCTTGTTGGTGCGATTTATGGAAATCTCTGCTGAAGGTGAGGTGGTTCGGTGTGTTTTGGTCCAATGTATTTCTTCTGAGGTAATGTTTTCTCATGTTTCTTGGTTTTTTCAACTACTTAATTTGGGTATTTGGGTGTTTATGACTCCTTAGTATTTAATTAGTAGGGAGATGGTTGGTTTTAGGTGGTTTTGCTTCAATTTGGTTCACTGCCGCAAACTGAGGTATGGTTTAGACCTATTTTTTTGGTTTCTCCCTTGTTATAGGTGTTATTTAGGGGTTCTAGAGTGCTAGTATTTACCTATGTAGTATGTTGATCCTTGCTCCTTAGTTTTGAGTTTTCATGTCAAGGGAGACTCACCTACGTATTGTTAGGTATGTATATATTTATATATATATTGGTTCCCCCATTACATATATATTTATGCATGACAATGTTTGTAAGTGAATGGGGCTAGGTGTGCCAATTTATATATAAAAAAGCTAATGTGTAGGTGAGTGGATACGTGAATATTCATATAAGCATATGTGTAAGGATTTCCTTGTGCATTCCCATGGCTATAAAGATGTGTTTATAGGGGATAAGAATCCTTGAATGTATGTGAAAGTGTTTATTATTAGTGGGGGAGTAGCAGCCTTGAGTTAGAAAGCACCAAGAGCCGAAGTGGATAGCTTGATTCTACTCTAATGTAGGTTCCCTATGCCTAAGTATTTAACTTGTGTTCTATGATTTCTTGATTGTTTTTAAAACATGTTTTCCATTTTTATATGAAATGTATATTCTATATACATATATGTATTTCATCATGGAATTTTAAAAACTGGCCTCGCACTTGGTTGTTAGATTTTATTTTAAACCTTTAAAATGAATAGTTTGAATTATGTAATGTATAAATCTTTCTTTTAAATGTGTGGTTCTATGGTCGTTCAATTGGTATTTTAAACAATTTTGAAAATTATTATTTTGACTTCTAAAGGTCTCATGACTTATGTGTGTGGTGAAAAAGGTGTTGTTGAAAGTTTTTAAGATGCGTATGAATTGAAACTGGTTTTTCCTAAGGGGAATAGGTTGTTTTCAAGAGAGTAACTTTTTTTCTTTATAAATTATGCAAGTGGATTACCAAATTATGCATGTGGTGCGTAACATGTATGATAGTCAATTTGGTGTGCATGTGAGAAATAAAATGGAAATAGACCACATGGTAAACCCAGGGTATCTAGGTCAGAAGACTAGTTATAGCGTAATAGTGATTCAGAGTGGTTCGTCCATGCATTACAAAGAAAGTTTGATTCTACAACACTAACTAATCATTTATGATGATGTTGGGGACCACAAGTTTATGGGTATGTTCCCTACCAGTGGATCATGCATGAGAATATATATTTTTTATAGTTACTCTTACATCGAGATTTGAGGTTAAAGGGGCCCACATAAGCTTGATGATACTTTTGATCATGGTGCACATTTATGAATTGGTGCTTTTGGAGTAATTTTCATTTCAATTGTTTCATGTGTGCTCCCTATTTTGTGAAAACCATACGTGAATTCAAACTATTTTCCTTTCATTATGATGTGTTAAAGTATTCTTGGAATCTACTTTGAAATATAGAGGAAGTTAAATGTTATCCTAAAAGGTGAAACTTGTTTCTTGAATTTGAAAATAAGTAAAAGCCTTACATTATTATGTCTTATTTTTAAACTAGCATAATTGTATTTCTATTTAATGGTAATGGAATAGGGAATTGTTATTCCTTGGATTTCCTAATGAGTATTTTAGTGATCACACCTACTTTCCATTTCAGTTTTAGGTTCTAGTCTTGTATCTCTCTTGGAGTGAGCGTGGTTCTATGTTTAGCAGTGACCCATGGGGTCACATGAAGGAATGTCTAGTTGATCATCTTTATTTTATTTTCCCCTGATGGTATTTAACTATTTTTTCTAGTTTATTATGGTTTATCTATATTTTTTTTTCTGGTCTAAATCATTCCCAACATCTTTTTTTGATTCCCAACACTAGTTTCCAGCCTGTGAGGATTAGGAATGCCCTTCGGGCCATGCTGCAGACTGGATCAGGTGACCGGTTCAGGGTCGACCCAAGTTAGTTTATGATAGGGGATAAGTTTATAATATATAAAAACCGTAAAATTATAGTTTATATCTTATCTTAAATGTATCTGAAACTTATTAAGAGATATTGTGTGGATTATTTCAAAATAATTGACCTTTATCTACCTTATAAACCAAGTAAATGGAATATGGTGATTGATTTTCTATAAGATGTTTTTAAATCAGTATGTGGGGGAATATGATGAAGAATAGTATTTTATGGAACATTTTATAGAATGTGTTTGGATGTGAAAGAAGAAAATGATCAAGTATTCTTGGCTAGTGTTTAAGTCACACCTTCCTTGGATGATGAGATTCAACAGGAGAAAGCATTTGATCATGGTTTTCATCATATAAGTGGAATTATAAATTATAGGGAGATCTTATATGATTATACATAGTCTATATATTGTGCCTTATGATTCGAGAAGAGTTTTTGGGTTCCTATGTCTCTATGATAGGACGTGATTAAATATTGTCATCATTCCAGTTGGACAACTCATCCCAATGCTGGAAAAATATTTTATGATCTCAAGTGATGATATTGGTGGATTAGAATGAAGTGAAAAATTTATTATCTTGTCTATTATTACCCTATATGTAAAAAGGTAATGTATGAGAATAGAAATCCTATAGGGATATTGAAACCAATTTCGATTCCTATATGGAAATAGGATGAAATCTTGATGGATTGTTTGGTAGGATTACCTCTATATTATCGCGGAAAGAATTATATATGGGTAATCATTAATGATTTAAAAAATTAATATCACATTATTATGATAAAATAGAGTGACATGGGGAATTATATTGGGAAATTATATGTCTAATAGATCAGAATTTTTCATAGAGTTCCCTCATGCATTTTTTTCAGGACTCATGTTTCTGATCTCATTTTTTTGTAAGGAATTCATGAAGTTATAAATATCTGATTAATGCTAACCACAATATATCACCTATAAATAGATGGTCACACTAAGAGGGTGATTTAGATTTTTAAAGATATTATATGTTCTTGTGTTCTTAACTTCGAAGGATTATGGGAGAGTTACTTACTATTGACTGAGTTATCATATACTAATAGTTACAAATCATCAATATAGATGGCTTCATTTGAGTCACTTTATGGTTGTCCATGATAGTCTCCTCTTTATTTTGATGAAGTGGGTGATCATTACATATTGAGACTAAGAATTATTCAAGTTATAATAATCAAGATTCAATTTATTCATAAAAGGTTTGATAAATCTCAAAAAATTATAAATAATATGTCGATATCCAATGTTTCCAACTGGAATTTTCCATGGGTTGTGTGTGTTCCTCAAAGTTTCTATTTGACTAGGAAAATAGAGGTTGTAAAAGTATGGTATTATTATTTTATGGTATGTTGGGACATTTGAAATAGTGGAATATCTTGGAAAGGTGGCCTACTGACTCTATTTATCATCCAATTTGACAATCATTCATGAAGAATTTCATGTACCCTAGTTGAAAAAATATTGTCTTGATCCATCCTTTGTAGTTGAATGGGATGATTTATATTAGGAACCTGATGAAATAATGGTGGAGAAAAATATTTGTATACTTGATCATTGAAACAAATTTTCAATGGAAAATATATTCCATTAGTTTGTGTGCTATTGTAACATAGAAAATATAACCTTGAAACATTAGAGTGTAATGCATTGATAAAGGTGAAATGACCTCACCTTTTCTCAATCCAAAGACACTGATGACTTTATATGGGTAGAATGTGGAATGGTTGAGATAATTGTGACACCCATAATGTTATTATTTTTATTTTAATTTATTATTTACGGGTCTTAATATTTATTTTGATATTATGAGTGGAAATCTGAAAATTTTGGAAAATTAACCAGGTTTTATGGTTACCATAACCATGCATGGTAATTGTGCAAGGAGATTTTCAAATCTAGTAGCTATGAATGGTAAGACGTATGATTAGTCTAACCATGTAACCTAATTATGGATTACACCTAAAAAATATAGTTTTTATTTTTTTTTCTTCCAAACTATTTGGGAGTCCCCTCATTTCCTCTTCCCATATTCAAGAAACTTCTACAAGGGTCCCAATCCATCGTTCCACTTCCCTCTTTTAGTTCCTTGCATCATCTCTATTGATCTAAAGTGATTCATTTATTACAATCTCCCCATTTCTCTTCTTATCTCCCTCTATTATCTACTCATATGAAACTTCCTTATCCCTCACCCTAGACATCCATGGTGGACAATTAAAAGGTTGGGGTTGGGAATAATCACAGATTCCATGGTTTATTGGTATCTTAAAGGATCTCATTCATCCAAATATATCATTATTTAATGAAGGAATGTGTAATAAAATATATTTAGGTAAGTGTTTAAATATAACTCCCATTTTTTAAAACATTTGTTTTTGAGGATTTTATAATGGCTTTTTAATATATTAGTAATCTATATAGAGTTTATGGTGGATTTATGAGTAGTCTCAAAGTGTTCTTATGACTTTTAATTTATCCTAAATAGTTTTCCATGGTTTTCAGAGGCTATGCTATTGATGTGAATTACAATGAACAAAATGTGTTTGATATATTGTTTCTAATTTTTTTAGTTCAAATAGATCTATGAAAGGGTTTTAATAGACATTTGATTCCATATAAAGGTGGTTTCATGGATCCTTGTTATTTTATGACTTAAAAGACCATGTTTCATATTTTATTTATTGTTATTGATTATGGTTATCCTCTTTCACACATTTCATTTATTGGACTTTTTTATACATTTGTTTTTTTCATGCTGTTCATTATTTATTAGATTATTGAAATAGAGGATATTGTTCAGAGGGTGATTGTTTTATGGATTGAGTATTGTTTTGAAGATTATAGTTTGATTTCCTTAATTTGAAATGATGGGTTACATGGGATACTTAGGTGCAAAGTGAGAAATAAAAAATTAATTCTAAAATAACTATGATTTTTATTTAGCTAGGGTTTCATGGTAATCAATTTTAATTGGCTAATGGTTTCCACTTGATGAGGCCATGGGGGTTGGTTGGGTTTTGAGTTAGTAAATATTACATTAGGTTGAAAAGTGATCTATGAGCATGGTCCTAGATTTTCTATATTAATAATGTGGCTAATATCCTATGATATGATTAATTTAGTTTATGACTTGATTTATGTTAGGTTTTCCACTATGCCTTATGATATATTCTTATTGTGGGATTATGATTTCCTCTATTTTCATGATTTCCTAAATGAAATGGTTTTATAAAATATAATGAAACGTGTTTGGATTTATTTTCTAAAAAATTGAAAATATATTTTCTAATTTTAGTTTAAAAAATCATTTGAGCCTTAACTTATAAAAGGGGTTTCATTGATTCTTGGTGGTATACTATAGAGTGATAACTAACACCCTACATACATACACTTGTGTGTATATATACTTGGTTATGTTTGATAAAGGTAAAGGAAATGGATATTCTACCTTTATTAGATTTAATTAGATTACTTCTCTATGTTTTGGTTCAATGATGATTGGGTGGTGAACACAGGACACCAAGAGGTGGGTTTGTGGTCCTTTTTGGGATATTTTGGTAAATTTGGGGGGTATTTATATCAACCACATAGGATTTTCCTAATTTTTATCTCCCTTGTATAATACCATTCATGTATCAATTTATATTTTGTTTATGGAGTAATACTTGGATGTTTATTTTGTTTCTTCATTATTATTCAATGTCTGGATGGACTTATAATTTGAAACTATTTATTTACTCGGGATTAATATCTATTGTATAAATAACTAAAACCAAATTATTAATAGCAATGCATTTTTTATTATTGGTTTAGGATTGAATTTTGTTTCCAATGGACGTTTTTTGATACCCTTGGAACTTTTCACGAACCCATGGTGATTGGAAACACACTTCTAGATATGTGATGGTTGATTTGAGTGATGTGGTGAGTTAACCCAAGATAGTTTATTTTATGATCACACTTTGATTATCATATATTTATGGGATGATTTATAGAATGGTGCGGAGAAAACATGTCTTAACCAAAAAATGGATGGGGGGCTATCATCTACAATGCTAATAACTGGTTTCTTGAGATTAAATAACACTTGATCAAGTGTTGGGATACATAAGGAACCAATTTATAGGTATCTATGATTTAAAACAAAAAATATTCCTAATATAAAATGGAAAGTTTATTTTTCATCAATGCTAGAAAAACAACAAGTTTTCAATCACATGATTATTGAAGATCATTGTGAAATGAAAAAATGTCTTCTTCCTCCTAGAGTATTCACTAGTTGATGAATCACTAAACACTTGTTTAGGATACTACTTTAGACCATGGTATATTAGTATCTTTCAATATTAAATAAATAAGGATAAAAAATATTCAACTATAGAGACTCCAAATCACACACTCATGATAAAATTCCATTGTCATGGACTTAACACTTTTTATAGACCATAGGGATGTTCCACAAGCCTTCGTGGAATTTACTCAAACATTATAAATAATTACAGTAATTATTTTAGTAACAAATGGTTTATAACCTATAAAATCTTGTTTGGAACTGAATAAATGTAATTTGATTCATAGGTTTCATATAAACAATAACACACCTCCATGTATGCTATATATTTTCTAATATATGGGAGGTTCTATGCATATGTTACTGAGAGACTATACCATCAACCAGATAACCATAAATAATAGAATACGTTAAAGTAAACCATCAATTAAAAAGAATAAAAAACATAGACATTACAATGATAGACTAACCATTTATTAATAATAGAAACATTCTATAACAAAATATGTTATCTTATAAAATCACACTAGTATACATTTAGAGTAGGATCATCCCTAGGTAGATCATATATAACATGTACAAAAGTGTGTAAATAAATGAAGATAATTATAAAATAAACTAAATCCAAGTCCCTACCTAATACCATTTCTTACTCCACCTCACATTCAAGATTAACCATTGATAGTAGGGACCTTAACCTTACCTACATCCTTGATCATAAAATCTACAAGCGCATTGAGAGACCATCACTAGGTATGCATATTAAATAAGAGGCCACCACGAACAGTGTCCCTAAAAAGTATAGAATATATAATTTCATTCTCGATATCAAAGGATGATAAACAAAATAAAAAAATATAATTTTTTTTATCATATACTACTTAGTAGATAATCCTATAAACAACCATACATGCATCAGCTAGTTATAGAATGGGACAATGCTCGTAGGTTTGGAACACATCATAAGAGTGTCTAATCTAACAACTCAATTTCAATAGTTAAGGTGAAAAGCTATCAAAAAAGGGATATTCAAGGTAAACGTGGAATCATTATTATTACAAAAAATAAAAATAATCCATATTCATATCATAAAAACAATGTGAATGATATATCATTGGAAAAAACTCTAAGGCGAATGATATCTCACCAAAATAAAAATTCAACGTGAATGATATATTTTTAAATTATAAGCCTCCCCAATGTGAATAATGTTTCATTGAAACATATTTCAATTTTGATTGATACACCACTAATACAAAGTCCCAAAAGTGAATGATATATGATCAATACACAATATATAGGAGAATGATACATCATTTATGAATAGTCCCTAGGAGAACGATACATCATGAATACATAATTCCCCAAGTAAGTGACAAATCACCAATACACATACCCATGTGAATGATACATCATCAATACCTATCCCCTAGGTGAATGATACCAGAATACATAATTCCCCAATAGAACAATACATCACAAAAAAATATCTTGAAGGAAAATGATCAATCACATCATACATACAACTCAAGAAAATGAGTAATTACAAAATTCCATGGCTTACGATTCCCTGTAACTATCTATCTCACAAGGGTTAAGCTCATAAGGCTACTAACCCACCCAACGATCAATGAAAAGGATAATTATTCACTATCATAAACTATGTTTAATATTTCATCCACTATATAGATATTTTGGATACCTTGTATGGCTCATAAAATCATACTATAACATCCTCACCCAACCCACTATCTTGGGTTTGGTCAGAGGTGCTATTGACCTTAGGTGACATCCCTAAGCTATCAAAGGCCGAAAAAAGTGCCAAGAGAATTATAAAATGATGGGGGATTATTTTAACTAAAACATAAAAAACTATATGAAGAAAAAAGAAATTAAAACAATGGTATATGATGAATTTAGAGTAAAATAATACAACTCAAACCAGAAAGAAACATCCGAGAAGTGGATGCAATAAAAATTTATGACACTGACACAATAAAGAGAATAAGAACTCAATGAAACCAAAAGTTTCATAAACTAAATAATCAACCCAAACATGCTACAAGATTTAACTCAAAGTACCAATCCCACTGCATCTTGATGCATCATTAGATAAGTATAACTAATTGTATTTACCTATATCTTGACACAACATCACCAAACACACCAATGTTCCTAAGCAGTGGGAGAGTATAAAACTCTGTAGGTAATCCCTAAAGACTTCCCAAAACACACCACTAGGAACAAGAACAAATTATCTCACATTTATATTTATATCAAAAATAATTAGTGGTAGTTTATAATATTTCAAAAATAAATCAATTAAATATGTTTCCAAAATCATAACTACTTGGCATCATTATTACACAACTCACACACCCATGCATGCCCAATTATAGTCCAAATAATCACAGGTGGTGACCTGTACCATCACCAAGTCATCACTTTATGGAATCTACAATCTTCCAATTTTGCATTAGCCTCATGTATGACCCAAAAAGACATCATAATTTAGTTTCATGAACTCATTCCAACCACACATTCCAAGTTCTCTACAAAAACCATTTCTTTTAGAAACAATTTTCCTTTTAATAAATATATCAAAAAAATTTTGTGTATTAACTCAAAACTAGATATTTGGGTACAAAAACAAATAAATTTCTACAATAAAAAATAGAGAGTGTTTTAGATAACAAGACTTAATGTTCTAGAACATGTAGTTTATAAGAGAAGACAACTACCTATCAATGGTTGGAGAAAATGAAGAACATCACACAAAACTTCTCGATTCAGCCTTAAAACTTCTTCCATTTAATATATAGAATCAATAACTCATAAAGAACCATAATAGATCATACATATATCTATAAAATATTAGATGTAACATTACTAGTGAGAGAATATGTGATGATCTAAAGATAAAGAGAGAAAATAGAGAATTACAGATGATTCTAGAGATTCCGCACACTCGGATCCATGAAAATATTATTCCAGATCAAAAGAAACATCCAAGAATGATTACATATGAAGATGAGTTTGAGATCCCAAAAAAGGAGAAGAAAAATGAGAGTTTTGGGGATAAAAACCAAGTTAAACCATAATTTTTGATATAATAAATACACACTTCATTGTTATGTAACACAGTTTGGGAAAAGATACTCTAATTTTGTACACGATACTATTTTAAAAAAACCCCCACACAAGAATATTTCATGATTTTAGAAACCATGTACCAACCATGTTTTTCCCCTATGTCTCTACACACATGGTTTCTCATTTTAATGACCTAGAATTTTATCAATGGAATTTCCCTTATTATATAAATGTGTTATATTTAGTAATATAGTGTTATATAATGAACATGAAACTCTTTATATATTCATTTTTTACATTAATTTGAACATTACTTTAAGAGAATAAATATTTCCATAAGAGTTGAAAATATTAAAATGGGATAAAAAATTGAAAATATTAAAATGGTATAAAAAATTGAAAATAAGATTACTAAAATATAAAACATTTTATCTTCTCAATGCATCGAAATAATTTCACTCATGAACAACATTATAAAGATGAAAAATAATATTATTAATTCAATATTCATGTTGAAAATTAAAGTATATTAACCATGAGTGAATATAAAATAGAAATATGAATGAATGAAATATGAGGTATTTATAGAAAGTAGGGAACCTATATGACCATTACAAATCTGACCATTGGAATAGTAATATGATTGTTAGAATAATAATATGACTATCAAGAATAGTAAATGAATGTTATAATAGTATACTAACTTATAGAAGTGTAAAATAATATTTATTTGTCTTATAAAATGAGAATTTGAAATATTTATATCATGATACAAGTTAATATATGTTTTAAAAATGATTAAATAAGTGTTTTTCTTTTTGTAAAATATAAAAGTATTATTTATATTTTATAAAAAATATAATAATTAGAATTAGAATTTATTTTCTTGAAATGGATTTCTGAATTAATATTAAGGTGTATTATAATGATAATGTAATTTTATGACACTCTATATAATTTCTCAAAGGGTCTGAAAATTGATCATAATATTAGAATTGATATTTATCAAATAAATAAGAATTTTATTTAAAAATTAAATTTATAATATTTAGAAAAACATTTTCATAAAATTCATTTCATTTATGAAATCTATAAATTAAAAAAAATTATCATTTTTTTCATTTTTATAATATAGTTAAATTTTTGGTGAAGAGTAAAATATAGTAAAATATGATATTTAACATTATAAGTTAAATACATGATTAATTGAATAAGGGTTTAGGCACACACCTATAAGTTCAATATCAAATTTACCATTTACTTTATATATTCACAAGAATCAACACTATTGGTAGTATTTATCCGAAATAATATGCTAATGTATATAATATTCAAAAACACCCCTCTATTCCACTTATAAGTACCACCCCTAACTACCCCTTATCCTCACAACTTATAATACATAGATCATACAAAAACTCTTTCAAAAACTCTATTAATATCTCCTAAACAACCCTAGATTCATTGGTATCATCAAAAGGCCAATCCAAGGTTCCTTAAGTGGAATCCCAAGAGGAGGCATCTAAAGGAGAAGGCAATACCCTCAACCAAGTATTTATTTTTTTCTTCCTCCTAATCCTAAAAACCAATTCCATTCACATGGAATAATAACTATAATATAATATGTATTCCAAAATTTAATTTTATTAATGGAATATCTATAATACATTCTCTTATATTCTTCTCTTATTCTAAAAATGAAAACATTTTACATATTATTATGGTTCACCACCTCTGTGGACGATGAGTTTTATTTTTCTATTACCTCCTTCATGATAGGTTTAAATTCACCCATAATCATTTAAATTGACATAAATATACATATTATATATATATATTTATTTACATTATGGAATGAATATATAGTCATAATATTTAATAAAACAAAACTATTTCTAGATGGTCGGTAAAACAAAAAAAATGAACTAACCATATAAAATTAACATTTTTACTAAATGAATCATACCTATGTAAGAACACATATGGATATTTAAGACCATTTAAATTTCTGAAATTTCATTATTAAAATTTCACTTCACATCTATATTTTTATTTCCATTTGAAATAAACGTCAATAATTATCTACAAGTTATTCGACCTTGGAACCATGAAAAAAACGCTCACGATAAGAATAAATTAAATGTTTTATATCATTGAAATAGTTGTAAATGAAAATTATAAAATTATAGTAACTAAAATATATATTTAAAATTTTTTATTTAATTAATTCATGAATTAAATTTTATTATTTGTAAATTTAAGTGTAAGTACAGAATGATTCTGAAACCTTAAATAAGGGATCTCCCTAAACCACCCCATTTTTGTTAGGTTATTATATTTTTCTCTCTACCACAGTTTATATCCCTATTATTATTATTTAATTTTTATATATATTATATATATATTTCCCACACACATATACCTAGTGTAATTAACCTTTCAATGATGGTGATATACATGTTTTAATGGTTACCTTCTCATTTTTTTCTGAAAATATGATTAAAGGGGACATCTATATTTTGTTTTCCCCTTTTAAAGTATCACTCAATGACATGTTTTAGAACTTAAATGGTTTATAATTTTTTTATGGGAAACCATTTTAGTTAATTTTCAGTTTTATGGAAACTATTATGCTATTACCCTCTTTAAAGACTCTTGACCATTTTCCCTAAAACCCCACTTAAGTGGTACATTTAGAAATTTACATATCCACTATTTTTCACATAAACACATTAGTTAGAAATAAATTTTCATGATATCTACATATTTTATACCTCTTAATTTCCACAAAATTTTTAATCATTTCATTCATGGAAACCATAATGATACACTATATAGTTATGCTAAAAGACATGATTATGCAACCCATTTCTTTTCATGGGAAAATATTATGTTTATACCTTACGTATGATTTCCATTTATGGAACAATAAGAATGAACATGTGATTATGGGTGCATATAGATAGCTCTATAATTAATTGGATATTGTTTATCTATCATGATATGGTATTCACGAGATTAGGGAGTAAACCTAATCTATGATGGGACTCTGTCCACCATGTGATGATATCTTGGTAGTAAGCCTTGATTTATTCTTATGTTATGTTTCATGTTGGTACCAAATTCCTATGTTGATATGATATTATGATTCCATGTTCTTTATGTTATTCTACCATATGATTATTCAATATCCTTTTCTTTTATGATATCATATTATTCCTTTTTACTCATATGATATGCTTCATTATTATATTTATTTCCTTACTGAGATTATCAGGTCACTCTTTTTTTATGAATTACTAGTTTATATTATGTATTTTTAGGATATTAAACGGATTTAGGATCTCATTATGGAGATTAAAATAAATACGTTTTTTTTTATTTTCACTTTTGGGCATGATGAACCTAGTCTTCCAAACACACAAGGAATCTCAATATTTGGGTTATGTTCGTTGGATATTTATGTAAAAAATTATGCTATGATATGTGTAAAAGGATTTGGTTGATATAGATAGAATCAAATAAAACTATAGTTATGTTTTAGTATTAGTAAAATAATATCTTAGTAAAAACACTAGGGATAAGTATAAGTATAGGAAAACATCTTGAAATTTTGGAGAAGTATAGAGTGAGTGATTTCTAAGAAATTAAATCCATGTCTGAATACTATAAGTGGATATGGTTTAGAATTATTGTACCTAGGGTTAATACCCCCAAATGTTTTTTTTGGTATTAACTCAATTATCACATCATTTATAAAAAATATGTCTTTGTACATAGTAGGTTTGACCCTCACAGGGGATATGCTTTTGAAAATTCACAAAATCTTTATAAAACATCATGAAGGAGTTGAATAAATCATTATGTTAGAAAACATAATAGTAAAATAACAATGTATAACCTATAACAAAACCTAGGGACTCATAAGTTAGGTTTTATGTTTCATTTATAAGTTATTCCATATATGTTCATAGTTTCCCTTTTTATATGATTTTTACTTTGAGTATTTTCATCCCTAATTTTATTCCCTTTATTTTAGTTAATGGTGGAAAATAGGAGGAACTATGCCAATGAACAATGTGATAGGAAATTTGATGATTTCACTAATGAGATTCCTAAAATTATGGGACTAGAAGATAATCAATTCATAGTAGTAATGGATTAACTAACTCAATCCATGAAATATAACTTGAATCATGTGGAACACCCACCTTCTCCGAAGAAAGAGAATGTTGTAGTCAAGTCCTTTATGAAATAAAGGTCTCCTTCCCTTAGTGTATCTTTTGATACACTCATCATGGAATAATGGATTACTCCATTGAAAAGATATTATCTATCCTCCAATTATCTAATTAAGAGAAAGTTTCACTGTCTATTTTTTTAGATGGAGGGAGAAGCAGTGGTCAAAATTGATCAAGAGCACGATGTCCAAATAAGAAATTGATTCTACAGAATGAGAATAATTTAAGAAAATATTTTTTATTATATATTTTCCCAAAATATTTATATTAATATTGATAGGGAGTTAGACTAAAAAATTTAAGATGATTCTATTAGGGCATATAAGGAATACATCACCAGGCTTGCATGATACACCTCCAATATTGTCATCAACATCGAAAGTAAGGTGAAATGCTTATTTAGTGGGTTAAAGTCGAGTATATAAAAATATTTGGTGATATAAGAATTTGATTACTATGAACAGATTTTATGATATTCCCTTAAGGTCTATATGGAGATTGTTGAATCTCAGTTTTCTCATGGGGATAAGGAAAAAAATCATAAAATGGACTTTATTTCAAGAGTACCAAAGGATAAATCCCATGGAGGAAAGAAAAATAAACTATAAAATGTTAAAAATGTAAGAATAAGTATCCAAAAAACTATATAAAGGGAACTAAGAGATACTATAAGTGTATAATAGAGAGGAATCATGACAATCAATGTAGAAGAGAGTTGAAGAAACCCACTAATGTGATGAAGAAAAGAAGTTCATATCAACACTCAACATATGGTACAATGTTTCTAATGGGTGGAATATGTTATTTATGAAATAAATGTACCGAATCCTGGGGTTATCAGAGAAAATAAATGAAAATATCTTCTAAGGCTTAGAGAGCAAGGAATGTAATATGTCATCACTACTACTAAGGTAAAACTCAATAATTATGTGGTGATATATACAATGGTTATTAATTCAAGAATAGTGAATTTACTATTTAATGATTGTTTAATGAATTGTTTAAAAATTTTCAATTTTATTATAATTATTCAAATACCACCTCAAAATATGTAGGATTACTTTTCTGTGAGAATAAAAATAGGGAAATCATTGCATCTCAAGTATATAACTCCTCCTCAGTCAATGTTTTTTGACCGAACCTACAAGAAAATATTTTCATACTTCCATTAGTAGAATTTTATGCTTTATTGGGAATTGATTGATTATGATTATATATATATATATATATATCTAACATAAACTACCAGGAAATGGTGATCAATCTTCACATCTTAAGTCATCCTTTGATTTTGTACAAGTGTAAGGTGGAGGATGAATATACATTGCAATATTCTTCTCAAGCATGGATATTATTATCTAATAAGAAATAATATCTAGATAAAATTATTTAAACAGAGTAAAGAATCATGATTGAATTCATTACCATTGTGAGGGATTATACTGATGCCTTTCTTGAAGAGTTTCCTTGTCTTTATGATGAATGAGAGGTTGAGTTCTCAATTGAACTTATAACTGGATCTCTACCTGTATCCAAGAATCCTTATAGAATAGAAATCGTTGAGTTGGATAAACTAAATATTATATTACAATAGAATATGGAAAAATGGTTTTATATGCCAAAGTGGTTCACCATGGGGTGTACTGGCCCTATTCATCAATAAGAAGGATGGGTCAATGCACTTATGCATTTATTATCAGGAAATCAACAAAAATAATGATAAAGAAAAAGTATCCCCTATCATAAATTGATGAATTGTTCAATATAATATATGGGGCCAATTATTTCTCTAAGGTGGAACTTTTTCCAGGATATTACCAATTAAAAGTGAAGGATGATATTCCTAAGATTTCCATTAGAATAAGGTACAAAAACCTTGAGTTCATAGTGATTCCCTTCAGACTCACTACTACTCTAATAATCATCATGGAATTTATGAATATAGTCTTTATATATTACCATGAAAAATTTGTGGTAGTATTTATGGATTATATTATGATATAGTTCAAAATAAATATAGATGTGGGGGAGTATTTGAATACAGTGTTAATGTCTTTGTGAAAGAATAATCTATGTGTAATGTATAATAAATATGAGTTTCAGATGGAGGAAGTATCATTATAGGGGAATGTTATCAATGGTAAAGGGATATATTTGTACCCTTCTAAGACAAAGGTTATTGGGGAATATACTAGACCAATATCTTTAATGGAGATCCATAGTTTCCTTGGACTAGCTGGGTATTATTGATAATTTGTGAGAGACTTCTCATGATTTTTAAACTCACTAACCAAGATGACTCAGAAGAGAGTAAAGTTTTTCTAGAATAGTGATTAGAAGAGATATTAAAGGAATTTGAAAAGGAGTCTTATCAATTCACTTGTAGTCACACTACCCCAAAGTGGGTAACTTTTCATGGTATACAGTGATGATATAAATAATGGATCATGTTGTGTATTGATATAAAATGAAAAAGTGATAGCCTAAACCTCAAGGTAGTTGAAAGTTCATGAGAAGAACTACACAACACATGATCTAGATTTAGTTATAGTGATCTTCACATTGAATATTTGGTGACATTATCTCTTTTGGTATAAGTGTAAAATATATACAGATCATAATAACCTCAAATATATATCCATATAGAAGGAGATCAATATTCACCATTGAAGATGGCTAGAGGGTATTAATTAATATGACTACTTATTCCACTAACATTATGGGAAATAAAATAAAATAGAATATTATCTATGTATAAAGTATCCTATAACCTTATCAATGATAAAAATTTAGAGGGATCTGATCATCTTAGATATGAAAAGGATGGACATAGGAATCATAAAGGAAGGAAAATCACTCTTCCTTTCTCAATTGGTTTCTCAACCATCCCATATAGAGAAGATAGAGGACGTTAAAAGAGATGATATGGAAATATAGAAGAATGTGGAAGCTATAATAAATGGGGAATCCTCAGAGTTTTAACTTTATGAAGAAGAAGTTTTGAAATTTCGGTCAGGACTATATATACCATCAAATAATGAAATAAAAAGGAGCTGCTGAATGTTTCACATAGCTCGACCTTCTCTAACCACCTAGGGAGAATGAAGATGTATTGAGATATATGAGATAACTATGTGCGGGGAGATATAAATAAATCGATCATAGAATATACATAAAAATACTTATTATGTTAGAAATTGGAGGAAGAAAGGAAAAAGTCTAAGTGGATGATGGAACCATTACCCCTACCTATATGGAAATGGGAAAACATCACCATTGAATTTTCTGGTCTTTCAAAGAAATATATAGGAAATAATGATATATGGATTATAATGGATCCTCTTACAAAGGATTCACATTTAATTTTAATTTGAGAGGACAGATCAGTTGACCGACTTATAAAGATATACATTAGGGAAGTAGCGAGTCTATATGGAATGCCTCTATTTATTATACCAGATAGAGTTCCACGGATTAAATCCATGTTCTAGAAGAGTCTCCAAAATTCTCTAAATTTGTAATTGAACTTCAATATGGATCATCACCCCAAACTTAATGCCAATATGAGTGTATTTTCTAAACACTTGAATACATGTTGATATATTTATCAATGCACATAAAAGGAGGATGGGATCAACATCTTCCTTTGGTCAAGTTATCATATAATACCATATTTCACTCAAGAATACAAATGGATAAATATGAATCCATTTATGTGAATAGATATAAAAAACTTATGTGATAGGATGAGGTTGGAGAACATATGCCGCTGGGACCTGAAATGGTAAAAAAATTCATGACCATCCAATAATACATTAGGGTTACTCAATGTCAGAAGAAGAGCTATAATGAAAATCATGGATGAGACATGGAGTTTGAGGTTGGAGGTAAAGTTATTGAATGTATATGTTCATGGATGATAATCATGATATTTGGGATGAATGGAAAGATGCACCCTTGGTACATCAACCCCTTTTATATTCTTGATCACATTGGATCTATGGATTATAAAATAGAACTCCCACCAACCCTATATCATGTGTAGGTTTGAGCATAGTAGAAGAGTATGATGGGTCATTCCCAACATGGATTTTTGTCATGATCGATGATAATTTAGAGATTTACATGATGATGAAGGCTATGAAAAATGGAATTGAATCAAAGAAAAATGAAAAGTGATAAAAAGATGGAACTAAGTGCAGGATCATCACATATTATTTATAATTAATTTAATCAATTAAATAATTACCATGGGTGAATTATTTATTCATTGATGGATCTGAAAATATATAAATATTGTAACATAATTTAATTATAGTAATCAAGATAAAATTACATATAGCGTTGATCCACACATTTTCCAAAAATATAAAAATGTCTCCATAGGAATCTTTAAGGGCTAACACGATAAATACAATCACTTTCATCATTCACCTCTGATCACCACGAGAATCGCTTCCAAATCATTATCTTTGATCTCTCTTAACACAAGATTGGGAGATGAATCATGATCTATCACCATTCATAGGAGAATTCTTGGTGAAAGAAGCTCTCTAGGGCTTCAAGAGGAATCTCCAGATTTGTTGTCCAGAACCAAAAAAATGAATTGGATGTCTTTGAAAATAATATAATTGGGCTTATATATTAGTAGTGTTTAAAAATAAATATCTTCAAAAGTTTCCATTAATATTTATTTAATCCCTACGGAACCCCATGTCAGTAATAATAATAATAACAATTCTCGACATGCACTAAACCTGTGAATTAAATTAACTATTTTTTAATAAATAATATTCAATATATATTATTTCTCACTAGACCTTTAAAATCAATTCACTATTCCTCCAATATATTTATCAATCCTTGAATAATGATAATTTATTGAATAAATAAATATCACTACATTATTATCTTATAAATAAATAAATATTATATTCACTAAATAGAAAAAAAATAATTATTAAATATTCCTCTCTCATAATATTATCTTGAATAACTGGCGACATTATATATATGATCAAGAAAAAATGAATAATTATTAAATTCTGTGTGTGAATAATATTTATTTAACTTGTTAAATAATAAATAATAATATATTATTTAACTAAGATTCTATGTACCCTTAATCTGTGATCCTCTAGGCCTCTTTGATAGTGGAATTAAGTGAAGTAGACTAATGTCCAAGGTTAGCATCCAGAAACACTCTATGTCACCCATAAAGAAATAATATAATGCCACAATGAAATAATACCTCATACATATGCTCACTATGTAATGTAATCATATTTTTTGTGATATCTCTAGTCAATAAGGATTCATGCTGCTTCCATCAACCTATGTGATCATTGTCTCTTTCTTTGAATTTCCATAAATAAAAATTTCCCATAGAACACCATGGAAATGGATTTTTTTAGGCTATATAATATCCATAAAAGGACTTGAGATGTCATCTTATGTTAAAAATCAAAAGGGGAAAAAATATTTCCTTGCATTATTCATTAATGCAATATTACTCATGGGAAACCCAACATATCCTACATGTCTGTGAATATATTTCAACATGGTTTTCATCAATATATAAAATTTTGTAACTTATAGTATTTATTAATAATAATATTAAAGTCTAAGGATCAATAAACACATCCACATATAATAACATACAATGGCATAGATAAACATGTATTTTCTGCTGGTAGGTCTCATTCCGATAATATCTTACATTGGATATTACCAAGGGCGTACACCATGAGTAGGTGTCTCAAATTTTTATGAGTCTACACCCCTACTAGCCTGTATAATTTTCTGTCACTCAAATGATATCATTTTACTATAGAAAATATATTTAATAATAGTGTCACAACACTTCTGGGTTCTCATCATAGTGGGGAACTTTTATGAATTTTTAGTACATTGACTACTCTTACGACATTATAACATACTATGTTATGCATAAGAACAATCGTGATGTCATAAAGGGTTTATTAATATTCAAAAATATGATTACAGGTTATCATAAAGTACATAGAAGTTGGTTCTAGGGCACCGAATCCAATAGAATCCCACTTCCACTAGAGCCGAATGATAAAAACATTCAGTTCTATAGCTCTCACATGATACTCATGCTTCTATTGAGATAAGCCTTTAGTAAAGGGGTCTACCATGTTCTCTTCCATGGGTACTCTTATTACTACAACTTCACCCCTTTTATAAAAATCCCTCAATATGTAATACTTCCAGAGTATATTCTTTATCCATTGGTGTGAACTTGACTTGTTGAAAAGACCCACCACTACAATATTATCACAACACAATGTGATAGTGTATTTAATACTTGGTACCACATCATCTTCTTGGACTCAATTTTGTATCCAAATGGATTACTTGGATACATCAAAAGCCTCTATATACTTAGAATCCACTATAGAATCATAAAAAACTGGCTGATTTGAACTCTTCTAGCTCACAGCTCCTCCATTGAGATAGAAAATATATCTTGACCTCAAATTCAAATCATTTTTATCTATTTGAAAAAATTCATAAGTATAACCCCTGATGAACAACTCCTCATCTCCTCCATATACTAAGAATATATCCTTAGTTCTTCTTAGATAATTGAGCATTGCCTTGAAAATAGACCAATTCTATTCTCCTAGATCTGTTTGATATCTTCCTACCATGATCAATGTAGAAGAAACATCAATTATAGTACATAACATGATATACATGATTGATACTATCACTGAAGTGTATGGTATCTTACTCATTCTCTATTTCTCTTGTTGTGTCCGAGGACACATTTTATTAGAAAGATGTATGCCATTTGAAACTGGAACCAATTCGCTCTTAGACTGTTCCATACTAAATATATTTAGTATATAGTCAATGTATATACATTGAATTAGTCCAATAAGCCTCTTGGATCTATCATGAATGTTATTTATCCCTAGATTATAGGCCGATTCACAGAATTCATTCATGGAGAAAAAATTGTTTAACCAGTCCATAATATACTGTACGACTGGTATGTCATTTCCAATAAGTAAAATGTCATCAAAATATACTAATATGATAATGAACACATTACCACTAAACCTCTTATAAACACATGGATCACATTAATTATTATTGGAAACATATTATTTTATAGCTTGATATAATTGAATGTTCCATGATCTAGATAATTGCTTCAATCCCTTAATAGATCTCTGTAACATGAAAATATGTTTGGAATAACAAGGATTCAAAAACCCTTCTGGTTGTGTCATATAGAAGTCTTCTGGAAGGTTCCCATTGAGGAAAATAGTTTTGACGTCCATATTCCAAATTTTATAGTCATGGTAAGATTCCATATCAAGTAGAACTCTAAAATATTTAAAAATTGAAACTGGTAAAAATGTTTCATCATAGTAAATTCCTTGATGCTGTTTAAACCCTATAGACACTAGAATTTTTTTTATAGGTATTTAATTTACCTTCCATGTATAGTTTTCTCTTAAATAACAATTTTAGCCGTATGGGATTTACAAAAAATGGTGCCTCGACCAGAACCAAATATTGGTTCTGATACATGGAATCCATTTCACAATTCATGGATTCTTTCCATCTTTAAGCTTCTAAGCTATATACTACCTTCTTTATAGGAGCGAGGCTCATTATTGTCAACCAATAATGAGTCACCATATTTAGTTACTAGAAAACCTTATATCTCTGGTTATCTTACCTCTCTTGTGCTCATATGAAATACTTGTTTTTTAAGAACTACTTCTTTATGGGGACCTATGGAATCTATTCCTATACCAAATCTTATGTATCTTGAGTATCAACTTCATCTAAGTCAATATTTATCCCACTATCATTGTTGTGGATGTGATCCCTCCCAATAAAGTTGGCTTTTCTGGTGACAATAACATTCTTTTCGGATGGGTTTTATAGTTAATATGCCTTTGTTTTCATAGGAAGGTCTATAAGGATACACTTCATGCCCTGACGTGGTAAATTGTAACCTGATATGGCCTTAACAAATGCATCGTAACCCAATACATGTGTATGAGAAAAAATATATTTATTTATACTCCATAAATAAAAGGGAATTCCATTTTCCACTTTATTTGGTACTCAGTTTAGTGTTTATGCTACGGTTTGAGGTGCATATCCTTAAAAGGATAATTTATGATCTATATGACTCATCATCAACCATACCATTTCTAACAATTTATGGTTCCTCCTTTCACTAACAAAATTCCACTATAGTGTATAAGGTGAACTGAGTTGAGAGAGAATACAAAACTCCCATAAAAATCAATAAAATATTGGTTAAGATATTCACCACATAAATCTGATCAAGGATTCTTTATCTTATTTACAAGTTGATTCTCCACTCCATTCTTGAATTCTTTTAGATTTTAAAAGGAATCGTACTTATACCTCATCATGTAGACATATACATATCTACTCAAGTCATTAGTAAAATTTATAAACTAATAATACCCATATCTAGATTCTATTGGAAATGGTCCAAACACATCAGTATACACAATCTTAGAAGCTATGTTGCCATTTGACCCTTTCCATTGAATGGTAGTTTGGTTATTTTTACTTGTAAATAAGCATGACATCTTTCAAGTGGTTTTATCTTTGAATATTCCAAATAACCATCTTGATATATCTTTCTCAAAATCTTCTTGTTTACAAGACCAAGATAGTGATGAAATAGCTGGGTGTTATATGATTCATGTTAACATGATTGAATATCTATTTCTAATACTTGGTTTTCATAATATAATACATAAATACCATTATTTAAATAATCCATAACGTAACATATGTTGTCTTTATAAAATAAACATATTTTATTTCCAAAATTTAAAATAAACCCATATGCATTTAGGCTTGATACAAAAATTATATTCTTGGTAACAGTTGGTACATAATAATAATATTTTAAATACAATATCATTCCCATTGGAAATGAAATGTGGTTGTAACCAATGGCTAGAGAATCCAACCTTGCTCCATTGGTATCTCTTAGATCCACATATCCTATATAAATAATTAAGAATCTACTTGGTTCTCACATTTGGTTACAGATATGAGCACCACAAGCTATATCTAATACCTAATGTGTAGATATTGAAATATTACACTTAAAAACAAATGAACCTTTGGATTTCCATTTCTTATAGGTGAATTTCTTCTTCCATTGGCCTTTATTGCCACATGAAAAATATTCTTCATCCTTTTCATTACCCTACCTCATGATATTCCTCTTCTTAGAAGGATGTTTCTCTAGAGCTTTAGAAATTTTGTGACTCTTGGGCCCCTTTTTCCTTGTTATTATTTTTATTATTCACTATAAGGACTAAGTGTTTGTCACAACCCATGTACTTATCCACTTGGACAATCAGAGTAAGAAGTTATGCAAGAAACTTTTCAATATTTCTCATATTATAACTAACAATAAAACTAGAGAATGTATTGGGTAGTGAAGAAATTATGAGATCTGTATGCAACACATTTGGTAATTTAATCCCCAAGATATGCAAGTGTTAAATGTATAAAATAATACTGACTATATGAGGCCCAACAGGTACATATTTTCCAAGCCTACTTGTAAACAAATCATTAGATATCTTGAATCTCTCTTGTCTCGCCCTCAAGGTCCTAAAGGAGAGAAATAATTCTATATGAATCCATTTCCTCATGTTTCTTCAAAAGATCATTGGACAAGGATTATATCATGAAATAATGAATAATTGTATCATCTTTCACATATTTATCATAGAGTTACAAATCTTCCTCACTAACCTCATTACCGAGAACATCGGGAATATATTCTTCCAGCACATACAATTTTCTTTTAATGGGGAAGAATAATGCATAAGCATATTTTACACACTTAGAAATTTGTTCTTGTGAGAATTTTATCCTTCTCAAGTATGAATCATTGTGATATGTTTGAAGTAATTTTAATTGATTCTTCTAAAAATAAGATGAATATAGATTTAGTACATTATTTGATAAAAATTAGATAAATAATTAAATATTATATTTATTAATATCCAAATATTTTATCTAAACCCAATACCCCTCACTATTGTCTTTGAAATATCATCTTTCTTGGAAATTATAGTTTCAAGGATTCGTATTCCCCTTATAATTAACCCAAATTTGTTTGTTCAAGCAACTTGAATGGTTTTAGGTAGTTATTTCAAATTCAAACTACATTAACTCATAGTTCCTTGATCTGTTGAGTGGAATCCCCAGTTCTGAAATCCTTAAATTGGATTTCCTTGATGATTTACTCTCAGTTACATCAAGTACTACATTGGAAGTTAACCCTTGGTGTGAAGTAAGTTAATTCAACCAAAAACTTCATGTTAGAATTCCCTGATAGTTAAAAGCACCCTGACTTTGTTTTTTTCAATAACATTGAACTATTTTTTGATTTTAAATGAAGTAGTGGAATGATATACTGACATAATATATATAATTGAGGGATTTTATCTTTTATTCATAAATTCGATATTATTATATTTATTACATAATTTTTAATATGAAGTGTATTTTATTAAGTGATTAACTATTTTTTAGATAATATTTATGCATAATCCAATTTATTTTAGTTATATATTACTTACTTATTAATTAATCAATTCACGTGATCATGAAAAAACATCCACAACTAAATATCCATGAAGCATGGAAGAAATAAAATAATAAATCGGTATGATAATGATAATTTATTAATGTTTAGTTTATCTAGAAGATGATAAACTAACCATCAACCTAGGGGAAAAAACCTTGAATCAATTAAGGTTCATTTTATATCTTTCAACCTATCTACCTATGTATCTATCTTGGATTAGTTTCGCCTCAAATCCAAACATGATCCACATCAACTAGCTTGGGAGCTCCATCCATTACATATGATTTTAATCACACATCAGTGAGGAGAAAAGGATTTACATAAATGAAAACATGGGCATGAAGACCCTTATATAATGAGATGAGAGATGGCACACATGTCAAAAATTTAACTTAATAATAAATTAAATGAAAACAATCACATATAAAGGTCTTCTTTATTCTAATGATCATCCTCATGAATGCAATTAATTAGGCATTTAATAAAATTATCATTAAATTCTAATCATTCTTATTTAAGATAGATAATACTTGAATCAGTCAATTATCTTATTTAATTATTCAATTATTTTATCTTAATTTTCATCCAAATTTCCTTGAGATTCTCATCCATAATATTTTTTTAAAAAATGAAACAAATTTATTTAAAATTAACTAAGTACCTAAATGTTCCTTGGAGGAAACACGATGAATATCCGCCTGAATCCACCCAATATTTATTATAATAATATCCATTCAATCTAGAGACAAATGGAATAAAAGAATTATCACATACTTTCACGATGTGTACTATCAACTTAATGATTTCAAAAATTACATGATTTTTATGTCACATGTGATTATTCAATAAACACAGAGTAATAACTGTAATAAAAAACATACATGATATATAGATCGAAAAATTACATAGAAATTAATTAAACATTCATATATATATATATATATATATTAAAAACCCATAAAATGGTGTGTCCTATAAACTTAATAACCACGCACAAGCACATGATGATAAGGTTTACACAATATAATAAATAAATTTTAATTCTACATAATTGGATATAAGTACACGACATGTACAAGTCATCTACACAGTGTGTACCGTTATCACTTTCTATCCATGGAACATTCATAGGGACTTATATTGTAAACCATGCCCTGAAAAATATTGATGTACATGACGTGTAGAAGGGATAAAGGGTGTGTGTTCTCTAATTTACACAGTCACCAATCTATTAGGATGTGTAAGAAGGTGCCCAACCCATTTGTGACTTCATGACTACATGTCGTGTACATGAGCTACATAGTTTGTAATCCAGCTGACCGTGCGCCATGATGGCTTGGTAAACACATGGTGTATAATTAAATTAACTATGTGTAATAAATGTACATTCCTTGAATTAATTCAGAATTAATTCTTGGTGCATTGAACACTAGTACATGGTGTGTACCACTAGGTACACAGAGTTTGCTCTTATGTTATCTGACCAAAATCCTCAGCACCTCTGGATGAGATCTTGGATTTTATTTCATTCATAAAATTAATCAATTTTATTATATTTATGTTAAATGAAATAGGAATATGTATATATCTCAATTTGGATTAAATAATGATTAAACATTAATTGAAAACTAAATAAAAGATGCATAACTTAATAAATGATCTTTTAAATAATTATAAATAATTATGTGACCGCTCTGATACCACTTGTAGGTTCTGGGAGTAGAAAAAGTTAATGATGGTTCTTTCCCAAATTGAATTTTTTTCATGATTGATGATCAATTTGAGATTTACATGATGAATAATGTCTTGATCAATGGAATTGAGTCAAAGAAAACAAACAAGGGATAAAATGTCATATCAAAGTGTAGGATCATCACATATTATTTATAACTAATTCAATCAATTAAGGAATTAACTTACATGAATTATATATTCATTTATGTATATGAAAAAAGATCTACATTGTACCATTGTTACATTATATGAATAGAAAAAAATATTCCCTCTAGCGGTGATCCACACATGTTCCACAAATCAAAAAACATCACCGTAGGAATCTCTATGTGCTATCACAGTAGATACTATCACTTTTTTCATTCTACTTTGATATCCACAAGAATTAGTTTCAAAGTGTTCTCTTTGATCTCCCTTGACTCGAGATTGGGAGGTGAAGGAAGATCACTCTACATTTTGGGGAGTGTTCCTAGAGAAGAGAGCTATATAGGAATTTGAATGGATTCTCCGAATTTGTTGTGCAAAATAAAAAACAAATGAATTATATCTCTTTAAAAATAATATAATTGAGATTATATATTTATAGGGTTTAGAAATAAATATTTGAACAGGTCCCCTTTAATATTTATTTAATCCCTATAGAACCCCATATCAATAATAATAATAATATTATTTTTCGACACGTGCTTAACCGTCAAATTAAATTAAATGTTAGTTAATAAAATAATATTCAATATATATTATTTATCACTAAATATTGAAACTTGGCCCTCCATTCATCCACAATATTTATTAGGCCTTGAATAGTTACTATTTATTTAATAAATAAAATATCACTGAATTATTTGCGAATAAATAAATAAATATTATATTTACTGAATAGAAAATAAACATTTATTAAATATTCCACTCACATAATATTATCCTAAATAACTAGTGATGGAATATATGTGATCAGGAAAACATGAATAATTATTAAACCATATGTGGGAATAATATATATTTAACTATTTAAATAAAAAATAATAATATTTTTTTTAACTGAGATTCTAGATACACTTAGTGTATGACCCTCTAGACCTCTTTCTCAATGGCATTAGGAAAATAAGCCTAAAGTCCATGTTTAGAATCTACTAGAACTCCAAGGAACCTATAGAGAAATAATTTAATTACAAAATGAAATAATACCTCATAAGGATGCTCAAGGTGCAATATAATCCTTTTATCGTGATATCTCTAACCAAGAAGGTTGCCAATGGTTCCATCAACTTATGTGCTCTATGTCTCTTTCTTTGACATTCTAGAAATTGAAATTTACCATTTCACACCATGGAAATAGATTTATTTAGTCTATATCATTTCCATTAAAGGAAAAGAGAAATCAAATTACGTTAAAGAACATAAGGAACAAATTCTTCCCCACATTATTCATTAATGCCATATTACTCATGAAACACCCACCATGTACAACCTCACTGTGAACATATTTCATCATGGTTTTTGTCAACATGTCAAAGTATGAAACTTATAATATTAATTAATAATAATTTTAATATGTAAGGATAAATACACACATCCAAATATAGGAACATTCAATGAAACATATGAATATGGATTTCCTACTATCGTGTCTTATTCTAATAATATCTTACATTGGATACTACCAATGGTGAACACCATGAGAATGCACCTTAAAGTCCTCTGAGTCTCCACCCCTGATAGTCTGTATCATTTGTTTCCCTCAAATGATATCATCCGGCTATAGAAAATATATTTAAGAATAGTGTCATAACACTTTTGGGTTCTCATCATAACATGGAACTACTATGACATTTTAGTGCATCAACCACTCTTAAGACCTTATCACAGACTATGTTACATAGAATAATAATCATGATGTGATAAGGAGTTTATTAATATTCAAAACTATGAATATAGGTTATCATAAAGTATACATAATTTGGTTCTAGGGCACTAACTCCACCATCAAGTACATAAATATTCCACCTATCCATCTTGAGGATGTACATATAAGATCCCTCACATGTAATAAATTCAAAGGTGTTAAAACTAGAAAATGATCTCTCCTATGGTGAGAAATTAGTGAAAGTCATGGACCTTAGAGATAAATTTCTATGTAACAAGACAACTCACGTACTCAAATTACTATAGAGGAACCATAAGTATGAGGAAACGACCCGAGAAACAAAGGACGCGATAAAGAAGAAGCATGATCAATTGTTTTCACTTTAGTTTGTAAAATTAATTTTCAAGTGTGAAATTTATTAAGATTGGAAGAATCTAGGGACCCATAATTTTATCAATGTAATTTCCCTTATTATATAAATGTATCATATCTAGTAATGTAGTATTATATAATGCAGACACACCACATGATAGAACAAACAAAATTTTATTATATTAATTTGAACAATACATTTAGATAATAAATATGGCCATAAAATATAAAAATATTATAATGAGATAAAAATAGAAAATAAGATAACTAATAAAAGAAAATTGGGATATACTCAATCCACCAGAATAAACACACTCATGAACAACACTATAGAAATGAAGTATAATATTAGTAATGAATTATTCATCTAAAAAATGAATATATATATATATATATATATATATAAAACCTTGAGAGAAAATATAAGTGAATTAAGAATGAATGAATTATGATGTATTTATAGAAATTAGGGAACCCATATGACAGTTACAAATTCAACTATTGGAATAGTATTTTGATTGTTAGAATAACAATCCAACCATTAAAATAGAAATATTACCATTTGGAATAGTACATAACCATTATAATACTATCCTCACTTATTTAATTTTAAAATAATATTTAGTTATCTTATAAAATGAGAATTTTACATATTTATATCATGATAAAACTAAATAAATGGTTTAAAAATGATAAAATAAGTGTTTATATTTTTGTAAAACATAAAAATTTTATTTATATTATTATAAAAATTATAAAAATTTAAATTTAAGTTTATTTCAATTAAATATGTCTATAAATTAATATTAAAATGTATTATAATGAAAATATATTTTCATGAGACAATAATTAATTTTTCAAAGGGTCCAAAAATTGGTCACAATATTAAAAATGGTGTTTTCAAAATGAATACAGATTGTATTTAAAAATTAATTTTATCATATATAGAAAATTATATTCATAATATGGATTTTATTTTTTAATCTAAAAAAATGGTTATGGTGAATGTGTGGTATTTTTATAAAATAGTTTAATTTTTGGCAATTATTGAAATATGTTAAAATACAGTATTTAACATTATACGTTAGATAATTGATTAATTACATAAGGATTTATTTAATCACCCATTATTTAAAACCCACATTACTCATTTAAATTATATATTCATAATAATTAACAATATTTATAGTCTCAAGGAAAAATAATAAACTAATGAATATAATATTTAAAAACACCCATATCCTCCCCTTATAAATACCACCCCTCATAACCCCTTCTCCTTGAAAGATTCAGAGAATACCCAAAATATATGAAAATATATCCTCATATATCCCTCATGTACCTAGAATACTTGGTCTCATCCAAAGACCATTCAAGGTGTGTTAAGTTGAATCCCAATAGAAGATATCCAAAGGAGAAGGTAATACTTTCAATTGAGTCTATTTTTCTTCGTCCTCATCATCTCAAAAAACTCGATTAACATGGAATAATTACTCAAGTATCATATATAATTTGTAATTTTATTTTTAATAGAATATCTATCTTCCATCCTATTATCTTCTTTTCTTATTCTAAAAATGAAAACATTTTCCATATTGTATCAGTTCACCGCCTTCATGGATGATGAGTTTTTTATATCCATTAACACCTTAATGAAAAGTTTATTTTCACTTACAATGGTTTAAATATACCTAAATATTTATATTATAATATTTTTTTCACATTATTTAATTAATATATAGTAATAATATTAAATAAAATGAAACTAGTTCATGATGGTTGGTAAAACATCATAAATGAACAAACAATATAACACCAATGTTTTAAATAATGAATTATCCCTATGTAATAACAAATATAGATATTTGGAACAATTTAAATTTATTGAAAGTCCTAAATACCATTTAATATTACTTTTTATGTTTTATTTTCATTTTATAAGAACATCAATAATTATCAACAAGTGACCCGACCATGGAACCATGAAACAAACTCCCTCAATGCGATGATATTAAAAAGTATATCTCATTGAAATGGTTTTAAATAAACATAATATAATTATATTAAACAAAATATATACTTACAAGGTTAATAATTAAGTAATTAATGAATGTAATTTTTTTATTAAGGACATTAAGTGCACGTTTAGAATGATTTTGGAACCTAAGTTATGGAATCTCTCCAAACCACCCCATTTTCATTAGGTTATGATTTCTATCTCTTTACCTCACTTTATATATATATTATAATTATTTATTTACTATATATTCTGTATATATTTCTTATACATATATACCTAGTGTAATACACCTTTCCTTGATGGGGATATACATGTTTTAAAGATTCCCTTCTCAATTTATATCGAAAAGTGGATTAAATGTAACTTCTATGTGGACTTTTCCTCTTCTAAAGTACCAATTAATGAAATGATTTAAACCATAAATGGTTACTAAAAACACTCATTTTTATATGTAAAACCATTTTTTTCATTTCTGTTTTAATGTAAACTATTATAATCTTACCCTCTTTAAAGACTCTTCAAACTCCCTAAAACCTCACTTAAGTGGTACATTTCCAATGTTACCTATCCACTATTTTTCCCATAATCACTTCAGTTGGAAACAATTTTTCATAATATATGACTATTTTTCACCTATAAATGTACAATATTTTTTATCCCCTTATTTCATATAAAACATCATGATACACCATCTGGTTATACTAAGATACCTGATTATGTAGACCGTTTTCAAGGGTAATTCTTATGTTTATACCTGATGTGTGAAATCCATTTATGGAACACATAATTTTTTACAAGTTATTATGAGTGTGAAAATATATTTATCCAATTCATTGGGTAATTTTTATGTCTCATGAGATGATATGTGTGGGATTAAGGAGTAAACCTAATCCATGATGGGACTTTTTCCACCATGTGATGTCTTCATGGAAGTTATCCTTAACTTATGATTTTTTTATCTTTCATATTATTTCCACATTATTATGTTTCCATGATATTATTATTTCATATTCTATAGTTCAAGGTTCCATATGATTATTAAAATTCCTAATCTTTTATTATATCATATTTATGCCTTTTGACTCAAATGTTATGCTTCTTTATCATGTTAATTCCTTTATCAGGATTTTAGATCACCCTTTTATTTTTATATTCCAAAGTATATCCTATGATTTTTAGGAGATAAAATGGATTTATTATCTCATTATACAGACAAAAATAAAGAAAATTTATTTTAGTTTCACTTTCATGTATTATGAACCCAGAATTCCAAATACATTAGGCCTCCTAATCTTTGGGTTGGGTTTAATGGATATTTATGTTACAAATAATATAATGATATGTGTAAAATGATTTAATTAGTATATTTTAGGGAATTTTCATAGGTTTTATAAACTATACTCCAACCATGAACCTACCTAGAAACTTCTAACACATCTTTCATGGTTTCTTGTAAACTTTTTACAGTTTACCCAAACCATGCTCAAAGTGTACACAGTTAAAAACCCTTCCAAAACACCATAATATCAACCTATGTATTATATAAATTAAAAATTCATAATAAAAGGTTAATGTACCTAAAACCGAGGGTGTTACATTCTCCCCACCATTAGGCTTTCTATCCCTAAAAAGATAGATATTTACAGTTCTTTAGAAATGTTTGGACATTAATCCAACAAAAATGATTTCCAATACCATGTATATTCCCTAATATGACCCTGCATCCATAAGACTCATACCGAGCTGATAATTTTCTCATTCAATAGCTTATACTGTGTATCCTAAATCCATATTGGTTGGTGAATCAAAGAATTTCGATCAAGACCAACATTGTCCCATCGAATAACATTGTCAAGATCAGTATCACATTTATTCAATTGAGAAAAATGAAATATATTGTGCCCATATATTAATCTTGATGGTATGGCCAACCAATAATCCACATCACCAATTTATTCTAGTATTTCAAAAGGGTTAGTGTACCAATGAGATATTTTACCTTTTTTTTACCTAAATGAACATGCCTTAACCATAGAGAGATTCTTAATAAAACAATATCACACACATAAAATGACAAAGGACAATTATAATGATATATATACAACTTATGATTGATCTAATCCATCTCTATTATTTTCCTGGTCATTTGAATTTTCTTAGTCATCTCCTAAATAAGACTAGGTTTGACATGTGAGGTCTCACCCATTTCTCCCAGAAAATTGGAGAACAAAAAGTATGACCATAATAATATTCAAAAGGATTCATATGTATTGCATCCTAATAACTATTATTTTATGAGAACTCCACTAATGATATATGAACCTCCCATGATCCAACAAAATCCATAACATATTCTCTAAACATGTCTTCAGATGTTCATATTGTCTGTTTATACTATCCATTAATTTGAGGATGATAAGACACAGTCATGGATAAATGGGATCCTAGGGATTATAATAAGGATTTATAAAATAAAGATGTAAACTTAGGGCTCGGTCAAATACAATTTAAATTAGCATGATGTGAAAAATTAAAACTTCCAAAATTCAAAGTCTTTCCAAGTTATCTACTGTATTGGATTCACAAATGTGGATGAAGTGAGGCGAATATTTGACATGATCCACAATAAACAATAGGGAATCATGTTTCCAAACTATTTTTGGTATGCTAGTGATAACATTCATCACTATTTTTCCCATTTTCACATAGGTATAGGTAAATAATGCAACATACTAGCTAGATGTTGGTGCTCTGACTTGACCTTATGATAGGTGAGGAATCTAGAGACATACTCCACCACTATTATTTTCATGCTATCCCACTAGAAATATGTTCTCATATCCTTATAAATATTTTGGATGATAGGAGGAAAAACCATCTCGAGTGGTGGTAGGAAGAAAGAATTTGTTTCTGATAAGTTGGAGGAACCCCAATCTAGTCTCTAAAATGAAACATAAATCTCCCTTCTAGAATACACCCCTCACTGTTCTCCCCATAAATGAGTTTCGACCACATGGTTAGAGATTTAAGATCAGGTTACTAAACATCTTTAACCTACTGAATCAAATTAGGAATAATATTAATTGGAATGAAACTCACAAAATCACCTTACTCATCACAATCCAAATGAATATCGTCTATAACCATCATTAGAATCCACTAATCTGAAGCCTCTTTAGAGGGATGAATATATGACTTCATACTCAATGCATCAGCCATTGAATTTTTTTACCTAGTTTATACATCATGTCAAATTGAAATATCTAAACGTATTTTATCCTTCTTCTTTTCCCTAGATTCAAATATCTCTCTAAGAATATGTGTTTTTAAATTTTATAATATGTGAACACTATAATCTTATAACCAAAGAGATAATGAAACCATGTTTTCCAAGAACATACTATAATAGCTAACTCTAAATCATGTTTTGGGTAATTCTTCTCATGAACCCATAACTGTCATGAACCATATGATGCAACATGATCTCCTTGCATGAAAACACATCCCAAACTAGATCTAGATACACAAAAAAAATATTCTACATATCCTTATCTTTGATCTGGTAATGCGAGGATGAGTGGTGATAAAACTGAACCTTAAGCTCTTAAAAGGATTTTTGTTACTGATCACACCATTAAAAAGGAACAAAATCTCCAATAAAAGCTAACATAAGTTAAGTAAGTTTATTTTTTTTGGAAAAAATTATTTTGAATACCCTGCAATGATGAGAAAAATATGTATCTCAAATGTGTTTTTCAGTGATTTCTATGAGATAAATTCTTCCACCTTTTTAGGATCTAACAAGAAAACTATTTTAGAAATAAAATGACCAAGTAAACATACCTATTGTATCCACAAACCATGCTTTGAATATTATAAAAAAATAAATATTCTCAAAAGATACCCAATACCATAACCATGTTTTGTTAATGATCAAACTTAGTCCAAGAATACATCAAAATATCATCAATGAATACTGCTACCAAAGTGTCAATATACATCTAAATGATATGGTTCATCAATTCTATAAACACTATTGGTTCATTCATAATACCGAAGTGCATAAACACATAATCATAATGAACATAAGGACTATGGAAGGATGTCTTCAGAATATAATCCTACAAAACATGAAGTTGGTGATGCACTGGTAATGAATTAATCATAGAGATCCATTTGGATCCCCTCAATTGATTGAATAGTTTATCAATTTAGGGAAGACGATATAAATTCATTATCATAACCTATTTTATCCTACAAATATCTAGAAGAATCTGAATATTTCCATCCACTTTCTTTAAAAAAAGAATTGGTGCTACCCATATTGACATGCTAGCTCAAATAAATCATTATCTTTATAACTATTTGAGATGAGCCTTAAATTACCTTAATTATGTTGGTTCCATCCTATAGGATGGAAGTGGCATAGGATTGGTCCTTAGTAAGAGATAAATTGTAAATTACACTTCTCTATAGTGGTAAGCTGGTTAAATTATTGTGTAATACATTGATAAATTATTCCATGATGGTTGGAAAATATGTATGTTTGATTGATTCAACAATTAAAAAGTAACTAATACCAATTGGTAAGAGATTTTCTCAACCACCAGTACCAAAGGTCGATCTCTTCTTGCATTAATATCCCAATATTCATTAAGGAGATGTAAAACACCATCTGAAAATGTGAAACTAACCTATTAGGAATAACAGTCTATGTGAGCCTTGAGGATGTTAACTAACCCATTCATAATATTAGGACAATTATGTCCATATCAAGAAGAGTAAAATCAAAAAAAAAATCATTCACATTGAGAGTTATAGATCACACAACACACTTAAAGACATGATATTCTCATTGGCTGAGAGGTCATTAATTTTTCAAGTCATGAGGCATTATTTCAATATGTAATCCCATATGACCACAAACTTGAGTATCAATGTAAGAGTGTTATGAACCATTAATAGAGAAAGATTCCATAAGAGAGATTTCAAGAGAATAGTACCTAACACCATCAAGGGACTAGATTGATTCTCTGTGATCATCTAAATGACACCATAAAATTTCTTACTAGGCATGTTTAAAAATTATTTATTGATCTACTATATCTGTGTAGACTGCTGATGTGTTAGTATGATATGAGAGTGACCCTAGGTTGCTCAGTTCTGGGGGTGATGAATATTTCTTCTCAATTGACCCGTATCAGTATAATAATCCTAGGATATGTTTTAAAAATTTCTATAAGTCATCCTTAGTGTCTCTATATAATATCATTTCAGATGTACCAAATTTAAATAATAATGTAATTACTAAAGAGTTTCCATGAATAACCCTTGATATAATCATAATATCCACACTAAAAACAATCTTGGCTAATTATTACAACAACTTTGAGAGGATACCAAACCTACTAACTATGTTCCTAGTATTTTTATTTCTTGAGAATAATTCCCCCTCTTCTTCTTGTAACCCATGTTGGAGTCCCAAAACATTATAGGGTGATTCTCCAATATATAAACTCCCAACTTAACTTTTATTTTCTTTGGGGTTGCCAAGAAATCAAAAATTCATTTTATCTTCCCTATCCATACCATTTCTTATTTTGGTTCCAAATATCCCTGAAATACCAGTGGATTATATTTCTGAAAATCCATGGATAAATTTCCATGACATAGATATGGACTACAATTTCCCCTTTACATGGATTGAAATGCCTGTAATATTCCCTAGATGAGATGTTCATTTCAAACCACATTCTCAACTACCTTCTCCAGTGGGTTCCCTAGACGTCAAACTATTGTCATTATTTCTAAAGACAAAAAAAAAACACCACATAGTCATCACTCACTTGAAACTAAGTCATAAAATATGCAAAATCATCAAAAAAAATTATCATTATCAGTTATTTCCTAAAATAAACAATTATAATATGAATAATTATACCCTAGATGGAAGTCTCATTACTAATTCTTGTTATGATACAATCATTGTATAAACCTATGACTATGATATGAAAACACAATTGAAGTGCCTTAGAACAATTTTTGTACCCAGATCACCCTGGTACCTTGAGGTTCAACATAAAAAGATTCGATACATTTTTTATGATATAAATTTGAAGTTTTGATATTACTATCTCCTTGGTACCATCCCAAGATTATTGACCACCCTATCTTCGGTACTATTTGTAATATACATTCCTGACCAACTACCTGGGGTCACATCAGAGGCGTTATTGAGCCTAGGTGATGTACCCAAGAAACAAAAGGTAGAAATAAGTGATAAGGGAATTTTAGATTGCCGGGGGATGATTTTTCTTGAAACATGAACAACCTACTGAAGACAAAAAAAATAAAAACAATGTTATATTTTGCATGTTAATTAAAAAAATACAAATCAAACCACAAAGTAACATCAGATTCATAGATGAAATAAAAAGGTGAAACAATTATACAATAAAATGGAAATAGAACTCAATGAAACCAAAACGGAATCAACTCAAGCATCACCCCTACCATGAACCAAGATTTGACTCCAAGTCCTAATCCCACTGCATCATGATGCATCAATAAAGAAGCATGAACCTTTGTATTTTACTATATCTTGGTACATAACATCTACAAACAAACCAAAGCACCTAAGCATGGGGTAATTATACAACTCAACAGGTAATCCCCAAAGGCTTTCCAACACACACCCTTGGGAAAAAGAACAAGTTATCTCACAATTATATTTATATAAATAAATAGAGGTAGTTTATAATATTTCCAAAATAAAGAAATTAAAAAATTTACGAAAACCATTAGCAATTGAAAATATTATTCCACAAATCACACACCCATGCATGCCTAATGAATGTCCCAATAATCACAAGTAGTGACCCATCCCATCACCAACTCATCACCGAATGGAATATACCATGTTCCACTTTAGCATCAGCCCCAAGTATGACCCATCAAGGAACTATAATTTAGTTTCATAAAATCATTCCAGCCACACATTCCAAGTTATAAAAAACAAATTTTTTTTAAACACATTTTTATTTCATTAAATATATATGACATATTTTATGTATCAATTCAAAATCAAAGATTTTGGTACTAAAACCAAGATTTGTTTTTCTAAAAAATAAGGGAGAGTGAATTAGATAACAATCTTTCAAGTTCTAGAATCATTAATATGGAGGAGAAGTTTACTACCTCTCAATGATTATACTAAACAAAGAAAGGAACAAAAAAAATCTAGATTCAATATTGTAACTTCTTACATTAATTAGATCCAATAAAGACATCATAAAAACACATTATATATCATATATTTATCCAAAATAGATTAGACTCGATGTTTTGGGTGAGAGAAGATGAGAAATCTAAATAGGAAGAGAGAAAATGGATACTTACAAATTATTTTGGATACACTACACACTTAGATCCATAAAAACAATATTCTAGATCAAAAGGAACCTTCAAGAACCCTTAGGGAAGGATAGAAGTTTTAGATCCTGAGAGAGGAGAATAAAAATGAGGGTTTCCATGCCAAAAACCAAGTTAAAATATATTTTTTATAATTTTAAATTAACATCATATGGTTAGACTAAAAAACTTGGGAAACTGTGTGCTAACCATGCGCATTCTAGTATCTCTAAACCACCCCTCACATGGCTTGAACATGGTTTTTGAAACCATGAACCAACTATGATTTCCCCTCTATATACACATAGATGGGTTGTCATGGGAAACCACAAGGTTTTTACAAAACACTAACTAACCATGCACCTTTATAGAAACATCCAAAACCACTTACATGGTTTCCTAGAGAAGTTTCAAGGTTAAACCAAATCATTCTAAAATTGTGTTCACTTAATAAAACTTCAAAAAACTCCAAAACCAACCAAAAACTCCCAAAAATAAACTCAAGTATTATATAACTTTAAAATACATAATAAAATGGTAATGTACTAGAAACTTATGGCGTTACACATACCATAAGTGAAGACATCCTTTATGACTTCCAAAATGCATTTCTATAACACATTAAATAGTATACATGGTCATCAATGGATATGGCATTAGAGAACAATCCTAAAAGGATCACATATGGATCCAGTCCACCTTAATCACCCCTCAAAAGACAATGAAAACAATTTAGGATTATTTTAGTACATTCAAACACATTATTCACTACTCAGATATCATATGATGCATGAAAAACGCATACAAACCAATGAGAATGTTTAGGGATATCTAGTAAAGAACATTGAAATAAAAAATGAAACAAATATTAGGTAGAGGATAGTGGTCAGACTTACCCATAATGTTCGCTTGGGATAAATGACACAATTATCCAAATATGAATGAAGGAAAACTGATCTTATAGAAGGGGAGGAATAAGAAGGAATGGTGGACATGCGTCCAGGAGACTGATAGAGAAATGAGGTGAAAACACATTTTAATAATTTTTTTATTATAATTAATTTAATTAAATAAAATTCAATAAACCTAAATTGAGATTAATGATTACCCAGATAGGGCCATAGAGGAGTCAATGACCCTCCAAGGGCTTCTTCCTCATTTCTTGTATCCACTTAGTACCTGTTCTATTTTTACTAGGAAGATAGATTCTCCAGCACCAAGCTCACATCTTCAGTTTCTAACCTTTGACCTCCAAACTCTGTAAATACCCTCAATAGAAACAAATCATCAAAGAACACTTGTTTTGATAATAATTTGACCAAATTTATACCTTGGTATGTGTATGGTGTCATAGCCTCGACACCATATGGATTTCATCCGTGCGATGTTTCACTGAGAATATTTTTTGAAAGCTCCAACCATTCTACTCACATATCATCCTATTTATCCCAATTACCCTATGAGATATGCTCATGAAAACACAGTATTCATACCATTGTCACCAAATTCTTAGAAATTGTGTATCTTACTCTAATTTGAGATCATCCCTGTTAGTTACATGAGAAATATTGGGATGACAATTTTCAATCTAAGATACATAGAATACATCCTGCATAGAACTATATCTCTAATTTTTTACCAACTGCAAATCCATAGTGAAAATAATCTTGATGATTTTAAATAGACCCATGGAACTTGTTCCCAGGTTTCTCTACTTTAAAATATATATGTGTACTAACCATAAAGACACTATCAAGATTAATTAGTCTCATACCATAAACTCTAGAGGAGGGAAGCACCAATCAGAATATAATAATTACTTACACTAACTAGTCTCTAGATACTTCTGAATTAACATAATGTGCACAAATGTTTCCTACATGAGACTTAACCAAACGATAAAATGTTACCTACCTTTATCCCACATAGATTTGATTGATATATCCAAATTAATAAGGCATTGAAAGGATACATATTTAATCACACATGATAACTAATTTTATAGGTGAAATTCTAAAGAATGAGATGACTCTTTCGTACAATATAAAAATATAGGACATATGATCAGAGAATTTCCTCAAAAACCCAAATACTAAGCTCAAACTACCCATTTTTCCAAGGATTATATATTTTGATTATGTGAGACTGGGTACCCATGGTTTTGATCAATACCTACCTAAAGAGAGATATAATTCATGAATCCCGATTAGATATGATACTAATTATAACACCTTGTAGACATACTATCTCCAGCATATATAATTATCCAAAATCATAGACTGATTGGATATCCTTGATTAGTAAGAAATATCATGAATAAAAATCGGACCTTTAACAGTGCTTGTAAAAGTTCTATATGAATGATATAAATTCACTGATAATTTAAGAAATGTTAAAGGGTTATATTCAATAGTGCTCGTAAAAAGCGCTGATAAATTCCCCACTAATAAAGGGTATAATTTTTTTTTCACACCCCACTTTATTAGTGCTTAACCTTCCCCTGATACCTTTATGAATACTTCCCCACCCCTTTATTAGTACTTTATATAATACCCCCCCTGCGTGCACCCCTATCTCCAGTGAGTTTCGAACTGGATACCACCATCTTATGCACCAATACCTTTTCCACTCCCATATAAAGTTTTGTTTCACATTTTATGATATATCTATATATTTAAATATTTTTTTTATATTTTTTTATCAATATATTTATATATATATAGTTATATATATATTTTAAATATATATTTATTATATATATATAATTTTAAAATGGATATTTACTCTAAAAACCCTTAAATCATATAAAAACGTTTTGAAACTCTGAAAACCCTTAAAACCCTAAAAACCTTCAAACGATCAAAAATTTTGATACGAGAGACTTTTTTATCTCTACAAATAATAAAATATAAACTCATGAAATCTTCATTGATATGATATGTGGTATAGGCCGAACGAACACTCAGATCAAAAGTTATAGATGTTTTAATTTTATGGAATCGAGGTTGGAGATAAAAACTCAGTTTTAGAGGACTTATGGGACTTTTTTGGTGTTTGAAAAAATGGTAAGAACTCCGTGAACTCAATCTGAGACACTATGTGTCATATATCTCATCACAAGATTCAATTTGATTTGTGGTAAAGCCCAAACGGACACTCGGATAAAAAATTATGGTCATTTGAAGTTTGAGTTCGATTTATAAATTTTTTGAAACTAAAATATATTATATTTATTTAATTAACACATGATATAAAAATTATTTGGTTTTATATAATATCATATGCTTTGATTTTACTAGTTTTGGAACTGAAATGGACTCCCAGATCAAAATTTATGACATTTTTAGGGTTTTTAGGGTTTTTAGAGGTTTTATGGGTTTTTCACATTCAACAACGTTTCAAATGACCATAACTTCTCAATAGGGTATCTGTTTTTCATCTAAAACCTATTAAATAAAATATTGGAATGATATATACACCTCGGTGACCCATGAGAACCGTCTATCACCTCTATTGAGGCCAAAAAAGGCCCAAATGCCTCCAAATGGCAATAACTTCTACTACGGGTGTCCGTTAATGATTTTTTTTGAAATATTCCATTTTTCAATGATAGTAAAAAATAATTGATTGGGGGGGGGGGTTAATTATCAATGATTCTAATAAAATGATAAATATCATCATTTTAATAGTAATTTTTTGAACCACTGATAAATACCCCCACTATCAGTGATTTTTTAGATGCGCTAATAAATTACCATTTTATCTTAAATTTTTTACCATTTATGATGGGGGGAGGGTATTTATCAACAGTATTTTAAAATCACTAGTAAAGGTCCCCCTTTAACATCACTTTTTTAGGGTTTTTAAAGGCACGCTTTAACCATTCTTTTTCTAGCACTGAGAAAGGGGGGTTTTTAACAGTGCTTTTAGAGAGCGCTGTTAAAACCCTAAAATTAGATAAAATCAGTTTTGTAGTTGTGTATTAAACCTTGTTCAACAAATTTATAATAATTCACACTAAATCATTTAAATAGGGTAACCAAGATAACTCCACCATGAAATCCATCATCACATGGTCCAACATTCACTCGAGAGAGGGAAGATCCTGAAGAAGACATGTGGTCACTGATATAAGAATTGTGAATTTAATCTTGTGGTATCCATATTAATCCCAGATAACTAATACTACATATGGATATTATGATACATCTTGGTTATCCTTGGGAAAACATACCATCACAAGGCATGTGAGTCCCTCATTAGCTTCTTGTGCATACTTGTAGAGACCAAAACTCAACCTCATACATAAATTATATCATCATAATTCTAGGACCAACAAGATAGTGAATCCCCACCACATGTATTATCTCTTATAAGTAGAAAATAAAAATTTGATAATTTATACTCCTTCACCATATTAATGAGTGAAAAGATAATGCTTAAGGTTATAAGAGAAACTCTAACTTGACAATCCTGTGCATCGAGATGCATCTCATCAAAGAGGATCATCAATCTCCACTCTAAAATAGCTTATAAAACCACTAGGGATTGAGTTTCATACTCATTACATCAACCATGAAGTTTTATTTCTTATATCTATATGCAATATCAAAGTAAAAATAGAAGATACTCAACCCAAATTATCTACCAAAGGTTTTGGTCATGCTGTGAGAATATATGCTTCAGGACACTATGGTTATTACATAAGATGAACCTCTCTAAAAATTTGTAGTGACACAAAAATCTCAATGCATTTACCACCATTACCATATATAGAACATGCATCAAGTATTTTAGCTCATGTGACCTCCGTTTCCAAGGCCCATAATCCACAAACCACCCCTCTTGTATTAGAATTTATCCAATCTTATTTCCTGATTCATCAGAATACTTGGTATACTCTATACTTGGATTGGGTAAGGTTAGGATCAATGTGAACATTAATATAACTATCATATCTTGAAAAGATATATCATAAGAATCATACCATAATAACTTTACCCCATTCTTAGTTAGATCCATTTCCAATGCTTCCAATTGGGACAAACCATAAAAGAATATCAAATAGTAGCTCTCAATTTCTAGAAAATTAAAATATCATAAACATTATCAGTTTAAAACCTATAAACTAAATTCAAGAACTTATTGAAGTATATAGATATACCAAACTCTAATATCACATGCCTCATGAACTGCAACTCACTGATCCTAAAATGAAAATTTGAGAGATTAACAAAAATATAGTTGTCCCTAAATATTCTCATGAAAATATATTCATTTTCCGCACGACACTACCTATAATGGGAGTATAAAAAAGTATAATTGATGAATATGACAAAAAATGAATAAAAAATTGAATTAATATCCTATTCATTAGGGGTATAAACATAGATGGCATTCTCTTCAACATTTATGAAATCATGAGAAACTCGTACATTCCATACCTACTCCTAAAAGAAGTACGAGGAACATTGAATATCCTCACATGGAATTGGTGATATCCATATTGTAGATAAATCTTATAGAAACACTTGGCTTACCTTAGCTGATAGAATAAGTCATCAACATGGGGAAGTGGATACTTTTTCTTGACCTTCACATAGTTTAACCTCCATTAATCTACAATCAAGCGAAATAATCCATAAACCTTCTTAGAAAATAAAATAAGTACACCACAAGGGGCTATGTCCTGAAGAATAAATACAATCACCAATATAACATTTAACTAAAAATTCATCTATCAATGATCTATTGGATATTTCTTATATGGAATAATGTATATAGGATTCATACTTGGAATCAGGTGAATATTTTACTTGATGTCCCTCATAGGTTGAAACCTCAAGAAATTATTAATAAAACATCCTAAAATTAGTCAACAATATGAGGAAATACTTGTTTTATTATCTTTTCATCTCCAAAAATAATATATGTAGTTTAGGATGTTACCATACATAGATGATGATGGTTAGGTCTTGAACATTCTACCTATAAATGACACTATATTATTATAAATAACCCTAAATAGATGTGAAATCTACCCATAAATTGAAATAGTCGATGCGTAATCAATTTGTTTTCAACCAATGTATTCGAAGGATTATATAGAAGCATTAAATCTCTAGTACAATGAAATATTAGAGAAGAATATTCCCACTAATCTGGATAATTCACATTATATACCTATGAATACACTTAGATACTACCCCTATGTGTGCATCAATATACATCAACCCATACAAATAATATATGATTAACCCTATATCACCAACCAATTTAGTAGATATAAGAAAATGTGATGCACTAATATCAAATATAATTGATTCTATGGAGGATTCCACTAGAATTGTACCTTGAAAAGTCAAAGGACCCCCTCCCTGATCAACATGGATATGATATATAGCATGAACCGTCCCAAGACTCAAACTTGAGATCTCATTGCCTAAATCCCAAAAGAGGTGTCACCTTATTGACACTACTACCCATAATCATAGCCACCAGTTGATCAAATTTCAATCCCATAGAACCATTATAGATTCCCCAATTGACCAGAAGAATGACACTCCTTTATTAACCTCTCATAATCTGACAAAATTTTCCCTAATAGACAATACTGATAGTGCTCAATAGATTCATTCCCTTTTAGGTAAGTATATGAATCCCTACCCTAACCGGTTCTACTATCACCACTCTAGAGTGACCCATCACACTCATGATTCTTATTTCTCAACAACCCACCCCTAGTATTTCTATAAAAAGTGAATTACCCAAATGGTCTACCCAAAATCATCTACCTATCAGTAATGAGGGCTTGATTTATGACCATAGAAAAAAAAATATAAAATAGTTATCTATGATTGAATATAATACCTGATGTCATTCTCAAAATTCTTTCCCCTAACAGTCTCATTACCTACCAATGTGGGTATGAATAATAGTACATCAATAAAATTGGAAACATAATCCATTACCAACATTCCTTATTAATAAATATATAGGAACTCTCTAACCCTATCTGACCTCAAAGTCTTAGGAAATAACCACTCAAATAAATGAGAATGGATATACTTCCAGGAAAATCCCACATATTATCCTTACTAGATTAATACATTCCACCATTACGTAGATGATCTAAAAATCACATGGGTATAAATTTTCACCCTCTATTCTATGGGTGCAAATTTGGTCAAAGATAGTCTACATAGGCTCAATCTGTTAATCAATGTCATAGGGCTGACCCTCACCCAAAAAATAAAGGTGGATGCTATAGTTAAAACCCTTCCTTCAATTTTGACATGGATAACCTAGTACCTGACACCTTATGATCTAGAGACTATAAAACCATATGCAAACTCTCTCATAATTTCTAATCAATATGAGGGAAAAAAATAATAAGTGGCTTCAGATCCACTTCTATTGGGACATACTTATCCTTACTATCCTAGTGCTCAATTGGAGCCTCTCAACATGGAAAACCATTGAAATTTCAAATCTACAACTCAAAATATAGCTATAATAGATATTAAAAACATAGTTTTGGGAAAATAGTAACAAGGAATACACTTTTCTACTATATACACACACTCCCTATGATATAAGGGTTCTATACACTCTATCTTGAGTATAACTGATTAGATCCTAAAAGAGGCTAATATTCATTATTTATAATATAATTTTCATGTGCTTTATTAATCATAGACACCATTATTAGTGAATTTTACACTTTGAACATTATTTCACATTATGATTGTAATTCCTTCTTAAAATGCACTATAACGTAGTACATTCTTGAACATATCATAAAACACAAAATGGTATTAATTTTATTTTCATATTTTATTTTCAGGTGTCCCATGATATAATGAACAATTCATTCTTTTGGAGCAGTTGGAGATTCAAATTTGAAAACCATCATAGTGGGATTTGAACCAACAACATTTTGGGCGAAGTGATCTGGACAGTAGCCCAATAAAAGTACTATAAAGGATAGGATTCAAGCCCAATTATTCTGAAACATTATATGAAGATATAGGATCTCATGGGGAACATTTAATTAAATAGTGTATCAAGCTAATTCGAATGTTTTAATGGTTTTCTAGGTAGCCCAAGTTGATGATGAAATTCTGGCCCAGATTCTGAGGCCTCGAAAAACAGCCCACAATTTAAATCATATCTCACAAACAGAATATTATTTTGGGCGAAAAGTTTACATGATATTAGGAGACATCCGGGGCTACATTTGATCCTTATATGGACCACTCTAATTCATCCATATTGAAGGTCCTCTCGGCACGTCTTTTCGGTGGATGGAACCTGGATGCCACTTCGGGGGAAGAGTGGAAAAGTCTCATCTACATTAATTTTCCACCCACCTATCCCCACAAAAACTAATTAAAGACACCTGGGAAGAAGGGGGATCAGAAAAAGGCTTCCTAAATTCCTATTTATCGTAGGAGTGGTGGAGGATTTTGTGATCTTGGAGCTTTGTTTTAATTGTAATGTTATTAAGCCAAATTGTCTTTGTAATGTTCATCATTCTCATGTATGTTGTTTGAATCACCTTTGTTTTCCATAAAAGTTCTTCTTCTTCTCTTATTCTGTTTTTATTCATATCACCTTGATACCGTTTCTTCAATGTTTTAACTTTTTTACACCAAACCTTGTGATTTTGTTCACAAAATGGTGGAGTGATTGTGATTTTGTTGTTTTTACTTCTTCAATTCCGCCCTTATGAGTCTACCTCCCACTTCCATTGAGAACATGTGATCAATTGAGGGCTAAATATTTTATGGGTTGATCCAAGTAATTAGCAAGGGGATGGATTGGATGTTATTTATCACTATCTAAATGTTATTAATTTCTTTTATTTGAGTTTCTTTTGTTCAATGATTTTCTCTCTTCCTCTTCCTTATTGAATTTATTCGCCCCACTTTTATGTGTTAATTAGATCCTTTACCTTGATGTGATCATGAAAATGATCCTACAAGTGTATTTGTGATTAGTATGTTTTAGTGAAGGTTTTAACCAGTGAGTGATGAGGTTATTTTGAATTCATTTAATGAACCCTTCTCGAGTTAATGAAATAAAAATCATTAAAAAAAGGAATTCATCCAATCCACCCTGAGAAATAACCTAGGATCAACTCATTTTTATCAAAAAATGAATTCACATAGATATCATAATGCTATTTTAAACCCCATATAAAATAATCCCAAGTTGGCCACTTCATATCAAAAAATCCATCTCTTTATATTGTGTGTCCATAGGTTCTTATTCAGTCTTTGAGGATTCGACAACCCAAGCTAAACTACAAGTGACCGCTTAACCCATATAACTTGCTTAAATTCGGGAGACACCAAATTTGGGAACCATTTTTGGGGACCAAGTAAGTTCCTTAGACCAGAAACCCTCTTTCCTCACCCCCATTCCTTTATTCTCACCCAAATTCTCTTATCTTTTCCCTTTATTGCTTTTTTTGGTGCATGTCTGCCTACACCTGCGATAACTCAAACAGATTAGTTAGGGTGGAAAGTCCTAGGATAGGGTAGTCAAGTACACCTAAGGGATTGTTTAATTTTGATCCAAATATTCATGAAATTATAAAGACAACAATTAAAACAAGTCCAATGGAGTGTCTTCAAAGAAATCAAATGGTAAACCCTGTGGGTGATCTAATGGGACACCCAAACTAAGAAGCTCCAAAAAAATGTGGTCGATCAAACCATGAATGACTACCTCACTCCATCTTAGACCAATTCCCCTTATGAATTAGACACAATTCACTAGGAGATGCCAACTACATCTTTAAAATCCATGTCCTAAACCACCTTCCCACATTCCATGGAATGGAGTCTGAGATGCCCTACCTTCACGTTAAGGAGTTCAATGACATTGTAGAAACCATGTGTCCCCCACATCAACTAGAATAAGCTGAGACGAGTCTCTTCTCTTTTTCATTAAAGGATCGAGCTAAAAATTGGCCAAACAATTTGAGACCCTCATCCATCAACTCTTGGGACTAATTACAATGAGAATTCTACAAAAAATACTTTCCCCACCATAAAAAAACTTCCCTAAAAAAGAGCATCCAAAACTTTTTTGAAAAAGAGGGAGAGTCATTCTATGAAACATGAGAGAGGTTCAAAGACACCCTAAACATGGTTCCACACCATGGTTACCCTATTTCTGAACAAGTGATAATTTTCTATGAAGGGTTGGGCCCAGGGAACAAACAATTCATTGACATGATGTGTAATAGGTCCTTTAAAAAAATCCCGAAATGATGCTTATGAGTATCTAGAAATCCATGCTGAAAAAAACGAAACATGGGGAACATCACCTAATTCTAAAAATCCTCAAAGAACTACTAGAATGCATACACTTAGAGAAGAGGAAAGCCTTAGGGATAAACTTACAGCACTCACTAGGAAGGTTGAAGAGATAGACCTTAGAAAAATACATGAAATCCAAATTGTAGACCCTATTTTCACAATTTGTGACAAAAATGACCACAAAACAGACAACTGCCCAACCATTCCATCCATAAAGAATGTTCTTATAGGAGGAACACCTACTGAAGTCAATGCCATAAACTTTCAAAATCCCAAATACCAAAACACTTTCAACCCAAGATATAATGACCACCTAGTATTTCACTGGAAAGATAACCAACAACCTAGCCAACCACAAGGACCAAACCCCTACCATACACAATTTTTTCAAAACAATAACCATTTCCAACCACAAGCAGTCCAATAACTGCATCCCCCTATCCAATACCAACAACTCATCCAGAAACCAAAGTATCATCCTGGGGTAAACCAACCAACACAAGCCCCCACCCAATCTATCCCTCTTCCAATCCATGAATAGTTGTGTAAACAAGTGGAAAAAATGAACTATGAATTCTCATCCCTCAAACAAGAACTTCAAACCATTAAAACTAGAAATTCACCCATTCCCACACATTCCATTCCACAAAAAACATCAATGGTAGAGACAAGTTTCACTCAAACAAATCAGGAACAACTAAAGGTTGTAACAGTTTTGAGAAGTGGGGAATCAATTGAGAAACCTGAACAAATAGTTCAAAAACCATCTAAATATTCAAACTATAATGAAAATTCAAATTAACCACATGAAAAAACTGTTGAAACTAATAACAATGTGAAAGAAAAAAATCTTCAAAAAACAATCCCACAACCTTCCCCATTTCCTCAATACATGAGGGGAAAAACAAGCCTGAATTGAGTGAAACATTGAGGAAAATATTCTCACAAATCTAGTTGAACATTCCACTCCACGATTCCATTCAAACCATTCCTGCATACTCAAAATACCTTAAGGACCTTTTCACATTTAAAAGGAAATTCTCACATAATAACCATGTCCTTATGGCAGCAAATGTTAGCACAAAAATCCAAGGAACCCTTCCCCTAAAGATGAAAGACCCCAGATGCCCTTACATTAACATTGAACTAGGAGAGAACAAAGTTTTCAAAGCCTTGTGTGATCTGGGATCAAGTTTGAACCACATTACTTATGCCATGTATTTTTAGTTAGGGCTCGAAGAACTCCAACTCACATTTTTCACTCTTCAACTTGTTGATCATAGTGTTCGAGTTCCAAAGGAGATCTTAAATGATGTTTTTGTGAACTTTGAAAATTTCATTTACCTATCTAACATTATTGTTCTTGACAATCACCCATGATTAGGTCCTATGGAGAAAACACCAATCATCCTTGGTCGCCCCTTCCTTGCAACAATCAACTCTATTATCCGAGTCCGAAATGGGAACATGACCATCACCTTTGGAAACATGAGTCTAGAATTTAACATCCACAAAGCAAACTATCAAATTGGAGATGATGAAGAAATACATTAGGTTAATTGGATTGGTAGTGTTGATAATGAAATCAAGGAATATCAAGGAATTACCGAAAGATGTTTAAGTCAAGAAGAGATTTATTTTATTTGTTCACATGAGAGAAATTTGTCTCATTGGCTTGAATATATTTTAGATAGCTCTATTGATGATTTTCTAGAATCACCAATCAATGATACCATGGGTGAAATCAATAACCTTGAGTTCAAACCCATTCATGACACCACTCTGGCTAATTTAGTGGATGAAAATTCTGTTCAAAAGGAACCAATTTTGTCAAGAAATCTGAAAAAAGAAACTAAGTTCAATTCAAAGTCTCATATTTTCTTGGAAAGTGATAACCAATATGATCTTGAATTTAAGGTCTTACCTTCGTCACTCAAGTATGCATTCTTAGGTTACAATCAATCCTTTCTTGTTTTCATTTCTTCCTCTCTTGAAGCCGATCATGAGAGGATGATTCAAGATGTCCTTAAGATACACAAGAAATCCATTGGATGGTCCGTATCTGATATTCATGGTATTATCCCACTTATTGGGACTCAACGAATTGTTCTAGAATCTGATTCAAAGCCATGTCGTCAACCTTAGTGGCGACTGAATCCTAATCTCATGGAAGTAGTAAGAAAATAACTTTTGAAATTGTTAAAAGCTAGTACCATCTATCCTATAGCTGAGATTGAGTGGGTTATCCCAATCCATGTGGTTCCAAAGAAGGCTAGAATAACAGTAATAACTAACAAGGATGGAGAGATTCTTCCAACAAGGGTCAGTAGTGGATGGAGAGTCTTTATTGACTATAGGAAGCTCAACTCTTGTACCAAGAAAGACCATTTACCCTTGACCTTTATTGATCAAGTCCTCGAGTGAGTGGCGGGTCATCAATTCTATTGCTTCCTAGATGGATTCTTAGGGTATAATCAAATCGAAGACTCCTAAGAGGATCAAGGAAAAACATCCTTCAGTTTTCAATTCGGCACTTTTTCCATCAAGAGCATGCCCTTTGGGTTATGTAATGACCCTGGTACCTTCCAACGGTGCATGATTGGAATCTTCTCAAACATGGTGGGGGATTGTTTAGAGGTCTTCATGGATGACTTCTCCATCTTTGGGGGTAATTTTGAGGGGTGCCTTCTAAATGTTGAAATGGTTTTGTCAAGGTGCGAGGATAAGAATCTCATACTAAATTGGGAAAAATGCCATTTCATGGTAAGGGAAGGACTTATTCTAGGTCATCTAGTATATGGTAGAGGGATTTAAGTTGATAAATCTAAGGTTGAAATCATTCATCACCTTAACTCTCCTAAAACTCTTAAGGAAGTGAGGTCCTTCTTAGGACATGCTGGTTTTTATAGAAGGTTCATTAGGAATTTCAGCTCTATTTCTCAACCACTTTGTGCTCTATTGGTAAACGATGCACCATTTTTATGGACATAAAGCTGTGATGAATCATTATCTACACTCAAGTCATCTCTTATATCTCCACCTATCATACAATACCCAAATTGGAAACATTAATTTGAGCTCATGTGTGATGCAAGTGACTTCACTGTAGGAGCAGTCTTTGGACAACGGTGTGAGAAAAATCCATGTGTCATTGCTTATACAAGAAAATCATTAAATTATTCACAAATAAACTACACCACCACTAAGAAATAGTTTCTTGATGTTTTATTTTCCTTAGAGAAATTTAGGTCTTATCTCTTAGGATCACCAATCATTGTCTTCACCGACCTTTCTGCCCTAAAATACCTTTTCCAAAAACAAGATACCAAAGCTAGATTGATTAGGTGGGTCCTTCTTCTTCAAGAGTTTGATTTAACCATTAAGGATAAAAAGGGTGTTGAAAATGTTATAGCTGATCACCTCTCTAGGATGGAATTCAAAGACAACTCACACCACCTCTCTGTGTCTGATTTATTTCCCGATGATCACCTCTACTCAATTAGTGATTTCCCTTAGAATGCTAACATAGAAAACCATTTGGCGGCATGTGAAATTCAAAAATTCCTTGGGACCCAAGCTAAGAAGAAACTAATTTCTGATGTCAAACACTATGTGTTTGATGATCCTTACCTCTTCAAGTTCTGTCCTGATCAAATCTTCAGAATATTTGTTCCTGAGTCTGAGCAAGAGTCCATTATTAAATTTTTTTATGGAGAGGCATGTGGAGGACACTTTTCTACAAATAAATCCACTACAAAGGTCCTCCAAAGTGGTTTCTAATGGCCTAACCTCACTATGGATTCCTTCCAATTCTGGAAAATTTGTCCTCAGTGTCAGAAATAAGGATCCATTACCAAAAGGAATCAGATTCCCCTCACTCCCATTCTGGTCATTGAAATCTTTGATTGTTGGGGAATTGATTTCATGGGACCCTTTACAAACTCCAAGTGATACCTCTACATCATATTAGCTATTTATTATGTCTCAAAATGGGTTGAAGCCATTCCCACCAAGTCCAATGACCATCATGTTGTGATCCGATTTCTGAAAGAGCATATATTTTCTCGATTTGGAATTCCTAGGGCTATAATAAGTGATCGAGGAACCCATTTCTGTAACCGCCCATTCTCTTCACTCATGTATAAGTATGGGATTTTCCATAAAGTTTCCACTACGTACCATCCTCAAACCAATGGTCAATCTGAGTTAGCAAATAGGGAGATTAAGAAAATTCTGGAAAAAACTATCAACACATCTAAGAAAGATTGTTCTGACAAACTCTTGGATTCTCTTTGGGCATATCGTACAAAATTCAAAACCATCCTAGGAATGTCACCATATAGTTTGGTTTATGAAAAAGCATGCCATTTACCTATTGAAATTGAGCATAAGGAATTTTGGGCAATCAAAAAAATGAATTTAGACATTTCTTTAGCTGAATAAAAGAGGAAATTATATCTCAATAAACTTGAGGATCTTTGGATAGAGGCTTATGAAAATTCAAGGATAAATAAAGCTAGATTTCAAGCCTTCCAATCTAGGAATATCAAATTCAAACATTTTAAACTGGGAAAATTTGTTCTCTTGTATAGTTCAAAACTTCATTTACACCCGGGAAAGTTAAGGTTTAGATGGTCAGGTCCATTTATAGTGCATCATGTGTACCCCCATGGGATAGTAGAGATTCAGGATCCCACAAGTGGTCAAATTTTTAAGGTCAATGGTCATAGGTTAAAACCATTCATTGAACCATTTCAAAAAAAAAGAAGTTATTAAAGACTTGTGTGAACCAACCTTAGATGAGTAAAATACTTAAACAATTAGGGGTTTCAGTCGAGCTACTGTTGTTAAAAAAAAGCACTGCACAGGAGGCAACCCCTAGTTTTCATGTTTCAATTCATTTAATTAGTACCTCAGACTGTTGATCTGTTCTTCTTTTATGAGTAAGGATGGTTATGAAAGGGGAGAACCATATTCATCCATGTCACATGGTGTGATCTCTGAGTAATACCTTACCCATAAATTTAAGAGAATACAATGTATCATTAGTTTGTTTTATTTCTATGTGTTTGTATGTTAAATGAAAAAATAAAAAAAATCCTCAGAATGTTGGCATGTTCTTCTTTTATGAGTAAGGATGGGTATGAAAGGGGAGCACCATATTCATCCATGTCATGTGGTGTGATCCTTGAGTAATAACTTACCCTGAAATTTAAGAGAAGACAATGTATCATCATTTGATTTTATTTTTATGTTTTTTTAGGTTAAAATAAAATAAAAAATAATAATTATTCATATTATTGAACTGTTCTTATTTTATGAGAAAGGATGGGTATGAAAGGCGAGAGCCATATTCACCCGTGTTACATGGTGTGATCCTTGAGTAATACCTTACCCTGAAATTTAAGAGAAGACAATTTATCATCTGTTTATTTTATTTTATTTTTATGTATTTTTAGGTTAAAAAATATATAAAAAAAATTTAATAAAAAAAATTCAAAGACAAGTTGTAGGTCATAGTGAAAAGACCGTCACAACTATCCAAGATGCTGGGACTCGAACCAAAACTAAAGGGAGACTGGTGATTGCATTTTCAACATCAACCACCAGGTGACTTAATTCCATAATTTTCATTTTCAATGTCTTCATTGAACTTATATCCTACCCCTTCTAAGTTTTCATTTATTTAAACACTCGTGACATTGTTATTCTATTTTTGGGGGAGTTGAAATAAAAGAATTGTTTTTTTTTCATCATAAAATGCGTGGAAGGAAAATTTTCATTAACATTTTACATGATAACACACATTGTAAACTCTGAAATTGGATATCAAATAATTTTGCATGCCTTGATTCTGATTTTAATGGATGTTTAAGTTCATGTGCATAGATTTTGGAAAGTGCGGTTGTCCGATGTGATTTTTCATCATTTATATTTTCATCCATTTATTAAAAAAACACAATGCACATCCTCTAGATTGTGGGGTATTAGTTTGAGTTCTTGGGGTCCATATTAAATTTCATTAGGTTGGTGATCATTTTAATTTTAACATGAGTATTTAAAAAAATCGATTGCACATAGAGGAAAGGATTTTCCTAATGTATGGCTTTCAACACTTGGGGATCGTTACAATAATGTTTTCTGGACTGGAGTTGGGAATTTTATCTCTATTTGTGGTAATTTGAATTTGTTTTTGATTGAGTTAACTTGAGATGATGCCTGAGTATGTGAGCTTCACTTGGTGCCTTATGGTCTTTGAGCATGGGAGTCATCGGCAAATTCTTGCTACATGGGTTGACTCGATTGAGTTAAATTTCAATTACCATGGAAAAATTACAAAAAAAATCAAAAAAGAAAAAAAAAACAAAAAAAATTGAAAAAATACACATCTTAATATTTAATTTTGATTCCTCCTAGCGCTTCCATCTTTTCTCCCTCGAATGAAAACGAACCCCCATGTCTATTGTGACACACAACACTTAATCATGCTTAAAAGAAATTGGATGAAATATGGAGATGAATTTGAATAAAGGAATGTGCTTGGGCTTGGGATATGGCTGTGGACCTAGCTTATTTTAAATTATTTTTATGGGTTTCATAATTTTATGGTATGAGATCTTTGGGTGAGAAATGTGTATTAAAATGTTTTTGGACATGGGAATTCAAATTTCATATTTTTGAGATATATTTTTCTTCAGGACTAGCAAAACTCAAGTTGTGGGGTGTGATTAGCTACTAAAAGAGGCTAATATTCATTGTTTATAATATAATTTTCATGTGCTTTATTAATAATAGACACCATTATTAGTGCATTTTACCCTTTGAACATTATTTCACATTATGATTGTAATTACTTCTTAAAATGCACTATTACATGGTACACTCTTGAACATATCATAAAAAAAATATTCTTAATTTAATTTTCATATTTTATTTTCAGGTGTCCCATGATTTAAGGAACAATTCATTCTTTTGGAGCAATTAGAGATTCAAATTGGAAGACTATCATAGTGGGATTTGAACCAACAACATTCTGGGTGAAGTGATCTGGACAGTATCCCAATAAAAGTACTGTATAGGACAGGATTCAAGCCCAATGATTCTGAATATTTATTTGAAGATAGAAGATATCATTGGAAAGATTTAATTAAACAGTGGATCAAGCTAATTCATATGTTTTAATGGTGTCCTAGGCTACCCAATTTGATGATGAAATTCTTGTCCAGATTCTGAGGCCTAGAAAAGTAGCCCACCATTTAAATCATATCTCGTGAACCGAATATTATTTTTGGCTGCATTTTACAGGATATTAGGAGACATCCGAGGATACATTTTATCATTCTATGTCTCTATCTAATTCATCCATATAGAAGGTCCTTTCTACAAGTCTTTTAGGTGGATGCAAGATGGCTGCCATTTCGAGGGAAGAGTGGAAAAGTCTCATCTACATTAATTGTCCACCCACCTAGCCCCAAAAAAATTAATTAAAGACAAATGGGAATAGGTGGGCTCATCCAAATGCTTCCAAAATTACTATTTAAGGTAGGAGTGGTGGAAGATTTGGTGGTCTTGGAGCTTTGTCTTCATTGTAATGTTATTATTCCAAATTGTCTTTGTAACGTTCTTCATTCTCATGTAAGTTGTTTGAATCACCTTAGTTTTTAATAAAAGACCTTCTTATTATCTTATTCTATTTTTATTCATATCATCTTCATATCTTTTCCTCATAGTGTGAACTTATTCACACCAAAACTTGTGATTTTTTTCAAAAAATGGTGGAGTGATTGTGATTTTGTTGTTTTTAATTCTTCAATTCCGCCCTTATGAGTCTACTTCCCACTTCCGTTGAGAACATGTCATCAATGGAGGGATAAATCTTTTATGGGTTGATCCAAGGGAGTAGAAAGGGGCTGGATTGGATGTTATTTATCACTATCTAAATGTTATTAATTTCTTTTATTTGAGTTTCTTTTTGTTCAATGATTTTATCTCATCCTCTTCCTTATTGAATTTATTCGCCCAACTTTTAGGTGCTAATTAGATCTTTTACCTTGGAGTGCTCATGAAAATGATCCTACAAGTGTATTGGTGATTAGTATGTTGAATTGAAGGTGTTTAACTATTGATTGATGAGGTTAGTTTTAATTCATTGAATGAACCCTTCTCGAGTTAATGAAATTGATATCGTTATAAAAAGGAATTGATCCAATCCACCCCGAGCAATAACCTAGGATTAACTAATTTTTCACATAAATTGAATTCACATAGATATCGTAGTGAAATTTTAAACCCCATATAAAATCAACCCAAGTTGTCCACTTCATAGACAAAAATCCATCTCTTTATATTGTGTGTCTATAGGTTCTTATTCGGTCTCTGAGGATTCGACAGCCCAAGCTAATCAATAAGTGACTGCTTAACCCTTAGAACATGGGTAAATTTGGGCGACACCACTAACCCAACATAAAAAATCTTGAGTTAGGGATAAACACACATAGGTACTCATGACCAATCACCATATATAAAAAAAAGACATAAACCATGGTTTAGTCATGTCAAGATCCATAAAAAATTCATATAAGAAAATACTATATAAGTTATTTTTGACAATTTAAATAAATTAACACTATATTATGACTAGGAAATAAACCACTTACAAGAATAAAGATTTCACATGAGTACTATGTGCCACAAATGATGCATGAATGAACAACCTATTTCAAATCAAGGCTAAGAATAAATCTATAAAATATAAATCAAGAATCACGTTGCTTCAAAATCACTAAATCGTAACCTTTAAAAACCAATGATAAAAATCCCATCTGTGATAAAATTTTATTTCCCTATACATGGGTTAGATAATCCCAAGTATAAGTCCCATCCCATGTTTCTATATATACCATAACCATATAAAACATTCTAAATTGTAATAAAAATGAAAATAAGGTTTTTTTACTAATTTCTAACATCCCATCCCGGACCACCTGAAATGGAATCTGAGTTGGAGGTTCCACATGATCTCGAACACACCTCTCCATATACCAGATGTTTTTCACTATAAGGGATGGTAATTGTACATATCATAGATATAAAAAAACCTCAATAAAATACTCAAAAATAATAATGGAATAAAATAAAACCATTAATCATAAAAACATAAAAACATGAACATTATAGTGACATTAAAACCATGCATAAATTATTAATACATGTTATAATAAAATCTGTTATCTTGTAATGTCATACAAGAATACATCCAGAGTAAGACCAATCAAGGTTTGATCATATAGAAAATGTCTATAAGTGTATAGAAATAAAAATACAATAGAAAAATAAACTTAATTTGAGTCCCTACTCAACCTTATCTCCTACTCCACATTACATAATTGATCAACCATTGACAACATGGACCTTTCTCTTACCCTCATACCTTATCATGACATATGCACGCTCACTAAGATATGCATAAAAGGTATACTTATGACTCACTAAACCACCACTAATGAAGTATCTATACAAATCCATAATATATAAGTACATTATTGATATAAAATGTTGTTAAAAAGCATAAAATTATACCCATAAAATAATTGAATACTCAGTAATGAAGTCAAAGAATAAATATACCTACTTTAACCTATGCAACAATGGAATGACGTAATAATGTCCAGACCACAACACGATCATGTATTATCAATACCACCATTTCAATAGTTAATATTAAAGTTCTTTCACCAAAGGAACTTCCAAGGTGAATGATTCATCACCTTTACCACACAAAATATGAACAATCCATCACCATATCATAAACCAAAAGTGAATGATATATCCTCAAAGAACATCCCCATGGTAAATTATTTTAATGAAAATAAATTTAAAATTTCAATGATACATTTCCAAATATCAATTTCAATTTGAGGTATGAATATTTAATTTTTGACCATCTTTCATTTTAGTGCCTTCCCAGGTAGTTCTGGGTTATTTTGGGTGATTTTTGGAAATTTATAGGAATATGTATAGTTAGGGGAAACTATTTAACATTACCAGGAAACCATGTGGATTTTTTTGGTTTGGGAGAGTGGTGTTTCACATGGTTAGTGCATGGTTAATCAAACCATGTGTCCAAAATGAATGTCTTATCTAGTGTAAAAAAACAATAACATGGTTGATACACATTTTTACAAAGCATGTGGCCAAACCATGTGATGGAAATTAATTAATCGGATTTTTTAAAAACCCATAATACTTACCATTAACCTCATTGTTCCTACTAAAAATTTGTATCTTGATATTAGGGATTTCAATTAGATATTTTGGAGATCCTAACAATTTTTTATATCGACTTCAATGCATCTAGAGGCATTAGATCTAGGAAACTGAAAGTAAAATTATATTCTTCATTATTCTTCTTCATTTTCAAGATCACCCCTCTATTTATTGAAAGGAACCAAAGATACAGGATGTTATAGATAGATATAAGGGCTGTTTCATGATCTAAATGGGTTTCTTATAGATTCATTGTATGAAAGGAAGTTAAAGACAAAATCTACCAAGATCATTGTGTATTTCATTAGGAATTATTGGGGTAAGTGGTTTCTATTGTATATGTTAATCTAGAGTATATTGAATCTAGTTTTATTGAAATGGTTTTAATATTTTGATTTTGATTTTTATGAGCCTTATTAACTCTTGGTGTGTATGTATTCCATTATATTGTTGGGTATACCAAGTGTTTGAGGTAGGTTGTCTCATGAAAAGCCTTTGTTTTATAAACCATGATTTCTGGATAAATTTAAATTGGATTTATAGATTAATTAATGGCATGATTTATGTAAAGACCTGTAAATTTCAAGGAATATTTTTTCTTAATTTGTTTTGGATTTTATGAGTACTTAGTTTTTGATGGAACCTAATTACAAGGCCCGGTGTGCCCGGAATAAATTTCTAAAGTTTAGCTCGGGTACATTCAGTGAACAGACGAGTGGGTTTTCGAACTTTTGAACCGGTGCTCAAAATCAAAATCCAAGGGCACCGATGAAACCACATCACCGGTAGTTGCTTAAGACCACCTTTACTGGAGTTGCGTTTTCTCGGGATGAGTTGTTAAAAATTGTGGATTAAGTATAAAGAGAAATAAAATTGTGCTACAAATTTTATTTCACTTAATGGTTAAACCCCATGTGTGGGAGTTGGGGTGGGACCCACTAAAATTCTAACTCCTCTTGACAGGATATTAGTGAGGTGAGGCCCACATGAGCCCCACCCATTCAAATTCTCTAACCCCCTCCACATGAGTTATTTAACTCTTCCACATTTATGAAGACAACTTAACATTCCTTTTAATTTTGAAAACACTAGTTTTAATTAATGAAATGAATCCAACTTTTGAATTTTGAATGGTTTGGAAAAGAAAAAATAAAATAAGGGGTAGCTTATTTTATTTTAGGGGTTTTGTGTTGTGTGGATGATTGAGAGAGGGAGAGTTATAAACTTTGAAGAACTTTATCTTCCTCCTTGAAGAACACGAAGAACACCGACACGCCGTTTCATCTTCTTTCTGTGTCGAAGAAGGGGAGACGCTGCTTCTTCCACGGATGTTCACAGTCAATGTACACGGAGCCACACCCGCGACTCCGTATTCGGCGACGCGTGATTCCTCGATCATCTTTGAGGTAGGGGTTTGATTTTAGAGTGTTAATATTCTCGTGATTTTTCCCTTCTAAAATAAGGAACGCGGATCAACTCATTATCAAGTTGATCAGTGAATGTTTTAATTTGTGGGACGAGAATATTTATTTTCGGGTGTGTTGTTAAGAACTAGGTTCAATTTTAATTGATTAAAATTGTGCCTTGTAATTTGTTGAAATAATGTGTTAATTAATGCCAATTGATAATACCTAACACGGAGGGTGCGGGCCGAACAAACACGGCTCGATAACCCTCTGCAGTTTGTTTGTTGATGTGCGGATTGGCTGGAGATGATGGAACGGGCCGCAATGGCGATTTGAAGTCTCCGCAATGTAGTTCGGGTTCCGTAATGACCGTAGGCGCAGACGACGGGTGAAACAAACCACAGGTGCGCGTCTGGTAGTCCGTGTAAAGCGATGGCGGCGCGCCGCCGGAGAAAACCACCGTAGCCACGCCGCGGCAGACCAGAACGGAAAAGTCATTCCGGATTTTGGGGGGTGCATCCTAAAAGCCGTGCCTGTTCACTGTCAACCGGGGGGAACATCGCCTCCCCCCCTTTCGTGTCCGATCAGCACGCTGGCGCCCGCACCAGGCCGGACCGGCCGCGCCGGGCCGGACTGCCCGCGCTGGGCCAGGCTACGCCGGCTGGGCCGGACCCGCGCCAGCCTGGCCGGGCCATGGCCAACCGGGCCGGACCCGAACCCGGGTCGCGTCAACCCGGTTTTGGCCGACCCAGGGGGTATCGGGTCAGGTCAGACCGGGCCCAAACCCCCTACTTTCAGGACATATCCGTTCAAACACACATAACTTGGTCTAAGGACCTCTGATCGATGCACCTTCAGTTGCGAAGAGATCCTTGGATCGAGACGGTTGTTTCGGTATATTATACTCAAGGTTTTGGAGAACTTTGGGAACGACTGTGTTGGTTTGGACATGAAGCCAACTGGGCCCTCGGAGCGGAAATGCTTATAACATGAGCTCCAGACGTCTGATTGACGGTCCGTCGACTTTTTTGGATTCTACTTAGTGAGACGGTTCTTTTGGCTTACTCCGCTTGAGGTTTGGATGCATCTGGAGTACTGTCGGGTTGGTTTTGACTGAAAAACCAACTAGGCCCCTAGAATAAAAAAGCCAATAACTCTCAGATCGGGCATCCAATTGATGCGTCGTCTGTCACGTTGAGTTCTTATTAATGAGACGGAACTTTGGGATACATCAACTCTGGACTTCGTGACAGTTGATGCATCGACCCCTTGTCTCATTGAGCGGACCCTCCCGGAATCGAGCTTACTGTGTGCGGGAACCCTTGAGCTGGCTGCGACTGTGACGATGACGATGACTATACTGAAATCCTCCGTGGGTTCAACATCGAAGACTACCATACTGGAATACTCCGTGGGTTCGATGGCGATGAATACTGCTCTTGTATCCTATGTGGGTCCGGCAGTATTCGACTACTGTTCTTGTATCCTATGTGGGTCCCGCAGTATTTGACCTCTGTACTTGTATCCTGTGTGGGTCTGGCAGAGTAGCTGGTCTTGTATCCTATGTGGGTCGGACAACTTTGCTGGTATTGTATCCTATGTGGGTCCGATAACTTAGATGAATCAGTGGCTACATCTGATCATCTCTATCACCTTGTGAAGAAGTGTACCTATGTGAGCTGAGTCTTGACTTTCAATCATTATCTTCGATATGATTGACTTGCTTTCCTGTGTGGATTGGGTTGTGCTTTCCTGTGTGGATTGGGTTTCCTGTGTGGACTAGATCAAACTTAGGCTCAGATGTTGGAGCCGAACTTGAATTGATGACTTAGGTATATGTATGGGCATATACCTAAGTATAGTTGGTTGTTACTTCGTGATTGTATCATTCCTTTGTGGTTTATCCATCGTGGATTCTGGGAGACCTTCAGGGGTCTCGGGGTCCCTACTGAGTAGCGTATATTCACCTCTGCATGGGCTATGCCTGCACTACATTGTGTTGGATACAGACAACAGACAACATTTATTGAGGTGGGAGCTCGTGGAGATGGACGGTACCTGGAGGTGGATCACTGGACGGGACGTGCTCAGAGCGGACGACTAGAGCTGAGGAGCAGAGGAGACTATCTGTACCCACCCTTCAGGTGGGATTTCTAGAGGACGGCTCGGACTCGCTGCTTTACTTTCCAGTTGTTGTACTTTCATTTCAGTTGTACTTTACTTTCAGTTGAGTTTGTGTTCTGGCCCATTTACTTTCCAGCACTTACTATTGTACTCAGTTTACTTAGTGTTTACTTCTGCTTTCACACTCTATGGTGTTTGTTTTCTTACATAAAGGCAATGCCTTCCCTTATATCTGGATTTACACATTTGATGCTAGTCGCCAACCCCTGGCCTATGAAAGGCGGGCATGGGGTAGTCATGACACGTGTCCCAAGGACGGGTCGTGACAATTTATGATTATTGATAAGTGATCGTTTGAGATTCCTTTTTAAAATTTATTTACCCTTTGGTAATTTCTATGAAAATTGATTTCAAATCATGTTTTATTATGAATTTTGGTAGTTTTATTTTTGATGTGTGATATAGACTTGAAATGATTTTTTTCTATGAAATGAATGACTATAAGTGTATGATGTTTACGAAATTAAAAGACTACAAGTTCGGTATTTTTTTGAAATTGAAATCCTCTAAGTGTGGGCTATGTGACATGGGAAACTAGTGTACATGGGAGGGGGATAAATTTGGGAAATGTATGCTTGGATGGTTTGTGGATATGTAACATGGACTTATAGTAAAAATATTTCTAAAATTTTGATGATATATAGTTACTTATTAGTGTGTTTCCCTTACCCCTAGGTCTGTGTTCTATGGATTTGTGAACAATTAGTCATTTGATTACTAAGGTGTGATAATCCTAGCTAACATAAACCTAGTATTCCTTATGACTAGTTTTCACGGTTCTCCTTTTGGAATTGGTTGTTTACAAATGTTTTAAGAAATGGTTTGTTAAAATGTGTTTGGAAAAGAAAATAGTTTATTTATTTATCTATTATTTATAGATTTTAATAAATATGGTGTATTTCCTTATTTTATTAAAAACTATATAAGGATATATTTCACGTCTTTTTTTTCTTTAAATGATAATAACTAGTTTATTTATTATATACTCCTTATGAAACACATGGTGGGATCATAATATGCTTGTTTTTATAACACCCTTTACAAACATTTGGGTGTGGGTAGATCTTATTTTATTATATTTAGGTAAGGAAAGGCTCATGGAAGTAGTAGGTATCCATGTTAGAGGGGTGTGGGAGTTTGGTGGTGAGATAGTGGGATGTTTTCCCTCATATTACCTAGATATGGGTGGTTATTGGTATCAACTACTTTGGATTTCCTATTTTGGATTAGCACATATATTTCCATATATTATTTGTCATCCACTATATGAATTTATACTAGATTATTTAATTTAATTTATATATACCATTTTTTGATCATTTAGTTTATTGTGGTAGAAATCATTCCCAAAGATAGTTTTTAATTCCCAAGAATTTTTCACTACCACATGGGGATTAGGAACACATTTTGGGCCTTTTCATGAGTTGAATCAGGTGTCTGATTCAGGGATTACCCGGTTTAGGTCATGAAATATATCACCAAAATATAAACTTTTCAAGTTAAATGATGTATCATTGATATATATCCTCAAGGCGAATGACACATCACCAATGTATAATCCAATGGTGAATAATACGTCACTAATTTACAATCCCCACTTATACACATTACTTGTTGAATGATACATCACCAATACATAATTCCACAGGTGAATGATACATCACCAACAAAAATCCCCGAGTGAATGATATAACACTGATACCTAGCCCCTAGGTGAATAGTACATCATTAATATATAATTCTCTAGGTGAACAATACATAAATAATTCAAATCCCTAGGGTTAATGATGCATCAAAAAACACATACAAATAGGTTAATGATTTACCACAATAATTCCAAGGATTTTGATTCCCATTTACTATCCATATCATAAGGGTTAAGCTCACAAGGCCACTAACCCATCCAATGGTTAATTACATGGATAATTTATCACCATCAAAACTTGTAATTAAATATTTTTCCATCAATGAATAAGTCAGGACACCTCACATGTATCCTAGGGTTATTCCATAAGTGAGTAAATCCCTCTTCTACATTTCCAAAACACTTTAAACAGATAGTATGATTATCAATGGTCATGAAATCAGTTAAAAAACCTCAATAGATGACAAATAAACCAAATAAACCTTATTTACTACTTAAAATTGAAAAACTTTAGAATCATTTCATGGATTGAGTACACATTTTATTCTTCCTATATATCATATGACACATATAAAACTCATATAAACTGATAGGAATATTCTGATACCACTTACCTTGACTTAGTAGGAGACTTTCCATGTGAGTTTTTTCAAATGAATCATCCTCTCATGGAAGAAGTTATACAATATAGAATAAGACCTTAAATTTTGGATATGTTGTGAAGAATGATGAAACAACCAGAGAGACATGGATTTGATAGAGGATATAGGTTAACCTTACTTGTAGTGGTCTCATGGGAAAGTCAACATGTTTATCTAGACATGAATTAATGATAATTGATCTTAGAAGAGGGACGATGAAGAAAGAAAACTTGTGGGGGGGGGGGTCTATGTGGCTACAAACTAAATGATGGGAATCTAAATTTTAATAAAATTATTATAACAATTATGTTAATTAATAAAATTTTAAAAAATCTACAAATATCCTATTAAGTACCTATTATGCAAACACTAGGTACTCTATACCTCACTGGGTACTCACCATAGGGTCACCGAGTGGCCATTAACCCATTAACGGATTCCTGCTATACACCTATATCAACTACGCACCCATTTTACTAGCATTAGGTACCCAGTTCCATCTAAATTCCTGAAAAATTATCTTGTACTAAGCTCAAATCATCTATTTTTTTATAATCGAGCTATTACAACACATATAATAAACAAAATTCATAAAAAACACATGGTTTTATAATAATTTTATAAAATTATTACCTTGGTAGGTGAGGGGTGTTACATAAACCTTTGGAAAGAATATATATATTTAATATTTAAATAAATTCAATGTATTCTCTCATATGTTACATAATATGAAATGTAATAATAATAATCATAGCCTACATGGAAGAAGAAATTAATTTTAAAAGTTAACATTTGACTACCATGTTAATTATATTCTATGATTAACCTACATTACTACATTATGATATAAACATATCATACACTATGATATAGTTAAAGATGTTGTACATTATCTATATATCATGACTTATTACATGCCACTCCAAGGCATATGATATGCCTTGAATCCAAGGATATTGTACCATATGACATCTGTATATCATATATTATTATATAATCTAACATATATCATATATAAATTTTAATTTAGTGTATATCTATATTAATCTCCCACTTTTACTTAAAGGCATAATAGTACTTTATAATGAAAAAATGATAGTTTTACAAAAATTATATATTCATTATTCATTGAAAAGTCATAAAATTACACTCCAAGATAATTTTGAAGTAATAATTTCAAAAATGATATATTTTTTATAGAATTATATTATTAAAAGTTTTATAAATTAATTATATTTTCCACACTCAAAAATAAATACAAATCATTTTTGAAGAAACACATATTATTGAAGTATAAAACGACTTTACTGATAACTGATCGCTTAATTATTAGGAATTAATAAATACATTTGTATTATATAAAGCCTTTTGACATATTTTTCATAACATGGTTATTACTATTCAGCCCATTAAATTTAATAACTAGGTTATAACTCTCACATTTAAATAAAATTTTTTTATAGTATATTACAATTTTCTTAAAGATCAAAATTTCTTGCTAAGAAAACTACTGAGGAAATAATTTTTTTAAAATATCAAGGTTTTATAGATTATTCCAAATTAATTAAAATAATTATATTCTTTACTATAATTAATCCATTCCTAATTACATTTGGAATATACATTTCTAAAATCACAAATCACACAAAAGACTTTAATAAATACCAATAAAATTAGTGATGTCACTAAAATAACATTTAATAATAAATCCTCCATTAAAACAGATGTATGATTATCATGAAACCATTAAAAATCCATAATTTATTATCCACTATATTACTTTATAGTGTTATATAATCATGAATTAAACTTATGATGTCTTTTTATTACATATGTACCACATTACTATATCATGTTTCGTGTCAAGATTCTATACTTAATTATTATTATGTGTTAATTAATTTATGATATACCACATATTCTCTCAAAGAATTATATATCATTGAGGTTTTGTTTCTTTACTGTGTTATTTTTTACATATTTTTCTACGTATGTCCCTAGGATTTCCTATGACATGAGATGACTTTGATGGGTTATATAGGATGTTTATGATGGATAACTAGAAAAATTTTATTAAAATTTTAGGAAAAATATGTATACTATACAGATAATATCCAAATATGTTGAACCTTAGGTTCTATAAATGTTATTAGCTCTTAATTTATCAATTATATTCATAAGAAAATGACTTAAGAACAATTTATGTGATTTTAAAATAATTATAAACAAAATAAACTGAATAAAAAAAAATAAAACTACATTTACTCATAAAAACATAAAAAAATTCCATAATTAAGTAAGAAAATAGCCCCAATAATAATATAGAATATAGTTATGGTAAAAAACACATAAGAATATTTCTTCATAAAATTAAATAAAATCAGAATGACCTCTTTGGTTGCCTTTTTTACTAAAAAACTAGATAATTTCAATTATTTTATCACAATGTGATAGTTTCTCAGCTCTTGATCTATTTCTACATATATATTAACAAAAGTTTGTAAAAAAATAATGCATTCAAACTATAAAAGATTAAGAGGTAAAACCATATTCATACACATGAATTCATTCTCTAGTAGATTAAGGTTACCCTTCATCAAATTAGATCTGTGTAATAAATTAATTTCATTTAGATCCCCTTTTGGCCACACCAAAACCCACTTTAGTAAAGAATTATACCCCTCCTCGAGTCCTCCCAATTAATTCCACAACGCTACCATCTACTACCCATTTCATTCCCTAGAACAACTTGGACTGGACAACTCAATGCAGGAATTTTCTTTTCCAACTTGACACCCGACCATTAATGATGGATTTTGGACTCCCCCTCATGTTCAAAAGAAGCAAATGTTAATTTTTTATTCATAAAACATTAAAATTGGGAACCATATTTCCATTATGTATAGATTGATGAGGTGGAAAAAATTTAGGGGATAAATTGATGAGGTCAATTTTAAAGGGTAGAGTCCCACATGGAAGGTGGGATAAAAATTGAAAAGGCTCCTCCCTTATATAAAAGTGTCTTATGAATTTTATTTTAATAAAAAATATATATTTGGTTGAATGATTTTTCAATGTATTTATAACATATATTTTATAGAAAAATGATTTATTTTGTATATATATAAAAAATAAAAACATTAAATAAAATAAAAACATTTTTTATAATAAATATCAAAATACCCGATGATTGGATTTTTGGATTTTCAAAAATCAAAAATTTTCTATTTTTTATTCATTTTTATAGCGATTTTTTTGTTTTTTCAATGAAATAAGAGATAATTTTTTATGATTCCATATAATTTAATAGATCTATGACCTTATAAATTTCGGTTTTATTGGATCAAATTTTCATTAATTTTGAAAATTTCCCTCACCTGTCTTCTATCACCACTTCAAAAATCCCATACAGTAGACTTTTTGGAAGAAATATAGAATTTTATCCATTGATATATATATTCAAAGTTCCATTAATTAATACTTATTCTAAGACCATACAACAAATTTTTGGGGTGGATTAAACCCTTTTAGATAGTTAATTAATCCATGATTCAAAGTATATTCATCTTTGTGTCTCTAAAAAATATACCATTTACTACATACAATTAACATGATATTACCCTCACTCAAATAAAATTATTTTATTTAAAAATGAAGTTTTATCACCCTCAGTTATTAATATTCAACTGGGATCTTCATGGGCCACATGACTTTTAAAATACTATGGGGTGGAGATCCTATAAATAGATTTCCCCATACAGTGACATTGTAGTGGGAACCTCCAATTCAGAGTAGGCTGTGTATTTTATCCATTATTGGAGAAAATTTTTCAATAGTTATAATAACATTATTAAAATCTTATATAGACCAATTTTTGACTTTTAGAACAATTTTCATGGATAAACCCAGTTTTGAGTGGTGTAGTTTTTAATTTCAATCATCTATTTGATAGCTCATGAAGCCAAAATGGACACCTGGAAAAAAAGTTATGGTTTTTTAGAGTTGGTTTCATAGAACCATGTAATTCATAATTTTACTTCCTTTATATTCTTGGAATATAATATTAAAAAATATATTATCACATAATGAGTATTTTTCTACATAAAATCAATTAAATAATTACCTAAGAGTATCTTTCACATCAAAAGGTCATAGAAGTTCCATGATATGAAGAGAACCTTGATGTTATATGATGATATTATTAAATATATGTTTTAGGGATGAATGAAATATATCTTATGGGACACATATAATGTTTTAATATTAGGTGTTATAGGATCTTAAAAAATTGATACATCTTCTTATTAAGTATATACTTGGTAATCTCTAAGGTATGAGGTTCTGAGAATTGACTTGCTAGTCCAAATTCCACTTTTTATATATGTTAATAAATATCCATATATATGTATGTGTGTATTGGTATTTAAACCTGATATTAGTATTAATCTATATCATGAATCATGTACTTATATGTTTTTACTATAATCATGGTAACATATGGTTGTTGTACAGTATGATATGTTGGGTATGTCATAAGTGATATGAAATTAATGAATAAATAAAAAAAATATTTTTAATTATTTTTAATTTATGTATATATATTCGTCCCTTCAATTGAAATATAACTTTCCAATTAATTCCACGACCCTGAAATTTTATCAATGAGTTCATTCATGGAATGTCTGAGAAACAAATATCAAGTAGATAGGCTGATGAAACATGTAATGCAGCCTAATTGATGAAATATAAAAAATGGTCTAAATTGAAAAATGTTAATTATTAAGAAGTTTTTTCATTATGACATTAAAATTATTCTCTATAAATTCCTTGATATACTTCAAGATGTTGATCTTGGACTTTAGGCCATTTCACTTAATACCACTAATAAAGACGCCTAAAGGTTCACACACTAAGTGTATCCAACACCTCAGTTTAGAAAATATTTATTAATTCATTAATATAGGAAATGATGCTTAAATATCTATGAGTTTGGTTTACATCATGGAAGAAAAAATAATAATAATATTATTTGATGTGGGGTTTATATAGGATTAAGATACTAATTAATGGATGTCATGTAATAAGAAATTATTTGATGAAGATATACATATCCACTTATATTATTTTAGAGATATAAAGTTTTTTTTTTGTATAAAAATATTTTTAGATAATTCTATCAAGCCATAGAGTGAACTTTTCTAGAACTTTTCCATGAAGTAATGGCATTCAATTTCCTTCTCCAACTCTAGATTGAGAGAACTAAATAAAAATCATTTAATAATAGAAGATATTATTTTTTTGATCAATAGAATGTGATGTAAGATATTTTGATCTTCATTTCTAACACCCTAAGTTCCAAAAATGATGTTCCGAAGTTCACGGATCACATATGGATACCGATAGATGGATTTTTAATTATATCCTTCAATGATTCAATAGTACTATAAGAGGGTAATACATATTCATCCACAAATAAATAATTACACATTTTTGTTAGTTTTTCAAATCTATATTCCCTTCCAAATTTGAAAGTTGAGATAATATTTTCATTCAATTCAAATGACCATGAATAGTCCAAAAATAAATGAAGAACGTTTTAAGATTCCATCCAGAGATGTAATTTAATTTTTATAGTTAACATTGATACACAAAGTGTAACTGAAAAAATTACATTCAATATATCCATGGTCAACCACCCGAGGACGAGTCATATAAACCAGGACACGTCATGCGGGAGAATAGTACATTTAATTACAAGATGTGTATTTAATGGATAGTTAGAATGTGGTTTTACAGAGTTATGTAAGACTTGGGATTGAAACAGAGTAATGAAAAAATTATTTATTCAAGTATAAAATAAAATTAATTAAATCATTTAGGTAATAATTATTTAAAATTGATACTAATATATGAATGTTGATATAATTACAAACACATGTATTTGAATAAAATCTATTTTATTAGAAGAAGAGTTTTCAAATTTTAGGTTCCAAATTCCAGATTTTAAAATACATAAGAAATTTTTTAATAATTAAACATCATAAAAATATAAAGTTAATTTCATAAAATTGACTTTAAAATTTTAATCAGTACATCAAAATTAGGGAATAATGATTTTTTTATAATTATTTAAGGCATTCAAATTTTTTAGTAAAAACAAAAATAAAATATGAATATACAGTAAGTATTATGACATCATAATGACTTAAATATGATTTAATATGTAATATAAAGGATCTATCAACCAAAATTGTGTTGATTCATTAAAATCATTTATTTTAAAATATTAAATTTAATTTTCCAAACCTATAAAGAATCTTACAAAACCAGAAGTATATTTTAATATTAAATAATTAAAAGAACAATAATATATTGTACATATCAAATATGATGGTCTTAAAAAATGGGAGGGCCAATTGTTTTCTGTTTTTTTATAACCTAGGGTATACGGCCCATGCTTTGAAAATAATAAAAATAGCCCAAAATTTTCTATAACTTCCCTCCAATTATAGCATTACTCTCTACTATAAATCTAATAATTATAAATTCCCACATATTTTTCTACTCAAGATTATATATAAAGAGTTTCAATGGTTTTTAGGTGTTCCTATCAAGCTTTAAGAATCCAAATTGAAAGGTATGTGTTCCTAAACTCTCACCATCTTATATTTCTATAATCCTCCCCATTTAATTTTCTTTTCAATGTGAAATGTTATTATTATTCATTTTTATAAAATAATTATAATATTATCAATGATTTATCCAATTTACTTCCATTATATGACCTTTCACTACTGAAAAAATGACATATACCCACGGTTCAAAACCGTGGGTATAGCCCCCAAAACCGTGGGTATAGCCTATACCCACGGTTTTGGGAACCGTGGGCTAGAGAGGCGTCGGTATAGGGGTCTCAGCCTATACCCACGGTTTTGGAGAACCGTGGGTATAAGTGAGTCAAATGTGGTACACCACGCGTTCCGGCGTGGCACACAACAAACCCCATGGTTCAAACAATGGGGGTATTGAAATTCAAAAAAAACGCGGCCAGCAGGTTTTGAAATCGTACCTCCCACTGCGCCTCGCGCCCATGCCACCCCACCGCACCAACCGAGATGCAATTTTTATTTATTATATATAGATATATCTACTCATATATATTAATATAATCAAAGTCGCATATTCCAAAAAACGCATGCACCGGGTTTCGAACTCGCACCGCCGGCTGCGCTCTGCGCCCGCACCCCAGGACGGACCAACCGATCTGTTATTTTAATTTGTTATAAAAACATATATCTTCATATATATATTAATATAAACAGTATTTAAATTCAAAATTCACGGGCACGGGGTTTCGAACTGGGGTCTGACAGTGCAACTCAGCGCCGCTATTCACTAAGGAACCAACCGAGATAACTTTTTTAATTTATATATAGATATTCATCTGCGTATATATATTAATATTATCCGTGTAAAAATGTATTCCCGCCAAATTTTTTCATTGTCCCGCATAATTTTTTCCCCCGCCTTATATACCCACGGTTCTCTAAAACCGTGGGTATAGGTCTTCAAAAAAAATACCCCTATACCCACGGTTTTGAACAACCGTGGGTATAGGTCATCTGAAAAAACTATATGCCCACAGTTTGGACAAAACCGTGGGTATTGGTCTTTGAAATTAATCTATACCCACAGTTTTGACAAAACCGTGGGTATAGGTCCCCATATTATCCCTACACCCACGGTTTCCGAGAACCGTGGGTATAGGGGTACCCTATACCTACGGTTTGTTGAAAAATCGTGGGTATAGGCCCATTTTCCAGTAGTGTTTATAAGATGTTATGATGATCAAACAGTCCCATAGACATAAAGTATATTAATATTTTGGTAAATTAAAGAGTGTGGGGTTTCTATGAAATGAAATCCATACCTTTATACAAAAAATTAGATATAGGATCTGACTCAGGTGCACCTAGGGGTAATATACCTAAAAAATATAGGATACAAATCAACCCAATATTCAATTGCTGCACAAAAAGGGGCCTAAGTTCACATATATTTTCAAACTTTTGGGTGATATCTTTTGATAATTAATGAGATATTTACAAACCAAAATGATGGATTATATTCTATTGATATCCCTACACCATGAAATTAATCTTCACTAATACCTTGTTATCATTATTTTGATTAGGGTACTTTCCATTACATTATGAATATCCAATTATTTCTATGTTTATTGTGGGATATTCTACTTTAAAGTTATAAAATTACACTGAATGGATAAATATTTACATTTTATTTATCTATATTCCTAAAAAATTATTGATAAATTAACCGTGAATATATATGATATTCCTTATGAAACATCATGATATGTATTATTTTTTGATTCTCTTTATATGATGGATTATTTTGACTTATTATGTGAAATATGGAGCATTAAATTATATAGATCCTCCATGAATTGGTAGGACCCCTGAGAAAAATTATTTTGGTATTTAGTGTAACACTTACCCACTTCTGTATTATGTCCTAGAATAAGGCCTTAATGGTATGATTATGATCTCTAACATTATGAATTATTTCACTATGAGATAAGTTATTATTAATCATATGTAAATTTGTTTCTATGTTATACATAAATATATTATGTTTAAAGTTTAATTTTTTATGAAATTATTCTATTCATTTATTCCTTCTATATTATTAATTACATGGTACAAAATAATTGCTTCCGCTATATATTACCCCTTATTGAGCCTCATAGTTCACACATTAATATTATTTTCCATTTCCCTAGGAAACCTTGAAGATTATTATATGTGAAATAATTAATTTTAAGGATAAATAATAAATTTATCATGTATATAGATTTTGTATCTTATGATTTTAAGGTGATGTAATGTTTATTTTTTTATATAGTTTTCTAAGACTACTATACTATTGGATATTGTGTATCATAATCTATGCATTCAACACCATTATAATAAAATAACCACCATTTGAATACCCCAACCCTAGTAGCCAAAATATGGCCGTTAGTTTATTACATTAGTACTAGATACAATTAGTAACATCCCAAAGGATAGAATAGTTTAGAAGTCTTGGAAAACTAGATATATACAAAAATATGACAATAAATTTGAAAAAACAAAACAAAAAACAATATTTTCTTTGAGAAAATCACTATTCCCTATAGAAAATCCTTTTAAATAAATCATAATATGCTTCTTCACATCTTAGAGAAAGGAAACATAATAAAGTGGTGATCTCAGATGCACAGTTATGGTAGGCATACAACAAACACTAACATGGAATAAATAAATCTTGAATAATATGATATTAATAAATAATAATCAAATAATGCCACATAAATAATAAAATGATCTTGAAAATTTTCAACAAATATCATAATTATTTAAATAATCACATTGATATTAGTAAATTATTTCAAAATGATGTAATGCACAATGATGAACATCTTAAACTTACCCCAAGGCCTCCTTCCAAGACATCTAAAAAAATGTGTAAGGCCTCAACTAAATAACCAAATTATTTTATCTCATGAGACCTATCAATGAATCAAGGGGATATGTAATTATATGACCAAAATAAACACTTTATAATTCTAATTCATATACTATATGTATAAAAAATATAATTTAATCAACATGCCTTAAAAATTAATAACTTTTTCTATTGGATGAAGTAACATAAAAAAATGCCAATACTTACCCCAGCCAAAATGATCATAAATGATCCAAATAAATAAAATGGATGGTGTTATTAGATTATTTTCTTAGTAAATCATAATATTTATAAAATTATATTTACAAAGTTGAAAATACTTTAAAAATATCAATAGAAAGTTTCATGAGGAAAATACCATTTTCAATTTAAAATCATTTATTTTGAATCCAAAAATTTCCCAAATATTAAGGTAAAAATATTATATTAATGGAACCTTTTAAACTTTCAAAGGAATATTTATATTATTGGTTGGTCATTATTATGGAAAATTACGTTCATTTCCTACATGTTAAAAAAAAGACTCCATCCACATTTTTAGTAAAAAGTCAAAAGTACTTCATTTAGAAATCGATAGAAACATTCATTTTATTTTTTTTCAAAAATTAAAACATCGATAAAAATTTATTTAAAAAATAATTATATAATAATGAAAAAATTATTTAAAACATTTTAAGGAAAATATAAACATTAAAGAAAATGATTCCAAACCAAGTCGAAATACAAAGTCGGTTTTCCTTAATAAAATTATCTCCATATATTGAGTACCTAAAGTGAGGAAAATGAAAGGAAAATTTTTAATAACTTTATGGGAATAAAATGTATTGGGTTTAATATATAAATCCCAAATAATTCCCCTAGTGGAGGCTTAAACATGAAAAACCCCTAATAATGATGAGATTATGTAATGCACCCTTACCTTAGGTCTGAATTACTTCATATGTGATCAAAACTCCTATATAGTAAATATATATTTAATATAAATCAATTAAATATTCGTAATCATACTATGATATCATATAATATTTACTTATAACCATTTATCACTCATTTATTATCAATTATTTATAAAAACTACTGTTATAGGTGATAATTGCTTCATTTTTCATGTATGTTTTCGTTTGGCAGTTTTGGTCCCTGTACATAGATCATGGTTACATAATCTCCATAATTCTATTAATATTATTAATATAATATATATTCATAATATATATATATATATTTATAATCATCTATAAAAGGATATGATAGAAAAATGAATTACACCGTTCATGAAGATGGTAGACCATACGTACACATTAATGTCATTTTTATTTTTCACTAGATGTAATGAAAGAAAGGTAAATAATAATGAATATTTATTTACTTACAATAATATAATATATAATATATGTATTTATTAAATCCCTCATTATAACCATCTAACTAAATTGGTGATTAAAAAAATTACACTACTACGTGGAGACGACAAGTCATACGTATGCATGAGCGATGCTTTCGCTTTCCATTGGATAGAAATAAGGTGTATAACGGTGTTTTAATAATCATAATATAGTATTATTATTATACTAAATTTATAATCATATTATAAATACCATATATTTATATGAGGTAAAAGTAGAATAAAAAAAAGAGATTGGTAAAGATGGTTACATCATCCAGGAAATAACAAATCTAGATATACTCTTAAGGACCATAGGGTTTTTATTTTGGAGATAATAGAATATCTAAAATGTGTATAAGGATTATGGGGAGGTATTATTGTTGATTTTTTTCAAGATAAAAGGATTATTATGTGTGGAGAAGAGAGGATAGGTTATATCCTTTTAAAGGAGAGGTAAATGAAACAATTGAAATTATTTAAATGGTTAAAAAAATTTAGATATATCATAATAATTTTGAAGTGGATACAGGGCACTAAAAATTAAAATATAATATTTCATAAAGTCGCAATAATCTCAACCAATAAAATCTGGATCATTTGTGGATATCTTTTATCCTTATCTTCTAGTTAAATCACTTTAAACTCATTTTAACCTTAACTATGATAATTTATTTCTTACCATGTTAACTTAATTATATGACCAAAAATAAGAGGGGAATTATAAATATTTTAGTAAATTTTGATTCCAAAATTTTAATTTATTTTATCAAATTTAATTTCTAAAGGGGTAGGAAATTACTTGTAATATAAGAATGTAAAACACATAAAAAAGAGTTTTTAAGAAGTTACTTGATTTAGGATTAAAAATAATTTTACCTTAAAATAAAGAAATAAATTGGTTTACACAATATTTTTTGGTTAAATAATAATAATAATAATATTTTTATTATTTTTGATCAATCCAAAATAGAATGTAATCTTCCAACCACTCTATTAAATGTAGAGACTAAAAAATAGTTTTTAATTTTAATAAAATATAGCTTATGTTTTCGAAAATTCAATCTTGGGTTCTAAAATTTAAAATAATTATTTAATATAAATTTGGTCAAAAAATACTCGTAAAATAGGATAAAGTCATGTATTATAGGTAATTTAATGTTTTCCCCTATGGTTTGAACCCAAATTTCCCTATATTACCGATGTGACAAATATATACATTGGTTACTATTAAAAATGTGAAAAACTTAAGATAAACCTATTAAACTATATTAATTATGATAATAAAAAATATTTAATAAATTTTATTAAATTCAATTCAAAGAACTGGTAGAGATTAATTTAATAGAAAAAAATATAATGAAAAACATTTTTTCACAAAAAATGCATTTTTAATTAAAAAAATGAACTTATAAAAAATTCAGGTATAATGATGATTTAAATATGGTTAATTAGATTATCTATAAATAAAGGAATATTATGTTATTTTATGATTAAATTAAAATCATTATGGGGATTTTTTAAATAAAATAAATGAATGTTTAATAAAAAATTTGTATTTTCACTATTCACTGGAAAATTGTTCTTTTAAGAAAAGTCCCAAAACGTTACTCTAAGATTATATTGTTTTTATAATATAAAGAATATATATTAATTTTGTCAAATTAATTTTCTAAATTTAATAATAAATAATTATATTAATTTCTCACAAAAAATAAATAAAACCCCCTTTTTAGGAAAATTTATTTTTGAAAAATATAAGAACATTAATAAAAATTTTGTATTTATTTATAAATACATTTGAATTATGTAAAATATATATATATAATTCTAAAAATTCAGTTATTCCTATTCTTACTTGAAATTTTAACATATTTATTACACTAATGAAGTTTAAATAATTATTTTTTAATAGTATGCCATAGTTCGTTTAAACTCGGTGATACGTGCGATGCAAACTATCAATGAAAAAAACTTATTTAAAAATAAATATATCCTAAAATATTGTAGTATAAAATTATATACCATTTCTAATAATTTTACCCTTACAATTCCGTCACTTTGATAAAAAAAATAAGGATACTTCAGCCTCATCACATCCTCAAGTTCCCACATATCTTCCTCAAATTTATTGTTTCACCAAAACAAATTGGCATAGTAAGTGGTATTTTTTCATAGAACTTTCTCTCTATAATCCAAAATATCCACAAGGTATTCCTCATAAGATAAATATTTCTCCAATGGTATGACCTCTATGTTTAGTAAATGTGAAGGATTGTGTATGTACTTCCTTAAGAGAGATACATGGAACATATCATTAACTTGAGAAAGATTCGGGGGAATCACCAAGCAATAAGCTACCATCCCAATATGATCAAAAATTTCAAAGGGAACCCTATGTATTAGGCTCAAATTTTCCTACTTTCCAAATATAATAACCTTATTCCAAAGAGATATTCATAGGAATACCTTGTCACCACCTTTGAATTCTATATATCCCCAACGATTGTCAGTATAACTCTTCTTGTAGAATGTGAGATGACCTTATGTGATATTTAATGGATTGAAACTTATCTTCCATTTCCATATTTAGATCATATCCCAATATCTGAATTTCCCCAACTACATTCTAGTACATTGGATTTCTATACTTCCTTCCATATATGGATTCATACGAAGCCATTTTAATAATCAAGTGAGACCTATTGTTGTATGAAAATTCCACCAAATGAAGGTGTTGATCCCAAACACATTTGAAATCCATATATCAAAAAATTATTATGTATTCTATAGTTTTAATAGTCCTATCAGACCGACCATCTATCTGAGGAAGAAATAAAGTGTTATAAATCAACTCTTTATCCATATCTTGATAAAGAATTCTTCATAACATCAAGGTAAACCTCATATTCTGATCAGATATAATAAAATATGGTACCCCTAAAACCTTAACACTTCCTCAGTGTATATTCTTGAAAGATGATAAAGATAGAAATATTATTTGATAGTAATGAAGTGTTATGACTTCGTAAGGTTATTGACTACAAACAAAATAGTATTATTTACTTTTTAAGTATTGGGTAACATGATGAAAAAATACATGAAGATGTTTTCCAATTTCCATCATAGTATAAGAAATGGATATAACATCCCCTTAGAAATTATTCTCTCATTATGGACTTGCTGATATACTATTCATTGAGAAACACACTCTGCAACATCCATTTTCATATTATCCCATAAAAATACTCTTTTAGATCATTATATATCATCATACTTATAAGATGAATATAGAATGATGAACCACGAGCTTCATACAAAAACCCTTACCTTAAGTCTAATATTTATGGGACATATACTTGCTTCCTGAACATTATAATTCCATCATGATCATGGTTAAACTCCAGAACATTTCTCACTTTCTTCTGTAACTCCAAATCTTCCTCCATGCCTTCATAATCCCCTCATGGATGGATGGTTTAACATTTATATGATAATGATAAGATATTTACCCTTTCCTCATGATTTCAAGATGCATCTTATGAAAAAAAATAAGTATTGGATCTCTTTTAATCCTCATCATGGTCACAATAACATGGTCTTTTTTTTACAATGAGCATCATACACCTTGTTTTCCTTTCTAGGGTGGTAATGTTTTTAGTAATCAAAATATTTTATCAACTCCAACCATATTATCTCAAACTTATTCAAATATGTCTATGTAAATATATAGTTAAGGATTTTATAATTGGTATATATATCATACCATTCACCATAAAGATAATTCCTCTATATCTTCAATGAAAATATTACCACTAACAACTCCAAATTATGTGTCAGTTAATTTTAATCATGAATTTTTATTTGAATAGAGGCATACAATATCACCATGTAATTTTGTTTAAGGAAAAATCCTATTCCCTTCATTGATAAATTTATATTGATCACAAAACCTTATCCACCATAGGGTAGTCTAAGGACATGCATCTGGGCCAAACATTTCTTAAGTTCTATGAAATTATATTCACATTTATCTATCCATAAGAACTTAACTCCTTTCTTCGTCAACTTTTTGAGTTGATTCGATAGTCAGGGAAAATATATCACAAAGCATCATTAGTATCTATGAAACCCATGAAAAATATTGATTTTGGTTACCATTGTTTTTCTAGGCCATTTTTCAATAACATACATCCTTAAAGGATCCACCAATATACCCTCACATGAGATTATATAACCCAATAATGTAGTATTATGAATCCAAAAATCACACTCGGTAAATTTTTTAAAAATTTCTCCCTCTTTAGGGTCTTTATTACAATTCTCAAATGTTCTTCATGGTTCTCCTTTATACTTGAAGATATAATAATTCCATCAATAAAGAGTAACAAAAATTAATCAAAGTAATATCTATAGATTTTTTCATTATATTCTTGAAGATATAAGGAGAATTGGTAAGTCCAAACAACATTAATATAAATTATTAATAGCCACAACTCATATGGAAGGATTTCATGGATATATCTTCTCCCTAGATCCTTAGTTGATGATATAAATATTAAAGATTAGTCTTTGAAAAATATATATCTTCTCATATTTGATCAAATAGATCATCAATACGTGGTAGAAGATACTTTTTCTTAATTATGATATTGTTAATTTCATGATAATCAATTCAAAGACACAATGATATATATTTATTCTTAACAAAAATAATTGGTGTACCCCATGGAGAATAACTTCAAAAAATGAAAGCCTTATTTATATTCTCACATAGTTTCTTTATCAATTAGTATAACTTAATCGGGTCCATTTTATAAGGATTCATTGATATAATCATAACAACAGGTATGAAATTATATTAAAATCTCAAATTCATTATTCAAGGTAGGACAAAGAAATTACATTGGAAATAAATAATCATATTCTTAAAAGATAGGTAAATTTTTAATGTTGAGTTTCTCCCAAACCATTTGAGATAAATAACATTCATGAATTGGTAGAAACACCTATACGATGGAAGTGATTTCCATTGGGTGTTCTAGTTCATCATCACACATATAGATGATTGAAGGTTGATTTAGAATATAAAATATTAAATCCCTTCCTTAATAATTGATATGATATATATAATTATAGATCTAATCCATGCCCAAAATTACTTCAAATTCAACTAGAGGAATAATCATAAGATTCAATAGAAGAACATTACAACTAACTTCTATTATAGAGGATCTGTATACTTAAAATGTTTTCATCCCACTATTAGAAGTTTTCACCACCAACTCAATATCTAATCATTGACGTGGGAATGCAATATCCTTATAAAATTATTCAGATATAAAAGAGTCGGTAGAGACAAAATGAAATAAAACATTTAAAATATTGTAGTTAATAATATGTGCACCTTCCACCACATCACTGGGAATTTTGACTTCATCTATAGTAATTTTATAAGCGTGCGCTTCTCGCCATGGGTTCTTTTATGGTATGTTCCCTTGAATTTTGGATCATTGGTTAGAATAGTTACCCATATCCTTACAATGAAAGAATAATATTTTCATGACTTATCACTTAACCTTGAATTTATGATTATTATGGGATTTTTCTCCACAATTTAAGAAAACTCCTTTTCATTTTAGGAACATATCAAGGTGTTTCCTTCCAAAAGTATCACATGTTGGAAAATTCCCTTTTATCTTCTTACCCTTATCTATTTTTTTCTATTCCATCCTCTTGTTATCTTATGTTCCATGAATCCATAACAAATTTAGAATTATTTCTCTTTCTTGATATCATGTGATACTATATCCTCATATGATAAGAATGTTTAGATGACTAGTTCCCTTCACAGTATTTTCTTAAGCCCATCAAAGAAATAATGAATCTTGATATTTGGATTATATAAATTTTCTATAACATGACTTGATTAAATCTTAAATTTAGATTTATACATAACAACATAACCCCCTCCTTTTGTATTAAACATATTAATTTCCTCCCCATATCTACTAAATATCCACAAGGAAAATATTTTTTCCATGAAATGTACCTTAAAACCCTTCCACTCCATGATCGATATTTCCTCCTCATATTCAGTGTTTTAACCAATGAACACCATTTCTCCGTATCCTCCATGATATGAAAAATATCAATGATAAATTTTTCCATTTCATCACATTCCAATGATAGAAATATATTTTCTAAGGAACTTATCTATTTATCAGTTAAAATGTTATTATTGTTCCATTAAACTATGGAGGATGTTGCCACATAAAATAGTCTAACATTGTTACAAAACATTGTGGATCAGAAATATGCTCTATATGGGAAGTGTTACTGGTCATAACCTCATCTATGTACCACAATATAGTTATAATTAGTTATGTTTTAGCTCCAGATCTTGCTATATCTTGATTAGCTTGTCTAGGAGGGAAATCCCTTCATAGATTACATGCATTGATATAGTTTATATTCCTTCATATAGGAACTATTTATAAACAATAAAATAATATATATTAGATCATAAAATTATGAATCATAATTTATAATTTAAAAACTAGTGCAACAATTAACATAAATTGAAAATTTAGGAATAAATAATATCAGAATCAAAAACTTGGTTTCTTTGTGAATATTATCAAATTATAAAAAATATTTTAAAATATTTCATAATGGTTCATAAATAAAATATGAATTAACCCATGCATATACCCTAAGAGTTTAAAACCAGGTGTACAGTAAGGTAATCCTTCCCATTATCTAGAATGATGGCCGAGATATAACCAACCAACTATTTTCGGGGTTATTACACATAGATGCATCTATTTTAAAACCATATTCACTTGTAGTATCTAGATAGAGATGCATTGAAAAGAAAATTACATAATATCTGCCACACAGAAAATTAGGATATTATCCAATACTTAATCTTATACTCAAAGTCAGTCATAGGTTTATGTTACCTAATATATGTTTTCCTAAATCTAGTTCCTAAGGTATCTACTGAACTTCCTCCAATACCAGCTATAAATACCATGACACTAGTATCCTAAATCTAGTGGTTAATTTATTAAATTTGTACTAGATACAAGAGATATAATCCCAATGTACCCAATAGTGTATTAGTCTTGGTAAAATAGATACATATTTAAATATGACATTACATTTGAAAACATGAAATACAATATCATATTTTCTTTTAGAATACTAGTATTTACTCTAGAATATTGTTACATATCAAACATAATACACATCTTGGAATCATAGGAAAAGGAAACATAATAAAGGGCTGAGATGAGATACCTAGTAAGTGTATGCATACAATGAAATCTAACATGTAATAAATAAGTATTGAATAATATGGAAGGAATAAAGAAAAATTAGATAAGTAATCATAGGATACTGAGACTTATCCATGGATATTTTAACTATTAATATAATAATTTTGAAATAAATAACTCATTTAATAATGATGGAACACATAGTTCTAAATATATTAAACATACCATCAAGGCCTTGTGTAAATACATCTACATAAATGGGTAAGGACTCAGCCAAATACGCAACCTCTTTTGTCTCATGAGAACTATTTTTTCATCAAGGGGCTATTTATTCAAATCCCCACCTATCACTTAATTATTCCAATGGATTCATCATATGAATGAGAAATAAAACATAATAAATATGCCTTAAAAATCAATAACTATATGTATTGGAATATATAGCATGAAGAATGTTAATACTTCCCCCAAATCAAAATAATCATAAACCATCTAGAGAAATATGGTGGATGGTATCATTAGAGTTTATACCCAGTAAAGTATAATATTCATAAAATTATATTTATATATATGAAGATGATTAAAAAATATCACGGGAATAATTTTTGAGGAAAATACACTTTTCACTTTGAAACCACTTATTTAAAATATAAATATTTACCAAATATTAAGGTAATAATTTTATTTGAATGGAATATTTGAAGCATGTAAAGGAATATTAATATCATTAGGTGGTCACGATGGCATGAATTATTTTTCTTTTTTGTGTATGTTAAAACAAAGGTTACTTCCACATTTTTGGTAAAAAGTCAAAAGTACCTCCATCATAAAATGACAAGAGTATCCATATTAATTTTTTTTGTATAAATAAAAAATTAAAAAATTATTTAAAAAATTATTTTATAATAGTAAAAATATTATTTAAAAAATTTAATGGAAAATATATACATGGAATAAAAATATTCTCCATAATTTTAGAAAATAAATTCGATTTTCATTAAAAACATTATTTTGGTTTCTGAAGTAATTAATGAGAGGGAAATGATAGGAAATTTTTTAATTTATATAAATAAACCCAGGATAATAATATATATTAGTAATAATATAGAGATATAAAATAATACCTCCTACAGATACTTAAACATAAATTTTTTGTATAATTATGTGATTGTGAAATAAACTCTTACCTCAATTATGAATTCTATTTAATGTGTTTGAACCTACTACATAATAAATATATATTTATTATAGATAAATTAAACAACCAAAATTATATATATCATACCATATGTGATTTACTTATAACATTTTATCTCCAGTTTATGAATGATTATTTATTAAAATCACTATTATGGGTAGGCCACCCACAATCTTCTCTAATTCACACCTCGAAACAATTTTAGTTCAAAAAATAACATCTTAAATATCATTCCAAATTCTATCCCCTCACCCTAGAAGTATTGTTTTAGAATTAAATTCTATTAATACATTACACATAATCCTATAGATGTTTTCTGAGAAGAGGTAAAATTCAAAACTATGTATTTTTTATTTATTATTCCACCTCTTTAAAATATAATTCAAAAATAACCATATGATAAAACCAGTATATCATATATAATTATATATTGTTATAATAATTTATCAACTAAATTCATATCCCCTTCAATCAAATCGGATACAAAATCATCATTGATGTGTACGTGGACTACCACCTCACAAATTGATGTCAATAATTTACAATCATCATCTCTCAAATTTTTTTAATGATTTATTTTTGTTATAAATAATATAATTATAAAATATTTATAATTTTTGAGTTATTATATACAATATACCATTTTACTTTCCATTCAATAGGGGATAAAATAACTTTGCTCATGTGTACGATGGACTACCTCTTCACCCGTTGATGTGATTTGTTTTGTAAAAATGATATACCTTGAAGGTAGTAAGGATAATTTTATTGAATATATGTTGTATAATTGAACTCATAATAAAATAAATGAAATATTTATCATTATAAAACTATAATATATAATTTAAATTTTACATTGAGAAATGATAACTTCTTTCATATATGTGTGGACTGCCGCCTCAATAATGTGATTGGATTTTCTTATCACCACATCATGAGAGTGGTATATATAAGTATATTTAAAGAAATTATATTTTACTTATGATATTATAATAATTACTGAATAATAAAATAATATAAACTTTCATTCCAAATTTATCATTGAAAAATAATAACGTTACTCACACATACGTATGACCTACCATCTACATGATTGTAAAAAAGTTCATTTTTCATTTTTTTTCAGTATTGGTTTTAAAAGTATAATTTATGAATAAATATGATAATTATCACATGATTAATATTTTATAAAATTTGAAATAACATCATATTTGACCATGATCAACACACCAAAGTTGTTTTCAAACCATAAACCAAACATCCTAGAAACACTATATGTGGACATAACTCATTTAGTATTAAAATATGTCATAAAAAGAAATAAAATAAGTGATTTAATTATAATGATTTAAAACAATATAATGTTCTTAATAAATAAAATAATTTATTTAATCTCACTATACAGTAGTGAAAATACATACTAAGAATGTCTAGACTTGAGGTAAGGGTTTCTCGTCTCACTTTTACTCCTATGAGATATATTCGTTATTCACCAATTATTTTTATTATGTGGTATATATATATCATCCATTTTACATGTAATATAAATAATACTTCATACATAATTGTATTTTAGGTTTCAATTTTAATTATTTCATCTAAAGGTATTTGACATGAATGTTACATGTGGTAAATGGATTTTTAACACAATTTCCATTTATTATGTTATAAATCCTTTTTCTATGAAATTTTTATGCTATGATTATGTATGAATTGATATCTAAATTTTTTTATTATATATTTACAAAATTTTAGGGGATTTAAATTTATTACAAATAACTCCGTTGATTAATTCTCAATTCGATGATATGATCTATGCAAGGTTTAACCATCTCAAATTCCATTTCTTTGAGACATATGTTGTTGTTATACACCTAAATCCCTTTATTAGGATTTTATTCTTACACATTGACGTCTAATATAATGAATATATTTATTTTCATAATTTTTAAAGTATTATTTGAAGTTTTTCATTCATGGTTATTATGGTCAAAGAGTAACCAAATTGGAAAAGGCTTTATATTAGAATCTCATTCTTATACGGATCATTGATTTTCAAGTTTAATTTATAGAAAATATTGTGAATTTTTTTTATAAAAACTAATCTATTTTATTATCCTCTTTTTATAAATTTTTTCCTCATGTTTTATTTTAATTTCCTTTCTAATAGAATGAATAAATATCCAGAATGTTATTAGTATGTGGAACAAATATTTTAATTTTCATTTTGATCAGCTATATTTCTATTCCATATCCATGTTTTCTAAAATATATTCAAAAATATTCTGTAAAAAAAATGGTTTATTTATGATATTTTTCATGGTATTCGACCATATTTTAAAGGTGTTTTAAAAGGAAATTTGATAACCTTTTTCAAATGGCTCACTTTTGACGCCCTTCAAAAAAATATGTTGAAAATAATGTTTATTTGTAACATTTACAACCTAAAAGGATTTTATTGACATCATATCCATTATTTTATTTTAAAATTCCTTTATATGTTTCCAAAGTTATTTTCAAAGAAAATGATTTTCAATTTTTTTTTGCGATTTTTTAGTTTTAACAAGTTATTTTCAAAATAAAAATTTCAATTTTTGAAAAAAGTTTGTAATTATATTCTATTAGGGTTTACATTAACCAATTAGAATAAACCTTGATGTTACATACACTCCAATGAGGTTATATGGAATTCTTTCCATTCTTATTTGTTTTCTGGATTTATTATGAGATTGATGTGGATCATTTTTCATTTCCATGGGTTAATCATGTTTTTAATCGATTGTTATGGAAATAGTATCTTTCCCATAGTTAAATAATGTTTCAATGATATTTTCATGGAAAAAATTTATTTCCCATAGGTTAATCATGTTTTAAAAATATTATAATGGAATATTTCTATTTTCCAAAATTTAATCATGTTTCAATGAGTTTTTCATTGAACACATTTATTTTCCATCCGTTAATCTTGTTTCAATGATATTTTTTTGGAACATGTTTCTTTTATATTTTTTATTCATGATTTAATGAGATCATTATGGAACCTATTTATTTTCTATGAGATAATCATGTTTCAAAGATATTTTTATGGAACCCAATTATTTTCTATGGTTTTATCATGTTTCAAATAGATTGTTATGAAACCCATTTATCTTCCACAAGATAACAATGATCTGAAAATAATAAACGTTGTCTCAATGAGTTTATGATGAAATAAATTCACTATTTACTTTATTCATGATACAATTCAAATACAATTTTTATAGTAATGGGTTATTCCATTATAAACTAGGGATGTGTGGTTATGTAATAAACCAGGATGGGTGGTTATGTTGTTAACTAAGGATAGTTGGTTCCATGATAAATCAAGGACATATGGGTATGTTATTTCTATCTAACGCATTAAGTGGGAGAAATTAAATTTTAAATACATTGGTATTGTTTGGGTAAGATATTTTTCTAATAATCTAAAAAAATAAACCAATTAGTTCCTTTTGAATATAAGTGATTAAAAATTTCCTTTTTATGTTTTATGTTCTAGATAGAAAAAATTAGTTCAACTTCATTGGTATTAAATCCATATATGTAAAGTTTATGTTTTCAATGCCGAATCACGGATTGTGGGTTTGGGGTTGTAATAGTTGGTATTAGAGAAATGGTTTAGATAACATTGGAGATTATGATGTTTCATGTGATGTTAACTTAAGAGTTACAGATACCATATTAGGTCTATAAGATTAAGTTTGATCATAAATTCAATGTATTAGACAACCATTTGATGTTTTAAGTGATGATATTTCAATGTGGTTAATGAAATTTTAAGGTACATTTTTTAAGTTTAAGTATATGTTAATATCTAGTTTAATAAGAAGTATTAATTATAATTTTGCAGAGAAAACTTTATGATATTGATAAAATTTAGGTTATATATGATATTGGATATTGAGGTAATTATGGTAGAAAATCTTTTATCATATAGATAACCACATGATAGAAAAGTCATTTGGAGAATACGTTATTATTATTATTAAAAATGAGATGAATTTTTTTTCCTATTAGATGAAAGGTATGATAAAATATTGGATGTTAAAAGAGTCTATATTATTTATATTATAGATTTTATTTGTGATATAGGGTTATTTATTTATAGAATGATTTTTTTATTAACTTTGGGTATTGCATTTTAACTTTGGGGACTATTATATTATTTCATCATATGAAGGTTTATTAATTTTGGGAATCACCTAAAAATTTTCAATCTAGTATATATTTTTTTAATGTCTAATTATTGGTGTAACAGATTTATTATCCATTTTATGGTTATGTGGACTTTGAAAGTAGAATTTATTGCTTCAGAAAATAAAAAGTCATCTTGAATACTCATCGTTTAGAGAAAATGATGAGATTGTGGTATAAATTGGTTAAAGAATTAAATTTTACATGTCATGTAATTATATTTCAGTATTTTATCAGTCTATATGGTTAAATAATTCCTTAGCTCCATGAAAGGGATCTTGAAACCAAAATGCTATCTAATTATTTTCATTTCTGATGAACGATGGTCTTTTCAATCATCTTTTATTTATGGTTTTGAGGTCTTCAACTTTCTAATGATCATTCACTTTCATATGATCGATGATCTCTATCACTATCCATATTTATTTATTTTTTTCTTCCATGTTTAAATGTTCACTTCCAACATATGTTCTTCTATTTGGAATCCTTATAGCTGTTATTATAGAGGACCTTCAAACATCCTTTCCTCTCTAATCAAGATGATGTTTTGTTAACAATTTTTATGATGTGGGAATTCATAAAATATATTTTGAAATGTATAACCCTATGATTACCAAGATAAATTTCAAATTTAGAGGAACAAATTTATTAATATAGCATCCCACCTCGGGTGCTAGTTAGTGGTTCCCTGAGATGGTGAGCACAAGACATCAAGCATCCCTCCCCAAATGCTAAAGGATTATGACTTATAGTAAGGGTCTAGGGTGGGGCCATGGGTATACTATGACCTCATATATCAGAGTTAGCATAGAAGAAAATGATACATAATAAATTACAGTATCAAAATATAAAAAAAAAATTAAAATAAGAAATACTTAGTATAAACAAAGAAAGAGAAGTAAATAACTGGATGAAGCTGAATAATTAATAGATATCAAAAGATGATGATCATAATGATATTATACAAGAACCTGAGTACACAAAGATCAAGGGATACATGATTTACCACATGCTATAAAAAAATACACAAAATACTAAAAAATTCATCATTAATCATCTCAAGCATAGTATTGGTCCTCTTCCACCACACTGTATCATAATGCTTCAAATCAATCAAGAATCAGAAGCCGCACACTTCCATTTATCAATACATACAATCATGAACTCTACATCGGTTCCAAAGGTAGCCCAAGAAGGGTGTGGCATACAATATTAGTAGGCCTCCATCCACAACGTCTTGTCCAATCCATTTCATGAAATAATATATTAATGGTGTTCCATAATAGTAAATATATAGAAATAAAGAAACAAATAAATAAACACTTCAGTCGAAGTTCCTAAATAAAGTCTGGACTGATACCACATGCTTAGACCTAAGACAGATGACTAAACTAGGGTAAATGTACAAGTAATATGGTATATACACAAGCCACCATAAATATATCAACCAAGGTTGGTAGACCCCATGCTTGGGTTTTGGCTTAGCGGTCACATTTCCATGTCATCATACAAGAATGATCATAATATAAATAAAACATCAAATATAATCTAGAAATGAAATTCTATCAAATCCAAATGTGGGATACCAAGGTCATCCAGGAAAATATATTAATAATCCCAAGGGTCATGACAGTAACATCTGATACAACCAATTCCATCAAGTCTGTCCAAGACAACCCATAATAGCATCCCTTGTATCACTCAAGGCATGACGAATCTGAGTCTTTACCATGTTTCTCGCATAGGGTATTGGGTATCACCCAATGAATGGAGTATCCATATTTCTAATGGTTGCATACTTAGTTTATCCTCTAGGGAACTAGTGTCACTCATGTGTATGTAAGATATTCCCAGAGATCCCGTACATAGAAATCCAATGTATCACTCCTGATGAATTAATTAAATCCAACCAAGCATGAAGATTCCATCCATGACATCCTTAAATTGGGACTCATGTTCTCTTATGGACTATATTAAGTGATCATAACATCAAAGGTACAAATCACAAGGCATAATAGATACCCTCACAAGACATCAATAAGGAACGACCATATCTCATGTTAACAAGATACACAAAAATTAAAATTCCATCAATCAAACATAGAATGTGTTATTTATCAAATGGAATTAGACATAATAATATCATGAAATAAGTTAAGTATAAATCACATGAATATGAAAATAGCATTGAGTATATGGAATTATATGTAAATTAATAACAAAATGAAGTAATCATGTTCCCAAACAATAAGCAATAAGCACTAGATTATAGCCCAAGGGGCATAACTCATGGTTCAAAATTCATCTTAATTCAAATTATAATTTATCTAATTAATCAATATTTAACTAAAAAACAAGGTGGATCATAATTTATTCCATAGAAAAATTGGCCATTAATGTGGGCACATCAAAGGGGTGGCCAATGAGAAGGAAACCCCATGGATGGTTTTACCCATAAGATAGAGTCAAGTAATACATGGTAAAATAATTTAATTGATTTATTTAACCAATTTGATGTGTCCTCTAGAGGGTTCAGTGAGTGGAATAATGGTACATAATTAAAATGTTTTGATATGGGTGGGAAATACCTAGAACACATACATTGATATAGTAGCAGTCCACTCATTTGCTGCAGAGGCTTGAATTTTCCTAGAATGGGAGAAAATGAATAAATCACCAAAAACCCTAAAAATAGGGTGAAATGGTCACACCAAGATATGAAAATAGAGGACGGAAGAACCTCAAAATAGAAGGGATAGGATGATTGATCTTATTGAGATATTTCCATTTCTTCTGACGATATGTGATTTAGAGTCTAATATGAGGAGTTATCAAAAACCCTATAAAAAGGGGAAAGATGAGACTCAACCATGAGGGAGAGAAGGAAAGACCCATTGGGGGTAGGTGGAGGAAAGAAGAATGAAATAAAACATTAAATAAGGGAAATTTTTTAAATTCACCCACACAGTAAGGGAACACAATTTTTCTGCATGGTTTTCCAAACCATACACCAATCATGCACCATGTTCTGCTTCAAAGGGGAACCTCACACTATTAGGAATATAATATACTGAAAAATGAGAAAAATTGTATGAAACTAATCTATCCCAATCCTATGTAGCACTACACAACTAGGAACATGGTGTCACATGGTTTTATAAAATCATGTGGTCCCCAGTACCCCACAGTCTGTAACCGCATGGTTAGGGAAACTGTGCGGGTTGGGTGGCACTATATCTACAAACCATGCGGCCCAGTCTGCCTCCTTAATATTTGGGGCATTGGTATCTAAATGAGACTTAAAAACCCTCAAGACCTCATTAACTCCCTTAGGAATCATTAACCTCACCAAATGAATTATTTAAAATGAAAAAAATGTTCTAGAACTTTTGGAGAATCCAGGACATTACAATGACCCATCCTTAATACAACTAAACCTTGAGTTTCCCTTCTAAGGGAAGTGAAAGGTCTTTAGAGAAAGCTTCATCCATTGCACACGTTCACCAGCCTCTCACTCCTAGGACTTGTCTTGAACTTCTATGACCAATGGAACTGAATTACCTTTGAGATCCTTCATGCTTCGATCAATGGTACGTATCAAATGATGCTCGAAGGGTGCATTCTCTTCAAGTTCTATATCGTCCGGGGTTAAATGGATGAGATGGTTCAATATGACACTATCAAAGCTACGATACATTGACTATGTTGTGTATGGAATGGTACCTATGAAGTACCAACAACCTATAGGATATTGGATCAAATCTATCCACTGTCTCAAAGGGTCCTACATATCTAGATGATAACATACCCTACCTATGAATTTATGGATGAACCAATCTAGGTGATCCCCATAGAAAGACCTGATGTGCCACCTCAAACTCAAGAGGCCTACAACTATGATTATTATAATACTTATCCCAAGACATAGCTGTATCTATACACTTATGAATCGACTGGACATTATTTGAAGTCTCTTGAATGAGATGAATACCTAGTAGACTTTCCTACCCTACCTCTAATCACTAGAGTCGTAAAAAACACAGTATCCCGTAATGGGCCTAATATGAAGCAATTTGAATCATTTCTTGAAAGATATTATTGTAGGAAAACCACAGTAGGGGAATATTATTTTCACAAGAACCTCTAAAATCAATAATGGGCACCCAAATCATATCCTTTAACACACATACCATCTACTCAAAATTCCTATCATTCTGAGGGTGATATGATATACTCAAGAGAACCTGTGAACCCAATTCCTTTTTTAACCATTGCCAGAACTATGAGGTGAACTGGGAATCTTGGTGTTATGTGAAAAAATAGAGTACCCCATGAAGTCAAACTATCTATTAGATGTTATTCCTTCCAATCTCATTAACAGAGAATGTTTCATAGATTGGTAGAATGGGTAAAACATTGGTCATCCCATCGATGATAAATGATACTACATCACTTCCTCAAGGGGATCTCAGAAATACTATCATGAAATCCATGCTGAACTTGTTCCCTTTTTACTCAGTAAAGGGAATAGGATTTAGAAGTCTCATAGGTCACCAGTTCTCTGCCTTCACCTTTGGAAAAGTGGATAAATGAGTTATAAAGCCTACTATCTTCCTCTTCATACCTGACCACCAATACTGACATCATATGTCTCAGTGCATCTTGGTGAGACTAGGATGAAATTCCCACATATAGGGAAGTGGTTTCATTATAATCCCTTCCCATATATCAGAAGGAACCTATATACGACCACATAATAGTATGGTATCACTCCTATAAACAACCCAACCTAGAGGTGGGTTCCCTTTTGTGATGATCTCTATCAAGAAATGGAAATCAGAATCAGAAAACTACCTCATGTGGACCTACACTAGAAGGAAGGAAATCATAACTAGAGCTGCTAGAACTGAATTTACATGATGATCCTTAACCTCCAGGTGCATATCAGAAAATAGTGCCCTCAAATTCCACTCAATGCTTACCTCATTGACGACTTTTTTTAGTCTTCCATCTTAGTTAATCAGTTATGGAATTTACCTTTCCAAATATGTAATAAAACTCATAGTCTAATTATTGTAGGTATTCCACCCACCTGCACTACCTCAAGTTAATGTATCACTATGTAAAGATGTATTTGAGACTTTTATGGTCCATTTAAACAATGAAATTCTCCCCAATAAGTAGTTCCTCCAACATCATAGAGCATGAATCCCAACTACTAGCTTGAGGTCGTGCATAGGATAGTTCGGCTCATGATGCCTCAACTAGATGGATCCACATGCTACAACCTGATCACTCTATAGCAGAACTATTCCTAGATTGAATATTAAAGAATCATAGTAACTATTATATCCTATACCCATCTTTGGAAGAATCATGATCGGCACTGAAGAAAATATTCCCTTTAACTCAAGGAAATCTATCTTACAAGCTTTAGTCCAATAAATTTTCACACCATTCATGGTCAAACTCATAAGTAGAACCACCATGCATGAAAAATACTATATGAATAGCCTATAATAGCTAAAAAAACCTTATAAGCCACATATTTTAAAAACATTCATGGGTTACTCATAGGAAACCATGATGCTTACCTTCTCTCGGTCAAAAAATATGCCTGCTGGTGATATTATATGACCCAGGAAGAGAACTTTGGTAATCCATTAGTGGCATTTACTGAGATTCACATATAGTCATTTTTCTCTTAGTGTACTCAGAACGGTCTCAAGATGGTTGAAAAGTTCATGTATGGTCCGTGAATACACTAATATATATTCAATGAAGACTACCATAATGGAATAATGATATGGGTGAAAAATCCAATTCAATAGATCCATGAATACTTTCGGTGCATTCGTTAGAGAGAACAACATATCCAAATACTCGTACAAGTTATAGCTAATCTGAAACACTATATGTGGTATATTTTATGACCTCAAATGAACCTGATGGTAGCATGACCTCAAATCGATCTTGGATAACACTGTTACTCTTATAATCTAGTCTTAGAGTTCATCTATACGAGGCAGTGGACACCAGTTCTACATTGTAACTTAGTTCAGTTGGTGGTAATTCACACATAACCTGAGGGTACCATCCACCTTCTTGAAAAAAAGGATAGGTGAACCCCATGTCAATGTGATGTGCCTAACAAAATAATTATCCTCAAGGCCATCACACTTATTTTTGAGTTCCCAGAACTCTTTTAGTTCCATCCTATATGGAGGAATGGACACTGGTGCTGCACCTAGAACTAGATATATGGTGAAGTCAAACTATCTCTCAAGAGGTAATCCAGCGAAATATTTGGGGAAAACATCATAAAAATAACCCAATACTAGAGGTAATTCTGATAACTGCATTCCCTACTCACTCATAAAGGGATTTCCCATCTGTTTTATCACTCTTCCTATCCTAGTGTGTTTGGATCTAGAAAAAATTTCCTAGATATCCCATTATCCCTTATAAATATGCATGTTTCCCTCAGGTGATGTGAAAGATACCTGATAGTGATAGCAATTCGCATTCGCATGATAAATCACAAGATAATCCATTCCGAGAATGATTTTGAATCCAGACATCTCGAGGATGAAGAAAATCTAAAATAATGAACACCCACCTATTTAAAGGGGAAATTATTAATACTAGTGTATACCCTCTAATATAACCCATAATGGAATTTTGAGATATATGACGCCACAAAAATTATAAATTGTAAAACCAAGAATTTCCAAAACCACAACAAAATTAAAATAGTGTGATTCCACTACCTCAAAAGGGAAGAAACTAGATTAAAGGATATTATAATAGTACCTCTAACATTAGATGACCCTTGAATCTTCTCCTTAGGTTCAGGATACATGAATAAATATGGCATGAACCAAGACCCTGAGATACTGCCTGAACAATATGAGCATATCGACTCTGTTGACACTAAAGCACTGGGTCCTGACTACGTCATCCATAACCACTACCACTGTGGCTAGATCACCCGGTAGAAGATCAACTCCTAGACTTACATGGTGTTCTAGATCCTTTATATTATAGAGATGATGATAAAGATCCCATCTCACTTGATACTAGAGGTATAAAATGATAAAATAATTGAAGGAAACCCATCTTTCCACAATATCAACACTCTATCAGGTTTTTCATTCACTGTAGCTTCTTACGGTCTAGCCTACCACACTGGTAAAACACCATAGAGCTGTTAGTGTATATCTCTTAGTTGGAACTTCCCCCATGTTCACCCTCAAAACGGTGCTTCCTAATGCTTGATGAACCGTCACTCTACGTCAAAATAGAACTTCTTTGGATCACATTTGCAACTTCCCTTAGATATTATTCTATAATTATGGTTTGGTTAACTATCTCTATAGTAGTATTAAACCAAAATATATTCACCTATGAACATAAAATGTATCCAATCCTATCCCAAAAATTTATCATAGTCATCAACTCATCACTAGTCAGAGATGAAGTGCAAAAATGGAGATCAGTGAAGTGACCAGAATAATCTAGCATGGTCATAATGCCCTACTTAAGATTCATAAACTCTCTATTACGATCATACCTCATAGTATTTGGGATTAATTAATCATTTAAGGTTGTATGTAAATATTTCCAAACCATACTCCAATGATGTTCAGCCTGAGAGATGATGTCCCACCATCATTTGGTGGAATCACGTAACATATATGTAGTGATCTTGATTCTCTATTTTAGAGTTGTCTCAAGATGGTTGAAGATAGATACCATGGATTATATCCATTAATCAATAGCCTAAGGTTTTCCATCCCCTGAGAATGGGAGAGAATGCTGCTCTTGAAAGTCTGAAGTCAACTCTTTCATAGTAGGGGAAGGTCGAGTAGCACATTGAACCGACTTAACAAAATGAAGAAAACTATCATGAAATAGAGAATCAGCACCCAGTGAGTGATATTTAGGAGGTGCCTCAGGTGGAACTATATGAGGTATCATGGGTGTCTCATGGAACACCACCTCCAGAGTGTGCTCATTGCCACTCTATTGGCATAGAACATGAGGATTTTATGGTGTAATAGCTCTATAATTTCCATGTGAACTCCTAAAAAAAGATTTATAATAAGGGAAAAAAGATAAGGAAAGTGATAAAGAGAGTGTAGGTACAAAACCTCCCTATAAGCATGACATAAATGATAGCCTACTCCTATAGCCAAATAAATGTTAAGGATGAAAGATTCTCAACTTTAACAAGAGAAAAAACCAACTTACCATTACTAATGATGGGTCAGGTTCAAGGTCTCACATATCTTATATATATTGACCATTTCATTTTAAAGGTCATATTAATTTTGATTCATTTATGTATTTAAATATATTAAAATTATTGAATTAAATGGATTTCCACTTTTAATTTATAAGTTCCCATACACCTTGTAAATGGAAATGTGGTGTCCAATTAAACCTAATAATAACACATTCCAACCCATGAGACTAATGGTCTATGGTTAAACATGCCACAATTAGCCACTTAAGGTATATTCTTTAACCTATTTTCGAAAACATTGTATGGTGAAGGTAGAAACTTTAAGAGATAATTGTTTTATCTATTTAGTAAGAATATTTAGAACATTACTATATATAAAAATCGAGAATTAAAATGTAAAACAAACAAGGTACATATAGAACTCACATGTGAAATAAAAAATTATTATTGAAAGGTAAATTTGGAATGGTATAATGAATTAAATTTTAATTATTATGGTTCCTAGTATGATCTATGATTTGATAAGACATTATATACCTAGGATATGATAGATGAAATCTAGTATTACTATTTATTTTGTCAATAATTAAAATATCACAGGGTGAGTGAGTCACCCAATGGTGAAATCCGTGAAACCGTAATAGCACAATAAATAACATCATTTACCCATCCTAGGTAATTTGGGATTCACTTATACATGGGTTATATACTCCCAATAATAGTCTCATTAATAAATTCCAAATCCCTATCCTCCTATATAACCCAAAAATCATGTTAAAAATTAAAAGAGTTCTGATACCACTTTGTAGCATTTTCCCCAAAATCCACTTAGTAGTGCCTCTAGATGGTGGACAGAAGACCTGAAGTGTGCCTCCTTGAAAGTCAGATGTTGTTGACTAGTAGTGAGGGACTATGATGTTTATTTGGGGAGACTATACACTCATATATCAGAGTGAGAAAAATAACAAAGTATAGAAATTAAATATTTGAATCACAATATAAGAAACAAACCGTAACGAAAATTAAGTAGAATGAACCAAGAAATAAAAATAAAAAAATAGTTGAAGATGAATAAATAAAGGATATCAAAGGATGATGATGATCATGATTATGTATGAGAAAATGAGTACCTGGGGATCATGGTATACATTCATATACCACATACTATACAAAAATACAAAAAAGTTGAAAAACTACTCAAAAAATAATCATGAGAATAGGCTTAGTCTTCTTCCCCCATACTCCATCATAATGATGAAAATCAATCAACCATTGGATGTTTAATTCTTCCATTTATCAATACCTATAATCATGAAGTTTGATTTGTTACCAAAGGTAGCCCAAGAGGGGTGTGATATAAATTCTTTGTAGGACACCACACAAGGTTTCTAGGCCAATCCATTTCATGAAATAATAAATGAATGGTGTTCAATAATAGTAAATAAAAGGACATAAAAAACAAACATGTAAAAAATTCACTCCAGTTACTAAATAAAGATCAAACTGATACCTCCTAATTTTTCCTAAGCTGAATTTCTGAACCAAGGTACCTATACTAGTAATAAGGTATATAAATAGGCCATCATAAATAGTGAAACCAAGGTATGTATACCCAAATCTTGTGTTTGGCATAGAGTTCACATTTCCATGTTATCATAGAAGCATTATAATAATACAAATGGATCATCAAATATAAAATGTAAAGAAAATTCTATAAAATCCAATGGTGGGATCTCAAGACTATCTAAGGCATTCTAAAAAGAATCCCAAAGGTCATTTCAGGAAAGTAAAGTGCCCATGCCATAAAGTTTGAGTTCCTACCATGTATCTCACATAGGGGCTCAGATATCCCCTGATCCATGGTGTAGTGATCATTCCAATGGATCCGTCCTTGGTTTCTCCCCTAGGGAACCTATGTCACACATGAGTATGAAAAGTCCACCTGGAGAGTCCGTATATAGAAAGACAACCTATTTCTCTTAGAATCTAAATTAAATCCTACCATTCATGGCGAGTACATCCTTTACATCCGTAAGTTTTGTCTCATGATCTCTCATACCGTAGTAGATTAGCATAACATCCAACATACAAATCACAAGGCACAAGAACTACCATCACACTATATCAACGAGGAATGAAAATATATCTTGATAACAAGATGGCCAAATAATACAATTCAATATGTTAAACATGGTATAAGAAATTTATCACATGGAACTAGGTATAAGAATATCATACAATAGATGAAATACAAATCAAACATATAAGGAAATATCATTAAGCACAAGGAACCACATATAAACCAATACAATTTGGTATAAAGAATGTGACCCAACAATAAGCTGTATGGATCGAATTTTTTTTCCAACGAGTCTTACTCATGGTTCAAAATTCATCTTAATTCAAATTATAATTTAAAAAATTAATCAATATGAAAATCACACACAAGGTGTTTTATAAATGATGACATGGGAAAAATAGGTCATTAATGTGGGAATACCTAAGGGGTGACCATTGAAAAGATGAAAAAACCACTTATGGTTTTCACCGTAAGTTATGGTCACACATTAAAGGAGAATCTAATTTAATTAATTTATTAATCATATTTTATGCATCATCAGAAGGGACTGATGAGAGGCAGAATGAAACATCATTAAAATACATCAAAATGAGTGGTAAATACTTAGACCACCAACCTTGATATAGTAGAACTCAACTCATATGTTTTCAAAGTTTGAATCGACCTATAGTGGGATAAAAACAATAAATCATCAAACACCCTAATTACATAGAGAAAATAGTCCCTCCAAGATAGCACAAAAGAAGATGGAAGAACATCTAAATTGAACGGAGAGGATGATAGATCATACTAAGAGAATCCCATTTCTTCTGATGGTTAGTGATTTAGAGTCTGATTGAAAAGGTTTTCAAAAACCCTTTTAAAAGGAGAGGAGGAGGCTCATGCATGATAAATAGGAGGGAAAACCCATTGGAGAGATTATTAGGAAAGAAGAAAGAAATATAAAATAAAAGAGGGTAAATTTCTTAAATTCAAACAGAAAGTAAGGGCACACGGTTTGGCCACATGGTTGTCCAAACTGTGAACCAACTGTGTGCTACTTTATACTTAAATGGGGAACCTAACATGGTTAGGTGCACAATTTACCCAACCATGTAAAAACCATTCAAAAAATCTCTATCCCAAACCGTTGTAGCACCCTACAATTGTGCTCTTGGGGCGTATTATTACAGGAAAACTGTGTGGACCCCAAAAACCCACTTTCCACAACCTCATGGTTAAAAAAATTTGGTATGGGCAGTTCAATTTCTACTAATCATGTGTCCCAATCATTCTCTTTAATTTTCAGGGCTCTGGGCTCTGAATGAGCCTTGGACACCCCAAGACCTCATTGACTCCCTTAAGCATCATTAATATGACCAAATGAATGATTTGAAAAAAATGGTCCATAACTTTTAGAGAATCTGAGAAATTATAATGAAATTGTGGGAGGATGAAACACCCCATGATTTTAGTAAAGAAAAATATATTCAATAGAGTACTCTAGACACAACACCGATCTTAAACGACCTGTGAAATATAAAACTGTTATAACATAGTTGTTAAATTGGATGGTATGAATAGTATTAACAACAGTATATATAAATATATATATATATTTCATTCTCAATATAAATTATTGATAAATTTTATTTAAAGTAAATTAATTATTTATATATATTATTTCATTAAAAATGATTTTCTACTTTAAAAAAAATATATAAGTAAAAATTTTCAACTTTTAGAAAATTAATTTAATAAAATGATCTTAATTTTTGAAATTGGTATATTAAAATTAACTTTTTGTGAAACAACGAAATTTTGCAGAAAATATTTATTTTTTAGCAAATAATTGAAAATATTGATTTTTTGTAAAATGATCATTTATTTTCAATAAATTAAGAAATTTAAAAGTCTATTATGCATTGAATATGATTTAATGTAAATTGAATATTATTTATTTATATTTATTCCACTTAAATTATTTTTAATTAACTTTATGTTGGATTTTAGTATAAGCTTGGATTTGGGTTCAAAAACATCATTTTTTCTTAAAACAGTTTTACATTGTATAATGTTTAACATTTTTAATTAATTAAAAACCATAATGAGTATTTATTTAAATAAAATTTATATATTATATATCAGTAAATATTTATTCAGATTCATACAATAATTATTATTAGTAACAAATTTAATATAATAACATCAATTCCATAAAAAATACACTTCTGGAAAACCCTCTTTTTCATAGCATTTATAGGTTTGATTTTTCAAAAAATTATGACACTTATGTGAATTGAATTTTATAAATTTTTTCCAAATTTATAGAGATAATTATTTATATTATATAATATGTTCTTCTTAATTTGTTACTATAATTAATTGTGAAAAAAGTAAGAATAAATTACTTCGGTTAAGTTGAAAACAGGTTTAGTTGGGTCAAAGTAAAAAGAAAAGGGTCAAAATAACCAAAATACATGTCTAAAAACGCATAAATGAGCATATTTATACCTTATAACTCCCAATGATCCATAATTATCAATTTTTGATCCTTTATTAATGTGATTAATATGGGTATATCTTTTTTCCTTTCAAAAATTACAAACATGGAAATCAACTCACATATAAAAGGCCACCGACTATTATCCCTTATTCACATGATCAATCCCATTTGGTTTAGAAAAGACCAAAAAAATCACTTAAAAAAACCATAACTTCATAAATGATTTTTTTAATAAATACATTATAGGAATACTTTAGGAAAAATCATGATGAGGTGTTCTGAGAAGAGGTAAAATTCCTAACTATGAGTTTTTGTTGTATTTATTCTTCCACATTATTCTAATATTCTTAAAATATGATTATATGATAAAAAAATCATCTCTTATATAATTATATTTTATTATATTAAATTAATTACAATTTAAGTCTCCTATTATATAAAATGGCATATAAAATAATTAGCCATTTTTAAGGCAGACCACCGCCTCACAAACTGAAGTCATTTTTTTCCATTATCACCTATCATGACTTGTATTAATGATAGATTTATAGTATATATATGATATTTGTAATATATTTTTACTTATAGAGTTATTATATCACATAATTTTTTTTTTCAGTTTTCATTTCATCATAGATATTATTACGTCAGTCGTGTGTACGATGAGATACCGCCTCGTGAAGCAATGTTATTCATTTTTTGCTAACTCTTAACAAAAAAGTTAATAAGGATATTTCAAATGAATATATGTGATAAAAATGAAATAATAATTTTATTCATGAAATATTTATCATTAGGAAATTATAATATATCATTATTTATTTTAATTTCCAAATGATAACATTGTTAATGTATTTGTGGACTACCCCCTCTATATAGAGATGTGCTTCTTTTTTCCTCACCACATCACAAGAATGATATATATAATTACATTTAAAGAAATAATATGTAATTTATTATGATATTATCACTATTTAGAGATAAAATAATAAATATTTTCTTTCCATAATGGTAATTGAGAAATCGATGTGTTACTCATTCTTATCTGCGACCTACCATCTCAATAACTGTAACATGGTTCGTTTTTAATAACCATTTTTCATAGTTGTTTTTAAAATTATAATTAATGGATACATATAATAAATATGTATTTATTATTAATATTTATATTTTTATATAATGACCTCTTTGACCATGGTCAACACACCCAATCCATTTTGAAACAATGAACCAAATGTCCTGAAAACACTTGACATGGACTGAACTGATTAAATATTTAAAATTTCATTAAAAAAATAAAATAAAATACTCAGGTACAAGGTGTTAAAATTTTATAAGGTTCATAATAAATCAAATAATTTATATAATCTTGTTATATAGGCATTAAAATACATACATTTAATGTTTTCACTTGAGGTAAGGTTTTTTCATCTCACTTTTACTTTTGTGAGACATATTCCATATTCACCACTATTTTTTATTATGTTGTCTATATACTATACATTTTACATGTAATATCATGAATAATTCATACATCAGGGTATTTTATGTTTCAAATTTAATTATTTAATATAATTTTATTTGACATGAATGTTACCAAGTGGTAATGTGCTTCTTAACTCAATTTCTATTTGTTGGGATATAACACGTTTACATTATATTAATTATTCTATAAATATGTGTGAATTTATATCCAAGTTTTTTATTATGTATTTAAGCTTATTTTATGTGTATTTAAACTTATTAAAGATAATCAACCCATTTTTTAAATCTCAATTCAATGATTTGATCTTTGTAAGGGTTATTTATTTCAAATTCTCTTTATTTGGGACATAAGATAATTTATTTCACAAAACTCCTTCAATGATGTTTATATAATTCACATTTGAAATTTAATATCATTAATATAAATATGTTAATGATATTTAAATTATAATTTGAATTTATTCTTTCACGGGGATTATTATTGAAGAGTAACCAAAGTGGGAAAATCATTATGTTACAATCCCCTTAATTTCTAGATTGTTTATGTCCATGTTTCTTTTAGAGGAAATAAAGTGATATTATTTTTATTATAGCACATATCTTTTGTTCTCATATTTTTATGGATGTGGTTCACATGTTTTATTTCCATTTCCTATTTATTTATTGTATCAGTATCAAGAATGTTGTTTGTAAGTGATATGAATAATGCATTTTTCTTTTTGACCGGGTATCTTTCACTTCCATACCCATGTTTTCTAAAATGTTTTCAAAAGTTTTATTTCTAAAGAATAAATAATTTCCAAATGATATTTTAAATGGTATTAAATATTATTTTAAATTTATTAAAAAAATTAAATTTCTTAGCGTTTTCTGAATGGGACACTTTTGACACTTTTTTAATTTTTTTTTTGAAAATGGTGTTTATTTTTAACATTTACAACATGAAAATGTTTTCTTACCATCATGAAAAATATTTTCATTGAAACTTACATTATAGGTTTCAATGTTTTTTTTTCAATAGAGAGGATTTTCAAAATATTTTAGGATTTTTTAGTTTTAAAAAGTAATTATAAAATTGGAAAGGTCATTTTCCTCAAAATTTTTTAAATTATATTTTAATATTTATTCTATTCAATAATTAAAATAACCATTAATGATATATAAACTAAAATGAAGATATATGGAATTGATACTATCATTATTACCTTTATTGATGTATTATGAGATTGAAATGGATCCCATTTATTTTCCATGGGTTAATCATGTCTTCATAGATATTGTAATGGAATCCATTTCTTTCCCACTAGTTAGTCATGTTTTAACGTTATTTTCATGAAACCCATTTCTTTCCCATAGTTTAATAATGCTACAAAGGGATTTTCAAGTAACCCATTTATTTTTCATTGGTTAATCATGTTTTAAATAGATTATTATAGAACCTATTTCTTTTCCATGAGTTAATCACGTTTCATAAATATTTTTATAGAACTAATTTCATTTATATGGGTTAATCATGTTTCAAATAGATCATTATGGAACTTGTTTCTTTTCCACTGGTTAACCATGTTTCAAATAGATTATTATTGAGATTATTTATTTTCTAAGGGTTAATCATGTTTCAAATAGAATATTTTGGAACCCATTTCATTCCCAATGGTTAATCATGTTTCAAATAATTATTTATGGATTTGTTTCTTTTCCATGCATTAACAATGTTTTTAAAATAATACAGGTTGTTTCAATAAGTTTATAATGGAATTAATTCTCTATGTACTTCATTCCTGATACTATTGTTGTACACTATTTATAATGATGGGTTTCTTCGCTATAAACCAAGGACAGATGCTTCCATTATATACCAAGGATGGGTAGTTAAATTATTAACCTAGGATGGGTGGCTCTATGATAAACCAAGGATAGGTGGGTCCATTATATCCCTCCAATGCATTGGGCATGGATGTAAATAATATTGGTTATTCGATTTGTAATATTTATATGAAGATAATGTTTTTAGATACCAGCAAATTATATTTATTATTTTTGTGGTTATAAATGTTCCTTATCATAAAGATTTATATCATATGGGTCATGATTATTTATTTTTATGACTCATTCCTTTGTGAATTCCTTAGTCAAAGTTTTCATGTTTTCTGATCCAGGTATTGATAGGTTGTAATATTATTATGTCATGATCCTGAACATTGATTATATCATAATACCCTTGTGCTCATTTTATTCTTCTTGATGACATTCAATTTTTAATTATTATTACCCTTAATGTGAATTTGAGTTCACCCTTCTATTGTTTTCTTTTACCCAATGTTATCACAAATTATGTTAAATTTATTATATCTAGAAGCGTTTCTTATGGATGATGATGTTGAAATAATGTGAAATAATAAAATATAAGTTATTTTATATAAATTATCTTTTAAATATAGTGTTATTGTTTATGTAAGATTTTTTCCTAATTCTCAAAAACCGTAAACAAACAATGTCACTGAGAATGTAAGTGATCCAATTTTTCCTTTTGATGTTTCCAGTTTTGGGTAGTGAAAATTGGGTCAACTTCATCGGTATCAAAGATGGAAATGTAATGTTAATGTTTCCAACACTAAATACAAAATTTCATGTTTGGGGATGTTATAATTATGATTTTATCCTCAGTACAATCCTCCAACTCTTATGGTGTAAGCCAAAGGAGGTCTCTCAAAAAAGTGGATAAATGTTAACCAAGATCTTCCAATTTAATTACTCTTATACATCCTATAAAAATTTTTATCTATAAAATAATTATGAATAAATCCTAATAAATATAATGTGATGTTAATATGGTAATTTCATAACCATTTACCACATATTATTAGTCAAATGGGAGAATAAAGTATCACTCCTCTATAAGTGTGGACTATCATCTCCACATAACGATGTGATTGATCATCCCCCACAATAATTTGTTATTGGTAATTATGATATAAAAAACCTTAATATTAGAAATTTATATTTTAATATTTTTTATACAATGTTGAATTAATATTTACCTCTATTTCATTCAATTCTTTGAAAACTGGAATCATCACTCGTGTGTGTGTAAGAACTACCATCTCCATATAGTTATGTAAATAAATTTTTATATATAATTTATATGAATGGTTATAATTACGTATATAATAAATAGAAATTATATATATATAATTATTAAATTTTGATATGTGAATAAACCATTATTTCAATTCATGGACCATAACCACCAATCAAAAAATATATGAAAAACTAAGTAGTTAACACACAAAGTTGGGATGATAATGAAATATTATTATTGAATCAGAGATAAGATGCTATAAATTAACCATGTATAGTATTATAGGTATGGTTATGGTTCTTATATATATGTATAATAATATTTAAATCTACTATACATAATGTTAGAGTGATTACAAATTAGGATGAACTTGAGGTAATTGATTTATGTTACAATCTCAATTTTATAGGGATTCTTTATTGTAAAAATTTTTGATGATGAAATTTTAATATTTATTTCCCCCAAATAATATTTATTTTATTTTAATATAGATATTTTTGGGTATTTATTATTTCCTTTTTATTTCCCTCTACTTATGTACTCAAGAGATAGGAACAATGTTCTTAAGGAAAACATTTTTTTCATTTCTGTTGGGAAACTTTTTTTACCTAATCAAAATTTCTTGAAAATGTTTCCAAGAATTTATTTTGTATTCTAAAAGTATTATTTAATTTATATTCTAATATATTTTACTTTCATAACCATGGTTTAAAATGATCATTATTATCATTTTCAAAATGGGGAACTTTTTACTTTTTTCTAAATATTTGTATGGATTTATTTAAAAAACACTAAAATAAAAACATCCCCCACCATCGTGAATATAATTTTTTAAGGATTCATTATATTTTTCCTTTTTTCATGGAAAATATAAAAATTTCCTAAATTTTTAGGAAATCTCTAGATTCAAAATAATTAATTTCAAATAAAAATATAATTTCCTCAAGAAATGATCTAGTGATCTTTTAATAGTATTCTTTACATATAACATCATAATTCAATTATTCTTATCATTTACTAGGGATATGATCCAATATTACAATCATTATTATTTATTTACATGTTTTATTATAATGATGATGAAATCTTTATAAACCATGTATCCTTTCAACATGTTTTGATATGATTATATGTTGAATGTTTGATGATCTTATGGAACACATATATAAGGTTTTAATTATTTAATGGGTGATCCTAGAATTATATATATCTCCATTGAATTGGGTAAATATGGAGATATCATTAGATAATAATGATTTAAATGGGGAATGATCCTAATTAAATAAGATACTTTATCCTATAATATTGTCTTAGGAGTGAACCTTTACTAATGAAATGACAGAATTGGGAGTATACCCAATCTACTATAATAGTCTTGTATTTGATGCTTAACTAAGGAAATTATGTATTATGACTATAGACATTCCATAAACTTATATCTTATTCCTATTATATGTTTTTGTTTCTCCTCACTGATTATTGACGATTCCACAATCTTATGTATTATTAAATTTGATTGATAAAACTATATTATATGCTTCATGATTATGATATATGAATTGATGGGTAATATTTTATAATGTTTTACACATATTATCATACACTTAGACATATCTTATAATCACTAGTGATATTTTATTGATTTTTTGGTTTCCCTTAATGATTATCTAATCTCACAATTTCTTATTTTTATCTTCATCATATTATAGAGAAATATGTTTAGTATGTTATGTCTAAGAAAGGTGTTAGTTATGAAGAAGAAAAGAGGAAATGATATAGATCATTTATGTGCCAATTTTTTATGTTTCCATGTTTTTGAAGGCTCTAAACCTTTTTGGTTTTGGTATGGATCCTTTTGATTATAATCGATATTTGCACTTACATTTTTTTTATTTATATATGAAAAGTATGATTCTATATAGATGGTATTAGTGGGAGGTTTAATATGTTTTGGAAACATGGATGTGGAAAATTTAGTGAGAACCCATTGGATATGCATAAGTATAGGAGAAAATTCTATGTTAGTGTAAAGAATATACTGTATTTTTCCTAATAAAATATATCTATTTCTGAATACTCCATGTGGATGTGGTTTTTGAATAGAATCATTTAGGGGAGATATCCCATAAAATAGTTAGTTTATCATATATTATCATTAATTCAAATGCATGGGTAATTCTACCTAACAATACAACTTCATTGAAACTTCTATGTGATATTCATAATATAATTAGTAATTTCTTGAAGAAAAAAATGGAGGATATAAATAAATAATGACCATTTATTACCTAGGTTAAAACTAATGTATCATATATTGAATATACGTTGTCATTAAATAAACAAAATAAAAATTATTATAATGATAATATGATTTCTCACTATGACTACTATCACAAATACTATGATTTTTGCTTTTTGTGAAAGTTTGGAACCATAAGTAATAATGTTAATGTGGAATATAAAGGAAAATGAAAAGATTTCCCATTGAACATCTAAATTTAATGAGTTCTTCTTTTTAAAAATAATGTTTTTATGCATACACATCATTCTCGAGACATGAACCATGTTGATATTCTAATTGAAAAATAGAAGGATCAATATACCGTAGATTCTTTCATGAGGTAACATACATATTATTTCAGTGGGTCTGCTGATCCAGTAATTTCCGAGTGATTCATTAATACAATAAAAAATATATTTTTCAGTATCCATTGTTCAAAACATGAAAGTTTTTTCTTAGTTTTTTATATTTTATAAGGTAAATTAGATAATTATTGGAATCTTGTTAAGAATATTAGGAAATGGGAATAAATTTAATCCATGGAGTCGGATGAGTTCAATATCATATTTTTCAATAATTACATTCCCCAAATTCTTTTTTAGAAGTGGGAGAAGGAATTAATTAATCTTAAGCAGTAGGCTGATAAATCAGTGGTACCTATGAGGAAAATTTTAAAGGACACGATATGTATGATTATGGTATTATTATTTAATTGAAATATAATATTTATTGAGTATTCATTGGCTTAAAACTAATTCCTTGAGGAGAATTAGATATAAGGGTCTTCAAAAGCATTGGGAAAATAATTATGTGTGCTATAAATGTGGAAATAGAGACTGGATTCTCCCACTAATCTCACATTTAAAAAAAATAAGTAACTAGAAAAAAATATTATAAAAAACAATTGAAGGAATAAGATGAGTTTTCCATTTTGGAAGAAGTGTTGAAACGAGGAAGTGGTGAATTTCTTTAGAGGGACTAGTAAATGTTTTATGTGGGAAAAATAAGTCCATTTGCAAATAGAATTCCATTTAAATGGGAAGAAGTAAGATAAAGATTCAAATAGATTTATAATTCCATATAATAAACCATTCACACAGAAATTCTATAATTGTATGGAGTAGTTACATTTTTCTAACCAATTATTTAAACATAGGGTTCATGATGATTTTTGAAATTAGTAACCACTTAATCCAAGAGACAATGTGAAATCACATGAAATCAATATTTTTGATATGGGGTTTGATAACGAAGTGGTGAAATGTATACATAACATCCACTATAGAACTTAAAATATATTATTTGAATCTAGTTTTAACCACACCTTTATATCTGAATAATTTTACAATGGTATCACATTACCACCTTAAATATTAGATATTGATATGGTAATAAAAATTGTTAATAGTATGATGTTGGCATATCATGTTTATGAATCGTCCATAATTGATTATCATGGGGATGTGATCCCTGAAAATATTATTATTTTTCCACAAGTTGAATTTTATGTGATTTTTGGAATGGAATAGATTTATTTTTATAATCCCCATATCAATTTAAAATGAAGGGAAGTAATTATTGATATTCTAAACTAACCTATGATTTCCTATCAGTTTCTGGATAAATATGAACTATTTATGGGAATTATTTATATTAAAAGGGTCTTGATTACTATTCAATAGGGTATTTCTCTCAAGTGGTTGGGTAGAAAGTCAAAATCTTCTATATTCATATTGTAGATAATTTTTTAATGTCTTTATAAAATAGTTTCTTATTATTCCTCTAAATCATGATGTCAATTTTTAATAGAACTCATACCCAGGGTAACACCTAATTTAAATACTCCATATGGAATAGATCTGATTGAGTTATAATTAACAAAGAAGAAACTATAAGAGAATATTTATAAGGGATTCATTTGGATAAGTGCATAAAAATTGGTTGAAACTCTCCTTTTTGTAAAGAAGAAATATATATCATTATAAATTCACATTGATTATCTGTAACTGAACAAGGTAAAAATAGAAAATAAGAATCTTAAGCCTTATATTGATGATTTGTTTCATAAATTACGAGTTACATAGTATTTTTACATGATTGATCATTGGTTTGGATACTCTTAGTTGAAGCTCAAAATTAAAGGAAAATTAAATATAACATTATTTTTAATGTTTGGTAAATATAAATTTATAGTGAATCCACTAGGTATTACTAATTTCCATACAATCCTTATGGATTTAATTAATTTAATATATATATATATATATTACCTTGATTATATTGCGATAGTATTTATAGATGATATTCTAACATATTCCAAGAGTAATGAAGTGGATGATGATCACTTGAGGATTATACTAAAAAACATAAGGAAGTGGAAATTGGATGAAAAATTTACCATGATTAAATTTTGGCTATATAAAGTTTCATTTTTTGAATAATATAATACTTAATGAGGTTATATTTGTAGATCCATCAATGGTAGAAGTTATTGAACATTATCCCTTTCCAACCACTATAATGAAGATCTGTAGTTTTCATTGATTGGATATATATTATCGATTCCTTGTGAATGATTTTCATAGATATCTAATATACCAAAAATTATAAATCAAAAGGGAGTTAAGATCCTTTTTACTATTGAGTGTGAAGAATATTTATGGGAACAGAAGAGATGGTTGGCCAGTGCACCTATGCTCACACTACCCAACAGTGAAGAATGGTTTATGATTTAAAATGATGCGTCAATGAATGGTATTAGATGTGTTCTATTTAATAATAATATGTTGATATCATTTGTATGACTATAATTGAAGGTTCATGAGAAAAATTACTCAACTCGTAATCTAGATTTAACAACATTAATCATTTATCTAAAGATATAAAGGAAATATATTTATAAAGAAATGTATGATATATATATTAATCCTAAAGGATTAAAATATATAATCCATAAGAAATAGTTTAATATGGGACAATGATGACAGTTTTAGGTAATCAATGATTATTAATGTTTAATAAATTACCACCCAATTAAAATGAACAATGTGGTAGATTCTTTGATTCAAAAGTATCATGCTAGCTTTTATAGGATGAGGATCATAGAAGATCAAATATTTACATATTTTAAAAATGATGTAATTTGAAATACTTTTGGATGGGGAGAAATTTAATATTTTTTAAATTGGTGTTCAATTATATCATTCCATGTAAATATTAAAGGGGTTTAGAAGGAAAATGTTGAGTTAAATAATTAGGAGATAAATTTTCCAGAGTTCTTCCTTGATTATGATGGAATGATAATTTTCAAAAATCGAGTTTGATTACCATAAGTATAAGGAATGAAGAAGTAAATATTGGAATGAACTCATAACTGATCATTTTCAATTTATCATAGATTTATAGATATGAAAAAATATCTAAATGTTTATATCTTGTAGGTTAATATGAAGTGAGATATTGTAGAGTATATATCTCGATTCGTGGTATTTTAGTAAGTTAAGGTATATTTATAGAACTACAAGGGTATATTATAACCATTAAACTTATGTTATTTGAAATGAGAAAACATCACCACACATATAATTTTGGAAATCCCCATAACATATGAATTACATAATTATATTTGAGTTGCATTAGATCTCCTTACAATGTTATCTCACTTAATTACTATGAGAGAATATTTTTCCCTTGATCAGATTTCCAATATATATATTAAATAAGTGGTTAGGTTATATGGAGTACCACATTATATAGTATATTATCATTATTCGAGGTTAACATTGATGTTATGGGGAAGTCTTTAAAAAACTATAGATATATAGCTCTGTTTTAGTAATTCTTATCATCCTCATAAATATGGTCATCTCGAGAGGACAATTAAAGTATTATAATGTATTTTTAGATATTTTCCACAAGATTTAAGTGGAGTTTGGTATAAACACCATCCTATTTTATACTTTATAATAATAAATTTCATTAGAGCATTAATATGTATCCTCTTGAACCCTCTATGGAAGGAAGTGTAGAAGAATAATATTCTTGGATGAATATGGGGAAATAATGACATTTAGACCTTAAATAGATACATAAATGGAAGATAAGGCTATATCTATTCTGTATCACATGATGGTATATCATATTTGACAAGAGATTTATGTTTAAAATCAACCATGAGATCTAGAATTTGATGTTGGTGAGAAGTTACTACTAAGAATTTATCCATGAAATAATATAATGAGATTTATAAATAAGGTAAAGCATAGACCTAGATATATTGGTAACTTCAAGATTACTAATTGAGTAGGGATTAAATCATATCATTTTCTACTCCCACTTATAATCTATTATGTTCATGATGTGTTCCATGTATATATCCTAAATAAGTACTTACCTGATCTTTTAATTGAACTAAACAGAGAGTTTATACCATTGAAGCATTATTTTATCTGTGAATAATAGTTATTTTTAATATTAAATCATAGATATAATGATCTTCTTAACAAAAGCAATCAAATTTTTAAAGCTATTTTAGAAATCCAAAATTTGAGGATACTAAATTTGAACCCAAGGGTTTGATGAGGAAGAGATGACCTCATTTTTTGTACAATAGAGAAAGATTTTTGAAAAAAACAATTATGTGTGGTATAATGTAACCCCATAATATTTTATATTTACCAAACTTTTAGTATTAAATATCTTAATTTACATGTGAACCCAAGCCAATATGAAGTATGATACAGTAAACTGTAACAAAATTGCTGTTAAATTTTATTTTATAAATAGTAATAAATCATTTATGAAAAATATTTTAAAATAATTTAATAGTGAAAATTTATTTATTAACGTATAATAATTAAGATGTCAATTTTTACTAAAGTCTTTTAAGGCTTCAAAATTTTTTTCTTCATAAAAATGGGTTTTATATAATTTTGTCATGAAATAATTATAATTAATCTCTAACTTTTTTTTAAAAATTTGTTTGAGGAAACTAATATCATTTTTGAAATTGGAATGTAAAAATTATCATTGAGTAACGTTTTTGGATTTTTCAAAAAATAATTTTTAAGTGAAAAAATAAAAAAGCCAGATGTTGATGACATATATAAACATTTAACATAAAATTATGACTATTTTTAAAATTTTATCTTGTTGTAAAATAATTATAATTTATTTATAAATAATATAATTAATTAAAAAATCATCATTATACTTGATTTTTCTAAAAGTTTATTTTTTTGATTAAAAATAAATATATCTATACGCTATTTTTATGAATTTTTTTATCCAAATAAAATCATATATTGATTAATTATTTGAATGAAATTTATATAATATCTTATTAAACATATATTTTAAAATAAATTTTTTGGTTTTTTCAAGGAAATTAATGAATGTAAATTATTATTTGTTCTTAAAGATTCATTCTTCTAAAATGTGTTTTAAGTATCTACCCGTAACTTATTTAAAATTACATTATACAAAAAATTGAAATTTTATAGACTGAAATGAAATTAATATTTTAAATTTTAATAATGAATATTATATAATTGGGTAAACTAAATATTTTCTCTTATTTAATAGTGAAAACATTTAATTTGTTTTACAACGATAAACGTTAAAATGAGTTTTATGGTGGTTAAACAAATAGATAAGGGTATAATTTCGAACCAAACCACTCTAATTACTATTTTATGAAGATATTTAAACATTATAAAATCATTCCATTGAATCAATAGACATTTTGAGCCACATTACAAAGAAAGTGACCTTATATCATTGAAATCATTTACTAAATTTCCTATGTTTCCCTTCCATCTCTTATAAAAGGAATCCTACTCTCCACCATTATTCACACCTTTTGAGCCCTATAGATCATAAAATAAATACTAATAAACCATATTATAACCCTTACACTCATCCTAGATAATTTATATTTCTCTTTATGTAATGTTTCATCTTGGGTTCCACACATCGGTGCGTCGAGGTAGTCGGTCACATGACATCAAGCTCACCTCCCAAAATTCCATAGGCTGCTGACTAGCAGAGAGGGTCTAATATCTATAATGGGGAGACTATACCCTATTTTTATCTGTGTAATACAATTTTTTAAATAATAAAATAACCAGATAATATTACATATCCAAAAACAATACCAATATCACTTGATAACCAAAATAGGGAATACAATGTCAAAACTAAACAATAAAGATTTCATTCCAAAGTACATCCCAAGTGTAAAAATTCCACTCAAAAGTAAATACACCAACAAATCCCAAGAGGGTAATGAACCACATATGGTTACATCATCCGTTCTCTAACCTAAATCAGTCATCTAACCCAGGGCCTTTTCCCGTAACATATCTGACAATAATGAAATCAATTCAGGTACTGATCAGGTACCCTAAGTAGGGTGTGAGTAAAAATAAGTATAGAACCAAAAATGACATATAAATAAATCCATTAAAATAAAACTACATGAAGTTTTATAAATAAATGATTATAATGAATAAGTAAATAGTTATCACATTATCAATTAATCTTTATTTAACCACATAAACCCTCACATTCTTGAGGAAACCCAGACCTCAATACCTGCTTCGACCTGTGCTAGCGTCTAAACTATCTCTAAGGTATATCACATTTTTGGATGTCCATGGAAACATCCATCATCATAGTTCACATTTCAATGTCCATATTACCATTCTTGTTTTCATATGTGAATGTCCAAGTCATTGTTCACCCCTTTAATCATTCAATGACCATGTTACCATTCTTGGTTTCATAAGTGAATGGTTGTGTTATCATTAACCCCTTTCATCATTGAATGAACATGGTAATGTTACTATTCTCATAAGTCATTGTTAATGTTACCATTTACCCCTTTCATCATTGAATGACCATGTTACCATTCTTGTTTTCATGAGTTAATGACCATTATATAATTCACCCCTTTCATCATTTAATGACCATGTTACCATTATTGTTTTCATAAGTGAATCACCATATTACCCTTCACCATTTAATAATTCATAATTGAATGAGCATGTTAGAATTTAAAATACTTGTCTAGATTTCAATGTTACCATTCACTATTTAAAGTCACATATATCACAATATCACATTAATGAAATTCATCAATTAATTAATCAAACTCAACAATTTAATGTCTTCATATTTCCATAAATAAATTTAATAATTAATTTACCACATAAATTTCATACTAATTCAACCATTAATTTAGTAAATCAATACCATTAATTAATTCACCAATTAATTAATCATATCAATTTCATTAATCAATTAACCAATTAAGTAATCACATCACTTCCATTAATTAAATCAAAAATTAATTAATCAATAAAAAGTCCCAATATCCCATAATTAATTACAAAATTTATTTTTCAGTTTCAAAATCACTATATTTAAATAATAAATTCAACAATTATTTACCTCTATTCAATAACCACATAATCCCACAATAAATTAAAAAATTAATATTCTCAATCCAATGTCTCTAATCTCATAAATACTGAAATTAGTTATTCTTCACAATAATTAATTTAATATAGGAAAAATCAATTTATAATCAAATAAAAATTATTCTACAATTATATACACTGAATCAAAATCAAGACTTTTAGATTTCAATTATAGACCACCTACCACAAAATTTATGAAGAACGCTCACCAATATAAAACTGCATTTGATGGAAGACGGTTGAATCAACAATGGAAGTAGAGATCTAGACCAAAATCTAGGATCAAGAAAATCCCCCAAACCCAAAACTATCAAAGGTTACACCTCTTCATTGGAAGAAGGAGGAAAAAAAGGGAACCAAAGAAAAAAGGGCTTTCCAGATATCCAACACGAATCTACAATGATCATAGATTAAGAAATCACTCCAAATCTGCTAAGAGTCACCATAGGGTTAGAGGGGGAGAGATTTAGCCAATGAAAATCAGTCATTCACTCACAAAACATGTTTAAAAAATTATATCATGAATTTAGATGGCGTGTAATGTGATTAAAAATAGCATTAATTCATTTAATGGAATACACTGAAAAAACAATCACCTCAAATTAGTTTTATTAAAACCCTTGAAAAATTACATGACATGTAATCTCTATACATAGTGTGTAAATATTCTGCAGTTGATTTTTCAGACCATTTTCCTTTTAAACAATCTAATCCTCTTTTAATGTTTCTCATCCCATAATGAACCCATGAAAAATTCAACCCATTTTTATACCCAGAATCAAAACTCCGAGAGATACATACTTGAAAAAATGGGATCTTACGATCTACCCACCTTATAAAAACTTATCCCAGATATGTACTCCCAAGTATCTCCATGATTCGGAGTCAAAATGTTCAGGCCTCTGTGCCCTACTATCTACTTCCCTCTCCTATGTTTCTTCCTAAACACAAGCATGTTTCCACAATACAAGAAATACTGACATGGTCTTTCCCCTAAACACTTTCTCACTATGAACAAACACACATATCGGATGCACCTCAAAGAAATCATCTATATCAATCTCAAAATCATCGACATCAATCACATGAGAAGGTTTGAGGTGATACCACCATAGTTATGACACATGGGAAACATCATTCGTAGAATTGTATCTCTATGGGAAAGCCAATCGGTATTCCATAATCCTTATTCCCTCCACAATATCAAATGGTTCAAGAAACCAGGGTTCTAGATTCCCTTGTATTCATATACTACGGTTACCCAATCAAGAAGAAACCCAAATGAATACATTATCACTCTATGTAAGCTCTAGGGGTTATTAACATCTATCGATATATGAAATCAATATACTCTAAACTGTATCCACATTCCTCCAGATCATATATACCTACTCCGATGTCTCCTACATGAGACTCGATACCAACAACCCTGAGTCACCTACCTCCATCTAGCATATAGGTGATCTTTATAGCCTACTATAAAGTACCTCTTATAGATCCATCTAAATAGTTTCTTAACAGCATTTGTAATAGGTGAACTCCACCAAGGCCATGTACTTATCCCAAGACCCACCAAAGTCAAGAACACATGCTCGATACATATCCTCAAGAACCTGTATAGTACATTTTGACTTCCCATTTCTCTATGGGTGGAATGATGTACTCAATAAAAACAGTGTACACAATTCCTTATGTAAGACCTTCCAGAACCATGAAGTAAATCATGAAACTATTTTTTGTGGAACCTAGTGCAGATGGACTATCCTCCAAAAATATAGTTTTCCCAACCACTCCACTAAGAAAGTGTCCCATACTAGTATTAAATGCACTAATTTCATTATTCGTTCAATAATTATAAAAAATATCACCACTGTTCTAAGGAATCCTCAGGAGACCCACCAAAAAATCCATATTCATGTCATACCACTTCCATTCCCTAATGGAAAATGGCTGTAGTAAACCTCCAGGTCATTGATTCTCCAACTTCAACTTCAGAAAGGTTTAGTATCATGTCATTAACCCTTGTATCTCTTTTTTCATGCCTGACCACCAAAACAATAGTAGTAGTTCAAGGTAAATTTGTGTCACCCAAGGATGTACCACCCATTTAAAGGCATGAAACTCACAAATCAGTTTCTCCAGATTAATTATGGGGAGAAAACCCCAATTCCTCACATAGATGATCTCATCCTCGTCTTTAATAAAATCTGATGGTGACTCCCTATCTTCAAGGCTTTCCCTCAAGGACAAACACTATGTATCCTCATAATATCTTTCTTTGATCCATATCAAAAGTCTAGAATCCCCTAAAACTGATATGAGAGTCATCTTCTCTGGAATATATTAAACCAAAACATGCATATTATCCAGGAAGTTGTCATCATCCACTCAAAACTAGACTCCTGAACTGTCTAAATCTGAGTTTTGCTGCTCAATGCATCAACAACATTGTTTACCTTCTCATGAGTATATGCTAGTTCAAAATCAAATGAATTCTTATACTCAAACCACCTTCGCTACCAAATATTAAAATCTCATTGATAAAATATATACATTAAGATCTTGTGATCTATATACATGGCATACTTCACTCTAAACAGATAATTCTGCCAGAACATTATATCATAAACCATTAAATCCAACTCAAGGTCATGCATAGGGTAGTTCAATTCATGTGGCCTCAACTACTGAGACCCGTATGCCACAACTCAACCCCCCTACATCAAAAATGCTCCAATTACAACCCCAAAATCATCACAATACACTAAATACTCCTCACATTTCCTAGGAAGTATCAAAATAAGTGACGATTTAAATTTCTTCTTCAGACCCTATAATAAATTCTTGCGTAAATATAAACATTAAAACATCATTCTGTTATTGTTCAAGATTTATAGTGGATATTTAAAATGGGGAATGTACTTGATGAATCTCCTATAATATCCTATTAACCCCATAAATCTTCAGATATGGATTAAATTCTTTGGCTACTCCAAAGAAACCGCTACCTGAGTATTCTCTAGATCCATTGACACACCATCCTTTGAGATGATGAAACCCAAGAAGTGTACCTAATCAATACAAAACTATCACTTTTATATCTTGGAATATATATGATTTTCTATGAGTGTACTCAAGAAGACGTCATGATGTTGGGAGTGATCATCATGAGTCTTGGAGTACACCAAGATGTCCTCCACAAACACTACAAAAAACTGATCCAGGTACAGATAGATGATTATATTCATCAAGGCCATAAATACTACTAGTCATTTGTCAAACCAAATAGTATTATAATGAAATAATATAGTCCATACCTACTTATAAAAGAAGTGTAAGGTATATTGAAGTTTGAACTCTCAACTAATGATACCATGATCTCAAGTGAATCTTGGAAAAAGATAAAGCTCCCCTCAACTAATCAAATAGATCATCAACACATAGAATATGATATTGGTACTTCAATTTCATCCAGTTAAATTTCTAATAGTCAACATAAAAGCATAGTGTCTCAAAATCCTTCATTGTAAAAAAAATGGTGAACCCCAAGGTGATATACTCAGATGGATAAATTGTAGAGACCCGAAGCTTGACGTACATGGAAATTACATTACTTTTGTGGAATACTTAATACATAACAAAAAAAACAACACTCAAGGACCGTAATAGTTTAGTGTCTTTGGAAACTCGGAATATAATCTTCTAATCATGGTGAAAGATATTTAACGTCTCCATTAATGATCTTCCCCTTTTGTTTTCTAACCTAAAACCTTTCTTTAAATCCTGAGGAAAAGAAAAAATATAAAGGGTGAGCTCAAATTCTCAGTAAGGTAAGCATAGAGAACATAAAACAATACTTAGACATTTGAATGTAAAAGAACATGAGCATAAAATCTAAAAATCAAAATCTTGAGTAAAGACATAAATCTTTGAAGTACGTAAGGCATATATTATAAAGGAACATCAATCATGATAAAATATCTTGGAATTAAAACTTGTAATTGTGGAAAAACATTAAGCACAATATATTATTTCCATAGTAGCCAAGGCATTGCTGCCAAGACCATCTTAGTTGACAAAGTCCCTTTCTGAATCGAGTTCACTCCTCGTTTCAGTCCTGTAACACTGAACCAGATTAACTTACCGTTCCAGCCATGTCTATCTCATGAGATATAAATCTTACCCAATGCATTGGAGGGAGATATAGGTCCCACCCATATCATAATGAAATAATTATTACTTGTTCCACAAAATAAACATACATTCTTTATAATAACCCAACAAATAAAATGGGTTTCATAAACATCATCCCATCATCACATAATCCGTATAAAAGAAATGGATATCATTTCATAATAAGAAAAGTGAAACCATGTAAATTAAATATACATGATACTTGAAACATACACATATGAAATAATGTCATTTTAGATGGAAAATGGTTTTGATAAAACACTTGAAATGATTTCTTGAGGAAAATATCCTTTCTTCTTCAAAATCAATTTCTTTTCCCAAAACGCCATGAAATTTTAAAAGGAAAGTATTTTGTTGAAAATAGTCATAAATTTTTTAAAGGAAACTTCATTGAAATAAGTCTTTATGAAATCGTAAAAATCCATTCACGCCGTATAAGTTAAAAATAACATTCTTCTCGTACTTTTTTCAGAAAAGTAAAAAAGTTCCTCATATGGTAAACAAAAGAAAGATTCCTTCCATAACACAAAGTAAAATTCAAAGAGTGATAAACACGAAATTAAACATACATGGAAGAATATTAAACACTTTAAGAAAAAAAATTTATGGGCATGGATGAAAAATATAACCCTAGTAAATACTAACGTATAAGCAATCTTAGATAAAAATGAGATTTGCAAAATTATCCCTTACCCTAGGTCCGATATGCTTCGTATGGATCCGAACCTCCTGTATAATGATTTAGATAATGTCATTGACTTATTAAATAATCATATTAATTGTTATGATATCATATATGTTTCAATTATGACTTTATATTACCCGTTCTTTTGTAAATTCCATGTTAAAGCAGCATTTTGGGTAAAATCATTTCATTTATCGTATGTGTTTCGACTTTTCGTTCTTGATATTATTACCTATATCCTGATTTACATAATTCCAGAATGTAAAACATGATTTATATATAATATATATTCATCATATACATATATATTATAGATCGATAAAAGGAATTAAATACATCGTTCATGGAGACGGTAGGCCGTACGTACGCATGAACGCTGTTTTCGTTTCCTTATTGAATTGAATGAAACTAAATAGATGACATACATACATACATATAAATAAATCAAGTAGCATTATTATTTCATATATTTCATTATTATTTATTATATAAACTTTATGATCATTCATGTATGGTTAACATGGAGAATTAATCTCATCGCGTCGTGGAGATGGTAGTCCGTACGTACGCACGAGCGATGATATCGTTCCCATAATTATTGAATAGAATTGGAGTGGATGGTATAATATATTAGAATCAGAATGATGTTATAATAAACATATATAGTTATTCTTTACACCATTATACCCATCCATGTAAGGTGTTGGTGGAAAAACAGATTACACCACGATGTGGAGACGGTATTCCGTACGTACGCACGCGCAGTGATTTTGTTTTCCGTAGGATGGATAGAAGGTGAAATAGGTTTGTTTCATATTTATAATAACATATCAGTATATGATGGATACTTATGTTATTACTTAATAATGAAACAACTAAAGAAGATGGAGTGTAAGAATAATGGAACTTGAAGAAAACGGTACAAGGTATTACCTCTTTCTCGAAGTGCCTCATTTAAACTTTCTCTTAGGGCACTAGAGTTGGTCTTTTGAGAAGACCAGTACCTCTAGTAGGTTTATAAGGAAGTGGGGAAGTGAAATGGGAAGGGGTTGGCAGAGCTTGAAGGCTCAAATTGGTGTGATGAGGAGAGGGAGGAGGTGCCCTTTTATAAGGGAGGAGAGGGGCACCTTTGGAAATATAAAAAATATTAGTTTATATTAAATCCCAACCCCACATAAAAACTTCCAAAATGACTCATATCCGAAGATTAGATGAGATAGGGTTGTAATATAATCGAACAATAAAATTTAGACATGTTAGGAATTTATTTTAAACATTATCAACTTCATTTATCCTTATTTATCAATTTAATTTTATTTGTGGTAATAATATTCTAAATTTTATATTATTATAAATTATTACATATGTGTTATGAATTTTCCATAATTTGACACTTTATGACATTTTAGACCATATAAATTTTAATTTATAATTTTTAAATATTTTTGTGATTTTTAAACAATTTTATAATATGTTATTTTTATAAAATAACAATAGTGTCAATTTTGACACTATTCATTTATTTGAATTTAAATAAAATATATAAAGAAGATATGTTTGAAATAAAAGTTTTAATAGATTCATAAAATGTCATATGTGTCTATAAAATTAGTGGAGTATATTAAATAGTTCATATAATATTTATTTTAGTATTTTTAAGATCATTTATTTGATATTTCAATCAATAAAATAATTTGAACATCACTATTGTGTCATAATTAATGATAATTATTTAATCGCTAAAAATTATAAATAAACTTTAATGATGTATATAATTGTATTATCTTTTTGGATACTATTAATGTTCTATGTTTAATGAAGTTTATCACTAAATTAAAATTATTATACTTATAAGATTTAAGAAAGTGACATGTTGTCACTTTCTTTAATTTTAATAATAATTAAATTATTTTCATGGAAAAAAGTACATTAAATGAATCTAATCTGACCCTTAGGTGATATGGGTAGATTTTTAGTCATCCAATAGGATTTTGGAAGGTGATAGGGTAATTTTATAATTTTATATTTACCCTTAATTACCCGATTTACCTTTAATTATGTTAAATAAAATTTACCGTAGATACTATTCATAATGCCCAAAAATACAAAAGTAGCTTATTAACATAAGTTGGAACCACTGATTCGAAATATGGAATCCATTTTTTCAAATTCAATACACAAAAGTTGCAGAAATTAAATTAAAATTAATCTCATTGTCGAAAGAAAACGGGTTTTTGTTTAAAACATTGCAAAAGATTGAATTGATTTAACCTACGAATTCAAGGTAAAATCAATTCTAATGACATAAATTATATTAAATGGTAAAAATATATTCAATTTATACTTTAAAACCATTCAATAATATAATTTAACCAAACAAAGTATTACAATGAAAAAAAGTTGTTTTTAATTAAAATATATCGTGTTTTTACTATCATTAAAATATGAAAGTTATCAGAAAAATATCAAAACTGTATCCAATGTAAATTTTTTATTTCCTGATTCAAAAGAAGAAGTTTATTTTGTAAAATTGAACTTATAAACATTTCAAAAACTAGATTTAATGTGGGTGCGCCATCAAAAGGCATCAAAACTGCATTTTTTTGTAAAATAATTATTTTACCCGAAAAATTTATTTTTTTCACATAAAATGTTTTAGAAAATTTATAAGGTGAATAATAATGTTATAAAATTCAAAATGTAGTTAATACTATTCATAACGGCTAGTTCGTGATAACATTATAACCATATATCGTTGTTTAGTGAAACCCGGTATTGCATACAACACACGCTATCGAGGAAGGTCGCGATTGCGTGTAATGAAAGCCAAGTCAGGGTTGCGTGTAGTGAAAGTATCATTTGTTGTTGCGTATAAGAGAATCCAACCATATTTAATTTATACATTGAATATATATATATACACTCAATGTTTCGTAGATTAACGTCTATCAAATGAACTTAAAATTGTGTATAACATGATCCAAGAATTGTGTTGCATATACTGCAAGATAATACGGTGTTGCGTATAGCGCAAGATAATCTTGGTGTAGTATACAACACAAGACATTAAATAAATTAAAAATAATACTTCTCATAAAATCTCAGGTTGTTACATTCTACCCCCCTTAAAATGAATTTTTCCCTCGAAATTCGTCGGGATTATAAATGGTTTTCTACTTAAATGTTTTTTTAATGGAAACCCACATCGTAAAAAGGAATTCCAAAACTTGACTTTAAATACTAAAGTATGAAACATAATGGTTACCCAAATTAACTAATCACTGGGTTTCCAAATAGGATAACATAGGTGAAAATATGGATATGGAAGAGAAATCTAACCGTCATGTTCTGATGGAGAGTGGTAGAGAACATGGTTATGAAAAATACAACAATCAAAAAGCCATAAATTTGTGATGATATAAGGTACCATCTGATTAATCGGATATAAGAGCACTAGGACAACATTTTTGGTTTTCAATATCATTTCCCTAAAGTTGAAAATTTTGAATTAGAAGAAATACTTGGTTGATTTTGGTACAATCTCACTATTTTTCGTGCTTTGAACAATTTCCACTTCATCTCTTAAAGAAATGAAGTTGAATTTGTTATTCGTGAAGTGTTAACAGATCACGTGATAGAATGATGGGTCATTCCATCTGTTTCAAACAAAAGGTTAGAAAAAGTTATCAAATATACATAAGTCAATCTATGGTGAGTTTAATCATATACGATTCCAAAAATGAACTTATACTTCATATATAATACCTCTTAATAAAATAAAACTAGTTTCTACTGACCAGGGACTTCCTGTAGGCCAGTGGTAGGCAATAAAGGCCAGTCACACTTCAGTTTTGGGTTCGATTCCCACAGCCTTGTCCGACGCGATGGGCTGTCGCCCGTTTTGCAGGTTGTCCTTTTTCTAAAACTGTACTATTATAACATTTCAAAAATAATATCAAAAAGTTCTATCCTTAAACTATACTAACTTATGTTCAATATAATCCATTACAATCTTTCAGCTTATCCAAAATACTTATTTCCAAACTCATAGTATAAAGAAAATGATAACTAAAAAGGTCATATAACAAGCATGTGAATACCATCATTTATCCCTCATATATCTTGTTGGTCACACTCCAATCATGTGAATACCTTAATCATGTATTCTCTTGAAAAATGAATACCCATTTAAACTTAGTGAAAACATGAATTCTGTTAAATTTTAACACTTTCCACATACCAAAATCCCAAAAATTCTATATACTCAAACCATAATATCACTTAGTCCTTATATCAGTCATGAGCTCATGAATACAATCAAACATCTCATTATCTTCTTATCCCTTCATTATGCACATATCGTCTACTTTCCAAAATTATCTGAATAACCTTTCATGGTTACCGGTCCCATATACTTTCAAATACTTTAGGAAAAACAATAGAGTAAAAATCCTTAGATGATTCTTTATTTCATAGTACCATTAACTATACAACATAACTCTAGATAAACATACAATAATTCCACTACCTTCTTAAACCATTGACCAAGCTTCAACAATTCTTTTATCTCACATATCATTTGTATTCTCTTCATCATCATCAATATAAATACTACCCATACGACCATGATGATTTATTTCATTAGACTTTCCCTTAGGGAATTGGTTTTCATAATGCCCGTACATTCCACATTTAAAACATTTAACCGTTATTAATGTCTTAGAAATACCATTATCCTTGTCCATGGTGTGAACTAAACCTTTTCGTTTGAAATTACTGGCTTTTTGTCCTTCTTTCCAACACCCAAAGCATCTTCTAGTTCCTTTGAAACATTCCCCTTGATGCCTCTTCCCACATGACTTACATGAGGGAAATTGAACTTTCTTTCCTCTATGATCATCATGAAACTCTATCTTTCTCTTATTAGCTAAGTCAGGAAACTTACCAAAGTTGAGATTATTGATCATATTATGAGATTTCTGATTAGGCATAATAATGATGTTTGTACTTCCAAATCCCGTTTCATTTGGTTTCTCATGAAGAATATCATTCCATTGTCTATAATATCCTCCATTATCGTGAATCTTCCTGTTTCCAGCCATTTTCTAAAACCCAAAAAGAATAGTGCGAGAGGAAAAAATCATGCTAGGGAAAACAACATAGTAATGGAGGAGTACCGTCAATATCTAACATCTTAGGTTAAATTCTAAGATCGTTACCATAGTTATAAGACTATATCCTATAAGTATACTTATCCTTAGGGACATCCCTAGACATACCTTAGAAATATCTCTAGAGATCTCACCAACGTTTTCGCATCCTAGTTTCCAAAGGTTGACTAAACATTTCCTCTGATACCAACTGTAGAGACCCGAAGCTTGACGCACATGGAAATTACATTACTTTTGCGGAATACTTAATACATAACAAAAAAACCAACAATCAAGGACCGTAATAGTTTAGTGTCTTTGGAAACTCAGAATATAATCTTCTCATCGTGGTGAAAGATCTTCAAAATCTCCACTAATGATCTTCCCCTTTTTTTCTTACCTAAAACCTTTCTTTAAATCCCGAGGAAAAGAAAACATATAATGGGTGAGATCAAATGCTCAGTAAGGGTAAGCATAGAGAACATAAAACAATCCTTAGACATTTGAATGTAAAAAAACATGAGCATAAAATCTAAACCTCAAAATATTGAGTAAAGACATAAATCTTGGAAGTACGTAAGGAATATATCATAAAGGAACATCAATCATGATAAAATATCTTGGAAGTAAAACTTGTAATTGTGGAAAAAAATTAAGCACATGATATGATTTCCATAGTAGCCAAGACATTGCCACCAAGACCATCTTAGTGGACAAAGTCCCTTCCTGAATCGAGTTCACTCCTCGTTTCAGTCCTGTAACACTGAACCAGATTAACTTACCATTCCAGCCATGTCTATCTCATGAGATATAAATCTTTACCCAATGCATTGGAGGGAGATATAGTTCCCACACATCTCATAATGAAATAATTCTTACTTGTGCCACAAAATAAACATACATTCTTCATAATAACCCAACAAATAAAATGGGTTTCATAAACATCATCCCATCATCACATAATCTATATAAAAGAAATGGATATCATTTCATAATAAGAAAAGTGAAACCATGTAAATCATATAGACATGATACTTGAAACATACACATATGAAAAAATGTCATTTTATATGGAAAATGGTTTTGATAAAACACTTGAAATGAATTCTTGAGAAAAATATCCTTTCTTATTCAAAATCAATTTCTTTTCCCAAAACGTCATGCAATTTTAAAAGGAAAGTATTTTGTTGAAAATATTCATAAAATTTGGTAAAGGAAACTTCATTGAAATAAGTCGTTATGAAATCATCAAAATTCATTCACGCCGTATAAGTTAAAAATAACATTCTTCTCGTACTTTTGTCAGAAAAGTCAAAAAGTTCCTCATATGGTAAACAAAACAAAGATTCCTTCCATAACACAAAGTAAAAGTCAAAGAGGGGTAAAAATGAAATTAAACATACATGTAAGAATATTAAACACTTTTTGAAAAACATTTTATGGGCATGGATGAAAAATATAACCCCAGCAAATACTTTTGTATAAGAAATCTCAGATAAAAATGAGATTTGCAAAATTATCCCTTACTTTAGGTCTGATATGCTTCGTATGGATATGAACCTCCTGTATAATGATTTAAATAATGTCATTGACTTATTAAATAATCATATTCATTGTTATTATATCATATATGTTTCACTTATGACTTTATATTACCCGTTCTTTTGTAAATTCCATGTTAAAGCAGCGTTTTGGGTAAAATCATATCATTTATCGTTTGTGTTTCGACTTGTTTTTCTTGATATTATTACCTATATGCTGATTTACATAATTCCAGAATGTAAAAAATGATTTATATATAATATCTATTCATCATATACATATATATTATAGATCGATAAAAGGAATGAAATACACCGTTCATGGGGACGGTAGGCCGTACATACGCATGAACGCTATTTCCGTTTCCTTATTGAACTGAATGAAACTAAATAGATGGAATACATACATATATATAAATAAATCCAGTAGAATTATTATTTCATATATTTCATTATTATTCATTATATAAACTTTATGATCATTCATGTATGGTTAACATGGAGAATGAATCTCATCGCGTCGTGGAGACGGTAGTCCGTACGTACGCACGTGCGATGATATCGTTCCCATATTTATTGAATAGAGTTGGAGTGGATGGTATAATATATCAGAATCAGTATGATGTTATAATAACCATATATAGTTATTATTTACACCATTATACCCATCCATGTAAGGTGTTGGTGTAAAAACATATTACACCACGGTGTGGAGACGGTATTCCGTACGTACGCACGCGCAATGATTTTGTTTTCCATAGGATGGATAGAAGGTGAAATAGGGATGTTTCATATTTATAATAACATATCAGTATATGAGGGATTCTGATGTTATTACTTCATAATGAAACAACTAAAGAAGAGGGAGTAGAAGAAGAATGGAACTTGAAGAAAACGGTAGAAGGTATTACCTCTTTCTCGAAGTGCCTCCTTTAAACTTTCTCTTAGGGCACTAGAGTTGGTCTTTTGAGAAGACCAGTACCTCTAGTAGGTTTCTGAGGAAGTGGGGAAGTGAAATGGGAAGGGGTTGGTGGAGCTTGAAGGCTCAAATTGGTGTGGGGAGGAGAGGGAGGAGGTGCCCTTTTATAAGGGAGGAGAGGGGCACCTTTGGAAATATAAAAAATATTAGTTTATATTAAATCCCAACCCCACATAAAAACTTCCAAAATGACACATATCCGAAGATTAGATGCGATAGGGTTGTAATATAATCAACCAATAAAATTTAGACATGTTAGGAATTTATTTTAAACATTATCAACTTGATTTATCCTTATTTATCTATTTAATTTTATTTGTGGTAATAATATTCTAAATTTTAAATTATTATAAATAATTACATATGTGTTGTGAATTTTCTATAATTTGACACTTCATGACATTTTAGACCATATAGATTTTAATTTATAATTTTTAAATATTTTTGTGATTTTTAAACAATTTTATAATATGTTATTTTTATAAAATAATAATAGTGTCAATTTTGACACTATTCATTTATTTAAATTTAAATAAAATATATAAAGAAGATATGTTCTAACTAAAAGATTTAATAGATTCATAAAATGTCATATGTGTCTAGAAAATTTGTGGATCACATTAAATATTTCATATAATATTTATTTTAATATTTTTAAGAAAATTTATTTGATATTTTAATCAATAAAATAATTTCAACATCACTATTGTGTCATAATTAATGATAATTATTTAATCCCTAAAAATTATAAATAAATTCATATTATGTATATAATTGTATTAGATTTCTGGAGACTATTCATGTTCTATGTTTCATTAATTTTATAACGAAATTAAAATTATTATACTTATAAGATTTACGAAAGTGACATGTTGTCACTTTCTTTGGTTTTAATAATAATTAAATTATTTCATGGAAAAAAGTCCATTAAATGAATCTAATCTGACCCTTAGCTGATATGGGTCGACTTTTAGTCATCCAATAGGATTTTGTCAGGTGTTAGGGTAATTTTATAATCTTATATTTACCCTTAATTACCCGATTTACCTTTAATTATGGTAAATAAAATTTACCGTAGTTACTATTCATAATGCAAAATAATAAAAAGTAGCTTATTAACATAATTTGGAACCACTGATTCCAAATATGGAATCCATTTTTCCAAATTCAATACAAAAAAGTTGCAGAAATTAAATTAAAATTAATCCCGTTGTCGAAAGAAAATGGGTTTTTGTTTAAAACATTGCAAAATATTGAATTGATTTAACCTACGAATTCAAGGTAAAATCAATGTTAATAACATAAATTATATTAAATAGTAAAAATATATTCTATTTATACTTTAAAACCATTAAATAATATAATTTAACCATATAAATTATTATGATGAAAAAAAGTTGTTTTTAATTAAAATATAGCGTGTTTTTACTATTCATTAAAACATGAAAGTTATCAGAAAAATATCAAAACTTTATACAATGTAAATTTTTATATCATAATTCAAAAGAAGAAATTTATTTTGTAAAATTGAACTTATTAATATTTAAAAAACTATATTTAATGTGGGTGCTCCATCAAAAGGCGGCAAAACTGCATTTTTTTGAAAAATACTTATTTTACCCGAAAAATTTATTTTTTTCACATAAAATGTTTTATAAAATTTATAAGATGAATAATAATGTTATAAAATTAAAAATGTAGTTAATACTATTCATAAAATCTAGTTCGTGATAATATTATAACCATATATCGTTGTTTAGTGAAACCCGATATTGCGTACAACACACGCTATCGAGGAAGGTCGCGATTGCGTGTAATGAAAGCCAAGTTAGGGTTGCGTGTAGTGAAAGACTCCTTTGTTGTTGTGTATAACAGAATCCAACCATATTTCATTTATACATTGAATATATATATATATATACAATCAATGTTGCATAGAATAACTTCTATCAAATGAACTTGAAATTGTGTATAACACGATCTAAGAATTGTGTTGCGTATAATGCAAGCTAATACGGTGTTGCGTATAGCGCAAGATAATATTGGTGTAGCATTCAACACAAGAAATTAAATAAGTTAAAAATAATACTTCTCATAAAATCTCAGGTTGTTACATAAATCCCTTATTTTATAACTCTTATAGCTATGTCTTGTGATATTTAAGATCTATCAGTGCCTTTATGTATGGTGGAATGGAAACTGTCTTAGTCCCCGACATGAGCTTAATAGAGAATTCCACATCTGTTTGAGGTGGAAAACCTAATAAGTATTTAAGAAAAAAATATTGGAACCTATCAAATATGGGTGTAAAAACATCCTATTTATACCCCATTATAAAAAAATAGGCTAGTTTCTTGGTCTATGATATCTCCTAGCTGTTGAATAATTGGACTTGCTCAGGCCACCTGGATATCCCACTCTCCATGATGAATATATTTTTCACCCTTAGGAGATGTAAAATTAAATTTCATGTATTAATAATCTATGTGGTATTGGTATGATACTGAATATTCCACAACCAAAATTAGTTCAAATCCTGACATGTCATGTATGTAAAGATCCCATAGAAAATTATAATCCCCAGGCTCGATATAACACCCCTTAAACATGAAAATGTCTCTAGACCATACCCCCAATGGCATATATATTGTCGACACACCACTCATGAAATCCTCTAAAATGATCAAAACATTAAAAATTTGTGTATAAATAAAAGAATGAGAGGAACTTGTATCAAATATAGAACTAGCTAATGTTGAAGCTACTAGAATGGTACCTCTCACCATCGATGGTCCAACCACTCTTTTCACAAGTGTAGGCTATATATCATGTAACTATCCTTCCACTATTCTCTGTGATGTAGCTTGATTACCCTGTGTTTCACCACCCTACTAGTATAGGAGCTCTTTCCTAGAAGCTCTACATCCACTACCTCTACCTCCATAGCCAGTATAACACCAACTGCCAGACTGATATGGTTGGGAAGATCCCCTTCCCACACTCTGACTCTATCTAGATCCACTATCACTACCCATTTGTTTCATGTTCATTCATAACTTATTTAGATGACCCATATTATTGGAAGACAATCACTCTATAGGATGATGTGGATAGTCTCTATAATAGTGGCCCAACCTATCGCACCCGTGGAAAATAATTTGGGTAATATAATAAATAATTGATCCTTTACCAAAGCCACTCTCCCTTCCCCTAGGTAACATCCTCATAGCGATGCTTACTATTCTCATAAGTAGTACCTCATGATTGTCTAATTGTAACTATCTATCTTGGTTTGGAAGCCTCCTTTATTCTTCCCACAACTATGTTATTCTGATCCACCACCTCAAAATACTCCATTAACCAAAAGAGGATAACTAAAGACTTAATATTACATTTAAACTTCTCATGAAAATTCCCCAACGTAGCCATATCATCCCCTTCCAATTCTGTATAAAAGTACTGAAAATATGTAAAGAACACAACATAGTCCATCACGAACATACTCCCCTGAGTATCATGAACTCAGCTTCCCTCTCCTTCCTCATTGTATCTGGATATAAGTGGGCCAAGAACCTCTCTAAGAAGACCTTCCATAAAATACCATCTTCTCTTCCAGTCCATGCCTAAATGTCCCACTGACACATCACTGATCCGTGTATCATATAGTCAGCCAACATGACACTCTTCTAAGCTAGAGTCTCCAATTGTTGAAGTATAGTATGGATATTCTCAACCCAGAACTAAACTCCATTAGGTCCACCCTCTCCAGTAATAGTTATTTGGTTCTGCAACTGAAACTCCTGTGGAAGGTCATACATGCTTTTCACAACCCACTTGGGGTCTCTTTCTGTAAGTGTCATGAAGAGTGATAAGTTCTCTTAGAACTTCTCCCAAACTTACTTACCAAAACATAATCAGTTCCCCAGGTTCCACCACTGGAGGACCATCCCTAGCCATGTCCTCCTATTTTCCTCTCAAAAAGTGTCATCAAGTATTGATAACTCTACAATGAAAAACACACACATTGGGGAACAATCCACAACGATAAAAAATTATGGGAAATAGAATAAGCTACCAAAATTCATTTCCCTGAACTCCAAAACACGGTCAAAACCGAGGAACTATCACTTCCCTTAAACATCATGCACTTATGTTATGGTTAACAAGGGAAAACATTCTCATTAATAATTTTTCTCATTATACAACCATTTATTCTCATCTTGGGTCATTTTTAAAATTCTTATCTTCACATTAGACTCATTCTCAACTTATTTTCAAAAGAAAGAAAAAATCGTTCAAGTTCAATTACTTACCCATAACCTATTTTCCTATGAGTTCCTAAAATGATGCATGCCATAAAATAAACCTAAATTCCTAGAATGATTCATGTATACTCATCTCTCATGACATAACAGTCCATGTGTCAATTATCTAAAAAATATTAGAAACACCAATCACATCACATCACAAGTGCATCATACAAGGTGAAATAATATTCAACAGTAACAAAAAACAATAATAACAAAAATCCCACACTAGGTACACAGGTTATCTCCATACATGGGTTAGATACTCCCATACATGGGCTCATAACCAAGGAATTACTCTTCATAGATTCCTATATTCCTTTCCAAAATAGAAATACCAAATAAAAAGAATATAAAACTAGGTTCTGATACTGCTTTATAAAATCCCATCCTGGGTGCCACACACCGGTGCCCGAATATGGTTGGTTAAATGACCTAAAGTGAACCTCCACATAATCCAAAGTCTGCAGACTAATAGTGAGGTTCTAATATAGATCATGGGGAGACTATACCCTCTTTTTATTAGAGTAATACACTAATGAAAATAATAAAATAACCAAATAATATGACATTGACAAAAACAATAACAATATCACATGATAACAAAAATTGGAAATACAATTTCTAAAATGAATAATAAAAATTTCATTCCAAAGTACATGATAAGTATCGAAATGAAAATCAAAAGTAAAGACATCGAAAATCCCATGTGGGTCCTGAGCCACATCTAATTTCCTCATCAATTCTCCATCCAAATCAATCATCTAACCTCGGGCATTTTCCCTTAACTTGTGATGCAACCATGAAATCTATTCTGGTACTAATCAGGTGTCCCAAGCAGGGAGTGAGTATAACTAACTAGGTCACCACCAATGAATTCTAAAAAATATCCAATCAAATAACATTCTATGTAGTTTTATAAAATAATAATAATAATTCTTAAGCAAAAAATTATCACTTTATCAATTAATATTTATTTAACCATATAAACCACTTGTGTTCCCGAGGACAACTGAACCCCAATACCTAATTTGGCCCATACTAGATTCTGATCTACCCCCAATGGATATCACATGTCTTAATTTCCATGTTACCATTCATGATCATAGTTTTCATGAGAATTTCTATGTTACCATTCTTGTTTTCATAAGTTAATGAACATGTTACCATTCACCACTTTTCTCATTGAATGACCATATTACCATTCTAGTTTTCATAAGCGAGTGACCATGTTACCATTCAACCATTTCATAATTGAATGAACTTGTTACCATTAACCCCATTCATCAATGAATGGCCATGTTACCATTCTTGTTTTCATAAGTGAATGAACATGTTACCATTAAAACTCTTAATCATTGAATGACCATATTACCATTCTTGTTTTCATAAGTTAATAACCATGTTACCATTCACCCCATTTATGATTAAATTACCGTATTACATTTATTTTTTTCATAAGTGAATGACCATGTTACCATTCACCATTTAATAATTCAAAATTGAATGAGCATATTACCATTCATAATACTTGGCCAAATTTCCATGTTACCATTCACCATTTGAAGTCAAATATATCATAATATCATATTAATTAATTCATCAATTAATTAATCAAACTCAAATATTGAATGTTTTCATATTTACATAAATTAACTCAACAGTTAATTTACCACATAAATTTCATACTAATTCAATAGTTAGTTTATTAAATCAACACCATTAATTAATTCAAAAATTAATTAATATTATCAATCCCATTAACTAATTGAGAAATTAATTAATCAAATAACTTTCATTAATAAAATAAACAATTAATTTATCATTCTAAAATCTTAATATCCCATAATTATTTCCACAACTAATTATTCAGTTTCATAATTACTATATTTCAATTTTAATTCAAAAATTTATAACATATATTCAAAAACCCAAAAATCCGACAATTAATTCAACAATTAATTACTTTAATCCAATATCACCAATCTCAAAAATCCCTAAATTAATTTTATACCCAATAATTATTTTAATATTGGAAAAATAAATTGGTAATTAAAAAACAATGACTCTACAATTATATATATGTAATCGAAATCAAGACTTTGGGAATTGATTTATAGACCACCTAACTCAAAATTGATGAAGAATTCTCACTAATGGAAAATCAATATAGATGTAAGACAGTTTAGTCAACAATGGTTGAAGCGATCTAGAAAAAAATATAGGATCAAAATCAACCCCCAAACCCATAACTATCAAAGGTTCCACCACATCATTGAATGAAGGAGTAACCAAATGGAACCAAAATAAAAGTGTCTTACTAGATATCTAGAACCAATCTATAATAAAAAAATAAGCTAAAATCACTCCAAATCAGCTAAGAGTTTCCATAGGGTCATAAGAGGGGAGTTGTAGAAGATAAAAATCAAGAATTCAGTCACACATCATGTTTAAAATACCAGGTAGGGAATTTACATGGGGTGTAATGTGATTAAATATCATGTAAATATATTTAACGGATTACACAAAAAAATGTTTCCTCAAATTTATTTTATTAAAACCCTAAAATAATTACACGATGTGTTGGCTATTTAAATGTTGTGTAAATGTTATCTATTTTATCTTTTAGCCCATTTTTATTTTAAATAAAATGAACCTATTTTAAAGCATCTCATCCCATGAAGATCCCATGAAACACTCAACCATTTATACCCATACTCAAAACATAGACAGTGACATACCTAGAAAAATATGGTATATTACACCTAATACCAATTAATTAAGGTTTATAGTGCAAGGCATAAGATGCAACTTAAATGAGAGGTACATATATGAACTAATCTCTTTCAATGTCATTTTTTATTATAAATCATATTATAATGTTTTATTCATAGAAACAAGATTAGTATATTATAATAAATATACTCAAATTACATTATGGAAATTTAATAACCATTTACAACATCTTTTTAATCAAATGATATATGAAAATATTTCTTGTGCGTATGTGTGTATTGTTGCCTCTACATAGTGATGCAATTCATTATACACCATCATCATTCATGGTGGGTTAGTGTGATTAATTTTATTAATATATATAATATCTATGTTATAATAATGTAATTATATTGGATAATTAATATTTATAATTCTTTTATTCCCTCAATTTTAAAATTGAAACATCACTAATGATACGTACGAACTACCATCTCCATGTAGTGATGTAATTCAATTATCATAAACACTTTGGATAAATGTTAATAAATGTTAATATAATTAATATATATGATATATATGTAATTATAAAAATTATAGAGATAAAAGAACCATGATAGACGTGAATTTCTCAAAATGGTAGAACCAAAACATACAGGAAAATTGAAGTTGTTAACACCTGAAATAATGATGATAATGAACTATTGTTAATGAATGGGGGATAAGAAGTTAAAAGTATAAAATATATTATATTATACATATTACTATAGTTATAGTGAATATGTATATTAATATATGAATTTATTATATAGGAGGATAGAGTGTATATGAAGAAATTGGTATATGAGGTAAAGGATATACGTTACAATCTCATTTTTACCAGGATTTTTTTGCTTAAATTCTATGATGATGAAATTATATATTATATAAATTGTGAATATTATATATTTTATTCTCCTATAATTATTTATAGTTATTTATTTTTTCATTCATTTTTTTCACTTTACGCACTCAAGAAACTGAAATATTATTATTAAAGAAAACTAACCTTATTTTTATCCTCGATTGGGAATCATTTCATCCATGTCTATATTTTTTTAAATTTTTTTCAAGATTGTATTTAATATTATCAAATTGTGATTTAATTTCAGTTTTTAATATGTTCTACTTCACTTACCATGTTTTAAAATGAACCTTATTGTCAATTTCTAAACATATTAATTTTTACTTTTTATCAACAATGTAAATATAGTTTTTTTTAAACACTACTTAAGAGAATTCCTCAGCCACCAGGAATACTATTTTCATTAATTATTCCTTATTCACTTTAGTATTATCTTTTCAAATAAAATGAATACTTTAATAATTGTTTGATTTTTTTATTCTAAATTATAAATATCAAATAAAAATGATATTACCCTTCGGAAATGTTCTAGTTGTATTTTAGATATATTTTATCTACAAATATAACCATTGAGGCTTCATTTGATTTACTAGGAATATGATCCAATCATAGTATATTTATCCTCTATCTAGATAGTTTCTAATTACATGGGTGAAATTTTTATGGAACCCTTATCCTTTCCACATGTTATGATATTATGATATGTTTAATTATTTTTGTTCTTATGGCACACATTTGTATGAATTTCATTATGTGATGGATGGAATGATAATTATATATCCATCTAATGAATTAGGTAATGAAGGATATCTAAATATATAATAAGGGAAAGAATGGGGAGTTAATCCATATTATTATGGGATATTTCCTAATAAGACAATATTTGGAGTGATCCTTTACTAAGAAAAGGACATATTTGGAATGTACATAATCCCTTACGATTGTCTTGGTAGTGATCTATGACTATGGAAATGATTTTATAAAATTATATTAATTCAATAAACTTATTTCTTATGAAATAAATATGTTTTCGCTGATAATGATTGATTATTTATGATTCCAAACTATTATGTCTTATTTCATTCTATTGAAAAATAAATATTTCATGTTTTATGATTATGATATATAAATAGATAGGAGTGATTTTATAATGATTATATCATGTTATCATACCATAATTATTTTCTTATTCTCACTTATGATTATGTATTGATATCTCTTATGTTTATCATTTTGATCATCTAAACTCACACCTTTTATGTTTTCCTACCCCATGTTATGGAGAAAGTATTTATTTATTTTATGTCTAAGAATTGTGCTAGATTTTCATAACTAAATGGGAAACGATGTAGATCATTTATGTTCTAGTTTTTAAGTATCCATGTTTCAAAATAAAATAAACCTTTGTAGCTTTGGAAATTAATTTATTGGTATGGAATGGATTTTTCCACTAACCATATTACATATTTATGTATAAAATATATTTCTCATTATAATAAAATTATTCAAACAAGGAATAATCTAAATTAACATCCTCATGGAAATATAATTAATTAATTAATTTATTCTATTTATAATATGAAAAAATATATTAAAATAAAAATCACAATACTAATAAACTGGGGGAAAATACCCAACATATCCAAATTAAGAAGGGAAAAAATAAAAGTAAAACTATATTTGGTCAAATAAGATAATAAATTGAAACCCCATAATAAAAAAATATCATGAATAACTACTAAATCTATTATATGACCCATAGTAACTCACCAATACCTAACCCAACCATAGAAAAACTAATATAAAAAAAATACCAACCAAAAATAATAACATGGGAACATGCAGAAGACATGGCATTATTAAACACACACAAACCTATGTACTTATATAGTGTATACTAAAAGGCCCAATAAGATTCAACTATAGAGTCCATGAATCTAATTCTATAATATAATATATAAGTAATGGATTGTAAAAAATTATAAAATACTATTTTCATAAAAGGAATCATGAATATACCATGAAAATTATTTAATAATTTTCTTTTCAAAACCATTAGGTTATATATATTTTCTTAAAAATAAATTATTATCAGGCATAGAATTTTTTTTTTATTTACTAAAATAAATCAAATATTGTATCTAATCCCTTTTAATCCATGAAAAGAGGAACATTTAACTCATAAATTATAATAACCCATTTTCTTTGTCTTCCAAAAAACATTTTTCAAATACCATATACAAAAAACTCTGCATTTTTCCTTAAAAATCATATAATACAAAGGATTTTTATATCTAATTGAATGTAAACAAAAAATAAAACATTAAATATGAGTATCAATACAAGTAGGCACTGGAATATTTGTAATGAGTAATAATGATAAATAAAAGATAAGAAAATTTTCTATACAACAATGTGTGAGATAGGGGACACAATCATACTATTTAATGAAATTCCCTAAAATAATACATAGTAAAATTTAGTTATAATTTGAAAATGAGAGGTCTATAAAATGAAAAATCTTTCACTTGGTTTATTAGTTAAAAATGAATCTATGTACAACTGGTTTATCTCAATAGGAATACCATTTTGTAAATCACTGAGTATGATATATACCCCTTGGAGGGATCTTGTCTCCATGGGAATAATAATGGTAGTGCAGAGTAATCAAGTTTAAAACTCATCCAAAACTTATATATAGTGATATATGTTACCCATTACATAAATAAATAGTGGTGATAAAACTAATGACATTAAATATTACTACAATTATCCATAATAATGAAAAATACACTAACCACATCTCACCTCTAACATCATCTAAAAAAATACCCTTTTCACATCCATTCAAAAGAATCACATAATATATAAAAAAACCTCTATAAGGAAACCGTTTCAATAAGAGAAAAAATAATTAGGAGATCCCATATTTGGGAATCAAATCTATTTTGAAAGTTCTACTATAAAGGTTTAACATTTAATTTAAAAAAAACTCAAAAATAAAAATATGATTTACCAACATTTAAAAATACATCCAAGAAAACATATTTTTTAATCCATTTAGAAATAAATAATTTCATTTCAAATAACATTAAAACAATCAAAAGTTTAATGAGTTTTAAAAAGATTCTGTATGGGTTAACACACTCCTCATTAAAGAATATAATTCATTTAAATAATAAAAAAAATTATTCTTCAAAAAAACGTTCACAATCACCCCTTTAAATAAATTAATTCATTTAAAATTTCCGCAATATAATTTTAAAAAACATCACATGTATAAATGATATATTTGGTTACTAACATTAGAAAAACACATCATAAAATGTGTATAAAATATTAAAACCATTGATAACCATTTATTAATCCATCATGTGTACTATGTATTTGTAGTATTTCATAAGAAATAAGTTTTAAACAATCAATCATTTCAAGTCATATAATATAAAGGAATTTCATAGAAACAAACACCCATCATAATCGAAAATAAAAAAAAATCATTTATAGAAATAGAGAATTAGAGGTAGGATATGGTCATAATATTCCATGTAATTTTAAATCCTATGTTTATACACATTTAAAACACTAAAATCATCCCCTATATAATTTAATATTTTCAAGAGAAAAAAATACTAAGAGAAAAATGTAGAAGTGAGGTAGATAAGGGGAAAATATATGTCTAACACCTAGATAAGGTTAAACCTAAGAAATAAATTTTTATTAAATTAATGAATAAGGATAAGGTATATAATTTGATCTATCCATGTTTGGGATACATGATTAAGGTGAGAGGATAATGATAACCACCATAAATTCAAATAAGAAAAAATTTATTTTCATAAAATTTAATTATGGGAATGACTCCTCAATAGTGAAGGACTATGAAGCATTGAGTGGTTCCGTTTACCCGACACAAACCATTGAATAACCATCTTGGTATATGGATTGGTGAGACCATATAAACACCCACTATACCAATACCCTCATTAAATTGTGTAGTACATCCTTAATACACAAAGGAAAAATCATGATCCCATGACTACCATAGAGTGGTAAAAAACTGTGCTGAAAAAATTTAAAAATAAAAATAAACTCTAAGGTATATTATAACCTCAATAACAATACCTTACACTTTTTCATAATTCAAATGATAATAATAATAATATAATCTACAGTGTAGCCCCATATCTGCATCCTAGTCACTACTATTCTTGAAATTTAATAAAGGTAGGGGAGTGGGATGCATCATGGAAAACCTATTTTACAGTGAGGATCATAATAGTTGTGGTATAAAACTTCACATAACTTATTTAAAAACATTAAAACTCAAAAAAGTAAAAAAAATCATTATATAATAATATGAACCACATTAGTGATGAGGGTGTCATAAATGTACCCTAAATTGAGTACAATAGGGAAAGTACATGGTTATTTTTATATGTGTGACAAGCGATGTGATCATCTACATAGATAAATGGAATGTAATGTGTTAATCTATTTTCATCAATAAAAAAAGATAATTAAGAAAAAATTAATTTTCATATATACGACTTATATGTTCAATGTCTTGTAGCTATACTATAAGTCATAGACAAGGGGATCATATCTGTATAAATGATAATTCATTGAGATAAATTTTATTTATAGATATAATACTAGAATTATGTGTTTCTTTAATATAGTTATGGAATATCTATATATTTTCCTTTTCCAATGATTATAGTTTTGGAATTCATAATCACTATCAATAATAAAAAATCCTATAGGGTTATACTAAATGTTTTGTGTAACTAGGTTTATTATGGAATAAATGTTTTCCAAAATAAAGTATATGATATATGATATTAGAATGTATACAAAGAAGTTAGGGTATAAATGAAAATTCTATTATATTTTATGTATCATAATAATATATAAATAATAATTTCAATATTATTTATAGAAATTGGGACATATACTGACATATTCCATTGATGATCTTCCATTAATTTTGATAGCCTTGAAGTAGATTGCATTAAAAAAAAGGTAATCAGTCCCATGAATAAGTGAGAATTGTGTATAAAAAGTGTTACTAACAAATCAATTGAACTAACATAAGAATATATCATTTACATATCATATTTTCATATTGGGAGGAGTTACACATTTAAAAAGATTAAAATTGAAAATTTTAACATTCCTAAGTCACAATGTCTTAATTATGTGGAAAAAATCTTAACATTTTGATTTATAACAAAATAAATGTTAGTATAGTGTTTTAAGAACTTAGGAAAAATGATATATATTTTAAGGAAATTTTGTAAATATGGAGTTGAGTTACACTTCCAACACATAGAGAATATATGGCGAGTTCCACACACTATATTTTAAATTATAATTTTCCAATTTCATTAGAAGATCTTTATAATGGTAGGTTGAGGAATTTTAATGTAGAATTTATTTCTATTACACCCCCCTTTTTAGGTTTTTTATTTTTTTCTTACTACAATGTGATACATTCTTAGTTGGGGATTTTGAAAATTATTATTTACTGGAACTGAAGTAAAAAAAACATAGTTCCATATCATAATAGTTGAATAAATAATGATACATCTAGAAAATTAGAATTTTTAATGGATACATATCATATAAATAATAATAATAAATGGTAGAGTATTGAATATAGTGACATCTGTCACTTTCAATGACAATGAAAAAGGCTAAGGGAGTTTGTGATCCACATCTGGTGTTATTTCATGTTTTATACTATGAAGTTAGTAATAATTCCTGACATTAATGACCCTATAAATATATAAAGTGACATTGGGATACGAGAAGTCCAAAAATAATATAATTTGTGCAATTATATTTTTTATATTGAATTTACAGGGTGAAATAAAAATAGAAATTTAATGTATAATAAAATAATATAAAATATATCACAGATAATGATTTGGTTCCAAACCTTGAGGTTGTATTGTTGAAGATACTATAGGATGCATTGTTATCTAGAAAGAGAAATGTTGGTGATGTTATCAGATCTATTAAAATAATTTTTAGTGATGGAATGTATTAAATATAGTGACCCGGGCTTACCATACAAATAAATTACATCATTTTTAATTAATATTCATTACATTACACAAAAACATGCCTTATGCATATAATAGTTTAGTGTATTTGGAAACCTAGAAACACAAATAACTACTCCATAGGAAAACTACATCATCTTCAACTAATATCTTCATAACTATCACTCTTCATAGATATAACATATGTGATACATTTCATTATAACATAGGGAATGAGAACACAAGAAAGGGTGATCTTAGATGCTCAGTAAGGGTAATCAAGGGAGATAAATAACATAACAGTAACATAAGGGTATGATATCCTGATAATAACATTTTAAAATCATTCCATGAATATAAAGGTTCACAATATTAACTCATTAAATGAAGATTGGAAGTTCATAAGAAATGAATTTTAAGATAATTAATGAACATGATCCATGAGAGTGTAACATTGGCATAAGACATAGATTTGTGGCATATATAAATATATATAAAATCATTTCTTAATTAGGAAAGGATCATTTACAAGTCTATCATAGTTGAATGGGTTTAATACCCAAACCATCATAGTAGTCATGGTTCACTTCCAAGACCATCATAGTAGACAAAGTCCCTTATAGAACTGGGTTCACTCCATATTCTAATGTTGTCAATAACATGAGATATAAATAATTACACAATTCATTGGATAGAGAAATAGGTACCAACCATCTCATTACGAAAACCTTATTTATGTGTTCCAAAAGATCATAAAACATTAATCATATAATAACACATATAATGAAATGGGTTTTATAAGCTATTCATCATGTCATACACTATGGAAAAGAGATAGTTTTCATAATTATTTCATCAATTCATTATAGAATAACCCTTGTAATAAGGAGTGGGTTTCATAAGAATTATATAATGGTATAATATATTGAAGGGAAATGAGTTTCATAAACATCATTCTATCATGAAGATAAACTATTTAGAAAAAGAATAAAAATTGTATCATTTGATCATATCCCGAGTAAGGCATAGGTAATATCATCATGTGTTTTCATTGATGGAAAATGATTTATATCGATAATTTAAAACATTTATTTACGAAAATATATGTTCCTATTTGAAAAAAACTATTTAAAAACATAAAAAAATTTATAAAATATGTTTCATTGAAAATAACCGTGAGAATTATGAAGGAAACTTAAATGAAAATAATGTTCATGATGATTTAATATTTTATTCATTACTTACAAATTAAAACAATGGTTCCTTTCATGATTTTGGTAAAAGAAAAATGGGTATTTTTTTTGAAATTGATAGGATGAATCCTTTCATAAATTTTTAGTAAAAGTAAAAAAAATCGGTAAAAATAACTTCTAAAACTCATAAGATAATGATACATTTTATTAGAAAAATTGGTTTTGGAAGGAAACGGATTCCGAACCAAAGAGAGAAATAAAGTAGAATTTTCTTAAACAAAATTTCTCAATTATTTTATTTAACAAAGACAATAAAACTGATACTTGTACTCAATTTTTTTTTTAAAACCATAGGAGAATAACGTTATTGAATATATTTTGATATGGAAAATAATATTTTTTCATCTAAACATAATTATAAACAATCCAAATAATGATGAGATTGTAACATAAAATCTTTGCAACATTGGTATCATTGAATTATAAAAACAATGAAGGAATAAAAAAAAAATGGAAATTAAATATCTTGAGGGTAAATAAATTTTTGATATTAAATTTAAAAGGGGCTGTATATACACCACACAAAAGAATATAGGTGTGTAATATAACGTAGATCCCAAAGAAGGAAAATTGAGACAATAATACCCTACCTTATATCTCAAATAACATCATACACATTCTAAAATAAAGTATAATAAATATAATTTTATTATAAATCTATTATCGAAAAATATTTATATCAATATTAAAATATATGATTTTATTTTCACCTTTTATTATCCATTTATAAGCAATTCCTTGTTAATGTTATGTTTCATGTAATAACCGCTTTGTTTTTCATATCGGTTTTGATTTTTTATTTTTGGTCATATTAATTTGATCATGGTTACATCATATTTTTTATTTTAAACATGATATAAATATCATATATATTCAATACATATGTATTTAAAGTAATCTATAATATATAGATATTGAAAATGAAATACACTATTAATGGAGACGGTATGCCATATGTACACATGAACGACGATTTCATTTTATCAAAATTTTGAATAAAATAAAGTGAAATGATATATAATTGTTCCTGAATAATTTTAATGTAATATATATCACATATTTTCATTAAACCCATCCTTATCACCTTTAATATAAATAATTAACGAATCACATCGCTTTTCATGGTAGTGTCTTCCGTACACACTAGCGACGTTATAGTATTATAACATAATAGAAATCATGAAGTTATGTGTGATATAATAATTTTAAGAGAGTAATAATATCATAAATTTCATATATAAATAATAAAATTCATAAGTATGTCCAACCATGAGAGGTGGAAATTGAAAAATGAATGGCATTAGTAAGCGATGATGTAGTCTGTCGTACACATGAATAATGATTTCAAAAAAAATTTTATGGAAGTGTTAATGGTTTTAAGACATTTACATAGTCATAAAAATACCTCAGTATATGAATGATACTAAGGATATTATATCATCATGTAATAATATTAATTGAATGAGTTTGTGGAATATATGAAAGAAATCCTCATTGATGAACTTACACATCTTCATTTGTTATCCTCCTTAGGCATGCACTAAAAGCCTTCCTTGGTTTGGTTTAAATCCAAAATAAGGCATCTAGGATGATAATAGGGATGTTTTAATGCTATTTTGGTAGGTATTTTTTGATCCAAAATGGTTTTAAGGCCTGAAAAAGAGAGGAGAGGGAGTGGCCTTTTAAAAGAGATGTGAGTGGCACACTTGTACTTTTTTGAAAGAAAGAATTCTAAAGAAGTTTTTTAATGTCACAAGGATACATTAATGAAACATTATAGATAATGTTGGGCAAAAATCCCTCAGGGCATCATTGAAGTATTTTTGAGGTGATTGTGTTTCTTGACAAAGTGAACATCTGTGTTGTGATTGTTGACAATGCAAACCATGACAAACAAATTTTTTGAAAAAGGGGATTTCATGGTGGAATGTCGAGTTCAAGAGCTTTGGTCAAGAATCATTGTTTTATTCAAGAATTTCGACAATGGAATGGATGATCTGGAGGAGGTATAAAAAGAACAGATACAAGGTGGCGCCGTTTTCCAGTGTTTGCCAAATTTTTGGGCCTGAAAATCGACAAATGAAGAAAAGTGTTTTTGGAAAAGGGACTTGCGTGCTAAGGTCTTGTAGGATAGGAAAATTGTGCACCATATGTTTTTGAAGATCAGATCATTAAAATATGGAAAAGGGATAAGGGTCGCGCAAGTATTTGTGTGGTCGTGCAGGTGACTTGCGTGCCGTGAAGAGACTTGCGCACCAATGCGTTGGATGATTGAGAACTTACGTGCCTTTTGTTTTTCAATATTAGAAGATCAATATATGGAAAAGGAAATAGGGTCGCACAGGTTTTTGGTTTGGTCGCGCAAGTGACTTGCAGGGGAAGAGACTTGCACGTTGAGGGGAGACTTGCACGCCGTCACACAGGGTGTTCAAAATACCTATAAATACTGGACCATCCGTCCTCATTTCTTAACATAGTTCAACAATTAGAAGATTCATAGCTCCCATCGTTCAGGTGTGGTGGTCGTGCAAGTAGTGGTGTGATACGCAAGTGGGACTTGCGCTCCAGTGTTGGAAGTTGCGCGCCAAGTGTTAGTTGCACGCCTGAGGTGGATTAGGCAAGGAAGGAAGCGAGTCACGCAAGTTTGCAGTTGCAGAAGATTGTGTCACACAAGTGGTTGAGGAAGACTTGCATGCTAGTTGTGACTTGCACGCCGATACTTTCGCGCCAGATTAGACTTGCGTGCCAGGTAAGGTTGATTTTCCAGCAGCGTTTTCGAGCTGTGTGGAAGCTAGAAGTTTGCCCGATACCTTCGGTGCAAAGAGATATTCATCTACGGGTGGAAGTTGGACTTCAACAGAGCATCCACATACAAAAGGGGATGTATTCATTAGAGATAATGAAGATTCCTATAAGTCTATAAACTGTGAGTGGATCCTTTCTAGAGTAGTGAGCGAAGGAAGAGGAAGAAGGTGATCCTCTCCACCGGCAGTGAGCCAGAGAGAGAGAAAGAGGGAGTGACCCTTGGGAAAGCAGTGAGATGAACCTAAACCATATAAAGGTAGTGAGCCTGGGACAAATTAATTGTGCCCGAACCTTTTTATCCAATGATAGTGAAGTTTAGTGGAATTTGGTACGACTGACAACCTGTCGGCGTATGCTCCTTGGATGTAGCCATAAGCGGTGAACCAAGTAAAAATTGTTCTGTCCTGTCCTTGCTTTACTTTCTATTTATATTATGCAACAGGAAAGAGAGAGAGAGAAGATTGGTTTTCTTAACAGAGAAACAAGATCATAACAAACTTTAATTTTGAATTAGTCATACCCTGATTCACCCCCTCTCAGGGTATTCAGCCTTGTGGACCTAACAATTGGTATCAGAGCGAAAGGTTGATATTTGTTCTTCTCTCAATGGAGGTCACTAATCATAAAGGGATTCCGATATTCGACGGATGTAATTTTCATATATGGAAGAATCGAATGCAAAACTATTTACGATCGTTGGGAATTGACGTGCTTTCAGCAACGATTCATGGTATCACAGCTGATATTAAAAGTGGTGCATTATCAGAAGCTGAGCATAGAGAGTTGGATGCTGATGAAAAAGAAATCAATGCCTTAGGGGTAGCCCTATACAATCCCATCTATAAAAAGGTGATGTCATGAAAAACTTCACATGCCATGTGGGAAAATCTTTTGAATATATATGAAGGAGATACAAAGGTTAGAGAGACAAAGCTGAAAGTACTGTGGAATAAGTATGAAGATCTGAAGATAAACCCGAATGAGTCTGTTGATGCATTCTTTGACAAGGTAAATATTGTTGTGGAAGATATGCGAGGACTTGTTGAAGTCATTGAAGACATAAAGATCGTAAAGTGCATATTGAGTAAGCTTCCACCTCAGTTCAATCTGAAAGTTTCAGCACTAGAAGATAAATATCCCAAAGAGATGACACTGGACAATTTGCACCGAACCTTGGTTGCATATGAGACGAGGAATGATGATAACGAGGCTGTGGAAAAGTGGAAAATCCAAAGAGATGCCATTTAAGGTCATGAAGAAGCTCACCATTGAAGATTCTCAGGAATAATAAGAGACATATGTGGTTATGTCATTCCTTTCCTCAAATATTCAAAGAGGAAAATGAAAGTTTAAAGGGAAAAATCAACTTTCTTGCTTTAGATGTGTAAAAGTTGGTCATATTGCTCTAAGATGCCCCAAAAAGTTTCAAGAAGAAAATGATGAAGATGAAGTTGAAAATCCCAAGAATAAATCTTCAGCCTATGTGAAAGGGAAGAAGCAGTTCAAGAGAAATTTCTTAGGGAAGAAGAATCTTCTTTCACAAGAAATAGACAGTTCAGATGAGTCTTAGGATGAAGAGGTTGAGGAGTTTGAAAATTGTAATGATCATGGACAAAATGCAATGGTGGATATTGTCGGTAGTTCTCAATAAAAGGAAGAAACCGACACGGATGAAGAAGAAGAAGAAATTGAAGGTAGAGTTTACATGGAAGCTGAATTAGAAGAATCTCTTGAAGAGATGGATATTTGGAGAGAAAAAACAAAGAAATCCAACAAGGTGGTACATGATTCCAAACTCTACATGAAACAACAGGAAGAAGAGAAGTTTAAGCTTGTGAAAGAAATAAAAAACCTTAAGTCTTCAAGGCCAGAGAGCACAGAAAATGTTGATGAGCATAAGCTCAAGATTGAAGAACATAAAAGGGAGACTGATGGATTGAATAGGAAATTGAAAGATCAAGTCAAGATTTTTGAAGAGCTTGAAGAGGAAGTTGTCGGTATAAAGTGAAAAGTCAAAGACCAGAAAAATACTTTGATTCCTAACACATTCTTGGGAAGGAAGGTTGTTACGAAGACTGAAAAGATGAAAGGGGAGCATTTTAGTTCAGCAGGGAAGAAGAAACAATTGAGCTCAGAAGTCAAGGCTGTTTCAGGGATTAATCAGAAATAAAAATCTGTGACAATTGAAGTCAGACCACAAGCACCGGTCCCAAGATTGAAGGCTGATTTGGGCATAAAGCAGAATCAGAATATTCAAAGATCCCAAGGGGAAACTCGAAGTACTGAAGTACCACAAAGGAATGCACAATATATCAGGTGTTGTTGTTAGGGGAAGATGAGACATTCATAGTATGTGTGTTCCATAACCAAGAGATATCGAAGGGAAATAGAAAAGAGGTGGCAGCCAAACAGAGAATGGTTGTCCAGAACATATTTCCAAGGACACTGTTTTTGGTGTGGAGGATTTGGACACATGGATAGGTACTGTACTTCAACCATACAGAGAAATGAGCCAAAGCAGAATCAAAACGTTTGCAAGAATTAGATCAATAAACCCACAGGTGAGTTAAAAAGGCAGAATAGATTTGCATCTTTGCAAGATAAATCATGTCCATCATACTCTAAGAAATAACAGAAGTCTCAATCTATGTTGAGTGTGAAGGAAAAAGTATGGACCAAGAAGAAGAAAGAAGAAAAGACAGTAGTTGCGGGAATTTCCCTTAAAGCTTCAGATCATTTAAGAATATGGAACCTTGAAAGTGGTTGCACATCCCATATGACCAGGAACAAGGATCTTATTATAGGCATAAAATTTGACAAAGAAGGAGTTTTCAAGTTTGGAAATGATGAAGGGTTGAAGATTGTTGCTTCCGAAAGGTCCAAATTTGGGGGAAAATAAATGAGACATGCTGATGTCTTGGTAGTATAGGGGCTTAGTCATAACTTAATCAGTGTTAGTCAACTATGTGACTCTGGGCACTCTATCCGATTTACCAAGAAGATGTGTGTTGTGAAAGAAAAAGATGGAGCAGTTGTTCTACAAGTAAAAAGGACAAAGGTAAATCTTTACCTTGTAAGTGGGGAAGAAGATATGCGCCTTTTATCCAGAGAGGAAGAAAACCATCTGTGGCATAAGCGACTTGGTCACCTATGTCAACCATCCATGGAAGATCTGGTAAAATGTGATGCTTCTAGAGACCTTCCCAAACTATCATGTGATCGTACTCATACATGCAATTCTTGTCAACAAGGTAAGATCATCAGAAAGACATATACACCAAAGGAACAAAAATCAACCAGAGTGCTTGAATTGGTGCATGCTGATGTATGTGGACCTATCTCACCATGACCCATGAATGGGAAAAGATACTACGTCCTTTTCATTGATGAATATAGCACAATGGCTTGGGTATTTTTCATTACCCATAAGACAGAAGTGTTTAGTTGTATCAAAAAGTATAGGAGATAATCAGAAAGGATTCTTGGGCAGAAAATTTTGATGTTTCGTTCAGATAATGGTACAGAATTCACAAAAAGTAAAGTAGAAGACTATCTCAAGAAACACAGGATAAGGCATCAAGTTTCATCAGTGAGAACTCCCCAATAGAATGGAGTTGTTGAAAGGAGAAATCAGACCATCAACAACATGTCCAGAACAATGCTTATTGAAAAGGACCTACTAGAGATATTTTGGAAGGAAGCACTTTTGACATCGGTCTACATTTCGAATAGGTCTCTGTTGTGTCCAAAGCAAGGAAAGACTCCGTATGAAATGTGGTAAAGAATCCAATGTTGAAATAATTTCGAATTTTTGGAAGTAAGTGTTTCATTCTCAAAAAAAGAAAATCACAGGAAGTTTGAGTCACGAGGAGATGAGGGAATATTCCTTGGCTACTCAGAAAAAAGCAAATAATATAAATGTTTCAACAAAAGGCTGGGAAAAATTGTTGTGAGAAATGATGTCTCTATCGTCGAAAATGAAAAGAATACTCAACGACCCAGTGAACAGTTTTTGGATGAAAGTGATGACAAGGTAAGAAACACAGGGGGAGTAGAAGTGGTATAAGATGACTCATAAGAAGATACTGATGATGAGTAAGAGGAAACAAAGTCCATGTCTTCAAGGAAGCCAAAGAGTCAAGATGAAATTGATAGGCAGAATATCATTGGTGATCAGACACCTCCAGTTCAGAATCGAAGAATGAAATCATTATAGAAAACATCATTTTTATCTCAGGTGGAGCTGAAATGTTTTTCTGATGCAGCTAAAGATAAAAACTGGGTTCAGGATATGAATGAAGAGCTTGATCAGATTGAGAAGAACCAGACATGGGAGATTGTTTCAGGGCCAGCAGACAAGAATGTCATCGGGACTAAATGGGTATATCGCAACAAGATGAATGAATATGGCATAGTGATTCGGAACAAATCATGGATAGTGTGTAAGGGATACTCCCATATAGAGGGAATAGATGTTGATTAGACATTTTCACTGGTTGCAAGGCTAGAGACAATCAGATTATTTTTGGCCATAGTAGTGAAATGAAAGTTCAAAGTGTTCCAGATGGATGTCAAATCTGCATTCTTGAATGGAGTTCCGGAAGAGGAGGAGTATATTGAGCAGCCAGATGGTTTTCTCATTCATGAGGATGAGAACAAAGTTTTCAGGCTGAGGAAGGCATTGTATGGGCTGAAACAAGCACCAAGGGCATGGTACTCAAGGCTTGATCAGTACTTGAAAAGGCTTGGTTTCCAGCATAGAGGAGTTGATTACAATCTCTATTTCAGCAATGAAAGTAATCAAATAATGATGTTGGTGGCGTATGTTGATGACATAATATTTAGTGGATCAGATAATGCTCAGTGCAGAAAGTTTTCCGAATTCATGAAAAATGATTTTGAAATGTCAATGATTAGAGATCTAACATTTTTCCTTGGTCTACAGGTGACACAAGGAAGGAATGGAACATTCATTTTTCAATACAAATATGCCAAGGAGGTTTTAAGAAGGTTTGGCATGGAGAATTCCAAGGAGATGAAAACTCTGGTTGCTACCTGGATGAAATTATCAAAAGATGAGGATGGAAAGGCAGTTAATATCACAGAATATAGGAAAATTATAGGAAGTTTGTTGTACATGACCGCGACAAGGACTGATATTTTTTTTGCCACATTCCAAGTAGTGAGATATCAGAGTAATCCCAAGGAAGGCCACATGCTTGTAGTGAAATGAATACTTTAGTATATCCAGGGCACTGTGGATTTCGGCTTGACATATACTGACAAATCTCTGATAGAGTTGTTGGGACATACTGATGTAGACTGGGCGAGTTCATAAGATGATATAAAATCAATGTCAGGTGGTGAATTATATCTTGGTGGATTGTGTATTTCTTGGCTAAGAAAGAAGCGAGATTGCATTTTATTGAGCACTGCAGAGGCTAAATATATTGTGGCCACTCAAGCATGCCCACAGTTATTGTGGATGAAGTAGCAGCTTGAAGATATGGGAGTTGAAGTTATGTCTCCAATCGGAATCCAGTGTGATAACTCAAGTGATATAAATCTCAGCAAAAATCATGTCCATCACTAAAGGGCAAAGAACATTGAGATAAAGTATCATTTTATCAAGGAGAAAGTTGAGAAGGGAATCATGAAGTTTGAGTATGTGCCTACAGAGTTACAGGTTGCATACATTCTAACAAAGGCCTTACCCAAGGAAGCATTTGAAAGGCATCACTGGCTCTGGGAGTTCAGTCGACTCACCGCACATGAAATAATGTGGATGTGGCACACCCCCTCTCCCCGAGGTATGATGTGTTTTTCCTTAATGTGATGATATGTGTTCTATACTCTGTTACAGACTAAAAAGGGGTGACCTTTGGGTTCGTTGAAAAAGGGGGAGAAAATAATGATTGTTCAAGGGGGAGACAGTGTGGTTCTTTGATAAATCATGAAAGCAACGGGGAGAAGCTGACAGGTAGAGCAGCCAGATAGGGGGATTTGAAGCTAGTGGAATGTGCTTAGCTATATCTTAGCTCAGAAAACATAGGAAATAGGGCTAAAGAGGTTTTCAAGATGACAAGGGTTGAAGCTATGAACAGAAAGGGGAAGAGTATTAAATCTAACGATGCTAGAAGTGATAGATCAAAGAATAGATATCACGACAGATGATAATCGTGATGAAATCAGAAGAGAGATGTTGGAATGTGGTAATAATATTTCCAACAAATGGTATCAGTTTGGTAAAAATTGGAATCAGTTTGGTGTCAACAGTGGATGTCAGAGATAATGTGATTCATTGATGAACTTTTCATTTACTCTTGTTTCTCATGCTGAGCATTGCTCATGTGGGCTTAGAGTATGTGTTGAGTAAATCCTTAATCGCTATCAGAATCGCAAAAGGTGAATGGTGGATGAAGAATTAACGATGTATCTTTTTATGGAAGAGTTGTCAACAAACCCAAAGGGGGAGATTGTTGGGAAAAAATCCCTCAAGGAATCACTGAAGTATTTTTGAGGTTATTGTGTTTGTTGAAAAAGTGAACATCTGTGTTGTGATTGTTGACAATGAAAACCATGACATAAAAATTTGTTGAAAAAAGGGATTTCATGGTGGAATGTCGAGCTCAAGAGCTATGGTCAACGATCTAGTTTTATTCAAGAACGTCGACAAAGGAATGGATGATCAGGAGGTGACATAAAAAGAATAGATACAAGGTGGAGCTGTTTTCCAGTGTTTGCCAAATTTTTGGGCCTAAAAATTGAAAAATGAAGAAAAGTGTTTTTGGAAAAGGGACTGGCATGCTGAGGTCTTGGAGGATAAGAAAATTGTGCGCCATATGTTTTTGAAGATCAGATCATCAAAATATGGCAAAGGGATAAGGGTCGCGTAAGTATTGGTGTGGTCGCGCAGGTGACTTGCGCGCCATGAAGAGACTTATGCGCTGATGTGTTGGATGCTTGAGAACTTGTGTGATTGTTGTTTTTAAAGATCAGAAGATTAATATATATCAAAATAAAGAGGGTCACGAAGGTTTTTGGTTTGGTCTTGCAAGTGACCAGCAGGCAAAGAGACTTGCACGCCAAGACTTGCACGCCGAGGGGAGACTTGCGCGTCGTCGGGTAGGGTGTTCAAAATGCCTATAAATACTGGACCGCACCTCCTCATTTCTTAATGGAGTTCAACACATAGAAGATTCAGTGATCCCGTCGAGTAGGTGTGGTGGTTGCGCAAGTGGTGGTGTGTCGCGCAAGTGGGACTTTCGCTCCAGTGTTGGAAGTTGCGCGCCAAGTGTTAGTTGCATGCCTGTTGTGGTTTAGGCAAGGAAGGAAGTGAGTCACACAAGTTTGGAGTTGCAGAAGCTTGTGTCATGCAAGTGGTTGAGGAAGACTTGCACACCAGTTGTGACTTGTGTGCTGATACTTGCGTGCTGGATTAGACTTGTGCACCAAGTAAGGATGATTTTCCAGCAGTGTTTTCAAGCTTCATGGAAGCTGGAAGTTTGCCCGATACCTTCGGTGCAAAGAGATACTCATCTATGGGTGAATGTTGGACTTTAACAGAGCATCCACATACAACAGAGGATGTATTCATTAGAGATAATGAATAGACCTACATGTCTATAAACTGTGAGTGGATCCTTTCTAGAGTAGTGAGTGAAGGAAGAGGAAGAAGGTGATCCTCTGCACCGGCAGTGAGCTAGAGAGAGAGAAAGAGGGAGTGACCCTTGGGAAAGTAGTGAAATGACCCTAAAACTTGTAAATGCAGTGAACCTTGGGCAGAGTGACTGTGCCCAAACCTTGTAATCCACAGCTAGTGATGTTTAGTGGGATTTGGTATGACCGACAACTTGTCGGCGTATGCTCCTTGGATGTAGCCCTTAGCGGTGAACCGAGTAAAAATTGATGTGTCATGTGCTTACTTTACTTTCTATTTATATTGTGCAACAGGAAAGAGAGAGAGAAGATTCGTTTTCTTAACAGCGAAACAAGATTAGAACGGGCTTTAATCTTGAATTAGTCATACCCTGATTCACCCACCCTCTTAGGGTATTCAGCCTTGTGGAACTAACAATTGGTATCAGAGCGAAAGGATGATATTTGCTCTTCTCTCAATGGAGGCCACTAATCATAAATGGATTCCTATCATCAACAGATTTAATTTTCAGATATGGAAGAATTGAATGCAACACTATTTCTGATCATTGGGAATTAATGTGTTTTTAGCAGTTATGCATGGTATCACAGCTGATATTAATAGTGGTGCATTATCAGAAGCTGAGCATAGAGAGTTGGATGCTGATGAAAAATCAATAAATGCCTTAGGGGGAGCCCTTTCCAATCCAATCTATACAAAGGTGATGTCATGAAAAACGTCACATGCCATGTGGGAAAAGCTTTTGAATATATATGAAGGAGATACAAAGGTCAGAGAGGCAAAGATACAAGTACTGTGGAATAAGTATGAAGATCTAAAGATGAACCCGAATGAGTCTGTTGATGCATTCTTTGACAGGATAAATATTTTTGTGGAAGATATGTGAGGGATTGGTGAAGTCATTTAAGACATAAAGATCGTAAAGCGCATATTGAGGAAGCTTCCACCTCAGTTCAATCTGAAAGTTCTTGTACTAACAGATTAAGATCCCAAAGAGCTTACACTGGACAATTTTCACAGTACAGTGGTTGCATATGAGATGAGGAATGATGATAACGAGGCTGTGGAAAATGGAAAATCCAAAGAGATGACATTTAAGGCCATGAAGAATCTCACCATTGAAGATTCTCAGGAAGAAGAAGAGACAGATGAGGTTATGTCATTCCTTCCCTCAAATCTTCAAAGAGGAAAAGGAATGTTCAAATGGAAACTTCCACTTGCTTTCTTTAGATGTGGAAAAGTTTGTCATCTTGCTGCAAGATGCCCCGAAAAGTTTCAAGAAGAAAACGATGAAGACGAAGTTGAAAATCCCAATAAGTAATCTTTAGCCTATGTGAAAGGGAAGAAGCAGTTCAAAAGAAATTTCTTCAAGAAGAAGAATCTTCTTTCACAAGAAATAGACAGTTCAGATGAGTCTGAGGATGAAGAGGTTGAGGAGTTTGAAAATTGTAAAGATCATGGAAAAAATGCAATGGTGGCAGTTGTTAGTAGTTCTCAAGAATAGGAAGAAACCGACGCTGAAGAAGAAGAAGAAGAAATTGAAGGTATAATTGAAATGGAAGCTAAATTAGAAGAAGCTCTTGAAGAGATAGATATTTGGAGAGAAAAAACAAAGAAAGCCAACAAGGTGGTACATGATGCCAAACTCTACATGCAACAGTATAAAGAAGAGAAGTCTGAGCTTGTGAAAGAAATAGAAAACCTTATATCTTCAAGGCCAGAGAGCACTGAAAAGGTTGATGAGCATATGCTCAAGATTGAAGAACAGGAAAGGGAGATCGATGGCTTGAAAGGAAAATTGAAAGATCACATCAAGCATATCGAAGAGCTTGAAGAAGAAGTTTTCGGTCTACAGAGAAAAGTCAAAGACCAGGAAAAACCTTTGATTCCTAACACGTTCCAGGGAAGACATGTTGTTATGAAGACTGAAAAGATGAATGAAGAGCCTAGTAGTTCAGTAGGGAAGAGGAAACAATTGAGCTCAGAAGTTAAGGCTATTTCAGGGCTTAATTAGAAACAAAAATCTGTGAAAATTGAAGTCAGACCACAAGCTCCAGTCCCAAGATTGATGGTTGATTTAGGCATAAAGCAGAATCAGAATATTCAAAGATCTGAAGGGGAAAATCAAAGTGTTGAAGTACCACAATGTAATGAACCATATATCAGGTGTTATTGTTGCGGGAAGATGGGACATTCATAGTATGTGTGTTCCATAGCCAAGAGACATCGAAGGGTATAAGAAAATAGGTGGCGGCCAAAAAGAGAAAGGTTGTCCAGAACATATTTCGAAGGACATTATTTTTGGTGTGGAGGATTTGGAAACATGGATAGGTACTGTACTTTCACCATACAGAGAAATGAGCCAAAGAAGAATCAAAACGTTCGCAAGCAGTAGATCAATAAACCCATAGGTGAGTTAAAAATGCAGAATAGATTTGCGGCTCTTCAAGATGAATCTGGTCCATCATACTCCGAGAAAGAATAGAAGTCTCAATCTATGCAGTGTTTGAAGGAAAAAGTATGAACCAAGAAGAAGAAAGAAGAAAAGGCAGTAGTTGCGGAAATTTCCCTTAAAGCTTCAGATCGTTCAGGAATATGGATCCTTTATAGTGGTTGTAGATCCCATATGATAGGGAACAAGGATCTCATTACAGGCATAAAATTTGACAAAGAAGGAGTTGTAAAGTTTGGAAATGATGAAGGGCTGAAGATTTTTGGTTCCGGAAAGCCCAAATTTGGGGGAAAAGAAATGAGGCATGCTAATGTCTTGGTAGTAGAGGGGCTTAGTCATAACTTACTCAGTGTCAGTCAACTATGTGACTCTGGGCACTCTATCCGATTTACCAAGAAGATGTGTGTTGTGAAATAAAAAGACAGAGCAGTTGTTCTACAAGGAAAAAGGACAAAGGGAAATATTTACCTTATAAGTGGGGAAGAAGATATGTGGGTTTTATCCAGAGAAGAAGAAAACCAGCTATGTCATAAGCGACTTGGTCTCCTATGTCAACCATCCATGGAAGATCTGGTAAAATGTGATGTTAATAGAGAACTTTCCAAAATATCACATGACCATACTCATACATGCGATGCTTTTCAACAAGGGAAGATCATCAGAAAGACATATAATCCAAAAGAGCAGAAATCAACCAGAGTGCTTGAATTGGTGCATACTGATGTATGTGGACCTATCTCACCATGATCAATAAATGGGAAAAGGTACTATGTTCTTTTCATTGATGATTATAGAATAATGGCTTGGGTATTTTTCATTACCCATAATATAGAAGTGTTCAGTTGTATCCAGCAGTATAGGAGGGAATTAGAAAGGATGCTTGGGCAGAAAATTTTGAAGTTTTGTTCAGATAATGGTACATAATTCAAAAATAGTCAAGTGGAAGACTATCTCGAGAAACACAGGATAAGGAATCAAGTTTCATCAGTGAGAACTCCCCAATAGAATAGAGTTGTTGAAAGGAGAAATTGGATCATCAAAAACATGGCCAGAACAATGCTCATTGAAAAGGAACTACTAGAGAAATTTTTGAAGGAAGTAGTTTTGACATCAGTATGCATTTATAACAGGTCTATGTTGTGTCCGAAGGAAGTAAAGTCTATGTATGAAATGTGGTACAGAAAGAAGCCAACATTGAAATACTTTCGAATATTTAGAAGTAAGTATTTCATTCTCAATAAAGAAAATCACAGGAAGTTTGAGTCATGAGGAGATGAGGGAATATTCCTTGGCTACTCAGGAAAAAGCAAAGAATATAAATGTTTCAACAAAAGGCGGGGAAAATTGTTAAGAGAAATGATGTCACTATCGTTGAAAATGAATATAATACTTAACAAACCAGTGAACAATTTCCAGATGAAAGTGATGACGAGGTAAGCAACACAGGGGGCGTAGAAGTGGAATAAGATGACTCAGAAGAAGATACTGATGATGAGCAAGAGGAAACAAAGTCTGTGTCTTCAAAGAAGCCAAAGAGTCGAGATGAAATTGATAGGCATAATATCATTTGTGATCAGACATCTCTAGTTCAGACTCAAAGAATGAAATCATTACAGAAAACATCATTTTTATCTCAGGTGGAGATAAAATGTTTTTCCGATGCAACTGAATATGAAAAATGGGCTCAGGATATGAATGAAGAGCTTGATTAGATTGAGAAGAACCAAACACGAGAGATTGTTTCAAGGCTAGCAGACAATAATGTCATCAGGAATAAATGGGTCTATCGCAACAAGATGAATGAATATGGAACAATGATTCGGAGCAAATAACGACTAGTGTGCAAGGGATTCTCCCAGATAGAGGGAATATATGTTGATGAGACATTTTCACCGGTTGCAAGGCTAGAGACAATTAGATTATTTTTATCCACAACAGTGCAAAGAAAGTTCAAAGTGTTCCAGATGGATGTTAAATCCACATTCTTGAATGGATTTCTGGACGAGGAGGAGTATATTGAGTAGCTAGATGGTTTTCTCATTCATGAGGATGAGAAAAAAGTTTTCAGGCTGATGAAGGCGTTGTATGGACAGAAACAAGCACCAAGGGCATGGTACTCAAGGCTTGATCAGTACTTGAAAAATCATGGTTTCCAACATGGAGGAGTTGATTATAATCTCTATTTTAGCAATGAAGGTAATCAAAGAATGATGTTGTTGGTGTATGTCGATGACATAATATTTGGCAAATCAAATGAAGCTCAGTACATACAGTTTTTTGAATTCATGAAAAATGACTTTGAAATGTCAAAGATTGGAGAGGTAACATTTTTCCTTGGCCTACATGTGACACAAGGACAGAATGGAACAATCATTTCTCAATCCAAATATGCAAAGGCGGTTTTAAGAAGGTTTAGCATGTAGAATTCCAAGGAGATGAAAACTCTGGTTGCTACTCGGATGAAATTATCAAAAGATGAGGATGGAAAGGCAGTTAATATCACAGAATACAATAAAATTATTGGAAGTTTATTGTACTTGACCACGACAAGGCCTGATATTGTTTTCCCCACATGCCAAGTAGCGAGATGTCAGATTAATCCCAAGGAAAGACACATGATTTCAGTGAAAATAATACTTTGATATATCCAGGGAACAATGGATTTCGTCTTGACATATACTGAAAAATATTAGACATAGTTGTTGGGATATACTGATGTAGACTGGGCAGGTTCAGCGGATGATATAAAATCAACGTCAGGTGGTGCATTCTATCTTGGTGTATTGTGTATTTCTTGGCTAAGAAAGAGGCAAGATTGCATTTAATTGAGCACTGCAGATGCTGAATATATTGCGTCCACTCAAGAATGCACACAGTTGTTGTGGATGAAGTAGTAGCTTGAAGATATGGGAGTTGAAGTGAAGTCTCCGATCGGAATCCAGTGTGATAACTCAAGTGCTATAAATCTCATCAAAAATCTCATCCATCACTCAAAGACAATGAACATTGACATAAAGTATCATTTTATCAAGGAGAAAGTTGAGTAGTGAATCGTGAAGTTGGAGTATGTGCCTATAGATCTACATGTTGCAAACATTGTAACAAAGGCCTTACCCAAGGAAGCATTTGAAAGGCATCGACTGGCTCTGGGAGTTCAGTCAACTGACCGCACTTGAAAGAGTGTGGATGTGGCACACCCCCTCTCCCTGAGGTATGATGTGTTTTTCCCTAATGTGCTGACATGTTTTCTCTACTCTGTTACAAACTACAAAGGAGTGACCTTTGGGTTCATTGACAAAGGGGAGAAAATAGTGATTGTTCAAGGGGAAGACAGTGTGGTTCTTTGATAAATCATGAAAGAAACAGGGGGAACCCGACAAGTAGAGCAGCCAGATAGGGGGAGTTGAAGATAGATGAACATGCTTAGACAGAGCATAGCTTGGACAACACAGGAAATAGGGATAAAGAGGTTTTGAAGCTGACAAGGGTTGAAGCTGTGAACAGAAAGGGGGAGAGTATTAAATATGACGATGCTAGAAGTGATCGATCAAAGAATAGATATCACGACAGCTGAGAATTGTGATGAAAGAAGAAGAGAGATATTGGAATGTGGAAATAATATTTCCAACAAATGGTATCAGATTGGTAAAAATTAGTTTCAGTTTGGTGTCAACAGTGGATGTCAGAGATGAATTGATTCATTGATGAACTTTTAATTTACTATTGTTTCTCACGCCGAGCATTGCTCATGTGGGATTAGAGTATGCATTGAGTAAATCATTGATCACTATCAGAATCGAAAAAGGCGAATGGTGGATAAAGAATTAACGATGTATCTTTTTATGGAATATTTTTCAGCAAACTCAAAGGGGGATATTGTTGGGAAAAAATCCCTCAGGGCATCATTGAAGTATTTTTGAGGTGATTTTGTTTGTTGACAAAGTGAACATCTATGTTGTGACTGTTGAAAATGCAAACCATGACATACAAATTTGTTGACAAAGGGGATTTCATGGTGGAATGTTGAGTTCAAGAGCTATGGTCATCGATCCTTGTTTGATTCAAGAATGCCGACAAAGGAATGGATGATCTGGAGGCGGCTTAAAAAGAACAGATACAAGGTGGCGTCGTTTTCCTGTGTTTTCCAAATTTTTGGGCTTGAAAATCGACAAATGAAGAAAAGCGTTTTTGGAAAAGGGATATACGCGCTGAGGTCTTGGAGGATAGGAAACTTGCGCAACATATGTTTTTGAAGATCAGATCATCAAAATATGGAAAAGATAAAAGGCTCGTGCAAGTATTGGTGTGGTCGTGCAGGTGACTTGTGTGGCATCAAGAAACTTTCCCGCCGATGCGTTGGATACTTGAGAACTTGCATGCCTATTTTTTTCAAGATCAGAAGATCAAAATATTGCGAAGGAAAGAGGGTCGCGCCGGTTTCTGGTTTGGTCATGCAAGTGACCTGCAGGGGAAGAGACTTGCGCGCCTAGACTTGCGCGCCGAGGGGAGACTTGCACGCTATCGTGCAGGGTGTTCAAAATGCCTATAAATACTGGACCAACCCTCTTCATTTCATAACAGAGTTCAACAATTAGAAGATTCAGAGCTCCCGTCGTGTAGGTGTGGTGGTCGTGCAAATGGTGCTGTGTCGTGCAAGTGGGACTTGCGCGCCAGTGTTGGATGTTGCGCGCCAAGTGTTAGTTGCGCACCTGGGGTGGTTTAGGAGAGGAATGAAGTGAGTCGCGCAAGTTTGGAGCTATAGAAGCTTATGTTGTGCAAGTGGTTGAGGAAGACTTGCGCACCAGTTATGACTTGCGCATCGATACTTGCGCGCCAGATTAGACTTGCATGCCAAGTAAGGTTGATTTTCCAGCAGTGTTTTCGAGCTACGTCGAAGCTGGAAGTTTCCCCGATACCTTCGGTGCAAAGAGATATTCATCTACGGGTGAAAGTTGGACTTCAACAGAGCATCCACATACAACAGAGGATGTATTCATTAGAGATAATGAAGAGACCTACAAGTCTATAAACTGTGAGTGGATCCTTTCCAGAGCAGTGAGTGATGGAAGAAGAAGAAGGTGATCCTCTCCACTGGCAGTGAGCTAGAGAGAGAGAAAGAGGGAGTGACCCTTGGTAAAGCTGTGAGATGACCCTAAACCTTGTAAAGGCAGTGATCCTGGGACAGAGTGACTGTGCCCGAACCTTGTAACCCACAGCTAGTGAAGTTTAGTGGAATTTGGTACGACCGACAACCTGTCGGTGTATGCTCTTTGGACGTAGCCATTAGCAGTGAACCAAGTAAAAATTGTTGTGTCCTATGCTTGCTTTAATTTTTATTTATATTGTGCAATAGTAAAGAGAGAGAGAAGATTGGTTTTCTTAACAGCGAAACAAGATCAGAACGGGATTTAATTTTGAATTAGTCACACCCTGATTCACCCCCCCTCTTAGGGTATTCACCCTTGTGGACCTAATAGATAATATAATAGATAAGTTCATGATATTTCCCCATAATGTGTGATTAACATGTTTTAGGTTATTTTTAACCCTTTAATTTTTATTTTAAACCTCAATAAAAACATTTTTACCTTAACCATGATAAATAATTTTTACTTTTTTTACTATTAATTTGGGTCAAAAATTAAGGTAAAATTATTAGATAATACCTATTAATATGATTCCAAATATTGTATCCAATTTTTAAAATTATATTCACAAAATTGGTAAATTTTAATTTAAAATTAATCCTATAGATGTGAAGAGAAATCATGTTTTTAAAAATAAAATGCTTAATAGATTATAATATTTTTATATAAAAATAAAATACAACTTTGATTATAATGAAATAAATTGGATTAATAGATGTATAATTAAATTAATTTTACACAAAAATATTAGATTCTAATTTATATTTATAAATAAATTAATCAAAAATGATTTTTTAAAATAAAATTTTATATTTTTTAGAATTCAATAAAAAATGAAACTTTTTGTTAAAATCCCAAATCATCACCCCATGTTAATATTGAAATACCAATTTAAAATATGAATTTTATTTTTCCATATTAACTTCAAATATATTTTAGAAATTAATTTTATAAATGTTCACAATAAGAAATAAAATTTTGTTTTTTAATATAATAGTATTTTTGAATCATATAAGTCATTACTAAAAATCAAGTACTTTTTTAATCAATTTGTTTCCTTCCTGTAAAAACTTTATAATAAATATTTAAAAACTATTTATTACTACTCATATTGTTATGTTTAAATTTTATTTTATATATTACATGTTTAAATTAATATATTAATTATATTTCATTTTTTTCTAAAAACATTGTGTCAAATGAAATAAAAGATAACCTAGTGTCATGTGTAGTGAAAGATTAACATGGTGTTTAATTTAATGAAATCTGTAAACAAATTAATTTAATCAAAAAATTAAATCATAAAAAATAAATGTGTCACATTCTATCACCCTTAAAATGAATTCTTCCACCTAAATTCATCACTTTGATACAAACAAATGAGGATACTTATACCTAATAAAATCCTTAGGTTCTAATGTATTTTCCCCAAACTAATGGTTTTTCCATTAAACATTAACTATGTGAGTGGTCTTGTTTCTTAGAACATTATCCACCTAATCTAGAATCTCCATTGGTGGTTCTTGATAAGAAAAATCATGATCTAGTGTTATGACATATAATTTCATTACATATAAAGGGTTATGTATATAATTTCTTAGGAGAGATACGTGAAACATATCATGGACTTGAGAGAGATTTTGAAGAAGTTACAAAAGATATGATACCATCCCGATACAATCAATAATTTCAAAGGGACTAATATACATAGAGATTAGTTTCCCATTCCTCTCATATCTCAAAACCTTCTTCCATGGAACAAGTCTTAAAAATTCCTTATCACCAACTTCTAATTTTATATCACGCTGGTAATTTTCAACATAACTATTACTCTAAATCTGATATACCTTGACGTGTTTCAGTCATTCTATAAACTTCTATACAATTTCTTTATCTACCTAAAGTCCCAATAGCTTTCTTTCTCCAGCATCAATCCATTATGTTAGAGATTGACATTTCTTTCTATAGAGGGATTCATAAGGAGCAATCAAAATGCTCGAGTGAAATCTATTATTTTATAAAAAACCAAATAAAGGAAGGGGTTGATCCCAAAAAACTTTTTAACTTATATAATAATATCTAAAAATATCCTATAGGGGTTGAATTGTTCTCTTAGAATAACCATCTATTTGAGGATGATAAATAGAGCTAAAACTGAACATTGTATCAACAGATTTTTGAATGATTTTCCAAAACATTGAGGTAAACCTAAGATCCCAATCAGCCATAATTGGAATGTGGTACTCCATAAAACCTTGACACTTACTTAATTAATATCCTAGCAAGATGATCCAAATATAATTATTCAATGATAGTGATAAAGTGTGCTAAATTGGTAAGATGATTCACTAAAACCCACATAACATTATTTCCATTAGATATTTTTTGGAGTCCAATGAATAAATACATGGTGGTGTCTACCCATTTCAATTGTTGTATGGGTAATGGATGTTAAATACACATAGACATTTTCTTTTAGTTGTAACTTGCTAACATTCCGGGAATAGAGATACAAACATTTCATTATCTCTCTTCATTCCATATTACTATAAATAAACTTTCAAATATGTATACATCTTTGTATATCTTAGATTAATAGAGAATGAAGAAATATTAGATTCCTTTAGCAACTCCTTGTTTAAATATTGTATGGATGGAACACATACCTATATCCTAAACTTTATCATTCAATAATGATCAAGGTAAAATTTAGGAAAATTTATAACCTTATTTTGAAGTTCTACATCTTCCGTCTACACATATTTAATCTTCACTAGGATAAATAGATCAATATTCAATTAAGAAAGATAATATGTTCCCCTTCCTTTAGTATTTAAAGATGAATCCTTTAAAAAAATATATATATTTGAGTTTTTTTAATCCTCATCATGGATAGGGTAGCATGATATTTTTATCTCAAAATATCAATCACCTTGTTCTCTTTCCAAGGGTTATAATCAATTATGTAGTTATAATCATTAATCATATTTAACCATCTTATGTGTTTCATATTAAACTAATTCTATGTTGATATATAATTTAAAATTTTATTATCAATATATATATCAAGATTTTACCCATAAAGATAATTCTTAAATAAGTTTAATGAGAATATTACTATAATTAACTCTAAATCACGAGTTAGGTAATTTGTCCCATTTATCATCAATTTTCATGAGAAAAATATTTAACCATTTCATTTAAAATATTGAAACATACCAATAACTTCTTGGATTCATCACTATAGATTAAAAAACCTTCTTTAGTACATGGTATTGTAAGTACAGGGATGTCGACTAATCTTCTCTTTAGTTCCTTGAAATTTTCTAGACATTCATCTTTCCAGAGGAACTCAGATCCCATATAAGTTAACCTGGTTAGAGGATTTGATAATCCTTATAAATTTTCCACAAACCATTAATAATATATAGATAAAACAAGAGAACCATGAATGTTATTCTACATGGTTTTTCAATGATAACATTAAATAGCCTCTATAATTGATGGATCTACTGATATATCCTCACATAAGATTATGTGACAAAAAAAAAAAACCTTTTGAGCCGAAATTCACATTTTTTTCAATTTTACATATAGTTTCCAACTTCCTTAGGTTCTTTAGTACAATTCTCATGTTATCTTCATACTATTCCTTTCCCTTTGAATATATAATAATAAAATCTATAAATACTACCTCAAACTGATCATGGTAATCTATAAATAATATATTCATTAAATCCTAGAATAAATCTTGGGAATTATTAAGATAGAATGGAAGAAATATATATAAATAATGTACCTAACTTGTATGGAATGCAGTTATGCGTATATCTACCTCCTTAAAACTTAATTGATGATATCTATAAGGATGGTAAATATTATAAAAGTTTTCTTCTCTACAAAATTAATCAAAAAATTCATCAGTATGAGGGGTATGATACTTGTTCTGAATCATGATCTCGTTAAACTCCTAAAAATCAATACATAGTCGCATCAATGAATATTTATTTTTAATAAAAAATAATCGGTTCACACCAAGGTGACACACATGAACAAATGAATCTATTATCTTGATATTCCTAGAGTCTCCTCTCCAATTACTAAGACTCAATGAGGGATATTCTATATGGAGTTTTTGAAATTTGATTATCACCACGTATGTGTTCTATTGATAATTTTACTTTATATTTTGTAGGAAGGTTAGTAAACTCTTCCCTAAATATATCAACAAATTCTCACAAAATAAGAGTATCATATATTAAATGTTTCTCCCAAATCATCAGAGATAAACACCCATTATGGATGGTAATTATGACCCATAAAGTTAATGTGACCTCCATTATTAGTTTTTACTTATTTCCACATTGATAGATGATCAATGGTTGGTTTGGAATATCCAAAGATACTTCCCTTCCTTGGAAAATAAATTGTAATTTCATTAGGGAAAACAAATACAAATCCAAGATAATGTCAAATTCAACCAAAGGAAGAATTAAAATATTTACAGAAATAACATTCCCACCAATATAAACTAGAGATGGATCATATAATTGAGACGTTATCATGGTAAAATTAGGTATTTTAAATCTAATTTTACATCTAATCATTTGGGTGGTATATTTATACCATTATAAAATTCATTACATATGAACGAATGGGTATATCTGGAGTCAAATAAAACATTTTTAGTACTTGAGTTGATGGAATGTGTACCTCTCACCAAACTGTTATGAAACCCATCATCTAAAACAGTGATCACATGATATTTACATTTGTATCTTGAATTTAGAGGTTCATAATTTTGATCATCATCATTAAACATCATATTTTTGAATGGGTTCAAATTATTCCCATAGTCCATGAATTTGAAACACTAGAGTGTGGGTGGCGCATTCTATGTAGCTTCTTATCTATTCACATAGTTAGTTCAAAATACAATTCCCAATGAACTTACCTTCAAAACATAAAACATTTAATTGTCCCCTTATGAAAATTTACACCATGCTTCTTTCCACATTTTGATCATAGAGAAAAGAAAATTATATTATCTCTATTATTATTACATTTTCCATTAAAATCAATTTTTATATTCTTATAAAGACCATGAGATTGATACGTACCTTAAATGTCCATTTTGACCTTGATTGAACATAAAAAATCTCTTTATATATGCTTAAGTCTCTTTTGGATAATGCGCTTGGGAGACTTGGTTTTAAGACACTGAAGAATCGATCAAACTTGCTTTTAGATTAAATGATAATAATAAAAGCATACCTTTAAAATCTTGTAAAATTTTCCTCATAGGTATTAATGGATTCATCATCCTTTTTTCTTCAACTCAAGGAAATATTTATCCACATTTCTATTAATAATATAAGGACATTACTTATTAAAAACTAAGTTCTTGAACCTATCACAATCCTTGGAGACACAATCGTCATGGATTCCTTGTATTCTTGATAAGATTCCACAACTGATCCACTTCACCTTCTAAAGGGTAGAAATAAAAAATTACCTTTTCACATTCTAAACACTAGAGAAGGTAAAATATATTTCTTGTGGTTTTGATAAATTATTCAAAAACTAGTGGATTAGAAGACACACTAAAATAAGGTGGAAATTTCCTCATGAAGGACATAATATAGTGTTGTTCCCTCCTTTGATCATTTGGAAGTCCCACATGATTCATAGATTTTGAATGTTATGTAACCATAGAAATGTAATTTTTCATTACAAATATTTTAATATTTGGATTCTCCTAAGGAAAATCATTGTATTGTCTGTCAAACATAGCATTAACACAGTTCTTTTGGGTTCTATCTATTTACTTAAACAAAAAAGAATAGTGTAAAAACAATAATCCTGATAGGGAAATATATAGTCATGAAAAATCAAATATTAGATTCCTAAATCATGAAACCATATTTAAATTATGAAACCATAGGTTTATCCTATTTTATTCATAGTAATCAGTTATTTAAATCCTGCAAGATAGTTCATATAGATGTTATGAATTTACAAGGAGTATACTCTAGGAGTGTCAGACTATGTGTGTATCAAGTCCCATTTTCATCTTCCAGGTGAAGATATATAATAGCTCAATGCTCCCTTTTTAGAGTTATTACCCCTAGGTACCTCTGTGCCTAATCCATATCCACTTTTAGTATATAGACCAAGATGTAATTTCATGGAAAAAACTTGTTCTATGATTTACCAAAATTATAGGCAATTTTCGTCTACTTTGACTCATCCATAGACTTATCCTTAGGCATGTACTTAGGTATATCACTAGGGTTTTCTTATCCTAGTTTTCAAAGGCTAACTGAACCTTTCCTCTAATACCAACTTTAGTTAAAAAACTTTATACAAATATATTAAAATACTTTTAGTAATATTCATTACATTACATAATAACATGCTTGAGGACCGTAATATTTGAGTTTCTTTGGAAATAGGGAAACGCTCATCTCCCACTATGATCTTCATAACCAGAAAGCATGTTAGACATATCATACATAATAAATTTCATCATAACCAGGGGAAAGGAAACATAATAAACGGTGAGATTAAATACTCAGTAAGGGTATACAAGGGAGATATGTAATTATAACATGAAAATAAGGGTTTAAGAACACTATCATATCATTTGGAAACCATACCATATATATTAATGATAATACTATTCAGTTGTGGAATAAATATTGGATGTGTATAAGAGATTAATAAAAATATAATAAAAAAATATAAACCATGAGAGCATAACATTGATATAAAACATAGATTTGTAGTATACACATAAGCATAGAAAATTCATTCCATATTAGCGAAGGCTCACTGTAAAGGATATTATTGTGGAATGGGTTTACTTCCCAAACCACTATAGTAGTAATGGATCATTCCCAAGACTATCATAGTGGATAATGTCACTTACCAAACTATGTTCACTCTCCGTTCTAGTGTTTTATATCTCATGATATATAAATCATTTCCCAATGCAATGGAGGGAGTTATAAGTCTCACCTTTATTATAATGAAAACCATATTTATGTAATTCACATGATCATAAAAAATTCATCATACCATAACCCATGAATGGAAATGGGTTTCATAAAAATTTCATCATCTTATAATTTTTGGAAAAGTGATAATTTTAAAAATCATTTCATAATTTCATTATAGCATAACCTAAAGAAAAAGGATCAGGTTTTAAAAAACATTTATCATGGTATAACCCTTGGAAGAGAAATTTGTTTCATTAACATAATAAAATAACAAATACAGACCATTCCACAAATGAAAAAATGGAATCCATTGATCATATTCGTAGTAAGGTATTTGTAACATCAATGGGTGTCATTATAGATGAAAAATTATTTTTATTGATAATTTAAAACATTTCTTTAAAAAATATCCTTTTTGATTAAAAAAAATTAAAAAATATTTTAAAAAATATTTTTGTTTTAAAATAACCTTGAAAACATATAAATGAATCTCAATGAAAATAATGGTCTTGAATATATGTATTTTATTTCATTTTTTCTACATTAAAATAATTATTACATTCATATAGTCAATAAAATTCATACAGAAATTGTTTGGAAAATGACATGAAGATTCCATTAAAAACAATTTTGTAAAAAGTAAAACAAGTGTAAAAATGTATTTTACAAATCATAGTATAATAACAATTTTTTTTGGAAAACATGGCTTGGTAAGAAAAAAAATTATATACCGAAGAGATAAATAAAGCCATATTTTCTTAAAAAATTATCAATTATTATAATTACCAAATATTGGGAAAATGGTAAAATTACTAGGAAATATCTTGAATATACAGAGGAGAATAAAATTCCTGAGTTTATTCAGAGATGGATAATAATATTTTATCATCTGAAACACAATCATAAACAATATCAATAAATGATGAGATTGTAATATAAAATAATTACCACTTAGTATCATTGAATCATATTACCCAAGAAGGAATAAATTAAAATAAAACATAAAATATTCTAAGGATAAATAATTTCATGGTATTACAAGTCAAGTTTTTTTATATAAGAATCTGAATATAATATAGGTTCATAACATAACATAAGTATCAAAGAAGGTATTTTTTTTTAAAATCCCTTACCATATGTCTTGAATTAAATTGTACACATTAAAAAATATTCTATAATTAATTTAAATCAATTTTAAATATATTATAGAACAATATTCAAATATATCAAAACATATATTATTTTTTATGACCTTTTATTACCATTTTATTAAAAAATCCAATTTAAAGTTTCATTTTAGGTATTAACTACTTTGTTTTCATATAAGTTTTGATATGTTAATTTTTAGTCATTATACATTGTTCATTGTAAAATAACCTCCATAATGGTAACAATGATATAAATACCATATATATTTATTATATATGTATTTATAGTAATCAATAAAATATAGAGACTGAAAATGAAATACATCATTCATGGAGAGAGCAGGCAATACATATGTATGAATGTTCTTCCATTTTCTCAACATATTGAAATAAGGAAAGTTAAATTATATATTATCATTAAATAGTAATTATATATATATATATATATTATTTTCATTAAACCCATCCTTATTACCCTCCTTGTAGAGAGTGAACAAATTGCACTGCTTCGCAAGGCGGTAGTCCGCAGTACACTCGAGCGATGTTATCGTATTCCCAGAAAATGGAATGCATGAAGTTATGTGTGATATAATAATTATATATAAATAATATTGTAATAAATATCACATATAAACAATAAATCTGGCATTATGTCCAATAGTGATAGGTGGTAAAGGAAAACATGAATGACATCAGTTTGTGAGGTGGTATTCCATCATACAGATGAATGGTGATTTTGTAAACTATTTGTTGGAAATAGAGATATATGAATTTCATTCCCTTAATCAAAAAAATAATTATATGGGAAAAAATTATTTTATTATATCATCATGATTTAATATGAATTAAATTATCTTGATGAATAAATAAAACAAAAACACTCGTTGATGAACGTTACCTCTTCATCATGTATCCTACATAGGGTTGCACTAAATACCTTACAAATATATTTTTTTGAAAAAAATAAGGCTTATAAGATGACAGTATGGAATTTATTAAGTGATTTGGTTAGTTAATCATTGAAATAAAATGCTTTAAAAATGTGAAGAAGAGAGGAGGGTGTATGGCCTTTTATGTGTTACTCACTAGGCCCCTTTATTATTGGGATTGATTTTATATTCAATGAAGTGAATATTAATAATATATAATATTTTATATTTTTAACTATTCTACCTATAATTAATTAAATAATGTCCTAGATTATCTATCAAATTGAAAATGTTATATATTTTCCCCAAAATTTTGAGTAACATGAACTTAAATGATTATATTCTAAATTATTATAACATGGTTGGATAAAATTATATATTGAGAAACATATTATATTTATTTTCATGTTTTATTACTCATAATCATATGATACTTCATCCTATGAGGTTCCCAAATAGTAATCTCCATGAACTAAAATTACATTAGTATAACGACCTATAGAAAATCCACATGATTATGTGTCATTGGATATTTATTTCTTTGAGAATGTGTAATAATCTATATAAATTAAGATTATTATAAATTCCGATCATGACTCACACACATTGATATATTATTATAAACAATTATGACAAATGATCACTTAGAATCTTTTTATAGTGGGTTAATAAGGAATGACATGTTATTAATTTATTATTAGAGGAATGATTTATTTCTTCCACATTTATAGAAGTTAATTATTGGGCCCATTGAATGATATTGGACTATAAGAATTATAATATATATTCATGGTGCATATATGAGTTTATTTTGATAGTAAAATATGGGCTTATCAAGAATGTGGGTTGATAACATGGGTGTGCAACCACCATGACAAGATTTCATGGAAAATGGATTATTTTACATAGTGAGAGTTAGTATGTGGTTCTCTTCATTGTGATATGTCTTTTTAATTTATGGTTACCTTAACCTATTGTCATATTGCAACTGTGGACTTTAGGAAATCCGAAATAATGCCATCGATGAAGGGGCCTAGTGAGTCACACATAATGTGTTTTTATTCATCTCAGTTAAATATTATTTATATATAATTGTAGGAATAATTAATATTCTCCAAAAATATAATTAACTTTCATTTATAATTTATTAAATGATCACAAACATTAAATAAATATTTACTCAAAATGTTATTATTTAATTGTATTAATATATAATATTTATTTTCACTTGTTATTCACATGGTGATAAGTTATTATATATTTATTAAATAAATTTTTATTTACTTATGTGAATAATAATGAATGATTAATTCATAAGACAGTTAATATAATAAATATTTATTTATTAAATTAATAATATTTAAATAGTTTTTTATTTAAGAATTAAATAAATGTTGAGGAGGATGATCAGAACATATTTTCTCTAGTTATAAATATTGATATAGTATATTGTAAAATAAATATTTATAATTATATTGGTTTATATACATCCAATGTAAAATAATAATAATTTTATTATTATTTATATAGCATGGGTTTAATATTGGATTAATTCATAATAGAGGAAAATTTTGAAATCAATTAATATTAATCCATAACAATTGTTCTATTTATTTGTACTTAAGTCAATCAAATAATGGTTTATCATTGTGCACAATATTCCTCTCTATCTCTCCACTTTATCTCTTCCTCCCAAGAACTAGAATAACAAGATATACTCCTTAAATATTTATGGCATGTGATGTGATATTGGAGAACAACACATAATGATCAATCAGTTATTCTAGAACTCAGTGTTTCATTGGTGTTGTTTAGAGATCAATGGAATATGTATGGTCACTGTCCGAGGGGATCTACATTGGTCCCTCACAATGCATTGACGATACACCAATGAGGTTCTAACGATCAGAAAAATCAATGAAGAAGGCTCTCAGGTCTTAGGGTTCCTTTCTTCTTATATGTTAAATAAATAATAAATTATCGTGAAAAAATTCCACTCGTGGTTTAGTAAAATATTTCATAATTATTTGGAAAATTTTTCATTGTTCATGGAATTTATCATTATTTACATTTTGAATGATCAATCAAATCTAAGATAACCAAAGTTGGATATTGGACCAATAGGCAATTACATAGCATCCAGAACCAACATGTGGCATCAGAGTGTTCACATTCAATTGATAGTTATTTATTTTTTGTTGATCATTCACATATTTAAAAGTAATTTTTCATTGAAATTAATTATTTATTTAAATTTTATTATCATGTACTAACCATCCAACATTTATTTGTAACTCATATAAAATAGATCTATTTAATAATAAATGATGAAACATCTGATGAACACATCCATAGGTATGGATAGCTTGGTTAGATTACATGGGATTACACTATGTGTACTCAGTGTACATGATCTACACCCTAATTCATTTCACTTGGACCTAGTTTTAATTCATTATTCATATCATGTAATTAATGACAAGTTTTTAATTTAATGCAGTTCTAATTTACCAAGCTAGTATTAAACACAGCATGTGTAACTACAAACCATGTGACTGGGTTTCACTCCATGTAGTCCACATGCTTTGCGGTGTAAAAAACATTGTCTAAGCTATGTAAAACATTTAATACATGATACAAAGATTCACATCCATGTAACAAGGAGGTTACACATAGTTCACCAGTTTTACACACCATGTATCTTATAAATTTACATTAAAAAATTACACACCCAGCCATCAGATGTGTGTCACAAACATACAAAAAGTATGATACATGGTGTGAATTTGGATGTACACACCATGTACCCATTAATTTTACAGATAAAAAATAAAAAATATAACTTCATTAATCCTTAGCAGAATCTATTTTGTGTTACATTTATTAAATAATAAACATCATGTGAGAGGTTTTATGTGGATATACAATTCTTAATTAATGTCTATGTAAATTCCTAAGCTATATGACATGTATAGTCATAAAACATTTACTACTCTTTATGCATTAAAACATCCACACAAAATTTTAATAAACTTGCGTTCCATGTTTCATTTATTAACACTTTAACTCCATGTAATTACATTTAGAAATGTATTCCATATTCCATATCAATATACTATATATGGTCTCAATACATGTTGCATAGTTAAAATAGTCACTCTTAAAGTTTATTCAAATTAAATAATTCATATATATTTTAGTACATTTTAAATAATATTAATCAATTACATTTACTTAAAATCACTCCTCATGCACATCTCCACGAAAAAATGGATATATATTATGAGAAAATGAATACATTAATAATCAAATAATTAATTCAAATAATTAATTCATGTTTTCTCTTAAAAATATATCAAATTAAAATGAATGGTATCTAGTTATTTTTATCCATATTCATGTTTTGAATATGTAGGGAGAAAATGACTCTTTTATTAAAAAATAGATCCACTTTTGAATAGGGTTGAGTGGAAACATTAAACATCCCTATAAGTCCCAAAATCACAAAAAACCAACACATGATAACTCATATGACCAGTGGATTAAAAACCAAAGGAAATGACCCAAATTCCAAAGATGAGCAAGTAAACATTGCTTTATGGTCCAATTTATTATTATATAAACCCCTTTACAATTACCTTCACATGTATGTGATGTAAAATCATATTTAGGGTGGAGCTCCCAAGAACATGGAGTGGGATCATCATGGATAAAAGGATAAATAAAATGATAGAGATACATGAGACAAAGGAGGAATGCTACAACTTGAGTTGAGATACCTCATGAAGTTTGTTTTACCTTAGTGTTAATTGTTTTTATTGTCCGATCAATAAAAATATTTTATTCTAATGTTAATGATATTGAAATTTTTATTTAGGTTATTTCATTATGTATCATTTTTTAATTTATAGATTCAATACCCAGATCACAAAAATAAATCGACTTATATGGAAATGTGCAATTGAAAATAAATGGATTTGGCATAAATATTTTTTTAGTATGTAATTAATCACTTGAGTGAAACCCACATAACATTTATAGGGAATATATATATATATATAATAAGAATATTTTTAAATAATAAATAAAATCCATCTAGTTTACATTTAGATATTTTATCTTCCATTACTTAAATTTAGTCAAATCAAAGATAATGTGTCAGTTTTGGTCATAGGTAGGGGAGATTTAGTTATCAGAAAGTACTAACTAATTTTTTTTTGAAATAACTAAAAATATAGTAATTTAATAGAAAAATTATACCAGTTACCAATTTAGAGGAATGTATTGAGGAAATATGAGTAAGGATTTCATGATTAGGGTGTGTAATCACCATTAACTAGACTTATATCATAAACACTATATTATGGTTTCCATGGGCATAGTCCAGATTATAACATCGAATATATAGATCATTTCTAATAAAATGTGCATGTTTATTTATCATTGTTAGTTTAATGCACTACAACAGAATAGGCATTTAACGGCGGTTATTTTTTCGTTTAGCGGCGGTTATAACCGCCGCTAAATGGTGTGGCGGCGGTTTCCAGAAACCACCGCCTAATACGGCGTCGCCAATCTTTTCACAGAGATTATTTTCGTTTAGTGGCGATTTAAGGAAAGCGTCGTATCTACCTCATTTCGCAGCATTTTTAGCGGTGGTTATAACCGCAGCTAATAAATTCAAATCCAGCACCGTAAAACCGCCGCTAAATCCAAGAGAACCGCCGTGGGATGAGACTGCCACAATGAGACTATTTCATGGTGGTTATAACCACCGCTAAATGTATATTTTATTTTACGTTTAGTGGAGGTTTTTAACATTTAGCGGCGGTTTAAACCGCTGTGAAATAGCTGCCAACTTTCATTTCGTGGCGGTTAAAACCACCGCTAAAAAGTTTCCCAGAATTTTTTTTTGATTCTACTGCCCCACAGCCTGAAAACCAAATCAAACCACATATAAAAGAGGGAACAAGTATAATACATGAAAAAAATGCAATATCATGGTTCGGTATTAGGGAAATATGTGAATCTAGAGGTTGAAGTGAGTCAATGGGTAGGAGAAAAGATAGGGGACAATTCAAGAAATATAGGATTTAATCTAGAAACAATGTAATCAAATGTTTTAAATGTAAACAACCTGGACATATCAAGAAAAATTGTACTAATAGGAAGTGTGACTTTAAAGATAGTAATAATGACCATTCCCTATTAGTTGAACATGACTTCGACACTACTAATGTGTTAAATGTCACTGATATAGACATATTATATGAATAGAACCAGGATTCATGATGCTCATTCCACAAGTGCCCAAATAAGGAATTATTTACTGAATTAAGGGAATTGAATAATGGTGAGGTATTTATATGGAATAATATGAGCGGTTACATTATGGGCATATGCTTAATTTTACTAGAGCTTCATGATGGGTCTGTTAAAACTCTTGAATAATTTAGGTGGGTACCTGAATTAAAAATAAACCTAATATCCCTAGGAACCCTTGACCAGAAAGGGCACGGCTTCAAGTCTGGATCTGGAAGCCTTAGAGTTTCCCAAGGATCCCTCACTGTAATAAAGGGAACCCTTCGCAATGGTCTATTTGTGTTAGATGGAAAAGTGTATAGAATTCTGGTTCATAATGTGATTCCACCACCTTATGGCATAGGATACTAGGGCATGTTAGTGCCATGGGTCTTAGTGAGCTTAAGAAATAGTGCCTTCTAAGTAATATCACTCCTAACAGTTTACCATTTTGTGAAGACTGTGTATATGGGAATTCTAGGAGAATCAGCTTCAGTAGATCCATGTTTAAGGCTAAGGAACCTCTGGAATGTGTACATTCTAACTTGTGGGGTCCTTCTAGGGTTACCTCCCATGGTGGTGGTTTATAATTTGTAACCTTTATTGATGATTTCTCTAGGAGAGTGTGTATTTATATTATTAAGCACAAGTCATATGCCTTTCAGACTTTTATGAAATGGAAAGTTGCGGTAGAGAGTGAGACTAATAAGAAACTTAAGGCCTTAAGAACTGATAATGGTTTAGAATATATATCCAATGAATTCATTGAATATTTTGAATCTGAAGGAATTAAGATATATCAGACTGTTTTGGAAACTCCATAACAAAATTGGTTAGTAGAGAGAATGAATAGGACTGTTCTTGAGAGGGTTAGGTGTACGTTATCCCACTCAAAACTCTCTAGGTCCTTCAAGGCTGAGGATGATTCAACAGAAGTGCACCTCATTAACTGTTGTCCATATTCTGCTAACTCCTTTATGACACCTGAATACATTTTGAAGGTCACACCCCCAAATCTAGCTCACCCTAGGATATTTGGATCCATAGCTTACATGCATTCATGTAATGATAAGCTAGCTGATAGGGCTATTAAATGAATATTCGTGGGATATCTAGAGGGTGTTAAAGGGTATTATTTATGGGTAGATAAACCAGGTTACTAGAAATGCATCGTTAGTCGCGATGTGGTCTTCCATGAATCTGGTGTGACCAGTGACAATGTACTTGAACCTGTTGTAGCTCCTGATGAAGCTGCAGGACCCTTAGAGGTCCCAACACCTTTAGGTGTTGATGTTCCTTTAAGTTCAGGTGACCAACCTCAGTTCAGTGTTGGTCCTTCTCCTTTGGTTACCCAAGCCCAGCCTAAATCAGATCCCAATTTGGAATCCGAACCTGAGGACCAAGAACCTATTTCCCTGATCAACAATCGGTTTACTTCAGATAAAGAAAGGAGGGTTATTAAACCTCCATCCCACTTATAATAGTCATACATTTCTGCCTATGCTTTCAATGTAGCTTAGGAATTGTTTAATGATGATCCTAAAACTATTAAGTAAGCTTTTATGTCTAAAGAATATTGTAATTGGCTGAGATCAATACAAAAAGAACTAAATTCCCTTCTTAATAACAACACCTGGGTTGTTGTTCCGAAACCAAATAACCAGAAAGTTATAGGTTCAATATGGATTTATAAGAAGAAATAATGAAATTTAGGAGAGTCTAAAATCAAATTCAAACCATGCATGGTGTCTAAAAGTTTTCTAAAATGTGAAGTCATTGATTAAAGTGAAATATTATCTCCTTTTTTAAGCATTCATCCATTAGAATTTTGCTTACATTTTCTTCCAAAATTGATTTGCTTGCTGAACAACTCGATGTAAAAACCACTTTTTTACATGGTAGTCTTGATGAAAGCATTTATATGAATCCTCTAGAACGATTTTCAAAATTTTTCAAACCAAACCATGTTTTTATTTTACATAATTCCTTTCATGGGATTAAATAGTTTTCAAGACAATGGTATAAAAAGTTTGATTCCTTTATGATTGAAAATTAGTTTTCTATAAGTAGATTTGATGCATGTGTATATTTTAAAACTGTTAAACATGAGTCTTTTTAACTTTTATTATATGTTGATGACATGTTTTTAATATGTAAAAATATAAAGATCATAAATTCCGTTAAGAACCAGTTGAACTGTGTTTAGGGTGTGGATACTAACCACATACCGTATGAGAATGAAATGGAAGAATACCTTATCAAGAATTGGAAAAAGCTGTTGAAAACATAGTAGTAATTATAATTAAAAAATGATAACAAAACTGACTATCAGGACACAGAAATGAGCAGATCAGATTGAAAAAACAAAACGTATCCTGAAACTCATAATGTTGAATGAAAAAAATGTATAGGTCATAGTTAAGAGCATAAATCGTTCCATAATCATGCATGTATGATGAATTAAATTACCATTTCCAGATTGATGTACCCCATCAAGAATGAGAACTTCTTATTCTTTTTTTTCAACTGATGTACCCCTGCAAACAGAAACAATATAGTATGTTCATCTTCCTTTAACGCAGACCATATGCATCATTGTCTTTCCTACAGAAGGTGTAAATAAAACCTTTTATGCATGGACCCAAATTGTGTGCTTTGCAATTGTTGAACGACGCCAGTTCTTTTTCATCGTGTAGCAGGGATTCGTGGAAACACTTCTATACAGTGCTGTATTTTTTGGGCAATGACATCACAGTTTTTAAATGTTTCAACTATTCATAAACATCAAGACATATCAATCTATCATGAAATCCTTTTCTAAGGAATTTGAAAATATATAGTTATGAATAAAGGGATAGAAATCTGGTGGGAGGGTTACCGTTTGCATCTGTGTACTCCTATTTCCATAAAAATTCGATCTTCTATCACCTGGTTTCTCCATGCAACCATGTTATGACAACCTGAAATCATATTGAAACAAAATATTGATGCATAAAAAGGGAATATAAGTGGATAAAATATGAACACCATTAAAATACATGAAATCTGATTAATACCCTAATTGAATTGATTATTTAATCTGAATACATGTATAACCTGAATGTTGTTCATACGTTGAAATCATCCTTTCCAAAGGGGACATCATATTATGCATTGCCTTGTGGTCTCTGAGTAATCTTGCTACATATCAAATTTACCACATCAGTATACAAGAAATAAAGAAAATAATAATGAACACCTTAATGCAAAGATCAAACATACTTCAAATAGGCTCACTTATGGATAAGAGAGTCATAAACTTCAATTGTAAAATAGAGTAGTCCGGTGCATGCTGTAAATCCAAAGCCATGCATCAATAAAAGATGAATAGTTAGCAGTCCGAAAGCATCATGTGAGATGGATTTTATCCATCCTTGAAGCACTCAGGATCCTCAGCAAACCCGGACAGCCATGAATATATAAGATTCAACGGGAAATGAGGCTGAAAAATCTAAAAACTCATTCAAACCCTTAACATACTGAGGTGTGTTCCTTGGTAATGTGATCCAACTTTTATCCATGTATATCACAATGTTCCTACAAAATAAAAAAAATTTAAAACACATAGTTACTACTAAATAGAGAAAAAGATTCATATATACGATAGTATAAGATTACAGAAACATAATATAATAAAGACGATCCCCTGAGTTAGATATGAACCCTTAGTGTTTGGGATAGGGGAAGTTTCTTTGGTAAAGAGAAATAGTGTGCTAACAACATGGTAGCTACTTTACCATGAAAACCAAAACACATTGTTAATTTGGAATAACCCCAACCTATGTTCTCTATAGAGTCTTCATATAAAACTCTAATATCGAATAAATATATTATAAATAATTTTTACTTTATATTTTCATTATTTATTTGTGAAATATTTAAATCTAATCCAATAGAATCTCATTTAAAAGATGCTAAAAATATTTTGGGATATTTAAAATGAACTATTTTTCGTTATCTAATTTTTTCAAAACCCTCTAATTTTAATTAAAATTTATATTTAGATACATATTTTGTTCGGTGTAGACTGGATAGAAAGATAATGTCAGGAACCAGTAAAATTCTTGCTAAATCCTTAGTATCATGATATAGTAATGAAAAACACATTATATAACTATCTAATACTAAAGTTGAATATATTATAGCCATATGTTTTATGCATATGTGTTATGAATGAAACACACCCTAACTAATTTTGGATTCAATTTTAATCAGTTTTAAATCATATGAGACACAAAATTTCAATAAAAATTTCAAAAAATATTGATAAACCATTATAGGATGAAACACATATATTTAACACATAATTTATTAATATATCATGCAGAAGAAGGTGATATATTTTTTGATTTTTTTTTCATAGACAATCAATTGTCATAAATTTTTACTGAACCACTTCCTAGTTACAGATTCAATTTTATAAAATCCAAATTAATATTATGTAAAATTATTTAATATCATTTCTATTTAACTAATTTTATATTCTGAATTTATTATTAGTAAATATTTTATTTGAGTTATTTCATTTGAGATTTAGCACCACCATTTTGAGTATTAGTCATATCTCAATAGGACTTGTATGTTTTTCTGACATGATAATCATGCATATCACTCTGAGCGACCCTTTGCTAACTATAAAACAAAATAAAATAAGTCAGTTATAGGTTCATTACCCTTAAAAACCTTTTAATATTAATAAAATAGTCACAAAAAAATTTCAAATAGTTCATTACTTCAAACCTCGTTCAACAATGTAAAATATAAGAAAATAAAGGGATCTACCTCTAGTAGATTCATGTGCTCAAGGACCTTAGGAAAAGTGTTGAGTGTAAGATCCATTAATTTAAACAGGTTAGATTCCATTAATATTTTTGTTAAGAAATCTATAAATCATCAAGTATAGTAATTTGTGTTCGTTGAAAAGAAAAAACATTTATTCTATGATAAAGATGTATGATATTTCTATAAAGTAGTTGTATTTAATTTTGGTGATAATAAAGATCTGTTGCCAACAATAGTAAACTAGACTAATTTTTTGATGCCATCTTTAATAATGGTTGAAGTATTTGAATGTACTTATGATGGAAATTATGATTTCGACACTTCCTCAATGGAAATCAATTAAGTAAGCCCTACAGAAATAATTATGTCTTTTTTTAAAATCCAAAAGTGGATAACAAGCCTATAAAATAAGTAGAACCGGATAGAAAGGTTCATTTGAATTTCATTTAGTCTTCCATTGCTCGAAAAAATGGTGAGTTTGAAAACAAAATCCTTTTTCAAGATGTTGAATTATTATATGGGTTTATAATAAATAAACCCATCAATTTTGTATGATATATAATGAAGAATATGTGAAATATTCATAATAAATTAGTAAATTTTCACCTTTTTTGAAGTTTGTTAACCTTGGTGTTTGGTAGAGCTTCGATATGTTTGGATGAAACCACTACCACAAATTTTCTTGGATTAATAGTAGTGAGTTATAGTATAATAAAGAGTAGTGTATTATTCTACAGATCATCTTTGAATATGTTATTTCATGTCTGATTAGAAGAAAAATTTGTGGTATTGCCTTCTGCAACTCTGGGGGAGTTATCTCATATGGTTTTTACTGATGAGGTTTCTCTTCAACCTCCAAAAATATTTTCTAATCTCATAAAAGAACCAATTAGAAGTATGGGTGTAAGATATATTATATAAAATGAGAATCTTGAGGATAGATGAAGAAGGTTTCAAGTTATCATTTCCAAAGAAATTTGAGATGGGAATGAAGATGTACCAAACGTTCACTCAGAATTGTGTTCAGTAGTTGATATTATTACTCTTATTATAGAATAACCACCTATTTTACCTATTTTCTCTGTAAATAAAAATATGATTTTCCCATTAAAAGTAAAGATAACATTGTTGAACAAAAAATAATTTTTACCACATCAAAATTAATCCCACTCTTTAATATATCTCCATCCTGAGAAAATAGTAGAAAATGAAGAAGAAAATAAGTAAGTTTATCAGTTGAAATGTTGCTACTGGGGAAAGAGAAGAAGACATGGAAGATGAAACTTTTATTATTTCAAATAAAAGAGAAAGGTTTGAATCTGGAGAACCCTATAATGATGAAACTAAAATGGTTGATGAATATCATGGTTTTTAAATGCATCAAGACTTATTTTATTCTATTTGCTTGCACTAAACTAGTTCTAAAATCCTTACACATGAATTAGATTATTTGGATAAAATATCTTGAGAGAGTTTTTACAAGCTAATGAATAAAGTGTATTTTTTGAGGAATAATTTATTTGAATTAATATATGGAACAAGTAATATCTAAGAAATAGAAGTTTCAAAGTTTGATATTGGTGAGTTTGATATTGGTGAGTTTAATTTGCTGTTTCAAAGTTTCAAAGTTTAATTTTCCGCTATAGATACAGTGACTAGTCTCATAAATTAATCAACTCCTCACACAAGGAAAGAGTACAAGTTATCCAAGAAAAAATAAAAAAAACTAATATCAAAACAAGTAAATAATTAGAAATCAAACCCTAGGGTTTGTATAGGTCGCCGGGGAAGCTGGGTTGCTGAGGTCGCGGGGTCTCTGGGGTTGCGGGGGGCTGGGGTCACTGAGGTCGCAGGGTCGCCGGGGAAGCAGGGTCGCCGGGGATGCGGGGTCACCAATGTCGCCGGTGTCGCGGGGGGCCGGGGTCGCAAGGGAAGCGGGGGGCCGGGGGAGCGCGGGGTGAGAAAGAGGGTCGGGGTGGGGGAAGGGTCGGGGCCATTAAAAAAAATGTTTGCAGCGGTTTATTATAAACCGCCGTGAAACCTTTAAAAAAAGGTTTAGCGGCGGTTCCTAGAACCACCGCTAAACAGCGGTTTTGTTGTAGTGATGGATATGGACATTGAGAATTAATAAAATAGCAGGAGGATTATTTAAATTAAAATTATTATTCATCATATAATATTTATTCATGTAAATTACTAATAATATATTTTTATAATGTTATAAAATGATGAAATGTTAATCAATCAATTTATCCCCATGGTCAATTATTTCGAAAGAATATAACCTAATAGGTCATATATTCCTAGAATTTTTCAGATTATTAAGGGGTTTTCAACCACACTAAATGAAATTCTTACATGCTATAATCCTAAATCCTTGATCCTCCTACTAAATGAGAAATTGATGGGGTTTTTACAATCTTTGACAAAAACTATAATAATGTGAAAGATTTTTAGTTTTTGATGACATCATCCATGTCTAGAAAACTTATGATGTCACATGAGAGCAAGGATGCCTATAACTGGATCGTCAATCTCTATGAACATTATATGAAGAGAGAAAAATGGGTACAATATGAGATCTCCATGGTTCTATTAGTAACACCCAATGATTTTCTATGTATTTACTTTGAGATAAAACATTAAGTATTCGATAAATTTCTATACACGCAACCTTGAGTCTATATGATCTATGATATAGTAAACCATTATATCCAAAATATTAAATTAGAAGTTGTTAATTGTAATAAATAATTTATAAGAAATATGTATATTTTTTTAATAATTAAAATGTATTTATTAATTCATAATTAATAAGTTATAAATTTTCAATAAAGTCATTTTTGTAACAACCCATCTTTTCATAAAGGTATGAATATTTTGTGTTTGGTGTAAAATCCTTTGAATAGCCCTTATAATGTTAACTAATGAAGTCCAAGTGGTCATGACAGTTTTTAAGGAATGTTTGGAGCCCAAAACCATATTTTTTTTTGGAAAAATAACTAGTCCCTATGGTTAGTAGAAACTGTGTTGCCCAGCCGACACGGTCTCTACTAACCATGAGAGGTGAAACAAAAGTGCATTTGTAGCTGAAAAGATTTCCTAAAACCATGTACCTCATGGCACATGACCATATAGAAAATTACATACATTTGAAAGCGGGATTTCAAATGGTTTGTGAAAATTTAAGAAAATCGTGCACCTGATCCATGTAATTCTCTTCCTTAAGTAGTGGCTTGGGTATGATTTTCACATAGTTTAGACAAACCATGAGTAAATAGCATGTTCCCCCTATTTTGAGGGTGAAATGAAATTTTCCCCTCATTAATCTATTTCCCAATTTTTCTTTTCTACTCACTTAATTAATGATGATGAATTAGATTTATTCCTTTCATGACCACACAATCACCTCAAACTATCCATTGAGGTAACTCCCTCACTTAAAGTCCAAGTTGAGATCCTTCAGAAGAATAAGATCCATATTGGTAAGACCTACAATCCCCTGCCTTCCTATTTCGGTTTATCATTGGATTTTTGTGCTATTTAAATTCCAGACATTTACCTATATTTTTAGGGAATTGGATAGTTCTTTTATTTATCCCAACCTACTTTAGATCTGAGACTTCCATTGGATGAGGAGTTATCAATGACGCTAAGGTAGGTGGTCTTGTAATTTTCCACAAGATATTTTTTGTTTTAATATATTTTCGTTGTGCCTCATGCTGACCTTTTACTTGCACCCCAGTTTAATTTATTTATTCATATTAAATTGATCTATTCATCTTGATATAAATCAGTTGATCCTTGTTTAGAAGATTAGAGGATGTAGGCCTCGATTATGGACACCCCTTGTGTGTTATAGCTTACATTACCTTGTATTGTTAATTGTTATATTTATTGAAATGACTTTTATGAATTTGGATTAGATTATAAATTTATTTTCCTCTATTATATAATTATTAAATGAACACAAGGCACCACCTAAGTGCTTATCCCTACTTAGAATTAGAATTTCCTATGTCAGCAATTTTCTTTTGACCATGGAACATTCTAAGTGCCTCTTTGAACAATATAAATGTATTTTTTATGTTGTTGTTAATTAAGTGAAATACATTAAATGTAATGGATTATTCTTTATGTATTTCCATACATAACTAAATTAAATGGCATCTATGAAATGGATTAGTAAGGGGGTGTGACCATGATGAATATTTCATGTTTTATCAATTTATTTAATTGAGCTACACTTCCTTTTATATATATATATATTGGGTATGGTGAATATGATGCATTGGAGTTAATGAATATTGTTTCATATTATAAATATGATTAGGTGTTGATTTAGGCTGTGCAACGATGGTAATGTATCTATTGATCATGATAGTATCACGCTCCCTTACATCAGGTATAAGGACCTCATCCTTATTACATTTTATAATCTATAATTTACTCAAGAAATCACATCCTTTCACATTTAGGATATTTTCAAGTTTAGAGCATTATATAATTGGGACATAATTCATTCACAACATTACACATTAATATAGTGTGGATACCATAAAAACAGTATTCATTTACTCCAAAATATAATTTTTTTCAAATAAAACATGATTTATTTGACAATTATTCAAAAATTTAACTTGGATTCATTATTTGTCTTACATGTCCTTATAATATGTGAATATAAATTAAAAACATGGGTTTAGCACAAAAATTAGTGTAAGGTGTATAAAATGAAGGAAAGAACACATTAGTCCATGAATACTTGGAACATATGAAATCATTTACAAAAGACATACTTGTCACCCATATATACTTGCTTTGTAAAACATAAGATTTCCAAAAGATCACCACAAAACATAAGAAAAAAAATATAAACATACATGTATCTTTGGTAATTACTTACATAATCTTGTAACCCTCTCATCTACCTTATAATTTGTAACCCTCATGGCTATATTACAATTTGTGTAACCATCTCAGTTACACTTGGAGTAACCATATGGACAAACTCCATCATAAACATACACAATGAGTTTAAGGGAAATATAGATCCCACCCTTAATCATAAATAAATTCCTAGGAACTAGAACTTAATCATAAAACATGAATAATTCCACAATTTTTTTTTTGAATTTCGTAAAATAAAATTTCTACAAGAGGATTTTTAAAAAAAATGTCCCTTAAAAATAACATATAATTGAAATGTGTCTTAATAGAGTGGATGGAATATGTATATACACTATAAATAAACATTATTCAACATAATATATAAAAAATTCATTACACAAAAATTTTTAATACCACATAAACAATGAAGTTGAATGTTAACCCAAAGAATGTAAATAAGGTTAAGAATTCTATTACCTCGGGTTTGTCTTACTTAAAACTCATTTAAATATCATTTATGATGGTTGAAATAGTGTTATTAATATCTTAAAAGAACATATTAATCTTTATAATACCTTATATGATCATTTCATTACATCATTTCACCCATTAATTTTTATTATTTTGTTCCGTGCATTGTTTTTGGTGCATTCATTACATGATTTCCATGATCGGTTCATGATGGATATTCTTGTCGATTGGAAGTGAAAATCTAGAATTAGAATTTAATGGGATTTAGATATTCATAGTACCATAAATTATACCATTCATAATTTTTATTTATGACATTAGGATGATTCATAAGTTAAAACATTATTGATATTTATTTAGGTCATTTTGGCGATTCTAGGATCGTAAAGAACTCATTTTGCTTCAAAAATTAATAACATATGTAGAAAATGATTCTATAATATTATATAAGATATAATAAAAAAATTATAATTTGGTTCAACCATCAAAATGGTTTCATAACCAGTCTTGAAGTAATTAAAAGAAATTGAAATCACATCGTCCACGATGTCTGTAAATTGACACATCACAGACTGTGTTTTAATTTCTTGAATAAGTGGGGGAAGAGAAGAAGTATAATGGGGATTCTTCCATAAACATGATGAAATATAGAATATGTATTATACTAGATCATTCATTCCTCTTGGATAAGGGGAGGTGAGGAAATATGAATATTAGAAAAGAAAATTAAAAGAAAATAAAGAAAACAAAAGAGGATGTTCACCTCTTGATCACTTATCCTTGAGATTCCTATTAAGGCATTTGGTTTTGGGATTTTGGTGAGACTAGAAGCTATAGGACGTGGGGAAGAGCCTTGGGAGGAGTATTGGGAAGAACATAGGCCAGGATAATGGCTTTGGAGTCGTGCGAGGAAGAGGGTAACAAGGGTGGTATTTATAGTGGTGGAGAGATGATATTTTTCATTATTTTAATCCTTATTATAATATTTTTTCTCAAGAGTATGAATAATACTAATTCATGACATATCAAATAGTAATAATGGAATGTGAGTTAGAACCATGTTGGGTTACATAACTTATGATATCATAAATAGTATATTTAACAGATAATTTGAACATATGGTATTTTACCGTGTTTCACTATTAATAAAAAATTCATGATTTTCATAAAAAAAATTCACCATAATAATTTTTTAATGTGTAAAATTAAAAAATGAACTCTAGTTTTTGAAAACAATTTTCTAAATATTATTAATTTAATTTCTAAATAAATAACACTTTATTCAAAAATTAAAAATTTAAATTCTACAGCTGCTTTTATATCACATTGAAAAATTAATAAAGATGCAATAATCTTAAATACTTAAGAAAATAAAAAAAAATAATACAATTTACTATTCATTAGGTTCATATTACTATTAATAATGGTATGTTACTATTCCACAAAAATAATGTTGGTTCCATCAGACCTCAAAAAACTTACATAACATAATTGTAGATGACTATTTTTCAAAATTCTAAACATAGAAACAACAATATTATGTTTAAAGGATAGTTATAAATATCTACTTAATTAAAAGTTTCGTAAATTTAAATTTATTTTTAAAAGCTTTGGCTGTTACAATATCCCTACCGTCTAGAAATTTCTTCCTCACAATTTTATTTACTCATTAAAAAAGTGAGGGTACTTTTCCCTAACGACATTTTCAAATTCCCATGTTTCTTCTTCAACCATGTGGTTTATCCACAAAACCTTTACATGGTGGATTAAATTTTTCTGAAATACCTATTCCCTTCGATCAAAAAACTAAACTGGTTTTTCTTCATAAGAAAGGTTCTCTTCTAGCTAAACTCCTTCTGGGAACAATACATGAGATGAATCTGGCACATACTTTCTCAACATCAAAACATGAAAAAACATTGTGTACCTGAGATAAATTTAGAGGCAAATATACTCGGTAGGCAACTGGTCCAACTTTCACCAGAATTTCATAAGGTCCATTGAACCATGTACATAATTTTCCTTTCTTTCCAAAACACATAACACTTTTCCATGGGGAGATTATAAAAAAACATGATCACCTACCTCCAAAGAAAAGTCTTTCCTCCTATTATCTGCCTAATTTTTTTGTCACCTATGAGTTGTCCTCATGTGTTGCTAGATCATATTCACTTTCTCAGGCATTTCCTCTACTAATTTTGGTCCCATCAACTTCCATTCACTAACATCACCCAAAAAAGATAGAGTTTGACACTGCTTCCCATATGTTTCCTAAAAAGGTACCATCATTATACTAGATTGAAAACTATTATTATAAGAAAACTCAACTAAAGAAAGATGTTGATCCCAACTTCCCTAGTAGTCCATTGAATAATATCGAACCATATCCTCCAAATCTGAATCATTTATTCTAACATCCAATATTATTGAGGATAAAAATATGCACTAAAATTTAATTATGCACCCAACAACTTCTAATGGCCCTTCCAAAAGTTAAAAGTGAACTTGGGATCCTTTTCAAAAACAATGGAAAGACGATCTCTGTATAAACTGAAAATCTCTTTGAGGTACAGTCGATATAGATAATCTAAATACATTGTATCTTGAATATAAAGAAAATGCGAAGATTTTCTCAATCGATCAACAATAACCCAAATCACATTATTACCTCAAGAATTCTTTGGTATTCCCACCAATAAGTCTATGGATACACTCTCCCATTTCCACTATGGCACTGGAAAATGCGGAAACAACCCATTCGGTAACTGCAGCTCTGCTTTAACCTGTTGACATGTCAAACATTTCATTGTAAAATCTTTAATATCTTTTTTTAATCCATCCCACCAATAATACTCCTAAAGGTCTCTACACATCTTAGTACTACCTGGATGAACTGAAAATGGAGAACTACGAGCTTCACACAACAAATATTTCTTTAACAGGAAATCACAGGGCACACGCAACCTTTTATCAAAATATTAAAACAAAAACATTATCATGGTTAAATTCTAGAAACATACCCATTTTAACCAATTCTACCTTTTTCTGTAGCTCGTGGTCTTCCTTCTGTGCTAACTTAATTCTCTAGGATAATGATGACTGCACTAAAACTTGAAAAAAATAGAGGTATTTACTGTACTAATATCTTCTAAACAAAACTTTCCCAAATCATTAAACAAGGTATCTTGTTCTAAATGTTTCATGGTTAATGATGAATGATGTTTTCAACTCAAGGCATCCAACACTTTGATTGCTTTTTCCCGGATGGTAATTGATCATGAAATCATAATCCTTTATCAGTTCAATCCATCTTCTCTCCATCATGTTTAATTCCTTCTGAGTGAATATATACATTATACTTTTTTGGTTAGTATATATTTTTCATTTGGATCTGTATAAATGATGCCTCCCATTTTTCAAAAAAAAACCATAGCTACCAATTCCAAATCAAGTGTGGGATAATTTAAATCAGGACGTTGTAGTTGTCTTGAGGAATAAGTAATTACCTAAACATTATCTATCATAACACAACCAAGACCCTTCAATTAAACATAACTATAGATGACACACTCACCATTTTGGGAAGGCAAGCCAAAAACTGCATCATTCACCAATCTCTTCTTAAGTTCCTAAAAACAAACATCACATTTTTATGTCAAAATAAATTTAACCCCTTTTCACGTTAAATTATTTTGTGGGATAAAGTACCATGCAATGTTTTTAAAAAACTTTCAGTAATAACCTTCTAATCTAATAAAACTAAGAATCTTTGTAACATTAGTGGGTCTTTTCCATTCATTAACCACTTTTTTTTGGAAGGATCAACTGTTATTCAATACTTATTTATAATGATCCCCTGAATATAAATCCATTGTAACAAAAAAATCACACTTTCTAAATTTTACAAATAGTTTCTTTTCCATTAATGTTTGTAAAACAAACCTTAGAAGTTTTTCATGATCCTCTTTACTCTTAGAAAATACCAAAATGGCATCAATAAACACAACTGGAAACTTATCCAAGAACTCATGAAATTTTATATTTATAAGATTCATTAATACATTAGGTGCATTAGTTAAACCAAATGGCCTAACAAAAAATTCATATTTCCAATATCTAGTACGAAATGTTGTTTTTGGGATGTCATCCTCTTTAACCTTCAGCTGATGGTATCCGAATCACAAGTAAATCATAGAAAAGTACTCAGCTCTTGGAGCTGATCAAATAAATCATCAATATGAGGAAAATGATACATGTTTTTAACGGAGATGTTATTCAAAGCTCTATAATCAATTCCAAGTCTCATTAGAACATCTTTCTTTTTAATAAACAAAACAAGAGCATTATATAGTGAAGTTCAAGGATGAATGAAGCCTTTATCAAGAAAATCCTGAAACCGATTTGTTAATTCAATAACTTCCATTTAAGACGTTTTATATAGGGGTTTTGAAATTGGATTATCATTAGGAACTAAGTCAATTTTTAATTCAACTTCTAGATCATGAGTGAAACTAATTAACTTATCAGAAAAACATCAAGGTATTCATTTACCACTGGCACATCATTAATCTGAAGAGTTTCCTTGTTTTCAACAATATGAGCAAGATAACATTAATTTGCATCATTCAACAGTTTCTCAGATTCCTGATATTTAATTAATTTTATGGGTTCATTCTTGAATAAAAACTAAAACTCTTTATGAAAAACAACATATTTAGATCTATAGTCAATCTTATAATGAAAAACAGAAATCCCATCCCTTCTCGAAATGTCCTCAAACTCTAATAAGGAAAAGTAACAAGGTTTGAAGGAAATGTCTTTCCACATACCATAATATAATGATTCTTATAATTCCTATTTTCTATAATATTATCTCCTGTTGTTTTAACAATAAATTCCAGTCTCATTGTTTGAGGTGATATTTCTCATTTACCAGAAAATTACTCAGAAACAAAGGAATGTGTAGACCCCGTATAAAAAAAATCTTTAGAATAATCTGAGTAAACAAACAAGGTACATGATAAAACTTCATTTGATGGCCCGAAATCAACTGATGTAGTCACAAAGGATCTCATTACACCTTTCTTATTATAGTATGGCTTCTTTGCCTCATTCAGATCTCTCTTTGGGAAGGCATTTTCATAATAACCAATATCACAACATTTAAAACACTTAATAGTTTACTTATTAGGATTAGTTTTAAGACTAGTTTCAATACAATATCTGGCCATATGTCCAAACTTACCACATCGAAAACACTTCCCAGTTTTGGTCAGGCATTCCCTAGGGTGATTCTTGCCAGACTTTTCACAAATTGGAAACTAGATTTTCATACCATCAGATTTATTTGGTAGATTCTTACCCATTTCCTTCCATTTGGACCTCTTCTTCCCCTTGTTTTCAAATTTCATGTGATCATCAGAAAATTCCATCTCTACCCTCTCAGCACATCAAACAAGTTTCTCATAACATTTGAATTCACGGGAGGCCAACACCCTTTGATACCATGGCTTCAATATTTCGTAAAAGTGCTTCACTTTGCTATCAAGATCTAGAATAGGATTTAGAGCATACCTCGCTAGTCGGGTGAAGTTATCTTAATACACAGCCACTGGATATTTCTCTTTTTGCTTTAATTCATGGAATTTATTCTCCATCCTAATTCTCACCAATTTAGGAAAATATTTTTCAAGGAAAATACTTTTAAATTCATCCCACTCTAAGGGATAAATATACTCGGAATACCTAATATTAATTACCATTGACCCCCATATACCATCTTAACATTCAAAAAATTAAATATAAATACTCACCTTTTGATTATATGAACATCCCATAACATTAGAAATCTTTTCAAGGGCTTTAATCCATCATTGTTCCACTGCTGGGTTAGAAGATCCATTGAAAGCAGAAGGGTGTTATCTCATAAGATGTTCTACTATTGTCATGTTCTATTATAGTACCTATAGTTGTTGTCCTACATGGATGCCACCACTATATATTGGTTGTGTTATTTGATCCATTATTCTCAAAAACTGCTCGGTTCCAATCCCTAGCATTCTGGGCTGCAGATTAAGAAGGAAGTCATTATGTCAGTGCCTCTTCTCTTATGCTTCCCGTATTTCTTCTACGGACAACCATTCTGAGCAATGATATCTTAGTCAAAGAAACATAGTAATATTTAAATGATATAACATTTAAAATTAATCATAGAGTAAAAATCATTTATGGTATTCTATTGACATCACCCTAACCCCTAAAGTTATCTAAACCATCCTCTAATCCAACTATAAGGACCCTGCACTTATTACATTACATAAATGTGAATTTAGTTAATAAGTAACTTCCTTTAACATTGAGGATCTTTTCAATATTATAGATTTAACGAATTGGGACATAATACATTCATAACATTACATATTAATACTGAGTGGATACCACAAAAACAATATTAATTTCCTCCAAAATATAAAACTTTTCAAATAAAACATGATTTCTTTGAAAATTCATCAAAAATTTAACATGGAAACCATATTTGTCTTACACATCCTTATAACTTTTGAAAATAATTTAAAAAAATAGGATGAGAAAAAAATATCTGTAAGGGATATAAAAAGAAGGAAAGAACACATTAGTCTATGAATACATGTAACGTATGAAATCATTTTCAAAATAATTACATGTCCCCCATATATACTTACTTTGTGAAATATGATATTTTAAAATGATCCCCAAAAAACATAAGAACATAAATATAATCATAAAGGTAACTTGGGGGATTAATTACATAATCTTTTAACCCTCTCAGATACCATATAATTGTTATCCCTCATGGATACCTTACAAATTGTGTAACCATCACAGTTACACTTAGAGTAACCGTATGACCAACCTCTATCCTACACATACCCAAAGAATTGTAGGGAAATATAGGTCCCACCCTTCACCATAAATAATTACCATGAACTATAATATAATCATTCAATATGAATAATTATTAATAGCATTGATTTTGAATTTGGTAAAACAGAATTTTACATGATTATTTTTAAAATAAGTGTCACTTACACATAACATATAATTGAGGTGAGGCTTAATATGGTGGATGGAATATGTATATAAAATGTAAATAAATATAATTATAAATAATATATATAAAATTTACCACACAAACTAATTTAATACCACATAAATATGAAGTATAATGCTAACCCAAAGAATGGAAATCAGGTGAATAATTATCCTACCTCATGTTTGAAATACTTAAAACACATTTAAACCTACTTTATAATGGTTAAAAGAGTGTTTTAAATATATTAGAGAAACATATTCATCTTTATAATACCTAATATGATCATTTCATTACATCATTTCACCCTTTAATTGTTAGTATTTTTCCTTGGATTGTTTTAGGTGCGTTCTTCACATGATTTCCATGATCAGTTCATGATGGATATTTTTGTCGATTGGAAGTGAAACTCCAGAATTGTAATGGAATGGTATTTAAATATTTAAAGTACCATAAATTATATCATTTATCATTTTTAATTCTGACATGATGATGATTCATAAGTTAAAAAATTATTGATATTTGTTAATATCAATTTGGTGATTCTTCGATCGTAAAGAACTCATTTTGTTTCATAAATTAATAACATGCGTACAAAATGATTCCATAACCTTATATAAGATATAATAAATAAATTTTAATCTAGTTAAATAATAAAAATGGTTTCATGACCATCCTTGAAGTATGTAAATGAAATTGAAATCACATCGTCCATGATGTCTGTAAATCGACACATCACAGATGGTGTTTTCATTTTTGGAATAAGTGGGAGATGAGAATAAGTACAATGGTAATACTGCCATAAACGTGATGAAATAATTAATATATAAGATACTGGATGATTCATGCCTATTTGATATGGGGATATTAGGAAATAAGAAGAATATAAATAAAATGAAAAGAAAAGAATGAAAACAAAAGAGGATGTTCACCTCTTTATCTCTTCTACTTGAGATTCTTCTTAAGGCCTTTGGTTTTTGCCTTTTGATGAGGCCAGAAACTCTAAGACTTAGAGAAGAACCTTTGGAGGATTATTTTTCATAAGATAGGTAATGATAAAGGATTGAGAGGTGTTGGAGGAATAGGGGAATCAAGGTTTTATTTATAGTGGAGGAGAGGAGGTATTTTACATTATTTTAATCATTATTATAATATTTTTGCTCAAGACTATGAATAGTATTAATTAATGTGACCCAAATAGTAATAATGGAATGTGAGTTCAAACCAAGTGGTATTAAATCACTTATGATGCCATAAATAGTGTATCTAACTGATAATTTGAATATACAGTATTTTACCGTATTTCACTATTCAAAAAAATTCAAGAATTTCAGAAAAATCCCAAAAATTAACACCAATTTTTTTTCAATGTTTAGAATTCAAAAATGAACTCCATTTTTTGAAAATAATTTTCTAAATATTATTAATTTAATTTTTAAATAAAATCATACATTATTCAAAAATTAACAATTTAATTCTATAACTGCTTCTATATCACATTGATAAATTAACCAAGTTCTCATTAACATAAATCCTTAAGAAAATAAAATAATAATATTTGTTATTCATTCTGGCCATATTACTATTTATAAGGGTATGTTACTATTCACAAAAAAATCAAGTTGGTTCCATCAGACTCCAAATAACTTACTGAACATAATTATATATGTCCGTTTTTCGAAATTCAAATCACTGAAGTAGAAAAATTATTTTCAAAGGATAGTTATAAATATCTACTTAAATAAAATTTTCATTCATTTCAATTTATTTTTAAAACCTTGGGGTGTTTCATCTGGTGTTGAGTATAACGTCTTTCACCATTTACACTATTTGGACGGTGGGTACGAAGTCCCACATCCCTTTTTTCTAGTGTTGATGTGATGGAAAACTCACCATATCGAGTAAAAAACATGCTGTATCCCACTAATTTTGAGTTGTAGGTCATGTAAAATATTTCTTGAGCTTATAGGTTCATTCAAACTAGTTATGGGTGACTTTGTTATACCATGATCCATCCAACACCTAGTACTCTCAGAATATGGCCATTTGCATCTGCACACACTTAGTACATATAGGTGGATGAAATATATAACTAATATATATATATATCATAGATATGGTTAAAGATAAAAAATCCATTCCATTCATGAGATGAATTAGGTAGATCTACTAGGTTTCCTTTAATAACCTGAGCAGGATGGTATTTATTTTTCTGTATTTGTCTTCAATTTCATTTATTAACTGTATAGTTTTTAGAAATGAGAACCTCCTGGATTACTTATAGATACTGTTGGTGGTGGACTACTGGAATTTTATCTCACACTATACTCACTCTACCTTTGATACCTCAGAATGTTATTTTCCTATAGCTACAGATATGGGAAAGAACCCTACTTCAGAGTTTTGTTATGATTTTCCTTTAGATGGAGCATAGGAGCAGAGGACTGAGCATATGGTCAAGATGCTTGTGGATAAGCTTTTTTTTCATTTCAATTCTATGTATTAAATGATTATATATGATTTTCCCATGTTCCCATTTTTTATATCATCATTCCATGCATCCATGTATATGACACTGCAGAGTGGATTTTTATTATTATTCAATTATTTAGTCATTCATTATTTTTTCACTTAATTATTATGTCTATTTATATATTCTTATGTTGTTTTATGTTTATGGTAATATCCATTGTGCCACTTTGATAAGAGGGTATAGTCTCCCCACTATGAAACCATTACATCCTCACTTATAGTCTAAAGCTTTTAGCGTATGGGGAGGCATGCTTGAGGCCATGTGACCCACTAGCTTAAGGAACGGGTTATGTGGACCCTAGGGGGATATGTTGAAATGTGTTATATGAGCCTATTTTTCCTTGTATTGTTGTTTACGTATTATATAAGAGACTTTGAGTTAATGGAGATTCTAAATGACCCTGTTCTTGGACATAACTAACCCATTTATATGGGAAACACAAATTACCTGGAATAAGAAATTGATTTTATTATTTCTGGAATTTATTGTTGATATGAGTTCACTACTTTGAAACACACTTGTTTTATGGTGTTATTATAATTGGTGTTTTTAAATGGGTTATTTATTTTTCATTGGACAAATGAAATTAGGGCATTGCATTACATGAATAATTATAGGTACAATAGGACTAATATTCCATACATTTTTTCATGCCATGTTTATTTACAACATGAATTTTCTTATTTCATATTATTGATGCCTTGGCTTTTATATGGAAATTTGATGACCTTACCTACAAGTTAGGAAAACATAATTGGCACATAGATATCCAACCTTAACCTACGTGCATTTTACTTCATAGGTTAAAGAAAATACCAAAATAAGTTAATTAGGCCATGTTGAGCCGTAGACATTTGGTCACATGTGGTAGAACACGTTATGGTATGGGTTAAGTGGACCCCATATTTTTGTTCATAAAGAGTATGGGACATTATGGTTCCGAAATGGAAATCTATAAAATTCAAGCATTTAAATATATTTATATGATTAATGAGCACACATTCAAGAATGAATATGACTTTTAAAGTAATAATGGCCATCTATTACATGTGAAACAGATACCTAGACCAGAACCTGGACTTCGTAGTGGGTATTGACGTATCTCTTACATTATTATATCCTTTGTGATCTCTTATACTATCTAGACCAGGATTTTGTAGTAGGTAGAGAGGCATGATTATTTCTATAGGAAGGAAATGTACCAGTACTAGTTATCTATCTACAATATTTTAAATTATTGAAATATCTACTAAGGTGTGTTTTTTTCATTTTAGTATCATTCCACTATGAAATTATACAGTAATACACCCTGTAGGTGGTGGAGACCATGCACCAGAGGTGGACGGAGTTGATCCGCCAGTGATTCCTCCTATAGTGCCACCTATAAAACCTCTTCCAATTCATGAAATGGCCACTGATCCCTAGTTCCAAGAGGGGTTTTTATGTATGTTTCAGTATATTCTAGGATTTTTTTGACCTACCAGGAGTATGGAAGAGTTGAATATGGATTTCTAGTTCTAACACCCTTATACCATTTCAGGGGATGTAGGACCTCATGCTACTGATTCTTAGATCAAATCCATTATTTCTATATTCGATCATCTAGAGACACATCTAGAATAGAGGGTCCATCTTGCTGAGTATATGATGTGTGAATCTTCAAAGAGGTGGTGTGACATAATTACACAAGAATATCAGTGTAGTGATATGGTTTTGGTGGATTTCAAGATGATATTATATGACTATTTCATTCCCAAACTGTGAGGGATGATAGAGTTAGAGAATTCATGAACCTGCAGCAAGGAGGTATATATATTTTGGAATACTACACTGATTTTATAGAGAGGAAGAGTTTTTCTCATACTCCAGTGAGTGATGATCTTATAAATGCCTATATATTTGAGTATGGGATGATAAAAACTATTTGGTCATATGTCAATGTATTCAGGTTGACTACCATTTATAAAATTATCAACCAAGACCTTATTACAGAGAGGAATTCGAGAGAAGATGATGGTGTTTCTTAGGGAGATTCAACACCTAGACCTATTAACACATCTTATTCTATTTTAAAGAGATGTTTTGAGGCTATTCATGGAGGTAGCAGTAGTCAGGGTCCACGTGCTGATAGCTTACTGATATTTCACTAGTGGTGGAAATTAGGACACATTTAACAATAGTGACTATGAGATCAAGTGGAATGGAGAGGCTAAGGTTTGATTGGCCATATCCATCAGTTCTACCGAGCTTTTCCAAAACACCTAACAAGAGGGGACCCACTGATTCCCCATGTTTTGGAGCGACACCAATAGGATTATGTCAGGATTGCATATAAAATTCCATCATCCACATAGGCCAAGGTAGAGACCGAAGTTGAGTTAGTTAGACTCATTATCTGTATTTCCCATAGAAGAGGATTGCTCAGGGAAGTTAGGTAGTGACTCAGGTCCACGATACATGCTAGCTACACGTAGTCCAACCTATTTTGGATGAGCAGAGTGGAAAACCTTTTTTAGTTTTAGGTACTATTCTAGTATCCTCTATTTTAGTGTCTGTAATATTTTACATAGGTGTGTCCCACACTTTTATATTTGAGACTATTTTGGAGATTATGGTACTTGATATTTAACACTTATATGGTGTTATTATGATTGAAACCCCATTAGGTATCCTATTATAGGGTGTTCATTTTTTAAGTATTTTCCCATTTAGATTGGAAGATTTCTATTTATATAGAATATTTTCATCCTTGACATGATGATATTTGACATATTCATTAGTATTTGTAGGTTTGTTCCCTATCGACCAGACATTGAATGATATCATCTGAGGGTGAAATTTAGATCATTAGAGATTTATAGGCATGTTCACAAGGGAGAATGAGATGTTAGTGTGTCTAGAGATGGACCATATAACAAGAAGATAGGCAATGTGAAAACTATGATCTCCAATCCTTTCCAATATGATCATGGCTTATGAACCACTTTTTTACCTCCTACAGTTGATCATTTCAAGGATGTCATCCCTGATGACTTCTCAGATCTACCTTCGACACTAGAGATATAATTTTCTATCAATAATGTGGTAAGAGTAGCACCAGTGACCATCCCTTCTTCTAGGATGGAATTTGTGGATATTTTAGGGATCAAGAAGTAATTAGAGGATCAAGATGATAAAGGTTTCACATGGCTGAGTACTTCTCCTTGGGGTTCTCAAATCATTTGTGACAAGAAGGTAGATGGTACCCTCAGACTTTGGGTGGATTATTTTTGATTGAAATATCTAAATCTTAAGAATCGATATCTGATACCTTTAACAGATGAAATATTTAATCAGCTTCCAGGATCAAGATGTTATTCTAATATAGATTTTTGTTTCAGCTATAAAATGGTGCATGCCAGATCATCAGGAATACCTCTCATTGCTTCTAGGAGTAGGTATGGTCTTTATGAGTGCTTGGTTGTGTCGTTAGGTCTCACGAACACAACTATTGTCTTAACGAATATAATGAATAGGGTTTTCCACCCATATCTGGATTCATTTGTGATAGTTATTATTGATGATATCTTGGTGTATTTTCACTCCAAGCATGACCCTAGAAACCATCTTTAGATCACGTTGAATACACTAACACAGTATCAACTCTATGATAATCTTAGTAAATTCCACTTTTAAGTGGAATGAGTCCAGTTCTTAGGTCATAACATCTTAGAATAATGATTTCTAGTAGACCTAGATAAATTGAGTATTGTAAATTCTTGGGATCATCCCAAGAACATCATTGACATATAAAGATTCTTGGGGATAGCTGGGTATTATAGACGCTTCATCCAAGATTTCTTTCATGTTGTAGAGCTTCCTATGAACTTAAAAAATAATGTTGTGAAATTAATATTTTAATAATCTTATGAAGTAGGATTTCTGAATTTGAAGGGAAGATTGACTTTAGTGAAGATAATGACTCTTTCAGATCCAGGAAGGAGCTATACTATATAGTGTGACACATCCTGTATTGGGACCAGTGATGTTCTTATGAAGGATGAGAAATTCATCATGTACAAGTCTCATTAGTTAAGGCCTCACGAGATAATTACCCAACACATGACCAAGAGGTTGATGCTTTAGTGAATGATCTAGTATGTTAAGGACACTATCTATTTGGAGATAAATTTTTGGTATACACTAATCACAAATTCTTTTGGTATATATTTACGTCACAGGATCTGAATCTTATGTATCACAGAAGGGTTGAGTACCTACAATCATTTTATTTCAAGCTTGTGTACATGAGTGGTAATGTCATGGATGTAGCTGATGCTCTCAGTTGAAAGAATCAAACATATTCATTTTAGAAGGATAGTGGAGAATGTCATCTCATAGCCTTATTCTCAGAGATGGAAATTGAGGATCAGGAGGATCAGGATCAAACTATCCTCACAACCATAGATGTGAATTTTTCTCTTTTGTAATGGGTAAGAATGAGGCAATTATCGAATCCTGAAGGCATATTCCTAAGGGAGATCATATTATATGATGATAAATATTTATATTAGACCATGGATCAGAATAATACAATACTATTCCTTGGCTGTGTATGGGTCCTAGAAGACATCATGGAGGAGCTGATGTAGGAATTTCATGACTCAGTATGGGACATTCATCCCAATGTCACCAAAATGTATTCTGTTATACAGTTCCATTATTGGTGACCAAATATAAAATAAGATATAGCTAGAATCATCAATTGGTATTCTACCTATCATCAGGTGATGTTGTAACATTGATGTATTGAATGGCTTTTACAACCGTTGTCCATTCCTGATTGGAAATGGGACAATGTTTTAATAGATTTTGTGACTGGTTTAACCATTTCACCTCATGTAAATGATATTGTGTGACTTTTTATTGATCTTTTAATTAATGTTTCACACTTATATCCTATATTAGAGACCTTATCGATAGATGAAAAATGAATTTTCTACACCATAGAAGTTATATGTCTTCATGGAGCTCCGTAATCTGTCGTTTTTTATAGATATTCTCAATTTATGTAATGGTTTTGGAAGGGGTTATAGAAGGCGTTAGGTACTCTTGTGATTTTAAGAATAACATATCACCCATAAAATAATAGATAGATAGAGCGTATGATCCAAGTTATAGAGGACATGCTCAGTGCGTGTGTCCTTGACATTGGGGGTTCCATGAATATAAATTCACCGTTTTCTGTTTTCTTATCGTAACAGATTTCAGGATACAATTGATATGGATCCTTATGAATCCATACATGGTAGTTCGTTCTCTTTATCATTTCTCTAGCTATAGGTAGGGGAGGAAGCTATTCTTTGTACTCATCTCAGGTATGAGACTATAGAGATGGTCTAGCTGATCTGAACGCACATGATGACATCTTAGTCTAGACAGTAGTCATATGATAATAGACAATAATGAACTCTCAATTCTGATGTTGGGGAAAATGTTTTCTTACGATTATCACGTAGGTTGGTCCATGGATATATTTAGAGGTAGGGTAAGATCTCACCAAGGTTGGTTAGACCCATCGAGGTTGTGAAAAGGATTGGACTAGAGGATTACCAGATAACACTTCATCATAGATTCTAGTCAATGCATGATGTCATTTATGTATCTTAGTTTTTCAGATATTATCTAGACCTATCACATGTCTTTCATCCTAATGATTTTGATATAGATGAAAATTATTCCTTTGAGGAGTATGCAATTTGTATTGTTGATCGGAGCGTGAAGACACTTTGAGAAAAGTATATTCATTTTTCATGGGTGCTATGTCAATAGAACCAGGAACATGATGAGACCTGGGAGTGGGAAGATGATATATGAACCAAATGTTTAGAACACATTATATATGAGTCTCCTTCACCCTCAAAAGGACAACTCTAGGATGTGATTTTTTACGGAGGATAGTTTGTAAAAAATCATCTTTTCAAGAAGGTACAAGTCATTTTTTGGTTTAAATTTTGTTGAATGGACCTTATAATGTTACCCAATTAAGTAACATGTCTCAAGATGGTGTTTGTGGCTTGTTAGGATCCCATAACTCCAGGTTTTTGAAAAAATAATTATGTTGCACGGTTAGTAGGAACCATGCAGCCCATCCTTCACCCTCTTTACTAACAGTTTAGGAGAAAACAAGGGTATAGAAGGATCCATATGGTTTGTTTGATAATATGAGACTATAAGAACATGAACATACATAAAATTTCAGACATTTTATAGTGGTATTTTTCATGTTTTGAACATCGTTATGAAAACCATGTGCCTTAAACGTACAAATCTCTTCATTAAGAAATGTCTTTAGAGTGGTTTGAGCACGGTTTGGCCAAAAAGTATGGAAAAACCATGAACGCCCTGTTTTTACAGTGAAGTGAAAATTTTAACCTAATAAATTTATTTACCTATTTTCCTTTTTCCCTATCTTCATTCCAATAGAAGAATTGGATTTATTCCTCCCATGAGCTTCTAAGAATATCAACCGAGGCACTGATGTAACTCCATTATTTGAATTCCAAATCTCGATTAGCTGGGAGAATTAGATCCGTATCAGAAAAACCTAAAATCATCTCCCTTATAATTTTGTTTTATCGTCGGATCTATTGCACTATTTATGTGAAATATCTATTCCCTATTATAAGGTATTTTGACCGTTTCATCAATTTCTCCTAACCTACTTCAACTCTAAGGCCTCCCTTGGATGAGGAGTCATCAGAAGACCTAATATAGATGGTATCATTGTTTTACCAATACTTTTGGTGTTTTCATAGAATTTCATTGTGGAACATTATAAAATTTTCTCTTCACCCCATCTAATTGTGTTATTCATATTAAATTGACCCAAACACCTTGATATAAGCATGTTGATCCCTTTAAGGATATTAGAGGATGGAGACCTCAGTTATGGAAAACCATTGGGTGTGCGAGCGAATATTAACCTATAAAGTTAATTTTTTAATTTCTTGGAATGAATACATGTTGTTTATATTATATTATAAATATATTTTAATATACTATATAAATATTTAATGAACCCATGGAACATCCTAAGTGATTTTCCCGGATTATAATTGGAATTTCCCATGTAGGCAATTTCTTTATTGACCATGGAACCTTTAATTTCCTCTTCGAAAACTACAAATGTAAATTACATGTTTTGATTAATTAAATGGATTTCATTAAATGGAATGGATTCCTTATGATGGGTTTCCATTCTTAAAAAAAATAATTTCAATAATTCAAATGGATTAGTATGTGTGTTACGATCATGCTAAATATTAGATATTTTATCAATTGATTTAATTTAACTGTTATGCCTTATATATGTATATACATATATTGTGCATGGTAAATATGATTAATGGTATGTAATGGATCATGTAATGTATTATAAATATGATTACACTTTTATTTAGTATGTGTAATGATGGTAAAATTTTTTTTGATCATGATTGTATCACGTTCCCTTATATTAGGGGTCGAGCATGACATATCGCACCATTTAATCTTTTTGGACGGTGGGTATGACATTCCACATATCTTGTTTTGAGTTTTGACATGATTGAAATCTCACTATCTTGAGTGACGAGCTTGACATATCCCAATCATTATGATATATATGTAATGTTCACTATTTATTAATCTTATAGTCTCATTTGGACTGGTTATGGATGACTGGGTTATGCACCAATCCATCCAGCACCTAGTTATCCAGCTATATGGATATTATCTTCCACACACACATGGTCCTACTAAGTGGATGTAATATATAACTAAACCATATATATATATATATTATTACTAAATATATATGTATACCTATCAGATACCCTTTCCGGCCATGTACCGAAGAAAGTATAGCTGCCAGGTGTCATTTAGGAACCTGAGCAGGATGGTATTTATTTCTTCATATTTTACTTCTATTTTATTTATTAACAACGCATTGTTTAGCTATGATAATTACTTGGATTAATTATATACACCATTTTTTTGGCCTTCTAATATTATAACCCACAGCCAATTTGTCCTACCTATGGTACTTGAGAAGATTTTTTTCCTGTAGGTATCGATAAGGAAATTATCCCTAATTTAGAGTTTTGATATACATTTTCATTAGATGGAGAAGAGGAGTAGACGAAAAATCATTTTCTTGATATGCTAGTGGATCATCCTTTTGATCATTTTGTAGTAATTTTATAACAAGGTTTTATATGAATGTCCCATGTTCCCCTTTTTTATATCATAATTCCATTCATCCATGTATATGACACTATCAAATATATTTTAATTTTATTATTCAGTTGTCCAGCCATTCAGTCTTCCCCTTATTAATTATTATGTATGTTTATATATTCTTCAACTGTTCTATGTTTATGATAATCTCTGTTGTTCTAGTCTGAGAAGAGGGTATATTCTCACCACTATACCACCTTTACACCCTTGCTTCTATTTGGTAACCTCTACTATATAGGGAGCTATTATTGAGTCCATGTGACCAACTGAATTGGGGAATGAGTTATGTGGACCCTGGTTCAAGAAATTGCAATTTTACTCTTCAGAAATATGTTTTCTTCAAAATTGGTTGATTTATTATGTTTTTGACATGAAATTTATAATTAATTGTAACCATTCATTGAAATTTATTTTGGAAATAAATATATAATTTTAAATTTTCATGTAAATATTAGCATATGGGAAACTCCTACGATTTTACTAAAATGAATTATTTTTTAGTGAATAGTGAAAATAATAATGTTTGTAAAACTTTTCATTTTGTTCCACGTAAATGACACATTATCTTTTGGATTCAATAATAAGGTTCCTAATTATTATTTTATTATATAAAATCTAATTAATTACATTATAATCACAATTTTACATGAGCATTTGATAAGTTAATTTTTTGCATCAAAATATATATTTTGAAAAACTATTATTATGCACACAATGCAATTTTGTCTTATTAAATGAAATTAATCACTATTTATTAATTATTTTAATTAAAGTTAAATAATAAATATTTAATATAATATTTTTTCAATAATTTTACGGTTTCTAAAATCCAAGGAATGGTATTAAATCATATTTGTTTTCTTAAAAATTCATTTTTCAAAATTGTGATTTCTTTGCAGTTTATAAATATAATTAAAATTACACATAACCAATGATAGAAATTTAATATATTAAAATGGAATAAATATATTTATTCAACATAACTAATATATTTTCATAGCATCAAATTCATTTTTATCAATGTTAAATAGTAAAAGATGAAATTTTTTGTTATCACCATTAAGGTTAAAATGATTTTAATAGGGGTGTTAATCAATAAAATAAATGTAGGATTTAAAAAACCTCTCAAATTCATATATTTTAAGATATTTAGACCATATTATATCCATATTTATAATATTATTCAATTTTAATACAATTTTCTATTATTTTTAATTTATTTAATTAAAATGTTTTAAGAAATTCCATGTTTTACCTCCCCTAACTTATAAAAGGAAATCTATCCTACTTCCAGATAAACAAATTTTTTATCATACTGTATTATACAATAACTAAAAAAATGAATTCATTGAATCTATACATTCATCCTAGATCATTTTTTCTTTTCATAATACCAATCAGTCTTGTCTTAAGGTGTAAGACATAAGAGGACTCTCAAAGAAGAGGTATAAATCTTAACCATGCTCTTTCAAATTTATTATTCTTACACATTCCCTAAAATTTTTTATATCCATATAAAAATTATGATTATATTATCTTGAATATTATGATATATCACTATTATTATTTCAAAATCATTCACCACCTCTTATCAATCAAATGATTAATGAAATCATCGCTCATGCGTATGTGTAGACTATCACCTCCATATGGAGATATGACTAAGTTTTGACCACTACCATTCATTTTCAATTATTATTAGGGTAATAATTTATATATATATATATATATATATCATATTTATTAAATATTTTTTGTTTTATAATTATAAAATCATACCTTATGATTCATTAGTAACCGATAATGTTGCATGTTCATACGTGTGGACTACCACCTGTTGGAGTTGGTGGCCTAGAACCAACTAATTTTACTTTATTCATTAATAAATACCTTATCAAATCATGATTGTTCTTATATGTGGAAATACATTTGATAAATTACTAAGGATAGATTTTGAACTAAATGGTCATAGCAGATCCTTGCTATGATGAGAACCTGAAAGTGCCATAACACTGTTCATGAATATATTTTCTATGGTTGGATGATGTTATTTGAGGGAAAAAAATAACATAGGCCATTTGGGGTGAGGACTCATAAAAAATTGAGGCAAATTATCATGGTGTGTGCCCTTTGTAATATCTAGGAAGATATTGTGATAATGAGACCCGCTAGTAGGAAATCAACATTTCATAGTGTCATTGGATGTTCCTATCTACAGACATGTGTATTGACCCTTTGATGTTAATATTATTTTTAACGGGTATTAAAAACTCACACACATTTATGTATTGACGAAAAATATGATGACATACTATTCGCAGTGAGGTAGGATATGCTGGGTGCATCATGAGTAATACTGCATTAATAGATAATGTGAGAAAGGATATATCCCATATATTCCATAATGGAAGTAGATATCTCAAGCCCTTTGATGGAACTGATATTGCTTAAATAAATCTATGGCCATGGTAAAGAATGGGAATGTAGAATTACAGGACGTCAAAGGAAGAATAATCGATCACATGGGTTTATGGAACCAACATGCAACCTGATTGATTCGAGACATCAAGACAAATGTATTACATTAAACAGTAAGCGTTCGTAGGAGGTAAAAAGTCATTGCGGCATTAACTACTTTCTCTATGGGTGCCTTGGAATATTTCTAGATGCTAACCTTTGAAATCAAGAAGGCTCAACCTAATACAACTGAGAAGGAGTCCTAGAGGGCCTCACACTAAGTGTGTCCAAGTATCTCAGTTAAATATTAATTAAACAAGTTGAATAAAGATTATTCCTGATTGTGGTTTAATAATAATTGAATAATTCCAGATCATATTTTTTTCAACACTAATTATTCAAGAGAATATATTGTAGGAGAAATAATATATTTATTAGAGATAGTGTAGTAATATTTATTTAAGAAATAAATGGTCATTATTGATGGTCTAATAAATATAATGGAGGAAATAAAGAGAATAGAAAAACAAAAGTACATGCAGTGTATATTAATATACAAACCATGTAGTTTTTCTGGAGATTTGTGAAAAATAATATTATTTATTTAATTAAATAATATTAGGTTTAATTCTTTGGGCTCTTTAAAAGGAATAATAATAGTCAAATATTATTATTAGACTTGGGGTATTACTAAGAATTAAATGAAATGAATAAATTCTTTCAGGTAATTATTTCATTTTATTATTCTGGGTAATTAAAATCCCAATTATATTATTCTCGTTGGCCTAGCCATTCATTTGTGGTTGTGCAAATAGATCTAGATAAATCTCTAAAGCCAAGAGAGAATTCTTTTCTTCCAAGAATTCTCTCATGCCACGAGATAGATCCTCCTCCACCAGATCAAGGAGAGCACTTTGCAAGAAGCTCTCAAGGAGATCGAAGGAGGACATTGCAAGAAAATGATCTTCCATGCTAGCACTTGGTGATCCCTTCAGCGATGTCTATAGATACATGGAGCATATGTGGATCACCTCTAGAGGAATACTACACATGGATTCTACGAAATAATGACGGATCACATCAGATCGTTACTGGAAATATCAACAGAGAGAGAATTCCTTCAATGTAATTCTCATATTTTAATTAAATTAATTATAACCAACATATGATGATCATATATATGGTTATGGGACTCCCCTCTTTTCATTAATTCATCACTCTATTATGAAGATACAACATTTTATTATCATGACAAATCTTAGATTGATCCTCATTAACAAAAAATATTAAATTTGGGTACACCCACCAACACGCTTCCACTGTGCCCAGAACCTATAAGTGGTATTAGAGAGGTCATATTGTTGATTATAATTATTTATTTTTTATGGGTATTTATATATTTAATAATTTTGTTGTTTCAATTCATGTTAATTGTCCTATAATTCTGAATCTCGGGATCTATTTCTCCTCTTTGGTTTCTCGTTCACCTTACCAAAATTATTTTTTCTTTTAATTTTTTATTAAAATAAAATATAGGATATCTTATAAAGGTGGAAAAGATTCCTGGCCATACAACACTAGAACACACGACGTGTATTTAGCAATATATGCCGTGTAGTATAGGTTCCATGCACTAGGAAAGTCTGCCAAACCAATCCATGTCATTAGATTCTATCTAATTCTCTAAGACTCCGTGTGTTGACCAGGAATAGGTGGCACATAGTTTCTGAAGTACATACTGTGTGGCCCACTGATCACGGTGCATAGTCCCTTCAGTTTAGGGTTAGACCATGTAGCCCGTACAAGGCTTGCCCAGCTGGAAACCGTGTAACACGGATACTACATGATGTGTGTCCCACTGAACACGCCGTGTACTCAGAAGATTTATGATGGACATCTACACTCCATATCCTCGGCCATGTACTTCAGATGGATGGTGAAAAAAATTACACGCCGTGTAGTTGGAACTACACGTCATGTACTCATCCAAATTACGCATATTTATTAAATTTATTATTATATTATACAAATCCTTAAGATGTGTACCATAGTTTAGGTGTAAAGCTAAGGCACAACATGTGATAGGTGTTTTATATATATGTGTTTAATTTAAACTCTACGTAAAGTTCATTTCTACTCATAGGGTAGTTATGAATAGGAATTCACTGGGTTTCATCTACAGTACAAGTTACGTACAAAGATAATTTTAAATAATTTTTTTTTAAATTATGATGGATAAGAATCTCAAGGAAATTCAAAAAAATGGTTTAAGATAAAATGATTGATTAATTAAAGATAATTAATTGATTCGAGTGTGATTTATCATAAAAAAGAAGGATTAAATAATTGAATATTAATTTTATTTATGCGTATATATCGTTTCATGTATAGATGATCATGAACAAGACTAAGAAATTTGTATATGAATGGTTTATTTTAATTAATTAATTTAAATTAAATTTGTTGGCATGTGAGCCTTCTCCTCATTAACATGTAGGGCCTGTATACCCAAGGATTATTTTATGTAAAACCCCATTTTACCCCTCACATGCGAGTGAGATAAAAGCATATGTAATGGATGGAGCTCCCATGCTAGTGGAGGTGACTCAAGTTAGAAGCCAAGGTGAAACCAATACAGGGAGATACAAAGGCGGACAGTTGGAAAGCTGTAAATATAGACCCAAAAGGTTCAAGGTGTTTCTCCCCTAGGTCTTGGGTTAGTTTATCAACAGATAGATTAACTAACCAATAGAAACAGCTCATGATCAGACCATTTATTTTATTTATGTCAGTTGCATGGTTTATTTATTGTGGGTGTGTTGTCATGATCACACAATTAATGAATTAAACAAGCATGCAAGATGGAACTAAAATACGACTGGATTAGGTGTGAATATTATCTTAGACATGGTTAATCAATTACGTATATCCCACTTAATATTAAAAATCATGTAATCAAAGATAATAAAATGAAAATTTAAATATACAGATAAAATCCCTCATATAAAATATTAAGTCAGTATAGCCTTCCATAATCTTTATTAGAATTGAACTATAGTTCAAAGTGATTGAACAAACCTAATTGGAGTGATTTCAATTATCATTGAATTCTAATTCAAGGTTTTGTGTTGACTTGACTTGGTTCACATCTTGGGTTGACTACTACTTCATGAATTGGTGTGACCAAGAGGAAAAGGTTGAGGAAATCCAAAATAAAAGGATTTCAGGATTGGGGAGTCCACTCAGTAGATCAAGGATCTGGGATTTAATGCAGTTGGAATTTGGAATGCCTACCTAAAAACAATTAATATTTCTTGACCAACCCTGGTTGGGGTAATGAGAACGGAAATATGGATACTTTCCACTAGAATATTCAGGAAAAATAATATTCTAAATTCAATGGTGAGGGCTTTTGGATTTCGATAAAATAGTGGGAGACTAATATGTATTAAATTATTTATTTGTCTCAGTTCTATCATAATTATATACTAAACTTTCTCTCATCTTAATTTTTAGAAACATCAAGAAAATTTACTTCAAACATATCATTGCGAACCATACTTGAGAAGAAAAACGTTCTCACCATCACCAATTTCCAGGAATGGAAGAGGCGTTTACGTGTCATCCTTCTCCTTGAGATGAAATTGTACATGATAGAGGAGCCTAATCCAGTTGCACCAAGAAAAGAGGCCAGTGATGAGGAACTATATCTCTATATGAAACATATGTATGATGCCACAGATGTCCAATGTTTCTTTCCATCAGTAATGTCTAATGAGCTCTTGAATCGACATGAATATAGGGATGTGTATAGCATGATGTCTCAGTTTAAGGATCTCTATCAAGAGAAGGCGAGACAAGAGAGATATGAGATCTCCAAGACTTTTTTACAACTAAAATTTGTGTGTCTGTGCTAGCTAGGCCTCATGTAGTCAAGCTTATTGGCTACATTGAACGCCTGTACATCTTAGGGATTAAGTTCCCAGATGAGTTGCATATAGATCTCATCCTATCATCACTGCCCAAAACCTTCTCTAGCATAATTGTCAACTACAACATGAGTAACAATGAGAAGAGTATATCAAAACTGCTGACCTTAATTCTCCAGGTAGATAAAGCATGCGGAATGGAAAACCCAAAGTCCCAATAATGAATAAGAAAAGGAAGGACAAGGCAAAGGGGCAAGGATTCAAAAACAGTATGAAGCCCCTGAGCACTATCTCTCCAAGATGGGGAAGATCTAGAGGCAAGGAAAAGAATGAGAGGCGATATGTTTTTCATATGGAAAGCAAGGCCCCAAGAAGAGGAACTCCACCCAGAAGCATGGGGATGCTAAATGTGCATTCGTTATAGAGTGTAATCCTTCCATTTATACAAATTGGGTATTCGATATAGCTTCTAAGGCTCACATCTATATTCAAATGAAGTATCCAAGTAGATTTAGAAATATTGATAGAGGATAGGTGGATCTTCGAACTGCCAATGGCGCGAGGCTAGCTGCATTGGCCATTGGTGATTACCATCTGTCATTTCCATCTAGAATGGTTTTGGTTTTATCTAACTGTTATTATGTTCCTAGTGTTACCAAGAATATAATTTCTATATCATGTTTGGATATGGATATATTTATTTTCAAATTTGGAAATAAGGGTAGTTTCTTTTATGAGAACAACATATGTTATGGTATGGATAATTTAAACAATTGTTTGTAGGTATTAAATTATGAAAACCATGTATTGGAAATCGATAACAAAATTAATTCACCTCACTCATACAGCAACCTATTTTGGCATCAATGACTTGGTCATGTAAATTAGAAGAGTATAAAAAACCTCTTCCAGGATGGTTACATAGACTATACAAAGCTAAAACCACTTGATAAATGTCACTCTTTTTTATAAGGTAAAATGGCCAAGCCGCCTTTCGGTGGATAGGGTGAAAGGTATACAGAGCTTCTAGTATTGGTACACATGGATTTGTGTGGACCATTTCTAGTAGAAGATAGAGATGGATGTTGTAACTTCATTACTTTATCTTATGATTTGTGTAGATATGGATATATCTACTTAATGAGGTATAAGTAAGAAGCCTTAGAGAAATTTAAGGAATTCCATAATGAAGTAGAGAATCATCTTGGTAAGAAGATAAAGAAACTTTGATCAGATCGATGTGGAGAATATCTGAATTAAGAGTTCGTTGATCTTCTACAAGAGTCTGGGGTTCTATCTCAGCACATTCCTCCTTATACACCATAGTGGAATGGTGTTAGTGAAATAAGGAAGCAAATATTGTTGGACATGGTTAGGTCGATGATGAGTCATGCAGAACTTCCATTATCCTTTTGTGGATATGCATTATAAACTGTAGAATACAAATTAAACCGAGTACCATGTATAGTGGAAAAATGAATTCCCTCTGAGATATGGAATGGAAATAAAACCATTTTTCGCACACACATATATGGGGATGAAAGGAATTTGTTAATGACTTCTTAGGAAACAAACTAGCACCGAGGGGCACAAGGTGTATATTTACAGTATATCCTAAGGAAATGAAAGGATATTACCTATATAAACCTTCAGAAAAGAAAGTTAATGTTGAAAGACAAGCTATATTTCTTGAGAGGGAGAACATCCTAAAAAGGATAGTGGGAGAAAGATTGACTTCAATGAAGTTAATGCTCAAGATACACAGGAGTTGGTACAAGAACATGTTCCCCAAGTCCCCATGGAAGAGGTTCCAGAAACAGAAGTACTGCGTAATAGCTCAAGAGAGGTAACAGAACCATATTGATTTGGTTTCCTAGTCACTGAGGATGGTGAATCATTATTTTTGGACAATGATTAACCTCTCTCCTACACAGAACCAGTAGAAAGCTCATAAGATTCAATATGGATAGAAGCTATGAATTCTGAGAGGGATTCCATGTATCAGAACCAAGTCTAGGTTCTAGTCGATGAGCCAGTTGAAGTAAAGTCTGTTGGATGAAAACATGTATTCAAGAGAAAACTAGACATAGAAGGCCAAGTTAGAACCTATAAAGTAAGGCCAGTGGATGAAGGATTCGGACAGCCTCAAGTAATTGACAATGATGAAACTTTTTTTCCAGTTTCCATGACTAAATCCATAAGAATCATACTTTCCATAGCATCCTACCATGACTACAAGATTTGGAAAATGGATGTAAAAAAAATATTCCTTAACACAAACCTTCTGGAAGATGTCTATATGACACAACCAGAAGGGATTCTGACACTAGGTGAAGCCAAATGGGTTTGAAAGTTGTATAAATCCATTTATGAATTAAAGTAAGAATCCAAGTAATCTAAAATTTGATTCGATGAAGCCATAAAGGAATTTCTTTTCAATAATATTGAATGTGAGCCATGTGTTTATAAGTAGTTTAATGGGAATGAGGTCGTTATCCTAGTAGTATATGTTGACGACATATTTCTTATTGGTATGATGTAATAGTCTTACTATCCTTTAAGGAATAGTTGAACCAATGTTTCTCCATGAAGGACTTGGGTGAAGTAGCCTACATTGTCTGGATCAAGATCATTCATGATATATCCAAGAGGCTTCTTTGACTAATTTAGGGTACATGCATTGACCAAATACTAAAGAGATTTATTATAGAACAATCCAATAGGGGATTGGTTCCGATGTCACATGGCCTACATCTTTCTAAGAAAATGTGTCTTTAGACATAATAGGAGAACGATAGAATGAGTAAGATCCCATACACTTTGGATATAGGATCCATCATGTCTTCCATGTTATGTACTAGGATTGATGTTTCCTGTGCACTGAGCATGGTGGGAAGATATCAAGAAGATATTGGAGAACATAATTGGACTGCTGTTAAGACTATCCTTAAGTATTTGAGAATAACTAACGATATGTTCCTGGTCTATGGAGGAGATGACGAACTTGTAATCTGAGGGTATGCTGATGTTGGTTTTCAGAAAGATCAGAATGATCTAATGTCACAATCTATATATGTTTTCTGTCTCAATGGAGGAGCTATGAGTTAGAAGAGTTCAAAGAAACCAGTTGTCGCCGATTCTACAGCAGAGTCTAAATATATAACAGCTTCTGATGCAGCCAAAGAAGCCATCTGGATTCATAACATTGTCCAGGAGCTTGATGTGGTTCCTAGCAGTAAATATCCTTTCACATTTAATTGTGATAATACTGAAATGGTGGTTCATGCAAAAGAAACAATGTCACATCAATTGACAAAGCACATACTCCAGAAGTATCACCTCTTAAGGGATTTCTATCAAAGGGGTGAAGCTACAGTGAGTAGAGTGCCCAAGAAAGAGAACATGGAAGACCCCATGACAAATGTCCGATATCAGCAGAAACATGAATATCATGTGAGAGCTAGCGGGTTAAATGTTTTCAGAAGTTGGATCTAGTCAAAGTGGGAGTCCGTTGGAGTATGTATCCTAGAACCAACTAATTTTTACTTTATTAATTAATATATACCTTATCACACCTCTATTGTTTTTCTGCATGACAATGCATGTGATAATGTCGTAAGGATAGCTGTTTCACTATAAGGTTATAGCGGATCCCTGCTATGATGATAACCCAAAAGTTCCATAACATTGTTCTTGAATATATTTTCTATGGAAATATGATGTTATTTGAGGGACATAAATAATACAGGACATTAGGGATAAGGACTCAAAAAATTTTGAGGAACCTTATCATGGTGTGTGCCCTTGGTAATATCTAGGAGGATATTATAAGAACGAGACCCTCCAGTAGGAAATCCACATTTCATAGTGTCATTGGATGTTCCAATTTGCGAACGTGTGTATTGGTCCTTAGACAATAAGATTATTATTAATGGGTATTAAAACCTACACACTTAGATGTATTGATGAAAACTATGTCAAAACACTGTTTGTAGTGAGGTAGGATATGTTGGGTGCATCACAGGTAATACTAAATTAATACATAATACAATAAAGGATTTGTCCTTTATGATCCATAACGGATGTAGATATATCACGCCCTTTGATGGACTTGATATAGCCTAAATAAATCCATGGCCATGATAAGAAATGGGCATGTTCAATTCTAGGAAGTCAATGAAAGAATAATCAATAACATGGGTTGATGGAACCATCATGCAACCCGCTTGATTCAAGACATCGAGACAAAGGGATTACATTAAATAGTATGCATTCATAGGAGGTGACACGTCATTACGGTGTTAACTTCTTTCTCTATGGGTGACTTGGCGTGTTGCTAGATTCTAACCTTGGAATTTAGGCAGGCTATGCCTAATTCCACTGAGAAAGAGGCCTAGAGGGGTACACACTAACGGTGTCTAAGTATATCAGTCAAATATTTATTCAACAGGTTGAATAAATATTGTTATCGATTGTGGATTTATAATTATTCAAGGATACATGATCACATTTATTTAGAAACTAGTTATTCGAGAGAATATATTTTAAGAGAAATAATATATTTATTAGCAAGTAATGTAGAAATATTTATTTAAGAAATAAATAGTCATTATTCAAGGTATAATAAATATGTTGGATGAAATAATGTGAATGGAAAAAAAGTACAAACCCTCTACATTAATATACATGTCATGTGGTTTTTCTGGGGATTTGTGAGAAATAATATTAATTATTTAATTAAATAATATTAGTTGTAATTTTCTGGGTACATTTCAAGTAATAATAATAGTCAACTATAATTATTAGACATGGTGTATTACTAAGAATTAAAGTAAATGAATAAATTCTTTCGGGTAATTAATTCATTTTATTATTCTATGTAATTAAAATCCCAATAATATTATTATCATTTCCCTAGCCATTCATTTTTGGTTGTGTATAATAGATCTAGAGAAATATCTCAATCCATGAGAGAATTCATTTCATTCAATATTTCCCTCAAGCTACGAGAGAGATCCTCCTCTATCAGATCAAGGAGAGTGCTTTGAAAGTGGCTCTCAAGGCGATCAAAGTCGAACATCACAAGTGAAGGTTCTTCCGCACTAGCACAAGGAGATCCCTTCAACAACATCCAGAGATACGTGGAGCATGTGTGAATCATTGCTAGAGGAGCCTATACTTGGATTCTACAACCCAATTAGGGATGACATCAAATCATGACCGGAAACATCAATGGAGAGATAATTCCATCAAGATAATTTTTGACTTTTAATTTATTTATTATAACCAACATATGATGATCCTCTCTATGGTTCTGGAACACCACTCTTTTCATTCCTTATTCATTCTATTTCAAATATCCTTCGTTTTATTATCATGATCGATCTGTGATTGGTCGTTGTTAATGGAAAAAACTAAAGTTGGGTACACCCACCAACATGCTTCCACTACGCCCAGAACCTAGACCACCTTCACGAAGCAATGCGATTTTTTTATAATTTCAACGTAACATGGATATTAATAAAGTTAGATTTAATGAATATATTTGATATTTATGAAATAAAAATCATTCATTATATTTGAATTATCATTTAACTTTCTTTCATTCCATCCATTGAAAAATATAAACATCACTCTTGAGTACGCATAGATTACCGTGCCCTTGTAGTGATGTAATTAATTTTTCATTTCTACTTTATATCACAGGTAATAAATATTTATAAAAGGATTATATATGATAATTAAATAATTTTTAACATTATAGATATCGGGGGATCATGATCAATTTTAATGGACCATGACTTCAAAAATGAATCATTCTTGAAAGATAAATCAATTAACACTTAAAATGATGACTTTAAGTGAGAAATGTTGATAACAAAGTAGAAAAATGATATAAGTGGATCATATATGATATAATAAGTATGTATATGATTATATTATTTAATTTAAATATATATATATATATATATATATATATAAATATATATATATATATATATATAATTTTATTATACATGACATTTTGGTAGTTAAAAATCATGTTAGATAAAATGTAAGTGTTTTTCATCTCAATTTCACTTCATTTATACATGTTTTAATGTTATTAAAATATTATATATATATATCAGGTATATACTTACCAAGAATGAATTTTTGAATAACCAATGATTTAATAAAATTTATTTATATATCAACATGATGTTCAAGTATCAAATAACTTTTTGATTTAATGATTACTAAATCCTTATGGATTTTATGTTACAATTTCATTTTTACTAAGATAGTTTGTGATTAAATATTCTAAGGATAAAATTATATAATCTATCTCTCAAAATTATTATATGATGTATTAAAATCTAGATATTTCTATATATTTCATAATTTCCATTCATTTTTCACTCATTATGTACTCAGGAGACAAAAATAAAATTTATAGTATTCTATACAATGTCTTTCTGACATTTTACTGATACTGAGAATGTAATTTTTGTCTTAGTTTACTCAACATGAATGGATCCCTCCAAAATCATGAATTTGATTTTAATCAATTTTTTAATTATAATACTAATCTTTACATTTCATATAAAATACTTTCTATAACATTTATGAAAATATTTATACTAAATTAGTTATTTTTAAGAAAAAGAGAATTTTATTCAATAATTTTTCAAGTGATATTTTAAATTTATTTTTATCTAAAACAAATTACTTTGATGTTTTGGATGATTTAATAGGGATAAAATAAAATATCCCCAAATTTATTAATTTTATAGATTTTTTTTTATAATTTTTAAATTTTTAGGAATCTTGTATCCTATCCTTGGGTTATGACTTGAGGATATGATGAATGATTTATGATCTTGTGGTATTAATATTTTCTTTCATTATGATATGGGTGGGAATTGAATTATATTACCCTCCATTACATTGGGTAAAGAAGGATACATCTTGAGATAATAATGTCTTGAATGGGTAGTGAACCAAATATTAAAATTAATTTTACAATAAGATAGTGTTAGGAGTGAACAATGACTAATGAAATAATGGAATAGGGAGTGAACATATTCCACTATGTTAGTCTTGGATGTGGGCCTTAACTAAGGAAATTATTTTCTATGCCTATTTTCATGAAAAAGACATATATCTAAATCATTTGACATGTATTGATGAATCATTATATACTATTTAATGTTTTCCGCTCTCCAGTATCTTGTGTTTCAATTGATAATACATTAGGTCATGATTCATAATAATGATATATTATTTGATGGGTTTTATTTTCTAATGTTTAAGTAATGTTATAATACCCTTATTCTTATCTTATTCACACTTATGATCATCTATCATTACTAGAAATTTAAGCTATAGCCACAGATCTATAGCCATGGTTTTATAGACCCGTGGATATAGCTTATTTATAGCCACGATTTTGTATATACTCCGTGGCTAAAAATTTTCGCTGTCTTTTTTTCTTCCAAATCCCATCGGGATACTCCTTTATTCTCCCCCAATCACTTTTTTTACAAATCGCGTTGGGCTCCTCCTCCTTCCTCCCATGATCGCGACCCTCCGAAACTCAGTTTCTCATGGCAGTGACCCTCCGAACCCTGGACATCTCTCACTGCGCGCGACCCTCCTTCCCCAACCAACCGTGGACTCTCCTCCCCCCGATCCTCCCCCATTGATGGTGACCCTCATGATCCTCCGAACCCTCGACGTCTTTGACTGCGGAACCCTCCTACCCGATACCCACTGCACACGACCCTCCTTCCCTGACCCATGGAGACCTCTCCTATCCCCGATCCTCCTCCACTGACGGTTCCCCTCGCGACGTTTCCCATCGCTGACACCGAACAAGGCAACCCCACCGTGAGCCGCTGCCACAGAACACAGGACACCTCACCTCCCCCGCCGACGCTGCTCCTAGGTGGCCTCCCAACCTCCTCCGGCATGCCTCTGACGTGGCCAACCCCCTTCAGGTGATCCTCTTTCTCCTTGTTATGATCAATTACATGTTCATTATTTTGTTATCAGTGTGTAGGAGTAAATTGGAATAGTTTCAGATGTTTGAGTATGGTAAGGAGGTTTTTGAATTAGATACATTATTCTAATTATAATTGATATGCGTGGAGTGAGGGACAAGTTGTTTTTGGTGAAGAACCAATTAGTCTAGATAGGGAATCTGCATGGTGGAGTTGTGGACAGTTGGAATGGATAAAAAGTGATGGTATCAAATTTTGATGGTTAAATTGGTAATCAAGGGATCATCCTGGGTGCTTGTCAAGGATTGAAATTCTTATGGTTGGGAGTTTTTAATGACCCACACAATTAGAGGGTTGGTAATTTTTGAGGAAATTTTATTTTATTTTTTGCCTAAAGAAGGGATATTTTTGAGAATTGGGATATGAATTTGAATTTCAAGAGTTAATACATCTCTGGGATGTGTTTTCATTTGAGGTTAATAGTTATTTAGAGGGTTTGTTTCCAAATTATAGGGTGGTGGCTAACCACAATAAACTGTATTAGTTATTGGGTATTCAATTGGGAGGCACTAGGTGCCCCTTAATGGGTTTGTAAAAAACTACATCCTTGATAAGGTACCCGATGGAGGGGTACTAGGTACTCGGTGGGCTGGAAAGTGTAGCAGACCTTTTATAAGGGCCATCAGGTACACAGTGGAGGTGGATTGGTTACCCAGTAGGGATGAGTGTTGTTTTTTAATAATAACAATATAGTTATTCTAGATTCCACCTCTAAAAATGCCTTATGGGGTTCTTCTACTTTGAATGGATAGAGGTAAATATTCCTCTTCTACCTCCATTATTCATTCATATTTATATCTTTTAATATTTAGTTTTTTAGGGTATGGTTTGTGTCAGATTTCACCAAGACTTATTGTGGCACATGAGAATGTGATGTTTCCAAGATTTATTTATCCATTGACGTGTTAGAAATATTATGGCACATGGAAAAATTGTTTTCTTTTTCTCATTATGTTATATTCTCTAATTGTTTCTTATTTATGAAAGTTATCCTTGATGAAATCATTACATTTTCACCATTCCCTCATAGAATGTGGTGCAATGACATTAAACTTCCATATTCTCATCTTTAACCAAGATTTCATGTGATCTTATTTTTTCTTATATTTTGATATCTTTACCCAAAAAAACATACCAATTTATATAATATATGTTTACTAGCATGATTATTATTTATCATGGTTTATTCCCTAAATAAATATTCTCACAATAGTGTTTATTATAGATTGATTATATGTTTATATTATTCTAATATTTCTTGGATTCATGTATGAGAAAACATGACCAAAATGTATCATGATCATATTTTGGTGTTATATTAAAAAATATAGATGTTCTATAATCATCCCCAAGCTAAAGGTGAGCTTATGGAATTTACGGATCTATCCTATAGTGATAAATTTGAATATTTAACCACTTATTATTCTTTGGTGGTTCACCATTATTAGATTTAAAATTCTCAACAATGATAATGAAGTTACCATCATTGAAGCTACTATGTGATGACATGGGACCAATGATATTCTTCCCACTAGGAAATTTTTAAATGTTACATCTTCCCCTTTACCTATAGTTATCAAGAATAATATATTTTTTTTTAAAAAACAATAAGTAAATTCATAATTCTGAAACTAAACATCTAAACATGTCAGAGTGAATTGAGGTTCTTCAACATGTTTAATTTACTACTATCATAAATATTATTGAATGAAAACATAGTGGAGACATGATTTCTACAATCTATACTAATTATGGGTTCCTCTCCATTCCATGTGTCCAACATTCAAAAACCCACGTTTCTTCTATGCCTGAATTCCACGCACCTTTATCGCGTGAATCCCTTCCTCTCCCTCCCTCCCTCTTCGGCATGTGGTTTACCTTAGATTCTCCTCCAGCTCGGGGTTCATCTCTTATCCACCTAGGGTTCATTTTCTTCCTTTGCGTCATACCATTTATTTTTCCTCACTCCATCTTCCATATGTGGTTTCCCCCAATTTCTCCCCACGCTCGCGCTTTTTCTCTTATCGACCTATGGTCCGCACAGACCCCAGTTGTCGTCTTCCTCCTAATCTCGGTTCCCGTCCAATCCTCGGATTCCTGCGCACTATTGCTGTCGTCGTACTCGAATACCATCCTTCTCATTAATCCACCCTATTTCCCTGTATTGAATGTGATGTCTCCTTCCTTTTCTGGCTCTAGAATTTGTTCACATCAACGCCAAGTATCGATTTCCCTCGGTTTCTCCTCCCGCTCAATTATCACCTCCTGTCGAGCTAGAGTTCTTGCCTACCCTGGTCGACATCTCCCTCCATCAGCCGGTTACCCTCCACTCTTCCAGGTGTTCCTGGTATTATCTGTATCCTATGAGATATACCTCGATGAAGCACGCCCTGTACTCACTTCACGTTTCTATTCACCATCACCGAAACTTGCTACTTTCTTCAAAAATCTATCTTACTGTTTCTTCGTAGAAATAGATGAGAGTGTAGAAATGTTCCCTAAGCGCAGATTCATCTAGCTCCCAATGAATCATGCATATGGTATTTTATCTTCTATAGAATCTCGGTATCATTTTTCTCTACTCTATAGTATCACATTTCACTATGTTCATACTAATTTTGCAGGGTGTAATACAATATACTGCTTCACAAATGGTGGGTTCTGATAAGTTTCTAGAAAAAATTTCAGTTCTCTCCATGATTTAGTTTTTCTAGCTACATATGGATTTTTGAAACATCAATACAATAAATCTCTTGTATTTATTCACCAATTACTACTTTTACTTATTTTTCTTGGCCAATATTTCTTCATCTAAAATTTCTTCCATGGTTGATCAACTTCTTAGTTATTAGGCTTTTTTCTCAACACTGGATCACTTTTCTTTGTAGCTCAAAAGTGTTGGATTTTCTTTGTTCTTTCTTATTTCTCACATTATAAACATTTATGTTGAGTAAACATGGTTTCCGCTTCTTTTACATGTTTATTATTGTTTGAAAATTTCATGTTCACTTGTGCAATTAGATAACTCTCAATATTTTACATTTTTTTGGTTTATCCTTTTATAACTCATCATACTATATGATCAAACATTCTTTCTTATCATGTTCAACCTTCTACATAGGTGTGGATCCATTATTTGTTATTATATATTCCATTTGATTAGAAAGTGTGTCCTCTAGTAAACTTTTATTATTGGGTGGGATAAAAACATGTATCGAACAAAACCAAATTAAGTTGAAACTCGAGCCAAACTAATTATATAACATTAACATGAAGAATAATTGTTAATTAATAGTATCATTTTGAAACATGGATCTATTTCCCCTTTCTTGCAAGAAAATTATTTGACCCATGGGGCATTGTGGTTCATATATGTTGGGCGGTGACGTGTATAGTCATAGGAGACAGGTATGTTTTAGTTTAGTTTTTATTTTATTTTCTTTATCGCATTGGTCACTTATGCCTACAATGTGTGTTTGTATCTTTTTTTGTGTTGACATGACCACCATAAATTATCAGTCCAATGGGAGTGACTGAATGATGATATTGTGGTAATAATAGAAAGGAATTATAGAATCTATAATGGTAATGGAATCATGTATCATTTATCATCACTGATCACATATATATAAGAAGGTGTTATATCTAATTTCTTTTCCCACTATTTTCTTGATGGTGGTTTCTTATGATGAGGCTTGTTCTATCCACCACCATTGATGACAGTGAGTTCAACATTGGATTTGGGTAAGATTTATTTCGTTTTTATTCTTTGGACAAATTTTAATTAGGGATTTTGTGATTTTTGGGTTCTTTATATTTTTATAGTGCTTTCTGGATCTCGTTGAGGTGGATTCGAGTTGCCATTAAATAAGGATTACATGTGTATGCATAGGTAGGCATATAAATATATATGTTCCCCCTTTATATATATTCAATCATGGTAGTATGAATATATATATTGGGGCTAGGTGTGCTTATATATAGATATAAAGAATGCATACATGTGTAAGTGTAACGGGGTATATGATAGTATAAACATATATCTAAGGATCCCCTTTTGCATATTTGGCCATGAAAAAATTTACATAGGGTCTAGGTGTCCTTATATATATGTGAAGTTGCATATGCATGCAAGTGGAAAAAAAGGAAGATTCAAGTTGTCGTTAAAAGCAGCGCCTTGAGGTTGAGGTAAGTTTCCTTTGCCTAACCCTTTAATTTGAATTATATAATTTCTCGAGTATTTTAAAAACGTGTTTTTATTATTATATAATGTGTATATGCTATTCAAATTGGTTATGGATCTTTATAATGACATTTTCACCTATTTTACAAGATTTCCCTAAGCCTTCAACATGGACTAGTAGAAAGTTTCAGCCAACTCAATAGTAGAAAATGAAATTTCCTTCACTTTAGAGATGAAAGTGTCCTCATTTTGAGAAAACATCAATAGAGAATTCTCATAAAAATCTAAAACGTAAAGAAAATCTTTGTTTTCATTTCATCAAACACAAACAACTGGCTTTGAAAACTTGATACTTTCTTCAGTAACATCACTGTGAAACACTTGACCCAGAAAAAGATAGAATTTAACCTATTAAAATAAATCCACCTAGGCATGATTCACGGTGTGACCAGGGGTTTCACACCATGAATCCCAACCCTTGGGAATTTCATGTCTTGAACTGAGGTTCACGGCCAGAAATATTATTTGTTCATTGTTGGTTATGGATTCATGTATCATTTATCATGTACTATTGACACACTGATCACATATATATAAGAAGTTGTTATATCTCATTTGTCCCAATATTTTCTTATAGGTGGTTTCTTATGATGAGTTCGGTTCTATCCATCACCATCGATGACAATGAGTTCAACACCAGATTTGGGTAAGGTTTATTCTTTTTTTATTATTTAGCCCAATTTTAATTAGGGAATTTGTGATTTTTGGGTTCCTTATATTTTTGTAGTGCGTTTTGGATTTCGTTGAGGTGGATTCGAGTCACCATTGATAAAGGCTTACATGTGTATTCATAGGTAGGCATATTCAAATATAAGTTCCCCCTTTATATATATTAACTCATGGCAGTATGAATATATATATTGGGGCTAGGTGTGCTTATATATAGATATTAAAAATGCATACATGTGTAAGTGTAAAGGGGTATATGTAAGTATAAATATATATCTAAGGACCCCCTTGTGCATATTTGGCCATGAAAATATGTACATAGGGGCTAGGTTTACTTCTATATATGTGAAATTGCATATGCGTGCAAACGGAAAAAAGGAAGATTCGAGTTGTCATCTTTAAAAGAAAACATGCCTTGAGGTTGAGGTAGGGTCCCTCTCCTGGCATATTTAATTCAAGAATGTTTAAAATTGCATTGAGTTGCCTTATTAATTCTGCATGTTTATATTAAATTACAATTCTTGAATAAGTGTTAGTCAAGATAATTGTTTCGTTTGATAAATAAGTCATGGTTTTGTAATAAAACCCCTCCAACAGAGGTGCACTGTCTGCAAAAACTCACAGTGGTATACCTTGCTTAAAATTATTTCATTGATGTTTTCCTTATACTTGATGTCATAGTTAGTTATAAAGAACACATCGTACATGACCCTTTTTATATCCCTATAGGGGGTTTCCCTCTTTTTATTAAAAGGGTTGTTTGAACCAAGACACTCTTTAAGTGCCGTTAGACTTTTAAGATGGGTCCCATGTTGTGTGACCATGTCACATGGCATGTGATATTTAAATCCAACCAAAAGCCCAGTTCCACTACCAATGGGTCCCACAGTACCAGTAATGTCAGATTACATGTTATGTAACCTGTGATTTTCTTGATCCCAATGGGTATTAAATCCTCTAGGAATTAATACACATTGCTAGATTTCCAAACCTCACTGAATTAGGTATATCAGGGATCATCCAATCCTCTAGTCATCACAGATTAAAATTCATTTCTTTAAATCTTATGAGAAAACATCCTCTCAGGCCATCCATATCATCCTATTTGAATCTAAGTGGATGATGCTGCCCCGTGGATGTCGCTGGACCAGGCCAAGACACTATGGTCACGCCGCGGTCATGCCACAGTCACACCGCGGTCACGCCACAGTAATGCCGTGATTTGACCCTACTCCAGCCACATCCATCCCACACTAGCCCCCTTCTACCCTCATGTCAGCCCGCTTCCACCAGCATTCCAGCCTGCAACAGCCCCCCCTGCCACCTTCGAATCAGCCCGCACCATCCCCCCTGCACATGCAACCATCCCCCTTCCACCTGCATTGAAGCCCTCACCGAATTAGGTATATCAGGGGTCATCCAATCCTCTATTCATCACATATTAGCATTCATTTCTTTAAATATTCTGAGAAAACATCCTCTCATGCCATCCATATCATCCTATTTGAAACTAAGTGGAAGATGCTGCCCCGCGGATGTCGTTGGACCGGGCCAACATGCTGCGGTCACGCTGCGGTCACGCTGTGGTCACGCCGCGGTAATGCCGTGATTTGACCCTGCTCCAGCCACATCCAGCCCAAACCAGACCCCTTCCACCTTCATTTCAACCCATTTCCACAAGCATTCCAGCCCGCAACAGCCCCCCTGCCACCTTCAAATCAGCCCGTACCATCCCCCCAGCATCTCTAACCAGCCCCCTTCCACCAGCATTCAAGCCCTAACCGAATTTGGTATATCAGGGGTCATCCAATCCTCTAGTCATCACAGATTAGCATTCATTTCTTTAAATATTCTGAGAAAACATCCTCTCATGATATCCATATCATCTTATTTGAAACTAAGTGGAAGATTCTTCCCTGCAGATGTCACTGGACCTGGCCAACACGCTACGGTCACGCCGCGGTCACGCCGCGTTCAGGTTGTGGTCACGTCGCGGTCACACCGTGGTAATGCCATGACTTGACCCTGATCTAGCCACATCTAGCCCACACCATCCCCCTTCCACCGTCATTTAAGCTCGCTGCCACAAGCATTCCAGCCCGCAATAGCCCCCCTGCCACCTTTGAATCAGCCTGCACCATCCCCCCAACACCTGCAACCAGCCCCCTTCCACCAGCATTCGAGCCCTCACCGAATTAGGTATATCAGGGGTCATCCAATCCTCTATTCATCACAGATTAGCATTCATTTATTTAAATATTCTGAGAAAACATCCTCTCATGCCATCCATATCATCCTATTTGAAACTAAGTGGAAGATGTTGCCCCGTGGATGTCGCTGAACCGGGCCAACACGCTGCGGTCACGCCACGGTCACGCCACGGTCACGCCGTGGTAATGCTGTGATTTGACCCTGCTCCAGCCATATCCAGCCCGCACCAGCCCCCTTCCACCTTTATTTCAGACCGCTGCCACCAGCATTCCATCCTGCAACAGCCCCCCTGCCACCTTCGAATCATCCCGCACCTTCCCCCCAGCACCTGTAACTAGCCCCCATCAAACAGCATTCAAGACCTCACCGAGTTTGGTATATCAGGGGTCATCCAATCCTCTAGTAATCATAGATTAGCATTCATTTCTTTAAATATTCTGAGAAAACATCCTCTCATGCCATCCATATCATCTTATTTGAAACTAAGTGGAAGATGCTGCCCTGCAGATGTCACTGGACCTGGCCAACACGCTACAATCACGCCGCATTCGGGTTGCGGTCACACTGCGGTCACGTCGCGGTAATGCCATGATTTGTCCCTGCTCCAGCCACATCTAGCCCACAACATCCCCCTTCCACCTTCATTTCAGCTCGCTGCCACTAGCATTCCAGCCTGCAATAGCCCCCCTTCCACCATCAAATCAGCCCGCACCATCCCCCCAACACCTACAACCTGCCACCTTCCACCAGTATTCGAGCCCTCGCCGAATTAGGTATATCAGGGGTCATCCAATCCTCTAGTCATCACATATTAGCATTCATTTATTTAAATATTCTAAGAAAAAAAATCCTCTCATTCCATCAATATCATCATATTTGAAACTAAGTGGAAGATGAGGCCCCACAGATGTCGCTGGACCGATCCAACACGCTATGGTCACGCCGCGGTCACACCGTGGTAATGTCGTGATTTGGCCCTGCTCTAGCCACATCCATCCCACACCACCCCCTTCCACCTTCATTTCAGCCCGCTACCACCAACATTCCTTCCCGCAACATCCCCCCCTACCACCTTCGAATCAGCCCGCACCATCACCCCACCACCTGCAACCATCCCCCTTCCACCAGCATTCCAGCCTCCTCCCGCTCCCTTCGCTCCTGGCCGGAAGATGCTGCCCCACAGATGTCGCTGGACCAGGCCAACACACTGCTACTCTATCCGGTGCATCAGCCGATGCTTCCCCTCTCCGAGATTGAGATCCCTATTCTCCACCTGACCGAACTGCCCTTCCCTGCCTTCTACTCTTGTGAAGGACTCGATCGGCTCCCTGATCTCATGACATTGGCTCACGCAATGGAACCCTACCCACTCCGTCGCTCCCTGCTCTCGTGACATCGGCTGAGGCATTGCGTCTGATATACCTGGATAAATTTTTTTCTTAATTCACACTTCTTTTACTTCTACATAAAATTCCAGAAACTTCTACTATCAATGATCAAAAAGCCACGTATCACTAAACAATAAACATGTCAGATTCTTACATCTATAGACAACTTCATTAAGCACATAACCAAGTCCAAGATTATTCATCCAACCAGATCTCAATCATGACTTACCTTGCCTGAAACATTCTCCAGGGAACTCAATAAATCTCTATAATCATTAAACAGCTTCACTCACTAGCTCAAGATCAAAATCTTTTCCTCAAAATTAACTTTTCAATTATAAATTAGGGCTTTTTTGTTTTCAAATAAATTTTTGTACCCTTTCATAGTGCCCTTGGAACATGGGTTACCATGATTAATGTGATGTATCTCACTTACTCAAGTCATCTTAATCATCCAAAACCTTATTTCCAACCTATGTCAGCATCATACATGAATTCAAGCTTCTCCACATTTCAATATCCATTATTTCAAAATAAAAAACACCCAAAAAACCCACTTTATTAATATCCATCAACCATTTGAACTCAAAAACAATCATATTTTTTTGGTGAATACATCTCAGATAACAACATTTGAATTGACATACCACTACCTTTCTTCGACACCACTATACTCATCCTCAACAAAACATAGGAATTTCATTTGTTCAATATTCTATATTTATGAAACCAAAATAATAAAGAAATTAGAGGCTTCAATATTTCATTTTTATTCAACTAGAATAGGGAACACTATCCATTGAATAAAAACATTGTCTTTAATAGCCTCATAATGGAATGATGCTTGCCTTCAATTCCATATCCATGGAAATTTACATAAAAATGTTCTTTGGAAATCTCTTCAATACTATCACTTTATTCATTCATCATTTTTCCCATTTTATTTATGCTGAAATTCAAGGTATCTTCTCTATTCCGTTTCTTGTTCTTCAAGTCATCATCTTCGATCATCACATTTAAAATTCTTTCATGAAATCCCATTGTTCCACAATCTCTTATAAGCATGGGATATCTTCATTTAAATTGGATGAACACATTCTTGATTGGAACTTGATGTTTTTTCCACCTGTTCATAATAAATTCTTTTTAGCTCCATAATAGTCTAAAAACCACTTCCTTTCTAAAAACCAATGTTATAATCACATGAATTTAAATGGGTTTTAATATATATTTTGGTGAAAAATATTTCTACACCAGCGTTATATTGACAAAGAAGAAGCCATTAATAACTAGTAACTACATTGATCTATATGCAATTATTATCTATATAGCTAGATATTTGTATTTATTTTCCAGTATACATATTTAGGTATGCGCTTATTTCCAGTATGCATTACCAGTTTTCACTCACAAAGAAAATAAGTGTGACATAGCTACTGTATGCATTGATTTTTCACTATGGAGTACTAGTATGAACTTATATAGAGAATAAGCACATTAATATTAGTGCCTTCCCATTTGAACTTGTTTTCCAAGAATTTATATTGGAAAAAATACAATATATGTGTAAGTGAATTTATAGTAGATAATTATTTTAAATCTTACATAGAAATAGAAGAGAAAAAAATATAGAGGAGAAAGTGTTTTGAGAGAAATAATATATATATATATATATAATCATATGTATTTATTTTGATGTACTGTTAGTATATTATTTCCATACTTATGATATACAGTTTTTATATTAAATAAATCATCAGATGTACATCTAGAGAAGAAATACAAATCAATTAGGATGAAATACTCTTCATATTACATTCATATTTATGTTAATATACCAACACTACATCATAATTAAATCAAATATCACATCTTAAATTGAATCAATTTCAATTCAAGAATATTATCAGTTTGAAAATGTTAACATATTTTAAGGGAATCTGTTAGGATGTATTAATACTTGAGTTTGTATGTTAACAAATTATAATGTATAATTTATGAAATCATAAAAATACATTATGATTAATATACAATGATGTATTTTAAACTCTTTTTATAACATCAATTATACATAGAATGTAATAATCAGATATTTTTGTAATAACCAAGGATGTGTTCTTTCTTCAATTAGAGGAGTTGATTAGAGTTTCTTTAGAAAAAACCAACTTAAAATCAAGTTTCTTAACACAACAATTATAAACTACAATTGAAATTTTAATCATAAGAGATCCAACTCAATTATGTTGGTATATTTATTATTACGTATTGTTGTTTTTTATGAACAGTACATCACAATTATACATTTATTTAATAACATAATTGATCAAACACATTTATGTTAACATCCAATAATTTATGTTATCATAATAAATACATTTGATTATTATACATTGCTGTTTTTTTATATTGTTAGTATAATAAAATTTAGAAATACATTATTAAACCCCATTTTGCATATGATGAATCATTATTTTTGTGTTCTGACTATAAATTTCATTGTATTACAAGTTGTTTCTTCTTATGAAACCTCTAGACAATCTATTTCAAGTACTACAACAATGCCATCTTCAAACTTAATATTATGAACTATTTAATTTTCTTTCTATTTCAAGTTTATATTGAGAACACAAATTTTTTTATGTAAACCTTTACATTTTATTGGTGAAACTCCTTTTTCATTCTATGAAATCTATGTTTGAAAAATACTTAAGCTATTATTTTTCTACAACTTCTAAAAAATTAGATTTTCAATATGTTATGTATTCTCCTCTTCTTTTCCATAGCTGCTGCTATATCAATTTTATATATTCCAGCAACATACACCTTTCATTAAAGGATTTATAATTAATCTCCTATTATAATTTTTCCACACTCATTATAGGTGTGGCACAATGTATTATTTTGTTCAAGACAATTCCTGTTAATTCATATAAATTCTCAGGATATTGTTCCATGATCTTCTACTTTTCATATTAGTGTTGTGATGTCCGTTATTGTGTGGTCTTATAAAATGGTTCAGCTAACACCCCAAAATCCATGCCCTTTGTTCTTTATTTTGATCATTACCCATATCTGGAATTATGGAATGTTTCTTCCTCTTCATGGCATGGATCTTTGTTAATAACTAGTTCCCTTAATATCCAACCATTTCCTTCTCCAAAATTTCTCAGCCTCATTCATCATGGAATGGGGCAGGTTGTTGTGAAATTTTCATTCACCATATCACTTTTATCTTGCTCTCGATAATTCATTGTAAGCTCCAAATCCTTCCAACTACTTATTATTCTTTAATAAACATAATAAAAAACATCAAACACCATTTGACTTTCCACCTCTACATGCACATCCATAACCATCCATGTGAACCAATTCTCTATATCTCCTTAGAGAATTCTCTTTTTATAAGGTCATTAATATATTCCTATGCTTTAAACATTTTACATCATTTTTTATTTTTAAAAAACCAACACACAAGCTCTTTGGGTACAAAATTCTCCTCATTTTTTCATGCTGCAAATCCTGCTTGGGAAGCTCTCTCAAAGTCTATATAGTCAAGTATGTCCTGTTATTGTAGGTTGTTCAATGCAGTAGCTTCAAGAATCCATTTTCTTCATTTTTTAAGATGATGTTGATGTGGCAGTAGGCAAGGGGCAGGGGTCCTGTCCGGGTTTGGGGGGAATCTGTCCGTGGGGGGGGGGGGGGGACTGGCAGGAAGGGAAGTGGGGAGGAGGGAAGTGGGGGGAGGGTGCAGGAGGGGTCTGCAGGGAATAGGGGAGGGGTGTAGGAGGGCAGGGGGGTCTCTAGGGGAGAGGTGCAGGAGGGAGGGGGGGACTGGCAGGGGGAGGTGGTGCAGGAGGGCAGGGGGTTTCTGCAGGGCACTGGGGAGGAGGGTAGGGGGAGTGGGGGGTGGGGGGGTCTGCAGGGGAGAGGTGTAGGAGGGCAGGGGGGAACTGGCAGGGGGAGAGGGTGCAGGGGGGTAGGGGGTGTCTGCAGGGAAGTGGGGAGGAGGCCGGGGGGGGGGGGGGGTCTGCAGGGTAGAGGTGAATGAGGGAAGGGGGGAGTGGGGGTGTCCAGGGTCTGAAGAGGGGAATTTGCAGGGACAGGGGGGACTGATAGGGGTGGGGGATGGTAGGGGGGAATAGGCAGGGGGAGAGGGTGCAGGGGGAAGGGGTGTGCCGGGGGCAGGGTGTGTGCTGGTGTCCAGGGTCTGGAGAGGGGAATTTGCAGGGGCAGGGGGTGGGGGGGATGGCAGGGGGGAATGGGCAGGTGGAGAGGGTGCAGGGGGAAGGGGGTGTGATGGGGGTAGGGTGTGTGTGCTGGGGGCAGGGTGTTTGTGCAGGGGGGGTGCAGTGGGCTGGGGGAAGGGGTACAGTGGGCACGGGGGAGTGTAGGGGGTAGTGTTGGGGAAGGGGGCAGGGGGGGGGGGGCTGTTTTTTATGGAATGGGGGGACATATAACCACAGTTTTAAACTGTGGCTATTGGGATATGGCCACAGTTTAAAACCGTGGAAAAAGCCCTATTGCCACGGTTTAAAACCGTGGCTATATATATTTCCAAACTTAAGATTCTGCCATGGTTTGAAAACCGTGGCTATAGGGCATTGCCATGGTTCAAACCGTGGCTATAGGTTTTTCCCCTATCGCCACACCAATTCCAGCCACGGTTTATGAAACTATTGCAATAACCTATAGCCATGGTTTTTGGACCTATAGCCACGGTTCCAAACTGTGGCTATAGCCTTATTTTGTAGTAGTGTATTCTGTTAACCCTTATTAAGTATCTGATATCACCTTTTATTTTATTTCCCTTTCCCAATTTGAACCACATTTAATCAGCACACATCATAAATCTGGAGCATGTAGAAACCACATATCCATGTTTGAGGCACCAATTGAAATGGGATTACATGTTTCAAATTCATAATTTTTCTATTTTATTCCCCACACTTAATTAATGGTTTTAACTAAAAATTCAATTCCACAAATTTGATTATTTATTTATTGAACCAGACCAGGAGATATAAACTACAAAGGATGATTTTCATTCCGTTAATTTAAATTTAATTATTAATAAATTTGATTGAGAATGATGGGAAAAAATTATTATAGATAATAATGTGGATTAGAAGTTCATAAATAATAATTTGAGGAGCATGTTGATAAATTTATATAATTGTTTTTGATATTTAGCCATACGTTGAAGTTATGATATTTTAATTAATTAATTTATTTATTTGTATTCATTTCCATGGGTGATTTTCTCAACCCTTTGTTCTTATCCCTGAGATCCTCTAAGATAATATTTCCAATTCTTTCTATAATATATTTATTGAGAAACTTGGCGATGATTTATCTTAGAACATTTATTTAATATTATCAAAGATATGAATAAATAGAATAACTTTTAATATTATTGAGGAATATTTTTTAAATATTATATAGAGACTGAACTTACACTTATCCATTTTAAATCATCTAGAATCCAATAATATACTTGTTATAAAATAACCCATGTTACAATCCTATTTTACCCTTTCTAACCTTTTTTTAAATATTTTGTCGGATTATCAAACATAAGAGTGGGGGAAATGGAGACTCATGGAAGGGATAGAAATTTTGTAATGAATAAGTGTGGGGAAAATTCATGATATTTGGGAATGGCACATCCATTGAATTTATTGCACACCCTCAAGAAAAAAATGAAGGTTGTGTCTAGGGAAATTCCAAAACCACCATTTCTTGACTAATGATCTTGTTATAACTATTAGAAATAGTGTCTTGAGAAGATAATTAGGATTTAGGTGGTGGATGTGAATATTTTACATAGAAAAAATTTTGAAAAATAAATGAAATAATATTAATAATAATAGTAAGTGTGTCTCATTTATTCCATTTCATATCTTTATGATCATTCTTTGAGATATTGGGGGACTATGAGAATCTCATTATTATGTTTTTGATTATCATTAAAGTTAATTTATTTTTTATTATCTTTTTTAAGCCTTACATGATTTCCATAGTTTACATAATTTCCCTAAACCTAAAATTCATTTGATCCAAAATTGGTGAATCCCCCATGATTACTTTTGATTCTATCTTTACATAGTGTATATGTTAGAATACTTGAAATTCTATGGTACGTTATATGATTCTGAGGTATATAATGATTTCTATTTACAATTATACCCCATTGATGAGAAAAAAAAATTAATGTGAGGTAAATTAGAAATGGAATGCATATTAATAATGAATTTAAAAATTAAAATTAATTAATGGAATTCCTTGGTCATTTCAAATGAGGAATGTTAAAATACCTGGTTATTTTGTATTCTTTTAAAGACAAGGTGTTGATAAATTTTCTACCATTGATGGTCAAAAATTTACATTTCCTTTTGATCATTTGATTTTGTTGGAAATTAATTTAAACTATGGTAAGGTTATCATCCTTTTTAGGATGTTGAGACTCCATCCTTGAGGAAAATTATGAATTCAAGTGTGGGTGTATATGATATCTGTATTTCATGCATGTATTTTATGGTATTTTAATATAAATAATTCTATATTTAAATGATTACTCTGTACAATTTGTGAATGGCTTATCTCATTTATTTTTTTATGAAAGGATTCAATAAAGAAATAAAAAAGGAGAAAACATACACTTTGCGCATGAGCTTCGCTCATGGAATGACACCTATTTTTTGAGGATGATCATGGGGAACTTCCATGGAGCATAGATGAAGAATGGAAGAAATACAAGTATACTAGAGTATAAATCTAATATTACATGTCATTTAATCATTAAATTTCATGAATTAATGAAATTAGTGCAAGGGATACACTTCATGAAGTGAAGAAAATTGAAATTTTATTTTACAAGTTTTGTAACAATTACACATCATGTAAAAAGTCAAGATGGGATTTATGCTGCTAGATTTGATGTATCTTCACTTGTTTGAATCATTTTAATATTCAAGACCCACCTATGACCACTTTTAGACCAATACTTGATGACCCTCATTAATACATGATTCCATCTTGAGCCTATAAATGGAGGTCTAGCGTAATGATGTTGGGTGATTCTAGAGACCAATGATTGGAGAGAGAAGCTGCATTGTGAAGCTTCCTCCCTAGTTTCATCTCTATTTTCAGTATGAATTATTTTTCTTCTCTCCTTACATCTCATCCTCTCATCACTAGGATGCAGGGGAAAACCATCTTTTTTAAGGGTTATATAATAGAATGGGTAAGGATTCATTATATTGATTTCATTTTATTTATTCATTTATTTGGTTTTTTAAATTATTTATTCATTTATTTGGTTTTTTAAATTATTTATTCACATTACTATCCATTTTTTTACATTCATCCTGACCATTGACTATTGAATAAAAAATTAACCTCAAAATTTCACAAATGACAAAACTAATGGAGGCATGATCATTTTCAAATTTAGGGGAATCAGGTTTAAATATGGTGTTGAGACAAACTTGATTTAGTGAAACCCAAAATTATCTTACCAAGGGAAATACGGGATTTTCAAATTATGTAGGGGATATCTTGACTATTTTATCTTCCTCATCTCTAAAATAACACCAATCATTAATCAATAAAACAACTTTCTAAAATCCAATTTCATTTGAACCCTAAATATAAATAACCATGGAATAATTTTTTAAAATGTTTTCAAATCAATAAACAATTTTGATCCACTTTCGATTATTGATTTCTTAAAATTAAATCAAAAACCTAATCTAGTTCATTCCCATATATTTAATAATTCAATAAAATATTTTTATTTTAACAAAAAATAATTAAAATAATTTCACCATCTCATTGGATCGGTCTTGAACTTATGGTATATAAATTTTAATTAATTGAGTAGCATAACTTGAGTTTTATAAAATTTAATTTTTATTTCACCCATCTAGAATTAATGAAAACACATGAGAATCACATATGGTTCATTTTAGAGGATATTAGATGAATGTTTTAGTAATAATTAGAAACTAGGATTTCGAATATTTAGTGAGGAACCTAAGGAAATTCCAAAAAATATGAGGACATTAAATGATATGGTAAAGAAAAGAGTGTGGTTTCTATTAGAAAATACATTACTATCTGGCTACTAATTGTGGGAATAGTTTTCACATATATGTATATAGGGTTAATAACAATGAAAATAGTAATTTAAGTATATAATGGCCATTATTATTTTAAATGATGAACATGTTCTTACTCTGAACTTTGATTGAAACACCCGAGGAATATCTTGAGGTTAATTAAAATTTTCATTAAGATAAATTATGAAGGATTTACGTAATATATTGGACATAGATTACCTAGGATAAACATAAGTAGTATTATATTGAAAAGAAAGTTCCCTGATTAAGACATTATAAGAATGATTTCTTCTTATTAATCATTCTGATTAGTGATTATTGATGGTTATTCTATGAATTTTGTTTTTAGTAAAGATTTTAATATATAATGAAGATTTTTAGGTGGTGATAGGTATGGTCAAATATTGATGTATCTTATTATATATTATTCATAAGAATTCATTAATATCATTAAATGTATCATGTAATGTTTATTCATATACTCAATGAGAACACAATGAATTAGTATTAAAAACTCCAAATGGTATTATGATCACATATTAAGTATATGAATCATACATAATTTATTTTTTTGGGAATATTATTCCTATACATATTGTGATTACTCCTATAGATGAATTTTATGAGATATTTAGAATAGATTGTCATTTTTTATATAAATTCCATATCAATTTCTAAGGGAAGTCACATTTACATTCCAAACCAATCTATGATTATCTATCAGTGTAAGGATAAATGTAAAAATAAAATAGAAATTAACTTAATTGTTTGATTCTTTATTCCTTTTCAATATTTATCACATATGGTTGGGTAGAAATTCCTCATTGATGATATGCCTATTCTATGAGAGTTTCTGTGTATTTTTAGAAGAATTTACTAGTTTTCACATGAATCATGAAGTTGAGTTTTCAATATAAATATTAACCGATTATATACCCATTTTATAAATTCCATATAGAATATCCCTCACTAACTTGAAAGATATAAAGTATAAACACTAATGAAATATTGATAATGGATTCATTCATCCATTGTGTTTATATGGGGTACACTAGTATTGTTTAATTAGAATAATTATAAATCATAGGGAATCTAAATTTAGTATTGGTAACTTTACCAGATTATAATAAAGAGTAAGAAATATAGAGTCTATATTTATAGTTTTTTGGTCAATTAAGTGGAGCTTAATATTTTTCAAATATTTATCTTCAATATAGATACAATCAATTGGGTGTAAAAAGTGAATTCATAAACAATACAACATTATTTTTCAGGAGTAAAAAATATGAAGTTAAATTGTTCCCATTAAATCTTTCTAACACCCCCAATAACTTTATATATTTAATGAAAATATTCTTCAAAGGTTTCCATGATTAGTTTTTGGTTGCCTTTATATATGATATTCTATTATATTGTAAGATAATGGAAGAGCATTATGATCTATTTATGATTGTATTGAAGACACTAAGGAAGGATATGTTGTGTGAAAAACATAAAAAGTGTGAATTATGGCTATAGAAAGTTCATTTTTGGGTAATATAATCTCATGTGATGGTGTATTTGTGGATCCATCAAAGGTTTTAGTTATTGAATACTGTTCTAGATCAACCAATGTAACTAAAATCCAATTTTTTCTTTGATTAGTTGAATATTATGGACATTTTAAATATATTTATCACTACTATCTAATCAATTCACACAATTTACGTGGATGGTTGTGATTTTATTTTGGACAAATGACAGTGAATGAAATTTCAAATAATTATTGAGAAGGTTGGTCAGAGAACTTATTCCCATATTACCCTACAATGGAGTAGGGTTTTTTGATTTACGTTGATGAATTAATGAATGGTTTGGGATTTCATTCTCATGGGGAATGATATTATAACGCCCCGACCCTAGTTACCCAGAGTCGGTGCATTATTGCGTAACATTGGAATGATCATAAAAGATCAAGTCTCGAAAGACCGATTATTTTAGTATCCTTGGAAACACTAGATACATTCATAAATGTTACATTACATCATAAATTGAAAAACTACAATAACAAAGTCTCCATAGTCCACACTTCTATCCTCTTCGGAATATCCCTACAGGTCATTCATAAAATACTTCTTCACATCCTGGAAAATATTAAAACATTGAAAGGGGTGAGCTCAGATGCTCAGTAAGGATAACAATATTGCGGAAACTTTCATAAATAAACAATAACATTTAAGGCAATGTATAACTAAAACAAAATCCTTTTTAAACTTTAACTTCAGCATAATATGACAAAAATAAATTAAATAATTCCATTTACTTACTCACATGGATATTCTACCAGTCGAATAATCACATGCAATATCAATAACCACTTTCATAATGATGGAATGCATAATGCCAAACTATCATAACCACGTAGCCAAGGCCTCATGCCAAGACCACAATTAAGATTTTGTCAAGGCCTCGTGCCAAGACAATAGTTTGTCTCATGAGACCTACCGATGCATCGAGGAGCTGTAGCGGGCTCCACCCGTCACTTATTAAGTTCAATGCATTCCTCATATGAACAGGTTTAAACATATCATAAACCATAACATAATCATATCACATAAAACATGCATAAAGGAAACATAACATTTCCACATTTCAATCAAAATATATCAATACACCACATTGATATAATAAAAACACTTTCAAAACCATTTTCAATACCAAAATTAAAGAAAATTAAAACATTGTATTTATTTTTCATTTTAAAAAAAGTTATGGGTTGTAGAGGAAGCCGAAACACAAATAATGGTCATGGTGGCAAAGAAGTCGTTGTCGCCGCATACGTAAGACACAAACATTCCTTTTGTCATTTAGTAAAACGCTTTGTAAAAAAGATTCCTTTTTGAATAAAAGTCAAAGTCAAAGGGGTTTATACACCGTATAAAAGAAAGTTATGTATAAAACAAAATATACCTCAATGAAAGGAGATTGAGATGAAGACCCTTACAAAGATCATTTTTTTAAATAAAGTAGATCTATTATGTGTATTCACTATAAGTACACATAAATAAAGTACAAATACAAGATATTACATAATGATATCATGACATAATTTCAAAGTAGGAGATTAACCCAAAGAATGGAAATTGGGTTAAGAAATTCCCTTACAAAGATCATTTTTTTAAATAAAATAGATCTATTATGTGTATTCTCTATAAGTACACATAAAGAAAGTATAAATACAAGATAGGACATAATAATATAATGACATAATTTGAAAGTAGGAGATTAACCCAAAGAATGGAAATTGGGTTAAGAAGTTCCCTTACCTCGTGTCCGAATTCACTCGACCGTTATTTGATCTCCTGAATAATAAACTAGAGTTAATATCTACCTTCTTAAGAACCTTTTTCAAGTTCATTATTACTTTTATATCACTTATTACCATGTCATGAACATTATGTAATTATTTAAGTTTATAACGGTCGTTTTGTCGATCTTTGGTACTTGAGTCAAAAGTAAACTTCTTATAATTACAAGTTGTTCACATGGTGAAATATCCATTATATCCAGAATTATATTCATGATGTAGACATCATATATATCATATATATCCAGTATATACATGCATTTATAATATTACATAACATTTAGAGGTAAGAAATGAAATGCACCGTTCATGGAGACGGTAAGCCGTACGTACGCATGAATGCTACTTTCATTTCTATTTCGTATTTAATGGAATGAAGTTATAATTATATAAAGTTATACTATAATTACAGTATAATATAATGTATAATACCATTTACTCCATCCTTTATACATCCCACATATGGCATTAACGATTCAAATCACTTTGAGGGGGCGGTAGTCCGCACTTCCTAAAATGAAATTATCACGTTTACCCATAATGGAAATCATAAAGGTGTGCCATAAATGAAAAATACAGAAACATAAGTAAAACATAAACATATTATATATCATATATAAATATAGTGACATCTTAATGTCCACCTTTGAAGGTGTTATATGAGTGTTGAACAATCATCGTTTCGTGAGGCAGAAATTCTCCATCCACAGAAACAGTATGTTCTTTAACCATTAGACGAAGGTTTGTGTAAGTGTAAACAAAATACTTGTCATAAAAAATCCTAGTATATTGTAGATACTGTTGTTGTTACAAAATAAAGGAAAAAAGAGTTTAAGGGGTTGGAGAAGCAAAATAAAACAAAACAACATTAGAGAAGACATTACCTTAAAACCGGGTAACTCTTTTTGATTTGAGCCAAAGGCTTCCTTGGGAAGACTTCTGCCCAAAGTGATGCTTCTAAGAGTAAGGTAGGGAAGTTGAGAGAGTATTTGGGCAGAGGTTGGCCGGGCCAAAAGGCTTTGAGGGTGTGAGTAAGGTGGTAGTGGTGTGGGCCTTTTATAAGAGGAGAGAAGGGGCACTCTTGGAAAGATTGAAATGTTACATTATTATGAAATGATTTTTCGGATTCTAAAGGTCCCAAACTTATATATTTCGAGGATAAGGTGATAAGGGTTATAAATCTACTCATACAATAGGTTTTTGACAAGTTTATGTCTTAGATTTTACATTATCTTTTCATTTTATTTAAATCGTTAATTAATGAGGTAATCGCTACATCATCATGGTGTCATGAATAATTTAATTTATTTAATGTCTAAAAATTATAAAAAAAATATAATGATGTAGGAAATCCTTTTATATTTCTAATGAATATTTATAGTCAAAAATATGACTTGTATAACCCCATTTAACAATTGTTTTAGTAAAACAACTCTTGTTTGTGACATTTTTATTTTAACATTAAATAAAAAGTTATTTTTGTCATTTTCCTACCAAAGTGGCTCCATAGGTTCCCCAAGTTGACCCATGGATTGTCTAGGTCGGCCATGAGACATCCAATAGTGGTAGGATAAGTGTAAAGGTCATTCCATATTTTTATAATACTATTTTTACCTTAAATTTCACTAATTACCTTTAATCGCGATTAATTAAACTTAAAAGTTACTATTCACCAAAAAATTATTTTAATCCCATTGAACCACATTTTACTTCCTAATGACAACCATGTATGTTGGATTTTTGAAAATCAAATCACAGAAGTGGTAATGCTTCATTTAAATGAAAAATCAGTTTTTTAACTACCACTTAGTGGTTTCACTATTAATCAAAAATTGAAGTTTTTCAGAACAATGCCAAAATTTCACCCTAATCTATAATTGATATTCCGAATTCAAAAATTATTTCTATTTTACAAAATTTTAAACATATAAGTTGCATTAATTAATTTCATAATTAATTCCCGCTGTCACAACAAATAGCATGTTTTTAAGAAACAATATATATCAAAATATTGCCAATTGTTTTTGTCCAATTTCAAAGTGAAATTAATTATAATGACCACCATTGGATAAAATGGTAAAAATATATTCTAATTACACATTAAAACCACTCAATAGTATAATTTATCACTGTTAATTATTTTGATTAAAAAAGTTGTTTTTAAGTAATTTTCACTATTCAAAGCAAATTGGAAGTTCTCAAAAAAATACCAAAAATTCAACATAGGCTAATTTCGATATTCTGAATCCAAAAACGAAGTCCATTTGGAAAGATAAAATTTATAATATTTCAAAAATTAGGTATTACTATTCATAACGGCTACTTTGATTGGTTGTGGTGTGTGTTAGAACTCAAAGTTGCGTACAACACACGCTACTGTATTATTCAAAGAGAAGTGTTCCGTGGAATCTTGGGGTGTTACATTCTCCCCTCCATCAATAAATTGCGTCCTCGCAATTTGAAAATGTTTTTTCGAAAATAAAAGGTTGAAAATAGAAAATACCTTTGTGGAAAACCCACATTGGAAATAGGGTTAATAAGAATATGACATTAAAAGAGAGAAAGAGAAGTACAAAGGTCACCCGAGATAGCCCATACTAGGATTCTATGAAAATATGTATATGGAGGAGAAAAAAACCATCAAGGTCTGATGGAGAGTTTTAGAAAATAGGATTAAGAGAAAGTTAACCATAAGAAAATCACAAACTTGTGATTTGTTAAACGGTCATTGAATCCCCAGTTGGAAAAGTTAATCGATAACGTTTTTGTTTTAAGTAACCTTTCATAAAGTTGAGGAATTTATTTAAGAGATTTACTAAGAATGTAAGGAAATATACTTACTTGTCATGTAGGCTTTCATTCTTTAATAAATTTTTACCACGAACCCATCTTTCACTCCAAAAGGTAATATATTTCAAAAATATTATATTTATCCTAATCGTATAAAGTTCAAAATATTAACACAGACCATTTAAATTAGGAAAACTATTTTTTAATAACCAAGGACTTCCTGTAGGCTAGTGGTAGGTAATAAAGGCCTGTCACACTATGGTTGTGGGTTCTATTCCTATATCTTTGTCCGACGCGACGGGTTATGCCCCACCCTGAAGGTTATCCTTTTCCTAAAACTATAGTATTATAATATTCCATAAATAATCTTCAGAAATGTTTTAACCTTAAACAATACTATCCAAAGTTCAACTTAATTCATTCCAACCTTTATAGTTATCCAAAATACCTCTATACAGACTTTCTCTAAAAGGTCTCTAAATTCCAAAATCAATTGTAACATCAGATTCCCCAAACAATGTAAAGTTTATCTTATTGTCACATACTAAAAATATGATTACCTTCATCATATTAAAACCTTAATGAAAAAAAAACAAGTACTGCAGTACAATACTTATATATATCACATTATTATTATAACCAGAATATAATCCTTGAGTCCAAAAGCACCAATACATTAATTATTCCACTTCAACTGTAGTAACAGTATAAGATTGTCCTTGATCCCTTGGCCTTTTCTTAGGTAAGTTTCCCTGATTCTTAGGACATTCATTTGCATAATGCCCCATTTCCCTACAATTGTAGCATTCAACATTGATAGCCTCATTCTTTCCCTTGCAATCACGCGCCTGGTGACCTTTTCCCCCACATTTATAACAAACTCCCATTCCTTTTAGGCAAGTACCAAGGTGATTCTTCCCACAATTATCGCATAATGGAAAATCCTTCTTTCCCTTTTTCCCTTTATCTGTCTCTTGTTCCACCATTCTCTTCTTCTCTTACTTTACTTTATTGTTATAAGATTTAGAGAATTCCTTTTCTGTCTTGATAGCACATGAGACAATATCTTAATATGAGGAGAAGGATTGAGAGACTAAGGCTCGACGGAGAAACGGTTTTAACCCATCAAATAAATGATCAATATTACTTCTTGGGTTACATATATAATCTGATGCATGCCTCGCTAACCGTGTAAAGTTAGACTCATACTTTGCAACATTCTCATCCTCCTTCTGCCTCAGACTCAGAAATTGCCTTTCCATATCTGCTCTATGGTCACGGGGAAAGTACTTTTCTAAGAAAGGCTCTTTGAACTCTCTCCATTCCATATTTGATACTTCATCATCTTCCTTTGTGTTTTGAATCAGCGACCACCATTGATCGGCATCTCCAGTGAGGCGGTAGACTGCCATGACAACCTTCTCCCTTTCACTACTCCCCAAGGCATGGAATATTTTTTCTAAGGAGTTTATCCATTGCTCAGCTACCAATGGATTTGTACCCCCATTAAATGTTGGTGGTTTTTGCCTCATGAAGCGGTATAACATTGATCCTCCACGTTGCGGATCAGGGTGCTCCATACGAGTAAGGTTATTATTTATAACCAGAGTGAGATGTCCCAGTATGGTAATGAGTTGATCAAAACCAGTTGTATCTCCATATCCACAATAAATATCTTGAGTAGGAGGGCAATCCCTACACGGAGTGCGTGCATTGATACAGTTTCCATTCCTTCCACTAGGCGCCATTTCTAAACAATGGCATAAACTAGATTAGTTTATGATTAAAAATACATAATTCCATACTTGTAAAATATCTAACATAAATTGAAATATTTATGGATATAATTCATAATCATAATTTTTTTTTGAGGAAGTATATACTCATAACCCTTCATAGTGGTTTGTAAAGAAAATGAGAATTTTCCTAAGCATATCCCCCGGGAGTGTCGTAACCAAGAGTGCAGCAAGGCCCGTTGTCGTGCACCAGTTCCCGTTCGAGTCTATCTCAAAGTGGTGTTTTCGGGTTTTACCCCTACGTACATCTGTGCCAGAGCCGCCTCTACCTGCTCGTATCCAGACATGGATGTATTGCTCGGAAAACTCACAACAACTCTATAATACCAAAATTCTTGGAAGTTCTTCTATACTAATCCTCAAAGTCTATCTTTGGGCTATGTTCTCTAATATGAGTTTATCTAAATATAGATTCCAAGGTTAGTACTAAACTTCCTCTGATACCAACTGTAACGCCCCGACCCCAGTTACCCAGAGTCGGTGCATTATTGCGTAACATTGGCATGATCATAAAAGATCAAGTCTCGAAAGAACGATTAGTTTAGTAGACTTGGAAACACTAGATACATTCATAAATGTTACATTACATCATAAAATGAAAAACTACAATAACAAAGTCTCCATAGTCCACATTTCTATCCTCTTCAGACTATCCCTGCAGGTCATTCATAAAATACATCTTCACATCCTGGAAAATATTAAAACATTGAAAGGGGTGAGCTCAGATGCTCAGTAAGGATAACAATATTACGGAAGCTTTCGTAAATAAACATTAACATTTAAGGCAATGTATAACTAAAACAAATGCCTTTTTAAACATTAACTTCATCATAATATGGAAAAAATAAATTAAATAATTCCATTTACTTACTCACATGAATATTCTACTAGTCGAATACTCACATGCAATATCAATAACCACTTTCATAATGATGGAATGCATAATGCCAGACTATTATAACCACATAGCCAAGGCATAGTGCCAAGAACACAATTAAGATTTTGTCAAGGCCTCGTTCCAATACACTAGTTTGTCTCATGAGACCTACCGATGCATCGAGGAGCTGTAGCGGGATCCACCTGTCACTTATTAAGTCCCATGCATTCCTCATATGAACAGTTTTAAACATATCAGAAACCATAACATAATCATATCACATAAAACATGCATAAAGGAAACATAAAATTTCCACATTTCAATAAAAATATATCAATACAACACATTGATATAATAAAAATACTTTCAAAACCATTTTCAATACCAAAATTAAAGAAAATTAAAACTTTCTATTTATTTTTGATTTAAAAATAAGTTATGGATTGTAGAGGAAGCCAAAACACAAATAATGGTCACGACGGCGGAGAAGTCATTGTCCCCGCATACGTAAGACAAAAAAATTACTTTTGTTGTTTAGTAAAACGCTTTGTAAAAAATATTCCTTTTTGAATAAAAGTCAAAGTCAAAGGGGTTTATACACCGTATAAAAGAAAGTTGTGTATAAAACAAAATATAACTCAATGAAAGGAGATTGAGACGAAGGCCCTTACAAAGATCATTTTTTAAATAAAGTAGATCTATTATGTGTATTCACTATAAGTACACATAAATAAAGTACAAATACAAGATATGACATAATGATATCATGACATAATTTGAAAGTAGGAGATTAACCCAAATAATGGAAATTGGGTTAAGAAATTCCCTTACAAAGATCTTTTTTTTAAATAAAATAGATCTATTATGTGTATTCTCTATAAGTACACATAAAGAATTTATAAATACAAGATAGTATATGATAATATAATGACATAATTTGAAAGTAGGAGATTAACCCAAAGAATGGAAACTGGGTTAAGAAGTTCCCTTACCTCGTGTCCAAATTCACTTGACCGTTCTTTGATCTCCTGAATAATAAAATAGAGTTAATCTCTACCTTCTTAAGAACCTTTTTCAAGTTCATCATTCCTTTTATATCACTTATTACCATGTCATGAACATTTTGTAATTATTTAAGTTTATAACGGTCGTTTTGTCGATCTTTGGTACTTGAGTCAAAAGTAAACTTCTTATAATTACAAGTTGTTCATGTGGTGAAATATCCATTATATACAGAATTATATTCATGATGTAGACATCATATATATCATATATATCCAGTATATACATGCATTTATAATATTACATAACATTTAGAGGTAAGAAATGAAATGCATCGTTCATGGAGACCGTAAGCCGTACGTACGCATGAACACTACTTTCATTTCTATTTCGTATTTAATGGAATGAATTTATAATTATATAAAGATATACTATAATTTCAGTATAATATAATGTATAATACCATTTACTCCCTTTATACATCCCACATATGGCATTAACGATTCAAATCACTTTGAGGGGGCGGTAGTCCGCACTTCCTAAAATGAAATTGTCGCGTTTACCCATAATGGAAATCATAAAGGTGTGACATAAATGAAAAATAAAGAAGCTTAATTAAAACATAAACATATTATATATCATATATAAATATAGTGACATCTTAATGTCCACCTTTGAATGTTTTATATGAGTGTTGAACAATCATTGTTTCGTGAGGCATAAATTCGCCATCCGCAGAAACAGTATGTTCTTTAACCATTAGACAAAGGTGTGTGTAAGTGTAAACCAAATCCTTATCATAACAACATACTAGTATATTTTAGATACTGGTGCTGTTACAAAAGAAATGAAAAAAGAGTTTAAGGGGTTGGAGAAGAAAAATAAAACAAAACAACATTAGAGAAGACATTACCTTAAAATCGGGTAACTCTTTTTGATTTGAGCCAAAGGCTTCCTTGGTAAGCCTTTTGCCCAAAGTGAGGCTTCTAAGAGTAAGGTAGAGAAGTTTAGAGAGTATTTGGGTAGAGTTTGGCCGATCCAAAAGTCTTTGAAGGTGTGAGTAAGGTGGTAGTGGTGGGGGCCTTTTATAAGAGGAGAGAAGGGGAACTCTTGGAAAGATTGAAATGTTACATTATTATGAAATGATTTTTCGGATTATAAAGGTCCCAAACTTATATATTTTTAGGATAAGGTGATAAGGGTTATAAATCTACTCATCCAATAGGGTTTTGACAAGTTTAAGTCTTAGATTTTACATTATATTTTCATTTTATTTAAATCATTAATTAATGAGGTAATCGCTGCATCATCATGGTGTCATAAATAATTTAATTTATTTAATGTTGAAAAATTATAAAAAAAATCATGATGTAGGAAATCATTTTAGATTTCTAATGAATATTTATAGTCAAAAATATTACTTTTATAACCTCATTTAAAAATTGTTTTAGTAAAACAACTCTTGTTTGTGACATTTTTATTTTAACATTGAATAAAAAGCTATTTATGTCATTTTCCTACCAAAGTGGCTCCATGGGGTCCCCAAGTTGACCCATGGATTGTCTTGGTCGGCCATGACACATACGATAGTGTTAGGACAAGTTTAAAGGTCATTCCATATTTTTATAATACCATTTTTACCTTAAATTTCAGTAATTACCTTTAATCGCGATTAATTAAACTTAAAAGTTACTATTCAACAAAGTATTATTTTAATCCCATTGAATAAAATTTTACATCCTAATGAAAACCATGTATGTCGTATTTTTTAAAATAAAATCACATAAGTGGTAATGTTTCATTTAAACGAAAAATCAGTTTTTTAACTATTTCTTAGTGGTTTCACTATTCATCACAAATTGAAGTTTTTCAGAACAATGCCAAAATTTCACCCTAAGCTATAATTGATATTACGAATTCAAAAATGATGTCTATTTTACAAAATTCCAAACATATAAGTTTCATTAATTAATTTCATAATTAATTCCCGCTGTCACAACAAATAGCGTGTTTTTAAGAAACAATATATATCAAAAGATTGACAATTGTTTATGTCCAATTTCATAGTGAAATTAATTCTAATGACCACCATTAGATAAAATGGTAAAAATATATTCCAATTATACATTAAAACCACTCAATAGTATAATTTATCACTATTAATTATTTTGATTAAAAAAGTTGTTTTTAAGTAATTTTCACTATTCAAAGGAAATTGGAAGTTCTCAGAAAAATATCAAAAATTCAACATAGGCTAATTTCGATATTCCGAATCCAAAAACGAAGTCCATTTGGAAAGATAAAATTTATAATATTTCAAAAATTAGGTATTACTATTCATAAGAGATACTTTGATTGGTTGTGGTGTGTGTTAGAACTCGAAGTTGCGTACAACACACGCTACTATATTATTCAAAGAGAAGTGTACTATGGAAGCTTAGGGTGTTATAGATATGGTGATAGATTATATGTTAATCCAATTGATGAGTCATCATTAAAATTATGTGACTAATTATTTGGGGTTATCAGTGGCTATTGTGACCATTGAAGTTGAGAAACATTTTTTCTCAATAAAGGTACAATAAATATTTGTGATTTTAAGATGATATAAAGTTGATAATCATGAATAAGCATGGAGAATTAATATTCTCTATATTAATTAATTAAACTATAGAACAATTATTAATTGTAAAATAAATGTGTAAATGATAATTTTATGAAAATATATAGAAGAACGAATTAGAAGGTCAATAAAAATATTAATTATTTTTCATGAGGAATATTTAAAGAAGAAATTTCAGGGCTGTTATGGCATTCTAAGGTGGTATGATTTTTCCCATAGATGTTTTATAAGTAATAGGAAAAAATATATTCAAACCCCACATCCAACCAATGGGACCCATCTACCACTACCTCGGTGGGAAGGGTCAACATCAAGGAAAAAAATTTAGTAGATGATTATAGGAAAGGATAATAAAATATATAATGGCATAGTGTGTTCATAGAACCCATGGTGTTTTCATGGGAAGAAAACTATGTTGGGAAAGTGTTCATGGAGGTTTCATATAAATCGTGCAAGGCCATAAGGCAACATGAAATGGTGTGTTCTAGGTGGGTTTGATATAGAACCTTGGTTTACACACACATATTGGGCCTATAGAATATGGAGTAATATATTGTGTTTCAAAACCATGTGAAAAATAAATATTGGATGATGAATAATAATAGCACACTTTACCCATATTAAAAACATATGGGCATAATTCTAGCTATATAATTTGATCGATCATGTCCATATAATAGATTGAGAATCATCTTATTCTATCTCCAGTATTCATCTGAGTGAAATAAGAACAATACTATAATGGAGACGATTTAATGAAATAAATATAAGTTCCAAAGTTACAATCTGAATTCATTGATACATTCTATTGTGAAAAGAATTTAAGAACATGATTTTGGAGCTACCATCTAATGAAGATATCAAAAACAATATCATATGAAGTAGTGTGGATGCATACAATGACACATATAATATTTTCAAATGACCGTGACAAATTTAACATGAGGATAAAACTCAAACTCCCATAAGGGGATACACTATAATTTTTACTGAAAGATTATCTTCAAAAAACCAAAAGCATTAGTGTGTAGGAATATCTTCACACTATATATTTTGTTAAAAAATATATTAAATAATAATGTTGTTGTTTTAAACCTAGAGGGGAGGTGGTGTGGATCATTCTTATAAGTACAAATGTTCTATGGATGAGGTGATACTTCTACCATGTGAGAGACTTATCTTTTTTATAAAAATAGAGACCATTAGTGAAACATTTATTTCACGAGATAGAGATCCAAATATCATTCAACATTAATATAGAATAAATCACATGACATGCATGACAATAATGAAACCTGAAATCACTTGTATTAAAAATATCATACTCAATAGTTTCATGAAGAACTAGTTTTTCCAAAGATACATAGAAAATGTTAAGAATAGAAACATTTAATCTTCTTATATTCGAGGTTTGGGTAGAATTTTTTAGTATTCATCAAGGAAGAAATTTGAAATATATAGTTTATGGAGATTAAAATGTGAAATACATTGACCACCTATTCATGATTACCTGAAGGATAGTTCAAGAATTAGGGAGAAGACAGTGAATGGGAGCATGAATATGTGAATTTAAAATCACTTGAGGAAAAACTAAATAGAATATTAAGAGAACATAAAATAATAGTAATAAAATTATATGTTCTAGGGTTTATGAAGATCTTGGGATGCATCTTACATTAATTAAGTTATCTTGTGATAGGAGAGAATTAAATAAGGGGTTCATTTGAGTAGTGAAAGATTATTCTTTCATAAATTAATACATTAATAAATTTTGGGAATATTTTTCACATGTATAATTGAGGTTGGGACTTGATCAAATAGAAGGAATGATTTCTGAGCATTGTTTCATTGAGGGAACTGATTATATACATTTGATCAAAATAATTGAGAAACACTAATAGAACTCATCAGGGGAAGTTAAAGGAACATGAAGTTTCACAAAATAAATTCAAATATATGGTGCTCATAGAGGAATATCAAAAGGTCATCCTACAATGGATCCAGCCTTGGAAGTAGGATATGATAGTGTGAAGTGGTATAAAGATCATGTTGTGTGTTTTAAGAGAAAAAGGGATATCTGGTCTCTGGTAACACTTTTTGATGTATTATAATGACCCTCCTACATAGAATCAAAAGTGGAGGGATAGTGCAGACTCTAGTAACAATTTATGATGCGGTAAAATGATCCTCTTATGTAGACATTGAAGTAATAATACTATATTACTTTGTGTCATCCATTATAATTAATAATGATATTATAGTGTAAAATTTTTATGGAAGGATATAACCAACCTATAATAATGTGGTTTTTTGTAACTAACCTTGTAAATATTTTGTGTTGAGATATATATTATAACTCATTCATAAGAGGAGATACTTTGAGACATAACTATGTGGATCAGGAACCATAACATGTTTAACACGTTTAATTCAAATGAAAAGAATTCATAAAATTTAAAATACATATTCAACCCCACACAGAGTGGTCAATTTATCATAGTTATTTATAATTTTTATAAGATATTGTTTCCCTCTAAATCTGAAAGATATTTCTTATAAGTTAAATAAATTTCAAAATGAGTGGTATACATCCTATGGATAAAAATATGTTACTCATGAGGATACTAATATAGAGATTTTTTGAAAGTTTTAGTATAATGGAACGAAAATAAATTCTAGTAAAGAGAATAATAATCATATAGAAAAGGTAGTTTCACGACTAAATAAGAGTAATAAAGTTGTATAGATTTTAATAATTCTCCTAATTATGATTGTTTTCATGAAACCTACTCAATTTGTGATGATAATATATCACATAGTGGTATTTATTTTTAATTAAATGAACATTTGAAGAATGTTCCTAATGAATTTTTAAAATGTATTTTTCGAGATTTCAAGTATATTTGGATTGAAAACATATAACCAAAAAGATATGGTAATTCTATGGAAGAGAAATTGTATATAAGGGTTTGAATATACAACACAATCAAAAGACATATTAAATAATAATATGAAATAATTTATTTTTTCAATGAGAGATATGTTAAAATTATTAAGGTATAGAAATGATCTATTTGTGAGAATGGACTCATTGATTTTTTTAGAATATTTCGATTAACATGAAAAAATGCACAAAGTTTCTAGAGTTTTTAAGATGCTGAATTAGATGAAAAATAAAACAAGTTCATGGATATTGAAAAATAATTACTAGAAAAAGAATAATACATGAAAAAAATGAATAAGCATTAGGAAGATAATATATATTCATTTTCGGATAATAAGATGTCTGTAAACATTCAATTTTTAGATATAGTGGTGATGTTAAAGAACGATGATTCAAAATAATCGTGAAAATCTAAAATTTATAGAAAATAAGATGCTTCCACTCAATTATTTATTTATTGTCATGACTATCGGAAGAGAATTAGATCACCCGTAATCAAAATGTAAACATTATTAAAAAATAATTTATCTAATAAAACAAATACTATCTCATGTACTAATCATTTCATAGTTACTTAGACATGTTTTAAACCATATACTATGATGAATGGATGGTGAAAAAATACTAATACATATACCAAATAAATAGTTTATGAGAGAAGATGTTGGAAATTATTTTCTTCAAGAAGTCTCCAAAATATTTTTTTTCACTCAAAAATGGAAGGTACACACCCTGTGAAGTCAAGAAAAACTATAGTAGAAAATAAGATAAAAATATTCATAGGATCTTGTTGGTGTTACTAGATTTTCAAATTTAATACTTTGAAATATTGGCATAATATAAATTTTTATGGAAATAGTAGAGGGTCATTAGAAATGATGATCAGAACTGAAGCTTTTGGATATGAAATAAATGAATAAAATGGTTACTAATATGATTAGTGGGAGATCATCTCCTATATTAAAGGGGGAAATGAATATGTAATGAAAAAAACATCACCTTAAGAAATATAAGGGTAAAATTAATTAATTAATACAAAAACAAGTACTATTATAGAATACATATGAAGGTGGAAGATTCTAATTAACAATTTACTATTGGTGTTATATAATGTTGGTTCATAAATATTATTCAGGATGGTATAAAAATCACTACCAAGATTGTGGTATATATCATGGGGAATAAATTTTTAATAGACGATATCATACTATAAGAAAAAAATCATTTGAACAAGACTGTAACTAAACTTTCAACAGAGAAAATATCTGAATGATTGAACGAGGTTTGTTTAAAGTGTGGTCTTAAAGGCCATAAAGATGATAAATGCAGAGTTACTATATCGGGTGAGATTATATACAATATAAATAAATAGTGATGTCAGTTAGTGATGAAATCTACAATCTCTAGTGAATTATGTGATAATCTCAAACAAATAGTGATTTAATATAAGCTTACTGATGCCAATGGAAAGAAAGTAACTACAAAAAAGAGTAGGAAAATGGAATTCCACACAAAGAACACGTTCATGGGAAATAAAATGACATTAAAATCGATAGTATTAAGAAAATTATTCTAACGACATCATTTTGTGATGAGATTGGGAGAAAATAGTGGTCTAGTTTTAGAGTAACCACTCATCCTAAATTATACCTCTAAAGAAAAAAATTTACATCCTTATTACATTTAATATATATATATATATACTATTTTTGTTTGAATGCATGTAATTAAAAGAGATGGATGTATCCCTTGAGGGGGATCATGGATGAGTTAAGACTATGAAATAATCACTTCACTATTAGCATGGAATTACTGAACAACATTGTAAAGGTGGATTATGATTTATGACAATCACTCCCTTATGAATAATCTAAATTATTTTGATAATTATTTTCATAGGGTGTTGATATTGAACATATAATGGGGAGATAAATATTTTAACCAAAACCTTCTAAGGTGTTTGATGGATTTATCATTTTATTGACCAATCAAATTACTTGTAACCCCTAAAATGAGAACTGATAATTTCTTAGAATGATTTTAAATGCCTTATCATTTATTTAATGCCTCGAAAACCTTAGTTATATATCTCTTATATTTATATATGTTTAAGAAACATAGACAAAAAAATGTATTAACTGTAGTCTTTTTGAAATATTAAACCATGTGATATCCACCCACTATTAGAGGCATTCAAGAGATAATCATATAAGGTATAAGAACTTGTTTTGTGAATATTCATGAGATGAGAAGTCCACCCGACTTATTTTTTTTTTGTATTTATTATGAATTTTTTGGGGAATAAAAATCCAATAATTCTCATATTGACAAGATTGATTGTATTGTGTTATTAATAAGAAATTAAAAGGGGGATATTTGTTACTACTATTCATGCTAAATATTTTTTTAAAATTGAGGGTCAATATGTATTGAAAATTATAAGAGGATATAATGTCAATAATCATAATGACTCTTAGATAATTATTATTCCCCTTACCAACTATGGCTACGATTGAACTACTATTTAATGTCAAACACATTTGTTATTGGTGATTTTTTTGACAACATACTAATGATGGAATAAGAAGTACATGAAGGTTTTTTTTATTTTCCATGTGAAATACTAATAAAAGAAAATTTTTGGCCATTTTAGAATTCTAACATGGTGGAATTTTTCATAAAGATATTTTCTATGTGATTGAAAAAATATATTTAAAACACCTTTTAAGAAAAAGGGACCTCATAACCATTACTTATATGGGAAGGGTCATCCTCTAGCAAGCTAAGGTAGTGGATATTTTAAGTGAAGTATAATAAATTGAAAAGGCTCATAGTGGATTCATAGAACATTTTGGGAGGACACTAGAAGAAGTGTGTGAACACACAGTGAACATATAGTTTTTAAATCAACTGGGATGTGTTGAATGGTGGTGTGATGTAGTGTGTGAGGTGTGGTTCTTAGAGAATAACCCAGGATACTCACATATGTTATCTTTATGGAATACTAAGTAATATATGGTTCTTCCCAACATCATGGTAATGAGATGTGGGATTAAGGATAAGTGGAACACTATTCACCCATAATAAAAACATATAGAAATAAAATTGTCCATCCAATTAGATCGATCTCAACCATTAGTTAAAATGATCATCATCAATTTATATATCTAGAATTCACCCCATTTTTTTGTTTGCCATAATTCTTGTTGGAGTGTCCAGTGATAAAAATGAGGATGTTATATATTGGGAATAAATCAAAAGAAATCCTGAGATGATGTAATGGTAAAAACTAAAGGTTGTGATACATTATGTTATGGAAAAAAATTATGAACTCAAAGATGGAGTCACTGCAGAATGATTATATTGACATAGAGATCATTAAATGTATTCTGTATGCATGCAATGGTACATGTTATATTTTCACATCCACATGATAACTTTATCATGAGATGAAAATTAAAAAATGTGTATGGGTAAATTCCATGATTTTCATATTAATATTAATTGAGTAATGTAGAAAGCATCAGTGATTAAAAAAACCATGAAATAAAAATATTTTAGAAGATTTTAAACAACCTTGAGGTAGAATGAAACTTGTATGGGTGGTGGTCAATATCTTACCTATGAATATTGTGGATCTATGGCTAAGTATTTGGTTCTATTATCTTAGAGGGATCTCATTTTCCCAAAACAATATAGTGTATAAAAAACCTTTTTTTTCTAAGATCTTTTTATGAATCATTGTGAGTTACTAAAGAATAACTCATATGAATTTCATGGGGATAATGAAACCCAAATCCTCTTGAAATGTGAATATCATAATAAATAGTTTCATTAAGAATTGGTTTGTGTGAATCTCCATGAATAACATACTGATAATAATAATTATATATTCATATAGTTGAGTTTTATAGAGAAAACTATTTCATGAAAGAAATAAAATATTTATCATACAGTATGAATGATGAGGAGCCCCTATAACATATTTAGCACCACATTCAGGATTGTGTGAAGGAGTTTTCAATAAGTAGGGAGATGCCATTTTGTAGGTATATGCATACATTAATTCCAAATCAATTAAGAAAAAAAATATAATATAAAGAGCACAAAAATTAATAATAATAAAATGATATGATATAGTTTTTTTGACAACTATTAAATATTTCCTACATGAATGAAGTGATCTTGTGAAATGTGATAATTAATGAATATATTGATTTGAGTAGTGAATTATTATTCCTAAAGAAAAAAATACATGAAGAAATTATATTCACCTCCTCCACATATCTTACTGAGGTTGAGACATCATTATAGAGATGGAAGGATTTCATGAGCATTATTTTACTAGGGAAATTAAACATTTATTAGTTATAATAATTATTATGAAAGGACAATATACTAGATTAGTTGAATTTGAAGGTACATTCAGTTGTACTAGATAATGTTAGATCCAACATGCTCATAGAAGATGATCAAGAAGTCATCCTATAGTGTATCAAGACATAGAAAAAGGAGAATACTCTATGAATAAGTGTAAAGAATAACTTTTAGGAATAAAGAGTATGGAGGTTAATGTGGACTCTTGTAACACTATATAGACTCAAGAGTAGAAGGGATGTCTAAACTCTCAAAACATTGTGTGAAGAATTATAAAGATACAACTATTCATAATTAGTTGTTAAGATACCAAAAGACTCCAAATTATCCACTTTCATTGATAATAATATAATATTGGAGACTCCATTTTGGAGGGTATAACCAAAATGGAATGGATTTGGTAATTGTATCAAACATTATAAATACCCTGTGCTGATCTTTGTCTTATTGTTCTTATATACAAGGTGAGAGATTGAGATTTCCATGAGTGGATAGAGAACATTAATAAGTACAAATGGTGAATTAAAAAGTAAACAATTTTTAAAATTTGAACATCTAATTCATCCCCCATCCCTTAGTGGTCTATCAGACCTAGGCATTTATAGAAACAATAAATACATTGAAGATATGGAGGCAGATTGCATTACAGAGAATGGTGTGATATATATATACTAATCATAAAATTTTAAATTATATATTCACATAGAAAGATTTTGATATTCCCAAAATATGAATGTTGTATTTGATTGATGATATTTTATACATAATACAACACTAATATAGGAATGTGAACAAGATGGAAAATTATTTTATTCAAAAGTATCATGCCAAATATTCTATGATGTGGATAAAAAATGATACAAAAATTATGGATTTGTAATGTATAAGCATTGAAATAAAATAGTAAGGTGAGAAATATTATATTTATCAAATTACTGTTCATCTAATAAACCATAAAATGGTTAAAGTAGTGAAAAAAGGAGGATGTGGAGTAGTAAAATAAGGTTAGAAATGTTTCAATGTACAACCTTAATTGTGATGTAATTATAACATTAAGGAAAAAGTATGTTTTATGTCACTACCATAAATTAAGAAGAAACTATTTGAAGAATCTCAAATATCATAATTTTCTACTAAATCTAGAATTATTAATATGTATAGAGTTTTGAAAATGTACTTTTTTAAATTTAAAGAGAGATATCATGGACTATGTATCTCAGTGATTAGTATGTCAGTATGTTAAGCCTAAGAGGTAAAACTAAATGGGAATGTTACAACTATTATTACCACCATAATGGAAATATGAAATCATTTACATTTTTTATTTTTTAGACTCCATATAACATATAAAGGCTATGGTCCTATTTGTGTTGTAGAAGATCTCCTTACTAATTTAACACAGATCATTGTTATCTGGGAATATTTATCTATTTATTAGTTTTAAATGATATTATTTTATTAATAAGAAAGGAGACATGGGGTACGACATTATACCATATTTAATTAGGAAGCTAAGTTTACCAAGATATTCCAATGATGTTATCAGTAATTTGTAAATACAGTGTTGTTTTTTTGTACTAATTATCTTCCTTAGAAAGGCGGTTAGTTTGAGATGATATTTATATCCTAGGGAATTTTTTGAGATACTATTCTCCAGATTTCAATTATTTTTTGGATCATCACCAACCTCTAGTCATGTTTTTATATAACATTATCTTCCACTTGGGCATTCAGATTTCTCCTTACAAAGCCCCATATAGAATGAAAAATAGGCATCTAACATAATGGGATGCTATTATAGAAGGATAATAAATTTTTTCTCAACCTATATGAGGAAATGGAAGAGGTGGTCAGATCTACAAAACATCATATCAATGCATCTCAGAGTTTATGGGATATTTATTCTTACAATCATTAGAGATATATATAATTAAATTTTGGTAAGAAAGTTTTCCTATGAATTTATCTTTGGAATAAGGATATGAGATTCAAAAATATAATAAATCTGAGACCTATGTATATTTTTTCTTTTTATATTCTTGATCAAGTAGGGGATTTAGATTATGTCTTTAGAGTACCACCTAACCACTGTCAAGTTCACGATGTGTTATGTGTATCTTTGTTAAAAAAATGCATACCTAATCGATCACATATACATAAATCATAAGTTATACCAATAGGTAATGATATTTCCTTTGAAATAAACTCAATAAATCTAGGATCATATAGATAATGTTATAGGGAATAAGATAACTCACATAGATAATTTACACTAGAGGAATAAGAAATTTGAGGATGATATAAGGGAACCTAAAGATGCTATCAAGAATAAATATGAACATTTTTCTACTATAGTGATGTATTTTTGAGGGAAAAGTTAATTTTATATGGGGTATAATGTAACACCCCATGATTTTATATTTATTTCATTTTTAATAAAACATTATGTATTTGAAAACTTGTCTTCAATGAAACCCTAAGTCTATAAAAACAATAATATAGTAAATAGTTATATCCTAATAGTTAAATTGGAATATAATAATGGTAATAATGCATTTATAAAAAATATGTATAATGTCTATTAATAATTCAAACATATTGATTAATGTATAAAAAAATATTAAATTTTCAGTAAATTCATTTTATAGTTCAAAAAAAGATTTCTTATAAAATGTTTTAATTCCATTTTTACATGTAAAAAATATAAATATGTTATACCATATTTTGAAAAAAAAATTATTGAAATTAATTTTTATTGAAATCATAATTTCAATATTATGTTAGGATTAAATTTTGGGATTTTTTAAAAAAATTATTATTATGTGGATAATGAAAATAAAGACAATAATAAAAACTATCATTAATTTTAAATAAATGTCCCATATTTTTTTTTTACTTTGATAATAAATTATCCTAAGTATCCTTTAATTATAAATAATCTAATTAATATTATATTAATCATTATGGTACTTAATTTTGGTAAAAGTTAATTTTTTTGGCTTAAAACCAAATTTTTATAAAAAAAATTTATGGGGGAAATATGCTTTTATCATTATAAATTAATTTAATCTATATTTATTAATTGATTTATTGAAAATTTTATATTATATATTAAATATAATATTTCATAACTAATTTTATGGTTTTTAAAATGAATTCAAATGAAATAAATTATGTTATAAGCTTTAAAATTTATCTCTCGTAATTGGGTTTACATTAAGATTTTCATTCTTAATTAAAAATAAATTCTATAACTTATAGAAAAATAATATCATAAAATGAAATAAATATTTTGAATCAAAAAAATTAATATAATTTTATCGATTCAAATTACTTTCTGGCCTTGTTTAATTATATAAATAGTACAATTTTGTTTCCATAGTTATGGTTAAAATTCATTTCTAGAGGGTATCATTCCATGAGATAAGGGTAGTATTACCAAAATAAATTTTAAAATTATTATTTATTTAAGATATTTATACCTTATATTATCATAATTTCAAATATCTCTAAATTTTTAGACACTTTCCAATGAAACTGACCTTATATGATGGAAATCTTTTAAGAAATTCCATGTGTGCCCCTCTTATCACTTATGAAAGGGAACCTCTCCTCACCCATTTTTCACAACATTTATGCCTTAATTCTAAGAATATACCTACTAAAAACACATAATTGAATATTTACCATCATATCAGTTCTTCCAAAAATCAATTGATACTAATACATCAATTATTAATGTGTAATCCAAAGGATGTATCTCAATAAAGAAGTATAAATCTTAACCAATGACATTCAATTTTATTTTTTCTTACACAATAAGTAAATTTTTTTATGATTAAACATGATTAATATATTATTATAAATATAATAATATGTAATTAGTATTATTATTTAAAACCAATTGACACTTATTATTAATCAAATGCAAGATGAAGTCATCACTTTGTGTGTATGTGTGGACTTCAACCTCCACACAGTGATATAAATCATTTTCAAACACCATAATTAATTGTTTGTTTTTATGATGTTATAAATTTTTATATAAAATTTTTGTGAAATAATTATGATTTTAAAATTATATTCCCATTTCAACCTTCTTACCTTAAGATCCGATGATAAATGATAATGTTGCTTGTGCATACGTATAGACTTCCACATCCAGGATGAAATGTAATTTGTTTACCATTTCTACATTACATGTATCGTAACAAGGATTGATTTAATGAGAATATATTATTTATGATATAATAAATTTTATATAATTTTTAGTTATCATCTTACGTTATGCCTTTTCATCGATTAATGAATAAAAACATCACCCATACATATATGCAGACTACTACCTCTACATAGTCATGTAATTCATTTTTGAAAACCGATTTATATGACTAGTTGTAAATAAATATAAACATATATTAATTATATTTCATAATTATATAATTATTAAAATTGTAGAGATATTGGAACAATTATCAATGTATAAGGAACATTACTTCCAAACTAAAACATACATGAAAATGTAGCAATTAATATATGAAATGACAACATTAATAGAGATTTATTAATTAAAAGGAGTTGAAATGATTTAAGGGTATCACATATGATATGAAGTTCATGATTATGATTATTTTATATAATTATAATAATTTTTTATATAGTATTTTAGAGAGAGTATGATTCAAATTAGATATACGGTAAGGGTTTTCAGCCTTAATTTCACTTTATTGAGACATGTTTTAATGTTATGCTCCAATGACTTATATCTATGGTTTATATATTTCTCAAGAATATATTTTTGAATACCCCATGATTAAATGGATTAAATTTATTTATATATGTTATTTTTAAAAATAAAGTGAATTTTTATTCAAATATTACCAAATGTGTAATGGTTTTATGTTACAATCTCATTTTTCTGAGAATGTTTGAGATTAAATTTTATAAAGCTAAAATAATGTGATATATACCCCTAAAGATTTAGTTATTTTTGTAAACTCTTTTTATTATTATATATTTTGTCATTTCTATTCTTTTTCCTCTCTTTAATAATTCAGGGAACTTAATGATTTTTTAAGGAAAACCTACCATGTTTTTCTCATTGGTTGGGAATCTTTTCATCCATGTCCATATTTTCTTTAATTTTTTTTCAAAATTTTTATTAATATGATAAAAATATATATTAAATTCATTTCAAATAAATTTTACTTTATTTAATTTGTTTTAAAATTAATTCTCTTTTTTATAAACAAGTTACTTCTGATTTTTTATTGACAATGTTAATAGAATTTTTGTTTTAACAAACACAACATGAATATATTTATCTACCACAATGAATATTATTTTCATTATATATTTCTTTATAGGTATCATTTCTTTATATAAAATAATGTTTTCCTTAAAATTTTGTAAATTTATAGATACTAAATAAGTGATTAAATATAAAAAGGGGATTTTCCTTAAGAAATATTCTAGTGAAATTTTAAATGTATTTTTATCTATAACAATTTTTTTGTTTATTATGAATTATTAGGGATATAATCCAATGTTACCATATTTAATATTTTTTAAACTATTTATCATTATTATAAATAAATTATTATGAAACTTTTTTCCCTTCGATGTGGTTTTTATTTGATGATATGATGAATGTTTTATTAATTTATAAGACATATATATATGGTTGAAATTATTTTATGGTTGAAACTGAAATTAGATATCCATAAATTGAATTGTGTAAGGAAACATATCTAACAAGATAATAAAGACCATAATAGTTAGTGAAACTATCATAGTAGGTTACTTTTTCTAATAATATAATCTTGGGAGAGAGCCATGACTAACTGAATGATTGAATGTGGAGTGAAAAATTACAATATGATACTCTTGGTTGTAATACTTGACTATATACATTATCTTCCATTATTATTTTCATACTAAAAACTTATACCTTAGGCTTATGGTTCATTTTCATGGCTCCTGATTCACTACTAAACATTAGGAAATCTTATGTCATATGTTTTTGTTATTAATAAAAATTTATGCCATGTTTCATGATTATGATACATGAATTTGTGGGTATTATTTTTTAATATATATATCATGTTCTCATAACATTATTCATATCTAATTACCACTTATGATCACCTATTATATCTACCCAAACTGAGCATCGGATCTCACCCTTTCTTAGGTTTCCCTTCCTCAGGTTCCGAGGAATGGTTTTAATTAGTATATGTCTAAGAATATATATTTATGTAATGAATATAATTTTTAATTATGTAGATATTTTATATAATAGTTGTACACATATCCATGTTTCATAAGACACTAAACCTCTATAATAATTTACCTTGAATTATTATTAAATTTATTTAATATTCAACTAAAATGAATTTACATTTATGTATGAATAGTATGGGTCTATAAACTCTAGAAAGGAAGCACGAATAAGTTTAAATAGAATGTCCTTACATATTAAAATTATTAGCTACATTGATTTCCTATAGATTTTATGGTTTATAAACCCGCATTATTTTTGTAAAAATATCATTATTTCATCACTCACCAAGTGAGTGTCATGTTATGATGTAAATTTTAATTTGAACATTGTATAAAAGACACTCCCATGTAACCTAAATCTAAATTTCCATGTTGATAAGGACAAGATAAATTTAAATACTTATATTAATATGGTGAATAAGAAGAAAGGCCATGTAAATGGATCCAATACTAATTTCATGTATAAATCTTACTCATAATTCCATTTCTTGAAATGAAGGATTAGGGGAAAGAAAAGTAACATGGTGATATTTTTTTTCACGTGGAATAAAAATGCCACTAGAAGAAAATGAACACCTAGGAAAAGAGGAAATGGGATTATTTAGGTTAATTTGTTATTTATTCAAGTCAATCTATTTTTAAAAATTGATTATTACATGTAGCATGTGGGGATCACATATCTTCCCAAATAGTAGATCAATGATGATTTTGTAGGATTTATCATGGTGAGGTGTATCTATGATTATCCAAATGATCTAAACATGACTATTTTATATCAAATATTACCACATTACATTGTTTATTTGAATAGTTTTAGATTTAAAATATTATTATTATGTGTTGTTAGTTACAAAAAACATTATTTTAGTGTCCATACTTGAAACGGATGGTTTTATTTTAAAATTTTGATATACATGTTTTACATTATTGTTATTTGTACATTATTATTATGTGTACAACATAATAATAATGATCTTTATATATATGAAACAGATGATTTGAAATACTTGAAATAGATGATTTTTGGTACTTATATACGAAATTATTTTTTTAATCTATGTTGTGTTTAAATAATGTTCTTTAGATATTTTATTACATGAAACAGTTAATGTAAATTAATATATAAATTATTTCACAAGACTCATTACACATCTAACTATAACAACACCTACTAAGTCATTTATTCAAAAATTTATTGACTAGGTTACAACATTATGGATATTTTAATTCATTAAAAATAATACCACAAGGTTTAAGTCATGCATTTCTGAAAAGAATAATTACCAAATCCCAATTTAATGTAAAAGGTGTATGGTCCAATGTGATTATTGAGTCTATTTATACTGATATATACAGACCATTTCTAATTAAATCCATGGGTGGGAACATATACATCATTACTTTTATTAATAATTTTAGTATGTATGGATATGTCTCCATAATGAGTTTTAAAAATTCTTCCTTTTTGAAGATCAAGGAATGTAAAAATGGTTTTGAGAAGCTTCATATTTTGAAGATTAAGAAACACTAAATAGAACATTGAGGAGAATTTAATAATCAGAATATTATTGATTATTTATAAGAGCTTTGGATATTAACCCTACTCCCTCCTCCGTACACACCACAATGAAATAGTGTAAGTGTAAGGATAAAATTTTCTCTATTAGAAATGTGAAACCACTAATGATTAATGTGAGACTTAAATTATCCTTTTCAGTATACACATTACATACAAAGGAATATGTACTAAATCATGTTCAAAATAAAGAATCAATGGGTATTTAATACTATATTTGGAAGGGAAATGAACATGTGTTTTTCTATATATGTGTGTCGGGTTGTTAGGAATTTGTTATTGATATTTATATCACAAAACTGGATCCATGAAAAAACATGTTTCTTTATAGGTAATCATATGAAAATTAACTAATATCACCTATAAAAATCCAATATATTAGATGGTTTTAGTTAAAATAGTCTAACCTTTCCTAAAAAGGATAACATCTCTAAAAGGGATAGTGGTATTGAGATGAACATTAATAAATTAATTTCTCAAGATACTCATGAGTTGTAAGATCAATATATTCCCTAAAGCCACAAGAAATAAAAAATTATTGATGCACATGTACTATTATTGAGTAAAATATAGGTTAGAGGACTTGAAATATTTTATTTTCTAGCCAACAAGTTTTCTAACTCATTAATAGTAGATCATAGTGATCCTAACACATAAAAGGATGTAGTAAGTGGAATATATGTTAGAAAATGGATAGATGTAATAACATCTAAAATGGATTACATGAAATAAGACTTTGTTTGGGAATTTCTATATCCTTAAGTGGATGTAAATACCATTGGTTTCATTATGGTATTCAAGAAGACACCGGAAATGGATGGGAAAGTCCATACCTATAATGCTAGTCTAGTTGTGAAATAATTTAAACCACATAATGTCATAGATTATGATGAAATCGTTTAACTATTTTCTATGTTAAAGTCCATAAAAATTCTACTTTCCATAATATTATGCCCTGAATATTTGATTTGGTAGATGGATATAAAAATTTACTTCCTTAATGTAAACATCTAAAAATATTTATATATGACACGAATAATATTTTTTCAGCATGAATGGATTCTAATAGTGTATAAATGTTACATAGGTCCATTAATGTATTAATTAAATCATCTAGGTGATCGAATACAGAATTTTATGAGACTATAATTTAATTTTGTTTCATAAGGAATGTATGTGACCCTTATTTATATAAGTGGTTTAGTGGGAGTGTGGTTCTTTTGCAAAAATATGATGATGATTACATAATAAATATTGGAAATAAAATTATAGTCTTGAAATATTTTAAGGACTAGTAATACAACATATTTTTTATGAATGACTTTAGTGAAACATCATAGGTTCTTCGGATCATGATCCATTATAATAGATCTAATAGATTGCTTGGATAAAGTAAAATTACAGACACTAAAAGGAAAAAAATACATTTAATATAAAAAATCTATGGTGGTATTATTGCCAACTTCATAAGGAATTCATCATTTACAGAAAACGTGTCCTCATATACATGAGGAGAGTGGAAGGTAAGGGTCTCATATGAATTATTTATTTGTTCTATCAATTATGTTTGGATATTCACTATGATATATTTATTCTATTCCTTAAAAGTTGTAGGAAGATATGAGACTGACCTAGGTGACCAAAATTAGATGAAATTAATGAATTTATCTTAGTAATTGTTTTTAATAGACTATATATTACTTTTATATAGAGTATATGTGGAGTTAGTTAGTAAGTCATGTGCCTCTTATAGTTTCCATATAGATTAAAAAGATATGAAATTGAAACAAGTAATATAACGAACCATACTTTACACACATCTTTATTACTTCATAATTGAAGCATATTTATTACAACATATAAAAAAACATGACAGGACCGTAAAGGTATAGTGTCTTTAAAAATTGGAAAACATAAACAACTAGTTCATAAATCATCTACATTGTCTCTTGTTTATTTCATCATATCTTGATTCCCTTTTGGCATATCCTACTTAATACCCTTCTTCTTGACCTGGGAAAAAGAAAACATAAAAAAGGCTGAGCTCAAATGCTCAGTAAGGGTAATAAAAGTAAATATCAATCATATCATATTCATAAGAACAAAACATTTTGAAAATCATATCATGTAAAAGAGATCATAATATCATGACATGGGATAAATAATACTAGTGAAATGTAATCCCAAAAAATTAATATCTTAAGACATGAAACTTTGTGGAATGAAAACATAATCATAGAAAATCATTTCATATTAGTGAAGAATCATTTTCAAGACCGCTATAATGGACAAAGTCGATTACTAAACTGAGTTCACTCCTCGTTCCAGTCATGTATCACTGAACCAGATTAACTTGCCGTTCCAGCAATGTCTATCTCATGGTATATAAATCTTTACCCAATGCATTAGAGGGGGATATAGGTCCCACCCATCTCATAATGAAACAATTCTTATGTGAGCCACAAAACCATAAATCATACATCATAGCATAACCCATGTAATAAAAATGGGATTCTTAAACATCATGCCATCATAACATAATTCATATAAGATAAAAGGACATCATAAATATAATTCCACCATAACATAATCAAATCAATTTAATAATAGGAAATTAAACATAACCCTATATCATCTTATATGGAAAATAATTTTGATAAAACACTTGAACTTAGTTCTTGAGGAAAATATCCTTTCTTCTTCAAAAATCATTTTATTTTCTCAAAATGACATGCAATTTTAAAATAAAGGAATTTTGTTGAAAATAATCATGAAATGTTGTAGAGGAATAAAAATTTAAATAAAGAGTTATTAATACTGTAAAAATCCATTTATGTCGTATAATTTAAAAAACATTATTCTCGTACTTTTTTCGGAGAAGTCAAAAAGTATCTCGTACTAAAAATGACAAAAGATTACTTTCATATATTCTACTAAAAATTCACCAATAAGTGAAATTGGATTTGAACTATTGTAGAAGGATATAAATACTATTACATATTGAGGAAACATGGATGTGGATGATAAATATGCTGTAGTAAATATCAAAGTATAAACAATCATAGATAAAAATGAGATTGTGAGATTTTCCCTTACCTTAGGTCTGATATACTTCGTGTATATCCGAACCTCATGTATATTGATTTAAATAATTTAATTTACTTATTCTAGAATCATGGTATTTTTTATGATATCATATATGTTCATATTATTATCATATTATTAGTAATATTTTGTTGTTACTTATTACTCGGGTGTTAACTGCTTTATTTTCATACGTATGTTTTGTCCGATAAGCTCATATTCCTCTTGTTAGGTTATAGTTATATCATTTACAGAATTTTATTAGTAAAATATATATCTGATTTATTCATTCAATTCGTTTATATAATCATTATTCAATGAAGATCATGTCGAACGAGTCACATCACATCATGGAGACGGTAGGTCGTACGTACGCACGAGCGATGATATCGTTCCCATAATTATTGAATGGTATTGGAGTGGAAGATAGAATATCAAATAATTATTATCATGTTATAATAATCAGATATAGTTATTCTTTACACCATTATACCCATCCAAGTATGTGGCTTTGGAAAACAGATTACACCACGTCGTGGAGACGGTATTTCGTACGTACGCATGTACGGTGATCTCCTTTTATGTATGATGGGTAGAAGGTGAAATAGGGTTGTTTCATATTTATAATAACATATTAGTATATTAGTGATACTAATGTTATTACTTTATAATTAAACAAATAAAGAAGAGGAAGTAGAAGAAGAAATAAATTTGAATGAATCGGTAAAGGATATTACCTCTTCTTCGACGTGCCTCTTCTAAACCTCCTCTTAGGGCACCAAAGTTGGTCATTGAAGAAGACCAGGACCTCTAGTATGTTTCAAGGGAAGTTTAGAAGAGAAATTTATAGGGTTTTTCTGAGCTTGAAGGCTCAAAATTTTGTGAAGAGGATAGGGTGGAGGTGCCCTTTTATAAGAGAGGAGGGGGCACTTTTGGAAACCTCAAAAATATTAATTTATAATAAACTCAAACCCCATATAAAAACTTCCAAAATGACTCAACATAGAAGATTATACGATATAAGTTTGTAATATAATCACACAATAAAATTTATACATGTTTTAAATTTATTTTAAACATTATCAACTCGATTTATCCTTATTTAATATATTTAATTTTATTTATGGTAATAATATTCTAAATTTTAAATTGTTATAAATAGAAACTCATGTGTTGTGAATTTTCCATAATTGGATACTTTATGACATTGTAGACCATATAAATTTCAATTTATAATTTTTAAATATTTTTGTTATTTTTGAACAATTTTATAATATGTTATTTTTATAAAATAACAATAGTGACAATTTTGACACTATTCATTTATTTGAATTTAAATAAAATCCACATAGATGATATATTCGAACAAAAATATTTAATAGATTCATAACATGTCATATTAATCTATAAAATTTTGGAGATATTTATTTTAATATTTTTAAAACCATTTATTTGATATTTCAATCAATATAATAATTTCAACATCACTATTGTGTCATCATTAATAAACATTATTTAATCAGTAAAAATTCTAAATAAATTCACATGATATAGATAATTTTATTATTTTTCTAGAGACTATTCATGTTCGATGTTTTATGAAGTTTATCACTAAATTAAAATTATTACACTTATAAGATATAAGAGAGTGACATGTTGTCACTTTTATTTGTTTTAATAATTATTATATAATTTTCATGGTCAATATTCCATGAAATGAATCTATTACGACTCTTAGGTGATATGGGTCGATTTTTATTCATCCAATATAGTTTTTTCAGGTGTTAGGGTAATTTTATAATCTTATTTTTACCCTTAATTACCCAATTTACCTTTAACTGTAGTAAATAAAATTACCGTAGTTACTATTCATAATATCAAAATGATAAAATTTACTTATTAACATAATTTGGACCCACTGAATAAAAATATGAAATAAATTTTTTAAAATTAAAAACAGAGAAGTTGCAATAATTAATTTAAAATTAATCATCTTGTTAAGAAAATGAGTTTTAAAAGTTAAAACATTGGCAAAGATTGAAATGTTTTTACCGATAATTAAATTTAAAATTAATGGTAATTACATAAATTATATTAAATGGTAAAAATATATTATATTTATACTTTAGAACCATTAAATTTTATAATTGAACTGTATAAATTATCTTGATGAAAAAGCTGTTTTTAAGAAAAATTTAGCATATTTTGTACTATTCATCAAAATATAAAAGTTATCAAAAAAGTATAAAAAATTTATCCAATGTAAACTTTTATATCCTGATTCAAAATAATAAGTTTATTTTTCCAAATTTAACTCATAAAATTTCAAAAACTAGATTTAAAATGGGTGAGCCATCAAAATGCGAAAAAACTACATTTTTGAAAAAAATAAATCTTTTATCCGAAAAATTTATTTTTTCTCATATCATATGTAAGATTAATTCTACTGTTATATAAAATTTAAAATGTGGTTAATAATATTTATAACGGCTAGTTTATATAATATTTTTATAACATATCATTGTTTAGTGAAACTCGGTATTGCGTACAACGCAAGCTATAGAGGAAGGTCGCTCTTGCGTGTAACGCAAGCCAAGCTAGTGTTTTGTGTAGTGAAAGATTAATTTGGTGTTGCATAACACATTAAAAACAATATTTCTCATAAAATATCATGGTGTTACATTCTACCCCTCTTAAAATGAATTTCACCCACGAAATTTGTCACTTCGTAACAAACAGATGAGGATACCTCTCCCTCATCATATCATCAAGTTCCCATGTACCTTCTTCTAATTGGTGGTTCCTCCATAAAAATTTAACCAAGAGAGTGGTCTTGTTTCATAGAACTCTTTCGCTATGATCCAGAATCATTATTGGATGTTCTTCATAAGAAATATCTTACTCCAGTGGTATAACTTCTTTGCTTAGTGCATGTGAAGGATCGGGTATGTACTTTCTCAGGAGAGATACATGAAACACATCATGAACTTGAGAGAGATTTGGTGGAAGTGCTAATTGGTAAGCTACCTTCCCCACATGATCCAGTATTTTTAAAGAACTGATATACCTAGGGATTAGCTTTCCCTTCTTTCCAAATCTCATTACTCTCTTCAAAAGAGATATTATTAAGAGCACTTTATCAACGAATTCAAAATCTAAGTCTTTTCTTCAGTTGTAGGCATAACTTTTTTGTCGTCTCTCTGTTGCTCTTATATGTTGTTGAATAGATCTGAACTTTTCTGCCATCTCATCAATAAGATCAGGTCCTAATATCTTTGTTTCTCCAACTTCATCCCAGCAAGTTGGAGTTCTGCATTTATTTCCATAGAGAACTTCAGAAGGATCCATCTGAATACTGGAGTGAAAGAAATTATTATAAGAAAATTCCACGAATGGTAGTTGTTGATCCCAACCATCTTTGAAATCCATAGAGAAAGATCTCAACATGTCTTCTAGAGTTAGAATTGTCCTCTCAGACCGACTCTCTATATAAGGATGATAAGAAGTGCTAAAACTCAATTCTATATCTAGAGAATGATGAAGACTTCACCATAACATTAAGGTAAACTGATATCCTGATCTGATATAATGGAATGTGGTACTCGATGAAATATTACCCATTCCTTTACATATATCTTGGCAAGCTGAGCAAGAGATAAATCTTCTCTAATAGCAATGAAGTGTTCCAACTTCGTAAGACGATCAAATATAACATAGATAGCATTATTTCCTTTGGATGTTTTGGGAAGTCTAATGATAAAGCCCATTGTGATGCTTTCCCATTTACATTATGGTATGGGTAATGGTTGTAACATCCCCTTAAACTTCTATCTCTCACCTTTAACTTGCTGACAAAACAAGCATCGAGAGACATATTCAGTGATATCTCTTTTCATACCATCCCACCAAAAGTACTCTTTTAGGTCCCTCTACATCTTTGTACTTCTATGATGAATATAGAATGAAGAACTATGAGCCTCATCCAGTAGCTCCTTCTTTAATTTTTTTATGGGAGGAATACATACACGGTTCCTGAACCTTATTATCCCATCACAATCAAGGTTGAATTCAGGAACATTTCTCACCTTCTTTTGTAGCCCAACATCCTCCTTTTGCGCCTCTTTAATATTCACTTGTATATATGGTTGAAGATTCATTTGAGAAAGATAAGATATCTCCCATTTCATTAAAATTACATGATCCATCCTTTGTAATTCCATAAATATTGGATCTTTTGTGATCCTCATCATGGATAAGCTAGCATGGTTTTGTCGACTTAATGCGTCTTCCACCTTGTTTTCATTCTCAGGGTGGTAATGAATTGAGTAGTCATAATCCTTAATCAGCTCGAACCATCTTCTTTGGTGCATATTCTTCTCATTTTGTGTGAAAACATACTTTAAAAATTTATGATCAGTATAAATTTCACACCATTCACCATAAAGATAATGCCTCCAAATCATTAATGCAAAGATTACCGCAGCTAACTCCAAATAATGAGTTGGGTAATTTTTCTCACGAATTTTCTACTGTAGTGAGGCATAAGCTATGACCATATAATTTTGCATGAGAACACACACCATCCATTTCTTGGATGCATCACTGTAGATCACAAACCTTTCTCCACTATAAGGAAGTGTGAGCATAGGTGCACTGGCTAACATTGTTTTTATCTCTTTGAAATTCTATTCACATTCCTCCATCCAAAAAAACTTAACACCTTTACGAGTAAATTTGGTGAGTGAGTTAGATAATCTTGAAAAATCATTCACAAAACCTCAATAATACCTAGATAAACCAAGAAAACTTTGGATTTCAGTTACTTTTGTTGGTCTCGACCATATGTTAATAACTTCTATTTTTGTTGGATCCACAGATACCCCCTCTTTTGAGATTATGTGACCCAAAAATGACAACTTTTGAAGCCAGAATTCACACTTGGTAAATTTGGAAGAAAGCTCCTCCTTTCACAAGGTCTTTAATATAATTGTGAAGTTATCTTCATGTTCTTCCTTTCTCTTTGAATAGACAAGAATATCATCTATAAAGACTACTACAAACTGATAAGGATAGTCTCTAAAGACTCTATTCATTAGATCCATGAAGATTGTAGGGGCATTAGTAAGACCACAAGGCATCACTATAAATTAATAGTGTCTATACCTTGTACCAAAATCCATCTTTTGTATATCCTCCTTTTTGACCCATAGTTGATGGTATCCTGAATGAAGATCGATATTGGAAAAGAATTGAGCTCCGTGTAGTTTGTCAAAAAAAGTCATCAATGCATGGGAGATGATATTTGTTCTTGATAGTGATCTTGTTAAGTTCTCAATAATCAATGCATAGTCTCATTGATCCGTCTTTCTTCTTAACAAATAGAATAGGTGATCCCCTTGTTAAAGCACTAGGGCTTATGAATCCTTTATCAAGATTCACTTGGAGCTGCTTCTTCAATTCCTGCAACTCAATTGGGGCCATTCTCTATGGTGTCTTTGAAATAGGCATAGAACCCGGTGTGAGTTCTATTGAAAACTCAACTTCACAATTTGGTTGAAGACCTGGAAATTCCTTCAGAAATACATCATCAAACTCCCTTAAAAAGGGTTTATTATTAATAAGGAGTTTATCCCCAAACATTTGAGATAAATAACCTTCATTTAGTTGAATCAAGATCCATAAGATGGAAGAATTTTCCACTGTAAGGTTATGTTCATCATTGCATCGATAAATGATCATAGATTGATCTGGAATATTAAATGTGACTTCCCTTCATTGGAAATTGATATATGCTTAATATAAGGAATCCGAATCCATTCCAAGAATCACATCAAATTCCACTATAGGATGGATCACAAGATTATCAGGAAGCACTTTCCCATAAACTTCAATCGGAGAAGAATTGTAAACTTTTGATGTGACTGTTGTGCCTTTAGGAGTTTTCATAGCTAACACAATATCTAATTGACAAGGTAATATGACGATACCCTTAGAAAATTCTTCAGAAATAAAAGAGTGGGTGGATCTATAATCAAATAAAAACATTTTCTACTTTAGAATGGATGGTATGTGTACCTTTCACCACTTCATTATCATACTCCACATCGCCGATAGTAATTGCTTGTGACATTCCTTTTTATTTGGCCTTAAGAGTTTTTTTACATCGATCATCATCCATAACCCTTGGATTAGGGCATTGATTATAATAATGACTCATTTCCTTTTACTTGTAACATTGAAGTGTAGGAGGTGCATTTTGTGTATCCCTTTCTTTGTTCACATAATTAGATATATTCTTCCCATTACTTCAATATTCAATTTCCCGATGACCTTCTTTTCCACACTTAAAACATTTACTTGTCCATTTAGGGAAATTCCCTCCATGTTTCTTTCCACACATTGAGCATAAAGGAAAACTCATCTTCTTTTTAGTGTAGTCTGTAGATTTTCCTTTGAATTCCATTTTCCTCTTCTTATCAAACCCATATAACTGATGGGTTACTCTAATCTCCATCTCATCCTTGAGAGTACATCGAAGAATTTCCTCATAGCTACTGAAGTCCCTTATGGCTAATGCCCTTCCGATACATGGTTTTAAGCCACTAAAGAATTTATTGATCTTACTATCAGGTTGGATAATAATCCCAGAAGCGTACCTTGCAAGTATAGTAAAATTTTCTTCGTAGGTACCAACAAATTCATCATCCTTTTGCTTCAGTTCATGAAACTCCTTCTCCATCTTTGTTTGAAGAATACGAGGGAAGTACTTATTGAAAAATAAGTTATTGAAATATTTCAATTCCATGGACTCAATTTCATCCACTTTCCTCATATTCTTGAAAAGATACTACCATTGATCAGCTTCACCTTCCAAACAATATACTTATATGATTACTTTATCATGTTCAGAACATTGCAAGACTGCAAAAATCATTTCAGTGTTACTGATCCATTGTTCAACCACTAATGGATCAGAGGACCCGTTGAACGAAGGTGGAAGCTTCCTCATGAAGGATTCAACAGAATGTTGCTCCTTCCTTTTCTCATTTGTAAGGCCTACATGACTCATAGCTTGAGAAATTTTTGTGAGCATGGCTACAAGATTTTTCATTCTATCTCCCATAACGTTTGGTTGCTCAGGGGGACAATCATTACATTTTCCGCCACATTCAGCATTAACACGGCTCTTTCGGGTTCCAGCCAATGACTAAAACCAAGAAGTATAGTGTGAGAAATAGTAATAATAACAAGAAAACCACATAATCAAGAATAAAATTTCACACATTGGGTCTTATCATAGGTTATTCATGGCCATTTCTAAAACACTAATATTGTTTCCAATGCTTAGACATATACTTAGGGTTCTTACTAAGGCTTTCACATTCTAGTTTCCCAAGGTTGGATATACCTTTCCTCTGATACCAACTATAACGACCCATACTTTACATACATTGTTATTACATTATAATTGAATCATATTTATTACAACATATTACAAAACCATGATAGAGCCTTATAGGTATAGTGTCTTTAGAAACTGGGAAACATAAACAACTTGTTCATAAATCATCTACATTGTCTCCCGTTTATTTCATCATATCTAGAGTCCCTTTTGGCATATCATACTTAATAAACTTCTTCCTGACCAGGGGAAATGAAAACATACGAAAGGGAGAGCTCAAATGCTCAGTAATGGTAAGAAATGGAAATATCAATCATATCATATTCATAAGAACATAAAATTTTGAAAATATTATCCTACAAAGGAGATCCTAATATCATGACATGGGATAAATCATAGTAGTGAAATTTAATCCCAAAAAAAATCACAACTTAAGATATTAAGCTTTGTGTCTCGCACACATAATCATAGAAAATAATTTCATATTATCCAAGACTCATTGCCAAGACCATCATAGTGGACAAATTCCATTACTGAACTGAGTTCACTCCTCATTCCAGTCCTGTATCACTGAACCGGAGTAACTTTCCCTTCAAGCCATGTATATCTCATGAGATATAAATCTTTACCCATTACATTGGAGGGATATATAGGTCCCACCCATCTCATAATGAAACCATTATTATGTGAGCCATAAAATCATAAATCATACATGATAGCATAACCCATGTAATAAAAATGTGATTCTTAAACATCATGCCATCATAACATAATCCATATAATATAAGATGAATTCATAAAAATAATTCCATTATAAAATAATAAAATAAATATAATAATAGGGATATAAACATAACCATATATCATCTTATATGGAAATTTTTTTTATAAAACACTTGAACTCAGTTCTTGAAGAAAATATCCTTTCTTGTTCAAAAATCATTTTATTTTTTCAAAATGACATGCAATTTTAAAAGAAATTTTTTTTGAAAATAATCATAAAATATTATAGAGGAATCAACATGGAAATAAAGATATATTAAAACTGTTAAAATCTATTAATGTCGTATAAGTTAAAAAAAATTCTACTCGTACTTTGGCTGGAAAAGTCAAAAAGTATCTCGTACAAAAAATGAAAAAAAGTTTCCTTTCATATCTTTTACTAAAAATTAACCAATAAGTTAAATTGGATTTGAAAATTTTTAGTAGGATATAAATACTATTACATATTGAGGAAACATGGACATGGATGATAAATATTCCCCAGTAAAAACCGAAGTATAAACAATCTCGGATAAAAATGAGATTGCGATATTTTCCCTTACCTTAGGTCTGATATGCTTAGTGTGTATCTGAACCTCATGTATAATGATTTAAACAATGTCATTGACTTATTACAAAATCATAGTCATTGTTATGATATCATATATGGTCATATTCTTATCTTCTTATTAGTAATATTTCATTGTTACTCGTTATTCGGGTGTTAACTGCTTTATTTTTGTACGTATGTTTTGTAAGATAAGTTCATATTCCTCTTGTTAGGTTATAGTTATATCATTTACAGAAAAGTATTATTATAATTTATATCAGATTTATTCATTAAAGTTTTTTATATAATCATTTTTCAATGACGATCATGTCGAACGAGTCGCATCACATTGTGGAGACGGTTGGCCGTACGTACGCACGAGCGATGATATCGTTCCCATAATTAATGAATGGTATTGGAGTGAATGATAGAATATCTCCGAATTAGTATCATGTTAGAATATTCATATATAGTTATTCATTACACCATTATACCCATCCAAGTAAGGTGGTGGTGGAAAACATGTTACACCACGGCGTAGAGACGATATTCTGTACGTACGCACACGTGGTGATTCCGTTTTCCGTAGGATGGATAGAAGGTGAAATAATTTTTTTTTAATATTTATAATAACATATCAGTATGTTATTGATACTAATTTTATTACTTTATAATGAATCAAATAAATAATAGTAATTATAATAAGAAATAAATTTGAAAGAATCGGTAAAGGATATTACCTCTTCTTCGACACACCTCTTCTAAACTTCCTCTTAGGGCACTAAAGTTGGTCTTTGAAGAATACCATGACCTCTAGTATGTTTATAGAAAAGTGGAGAAGAGAAATGGATAGGTTTTGGCCGATCTTGAAGGCTCAAAATGTAGTAAAGAGGAGAGGGAGGAGGTGCCCTTTTATAAGAGAGGAGAGGGGCACTTTTGGAAACCTCAAAAATATTAATTTATAATAAACTCAAAGCCCACATATAAACATAAAAAATGAATAAAATTATAAGATTAGGTGAGATAGGTTTTTAATCTCACAAACCAATAAAATTTAGATATGTTGGGAATTTATTTTAAACATTATAAACTTGATTTATCCTTATTTAATCTATTCAATTTTATTTGTGGTAATAATATTCTAAATTTTAAACTGTTATATATAATTACTTATGTGTTTTTAATTGTCCATAATTGGATACTTTATGAAGTTTTAGACCATATAAATTTCTATTTATAATTTTTAAATATTTTTGTGATTTTTAAAAAAATTTATAATGTGTTATTTTTATAAAATAACAATAGTGTCAATTTTGGAACTATTCATTTATTGGAATTCAAATAAAATCCACACCGAGGATATATTCAAACCAAAATATTTAATAGATTCATAACATGTAATATTCATCTTGAAAATTTGTGGAGAACATTAATTATTTCATATAATATTTATTTTAATATTTTTAAACCATTTATTTGATATTTCAATCAACAAAATAATTTCAACATCACTATTTTGTCATCATTAATGATAATTATTTAATACCTAAAAATACTAAATAAATTCACATGATATTGATTATTTTATTTTATTTCTAGAGACTATTCATGTTCGATGTTTTATGAAGTTTATCACTAAATTTAAATTATTACACTTATAATATATAAGAGAGTGACATGCTGTCACTTTCTTTGGTTTTAATAATAATTATATAATTTTCATGGTCAAAAGACCATGAAATGAATCTATTCAGACCCTGAGGTGATATGGGTCTAATTTTATTCATCCAATAGAATTTTGAATGGTGTTAGGGTAATTTTATAATCTTATTTTTACCCTTAATTACCATATTTACCTTTAACTGTAGTAAATAAAAATTACCGTAGTTACTATTCATAATATAAAAAAATACAAGTAAACTATTAACATAATTTAGAACCACAAAATCCAAATATGAAATCCATTTTTTAAAATTAAAAACACAGAATTTTCAGAAATAAATTTAAAATTAATCCCGTTCTTAAGAAAACGAGTTTTAAAAGTTATAACATTGCCAAAGATTGAAATATCTATACCTATGAATTCAATGTAAAATTAATATTAATGACATACATTATATTAAATGGTAAACATATATTATATTCAGACATTAAAACCATTAAATTTTATAATTTAACTATATAAATTATCTTGATGAAAAAAGATGATTTTATGAAAAATTTTGCGTATTTATACTATTCATCAAAATATGAACGTAATCAGAAAAGTATCAAAAATTTATCCAATGTAAATTTTTTATATCCTGATTCAAAATAAAAAGTTTATTTTGTCAAATTGAACTCATAAAATTTTCAAAAATTATATTTAAAATGGGTGCGCCATTAAAATACAGAAAAACTTCTTTTTTGAAAAAGATAATTCTTTTATCTGAAAAATTGATTTTTTATCATATCATATGTCAGATGAATTCTAATGTTCTATAAAATTAAAAATGTGGTTAATAATATTTATAATGGCTAGTATATATAATATTTTAATAACATATCATTGTTTAGTGAAACTCGTTATTGTATACAACGCAAGAATCGAGGATGGTCGCTCTTGCATGTAACGCAAGCCAAGACAGTGTTGTGTGTAGTGAAAGATTATTTTGGTGTTACACAAGACACGAAAAAAATATATTTCTCATAAAATCTCAAGGTGTTAAAAGGAAATAGCTTCACTATGAATGGAGTAGTTGTGAGTTGGAATAGCATAAAAAAGGAATGGTCACTTATTCTACATTGGTTTCCATTTATATTATTACTTCTGAGGTATATAAAGAAATGGAATGGATACACAACTTCGTCCAAAATCTTAACATGGTTATTAATATTAAATAACCTATCACACACTATTTTGATATTATTTTAGTGGTGGATATTGAAAATCAATGAATATCACATTAGTGAATAAAGAAAATACATAAAAAAAATATAATCTCTTTAGGGATTTTTCTCATAGGGGTTATCATATAGTGATAAGAGTTTCCATGAAAGAAAATATAGTTGAATCTTTAACATGATCCAAAATATAGAAATAAATTATCATTATGTTAGATCTATAAGAATATATTTCATTAGAAGATAGATCTATTCCATGTTAGAGTATGATAGAGTATTGTTCTAGAATCCATCTTTTTAATTTATCATTCATGTTTAGGAAATTATTTGAGATTTAATAGGATATAATATTATATTTTTTCTATAGTTGTATGTAACAATAATGTAATAATGTCCTAGAGTAATTTTCACATCGAGACAAGATCCTTGAAATTACATGATGATATTATTATTTATTTTAATATTGGAATGAAAAATTGTATTTTTGGATGTATATTATATTTATTTTCATATGAGAGTACTCATAAGAAGATGAAACTTCATCTTATAATATTCACACATGGTAACCCATATGATAAGCTATTGTGAGAATAGACCATCATGCACTAAATACCCATGTTTATATATCATTTGATATTCTTGTTTTTGAGGGTATATAATGATCAATAGAATTTATAATTATAATTAATGCATGTCATGAATCATACACTATGATGTATTTTCATAAACCATGATGAAATATGATCACTGTGAAGTTTGATGCATTTGATACATCACAAATGATATGTTAATAATTAATATGTTGAGGAAGGATCTATCCCTCCAATATTTATAGAGTTTTAAACCTCATCACAATTATTGATATGAAATTATTACATTAAATCCTAGGGACATTGTGTATATATGATTCCATTTATGATAGTTAAATAATGAAATAAAAATCCTACTGTTTGATGAAATGGGTGTGTAGCCTTCTTGATGATATATCATGAAAATTTTAATATATTACAAAGTGAGTGTTCATTTGTATTTTTAATAGTTGTAACTCAACTTCACCCTTTTTGGGTTCTTTGACCCATTTTTAGACAGTAATCTCAGTCTTTAAGAAATCATGCCTAATGTAATTAATGAATGGGCCTAGAGGGCCACATACAACATGTTTCCCTTTATCCCAATTAAATATTACTTATATTTTCTATTTGAAATAAATATTATTCCCAAATAGTTAACTAATGTTTAATAAAGATGTAATAAATAGTCTAAAATATTAAATTTATATTTTTTCAGGAGATAATTATTTTGTTTCGTGGATATATAATATTTATTTTTCTCTTTTTATTCACACAATAATAGATAATTATTTATTTTGTAATTACATTATTTATTGAGAAAAATGAAAATTAAATAAATATTTAATAACTAAACTATTAATATAATACTTGTTTATTTATTTATTGAATAATATTTTTTTAAATATATATTTTATAATTAAATAAATTTTTAGAAAGACGACTGGAAGAGACTTTTTCTAGTGAGAATTATTTTTTTACCAAACAATAAAAATGATTATTTTTCATCATTTATCTTTTTGATGTCACATGTAATGTAATTATTATATTATTATTTACATGTAATGGGGTTTATTATAGATTAATTCAATGTTAAAGGCCTCTTGGAAATTAATTGGAATTAAATCCAAACCCTAGATTCAGTATAGACTTCTGTTCCAATCATAAAAAGGTTAATTATTTTGGAAAACATTCATATCCATATTTACTGCTTATCACATCCTTATAAGTCTAATAATAATAATATGGATTCCTTAAACCTTTAAAAAACATGAATTGATCATGGAAAGAAATTCATAATGATCAATTATCCACACTGGCACCGTGTGCTTCATTGGTGTTTTATAGAGATTGAAGGAACATATATGCATCATTTATAGAGGGACCATGCTTTGTGTCCTCTTGATGCAATGAAAAAACATTAGTCAAGTTTTAATGATCATAAAAATTAATGAATAATGATATCATGACAGAGGTAATATAAATTATTTTACATTAAATTAATAAAAAATTAATATGAAAAATATCCTATCTTTTTGTTCGTGAATAATATAACAATATTCCTGAGAAAACATTTTATTGTTCATGGTGTTCATTATCTTCTACATTTCTAATGATATATTAAATCTAAAAAAATTTAAGTTGTACAGATTCCAAATAAGATCTTCCTCTACATCTATAATTAACATGTAAATATAAATATATATATATATATATATAAATGAAACAATGTGATAATTTTATGTTAAATGAAAAATTCAAATAAAGGCACTTAAGATCAAATAAGTGTGCGTCAATAGATTATCTTTAAATCTAGGATGATCAAAATCCATTATTTTGTATCAGTAAAATGTTGTGTAAATGTTTAAAATATGAATTCAATATGGTAAGGAAGTCATAAAATGTATAAATAATTAATTATATAATAGTTTATTGATTTTTTACATAGAGATATGTCTTCTACTATGTCAAATGTTATTAGAGAAATATAAAATTAAAATAAATGATGTTTGGATGAGTGAATGACATACATAAAGAAATATATCAGAGTATTAAATGAAAAGTAATATTTTTATCCCATTTATATGTACTATACATCTATAAAAATAATATTATACTTGAGGAATGTAGGTAATTTTTCGGGATTGTATAGAAGAATTCATTCAAATATTATTTTTTTTGTGAATCACTAACCAAAATAAATTATTATTATGAAGCTATAAAGTGATATTGGTAGATTATGGGGTTCTAGAAATCTATGGCTGTTGGTGACCATGTGTAATGATGAATCTATATGAGTAATTAGAGAAGATAATAGAGAAGAAAATTTTGATTAAAAAATGTGGGAGGGAAAAAATAGGTACACATTGATAATTAGAATACCACCCTACAAATAGAGATAATTTTATGTTAAAATTAAAGAGGGGATATTATTGATATATATGGGACCTAGTTTCTATGTAAATTAATGAAAAATAAGGTGTGGATGATCGAAATAATGTGAAGGTAGAATATAAAGCTTTTAAAAATCATCCATCCACACTTTCATAACAATATATTGATATCCCATCCACTAAATCAAGTGGGATCTCGATATAATATTTTGGAATAGATATTGATTCTCTAATTATAGTCATAGTGCACCCTAATAAATATGGGAGTGTAAATAAAAAAGATACAAATCTAATAACTAAATTTGGTTGTGAACCTTCAGAGGTGTCTTTTAATAGATTATTTTTTAATGAGATAAAGTGTTAATAGTAAGGATGTAGGTTAACATTTCATGCTACATATACTACACATTCACTAGAGTAATCCAAAAAATATCACCAAAACTTATATGAAAGAATTAATATATAAAATCACAAGATATTTATATTACATTCATGATAAGATCAAAAATATTATAGATTTTACCATTAGAGTATGAGTGGAATTTTTAAAACAATGGGAATAATATCTACTTGAATAAATAGGCATAAATACATAAGATGATAGAAAATTTTAAATAGAATTAGACACCTGATTCACTCCTATACCCCTCATTATTTAGTACCTTAGCATTTTTTACACAAATAGTTATTATATGATCTTTGTTTTAGTACTTTTTTTCATTGGTCAAATTTGTGTATTTTTTATTGGTTTACATAAAGGGATATACCAATAAAATTGATGATGATTCTTATTTTTATGACCATGTTAGATTTTAATTTTGTACTATATTAAGGTTACTAGTTAAAAGGATATCATGTTATTTTATATGTAATTTATACTATAAATGAATCATGTTCAACACATAAATAATAAAAATATATAAATAAAATTAAGTGAACTAAATATAAATCTATGACTTCACGAGAACTAATTAATTATAAATATTTGAATACCATGGTGTAAAATAAATGAACACATATGTCGTAAAAATGAATAATGTATCCAATTGTTACAATAAATTGAATGGAATTGTGTTTCATGTGTTATGAAATAAGTTCATGGACTTTAATTTATTACAAAAAAAGTTTATTTCATTTTTTTCAATTAATTTTAAAACCCGACATGTTTCATGCAATATCTATGATAATTCATCACAAATATAGATATTATAAAGTAAATTATAATGAGAATTTCCCTATAATTTATTCCTATGGTATTAATGGTAGAAAATATATGAACCAGAATATATTTTCTTTAATCGAAATACATGGAAATTTGGTAGAATAACTTTCTAGGTTGATAACTTATTTAATTGGAATTCTAAAATAAATTTGGTCTGCTAAAAAGTACACTGAGTATAAATATATATATATATCCCTTCAGGAGAATGATGTAAATTTTATAGATGATAATACATGTTCAATATAGTTATTTTTTTATAACTATAGGATGAGTTATCTCACATACATTAATACATTATATAGTAATGTGTTTTTATAACTATCATATGGGGAGCATACTATAGATTTATTAAATGATTTTATACTTCCAGAGTTCTGAACTCATTTACATGTTTAATTTTCTATCAAAATGATCATGTATGTATTTAAAAAATATCAAATTTTAATAACATGAAATGTAATGAATATTTATATAAGAATTGAATATCATATCATGGACTAAATATAACACATCATAGATTTTAAAAAAAATGGCCAAATATTTTTAAACAAAAATTTAAAAAATAATGAATCTATATTTCAACAAATATTTCATAATATTTCATACAAGGTGTTATGTTTTTAATGGTTGGAATAATTTTTTTTAAAGAAAATAGAAAATTTTATGGATATTTTCTTTGTTAGATACATAACAATGAGAACATATCATGGTTTCTTCAAACATAACGTGGTTAATATTAGAAAACAATGTGTCTCTACATGATATGGAGGAGAAATTATAGTTGTAACATGAATTTAAATGAAAACATATTTTATATTTTTACACATTAAAATTCTCATAAACACATAAAAGAAAATTTAAATGAAAAGAGTAAAAGGTTTGAAATTTGTAAAGTGTAAAATACACCCTCAGAAAATAAATTATACCTCTGTATAATTTTTATTTTGTAACCATTCAAATCCATATGAAAGTCTCATAGTTGGTTCATCCTTGGGTGTAGTTCATATTAGTGGATTTTTGGTCATAGTAAATCATCATGAGGGGTACATCAAATTTTTCTTAGTGGTGGAAAACTATTGTGGCTGAGTGAAATAATTGAGGGGAATATATTATTTTGGTATATATAATAGAGCTCATGAAAACACTTGTGTATTTTCAATATTTCAAAATGAATGATAATTTTAATTTTTTGTTTTTGAAATATGTATGAGGGTTAGAATGAAATATTTCCCAAGTAGATGAACTCAAAGATATTTGTGAACTATTTTTTTGGTCATGGAAGATAGTTTTATCCCATGGGATGGAATTTTGTGGGACTTTGAGTAGGAGTATTTCATTATAAAGTTTTAATATTTATTAATGTATACTTGAGTTATTCCCTTGACCCAAATACTAATATATTTTTAACTGAATCTCTACTTATAATTTTTATTTCACAGTTGAGTTAAGAATGTGGGGTTTTTCATAAGAGAGGTACAAACGAGACCTATGTTGTGTAAAATTGGTCAAGTTATTAAAAAATTTAATTATATTAAATTTAATTATTGAAATTAATTTTACGTATTTAAAGTATAATCCTCTCCACCTACTTTCTTACTAATTATCTTGTGAGGGTATGATTTGTTTCCCCTAAAATCTTTTGTACCCAATTGAGGGAATATAGATAGAGGGTGAGGATTTATCTCTAGTATTTCCATCAAAGCTAGATCTAGGAGAAGCTTACATTGAGAACAAACCCAAGCTCAATGATAGTGTGTTTCCCTACAAGGTCATATAATTTTATTTGTCTCCACCGTATACATGTTTAAATCCATCATTTAATTTTTTTTGGGTGATGTTCAGTAGGTGAATAATAGATTTTGATGTTTTAAATTTTAGTTGGTGGTTGGGAATTAGATAATATAAAAGTAATATTTAATTTTTTGTGTGTTTTTTGAAGGAATTTTTTGTTAAGGGGGTGTAAAAAGTAAGGAAGGGTGAATAGGATCTATATTTAAGGGTAATAGGGGTTAAAATTACATAGGGACCCTATATTGTTTATGGGTAACTGTAGTTATCCTTACACAAGGATCATAGAGATGTGTAAGGGAAACTGAGGATAATCAAACATAAATCCCTTGGGGATCCATAAGGGTTACCTAAAGTTACCTTTATGTATGGATATATATTCAATATATAAGTTTAATCATGTATTAGTCTTTCAAAGGGAACCCAACCCCCTGTGTATGATTGTTTTTTGGAATATCATTTTAAATATATTAATTACCTACACAATCTTATATGATTGTTTATATAATAAAAGGGTATTTTGGAGGATATTTTTTATTATATTAAAATTAATTATCAATATATTTAGGGAATTATATATAAAATTAAAATATAATTATCTAAATTTTAATAAATGATAATATAGCCTTGTATTGATGGATGATGGTCATTCTAAAATGGACAACATTCAATGATGTTGTTAGAGCCTCATCAATAAAGGGAATAAATTTATAATTAAGTTATCAGGTCTCATGAAAATACCTCCAAGAGTAAATTATTATTTTTCAATTATGTTATTTAATATATGGTTTTCCACTAACCTGTGATTAGTTTTTAAATTTTGTTAATTTATTTTTTTCTATTTTATTTATGTACTTATGTAAAATGCCTATTAATGAACTAAAAAAGTTTTCAAGGGGAATCATGGAAAATTATTCATCAGTTTCATTCCTCAACTATCGATGGTCAAGACCATGATTATAATCCAAGGGTTAATGATAATACACTATGTTAAAAACCTCTTAATCCATGAGATAAAGGAAAATATAATGTGATCTTAATATCTGAAGTGTATCATGAGAGCGATGTTGTGAAAGGTAATCTTATCATTGCCAATAAAATTTCAATTTTTTTTTATTTATTTGGTGGAGACTTCAATATCATTTCTGAACTTGGTGAGAAGAAGGGTAAATGTGTATTTCCTCAGGCTGCTAGCAGAATCATTGTTCAATTTATGGCTAAGAGAGTTCTTAGTGATATGTGATTCTATGGTGATTTCTTTACGTGGTGTAATAATCAGAAAACAAATTCATGTTCTTGGAGTCATCTTGATAGGTTTTTGGTGAATTTTCATGATGTTTCTAGTTTCCCTAATGCAAAAGTTGATCACCTTGTTCGTTGGATATCGGATCATTCTCCCCTTCTTGTGTCTTTCTCTCCCAAACAGAGTTGTGTGGAACGTTTTCATTTTTGTGAATATTTGGGAGAAATAGCTGAATATCATCATCTTGTTAATGTTTGTTGGGAGTAAAAGGTTCATGGGAATTATTGTGTTTCCTTCCATAATAAATTGAGACGGCTAAAGCATAAACTTCATTCCTGGGTGAAAACCTTTCCTCCCGAGAATCATGATTTGGAGATTCTTAAACAGAAGATTGTGAATTTGGAAAAATTGTTGGAAGTCAGCTGGAGTGATAGGGTCTTTGAGGACCTTATGGGAAAGAAAAATGATTTGAAAGAGTTTATTCTAAAACAGGAGAGTTCTGCTCGAGATAGAGCCAGAGTTAAATGGTTTAGTGAAGGTGATAAAAATTCTGCCTATTTTCATGCGTGTATTAAAGGAAAAAGAGGTGGGTTAATCTGAGTATTCTAATGGAAGATGGTTCCCTCTCAAGTGATAGGGATGTGATTTGTTCCTTACAAGTCTCCTTCTTTATGGATCTCCTTGCTAATCCTAACCCGTCTATGGTTAATAGATATCTTAGTGGGAATGCAGAGCTGTTTGAAGAAATTCTGAACATGTTGTCTGGTTTGGATAATGAAATGCTGGAAGCTGTTCATAATGAAAAAGAAATTCATAATTCTATGATTAAGCTTAACCCAGATAGTGACCCAGGTACTGATGGATTTCCAGGGGCGTTTTATAGAGGGTCTTGGGAGGTGATCAAGGCTGACTTGATATTCATCATTCGGGATTTTTTTCGGGATGGTCCTATTCCAAAGGTGGCTGGTGATACTACTCTGGTTATGATTCCCAAAGTTAAAAATCCTTCTTTTATTTGTGATTATATACCAGTGAGTATGTGAAATTTTTCATATAAAATACTTTCTAGCATCATTAACTTACACCTAGCTGGTCATGTCTCTCGATGTGTATATCTTGAGCAACATGGTTTTGTTATAGGTCGATCGATTCAGGGTGCAATTGCGTTGTCTCATGAGATGATTCGTGAAATTAACATCAAATTCCAAGGGTCAAATATGGATTTGAAGCAGGATATGAATAAAGCCTATGACAGGATGGAGTGGGGGTTCATTATCAGAGTTCTAAGAGGTATGTGATTCTCTTCGTGGGTTGTTGATCTCATTTTTCACTATTTTACTTCCGTCTGGATGTCAGTTTCTTTTATGGGAAAATCTCATGGTTTCTTCAAGACAACTCATGGTCTTAGACAAGTGGATCCTATCTCTCCAACCCTTTTTTATTCTCATGCAGGATTCTTTGAGTCATCTTATCAATAAAAACATATCCATGGGTAATATTTTACCTTTTCAGAGAATAATGATACAAACTTTGATATCTCACTTGATGTTTGCGGATGGCTCTCTTTTTCTCATCAATGCTAGTGTTAGATCGGTTGGTGGTCTAATTAGAGTGTTGGATGAGTACTGCATATGGAGTGGGAAGTCGATTAGTAGGGAGAAGAGCAGTTTTTTCATTTCCAGTAGATACGGGGAGAATCAAGTAATCTTTATCTCAAGACTGTTGAATATGCAGAAAGGATCTTTTCCACTGACCTATCTTTTGTATCCTTTATCTCCTGGTCATATTCGTATTATAGACTTTGATGTTATTGTGAATCAAATTTTGAGTCGTGTGATTAACTAGAAAACATATTTTTTTCTTTTGGAGGGAGGATTTCTCTAATCAATAGCATGTTAACATCTATTCTGATCTGTGTTCTTTCGGCCTACAAAGTGCTGAAGGGAGTGATTTCATCTAAAGATAATGTCCTGGATGATTTTATTTGGGATGCTCAGTTTGAGGGAAAATTTCATTGGACTTCATGGGAGAAAGTGGCTAGACCAATCCAGGAAGGTTGTACCAATATCAGAAGTCTTGGGGATACTATTCATTACTTGCATGCAAAGCTTTCCAGGGAAGTTATGGAGGGTTGTACTCTTTGGGGGAAAATTATGTCCTTGCAAGGTGAAGAACACTTGGAGGACAGAAGACATGTTTCACCTTTCTGGGCTTTAATTTGAAGTTTTTTACTGTTATTCACCAACATTATCGCTGGATTATAGGGAAGGGTGATATTTCTTTTTGGAATAACAACTGGACTGGATCAGTTATTGGATTTTGAGTTTTTCCTGCTCCAATGATCTCGTTCAAAGAATCTTTTAGTTACCCTGCTTTCATCAATGTTGTTCTTGATGAGGAACAAAAGAAGACCTTTGATCTTATCAATTTGAAAATGGATCCGGACAGATGTGTTTTTACTGCATCAAAATCAGGTATGCCCTCTTCTAAAGATTTTCGAAGTATTTCTAATTCCCAGGCTCAGTAGGATTATTGGAATGATATGGCATGGTGTAATAGAATTCCCACTAAATTTAATTTTATTTTATAGAGAATTAGAAATTGGGTTGTCCCTATAGATGAGAATGTGAAAAGAAAGGGTATTCAATTGGATTCTAAATTTCACTATTGTAGCACATATAAATAGGAAGATTCCAACCATATTTTTTTGAAAGTGATTGGGGTTTGGCTGTTTGGAGTCTTTTTGGACAATTTACTAAAGTTTCATATCATATTTTTGCTGGAATTCCTTTTCTGGATAGGTGGTTCTGTGGTTTGAATAGTGTTGGTTCTGAAAAAACAGCTAGATCTCTGATCCTTAGTGCGGGGTGTTGGTTTATTTGGCATGTAAGGAAAAAAGGTTGATTTGAAGATATTAAAGCTTCAAAATGTTCGTTTGTTATCAGGACTAAACATATCTTACTTGATTTAGTTCGGTATTCTAATATTCTAAGCAATGCTCCTACCTTTAGATATATTTGTCCAATCTGGACTTGTCCAGATATTATGAGGAGAGGAATCTGGGTTAGTTGGTGCCCTCCTAACATAGGTTTTAAGCTAAATTTTTATGGCTCCTGTGTTGAAGGGTTTATTTGGGGTGGTGGTGTAGTTCGTGATGGGAGTGGAAGTATTTTACTTGATTTTTCAGATTTTTATGGGAGAGGTAGCTCCATCCAAGCTGAAGCAGAGGCTATGCATATGGGGATTATGTTGTGTGTTCATAAAAACATTTCTATTTCTCAAATTGGAACTAATTCAAAGATTATTTATGACCCGATTAATGGAAAGATTTAAACACCCTGGTCGATTACTTACATTGTTAGAAAATGCATAAATTGAGTCGATATCAACAAGATTCAGCTTTCTCATACATGGCGTGAAGGTAATAAAGTTGCTGATTACTTTGCTTCCTTGAAGGTGTCTGACCAAGGTAACAATGTTGTGTGTTTCCATAGTATTCTTCAAATTGAACCGGAAGGAGTGGGATTGGTTATGGTAGATCAACTTTTTCTCTATTATTTCGGAACACCATAAATTGTTTTTTTCCTACCCAAAAACCTTGTTTGTTTTGGGCTTTCTCCTTTTATAATAAAAATACAGATTGTGTGTGTGTGATCAATGACAACTCATAATTGTACTATTACTACAACTAAGTTTTTTTCTTGTCTCTAGTAAATTTGTTTTCTATTTTTCTTCCTTTAAATCATTTCACTCCCCTAATTGTTGAATTTTATGTCATATTGTGCATGGATTTAATTTATTTACATAGAACCCATATAAATTACCATCTATGAGAACTCACATTTCATATTCAAAATAAACCATTAATTTCATATCGGTGTGAGGATTTATATGATCTTACATTGTAAATTACATCTATTGTATGTGTATTATTACATATTTATGGGTTATATGAATATTAAATGGTTTTATAGAAACTAAACATTGAAGGTATTCCTTTTGGGTTGGAATATTTTTATGTCTTTTATGTAGGGTTTCCTTGTTTTCCACCATATATTGAGGATGCGTTTTTAATATAATTCATTCATCATTATAAACCTATTTCAATGAATCCATATAGAATAAACATGATTAATCTTCCACAATTAAATAAGAAACTCTTCTATAATATTGATAAAGGATGTATTCAAAAAAATTCCTCACCTTGGGGTGAACCAATTCTTTTAATTGAGAAGAATGATTAGTCAGTGAGTTCATTCATTGAATATCCTAAACATAACATGATTAATATCATGAATAATTTTCTTTTAACATGTATTAATTGTTTTTATCCACTATGAGTACCTAAATTCATTAAAACGAATGGCCTATGATAGAGATATCAACATTTTTGTGATAAAAATGATGACATTTCCATGAAAAACATCTTTATGAGGTATTGATAGTATTAATTTATAGTGAATCAATTTAGACATACCAAGTCACTTCAAAACACCATTTATTTAATGGATAAATTATTTAGAGGTTAGCATGATCGTTTTTTGTATTCCTTATAGATGATATTATAATATTTTTTAAGAGAAACGAAGAGAATGATGATCATTTTAGGATTGTATTGAATACCTTGAGAAATTATATGTTTTACATCAAATTTAATAAATGTGTATTATTTATATATATTGTATCATTAATGGGTTATATAATTAAAAGTGAGGGTATATTAGTGGATACGTCAAAGATATATGTTATTGAGTAATGGCCCAAAAAAATAGTGAAAAAATTCATTTTTTCATTATTTGGATAGATTATATCAAAAAAATTTGAGAAATTTATCTTTTATATAAAATCTAATAAATATGTTGACTTGAAAGGGATCCCAATGTCTCTGGACTGATGAATGTGAAGATAATTTCAAGGAATTTAAGAGAAGGATGACCAATGAACATGTGATAACATTAGTATGTAATGTAGTAGGTTTTATGATCAATAATGATGTATCAAATAAGCAATTGGGTTGTGTTATGATATAGAATGATATTGTTGTAACTTATACCTTAGGAAAATTCAAGGATTATGAGACAAATTAACCAACTTATGAATTGAATCTAGTAGATGAAATTTTTTATTTGAAGACATGGAGGTAATGTATTTATAGGGAAAGTTGAAAAATATATAATGTTAAAAAATAATAGATTATATAGTCAAATTGAAAGTTTTTGTTATTGGTAAAATAATATGGTCAAAACCGATTAATGAGTATGGCTGCTGAATACATTAACTCCATTGGAATTTTGATAAAGTGGCTGATTCTATGATATTGAAGGACCATGATAGTTATTGTATGATGTGGACTGAAACATATATAATACATTGGGGTTTTAGACAACATGAATTGAAATTATAAGTAAAATATAAGGATCATATCTTTCTTTTATGAATATACAATAATTTTTTATTGGAAGATTAAAGAGTTGTAGATGAATGATATGGAGCTAGAAATGATGGGAGGTGTATCACCCCCCATTTTTTATATGTAACCATTTATTTATCATTTTAATTTATATAATTTTTAAGGTTGAAGTTTGGGAGATTTTGTGTATCATACAAGTAGTGTTTGGGGATAAAGGGGAGGTACAAGAGATGCACACAATTTTTCTAAACTGTGCAAAAGCCTAGTAGAAACTGTATAGAGTTGAAGATGTTGGACAGTAGAATCAGCATTGTGGGAACACAATTATGTAGACTATGAAAGTAGTCCATGTGTGGGAATTTACAAATAGTATCTAATGCATGGTTAGTGCAGGGTTCGTCTAACCAAGTGATTAAACCATGCGCATGGTCAAAGTGAGATCCTTAAAAAGTAGATCTCACTCGTTTTCCTTTAACTACCTTTTTTATCCAAATGGACGTAACTTAGGACTATTATCTCTTAAAGGTTTTAGAACCTCTCCCATGTGAATCAGAAACAATTTAGATCATTTCCTTGGTGTGTTGAAGCCTGATTCTTGTAGTAAGTTCCCATTCTTTATCGTTCTTATCATGTTTTCTTAGATCTACATCATCCATCTTCATAGATTCTTATATATACACCCTTTGTATTTATATATAAGATTATGGATTCTAAATAAGTTTATTTTTGGTCTTGATCAGGTTAGGGGAAGATCTGAGTCAATTTCGTGGAATTTTTACCCAGTTTCCTGAGTGTTCTTCATTCATTTTTAGTTTTCATCAAAACTGTTGAGGTAGTTTGCTTCAATCTCAAATACTCTTAGTAGTACTGATTGAAATTATTTCAAATTTATTACCTTGTATAGAAATTATAATTAATTGGATGTTATTAATTGTTAGAAACCTTATTGAATATATGTTTTTGGAAAACTAGAAAATTTTTGTTCTTGAGAAAAGTTCTAGATTCATGATTTGAAATGAATATTTTAAAATGGGAATTTTCTGGAATTATGTTAAATGGACTTGATGAAATGGTTTTCAATAAAAGGAATGATTTTATTGAAATGGAATGGTTGTTTGGAGTAGGTTTCTTTAATGGTTTTCAATAAAATAATGGTTTTATTTAAATGGGTTGAATTGTTTGAAGACACATAGTTTTGGCACAACTTTGGCATGGGTTGTGGTGTGTGTTCATATGAATTGGGATGGATAAGGGTGTAAAGTACCCCCAAAAAAAGATTAATATTGATACAGGTATGAATTAACCTCATCAAAGTGGTCCACTAAGTGATGGCTTAGTGTAAGGGCAACTCACTGCTCACGAGTATAGGGAGGTCATGTTAGCATGCATAGTTGGGTGTGTCAAAAAGTGGATTGCATTAGTTATGCCAAAATGATATTGAGAAATGGTATTAAATCTTTTTTTAGGTGTTTTTTTGAAATATGAATTTCTGGAATTTTTGTTTAAATAACACTTTTTTATATTTGGTTATAAATGGTTTTAAAAATTGTATATATTTTGCTATAAACTATTTTGTAGAAATTTTTTATATAAAGTATTTTATAAAAATGTTTCTAACCTTTATACACTTGTGGCATGAGTAGGGAAGTCATTTTGGAAAACCTAATGAGTTTTATACTCACCCCTACTTTGGAAATTTGGTTCATTTGCAGATTCTATCTTTCAGGACATGGGAAAAGGTAAAGTATCAAATGTGTTTAGAACTACCTCGTGATACATGGGAAGTTTATAGATTTGAACATGGAGCTTTTGAAGAACGGAGTCTTGTAGAAATCTTGCAGTTTATTTGGGTCTTTCTTCTATTTACTTTGATATTTTGTTGGATTCCACTATAGCACACTTTGTTTGGTTTAGTTATAAAGGAAATTGTGGAGTTTCCTTGGTTTTATCTTGCATCATATAGTGATTGTTTGGTGATGTTTGGTTGGTTAGTAATATAATTCATAAAGGGTAAATCATCCCCAAATTATATTTGAAAACTTTCAGCATTTACTTACAACCTTTGGCATCTTGGGGATGTCACTTAATACAATGTAATCATTAACCGCCCTCTCAAGACAATGTGAATAAGTGATTCATTAGTCTCTTGTTAGGTCTTTTCCTAATAAGTGGTCTTCAATTTCATTGTATTGGAGTTGAATTTATTCTTATCTATTCATTGGGATGGAATCTTAGAAAGAAGTAGGATCTTCAAGACCTGAAATTTAGAGCATAAAAACATGTAGCTAACTTTTTTATGATGAACATTAAGTTACTAGGGAATTGGGTACATAAGAGTTTTGAAGAAACATATAGGAAATTGGAATCTCATTATCAAGGGTTTATCCCTTGATATTAGCATTCCATGAATTAGAAGAATGACTTCCCACTAGGATTGCATATTTCCATTTGAAAAAATTATATATGATGTGATGCATTGTGTTTATTTTTTAAAAATGTCACAATTTTTTTTGAATGAATGATTTTGAAAAGGTAATGGATGATAAATTTTAAAAATGGGTTGATTATCAAAAGCAAGAAATTTTTTTTTCAAAAATAGTTAAACTTAGAAAAGGATTATTTGGGATAGAAATGTTGTGATAGTTGATATGATAGAATTTTAAATTCTAATCCTTCTGTTGGTAGAGATGAAGAAATATAGATTTTTTTTATAGAAAATGGGATCCAGTAGGCATTGTAGAATCCAACCTGAAGAAGCTTCAGAGAATGTGGTTTCAATAAAGAAATAGGTGAACCAAGAGATGATTAAGAATATTATCAAATAATTTTAGGAAATGGAAACATGAAACTGAATGGATGAGCCCTGAAATTTGGATCATTCTGTTTAGTTAATGAAGCACAATCCACCCATTTTTCATGGGGATTCTGAACCCAAAATGGTGGAGGTTTGGGTGAATATGTTGAATCATATCTTTGATTTCATCGGCACACCAGCAGAGTTGAAACTGAAACTGTAAATGTACAAGCTCAAGGATCTTGTATGCTAGTGTTGGGGCCTATAAGACCAGGAAAAACTAGATCAAGTCCTTAGTTGGGAATATTTTGAGAAGCTTTTCAACAAAAAGTTAAATCATTACACATTCAGGATTCATATAGTGAAAAACATCATTATCTTGACGAAGGAAAATCTTTTTGTCATCGAATATGTGGATAAATTCATGAATTTAGTGCACTTTTCAGCCAAAGTTGTAGTGAGTGTGTCCTCTAAGGAATGAATCTTAGAATTGGGGTTAGGATAGGAGATTTTCTCAAATATTACAATGCTCTATATTACGGATTATATTAAAATGGTGAATAGAGCGAAAGTGGCTAAACGCGATATCTAAGGAGCTAGGGGAGGAGGAAGTATGATAATACCTATGGGAAATGGTGGGAACTTGAATGCTGGGAACAAGAAGCAGAGGGACATATATTTCCAATGCTGGAGTGGGAATCAGAATCAGACGGCTGGATAGGTGAATCCACCTCCAAAACCAATGATCCAATCTTGATGTTTTCAATGTGGTTTGTTTGACCACGGGAAGAGATAGTGTAAAAAACCACCTAGAGCATGTCATAAATGCAACCAGCTGGAAACTATTAAGTGTTATTTTCATAGTGATCTGAGGTCAGGCACTCAATACACTTCTTAGGTGCCACATGAATCATTTTATTTTACATGATGAGGGCATCTGAATCAATATCATCCCTATAGTAGAGCTAGCCATGGTGATTCTAGGAATACCATGACTCCTCAGTAAGGAAAATATCAGCAAGGAAATAAGTAGAAAAGTGCAGTGATGAAGCAGTTTTATAGAGATGAGTAGGTGATTATAGATGATCAAACAAGACCATCTATAGATAGAGGTAATATTTCATTGAACTATACACTTATGAAAGTGTTTTTTGATTGTGGTTCATCACATTCCTTCATTTCTTTTCATTTTGTTGATTTTCTATGTTAAAACTCAAGATGTATAATTCATTGATAAAACATCAAACTCCATTCTATAAAATATAATGTTGATCATTTTTATGTTTATAATGTTCTATAACTATTGATGGAGCTGAGTATAAATGATATTTCTTAGTTTTAGGCATGAATGTCTTTAATGTAATCCTTGGTTTGGAATGGTTGACAATTTGCAAGGATCCCATTGACTGTTATAGATGAAAGATTAGTTTTACAACTTTGGATGATGTCAAGAATCTATTCAGAGGAAAAATGGTTTTAAAGGCATTTTAAAAAGGCTAGTTGGCACCAATAGTGGGATGATTCATTACTAGTTAGTAGAGTTGACATTGGAATCAATTGAAGAGATTGATGATATTATTTTTCCATCATTTGTAGATCATATTCCACATGAATTTACCATGAAATAATTAGGGTTACCACCTATAAGAGAAATGGAGTTTATGATTGATATACTCTCGGGGACCAATCCAATTTCACTTCCATCTTATAGGATGAAACCAACATAGTTAATGGAATTGAAAGTGTAGTTGGAATAGCTGTAAAGAAAAGGTTTCATTCGGCCAAGCACATTTTCATGGGAAGAATGAGTCTTGTTCGTGAAGAAAGTAGATAGAACTCTAAGGCAGTGTATGTATTATCATAATCTTAACAAAATTACAATAAAGAATAGTTATCCACATCCATGCATTGATTACATATTCGATCAATTTAGGGGAGCTCAGTGGTTCTCTAAAATCAACTTATGACCATGATATCAACAATTGCGATTTTGGAAGAAGGATATTCTAAAGATTGATTTTAGAAGAATATATAGCCATTATAAATACATAGTAATGCCTTTAGGTCTTAGGAATTCACCAACAGTCTTCATGGAAATTATGAATTCAATATTTCAATGATATCTATATTTTTTTTGTGGAGTTTACGGATGACATATTGGTATACACATGGACAATGTCTGAGCATGAGTAACACTTGGAGACAGTTTTGGGAATCTTGAGAGAATTCCATCTATATTCCAAACTATCTAGGTTTGATTTTGGGATACAAGAGCAATGATTTCTTGTCCATGTAATTTTTTAAAAAGGTTTTTTGGTATATTCAGAGAAGAAGAGATGTTGATATCTCTTGAAAACTTCTGAAAAATGTCTTTGATATATGGAGATTTCTTGGTCTACTTGGTTATTACCATCACCTTGTGGATGACTTCTCATGACTATCATTACCAATGAAAGCTTTTACAAATAATATTGTTCCCCTGTAATAGAATGACCAATTACATAAGTCTTTTCAAGAGCTAAAAGGTCATCTTAAATCATCACCTATCTTGATTTTTCCCGAATTAGGATAGGGGTATGTGGTGTATTTTGAGGCTTTAGGATCTGGGTTTGGATGTTTTCTCATGAAAGGAGAACACGTGGTTGTTATGGGTCAAGGTAGTTGAGAGTGCATGAGAAGAATTACCCAACACATGATTTGGAGTTAGCTACGATCATCCATGCCTTGAAGACTTAGTGTCACTATCACTTTGGTGAGAAATTTACTGTGTTCACTGATCATAAGAGTTTGAAACATATTTTATAACAATGGGATTTGAATATGAGACATAGAATATGGATGAAGTATCTTCAACTGTTCTACTTTGACTTGATGTATACACCAAAAAAAGTAATTCGGTGGCCGAAGCATTAAGAATATATGCATATGCTCAGTTGGAAAAATAAGCCTCAGATGAGTGACAGTTGGTGTTGGTCTTAGCCGATATGAAGATAGAATGTTAAGAAATATGTGATTTTGTGGTTTTCTTTTTAGTTTATGTGATTCCCTTGTTGGTAAAGATGGTTAAAGAGTTACAAACATATCAAGTATAATTCCTGGTTATATGTTCAAAAATAAATGGTGGGGAGACCATTGAGGGCTAGAAACATGATGGGAGTTCGGTTCTGTGGTTCAGAGATTAGGTGTTTGTGCCTATAGCTTTCTAGGAAAAAATTATTCATTATTACCACTATTCTAGATGCGATTTAAATCTAGGAATAAAAAATATATATAGTAAATTGAAGGTGTATTATTGATGGATTGGTATGAAATGGAAGGTAGCTGAGTTTGTTTCAAGGTGCTTAACTTGTCAGCAAGTTAAGGTAGAACGTCAACAACCAGCTGGTATGATACATTCATTACCTATCCCAGTGTGGAAATGGGAGAAGATATAAATGGATTTTGTTAAAGGTCTCCCAAGAATAGTTCATAAACATGATGACATATGGGTTATAGCGGATCGACTCACCAAGTAGTATCATTTCATCCCTATTCAGGAGACTCATATGTTGGAGGATCTATCCAAAATCTATATCAACGTAGTGTTAAAGAGTCATGTAATTCCAGTTTCAATTTTATTATAAAGAGATATGAGGTTCACATGTCGTTTCTGAAAATCCATATAGAATTCCCTAGGGACTTAGTGGAATATGAATACAACATATCATCCTTAGAAATAATGTCAGTCTAAATGAACGATACAGACACTGGAAGACATATTGTGAGCCTATGTAATGGATTTTGGTGGCTCAAGGTAGGAAAATATACCCTTAGTTGAGTTATCATATAATAACAAATATCAGACCTCAATACATATGGCTCCATTTGAAGCATTGTATGGGAATCCTTGTCGTTCTACACTTTATTGGATAGAAATAGGTTAGATTTCATTAGTTGGGTTGAGCCTTGTCCAAGAAACAACTAAGAATATTTAGTTGATTAGAAAGAGAATGGAGATGGCTTGGAGTTATCACAAATCATATGCAGATCATCATTGAAGACTGTTGTCCTTCATCGTGAGTGATCATGTGTTATTAAGGATCTCACCAAGGATTATAAATCATTATTTTGGGAAGCAAGTCAAGCTAACTACTTGATAAATTGTCCCATTAAAGATACTAGAATGGGTTGGAGAGGTTTCATATCAGTGGGTGTTACCACCATAGTTCAAGTTAGTGAATAACGTGTTCCACATATCTCAGTTGAAAAAGCTTCAGCCTGATCCTGACCATGTTATAAGATGGGATCACATTGACCAAGTGCTAGATGCGTCATTGGTACATATCCCAGTTTGGATTGATGATAGGAAAGATAATGTATTTCATGGTAAAAGCATCATCCTAGTGAATGTTTTCTGGTAACATGGTATGATTTATGATGAGACTTGGGAACGTGATAAGGAAATTAAAGAGTAGTGGCCGAAAGTATTTAAGTTCAAATATGCTTTTATACTTTCTAAGGACAAAAAGACAAATGGTTGGGATAATTTAGCACCCATGGTATCTGGTATGTACTTTTTTTTCTTGTATATAATGTTTAAGGGTGAAAGTTGGGATTGTTTGGGGAACTTTCAAAGAGTTTTTGGGGCCATAGGGGAGGTTCATGGGTTGCACAAGGTTTATCTAAACCATGAAAAAGCCTGTAACTTCGGCATTGTGAGTGGACGGTTACAAAGACCATGCAGGGAGGCCATGCGAGTGTCTTTCCAGAAAGTAAATAATGCATGGTTAGCACACACTCTGTCTAATTGTGCGACTAAACCATGTGCAGGGTCAAAGTGAGATCCTTCAAAAGTGGATCTCACTCGTTTTACCTTTAAATCCATCCTTTTTTCTTCAAAACGTACTTAACTCAGTATTCTTCTCTCTTAGAGGTTGGAGAACCTCTCCTAAGTGAATTGGAATTGATACAGAGCCTTCCCTTGTTGTGTTGAAGCCTAATTCTTACGGTAAGTGAACACTCTTCATCATATTATCATATTATCATAGTTATAATTCACCCCACTTCTCATATTCTTAGATATACACCTGATTTGGTTAGATATAAAATTATGGATTCCAAATATGTTGATATTTGGCCTTGATTAGGTTAGTGGAAGAGATCTTTGTCAATTTCATGGATTTCCTACCAGATTTCGTGAGAATTATTCATCCATTTTTAGTTTTCTTTAAAACAATTAAGGTAGGTGGATTCACTCTTGATTCCTCTTAGTAGAACTGATTATAATTCTTTAAATTGGTTACCTTCTGATGAAATTGTTATTAATTTTTTTTCTTTTATTGTTATAAACCTTCTTGAATATTTGTTTGTGGAAATATGAGAAATTATTGTTCTTAAATAATGTGCTTGATTATTGATTTTAAAATGAAGATGATAAAATGGGATTTTTCTATAATTATGGTAAATGGAATTGTTTATAGGATTTTCAATAAAGAACAATGATTTTATTGAAATGTAATGGGTGTTTGGAATTGGTTTGTTTAATTTTTTTCAATAAATTAATGGTTTTATTGAAATGGGTTGAATTGGTTGAACACACCTGGGTTTTCATGGGTTTAGCATGGGTTTTGTAGTGTGTTCATATGCATTGGGATTGATAAGGGTGTAAATGACCCCGATAAAAAGGTTGGGATGGATATTGGTGTGAAGTAACCATGTCAAAGTGGTCCACTAAGTGATGTCTTAGAGGAAGAATAGCTCACCACTTGCTAGTATAGGGAGGTTAATGATACATGCATGGTTTAGTGTGTGAAGAAGTCGAATATTATGGTTATGCCAAAATGATATTGATAAATGGTTTTAAATCCTCATTCAGTTTTTGTCTAGAAATATGACTTGATAGAAAGTTGGTTAAAATAGAACTTGTTCACATTTCTTTATAAATGGTTTTATAACTTTTTTATATTTATTTATAAACTATATTGCAGAAATGATTTATATAATATATTTTACATAAATGTTGATAACTATTATACACTAGTGGCTTGATTAGGGATGTCATTGGGGAAAAACTATTGAGTTTTATACTCATCCCTTCTTTCGAATATTGGTGCTTTTGCAGATTCTATCTTCCATGACATGGAAAAAGGTAAAGTATCACACATCATTAGCACCACCTCATGATACTTGGGCTGTTTGGTTATTGGAACATGGACCTTGTAGAGCATGGAGTCCTATTTTAAACATTGAGTTTATGTGTGTCTTAATGCTATTTACTTTGATATTCGGTTGTCTTCTACTATATCACACTTTGGTTGGTTTGGTTATAAAAGAAATGGTTGAGTTTTCATAGTTTAATCCTACAAAATATAGTGATTTGTAGATTATGTTTGGATGGTTACTAGTTTGTCTCTTAAATTTTAAATCATCTCATACTTATATTTGAAACCCTTCAGCATTTATTTCCAACCTCTTGTGTCTTTGGGATGTCTCTTAAGGACAATTAATGATTCACCGCCCTCTTAAGAAAATGAGAATAAGTGGGTCATTACAGTAAGGAATATTCCATAGTTCAATCATGATTGTGAGGACATGATAAGTTTTAGGAACAATGTATGCTTACAATCAATGAAAAAATTGAAGAAGGATCTATTAAATAAAGATCATAGTTTATCATTCTCTGTTATCAAATAATTTAAATGATGTATGGAGATATTGAACTGATCTTATGGTAGGGAAACATGAATATTTATATTGTAGAGTATGTATATCAGTGATTGGTATACCAACACATCATGGAAGAGAGATAGAAGTATATGCGGGGGTTTTCAAACCATACCCACACCAGAGTGGAAATGGGAAACCAGCAGCATGGATTTTATTATAGGACTCCCCATCACATCTAAAGGGGAATGTTCTATTTAGGTTTTAATCCATCACTTTACAAGATCATCACATTTTATTTCTATCAATGGGATTTATCTCTTTATTGGGTTGAGATATTTTATGTTAAGGGAGTGGAAGGGTTTCATAGGGAACTACTCTTACTAATATCATATTGAGATGTAAGGACTATTTCAATGTTTTAGATATAATTTTATCATTTTTGGAATATTTAGTCTATAATTAATACTTGATTTCATCCTTATATATATGTTTATTTAATATGACTATTGTAAAGACCTGTAAATTCCAAGAAATTTTTTTTTCTTAATTTTCTTTGGAATTTTACAAGACCGCAGTTTCTGACGGCACCTGATTCCGAGGCCCGGTGTGCCCGGAATCATTTTCCGAAGTTTGGCTCGGGTACGTTCAGTGAACGGACGAGCATGTTTTTCTAACTTTTGAACCGGTGCTCGGAATCGAATTCTGAGGGCACCGATGGAATCACAGCGCCGGTAATTGCTTAGAAACGCCTCTTCCGGAGTTGCGTTTGCTCGGGTGGGGTTTTTAATTTTTGGGCTTAAAGTTAAGAAATAAAATAAATTGTTCGACAAACTTTATTTTATTTCACTTAAGCCGCATGGAAGCCACTTGAAGCCACTTGAAGCCACTTAAAGCAGTTTAAGATGAGTCGATGCGGATAGGGTGCTATCCAGAAATATCCTACCCTCTTGGTAGGATATTTGTGAGGTGGGGCCCGCACGATCCCCACTGTTTCTTTTCTGCTAAGTAACGCACCCGCGAAAACGCATCATTATGAAAGTCAACTGACACGTTTTCTTAATTTCTTAACGCACCAATTAATTGGGCGGTTTTCTTCGTTGAATTAATTGGGCGGTTTATTTCGTTGAATTAATTCTACGAATTAATGGGTCGTTACTTATCTCTTTTTCGTTTCTTAACCGTTTTGAAATCCGTTGGCGTAGTAATAAAATAAGACCAACGCCACATCTTGAGGATTACACGTAGGGAGGCTTTTGACAGAACTCTTGTGCCTTCACCCTTCTTCGCGAAGAAAGCGAAGAACGCGAAGAACGCGAAGAACGCCGGCCTCCGACGAAGAACGTTGAACCGCGGAAATCGACGATGCGACGCCGTGTGCCGCGACGCCGACGTTTCCCCTTCCACGACGACGTGACGCCCTTCGGTGACGACGCGACGCCTTCCGCGATGCGACGATCGCCTCCTTCCGCGGCGATCAAATCCGCGAAGAACCCGTGTGCGACGACTTGATGAGGTAGGGGTTGTTGTGAATAATTCTTTTATATTCCCGAGAACATTTCTTTAAAAATTAAAGAACCGGATTCATATGAACAATTTTAATTTATTGAAATTGTTGTTTCATGTGTTGCATAAATCTCCTGTTGTTATTATTCTAACGCGGAGGGTGCGGGCCAAACGAACACGACCCGACAACCCTCTGCCGTTCTTCGTGGTTGTGCGGATTTGGCGGGCGACGACAAAACATGACGCAAGGGCATTTTGATGATCCCGCAGTGAAGAACGGAACCCGGGAGGGGCAACGGCACCGACGGGAAGGAAAACGGACCACTGGAGCAACTCCGGTGGCCCGCGGAAGCTGTCGACGGCACCGCGGCGCGCCGCCGGATAGGGCCGCGGCGGCGGCGGCCAGCGGACCCGCGGCCGCGCGGGTTTGGCTCGCCCGCACGGGACGCGGTGACATGCCGCATCCGCTGAATCAGTGCATCCCCACGCGGGGCCGCGGCACCTCCAACCCGCGGGGGCAGCGCCCCGCGGCACCCGAGCTGCTCGGCCGCTCGGCCGAGCCGAGCCAGGCCGGTCTGACCGGCCGGTCCGCTCCCAGGCCGGACCGGACCGGGTCTGGCCGGGTTTGACCGGGTCGGGTCGACCCGGTTCGGCCGACCCAGGGGGGGTCGGCCCGGGCTCGGACCCCCCGTCTTCGGACCATTTTCGGTCTTTTTTCCATAACTTGAGCTATGGGCCTCCGAATGACGCGCCGTCAGCGGAAACGCGATCCTTGGATCGAGACGGTCGTTTCGGTATATCGCACTTAAGGTTTCGGATTACTTTGGGTTCGGCCGGGTTGGTTCATACACGAAACCAACCGGGCCCTCGGAGCGGAAACGCTCATATCTTGAGCTACGGACGTCCGATTGACGCACCGTCTATTGCATTGTGTTCCTGTTGACGATACGGAACTTTTGGCATCCTCCGACCGAGTTTTGGATGCAGTTGGGTTATACCCATGTTGGATTGTGCCCGAAATCCAACCGGGCGCCTAGAACGGAGAAAGATGATATCTTTCAGACCAAACGTCCATTTGACGAACCGTCAGCGGCGTTGGTGATCACGTTGAGAAACGGTCCCTATGAGTATACCCTATGAGTGTTCGGGGAATAGTTGAATTACGGTCAGACTGGTTCGCACATGAAACCAACCGAGCCCCGGGGACGAAAAGGCTAATAACTCACAGACCGGGTGTCCGTTTGACGCGCCGACTATTGCGTTGAGACCCCTATGACGAGGCGGTCCTTTGAGATACTTCTTTATGGGAATTTGTGATACTTGGAGTATCGACCTGTAGCTCGTGGAGCGGACCCTCCAAGAGACGAGCGAGCGGAGTATGGAGACCGTGTAGACGACTGAGACCTGACGACTGCTTGACCGACTCGAATTGGAGTGAGTCGACTAGCCCAGTGGACGGAGCACCCGATATTTGGCGGCAGACCCACGGCGGATGGAGTGCCTGGTAGTTGGCAGCAGACCCGCGGTACTCGACCGGAGGAGTACCTCTGTAGGATATTAGGGAGAGCGCCCAGTATTTGGCGACAGACCCTCAGCGGACGGAGCGCCCGATAGTTGGCCGCAGACCCGCGGTACTCGACAGGAGGAGTACTTCAGCAGTCTTAGGTTAGTGAGCAGTACCTTGGAGTCATGACAGAACCACTGTACACTCCAGAGACGGAGCTCTTCAGCAGTTATGGTTTCGTTAATGAAAATCCTGGTTTGAGCTGAATCTTTTGACATTTGTGTTTACCTCATGATTGATATGGGTCACTTGATAACTTAGGTATATGTATGGGCATATACCTAGGTAGTGGTTATCCGTTGATTTCACAATCTTTGTGTTTCCTTATGATTGAGATGGGTTACTTGATAACTTAGGTATATGTATGGGAATATACCTAAGTAGAGGTTATCTGTTGAGATCTTCTTTGTGGTTATCCTTGTTGGTTTAGTGAGACCTTGAGGGTCTCGGGGTCCCTACTGAGTATCGTTATACTCACCCCTGCACGGGCTACGCCCGCACCTCGTTGTGTTGGTTGCAGACGACGGGCAGTGCTGACGGAGGCCGAGTGTTCGAGGACTGGACGGTACCCGGAGGTGGACTACACGACGAGTCAGTACCTAGTGGTGGACTACATGACGAGTCAGTACCTGGAGGTGGACTACACGACGAGATGACACACAGAGGAGGTTGACGGGCGAGAGCGTGGAGGAGGCTATCTATACCTACCCTTCAGGTAGGATCCGTGGTGGACGACCAGGAGCTGTGCCATCCGTACCTACCCTTCAGGTAGGATCCGAGGAGGATGACCCAGGATCCGCTTCTGTCCTTCCAGCTGTTATCTTTTCTGTTGTACTTGTTCAGTTGTAGTTTTACTTTCTTTTGGGTTTGTATTCTGGCCCATTTAATTTTCAACACTTCCCTTGTACTTAGTGTTTACACTTTTCCGATGGCTTACTCTGTGGTGCTTGTTTTCTTTTATAAAGGAAATGCCTTCCCAGTTACCGGGATTTACGCCTTTGGTGCTAGTCGCCAGCCCCTGGCCTATGGAAGGCGGGCTTGGGGTAGTCACGGCATGGGCCCCGAGGACGGGTCGTGACAAATTGGTATCAGAGGAGTTCGGTTCTACCGCAGAACTTATAAATCTGATGTTTCTTTCTGTGAAGCAATAGTGTTAAGAGTAACAAGTGTGGTTTTCAGTTCAGGGAGTCCAGTGTTGGTGCGGGCGGCCGACGTATCCATACACCAGGACCCTGACAACTGATTTCCGACTTTGTGCACGAAAACACTGATTGCGTGTGTGTTTTCCAGAAATTTTTAAATGTCAGCTCAAACCAGGTCAGCTCACCAGGGATAATCTTTGACCATGTCACGTAGTTTCTTTCAGGATGCCTCCCCGTGGACGACCAGCTAAAGCCCCGAGAGTGGTACGTACTGAAAGCCCGCCGAGCGAAGAGGCCTCAGTACAGGGCCCTATCCCAGTTGAGGCACCAGCGGAGGCACTAGCGGTACTACTACCCGTTGGGCCACCGATGCCACCAGCTCCAGAAGCAGATGGTGCACGTCGCTTGAGCGCACTGCATGAGTTCCAGCGCTAGAGGCCACCCAGGTTCCAGGGAGGGACGGACCCGCAGGCGGCTGAGGATTGGCTGGAGGCTGTGGTGAGAGTTTTCAGTCTAGTTGGGATGCCGACAGATTTCATGGTGATCCTTGCTGCCAGCCTTCTTCAGGCAGCAGCAGGCAGATGGTGGAGCCTGATGCTTCAGATGCATGACGAGGCGACACTTCTATGGGCAGACTTCGAGAGCCTGTTCCGGGCAGAGTTTGTACCAGCCACCCTTCGAGCGGTGCGTATACAGGAGCTACTTCAGCTGCGGCAGGGCAGCATCTCAGTGGCACAGTACTCATCAAGATTCACAGACCTCTCGCGCTACTCCACATATATGGTACGAGACCCGTTTTTCAGGGCCCGAACCTTCGAGCATGGGCTCAGGCGAGAGATTAGAGCTTCTTTTGTTTCTCACAGCATTCTGATGCAGACAGGGGTGTTGGAGAGAGCCCTCTTAGTGGAGAGTTTCCTTGCTGAGCAGTCTCCAGCAGCAGGACCCACCACTAGCCAGCTTGCGGCAGAGTATTCTTCAGCAGGCAGTAGACAGATGACGCAGAGGTCCAAGATGACCAGACCTACCGATGGCCGACTGCATGACTCAGGTTCAGTTGTGCGGGGAAACTGGTGTGGAGTTAGAGCCAGACGTGGCGAGAGTGGACAGTGTTACTCCTGCGGCGGAATTGGTCACATGGCACGTGACTGTCTGACCCGCCATGTAGATGACCAGCAGTTAAATGAAGAACCCCCAAGCCAGAGGCAGAGGTTCGATCAGGGCGAACCGCAAGGAGCAGGCGGCCATGGCAGAGGAGCTGGCCGTGCAGCTGGAGGTAGATGACGCTTCGGGATGTTTCCACCACCACCACCAGGAGGCCCACCCTGACCGTAGGGGACAAGAGGACATGGGAGAGCTCAGCTTTAGGCAGCTGAGGCCTATGGTCATGGAGCTCCGGAAGCAGATGGACAGGAGCGGGACTAGCTTCCGACCTGGAGGCTATTTATCCTGTTGCTTCTAGTTTTGTTGATGTTTGTCTCTAGTTTCTTTGTGTCTTTGTACTATGAGCTGAAATATTGAAAAGACACTTATCTTGTAAAGTTTGATTTCTTGTCCTTTTTGTTTTGTTGATACTGAGTGGTCCCGGTTAAGACTGTTGACTTGACCCTCACTTTCGAGTTTTCTACTGAAGGAGACCTAGTGACCACACACTGATGCCGACAGTGTGACTCAACCCTTGGAGGCGAGAGTGACAGTTGGATCTCTTGGTAGTTACGTCGAGGCCTTACGACGTCATCCATGGCATGAATGCATCATTCATGTCAGGATTGACTGTATTAGGCAACGAATGTGGTTCATCCAGGGGATGAGACCAGATTTCTCTTATCGGCAAAGAAAAAATCATAGCAGCTCTTGTGAGATTAGAGAAGGTCCAGGTCATCCAAGAGCAGATGAGGACGGCACAGGGCCGACAGAAGCCTTATGCTGTCAGGACTTGGAGGCCTCTAGAGTTCGAGGATGACCATCACGTCCGTATACGAGTCTCACGTCGACGAGGTTTACGGAGATGTGGCCAGGGAGGCAAGTTATCTCCGAGGGTTCAACGAACCTTTCTAGGTCCTCAGCTGGGTAGGCGAGGTGGTTTACCGCTTGACCCATCCACTTCAGTTGCACTAGGAGCATGGCGTTTTCCACATATCCCAACTGAGGAGATACGTGCTCGACCCTCCGCATGTCATCGACCATGAGGAGCTGGATGGTGGCGATGAGGTGACTTCTACGGAGATTCATGTGGGGATCGAGGATCGACAGGAGCAGATCCTAGGAGGAAGGTCGATTCCTCTTGTGCACTTTCTTTGGCAGCACGGGAACCTCCAGGTGAGCACATGGGAGCGGAAGGCTCAGATGCGTGCTCAGTACCGCCTTTGTATCCCTAAGTTTGTGGTGAAGCTTTACGGGGACGTAAAGCCCTGTGGTGGGAGTAATGTAAAGACCTGTAAATTCCAAGAATTTTTTTTTTCTTAATTTTCCTTGGAATTTTACAAGACCGCAGTTTCTGACGGCACCTGATTCCGAGGCCCGGTGTGCTCGGAATCATTTTCCGAAGTTTGGCTCGGGTACGTTCAGTGAACGGACCAGCGGGTTTTTCTAACTTTTGAACCGGTGCTCGGAATCTAATTATGAGGGCACCGATTGAATCACAGCGCCGGTAATTGATTAGAAACACCTCTTCCAGAGTTGTGTTTTCTCGGGTGTGGTTTTTAATTTTTGGGCTTAAAGTTAAGAAATAAAATAAATTGTTCGACAAACTTTATTTTATTTCACTTAAGCCGCTTGGAAGCCACTTGAAGCCACTTAAAGCTGCTTAAGATGAGTCGATGCGAATAGGGTGCTATCTAGAAATATCCTACCCTCTTGGTAGGATATTTGTGAGGTGGGGCCCGCACGAACCCCACCGTTTCTTTTCCGCTAAGTAACGCACCCGCGAAAACCCGTCATTATGAAAGTCAACTAACGCGTTTTCTTAATTTCTTAAAGCACCAATTAATTGGGCGGTTTTCTTCGTTGAATTAATTGGGCGGTTTATTTCGTTGAATTAATTCTACGAATTAATGGGTCGTTACTTATCTCTTTTTCGTTTCTTAACCGGTTTGAAATCCGTTGGCGTAGTAATAAAATAAGACCAACGCCACATCTTGAGGATTACACGTAGGGAGGATTTTGACAGAACTCTTGTGCCTTCACACTTCTTCGCGAAGAACGCGAAGAACGCAAAGAACGCCGGCCTCCGATGAAGAACGCCGAACTGCGGAAATCGACGACGCGACGCCGTGTGCTGCGACGCCGACATTTCCCCTTCCGCGACGACGCGACGCCCTTCCACGACGACGCGACGCCTTCCGCGACGCGACGATCGCCACCTTCCGCGGTGATCAAATCCGCGATGATCCCGCGTGCGACGACTTGACGAGGTAGGGGTTGTTGTAAATAATTCTTTTATATTCCCGTGAACGTTTCTTTAAAAATTAAATAACCGGATTCATATGAACAATTTTAAATTATTAAAATTGTTGTTTCATGTGTTGCATAATTCTCCCGTTGTTATTATTCTAACGCGGAGGGTGCGGGCCAAACGAACATGGCCCGACAACCCTCTTCTGTTCTTCGTGGTTGTGCGGATTTTGCGGGTGATGAAAAAACGTAACACAAGGGAATTTTGATGATCCCGCAGTGAATAATGGAACCTGGGAGGGGCAACGGCGCAGACGGGAAGGAAAACGGACCACCGGAGCAACTCCGGTGGCCCACGGAAGCTGCCGGCGGCCGAAGGCGGCGGCGTCCAGCGGACCCGTGGCCGCGCGGGTTTGGCTCGCCCGCATGGGACGTGGCGACATGCCACGTCCGCTGAATCAGCGTAGCCCCACGCGGGGCCGTGACGCCTCCAACCCGCGGGGGCAGCGCCCCGCGGCACCTGAGCTGCTCGGCCGCTCGGCCGAGCCGAGCCAGGCCGGTCCGACCAGCCGGGCCGCGCCCAGGCCGGACCGGACCGGGTCCGGCCAGGTTGAACCGGGTCGGGTCGATCCGGTTCGGCCGACCCAGGGGGGTCGGCCCGGGTCGGCCCGGGCCCGGACCCCCTGTCTTCGAACCATTTTCGGTATTTTGCCCGTAACTTGAGCTACGGGCCTCCGAACGACACGCCGTTAGCGGCAACGTGATCCTTGGATCGAGCCGGTCGTTTCGGTATATTTCACTCAAGGTTTCAGATTACTTTGGGTTCGGCCGGGTTGGTTCGTACACGAAACCAACCGGGCCCTCGGAGCGAAAACGCTCATATCTTCAGCTACGGACGTCTGATTGACGCGCCGTCTGTTGCGTTGCATTCCTGTTGACGATACAGAACTTTTGGCATCCTCCGCCCGAGTTTTGGATGCAGTTGGGTTATAGTCGGGTTGGATTGTGCCTGAAATCCAACCGGGCCCCTCGAACGGAGAAAAATGATATCATTCAGACCATACGTCCGTTTGACGAACCGTCAGCGGCGTTGGTGATCACGTTGAGAAATGGTCCCTATGAGTATACCCTATGAGTGGTTGGGGTATAGTTGAGTTACGGCCGGACTGGTTCGCACACAAAACCAACCGGGCCCCGGGGACGAAAAGGCGAATAACTCACAGACCGGGCGTCCGTTTGACACGCCGATTGTTGCGTTGAGACCCCTATGATGAGGCGGTCCTTTGAGATACTTCTTTGTGGGACTTTGAGATACTTGGAGTATCGACCTATAGCTCGTGGAGCGGACCCTCCCAGAGACGAGTGAGCGGAGTACGGAGACCGTGTAGACGACTGAGACCTGACGATTGCTTGACCGACTCGACTTGGAGTGAGTCAACTAGCCCAGTGGATGGAGCGCTCGATATTTGGCGGCAGAACCACGGCGGACAGAGCTCCTGGTAGTTGGCAGCAGACCCGCGGTACTCGACCGGAGGAGTACCTCTGTAGGCTATTAAGGAGAGCGCCCGATATTTGGCGACAGACCCTCAGCGGACGGAGCGCCTGGTAGTTGGCCGCAGACCCGCGGTACTCGACAGGATGAGTACTCCAGCAGTCTTAGGTTAGTGAGCAGTACCTCGGAGTCGTGGCAGAACCACTGTACACTCCAGAGACTGAGCTCTTTAGTAGTTACAGTTTCGTTATTGAAAATCCTGGTTTGAGCTGAATCTTTTGACATTTGTGTTTACCTCATGATTGGGATGGGTCACTTGATAACTTAGGTATATGTATGGGCATATAACTGGGTAGTGGTTATCCGTTGATTTCACAATCTTTGTGTTTCCTCATGATTGAGATGGGATACTTGATAACTTAGGTATATGTATGGGCATATACCTAAGTAGAGGTTATCTGTTGAGATCTTCTTTGTGGTTATCCTTGTTGGTTTAGTGAGAACTTGAGGGTCTCGGGGTCCCTACTGAGTATCGTTATACTCACCCCTGCACAGGCTATGCCCGCACCTCGTTGTGTTGGTTGCAGATGACAGGCAGTGCTGATGTAGGCCGAGTGTTCGAGGACTGGACGGTACCCGGAGGTGGACTACACGACGAGTCAGTACCTGGAGGTGGACTACACGACGAGTCAGTACCCGGAGGTGGACTACACGACGAGACGACACACAGAGGAGGTTGACGGGCGAGAGCGTGGAGGAGGCTATCTGTACCTACCCTTCAGGTAGGATCCGTGGTGGACGACCAGGAGCTGCGCCATCTGTACCTACCCTTCAGGTAGGATCCGAGGAGGACGACCCAGGAGCCGCTTCTGTCCTTCCAGCTGTTATCTTTTCTGTTGTACTTGTTCAGTTGTAGTTGTACTTTCTTTTGGGTTTGTATTCTGGCCCATTTACTTTTCAGCACTTCTCTTGTACTTAGTGTTTACTCTTTTTCCGCTTGCTTACTCTGTGGTTCTTGTATTCTTTTATAAAGGGAATGTCTTCCCAGTTACCGGGATTTACGCCTTTGGTGCTAGTCGCTAGCCCCTGGCCTATGGAAGGCAGGCTTGGGGTAGTCACGACACGGGCCCCGAGGACAGGTCGTGACAACTATTCAATTATGAGAATATATATTAATAGACATCTCTATGGATTATAAATGAGGCTGGTATAAACAACATAATATGGTCAAACTTTATTATAAAATAATCTCCTACTTGATAATTAAGATAGATCATTATAAATAACTATATGTAAATAATTGTAGGACTGAAATATAATGTGAATAACTTGGGGAACAAAATCAATTGGGACCTAATTTACCTGAGGAAATGGATGAGAATGTTGAATTAATTCTTTAAAATATCAGAGTATCTTAGAGGCCAAAAAAGTTCTTCTAACAATCATATGTGACATGTGGAGTTAAATTGTAATTGGTAATGTTTTCTTACTAATATCTCAATGTAATAAGGTTATGAAATTTATAAACAGGTGAAATATAATCCCTAGATATATTATTCCATATGATAATCAATATCATAGTGATATATTATCTTATTTGTTGGTTCTTTATATGAATTTATATCATATAATGATGTGTTCATGGTATATATTTTGATATATTTTATAATAGAACCTTTATATGTAATTAACTCTATAGTCAAACCATTGTAACATGATATTTATTATGAGGGAAACAAATAGAAATTGTGAATCATAGAGTTAATTTTACGGAGAATAAGACTGATTATGTGGTTATGTTTATTAGGAGGAATAAAAAATTAATGGAAGTAATGCGAGACCCCTAGTATTTTATGAGGGAAAAGTACAATTTTTTTTTTAAATCAATGATATAGAATTTTCAAACAACAATTCTTATATAAGGGGTCAAATAAAACAATATATTATATTAAAATATATATATATCATTTAAAATTAAATGTATTTGATATATTTGTTATTATAAAACCAAGATATTTTGCAAATAATAACGATATATTATATGATTATGAATAATATATGGAATTTAAATGAAATATAGTTGTAAAAAGTAATTTTTAATTCACTTAGGAAATATTATCGATCCTCACGTACCATTTTTAAATGATATGTATAATAATACTATATATGTCACATATGTTTTATTTAATATTAATTTATATTACTAAACATATTAAAAACTATTTTTTACACAAGTATAACATTAATTAATTGGTTATAAATTTGTAATAAATGGAAATAAAATCATCTGACTGAAAGAAAGGATGTTTTTTTTGAAAAACTAATTTTATGAGAATAATGTATCATTATATAATAAATTAAATTAATAACTATTGGTAAGTTATTTTGATGATATTCATAGATAATATATTCATTAATAAAATTTAACATTCATTTACTAGTTGTTACTATGAATTTAATGAGATTAAATTCGGTTTTATGATTAAAAAGGAATTTTTATAAAAAAAAGGTTCCATCACATTTTGGATGACTCATATAGAACTAATTTCTTCTAGCTACAGATATTAAATTATGTAAGATAATTTAAATATTTATAAACTACACTCTATAATTTTTAAATGAGGAATTTTTCTTTTTTAGTCAAAATTAATAACAACTATATTTAAAACTAGTTGTCTCTATTAATGATAAGAATGGTCAATGAGAGAGTTAGAGTAAATTATATGCAAGAAAAAATCACATAAACTTGCCTAAATTTTATTATATGAATATATATTTACCTTAAAATATAATATCTTCTATCCTTTGAAAAGTGAACTTTATTGTTAATTTATTAAATTTTAATTTTATGAATATTTACTTGTTTGACACCCACCCCACCTATAAAAAAATATCCTATTATCTCTTCATTACAGCTTAATGTTCCATATATCATAACCATAATCAATATAAATATATTAAAAAACCCCTACACATTCTCTAGAGGTTTTTTGTAATGCCCCATGTTTTTAGAAATAATATTTTCTCCACAATATATATATTTATATCTCAAAAATTATTTTATATATATTTAAATTATTAATATAGATTTGGTATCAATTCATAAAAGATAAAAATGAAACCAAAAATATTTTATTCATTCATAAAAAAATTGCACCAAAATATCAAGAAACTAAGAATGACATACCCTGAATTATTAATCGCCATAGACTAGTACATCCAACCAAAGTATATAAATTTTAATGGAAAAATAAATATAAAAGAGTAAAATCTTCAACATTAGAAGATATATTGGATCATATTCACCTCTTAGGATCTCTAATATTAAAATAAAACTTATAATGTGGTAGAAAATAATGAATTGGGATAGAATTTTTTCAAATCAAAAATGAAAGCTATGGAAATGAAAAGTGTGAAAGGATTATGTTTATTAATACCATATAAAGGAATACAATATAGTCATTGAGAAAATGGTTGTTGGGAATATGGTAATCACATGTAATTTAATTTTTGATATAGATGTTTAATATACAGAAAAAAAATTTATACTAAATTAATGTATTGTTACAAAAATTATCTCACAATTAAATAAAAATATTATATTCAAATATTCTACTAATATATATTTTTACTTGTTAAATATAAATAATAATGTTACTATTATTATTAGTAAACACTTATAATATATATATATATAATTAAAATATAAATTTCAATCTTAATGGAGTATAAAAATTAAATTTTAGAATATAAATATTTAGTTAATTTTATTTATTAAAGAGTATTTATTATAAAATTAATATTTGTTTTCAATGAGAATTTCTATTATGTATTGTATATTTTTTCTATTTAATTTAAGTTTTAATTTTAAAATTTTATTATATATGATCTAATATATTAACATCACTTGTAAAACCCCAAGCTTCCACTATACATTTCCCTTTGAATAATACAATAGCTTGCACTCTACGCAACTTCGAGTTCTAGCACACCACGACAATCAAACTAGCCGTTTTAATAGTAGTTATGAATAGTAATACCAACTTTTCAAAATTTTATAAATTTTATTTTTCAAAATGGAATTCATTTTTGGATTTCGAATATCGAAATTAGCTTTGGGTGAATTTTTGGTATTTTTCTAAAAACGTTCAATTTTTTATGAATAGTGAAAAACACTAAGTTATTGTTTAAAATCGACTTTTTATATAAATATTAATTTATTTTATTTAAATTTATTTTATGTAAAAATAGATAAATAATACCTATATTAGGTCAATTTAATTCATTGGAGACATTTTATAACAAAATTAGGTGTATAAAATTTTATTGACCATTATAACATCATTTACCCACCTACTATGCACATTTGAAAAATTTCCTAAAATGTAATTTTCTCACTTATTTGAATTGAATTTACAAAATCTGAGAGTCACAGTTTATATCAGTAAGTAAAATGTGGTTCAATAATATGAAAATAATTTTCGGTGAATAATAACTTTTGACTATTATTTACCACTGTTAAAAGTAAGTAGGGTAATTAAAAGTAAAACTGATATTATAATTACCCTAACACATGTCCTAATTATATTGGATTTGTTTCTCTCAACCAAAATCAACCTTAAGAATAAAATATTATCCTTTTGGTCCACTTTGATTAGATTTGAACATTTATTATTATTTTATTTAAAGAAGAGTTAAAAGTGTTAAATTGAATGTTTAATAACTAAACCATTTTTAATATAGGGTTATACATAAGATAAATTCGACTATAAATATTCATTATAAGGATAAAAATATTTACTAAAAAATTTTATTTTATTTATAATTTTTAGACATTAAATAATTAAATTTATTTACGATACAATAATGCTGCAATAATTACCTTATTAATGAAGGATTAAAATAATTGATATTAAAAATATCCAAATAAATTTAAATTGAGACTTCTGTTGAAATAAACTAATATTATAGGTTAATATTACATGTTAGGTTTGATTAAATAAATATATTTCTAAGTGATAAAGTTTTATGACTTTCACAAAAACAAAATACCAAATAGTTAAAAAATTGAAATTAATGAATTTGTAAAATAAATACTATATTATTAATTGATGTTATACAACTAAAAATATAAGGTTTATCCAAAGGACTTAGATAAGATTACATATACTAATAATGAACCATTGGTGTTATATTTTCTTTTTATAGTAAGTTTATTAACCATTTATTATAATAATACAAAAAATACATGGTAAAAGTTAAACCATTTAACTAAGAGTTAAATCTAAAATATAAAGTTAATATGGTGTCCTAAACCGGTATGAAACCAATTAGTTGATAGTTTTTCTACTCAAACCCACTGTAGACTCGAAATAAATCATTTCATAGCCATTTTAACTAAATATGACTATATAATTAAATAATATTTCATGCTTTTCCTAAAGTGACCCTCACCTCTCTTATTAAAGATTAAATACCCTTCTCTCAAAATCACACATCCAAATCCATTTGGCTTGGCCAAAACCTACCCAAATATCCTCCCAAATATCCTCACTTTGACCTAGAAGCATTAATTTGATCATAAAGCCAACCTACGGAGCCCTTCTGATCAACTCAATAGAAAACACTTGAAGAAGAGGAAATAATTTCACCACCTCTTTCAAAGTTCTTTTCTTCTTCCACATCCTCTTTCTTTGTTGTTTCCATACCAAAATAATACATATATTACCTTATACATACTATTATGTTATTATAAATGTTGTACAACCATATTAATTATTTTATCCATCCTATGAATGACAATTCACCATACGTGCGTATGTACGACTTACTGTCTCCACATTGTGGTGTTGTTTGTTATTCAAACACTTCATTATTTTGATGGGTATAATAATGAGTATAACTGATTTAAATAATAAATAGAACATGTTAATGATTCTTTATATATGATATAACATCCAATTACATATTATTTCACCATCAATATATTGATATTCTTTCTCGTGCGTACGTACAGATTACCATCTTCACGAACGTGGTGGAATTCATTCCCCATCATAACCATTCAAGAATAATATTCATTTTATAATTAAAAATAAAGTTTAAGAACATAATATAATTATGTATATGAATCAAATAAATCCTATCTATATCATACATTACTTACGTAACAAAACATATAATGGAATACATATTAGGTAACACCTGAAATAATGAAACTAGTAAAATATTATTACCAAAGAAATATTATAAGATAATATATGATGTCATATTTATTTATGTGGTTCTTGTATAATTTAATAACACTGATTTAAATATTTTTCAATCGGTTAATGTACCTTCAACCATGGAAAATTACTAGGTAAGGGTTAATTATACAATCTATTCATTATCTGAGGTTGTTTATACGTGAGTATCTACTAGGACCTCTTTATCACCCACATCCGTGCTTCTTAAAAATGTAATTCAAAATATCTTTACTATTTAATATACAATGGGTTAATGTAATTTATACAATTTTTTTTACTTTTTATAATATTTTTATAAAATAATATTTTAGTTGTTTTCCAAACAAGGCCCTTTATGACCTTTTCGACAAAATTAAGGAAAGAATGTTTTTTAACTTATACAGAGGGTGAGGCTATTTTCTGCTGTTATGAAACCTTTGAAGCTTCCCATGCAAGATTATAATAATATTTTCAAAATAAAATTTATCTTTTATAATTATTTTACTTTTAAATTAATTCAAAATAGAAAGAGGTATTTCTTTTAAATAACTTTCATTTAATCTATTTCAACTTGCTTTGATAGATTTTAAACTTGTTTGAAGTTGATTTATTATGATACAAATATTCCATATTATATTGAATGTTTTGTGATATGTTTGACTGTGGATGTGTTATTTTTATACCATTCATGGTTTATGGATAAATTATTGACATTTTTTATTCACGTTTTAATATGAATGTTTATTCTATGTTTATACTTTTTCATATGAGGAATGCATTGGACTTAGTAAGTGACTGGTGGAGACTGCTATAACTCCTCGATGTATCGGTATGTCTCATGAGCCAAACTCGTGTCTTGGAACAAGGCCTTCACAAAATATTACTTGTAGTCTTGGCACGATGCCTTGACTATGTGGTTATGAAGTCTTGCATTATGCATTCCATCATTATAAAATTGGCTATTGATATTTTATGTGATTATTCAACTAGTAGAATATCTATGTGAATAATTAAATGAAATTATTTTATTTATATTTTCCATATTATGCTGAAGTTTAAGTTTAAAAGGCTTATATTTTAGGCTTATACGTTGTCTTAAATGTTTATGCTTATTTATGAAAGTTTCCCCTATATTGTTATCCTTACTGAGCATATGAGCTAACCCTTTTCTTATGTTTTATTTTTTCTAGGATGCGAAGAAGTATTTTACGAATAACCTACATCAATAGGATAAGGGATAAGAGTGTGTTCAAATGGGACACTATGATGTTATTTTTCTTTATTTCATGACGTAATGTAAAACTTATGTACATATCTAGTACTTCCAAGGCTATTAAACTAATCGGTCTTTCGAGACTTGATATTTTTGTGATCATGCCAATGTTATATAGTAATGCACTGACTATGGGTAATTAGGGCTAGGGCATTACATCACTAAAATTAGAAATAGATCTAAAATAATCTTAAGAACACATAATGTTTAAAACTCTATTTAATAATAAATGTAGTTTTATTTAACATATATATTTTTTATTTAAAATAAAAATAGTTAAATTTTATAATTTTATTATTTTTATATGAAATTAAATTTTTAATTATTTTTCTCAAAATTTATTGATTATGAATTTCTAATCTTTTTTAGAAATATTTGATATTTAGGTTGAAAGGAAAAATACGGATTTTACTAAAAACTAAGAATTTTATAATAAAAAAATGAATTAACAGTTTAAGAAATCCCTTTTTATAATATATATATATAAATAAATATAATAAATATAATATATTTAAGAATTTTATTTTTATATTTTAATATATATGTTTCAAAGTTTTTTAAACTCAAGTAATATTTTAACCTCTAAACTGTGTTTATGCTCTTATATTAAAAATTAAACATTATTACTGTTAAAAATTAAATATAAAAAAATGAATTTACTATTTGAGTTAAAAAGATAAATAATTTTTAATAATTAATATCGGATTTTTAAAAATAACTATAATATTAGTATGATTAATGTTAATTAACATGATAATGGTAAAACTGTTTTTTAAAATGACTTTTTTTATTAATGAAATGTAATTTTTATCAAATAAATCGAAATTTTATAACATAAACTAGGAAAAAATTATTATTTTAAATAATATATATAATTTTGTTAACACTAATTGAATTGGTAATCAATAAAAAACCTTATTTAACAAAATGAATAAATGACATCTCTCAACCAAATTTAAATTTTTATATATATTATATTTTAATTTTAAATAATATTTAATACTATTTATAAATTTAATTATGATAAATGGAAAATTATTTTATGATAAAAATTAAAAAATTATAATATTAGTTACCATATATTTCTAAATAAAAAATAAATTCCACAGTTAAAACTAGCAACCATAGAATAAATCAAAATTTTTAATAGTTTAAACCAACGTTAAAAGACATGAAAAGTATAAAATAATTTCCGAATTTATTGTTTGAGGCTATTATGATCCAATACCACCAAAAAATCTATTATTGTACAATTATTGAGTCACTGACCAAAGAATAGTTTAATGACATCATGGAAGATTAAAGGTATTCCCAAAAGATCCCTTTTTATTCACTTCTAAAAGGGGATCACTTCCACCACTCCATGGTTAATATTAGAAATATATTTTCCCTTAATCCTATTTCTAAAATATAAATTTTCGAATTATCTTTTTAATCACTAAGAATATTATCTATTGATGTTATCTTATTCTATTCACATCCATGGATATCTCTGAGAGAATATCAAGTCTCAAACAAATGTATTATTTTGTTTTTAATATTTGATCAATAATAATATAATGAAATAATTATAATGAGTATACATAAAATTTATTATATTAATGGAATAACCATTATTTATTCCTCTCTATCCTCAAAGAAAAAAGCGTTGTTAGTAAATTTCACAAACTGGCCCCACAACAATGTGGTGCCTTCCATTTTTCATCCCCACCTTTCAAGGATGTTCGAAAGAATGAAATGAATGAATAAATTTTATATATATAGTATAAATATGATTCATAAATGTAACAATTATCTTTTACCCACACTAACTCTCATTAATTTAGAAATGGAAACATTAATCTTGCAAACCTACAGAGAACCATCTCAACATGCAATGACTTTTGTTTGACATCACCACATATCATAATTAGATTTAAAAATATATTTAATTAATTGAAATTTTTTCACTAAAAAAATTAATATCATGGAAATTATGAAACAATTTTACAATAATTTCAACCATAATCAACATATAAAATGAGTGAAGCAATAATATAACAAACTACATCAAGTAACCAAAATAGGTAAGAAAGTTGTATTATAAAAAATTAATATATAATAGTTAATGGAAAATAGAATATTAGATAAATATGAATATGAAATTTATGTAATTATTTATTAAATATAATTTGGTTATTCTATAAGTTAATTTCAAGTTCAAAGTGAATCAGGAATGATGTAAGGGTTTCAATCAAAATCACCCCTTATTAAGGAATTATTTGATACTGTACTCTAATCCTCATCATCATGGTGTAACTACTCACCCCTTGACTAATATTATGATAATTGATTTTTTAAATTGGAAACATACCTTCCATACATTGTGTTCATTATTGTAGGTTTCAATTGATGCCACCATTAAAATATAAGGGTCTTTCATAAGTAAATATTCTTTAATGAGCTATAAGGTTTCTCCTTGAGTTTCATCATTAATTTGATAAGGTTTAACCTAGTTTTTTATATTTATATTATTAATATTATTTTATATATTCTTTATTTATTATTTCAATTCCTTATTGAAAATTCAACAATGTTAAGGGTAATTCCAAACCTTTTGAATAGAGGTTCCCCCTCCATGCCCAAATTTCCCTTCCTGCCAATGTTATCCTTCTCAATAGAAAACTTATTATGGGTTAACTCATGTGACCTTCATAATTATCATATTCTTTTTCAAGTGTATGTTTCATTATACCTTTTTAATTTTTAATCTCAAGAAAAATTATTTTAATTTTTTCCTTCTATGATTGTTTGTATGAAAATCCGAACCACCCACATCACTTTTGGTTACATGTTCTCTTTCTTTTTCTCTATTTTACTCAATATCCTTATCTATGTATTTTATCAAAAATAATCGTATATTTTCCTTATATATATACATATATTATATTACCATTCTTCATTAGGGATAATATGTGTTTAAGTGACCTTAATTAAATTCTCTTCCACGTAAAATATGATTTAAGGGAACTTTTATTTCATATAACAAATTAGGAACATCAATGTGTTTAACTAATGAATATATTTCCAAAAAACACATTATTTTATTGAAAAACTCCTTATTTAATTCCAAATCAATTGAAAAAAATTTATGCTTTTCAAAATATCCTATGTATATGCCCTAGAATAATGTTATGGAACTCAGTTCTTTCTCTTGGGCTTAAATAGGCCACAGATTTCTGAATAATTTATTTTTGTCATTTGGAACACGTATGTATGATTTAAATTTTTTAGAAATATGCTAATATAATTATATATTCCTCCAATTAATTGGAAAAATATAAATATATGTAGATATTTTACATACTGGATTAAGGCGTGAACCTAATCTACCATCAAATGTTATCCAATAAGTTTATAAGGAAATATAATAAACCTAATCCAGTATGTTTTTCTTCAATATCATAATGGTGTTCTTGGTATTGAACCTTGTCTTGGGTTTTTTTATCTCATGTTTTATAATTTTTCCACATATTCCATGATTCCATTGTCTTATAATATTATTTACTTAATCCAGGTTTCTATATTTATGATCATCTAATTTATGATTTCCTATTATGCCTTTTGTATCTCATGTTATTCTTTATTATCATTTTTATTACCTTTTTGAGATTTATAGAAAACCATTTTCATTATGTATTTTCCCCATGGTATCGTATGCATATTTAGAGGATCTATGGAATTTAGGAGCACTATGAGGAGTTTTAAATAAAGATAATGAATTTATGTTTATGATGATGTATTTATGCGTCTTGTCATCTATTAAACCTATACATATAGATATTTGGTCTGTATTTACTTTTCAAAAGTATATTGTTAAACAAAACATAATATTTTATTAAATAATGGGTCAGTGTAGTTGGTATTAGTGAATATTATAGTTTTTTGGACTTTATAATTGGAGAACATTAGTGAACACAGAGAAGATGAGTTTTTTATATTCCAACATCCTTGAGTTTCAGTAAAGAATAACATTCTTATGTTTCATATAAGTTAAATTAATCTATGGATACTTGAATTTTGAGGTGGTTTTGGTGGATATTAACCTTTTTTAAATAATATGAAAAGGTTTGTATGATCATTTAATCAACTGTCACTCTAATTCAAGATGATTGGCCCTAAGACTGAACATCGGAATAGAAACTCCTAATGGCTATTCATTTGATGACCAATAAAATAATAACTATTATATTCGATTTATTTTCTATTTACATTGAGAGAATATGTTGATAATTGTAATAAAACCCTACAGAAATTTAAATTGGTTAAACAAACATTGATAAAGGTTGAACTAAATAAATGACAGACTGATGTGATGATGTAAAAGGAAAAAAGATTTTACATTTTATTCTATTTAATGTTATTGATTTTGATAATTACATTATTATGTTAAATATTTATCACAGAAGTTAACCATTTTTGTTTTAGTTATGTGTGGGAAAATAAAGAAGTGAGTTAACCATAGTTGTGAAGGAAAATTCGATGATTACATAAATGATAAACCTATTAGAATTTGATATAGATGGATAAATCTTGTGATCATTTCAAAAGAACTATAATGAAACATTATTAATAATGAAACCATAGTTGAAATCCTAATTATATTAAGTGGGATAATAATAGAACCTCGTGAGTATACATAAGGATAATATAATGATATAAATAAGACTCAATTTCCTTTATGTAAAAAATATGGGAAGATCACCTTGGGAATTTCCTAAAGGGGAGTGGATGATTCTTTAATTGTTTAATATTGTGTCATCATGCATTATACTGTTATTGGATAATTAGTAGGCTAGCTAGAACTAGGGGAGTGGAAAACATTCATCAAAATAAAACCATTATAGTCAAATGACATAGGTATAGAAAACTGGGGAATTTCCTGAGTTAACTTCCTAATAAAAAATAAATCAAGGATTAAATTCATCAACAACCTTCAAGGTAGTGAGAACATGTGAAATAATGTGTAATTAAAACTAATAAAGTAGGTTCTAAAAATTATTTTTCATTAGTAACACTGAACATCCACTCAAGAACTGTTAGTATCATATTTTACCTTGTTCTACCCAATCCTTTGTACAAAGAATGTTTTCTAATAACATCCAATCTACACCTCAATGAATAGATGTTTATTTGTGAAAAAATATTTAATTAATGCAATTATTTTATCCCAAAATTATGTTTATATGAATGTGTCTTATGATATTCTTACCCTCCATTCATGATATATTAAATGTAATTTTAGAAATGGATATGTTATCTCCAAATAGAGGAAAATTTACATGGTATAATACAATATCATTTTATATCAACCTATGATAGTATATTTAAATATTAATATAAAAATATTTTTAAGAAAATAATACAATGTGATTATTCATACCAAAAAATGATAAATATTGGACGAAATAACAAGTGAAATCTCAATATTAGGGATAATAATTCTATATGGAAAATTATATATTTCCTATGTCAAAACAAAATAAAATGAGCCCGTAATGGGCACTCCTCCACTAGGGTTCCCTTGTCGCCTCCTCCTTCTTCATCCTTGGGTCGGTCTGAATTCCATCCTCAGTGCTTGCTCAGAGTGTTCGTGGTGGATGCTTCTCCTTCTATGATGGCATTGTGCGACCTCATGGACTCGACCGTCTTAGCGTCTCATCGTTGCTGGACTGCTTCACGCCTCACTTCACCTTTGCTGGATAGGGCTTTCAATGGAAGTGTGATGATGTTACAACAACCAAGATCTATCTTCTACGTCTCATGGTTACTGACTCATCTACTCTGTATGTGTTGGGCGATCCTATGCGGTCTCCGTGTGCAGGGATGGTGGTGATGGGTTTTGGGTTTTGATTTGAAGTTGGGTCCGATGAGCTTGGAATTCGGGCGGCCAGTTATTTGGTGATGGTTTCTTAAACTCTAATTTTTTCCTTTTTTTAGATTTTGTATTCTTCTCTTATGTTGGCCATTTATGCTGCCTGTGATCTGTTTTGGTTGTTCCGCTGTTGGTTTTGAGTGAATATACTGATTTGTTTTTTATTCTGTTATTTTTTAAAATATTTCATTGTGAAGGTGGTTTGATTGGAATTGGTGAAGGAGAGAGATATTATGTTTGGGAGGAATGTTATGGTTCATATTGTTTGATGGATGAATTTTATGATGATGATGGTTTGTTTTAGTAATCCCTTGATAGTATACAGAATAGAGTAATCTCCTAATTTGTTTGTTTTTTGTATAGTGTCTGGTTGTCCTAGAAATTCTACAAGGATTGAATAAGATGAGGATTTAGAGTGAGTTTCCTTCACCATGTGTGGCTATTCAGATTTGGATGTTTGAGAGGGTATGGAACAGCCATCGGTACCAGGCCCATGCAGTTCTGCACGGGACAACTTGTTGAGTATCCATGCAAAGGTGGATGCATGCCATAATGATGTTGATGTTGGGGATGAGTATTTCTACATAGTCTTGTTCTGGGATGATTACTGCCCTTTTGATCTTTCAATTTTGTTAATGTCTCTAAGTCTTGGAAGTCATGTGAGGTCCCCCCCCATTACCCTTAAAAGGGGTTTTATACAAAAATAAATAAATATTTAGTCCTTCTGGACATTCAGTCAAATATATTTCCTATGTTTGTAAGGTTTATATCAATTTATGAATAATATCTTGATTCTCTTCTATTAACAAGACACTAATAGATATATTTGTTAGTGGGTAATAATTAAAATTGAATGGTTGAAATTTATTTATAGAGGGGATAATCTAGTGAGTATGGTATTTAGAAAGTATACTCTCTCTATAATATATATGTTTAAAATTATAGAAAAACAGAATATTTTTAAATAATTGAAATAAATTATAAAATATTTCATACAAAGATAGGAATTAAAACAATGAAATTTTATTCATTCATAATATGAAATTACAATAAATGAACATGATGTTATGTATTACTCACCATGGAATAATACATACTGTAATGTATATAAATTAAAAGGGGAAAATAAATAGAAATGAATAATATTTCAAAACTAGTAGAGGTATTATTTTAACATCACCTATGAGGATCACCAATATCCAAAGAAAACAAAATATGTTAAAGAACCCCATTAATGGATAAATAATATTTTTATATCTAAAATTAAAACTATGCAAAAGAGAAGTGTGAGTGGTATGTGTTTTTTAAGAATACATATAAGAAAAAAATGTTGTTGTTGAAAAATATGTTCATTTTGAATATAGTCATTAAAAATGTAGTTGTTTCAAATATAATCATTGTATTTAAATCCAATAGCTATACTAAAGTAATGCATTGTTAAAACTTTTTACTCAAAATAAAAAAAATACAATTTCAAAATATTTTAAATATTTATATTTTTTCATTATGTATAAATATTATTATTATTATTATTGTTATTACTATTAAAATATTTTAAAATTAATATATAAAATAAAAATAAATATTTCATTTTCAATGGAGTAGTAAAATTAAAATTTTAGATTGATAATAATTAATTAATGGAATTTGTTAAAGCATATTTAATATAAAAGTAATATTTATTTTCAAATAATTGATTTATTAATTACCTTTTTATTTTTTCCTCATAAAAAATGTTGAAAAATTTAATATAAATTTATTTATTATCTAATATATTAAAAACACCTAAATTGGAAATTGATGTGAGGTACTATCAAGAACACACATTGCATTAAAACATCATATTTTTAGTAAAAGAAGTTTTAATCCTAAAATATTTTTTTAAATTTAAATGATAAATATAAAATTGTAGAATAATAATTTCATAAAATGAACTATACTAAAGAATTTATTTTAGCTAAATTATATTATAATGAAATTTTGATATTTTTCTAAATTTATCGATAATTAAGCGAATAGTAAAGATACTGATTTGGAAGAACAACTGTCAATTTTGATATTACAAGAGTGGAATAAATCATTTACAAACCCTTTATATATAAAAAATATATATTTTATAATAATATAAAAAACTTAAAAATACTATGTTGAATTTATAAAACACATGTTTATGTGTTTTTCAAACTGAAGTAATATTCCAAACTAAAAATAGTTTTTTCGGGACTATAAAAAAATTAAAATTTTATAAATTTTAGATATTAAGTATAAATAAATCTAATTATTATTTTATTTAAACATGTGAATATTATTTATAAACAAGAATATTTCTACATATAAGTATTATATTATTCAGATTAAAGTTAATTAATTTATTAATTATGAAATAGATTTTTGAAATAAATTTCTTTATTATCCTATATTTTTTATTTAATAAATAAAATTTGTCAAATTTTAAAGATAAATAAAATATTTTTCGAATTATATTTATCTATAATAACACTCATTCAATTGGTAATAAAAACAAAATAATATTAAGAACTCATAATGTTTAAAACGCTATTTTATTAAAAAAATATTTTTTTATGTAACATATAACTTAAGATAATAGTAAATATGCATATATTTTTAAATATAATTACTGTAAATAGATATTAAATTTGGATTTAAAAAATATAATTTTTTTAATTGATTCTACATTATATTTTTTAATAAAATTTGAATTACCTAATGAAAAACTACTTAAAACCGTAAGAAATTAAAAAAATGTAAAAACCATTCATAAATGCTTATTTTTTTTTAAAAAACTACAGAAAGTATTAATTACTAATTTATAGACCCAATTCAAAAAACACACTCACTTATTATTAAATTTTGGATATATTGAACAAGCAATAGTGTAATTTTATCATGGAAAATGAAAGGGCATTCTTAGAGTTTCTTTTTCTTTCACAAAAAAGGGGAACACCTACACCCCTCCATGGTTATAGTTACCATTATAATTTCCCTTCAACCTATTAAAAATATCACACTAATATATATCATTTTATAATCAATAATCTTGTAATATCTATAATTATTCTTAAGTACATCATTTACAAGGAGATCTCTAAGAGAAGATCATGTCTCCAACATAAGTATTAAATTATTCATAATCTTATTTATTTAATATTCCTCTTAAAAATATCTTATATCCATATCAATATAATTAAATAATTATAAATATTAGACATATTATTTATTTTATTAATTTATCAACCATTATATACTTCTCTACATCTGATATGAAACACATATGTTTAGTTGGGGTGTTGTGCAGACTACCAATTCCACAATGAGATGTCTACCATTTTTCATCACCATCATTCTTGAATAGTAAAAAATATAATGGGTGAATAAATATGATATCTAAAATATTAATATTACTCTAAAAAGTAACCATTATCAGTTACCTTAATTCCCTCTCACTAGTTGAGAAATTGAAACACTAATCCTATATAAGTACATATTACCACCGCTATGAGCAACGAGTTTTATTTCTCATCACCCCCAATGATGGATGAATTAATAAATATATTTAATTTATATAAATTATTTCCATAAAAATAATAATATTTTATATATTTTGAAATTATTTTACAATTCATTCGAACCTTGTCGAAATATATAAAGACATATGGAAAAATTTACCAAACAACCTTAAGTAACCGATGTATGCTAGAAAACTATTTTATAAATAAAAAATTATGCTTTAAGGTATATGGAATATTAAATTTTAATTACCCAAATTTTTATAACTAAAATTAAATTTTCCATTTAATAAAAGTTTTTTTATGTAATGTTGTTATAGATAACACATTCACTTACATTGGTTTTTTAAACTATTATAAGTTATATCTTATCATATTTGAAAGTTTGTTAAGAATCATAAAAATTGGTTATATAGACATTATAAAGTGATCATATGATTAGTATATATAAAGGGTTATGATAATGTTCTGTGGAAATAGACTAAAAAAGTGTTGACCTCGACCAGTAGGACTGTACCTTACCAATACCATTTATCAGAGCTTCCATGGAAGACTTCATCTCCAAGATTTTCCAATGACTAATACAAAAATGGTATTGATTAAATAATTGTTTAGTGGGACTATTTACATGATATGGTCAGGATCAATAAGATCATGGCCCAAACCATGATTTCTGAATCACACCACGAGAATTTCTCCATCACACACCTTACCCTTATGAAATTCATTGGTGTAATAAAGGTCAATGTATCTATGCCCTAATAGTATTAATTTTTATAATATATTTTAAAAAAAAATTATTACAATTATTATTTTTAATATTACTTTTAAAATTATTGAATAATAAGATTGATACAAATTATATTTTGATATGATGACTAAAATATTGTATTTTTGAGAAGTATACAATTTCAATCAAAAAATATTTTTGATGAATTAAATATTTTTTAAATAAGTTTTATTTAAATAAAAAATTACTATTAAAAAATATTTATTAAATATATATGATAATATAATTTAAATAAGTCAAATTTAATTTTAACAAGTGTCAAAAAATATATATTATCAAACAAATCTTCATTTAAAAAAAATTATTTAAAAGTGTAATTTCTAAAATTTAGATAGTTTATTTGATTTAATATATATTAGTTTTGAAATAATAACATTAAAATTATTGAATTGTGAATTTTTCATAGTTTTCTATGACATTATAATTCTTGGGTAGTATTTAAATACAATATAAATTTACAGTGTGTATTATGACATCATAATGACTTGAATGTGACGTAATATTTTATATTAATGTTCTACATGACCAAATATATATTTAAACTTTGAAATGATCAGTTTTTTATGTTATTTGACTAATTTAATAAATCTTTAATGATTCCTCAAAAATCTATATTATATTTTAATGTTTTAAAATCATTTAGTTATAAACATAACCCATTTAAACATCACCAAGGGCATTATTTTAATAATATTGGCCATTAATATGTAAAATATTTAATACCTCTATAAATTTGATGAAACCATTGGAAAAACCATGGAAAGTGTTTCAGTTTTGATTAATTTACCATTTACAGTCTAAAATATATTCTCAAAAATTAAATGGAATGCATATTTAGTTATTTGGCTTCAAAATTGATTATGCCTCACTGCCTCATGATAACTACTAGTGTATTTAAATCTTATTGATTATGGGAACTCACCCTTTATTTTTTTCTTTTCCCCATGATATAAAGATGGATATTATGAATGACATAATGGATGAAATAATGTTTTTATACTATGTTTTTTATATTTCCAATGTAATATGAGAATCATGTATCTATCTAGTTATTGAAGAAAATAATAATAATTCCTCCTTTGGGATGATTTCCTTTGTATCTCATAATAATGTAAAAAAGTAAACACTAGCTATGGGTTACTGTACATAGGGTTGTTACAGTTAGCATGAGTGGACGTTTACTATAAATTGTTGGAGATATATTTTAATTAAACACAGCTTTTTTAATAATTATAATATTCTACTATGGTATTTGATAAATTTTACCATTATAGAGATTTTATTTTATGGAAAACTATTAATAATTATAATAAGATAACTCATTATGTTATTTTAATCAGTGATGTCACCAAATAGTTGAATGTGGGTTAAAACCTATAGATAATGTGAACATTGACTTAAAAATAAATCCAATACAAATGGTTTTTTAATTGAGAATATCATGACCATACTAGGGAATAATACATAGGTTATGATGAATAACATTTCTCAAAAGGAGAAACATTTTGTTTTAGAGCCCGATTCACCTATTTTAGTTCATGTAATGTGACAGAATCCTCAATATTTTAGGGGAACTACAAATCCATGAGTAGAAAAGAAATGGATTAGGTCTCTATAAAAGGTATTCATTGTATTGGGATGTAATAAAAGTGAACAAGTTATTATAGATGTGTATATTTTTAAAGGAGATGTAGATTAATGTTGGTCATTGATTCAAAATACTATTTAGGGTGAATAATTATAAAACATGGTATAAATAAATTTTAATGTTATTTTGATTGATAAATACTTCCCTAAAAATAGTGTCCTGAATTGGAGAGTAATTTCCTTAATTTAATGCTAGCATAAAAATAAAGTGTGGATGAGTATGAGGTTAAAATTAAATGATTATCCCAGAATGCTTCTGACTACATATAGAATATAGAATGCAAGATTGACTGTTTCATTGATAGGCTTAAATAGATTCTTTGAAGGGAACTTGTTTTCAAAACATTTCATCATATGAAGATATAGTATCAAGTTACTGTGTGAGAGATAAGGAAATTATGACTCATGATGAATATATGTAATTATTTATCTTTATAAATGAACCATCATCATCAAATTCATGTCAAGATCCACCCTAGTATCTCCAATAAATTATATTATTGGGGATGAAGAGAAGACACAACCTACAAATGGAAAATTTAATCTTAAAATTGATACTGTTAATATTATTTACTAATAAATTGATATATTAACTAAATAACTACCTTGTTATTCACAATAGTGTGTATTTGTGTTTCCCATTAATTTAATACATGATGAAATAACTATATAAATGACTCTATATAGAATGGTTGGTGTGGAATTATTAGAGTTAATGAATTAACTAGAGGAGTTATGTGGTAAGGGATTTATACACAATAGTGTTTCAACTAAGGGAGACCCTATTATTTCCATTAAGTATAAACATGTATTTATCAGTTTGTGAATTGATTATAGGGAAATAAATTATATAATGATAAATAACAAGTATTACATGCCACACATTCATGGATTATTTGACAAACATCACCAATCTCAACATTTTCAATGATTGGATTTAATTATATGTTTCATCAACTTAGAGTAATGAATAAATATATTCCAAATACAACATGTTGAATGAGGTATATACATTATGAATTTATATTGAGGAATTTTGGATTAAATAATTCACCCTATATTTTTATGGATATAATAAAAATTGTGTAGGTGGAATATATTGATAATTTTATTGTGGAATTTATTGAAGACATATTGGTAAATTATAAAAGTTATGAGGACCATGAGAATCACTTGTGTATCATTATTAACACTCTTAGAAGAAATGAGGTAAATGGGAATCATAGTATGTGTGAATTACACCTTCAAAAGGTTTATATTATTATCCATATTTCCTCCATGGTTAGAATCATAGTTTATCCTTCAATGAAAATTATAGTCAAAGAATGGACTATACCAAAAAATAACTCAGTTATATGGCTTAAATTGTTTGGTAGGATAATATAATCATTTATTAAGAAATATTTCCTAATTGGAAATCTGGTTGACTAATATTACATGTAATTCGGATAATATCACATGAACAATGAGATGTGGATAATTTTTTGATGAATTGAAGAGGAGATTATTCAATGACTCAATTTTTATTCTACATTTATGAAATGTAGAATTTATTATATATGGGGATGTTTTAAAAAATGTACTTGGTTTTTTTCTTATGTAGAATAATATGTTGTTTTCTATGAATCATGGTAGTTAAAAACTCTTGAATATAACTATCCAACTAATCTTTACAGGTTCAATGCTATAATTTTGATTTTAAAATATGTAAAATTATCTAATCTATTTATAATCATATTAAATAAACTCAATGTTGTAAATATAGTTATGCAAATTACCAAATGAATGATTTCAAATTGAAAGTGAGAGACCACATTTACTTAAATGTATCTCTTTATAATGGTATTATAAGGTTTTGTAAGAAGGAAAATATAATAAATATTTACATAAGATCTTTCCAAATTCAATAAAATATTTTACCTATGGATTACTTATTTTTAATTACACCATTCCTCCTAAAGTTCATGATGTGTTCCATATCTCTTTATTAAGGATGTATATTACAGATGGAATGCATAACCTCAACTCTAAAAAAATAGAACATGAACCTAATATATCATATTGTGTATAATAAATCCATATAATTGAAACTATGGAGAAATTATTTAGGAATATAAATACAATCTAGGTAATTTTACTTTGGATAAATAATAAAATTTAAGAAGCAACATTAGACCCCATGATGTTATGAATAATACCCACACTCTTATTTTTAAAACGTAATATAAATGAAAATTTCAAGGATTAAATTTTTATAGAATGAAAGAATGTAAAAACATAGTAAATTTAATAATATACCATTTTAATTTTTTATATCTATTCATTAACTATATTTTATATAGTCATAAAATATTCAGAAATTTTTTTGTCAAAATGAAAATTCTTTATTTCTACAAAAGTTGTATTTTCATAAAATTATGAACTTAGAAAATATATAATTTTATTTTCAAAAAATTATCTTCCTTTTTGAATTCATAATTTCCAAAACTTCTTAGGATGACATTTTGTGATTTTTATAGAAAGTTTGATTTTTCAATGAATAGTGAAAATTATTGATTTTTTTGAAAACCATCATTTCATTTCAATAATTTATACAGTTCCATTTTTTTGAAATGGTTTCAAAGGAAAGTTTATTAAAATTTATTATTAATAATTCAATTATGGGTTTTGGAAGAAATTTCATAATTTTATTTTTTTATAATCATATTTTTATAATTAGAAAGTTATGTGTATGAAAACCCATTTATCATCATATTTTTTGGGTTTAATATTTAATTAAAATCTGCCACAGCAATGAATTTAATTTTATAAAATTGATTAAATATTTTTAAATAGTATAATTAATATTATATAATGATGTGAACATAATTTTTTTTGAAATTATTTGTAAAGATTATAAATACCTATTACCACTGTTAATGTAAAAACTTTTTTAAGAGGGGATAAACTTTAGGAATTAAGGATTAAATACCCTTAAAATTAGTATAAATTATATAATATTACCATACGCAGAGCCTAACTCATTTTGGAATAAAAAATGGTCAATTTTGGATTAATTTTACTAATCTAATAAATTAATATATTCTACTCTCATTCAAAATTAAACTGGTGTCATCTCCCACACTTATTGAAGGACACCCACATTCCTCTCGAATGTACACATCCGGATATTTTTGGTTTGGTCAATACATACCCAATACACTTCCATATATCCGTTACTATGTTCTAGAGTCTTATTTTTCATAAAAAACATCATAAAAATTATATAGATATAAACCTTAAGAGGTTTTATGAAGAAGAGGTCTCATTTTAAACTATGTATTCTAGTTTTATTTATAATACCACTTCTATAAATTCTTCATCAACTGAGATAAAATAATAAAAATAGTATATTAAATAAACATATATGTTACTATATTAATGAAATAAATTATATCAATCTCCTCTTCCATCAAATGAGAAACACAACTTTTTTTTTCTGTGTACGATGGACTGCAACCTCATGAACTGATGTAATTTGTTTTACATCACAGTCTCTCATGGTTAGTTATACTAATATTTTTAAGGTATAAATATATATATATTAAATTCATAACATATATTTAATTTTTAAAATTTAATTTTACCCTTATTTTATTACATCTGGATTAAATGACAAATTATATAACCATTCGTACGTATGTGTGGACTACCACATCCATAAAGCGACATGATTCATTTTTGACCACCAAAAAAATAGAATATATATATGTTTATTTAAATAAATATAATTATATATATTGTATACATAGGACTCTATAAATATTAAATAAAAATTACCCTATTTCTATCTTGAGTGTTGAAAAATGGAAATGTCCCTCATGCGTTTGTATGACCTACAATCTTCACTGTTGTATCATAGTTCATTTTTCATAACCATCATTATTGAATTTTTTAAATATATAATTGAATTAAAAAGATGATAATTATTTCAAAATTAATATATAGATGAGGCAATGAATTCCTCATTCACCATATTCATCCCAAGGAATTCATTTTAGGCATATTAACTGAATATAATCAAAATACATAACACAAAATTAATTAATTATGTAATTAAATTTAACATTTTGATAAATAAAACAAAATTATTAATAGAAATTATAATTTTAATTATGTGATTAAATAATTAATGAAATTTTATTATTATTAATTAAATGGAATATACATGATGTGTCAGACGAGAGGTAAGTCATTTCTTAACTCAATCTCCATTCATCGGGTTATACTTATACTTAATTGACTATATTATGACATGATTATGTGTGAAAGAACCATTAAATTTATTATATTTTATTTAAATTTTTTTGTGGATTTAAATTTCATCACTCATAATCACATCATTTATTATTTCTCACTGAAGTTAAAAAATCTTTGTATGAGATTTCACCTCTATTTCATCTCTATTGAGACCCATTTTCTATTATGCTCTTTTTTTGTAGAGAATAAATACAACCACATTGAGGTATTTAACATTAACATTTATTTATTCAAGATGATAAATTTTTCATTTCAATTTTACTCTTTCAAGGGGTTATAATTTTAATGTTACCAAAAAGGTATGAATTGATTTTACAATATAATGTTTTAGATTTTCCTTATTTTCATAAAAGGAATATTATAATATATCAGTCCTGAAATCCATATATTATCTTCTAATCTATAAATTTAATGAGTTTAAATATTTTATGCTAAAATTTCCTCTCTTGGGAATAGGAATCAAGAATATAAACATTTAAAATAATGGTCGATCTTATTTCTCTAATTGGTCAGTCATATTTTTCTTCCGTGAAGATATTTTTCAAAATTATATTACAAAAATAATTTATTACTCAAATGGTTTATTAAGGGAAATATTTTTTCCTTACATTTTTTATTATTTTAAAGGAATTATTTTAATTTTCTCTAAAAGTAACATTTTTTATTTTCATTATAAAATGTCAAAAGAATTTATTTATCTTAAAATATGTGGTGTTAACAGAATTTCCTACCACCATAATAATTTCACATTAATTTCAATCTAAAATATTTAATATAATTTATAATGAAAAATCTTGATGAAAATATTATTTAAATGTATCATTTTCATTTTCATCTATTACTTTAAAGACTATATTTTACTAAAAAAATCAACTTTCATAATGGTTGTCTCTCATCCCTTGAATAATCTTTTTTATAATTAGTATTCTCTTGAAACATTAATTTTTTTTGATCATTTTTAATTTTTCATTGCATTTATCCTAAATATAAATATACTTCTTATTATGGATATTATTATTTCACAAACTTTATATCATTTTTAAATATTGTTTTTACATTCAAATTTGTCTAATTGACATTGGAAAACCGTAATAAATTAGTATTATTTAGTCAATAACGATATTGATTAATAATCTATAGCATATGTGAATAAAATTATCAATCAATATATATAGAATGAATTATAAATGAATTGATGGATGGGTCCTAGTTATAGATATCCCCTTCAACACATCACAAGGTCTCATGAGACAAACCAGTTAGCTAGCCTCATTAAATGGGTTTTTCTTGTATTCTTATCCATATATTCAAAAATCACGGTGAAATATCCCGATGATAGAAATATCAAGATATGTGATAACATGAAGTCTAATAGTATGAATTTACTTCAATATCAATTCAATCATTATTATCCATGATCTTATTTCATTTGATATTATCTGTGGATGAATTTCATGATCAAGTTGTTGACTATTTGGAATGTGTTTTTTTACCTTGCCATTTTGATTATTCCTCATTAATTATTGATAGATTATATTATATGTATCTAATACTAACAATCTAATCTAACCCTTATTTAGTTTTATTTTATATAGGATATTAATATGGATATTATGAATAACATAATATATGAAATAATTTTTTATGCTATGTATTTTATAGTTACAACTTAATATGGGAATCATAAATGTATCTATTTTATTAATACTACTAAATTGATCATTCCATAAAGATGAGATCCTTTTTATCTCATAATAATGTAATAAATAAGACACTAACTCTAGATAAATTTAGCTTGGATTTTATATAATAATCTCATCAATTATAATATAAAATAATCTTATTAAATAAATAACCTCTATCAAGTGAAAATATATCTACTTACATAGAGATGGTAAATATGAGGTAGGAAACTATCTAACATATCCCCATAAATCCAAATATATAGGGTTATAACCACACGAAACCATAAAATTTCCCCATTGGATGTTATGGATTTCAAGATAAATAGAAACTAGTATTAAATAAAAGAATAAAGAGAGTAAAATAAAATATTACTATACTATCTAAATATTCTTGAAACTAATAAATAATTATATTTTGAATCACTATATAAGAAGGGAGATCCTTTTATCACTATATGTATTTAAAATGAATGTGAAATAAGTTATAAGGCATAAAACCCATTAAATTCTATTTAGAGATAGGAGATATTCAAAAATTTTAAAAATTGTTGGGAATCCTCCATGGTATGGCCATAGGAATCATTATATAGTACCCCTTCCCAGACACAAACTATGAAATCACCCCTATTCCATGTGGCGTGGTGTAGGTCTTTAAAAACCCACCTTGGTGTAGCCATAAACATATTATGTGGAGAAATTTATATGGGTTGAACCAAACAACCCATTCCCATGGAGATCACAATGTGTCCATGTATCCACAGATTGAAAATTTCTCACCCTACAGAACTCTGTTGTGTAGTTGAGCCTCTATGGAATTACCCTATCCCTAACTCGAATTTGGTTCACTAGAAAAATAAAACCTTCGATGGATCAACCCTCGATCCACACCGTGGGAACCCCTATGCCTGAAATTTCAAAATATAAGAGTATTTGGCTATAGAGTGTCTCTCAGAGTCTATGGAATGTCTAACACCATCTGTAGCAGGTAACATCTGGGGACTTCATAAAAAATAAAGAAACTCCAAAATATCCCAACATAATAAAAAAATAATATAATTTGAACATAATAAATGACATGTGGGTGTCAAAATTGTCTCCATCATTAAAAATTCAATAATAAAAATTACGTTTTCAATAGTAGACATTTTTAAAGGTCTAAAAATTCACACCTTAACATAGAAGGCAAGAAAATGGGAAATACTAGAAAAGGTTCGTAGGAAAAAACACTACTTATAATATCATTCCTGATAAAAAATGGAGTGAATCACTAAACATAACAAACAATTTCAATTCAAATGCAATATTATATTATCTAACATTAATATATATGAAAATAAATAAATAATATAGATATCCTAATAATTTATAATTTATATAAAATGGTGGAATCTTGGATAGATTTCCATATGAGAATGGTATCAACAAATCAACCACATATAAAAAATACAAAGAATCTAATAATCTACATAAATATAAAATAGCTATATTGAATCCAAATCAAAATACCATAATAGAATCATTACCAAAAGTTATACCTATAATAATGTCCGAGGGAAAAAATCAAGTCATATAATCCATTAAATCCATATGAATGGAAGAGAAGATTGAATGTGAAGTATGAATCAATATGATGGAATATTGTTTTCACTATGGGTCATGGAAGTACAATGATGTGTACCATTGAAATAAATCTCATATAAATAACTCATTATTAACCTTCTATAATATCCAACTTCATATATCAATTGGTATAAATATTGAAATCCATAAAACAAAGTTTCCCCAAGATTGTAACCAATGATTCCCCATGTTAAATCCATCAGACCAAATTTTATGTATTAATATAACACTAATCCTAGTGTTACATATATACCAAAAATATATTATCAAATCAACAAGGCATGAAATCCAAAATATAACTACTACTACCAAAATAGAAATAAAAAGTTACTAAAAATACTCTAAATAATGGTCCCCTCAAATCATCAACTGCTATAAACTCATTGAGTGGGAATCTAAAAATAGACCATCACCCAAATCTGTAGATACTATATAAACCCTAATTATTATTAAGTATGCTAAAATAATATGATGACTAGACTCCAGAAACCAAAAAATCAACTCAAGGATCTTCTATTATATTCCACTAAATTTTTCTATACGAATTCCCCAAATAAGGAAACTAAATAATAATTATCTTGAATAACTTCTAAGAGAAACCACCAGAATTCTAGGATAGAAAAACATCATCCTACAATCCATTTGGTTCATTTTAATATTTTTAACTAAAAAAGTGATGAACTGAGAATATCACCACAAAATATCCTAACCTCTTTTGAGAACATAACAAAACGTTTACACTAAATAACATGTAAAAAGTTCCCAATCAAATAATTATTCCAAAAATATATGAATAATGACATGGGGAAAAATAAATATCAACAACTCCCCAAAAATAATAAAAAAATAATCATTTATTTAATATCACTTAATTTAGAAAACTAAAAAATCCATTTCAAAATTTTATCAGGACTGTAAATACCCTCTTATATAATAAGGATTTCAACAAAATCACATTAGCTTTGAGAATTTACAATTTCGTTAAAAATAATAAATTGAATTATTATCCATTTTAAAATTAATTCTATATAACATTCTTATTTTCACATTAAAGATAATCACTCTTGAAAAAAGTTCCAATATTGTTGAAATATTTTAAAAATAAATAACTATATTGGTTTTAGGACATATTGTTTTTATAAAATCATTCCATTTGACAAGAATATAATTTCACTACATCTACATAAATAAAACCTTGTTACAAATAGAAGATAAATTAGGATCTAAGAGAATTGAAACATCACAATACCCTCCTTGATTAATTTCTCATCATTGAGAATATTTCATGATAAATCCAAAAACAAAGGACTCTATGTAACTAACACAAACATATTTCATTACTACCCATGAACTGGTCACATGGTTTAACAAAAAATGTTTCAATCATGTAACGAACTATAAAACATTTGTAATGATAATGTAATGATTAATTTATTGTTTTTATGACCATTTGAGCTAATTTTGAACATTTAAACCATTCTACAATATCTTTTAAGAACCCAATGAACACCCATGGAATCAATTTAAAAATTATTATTAGGATCAAAAAATAATAATCTAAGAACCAAAATCTATAAATAATTATAATAAATGAATCCAAATACATAAAAAATATGACTCAAGCCTCATGAAAAAAAATCTAAATAAAATCTCCCCAAATCTACCACTTGAGTTCTAATATTAATATATCTATATCGGTAGGATCCCTAAATTTAAAGAGAGACCTTTAAGAAAATAAGGTATTGAAATACATAGGGTATAATACCATTTTATAAAAACATACTATATAAAAACATAAATATCAACAAAACCAATTCCACTAATAAGAAAAAACATGAATTCTAGATCCTCACGGGCTAGAAACTAGTTCCTTGGTTCAAATAACACACACTTTAGAAATATTTCACAATCTTATAAAAATTAAAAAAACACAGTAAAATACTTAGGAATATAACATATCTAAAATATACATTGTAAATCCATTCCCATAAATAAATTTTTATAAGATATTAAATGTAACACAACAAGATTTTATATATAAAAATAATGAAGTATTTTACAGCTTTCCTTACAAGAAACCTTGAGTCTATATAAACCATGATATAGTAAAATGTTACTAAACAGATATAAAATAAAAATGTATAAATATCAATAAATATTTCATGAAAATTATATGTAAATGTTTTAATAATTTATAAATATTAATTAATGTATAATAAATAATTACACAATTTTCAGTAAGGTCATTTAATGCTTCCAAAATATATTTTCTTGAAAAATATTTTTATCACATTTTCATACATAAACATTTACATTAATTTTAACCTTTTAAAAAAGTTTATTTGATTAAATGATGATTTTTTTTGATATTATCCTTTCAATATCAGTCTAGGATGAAATCTAGGGATATTTAAAATATATTAATTTTATTGAGAGTAGTTAAAATTTCCATCTTTTGTAAAAGTAAAAATTTATTTTCATGTGGATGTCCCATTATGTTTTTAAGTTTATTATACCTAAAAGGTTGAGGGAAAGAAAATTTATAAAAAATATAAAAAGAAAACAAGAACCTATTTTGAATAGGGTTAATGGAAAACCCATTACAGGACTATAGGCCTAGAGGCACATTGCCTTAAAAAAACATATTTTTTAAAAGTTATTTTTATGTGCGCAAACTATTTTTATTTTAATAAATTTAATTAATTTATATTGATAAATTAGTTCATTTTAAAGTATTGAGTATTTATTCAATACAATATATAAACGTTTAATTTTATTTTTTTACAAGGAAATGAATTTATGAAAATTATGTTCTATGCATTAAGATTCACTCTTTAAAATCATGTATTAATTCTGTATTACTAGCTTATTTATATTTAAATTCTATGAATTATAGAAACAAAATATATTAACATTGATTCAATATTTTAAATAATAATAGTAAATGTATTCTAATATGATAAAATTATTTTTTGGTCATAGTGAAAATTAATAATAGGTAAAAAAATTAACCATGATTAAGGGTTACACGAGTTTACTAAGGGAAAAACAGTATAAGGGTAGTATTTCCATCCACACTTTAATTATTAAATTTATATAAATATATTTAAACCTTTAATCATTAAACCTATGAATTCATGTCTATTTAGAGAGATATTCCCTTGAAGGTGACTTTATATCAAAGAAATATTTTATGAAATCCCATTTGTGTCACTCCCATAACATATTAAAGGTAACCTATTCTTGTCCATTATTCACACAATTTTATTATTATAAATTAGATGATTATTTCCCAAAAACAATCGATTAATCATTCCCCTATACCAATTCTTCATTAGACCGACCTATAATTTTAGAAAAGAAAATTATGGTTGATAGTGTATTCGACAAGCAATTCCAAGCATAAATGACCCGAAAAATATATAAAAATCCTAACCACGATGTTAATTTTATGGTTATGAATATTAGTAAATATTTTATTATATATATATATATATATATATCTTAATATTTATATATTATTTATAAATGTTTCTCTATAATAAATCAATTTTTAGTAATGTCATTTTACTCTACAAATTTATGTTATCTTCAAAAATGTTTTTTTATTTATTTTCATGAAAAAAATTTATAATTAATTTTTGTGACTATTATAAAATTTAATTTAAATTTTTTGAAATTTGACTATCAAAAATTACTTTTGAGGAATTTTTTAGATTTTTGAGAAAATATATATTTTTGTAAAAATGTTGGTAATTTCCAATAAATTAATCAATTTAAAAAATACTATCATGTTTTGAATATTATTTCTAGTACAAAATTATTATTAGTTATATTTCATCCAATTATTTTATTTTTAATCAACTTAATATTTGATTTTATTATAATTTTTTCTTTGAGTTTAAAAATTATATTTTTATGAATACTGTTTTAAAGTGCATAAATTTTCAAAATTTTAATTAATAAAAATACCCCATAATGAGGAATTATTTTAAACAAAATATATATTATATATTTTATATAAATAAAAAATAATTTTGTCACATAAAATTATTATAAAAATTTATAGAGTTAATATGAAATAATATTTTCCTTAAAAATGCACTTCATGAAAACGTGTTTTTTCATTACACTGTGGGTTTAATTTTAATTTAAATTTATTATAAATATGTTAATTAAATTTTATAAAATGTATTAAAATTTCGTAACTATAATAAATATTATTATATAATATGGCTGACATATTTTGTGACCCTAATGAATAGTGAAAGTAGTAAAAATAAATTATCACAATTAAGAAGAAAATGGGTTTTTTGAGGGTTAAAATAAAAATAAAATTGTGAAAATGAGCGGAATAATTTATTAAAAAAATATTATAAAGACATATTTTTAACTTATAATGTATACACCTTGTAAATTCTATATTTTAGAATGTTTTAGAATTTAAAAAATATCGATACACCTATTTCATTTCAAAAATTACAAGTGTGACACTCACTTCACATATAAAAGGCCGCCCATATCCTCTCTTATTCACACCTTCAAACAATTTTTTATCAACCAATACCGTCCCAAATATATTCTAAAATAACATTTCTTTATACTATAAGGATTGTTTTTAGAAATCCATTCTTTGAATACATTACGTATAATGCTAAAGATGTTGTCCGAGAAGAGGTAAAATTCAAAACTTTGTGTATTTGTTTTATTTCATCATCCACCTCATTAAAATATTTTTCAAAAATGGTAATATTATAAAACCTATATGTACTATATATTTAGAAAATATTATATTAATTTAATCAACTAAATTAATATAATCTTCCATCTAATGGATACAAAATCATCCCCTGTGTGTATGTGGACCACCAACTTGTGAACTGATGTCATTCATTTTCCATAGTCACCTCTCCCATATTATGGTGATAATAAATTTAAGGTATTTATATAATATTTGTAACATATTTTTATGTTTTTAGTTATGATATCCGATATAACTTTTTTAATTTCTATTTAATGAGTGAAATAATAACGTTGCTCATGTGTATATTGGTCTACCGCTTCACAAAGTAATATGATTCATTTATCAAAAAAAATACATGGAAGGTAATAAGAATAATTTTTAGGAATATATGTTATATATGTGAAATAATAGTTACCTAAATGAAATATTTATCATTATGAGAATATAATATATCATTTTCTTCCTTACTCTAAAAAATTATAACGTCATTCATATATGTGTGGACTACCTCATTTATAAAGTTATGTGATTTATTTTTTTCATCCCCACATCACAATAATAATATATATTAGTATATTTAAAGAAATAATATTTTATTTATGATATTATTGTCATTATTTAATGATAAAATAATGTAATCATTCCTTCCATATTTATCATTGAAAAATGGAAATGTTACTCATGCATACGTACAACCTACCATCACTATGCTCAAAAAAACCTCATTTTTAATATCCATTTTCATGAATGTTTTTAAAATTATAATTTATAAATAAATATTATTATTATTTCATGATTATTATCTTAATGATGTTAGAATAGTGACATATTTGACCACAACCAACACACAAATGTTTTTTTCAAACAATGAACCAAACATCATGAAAACAGCTGACATGGACATAACCCATTAAATATTAAAATCAGTCATTAAAAAATAAAATAAGTAATTTTAAGTATAATTTATTAAATATAAAAGAATAAATTTTAAATATAATAATTTATGTAAGCTTATTATACTGGAGTGAAAGGACATACAAGGAAAGTCTAGACTCGAGGAAAGGGATTCTCGTATCACTTTTACTTCTATGAGATGTATTCCATATTAAATTTTTTTATTGTGTAGTTTAAATACTGAAAATTTTACATCTAATATCATTAATGCTTTATATATAATTTTATTTTATGTTTCAACTTCAATTATTTCATTTAAATGGGTTTGACATTAATGTTACCATGTGGTAAAGGGATTTTTAACTCAATTTCCATTATTTGGGTTATAAATAATTTCCATTGAATTTTTTATGCTATGATTATGTGTGAATTGAAATATATATTATTTTATTATCTATTTAACTTTTTTTTTGGATGAAAATTTATTAAAAATAATCACTACATTGATGAATTATCAGTTAAATGATATAATTTTTAGGAGGGTTAATCTTCTAAAATTCTATTTCTTTGGGACATTTATTTATTTTTTTCACCTAAATTATTTTATAAGGTTTGTATACTTCCCATTTTACTTGTAATTTCATTAATATATTTATTATCATTTTATTTAATGTATAATTTCATGTTATTCTTTTATGGGGGTTCTAATTGAAGAGTTACCAAATTGGAAAAGGATTTATGTTACAATATCATTTCTTCCGAGATAGTTAATACTGAAGATTATTTTAGAGAAAATAATTTGACTGTATTTTAATTAAACAAATCTATTTTATTATCCTCTAGTTATGAATTTGTTTCACATTTTTTATTTCCATTTACTCCCAAATTTATTGAAGAAATATCATGAAAGTCATTTGTAAATGATACTAAACTTGTATTTTTCTTTTATATTGGGTATCTTTCTATTCCATATCCATGTTTACTAAAATGTATTCAAAAATTTTGTTTTATAAAATAAATTATTTCCTAAATATATTATATATGGTATTAGAACTTATTTTAAAATATTTTGAAAAGAAAATTTCCTAACATTTTCTAAATATGTTAATTTTGACACCCTTCCAAAACATGTTAGAATATAATGTTTTTTATTAAATTTTAAACATGAAATGATTTTATCACCCACATGAATATTATTTTATTTGAACCTTACTTTATATGATTCTATGGCTATTTTCAAAGAAAATGATTTTAATACTATTTTTAATTTTTTTTAAAAAGTGATTTTTTAAAATGAAAATGTTATTTTATGAAAAATGTTTTCCATGATATATAAATAGGTTTTATATTCATCAATGACAAAAAACATTGATGTTACATGAAATCAAATGATAACATATGGAATATTTACTATCAATATTCTTTTTTTGAATGTATTATAAGATTGATATGGATATTGTTTCTTCTCCATGGGATAACCATGTTTCAAATATATTTTTATGGGAATAATTTATTTTTTACGAGATCATCATGTTTAAAATATATATTTAAGGAACCCATTTATTTCTTGTGGGTTAATTGGGTTGTAATGATATTATCATAGAATCTCATTTTATCACTAGTTAACCAAATTTTAAGGAGATTTTTATAGAACACATTTATTTTCCATTTCATAATCATCTTTCAAATATATTTTTATTGAAAATGATTCTTTTTCATGGGTTAATACTTATTCAAAGAGACCGTTATGGAACCTATTTTTTCTACAATTTAATAATGTCTTCAAGATATCTTTATGAACCAATTTATATTCCATGGGTTTATCATGTTTCGAAGAGATTGTTATGAAACGTGTTTCTTTTCTATCAGTTAATCATGTTTCGAAGATATTGTTTTGGAAATAATCATATTTCCATGGGCTAATCATGTTTAAAAAATAATAATGGATGTTTCAATGATTTTATGATGAAATGAATTATATATGGATATTATTCATGATATTATTCTTAAAATTATTTATAATTATGGGTGGTTCCATTATAAACTGAGGATGGGTGTTTCTACTATAAACCATGGATGAGTGGTTATGTTTTTATCCAAGGATGGTAGGTTCCATGATAGATCAAGGATATGTGGGTTTGTTATATACATAAAATGAATTTGTTATAGAAGTTGATCATATTGTTTATACCATTAATATGATTTATATTATGATAATTTTACATGATACCAACAAGTTTTTATGCTTTCAATAGTCATAAATGATTATTGTGGTCAATATTGATATCATGTGTCTTGGGATTATTAATTCTAATGGATCATTCATTTATGAAAGCCGTATTCCATGTTTTGATGATTGATTATCCGTGAAATGATTGGTATGAATGTTATTATGTCAATCTCATGCACATTCATAATATCATCATAACCTTATGCTCATCATAATGTCATTGATGACATTTAGTTATAAATGCTTATGTTTAGGCTTATTGGGAATTTTATCTCACCCTTCATATGTTTCCATTCCCCCAAGTTGTAAAAAATTATTTTAAATGTATTATGTCTAGAAGGTTTTCACATGGGTGATGATGATAACATTATATGAAAAAATTAATGATAGGTTTAGTGGGAGAAATTATCTTTTAAATACATTGGTATTGTTTATGTATTAATTTTCTCCTTATTCTTTAAATCACTAAACATATTAGTTTTCTGTGAAGTGATAAAATTTTTTATTATGTTTTTTGTTTTTGATAAAAAAAAATTGGGCTACATTCATAGGTATCAAAGACATAAATATAATGATTATGTGTTCAATTATTGCGCATGAGCCTCAGCCCAGTTGGTGAGGTATCCTTAAGTGCATCCACGATACCCGGGTTCAAAAACAGGTAGAGGCATATTTCTGGTACTGTAGTGGTATTGCAGTAGGTACTGTAGTAGAACTGTACACTGTTCGGATACTGCAACATAACTATAAAATGTGCCAGTACTATAGCAGAACTGTAAACTGTGACGGTACTATAGAAGATCTGTACATTTTCTAGGTACTGTAGCAGGCACTGTGGTAGTTACTGTAACAGGTATGATTTGGTACTGTAGCAGCTGGAACTATTCACCTAGGGCCACCGGTTTTGGCTTGGAGTCCTTAAGGATTTTGGGCCACCCACGCCTTCAGGTCAGTAGGGCTTTTAGGCCACCTTTAAGGCCTTCGGTCCACCTAAAGGACTTCAGGCCACTTGCAGTTCCCCCGACAGACTCAACAAAAAAGGAGCAGCCCTAGAAGAGGATTTAGAGTAGGTGGACTCACCAGAGCAGAGCCCATTGTATTTTTCAGAATGAGAGGGTATGGCTATGCCATTGGGACCAACCTGTGCTTGAACGTGAAGCCTAGCTAGATGTCCATATGATGGTGGAGAGATACTATCACGATGTAGATGCTGGGGAGTGGTAGTTCCTTGTAGATAGTCTGATTAAATTCCCTAAGACCTTCGGGTCATGTAATCTCCTAAGCCTATGGGCCATGTAATATCTGAGCCTACAAGCCTTTTAAGGGTTCCCTCTCATCCCTTTAAATGGGGGTTATCAAAAATCAATAAAAATAAAGGCCTTATGTGTTCAATTCATGATCCTGGAGTACAAGTTTGGGCCTCAAATAGTTGGTATTAGAAGAATTGATTAGATAACATTAGAGATAATGTTGTTTTCATGTAAGGATATATTAAGAGCTATGGATGAAAAATTAGGTCTATAATATTCTGTTGGATCATAGATTAAATGAATTATACACCACTCTGACATTTTTTGAGATGAGATTTTAAAGTGAATAATGAAATTTTAAGGGACATTTTATTAAGTTGAAGTATATGATAAGATCTATTTTAATGCGACGTATGCATTCATATTTTTTAAAAATAATTATAATTTTATTTATAACCTTTCCAGGTTTTATGATATTGGTTATTGAAGTAATTATGGGAAAACATTTATCATATAGATAACCAAATTATTGAAAAGTTATTTGGTGTTTAAGTGATTAATGTTATTTCAAAAGGAGATGGCCCAATTTTTGTGCTTATAAGATGAAACATATAAGATAACCATTTAGGTTAAAATAATAATTAATGTTAATGATATTGGGGTTATTTTGGATACATGGTTATTTATTCATGGAATGATTTAATTTTAACATTGGGCATTACGGTTGAATTTTGGGGATTAATGTATTATTTCATATTATGAAGGTTTATTAATTCTAGGAATTACCCTAACATGTTCTAACCATTTTGGTTTTGGATAAAGTATAATGATAGGGGGAATAGCTTGATTATCACTTTTAGTGTTATGTGGTCTTTTAAAGTTGAATTTAGTGCTTTATGAAACATAAATTCATCTTGAATACTCATCATGTGAAGAAAATTATGGGATTGTGGTTGAAATTGGATATAGGATTAAATTAAAATTTTTATGTAATTGTATTTCACAATGTTTTCATTCTATATGGTGAAATAATTACTAAAATATAGTAAATTGATCTTGAAACAAAAATTCTATTCAAGTACTATCTTTTTTAATAAATGATGGTCTTTTCACTCATTACATATTTATGGTTTTGAGGTCCTCAACTTTATATTGGTAAATCATTTTTATATGATCAGTGATCTATATCACTCACCCTAATTATTTACGTTTTTCTTCACTGTACAAGTATTAAATTTCCACCTATTTTATCCTATTTATAAACCTATTATCTGTTATTATATATGACCTTCATACTTCCTTTTATCACTTGTCAAGAGGTTGTTTTATTAACCATTTTTATGTTGTGGTACTTCATCAAAGATATATCAAAATGTATAACCCATTGATTACCACGATAATGTTCAAATTGAAATGATTTTTTTAAAATGGGGGGAGTATGAAAAAACCCCATTATTTTAGAAATAAAAACAATATTCCATAGATTATTCGACACAAAACACCTATCTTAAATGACCTGTGAAATATATTGTCATTATAACCTAGCCCTTAAATTGGAAGGTATGAATAATATTAATTACATCATGATATGTATATGTATATATATAATTCATTCTAAATATAAATTATTGATAAATATATAGTAAATAATAAAAAAAATTAGTGAATCAATTTAATTCTTTTAAAATATGTTTTCATTTAAAATTAATTTTATATCTTTTAAGAAAAAATATTGAAATAATTTTTTTTAAATTTTATAAAAATTATTTGATAAAATTATCATTATTATTTTAAATATTAATATAAAAATTTAATTTTGGTGAAATTTTTGGAATCTTTATAAATTTTTTATTTTTCAGTGAATCGTTGAAAATACAGATTTTTGTAAAATTATTATTTATTTTTAATAAATTATTAAATTTAAATGTAAATTAAGTTTTTGAAAATTATTTAATTCAAGATAAGTTTTAATTTGTTATATTTAACCCCAATAATTTATTGTTAATCAACTTCATATTGTATTTTAGTATAATTTTGACTTTGGGTTTTAAAATGATATTTTTTTAAAACTATTTTAATGTGCATAATGTTTATCCTCTATAATTAATTAAAAAACCCATAATGAGGTGTTATTTAAATTAAATTTGTAGATTTTATAACAATAAATATTAATTTAAATTCAAAAAAATATTATTATTCAAAGAGTTAATATAAAATATTCTTTTCCTTGAAAATTAAACTTCTCAAAAACCAGTGTTTACATCGCATCTACAGTTTTGGTTTTAAGGTAAAACATTCCTCTTATTTGAATTTAATTTTTTAAAATTTATTCCATATTTTTTAATCTGAATAAATTATATTCTCTAATAATATCAGATTATTTTTTTACAAAAATGAATATATAAAATATTAAGAATGAATTACATTGGCTAATGTGAAAAGTGGTTTACGAGGGGTCAAACTAAAAAGATAATGGTAAAAATTACCCAAATACATGACTAAAACATATATTTGGCTATATTTAGACCATATATTTCCTATTTATCTATAACTATACATTTTGGATCCCTGTGGCATGTGAAAAATGGGTTCGTACTTTTTTATTTTAAAAAATTACAAGTGTGTCACTCACCTCACTTATAAAAGGCCACCCACTATACGCTACCCTTAACATCATAAAATAATTTTTGTTCATCCAATTCCACCAAAAATTGATTAACTACATTTCAACCCTCATAAAATATTCCTATTTCTATTATAAATCCATTCAAGGATTAATTTATGTATAATACTAAAGATGTGGTTTGAGAAGAGGAAAAATTCCTAACTATGTGTTTTTATTTTATTTCTTCTCAACATCCTTAAAATATTTTTCACAAATTTTAAATATTTTAAAAAATATATCCTAAATAATGATATTTTATTATATTAATTTCTTAACCATAATCCATATGATCTTCTATAATGTGGGATAAAAAACCATTATTCATTTATACAATGGAGTACCATCTTACAAAATGATGTCATTTGTTTTCCATCACCACATCTCACGAAATATTGAAATTATATATTTAAAGTATATGTATGATATTTATATAATATTTGTACTTCAAGAGTTATTATATCACATTAAATTTCTTAATTTTCAATCCATTGGGGATACAATAATGCCACTGGTGTGTATGATGATCTACCACCTCACGAAGCGACCATAATCATTTTTCACTAGTGCCATACATGGAAGTCAATAAGGATAATTAAAATGAATATGTATGATATATATAACATAATAACATTATTCATTCCATATTTATAATTCTGAAAATATATTATATCATTTTATTAATCACATTGGTAAATGATAACATCATTCATATATGTGTGGGGAATTGCATCCATGAAGGGATGTGATTCTTTTTCGTCACCAAATGACAGGAATAATATATATATATATATATATATATATATGTGTATGTATGTATATTTAACTAAATAATATGGTATTAAATATATTATTATCTCTACAATAAGATAAAATAATATATAGCATCTTTCCATAATGATCATATTAAAATGGAAGAGTTACACATTCTTATGTAAGATCTACCCTCTCTATGATTGTAACATAGTTCATTTTTAATAACCATTTTCATGGGGTTTTTAAAAGTATAATTAATGAATAAATATAATAATTTTAAATTTATTATTATTCTTTGTATTTTTAAATAATGACCTCTTTTATCATGGTCAACACACAAAATCCATTTTGAAACAATCAACTAAATGTATTTAAAACACTCGACTTGGACTTAACTAATTAAATATTTATGATTTCATAAAATAATAAAATAAAAGATTTAGGTATAAGGGATTAAAATTTTATAAGTTTCATAATAAATAATATAATTTATTTATGTTTTTCATATAGGTGTTAAAGGTTATACATGTAATAGCTTTACTTGAGGTCAGAGTTTCTCATCTCCCTTTTACTTCTATGAGACATTTTCCAGATTCACCACTTCTTTGATTGTGTAGTGTATATAAAACCCATATTAAATGCAATATCATGAATCATTCATACATCATGGTATTTTATGTTTTGATTTGAATTATTTCATCATATGGTATTTGAAATGAATGTTACCATGTGGTAATGGTATTTTTAACTGAATTTCTATTTATTGGGTTATAACTCTTTTACATTATTGAATTTATGATATGATTATGTATGAATTGATATCTTTATTTTTTATTCTGTATTTACACTTTTTCATATTATTTAAACGTATTATGCAATATCACTCCATTTAATACTTCTCCATTCAATGATTTGATCAATATAATGGTTATTTATTTCAAATTCTATTTCTTTGAGATATATGTTGATGTTAAGCATCAAACCCAATGAATAATTTTTTTATACTTACCCTTTGACAAGTAATATCATTAAAATATTTATTTTTATGATATTTAATGTATCATTTGAAGTTATTCATTCATGGAAATTATGATTTAAGAGTTACAAAAGTGGGAATGAATTTATTTTACAACACCCTCTATTTCAGTATTGTTTATGTTCAATTTTATCTATAGTAAATAATGTGATATTAATTTTATTGAAACAAATATCATTTTTTCTCCATTATTTTTGAATGTGGTTCACACGATTAATTTCCATTTTCTCACTTATTTATTTTTGAAATATCATCAAATTCATATGTAAGTGATAGCAATCATTTATTTTTTATTTTATACCAAGTATCTTTCACATCCATATCTATGTTTTCTAAAAGAATTCAAAATTTGTATTTATAAAAAATAAATAATTTTATTTAAGTAATTTTACAAGGTATTTGAACATAATTTTATAGTTTTAGAAATATTAAATTTCATAAACCTTTTAAAATGGGTCAGTTTTGACACCTTGATAAAATTTTTTTTTTGAAAAGAATGATTATTTTTAACATTTTCAACAAGAATGGATTTTACCACCATCATGAAAATTATTTTCATCAAACCTTACTTTATATATTTCCAAGGTTTTCTTCAAAGAAGGGGATTTTGAAAATATTTTATTAATTTTTAGTTTTAAAATTTTATTTTAAAAATAAATAGGTTATTTTTATTAAAAAGGGTTTTATTAGTGTTTTAATGGTTTTTATATATAAAAAGTATGATAACCATTGTTGATTCATACACTGTAATGAGGATTTTTGGAATTGATACCATCCTTATTATCATTTTAGATAGATTATGAGATTGACATAGATCCCATTACTTTTACATGGATTAATCATGTTTCAATGAGATAATTTTGGAACACATTTCATTCCCATGGGTTAATCATTTCTCAAAGATATTTTCACGGATCCCATCAATTTCCATATATTTAAATCATATTACAAAGAGATTTTCATATCAAAAATTTAATTTTCATTTTTTAATCACATTTCAAAGAGATTATCATGGTATCCATTTCTATTCCATGGGTCAATATTGTTTCATAGAGGTTGTTATAGAACCTTTTTCTTTTTTATTGGTTAATCATGTTTCAAAGAGATTATTATGGGACCTGTTTCTTTTCAATGGTTTAGTCATGAATCAAATATATTGTTGTTGACCCATTTAGTTTACAAAATATAATCATGTTTCAAAGATATTGTTATGGAACACAATTCTTGTCCATGGGATAATCATATTTTAAATATATTATCATTGAAAATGTTTCTTTTATATTTGTTAATATATCACTAAAAATAATATAGGTTGTTTTAATTAGTTTATAATAAAATGAATTATCTATATACCTTATTCATGATACAATTATTTTAAAGTTTTTTTAATAATGGGTGGTCTATTATAATCCATGTACAAGTGGTTCCATTATAAAACAAGTATTAGTGGTTACATTATTAACCAAGGATGGGTGGCTTCATGATAAAAAAATGACAGGAAGGTCTGTTGTATCCCTCTAATGAATTAGGTATGGATATCAACCATATTGGTTATTATATTTATAAGAGTTATATGAAGATAATATTTTATGATACCAACACACTTTATTTATAATTTCTATCGTTATAAATGTTTCTTGTGATCAAGATCGATATCATATGGATCTAGATTATTAATTTTAATGACTCCTTCCTTTATGAATTCCTTATTCCATGTTTTCATGTTTGAAAATTTAGGTATTTATTGGTATAAATGTTATTATTTTATTCCCTTAAACATTGATTATATCATCATACTCATATGATCATCTTGTTATCCCTAATTACATACAAATATTAAGGAATATGTTCACCCTTAATGAGAATTTGAGAACACCCTTTTATTTTCTCCTTTTCCCCAAGTTATCAATAATGATGCTAAATGTATTATGTCTATAATGGTTTCATATGAATGATGATGATAAGATCAAATGAAATGATAAAAGCTGGGTTAATTTTAGGAATGGTCCTTTAAAAATGGTATTGTTTATGTAAGAGTTTTTCCTAAAACTATAAAACTATAAACCTATAAGATCATTGAGAATGAAAGTTATCCAATTTTTCCTTTAAATATTGCATGTTTTGGATAGTGAATATTGGTTCACCATCATCGGTATCAAAGATGGAAATATAATTATTATGTATCAATCATATAATCTAGGACTGTTGGTTTGGAGATGAACTTTCTCATGTGTACATGTGGAGTACCATATCCACAAAACAATGCGACAAATCATCCAAAACCATTATTCATGATTGGTTATTATGATGGAAAAATTGTTCATATTATAAATTTATATATTAATAATTAATATATAATGAAGAATTAATATTTACCATCCTTTCATTCAATCCATTGAAAAATGTAAACATCACTCATGTGTGTGTGTGTGTATAAACTACCATCTCCATTTAGTTTTGTAATTTTTTAATATATGCTTTGTATAAATGGTTATAAATATGTATATAAAGGATATATATGATATATATATATATTCATTATTAAATTTATATATGTGACGTAACCATTATTTAATTTCATGGACCATAACCATAGATCCAAAAACACATGAAAACTAAGTAGTTAACTCACAAAATGGTGATGATAATGAATGATTATTAATGAATTAGAGATAAAATGTTATAAATAAACCATGTATGGTATTATATGTATGGTTTTAGTTCTTATATATAAGTGTAACGATATTTATATTTACTATACATGAGTTTATAGTGCTTAAAATCAATATGTACTTGAGGTAATGGATTTATGTTACAATATCATTTTTATAGGGATTGTTTATGGTAAAATTCTATGATGATGGTATTATAATATTTTTTACTCCCAAATAATATGTATTTTGTTATTATATGGTTATTTTTAGTGATTTATTATTTACATTTCATTTCCCTCTACTTATGTACTTAAGATATTGGAAGAATGTTATTTAAGGAAAATTATATTGTTTTTTCCTTTCACCAGGAACCTTTTTTCCCATGTCCGTAATTTCTTGAAAATGATTCCAATAATATATTTTATACTCTAAAAGGATAATTTAATTTAATTTCTAATATATTTTTCATTAAAAACATTGGTTTAAAATTATATTTCTTATCATTTTCCAAATGTGGAACTTTGGAATTTTTATTAACAATATTTTAGTAATTTTTTTAACAAACACCACAAGAAAATATTTCACAACCCTCAAGAACATATATTTTTTGTTATGTATTCCATTTTTATTTTTATTTTTTCTATATAAAATAGATTTTTTTCTTAATTTTTTTATAAAATATATTGATTTTAAATAATTTATTTCTAATAAATATATACTTTCCTAAAGAAATGATATATTTACCATTTAAATGTATATTTATCTTATATGATTCTTATAATTTACTAGGGATATAACACAATATTGAAATCATTATTCTTTCTCTATATGGTTCATTAAAATTATGATGAAATTTATATAAACCCTATTTCCTTTCAACATGTTATGATTTGATGATATGTTGAATGTTTCAGGATCTTATGAACACATATGTATGGTTTTTATTATTTCACAAGTGTGCATTGAATTATATGGATCTCCAATAAAATGGAAAAAAATTTATTTATCAATAGATAATAATGATTAAAATGGGTAGTGAACCCAATTAAATAATGGACCTTTTATAATAGGACAGTCTTGTGAATGAACCATGACTAAAGAAATAATGGAATTAGGAGTAAACAAAATCCACTATGATAGAATTAGAAGGGAAAATTTACTATGGAAATAATTTTTATGGATATCATCATGAAATAGACATATATATTATTGTTATGAATTGTTTTTGATTATACAAATAGATTATTGATTATTACACACTCTTATGTCTTATGAATTTTGATTGAAAAAACTATATTTCATGTATCACTATTATGATGTATGAATTTATGGGTAAGATTTTCCAAACATTTACTCATGTTCTCATACTATTATACTCATATTATGAACACTTGTGATTGTTTATTTATATGAATTGTGTTTAACCTCGTTGGGCATATAATATTACAATATATAAGGTTTCTCATCAACATATAATAGACAAATTATTTTTGTATATTATTTATAAGAATGGTGTTAGTTTTGATGAAGTAAATGGGAAATTATATATATCATTTTTGTTCCAATTATTTGTATTTCCATGTTTCCAAAGAAACTAATCCTTTTTTGTTATAGAATGGATCATTTTTATGATAATGGATATTTACTCAAACAACATGTAGTATTTCTATATAAAATGTATGGTTATATTTAGATGGTATTGGAGGAAGGTTTAGTGACTTTTGGGAAATAGGATGAGAAAATTTTAGTATGAACCATTCAGATATACTTTACTATCAGAGAAAATTATATGTTTTGGTAAGGAAACGAATGTTTTTCCCTAGGAATATAAATCCTTGTATAGATACTATATGTGGATGTGGATTTTGAATAAATTCTCCTTAGTGTGATAACCCAGAAAATTTTTGGTAATTTATATATCAGTTATCATTCTGGGGAATGGTTAATGTGACCTTACTACTCAACAAACATGAAAATCATGAGGGATATAATAATAATAATTATTATTTTATTGATCAACCAATATGAAGGATATGAATACATAATAACCTTTTATGACCGAGTTTAAACCTATGGTTTCATATATTGAATATAAGGTGTCAATACATAGACAAAATCTAAATTATTTTCATGATTATATGATTTATCACTATGATTATTATTTCTCATACTATGATTTTGTGTTTTAGTGATAGGTTGGAACCAAAATTAACCATGTTATTGAGGAATATGATGGAAAATTAAATGATTCTCCCCCTGACATACTGAATTCTATGAGTTCCTCATTAAAAAAACATGTTTTTATTATACATATATTTTCATACATGAACCATGTTGAAATCCGAATTGAAAAAAGGAATTATCAACATACTATTTATTTCTTCATGATGTAACATCTATCTTATTTTAGCAGGTCTACTAATGGATTAATACCACAAAATATATATTTTCCATTTTTTACTTCTTAGAACATGAAACGTTTATCTTATTTTTTTTATCATTTAGAAGGTGAAATAGATAAATATTTTACAATTTTATAGAATAATGTGAAATGAAAATAAATTCAACCCATAGAGTGGGTCGGGTTTAGGATCATATTTTCCAATAAGAACTTCACAAATTTATATAAATAGTGTGGGAGAATAAATTCCTTGAAATTATGTATTAGGATAGGGAATATATTGGTACATATAAGTAATATTTCTGATGACTTGGGGCATACAATCATAATATTATTATTTAACCAAAATTTAAGATTTTTTATTATTCAATGTCTTAAAACCAATTGTCTAAGGGACGTTAGTCATAAGGGACTTCTATAGCTATGAAAAAAATAATTCAATGTGGATATAAGGACTAGATTCTACCATCAATGTCATGGTTTTTATAATAAAATAAATAAGGAATTTATTGAAAAATGTTATAAAAATCCTTGGAGGGAAGAAGATGTGTTTTCTGTGATTCCAAAATTGTGGAAAGAATTAATGTAGGAATTTTCATATAGGGATTGGTGAATTATTTAAGGGTGAGAAGAATTAAATTGGGAAGAAATTAAAATAAATGGGAATAAGTAAGATAAAGATGATAATAAAGTGGGAATTCCATAGAATGACCCACCTACACACCAATGATATAATTTTATAGTGTATTTACATTAGTCTCACTGTTTCATAAAAGTAATGGTTAATGATGATTATCAAAATTAGTGACCTATTAATCCCATAGAAAATATGAAATCTCTTGTGATAAATTTATTTGATATGGGATGTGATAAACAAGTGGTGGAAGGTATACATAACATCCATTGTATAACATAGAAAATCTTAATTTATTCTATTTCTATCCACACATTTCTACATAAAGAATTTTCAAGTTGTATCACACTACCAACAAAAATATTATATGTTTACAAGGTAATAAAAAACACATAAGAGTATGATGATTTCGAATCATGTCTATGAATCTTCCCTAATTGATGTTCATGGGAATGTGATCCCTATAAATATTATTATTCTTCCTCTAGTTGAAATTGATGTGATTTTAGTAATGCAATATATTTTTTATACACAATTACTATATAAATTTCCCTTGAAGGGAAGTAAAATTTCATATTATGAACCACCCTATGATTACCTATCAATTCCAAGATAAATATGAACTTTTAATGGAAATTAAATTCGTCAAATGGAATTTATTCTTATTCAATAGGGGTATTTATCTCAAATGGTTAGGTCGAAACTCGACACCATTGATATTCCTACTGTACATGAGTTTTTAATATATTTATAGAAGAGATTATTAGTCTTCCTCTTAATAGTGATCTCATGTTTTCAATAGAAATAATACCCAGTGAAACAGCTATTTCGAATAATCTATATGGAGTGGATCTGATTGAGTTACATGTAATAACAAAGATTATACTAGACAATATTGATAAGGGATTCATTCTTCCATGTGTATCATAATTGGGTGTACCTATCCATTTTTAAAACAATAATTTTATATCATTATAACTCTGTATTGATTATTAGAAAATTAACAGGATAAAAATAAACAATAAGTATCATTTCCCCATATTGATGATTTATTTTATAAATAATGAGTAACTTATTATTTTTCGATGATTGATCATTATCCTTGATACTATCAGTTGAGGATAAAAATTAAATACATAGAAAATTTATATTTTAGTTTATGGTTTGGAAAATATAAATTTATTGTGATTCTATTCAACTTTACTAATTCCTCTACTATCATTATGGACTTAATTAATTGAATCTTTATAGATTAACTTGATCAGATTATGGTCGTATTTAGAGATGATATTATTATTATATATTCTTTGAGTAATCAAGTGAATAAAGATCAGTTGATGATTTTTCTCAAGACCATAAGGAAATTGAAATTTTTTAAAATACTCACAATGGGTAAATATTAGATATATAATGTTTAATTTTTTGGATCATGTAATATCTTACAAAGGTATATCGGTGGATAAATTAGAGGTCAAATTTATTTAACATTATCCCTAGCCAACCACTATAAATAAGATGTGTTTTTTTCTTAGATTGGATAGATATTATTAATTACTTATTAAAGAATATCATGGATATCTATTCAACTAAACAAGTTAATTAATAATGGATTTAATAGATTTTTTACTGAAGAGTGTGAATTAAATTTTAGGGAACATAAGATAAGGTTGGTATGTGAACCTGTGCTCACACTACCCTATAGTGGAGAATGATTTTTTATTTACAAATATCCCTCAATGAAAATGTTGTGATTTTTTAACATATAGAATTATATATTTATAGCCTATGCCTCACTATAATTTAAGGTTCATGCAAAAAATTACCCGAATCTTGATCTATAGTTTAAATAATTAAATTTTAATATAAATATATGGTGGAAATATATTTTTGAAATAAAGGTGTGGAATATATACTAATACAAGTTGCTAAAAGTTTATAATCACCTAGAAATAGTTTAATATAGGCCAATCATGATAGTTCATGTTTATCAATGATTATGAAGGTCCAATAATTTACCACCACTATAAAATTTACAAGGTGGATGATGCTTTGATTCAAAAGGATCTTGGTATCTTATCTCCAATAAGTATAGAAAGATCATTTAATTATAGATTTATAAAGGACGGAAGATGAAATACTTATGGATGGTAAGAAATTTTATATTTACAAAATGAGGGTAAAACCATATCATTCCATTTAATGATTAAATGGGGTGGATAAGGATTATGTGGAGCTATAAAATTAGGTCATAAATTCTCATAATTTTATCATTGATTAGGATAGATTGATAATGTTCAGTAATCAAGTATGTTTCCAATCAATATAAGGCCAGAATAATTAAATTTTTTGATATACTCATATCCCATCGTTCTCAATTCATCATGAAATTAATAAGATGAAAAATGATAAAAATGTTTATCATTAGTGGAACAATATGAAGTGAGATATTGAGGATTAAATATCTCGATTCATGGTATATTTTTAAGTAAGGTTATTCTGATAGATTTCTATGTGTATGTTATAACCATTACACATATCTGCTTAGAAATTGGAAAACATCATCTTGTATATCATTTTCAAAATTCTAAAAAAAAATGAATTCCTTAGTGATATTTGAGATTTATTCAATCACATTACAATGATATTTCACTTAATTACTATCAGTTAAGTTTTCTACCTTGATCATATTTACATTATATATATATATATATATTAAATAAGTGGTAAGGTTTCATGGGATACCACATTCTATAAATTATTATCAGGATTTATTGTTGACCTTGATGTTCTAGATAAGCCTTACTAAATTTATAAATATATAATTGTGTATCAATAATTATTATCATCCTTATAAAAATTTTCATATTGAGGGGAAAGTTCAAATACTTGAATATATTTTTTGATATTGTCCTGTAGATTTAAATGGTGGTTGGTATCAATAACATCCTATTGTTGAATTTTCATATAATAACATCTTTCACTTGAGAATTCAGATATCTCTTCATGAACCCCTAAAAGGAAGTAATTTTAGAAAATTAATATTCTAAGATTAATATGGGGAAATAATGTTATCAAACCCTAAACAATACACAGAAATGGAAGATAAGGTTTCATCAATTTTGTATCACATCATGGAAGCTCATAGTCGAAAAAAGTGTTATGTTTAAAATAATTGGTGAGATCTATAATTCGATGTTGGTAATAATTTTTTCCTAATAATTTATTCATGGAATAAGGTTATTTTATTTTTATAGAAGGGAATTTAGATCGCCAGTTATATTGGTTCCATGAATATTCTCGTTTGATTAGGGATTGTAGCATATTGTTTAGTACTCCCACCAATATTCTATTGAGGTCAAGATCTGTTCTATATATATTTAATGTGGTTGTAATTAACATAACTTTTACATGAAATAAATATATAGGTTATTCGAATAATGTTTTATTCTTTCTATAAAAAATATCTAGTATGATTCATGGATCATAGATATAATGGTCTTCCAAATAAACATAGTCAAATTGTTAAATCTTTTTGGAGTAATCCAAAATTAGAGGATGCTAAATTGGAAACCAAATATTTTATGAGGAAGGGATTTATTAAAGTTTTTTCTACATTGTAGATATATATTTTTAGAAAATATTCCTTTTCTGTGGAGTATAATGTAACACCACAATATTTTATATTTATTTATCTTGTAGTATTAAATAGATTACCTTAGATGTGACCAAGTGCCTATATGATCTATGATAATGTAAATTGTTATACCATAGATGTTAAATAGGAACATTAAAATACTAATAATTAATTTATGAAAAATATGTAAATGATTTTTATTAGTAAAATTTATTTTTTAGTGTATAATAATTCAGAACTCAATTTTATGTACAGTCATTTTAGGCTTTGAAAAATTTGTTTCCATAAAAATGTTTTTTATCTAAATTTTTTTAGAAAAAAATAAAATTAATTTATAATTTTTTTAAACTTTATATAATGAAATAAATATCATTTTTTAAAATATAAAATTAAAAATAAAAAAGAGTGAATTTATTGGTTTTAAAAAATATTTTTTATGATAAAAAATGAAAATGAAATATTTTTATAAACATTATTTTTCCATTTAATGTAAAACTCCCACTATGTTTTGGATTTTATATTAATGTAATATATGAATAATTTAATTATTAATATTTTAATTAATTAAATAAATCCTCATTATACTTTATTTTGATATATGTTTATGTTTTAGATTAAAAACTATTTTTTCTATAAGAGAGTTTTATAAAGGAAATATGTTTTTTTAAAAATAAAATAAATTAATATATATATATATATATATATATATATATATTATTTCAATGAAATTTATATATTATTTATTCCATCATATATTTTAACATACATTTTATGGTTTTTACAATTAAATTAATGAAAGTAAATTATGATTTATTCTTAATGATTCATTATTCTAAAATGTGTTTTAATTGTTTATTACTCACTTATTTAAAATTATATTCTTCCACATATTGAAATTGAATAGACTAAAAAGGGGAACATATTTTTATTTTGAATAATTAATATAGAATAATATGGTAAAATAAATATTTTACCTTATTTATAGTTAAAAAAGTAAAATTTTGTTATCACGGTAAAGGTTAGAACGACTTTACTGGGGGTTAAGAGAAGATATAAAGGTATAATTCCCACAAAAAGATCTATAATTACTATTATATGAAGATAATTAAACCATATATTATAATAAAATTGATTCATCGGACATTTTGAGCCACCTTTCTATGAAACTGACCTTATAGAATTGAAATCATTTATGAAATTGCCTATGTTTCGCTCCCATCAATTATAAAATGAAACCTCTTATAATACATTATTCACACCATTTCAGTCTTATTGGTCATAAAATCCAGAATAAAATCTCATCCTATAACCCTGATCATCATCCTAGATCCTCTGTTATCCTTGTAATACCAATTATTCATGGTTTATGATGAAAGGCATAAGATGTCTCTTAATGTAGAGGTACATATCTTATCTAATATCTTTCAGTAATATTTCTTATTCTTAATATTTTAAAAATGTTTTGATATTAAAAATATCATGAATCCAATATAATAAATAAAATAATATTTTTTTATGTTAATGTAATATCCATTTTCAACCTCTTTTCAATAAAATGAGAGATGAAAATATTTCTTGTGCATACATGCATACTACCGCCTCTAGATAATGATGCGATTCATTTTATACCCTAAAAAATTAGTGGTTTGTCATTTTTATTAATTTAACTTCTATATATAATATATAATTCATAATAATGTTCTTATATAGGAGAATTTTTTTATCATTCTTTAATTCCATCAATTCAAAAACAAAAACATCACTCAAGCATACTTAGAAACTATCATCTATATGTAGAGATGAAATTCATTTTTCATCACCAATTTTTATTAATGTTAATAAATATTAATATAACTAATATATATTATATTAATATCTTGATGATAATTATTGATACTAAGGAACCATGATCAATTTCCAGGACCTAAAAAGGTCACACCAAAACATACCGAAAAATTGAAGTTGTTAACACTCAAAATGATGATGGCAATGAAATATTATTAATGAATGGGGAATAAGATGTTATAAGAATGCCATATATTTTATTATAGGTATTATTATAGCGATTTTGATTAATTATAATAATATATAAATTTTTTTACAGTAGTTTAGATTTCATATGAAGTAATACAAACACGATGTAATGGATATATCCAACAATGTCATTTTACCAGGATTATATTTTCATAAATTTTATGATGATGAAATTTTATGATATATGACTCCTAAATATTATATATTTTATTCTTGTATATTTAATTATAATTATTTCATTTTTTACATTCATTTTTAACTTTTGGTTTCACTTAAGATAGTGAAATATTTTATAAGGAAAACTAACCCTATTTTTAAATTTGGTCTAGAATCATTTCAACCATGAACATATTTTCATTAAAATGTTTTCCAGATTTAAAATAGTATTATAAAATTATTATTTAATTTTTTTCTATGTTCAGGTTTACTTACATTGTTTTAAATGTTACATTCTTATCAATTTAAAAACATGTTACTTTTGACTTTCTAATGATAATATTAATAAAATTTTTGTTTTGAAAAACACACCACGAATGTCTTACCCCTACATGATGAATACACTTTTTATTAATGATTTAAATATAAATTTACATTTATATTTTAAATAAAATGACTACTTAATTCTTTTTTTAATATTTATATTCTAAATAATTTATTTCAGATTAAAATGAAAATTTCCTTAAGAAATTTTCTTGTTTCCCTTAAAAATATTTAATCAATAACTAAAAAAATTCAGTTTCCATTTGAATTACCAGGGATATGATCCAATGATAGAATACTTATTCGATCTATGTATGTTTTATGATTTTTTGGGAGAATTTGTTTAAAAATATTTATCCTTTATAAATTTTATGATTTGCATGTATTTTTATTTCATTTTGTTCTTATAGTTGAATGAATTTTATGATTATGACAAATAAATAGATGGGAATTATTTTCTAATTGTTGTCACAGGCTATCATACCCTAATTCTTACATTTTGCTCACTAATGATTATTTAATGATTTATCTTATGTTTATCCTTCTAAACATCTAAGGTAAACATTTTTATGTTTCACTACCCTATATCATATAGAAAGGATTTATACATGTTTTCTCCAAGAAGTGTGTAACATGTGAATAACTAAATGGGAAATTATTCTCATTATAATCCGAAAAATACACTAGAATATTACTAGAACTATATCTATTCAAATTGGAAAATACATAAAATCTCTAACATAAAACCATAACATGAACAATAACTATATCTTCATTTATGACCCACTATCACTCACCACAACCTCACCCATCCTTAGAACAACCATCAAAATAAAATCCCGACCAAAAATAATAACTTGGGAACTTGTAGCAATCATGGAGTTCATACACACACACACACACAAACACAGACACAGACACAGACACACACACTAGTGTACATATAGAGTGTATACTAAATTTTCCTATAGTATTCAAATTTATAGTCCATGAAGTTACTTTTATAATAAATTATATAAATAATAGTTTGAAAAATAATTATAAAATATTTTTCATGAATGGAATAATGAAGAAACCATGAATCATATTTAATGCAATTCTATACAAAACCATATGGTAATGTCGTTTTTGAATAATAATAAATAATTATTGATCCTCAAATAACAATTTTATTTGACGATATAAATAAGAAATTGTATTTAATACCTTTTAATTCATAAAAAGAGGAACTTTATCAAATGAATTATAACAAGATATTTTCTTCCACTTCTAAAAATATTTTTTCAAATACCATTTACAAAAGTAGTCAAAAAAATTTCCTTTAATATAATGATATCCAAAACATTTTTATATCTAATTTAATGTTAAAATAGAAACCAATAAATTTGAGTATCCACATAATTTGGCACTCACATGTTAATAAAGTGTAATAAAGATAAAAATTAATAAATTACCCCATATAAGCAAATGTGGACTTGGGGATACAAACAATATATTTAATGAAATTAATAAAAAATAATCATTAATAAAATTATGGTATCATGGAAAAATGAAAGGGATCCAATATGAAAAATATTGTCCTTAGTTTGACGGTACAAAATTCCTCTATATATAACAATAGTCTCCTTAAGAATTCCATTTTATAAATCCCTAAGTAGGATATATACCCCTTAGAGGGAAATCATTTCCTTGGGAATAAGAATGCTAGTGCACACTAATCTATGGGAACACTCATCCATACTTTCTAGATAGTGAGAAATTCTACCCATTAAATCAATCAATGGTGGTGAGAAAACTAATGACCCTAAATATTTCTAAAAGGAAAAATAGTAATTAAAAATATACAGACCTCGTCTCACCTCTAGAACCACCTTATGAAATTTTCCCTTTTATAATCCATGCATAAGAATCATGTAATATATAAATAAACTTCTATAGGGAGATAATTAAAATAAATAAAAACATATTCTGGTACTCACAACTATAAGAGTCACATTTATTTTAATATATACATTATAAAGTCTAAAAATGGAATTTCTAAAAAAACAATAGAATACTAATATATTTTTTACTAAATTTGGAAAATAAATTTAAGAAAATATAACATCAAATCCATTTTGAAATCAATCATTTCATTTCAAATCACTTTAAACTAATCAAGAGAGTATTGAGTTTTAAAAAGGTTCAACATGGTTCCACATAAACCTTATTATAAAATCTAACTCATTTAAATCATAAAAAATTCTTTGATTGAAAAAAATTGGTGAAAACTCCTCTTTAAATAATTTTGTTCATGTAAAAAGTCCACAATATATTTTAAAAAAACATCACATGTATAAATGGTACATATTTTCATTAAGGTTATAAAAACACATAATATAATTTTTATCAAATATTAAAACCATTGATAACCATTTACTAACACATCATGTGTACTATGTATATATACTATTTAATAATAATTAATTTAAAAACAATTAACCATCTTATGACATAAAATATAAAGTAAATTCATAGAGCCACTTATGAAAATCAAAAAGAAAAAAACCCACCTTTGATTAAAATAGAAAATATGTTCTAGGAAATGGTCACACAAATACCTATAATTTTCAATTCCAATGGTTATACACATTTAAAAAACTAAAATAACCCTTATAGGCTTTAGTGTTTTAAGAGAAAGAGAAACCATTAGAAAATGAATGTATGAAGGTTAAGAAGGGGAATGTATAATTTTAACTTCCAAAAAAGGTTAAACATAAAAATAATAATAGGGTTTTTAAGTAATAAAGAAGAAGAATAGATATTATTTGAGATATAAATTTTTTTGATACAAGATTATGGTTATTTAATTGTACCAACCCACATAAATTCAAATAGGTAAAAAATTTATTTTCATAAAATTTAAATTTTGTAAAAAACCCTAAACTGTGAAGCACTATGAACCATGGTGCGATGCCCCTTCCATGAAACCCACCACAGAATAACCATCATGGAATATGTTCAATTCTCCCCTCTAAACACCCACTACAAAAAAAACCCAAACCAATGGTGTATTGCATCCTAAATATATAGAACAACAAATTTTGATCCCTTGGCCAGCATAGTGTCGTAAACACATCTATGGGTAAATATGCACATAAAAATAATATCTAAGGAAAAATATATCTTATGTAGCAAGGCAATGCACATTTATAGAATTGAACTCATAATAAAAATAAGACTCATTATAGTGTATCCCCATATACACATAATGAGCAACCCTAAGCCTAAAATTTCTCAAATGTAGGGGAGTGGGTTGTATCATGTACATCCTATATTATAGTATTGATCAGAGTAGACGTGGCATAAAACGTCACATGACTTATTCAGAAACATGAAACTCAACAAATACATCAATTAATCATTATTTAATAATATGATCCACAATAATGATAGGGGTGTCACAAATGTCCCCCTAATTGATTAGGATTGGGAAAATCGATGTTTATTAATATATAAGTGAAATGTGATGTGATCATCCCCTTAAATAAACAGAATGTAATTATTTAATATATTTTCATAATAAACATTGATAATTAAGAAAAAAATGAATTATCAAATATATTAATTGTATGTTTAATGTATGTTAGTTACACTATAAGTCATGAACAAGGGGATCATATATGTAAAAATGATAATTCATTGAGATACCTGCAATTGATAGAGACCATATTATAATCATGTGTAGATTTATTATAATTAATCTATTTCTATTTGTTTATCTTTTCTTGTAATTATATATTAGTAATTCATAATCACTATCAATAATATAAAATCTTATCAGGTTATCCAAAATGTTTAGTGAAATTGGGTTTATTATTTTATAAAATTTGTCCAAAATCAAATATAGAATATACGATAAAATTATATATATATATATATATATATTATATTTTAGGTATAGATATACATCTTATTATAAATTAAATATCATAATAATATATGAACATAAATTTCAATAAGTTTTAGATAAATGGGATATTGACTAACATATTCCCTAGATGGCCATCCATTAATTTTAATAGTAATGAGATAGAGGGAATTGTAACAATTTAATCATTCCAATTAATGTGTGGGGATTATGTAGAACAAGTTTCAATCACTAATAAATTGATCTAACACTAGAATATATCTTTTACACATAATATTGTGATATTGAGAGTAATTACACATTCAAAAAACATAAAACCAAAAATTTGAACATTCTCTAACAATGTTGCTCTAATTAAGAATCCATAAAATATGAAATTTTGATCGATTAACACATAACTTTTTGTACAGTTTTTAAATAATTTATAAATATTGATATATATATATATATGAATGAAATTTTGAAAATATGGATTTGAGTTACACTACCAACACATAGAAAATATATAGTGAGTTCATCACACTATATATTAACTAATATTTTTCTTATTTCATTAGATGATCTATATAGTCATAGGTTGATGAAGATTCATTTGGCATTGATATCTACTATAGACAATTTATTTTAGGTTTTTTGTTACTATAGTTTGATACATTATTAATTGGGGATTTTATAAATTTTTATTTACTAGAAGTGAAGTATAAAAAACTTGGTGGCAAGTCATAATAGTTTAATAAATAATGGTATATCAAGAAATATAGTATTTTTAATGTAATAACACATATAATATACATTAAAATAATAAATTTTAGGGTATTTAATAGAGTGAAATATGTCACATTATATGACAAAGAAGAAGGTAAAGTGTGTTGGTGATCCACATCTGGTGTTATTTCATTTTTGACATTATGAAATTAGTCACATATCATAATATTAACCCTATAAATATATAAAGGGACTCTGGGATAAGATTAGTAATAAAATAATAAAATCCATTCAATGATATTTTTTATATGAATTGATAAGATGAAATTAAAATAGTAATTTAAATTATAATATATTAATATAAAATATATCACAGATAATGATATGCCTCCAAATATTGAGGTTATAGTGTTGAAGACAAAAAAGGATGAATTTTTTTCTAGAATGATGAATTTGTGTAAAGTTATAATATATATTGCAAGAATGGATCGTTTTGGAATGTCTAACATATAGAGGCCTAGGATTACAAAACATATATATTACATTTTTATGAATATTCATTACATTATTCAAAAAACTGCATGATGAACATAATATTATAGTGTATTTGGAAACCAAGAAACACAAAACACTTGTCCGTAGTTAGACTACATCATCTCCCACTATGATATTTTTAACTATCAACCTTATTAGATATACCATAAATGATACATTTAATTATAAATTGGGGAAATGAAACATTAGAAAGGGAGATATCAAGTGATAAATAAGGGTAAACAATGGAGATATGTAAGCATAATATGAACACAACTGTATGAGAACATGATCATAACATTTCAAAACCATAACTTTTATATAAAAGATCATGATATTGATTCATGGAAAAAATATTGGTAGTTCACTAGACATGAATCATAATATAATGAAATAAGACACAGATTTGTGTCATATATATATATATATATATATATATATATATATGTATTGAAATTTTTTCCATATTATCTAGGATCATTTCCAATGCTATAATAGTGGAATGGGTACACTCCCCAAACCATCATAATATTCACGGTTTACTCCCAATTTAAACATAGAATAATAAGTAACTTTCAGAGCTATGTAGAATCCACATTCTAGTGTTTTCTATATAATGAAACATAAATCATTACCTAGTGTATTGGATTGAGAAATAATTCCCACCCATATTATAAAGAAAACTATATTTATATGTTCAATAAGATCATAAAACATTAATCATACCATAACCCATATAATGAAATCGGTTAAATAAACTTTTCATCATATAATAAACTTTGAAAAAGATATAGGTTTCATAATAATTTCATCTTTTCATCGTAACATAATCCATGAAATAAGGAGTGTGTTTTAAAATAATTTTCTCAAGGTGTAATCCATGGAAGAGAAACGGGTTTCATAAACCTCATGAATTTATAAAGACAAATGATTCAAAAAAAAAGAATAATAATGACATCCTTGGTTTATATCCCAATAAAATAATAGGTAACATTACTAGGTTTCATCTTATATGGATTATTATTTTGATCGATAATTTAAAACATTTCTTGAGGAAAATATCCTTTCCTATTTTAAAAATACATTTTAAAACATATATAATTTTTAAAATATTTTTATTTAAAAATATCAATGAAAATAATATAGGAATATTGAATGAAAATAATTTTCAATTGATGGGATGATTTTCTAATGACGTAAATATAAAAACAAATATTCCTTTAACTTTTTTGGTAAATTATATATGGTAATTTTTTAGAAAATAACATGGAGATTCCATTGATTTTTTTTTTCAAAAAAAATTAAACATGGGTAAAAATTTATTTTAAGAATCATATAAGAATAAAAATATTTTAAAACAATTATAGAAAACATGGTTTTGGTAAAAAAATATATTACAGACTAAAGAGAGAAACAATGTCATATTTTATTACGAAAAGTTTCTCAATAATTATAGGTATCAAAGAGTGGAAAGATAGTACTATTACTATAAAATATCTTGTATAAACAAAGGAGAATTAAATTCACGAGTTTAATTATATATGGATAATAATATTTTATCATTTCAATCATAATCATAAATATCCATGATAAAATAATAGATTGTAACAAAATATCACTTCAACATTGGTATCATTTAATCATAAGAACCATGAAGGAATAAAATAAAATGGACCATAAAATATCGTAAGTGTAAATAAATTAATGATATTATATGTAAAATGGAATTTATATACACTTAAAAAAATATAGGTGTGTAATATAATGTACATATCAAAGAAGAAATTTTGAGACAAAAATACCTTACCTTACATATTGAATTCCATTGTACAAATTGAGAACTCTTATATAGAAAATATATATTTATTATGAATATATTATATAATAATATTTATATATACATTAAAATATTTATTATCCCCTAAAAGTGGCTAATATTTATTGTTTATAATATAATATTCATGTGATTTATTAATTATAGAACCCATTTTTAGTGCATTTTACACTTTGAACATTATTTCACATTATGATTGTAATTCTTTCTTAAAATGCAGTATTACATTGTGCCATATTGAGCATCTCATAAAAAACATAATGGTATTTATTTTATTATTATATTTTATTTTCAGGTCTCAAATGATATAAGGAACAATTAATTCTTTTGTATAACTTGGATATTCAATTTGTAAGACCACCAAAGTGGGCTTTGAACGAACAACATTCTGGGCGAAGTGATCTGGATAATATCCGAATAAAAGTACTATAGAGTACAGGATTCAAGCCCAATGATTCTGAAAATTTATATTAAGATAGATTATATTATTGGGAACAATTTATTAAATAGTTTCCCAAGCTAATTCGGATTTTTTAATGATGTTAAGGGGGGCCCAAGTTGAAGATGAAATTCTGGACCAGATTCTGAGGCCCAGATTAACAGTCCACCATTTAAATCATATCTCACTAAAAAAACTTATTTTGTGCTGAAACGTTACAAGATATTAGGAGACATATTGGGATACATTTTATCCTTATATGGAACACTCTAATTCTTCCATATAGAAGGTTCGTTCGGCACGTCTTTGTGGTGGATGGAAGATGGCTGCCATTTTGGGGGAAGAGTGGAAAAGTCTCATCTACATTAATTTTACACCCACCAAGGCCCACCAAAATTAATTAAAGCCACACGGCAGGATGGGGGATCTTAAAAAGTCTTCCTAAATGCCTATTTAAGGTAATATTTTTGGAGGATTTGTGGATCTTGGAGCATTATTTTCCTTGTAATGTTATAATGAAAAATTGTCTTTGTAACGATCTTCATTATCATGTAAGTTGTTTGAATCACTTTAGTGTTCAATAAAAGATATTATTATTGTCTTATTATGTTATTATTCATATCAACTTGATAACATTGCCTCAAGTTGTGAACTTATTCACACCAAACATTATGATAGTATTCACACAATGGTGGAGTGATCGTTATTTTGTTGTTTTTACTTCTTCAATTCCACCCTCATAAGTCTACTTCTCGCTTTCGTTGAGAACATGTTATCAATGGAGGGATGTACATTTTATGGGTTGATCCAAGGGAGTATCAAGGTTCTGTATTGGATGTTATTTCTCACTCTTTAAATGTTATTAATTTCTTTTATTTGAGTTTCTTTCATTAAATTTTTTTATCTCTTCCTCTTCCTTATTGAATTTATTCTCCCCACTTTTTTGTGCTAATTGGATCCTTTACCTTGGAGTGATCATGAAAATGATCCTAAAAGTGTATAAGTGATTATAAAGTGTTTTTGAAAGTGTTTAATCCTTATGTTATGATGGTATTTTGAATTTATTTCATCAATCCTTCTCGAGGTAATGAATTTGAAATCTTAAAAAAACGGATTTCATTCAATCCACCTCGAGTAATAACCTAGGATCAACTCACTTTCTCATAAATTTAATTAACATAGATATCTTAGTTCTCTTTCAAAGCCATATAAAATCAACCCAAGTTGGCCACTTCATATCCAAAAATCCATCTATTTATATTATGTGTCTAAAGGTTCTTCTTAGGCCTCTAAGGATTCGACAACCCAAGCTACACTGCAAGCGACCGCTTAACCCTTTGAACTTGGGTAAATTTGGGAGAAAAAAAACTTTTTCACCATTTCCAGGGACCCAAGTAAGTTATATTAGACACTATAATCCTTTTCACACACCACAATCTATATTCTCACCCCCATCACTCTTATCATTACCCATTTCTGTTTGTGTGTGTCTTGAGAATCTAGAATCCAACTTTCTGTCTTCTCCAATGGAGTATCTTCCAAATTACCATCTCACAAAATCCTGATGGAATCAAATGGAAAATAAATTTTGGGAATCCCTTAAATTAGAAAATTACTTTGATCATCCCTTGATTAATTACCACACACCAGGTGACATGTATAATCATTGGGATGATGAATAGTCAAAGGATAAATTTCCATACCTCTCATGAATGGTTGAAGAGATCAATATTGGGGAAGTCCATGATGTTAAACATCAATAAAATTCTATTCCTCAAACATTTATTGAACAATTTTGTAATCAAATGGAGATAATGAGTCCCGAGGTATCATCTTTGAGATTAGAACTTCAATGCATTAATGCTTGTGAGGAACTCTTCCATACACCAATTGTACCTTCCAAAACCTTATATAGAGTGTCTAGTTTCCCAAAAGCCTCTCATGAATTTATTGAATAAAGAACCTTTAGATTTGGGTAGGGTAAGTGAATCAAGAAATTTTTGAAGGGTTTTTAAATTATGAATAAATTGATTTCATGTATTTACAAGAGGGAAATTTGACATCATGGATTGAGTCTCTTAAGTATAACTCTGTTGAAGATTTTTAAAAAACACTAATCAATGAACCATTTATAGAAATAAAAAACATTGATTCTATACCCATACCTAACACTATTATTTCCAATTTTGTGGTTGTATATTCTATTCAAAATGAAACAATTTTGTTGAGAAATTTGGAAAATGAAACTGAGTTGGATTCAAATTCTCAACTTGGGTCTGAATGTCCTATCCATCCCAACTTCAAAATTATTTTCCTTCCTTCCCCACTAAATTATCCCTTTATAGGGTATAATCATGATCTTCCAATTGGAATTAATTCTTCTCTTGAAACCAAAAAAGTTGGAATGATCATTTATTTCTTAGGCAATAAAATAGAGGAAACTGGATCAACTATCTTTGATATTCCTATCATTTTTCCTCTCGTTTAAGAACATAGGTTTGTACATGGAACAAATTATAAACAAAGAATTAATCTCAATAAAGTATAAGTGGATAAATATGGGGTCTTTAAAATATTGAAAGTCGGTATTGGGTAATTAGGGGTTTAGGTCGAGCTAGCAACATTAAACAAAAGCACTACACGGGAGGCAACTCGTGGTTTTCATGTTTCCAATCATTTTGAATCATCTTTATTTATTTTTCATTTTGATAATTAAAAAAAATAATACTATTGACATGTTCTTCTTTATGAGTAAGGATTGGTATGAAAGGGGAGAGCCATATTCTTCCTTGTCACACGGTGTGATCTCTAAGTAATACCTTACCCATTAATTTAAATGAAGACAATGTATCATCAATTTATTTAGGTTTTATATTTCTGTTGGATAAAATAAAAATACAAAAAAATAATAATTTATATTGTTAAAATGTTCTTATTTTATGAATAAGGATGGGTATGAACGGGGAGCACCATATTCATCCATGTCACATAGTGTGATCCCTGAGTAATACCTTACCCAGAAATTTAAGAGAAGACAATATATCATTAGTTTATTTTATTTTTATGTTTTTTTAGGTTAAAAGAAAAACTAAAAATATAATAATTTAGATTTTTGTCCTGTTCATATTTTATAAGTAAGGATTGGTATGAAAGGGGAGAACCATATTTATATGTGTCACGTAGTGTGATCCTTGAGTAATACCATACACAGAAATTTAAGAGAAGACAATGTATCATCAGTTTATTTATTTATTTATTTTATGTATCTTTATGTTAAAAAATACAAAAAATATATAATAAAAATAATTAGAAGATATGTCATAGGTCATGAGGAAAATCATGTCAAAACCATCCAAGCGACTTGGAATCATACCAGAACAGAAGGGAGAAAGGGGAATGTATTTTTAACATCAACCACAAGGTGACTTCATTCCATAATTTTCATTTTCAATGTCTTCGTTGAACTTATTTCCTACCCCTTCTATCTTTACATTTCTTTTAACACTGGGGAAAATTTTATTCTATGTTGGGGGGAGATGAAATAAAATAATTGATTTTCTTTTCATAATTAGATGTGTGGAAGGAAAATTTTCATTAAACTTTAACATGATAACACACATTGAAAACTCTGAAATTGGATATCAAATAATTTTTCATGAATTGATTCTGATTTTAATGCATGTTTAAGTTCATGTGCGTAGATTTTGGAAAGTGCAGTTGGCTGATGTGATTTTTCCCCATTTATATTTTTATTCATTTATTTAAAAAACACATTGCACGTCCTCTAGATTTTGGGGTATTAGTTTGAGTTCTTGGGGTCTATAATAAATTGTATTGGGTTGGTGATCATTTTAATATTAATATGAGTATTCAAAAAAATTAATTTCGTGTAGAGTAATGGATTGACCTAATGTGTGTCTTTCAGCACTTGGGGATCGTGACTCCATAGTTGTCTAGCCTGGAGTTGGGAATTTTTCTCAATTTTTGGTAATTCTAATTTTCTTTTGATTAAGTTAACTCAGGATGATGCCCGAGTATGTGAGCCTCACTTGGTTCCCTAAGGCCTTTGATCCTAGGAGTCATCATCAAATTCTTACTACATGGGTTGACTCGATTGAGTTCAATTTCAGTTAAAATGGAAAAAATTAGAAAAAATGAATACTCATCTTAATATTAAAATTTTATTCCTCCTACTGCTTCCATATTTTCTCCCTCGAATGAATATGAACCCCCATGCCTATTGTGACTCACAACACTTCATCTTGCTCAATTGAATTTGGATGAAATATGGTGATGAATTTGAACAAAGGAATAGGCTTGGGATTGGGATATTCCTATGGACTTAGCTTTTTTTAAATGAATTCTATGGGTTTCATTTTTTTTGGTATGAGGTCTTTGGGTGAGAAATGTGTATTACAATTTCATTGGAAACAAGAATTCAAAATTTCTTATTCTTGAGATATATTTTTCTCAGGACTAGAAAAAATAAATTTGGGGGTGTGATAAGCCCCTAAAATAGGCTAATATTAATTGTTTATAATATAATATTCATGTGGTTTATTACCCATTATTAGTGCATTTTAAACTTTGATCATTATTTCACATTATGATTGTAATTATTTCTTAAAATGCCCTTTTAAATGGTACCTTATTGAGCATCTCATAAAACATAGAATGGTCTTGATTTTATTATTTTATTTTATTTTCATGTCTCCAATGATATAAGTAATGTTTAATTCTTTTGGAGCACTTGGAAATTCAATTTGGAATACCATTAAAGTGGGAAATGAACCAACAACATTCATTGTGAAGTGATCTGGATAACATCACAATAAAAGTAATATAGAGGACAGGATTCAAGACGAATGATTCTGAAAATTTAAATTAATATAGAGTTTATTATGGGTAACATTTCATAAAACACTGGCCCATGCTAATTTATATGTTTTAATGGTGTTCTGGGCATCCCAAGTTGATGATGAAATTCCGGGCTAGATTCTAAGGCCCAGAAAAACATTCACCATTGAAATCATATCTCTCGAACAGAAAATTATTTTAGGCTGAACTTTTACAAGATATTAGTAGATATCTGGGGTTAAATTTTATACTTATATGGAACACTCTAATTAGTCCATCTAGATGGTTCTTTCGGTGTGTATTTTCAGTGGATGCAAGTTGGATGTCATTTTGGGGGAAGAGTGGAAAAGTCTTATCTACATTAATTGTCCACCCACCAAGGCCCACCAAAATTAATTAAAGACACATGGAATTATGGGGGCTCTGACAGAGGCTTCCTAAATTCCTTTTTAAGGCAGTAGTGTTGGAGGATTTTGGGATCTTGGAGCTTTGTTTTCATTGTAATATTATTATGCCAAATTGTCTTTGTAATGTTATTCATTCTCAAGTAAGTTGTTTGAATCACATTATTTTTCAATAAACGTTATTCTTATTCTCTTATTCTATTATTATTTATATCACCTTGATACTGTTGTATCAAGGTGTGAACTTATTCACACCAAACATTGTTATATTGATCACACAATGGCGGAGTGATCATTATTTTGTTGTTTTTACTTCTTCAATTCCACCCTCTTAAGTCTACTTCCCGATTCAGTTGAGAATATGTTATCAATGAAGGGATAGCTCCTTTATGGGTTGATCCAAGGGATTATCAATGGTCTGGATTGGATCTTATTTCTCACTCTTTAAATGTTATTAATTTCTTTTATTTGAGTTTCTTTCATTAAATGATTTTCTCTCTTCCCCTTCCTTATTGAATTTATTCACCCCAATTTTATGTGTTAATTTGATATTTTACCTTGTAGTGCTCATGAAAAAGATCATACAAGTGTATAGGTGATTATCATGTGTTTGTGAAGGTGTTTAATCAGTAAGTTATGAGGGTATTTTGAATTAATTTTATGAATCCTTCTTGAGTTAATGAAATTGAAATTGTAAAAAACAGAATTCATCCAATCCACCCTGAGAAATAACCTATGATCAACTCATTTTCTCATAAAATTAATTCAAAAATATATCTTATTTATCTTTTAAAACCATCTAAAATCAACCCATGTTGGCCACTTCATAGCCAAAAATCCATCTCTTTATATTGTTTTTCTAAAGGTTCTCTTTATGTCTCTGAGGATTCCACAACCCAAGGTATATTGCAATAGACCGCTTAACCCTTAAAGAACTTGTGTAAATTTGGGTGAAACCACATATATAATTTTCTTATGACCTTTTATTACCCCTTTATTTTAAATTCCAAGTCAATTTAATGTTTCAGGTAATAAGAAATTTGTTTTTCATATGTGATGTGGTTTTTTATTTTTTTTCCACTTACATTGATCATGGATATATAATATAAAAATTATTAAAAATAATATATATATATATATATATCATATATATTCATTATATATATATTGAGAGTAATCTATAAAAGTTATACATTTAAAATTAAACACACCATTCATGGAGATAATAGGTCATACATACACATGATTTTTTTTTAATTTTCTCAAAGTATTGAAAGAAATAAATTTAAATGATGTATTATCATTATAGAATAATTTTATGGATTATATATCACCTACATTCATTAAACATATCCTTATAACCTTTAATGTAAAGCCTGAATGAATCACACCACTTCACGAGGCATTTTCTGCCCTGTACTTGAGTGGCGATATAATTTTCTGAAAAATGGATGTCATGAAGGTATGAAGGATATAATAATTATAGGAGCATAATAAAATCATAAATATCATATATAAATAATTGATCCATCATTATCTCTAATCAAGAGTGGTGGTAATTATAAACCAAATGACAACTGTTTATGAGGTGTTAGTCCATCGTACACATGAACAATGATTTCATAAAACATTTTATGGATGTGGAGATGGTTTTAGGGCATTATCTTAACTATAAAAAATTTATGAATATTTAATATATGAATTTTAATATATAAAAATGGTATAATAATAATTTTTAGATTTGTCAGAATAATTAAAACTAAAATACACATTTATGAACATTATCTCTTCATAGGGTATTCTCACATGGTCAGCACTAAAAGACATCCTTGGTCAGAATTCTGTAAAAAATTAAGATTCTATTATGATATGAAAGAAGTTTTAAAAATATTTTGGTAGTTATTTTCTAAATAAAAATGTTTTGATGTTGTGAAGAATATATATTATGGAGAGGGCTTTTTTAAGGGAGGTGAGTGACACTCATGTACTTTTTTGAAAACAAATAATTCCACCAATTTGTTTTTGTCAAAGGTATCAAATAATTGAAAATTATCAATAATAGAAGAGGTAAGGTCTATATGTCTCTATAAAATGATTTTTTTGACAAGATTTGGGTAATTTTTGACCTTTAACATTTTATTTTAACTACCAGTAAAACCATATTTACCTAAATTACAATAAATAATTGTAACTATTTTTACGATTCATTTTGGTAGAAAATCAAGGTGAACTTATTAGATAACACAAATAATTCTAATTCTAAATATGTAATAAATTTTTTAAATTAAATTCTAATAAATTGAGAATTTTAATTTAAAATAAATCTCACATGTGTGATGAAAAATCGTGTTTTTAAAAAGGAAATATTTAAATGTGTATAATGTTTTTATACCAAAACTGAATATGAAAATGATTCCAATGAACTGAATTGTATTACTAAAATTTTAATTCAACTAATTTTACTTTAAAATAAATTTAAAATATAATTTAACTTTATAAATAAATTTAATTAAAATGAATTTTTGAAATAATATTTAATATTTTTCACTATTCATCAAAAATGAGACTTTTCAGAAAAATCCCAAATGATCACCCTAAGAAAATATTAAAAAACATTATTTAATAATAAATTTTATATTACAATTTTAATTTTATAAAATTTTGAAAAATTAAATTTTTGAATGTTCTCAAAAATAAAGAAATTGAATTTTTTTATATAATAGTATTTTTGTAACATATAGAGACATTACTGAAAATTAAGTACTTTATTTCACCAATATGTTCCCTTTTCATTAAAACTATTATAATTAATTTTTAAAAATTTATTATTACACTTCAAATTGGTATATTTAATACCTATTTTATATCATCTCTGTTTAAATAACTCTATTAATAATATATCCTTGTTTTGTTAAAACTCAGTGTCATGTGTAATGTAAGCTAAGCCAGTGTTGTGTGTAGTGCAAAGAAACATGGTGTTTTGTGCAATGAATTCTATAAAAATTTAATTTTAAAAAAATAAATCATAATAACTAAGGTTGTTACATTCTACCACCCTTAAAATTAATTTCCCAAAGAATTTTCTAACTTCAATACAAAAAAATTAGGATAAATTTTCCTCATAATATTCTCAAGTTTCCGTTTAGTTTCCTCAAACTAAGGGTTTCTCAGCAAAACATTATGCATGTGAGTGGTCTTTTTTATTATAAAATTTGATATATGATATATAAAATCCATCTATTATTATTTATAATAATGAACATCCTCCATTGGTATGGACACTGAGTTCAGTACATGTGATGGGTTAGGTATATACATCCTTAGGAGAGATACATGAAACACATCATGTACTTGAGATAGGTTTGGTGGAATCATTAGTAAATAGGCTACAATCCCAATAAAATCAATAATTTAAAAGGGTCCAATATACCTTAGGATTAGTTTCCTATTATTCTAAAATCTCATAACCTTCTTCCATTAAAAAATTCATAGACAAACCTTGTAAAAAACATCAAATTCTAGATCATACCAATGATTATTAGCATATCTTTTCTTCTATATATTTGAGATATTTATGTGTTGATAAATTTATATAATATTATATTAAATTTATATATATAAATCAAGAGCTAATAACATTATTTCTACAACTTAAATCCATCACATTAGAAATCTACATTTCTTTACATTGAGGGCTTCATAAGGATCCATATGAATTATTGGTTAGAATCTATTATTCTATCGAAAACCAAATAAAAAAAGGAGTTTGTCCCAAAAAACATATAAATTTAAATAAAAATATATCAAAATAACCTCAAGGGTTTGAATTTTTCTCTCATATTGACAATCTATCTGAGGATGATACACAGTGATGAAACTCACCTTCGTATCAAGAGTTTTCTTAAGACATTTTCTGAACATTGAGATAAAAGTCAGATCCCAATTATAAAAAATGGAATTTAATACTCCATGAAACCTTTAAAATTACATAATTTATATCCTAACATGATAATATAGAGATAATTCTTCTCTGATAGTGATGAAGTGTAATAACATGGTAATAAAATCGACTACAAACAATATAACATTATTAACATTAGTCATTTTGGGGAGTCCAACGAAAAAAACCATGGTGATGTTTTACCACTTCTATTTTGGTATGGGTAATAGATGTAACATGAACTTATCCTTTTTTATTTTAGTCATAACTTTTTTTACATACTAAAAATCGAGATAAAAATTCTATGATATCTCTCTTCATGCTATCATGTAAAAAATACTCTTCCAAATCATTATAAATTTTCATAATTGTTGGATGGATCGAGAATCTGAAATTTTTGCTTCCTATAACATATCCTTAAAATATGGTATGGATGGATTAAATAAATTGTTCTTAAACCTTATAATTCCATCATGTTCATGGTTAAACTCACAAAAATTTCTAAACATCTTTTTCAGCTCTACATCTTCCTTCTATGCCTATTTAATTTTCACTAGGATAAATAGTCAAACATTCAATTGAGAAAGATAATATTCTTCCATTAATTAAGTATTTACATATCTATCCTTAAAAAATCCATAAATATTGGATCTTTTTTAATCCTCATCTTTGATAATCTATAATTATCCTTTCGAATCAAATAAAAATTCGCCATGTTTTCTTTCCATGGGAGCTAATTCATTAAACAGATATAATATTCAATTAGCTCTAACCATCTTATTTGGAACATATTCAATTCCTTTTATGTGTATATATAATTTAAATTATATTTGATCAGTATATATTTCCTAATTTTGTCCATAATGATAATTCCTCTACATCTTTAATGCAGAATTACTGTAGTTAACTCAAAATTATGAGTTAGATAATTTTTCCCATTAATATTGATTTTTTTGGGAGTAATAAGCTATAACCATTTCATTATACATAAGAAAAAATTCCAATCCCTTCATAGATTCATCACTATAGATTAAAATTCCTTCTCTACTGAAGGTTAATATAATCACATGTATGTTGACTTATCTTCTCTTCAGTTCCTTGAAATTTCCCTCATAATCATCCATCTAAGGGAACCTGGATCCCATCTGAGATAACATGAACATAGGAGTAGATAGTCATTATAAATTACCAAAAATAATTGATAATATCTATATAGATCAATAAAACCTTGGATATAAATCACTATGGTTTTTTGGGTCGACATTGAATATTCTCTACCTTTGATGGATCTACTGATATACGCTCTCTTGAGATTATATTACCCAAAAATAAAACCTTTTTAAGCCAAAATTTACAAATTATAAAATTTTCATATTTTATATCATTCCTTACAGTATTTAGTTAAATTCTCATGTTGTAGTCATACTCATCCTTTCTCTTTGAAAATATTAGAATATCGTCTATAAATACTACCACAAACTGATCAAGGTAATCTATAAATACTCTACTCATTATATCTATAACGATTTCATAAGAATTAGTTAGTCTAAATGGAATCACTATATATTCATAGTATCCATACAGTGTATAGAATGCTATCTTGGGAATATCCACCTTTTTAACCTGCAATTTATGATATGTAGAATGATTTTCAACATTGAAAAAGTTTTAATCATCATACAATTGATCATAAAAATCATCAATATTGGGAAGATGATTATTTTTATTGGTAATGATATTGTTTAATACTCGATAATCAATGTAGAGTCACATATACCCATATTAATTTTTTTAAAAGAAAATGGGCACCCCAAGGTGACACATGTGTCCTAATTAATCTCTTTCATAGTTTTCCTATAGTTTCCACTTTAATTCTTGAAACAAAATCAGGGCCATTCTATAAGTAATTTTTGGAAATTGTGTGGAACTATGTAATATTCTTATTGATCACTCAACTCCAAACTTAGGTGGATTTCTAGGAAACACATCTGAAATAACATCAACAAATTCTCTCATAATAATCATATTATTGATGTCATGTTTATCCCTAACCATATAAGATAAACACCCCTTTTGAATGAGAATTAATATCTATACTTTGGATGTGATCTACTTCATAATTTTGTACTTATTATCATATTGTTAGATGACCAATTTTAGGTTTGTAATATCAAAATTGACATCTCTTCCTCGATAATTGATTTTGTCTTTATGTAGAGAAATCTATTCCATGCTCAAGACACTGTCAAATTATACTTGATGAATAATGACAATATTTAGAGGAAGACCATTCCCAGAAACTTTAACTAGATAATAATCATAGACTTAAAATGTAATAATTATATAATTAGGTGTTTTTACATCTAATTTTATATCTAATCATTTCTGTGTAATATTTATACCCTTATAAAATTCATTAGATATGAAAACATGGTTAAAAATAGAGTAAAATAAGACATTTCTAGAGTGGATGGTAAGTTTACCTTTCACCACATCATTATTAGACCCATCATCATAAATAGTTAGCAAATTAGATTTCACTTTTTCTCTTGGGTTAATATGTAACTGAGTTCGATCATTGTCATTGACATTTGGATTTAGGAATATGTTAACATAATGAATGTACTCCATGTATTGGAAACATTAGAGTGTGGGTGGTTCATTCTATGAAGTTGTCTATCTATTCACATTATTATATATCATCTTCCCATAAACATAGTAGTAAGTTCCCAATGACCTTCCCTTCAACACTTAAATTTTTTTGATTCCTCATAATATAATTTCATCAATGCTTCTTCCTACATTTTTAGAATAAAGGAATGATCATATTATTATATCAATGAATCTTATATTGTCCTTTAAGTAATATTTTCCTCTTCTTATCAAGATTATGTGATTGAAATGTGACTACAACCTCCATTTCCTCCTTGATAGAAAATAGACCAATTTCTTCAAATCTAATGACGTCTCTTTTGGCTCATTCCCTTTAGAGACTTTGTTTTAAGACAATGATGAATTGACTAGCCATTTTTTAGGTTAGATGATAATAATGGAAGAGTACCTCACAAATCATGTTAAATTTTCCTTATATGTACCTATGGATTCATTATCCTTTTGATTTAGCTCATGGAAATAATTATCCATATTCATATGAATAATACAAGTAAAGCACATATTAAAAAATATGTTCTTGAACATGTCCTAATACTTTGAGTCAATATAATCATGTTTCTTAATATTATTAATTAGAGTCCAAAATTAATCCGCATCACCTTATAAATAGTAGACAACAAAAATTAATTTTTCATGTTTGAAACACTATAGATTAAAAAATTTCTTTTTAGTGGTTCTTATTCATTATTACAAAAGTAGTGGATCAAAACACCCACTGAATGAAGGTGGATATTGGATCATGAGGAAATTTTTTTCCTCCACTATTTGTTTGGAATTTCAACATGATTCATAGAATCCTAATCATATATAACAATGCAAATTATATTTTCCATTCTATCTACCATAACATGTGGATGAAAAATAAGAAAATTATTGAATTATCAGTCATAATTAGCATTAACATAGTTACCTTGGGTTCCATGAATTGGATAAAACCAAAAATCAAGTGTAATAATCAATAATCAAGATGGGTAAACACATAATCATGAAAAAATAACTTATAATATTCTTGAATCATGAACCTTTATTTAAAATGAAACCTTGTGTTTTTACAAGGTCATTTATAGATATTATCTATTTAAATAAAGCATTATGGTTCATAAAGTGTTTTTGACATTTCAAATATTATCCCATAGAATTATTAGACTATGTGCGTGGAAAGTCCCATTTTAATGCACTAGGTGATGATTGAGTCTATATTAATGCCCCTTTTTAGATTTATTACCATTAAGTACCTCTACACCCTATCCATATCAACTTTTTGTATGAAAACCATGATGTAATTTCATAGAAACTATTATCTCTATCCTTTACCAAAATACTAGGATATTTTCCTATACATTAACTCATCTGTAGACTTACCATAAGTGTTTCCTTAGGTATCTAACTATATTTTTATCATCCTAATTTACAATGTTTAACAAAATCTATACTCGAATACAAACTGTTGAGATCTAGGATTATTATAAATAGATATTACATCTTTTTTTGAACATTCATTACATTACATTAACACACGCTTGAGGACATTAATAGACTAGTTTCATTGGAAACATGGAATCCCAAAAATGCTAGAACATTTATAGATTACATCATCTCCCAATTTTATCTTCATAACTTTAACCCTTAATAGACATATCATACATAATACATTTCTTAATAACCATCGGAATGGAAACATAACAATGGGTGAGCTCATATGCTCAGTAAGGGTAAATGAGGGAGATAAATAAGGATAACATGAACATAAAGGCATTAAAACATGAGTATATCATTTTAAAAACATTAAAAACATATATAAGTTCATTATCATGAGTCATCGAATAAATATTGGTAGTTAATAATACATTAAATCAGAATAGTTTCAAACAATATGATTCATGAGAGCACAACATCAACATAATACATAGATTTGTCTCATATAGATAATAATAGAAAATCATTTCCATATTAGCCAAGTCTAGTTTTTAATGAAATCATAGTGGAATAGTTTACACCCCCAAACCATTATTGTAGTAAAGGGTAAATACCAAGACCATCATAGTGAACAAAATCCATTATTGAACCTCTTCACATCCAATTCCAGTCCTCTATCTTATGAGATATAAATATTTACCCAATTCATTGGAGGGAGATATAGATCACATCAATCACATAATGTAACCATATATATGTGTTCCACATGATCATAAAAAATTAACCATATCATAACCCTTGAAATGAAATGGAATTTATATAAAAAATATCGTGTAATAACCAAGGGGAAAGAGATAAGTTTCATAATCATTTCATTATTTCATCATATAATAACCTATAGAAAAATGATCGATTTTCATAATAATTTAATCAATATATAACCCATATAAGATAAATAGGTCTCATAAAAATCATGAAATAATAAAAATAAACTATTCAATGATATAATATGAATGGTATAGTTGGATTATATTACCTATAAGGTATAGGTAACATTAATGATTTTATTATTGTATGAAAAATTATTCTTATCGATACTTTAAAATAATTAATCAGAAAAATATATATTATGATTTTCAATTTTTTTTGAAAAAACTCTAAAATATCTTTTTTTTAAATAACATTCATAAATAATAAATTAATCTTAAAATCAATAAATGTTCATCTTGATGAGAATATTCTTACATTCTGTAAATGTTGAAACAATGATTCCATTCCCATTTTTGGTAATATCTAAAGATTCATTGTTTGTAAAATAACATGAATATTCCTTTTAATTTTTCTTAATAATTCAAACATGGGTTCAAATGAATCTTAAATATCATATAGAAATAAAAAAAATTATTGTTTTTTACAAAACATGGTTTTGGAAGAAAATGTATTCCTGGTCGAAGAGATAAATATAAATAGATTTTCAATGAAACAAATTCTAAATTATTTTAGTTAAAAAATAATGAGGAAAGATTATATTCCGCGAAAATATCATGAATATCTAGGGTATATGAAAATACATTCATTTCTTGAGATATGGATCATAATTTTTTATCATTAGAATATTGATAAACAATCTCGATAAACTATTATATTTTAACCGAAAATCATTATAACTTGGTATATTTGAATAATAACACCCATAAATGAATAACATAAAATGGAATGAAAAATATCATGAGGATAAATAAATTCATGAAATTAAATGTCCACATGGATGAATATACCACTCATAAAAGAATATAGGTTTATAACATAACATATGTCTCGAAGATGGTAAATTAAGAGAAAAATCATTTACAATAAGTCTTCAATTCCATTGCACATATTCAAAAATACTATGTAATAAATATTATTTTCTTATATCATATTATTTATATATATATATATATATATAATAACATATATTAATTTCTTATGACTTTTTATTACCCATTAATTTACAATTCTATGTTAATTATTTGCTTCGGGTAATAACTGCAATGTTTTTTAATATATTTTTTATTGTTTATTCTTAGTCCCCCTAATTTTATCATAGTTTCATAACATTTATAATTATATTCATGATATTAATATCATATATATTCAGTATATATGTATTTATAGTAATCAATAAAATATAAACATTGAAATTGAAATACACTATTAATGGACATAGTAGGTCGTACGTATGCATGAATGTTGTTTCATTGTCATAAAATTTTGAAAAAAAAATTAAATGGTACAATATCATTACATAATAATTTTTATTTCATATATATGTAATAATTTCATTAAACCCACCCTTATTACCTTCCATGTAAATCTTGAGCGAATCACATCGCTTCGCGAGTCGGTAGTCCGCCTTACACATGAGTGACGTTATCGTATTCCCAAAAATGGAAATCATGAAGGGATGTGAGATATATTAATATTATAAGAATAATAATATAATAAATAACATATATACAAAATAAATCATCCGTTATTTCCAACCATGGTTGGTTGTAATGAAAAAATGAATGAAATAGGTTCATAAGGCGATAGTCTTCCACACACATTAATAATGATTTCATAACCTATTTCATGGAGATGCAGATGACTATAGGCAATTCCATTAATCAGAAAAAAATATACATATATGGGACATATTGATTTTATTATAACATCTTTTTATAATAATAGTTGAAGGTTTTTGAAGAATAATTAAAACAAAAACACTCATTGATGAATGTTACCGCTTATTCATTATCCTCTCTAGGTTTGGAAAAAACCCTTACATGGATAGTTTTATGTCCAAAATATGGATTATATGATAATATTAAAGAATTTTGTAATTGATTTGGGTAGTTATTCACTAATCCAAAAGGGATTTAAAGTGTGTATAAGAGAGGAGGGGTGTGAACTTTTATAAGTGAGGTGAGTGGAATACTTGATATTTTTTTAATGAAATAATTCTACCTGAGTTTGTTTCATATAATAAGGCTATAATAATGGAAACTTGTTGATACAATAGGATATAAGGTTGAAATATGGTAAAAAATGGGTTTTGGACATTTTTTGGATTAATTTTAACTGTTACCTTTTTAAATTCAACCCCGACGAAACCATTTTTATCTTAACTACTGTAAATACTTTTTTTACTATTTTTACTAATTATTTTTGGAAAAAATTAATTTGACCTTATTAGATAATATATATCATTTTTATTCCAAATATCAAATCCATTCTTCAAAATTATATTAAAAAATGTGAAAATTATAATGGAATGTAATCCGACATATGTGATGAGAAAGTATGGTTTTAAAGAGAAAATTCTCATTAGTATACAACATTTTTATGTCAAAAATATAATATGAAAATGATTAAAATAACATAAATTTGATAATTTGATGTATAATTGAACTAATTTTACTTTACAATAATTTTAAAATATAAATTTACTTTAAAAATAATTTAAACTAATATATATTTTTCAACTAAAATTCAGAATTTTTCACTATTAATCAAAAATTAAATCTTTTTAAAAATTTAAAAAAAGTTTTCCCTATCTAATATTGAAATGATAAGTTCAAAAATATTTTTTCAAATATATTAATTTTAAAAAAATGTGAAAAATTAATTTTCTAAATGTTCAAAAAAATGATATTAAATTCCTTTTTTGAGAAAATATTATTTTCAGAACATTTAAAAATTCCCCAAAAATTAAGTTCCATTCTATAAAAATGGTTCCTTTATTTAAAAAATTATAATTAATATTTAAAAATTGTTATTATTATTAACATATCTGAGTTTAAGGGCGAGTTTGTAATGTTTTCATTTAAATAAAAATATTAATAATAAATTGTGGTTTTGTTAAAACTCTGTGTTATGTGTAACAAAACCTAAACTAGTGTTTTTTAAACATAAATCCTAACATGGTGTTTTTTGTAAAAAAATATATCAATAAAATTTAATTTTATAAAAATTAATAATTGCAAAAATCTCATGGTGTTAAATTTCTTGAAACTATATATTGGTAAATGAATATTTTCACAAGTGTTGATAGGGTTAACACATGTTGAAGGATAAAGAAAGGATAATTGTTTTATGTTAATAGTTCCTCTGAAAAAATATTTATTCGTCGATATAGTTATTTTTTTAGTTTTGGAATATTGAGGAAATGATACAACACATAAATATAAGAAATAATGATGATATCATGTAATGCATACATCGTTGATTCTATATCCTAGATTTGTTAATGGTATAGATAATTGAGACTATGATATATGATATCATATACAACATCACACGTATAGAGTTATTATAGAAAAATATTGAATTTTATCATGTTCTATAAGAGTTTGAGTCCTATAACTTATTATTTATACTTTAGATTGATTTTACATGATGTTAATAATATATCATATTATATACTGTTCACTATTCTATAATGTATTAATGATACAATATCCCAAATTATCTATCACATTGAAAAGGTAATAGAAGTTCCCCTCTATGATGATATACTTTAACTACATTGATTATATCCTCAAATATTATTGTATGTTTAGATAAAATTTTATGTTGTGACATGTATTACCTTTATATTCATGTTTGAGTACTCATAATCATATGAGACTTCATCCGTTGAAGTTCTCACTCAATAATCACTCTGAGCAGAAACAACATGAATATTCCCACCTTTAGGAAATCCAAAAAATTATGTTTACTTGGATATTCTGTCTCTGTGAGTATTTTTAACGATCCATAGACATTAATATTGTTATTTAGTTACTATCATGACTCACACACCTTGATGTATTTCCATAAATCGAGATGAAATATAATCACATTGAAGCTCAGTATGTTGGGATCGTCAGGAATGATATGTTATTAAAGAATAATTATAGGAATGATTTATCACTTGCATCATTATATAAGTTGATGTTTTGTCCCGTAGATTGATATGGGACTATAAAATTAAATTTGGAATTCATGGTGTATATTTGAGTTCATTTTAGATTTTAAATGATAGCCATATCAGGAATATGGGTTAATGACATTGGTATGAAACCACCTTGATAAGAAGTCTCGGTAAATGAATTATTTTACACAATAAGATTTAATATGAGGTGAATTTAATTTTGATACATCTCTTTTATTTTGTGAGCGCCTTAACCTATTGATATACTGTAATCATGGAATTTAGGAAATCCCACATAATTCCATTAATGAAGGGGCCTAGTAAGTCCCAGATAATGTGTTTCCATTCATCTTAAGTAGATATTATTTATATGTAATAGTTGGAATAATTATTATTCTCTACAAGGATAAATAATATTAAATTATTATTTATCAAAAGATCAGAAAAATTAAATAAATATTTACTCAAAAGGTGATTATTTAATTATGATAATATAAAATATTTATTTTTCACATGTTAATCACATAATATTAAATAATTATATATTTATTAAATAATTTATTTATTTTATTATGTAAATAATAAAAATTATTTTTACATTGGAATGTGAATATAATATTTATATATTTATTGAAATAATAATATTTAATTAAATTTTTATTCTATAATTCAATAATTGACAAGGAGGAAGAGATAACTGTATTTTTTCTAGTTATAAATATTTATATAGAATATTGTAAAATTAATATTTACCATTGTGTTGGTTTAAATCATTAATAATAATAATAGTAATAATTATAATAAAATCTACATATTATAGGGTTTATAGGGGATTAATTAATATTATATGACCTTTGTAAAATTCATTATAATTAAACTCTAACCCTTGGTCTATTTATTTCTTCTTATGTCAATCAGATAAAGGTTAATCACTGTGAAAACAATTCCCCTTTATCTCCCCACTTCATCTATGGATCTCAAGACCTTGAATAAAAAATTAAATTCCTCCAATCCCAATGGAATGTGAAGAGAGATAAGATAACAACACATGATGATCAACTAGTTATGATAGAACATATTGTTTCATCAGTTTTATTTAGAGATAAATGGAACTTATGTGGGTTACTGCAAGAGGGGCTCTGCATTGGGTCCTCTTGATTCATTGATGATACACCGATTAAGTTGGAATTATCAGAAAAATTAATTATGTAGGAAATCAATTATTAAGGTGTCCTTGTTATGATACCTTAAATAAATTATAAATTATCATGTAAAATTTCATCTCATTATTTTAGTAAAATATTTCAATATTCAATGGAGCATTTTTCATGGTTCACGGAATTTATCACCATATACACTATGAATGATAAGTTGAATAAATGATATCCAATGTTTGGTATAGGCCCAATAAGGACTTACACTGCATCTGGAACAAACATGTGGTATCAGATCATTCACAATCAATTTATAGTTATTTTTTGGTTGATAATTTGTGTATTTAAAAGTTATTTTTCATTTAATAAATTTATTCTTATAATCAGATTATCAAGATATAGTAATAAAACATTTTTTATTACTCATGTAACATTGATCTGGTAAATAATAAATGGTGAAACATTTGAAAAATCCATCCAGATTTATTGAAAATTTTGGTTATACTACATGTTATTACATTTTGTGTAGCTAGTGTACATGGTCTATACCCCAATTAATTTCATCAGGATATATTTTGAATTTATTCTTTATATTGTGAAATGACTGAAATTTGGTGCATTAATTTCATCAATTATTGACCAATCTAGTATGACACATGACATGTGTTTATACACTCAATGTTTCTGGGTTTTATTTCATGTATTCCAAAAGTTTTTCAGTGGAAAACAAATTCTCCATTCTATATCATGATTTTATTTCATTAGATAGGGATTCACATCCCAGTAACAAGGAGGTTACATGTAGTGTACCATCTGTACACACAATGCATCATATAAAAATCCATTGAAAAAATAAACAACCCGTCCATGGATGTATTTCAAAGACATTCAATGAGTATGATACAAGGTGTGCATTTGGATGTAGACACCATGCCCCAATGATTTTACAAAGACAAATAAAAAATTTACTACTTCATTGAACCTCAATGTAATCTATTATGTGTTTCATTTATTAAATCATACACATCATGTTAGCGGTATTATGTACATATTAAATTATTAATTAATTTCTATGTAAATTATTGTACTATATAACAAGTATAGTCATAATACATTCATTATTATGCATGAATTAAAACCAATACATGAAATTATAATTAACATGTGTTCCATGTGTCATTTATTAACTCTTACATGCCATGTAATTATATAAGAAATCATATATTCTAAAATATGTACCAATGTACAATATACGACCTCAATATATGATAGGTAGTTAAAAAAGTCACTCATCAACTCATTTTAAATTAAAGGTTTCATACTTATTTTATTACATTTCAAACAATATTAATTTATTAAATTTATTTAAAATCACTACTGATTCATATATTCTAGTTCAATTGGATAGATATTATAAGAAAATAAATTGATTTATTAATCAAAATTTTCATTCCTTTAATTCATTCTTGTTTTTTCACAATAATATATCAAATTGAAATTTATAATATCTAGTTTTTTTAGTACATATTCATTTTTTAAAATAGGTTGGGTGAGATGGAACACTTAATATTAAAAAATATATTCCCCTTTTTCAAAGGGGTTGAGATGAAACTTTATACATTCCCCAATGTCACAAAGACATACAAACCCATTACATGATGGCTCACTAGCCTTGGGGATTAAAAACCAAAGGAATTGACTAGAAATCCAAATATGAGAAAGTAACCATCACATCATGATCAGATATTATTTTATATAAACCCCTTTATAGTTCCCTTTACATGTATGGGTAGTAAAATCATTGTAAGGATGGATATACCATGAATATAGAGTTGGTTTAAGATTGGACAAAATGAGAAATAAAAAAACGATGATATATGAAACAAATGAGGAATGATGAAAAAAAGGCGAGACTACCTCACTAAGTTTATTTTTCTATTGGTCCAATAGTTTTTTATTTTTTTGATCAACAAACATATTGTAAGTCAATATTAGGGATCAATACATTTTTATTTATTTTATTTCATTAAGTTTAATGGTTTCATTTATAAATTAATTACTGTAACCACATAAATAAATGGACTTATATGAAAATATGCGATTAAAAATAAATAGATTAGGAATAACTTTTTTCAGTGCATTTTTAATCACTTGAGTATAACCAACATGACATTAATCGGGAATTTATATATATATATATAACAAGAATTTTTTAACATAATAAAAAAATACTCAAGTTAAAATTTAGTTATTTTTCCTTCCATTATCTGAATCTAGTCAAATGATAGATATTTTGTCTGTTCCGATCAAATGTGGGGGAACAACTTGGTATCTGGAATCCTTAACAAAGTTTATCAGTTTAAATAACTAGATATTCATTGATTTTAATCGCCATTGTCTATTTATTAACAATTTTGTGGAAAGTATTGAGGAAAAAAGAGTAAGGATTTTAGGATAAGGGTGTCTACTCACCATTATAAATACATCCATAGAAAACAACTTATTATGGTTTGCATGGACATAGTCTACATTATAAGGAGGGATATGTGGATCCTTTATAATATAATTTCCTTTTTATTAGAAATTTTGATTTTAATTTAAGGGAAATTATGACTTTATAAAGTAGTTGGAGGATTAATAAAATTAAAATTAATATTCCCCATATAATATTTACTCATGTAAAATACTAATAATATATATTTATAATGTTTTAGAATAATTAAATGTTCATCAATCAATTTAACCCCATGATCAATTCTTATGAAATACCATCACTTAACAAGTTGCAACTTCCAGGAATTGTTCAGATTATTAAGGTATGTTCGACACCCTAAAAAGAAGTATTAAATGCTATAATACCAAATCCCCAATCCACCTACCAAATGGGTGATTCGATAGGATTTTACCATCCATTAAAAAACTATAATTATATTCTATATTTTTATAGTTTGATGTTGTCATCAATGTCTAGAAAACTCATGAAGTCCCATGAGAGCATGGATGTCTGTTTTTGGATAATGAATATTTTGAATCTTTATTTGAATAGAGCTAATTTATAACAACATATTATATCTATCGTTCCCTTATTAATACCCTACAATTTTATATGTATTTTCTTTAAAATAAAACATTAAGTATTTGATAACATTCCTTACATACAACCCTAAGTTTATATGAACAATGATATCATAAAATTTAATATCTTAACTATTAAATTAGATATAATTAATAGAAATAAAAACATTATAAAAATATGTGTAAATTTTTTTAAAATGAAAATATATGTACATATATATAATTAATACATACTTAATTTTATGTATAATCATTTTAGGCTTTTGAAATATGTTTTCATCAAAAAACATTTTTTCATATTTTATCACATGAAAATTATAGTTAAATTTTACCGTTCATGATTTTTCATGAATTAAATAAATATATTTAAATATTCATATCAATATTATAATATGGATAAATTTCAGGATTTTTCTAAAATGACTTTTTTTTCAAAGAACAAAAAAAATAACAAATTTTTTAAAAATTATCATTTCTTTTAAATTAAATCTAATATTATGTTTTGGATTCAATATGAAGTTAAATAATTATAATATAATTATATATAATCTAATTAAAAATATTGAGATCATAATTTTACTCGATTTTTTGATAAGAAATTTTTTTGGCTTCAAAAGCATAATTCAAAAAATAGTTACTATGCGCGCAATGTGTTTCCAACATATCAAATTAAATTAACCAATATTTATTAATGATTTTAAATAAATTAATAGATTATATATTAAATATAATATTTTATGATTCATTTTATATTTCATAAAATACAATGAATGGTAGTAAATTTTATATTATGCTTCAAAATTTATTTAAAAAAAACATTTTTTTCTTTGTAGTTTCTGAACATATTTAAAATTAAACTCAACCAACTATATAAATTTAATCAAATAAAATGGATTAAATAATTTTATTCAACATAAATAATTTATTTTAATTTCATAAAATTCATTTTTATCAATGATTAATATTAAGAATTGAAAAATCCGGTTATCGCCGTTAGGGTTAAAATTGTTTTAGTTGTGGGGGTTAAACAATAAGATAAGGGTATGATTGAAAAAAAAAATCTCAAAAATTATTATTTAAGGAAGATATTTAAAAATTTTATTATCAAAATTTAAATTTTTTTATATATTAATAAAATTTAAAATTAATCTTATCTTTCATAATTGTAATATTTAATGAAATTCAATGTTTGTCCCTCCCCTATTTTATAAAAGGGCACCAATAATCCTCATTTTTTCACATAAATTAGTCCTACTATCTTATCAAATATCTACTCCAAATAATGAATATAATATATACCATCATCTTAGATATTTTTTTCTTCTCTTAATACTAATCATTTAATTATTATGGTGTTATACAAATGTGGTATCTCAAGGAAGAGGTGTAAATATAAACCATGGTCTTTCTATTTCTTCATCTTACACATTCCATAATATTTTTTCATTATAGATAAAGGATTAATATATAATCATAAATATTCATAGATGTTATTATTATTATTTAAAAACCATTTATCACCTTTTATGAGTCAATTGATAGAATAAAACATCCCTCATGCGTACCTGTAGACTACTGCCTCCAGATAGCGATACGACTAAATTTTAACAACCATTATTCAGGGTTAGTTTTTATTATATGAATAATGTTTATATATATATATCATATTTTTGAAATAATAATTCTTATATAATTATATATTCATAAATTCATTTATACCTTTTTATTCATTTGTAAATGATAATATTTATTTTTCATATGTGTGGACTAACACCATCACGAACTGATGTTATTTGTCTATAATTTCAACATCACATGCACAATAAAAAATATTAATTTAATTAAAATATATGTTATTTATTATTTAATTATTATTCAATATTTTTAATTATCATTTACCTTTATTTCATTCCACCCATCGAATAATAGAAAGATCACTCTTTAATACATACAGATTACTGTCTCTACATAGTGTTGTAATTTATTTTTCCTTACTAATTAATATCACTTGTTATGAATATTTATATAATGAATATATATTTTTCATTAAATAATTATTAAAATTATTTATATGGAATAATAATGATAATTTTTAAAGGACCATAACTTCAAAAATGAATCACAGTTGAAAAAAATCAATTAACACCAGAAATGATGACTTTAAGTGAGAAATGTAAAAAAATAGTATCAAAATGATATAATTGATTCATATATTATATAATGTGTATGAATATGATTGTATTATTTAATTTTAATATACATAAATTTACTATATTGGAAATTATATTGGTTATAAATCATGATATATATAATGTAATGGGTCTTCATCTCAATTTCACTTCATTTAGACATGTTTTAATGTTATTCAAATTTTTTTATATCTATCATGTATATATATCCCAAGAATTAAATTTTTTAACAACCCACAATTTAATAAAATGGATTTATATATCATTTATATTTTCAATTACCCAATAAATTTTGATTCAATGATTACATAATTCATAAGGGTTTTATGTTACAATTTAATTTACAATGGGATTGTTTATGATGACATTTTTTAAGGATAAAATTATATAATTTACCTCTCCTAAGTGTTATATAATGTATCCAAATATAGTTATTTTTGTATATATCATTATTTTTTTTCATTTTTCTTTCTTTATGTTCTCAAGAGACCAAAATAAAGGTGTTAAGGAACACTAACCATGTTTTTCTATTCATTCAGGAATAATTTATTCCATGTGAAAATTATCATTAAAATGTTTTCAATAATGTTTTCACTATTAAAAACAAGATTTATTATTTCATTTATACCAATTTTTAGCTTTATATAAAAAATTTAATTTAATATTATTATAATTTTCTATGGAAGGTGCTTCTGACATTTTATTAATAACGTGAATGTTATATTTTACAGTTTACTCCACATGAATGAATACCTCGAACATTTTTAGTTCACTTTTCCAAAAATATTTATTTATAATATTATGTTTTTATTTTCATATAAATTTATTTTCTAAATATTTATGAATCATTATTTTTCTAAATAATTGAATTCAATGAAAAAGGGTAATTTATCCATGAATTTTTTCAGTGATCTTTTAAATGAATTTATTATCTATGACAATGGACTTTGAAGTTTTTGATGATTTAATGAGGATAAAAACATATGTTACCATCGTTATTAATTCTCTAGATGATTTATAGTTATTATGTTTAAATTCTTATAAAATTTGTATCATTTCCATGGTTTATGATTTGATGATATAGTGAATGTTTTATGATCTTGTGGAACACATATGCGTTCTTTCATTATGGGATAAGTGGGTATTTAAAAGTATAGCACCATATTGCATTGGGTAAAGAAGGATATATCATGTGATAATAAGGATAATAATGGGTAATGAAGACAGTATAGAAGGGGACATTTCTTAATAAGATAATGTTATGAGTAAACCATTACTAATGAAATAATAGAATAGGGAGTGAACATATACCACTATGATAATCTTATAAGGGAGCTTTAACTAAGGAAATTATTTTGTACAACTATTTCCATTCCAAAAGGTTATATATTATGCTTTGATATGTATTCATGGATCATAATTGAATATTAATTGTTTCTCAATCTTATTTATTATGTGTTTAAATTGATAATACATTCTTCCAGGATTAATGATTATTAAATATGATTTGATGGTTTTTATTGTCTAATATTTTAT